>CM056993.1:29210230-32080230 GCA_029891345.1 Dryococelus australis | reverse complement strand
TGCCAATACGGAAAACATGAGGAAAGAGGAAGATATGTGCATTGGACTCAAACATTTGTTTACAAATCTATTTTCTTCAGTGACAAAACAGCTGTGGTGGAAGATACATTGTGGCTGCACTACTTTTATAGAACTGTCAAAATTTACCCCACTTACATTATTAAATGGAACAATTACTGTGCGTATTTGTAGAAGATAAGAATGGAGATCAAACAAAATTAAAATTAATTTGACACTCCATAACATTAGTTCATGTAATTTAATAATGTTTACGTACACAAAGTAATATAGACATATTAGATTGAATCACACTGTTTAGATACACAATTTGAATAAAAAGTACAAAAATAACTACTGGGGTGTAAAACGTGAGCGCTGCAATTAATTATTCGTTCCACACTTTGCTGAAATAATTTAAATTTCTTATTTAGTATTATTTTGCATTTAATTTAAGAAATATGCTGATGTGATGAAAATGATTTTTAAAGGATGTCATTTGTAAATATTCCTTAGAGCTGGATTAATTTTCAGTTTGTTATTTAGATTTGTTTAGCATGAAAGGCAATATGTGAACTTACATGGTAAAAAAATGACAATTATGTTAATCAGCGGAGAACATTTATTTTTTTATCTTCATTTTATCTAGCTTGTAAAAATGTACGTATTTGTTAAATATAAGAAAATAATAATTGCTGCAATGTATACTTGTCAGCAAAACCCTTTGATTAGATATTCTATTTGATCTTTGATTCAAATTCGTGAATATTTCAAAAAAATTCACTTCAAAATGAAATTTCCAGCTTTGCCCTCCCCTACTGATAAAGTCCCAAGAATTGGAAGAACTCGAGATTTAGACATAATTTCCATTTCCAGTTGACAAAATGCAGCAATGTTTTAGGCCAATGTTGTTGCCATTGTAGCGGTATAAAATTGTTTATCTGGACTAACTGAACCAAACATCATATGGTTCAACAAAAATGTGAACATTCCAGAAATTATCAAATTAAGAGTATGAAATGCAGTACTGTAATCTAAGTTAAGTATTGTTCCTGTTATTGCTTACTCTTAGTGTTCACATAAGTCGTAAAAATGCTTCACGTGAAAACAGCCAATCAAAGATGGCCATTAATTCTATCCATCCATCTGTCCGTCCGTTAAAACCTGGGCAAGCTTTAACTTTTGACGGATGAAATTACAGCCTTCTAAACTTGCTCGTTTTGTACTCATTCATCCCGAGTTCTTTACAAGGCTGTGTAGCGTGTGCAGTGTTTTGTTTTTGCTGTCTTTTGTTTTCAAATTTTTGTTTATGTAACTGTAAAATGAAATTAAGTTAAATTTTTCCTGAAAATTAATTGATAATTATGTTTGGAAACACAAGCTGCTTTTGTGCAATAGTAAAAATAATAAAATTATGCTTCATTTGCTATTAAAAAATTTTTTACATCAATTAATTTCCGTTATGTTCATGTATGGTGGTTTTTGGTACTTAGAAACACAATAGCGCTGAAGATTTTCACTTGTGGAGAAGTTTTTCCTATTTGTAAACAGTTTTGTTTTTATTAGTTTGCAGCAATGAACTTTCGACTGATCTACAAAGTTTGGTTGTAAATTGCTCGACTGGGAGACAGACAGACACAACAGGCTGTTGTAAATCCTGCCTTAGTATACTATTCAACTGGGTCTCCAAATGTGTATAATCACTCATGATGTATAAACACTTTTAGCTGTTCAAGGGAGAAAAGATTTTTGCTCTATTTTGAAGATATTAATGGTTTTATGAAATATTGATGGTAATTTAATAAACACAGGCCTACCTAATTATTTGTGGGGGCAATGGTGCTGCAGTGGTCAGACTGACTCACCTCCCACCAAGATGAACCGGGTTCGATTCCTGGCAGGGCCGCTCCCGGATTTATTCATGTGGGAATCCTGCCAGACAATGCTGCTGGTCAGTGGGTTTTCTTGGGTATCTCTCATTTCTCCCACCCTTGCATTTTGACCCTGCTCCATACTCACTGTGCCTCGCCATCGCCTTGATGTATAGAGCTGCCCAAATCTCTGCATTCCACTCCACCCTATCAAATTATTTGAAAAATAACCTTAATCATGATTTTATTGTGAACATGAGACATTTTTACTGAAAATTTAGATTCAAACAATTCTCCAAAAGGTATTTAAACTCAAAGTTTTGTATCGGCTAAAGATTTTATTATAGTGGCAGGAGTGGCATATTACTGTTATTTTTAAAGTCTGTCTTTCTGTTTACCAGCGGTAAGGTTTTAATTTATGACTAATTATACCTTCAGTTTTATCTCAAAAGCTTAAAAAGACTGATATGCAGAGAAATCATAAAACAAATTTTCAAGAATTTTTTTTTTATTACATTCAAATAACACTGACAATATTTTGAGCTGTAGTCTAACATAGGTATTGATTTTCTCTGATTTTGAGATTTGTGTGAAAAAACATATGAAATTAAAATTCCTATCCACCATTACATTCATTTATGAATAGTAATTTTTCTCCAGCATAATACTTTTTAGACTATTATTTCATATGGCAACAAAGAAGTAGAAATTTATATACTTGGCACACAACGTCCTTTAAAGGGTGAGAGCGACGTCATGGTTGGCATTGTTTCATTTTGTGTTGGTCAAGGACACAAGGGTATATAATGTCAGTAATTAGTGCTGCGAACTGGAGCACTGCCAGTGTATAGTGCAGGGTGCATGGCCTGCCGGCTTGGCACAAAGTTTAGTGTTGGGGTTACCGTCCGTCGGATGGATGGGCACACTACCACAGGTTTACCTGCCTGGATGGTGGCCCGGGGTGTCTGCTGACCCATTTGCAGCGACGGTTGCCGGCTGCTGTAACCTGGTGCTGGTTCGGTGCTGCGGACTGGTTTTCCAGTATTTCCCGACCAGGGGTTGGCTGTAGGGGATGTTCTCGTTCCGTCGGATGGTGGCAAATATTGGGTGTGGATATCCGGCTGTCTTAATGGGGGGTGAAAACAAGGAGTGGGAGGGAGCTGGTAGGTGAGGCCTCTCCAGCTTTGAGCTTGTTCCCGCAGGGTTAAGCTGCAGAGTGCAGTTGGAGTTGGGTTACAACTCTTGATAGCTTTAGAAGTGGTAGCTGCCTTTCTGTCCCGCCGCTGAGCACCACTCCTCTGGATGTACAGCATACATGAAGGGTCCAATACCGGCCTCGTAGGAGGCAAGCAGGTGACGATGCGTGATGCATTCCTGCGCAGTTGGCATGCTCTCTCTACTTGCAACTTGCCCCATCATCGAACATCAACGCTCATTTGGGCAAGTCTATATCACATTAATATATTAAATCACATGCCTACAGGATCTATAAGCATCACAGCAAACAAGATTACAGACATGTGGTTGTGAATGTCATACTAATTATTTGAAAGCCATCACGTGGTCGCCCTAACCCTATTGCGGGAAGTTTAAGTTCCGAAGAGCCACCGAAACCCATAACAGAGATAAGCAAGTTCAAGGGTTTGCTGTAGGAGGATCGCCACAGCCTCCAGCACGTCTCGCCGAGGCAATAAGATATGTCAATGCCTCCAGGAGATAAGAAAAGGGTAGCACAGCACCAGAGCCTGAATAAACAACCCCTGCGACAAAAATCTAGCCATCCCTGAACCCCTCTGGTAGCCTACAAACAATGAATTTTAGTAGAAATAGGAGGTGCCATGCCAGGCACGAGAGCAGTTGTCGCTCTCCTCCAGTCTGCATAAGGCCAAGGGAACAATAGGGGTAAGGGGCCATCCACCCTCTTCCAATCCATATAAGGCTGTAGAACTGTCTCAAGGGTGCACTGGTCACTAGACCATCAATGGTAAGTGGCAGCCAAACCAACCTCAGTATGAATAAAGCCAGGGACTTTCTATACGGTTAAATCACTGACCACTAGACCACGTGCTAAAGAGCACGTTTCAACCGGAGAAGATGCCCGCCGTCGGTGAACCATGAAGACGCCTCCACCACTGCGCCACTTCGTACAGAAGACGTCTCTCTCATTTTCAACTCCCCTAAGTAATTTCATTTCACGTTTAAGTTTCCTCTTGGGAACAGGTCGCGAAGTATCTCGAATCATTTGGCTCCTTAAGAGCACTCCCCGTAAGATTAGGATTAACTTTATTACAATGTATTTAATTTCTTAATATTTAGTTAGTATTGCTCAGGTCGCCTTCACATGAATTTAATGCAGGACAAAGCTTCCTTCATATATTTAATTAGTATATGCATATTAGGAGCAGGTACTGACTCACCTTGCATTTTCAAAATGCTGTAGTGCGTCAATGGTTCACGTTGCTGACCTTGGCGTGCCCGGTGCCCAAGCAGAGAGGAGGACAGAAGATGAGATATGAGAGAGAAGCGCAGCACGAGCGACAGACGGATGGCTGCATATCAGTTACCTCAAAGTGTGCCACATTTTAAATGTCTCTATCATGCGCGCTGCTTACCCTGGCAGTATTGTTTTTCAGCCAATATCTGAATAATGCTCTGGATTACTGACTTCGTCTCTCAGTGCAACTCGGTGTGTGTTGAACCTTCGAGATTGTCAGGGTTAGGCTATAAAAATGTGTCAGACCTCTGAGCAGGCAGTTTGGAGTTGGAGTGGCTAAATGGATGACTGGCGGAATTCTGAGTGAGTGGCGTAGTAAGCTGTGGGAAAAGGAAGGTGGCAACTGCGAGGGTCAACATTTTGAAGGATGTGGCTGGACTATTGGATCAAGTGTGTGATTGAAAGACATTATAACTGATGGAAACAGTTTTACTGAACACGTTCTAATAAAGGGTATGTGTTAATTGACTGTAATTAAGAGAGACATTAAGAAGACATTAACAAATGTTTAAACAAACATTATATAGTGGAAAGAGTAGAAGTGGAGACAGCTAATTGATTCTGTTCATAGTAGCAAAGCGAATAAATTAGAAATCAAATTTAGTTCCTTTTTTTATTTTTTATTTTTTATTTTTTGAGACAGCCATCCCTTATGAACTCGGATACGCCTCTCAGACGTCCTCCTCACATATAACACTCATGTCAGAAGTGGGATGGTGGAGGCAATTATTAATTAATCAATTGTAAATGAAGTTGGGTAGTAGGGGGGAGGAGTTTATCTCCTTCCTCACCCCTTACCTACTCCGGTCCAGTATGAAATAAATATAAAAGGCCCTATAAGACCCAAGAAGTTAGTCTGTGTTCCCTATGCCACCCCTCGGCTTAACTTGCCCAAGGTTTGGGGGCCAGCAGTTAACCCAGAATCAAGCTGCCGCCTCAGACACCTGTTCACTCAGAAGCACTGCAAATTCTGAAGAGAACGTAAGCAATCAGCAGCCTCAGCGGATCGTCAAGACAGCAGGTAATCCAGTTAATAAGGACCAACCCATTCACTGGGTCATGACAGTGGCTTCTGATTTCGTACCGACCAGACAGGCCACGAGATATTAAGGTACTTCTTGTGTTTCTTGTGATACTAGCATCATAAACCAAAACTGTAAAATTGACCATGGCGAAAGCCTCATTTCTCAAATGTCACATAACCAAGATTTGCGTTGCACTTAACTTAAAATGTTATAGATCACAGTTTGATAGTCCCAGCCAATAGCACCTCCACAGACGGGCATGCATCAAATATGTTTGCTTGGCGACCAATGTGAGGCGTGGTTGCAATAGTACAGACTAGGCAACTCAACCAAGCCAGCCGACCCTGAGCTAGTGATCCAGCCAGGTGTCAAACCTCCAAAACGACTTCAGGGAGTCCAGAAACACCCTGTGGTGCTCAACAATGCTACATCTATCATGTCAGACTCCAGACAGAGCCCGCCTGATCTCCAAGACACCACAATGGCTGTCAACTTAAGTGACACGCCTGAAAGGTGCCATATAAACACATGCCTTGGCACGGGATTACATGTGATCTCATGAGCATATTGCCACAACCGCTACCACTACCAATGTTTGGGGTGGGTAGACGAACCCCGCTATACAGACGGTCTAGAATACTGCTGTAGCGAATATCGAACTTGCCAAACTGCATGCTGTGGTTGGCTGAAATGCACTGGACAAGGGACCTACACAGTACGGTGTATTGCCTGCGCTCAAGACTTCTATCATGTATACATTGGATGGCCCAACAAATGAGTCACAAGGCCCACTCTGGTGTATCATTGCAAAGTTTGTAGGTGTGCACAAGACTACCTAACGAACCCTGGCTCTTGCCAGAGCCTTGTTATGGCCTAGGTTACCTCCGAACTCTATCTCCCGGAATTCAGAGGGAGACCTCACGAAGACCCTACAACATTCACTGAAAAATGTGAACAGGAATTCAAAGACCGCAACAATCTCCAAAACAATGGGTAAACTAATCCCATAAACAACTTAGCCCTTGAATGGTGGACTAGATATAGGAAGTTCGTAACCGAGTGAGGACAGCTGTGTTCTCACCTCACCTCCCAGTTCACAGACGAGGAAGTCATAGCTTGACTTACCTCCGAATTCCACAGTTGAACCCAGGCCCTAGAAGAAGCCAAGATATTTATACGCAAGAAAGAACAGATGTACAAGTGTATACACCCCACGGAAAGTGAGGAGAGCTGCGTGAGGAATATTACATGCATGCTCCTCCCCAGCCTAAGAAATCTACTTCAGTTACCTAAATCAACTACTGTGGATGAGCTCATGGAATGAGCTAAAGAAATTTAGAGTAATTGCCAGGCGCAGGTCTTGTTAGGCAAGTAGCATGCTGGTAAAATCTCCGAACAAGATAAGCCACCTTAGCAAAAGGTCATTCACAGCCCACCCTCTCCTCTTGCCACAGCGCTCCCGCAGTACTTGTTCTGCCCAGGCTGACACTTCAATATAGATTGTTGTGCAGGCATGGGCAAGTGGAGGAAGAGAGAAACACCACAAGGGCGCCAGATGTGTCACCGCATATGACTAAGACTAAGGACCCTGCCCAGGCGGGAAACGCCACAGTCAGGTGCGTGCAGGGCAGGCCTCCCGGTAAACAAGGGCCCATCAACATCCCAAAATTGAACCAAGCCTACGAAGAGAGTATACCACACAGAGGGTCCCACATCCAAGTGGAAATAAACGGTAGCCCAACCTAGCCTTACTAGACTTCGCTGCTACAGGAAACTTCATCAGAAGTGACTTACTGACAGAGGATCATAAGGCTACACTCCGCCCATAAACTTACCTTGTCAGAATGGCACAACCAAGTCAGACCCTAAAGGTCTATGGGAAAACAACCCTCACCGTGGGGATCCACCACCTTACACATGCCGCAGATTTTGTAGTATCACCTGATATTGCAGATGTGATTCTGGGACAACCCTGGCTCAACAGCTAAAAATGGGTAATGAACCACGGGAAGAACCGCTTATACATTGGGGAGAAGAACCAGATAACCATTGACGTGGACTGCATCCCCGGGGCCTTTAAGCCTGTTCACCATGACACCATCCAGGAGTCGTCATGAGCACACTGTACCACGTGGGGGTGCTGTAGTGGAAGCCACCTTCCCGCGTGTGTGCACGAGTGCATTTAATGCGACGTAGTGAAGTGTTCAGTGTTTTGTTTATTATTTTTCTTCAAGATAAGTGTTTTGTGTTCTTTTAATATTAAAGTCAGTGAGTGTAATGTATGCTGTTGCCCTTGCAATCCAGTGCATGTGTCTTTGTTTATCTTTTTCAGGGTTAGTGTTTGCAGTGTTATGTTGTTTTCAAGGGTATTTCATTGTGTGTGTATTTTTATTAAAGTGGAAAGTGTGCCATGATGTCACCCAAGCGATTCTACGCACAGGCATTTGTTTTGGTTTGTTTACGTTTCATCCAGTGTATATTTAGTGTGTTTTTATTACTATTATTATTGTCCCCCTATGTCTCCCATGTAACACACACACACATAAGTACGAGGCAAATAGTCTCAATTTATTTATTTTAAAGGGTTTTATGTTAGTGTAATTGTGTGTGCTTTGTTTTGAGAGTGACGTAGATAATGTGTCATAACAACCGGTGCACCAAGAGCGTCGCCTATGAAACATGTTTAGAAATGACACCCGTAAAATGTAAACAGACTTAATATTCCAAACAAGAATACTATTTATATAAATTTATGACACGTTAAATACGTGACTGAACATCACGGGAACAGAGAGGACCAAACATAACCTAAAAGACAGTATCACAATACTGGCCGTTACTGGCAGTAATTGAATGTGCAGCTAGCAGAGCCGACTAGTGCACGTGGTGCATCGACCACATGGCCGATAATTTTCAAAATGTAATTAAACTTTTCATGTATGTTTTTCAGGGTTATGTCTAGTGACAAAATGTTTTATTAATTTTATTCATTCTAAAAATATTAGTTAAAAGGGGGAAGAACTACGGTGCCCAGAAACTGCTTGCGAACAGACCTCTAAAAGTGAGGTTAGAGTGTTATATGTGTAAGTTGGTTGAACAGAGATTTGTTTTCTGAATTATTTTAAAACTTAGTTGTTGTGCATTATATAAGAGTTTTCTAGTGTTCTCATTTCATCAGCCACATGGGTAGTTGTTTCCATTCATTTTGCATTTACTTTTAATTCTGCACATGACATGTTGGTGGCAGGGTGCCGCCAATGAGAGGGCCTCGCGCCAACGCCAAGTTAGTCTTGATCTCGGCTCTACGTGAGGTGGCCGCCGTCTCGTGGGGCTCCAGGCATTTCACACTTTGGTACTAATCACTGTTAATTTCTGACGCATAATGTAGTTTACTGGAACCTGTTGTCGTTTGCTCGGCTGGAGCCAGCGCCGCCTCACACCCCAGCCGTCTTTTACACAGCTGGGATAACTTTACTCTTATCGTAAGTCATGTAGGCATACTACCTTTTTAATCAGCATCAGAACTCGCCTTGCTCTACAGCGAATAATTAATGTAAGTGCTGTTTGTGAGAAATAATGTTAAATAAAACCACATGACAGATAACTCGGCGTGTTTTATTTCATTTGGCCGCTTCTCGATCGCAAGTGTCTTGATTTACTAATGGCGCTGGGAGGCCACAACAGCCCATTTATTCGTGTGTATTGGCATCTGGGGGAGGCCAACAACCCCCACTAGACAAGGCAGTACTGGATTTAGCTCTACGTCGATCTTCACCATCTTGGAGGGAGAGCATGGTAACCACTTGGTTGCCTGTTCTCGTCCGTCAGCAGGGGACTACCAGGAAGCCCACATAGGTCGTCAGCCATCATGACTTCAGATTAACTCTCGTTCTCTCTCCAGCAATAGCGCCCCTACTCAGAGTTTGATGGAACTTTCAGACTTTTCACCTAACCTTTCCCTGGAGTTGTTTATCCCGCCTTCACCATCCATTGGGAAAAAAGCCCAGAAGTAATCATTACTTCCCCCCATCAACCCCGATGATATACAGTACCAATTAGATCTCAGTAAATTTTCCGAACTCCGGAAAATACTCAATAAACATGCAAGTGTTTTCAACCATACGCCAGACACATAGTATCCAGCATGAGATATGGCTAACAACTGACGTACCAGTGTACAACTGCCCATACAAAGTGTCAGTCAGGAGGCAACACGAGATACTCCAACAAATAGAAGACATGAAGGAGCAGGGGATCGTAGAGCCATCAAACTCCCCATACAACTCACGAGTTGTACTAGTACCAAGAAAGAAGGTGGATTACGCTTTTGCGTAAATTACAAAGATCACAATGACGTCGCTCATTCGGTCACACCTCCTACCATCAACCTCAACAATATTCTTCGTAATATAAGGGAGGCCTCCATATTCAGTACTCTGGACATGCAGTCTGGATACTGGCAGATTGCGGTCCACCCCGATAGCTAGAAGTACATATATTGGCTTCACTACTCCGGAAGGGAAGACACTCCATTTCAAGGTCATACCATTTGGATTGAAAAATGCTCCAGACACCTTCCAGAGACTAATGTCAGCCAAAGTACTATCAGGCTTCATGGGACAGTTTTGCTTCACATATTTGGACGACATTATTGTATACTTCAAAATGTGGGAGGAACAGTGTGTCCACCTTCAACGAGTCCTGGACAGACTCTAGATACACTGCCTTACTTGTAAGCTAGTCAAGAGCCACTTCGGTAAGTCCTTCATATATTACCTCGGCCACATCGTAACCCCAGAGGGTAATTTTCCTCAAGGTAAGTCAATTCGAGCCATCCAAGAGGCCAATCAGCCCACAAACAATAAGCAACTTCGTCACTTCCTTGACCTATTTAATTGGCCACGTAACTTCATACTAAACGTAACACATCACATGGTTCCATTTAGCTTTGCCAATATCTCACAACTACACAGACTGCAAGAAGGAAAACCCCTTATCCTTCAAACGGACACCTGCCAGGATGAACTAGGTGCCATTTTGTACTAGGAAGACACCTCGGGTCAGCGAGGAGTAATAATGGCTAAAAACCAATCCTCTGTGATCGTGAACGTCATACATTGAAAAGGATTGTCAGAAAGAACAGTAGAGCTAATGTGGCATAAATAACGTCAACTCAATCAGCATTTCGATCAACCTGTTTCTGCACTTACAGTCCAACAAGAAATTATGTTCATTCAGGGGTTTTCATTATTTTGATAACCACCTGTACTTTTGAGAACAGAGCAGTGTGGGCAGGTCTATAGTATAAGTAGGGCCCCACTTTTACGGTAAATAAAACGAGCTGATTTCATAATTAAAATTTCACCATTTGGTCATATAAATATTTTCATATCGCCAAATAAATTTTATAGCAAAAAAATGCATGTATTATTATTAGAATGTGAATCTGTTGTTTTTGTAACAATTTCACTTGCACTATATGGAATTTATTAATTTTTTTATTTAGTACAAATTTCTGTGAAAAACGTTAAGAAATATTTAATGATAAGGGTGAAATGATGCCCTTACGAGAGCACACTCGTCATGTAACACACATTGTCGCGACAAAGTAATATTTGTGTGATAAATCTTTTACTTTATCAAGACATTTAAATCTGCCCAAGAACATTCACTAGTGTTTGAGTTTTACAAGAATTTTACATCATCTACATACAGCTTTTGTTTATTTGTAGATAACAATATTTTAATTAAATCGCATTCAGTTCAATATTACTCCAACACAAATCCATGATCTAACTAAAAATACTGTATAGTAAATGTTTTATTATTGATAATATAAAAATACTCCTTAGTAGTATATAAATGCCGATTCGAGCGCGGCCCCCAGTTACCAGAAAAAAACGGCAAATTAAATGCTAAAGTCATCAAAAAACCATCAGAAAAAATTACCGTTGTTTTTCTGATCCAAAACATCAAATGGCGATTCGAGCGCAACCGCAAAAAAGTGACTCAAAAAGTGGCATTTGGGAGTAACTGCACAAAAGTGACTCAAAAATTTGCATTTGGGAGCAGTTGCAAAATAGTGGCTTAAAAAGTTGCGTTTGGTTAGATCGTAGTCATTAGAAAAAAAGTTGTGTTAAACTTTGTGTTTGAATGCATCTGCAAAAATACGCGAAAAAAGTTGCGTTTGGGCGTAGCTGCAAAAAAAAGAGTGGCTCAGAAAATTTGAATACGTAAAAATAAAATGATGTATATAATAAAGATGGATCAGTTGCTAAATGTATTAAACGGAACCAAACAATTTAAGAAACTTTCCGAACTTACAATTGGACAGTCCTATCCCATAGACCATACTGAAATTAATGATACACGGTATGGAAACAAAATGGTAATTACTTCTGGTAATTTTAAATTAACCTTACCAGACAGATATGTTCAGATTTTCAGTGAAAAAGTTTTAAATGATGTTAATTGTGGAGGTATAAGTTTTACATATGATGGAATTGTGGATTGTGGTGCTAAACATATGCATTATATTTGGTTTTTTAAAGAGTAAATGATCGTCATCGTATAATTAGACATCAGTTGATTTTTATTTGTGCTCATATCTCTATAAAGTTTTAATGGTTAGCCAATTATTAAAACACAATTATCGCTCTGACTTTGGCCATGTGCTACAACAGAGTTTAATCAAAAAATTTAGACACACACCTCCAAATTCGACATATTAAAGTAGGCGAAACATTGAATTCTTTTTCTAAATCTTTCATTACACATTCTATAAAAATATTATTCATCTTTATCACATGAAGTGTTAATAGTTTTTAAACTATTAACATTATTATATATAGAATATGACTACTTCCAACCCAAAAAATATCTACTGTCTTATCTGTAATACCACTGTTCTTTCGCACAAATCAAAGTTAATTAACTTACCTTTTTCATCCATAATTATTGTTTCATTAACTTGATTTGTTTGCACTGGAAAAAATAATGGATAAGCTGGTTCGTAATAGATCATGTTGCCAAATCCAAATGTTGTTCTTGGTTTAAAAGTGGTAATTATGTTAGTTTATGATTATATTCATCATGTTTTAATATCATACCATTTACTATATTACAGTGTATATTTATTGTTTCAAATGGAGCAAATTTTGGAATTGTATCACCATAATGATCCACATTTGCTTTCAGAGTTTTATTTTCTACGAAACCCAAAAGTTTTCCTATTGAACCCCGTTTTCCAAACTGTAATTTAAGCGTACATTTTACGTTCACTCAGTTTGTTATTTTATCCAGCTCGAAAGATGTATCTTTTTCTTTCGCACCCATTGAATCTACACTAAATGAAAAAATTCCTTTTAGTTTTTTTTTTTTCAAGATCTTTTAAGCTATATTGACCAACTGGAATATCAGTTGCTGATTGCATATCATTCTGACCCACAAAATACAGCATATTTCTCCCAGAGATAATGTTATGTGTTAGATAAGTAGTATAGAACTGAACTAAAGCCAATGAGTGCCCCTCTATCTCTAAAAGGTAATGCAGTCTTTTCTTCAACACTGATTTGTTATCTGTTAGTTTGAATACTTTACTCATTTATTATATTATTTAAAAAAATCTATTAATAATTGTGCAAGAAAAACATGAAACATGTAGACTGGGATATTAAAATAATAATACCGGACAAGACTGTATCGACAAAACGTCATGGTGAATTATTACCTAATAATATTAGATGTTTGATAGTGGGTCCTAGTAACTGTGGAAAAACTACACTTATGATAGATAATTTTATATATGCTCAGGGATGGTTGGACTTTGGTACTCTCTATGTATGTTCAAAAAGTCTGGACCAACCAAAATATATCAATTTAAATAAAGATATAGATGTAGCATCAAAATTATTTAATGAACCAATAGCATACTTCTTTCCATCAAATGAAAAAATGGTTGATGTAAATGAATGTCATAAAGAGTCTGTAGTTGTTTTCAATGATATCATACTTGAAAATCAAAATATGGTAAGGGATTACTTTACACGTGGTAGACACAAAGATTTTGATTGTTTCTATTTAGCCCAGACATACTCAAAAGTATCTAAGCAGCTTATAACAGACAATGATAATTTTCATTGCATATTCTGACAAGACGATACAAATCTTAAACATAATAATAGTGATTTTGTTGGTGGTGATATGTTTGTTTGAGAAATTTAGGGAGACTTGTTCAAAATGTTGCAATAATGAATATGGTTTGTCACAGTAGATATGACTCGTAAGTTAAATAATGGTAAGTACCGTAATAAAATTAAAGACTTTTTAAATTCTTAGATTATAAGTAAATTTTGTTTTTAATGGAAGTGTTTCCATTAAAAACTAACATAATCTGATCTTTTTAAATGTATTCATATACCATAGCTATTTCAATAAACACATTTGTACCTTCGGGTATATTGTGGGCTTTTGATATTTAAAAATATATCATATCATCAGGGTATACTTCAAAAGTTTTATACATGTCAATTTTTTTCCGTTGATGGTATAAGTTGATAACACTTTTATATTTTTCTGGTTTTATTATTATTTCAACTATAGTTCCATCTCTTATAAAAAAATATTTTATTCGATTGTCAAAGTAAAATACTTTTTCTTTTGAACTGTATTTTCCAACTAAACAAATAATGTTAATTCTGTTTTTCTAATAGTACTCTAAATTGACTGTATCCATCACTGCAGTGGAAATATATACCAAATGCACAATTTAAGCAATTTCAATTTTCCGCAATTGTTAGGAAACGCAAATACAATTACTCGAAATGTATTTGAATCGCTCGTAAAAACGGAAATGCAAAATAAACCCTCGCTCGCTAAAACCAGAATTTAACCTTGGTAGTATAGTAATATATGACGGTGTATTAAAAAACTGCTGTAAGTACGGAATTCCTGTAGTAGGCCGTACTTGTAGGTATGGGATTTCACTGTATTTACATGCTTCAACTTGATTTCCGGGCCAATGAAAAAATTTTTATACGTTCTCTTGCATGTCTGCTTGGTACTTAGGTGCCCATGTTCTAAGCTGTCATGCCGATACGTAAATACAGGTTCGCATTTTTCTTTTTGGACGTATGTCCGCCATCTGGCGTGTTTACTGGGGGGTTTCACCTGGATCTCGCTGTCTACTACTCACCAGTGTTTATAGAGTACCGCGTGGCACAGTGTTGCCGGCGTTGTGCAGCATCTGGGGAATTTTCCTATGCTGCGTTGACTTCCTTTAATACGTCACAGACGTTCAGCGAGACATGTTTACCTGGCTGTTGTGGCAGCAATGTTTTGCTAGGCAAAAGTTGGTGTGCTTGCTGTCGGGGTGGTAAGGCAGAGTGGTAACGCCTCTTCCCGTTCTGCGTCGTCAGTTTCCGTTAGGTTCAAACAGGGGTCCCTGGACAGTGCGTCTGCGAGCTCATTGGTTTTTCCCTCTACGTGTTCTATCTTGAAATCAAATTCATGGAGTAGCAAGGCCCAGCGGGCAAGTTTACTTTCCCCACTATGCATGTCCTCTAACCATAAAAGACAACGGTTCTCTGTTCTTAACCTAAACTGTCTTCCTAACAGATGTGGCCGGTATTTCCTCAGAGCGGGCACAATTGCTAAACATTCCTGTTAATTAACATGGTATTTGCATTCTGACTCGCCAATCTTTGTACTGTGGTAATTCAGGATGTGTTTTTTCCCTGGGTTCTCCCACTTGATGTAACACCGCGCCAATACCTTACTGGCTCATATCAGTCTGAACAACGGGTAATTCAGATCTAAACCTGGCTAGCAGTTTGCAATTCTGAAACGCAAGCTTGATTTCACGGAATGCCTGGTCTGCTTGAGGTGTCCACACAAATTTACGTTTTTCACACAACAATGCAGTCAATGGTGCAGTTATCACAGAAAAATTCAGGATGAACTCCCTTAACCAATTCATCAAGCCAAAAAATTTTCTAACTTGTTTACGTGACCTGGGTGCGGGTTTGTTTTGAATTTCTTGTACGTGTTGTTCCGGTTCGTGTCCGTTCCCTGTTACATAGTGTCCCAAAAACTCCATCTTACTCATACCCAACTTACACTTGTCAACTTTGCACGTAAGCTTGTTGCATTCGAGCCTTTCGAACACAAGGTGCAAATCTCCTCCCAGCTGTTCGACCATACAAGTACACCATCAAGATAGGCCATCGCAAAGCCTCCTATGTATCCATCTAGTATGTTTCCCATTAAATTCCGAAAAGTGGCAGGGGCACATTTTAATCCTAACTGCATTGCAATGAACTGAAACCTACGTCCATCTGGCATGGTGAAGGCTGTTCTCTTCCTGTCTCGTGGGTGGATAGGCACTTGCCAGTATCCGGATTTTAAATCTAGTGAAGTGAATACAGTAGCTGGCCTTAGTATTGACAAAATATCCTTGATATTGATTACTGGAGGTGGCGTGTTTACAGCGATCTTGTTAAGTGGACGAATATCAACACAAAACCTCAATTCACCGTCCTTTTTAGGGGCAAGTGTAATGCCTGAGTTATAGAGACTTTGCATAGGTTCAATCACATTATCATTGAGCGTCCCACATACCTGCTGATTAATGACATGCCGGAAGAAAATACCTGGGTCTTGTGGCTTGGAGTACACTGGGTCCTCGTGTGTCGTGATGATTGTGTGCTCGATGATGTCGGTGCGTTAGTACGGAGTTCACGTATTCCTACTGTCATGTGCATTACACTTCTTGCCTCACCTTGTTGATGAGTGGTGGCAAATTGCAGACGTTGTGGCGGAACTCTTGTTGTAATTGCCTGGATTAGGTCCTCGCACACAAAATTATAGCTTGCGGCAGTGTCAGTTACGGCGATCACATTTTTTCCTTCCAGTTCAACATTTACCCTTAATGCATATACAATACTGTCACTAACCTGGAACACTTTGGCACCTTCATTAGACAGATTCATACGCTCCGGCGTTGAGATTGGCGCAGGTGCTGTTTCGCCAACCTCCCTATCTAGTTTTCCGACCTGTTGCCTTGGTAATAAGGTCCGTGGTTATTGTTGCGAAAGTTCAATCCTTGACCGCGGTTGTTTCACACTGGTGTGAACAGCGGCGGTGGTCTTGTTACATCTAGCATAATGGCAGGTGTTGGCATATGGCGATTTTGTCTCGGGGATTGATAGTCCTGTCCCACACGCACATCCCCCTCGTAGAGGCACACCTCTCTCGTATACTGTTCTACTCTCACACGCATGGCTTGCCATAGGTACGGCCCAATATCAAGTGTTGCCAATGCCACAATGATCTCGGTAATCGCGGACTAGATTCCACCACGTGGCAGCGGTTCCCCTTAGTCTGTTGGCAGTGACCTCAGCTCAATCATCCCTATGCACTCAATGCCGGTGAAGTTTTTCTTTGCATACTGCAAGAAGAGTACCTGGGTCTTCTGAATCATGTCCCGCAAAGGTTGGCAAAAGTACTTTCTTTCGGGTCCCGTCAAACCTTGTGGCGTATACATAACTACTGGCGGTGGCGTGAGCTTTACCTCTTGTGTCGTCAGTGACGCAATCTCAGCACAGTTCATCTTACGGCACTCAACACAGTTTATTACACCGTCGTGGAAGGTTAGGTACTCCTCAGGCCCTATGCATCGCAAATGTAACTCCCGTATGCACTGCTGGCACTGCGCCCACTTCGTTCCCGCCTCATCACATCCAGTGCGCACGCACAGACGTGTTTCTGATGGCGTAGATATGGTGTCGGACGTGCATTGGCATAACAGTTGATTCTACAAGTTTTCCTCAAACAGATTGATCTCACTTACCCTACCACAATGCACGCATCGGTCGATCGGCATGTCCAGGTAGTTCGTGTGTGCGGGTGTCGCGGTTGTCAAAGCGGATGTCTCGATGCCTTCTCGTGGTTGTTCCGATGTGGTTTGCGCCATTTTATTGCGGTTGACGCGGACGACGCAATGTGGATGAACACACTGGCCCCACTTGGGAACGCCAATTGACACCGTTGGGTGAGACACGAGACGAACGGTGACACAATAAACTTACTGTAGGTGGGCGCCAGCGATGTTTCCCGGTCACCACACTGTTGAGACTCAGGGTTCTCAGGGATGCTGTGGGTTCTTTGTGTCCGTCTTATCCGAGCGTACTTACAAAACACTTGGCATTACTAAACTTTTAGAAAAACAATGGCAAGTGGTAGTTGTCATTACAATAGAAAACACTTGATGCACTGTACTACTTCCTTTTTTATACCACTCGTACAAAGAAATGTGCCAGAGATTTACTTGTGAATTACACTTGGATGTGTCTAGCCAGCTCCGATTGGGTGCTCCATAGCCCACAATTAATCTAGCGCACTTCCTAGCTGGATGACTTCTCTGTGGTGTTTGAAAACACAATCTTCACGACAACCGCTAGGGTGGCCTGACGATTTTCTGTGAAAATAGGGTGCAGAGAATAATGAAATGAGACAAAGTGAACAAGTTACATAAACACGTGTGATTATTTGGCATCATTAACGTGGACTCATAGGAGTTTGTCTAGCTGCACGTGGTTTGTGAGGTGACTGCCTATACACATAGCCGGCTAGGACGGAAATAATGTCACCGTACGAAGTACGTACAATCATATAAGTACACTTGGAAAATGATGGGGCACGACATGAGTGGTCACAATAAACACGTAAGCGTATGAAAGCAGTATTAGATGGAGCGGATGCGCTGGATAAGTGTTGCAGCGGAGCACATGGTGCAGGTGAAAATGTTGTACTTCTCCACAAAAATTCTGGTCAAACCAAATATTATTCTAGTTGAGAAAATGATTCTGCTGCAGATTGAATTAGTTTTGAGCTACTAGCACGCCGGATGGCAAGAAAATCAGACATGGAAATGACCGCATGGTCAGACATACAAATCATCAATTACACAAAAAATACATTGAACCCTGAATAAAATCGACGCAGAACTCTGAAATAAATTATGGTGCACATGATATTACACAAATAAACCCTCGAACTGCATGTATGGCGCAGATATAGACTTGGCAACTATAAACCACATGGTCGCAAAAATGTGGCCATAAAATAATTAAATTTGCAAAATACCCTTGAATACATACATGAAAATAAAGCCCTTAAAATTGCACGCAGCAATAATACAGAAATTACCATGAAGCGCCTTTAACATAGGCGGATGGTGCCTGTTTCAATCAAGTTACACGGGCGGCGATGCTTCTCCGACATCTCTCCTCCGTTTCTCCTCGTTTAAGTTTCAAAAAACAGCACGGGCCCAAATTCTTAGTTAAGTGAAAGCATAGTGCTGGGGGAATTATTTGGCAAAAATGTACGCAGACAAAGGTTAACCGGTATACTAAGAATGAGCTATGGTAATCTACATCAGTGCAAAAAGTTTGAAGTGTGTACGTGACAGCCTCTTACCTTGCTAGATCTCCTACAATGACTGTGCTGAGGATAGCGTTGCACAGACCTATCATGCAGGGTGTATCCTGAAAATTTTGGCAAAGCATGCAACACAAAACTTACTGTGGCACTTTGCTTTGCATAGAGGAATTAAATGTTAATAAATAACAAAGTAAAAATAAAAGGTTACTCGAAATGTCTTTAGTTCTTTAGTACCCTTTTTCTCTCACTCTTACCTTCATCTGGGTTGCTTTGATCTCAAAAGCTTCTCCAGTTTTAGGTAATACCCTCATATAGGTGTAAGTAAAGTGTAAGAGATCTGTACACTGTCAATCCTGAAGAAAATTGAAGTACTGAAGTAATACAAAAATATATTAATAACCACACTTAAATACCTCGACACATATAACTGAACATAATTAAACCCTAAATAAATTCATTGTCAAGATACTTCAGGATGTAAGATGAAGAAAATTAAAAAAATTTAATCCGTAGGGTATCATGTAGTATTAGTGTGGGCATTAATTTAAAAAAAAGTATTGTAGCCAATTTTTAAAGAAAACCATTTTAATGTTCCAAATGAGAGGAAGGAAAACAGAAATCTAGGTGTCAAATAGCAAGATTCACTGGTCAAATCAAATGATTAAAAATTAAAAAGTTTAAAATTCTTTTAAATACTCAAAATCACCAAAACAATTCAATTCGCTAGTAGTAAATCACTTACGTTAGGGTTCAGACTAAGTTACATTTATTCTTATTAACAAGAATAATTTAAAATCTGTTAAAAATGTTAATATATGTCTGTCTAAAAGTGTAATTAAAAAGTAATTTAAAATTACTTCTGAATGTTCACAAAACATAATTTACTTTTTTAAGTTTTATGTTTTCAAGAATTATTTCCATTGTAACATTTGCCATTAACAGAAACAATTTATTAAATAATCTTATTACAATGTTACTTTAACAGACACCATTCATCTTGCGAAACTACTGTTTAAATTAAAAATACCAATTCAAATGTAACAGTAGAGCACGCTAACAATAAATCACTAAAAATTGAATCTAAAGATATTAAACTCACTTGCTAGCATGCTGAATGCAATGTCACCGTGTGCATGCATTTGTTACATTTCGCGCAAGCTTGCTGTGACATAACACCAGTTGAACAAGGATTGAGAATACCACAGTGCTACGCCTCAGCATTTCGGGAACTATTATGATTGATTATCGAAACACGCAGTGCCTTGCCGCAAAGTTTTGAGTAACTATTAGCTTGAGGCGTGCAACTCAGTCCCGTGTGTAGCAAGGAAACGAACATTTATTTTTAATTAAAAGAAAAATGGAAGTATATGGTTAAGAAATATGTTCGGGTTTGAGTTTTATTAAAGCATGCATTGCATTCATGGAGAATGCGCCCCTGCTACCATGACTGCCTACGGGGTTGACATAAGCGGAAGTGCTATGCACGCCGAGTAAAACTTTTATATATGAAAATTAAGTGGCACAAAAGTAATTTAAATATTGTTTTATATTTCAGAATTTTCTTATTAGTTTCCGGTATCATTTGAATGTCTTTATGACGGTGTTCACGCTGGAATATTACTGTTCCTTATCTCTACACAGCGGACATTTTGAATTCATAACCAAACATTGTGCAATATCAATAAACGTACATTTTCAAACAATTTAGGACATTTTTGACCCTGAAAAGTAAAAAAGACACATTTTACACTGCAAATAATATTCCGTTATAGGAAAGTTCAAATTGGAGCCTCTTTGTGCACATGAGTACCCACGCGTCACGTGCATGGTGAATGCCCTCATGGTCTTAGCGCCGCTGGCTGTTAGCCGGCATCAATATATATTGAATCGTACGTGCAGCAATAATCTTCCAACCTTGCTACCAATGATTTATGAATTGTTCTCATGGTGTAAAATTTTATGTTATTATATTGAACAACGTAATCACCATGCAAATGGTTTTGTTATCCACGTATATGTGAAGTAAATTAGATATAATACTGTATAACAAATGAATAATGGTAAAAATGTTTGTAAGAATTTTCATGGTAAAAGAAGCTCGCACTGTGATTTTAGTTACACCTAAACAAGTAATTCTGGTGACATTTCGTGAATATGGGAATTATTACAGAAGTTCGCGAATAAGCATAATTTCTCAGTATTTCACATTATTTCATGTTATTTCGTAGTTCGTAAAAATTTCTATGCCCTATCTATAAGAACAGCTGAAGCATATGTAACTTGCAGTCATGGTGTCCCAATTTTTCTTGACATTTGAGTGTAGGATGGGTGTTGGATGCCTTCACCCTTCTGTTGCAAAGAACAAAATCCCACCACAAGTTGTCAGTAAAGCTCCCTGTTTATTGTAGTGATCGAATAAGGCTTTCTCAGCTGAGCCCTTGCTGGTGACAGATAAACACAGACTTCCTGGCCTGAAGTTTCCTGTGTTTGAGTCACCTCACTGATGGGCGGTACAGCTAGCTCACTGCTGATTGAGCATTTCTCAAACTAGCCATTTAATATTCTCTGCCCACAACTTAAATATATTTGTTTTAACATGAACAGACACTGGCTTGGCTACAGTAATGCTGATATCAGTTATGGAAAGTAGTTACTTAGCTTTAGTTATTGGTAATCAAGTGTAAAGCTTAATTTGATGGCCATTGAAATTGATTCCCATTTGACATTTTCATGTCTTAGAATAGAATTTATGTAGTAGTGAGAAGAATTTTATTTATTATTTTTATTTATTACTCTGATGTATTGCTGGTTACTTGCTCCCCATCAAGGTGATCTGGGTTCGATTCCCCACGGGCCGCCCTGATTTTTGCATGTGTGGAACATGGCAGGTTTTCTGGGGACAATCCTGTTTTCTCACCCTTGCATTCTTCCACTGTTCACCCTCACCTCATTTCACCCCTTTCCAGCACTTGTGACTTTGTTGTAAGTATCAATTAAAACCTTTCAACTCAACTTTTTTATTTATTTTTTGTATGCAGCAGAAAGATAAATAAATGGTAGAATGAAGTAAATAAACAAGGTTTTTTAAATAGTGCTCAGTTCACCAGTGACCAATTACAGCAATTCTGTTTAGAATAAATAATTTACTTTCTTTGTATTGCAGGTGTATACAAACTGTGCATCAACACAGACTCAGAATTTCTCATCAACAGCATGACCAAGTGGATCTCTGGATGGAAGAGAAAAAACTGGAAGTTGTCGACAGGTGGACCCGTCAAAAATATGGAGAACTTCATGGCTCTGGAAGCAGCACTCCGAGGCATGGATGTGAAATGGGTATGTGATGTATGAAGTAGCCAACTGTGGTTTTCCACATTGTGATGAATTCAGTTTTTGTGGGAACTCACTGGTTGTGTTTGTTTCCTGTTGTAGTTGAGAACAAATACAGCAATAATGGGCACTTTCTTTTGTTTGGTTGCAGAATCATGTTCGTGGCCATGTTGGAATACTGGGCAACGAAATGGCAGATTCTCTGGCAAGAGTTGGGGCAACCCGCTACAAGAATGGCTGAAGCCAATTTATAAACTATGTGATTTGAATGTGAGAAGAATATTCTTTTGGGGGTTCACAGTTTGCTAGAATCCTTTGACTTCCTGTGTCGGGCACCATTTATGGTTGGAATTGCTACAGATTACAGAAAATTTTATACAAAGGAATGTTTGTTGGTGTGATCCATTCAAAATGAGTTACCTTAATGATAGTATTATTTATAGCATTTTGTATGTTCCAAGTCCAGTCCCTTGAACATAATTGTTTACTGTGCACTTTGTTTTCAAATAGTTTATGGTTGTAAGTTGTGTCAGTTAACTTTAAGCGTTGTTGAGAATTTATTTGGTGCTAAAAATGTTACAGCAAATAAATTGGTGTGGCTTGAATTTACATTGACAGGTAGGAAAATTAAAGGCTAGTATGATTTGTAAACTGAATGTTTTTATAAAAACTGCAGGACAGAATTTCAAGTACTCGTAGTTTAGTAGTTATTGACAACATTTTTTTCACGCAGTTGCACAATTGCGTGAAAAATGTGTCGTTCTTTTTGTGTGTGCCAGTTGACAAGTACTAGACTGTGAGTACTTGAAATTCTGTCCTTTTACATATTTTTGGTTGCCTAGCAGCCTACGTGTAACCTTAACCTGAATGTTTTTATACTATGTTAGCAATTTATGAAAAATGTCACTCATTTCATGTCTTCTGCCGTTATTCTTTTTGCAGAAAATCATAACACATTGCATCGACAAAACATCTAAAGTGAATCTACAGTTAATTGTAGCCAGCCATTACTTGACTTTGTTAACAATTTTTTGTTACATGTAACACAAATTAATTTATGTGTTGAGGGGAAGCAAGCAACCTTTAATAATGTTTACAAGATTTTATTGGAGAATTCTATAATATTCTTTGTGTCCTTGTTTGATGCTTGTACTGTACGTTCCCTTCTCTTTAAGTTCTAATTTATTTATTCATTTTCTAATACAAGAAATGCCACAACACAAAGGCCTGAGCGCAGTATCATGAATTACATAGAGCAGATGTACAGCTGCCAATTATGTATTTGATTATCTTTTCTGGCCAATTACATGAAGCTTGTGTATGTCATATCGAGGCATACAACCAGCACATGAAACTGTTAATTCAAGACGTCAGAGTTATGTGAAATTAGTGTTTCGGCTGTTACTGCGTCTTGAGAACAGACAAGGTGTTGTAATGCCTTTAAGATGCTGTTGTACGCAATTCCATAAATCTGATTAGTTCACGACAGGTTTCATCATTGGTCTCTATTAGGGATGTCAAAATATCTATTTTCCTCGATTCCAATTCTAGATTCCAACTGCAAAACCTTTCAGTCAATTCCACCTTGATTCCGATACCAAAAATTAGGGTATAGTGATTATCAACATGTGCCTACAGTCAACATATCCTTTTGAAATTTCGTTTTATAGCTTATAGGTCAAGTTAGACAGACACAAATATGAAGACAATTAGAGGAAAGACTTTCTGGTCTGCTGAGTGAAGTTAATTTCCTATATTTATGTAACATTCAGACTTACCTAATTAGGCCTAACAAGTTCATATCAATATTTTTTATAAATCTGTGATTGATTTGAAGTGAACTTAGGCAAAGTATTACACAAAAAAGTAAAACAAAAATTCTCAACTTCTCAATACAAAATTTTCGGTCAACTTATGAAGCTAACCAATATGTACACAAGTATTGTTGCTATTCAGTAATGAAACAGAAATACAAGTAACCTTTCATTTAACATTGCTAAATTAAAATGCTTCTACCGTACATTTTAAGTTGTAGGGACACTGAATGACTTGCTGCTACACGCATATTTGCCCAGAAGATCTTGTGAAACATCATATTGGCAATTTTCTTGTAATTGTCGTGTTTAGTTAAGAGTTTTCTCACGTTACTAGTTGTGTGACTAATCCCACCTCGTTAGATTTTTGTCGAGTACAAACTGAAAAATGTGCAATTTGCGTAATTTAAATCAACTGAAAAATAATTCCACACATCGCTAGACTTTCTTCACATCTAAATAAATAAAATCCTCAGTACATTGAAAACTTCAACACTACTCACTTTTAGAAAATAGAGACGGACATTTTTGGTAAACACAAAAAAAAAAAATTGCTTTCAATCTCGACTACCTCAGAAACGAAAATGTCACAAACAAGAAATATGTATGGAACGAAAAATGTACCTGCTCTTTATCTAATATACTGTTCAGTAATAGGTAAACAAAATAAAAAATCCAAAAAATAATACCGTAATCCTTATGCTCCCACTACTAATAACTATCGTGCAACAGACTAAAAGCCAATGCATGTTCTGCGTCAGCAACCCGTAACTCTAGGAGCTTGCAGCTAGCAAGGGTTCTTATCTACAAACCACATCAGATTGCAGAGCAACGCAGACTTCTGGCATGCAGCTTATCAACGAACGTTGATTGTAAAACTTACGCGCAACTGCATCCATGTATGCAGCTGTGGTCTTTCATCAGTGACTGTCAGTTTGTTTTAGTGTTTTGTCTGCACTGATATTTACATGTGTAGATATTATGCAGTAGATTCCCACGTGCGTTTGTAGCATTCTTGCAACAGTATAGGCCTTCACGTAGTACTGATTCATGCCAGAAAGTGCACAAAAAAGAAAAGTGCAGTTTTCCCATTAAAGCTGCGCCACACAGCACACACAGTGACATCGGAGTGAAGTGAGGCAGCCAAATACTGATAATAGCTGTCTGCCACATGGCAGCCATCAAGATAAAAACAACTCGTTTAACCATGAGTTTTGATTATCTGACTGTCTGTTCCCCTGCATTATCACTCATAATCATGGTACTACTGTATTATCTTAATTCTTTCATAGTCGAACCATCATTGAATGCAATTTTTAGTGACGTGATTGAATAATTTTTGCGATGGATAATTAAAAAAATATTTGAAAATTGATAGTAACTGACATTTTCAGTTCTAATAAATATGAATTTTGCTGGGGCCAGGAAACGTATACGTTATTTACGGTCAACGCATACAAGTTTGGTACAGGTTCTGTCTATTTGGATAACCAAAGACCTGTTGCTGTGCAACATAACCTCAAATATTTCATGTGACGAGTATTTATAATAATTAACCGTTCAATTCTTGATTCTTCGATACTTGTAAAAATCAAGGGTATCGAGCTATCAAGGAATCGACTTTGACATCCCTAGTCTCTATACTGCTGTCAGCAGATATCATGTTGTGTTTGCAGAAAAACACAACATGGTATCACTTATGTATCGCAGTGTGTGATGATGTGTAGAGTGTAGTACAATTTGTACAATTATGATTTGTTTTGTTTACATTAGCACTTGTGTTTGTTAATCATACCGGCATCAATGATTACAATTGGCAATTTTTTGCATTATTTACATAGGAAGGCATTTTTCCAAGACCAAGACATATACGGACAATCTGTACATGTGAGTTTGATAGATAGAGGTTATTCTACAACACTTAAGGCTTCGTATGTCTGTACTAAAGAAAGTTTACTGAATAATTACTTTAATTTTTCTGATGTACTTAAACTATAGATTCTTAAAATCATTCAGATGCTGCCAATTCAATATGTACCTCCCTTAATATTAAGAAAAGTCACCTTTATAATTGTTTAATTGTTTGCATGATTTGAAAGATGATGATGTTTTAAACTTTTCTTCCTTTTTGTTGATATGAAGTACAAAATGAGAGTAAGTTAAGAGTACATGTATGAGGGAATCGGAATGAAAACAAGATTGAGTTTTAAAGTGTGCATTCAGTAACTTCTTTATTACTATGTTATGTTAATACATATGTGCTCAAAAATATGCAAATTGTGGGAATTGCATAACCAAGCAATTATTTTGTATGATCCTCAGCATTACTTATTGGCATTTCTGAAAGAAAATATTTTTCAGAAACCCAAGCACCTGTGACCTTACACTTAAGGCAGGAAGTGCGATTATAGCAAAATACAGAATACAGTAGAACCCTGTTATAACATTTCTCAAGGGTCCCAAGAAATGTCAGCATTATAGTATAAGGAAAACTTTAAAAGAGGGAAATTTTGTATAGAAAAACATGTTTGTAGGCTAATAGAAGGCATTTATTAAGCAGAAAAAATGCTATAAGAGGGGATGCAATAACAGGGTTCCACTGTAGAAAACACTATTTAAATATTTGTATTTGTCTTTGAGAAACTGTTTGCTTGCAGAAATATTTTGCAGCTGAGAAAGGAATTAGTGTCATAAATTTGATAATATATGATTTGTAATAGGTAGTTCATTGTTTTATACGGTAGTTGTTTATGTGTAGAATTTTGGTAGTAGCAATTTGCGAAGGACACTTCAGTTTGTGTGGCGGTAGTTTTGCGAGGCAGTGTAACATAATATGGCTGTGTTTATTTCTAAATCAATTCTTACAAATGATGAGACAAAGCATAAATTTAATAGTATGCCTGTACAAGTGTAAATAATTATACTTTCAATGTGTCTTATGTTATATTCAGCCAGACACACCTGTAAAATAATATTGTTTTCTTATGTTTTAAGACTTTTGCAAATGAGCATGTGTAAATAAATTTATAAAATAATTTTATGAAAATTGTCATTTATTTTTGTGCCATTGTTTTGTAAAATTGTTAACTGTCCTGATATAAAGAATATTTACATTCAGTATAAATAAATGTAAAAATACTTCATTTTGATTTTTAAAAAAACCATTTGCATTTATGTAAAAATACTCAACAGATTTATGCAAGGTATTTTAATGCGTGTGTCAACTCAAATATGACTTTTATTTTGCTGTAAAGTTTATATTTGAAACGAGAACCTGCAATGTGCATGCACATCTGGCAAAACGGTACCTTCTACTCTAGTCGGAGTATATGAATCCAGTATAGTTAAGCTTGGTTTACAACTGAATGTATAACAGTAACCACAGACCATGGGTCATATGCACAAGAATTTACTCCCATGTTTGTGTACTTATTTCTTCACAACTGCACATAACATCATGTGCTACAGCTACCAGAGTGCCTCCAGGATAAGCCCCTTGTTGCTGGGACTAAACCCCCTCTCCCCCTAACTCTCAAAGCATGAATGAGCTAGCGGCCAAGACCACCCTCGATGGTAAAGTAGTTCCAGAGCTCCAGCTACCAGCAATTGCCTCCTGGCACCACCCGCTAGCAGGCGACTTGACTGCCCACAGCCCAAACGAGGACGGGACGGCAGAATATATACCTGTGTGCGGCCCTAAAACATCAGTTGTTCGTCGACTCTTCTGAGAGCCAGTACCACTCCGACAGATCGCTGCACCACCCATGTGCTGGAGCTCTACAGACCTCATCATCTTCCCGACCTTCCAGCTCTTCATTAGCAACCCTCGAAGATGTCTTCGACACCTCCCTTTCCTGCCAACCCTTCTGGTAATGGCAATACACCCCACTGCCCTTCTGGTACTGTCACCCACAAGTCCATTCAGGACAGTGGTACAGAGTAGTTAGGATCAGTTTGTATAGCTACCTAGCCAAACAGCCTTGTCCAACCTAGAACCAGGTCATCTTCACCTGGCTTGCGTAGATAGTACTTTGGTCGTCTTTTGATAGCTAGGAGGTATTACGGGACACTGTATTTATTCCTCCTGGAATAAATATGAGTTCTCTGTTAACCTCCGAGTATCATTCCAATGGTGACTGTGCTACACCCACGTAAACACCACGCCCAACAGAGCGAAGCATGAGAGCACGTATTTTCTACCACATTGTCTGAACCTAGTGTAGGACTATGGGATCCCCACACCAGGATGCATGTACATCGAAAACACTCATGCTCAACGGCCACTCGTATTGTGCATCCTGTGTACAGTAAAGTAGACACACAACCACTAGCAAGACAGTCCGTAAGGAGGCTAGTCAACCAGCCCAGTTTATGCTCCGTCCACTGTTCTGAATTGTTGCCGGAGGGAGTATTCGAATGATCTTGGAGGTCTGACTGCCTCTCAACCCACACCCACAGTTGTTCGTCGGATGCCTCGGAGAAAACCCACCTCTCCAACCACAATGCCGCTCTCGCCGGTTGAGATAACTGGTACGGGTGTGTCTGCTCGGCTTCGGCTATAACAGAACTCTTAGTTAGGGATTATCATCTCCTGCTTCCCTCTCGTCGTGAGGCCGGTCTTAGATTCTATCTATACCTTACACTCAGAGGAACGGGACAAAGTGGCAGCAGAGAGGCCTCCGCCACCGTAAGTCTAACGGGAGCTACACTGCAGCTCCTTCTGCACTCTGCAACAAAACCTCCAGGAACGAGCTCAAACCCCTGCCAGCTGGATAGGTCTGACCGCCCAGTTCCCTCCCAGGCCATGTTTTCAGCCCCTATGAAGACTCCAGAATTGCCACACCCGGTTGTCGCCGCCTTCGGCCAAGGGGAACACGTGCCGATAGACATAGCCAACCCCTGGTTCCGGTGACCCCGTAGCAGTAGGCCGACCCGGACCTCTGCCAGCTACAGCAGCCACAGCACCTCGGGTGCATCCAGCTTCAGCAGCAGCCTTTCCAGAGCTCCGCCTACCCAGGTAACCATGTGGCCGCAAGTCACCCAGTTTGCCGGATGGTAAAACCGGTATTAGACTTTGTACTGTGTCACCAAGCGACTCGCCCCACACAACCCCGTGTGACTGACCTGCACACCCAAAAACCACTTAACTTGACCGTAACATCCTCTGTCACATGTCAAGAATAGGAAGGAGTTTTCATGGTGCCCAATGTGGGCCCCGAAGTGTTTTTACTAGTGCGACAGTATAACAGAATCAAACCAGCACAACCCTACAAGTAAGTTAGACTAGCAGGATGTTAAGCCTAAGAAAACCAGACTTCGGAGAGCCAGTAATAACCCTGTTGCACCCAAGCACCTTGGTGATCATATCGGACACTGAACTTAGCGAAGCCATCCCGGATAGGTGCCATATACCCACGTGCCCTGGCACTGGGGTATACGCTATTAAAGGCTGTTCACGATAAAGTTAGCACTTTTGAAATTGATGCATGTCGCTTAAATCCCAGTTGCACAAGAAACCTTTGGGTCTGTGCTAGGTCAGTCGCACTTACACTAGGGACTCGTTTCCCTTTCTTTCCGGACACCAGAGTCGGCCTTGTGGGCTGTCTACTGGGTACGTAGTCAAGTGCAGTAGGGCGAGCAATATGCCTCACAACTACTCTGGCCCTCTGGGGCAAGGTATACTTACCAGAGCTTGGTGGACTTGCCTTGGCAGATGTAGAAGTAGTGCTGCAGGTTATGGGGGTGGAGTCCTTGGTTCCATTGGCTGTGGTGGAGATGGAGCTGCTGTAGTTCTCCGCCGGATGGCAGCGGTTCATCTCGGTGCCAGCCTAGCTCCCTTGACTAGGGCGCGGACCACCGGATGTACTTCGTAACCGGTACTAACTGGGGCGGAGTGAAACGTGTAGCTCCCAACGGGAGATGCCGGTCTCCCCGCGTCGGGCGACTTGAGTCTGCCCCCACAGAGTGTCGACTCCTAGCACAACGCACTGAACTCTGCCTTTTTTTTTTTTTTTTGCCCTCAGAGCTTCATGCCGGCTGTTGAATGACATAGGCATATAACACACTTGATTTCCTGCAAGTGGCAAGCAATGGATGATCCCTAACTTATGCGTATAAGGCCAACAATGGCTGGTGGTGCGCTCCCTGGCTCCTTATAGTGCAAGCACCTGGAGTTGTGGGTCGTAAACCCCGCCTTCCTGCCCCTGCTGGGTGTGGTCCACAGACTTAGGGCCTCCAATCCCAAGTAGATACCTCTGCCTGCCCCTTAGCTAGGCACTCCAGTCAGCTATACAACTTAAGTTGGCTGCTCTGCCTCTATGGGGTGTGTCCTACTGGTGGACGTGACATCTACCTGGAGTGCACGGAGTGGGAGAACTACCCTCGTGTGCTCGGGATATGGCCTCGTGCACTCCGCTATCTTCGGCAGTGTGGCAACACACTGTCTGTCAGGTGCATCGGAGAGGCTGACGTGTTGCGCGGCCGCTTTGAATATCTTTCGTTTTACGTTTATACAAGGTGCCTTTGAATTGAAAAAACTTTTTGTGCATTCGTAAAACATTGTGCTTGGTTTGATCATTTCTTGGGTTTAAATACTCTTAGTAGAGAGAGGACAGGTCAGAAACAAACTGGGAAAACAAGTATCTTCCATGTCCCTGGCAAGAACACATCCTGCTAGATCTTTGGTAGTTGGTACAAGCACGTTGGATGAGCTGTAGTCATTTATAGTATATAGGTATAAGCGGTATGCATCAAAACGAACCTTAGAAATTAGCCACTGCCCCTGAAAGCATATATTTTAATGGGTGCACTGAGTGACATTTGCCCAGTAAAGTTGGTATCAATGGTTGAAAAATAGTTCCATATCCTAATGGCGAATAAAAAGTGTTAGGTAACCGTTTTTGAAAACTTAAATTATTTCTTTCCGAGGTAAAGCATAAGAATGGTGGAACCAGTACTGGGAATTCGTCACTGAGTGGGGCAACTGAGTTTTCGCACCTCTCCACGCAGTTACGGTGAAGTAGTTTTGACACACCTTACAACCGAGTTCCATAGTTGAACCCAGTATGCCGACGAAGAGGCCAAAATTTCCATTCGCAGGAAGGTACTGATGTATTGGCAAATTTTCCCCATGTAAACAGAAGAAAGTTGTGTGTGCATCATAACCCGAATGCTCCTGCCAAAAATACGTAACTTGCTGCAAATCCCTGAGCTGCAGCCTATTGAGGAGCTTGTAGAAAGAGTCTGGGAGATGGAACATAATTTCAAGGCGCAGACCTAGTTAGACAAGCCAAGTGTCAGTAGGTCAACTGAGCCCGACAAACAACCCGAGCAAAAGTGAAACCTTCCCACACTCCTTCTCTACCTAAGTGCTAGATGTTTCTTCTTCTGGCGACGGGCAAGGTATGCTGTCCCTTGCTGGACTTAATGCTCCTTCTGATGAACTTTCCCTGCGCCCCTGATGAGGTCTTCCGATGCGAGGTCAACCGGTATGGTTGTCATCGTCGGCACCGTAGCATAGTCATGTGGGCAGCTTCAATGTGGGCTGATTGGGCCAGCAGTTGCCTCCACTGACTTGCTTTGGGTGACACTTTCAGAAGTCAGCGCCACGATGCTGCGCCCCAGGATGCTCTGGTTTGACCCACTTTGTGCTGCAGTGCATGCTATGCTGATGACTCTTGCTTCGATGAGGATGATGATGATGCTTGATGCACTGAATGTCACGTTGATGTTGCTTGTCTCTTTCTGGTTGTTCTTGATGATGTCCATTAGAGTGGTCTTGGCCGCCTTCCATCTCGGTCGATAGTTGTCGCTGTGCAGAATATTCCTGTCCCTACTATTCGTTCGAATGTGGAAGATACTACTTGATGACTCTCCGGCTGGATGTGGTCCATTTCCCTGTCAGCTGTAACCTGATGTTGTTTTGTTTAGTTTGTGCTACAGTTTGCTTGCACCATCCTGTACCACTGCACATTTTCACCCATGAGGTTGAGAACCCTGTGTGGCGATGACAGCGGGCACTGACATTGCTGCTTCTGATGCCAATGATGCTAGATGTGTACAGACTTTCCATTTGCTGCGTTTTTTTTTTTGCGTTTGATTGTACTGATGCATTTGCTCCTGGCTGGTGGCATTGAACATTGCCATGCGGCCTGTTTGTCACGCAAGCGACAGCAGCGCTTTTCCTCCGAATTTTGAGAGTTGGGCGGCAAAAATGTGCTGTTGCGACTGGAACTGTTTATGCCTCACTGTCATGTTGTTGCACAAGAATGCTGGGAGGTAATGGGGGTTCGCGTGGACCTGCCATCTCTGCTTCCCCTTCTGTGGCCAAAGAAAAGTTTTCCAAATTTTCACCAGTGAACTCAGCCTCTCCCGCTCGTAATACTCGTTCGGTAATAGTGTTCCCGAACGGACTTGATTGCGATGCAGCTGCTTCGCTGATGTTAATACATACACACACTCCCAATTAGGTTACCCCCCAGGGGCGAGCTCTCTCACCTCTCCTTCACCCAAATAACTCCTTTTCCACACCCTTCCTGAACTTACCAACCCCTCTCACAGATACCAATTCCTCCCTCAACACATTCCACTTCCTCACAAACCTCGCAAGCATGGACTGCCTAACCCGCTCAGTTCTCCTCCACGCTCTCTGAAGCTTCTCACTGTTGTTTCTTCTTCCTCTAAATACCCTCTTACTTAGCTTGCAGTAGTGTAGACCTCCCCATCCTCCCTCTTCATTCACCATCCTGTACATCCTGACTAGCTGTCCAACTTTCCTCTCCTGTCATTTAACGAGCTCCATCCCATTTCTTTCATCATCACTGATGGCCTATAGTTCCCTTCTTCCTCATCATCCTGCCCCTGCATTCTCCACCTACCCTTCACCAATCTTGCTGCCCTTATCTGCACCTTTTCACGTTCTCGCACCTCCACCTCCACATACGGGTCCCATACTGCTGCAGCATATTCTAACATTGGCCGTACCATTGTGCCATACGCCTTCTCCTTCACCTCACAGCTGACTCCTTTCAGCACACTTCCCAGCATACCTAGAGCCCTTCTTCCCTTTTCAACCACCCTCTCTAACTGTTTTTTTCCATCCGAGGTCTCCCTGCAGTACAATCCCCAGATACTTATATTCTGCTGCTTCTATCACTTGCCCCTCCTATCTGTACATGTCTCTTCTTATCACCTTCTTCCTTGTAAACCTCACTACCTTAGTTTTTCTTACATTTACCTTCATTTTATTTTTCTTGGCCCACAACCATATCTTGTCAATGTCCGCCTGCAAATTTCCCCCTCCCCCTTCAGCATACACAACACAATCGTCTGCAAACAATCTTATTTTCCCCTAATCCCCAAACCCATGTCATTTACCATTATGGTAATTAACAAACGAACCAGCACACTTCCCTGTGGTACCCCTGACGTAACCTCCTCTTCCTCCGTATTGCCTCCCCCACTTTCACCCTCTGACTTTGCCTCCTGAGGAAGTCCCCTATCCATTCCACTACTCTCCTGTCTGGTATCAGTGCCTCCACTTTCCTCATCAATATTCCATAGGGCACCTTATCAAATGCCTTCTCAAAATCTATGAAGTAGGCATCCACCTGCTTCCCCTCATCAACTACCTGCACCAGATCCTCTAATAACCTAGCCAGCTAAGTCTCACATGAGTGTCCCCTCCTGAAACCATGCTGGGACTCCTCCAACCAAATCCTATTGTTCATAACTCTAGCCACATACTGGACCACCAGCCTCTCCATTACTTTTCCCATATTTGATGTGAGACTCACTGGTCTGTAGCTACCAGGCCTCACCCTATCCTCTTCCTGCTTGTGTATAGGTACCACAGTAGCATCCTTCCAATCTTGTAGTAACTTACCTTCTCATACTTTTTGAACAGCACCTCTGAGAGCCTCTATTACGACCTCTAGTTACACATCAGGCTAAAAGTTAACTACCAGCTCGTGCAAAATAGTGTATTACGACCTCTAGTTATTGCTAACTAGAACTGTTATCAAAAGGTTTAACTATTTATCACTTCCAGTGCTAGACAAGCATTTATACCTTTAGATGAACTTCTAGATGGTGTCTCAAAAATCAGATGTTGTTTTGTTTATATGCTTGTTGGTTTTGGAGGAATTATAAAATATTAATTTTTTTTTTTTTTTTTTTCCCCCTATTTTGAGTGTTACGTAGAATAGTTCTTCAAAATGCAAGTAGACCAGACGAATGTCGATAACGACACAGAAGATTAGTTTTGGAAATTGTATTATTTTTAGTTATGGAAATTGTATTTTGTAATGACAAAAAAAAATTGAAAATAAAATATTAGCACTAGGTTTAATGTCATCTTGAGGAATCGGATTCCTTGAAATTTGTGAAATTAAATATTTACCCCTTTCATACCCAAAATATTAAAATATATAATTAAGAAACACAGGCACGAACCTCAATGTTGGATGGTAAGAAACCAAGTCTCATGTATTGTGATAAATTGTATGGAGATTAAGCTAGTTGCGAGAGGATTGATATCACAAGCGACAGTAATAATTTTGAACAAATATGTTGTTTGCCCTGGTTTGGTTCATAGTTTCTATTTAATTCACTTTTGCTAAAAAAAAATGCATTAACATATAAGTTACATATATTATGCAAAACATGTTTCACAAATAATTACTGACAACTGAACATAAGCCATAATACCACAAATACAGTGACTTTTATTGCCAACATACACAGTAACGAACCAAAACATTTGATTACTTATGTAAAGGATAATTTAGCTAATGGAATGTTCATAATACAGGTTACCGTCTAATAGAGACCATAATACAGGCCCTAAATATTTCACCAACTCCCTGCACCAAACTTTAGTGATGTGTTTCCTGTCCCATCTGGACCCCCTGCCTCATTTCTCTCAAACCCCTAATAACTATTTCTATCTCCCACTCCCTTGTCTTAAAATTACTAAACACCCCCTCAAATGCTGAAAAGTACTGTGCTTGCAGCATCTCCGATCTTCTTGGTCATTTGTTGTATGTCTACCATCCATTCTTATTAGCAAAGGGATCCATTCCTCTCCTCCCCATAACCTCCTAACATAATTAAACAATTTCCCCATTCCTAGCATTTCTTTCTTCTACCATGTTCCTCAGAAATACATTCTGGCTCCTTTCCTGCAACCTCTTCCAAATTGGTGACTCTTCCACCCACCTGCCTTCCCCTTGTCTACTTCGTCTCTTATCTGATCACTGTCTCCAGACCTCTGCAGCACCCTTGTTTCCATCTGTTTGGCCAGCCCTCCTTTTTCCCCTCTGGCCCTGAACTGTCCACTTTGTCCTGCTTGCTGATCTTTGCGAATCCCACATTTGCAAACCTCAGCATCCTCGCTGTCACTGTTGACACCTCCCGTGACCTTCGCAGATTTTTGTTCTGGGTGTCCCCAAACACAAACAATATTGGCCTAGGTGTTTTCACTTTCTGTTTCCTCCCCGGTGTCATGATGCCACCAGTCCGGTCCCTCACCTGCCGAAGGATATATGACACAGGTGGCCTTTCTGGTGTGTCTCGTGGGATGGGAGGCGAAACAGCTGCAGACAGACTTCCTTCACTTACCATGTGGTTTCCATTTTCTTCCTCTGCTGGATCCTGTGTCGACATCTTTGGGTCCAGGTATCGCAGCTGCAGGCATAGGAATTTCCTCGCATGCTCCCTCTTCTCTCTCAGACGTGGACGTGATATCTCGGGGTATTTCAAACTCACTTGTGTCCGCTCCCGCTTCAAATAGTGCCATCTTGTCGCAGGGCGTTGGCAAGTCTGAGTGAGTCTCGATGAAAGACCGCTGAACAGCGCCTGCACAGGCAAACTCCTACGCGCTCCATAATATTGTGTGGTTATTTCCATTTTGCTGCGAAACCTTCTTGGAAATTCCATTGTCCAGTTGATTGCGGATGTGTTCTCACGTACACAAGCTGGCCAGGTTTTAAACAGGGTGGCGAGTGGGTGGTGTGTGGTGCCCACTGCAAGACATAATGCTGCCGGTTAGCACATGCTTCTCTCACCCCTCTCTCTCTCTCCTCGCTCTTCTCTCCTACTTACTCTTTTCTCCCTCTGCGGTTCTGTTTCTTTCCCTCACCCCACTGGCAAATTCCCCAGGGAGGGGAAGGTCACGGCCTTGCAACAGCTGGTCTGGTGTCTTCCCCGTGGCCTGATAAGTACGAGTCCGCAGCGTGAATAATTTGGCGGCTCAATACTCGGCCCACGAGGTGTTGTTTTCCCGCATGTGCAGATGCAGCTAAGTCTTGATATCTTGATTGCATCTTTCAGTAGGGTTTGCACGTGGATGGTAAATCGCCGCGGTGTGGTGTTGGACGCCCCATCGTGTACACAAATCACACCATGCACAACCAGTGAATTACATGCATTGTCACTCAAAACTTTGTTGAGGTTATCCCCAGCAGGCGAAAAATTCATTCTCCATGACCTTGCCGATGCCATGTGCGCGTGCGCTGGAGAGGGGATAGACTTCCACCTACCTCGAAAACAGGTCTGTCACGATGAGTATGAACGCTTCCCCATTGGTGTCCTGGGGTAAGGGCCCATCAAGTCAAGTGCTACAGTTTCAAATGGTTCCTGCGGCTCGCACGGCTGTTGCTGCTGCACGCCGTCCCACATTGGTTCTTGAATCGATTGCAAGTGACACATTGGCGTATGAAGCTTCTTATGTTCACTGACAACCTCGCCCAGTAGAAGTACTTCAGGATGTTCCGTTTCGTTTGAGTTACTCCCAGGTGTCCAGAGATGTGAGTGGCATAAGCGTAGTGTAGTATTGCATTGTAGGAAGCAGCAAGCACATAAACTCTCCACGTCTCGCTGTCCGCAGTTCCGTGGGATTCAACACAGCCGTTTACAACTCGCCATTTCTCCACATTTCTTTGCCCACACTCATATCTCTACTTACTTGTGACAGGGCAGCTCCCCTGTACTCGTGCGACCTCCTCTCGCATCATGTCCAGCATCGACGCAGTTGGTAACTCTGACAGGTTTGCACAGTGTACTGACATGTCGGCCGGCGTGTTTACATTTGATACAGGTGGAAGGACTGCGTCCCAGTTGACATCTCGTGCAGCTTCACTCCTTGGCACGTGTGACAGGTAGTCAGCGAGCTGGTTCTCGATGCCGTCGATGTGTTGCACCTCGAAATTGTACGATTGCATAAGTAGCGCCCAGCAGGTCAGTTTACTCCGGCTTTTCTTGGCGTTATGTAACCACAGTAGGTAGCAATTGTTGATCCGTAGGGTGAAGCATTGGTACTCCAGGATTTAACTGTACTTTTTCAGGCTCCACACCACTGCGAGATACTCCCACTCGCTCACATCATAGAGCCGCTCTACTGGGCCGAATTTTGCACTGCTTAAGTCAACAATGTGTTGTTCGTTGTCGTCCGTTGTCGTCTGACAACTGAAACAACACGACTCCCAGCTCCTTTTTGCTGGCGTCCGTCTGCACATACAGGCAACATAGTGGATCGTAACTGGCGAGAGCAGAACACTCTCGAAACCGGCGCTTTACTTCCTCGAAACTCTCCTGTTGCTTACTTTACCATTTGTACCATACGGCTGGCGACATGAGGTCCATGAGGGGTGCCATCACCAGGGCGAACTCCGGGATGTACTCCCTAAGCCAATTTACCAACCCAAAATATTTTCGGAGTTGTTTCCGGGTGTTTGGAATTGGGTACTCCTCGATGAACAACCATTGCTCGGGGTAAGGGCGGATGTTGTCGGCGTCTATGATGTGGCCTAAGAGATGAAGGCTCGCCTTTCCTATGTGGCATTTCCGGTTGGCGCAGGTCAGTCCGTTAATGGTCAGCCATTCCAGTACCAGTGACAGACGTTAGATGTGGGCATCCCATGATGCTGACAAAACTATGACATTATCGAGGTACGCCAAGGCGAAGTCCCCGGTGTATCTGTCCAGCACTCAGGTCATCATTTCCTGGAAGGTTGCTGGTGTGCACTATAGGCCGAACGGCATGGCACAAAACTAGAAATGCCTGCTGACAGGTGCAGTAAATAATGTCTTGTGACGGTCTCCTGGGTGACCTGGCACCTGCCAATACCCGTTCCTCAGGTCGATGGTGGAGAGCACCTTCTGCCAGCCCAGTATTTTCAAGGCGTCCTTGACATTGATGAAAGGAGGTGGTGCGCTATTTATGGCCTGGTTTATTGGCCGGAAATCCATACAGAACCTCCACATACAATCTTTCTTCAGGACTAAGGTGATTGCCACATTAAACCAACTCTCCGATGGCTCGATCACCCCCTTCTCCAACATGTCCTCCTTGATCTGACCTGGCATTGGTGCGGATGTACTGCCTTGGACAGTCGTATATCGGGGTCTCATCGAGAAGCGGAAAGTGTGTTTTCAGCCACTGTGGTGCAGTACAATGGGTCCGCCATGGTGAAAACATCCTGGCGCTCGTCGAGGAGGCGCTGCATCACCTCACGGTACTCCGGAGGCACCGCATGGTCCAACTCTTCGAGATTGATGGCCAGAACCTCCCCAGCTGGTCGGGGGTCCAGGATATTAACCGTCCTGCTCTCCTTCCTCCCGAAATGTATTCTTCTTGCGGTGGTTTCTACTACTATATTCAGCCCTGTCAGCCAAGTTATGCTGAGAATAGCCTCTTCCCTGATTTCGTCAGATACGAAGGCGACTGTCACAGTTTCTACATCGCGGATGCGAACAGTGATGATAGCATCTCCCTCAACTTCTCTGGTATGTTGGCATGTCACCAGTTGGACTGTTTTATTGACAGATTTGATGTTGGCACTGTTGACAAAGCTACTCCTCACAAAGTTTACGGGATGCAGCTGTATCAATTAGTGTGCGGCAAGAATGATCATTGATTGTGACAGAAATGCGGATCAAACTAGTTAAGTCGGCATTGATTTGCACAAGAAGAATTTGTTGCAGTGTTGGGTCAGTGGTGTATGTTTTGGCCCATGGATGAGTGGCATCAGGCCACTCTACCCAGACCTCTTGTTTCCCGGCGGCGGCATGTCTCATCCAGCTACAGGCAGTGCTCCAGCTCGCTGCAGGTAATGGTTATCGAAATATTGCCTGTCGCACCAGCGGCATGGACTTGCCAGATGCCTCGGTTGTGTTGATGGGCATGGCTGATGTGTCCCGTTACCGTGTGTTGTTGAAGACGTGACAGTCACTTCCTGTCTTGAACTGTTCGACATGTTTTGTCCACTGTTCCCTCTTCTGTTCTCTTCCCGGTCTTGTAGCAGTTTCGAGTGTTCCATCTCCCGACGTGGTTGCTCGCGTGCGCGGTTGCATAACTGCTCTGGGGATGCTCACCCCCAACAACATGTCAGTTTGTAAAAACTCGCGTTCCATTGATTGGATGACGGGTGCCAAGGCCTCTCGATATTCCAGACGTGCGGTACTTGCGACTACCTCCAAGACCTCCAGTGTGCTGAGTTCCGGGTGGTATGTTCGGATGGTACGTATTTTCTGTGTTACAAAATTGTATAATGTCTTCTCCTTCTGTTCTTCTAACACCATCGGACTGCAGGCATGCAGAGAGGCGAACGTGTAGGCAAAGCGGCTCAGGAACGACTGACTGAACTCAGCCATTGTGAGCCGATAGCGGTTTACTCCTCTCAATCAAAGTCGAGTATCTCCACCAAATCGCTCGCCGATTGAGTATGACCAATCTTCCGGGTCGACCCCCATTTCTGGTTAGCTGGCGTATTTTGGCAGGAATTGAGACCTTGTAGGAGTAGTTGGCGAACGAGTTCTCCTCCTTGTCTGGTACTCCACAAACTCAGGAGCAGTCAATAATTCTGGTTGCCAGGCTGGCACCATCCGGAGTAGTGATGTGGAATAGGCAGTGGGCGTGGCAATCTGTGCCATTCTGTGTGCACTGTACCGGTTGGCAGGCATGGCAGCGCAGTAGTGGCATGTGTTGTTGTGCTCGTATTCCTCCTGTTCCTGTCGGCTCCGCCCTCGGTAGTTGGCGAGTTGGCCAGTAACATGAAGTTTGTCTGCTAGGCTGGTTGTCTGCCATTCCATCATCACCGGTTGGAATCTCAAACAGTTTATGTGAAACTCATCACGTTTGATCGCCATTTCCTATGGTGTAACACACTGATCGTGGTATCAATGCCAACACCTCATGCAGGCGAGTGTAACGGCTCCGATTCCATCACAAACTGCGAAGATGGCACATTTCCGCAAATTTCTTCGGAAATTAGATATTGACAATGGCAGGCTTAGTTGTGAGATTCACACTTACTTAGGCTGTGTACACAAACGGGATTTACAAAAGCTTTTGTTTTTCGTGGTCGAAACAGTTTGTGCAGAAGTCCTCAGGTTGTCTTGCACATGTGTGTGACAGCGACTCGGGTTGCAACTCATTATTCACTTCGCCTACTGTTGCCCACAGCCTTTGAACAGATGTCGCATCCTGACAGATACAAGTGTTAACATACAAGTCCACGAGAGAAAACAGGTCGGATTTCGGCATAGCTCACAGGAATTTCCGACACAAAGTTGTTGGTTTGCCAATTCGTTGTGTGGAAGTCTAAGCACACATGCTTGTTGGCGTGGCGAGGATGATGCGAGGGGTCCATGGCATCTGCTTCGCTGGACCATGTGGCTCTCAGCTCGCAGCAATGCCCACATGCGTGGCATGGTAGGGGAGGTTCCTGCGGTCCCCTCAGGCGGTCACATGTCCAGATGATGGTTGGCTGACATCGCGGTCACACCCTTGAAGAAGACGTGCTCCAAAATGTAGTACTTCCTCACACTTTCACCACTATGGCGATTTGGCGCCAAATTCTTCCCTTGCTGTTGTTGTGGATCGTTTTCCTCCGTTCCTCGCAAGTCTTGCATGGTGGTTATTTAGAAGGATCGCCAGTAGCGATTATTGGGATTGTTACAATAAAAGGAAAACAGAGATTTGTGGGTACATGTGGTTGTACGTGGCGCATAAAGAAATTTTTGAAAAAGGAAATTGTTGGAAAATTGGCAAACTTTCTGGTGGGAAGGATGGCAGTGCTAGGGGTAACTGATACAGGAAAAGCCCTGCTAGTTGGGAAAAGCTACTTGACGTCGCAAGACAATGGCATCATTTAGAAATTCCACTTGATGTGTCTCTGGATCTTAGGCTGGGCCATCAAGAAGGAAAATGTGTTATGTGGAAAGAATGCAAAAATTACCACCATGTTGTCCAGGATGCGCCAGAATCTCAGTAGAGAGCACGAGTTTTGTTGGGGTGTATGGTCGACAGTCTGAATGGGGTTCTCCTTGATGTCCGACATCTCAATCTTGTAGTTGCAGAAGTTGTAACAATTATCCAAATATCCATATCCAATGCCTCGTATAGTGGGAAATATCAGAGCTATTCCCATATGTCCATTCTCATTCCCAGTCTGTTATAGGCTGCCTTACGCCTTATGAAAATATTCAAAAAAGTTACATGGTGAAGAGGTGGCAGAAGAAATGAACACAGTCCGACAATTCATGACATGAATATATATTTCTTTAGATCTTCAATAGAAGCATTTACAAAACTTGCCTCGCTAAAGTGGTGATGCAAAAAAAGGCAGAAAAATGCTTACGTGAAATTAAGTTATAATCACTTCCCAGCCATGTACAAATGGACCGGGTTGTGGAACGGTGCACTCCCCAGGCTATATATAAACAAAAGGTTCCAGTTAATTAAGTTAAAACTATTGTAAGCTACATGATTAGTATCGAAGCAATGAAGTGGCCGGGGAGGGTGCGTGGCACAGCTGTTCAACGCGGTAACCAAGAAGTGACTATTGAAACATGGTGGCGGGCTGCCACCTTCCCGGGACAATTCCTGTGCCATATTATTTGATCACAAATTATATGAAATACACACAACAAATGAAATGAAATAGATGATCGTGGCCCTAAATGAATATGAAACACTTAAAAACCTTACATGAAAAATGACACTTGAATGGTAAGGAGAAATAAAAATATATAAAAACATATACTTAACCATAATGCATAAAGCACACTAGCCTCAACTTGGTGCCTTACTTGCCTCAGTACATGGCCCTGCACATGACGGGATTCATCCACATTCATTTGCACTTTTTAAATTAAATGTACACAACATAATGACACAGCACATTAAAGGGAAAACAAATTTAAAAGAACACTTAATATTTTTGGCCCCATTTTGGCATGTCTGTGTTACGTTACAGTATTGTATCCAATGGCTTGCAGTCGACGTAACACAAAATTCTGGTTGTCCAGTAATGGTACTGGTTAGTACTGTCCTTTTTACGAAATAACAAAATATGTTAAAAGCAATAAAATAAAACAAACGCACGTAAGTAAAAGGGCACTTAAAATTACATACGAATATTCCACATGCGTGGATTCTTACCACGTGGCTACATCGTTGTTTATGTTTTGGTGCATTGTGCAAGTCAATATGCTTCATTAAATACAAACACAGAACACGACAAAAACACTACAAAACCCTTTTAATTAAATAATAATCACAGGCACTTTATCGCACAGGCGATATACACAATATACAAATATGGAACACGTGGTCACGCTGACGTCACACTAGCACACATGGTACTGTGTGATCCGGACCACGTCACATGGCAGCAAATAATATTAAAAATAAAGAATTTCCTGGGAATTGCGTCAACATATTTATCACTTATTAATAACGAAAGAAATAAAATAATTTAAAACCAAACACCATAGGGCCATGGAAACAGATGTAAACAAACTACTTATACACTTTTACAGCATGCCTATTTAATCAAACTGAACCTTACACACAACACACTGGCTGTACACGGTGCGGACGGTGGTGGTCAGCTGGCTTGGTGGGTTGCTCCTCCAGACGTGGTGTACGGTCTAGGGCTGGGACACATGGCACACATTACAATGGGGAGTCTTTTCAGACTAAGCAGGGGAAGTCTTTGAGAATAGGGAAGGTACACGTCCTCTTTAGCTGACGAGTCTGGTGTATCTGCCGGATTTGGATACTGGGCATCTATTTATATTGATTTTTCTCATATCAGTTGTTCTTTGTATTGCGGGTGGTAACGTAACCTTCCAACATGGAAGCACATTATCGGGGGTGCAGTAGCGCTGCTCATTTATTATCGCCCCATGTGGAGGCGATGGCAAATTAAAACCCCTGTTTCTGAGGCGGCCCCGTCATGACATCACAAGGCCACGGGGGTGTGCTATCTCTCGAGGTCGGAGGAACTACTTCCAGTGCTAAGCAACGAGTAGTAGTATCTCATTAATATTTATTTGTTTCGCAGGGGTGCCTTTTGCATGCCTAAGTTTGTACGGGCAAAGTAGATTATAATTACACACGTAATTTACAATGATGTAATTGGTTACCCAGGAAAGTCGGCTTTCCTAGCTCGATGCATTTTATTTGGTTTACCGCTTATATATTTCACCCCGAACATACTTGGCTCATAGATAGTGCGAAGTTATACGTATAAAGCACATCCACACAGTGCATCATGTTTGCTTGCATTGCATCGTCTAACCCCATGAGCGACGTAGACCAACCTGTGATTTATACTACAGTGCTTCAGGTCTGGAAGGTGGTTGCCCCAGTCGTAGATCCTCAGTTGGTTTTCTGGGCGAGTGCCTCTTCTATTGTTTACATGGTTTTCGGCTGCTTTTGCTTGTTGCTTTTTTGCCTTTGTGGTTTCATAATCGCACTTACGCACGTTGGGCACAATTTGCACAAGAACAACAAATTAATTTTACTGTGCTGTTAACATCTACTGTTGGCACTCGTATGGTACGAGACATGGTTGGTGCACACATAGTGGGTGATGGGTTGAATGGCAGTTCACAGGTGAGCATTTGGTATGTGGGGACTGAACATAAGGGAATTTTTTTGCTTGGTTGCCCTCTCACTAACCTGTTTACTGTTTATCCTGCATTCCTGTATCCCTATTGGTCTTGAGACCTGTGCGTGGCTTGTTACGGCACCCACTGTGCTATTGGTAGCTCGTTGTAGTGCAGTACCTGCAGGGGTGAGACGGGCGCGACATTTGCGCCAGCATCCTGTAGTCCGTTGCGCTGTTGCGAAGTATGGCGTGTTAGATTGCTCTTGCCCTCAGGCATGCACTGCCTCGGCACAGTGGCCAATATTGTTTGTGCTGGTTGGCCACATGTTGCAGTTGTTATCACTGTAGAAGTGGGTGGGTGGACATTTGTGGTACTCTGAGCCATGACAACTTGTTCCCTACGTTTGACAGGTGTGCGCGGCTGCCAATACTCACGCCAGTACTGACGGCTCATTTTTGGTTAATGTATTTTTCAGTTTGTTTTCCGAAATTATTTCGTCAATGTCCTCACGTTTGGCCCGTTGTTACACTTCACGGTTGTTTGTGGCATGGTGGTGTAGGACGCAGGCACTGCAAACACAAGTGTGCGGCGGCACTTTATCGTGTGATGGCCAGCCATGGTGTTTACAAATAATCCCACGTGCTCGCAGAAGACCAAGTCGCGGTAGTGCGGCGTGGCTGATGATGCATTGTGGCCATCCTCGCTAGGCACGGTGCTGGGTCAACGACCAGCGGACACTCAGCTGACATGTGGTGCTGCACGGTTGGTCAGCTCGTCGCCGAAGTGCTGAGAGCTTGAGAGGGAAGAACTTCCCACTCTCGTTTATCTTCCTTTTTGTTTCTCCCAGGTCCTCCTCGGCGTGCCGCTGGTGGTATGGGGTGGTACGTGGCGACTCATCCCTTTTCCATTGTTCTTCTGTGCGGCGCCAAGGCGTCGCGGTCTGATGTCATGCCACTGCCCAAAGTTGGCTGACTTTCCTGCTTGTTCTCCTTCGTTACCATAATGGCGACACTTGATGTTTTGGCTTGCTTTTCCAGTAGGCCACAAGCATACATTTCCGACGTCATGAAGACGTCTGGAAAGTGTCGTGGCACTCTTGTGTGTGTTCAACCAGCCACCGACTCTGCATAGCGGAGTAATATGCAAGTAGCGCCAATTTGTGCGGAAAACATTGTATATAGTTATTTTAGTGTTCACGAAATACATAAGCTTATTGCGATACTGAGAAAGACGTGCAGATTAAAGACAGTCATGTTGCATACCCAATTTCACTAGTTTTCTCTCTTTTTTAGTTTGTTTACATTTCATGTGTATCACCATCACCTCATCAACAAACAGTTACTGGTGTGATGGATGCTATTCAAGTTATATCGAAAGGCAGATTCGTAACCAAAGAAACACTGTAATATCCACACCATCAACGCCCATTTCACAAGCGCCTGTGTTTGTGTCCGCAACATTCACACAACAAAGCCAGTGCAATGACAGACCACGGAGTAATCGAAAATGGAAGCACACAGTAACGAACGAGCAGCAGACTTTTGGGAAATTGCGCAGACAGGCCATTCCGAGGAAATCCGCAATGCAACGACACAGGTATTTCGCAACAACAGAGGAGGCGAAACAAGGGCAAAATCGTTGGAATACCTATGCAGCAATGCACGAATCAACAACAGAAATCCAATGTGATCAGTTGGCGCATAGGGTGTGCATTAGCCAGTTGACATTTTCGAGCACCCAACCGCAACCAGGGTGTAAACGATTTCAACTGGGCCGCACTGTTCTGTGCTCCTACCACGTGCATACATCAGCGAAGCAGCTGCATCGCAATCAAGTCCGTTCGGGAACACTACCGCATAACGATCAGTACAAGCAAGAGAGGCTGAGTTCACTGGTGAAAATTTGGAAAACTTTTCTTTGGCCACAGAAGGGGAAACAGGGATGGCAAGTCCACGCGAACCCCCATTACATCCCAGCATCACGGTGCAGCAACATGGCAGTGACCCAAAAACAGTCCTAGTCGCAACAGCACGTTTTTGCCGCCCACATCGCAAAATTCGGAGAGGGGAAAAACGTTGCTTTCGATTGCGTGACAAATAGGCCGCATGGCAAGGTTCAATGCCACCGGCCAGGGGCAAAGCCATCAGTACAATCAAATGCAACAAACACAAAGTCTGCACACCCTGGATACATTGGTATCAGAGGGAGTAATGCCAATGCCAGCAGTCATCGTCACCCAGTGGTGACACTGATAATGAGGCATGGAACATTGTAGGGTCACTGTCCGAGCTAACCCCTCGAGTGAAAATGTGCACAGTGGTACAGGATGGTCCAAGCAAACTGCTGCACAATCGAAACAACACAATATCAGGTTACAGCTGCCAGGGAAATGGACCACATCCGACCAGAGAGTCATCGAGTCGCATCATCCTCCTTGTTAGAATGAGTAGTAGGGACAGGAATATTCTGCACAGCGACAATTCTCGGCCGAGATCGAAGATGCCCAAGACCATAGTAACTGACATCGTCAAGAACAACCAGGAAGATACAAGCAACATCAGCATAACATTCATCGCATCAAGCATCATCATCAACATCATCGAAGGAAGAATTACCAGCATAGCATGGACTACAGTACGAAGTGGGTCAAACCGGAGTTACCCAACACACAGCATCGTGGTGCTGAATTCTTAAATTTTACCCAAAGCAAGTCACTGGGGGCAACTGCGGTACCAACTAACCCAAAAGGAAGCTTCCGACCAGACTTTGCCGAGGTGTCTAAGAAGACACCCATCCCCACTGATCTCGCATCAAAGGGCCTCCTCATAAGCACTGGAGAAGGAGCAGCAGGAGGAGCATTATGTCCACACAAGGACCGCATACTCTTCCCCTCGCCCAGAGGTCCAACATGGCAGTGACAATATCAGCATCATCATCATCATCAACCGCCATGTGTTGCTTGCAATGGGGCCAATCCCCTTTGCCAAGCATGTGCTGCAGAACGACATCATCACCAGCAGGGTCACAGCCCTAGAGTCATCAGCATGACAGGCATTGCAGCACGGAGTGAGCCAGCCCAGAGTGTCACCACACCCAATGTGGAGACATTGACTTCGGGTGATGTCGCACAAAGCAAGTCAGTGGGGGAAACTGCATGCCCGATCAGCCCACAGGGAAGCTGCCCACATGACTATGCTACAGCGCCGAGGAAGACAACCGCAGGGGAAGGTTCATCAGATGGAGCATCAAGTACATCAAGGGACTGCATACCTGTCCCCTCGCCAGAAGAAGGAGCATCGAGGGGTCTGATGTGGCAGTGGCAGCATCAAAAGCATCATCATCATCATCATCATCATCAACCGCTATGCACTGTTTGCGACGGAGCCATTCCCCTTCATCAAGCAGGTGCCGCAGCACATCATCATCAACATCAGTAGGATCATCGCCCTGGACCACCAGCAGGCAGCGCAGCACATCATCATTTCGGGCCTTACAACCTGAGGCCCCACAATCAGCTCCAACCGCCATCATCCTGTTGTGCCTAGTTGCATGGCAGTACCTTGGGGGTCTGCAAGGACCAAACAGACACCAGAGAGGGGGCATATCCCCTTCGACAATTCAATCTAGGCTGCATATTATTTCACCACAATAGTTAACATAATTCAAGAACATTTAAGTACTTTTTTTTAGCAGAGGGAAGGTCTCCCTGCATACTGAAGTAGTATACCAGGGCTTTACATATGGGACGCGTTTTCACATAATTATAACTTAAGGCCTATGCCCTATTTTCAGCAGTAGCGACCACCGGCAGGACCAGAGTGCCGGGTCTGGTTAATGAAGGGTGCACAATGACATGTGCAGCAATATTTCATTGTACATTTGCGGCACTAAAGCAGTCATACCATAATTATATGTGTTTTATTGCATTAACTCTCCTGAGTTAATCAGGTACTGCGCCCTAATAGCAGCATCAACTTTAAAGTGTATTTCAGTGTATGTTTTGTATTTACGGGGCGTGTTTGGAAAGTGTTTGATTTTCACCTCTGCTGGAGGTTATCAAAATTAAGATGATAATCGTAAAGGTAATCATTTTATTATTATTATTTAAAAAATATTTCATAGTATCGCTCTTTTTCAATTTTGTAGTGCCCCCATGGTAGTGCATTAATACCATCTTTAAGAATAAATCTTTTATCATCTTCGAAACTTAATGCTTTTTTTTCTCAACTCAATCGTATAGACTTCATGTTTCTTACTGTTAATAAGATTCGTGCTTTTGTATAAAACTTTTTTTTATCAAACAAACACTTTTTGTAGTCACCAAAACTAATCTAATTTCTGACTACAGTGATTTTCATACCCTTTGCTCTTTTCTTTATGCCACCTTCCACGTTTTTTTGCATACATTTTCGATTTCAATCCAAGAAATTCTTCTATTATTTTTCCATTACATTCATCTTTTATTTTACCAATAATCATTTTGTTTACTAACAGAATACCATATGGATTATATTTCTATAGTCAGACGTATCAAAGTAATCGACCATTTCTTTAATGCCACTGTAGAAGTCTGATGCTTTTATATCATAGATGGATGAATCAGTATCTTGGTAGCACAGTTCAATATTTTTCCCATACTTTGGTTTCATTATATTATAATGAAAATCGTACATTAAGACTTTCGATATATCAAGTATACTCATTCCAACATAAATGGGTTTGTTAAAGCACAGTTTTGTTTTACTCATATGAACTGCAACCAAAGAGTTAGTAAATATAGTTATATCTTTAAAGTTTCGTTTAGTCACTAGTTTATCCATTTGCTTATAACTTGTGCATAACTGTATATCCACTCTGTTTCTAATATTTCCCATTTTTTTTCGAAAAATGGAATTGTTCATTAATTTGTAGAAATATTTTTCAAAGACATTTGTAGACTTTGTTCGCATATTTATGTTTAGATCAATATAAGACTTGAGCCAATCTGGTTTGTCAAACTCCAGAACTCTATGGATCTTTTTCAACTTCATTCCGAGAGATAGATATAGTTTAAGATTTAAATAGTGTAATACATATATTTCTTTATCATCCAGAGTAGTTGAGAGTTTAGGATTTTTTGAACCTTCTGGTATTATATTCTCTGGCGCCAATAGCAGATCTTTGTGGAGATCGTGTAGTTCATGTGGGTATTCCAAATCAACTTCCAATATATAACCTTTGCTAGAATCATCTTCTATTTTTGTTACATCTATATTTGTATTTCCCCACTTAAACCCACCATATGGTAAATACTGGCTCATAGCCCATCTATATAAGTTATTGGCATCCAGATATGTAAGATAAAAGATTTCCTTCGTACTATCATAAGTATTCAGATATTTATAATTTGCTTTATCATATCGCTTACAACATTGTGAAATTCCACCAAGACACCTTTTTCTGTCATCAAAATCATGCTGTAGTCTGTTAATAATTCTAGTTCTCTTCTAGAATGTTTGAGCATAGCATCCCATGCTATCCCTGGGGCCATGAAATACCATGCTGGATCTAGTTTATATGTTTTGAAACATACATCTCTATAATTTTCCATTATATCAGACAATATCAATACATAAGATTTATTATAGAGTTCTGTGTACACTCTTAGAGATTTTATGTCGAATTTTCCCAACTGCTTTCTCGCAAACACTACCAGTTGTGTTAGCCTTTTTCATTGCCATTGTCGTCATCAATTTAGATATCAGTTGATTTTTATTCGTGCTCATTTATTATATACAATATTTTATTTTTTACATATTCAAATTTTTTGAGCCACTTTTATTGCGGTTGTGCACGTATTTTTGCAGATACACTCAAACGCAAAGTTTAACACAACTTTTTTCTAAAAACTATGATCTAACCAAATGCAACTTTTCGAGTCACTTTTTTGCAACTGTCCCCAAATGCAACTTTTTGAGCCACTTTTTTAACTGCTCTCAACCGCAACTTTTTGAGCCACTTTTTTGTGTTTGTGCCCGAATCGGCATTTCTATACTACTCACAGATATCCAATATCCACAATGCGCCTGCCTTCCAAAATAAATGGAGATTTTCGAGTGTTTACGGCATCGGTTGATTTGACCACAATCGTGGACTTGTTACAAATGAATGAACGTTATCACAAGTAATGTACACAGTAATCCATCAGTAACCTGTATTTTGGGAGTTTTCCTCACGTCGAATCTGATCTTTGGAAATTTGCTACTTCTCTTTCTCACAAATTGTTAATGTCAATATAGGTTGTCAACGATAAACTCTGTACACCTCCCTCGCTTATGATGGGTAATCACTACTAAATTAATCTCAAATTTTACAGGAGCAAAAATACAAAGGACTGCAATACATGGATGTTGATTTGAGTCCCCGGGGATCCACACATGATGGCTATTACGATGGATGATACTCAGATAAAATCTCTTCCTGATATGAAACTCCCTTAGATGAAAAAGTCATTATTTCATTCCTCACTGGTAAGGCTGTATTAATAATACATACTTCATGCAAGGAGAAAATGAAATTAAAATGTAATTTTATATATAGCACAAGTCCATCCAAATCTAGAAATTAAATAGTGTAACTGTCAAAATAAATGAATACAGAAACCAAAGCCAATAAAATTATTTAACATTAATTGTTGATATCTCTATAATACTATATATACGAGTGAGACTCGTATAAAGAGTTTATATATATATATATATATATATATATATATATATATATATATATATATAAACTCTTTGTACGAGTTTCACGAGAAGGGTAATAGAATTTTATAATATTTGATCATTTTCTTTTGCCCGAAAAAGTCCCACATTTAAATATTTTCACTAATTTAGTAAAAAAAAAATTTTGTTTGTAAAATTTTACAATAATACGAGAAATTCCAGCAAAGTATTTTTCATTAAAATTTTCCCTTGCACTGCAATGATTCAACACTATTTTATAAAAACCATAAAATTATTTTTTTGTTAGTGACACGACCAAGCTTTAATTTATTTTATTGAAAGTAATTTTTAAAAATTAATATATTAAAATTATTTGGAGCAAAACCACCATAGGGCAAATGTCAAGAGTGTGTTAGAATTGTTACAAATTTTCGATGCACTGCAAATATCTTGCGCCAAATATAAAAACTGCAAACCGCATTATTATTATTATTATTATTTTTTTTTATATATGGGTGTTACAAAACCTAGTGTTAATTTTCAAAATCATAATAATTAGCCAGTTAAGAGGTGACAGCAGAAAAATATATTTGTCAAAACCCACTCCTACAAGCCAGGCTCGTTATTCGATATTTAGTTGAGTTAATATCGGGATAATCTGAATGTGGCTGTGCCCATACTGAGTACAATTTTCAATATTTTAGCATAACAACTATCCGGAGATAGACAGTTTGACAGTTTAAAGCTAACATTCATAAACCTTACACAAAACATATGATTGCCACACCTTGCAGTACCATTCATGGTGATAAGAGTAAAATACAGAAGCGGTAGTTAGAACAGCTTTACCCATTTCCCCTTTTTTTCAGCTTTCTTAAGTGTAGTGTATTTTACTCTGGACAAAATGACATTCTTGAGACTTTGGACATTGTTAATAATGTAACTGTTGTAGCCTTTATCTTCCTTATTAGGCTAATAGATTGGTCCTATTAATTAGAATGTTAGTCAGAGTCTAACTATACTAAGGAAGAGAAATTTAATAAAATTCTTAAAGGAAGATAAATGTTATAGCTAATTCGTTAACATCAACCCAGATTTTCTGTCATCTTGCAGAGAATTTCCATTTTTTTTAACCTTTTGTCGGCCATTATTTATAAGACCACAATGAAATTGTGGTTTTATTTCATTTATTAAATCTCGGATAAGTTCATCGTGAGCGATTCTTTTCAGCACATCATAAGATTTACGTGGTGGTTTACAAAGCAGAAAACTGTGTTCGACTAAAATACGACTGAGGTATTTTGTTGTTCTCCACAACAGCTGTAGATTACGTGCGAAAGGCAAATTTCATTTACCCGGCAGCTTTGTGAATTTCCGAGGCGTGTGGTGAGCAGAATGGGTTGGAAAGGAGGGTAGGTGGGAGATGCATCACTGCTCAGGTCAGCCCACCGGCTGCTGGAAGGGAGGGACCCTGTTGATGGTGGGGGAGCAGCCCTCGGGGTTGCCCACACTTCAGGCAAACATCTCAACTAAATATAAACATTTACATGACTATTTATAAACAAACTATCATTCGAATGTATATATATATATTTAAACACGTCATACGGTTTTCTTGTCCGCTATTTTGAAATAAATCCATTTTTTTGTTAATTTAAAATAGGAAAATTTCAAAATTTTTATTTATGTTTTAGAATTATTTAGATGCAAGGTTATATAATGGCGGAAATAACAAGGTGTTCTTGCTGTAGAAAAAATTTTGAAATGTTCCGATGATTCTAAGCCGAGCTATGAATGCAGCAAATCCATTGTATTTTCCATCCTGCATGTACTATGAGACTGAGCTTTAAGGACACTTGTTATTGTAATGTGTTTTGCAAGTACTTTCTCCAATACTGCGATCACTGCAAACAAAACTGTGTAAATAGGCCAACAGGTCGAAAGAAATGGTGCATATCACCACAATTCCTTACCTGCATTGCATTATGTGGCAAAAAAAAAAAATTCTTTAAAAATACCTCCTATATGTCAGTACCATTGGTATATGCACAAAGTTGAATTATTGGGTACCTCAGGGATTATATAAGAGGAAGTGAAATAAAAAAAATAGTTTATATATTTGTAAAAATCTGTAATAAATACCATTGAAATGTAACAATGACTCTCAGGAGTGAAACATTATTGCCTGAAAGTTTTGTACACAGTTGTGTAAACAATTGAAAGTAGAATGAAGAATGATGGGAGGGGGGATGTTGCTACTACTTTTGATTGGTTTCGATGGTAACCCTCACTCGACAGCTGGTCCACACTCAGCAATATATACACTGTCTTACCAATTGTAAACAACCTGATGACATCTCCACTACTGCAATTAAAGTGGTGTCTGTTGTGTGGTGTCAGTACATGGTGTTTAGCACAAAGAATTAACTTTGATACACTGGGAGAAGAATTATTCTCGCCACCAAAAGTTGTACACTGCAACTCTCCACGAATTCAAATCTCATTGCAAACAAGTATGCAGAGAAATGAACATATTTGCACAGTAAAACAATGATGATATGCAGACCTTTGGGAGTGTAAAAAGTAAGCGACTACCTAGAAAGGAAACTATTACAGTTCTCATTCTGTTGTTTATTTAATAATTCTTAGAAAATATTTGGTAGTTGGTGAAAACATAATCCAAATAATGTACAAATTAATATTGAAATGCATAGTTTCGCAAATGTAAGCAATAACATTCAAAAGTGTTAAGTTATGAAGGTCGCCAAAAGTATATATATATATATATATATATATATATATATATATATATATATATATATATATATATATATATATGAAATCCTTTCCTGTTCCTGTTGATAGGTAAACAAAGGGTGATGGAAAGGTTTTGTGTGTTGTTATTGCAGATAAAAGGTCGCCAATATTGCTGTTTAAGTCTAGTATGTTCTATGCAAATAAAAGGAAGATCAATAAAATAAAGAATACATTAAACCATAACTTAGGAGTGAGTATTTATTGCTTTTGCTGTGTTCAAAAGCAACGAAGAGTATGAAAATTCAATATAAATTACCAATGAAACACTGTGACTTGGCACCACTACACGTTTTTTGAACAATAAATTTATACAATGGTCAGCAAGTTACAGCACTGCTTAGTACATACACATCATACATTCCTCGACAGAAAATTTTATAAATTTGGCCCCAGGCTCCAACCAGTTTAATAAACCAATATGTAAACTTTGTACGAGTAATCACTGACATAGGCCTAGGCCTAAATATGTAAACGGCTATTTTGGAGCATTTATATATTCTATCCCTACCTCAAATTGCTGAACTATACACACACTTAAACAAGAGGCTCCATACAGTTTAATACACTAACACTGAATTTGTAAACATTGTTTGCTTTTATTTTTCGAAGGTGTCGCTCCAGTAATAACAAACCTGCACAAACTTCGCACGACCATTCTGTGTACAAAATTATAAATAACAGCTGTGACACTTAACTGACTGTGTTGTTGTCCCGGTGAATGCAAAGTTGGGTTGCCAAAATCCACTTTTCTGAAATAGTTGGAACACACTGTTCGCACGTGTAAACAGGAAGGCCCTTTTTTATTCATTACATACAAGTCTGCTCTCATACATTTCTGCACCCATTGCTTGCCCCTACGAAATGACAAAACAGTATTTAAGTAAATTAAGATATTCTGTGATCGGAATTTGCAATAAAAACACAGTGACAAAATAAGACAACGAAAAAAATAATCTACTACAGCTCGTATACTTACCGACTTGCATCCTTTGGAAATCTAAAAAAGGACTTACGGCTGTTCGCAAAGTTGTTATTGTTGCAGCCAAAAAGTGCACAAATCTTTCCTGCCATAATAAATAATCACGCAAGCAAGAAAATTTGAATTAAAACGCATCATAAATACTCAAACTACCCTTTCAATGCACAATTTATCACCGTACGAACAGCCAGCACAAACCGCTAGGAGCACTGGCATCGGTGTATCGCGTTTTTTCGGCTACTTTCCCATATTGTCCTTCCATATTTGGCACTAGGGTCTTCACTTGCCATTGCAGTAAATGTCGGTAGGTGTTGAAATCATGTTGATGTTCGTTTCGAGTTACTGCCGGTGTCTGGGCTGCTTCTTGTTGCAGTTCCCTCTCTGGTTGCCAGTTGGACGCAGGTAGCGGTCCATAGGTATTGGCGGCAAAATAAGTTCGAGGTGTCGGTGCCGGAAAATAATTGGAAAATATGCTAGGTATTTTTTGTGGAAATTTTGGTGTTGGTTGGTAGGCAGAATATTGCTGTAGGTAAGGTGTCATAGGTGGGAGTAGTAGAGGTAACAGGGGTAGGGTTGGCAATGGTTGCGAGGACTGTCGATGCAGTGCCGGATGATTGACAGCTGTCATGGGGACCCCGCCCGCAGGTGACGTGTGGTTGCCGACAACTTCGACCTTGCAGTGTACTTTCTCGGTTTGCGCTCCCTTTTCGCCTATTGCCTCACTCTCAACATGACACACCATGTTTACCATAGTGATATACTTTCTGCCTGTTTGCATTGTGTGCATATTGTTTCCTGTCCTGTCTTCTGTTTGGCACACTGAATCACCGGGCTGGTTCCCCGTGGGTGAAGAGAACAGTAAAAAAAGAAAAAATCGAGAAAGATGAGGAGGAAACAAATAAAGATGAGGAAATTAAATTGATGGGACTAAAGTGAGATGGTGACAAGAGATCTTTCATTTCAAAGGATGAGGATGTTTTCGTTGTTCCAAATGACATTGTAGGAAAAATTCCAGTCCCCAGAATGTGTGTAACCGGTGGGCACTATCAGAAACCCCTATCTGTGACTGAAGTTTGACCACATATTTGTCAGAATTGAAAATGAAATGCTGTAGCGAGATAAATTCCTTTTGTGTAAAAAGTGCTCCTGTGTGACAGCACCCTTTTGTGTAGAAAAAACTCAAAAACTTCTGTTTTGATAATAACCTGTTTGTGTGAAAGTAAACCAGAGAGTGTTTTGTAATCAACTTTTCATTCTGAACAGCACTAAGAAATCTGATACACTGACACCAGAGAAACTTTTGCTGAATATCAAAGTTTGTGCACTTGAAAAAATTCTCCCACTGACTTTTTTTTTACTTATAAATAATGTATAATTCTAATATTGGATGTTTCATTACTAGCATAGGATGTAGGAATATTTAAATCAATTTTAAACATTACCAAAAATATTTTATTCTGTCACTCTTTTAGAGGTGTGGGTACATTCTGAACCATAACTAAAAACCACTTGTACAGCTTAAACTAGATTTTTACCAGTGATACACTAGGCAAAGGCCTGCATCACAAAAGTCCATGCACCTTTATAGAGTTGTTTGCTCATGAGATGTTATGGGTGTATCAAAATAGCATTTTAGTGTTCACACAATACATAATCTTATTGTGAGTCTGAGAAAGGCGTGCAGATTAAAGCCAGACTTGATACATACCCATTTTCACTAGTGTTCTCTCTGTTTGTTTTTTGTTTACATTTCATGTGTATCACCTTCACCTCATCCATTAACATTCAATAAGGGTTTATTGTGTCTCTTGCAGTTATTTGGATTTATTGTGTGCCTCCTGCCCTTGTGTTGACCCAAAGTAAGTTCTATGTTATTGTGAATCAGAAAGTATTGCCATGTGGTGAGCGGGTCCGCCAATGCCAGCGCAAAGTCAGTCAGCAAGTCAGTCAGCGCTCTGCAACTGGAAGGGTGAGTCGCGTCGTCGTGTCTTGTGCCGCGTATGCCTGGGTGGAATTCAATTTTTGTTACCAATCATATTAACTGCAATAGACAGCAATATTCCGGTACCTTTTACCTTTTAACCACCCAGGACTTCACCCCTCCTCTTCCGGTTGGTTTAGCATTACCAATGGGAGCTTAATTCTCATATAATTATTGTGTAGCCCATTGGGCTTTTTTGTTTGTATTACCGCTACCGACCGGTGAAGTTCGGTGTCAAATGTAATGTTGCTTTCATTGAAAAGTATATAGATTCATGACGGTTAAACAATGTCATGCCATTGAGGCACCACACCTGGTGTCAATTTGATATGATAGAGAAAGTTTACTCTTTGATGTAATGCAGGACCCATGCCCTTAAAAGTTCGTAGACTGACCTAAAATAATATACACTGTTTATTTGACATAAGATTTATTCAGGTCACACTTAGAGGTCCCTCTAGGAGATAACTAGTTATACATGCACTTTACTTAAGCCTGCCGGTATGGCGACACTGAGAAACGGCATGTGGCTAACAATGCTTAAGGTGAAATTAAAACTTCCCCAGGTGATACAAGCTCTGAGGAAGTGGAATAGATGTGTTCCGAGTGGCTTAAACGAAGCAGCATAAGAAAATGAAGTTTATTCCAGATTAATGATATGTTCACAAAAGCTGAAGTGCCACTCGGGTACGAAACGCGAAGTACACCAATTACATGACCTGCTCCTCCAGACGCTGAGATCTGACTAACTACGTAGACATGACATGCTGGCTGGCTTGCCACGCCAGCGATTCACGTGAAATTACTTTCTAACCCAAATAGCAATACACTGGACTGACCATGCTTACTGCACGCCTAAAAGTCACACATAATACCGCATTCACAACATGCTTAAAAATAACATGTAACGAACATGGTGAGTGAGATGTGCATGGTAACATGCGGAATGAATAAAACAGAAATTAATATAAGACACATTGCATTGAGGTTAATATGAAAATGGGTGGCTTTTTTTAACGGCTATCCACGTCTAATAACTGGGTATTAATTGGAGTCTGCCGTAAAGCCATAATTGCCCTTAGGAAAATTACAATTGATGGTGGGATATCTGATTCCTCCGCGCCATGAGGCTCGTGGCTTCTGTAGCCACACTGCACTACCTGTGTGACATCTCACATACCCATGCACACTCGTAGCAGGGGTAAAGTGTAGATGAATGCTGAGCTGCAATGTTGCTGAGTGGTTGGAAAATGGTCTTAGAGGGGAAAGTCTCATGCTTCTTTATATATATATATATATATATATACACATACACACACATACATTTTACACAAACATGTGTGTGGGTATGTGTGCTTCTATGTTTTTTACTACGTCCAGTGTTTATACCTTATATACTGTAATTTGACTTGTTCAATATCATTGTTTTGCTATGTTGTAAAAAAAAAAATTCGGGTGCAATAAAGTAAACAAACAAGACATTGAAAGGAAATTATCCCCAAATATGAGGTTTTTTCGCAGGATCAAATTTTTCTCAAATTACTTTTTGCATCTTGAACTCAAATAGTCTCATAACCATCTCACCGTACGTCGCACACAAGCCCTACTATATAGAAATATAATCTGCTTCCTACCTACCTGAAAATATTTTAGAATGATCTTATCAAGATTTCTAGTTATATCCCCGGAATAAATTTTTGTGACTTTTTCAGGTTTATGGGGAATTTTTTTAGAATGGTAGGATTACGTGTACTCTCACTTTGTTTTGGAAGTAGCTCTACAAAATACCGCGGGTTTTCTTATGTTGAGTAATAGTCCAGTCACAATTCATAAACAAGTTTTAACTTGTATTTCTGATTTGGCGCGGCGAAATTTGTAGTAATGTGAATTTGATTAGTTGTTAAAGTGATTTACGTACTAAATTTCACAATGGCTGTGAAGTTGACTGAGGGATCTTTAGCGGTAGGTACAAATTTTTTTCTGCTCAAACGATTATGTGATGTCATTTAACTAAGTATTTGAACTTCATGTAATACATTTATGGTTATACTTACTTTGTTTCATTTTGCAGACAATTATGCGTGGCGGCAACGTCGAGAATCCAATCATGCAAATATTGGTAAGTGATAAGCTGTTGTCAGCGAACTCTAATGTACTCGATTCTTGCAGCATGAGTGAATAGTCCAGTACGGGAAGATTTAAGAACACGATTCCATTAGGTTTACTCCCTTCTTATGATGTCCAATATGGCGTCGATGACATTCTGTTTTTCCTATTGCCTCTTTCCTTCCCTACGACAATTCAACAGGGCATCGACGGGAATGTGGTGGTTTTCGGGCGGGGACACTTTTCAGCATTTATAGACTATGGTACTGCGATCTATAGTAGAGCCCATCATCTCTATTAAACTACCTGGTACCGGGTAAAATGGCATTGTAGATAGGGCGAACCTTCCACATTCTATCCTCACTTCACCCAACCAACTCCTTTTCCACGCCCTTCCTGAACTTGCCAACCCCTCTCACAGATACCAATTCCTCCCTCAACACATTCCACTCCCTCACAGACCTCGTAAGCATGGACTGCCTACCCCACTCCATTGTGTTCCACACCATCTGAAGCTTCTCGCTGTTGTTTCCTCTTCCTCTAAATACCCCCTTATTTAAGTACAAACATCAAACATATCCAATAATTAATTACAAATGGTTAAGATTAGGTACCTGCTACAGAATCCTGACCTAATCACCACACTACAACACTCTTTATTACACCGGAAACACACATTTCTACTTAAATACATCAACACTTACCTTTACCAAACATATCCATTTTCTGCCAACATGTAATGCCACGCTCATTTTCATTGATGGAGAGCGCATAATTTGCACTACGGTACGTATATAATTTTCATTCAAAAACACCATGACGCATTACATATTTCTATTTTAGCTACGTATTAAACATTTCTTTTCTGATTATCACACACATATTTCAACACACACTTCAAACAGTATTAATTCCAATAAAAGAGGAAATAAACACTCCTACGTCTGACATATCCAACCTGGCAAATTACTGTTGCACTCACTAAACCTTCACACTCGTGCAACTTATGATTTCTCTGTTCTCAACATTTTAAGGCTTTACTCGTTGCATCTATTACCTTCCTATTCTGCTATAAACTCTTATGTGTCCTGACATCATTAACTACGTCACACAAACAAATATTTGGTATTGAATATTTATATACACCCAGTACTCCGTCCATTTCGGAATTCTGTAATACACTTCTATGTGTATCTAAAGCTTTTAAATATTCCATTCGGCCTTAGGCTAATACTTGACGAAATAAAGACTAAATTTAACGTACATGCAACTCAAGTTGCATTTATGTTGTAGTCTGAGTTCCTGGACCTCAATGGGCCGGACCTCCGTGCTGTAGAGGTGGGAAGTCTTGGTGGCTGCATATAATGTACACGTGCCATCCAAAAACGGTCCATGGAGGTCATCCACTCAAGTAGGTACAAGTAACGCCCGGTGCAGTTTAAATTGGACATGGTGGGACCAAGTATACCAGCGTGGAATGGTGAAGGCACACGAAATAGGACTAATATGCTTAAAGCTGTTTTGAAAATTGAGTGACGTGATGTGCGTCGAGCTACAACCAATCAGAGCTTTGATGCTGGTGACACGTGTTGAGAGTGTTTGCACATGCGACGAACATTGGTTTTAGCGCTTGTCGGAGGCAGGGAAGGTAATTCTTAAAGCTGTTTTGAAAATTGAGTGACGTGATGTGCGTCGAGCTACAACCAATCAGAGCTTTGATGCTGGTGACACGTGTTGAGAGTGTTTGCACATGCGACGATCATTGGTTTTAGCGCTTGTCGGAGGCAGGGAAGGTAATTCTTAAGAATAGGGGCTTTTTGAAAATGGGAAAAAGAATACCTGGATATGTTATATATGATTAGTAGGAATTTTGTAGGGGCTTAGAGTAGTTTTCTGTAAAAAATAAATAAATATACAAAATGTGATAGGGACTAGAGTAATCAAGATTGCTGTATTTATGCTATAAAATACGTATAATTTACATAAAATATATTTATATAGGGTCGCTGAATTGTTTTACATGTTAGAATACAGCTTGCAACAAATATTTAATGCGTAAAACATCATTTACAGGGTATATTTACAGCACGGCACAGAGGTTATACAGGTAAACAACACAGATATGGAGCAGTGTCGGGACATTATGTAATTCTAGTGAATTATCAAAGGTTTACCTGGTCTATATTGATGAGATGAAAAAAACGTATTACTAGTAGAATAAATATAGATATTGTGGATGATACAGAGCCCTGTTCAGAGACTGTTTATCAGAGCCAATGTGTAATGCCATGTTACTTTTGTCAACACGCTGTGCGTCCATGTTGATTGATGCAGTTGGATTGTGGGAAATTGCCGGATGGCTAACGGACATTACTTGCGGTTTGAATTATGTCGTGTGTCTGAGGTTTCAGATTAATGAGTGCTTAAACGTGTGTTTTATTGCAATTCATGATGTTTTTAGAAGTGTTAAATCTAATAATTGTGTGAAATTACGAGTGTTTCTATGCTATTTTAGCAAGGAAAAAGTTAAATTATAATATATGTGCGGTGATTAGTGTGACTGTGTAGTGTGGTCAAATTGATAGACGCTGTGGTGTGCGTATTTATATACGCCGTATGAATGGCCAGGGATTAAGTGAGTTAACTAAATTAAATTAAATTTTCAGAAAAATAAATCTCGGAAAGTGGTATAATTCCACTTCACTAATTACACAGAACATGAATTTACTAGGCATATCAATATTTGTCCAATAGAACCCCCAGAAACGATAGTGGAGATGTTTATGAAGATCAGGAAAATTGTGGGGTAAAACCAGTGAAACATATGTACCTACATAATGTAATATTTATTCACGAAAATATGTTAAATTGCAAAATTACTGTACAAGCGTAGCCAAACATTATGCACAGAGCCAGAGTCCTTGCATCTGCAGTTTTTTTTAGGTGGTGACGCGTGCATCAGCGAAGCTTGGAGTTTCCTTATAAATTATTGTCATGCGTAGCCTATTTGCATTGAGAAATAATGTGTGTGTGTTTTGCAATTTAACATATTTTTGTACTATTTGTAATATTACTGTAATATTGTCTCGTGAAAACATGTTTAATTGCAAAAAAAATTGACCTGAACATGGCCTAAATTGACAAGGCTACCAATACAATTTAGAAATAACTATAGTGAGGAGGGCTATGAACTGGAGAGAAATTGAGGGCTACAAGTTTGTAATGAAAATGTACTTATTTTGTATTTTTTTACCCCACAATTTCCCTGATTTCCATAGCCCTCCCCACTATTATATTTGTATCTTGTATTAGTAATATTGTCTATCTAGTTAATGTTTGGTTCAGTTTTTTTTTTTTTGCAATTTAATGTATTTTCATGAATGAATATTAATTATTTAAATATTTTTCACCCATTTTACCCCACAATTTCCCTGATCTTCATTGCCTTCCCCACTATCATTTTTGGGGTTTCTATTGGTCAAATGTTGATGCCGCTAGTAAAGTTGTGTTCTGTGTAATTAGTAGAGTGAAACTATACCACTTTCCGAGGGTTTTTTTTTCTTCCAGGAAAGCCCCTATTCTTAAGAATTTCTGCAGGGAATAAGAATAACAGTTATGTACTTCTTAATAAATAAAATTGCTTGTAGTTAAGGTAAAGGAGAAATGAAAATCTAAATCATAAATGGTTTGCAGAGTTAGTAATATAAGTTCAAATGTATATAGTTTCCACTGTGTTTATAAATTAAAAGTACTTATGTTTTTCATTGTCTGAAAAGTCATTGATGTTCTGTGTTAAGGGGCTTCCACGATTGAGCGGATGTGTGTCTGATTTGTCCGAGCTGACCGTGCTGTTGCAGATATAGCATTTTTTGGTTCACGTGACATGTGACATCAGATGCTGATGTGAGGTGAGATGCTGATTGGCTGGAGATGCCTTAAGTTCATTCGTTTTTCGAGGTCAGACAGGACAGGACAGGCGTAACCTTCAGCTTCTTCTGACGTCATCAGAGTCGAGACTAATGAGATGCTTGGTTTATACACAGAAGCGAGAAAGCATACAAAATGCTATGGTCCGTACATAACCTTTGTAGTAGCTGATATATTTGATTGGTTGTTTCAATATGGAGAGCTAGACTGTTTGCTAAGTAATGCAGCGTGACTAAGGTTATTTTTATTTAAGACGATATTACACAATACCAGATTCCATAAAAACTTGTGCAAGGTCCGCCGTAGCGTCCGGTATACGGGCCAGTGTGGCACCTGTCATGGCATTTCCCACCTTGTACGGCCAGATTTTTCGTACCAGGTTTGGTAATTGTACACGTCCAATTTTTCGTGACAGGTTCCACGTCGGATAATGTACCTGGCCAATCACGTCGCTGTTTCAGAGCATAGGGTGCTCCCCATGGCCACTACTTGAAACGAGTTGAAGAAACCGAAAAGGATGCCTTCATCTTGATTATACGTGCATGAGGTTGGAACTCTTTAAATTATATTTCAAATATGACTACGAATAATATTGGCTATGACAACTGTTAATTACAGTTTAAAGCCGTTCTAAATACTTAAACATTACCTACTCTATGAAAATATTAATTCAAACAGTTTATCCACCGCATATAAACTCGTAATTGTGCGTGTGAAGTGGTAGTGCAGTAGTAAAGTCGCGGAATCCTGTACTACAGCGTATCCTTTGGACGTGAGTTCAAAACTGCATCTGATCCATTTTTTTATCATTAAATTTTACATGTGTATATCATCCCGGTACGTAAAGAAAAAGCTATATTTTGCAACCGGTGAGTAATTTTCGTCAAAATTACAAATAACACAAACGTATTCTAGTGACTTCACGTCGTTTTCAAGAAAATGAATGAAACTATACTAGTAAGCAATCAATTTACATAAAAGGTGAACAGTAATATAGTAATATTAAGATGTGCTAGCTAGTTTTTTTCATAGGTCTACGCATGTTATTAACTTGTACCAATTCTACGAATGGGATTCAAATTTACTACGAACCACACAATGCGCACCCACAGAGGGTGCCAAATGCGAATACGCAAACTGCTGCCGTGTAATATGAATCTTCCATGGCGGCTCATATACTGGCTCGTGCACCAGGGCTTGTAGAATCTTGTACAAGTACCAAATACAGCTGCAGGTATAGTGTAATATCCGCTTAGGCCTAAAATAAATGATGAGCATTACAATGTACAGCGAATAAATGTCAAAACAGCCAGCAAATAGTAACACAGAAATGTAATCATAAATGGCAAAATCTTTTTTCCAACCTCATCAATCAGACAACCACAATTGTAGTATGCAAGGCTTCTCATGATCAGTAATCTGCATTGACTGACAGCAGTGACTATGTATAGGCTGTTCACAGTGAAGTGAGCACTTTTGACACTTTAGATGCTTTATCCTTTTAGCCATTTTTTATCCTTTAACCATCGTGTTTAAATAAATATCACCATGAATTAATAAACACAGTGTGTATATTCCACCGCACCCATGTTATTATCCAAGGCTAATATAAGTAATATATATTAGCTATTACTCCAAATGAGGGCTTTCAAAATTGCTCACTTTACAGTGAAGAACCTATGACAAAAATGTGGGCCATCTCCAAATTCATCTTAACTTGTCTTTGATTCCTTCATGTGTAATTACCCCATGTTCCTCTCCTGCCTCTAAGGGCTGCAGTCATACAGTTTAGATCATGTGTTATATTCAATGAGAATAAAACACGTTGTACTACCTCCTGGATTGAACGGAAGTTAAGCTACGCTCAGCCAGGTGAAGGCAACCTGATTCTAAACCGGAATGGAAGGCAATAATAATGCTATGTTAGTACTAGACAACTTGGCCCTAACTATCTACCTTTGTTGCCTTGAAGCGACAAGCGGAGGTGGCTACCAGAAGGTAGTGTTGGGGTTTGCAGTTACTGTCCGGTAAGGAAGGAGCTGTCTGTCTCTTCAGGAGCTGGTGGTGTAGTCATTCAGAAGCCCTAAGGGGCTTTGCTGCAGGTGCAGAAGAGTCTTTTGGAGGGGTTGACGTCAATGGTAGTTTCTTCTGGCCCTGAAGATAGCGATGGAATCAGTAGGTGTACCAAAGAGTGTGAACCACCGGTGGCTTCCTCCAACCCTGTCCAGAGTTGGGGAGGAAACATAGACTGAAGATTTCAGGCAGTGCAGGACCTTATATAGTGGTTGACCTCTGGACAGGTGGAGGTTTGGGGTGAGGATGGAGTTAAGCTCCTCCCCCTGTGTCGCCTGTTTGTTGTCTGCTAGGGTCTTCTGATGCTGCGGGCTTCATCCCTTATCTATCCGCAGGATGCATGGAGCCCTCCCTCAGCACGCCGTAGAATCACGTGATCTTGGGTGGCAGGCTTGGTGGTTTAGCCGGCAGTACAATCTCACTTCAGGGGGTTGACATGATGTCTGCTTGGAGTAGAGGGTAAACAGCATAAGCTGGACTGTCGTGTTTGTAATATATCTCATTGCGAGGAGCACCCTGTAGGCACGTGTCCAGCCTCTTCAAGTGGTGTTTAATGACTTTCCCAGGCCAAATGAATGGCGTTCAGATGGGGCGAAGTCAAGTGTACATAAAAGGTGCGCAGAGCATCACGCATTAACCCAAACAAATTCTGCCATTCTTTACATTTTCTTTCCTCCATTTTCTCCAAGTATTCATTCCTTACATGTTTGGTCTTTCTAGTTCTATACCCATCTGCTTCATTACCTCCATTATCCTTACAAATTCTCCCCACACTTGCTTAAGAAATTTATCAATTTTCAGTACATGCGCCCAACCAACAATTCTTCAACTTGTCGTCTTGGAATTTGTGCATTGAAACACTGTTCCCTCGAGTGATTACGGCAGTGAAGTACAGAACAATACATACATCATTTGGTTGTAGAATTTTGTCACAAGCTTTGAAATACATTAACACTCTAGAAATAATCTATCCACAAATGCTTCTTAATGATGGGACCAACGTTGATATAGTCTTGACTAGTACAAAATTTTGCCACCAGATATCAATAGGCCCAAAAACATTGCATTCCAAATTTAAAAAAATTCATAAATATATTTGTCGGTTCGTAATTGAGGTGATGTCACACAGATGTTGTCAATCACTAAAGAATTAAAAATTAAATAATTGTTATTATTTCAGGTAGAGAAAGGTTTCAAATACTTACTTAAATAATAACGTGGCCCACATTTTTCTAAATTTCGGTTTGAAAAATGAGTTGTGGTGGTGGTGGTTTTTTCAGGTAACATTTAGTTTTATAATAGACTTCCTGGAACTACCAGTACCATAGTTAGTTAATAATTAACTACCGATGAAATATTCAGACAACACCAGCAAGGTACTTGCATAAACATGATGAAAAAGAACACATGCATGCAGAACGCCATTCAGTGGGCTAGAAATGTTTCATTGACTGTAAATGTCCGCATGTTCTGTCATCGCCTAGTTGCTAGACATGGTTTTTAAAGCAAATTCACTGAAAGTCACAAAAATTGCATATTGCTTGAAAAATATAATTTGAACCATAAATGTTGTAAGTATAATTAAAATTTAAGTTAAATTTTTAGCTGTGAGTACTATTTTCTTCTGTGGTCATCGTCAATATCACCAACATAACATGCATCTTGCAACAATTCATCAGCTGATAAAATACTCTTCAAATGAGTATGTACTGTTTATATACCAAGTAGGTTGGTTATATTGGCTGTCAAAATTTACCCCGCTTATATGAAATGGACAATAACTAAGGCGTGGTTAGTAGGTGGGCGTCCAAGCAGGTTCATGATGTGCGTGTCGCAGGAGTTTGAATTGGCAATTGGCAACAGAAGTAGTGTTGATGTAGATACTCCTACACTAGCAAATACTTTATGTTAAAGTTGTATTGTTTTATTTGCTAGTACTCTATTTTTTAAAAGTGTATAAGTTTTGTAATCTATTATTTTAAGATTTATTTTCTGAATTTTTTATGTTATTTACCTGCTAAGTTGTCAGTTTTTTTCCTTGTGTTCAGCCATTGATTCTGCTTAAGGCTAGGCTTGATCTCTTTTGCAGAATTTTTATTGTTGTTTCGTCATAATTTCAGATTTATAGTAATTATTGATAATGTTTTATTATAGAACATTTACATTTTATGAGTTGTTTGATATTAGTGTGCGTAATTTTGATTGTTTATTGTCTCCTTGTTAGTTAGAAACATATTAATATTTTTTTCAATAAGCTCCTGCCTTTTTGCAAGCAAGAAGTAACACACAGTGGAAGTTAGATACAAATAAATGTTAAACAAGTATTAAATTGTAAACTTTCTATAATATAAACATTTGTAATAATATGCCTGAACTGAAATTATGACACAAACAGAGGATTTCTGAATAATAGGTAAAGCTGAGGCTTAAACAAACATAGCTTGGCTATCAATTTATAGGCTGTCTGTAGTATTAATTTGTATCACACTACGTGTAGTGGGAAATCAGTGTTTTACTGACTTGCAATGTGAGAATTATTAAATATATACCTACTACAGAATGTGTGTAAATAATTACACCCAGGTATGTATAGTCATGGTAGGTTTACCTGATGAGTGGTACTCAAAAAGAAGATGAGTTCATGTAACTGGCATTAGAAAAGATTACATGTGCTAGAAAATTACACGAAGAAAGCAGACAAAATTTTACAACACAAATATATAAAATCTGTATATTATGTCACAGGTTATTTAAAAAAAACATCACAATGTTGCATAATTGTATCCAAAAATTATTTCCATGTAGCTTTTAAGTAATGCATAGAAATGTTATTGCATTCCCGGCAGACTCACTCCCTGATTTTTGCATGTGGGAATTGTGTCCGACGATGCCGCTAGTTGACTGGTTCTCAGAAATCTCTCTTCTTCACCTCCCTTTCATTCCAGTGCTTCTCCATATGCACCTCACTTCTCCCACATTGGCTCTCAAGACCTTGATTCTAACTTTCACTCACTCAGTTTCATTGCAACTAGATAAAGTGATAATCGTGTTCACTCTCAGTATGAAAGTAAATTCCGCTTAGTTTTTTTAGGAACAGCAGAATATTTTGCCAGCAAATAATATAGCAATAGTCACACAAAACACAGTTGTAGGTACATAAGCACTGAACACAAATTTGGATTGATGGTTGATTACTCTCGCACAGCTCAGGTTCAGATACATTTTGATAATTTTCTTTGATGATTTATTTGTTTTAAAAAGTTTCTTTATTGTTAAGCATATAATTATAAAATTTTGAACAAATTAGGCACTTCTCAACTTATACATGTAAAAAAAAAAACCTGGGAAAATGTAGCAGTGTTGATAAAGACAAAATATATACATGATATTATCCAAAAAGTTGGCATTTTTGCAGGAAGTTTGTTGATACTGTATCTAAATGTTTAACAATATATAAAAAAATCCACAAAATTGTAAAGCTTCACTGTCTTTCATTTCTAGTCTATTTGAAAAGAGAACATTTAGATTTTTTTGTAAAACCCAGCCAGACATTTACAAGGCTTTAAATAGAGGACATGTCGGGGTAAAAGAGGATGGCTATGTTCTGACTTTGTAAACAAGTGATGCAATGTAATAAAAGTATTGAATAAAATTTTTAACTGTAGATTAAAAACACCCTTGTTGAAAGAAATTTTTTAAAATATAACATAGTGAAAGTTTAAGGGAGGCATCAAAAGATAATATTCCTTAAAGGATATTCTTGTGTGATGTCGGACAGAGAGAAGGTGTGTGCTGTGACAGGGCCACAAACGCATGGGTGCGGAAGGCTCGAGCGAGAGGTTCCGCCTGCTGGTGTCAGATGGCCGCCACCTGAACAGCTTTGCAATGCTGGCCACGCAGCTCAACGTGAAGGTGACGTCTGGCGAGCTGCACGACTTCACAGTCGTACAGATCAACCGCCACATCACCAGCATGATCAACAATGCTGGCAAAGGCGAGAAGTGAGTTTTTGGCTGTCTCGTATTCTTCAAAGTGGTTGCAGGCTTGTTTTAGTTGGTTACCTGCAGTTCTTTTAAAAGTACTCAGTCAGTATTGGTATGTAGGTTGTGTGTTGGAAGATTTTATTTGGGTCAATCCATATGAAATTGTAGAAATAAATTCCTTGCATGATCAGTTTTTAAATTTTTTTTGCATAGTTTCTTTGAAACAATAAAGCACCAGACTCATTTTGTGTAGCAAGTAGTCTGTCCCAGTAATGGTCCATACCCGAACATTGATGTAGCTCAGTTTACGAGTATTGAGCGTGTTGTTTCTGGTGTTTAATGCCAGTTGTTTGGTGAAACTGAATTCAAATTTTGATTGGATCTCCATTGCCTAGTGTGTACGCAAATACACTACTGGACATAGAAATAGCTACATTCATATGGTGTCGTCCATTTGCAGTAGAATCCAAACAACAAACATTACCAATTATGTAACGCAAATGGTTCAAGTGACGTTGCAGAAACATCACTCAACATGATAGGGGGTGGGAACGCTTGTGACCAGTACCCAGTGTTTAAAAACCTGTAGAGCAGACTGGATAGGTAGAAGTCTGCATGTTACGAGGCAGATCAGTGTGCTACTGTGTCGTCGTGGTTGAGAGAAATATCACCACCCATACCTGTTTGAACGAGGTCGTTTGATCAGACTGCATGAAGTCTGTGGTCGGCTAGTATAGCTATTCATCTTGGTCATGCAGTCATCGGTGCATCACTTTGTGGCAGGCGTGGATACATACAGGTTGTACATCACATTGGGTGGATACTGGTCCTGCCAGACACACGACAATTAGAGGAGATCGTTGTATTAGCCAATGTGCAGCAGTAAGGCATGGCACCACATACAGAGAGATCCTACTGTCTGCACTGAAATTGTTAGTTGTTTCAACAAGAATCATTCATTGCCATTGAATGAATCTGGCTTACAAGCACAGTGTTCACTCCGCCGTTTGCCTTTGAGCCTTTGGCATTATACGGTGTATCATGTCAACACTGCAACATTAACGTTTTGGCAAATATAAAATTTTCCTTTGGTAACTTATATTGCCATGTTTAAGGCAACACATTTTCCGATAATCTAAAAAAGCCATTATAAATTAAATTTTTTTATGACTTATTTAATACTACTAAATGTTGATGGGACTAGCGATCACTTCAACCCGAAATTTTGCAATTGATAGCTTGAACAAACTAAATTTTTACTTCACATGTGAATCTTGCAGAATTGTTTCTTGTTTTCGTGAAGCATTTATTTCGCAATTTCAAATAACTAAAGCAAATTTTGTGATCTCGTGCCTTGCGAAAAACAAGTGCCCCTATGAATAATGTTATTTTTCTAACAAATTAACTTGTGTGTCTCTTCATCTTTAACCAATTCGGTACCCCGTTTTTATGCAAATTTTGATGAGAATTTGTGCTCATACGTGCATTTTTGAGGAATTATTTTAACCGTAATACATCTATTTTTATTAAATTTGTTTTGAGAATGAAGTTGTCTTTTCTAACAACATTTAACAAACTGTCCTATCAGGTGCTACATCTTAGGTGGATTTATTATGGTCCAGTTGATAGGCTAATTTTGTTGTGAATTAATCGGCATTCATAACTATTTCTATGCAATCTTTTTACAGGAACATGCTTAACTTTGAAATATTTACATTTCATTAATAAACAATGTGTTGTTTTGTTTCGTTTGCAGTAAAACAGTCTCATCAGTTGCCAACTGGATGAACTAACATTGATATGAAAGCTTAAAAAATACTTTGAGCTGAGCTCGAGCTGTAAGCAGATATTTAGCTCAAGCTCGATTTTTCGAGTACCTGCAGACCTCTACTTGAGATGGCATATTACATGTTTTATTGTGCTTGATTATCTCTTTATAGGCACTTATGTGAGCTGTCTCATTCGGGAATAATGATACAGTTTGGTCCCATCAAAGCAAAGTTTTGGGAACCTGTACACTGGTAAAGTCACCCTGAGAGTACTGTGTATTTGTGCATATGTGTAGTGAATATATTATTAAGTTATTTCAGATAATATTATATTTTTTCTTTTAATTACTGTTTCAATTTCTGACAATAGACAAGTGATTTTTCATGCTGATTTTGAGACTGTTTCACAAAAAAGTTGGTAACTCTTCTTTTTAACCCAGTGAACTTCAAATTCTATTCCCACCCTTTGCTCATCATGCTTCACCTACTTCCGGACTCGGTACGTCATCTCTGTAATGGTGACATATTGTGTTTTCTGCAGAGTCCTGCCACAGTCTTAATTTAGATGATAAATGAAACAGAGTTTGGCGCCGCAGTGGGTAGTGCCACAATCCTGCACTGATTAGTGAACACTATTCGTCCTGGACACCAGGTGTTATTGTTTGTGGCACCATCATCTTGTGGTTGTTGAAGGTATAGAAACACTACAGCGATACGTTAGTGAGGCTCTGCTGCCTCATTTTTGTGCAGGATAGCCAACATTGTGCACCAATATAATGCTCATTCTCATACAGCTCACATCACCCAACAGGATTTAAAAGATGTCAACACCATTTCTTGACCGGCTAGGTCTTCAGATTTGTCCCTATTGGACACACTAATGGAATGCCTCGTATCGCTGCATGTATAGCTGCGAGAGGAGGTTCTACCCCATATTGAATGCATGCTTTGCAGATGCTAAGCAATGTGCCTTCTATGCATGAAAGTCTAATCACTACTCATTTGTATATCATCTATCAGCCTAATATGGTTTAGTTAAGTTTTATTTCCAGCAGTGTGAAGAAGTTTAGCTTACAGTAATATTGGAGATCATTGTCTTTGTTCTTTCTGTGCATAACAATGAAAGAGTAAACGCAAACATAACATTCATTTTTTATTTTGAAAGTTTTTGAATACTTGTTTACTTTTTTCAAACCATTACTACCTTTTTCACATTATGTGTTTTGAAAAACACTTAAGTTTGAGGAATTAGATCAGTTATCCCTTGGAGAGCAGAGGCTTGTGTTTGGTTGAAACCTGGGGGTTCATGTGCATGCATAAAGGCTATCGATGAGAGTTTCTAACTATAGTGGAATTGAAACAATTTGAGTTCAGACTTTGTTCTAAAAGTTTGTTACGTTTTAATGCGTTCAGGACAATCATCTGTTTGGTGCCATTGCTCTGGGCATAACTTAGCAATGATGTCAAGAAATTGCTGCAGTGTGCGTTTCATGGTCATATTTGCCATGCAAATGCATCACTTTTCTATGCATTGTTGCAATGTGATATGTATCATTCCAATTTGGTTTCCTGAAAGGATTACTTGGCTGTGTACATATTAATTCCAAAATATCCTAGGTATAAGAGCATTGTCAGGCTTACATTCTTTCCAGGAGATGCCTCTTAGTATTAATTTTCTCAGAATGTGTTTCCATCAGCGTGCAACATGGTGTGCTGTTGTGTGCAGGCGTGTCATGATCATTCTGGAGCTGACTGTAGTGGCTCCTGGTACGGAGGTAGGCTGCAAGCTTGGCAACCCTGTCCCCTACACAGATAGTGCTGCCACTGCGCCAACTGCCCCGGCCGCCATGAGGACCAACCAGGAGCCTTCCCAGCCTCGGATGGGGACCATGCAGCAGCCCAAGCGTAGGTTTACATCCAGTGTTAATTAACATGAAGCCAGTTGAGTGTTTTACATTACTGTAGTAGTTTTCAAGGCCTTTGGTTAGCTTAGTGATTTGTCACTTGTCTTCCCATGCCTGGAGTTTCTAGTTCAGTCTCGGAGTCTCTTGGACAGGATTTCTTCAGATTCTCGCATGAGTTCCATGGCATAACCAAAAACTTTTACACTGACTGAAGCGAAGAGAAGTAAGTGAGGTTACACTAATGTTAGCAGTGCTGATGCATGTGTTAATCAGGTCAAATGATAGAAGAAAAATTACTTAATGCATCAACAATTAAAGGCTGTTTACAGTAAAATGAGCACTTTTTAAGGCCCTTCTAAATTTTTCCTTTCATCCAATTTCCACCTTCCTGCGGATTTTTAATATAAACATTGCAATGTGACCAATAAACACACTGAATACATTTCACAACCCTCGAAATTTAATGCCTGAGGCTGCAATAAGATATATTAGTGGTTAACGCCTGTTGGGAGGGTCCTAAAGAGTGCTCACTTAACTGTGAACAGCCTATAAAGGCGTATTAATAATTTTTATACTTGATGTTGACAACCTTAAGGGCAAGGAAGGACCACAATCTTGAATCCCCATAGGAGCATTGATGGTGTAGTCTCTCGTTTCCCCCACATTTTCAGTTCAACACTGCGCCATACTTATAGGCTGTTCACGGTAAAGTGAGCGCTTTTTAAGGCCCTTCTACCAGTCATTAGCACCTAATAAGTATGTTTCATTGCAGACTCAGACATTAACTTTTGAGAGTGGTGAAAGTATACACCATATTTATGAGTCACATGGCAATGTTTATGTTAAAAAGTGGCTACCTTGCTTCACCCACATCAGCTCTCAAGACGTAGATATTAAGAGCAGCCCAAATGTCTTCACTTTCTCAAACCTCCCTCCCCCTTAGCTATGCCTCGGGGAGTATTGTAGATGCTGCTGTGGTGTGTGGGTGCTCTCAGGGTACTTCCGTACCCTTTATCATCTTTCTGCCTCCGCTGCTCCCTTTCCGTCTCATCTCACCTCATTCGTTCTCAGACTGGCTGGAACAGTAGGTGTTCCTCAGACTAACCAACTCCAGTTAACACCATCCTCCTGTCTTCCATGTTGATAACCCTGCCTGCAGTACTTGCAATTTTCTTTGTTTCAAGTTTTATGCAATTCCATTTAGGTTTTGTTACTGCTGTGGAACTTTGCCCCCTAAAGTAAAATTTTAACACTGTAAGAAATGCAAATATTTTTCATTGCCATGGTGACTTAAAAATATTTTATTATTGTAAACATGTTATTAAGTACTAGTAGTGTAGTGACAGACACACACACAAAGGAGGACAACACATTTTCCACACGATTGTGCAACCGCATGGAAACGGTCATCCTTTTTTGTGCATGGCCTGTCGACAAGTACTACACTGTGAGTACTTGAATTCCTGTCCTTTTATATATTGACGTGTGATGGACTGGGGATAACTGAAGGCAATGTGTGCAGGTCAGTCACATGGGGTCATAACGGCCGTCCTAACTCATTGGCAGGTTGGGGCCTGACCAATATATAAGTGTAACTTGATGCTTAGTACAAAGTCAATAACTGGCTGGGTAGTACATCGGATGATGTGACCCTTGGTCATGGAGTTACCTGTACAAGCGTTAGGTTGGACCTGAGTTATGATGAGATGGCGTCTTGTGATGGTCCATATTACATGCTGTATCGAGAGCGTTCGACGTAGTTGGCCTGGCTGTCCAAATGCTTGGGCGTATTTGTCAAGAATTCGTCTAATTTGGTCGAACTCTGGTTTGCTTAGGTGGTGGTTTATCTCGCTTGGGTTGATTTCCTGGGGACTCACGGCAGTGGGACTGTTCCCAGTTTACAGTGACACTTTTCTTGTCTCCCAAGTAGACTTTACCTTGACCGTGATCAAGCACGTATTGTTGCTGGCGCAGCCATGGGTAGCCTAAAATGACTGCTTCACATAGGTCTGGTGAGACGACAAATTCCACAGTGCTTGTATGCTTAAGTAATAGTACATCTATTTTGTTGTATGGCCTTCTACTGGTAGTGTGGCATCGTACTGTGCATTTGTACAATATTTTTTTGGGGTCGTAGGGATGCACTTTGTTGAGCAGTGAGAACATCACTACGCGTATAATTGCAAATACTGTCAGAATCTAGCAGTGCTAGTACGGGTTGATTGTTGGTAGTAACCTCTCTGTGAGGGGCTTCGGGTGGTTCAGATTCCTCCATTAGTTCTTGAATGCGGGCCCTTTGATCCCGGATGCGACAGCTCACGTTTCGCAGCTGGTTAGGCTTGGCTTTGTCCTTCCGTGGAGGAGTGGTGGGTGTCCTTGCGGTGTCCCCTACCCCAGTCTGCCCCTGGCCTATTGGTCTGCCTGGGGAGTCCTGGTTGAAGTGTTATCCAGGATAATACCAGCATCTAGACAAGGGGGTTTGGGGGGTGGTCGAGCTGACGGAGACAGCACAGGAGGAGACGGAGGGGTAATTTCCTTGCTTGTGTGTATACTTTTAATGTTCCACTCTTTTCTCACGTGGCTTGTCGAGCGCAGCCTGGGCCTTGAAATTGCGTTTGTTTTCTCTAGCCCTCTACTAACTCTTCTAGGGTTGTTGGCTTCAGTATTTGCAATAAGTTGTGTAGTTTGGGGATGAACATTCTTGCGATGTTTCTTATGCATATCTCGTCTGTGGCTGTAGGACAAATACTTGCTGCTAATAAACAACTCATCCTCCTCTTACGAGTGTTGGGTTTTCCCTTAAAATTCAGTGGTTAGATGGGTCACGACTTCCTCACTTGAAAACTGGGTGGTGAAGCGAGCGCACAGTTGACTCCAGTCTGTCAAGAATTCTCCGTATCGCATCCATCATTCTAAGGCGCGGCTGCTGAGTTACTTTCTGGTTCGGGTGTCCCATTGTTTCGAAGGAATTTTGTGCTCCATTAATACCTTTTCACATTTGTCTGTGAATGTGACCGGGTCCTTGTGGGGACGGCCCACAACTTCTGACAGTTGAAGCACTGGGACTGCGTGTTGTAGCTGGACTGACTCTGTGTCCGGGATTATTCCGCCTGCACTTGACAGCTCGTCTGCATACCTCGCATGTATAGACTGGTCCGGGGCGAGCGAAAGGACAAACTCGTTATTTCGTAAGTTTCACTTCAGACGTTGTCGACAGCTTGTTTAGCACTTACAGAAACACTTGCTTGTTTTTTAAAACATGCCTAGTGTATTTTATGAACAATTATTTGTTTTAAAACCATTTTATTTACACATTCGCGCATGTGTTTTGAAGGTTTAAAAAATGTGGTGCTTTGTCATTTTGTATTTTTGCTAACATCCGCAAGATACCAAATACCAAATTAAAGAATACGCCACCATTTTTGTATACAAAATTGGGTTACGTAATCAGTTTGTCAACAAAAACTGCCATTTCGGACACGGCCTCCAGGCGGTCGGATACACGCTTCACAATGGGCGGAAATGGATGATTAACGCAGGTCTCTGTTGACAGACTGACAGTTTAAAGAGATAAAAATCAACTCACACGGCACAACGATAGACCTAATGGTATTGCTGCTTGTTAAACAACACGTGTTACAGCATCGGCTTGCCGTAGAAGTTACAGTAGACTTTGAGAAAAGTCAAGAAGCCTCACGGATAATCCGAAAGCAGGTTAAGCGAAGCACGAATAAGCAGGAGTGTACTGTATTCTACTTGGCTGAGGGCTTGTCGGCTCTGGAGATGGGGGGTGTTATGCGCACACATTTTGGGCGGGGCTAAGGGTGGCCATCGTTGGTAGGTAGTATCATCTCTCGGCACACTCTGTACTTGCCCGAGGTTTTAGCGAGTCAATTTTGACAATCAATTGTTGGCATCTTCTTGATGAGAGGTCAGGCTTGGTATGCTTACTGGTGGGCTGATGAAACGTATAATTCTGACATGTTTAATTAGCCCCGGTCCAGGGAAAATTTTGTAGGCGCTACGGTAGAAATTGAAATTATATGGTTCCAAACCCCATTCATTGTTGCTTGTAGATGCAGCGAAGTCATTCATCTCATTAGCCAGTAAGTGAGCATCACAATTTTAGAGTAAATAAAAAAATGCAAGTTTCATTAGCTTATATACTTTTATCTGGACGTGCTAACAAGAATTATACACCAATTATTAAATTTTCCACCATTTTTTTTGCTAATTATTTTTTATATTGCAAAATTTATTTCTTTTTGCTCTTTTTCTGCATCAGTGTCAAGTAAAAACTTTCCGTTTTGATTTTAGTCTTGTCACAGTATAATTACAGTAAATGATTCCTGCGTCTTGTTACTTTTTAAAGCAAAACTACATCTGAATTTAATTTTATTTTCGTTGTATAATTTAGTAGTTATTGATTAGCTCTTCTGCCTCATTAAGTCTGCTAAAATTCATTCATTCATTAATTTTTTTTGCATTGTGTCTTGTTGAAACTGTAAAATACTGTTTTACTTGTTGGTGATTTTGCTTTTGTGTAATAACAATCGGTTATTTTAGTTTGTGCCGTATATGACATTTTTTAACAACTATGTACTTTCTTTTGTGGTTTGCATATTGGAGACCATTTGTAAAGTGCAGCTATTTTTATATTGTAAGGACATGCTTGTCTCATTAGCTGCCGAGGCGATCATGTAAGCTGTCCACCTGGTAGCGTGCAAGTTGTCTAGCATTGACACCAAGTAGACTACAGCAAATTATACTGTTTGCAGCAACAGCAATGTTTGGTGGTGGTAACACATCCAGAGTGGCTGGTGGAATGCTCAGCTCGCCTGTCGGTGGAGATGTGAAGGCAGTTCCCATCTCTGCCATCAGTCCTTACTCCTCGTAAGTCGGTCATCTTACTGCATCACAGTAGTCTTAGAATATTGCAAAATTTCAGTGTGTGTCTCTCTTCTGTACAGTCGTTCCATTTGTAAAGGAGACAGAGTAAGGTGGCACATTGGTAAACATTCAGATTCACATTCTGGAGGACCTGGGTTAGATTCCCACCTCAGCCTTCGTGATTTCCGTTTTCCATGGTTTCCCAAAATCACTCTAGGTGAATTCTGAGACAGTTCTATACTATTTTATGCAATAAGTTAATGAAAACTGAAGAAAACATTAATAATAGAATAATTCTTTAACTAGCTTAAATGGGAAAGTCTGATGCAATCCAAGAAATAAATAAATTTATGTGAGCAAAAAAATGAGATAATTGAACACCATCTTTCTTACAAATAAAGGTACATAAATGACTGTAGCCTTTCTCAACATTATTATGCTTAATATTAGGTCCCATTTACGAAATTGTAATAAATAACAAACTTAATAAAATTAAGAGCTCCACTAGTCTTTATGAAGTAACCAAAATTTTAATTTGCTCATAGTAATTACGCATAGATCCACAGGGACAGTTAGAAATACTATTAATTCATTTAACAAATTTACAGTGGCACAATTTTTAATTGGAACTTCCATCAGAAATAGTACTGAAGTTACAGAAGATTTTCATACTAGGAATGGGTCGATACTACATTTTCTCTATACTCGATGCTGGTTTCAATACCAAAACAGTCTCATGATACTCTATACCGATACTTTTCTTGATGCCAAATTAAAATTGTCATAAAACACAAAACAACTTGGCCAAGAAAATTACTCATTTTACTAGTTTCGTTATGCACACTGAAACAATATAAAAAACCCACATTACACTGGAAACAAATGGTGGACGGCCTGTTACCCAAACCTCCTTAGCCAATGCTAAACCAACACAGTCTCATTCAATTGCATTGAATCACGTTTTGGCAGTAAAAGCTGTAATCAAACTTTAAGGAAAATTATATCTCAGCACACACTTAATTTGCCATTTCACAGTTTTTAAATTTTTATTTTGCGACTTCAAGTAAATTACTGCAACGTTAAATAAATATCGTAATTATCTGATAACCTCTCATGGCCTAGGCCGCAGAATACGCAGGCTAGGCCACAACAGGTTTATCAGATATTTATGGTATTTATTTTTGTGAATTATTTAATAATGCAGTTGCATCAGATAATTATGGTATGTGTAGAATGTACAATAATTACTCAATTTTCTCGCTTGGGCCTATCTGCGCTTGCTCGCAACTCTGACCCTTTTTATGGTACTTCAATGATGTACCATAAAAGTAAATGATGTAAAAAATCATAATTGTGGTATGTACGGGTTGCCTAAAAACACCTCAAGGTGCTTGCAGTTGTGTGAACATTATGCTATGAATAAAATATGGTATATTATGGTACACTTGTACTTTAAAAAATGTAATAACTTGTAAACTGTTCATCCTATCTCGATCCATGGAGACTTTTTGGAATGCTTGCGAGAAGCTTTGGAATACTCGCTGTCAGCCGAGATAATTATGGTATGCATTTAAAAGTTGCTGTTAATATCTTGCAAACCGTTGGACCTAGGAATCAATTTATGGGTGCGTTGGAATGTCCGAGTGATGCAGATTAAATTATTGTAAGCTTTTCGAAATTATCGTACACATTCCAAAAGTTATGGTATGCTTTTCAGAATAATTGTTCACTTTCCGAAAGTTGAGGTATGCTCGTGCTATAATTGTGGCATGAAAAAATGAGTGTTAAAATTTAATACTTATGGATATTCTCATGCGATACTCAATACTACAAAGTATTGAGGGTATTGCTGTGTCGAGGATCCCATCCCTAGTTTATACTCCCAGTTACGCTGGCTGTGATGGCATCACTCTGTTGCAAGAGACATTCAGTCTTCTGAAGTTGATACACGCAAAATTAATCAAAGACAATGTCTGAGAACCACTTCCTGGATGTCCACTGTAATTTAACCATTTCCCTTGCCTTCTGTCATACGGATGTTTAACTTTATAGAATGGCTACACCATAAATAAAATGCCAGGGCAACTAGCCTTGTCAGGCTGCAATTAGTGAGCTAAGAGTGAATCAAAATTACTCTCGTGGTGGGTGGCGGTGGGTGTCTTCATTGCTTTCACATATTTGTGGCATTAGCAAACTTTTTTTGTGGATACATGTATTTGTGTTTTGTGGATAGTGGAAAGGAATGAAGGTATTTGCACAACAATGTTTTATTTTGCATTGTATTACTGTTATCTGCAACATTTTTAAAATAAAGAAATTACAAAGTAAGATATGAATGATGCAAGACACAGGAAAAAATGTGGAAATTATATTACTGTTACAGTGTTGGCATCAAAGCTAGGGTGACTCAGAAAACCCCAATAAGAACGTGGAGCAATGCCAGAGGGGACGGGAAGCTGTTCTCGCTCACCCTGACGGACGAGAGCGGAGAGGTCCGTGCTACTGGGTTTAACGATGCTGTGGACAAATTTTACGACATGTTGGAGGTACTGTTTGTTCAGTCGGAGGTTGGGTTTGTGCATTGTTCGATTTATAGTACCGCCAGCATGTGAGCGCATATCTTGTGACAATAGGGAGTTTTCCTACTTTTTTCTGCCTACTGCATGATAGTATGACGAATGTTAACTCGTGCTGAGGTCCTTTCTGTAATTATGTGTGTATAACTAGAGGATAATACATTTTAAAATAGACTAAAATTTTGCGCGTGAAAAACAGACTCCGCCATGTTGATTTGCCTGTGACGTCAGTATGCATATTGGATACGGTTGTGCGAATATTCTGTATAACGGAACAAAAAATGAAAAATGACAGCTTTAATTTTCATTTTGGTAAGAAATTTGGTTATCGAAATTCTTAACAAAACTAAAATTTTCGATTTCAATTCATTTTTGGGTGTTTAATGAATATTCATTTAGTGCACCTGTAAAGAAAATTTTTGCCTGTAAATAATCTTATTTGTTATCATTATTTTATAACTGAAATAACTACATCAAATGAAAATTTAAATGTAAAAAAAACTCCCTTTGGTAAATACTCCATATCCTACATATTTTTGGTTTGATTTTCCAACAAATTTATTATAATGAATAACCAGCTATAATGTTACGAAATTCGTTAAGCTTTCATAAAGGCTGAGCCTTAATGATATTATTTTTCAATTTTCGTTTCAGTTTCACGAAAGTTCATAATATATCTTTTCATTTCCATTTCGTGAGAAAAAGTCACATTCGCACAACCCGAATGTTGGACATGTAAGTGCCTTAGCGTGTAATGTGTGCATTTGAAATTTGTATTATGTTTTGTTGTTTTGGAGAATTTTGATATTATTTCTGTGTAATTGGATCACCAGCAAGTTTTACGTAGTTCCACTAAACAAAAATGTAATAAAATGTACTCCTGCTATACACCAGTCAGCCCCCAAACAGGGAATTAGGACCCTGTCTTACTTTTGTTTTCTCTTTAATGAACCCTACCCTGAAATTCTGGCATCATGATTTTTGAAGTGTCTCAAAGTAAGCATGACAAAATCTTACTACACTAAAATGTATCTTGTCAGAATTAGTATAGGGTTTTAATTCCCCAGATATTGGTCTCTGGTTGAAGCAACTAGGCCAAAGCACAATATTCATCCCAACATGGAGATCCCCTGCCTTAGCCAGGTGTTACTTATTTAAAGTCCGCATGAAGCAGGCTTAAAAAAATGGCACCCAACGTGAGGTGTAACTGCATGTAGTTCAGCCTTGCCAGCCGACCCCACATCCACGACCACTTCAGTCGTCAATGTAGATCTAACCAGTTTCAGTAGGTCTAAACTGGTTAGGTAGCTATTACAAGCAGCCCATGCACTACATCAGTGTTTTGGCCTAATGGCTAATTCACGTGGTCATATATATATATTTATATCATGTGTAGCTCTTAATATACTCATGCGAACACAGTACGTAACTACCAGGTTACTTCCTAAAGAACATCTTCCAGCTAGTCGGTTCCAACCGAGAGTCGAACCCTAACTCAAAACTTAAGTGAGTCCACTATAAAAAACACCCTGTGGCGCCCAATTAACAGCACGCACACGTCATGTTGGACTCAGACCGGAGCCAACAAGACGCCACCGAGGCCAACATGGGCGACAACCACACTGTCGATACGCTCGGGAATGTGCAACAGACACGTGCCCTAGCACGAGGAAACACGTCCTCTATATTGTGCCCACTGTAACCAACATTTCCATTATATCTGCCTATGGTGGGAAGACGTGCCACGGTACACAAATGGCTTGGAGTATAGTCAATTTCATATAAGTGGTCTCAAATTTTACAGTTCTAGGAAAGTAGTGCCAATTGCATCTGGGTGGCTGTGTATCCTTCCGCCACAGCTGAATTGTCATTGAAGAAGGTAACTGTTTGCAAACAAACACCATATGACTTCCAGTATTTGTAAACAAACAACATACGACTGCCTGTTTTTGTAAACAAACTGCATGTACCTCCTCCCAAATTACTTTTAGAAGCTGTCAAGGGCTGTTTGAACAGTTGCAGGTTTGCAACAATCCCATTTTTTTAAGATTATTAATATTTTATGTGAATGACTAACAGCCCATGTAATAAGTCTATAAATTGATAATTTTTTTACCTTGCAAGAAATTTGTAGCCAGAATGCACGAAAATGAAATTGTATTTTGACTGTCAAATGAATAAAAGATATTTTACTGTTTTTGAATACACTCTGAATATAGTAATGACAACTAATCTTGTCACACTTACCTGAAGTAAGTTCTTGTATACATAAACATTTAGCACCGTTTCCACGAACACCAAATACTAAGATCCCCCCCCCCCCCCCCCCCAGGAATGCACAAATACCCAAATCCCCCTCCCCCTTTTTTTTTCCTCTCGCCTTCTTTTCAAAGACAGTATACATTCTTACATACAGACTATGCCTACTATTGCATTAAAAGTACATCATTCAGCTTCGTGGTATGATATGACAACAAATTCCTGTACAGCCTGGTACTTTAATGGTGGTTATAATTCTCAGGATGTTAAAGTATCTAGGTAGACAATATAATATTTACGCAAATGTTAAGTATTGCAGGTCTACATACAAAATACTTTAATAACTTTTCTCAAATACCTACGTGTTCAGATTGTCATGTTGCGAATAAAAACTTATTTCTGACTCAGTGTTGATATTTACACTGAAGTTCAGTTGCACAACATCTCCTCAAAATTGTGAATACAGTCCTAGGCTTGTTCTCGGGTACCTAATGAAAAACTATTTCAATTCAGAGATGTTACAAAGCTCTCTAGAGAAGCAGATGTGACCTACAGCAACAATATATCAAACGAACATGTTACTTACGCACTAAAAAGATGCTCCACCTACTCAAGATTGAAGATATAATTAAGTTCTTATTCCTTAGTGATAAATTTTGGAATGTCGCAGTTCCTGCTGATGCACGAGACATTTCTTTATGATGTTGGAGCACTTTTATTGGGTGCTTAAACTGAAAGAATCATGTTTGATAAGCATGTTGTAATTTACTTTTTATAAAAAAGTTGTCCTTCCAATGTAAATCCTGTTTATATGAATTATTCTTACAATATTCATAACAATGTATATTAAAAGCATATGAGCGCTTTTAATTTGCAAAACAAAAATGCTCAAAACGTTTATGAAAGACTCCAACGTTGAAACCTACATGCCATTATGTTACTTTCAAATACAGCCTTTAAAAACAGGAAAAACCTTTAAATTTATTTGCTAACAAGTATCCCTGCGTAACAAGCGTGACAAATTTTATATACGTACTAAAAAAAAATACAAATGATACAACTTACAAGTTCGTATGGCCAGTAAGGTTTACATTTTAAACCCTCCAGAACCAGAGTGTTAGAGTTTCAATCAATAATAACACAGAGAAATGTTCATAGCAATGAATTGTGGCCCCAACGTGCACGACACGATGGCCAACAGCCAATGAAATACTATATAGATTGTCGTAAGCCCGACCGATTCTATCATCCGACCAGCAATTTTGGATTAGAAATTATATCTATTCTTCGTCGTGTCATACGGCATGACACAAGAGTGTACAACATTGCAAAATGAATTGTATTGCAAGCTTTCCCTACAATGGTAAATACACAGCTTATAAGAAAATTAAATTGAAAACTACTGTACCTAACTCTTAAAAATAATCATTTTACTTTTGTATGAATTAGCAATACCAATTTGTCACTATTATGTATTACAAATTTCCCTCTTGTTCACCACCTTTGAGACTAACGTAGCCTATCAGTGCCTTCTAAATAGTTAGGTTAAATGCTGAGAGCGTGGTGTCAGTCGTGCTGTAAATTCAAGTAGTCAAATTTGAAATGTGTCATGGTTGCGTTTTTGGTCAATTTGTGCTGTGTTGGTCGGGGCTGGAAGGGAAGGACTGAGGAAGGGAAGCAATAAACACAAGAGCACCAGACATGCCACCTCATATCAGTGACATTTAGGTCCCGAGCCAAGCGGGAAATGCTGCAGCTGGGATACACGCGGGGCAGTCATCCCAGCCGCCAAAAGGCCCCTTACTGTTGCGCAGTTGAGTCATTCTTATCAAGAGAAAATACCACCTGAAGCGTAACATATCCTAGTGGATATCAATGGCCTCCCTCACTTAGCCTTACTTAATTTGGCTGTAGTGGGGAACTTATAAGAAGTGACCTATTGGCAGTGAGTCAGAGGACTAACCTACAGCCCCGATCTCTCTTGGTAAGAATGGCCCAGTTGAGCCAGACCCAAGGTCATTGGCAAGATGCAACTTACTCTTGAGCAGTGCTGCCACTGATCTTGAAATCTAAATCCCAAACAACGCACTCAAATATCCTAAAAAATGCAATGTCACAATATCCTGACAAATCCTAATTATGCAAATAAAAATATGTTCATATTTAGAAAAATTAATAATTACAAGTGCACTAGAAATCTATTTATTTTTATTGCAAAAAAGATGAATATTGTTTAAAATGAAAATACAGGTAATACTTTGCAAGTCTATCTATCCACTTCCGTTGCAAAAATCAGTGTTGCTCATAGGACAACCTTTTTAATAAAACTATTTCAATTTCAACTAAGTACACCTATTTAAATGTTTATCCACTTCCGTATACTTTAGCAACTACTTTTTTACAGAAATGCGGACATCTACAAAATGTGGTCACCTTAATGACTTTCAAAAGAAAAACTATAAAGTCTTGTCCACGATCAACTTGACTTACCGTTCTTTTATAAATCTGAGTGATTTTAATACTGCCACGTGCTGCTTCTACACCTATTATAATACGACTCTGACTCATCGCCTGGGAGTACTGCTTCCATCTCTACAGATGTGAGCAACACTTTGCCTACCCCTACAGGCAACTTCTGTGTATTCCTTCTCATCTGTAGGCAAGCACACTCCCTCCCCCTCCACCATGCCTACAAGCTGCCTAGACCTTGGCACAGCCAAGCAACCTGATGAGGCACGAAGCCAGAACCACTGACGATAATTCTCACGCCACCCAGGACCAGAGGATTTCACACCTCTCCAACACCCCCCACCCCACCCCTCACGCTGGCAGATACAAGCTACCACTATATAAGTCCAGCTGCAGCCGAGCTCTGGAGCCATTCTTTCGCATATCTTGCATCACCCACAACACTCTTAGTGCTCGGGAGCTCTAGAGAAGTTCGAAGTCTACAAGTACGCCTTCGCGACAACCAACTACGTACGTCGACGACCAGTCAACCCGGCAACATACAAACACAAACTTCCTTCTTTTAACTTCATTTGTTTCTTCTAGACACCTTTAATTAGTAGTTTAACTGTATCTCTTAGTTTTGTCTAGAATCAGCTTTTCCCGTTTATTTAGAACCAGATCACCTATACCTGGAACCTTCAGCTATCCTCAGTTTGGTAGGAGGTAGCATAGGTCACGTGTCTATTGAACTTTCAATAAACACATGTTGCTTTCTACTTTGCTACTTTTATTTCCAGGGTATATATCTGTATTCACGGTTGGGGGAAGATTAAGATGTGCACTGTCAACGGAATCCGGGGAAGTTATTAAACCGAACTAAGACATACCCATTAGACAACTACCTGTTTCTTCCCATCAAACACACAGCACTATTAGTGCTCATGGGGAAGAAACAGTAACGCCCCAATCACTAGTAACACCTTCACACCAGGAGGCACGACACACTCGGGTTGCTTCGCACCACTCGCACTATTAGTGCACGGTGACCTGCAGTGCTGCCTGGTATTTTGGGTGGACGTGGGGACTCTTTATCGAGTCAGCCAAGTCACTATTAGGGTACACCGTTAGCATTTCCATTTCAGTGCACTGCGCGATTTATAGAACTGTTACCTTATTCATCATAAGAGGAGTGGTAGGAGACGTAGAGAGCAACACCTGGCTCACCCTGCTGCCTGGCCGAGGATAGTATCACCCTATCCTACGCAGAATAGACAGGCGAAACGGGTCCGTGCCACCGAACGCAGGCGTCAAGCAGTCGCGTCTGCACCAGTAATATTAATTGGAGTTTCCGCCGTGTGTCCGTACCAGCTACAAGTATCACCCTGTTGTCTATGGCTTCTTAACCGGAGTGGAAGTTCGCCTAGGTTTGGACAACTTGGTCTTCTGGACGAAAGAAGCGCAACTTTGGAACATTCATGCAGGCATTCACGTTTAAGACTAAACTTACCTCAACTACCTAACTAGATGTGAGAGTGTATCAGAACTAACCAACACTCCTTGCCTCATCCCCGCTACCTAAATCACTTTTGGTCTAACAAGTAAAATCTGTAACTACCGTGTCCAGTCTAGTCTAATTGGACATGCGTCAGGAGATTTTCTGGCGTCCAACGTGGGTTGTCAGACGAATAGTTGTGCGCAGTGAAAGGCACGAATAGACCAACCATATCCCGAGAGCTAAGGGTCAATACGATTAAACAAACGGGAAACACCCTGTGGCACCCTTAACCACGACCATGTCAGATGCCGTCACCGGCGAACACCCTGACAATGACGACGTATCTAACGTATCATGTAGCCATGCTGTCTGCACAGGCAATGGCACTCTAAGAGTTGAGTGCACCTTCTGCACAAAACTCGTCCATTATGCCTGTATAGGCTGACCCGAAGAAACCAGGGTTACTGACGGCTTAGAGTACCGCTGTACAGCATGCCAGCAACAGCCCACGAACTTCTGTAACGAGGTAACGTGCCCTGGGCGGGGCATAAACCGCATCAGGTTCATTACGTGTAGTGAGCCCTGCCACCATCTGTGTATAGATTGGCCCGACGAATGCGTCTGTCTCCATGCCCGGGATGGCCTTCTAGTGCGAAAGATGTCGGAGGAAACACATTTCGTTCTCCCGCCGATCCAGGCCTTCCCGAATATACATCCAACCAGGAATTGCACCTGGCCATCCAGCTATGAGTAGAGACGATGACATACAAATAACGGACTTTGTAGGCCGCCAGCACAAAGACCCTGTTTTATTCACTCAGGAGTGTGAGAAGGAATTAAAGAAAACAAGTCTGCCGCCGAAACAATGTGTTGACTGAGCTCAACTACATTTAAAGGGCACCACCCCCACCTGGTGGGAGTGTTACGGGGAATTCTTAACCAAATGGAAACATTTCTGCGACCGCATAGCAACGGAATTTACGGGCGATGAAGTGTTGGCTAGACTAACCACCCAGTTCTACAGCCAGACCCAGTTACTCGACGAGGAAGCGGAAATCTTCTTCATACGAAGAAAAGAGCAAATGTTCCTACTGTATTTCCAGGTGTCAATGAGGCTACTACCGTTCGCTCAATCAGGCGCATGTTACTACCAAGTCTCTGCAATGTACTTTTGTTTTTTGGTCGACCGAGCTTGAGAAGCTGAGCAGAATTTAGCTGCTCAGGCGAGCCTTGAGAAACCTGTCTCCACCAGGGCCCCCGACATGCAAACGCCATCCATGGCACCACCTAAAGGCGTAACAACCGCAACCCCATGCATGGCGTTTGTACTCAAGTGCTGGTTCTGCCCGGAGAATTGTTGGAACAGAGACTGTCCACGGAAACCAGAGGGAGCCACTGCTCCACCCAACCGAGCGGGCAACACGTCAGCAAATATCCCGCAGCGACCAGCTAGCAAACCAACTCTGGAAACCAAGCTGTGAAACGCCGACGCCGGGGTACGAAGTGGGCCGCCAACCCCGGTTTACAGGGGCCCAGCCTCCAAGGACTAAGTGAGGAAGCAGCTGTTCCTGTAGCCCTACACATGGAGGTGGAATTAAATAACCATAGAGTACTCGCCTTACTCGACTCTGCGGCTACAGGAAATTTCATTAGACTGAATCTATTAACAGCAAACCAGCTCGCGGAACTCCGTCCACAGAACAAAGTGGTAAGAATGGCGCAACCAGATGCAACTCTGGAAGTAACTGGTCGGATTACCTTGGATATAAAAATCCAAAATATTGTCACCCCAACATAGTTTATTGTTTTGCCTACCATGTCCAAATCCGTTATACTAGAATGTCCATGGCTTATACACCATCAATGTATTCTTGATCATGGTCAACGTAGAGCATACTTGGGAGAAACCAACCGCATTACTGTTGATTGGGACCAAAACCCAGATGACATCCCGCCAATGCCCATCGATCCAATGAGCATTAATCATGATCTCGAAGTACCAGAGTTCTTGCAATTAAAAGCCATCCTAGACGAGCCTTCTTCGGACAAGGACTTTTATGGCAAATCCGATCAATTCAGCATGAAATATGGCCTACCAGTGACATACCAATCTACAATAGGCCATACAGTGTATCAGACCACTGAAGTGACCTCATCATGGAGCAGGTTAACAACATGAAGGACCAGAGGATAGTAGTCTCATTGAATTATCCGTACAATTCCACGTCGTACTTGTACAAAAAAAAGACTGCAAATTTCAATTTTGCGTGAATTACGAATCACTAAACGAAGTCACCCACCCGATTGCTCCCCCAGCTATCGACTTGTCTCATACCCTTCAAGACATTGGCAAAGTCAAAATATTTAGTACTCTCAACATGGAGTCTGGATATTGGCAGATTGCCGTCAATCCAGACAGTCGAAAGTAACCCTCTTTTACAACACCTGAGGGCGAAACCTTACAATTTCGAGTCATGTCTTTCGGCTTGAAAAACGTCCCAGCAACGATCCAGCGATTAATGTCGTCGGAAGTACTGACAGGATACATTGGCGAGTTTTGCTTCGCTTATCTCGATGATGTAATAATATACTCCAATAGCTGGGAGTAGCATCTAGGCTATTCACAGTAATAGGAGCACTTTTGAAAGCCCTGCTAAAGATCTACTTGTATGCACGTTGTGTATTCTTCCGCCTTATGTAGAATAACATTGTCATGGGCCTCATTACTTTATTCATGTGTTGGTCAAGTGAAACTGTGAAATTGTTAGAGAAATAAATATTTTACAAATCTGTTAATTTTTACTCTTTGATGCATTAAAAAACACAGAAAGCGAAAGAAATAATTTAAGTTATCAGAAATGGTTTCTTAAGACTTTTTATTCGGCGTTAAGATATGGAACTACGTACCATCCTTCGTTACCCACTTTACTGGGCGCATGACACTCAGCGTGCCTGTTACGATATATGCAGGTGGGGGGAAGGGACTTATTTTTAAGGTTGATTTCAAAAGTGCTCAGTTGATCTTGAACAATCTTTAAATATTACTTTCTCGACAATTTTGGAGACTTTCCAGAGCTGCGTAATGATGTAATGTTTTCAGCAGTTTACATGCGTGCCATTTATTATGTGGTTTTTAAGAATAAATACTTGCCATAAATCTGCACTTATTATGTAAATGTTATTAGCAATTCTATGGTGCAAATAAAACACATTGCACCAATAATCTAGATAATGTCGTTGCATACCACATTGTTTAGCTTTCAAACGATATAACCTGAAACATTAAAATCAGTGTAGTTTTCTTCGGAAAATATATTGCAATAATAACAATTTTAATTGTAATTGATCAACCACCGTTTGTTTTTTATTAATGCTAACAACATATCACAAACGGTTAAAAAGTAACGGTTTAATTAACTAGTTAATTTCTTGTAACTTACAAGTGGCCATGGTCCCATCGTACTCGTAGATGCGCCTCGCTTTCGCTGGTCCTCAAGTCACGGGCAGTTTCCAGCGAGCGGGCAGCTATGAGCGCTACGTTCATCCCACGACAACTGTACTTGTAGGCTCAGACAATGGTACAATTTCATAGAAATGTTTTAAAATTGTATAACAATACTAGCATAATATGCATTTTGTTGTAATATTAATTGACTATTGTTATTCAAATGTTTCCACTGTCTTTTATCCCTTTTGATGATCAGTAACTTAAACAAATCAATTCACATAAAATATAAATATATAAAATAGATGTATAGAAACAATAATCTTCCAATATGACATCTAAATTTTGCAATCTTTTATCAGGTATCACTTTAATATTTCTGTATTATCAGAAATAATTTAAATTGATTTTTATTTCCATAATTTACATTTAGCGTAAATTAAAATGTTTGCAAAACTGTAATTCATAACACAGTTAAAATTTTACGTGTCCAACAATTTTATTAAAATATTTTTAATTTAGTTGCATTATATCTTATTAAATCTTTAATTATGACAGCAATTATTTAGGAAATTATTTACTTTATAGGCTACAATTTATCTCCCCTCCCTCCCTTCCCCCGCGACATTACGCGGAACATGCCTGGGGCAATACCCGGTGGCTGCTCTTTACATTAGAATGGTGGCAAAAGGAACTACAACAACCATAATCGATTAATAGCCTCTATTACAACGTTACCCAGCAAGAACACTATAATAATTCTCACACAATGAATAATGATTCTTACTATCAAATGTTGTATCAGATGATTACACAGTATAAATGATCAACTGATAGGATTAAATATATAAGACTAATTAAATGGTAAGATTATATATATGACCGATCATAAAACAATTAATCTTATACATACTAAATACTACCAACCGCCAAGCTTGGCCTGGGAATTCCGGGACTCATGTAGCCATTGGAGGGCTTTTGAGTCAAGTCGTAGATTGAAGTGCTGCCCTTCGAGGTAATGACTATACTTCTTCACTGCCCAGATAACGGCCAGACACTCCTGCTCATTAATGTGGTAGCGCTGCTCGGTTTCATTTAAGTGGGTTGACGCATACGCTATTACATGGGGTTATCCTCCCACGTCTTGCTGGTATAATACTGCGCCCAGGCTGTTCTGACGCACGTCCATTTGCAGTATTAAGGGTTTGTCCCCTTGTGGCCGATGGAGTTGGTGAATATTCTTGCAGCTGTTCTTCAAGTCGGAAAACGCTCTTTGTTGTTCCAGACCCCATCGCCAATGGGTGTCTTTCTCGAGAAGAGGGTGTAGGGGTGCCATGTATTCTGCAATGTTTGGAACAAAGTCACGCAACCAATTACACAGACCCGGGTACCGTCGCAGTTGTCGCTTATTCTGAGGTTTTTCCGCTTCTTCAATTGCGCATATTGATTTGTGTTGGGGGCGAGATGACATGACCCTGATAATTGATTGATGTCATGCTGAAGAAGCTTTTCGATACCTTACAAGTCATCCCATGTTATTCGAGCCTTTCCAATACTCATTACAGATGCCCAGGTAAACTAAACAATCTGCCAGATGCCCTGTCTTGTGCCCCGGCGTTGAAGGAGTAAGCTGAAGAGGAGGAGGAAGAGAAAATGTCTCCCCCACCTCAGATTGAAAGAAGTCCGGAAGAGCAAATCCGACTCCTTCAACTACAGATAACCCGTAACCAAGTTACTCTAAGCCAAAAGGAGGATCCCAATATCCGACGTCTACTACAGGAACAGCCCCAACGTTACGCTCTACAGGACGATGTCATACGGATAAGCAGTGGGCAACCTAATACACCGTGGAAGATCTGGGTGCCACCGCAACTACGAGCGGATATATGCAGACACCATCGTGACCATCCCCAAGCTGGTCACCCGGGTACGAGGGAGACCCTGTTGGACATCAAAACCCGCTACATTTGGGACAGAATAAGCAGCGATGTCCGGCAGTACGTTAGCAACTGCGTCACGGGCTGCCATGGCAAAGCATACCTGGTTCCCTCTCCCACCGCAAAATCACGGAGACATAAGATGGCCTGGACCCACATCACCACCGATGTGATGGGCCAATATCCTCGAAGTACTAAGAGGAACCGATATCTCCTCGTGGTAACAAACCAATTCTCCTGGTGGGTTGAGGCATTCCCTCTACCCATCCACGAAACCACCCCCATCGTGTGAAAAATCAAAGCGTTGATTTTCGCACAGTGGGGCTACCCGAAAGCCATATTGACCGACAATAACACCCAATTTACTAGCCATCAATGGCAAACCACCTGTCAAATGTGGGGAGTAGAATTCTGGGCTCCCCCCCCCCCTCCCCCCTTGCCAACCACAAACCAACCCCACTGAACGGAGGAACCAGGAGATAAGTGCCTCTGTATCAGTGTTGGGAATGACCACAAGCACTTGGATAAACTCATCCCCACCACACTGTTTGCCCTTCGATGCCATACTAACGAGGCCGTCGACACCAGCCCAAGCATCCTACTCCTGGAACAACACTTGCGCCGACCAGGCGACTGGCAGTGGGAAAGCGAGCCCACTGAGATGCCTCAGCCTGAGGTCATCTGGCTAGCAGCGCTAGCATGAACCACGCATTCCCAGAGAGCTCTAAATACTAATATTCCGAAGAAATAACCCAACCAAAGACAGGGGTAAGAGAGTTCAACCTCGGAGAACTCATCCTCCTATGAAGTCATCCACTCAGCAAAGCCAGCAACCAATTCAGTGCTGGCCTCGCTGACAAATTGGATGGACCGTACCGTATAGTAGGCAAACGTGATAACGTTTACTGGGCCAAGGATATCCATGGGCGAATTCGTAAGGCCACAGGAGGTCACATACAAACATACCCAGGGGACATGCCAACAGTTGGGGACGGTGGCGCTGAAGGGGACACACCTGGCCAATCGGAAGAAGATGAACCTCCACTCAAGAGGGTAGAACCTGATACCGAGCCAGGAACCTTCAACGAGACTCAAACAAATGCCCATTGTGGTTGAACAGGTGCCTAGTTACATCGCACTGTGGAAACCTGATGTTAACCATGTCAAGGAACATTTTCCATAAGATCAATGCCCTCGACACCACTCAGCTACGCCGATAAAATAGCAATCGTGAGATCCAGTTGCTCTGAATTATCCTGGCAGAGTCCCCGCTACAGAGAACCCCATCAAACGCCCAGTCGAACAAGCCGCATCGGTGAGCGATTGGAAGTACCTTTGGTGAGGGCACTAGGAATCACCCAGGCGCCTACCTCCCCACCTAATACAACTACGGAACCAGAAGTCACAGCTGTCCCAACTTCAGAGAGGTCGTCCTCAGACTACAAATTACATGACGCCACTAGACCACCGGAACCTGTAACGTCAAGCTCAGTCGAGAGTGGCCCGCTTCAAATACCTGCTACGCAGGTAGACCTATTTATTGGGACGTCGAGCTGCCAAGCCGGAAGTGCTTCGCCTCAAGAACCTGCCACGCAGGATCTCCTGCAACCAGGGACATCGAGCTTCAACAAGAATGCTCCGCCTACAGAACCTGCCACGGAAGATCTCCCGTCAGCTAGGACGTCGAGCTTAGACAATAGAGTTCTGTGCCATTCTCCTGTTACACAGGAAACTTGCTATTTGGGGCATCGAGCTGCATAAGACGTGCTATGTCCCTAGGTCCTGTGACGCAGCAATACCCGCAGACCCGGATGTCAAGCTGCCACATAGGAAGTGCTCCACCCCCGCCATCTTGCTACGTGAGAAGCTGCACCCGTCGAGACCATCAATGCCACCCACGACCCCTCAAAAGGCACATTACTCGCAGTGAAGGTTAACGTAAACTTTCCATCTACTGCCTCGCCCCAGGACCTGGCTACCGAGACAGTCGATGCCACCCACAACCTGGAACCATGACGAGCTGTGCTGCCCGCAGTCGGGGTGGAGACCTTTCTCCCCCGCACTGCCCCGTCAGAGAAACATCCTGCCCTACGGGTAGGTACCCGTGCAGTCGGGATGCAAGGGCTGACCCTCCCTCTCACTGCCTCAATGTCCCAGGAACGAGTGGTCTCTCACTTTGTTGCGGCAGAAGCCACGACGCTGCAGGCTGCTCCACGACGCCTGATGCCTCCACGCACTGCCAAGGCCGCCCACACACCTGGCCGGTACAGGGAATCGCCATGGAGACCCATGTGGCCGTATCCTCAGCATGCTGCCCTTCGTCCCAAGGTCAGTGATAATGAGGGGGAAGATGAAGATCGCCAATAGTACGCTCACTTTAAAAACTGTGTAGTAGTCACAAGCCATTACTACTTGCACGTGACAAAAGGACTTGTTATAGACCGGTCACGTCCTCTGTATTTAATTTAGCAGAAAGCCAAAAGATAGTGATGTAAGCAGAACAATCACATTTAGGCTAAAATAAAAGATTCAATGCTGTTCCAGTATAAAGAATCAATGAGGTAAATGAACAAGTAATAATCACTCTGCTACGTGATTGTTTTGGCTCGAGAACAATATGGACTGTATTTTAACAAAAACATTTTGAGTTGCGACTTATCAATATGAAAACAAAGCCTAACGGGTCTTGTAGATTCTGGCAGCACCGCTCCAGGCCGATGGCGCCACCATCAACAGTGTTGCCACAATGTGGCGGGAAATTTAAACTAATTCAAATGGACCCATGGCCCAAACATTCCCACCCGCCGTGAAGGGTCAACACTAATTAATCCCATTAACAGTATCCAAAAAATATAAATCAGAATAATCAATAATTGCACAAACAACTCTACAGCTGGCCTAGTGAAGGTGCCTTGCAGGGTACGAACCTCAGCGACGTGCACAACACCATCTGCCTTAGAATGGATCTTTACTATTCTACCAAGCTTCCACCGCAAGGAAGGCAAATTTTGGTCCTTTACCAAAACCAAGCTGCCTTCAGCAATGTTGTCTTCTCCACTGGTCCACTTAACCTTGGGCTGAAGATGATGGAGATACTCCACATGCCATTGCTTCCAAAACGACTGGTGGATCTGCTGTAGGAGTGACCACCTAGTCAACCTGTTGACTGAAGTTGACGACATGTCCAGTTCAGGCAATATCTGTGCTAGACCCATTGTAAGAAAGTGACTGGGAGTTAGTACAGAGATGTCATTAATGTTACCCGACAATGGGCACACAGATCTTGAATTGAGTGCTGCCTCAATCTGGGCCAAAACAGTGCTCAGTTCTTCATATGTCAACAACTGGGTCCCCACAACTTTCTTGAGAATGGACTTGACAGATTTGATACCTGCCTCCCAAAGTTCACCGAAGTGAGGAGCTGCTGGAGGGTTGAAGTGCCAGATAATCTTATGCTCTGCTAAACTGTCTACAATCTGCTTGTGAGTTTCACTATCAGCGAGAAATTTTTGCACTTCTTCCAGCTGATGGCTGGCTCCAACAAAGTTAGTGCCACAGTCACTGTAAGTGTTGGCACATTGTCCACGTCGAGCGATGAACCTCCTAAAGGCTGTCAGAAATGCCTCTGTTGATAAATCTGAAACAAGCTCTAGATGTATGGCCTTTGTTGCAAAACACACAAACAGGGATATGTATGCCTGCAGCACACGAGGCTTTTTAAGTGTAGCCATGGTGATGGAGATGAGACCTCCATAATCGACTCCAGTGTTCATAAATGGCTTGGCCTGGCACACCCTTTCAGCTGGAAGACATCCCATGATTGGTGTGAGGAGTTTGGGATGGGTTTGAAAGCAGCGTATACATTTATGAAGGCAGCTGCGATTGAGATTCCTAGCGCCAAGCACCCAAAATTCTCTTTGAAGCAGTGACTGCAGCATCTGGGACCCTGGGTGAAAAAACTTTAAATGAAGCTCATCAATCAGCAGCACTACAAGACTGCAATTTTTGGGAGAAGGATTGGATGTTTCTCTTTGAATTGCAATTCAGTCCTTTGCAGTTGACCGCCTACCTTCAGGATGCCTTCAGAATCTACAAAAGGAGCCTGCTTCTGGATGAAAACAAGGTTGGTGCCTAGCAATACGAGAAAACTCTTCAGCGAATTCTATTTGCGAGATCTTGAGTAGGATATTCAGGGCTCTTTGCATTTCATCCAACTGAACTTGACCTGTGGTAGGTGACCCACCTGCACCAACTGCCTGCCCAAATCTGCAACACAGTGCGACTATTCGTTTTACCTTATTTAATTTTGACGGTTTTTTCCATTAAGTCTACGGATGGTGACTGTGTCAAGGTGGCCTGCAGCACAATAGTTTGACGCTCTTCATTGCAGGCGGGCTAGAATCATGAAGTGTACTCTGTGGCCAAATGCTTTTTATCTTCAGAGCCAAGCAGGTCCTGACCACCAGAAGGGATGTGCGACAAGCTGGGCAGACGTAAGGCCACGAGAAGCACAATCTGCTGGATTCTGTTCACTCGGAACATGATGCTGCCATTCGACAGAGGTGCAGCTCTGAATTTCCCTTACTCTGTTCCTGACAAAGGTTTTCCACATATGTAGTGAAGCCCTAATCCACGAAAGTGCAACTGAAGAGTTAGTTCAAGCATGTCTCTTCCAGGGGCAAAATTGATGATTACTTATCCAACATTAAGTGCAAGCACCGAGCCAGAAGTACAGCAGCGCAGAGCTCAAGACGAGGAAGTGTTACTGTTTTGAGAGGAGCCATTTAGAAAGCAGCAAATGGATGGTGACCACACTCATGGAAGACACTTCTCGAAGATACCCTATAGCTGCATAACTCTTCTCTGAGCTGTCGGAGAAACCATGCAGTTCGAAGGTGGAGTCTGCACTGCTAAGGGTGATACAGTGAGGAATGGTTATTTTGAAACAGCAAAACAACTCATTTCGAATGGTTTCCCACTTCACAATGATGTCGGGAGGAGCCGGGCAGTCCCAGTCAACACTTGCCAGCCACAGCTGTTGTATCAAATGTTTGGCTAAGAGTGTCAATGGGAACAACCATCCCAGTGGGTCAAAAATCCGAGCTACGTCCGAAAGAATTCCACATTTTGTCATAATCAGGGGTCTCGGCTGAATATCATAACCGGAGCGCTGGAGTTCCATTGCAGCCCTAGAGCCTTGACATATTGGTAGCGACCTGAAAAATTAGCAGATGTGATAAAGCAAAAAATAATGTGAATTTTCACATAAAAAAACGAAAAATTGTGATTTTTGAGAATTTCAGCTGTAGTTCATGAATTGTACGAAATCGTGTAGTATTTTTGCGTATTATTATTGTTTTATGCCACATAGCTGCTTCTTAAGACTTGTTTGATGTGTTTTTGGATATTCAAATACGAATGCATGCATAAGTTGGCCAGTAAATTTCTTTGATTTATCACCATTAAAGAAAACATGTTTACGTTCCAATCACGTGTATTTACGACCATAGATAACATGATCTCAAGAGATGATACATCACTTTGAGTGAAAATTCTACTGCGCAGCCCTGCACATTGTCGTAGTGTTCACATCCACCAAGCACCATGTTATCTATGGAATTCATACCATGTTTACATTCGTAGAATTGTCACGTTTTAACCAACAATTCTTTATTTTTTACAAAGCGAGCGGTGCAGCGGTTGAAAATGTGTTTATATGCATTTACTTAAGTAGAGTATGTTTGTAAATCAATTTATCACGTATTTTAAACTTGTATTCGTCCAGTTAACTGTATTTTTATAATACACATTCTCTGTAAATATATGTGGTAAAAAATTACACGTTTTGAAGAAATAAAAGTTTTGTCAGCACGCGCCTAACAAAAAAATTTGTTGTTGGAAGTTTTGATGGTTCGAAAACTTACAGGCAGATTTCTCTGATTTTTTTTTTATCTTCGTACAAGGCACTTTTATTATTTTTTAAAAACAGTGCTTGTATAGTTGTGTATAAATTGTTTACCTTATTCTCTTCATGAGTCAGTATGCCATTGTCAGTGCATTGCGAGCGTTTGTTGTTCCAGGTATCAGGCAGTAAAATCTGAAATTGTTTAATGTTGTCTGTTGATAAAAGAAACTTGTGTTGTTGTCTTAAAGCTGTAACTGTATATTTCTCTGGGAGTTAGGAATTTTTGCAAGGAAATAACAGTTAATAAAAAAAGAACACTTATCAATAGGAATAACATTGCCAATTTCAGGTATTATGAATAAAGTGACGTTTCTCAAATTAGGTATGTCTTTGTAAAGAGCACATAAAAAATTGGAGTGATTCTTATCAAGAAACATGCATTTTTCTAGCAAGAAAATAACAGCAATTTTTGACAACAATATCACTCCCCCCCCCCCCCCCAAATAACACCTGCTTTTTCATGTCTCTACATATTGGTCTTCATGAAAGGAGTAGTACGTGCCCGAGATTTGCACATCCTGTGGACATATGCCTTCTAGCACAGCAGGGCAGTTACTAGTGAACTTGCAGAGCTGAAACCCACCTCGTGAGAGCAACTGTTGTAGTTCCTGTCTCAGATTCACAGCAGAAGTGGCATTGTCATACTTGCCAACTTGTACGATTTGTCCGTAAAATGTACGGAAATGCGGGGTCTTTTACAAGTGTACTACAGTGTGGAATTTTTTTGCTTTTTACAAAGTATCTGTTAAACGGAAGTGATTTTTTCATCATGTAAGAGTTCTCATATCCACCTAGAAACCATGTGCAGTACTTAACCATAAATTTACTAGTCCACAAAATAATAACTTTTGTTCTCAATCGCCATTAAAATTATTATATTTTTGCATGTCATATTTCATGCCGCCATACACAGACTGTGTTTGTTTTTCACAAGTCTAGTGGTATGACCAGCGAAGATACACGAATGAACATTCGGGTTCCTTTGATCTTGTGGTTTGACTTTGTTGTTCCCATGATGCGCTTAGTTAAAATGGCGAGCGTATTGTGGTTTGTTTGTTCGTCTGCATGTATGGAAGTCTTCAAGCGACAATAACAAAAAGTGTACTCTGTTCCGTGCGTATGCAAATAAGTTTTGTTTTTTTAATGGTACATGAAATTGTAATACCGAAATGAGTTGTTCAGGGAAAAAAAAGTAATGGCAGTCTTTTCGAGAAGATTATACCAAAGAATTTCCGTTCATTATTAAGTCTGAAAGGGGCAACAAGTTTGTATTCTGTATCATTTGCAGATGTGACTTAAATATTTCCCATGATGGTAAAAATGACATTTCAAACCATGTGAAGTCCAGCAAACATACAACCTATGCAAAAATGTTGAAGCTAACCGTAAAATTTTTTGTCTGTGCCGAGTCAGGAGCTGATAACGTTATTAAAGCAGAGTGTTTGTTCACATCGTTCTTGGTCGAGCACAACATTCTGCTTAGTGTATCTGATCATGCAGCACCACTGTTTTGCAGAATGTTTCCTGATTTGGAAATAGTAAAAAAATGTGCTTGCGAAAGAACCAAGACTACAGCGGTCGTGGCAGAAACGGCTCGGGCAACAAGCAAAGACATTAATCTGCATTTACAGAGTGGACCATATTCCGTGGCAACAGATGGAACAAATCACACTGATTAGAAAATATATCCTATTGTGGTAACATATTTTGACAAAGATGTACAAAAAATCGTGACAACTGTTCTCTTGCTACCAGAATTAGAGGGTGATGCAACTAGTAGAAATATTGGAAATCTGCTTATCAGTGAATTGGAATCGTTGAACGTTCCTCTAAGTCATATGATAGGATTTTCTTCAGACAACGCGGCAGTTATGATTGGCAATAAAAATGGCGCAGTGACTGTTTTGATAGAGAAACAGAAGGGACTCGTCGCTGTGGGTTGTGAATGTCACTTAATTAATTTGGCAGTAGAAAGAGGCACTGTGTGCCTGCCAGTTAAAAATTGACGAACTATTAGTGGACATATTTTATTACCTGGAAAAGAATTTGAAACCAAAGACAACCTGAAAAAATTTCAAGCTCAACATGGTGAAGAAATGAAGAAAATTCTAAAACACGTGTGTACTAAATGGTTGTCCCTTGGCAAATGTTTGAAGAGGCTTGTTGAAAAATGGGACCCCTTGATAAGTTTTTTCAAAGACCAACTGAGTGTGTAGAAACCACATTCTTCAAGCCTGTCTTCTTGTATGATTCCAAAAAAACTTGATGTCGAAGCAAGTTGCAGCTTGGAACTCAAGAAGAATATTCAGAAATTGAGTAGTAAACCTGAAAAGTGTACCACTGAAAAGACAAGAGGTGCCTCAAATAAAAGAAAGTTAACTGATAGCGAGTCTTCTTCAGCTGGATCTGGTAAGAAATTGTTTTTGAATTCTGAGAATACAAGTGTGTCAAAGCCTGCAGTATGTGCAGTGCACAATACAACTCGTGGAGAAATGCTATTCATGACTTTGTCATCTTTTGTCAATAAGGCTTTCTGTTGGTTTTTACTTAGTGTCATTCCATTATTTGATAAGTTTAATACCATTTTGCAGTCATCTTCTCCACTAGTTCATAAATTCAATAAAATGTTGCATGGTTTGTTGAAGGAATTGATGTTAACATTTGGTCAACCAAATACTATGAAAAGTGGTGCATCGCTTGAAATCAAGTATCATTCTATTGAAAATCAGTGACTGGGCACAGATTTGTTGATTGGCAACACAACCTCACAGATTGTTAGTTCACTGAAAGAAGCAAGGTATTTTACTCATCAGTGAGGAAGTACTTTGTAACCTCATGTGATAACATAATTCATAAATTTCCATTAAAAAATGAGGTTCTAAAGAAAGGTAGTGTTGCAGAACTTGAAAATAAAAGTTCAAGTTTTAGTGATGTCAGTTTCTTTTTGGAAGGGTTTCCATTTATTTTACCTGTGCGTAGTTGATATATCTTCTATTGTCAAGACAGAAGATTCAATTCTTCATAAGTGGGTCAAAGTATCTCATATTTTAGATACTTCTGGGAAACAAAAATTTTACATGGTGTTCTGTGTCATACAGTCCATTTTAACTCTGCCTCATAGCAATGCTGAATGTGAGAGAGTTTTTAACCTTGTAAAGAAGAACCGAACTCAGTTCCACTCCCAATTGTCGACTAAAGTTCTTGAAAACTTGTCTTGTGTTAAATGCAAGCCATCAGAGGGAAAGTGCTATAAGCAAAATTTTAGAGAAAAATTTTTTAAGCGAGCAAAGCATGCCACTGCACAAGCTCTCAAGAAAAATTAAATCAATTCAAATGTTTTAAACAAAAGCTGCAACTGTTTTTTTCTAGTGTATGTGCATAATTTTTTAGTGATGAGAGTTTTAAGTGTGAACAGGCTTAAATGTTTCAGTTTTTAAGTGTGAACAGATGTCTTTCAGAGAGCTGAATTATGAAATTTTGAGGTAAGAGGAGAAAATTTTTCCAATGTGTGACTGTGTTAGGTGTGCATGTTTTGATATTTTACTGTAAACTAATTTTTAAACCTTATTTCATATCTTGATGTGATATTTTTTAAGGAATCTAAAATGTAGGAAATCTCATATTTCTTATAAAAATTAGAATTGCCGGCCGCGTGTAATTTCTCAGATTTCTTACAAAAATTAGAATTGCAGCATGTAATTTACGCTAAAATTTGTATTTTGAAAATGTTTTACTGATTTCCATTTTGAAAAGTTGTCAAGTATGCATTGTTTGTTCCGTAACTACATCATCGACATAAGTTAAAATTGTTGTAGTATGCAGTTTTAATGCCAAAACCAGATTAAATGGAAAAATTGATCTCTTTTAATTGGTTATTCACTTGCGCTGTGGCGTGCGAGGTGGCAATGCCGTGGTGCTTACTCACTCTGTCTGTAGGCGGCCATGTTGTCTTTACATTATGCCGTGATCTTCCGCCTGTGGTCTGTTTGGTAACGTTTGCCTATTTCTTAAATTGACTCATGTCGATAATCACTTTTAATAAATAATAGCCTTTTTAAGCTGTGCCGCATTGCTAGGCACACACTTTCAATTTTTACCTTTTTGTGACTTTCGTAATGTGTATTCCTTTCTAGAATAATATTAGTTGGTCTATGCACTAACTTCAGTATTCAATTTCGGCAATTTTTTTTTATATTGTGATTTGTTATGTACGTGTACTTAACCTCAAAGTACTTGTTCCATAAATTTTTTGTAATTGTATCCAGCTAGAGATGCTGTATTTTTTCTCTAGATATTGGTGTAATTCGGTAAAATTTAACGTGTAATTAATTTCGTGTAAGTTCTAAAGAACCTGTTTGAAAAATTCTAATTCTGCAACTGTCAAAAAAAAAAGTCCAGCAAAGATGTTGTTTTTGATATCTATTACTATGTTTAGTAATATAATTAAAAAGGAATATAATTAACGTGTATGTCTGTTGGCATTCTGTTAAATTCTTCTCATTTTGATAAACAAACTTTTAAGCAGTGAACATTTACCTTTCCTGCAAAATAATTTTGTCTCCGACCATTTTGTCACTATTTTTGAAAGTTAATTTTTGTAAGTATAAATTCTAGAAATGCTGTGTAATGATAGAGAAATAATTGTCTATTGTGTGTAATAAGCCGTTTTAACTAAGTTTACCATTGTACAAATTTTAAGTGTGATAAAATCTCACATGTTAGTAAATAATTTTAATGTTATATATTAGGGTTGTGCGAATGTGATTTTTTTTCTCACGAAACGAAAATGAAAGATATGTTATAAACTTTCATGAAACTGAAACAAAATGAAAAATATCAGTAAGGCTCAAACCTTAATGGAAGCTTAATAAATTTTCTAACATTATAGCAGGTTATTCATTATAACAAATTAGTTGCAAAATCAAACCAAAAATATGTAGGATATAGAGTATATTTACCAAGGGGGTTTTTCCTACTTTTAAATTTTCATTTTATGTAGTTATTTCAGTTATAAAATAATGAAAACAAACAAGATTATTTACAGGCAAAAATTTTCTTTCCTTGTGCACTAAATGAATATTCATGTAACACCCAAAAATTCATCGAAATCAAAATTTTTGTTTCGTCACGACTTTCGATAACTAAATTTCTTACCTAAACGAAAATGAAAGCTGTCATTTTCATTTCGTTATACCGAATATTCGCAAACCCTATTACATATCGATTGTGCTACTTCCTGAATTGATTCTTGGTCATGACGACTTCCAAACGCCCCACTTCCTTTCTTTACGACTTGATAGTCATTAAGGACATTTTGAATATTTTGCTCTCCTCGCTTGATTTCCACTATTACGTGGTAGACATCTCTTATGACCCCAAAATGTAAGTTTAAGTTGTTGCTTATTTTTCCTCTCAATATTTCTTACAGTTTGTTGTGGGAAATACTTATTGTGTGTAATAACTGTTCTCCCAGCAGTCGCCGACTCCTACCCTAGACATGAGGCCTTGAGTGCTTCGGTGTAGCAGTTTCACAATGAGGTGTGGTATCCTCCTGATGTAATTTTCAGCCATCCCAGCATCGTCCTTGCTGCAGACAAATCCTGAATACTTCAAACAGGCCATTCATTTTATTTCTTCTTAACATGGAAAATTTGTACTAACACCTAGACCTTGACATTGAAACATCAGTTTTGGACTCTGCTTCCCCATGCAGCTCCTTTCATGCACTTTGTTGAATTCTTTCGTCATGCCAAGCAAGTTCAGAATGTAATTTAAAAAATATGTATATCACTTTTTTTTGCATAAGGACTTGTGTCCTTCACACAACCTTTCTCGGTAAAATGGCAGTGTGTAAACTTTTGTCTTCTCAAATAGGAAAATAATTTTTTTGTTATGTTTGTTCAGGATCCCGATTGGTTGTTTTTTTTTTTTTTTTTTTTTTAATCTAGTAGACTTTATAATAAATATGAAGTAGTTTTTACAAAACCTGTGCAATTGAACTGAGATGTATACAAATGAGATTGATTTTACAGATGTATTATATTTAATGCCTGATGATGTGGAAACCTAATTTTATATACTCAAAAGAGAGAATTATAGTAAATCTTGTTGTCCTTCCGAGGTAAAGCTTTCATTTTTTTTTTTGATAGTTCATAACCTGAGTCCATAAACCATAGTGAAAAATAATTGCACTACTTATGTGTGATATGAGCTAAATTATTGGGTTTTTTTTTTTTGTGCTAAATAGGGGTTTGGCCCTCCCTTTTGCTTTTACTAACCCAGTACTGCACACTCGTCCTGACCTGTTTTAGTGGCACGCTTCGCTTCTTGTGTGTGTACTTTGAGTTCTGTGAGGGGCAGATTTTCTACCCTCTGTGGAAGTATGGTGAGCTGGGTAGTTATAGCACAAAGTGGCAATATGCTACAATTCCGTATATATATGTAAATGCACAGGTAACAAATATCCTTTCCCTCAATAAATTTCGTTAACCAGTTTATTTTGTGCACAAGTAAATATCCATGAAATTTCTTTAAATTCTCTGAATTCCTTTAATGGTATAAAAATCCATAAATACGGAAAAAATTCACATTTTCGGCAGGCCTGCTCTAAAGATCCATCACCTCTCACACTTAGCCAAATTCTCTGTATCCCTTGATATTGAGGAGGAGGTAATTTTAGGGCATCCCTCGCTAACCAGCCAGCAGGGAGTGATGGAGCATTCTAGGAAATACCTATACCTTGGGGCAAAGCGTAAGTTAGCGAACCGCTGCGAGGCACGGCCCAGCCCAACTGTTACACTTCCTAACGTACCCAGTTTTACACTACCGGAATATGACACCGCTAGTTCCATAGCCGAACACCCATGTGTTCTTAACCCAAGTTCACAAGAGACACGAGATCAAACTCCAACCTCGCCGGAGATTTCGACCTCCAACAAAGATCGGGAATCGCCCCTTCCAACTTACAGTAGGGCAGCAGTCCTACCGCCTGGTAGAGGTGGTAACTTATGTCCCACACTGGGGAGGAGGGGTTCAGGTGCCTGTTTGTTCCCCCTTCCCCCGCTTGCCACCTGTTTTACTTCTCAGTCCTGGTGGAAGTGTCATTCTGGACAGAACCAGCACTCAGGAACCATCGTGAGGAGGGTGGGGGGAAGTTTCCCTTTCGGCTTAGGGTTTGTTGGCTTTACACGTAGAATGTCTGTACGTGTTTCCACGTCTTCTAGTCTCTGGTTTTGGCACTCAGTTATAAGGGTTCGAAAAAACCGCACTAGTTCTGTCTCAGGTTTTGACATTCAAGGTTAGGAGCATTTGAAAACCGAACTGAATTACTGGAACACTTGTTTTCTTTACTGGGTTTTGTTATAGTGGTTTATTAACAGTAATTTACGGGTCAGCATTGGTTCGCTGGAAAGTCAGTTTTTGTTGATGGTTACTTAATCCAAAGTACACACGGAACCAATAATGATTAAGTGACTTGTCAGTTTGTACTCGCTCGTGGCTGGCTTACTGACTGCGATGCTTCTTACACTTCTCCATCTTCTGTGGTTGGCCGCGTTTCCTTGGTGCCTGATGGATAGGAGTGGCTCACTGGAGCCTTGGGGTGGGCCTCCATGTTATCTCTTTGTAGTGACCCGGCAGCCGTCAAGCCATGCACCCCAGCTTATATACCATCCGGAAACCAGTCAGCAGACAATAAAGTCAATCCATTGAGATAGCCCATGTCTCTGACCGGCACATTAAAATCTTGACCGACTGTGATGTCAGTCCCCTGCGTCGTGCGTCAAATTAGTAATATCAGGTGTCCCACTGGTGCCTCAAGGTGCCAGTTCTGTTAGGTGACCCACAAACCTGTCTCTCTGGGGATGAGTCAGGTGTGATTATTCCATAGTTTGCTATCATGAGAATGAAAACCCTACACTGAAGCAATGTTATTTTCAGAGTCTCCTCATTAATGCCTATTAAATGATAATACTGTTCCTTTCTGCAACATAATTTTACATTTTTATTATATGGTTATTATTAGGGGGTCCATTTATCTTCGAACATCCCTCAAAAATTAAAGAGGATTGTTTGTATGTACATACAGTTAAGAAAGGTCCTTTGAACATTAAGTTGAAGTGTTTAGCAGTTGCATCCATTAGTAAGAATGTTTGATGCAGACTTGTTAATGTTGGCATGCTTATTGGTGCCTCAAGGTTGGTCATTCTATTACTCATATGCATGGTGATTAAATCCTAAGTATTTGGTGTAAATGTTAGCCAGAGACTGAACTTGCATCTTGGAATGCTGTGTATGTGATATGGATGTCCTGCAAGTGGTTGCAGTTTTATTACGTGGGCGAGCTACAACCTAGATTAAGAAAATTGCATAGAATGCCACCAACTATAGGATTTCAAAGAACAAGGAACATCTGGTCGAATCACAAATTACATTTTATCATGAGGCATTCCAGTGGATGTGTGTGTGTGATGAATGCGTGGCCAAGTGTTACTAGGAGGGCTTTGTTCCTACTGCGAGGTTAAGTGAGATGGTGTAAAGGTGTAGTGGTTTTTTTATATATATATATATATATATAATCGGTTGGGAGGCATAGGATTTAGTGCTTGGCTACATGAGTGCCAATTTAACCCAGTCCCACATTGTGGTAGCAGTTTGAAATATTACATATTACAATCTGTGCATTTTGTCATTATCAGGAAAGAAATTGTAGTTGTACTAAATTTTGGTGGAAAAAATTTGCTAGTTCATTGTTCATTAAGCTAGACTTAGGTTTCACAGTCCTTTACATACTCTGCCCTCAGCTGTTCTTTCATTGTCTACTGTCCTTGTGAATAGCGACTTTTACCCAGACAAGTTAATACATGATTCTATCCTGCTTTCTTGCTGGTTTTTTATTCAGGGCCGTATGCACGGACTCACCTAGAAATGAAGCACCACTACCACTTCCTGTAGTGGAGATTCCAAGCATCTCTAAAGTTTGTATGCTCAGACAGTTTTAGTTTAAGGACTAGTGCGGATTCATGAAGTTTAGTATGGATGGTCACTAAATACGAGGATACACGAGCTTGCCCGAAATTAATTATATCAATAGATCTCAGCCAATAGGAAGTCGCAGAAACTATGACGTCTGATTCTTCTCGTAAGAAATAAAATGGAGAGGTTTGTTCCTCGAAATATGCATATTGTTCTTATACTGTTTAAAAATATCATTTATAAGCTGGGATCAACAGAAAATGCATGTAGTATTATAAATACTGCCAGTCAACTAATAAATATGTATGGAATTGCCATTTCCAAGATTTTGTTAATGAAAGTTTATGAAATAATGTTATTACGGGATATTTTAAGGGATACATGAGGTAAGGTATTAATTAATTATTAGCAGTACACTTCACACAGCTCCAGCATCAAACATAAGTTATTTTAACTAACGGAAGAAGTTAAAGAAACCATATAAATGTACAATTTTGTAAATATACTTTCCAAAAATGTTGTTAGACTTGCATAATTTTCTTAATGTTAAACAAACGTTTATTTTGTAAATGTAGAAATTTGCATAAACTTTCCTATTTTTTTGTTAATAAATGTGTAATTTACACTTATATACAAGAATAACTTAAAACCTGTAGTAATAAATAACATTTATTTACTTTAGCGCTATCTAGTGATGGAAATGTGTTTATTGCTGTTGCATACGAATTAACACATTGCGAAACGAATATGAATGAAAAAATATGATATAATCGTATATGTAGTATTCCAGTCCCAAAAATACATTCTCTTAGCAAGAATCTGTGAATATACAGTCCCGTATACATCAAAAATTTAAATCTTAGTCAAATGCTGATCTTGTTACTGCCATTTTGCAGAAAATCTCCACTAGATGGTAATTTAGGGAGGTCTTTCAGTGACTAGGTTTCTCCACTTAAAAGTAAGGGCCACTACAACTTAAATTAACTGAGCATGCACACGAGTAATCTAGTGCTGATTACGCTTCGGCTCTAGTACTTTTCGACACTTTACAAACAAGGATGACTAATACTAAATGTGACTGAGCAATCAAAATGAGACATCTAGTGACTATTTCCCAGTGTTTCTAGTGTTAGTGGTGACTAGATTATTCTCTGTATATGGCCCTCTGTCTTTGAGTTGAGAAATATGAAGGGGACATAAAGCTACAAGTCTTTGAAGTTTAGATGTTTCTAGAATACATAAGTAAATTTTGTTCCTGGGTATTGGTATATGAATATTTTACCACGTTGGATTCAGGGAAATAATAAACAGTGAAAAGTCAGTTTAAGCTACACATCTAAATTGCACAAGATTTTATTATACTTACTCTTTACATTTCTTTTTTTTTGTAAAGCTTCTTATAACATAATATTGTTGGTTTTTGTGTTCCAAGGTCAACCAAGTGTACTTCTTCAAAAATTTCACGGCAAAAGCAGCGAACAAGCAGTTCACCAACATCAAACACGAGTATGAGATCACGTTCAACAACGCCACAACTGTTTCGCCATGTACCGATGACAAGGACATACCAACAACCACATTCAACTTCATACAGATCAACAAGCTAGCAGATGGAGAGGTCAATGCTATTGTTGGTATGTAACTTTAGAAATATATATAAAGGGGGGGTACATACAACATGGATGCCACACATCAAGAAAACCAGGAAATGTCGGGGAATTTGATAACTTTCAGGGAATTTTGAGCAAAGCTAAATTTCAGGGAATTCTGTGATTTGCATGCGGTATTTGGCAGTTCTATCATCAATTGTGCACTGCTTCCAGAACTGTTTTGATGATTGTGGACAAGATGCTTAGGAATTTTTCTTGGCAATTTATGTAGGGAGCAGTTTTATAAGATAAAGAAGAATTTAAGGGTAAAGGTGTGTTTTATAATTCAAAAGCTTCAATCATTACAGGAAATAAATGTTAGGAAAATGATTATTTTTGTCTGGTAATCAGGGAAATGTCAGGAATTTTTCCAATAGAGATATGATGGCAATCCTTTATAAAACTGTTTTGGCCTTTAAGTTTTGAGCCATGACCTTTGTAACATATTTAGCTTTAATATAGTTACCGGTAGATTTATTGACCTTTTGGAAACAGATGGCTTTTATAATTTTCGGTAGTTGGATTTAGAAGCTAAATGTAATGAGCTATGTATTATGCCCTTTCTAAGTCAAATTGTTTTAAAATTATATATAAATCATTTGTACACCAGTTAAGCTGTTTTAATATTAGGGCTTGAAAAATGAGTGTCTCGAGATAAGGTGAGAAGATGATTTAATACAGAAAGGAGCACTCTGAGAAAGCCTCTCCCACATACGTGTTTACATGCACACACATATGCAGAGTGTGAAAAGGAAAGCAGTGGACCTCGAGCCTGAAGGCAGAGGGCATCACTAGTCTGAGCAAGACTAAATAGGGACCAGATGGTAACGTCTCCAGCTTGAGTAAAGCTTAGATCAGCCCAAGGGGTAAGTGGTACAGATTCTGGTCTCACAGTCTGAAACAGACTCAAACATATCTTCCCCGGGATTCTAACTGCTAGGCCACTTGCACCGCAGTGAATGGGTACAATCACTGGAAGAAACAGTCTCTGAAGATGCCTCCAGTGTACATCAGATGTCTCGGCTTCTGCAGCCAAAGATATCTCATCATCCTTACCTTACTCTCTACTCTAGAAAGCAATTCCTTTATAACCCGCGGTAGCAGGTCGTATGGTTGTCCCATCTGAACTATTAAACTTAAGTTCACTTCTTTTTTTCTCTCCCTCACCTTTCCTCTCCCTCCCTCCTTCCATACCTCCCTCCCCCCTCCCTCCTTCCATACCTCCCTCCCCCCCTCCCCCCCTGCCCACATATAAGAGTCAATCTCAAATATTCATTTTGAAATTATATTTTTATGAAGGATGCCTTAACCTGCCAATTAATTTTTAATTACTTAGCTCTGTTAAGTATAAGACCTACGAATCCCACAGATTTCTTGGACATATTAATAAATACGTCATTTTGATCTAGTATTTGTGCGTGCATACCATATTTACCCTTGGTTCTAACTTATTTTATTTTGTAAAATGGTAAATACTTAAAAATGGTCCGTGATTAAATACTCGTCTCACTCATTCCACGATTTGGATGGAGCTAATGATCTTTTGAATATATCCATCCTGAACAAGGCCGAAGTGTCCAAGGTTCATTATCGATTGCCTAGACCCGCAGCGAGAAGACAACTCAGATACACCTGATCAATACATTTTGCCAACATCTCGATCCTCGCCTGAAGGACAGAAATGCCCTGAGCCTACTGGACCTTCAGCGGGATACGAACACCGGACCACATGCCTATTTGTTATTCTTTTCGTCATTCCCAGCCTGAGTAAGGCCAGGACCCGAGGAGCATTGAATATTGCCTTGTGACTCTGGAGGGTATCCTGTGCTGTATATTTAAAATGCCATATGCCACCAAGGGACAACAGGGTAAGTTGAGATTAGCTCACCGAGCCCTACAAAGGGAGTTAGATGTGTTAATTGCTAATTTATGTTTACCTGCTACTGTTGAAAATATGTAGGATATGAAGTATTTTCCAGTGGGGGTTTTTCCTACATTTAAACTTCCATTTTATGTAGTTATTTCAGTTATAAAATAATGAAACCAAACATTATTTACATGCAAAAATTTTCTCTCCTGCTGCACAAAATGAATATTCATTAAACGCCCGAAAATTAATCAAAATGGAAAATTCTAGTTTTGTTACGACTTTCTATAACCAAATTTGTTACCTAAACGAAAATTAAAGCTGTCATTTTTCATTTTCATTTCGCTCTACTGAATATTCGCACCACCTTTAATAACTTTACAACAAATTCTCGGAAGCAGGAACTTTTGTGTAGTATACAAAAATCGTGATTAGTTTGCAGACTCTATTTGAAGGTTGCATTAATGTATTTCTTTGTAATACTTATTAGGTGATTATTTTTATATATGTGTTCCACAACAATTTTTGTTCATGTTTATAATTTTGCAAAATTATCTCTCTCTGGTTTTATTAAAATTCATAGAATTTTAATATGTTTGCAATAGTTTAAGTTGCTTTTGAATATTCATTTTTGTTAATATATTAAACTAATTTTTTTTTTTTTTAATGATGGCTTGTTTTATGTTTTTCAATTTTTTAGTTTAACTATGACATTTTTTAAGTTTCAAATTATTTTTCAATATTTCCAAGGATATTGAGAGATTTTTTCGTGATTTATCAGGATTTTCTGCCATTTACAAAGATTTTTAGTGATTCTCTGCAATGTACGGGGATTTCATTAGATTTTCATTAATTTTCTGTGATTTAGTGATTTTTATTAATTATCAGAGATTTTCTAGTGATTTTTAGGAATTTTTGTTGTGCTTTTCAGGGATACTAAATTATTTTCCAAAATTTTCTGCAATTTGTAGGGATTCTTGGTCATTTTTGAGTGATTTTCTTTTTTCGTGTAGTTCAATTTTCGAAGGTTGTTACCCCCTCAGTTAACAGCTTGTTATTTCACATTTCATTTGTCATTTAAGAGAAACAAGTATATCTTCTCACATACTTAACTTGAGGCAGCTGGCGATCATCACTGCTTTGTGTGAACAGGTTTTTCTCATGCCTCCAAAGTAGATTGATTTTACATGGGTGTTGTCCAGTTTCGTTCAGACTAGAGATGTCAAACTAGATTCCTCGATACCTGCGATTCTTCGATAATAGTATAATCAAGAATCGGAAGACCAAGAATCAAAGCATTAAAACCTGATTCCTACAAATACACGACCTATCACTAGAGGCACAGTTTTGTGATAAATCGTGATAAAATGAAATAAAAGTTAAAATTCAAAGTAACACACAATACAACAAATGCGCGATATCTCACGAAATGAGCTTTCTCCACAAGAAATAAACTCTTCTGCTATATTAGATCACGAATTTGCTTCGGCACTGTGAAAATCTAGACACGCGTGAGTTTCTGGAATATTGAGAAATTCTACAGACAAAAAATTCTCCATTTTGTCTCGAGACAATTTTTAAATCTCGGAAATCATAGTTCTAAATGCAACAACGTACATAAATACATAATTTTTTTCTTCCGAAACTAAATGTAAACAAACAATCCAAAGATTACACCAGCAGTAAAACATGTACTTCCGAGATATGCTACAGAGAGTTTGACAACAAACCGCCTCCAATCGTACGAAGTGAACACTCGCAACTTGAATGTGTGCAATAATCTATGGCAGCAGCACCATTTGTTTAGTAACATTGACAGATGTGCGAGAAACGAATGTGCGATATCTAAGTTGACACATTAAACGGACTGTTTTTATCAAATAAATAAATATATTTATATACACTCATAAATTATGGAAGATGCTACAGCCGATGTAAAATACCGTAAAATGTTTATCATTTGGACATTTTATGTAAAGACAAAAGTGCATAGGTGAGTGTAAAGTGTGCAAGAAATTAATGCAAACACAGACGTGAACTGGGCTGAGAAGACTTTAAAAAAAAAAAAAAAATCCAGATGATATTGATATTACGTGGATACAGCTTGTCTAGTTTATGTATGTATCTCGTAATTCCTTTGCATTAAAATTTATTAGTCTAAATATAATTTTTTTTTTAACTTTGCATTTCCAGAAAAATTGTTTGTGAATTTACCAAAATGATACTCTATTTTAAAATTGGAGCCTTTGAAATAATTTCTGCTTTTAAAAATGTTAACTATGGTTGCTTTTCCATAAGTGCCAGTCTTGCAAACATTTTAATAATTTCATGTGTTCGTGGAATATATATATATATATATATATAAAATTGTTTTCATTCAATATTATCTCATGTGCCTCTTTTGAATTTTTTGGAATTTCATATGAATGTGCTCTCATTGTTCAAGGGATATATTATTTATGTTAGTAATAGTCTGCTACTAGTGTAGGCCTAGTTTAAATAATTAAATTTCACACCTTCCTATACATTTATTAGTTCTGTAAAGTAATTGTCTGTAACAAAAGGAATCGTGAGTTTTAGAATCGAGAGTGGTTCGGCATTGAGATAGAGAATTGAGGAAAAGTGGAATCGTTACATCCCTAGTTGAGACTTAAACTAATTAATCACTCCTCATAATAATTAGCTTTAACATTGTAACTTGTATGAGCACGTATATTAAAATTGGTTCAAAATAAATAAATTATTTGCAGATAGTTTAGGTACAAACTGTAATAGAAAATGAGTTTATATGGAGTACCAGGTGTATGGCGCAGGTCTCAGTATTATCACATAGATTACAGGCTTTCGCAGCAGTTGTCATTACACAAACAACTTCTAACCTTGAGCTGTGTAAGATAATTCTTTCTCAGCATTTTCTATTCGTTGCAGATGTAGTTTTCAGGCAGCAAGTGCACTTCTACCTGAAGGTGGCAGTTGGAATATATTAATAATTTAATAAATAAGTGTAAAGTTTGTAATTTTTCTCTAGTGTTCACAGTAGATATTATTGCTTCATGAAGTATGTATAAGTGATGTAAGAGATGTTGGGTGACTGAATTTTTACGTCTTGTTGTATACAGTGTGTTTTTTTAATGGCAACTGGTATTCTTCTTGCACTGAGAAGTGTGAGGAAATGAGAACAATGTTTTGTTTCTCATCGGAAGATTGCAGTTACAAACTCAAGATGGCCGCTTAGGTACGTGTCTGTCGGGCGCCATGTTTTAGGGATAGTTTTTGCCCCTCTTGGTGTTCCACCATGGAATATGTTAAATTATAATTTGGTAGAATGTAAACATTAAGTTTGAAGCGTGAAATGAAACAATATTGTTTGTGTTTACCTATGGATGTATGAAACTCAATAACTTGAAAGCAGCTGTGTCTTTCACGCCAACCACAGGCCTGTAAACCCCTCCTGAAGACACAAATTATCTGTGCTCAAATGAAAATAGTCTTCCGTAACAAGTTTGCCGCCTTGTCCTTGTATTGTGATGTCTGTATTAAAATATTAACTGCAAAAAAAATGTTTAATGTTTCTTTCTCTATCACCACTGATTAAACTGTCTCCTCCCACCCTTACCCCCAGTTGAATTGTAGGGTGGATAATGAAATAATCCTGGAGGAGGACAGTTTAGTTTAATGTGATAAACATGTATCATCCCTCCCCTCCCCCCCTCCTCCAGTAAAATTGTAGGGTGGATTCCATAGTAAAATAACCGAAGAGATGGACAGTTTGGTCTAAATATGTTTTGTTGCAAAATTGGTTTTAATTTTGAAGCTATTGAGTATCATTATGACTGGTGTTGTTACAGATGTTATTGGTGTATGTAAGAGTGCCGGAGATGTTAACACATTCATGGCGAAAACAACCAATAGGGAGCTGAAGAAGCGCGACATCACACTTGTAGATCAATCAAATACAGCAGTAAGTAACAGGAAGTGTTTTACATTAGCAGTTGTAGTAGATACAGATAATATTTTTGGTATTTTTAATAATTTTTCATGCGTATTTTTCAGTTCATATTGAGGCGTGCCCGGTTAGACTGACAGGCACGTTTTTCGAGGATTTTGTCTGCTAGACCAAAAGCGGGGTGGTTTAGTTTAGATAGACAATGAGACGTGAGGGGTGTTGGTTAGCATTTACTTACTCATGCTTCTTGAGTGCTGTGGTTGTGGTGGGTTTCACCCAGACGTGGCAAGCTTGGCCCACACCGAAGCGGCTTTTCCACTGGTAGGCTTCGTTGGTCCAGAAGTGGATGTTGTCCCAGCCGAATCTCACTTTGGTACCGGTCAACAACCCTTTTGCCACAGAGTGACACGAGGGGTGAATACGTAGACAAGGAGATATGTACAATACAGTGACCGGAGCAGTCGACACTGAGCAGTCCCGTTCCGCCTACCGTTCTGGTGTAGGTTGATGAAGTGCACTCAACTGTCCTGCGGCAAGAACGCTGCGTTTCGTTCCCTACGCTTTTGGCCGTGCCTGTGGTCAAAAGTCATTGAGTCTCTGCTCACAACTTACTGGTAACACCCTGACGCGAATGAATTAAACACAATTAACAGTGTATGTCTGGTTTTGGCTTGCTGACCAGGCTCCGTAAAGTCTCCACTGATTCCCCACGCTATGCGGGCTGATCAGAGACTGGGAGCTGTTTGGGTCACCAATGCCGCCACTGGATGTGTGTCCACACAGGAATGGACGGCAGATCTCAAGCTACGAAATATCATAGCACTAACATTGTTCTTGGATAAAGCAATAACTTGAGACTGTCGATCCTCCCTGGGTGGTGTTACTAGTGGTGGCGGCTCCTCCTCTGTTTCTCCCCGCCAGCAGTAGACAATGCTCTGACAGTTGGAAAGCAACAGATGGCCGTCTAATGGGTGTGTGAGAAAATATGACGGAGCCCTGAAGGGCGCGCGTAGTTGAAAATAATTCGGTTATTATAAAATACCTGGTTCTTTTCAAGGGTGTATGTAGCAACCTGCATCTAGCAGGCAGACAGACAGATACTCTAAGAAATAAAAGCTGAAAGGTAGAAAACAAAAGTATGTTTATTGAACTCTCAATAAACATGCGATGCGTGCTACCTCCTGCCAGGCAATTGAGTGCTGAAGGTTACTATGCTGGCCAGGTGTAGGCAACCTGGTTCTAGGTTGTAAGTGGGAAAGATAAATCTATACAGTAAAAATATATTACTCTTAAACTGTTCTAGTAAAAGGTGTCTAGAGGAGACAAAGGTGAAGTTAAAACATATTGGTGAGCGTGTTCACTGGTCGTCGGGTTGATGATTGTCAACGTCCGCAGTAGCCTCTGGGGATGTACTGAGTACTTAAGAGGTTTTCTCCGGAGATTTCCAGTACTGACCAGTGCTCTGGGAAGATGCACAAGAGAGTGAAGAAAAGAACTGTCCCAAGCCCGGCAGCGTCTGGACTTATATAGGTGAAACTTGTAAGCTGCCGGAGCAGGCTGCAGGGAGGGCGAGTCTCCTGCCCTGGTTGGCGTGGAAGTTGAAAAACTTGGGTCAACAGTAGTCGGCATTTCTGCTTCGTGCCTCGTCGGTGGCTCTCGTCCTTGCCCGAGGTCCGGGCAGCTTTTAGGCTCTCAGCGCGGGGAGGGGGGGTACAGCGTGCCTGCCAGGTTTGAGTAACCTTCAGGTGACAAGAATTTGCATGTAAGTTCCTGTTGCCTGGTAAAGTGGTTAGCTGAAAACTCGTGTAGAAAATTCTCGCTATGTAGTACTTACGTCTGTAGCAGTGGAAGTAGGAACCTTAGCGATTAGTCGTAATTGTTATTCATTAGTAGTAGGAGCGGCACACGTCAATATACTGTAATTTAGAGAATGGACAATTAAAAAATGTTTGATAATGTTTGATTCCTGTCTTACCTATGTTCTCCGCGATACTGGCATTGCAATATGCGATACTAGCATCGCAATATAAAACCTCTACTACAGCTACTTGTAATTAACTCGTGTTAAAACCTATTTATCCAAACTAGGATTTATGATTAACCTCCCTAGACATTGGTTCAAACCCAACAGTAGAAAGCCCAGCGTCTAGAACCATGCCCCAGCTGGTCATGCATACAAGAAGCCAGTAGAGAGGGGGGATTTTATTGCGCCCAACTCATGGGACTTTAACTGCAATAGCATCGACTAGACAGTTTGGACGAGTCAGGCACTACCTTATCTAGTGCCTTAACCGGATGGCTAAACCACTACACAACCTCCTTAGAACAGGCCTAGCACATGACAAATCCAGTCTCCTTAGAGCTTTTTGCAGCCTAATAGACAAATACCCAATAGACCCCAACAAGATTAGTAGCCTACTAATCAGTAGTATACCCCCACCCCTTAACTATCCACTCAAACTTTACGAGTTCAACGATAAAAACACCCTAGAGACAGACGTTCGTCTGTAGGAACAAATTGTTCTACAGGCTCTGGTGCGTCATGAGCATCTGGCTTGACTCATGCTTACAATTTCCTAAGACGAATGAACATTGAAAGAATATGTTTTACTACCTTTACAATGTATAAAATGTAGAGCTGATCCGTTAACCGAATTTCGGTTCGGTCCTGTCATTTTTACAAAAACCGAAACCAACCCAAATTCTCAGGGGAAAAAAACGACCAGTTGGGTTTTTCTTGCACCAAAGTTGAATCTAACAAATTATTAACAATTTACCAAATAATGACACTTCCAGTTATATTACGATATGGAGCGTATCTGTGACATTATAGTTACAATATTACTACTTAGTGTTGTAGCGTTAAAATCATCCTAAACAGTTCCCTGTGATAAAGAGGTTATTGTTTCCCAATAAAACATCCATGGCCAATATGGGAATACTATTTTATTGTGTCTGATTTTATTTCATTTTGTTAAACGTGGTTATATATTCAAATTGTGTACACAGATGTTAGTAAGGTAAATTACTTTAATTACAATTTCATATTAATGAAGCATGTAAATTGTTCCCTCGGAAATATTATAAAAACGGAGCCAGTGATGCCACGTTGCTCATGCAGTTTTCCCTTTCCAGGGAACGGGTACAATACTGAACAGGATCTTTTTTCTTGTTATGTTTCTCTACTTGCTGACTGCTTTGTCATTTTCTTCGACAACACCAATCAATTTAGGTTAACCACTACGTTTTTTTAACAGCCCAACTGCAAAACCAGCCATGGCCTCGCTATTGTGTGAGGCCGTTTTTCCTTGCATGCAAGAGTGTAGATAAAAGAATAATAAAGAACATTTATTTTGTTTTTCTTTTGGGCAGACATTTTTTTTTTCCCAAGGTCTTATACCGCTTGCATTGCTTGTGGCATTTATTTCTGTAAGTTCTTTCAGCTGACTTTGTAATAAATTTGGCGGAATTTAAAAACATTTAGCAGAGAAATATTGACTTTAGCGGGCAGTGAAATATATAATACGGTTTCATAAATTGGATTTTTACATGTCGAAATTCATAAAATTGTTTCTATTTTAAGAGCGCTTTTTCATGGTGATAGTAGCTACCACGATAGTAGCTATCATGACAGTGTGACAGTAACTGCTACGCTAGAGCCTGTAACACACACGATGAGACATGCTGATAGTTAAAACCTTAAAAGGGACATTTCCGACAACACTTGTATAAATATATTAATATGCCCTACATTTGTATCCTTTTGTCAAGAGGTTGATATTTGTTGGGGCAGGTAGTTAAATATCATGACAGGATATTAATGAAAAAAAAAATATATATATATATATATGTATGTATATATATTTGGCGGGAATTTAGCAAATTTTATACGAACATATGGCAGATTTACAAAATTGAAATTGGCAGCACTATTCAACTGATACGACTTCCATACAAGTTGAGTCATATCCCCCTCCCCTAACCTTTAGCAGAAGAAATGTTTTTATAGAATGTTGTAGAATAGAAACTTAATTTTGCTGGTTATCTGCAATGGTCGATACGGAAAATTAAGTAAATCTCATTATGCCGGGCTGTTCGTCTCAGGGAAATGAGTTAGCAGTTTTTCCTTTTTCATCAACGAAATAAATTCAGTGAGGATAAGCAACCTCCAAAATCAGAAAACAATGTGAGTACAAGTGAACCAGTGAAAAATGTTTTTGGCTCAAATGTGTGGACATATTATGAAAAGGAATTTGACCCGACAAATAAAATCAAAAATGCAAAATGCTTACAGTTTGGTAATGTTTATAGAACCAAGTACAGTAAAATATGCTGAATTTACAAAAAATCAAGAAATAAAGGAAGCACACAAACACAAGTATGAAGAAGGTAATGCTACCCAAAAAAAACCCTAGAAAAAGTGTGCGTGTGTGTGTGTGTGCGTGCGTGCGTGAGAGAGAGAGAGAGAGAGAGATCGATCTTGCAAAGAGTGAAGTACTTACAACTAAAATTGGAATCTAGAGAGCAGTCAACATGCATCGAGCAGTCAACATGCATCCCTTCACAATTGTTGAAGAAAAAGGATTTCGAGATGTTATGAAAGAAGCTCAATCAAACTACAGTGTTCCATCACGCCACACATTCTATCATTGCGTAATACCCACCATACATGACACCATAAAGAAAGAAGTTATTAGTGTTCTAAAAAATAACCTTGGCAAGATCAAATCTATTTCTTTTATTACAGACACGTGAACTAGTCTGTCCATGGATAGTTAAATTTGTTACGTGCCACTTCATGGGAAACGATTTTGAAATTCAACGCTTAGGAATGTCATGTTTTGAAGGCCCAAAAGATAGGAATGCAATTTGTGAAAAGTTGAAAGAAATTGTAAACACATAGGATATGGATCTTGATGACAAAAACATACCTGTTTTCATAGTCACTGATAATGGGCCAAATGTAGTGAATACAGTTTCTCGCTCTGCATGGAAAAGGATCTCTCATGCTTTGCTCATACACTACAATTAGTCATAAGTGCCAGAAAATACACCAATGAAGCACGTCGTATTGTGGGACATTATTCACAGAGCAACCAAGCACGGAGTAGATTGCAAACAATTATAAGAGCCTTCAAACAACCAGTTCTTGAAGTTGTTCAAGATGTTCCCACTAGGTGGAATTCAGAATATGCAATGCTTGAGCGTCTCTGTACACACTGAAAAACTCTATAACGGCCGAGCTGGCTTCTGCACAAACCAGCATTAAAAAATTGCAAGATTCTGAGTGGGTCCTCCTTGAAGGTTATGTTGAAGTGTTGGAACAGTTCGAAGAGGCTAGAAAAGAAATAAGCGAAGAACAGTAGCCATCATCATCTTGTGTGATTCCTCTGCTAGATGGTATCACAGAAAAACTTAAGATATTTCTATATCGGGGGAATTCAAAAGGAAAAATCTTTGCAGGTAATTTGCTGAAAGAACTGAAGTCACGTTTTCCAGATGTTAGGAATCAGGAGACCTGCCTTTTTGCTATAGTTATTGATCCACGATTTAAATGTGTTCTGTTGACAAATGAAGAGACCCTAGAAGTAACAAGACGTCTGCAGGACGTGACAAATAGTCTGCATAGTAATGATTCTGAACAATCTGTGGACACTTCATCTGATGAGTAGGAGGAATCCTCTGTCTGGAGCAGTTTGAGACGTGCTGCTAAAAATACTCAAAAGGAAAACCTTGCTCCACAAGAAGAAGTTGGAAATTATTTGAGAGAACTTATTATTGGGAAAGGTGATCCCTGTGCATGGTGGGCGACCAACAAACAGAAATTTCCAGGACTTTCAGCTCTCGCAATGCAATACCTTAGTGTCCCTGCTAGCCAGGTTTCTAGCGAATGAATGTTTTCAGCAGAAAGTAATATTGTAACAATGCGAAAAGTGTGTCTTAATCCTGACACTGTTGAGAAAATTATTTTAACTGAACAGAATCAGAATTATGTTAAGAAAAGGTGACGCTTTTAAGATACTTTGTTACTTTACTTATCTCGTAGAGTGATGAGTTTGCTATAGTAGTACAAATTAAATTACTTTTGTTTACATTGACAAGACATTTCGACTGGTAAACATTTGTATTATGTGCAATGTTTACATGTTAACTGTACTTATTTTCATGTTTGTTAATGGTAACAGGATTTTAAAAAAATTTAGTATAATGTGTTAAGTTAGTAATTTCATGAGATGCTAAATTTAATGAAATGTAAGTATTGGCATTTGATACAATATCAGTTAGAGAGCTAATAATGTTTGCACTTATGTATTGCTCTTTGTATAATTTTTTTAACGTTAGGTAATTGTTGTGTAGATCAGAGAGGTTTCTTACATATAGATTTTTCATAATTTGTTACTGAACAGGAAGGTTCACAAACCCAAGCTAAGGGACTCTCTAAGCTACCATGTAAGTGGTCACTTCAGTGTTTAAAGCTCTTGCTTTCATTTTAATTTCTAATAGCTTTTGACCACTCATCCGAAGTTATAGTGATATTAGAGGGGCATCACGAGTCAGTAAATATGTGCAGGTGGTAGAATACCCCTACAAGCAGTAGCTTAGAAATTGGAGTGTTTTTCTAAACCCAAGAACAGCTACAGGATACTCAGAATCTTCACGATCTGGAATAACATGTGTAAAACTGTTAGCTTGGGCATGATGAAACATTATTAACACTTTCTGTTCTATGTATAAATCTGCTTAGTATTTCCACCAAGTGGAAAAGTGAGAACAACATTTTAATGTATGTTAATGATGTTACCAAGTACAGGAAACTCCCAATTAACTGTGTTAATCTGGGCCAGAGAAAACACAAATAGGTGAATTTGTATTGAAAAACCAGGATAATCAAATTTACACATTTTTACCATTAATGGAACAGTGATATTGGTTCCAAAAATTTTGATAAAACACAGTACCTTTTGTACATTTCAAATCAAACATAAATCACTCGCTGTATGTACAGGATTTAAAGTGCACGCTACTTCAACTGACATTTATGTTGCACATAGTGTAGTTAATTCATGGCGCATCGCGTGTACACAGCCTTTCACCGGCGCCAGGCAAGCGCTTTGGGCGGGTGACCCGGAGAGATAGATAAGCGGTCCGTAGTTGTGTGTGTGTCGCTTTCTCACTGTGCGTCTCTCAGACCTGTCCTTTAGATGGCAGAGTTAGTTAACAGTTTCGAATGTGATGCAGTGAACATTAGACTATAACGGGACTTTAAATTAGGCAACCTGGCATTTAAACAATGCACTGCAATTTCCATTAAAAAAAAAAATTAACTCTTACAATACAAAAGCTAATTAAAATTTTACAGACTTGCAAACACACACAAATATTTAAAATCTCATGAAATGTTTAGTTTTTCATTAACATTTAAACACTTTATATGAAGAAAAACAAAGTAAGGAAAGGTAAACCGCGCCTTTCTTGAAAAAGGCTTCAATTTTCTTTTGTTTGGCACCGGAATTGATGTTTTTATTTGTAACACACCATGCTCAAATTGTTTTTATTATTTCTAACTTTTCCGAGATAGTGTAAACTGTCCTTTTACGTTTTATTGGCGTTTCGAAAACGAATGAACAATGACCTGGGTCGGCATTCAATAAACTGGAAAGACGAGTTTCTTCCCAGTGGTGGGGTATAACTGAGGCCGTGTCCGGAACCGAAATGGCAAATTCGTTATTTTGTCATTTGTCATTTCGGAAGTTTCACTTCAGGAGTTGTCGACAGTCACTTGTTTAGCACGCACTGTGATACATTTTTACATTAACAATGAAAAATATTTCTACAATCCATCAACACTGGATTGTCGTGCATACGTTAATAGATAAGAAAATAATAAGTTATATGATATTGACTTCAAAAAAATTTGTTGCAAAGTATATAGACATCGCACAACAGTTACATGCTTTTTAAAACATGCCTAGGTTATTTTATGATCAATTATTTGTTTTATAAGACATTCGTGCATGTGTTCATGTTCATTTAGTATTTTGGCTGACATCCGCTGCTAGATAGAAATACCAAATACTAAATTATCAAAATATTCACCATTTTTGTATACAAAAGCAGGCCAAGAGATCATTTTGTCAACAAAATATGCCATTTCGGACACGGCCTGAGATGATTCGGAATCCGACGTGCTTCAATGGAAGGAAATGGATGTCTGGCGCAGGTCTCTGTTACAGGCTGACAGTTTAAAGAGCTCATCAGCTCATGCGGCACAGCGATAGACATAATTTACCATTGCTTTTTAGATGACACATTTTACAGCATCGCCTGACCGCCTCGCGGATAAGCCGAAAACCAGTTAAGCGAAGCACGAATAAGCAGGAGTGTACTAGTACTAAGATAAGATTTAACTCTAATGCTAACCAAGATGACATATTTGTTGAAAGCACAGACTTTAAAAAATACATTTTAATTATTATGCGTCCTAGAACTCTGGCAAGATGCTTAAGTAATTTAGTCACTTACTGTCGTAATTTAATTTTAATACCAAAGCCTAGAGAGAGATGGAATTCATTTCTGTGTAATTGCCTTGAGAGTAAGTGAGCTAAGAATTCTTTATTTCACTAGTAATGTGTTTTTGCAAGGGACTATGTCTGTATGTCTGTTTTAATTTAAAGGGTAAAATATGTCCTATGTTGAAACTTTCCTAATGGGTTTCCTTTTAATAAATGTTTCCGCACACCATCCGATGCCGACATAATTTAAGTAGCATTTGAAACCATAATATGTCCTGCGTTTGATGTTGTTTTGTATTTATTCTGTTCAAACAGTTAGTGGAATCACAGTAAATGTAAATGGTTCTATATTTACACTCGCCTTGTGAAGAATTGGTATTGCAGAAATGTTATGTTAATTTTAATCTTCTTTGCATGTTGATCATAAGGTTGTTACCTGATAGTATTCTGCTACAAATGCCAGTTATTTCTCCTAGTTTTGTGGACTGTTGAGGTATTGCACAGTATTTGTGTTCAGGGCAAAATAAAGTTTCCCACACCACACACAAAACAATACGTAGTACTATAAATTTCCTTTTAGTAAATTTGGCTGCCCAACTGTGTGGCCGATATTACAACTACAGGCCAGTAGAAACTTTACACTCTATCTCTACATTGCCTAAAATCAAAGTGAAGTTGACACCAAACTGTTTGTGTGCATAAATGTTTTTACTGTGAATTTTTGTTTCTTTTTACACAAAAGAATGTTTTCGGCAGCAGGTATTTATAACAAAGCAAATAAAGTGTGACACTGTTATTGAGCAGAACTATCATGATGCTAAGAAAGTGACACTTGTTATATATACTGGTAATATTATTACTTTTATTGGATAATGTATGTCGTTAGATATAGTGAAAAAAAAACTCGTTAAACATTAGCTTGATGTGAAAGCCAATTTGACAATAGAATTTTTGTGAGCATAAATATTTTTGTAAACCTTGTTTGCACTCATAAAAATGTGTAGCCATAACTGACCCGAACCAAGAACCGACATTTTAAACCAAAAACAGAACCAAACCGAACTAAAAATGTGAGAACAGATCAGCCCTAATAAAATTTAATATTTACAATATTTACTTAATGGCTAGTATACTCTCAACAGTTCTACACGTGGGACTTTTGATCGTTGAGGTGGTGGGGCTGTAGAGGGCTCTGGCAGGCTGCTATGATGTGGAGTACTCTGAATCGATGGGCAACCGGTGGGTAGTGTTAAGGGAGAGGTCTGGATTACACAACCAAGAATTGTCTAGATGTAGTGGTGGCTCCTCTCCTAACTTGAGCTCTAGAATGGGATGAGGAGGGCCTTCAAGTCTGTCTAGTGGGGGAAATAATGTGATGGGTATTTCAGACTGTATTGCTAGTTGATAAGCAATTGGTATTACTCTCGGAGGCATGTATTGCTCGTTTCAATCTCCTCCATAGCCCTCCTTTCCGGGAGTATGGCTTAAGAAAGGATCTGAAGGGCTTTGCAGAAAGCAAGTCGGTGACTCCTATTCTATTGTGTTTGGCTGAATATTCAGACTTGCAGCGAGCAGCACCCAAGGTTGTGCCTTTCGTCCGGCCCCAAAGGAGGCAAAAGCTTTGGTCATGCCATGGCGTGAGCTGGCAGCTCGGTGAACTGTACAATTTTGTGGCAAGGAGGTGTTGGCGTGACAAAATCTGGGCGAGTCTGGGTGAACAGTACAAGCTAGGATTGCGTGTGTGTAGTATCTTTGGCAACAATGTATCCTGTAGCCATGTGTCCTGCCTCTTCAGTACTGTTTAGGGTTAATAACCTGCCCCATTATGAACACCGTGCTCAAAGATGGGGCAAAGTCGTAGAGTGTGCATCCAAAATGTGCATTAATGCATCACGCGTCAGTTTTATCCCTAATTTCTAGTGATAGGAAGATTCGATTATCAATTTCACAGATTCTTGCCTAACTCAAAGAATCTATGTTCCTATTTTTTGCATTCAAAAGTTTGATTCGATTCTGTAACATTTTCTTACGGGGTAGCATATTTTGCAAACTTGGTGGTGGTTGTTGTAAACACAATACAAATAGCTTGTGTGCGTTTGCAGTAGAAATGGGTCAAGTCCAGTTTTTTTCTATTCCGATCCCGATATTGATTCTTTGGTCAATTCTCGATTCCAATCCCGATTTTGATTCTCTTGTATAAAATTTTTTTTATAGTATTGTTTGTTGTTTTTAAGCATAGCATAATATTGAAGAAAGTAGCGATTGTTCAATTTCTAATATATCTTTTTATAAAATAATTTTTACAATGTATATATACTTTGCTGTGACAGCGGCATCCCTTTGACGAGGCAGTTGGGGTTGATGTGGAGAGGGGTACGAAAAGTGCAGTGACGTGGTATATATCCTCTGTGTGAGACGTCTGTGGCTAGTACTGAATCCTGGTTCAATCTTTAGCGGTGGTATCAGCAATGGTATCTAGCGGCGTGCAGTGGTATTCGTTGATCCTGCCACATGGTCTCAGTGGATCGGCCAACGAATAATTATGTCTGGCGTGGTACCTTGGTAGATAGAACAATTTCTAACGTTTCTTCAAAACTGGCGGCAAATCAAGCTTCGTTTGACGTCCCCAGTTAATCGTACGGATCAGTTGGTCGATTTAATAATTAGTAGAAAGAGATCATGCATCAATTTAATTGTGTACATAATGCATTGTTTTGATGCAAGAAACATAAAACCATTTTCCACACGGCATTGATTTTTCGGATCTAGTGTGAAATTTGATGTTTGCATTTTAAGAGTTTCACCAGGTTACAGCTATACAAGATGTCAGGTAATTCGCGGATACGGACTGCACCACATGAATCTATGGTAAAAACGAAGTAGAAAATATTGTTTGGTAAAAATGCATAAGGGACTTAGTTTGCAAAATAAGTTAAAGTAGACATAATGACTTTACTTCACATTAACCACAGCGTACATCAGTATACAAAACGTCAAAACATCATAACAGGTGTTCGAAGTTTACTCTGTCCATAGCAATGGACTTTTTTGCATGTTGGCTGCATGAATAATGCATGGAGCTTGGCCGCCGGATGAACCAGTGGCCATTTCCATGTTCTAGTACTCAATGCATGTGAACTCCATCGCCTCCTTAGCACTACCGAGTTCTGCTCTTTCTCTTGCCGTGTGTTTTACGATGACACATCACATCAGTTTTATATAATTGGAATACCACATGTTTGTTACAATGTTTTTTGGAACTTTCATGGATTTTTTTCGTAAACGAAGCGCCTAATGAATTTTTATGTAAGAGTATTTTCTACTTAGTTTTGACAATAGATTCGTATGGTGCAATCTGTAGCCGTGATTTACCTGACTTCCTGTATTTCACGTTTGAGGCTTCAAAACACGTGGGCTGTATGTAAGGCAGACTTGAGTATTCACCACTTGCCTCATCACCTCCATGCGCAAGGCATTCAACTGGCATGCAGTCTTTCCATTGGCAGCTTACAAGAACGTGATGTTATGTGGTAAAGTAACGTCTTATGACGTGCTAAAAAGTATAATGTCCGACTAAAGTAAACTGTTAAATTTCTGTAAAAATATTTAGCAGCTAAAACTGATTCTATTAACAGCAATTATAACAATTTAATACCCAGAAAAATAATCCTTGTAGTTTAAATGAGAAATTTAAACTTTTCTTTGGGTTGCAAACATCTCTTAAATGCCTTATATGTTAACACACTGTTGCAAAATATCCAACCGTTTTTAACATTAGGTTTTTGACCAAACCTGTGTAATGGACTTGATGAGCCAGCCAGGCAGAGCCCTTGTGCACTATCAGGTTGCCTGTGAAGGAGTTGCGATGCCATGCTGTAAGTAAAATGCTAGGGGGTGGAGACAGATTTCTTGAGAGCCATGCTGGGGGTGCCTGCAGGTGACTGTGTCGCTGTGGGGGACCCAGGCAGAAGAGTTTGATGGCAGCCTGCAGCCAGTCGTCGCCATCAAGTATGGCAAGATCAATGACTTTGGGGGAGGGCGCTCAGTCACCCTGATGCAGTCAAGCATGCTGCAGGTGAATCCAGACATCCCGGAGGCCCACCGCCTGCGCGGATGGTTTGACAACTACGGTGCACACCAGGACACCACCAGCATCTCCACCCGCACCGCAGGAGGCAGTGGTGGAGGTACTGCTAATTCCCCTTTTCCTTTCTGGTTACTGTAGTGTTTCTCATGAGCCCCCTTTTTGGCACCCATGTTTGTTATTACTTGGCTTAAAGAGAAACCCATTAGTGAAGAGAGTCTCTCTTCATGATAGGGTGAACACTGAGGTCTCTTGTAGATGTCAATAATCATGAGTGCCCAGGGTTCAGAACCGAGTTATTTTGACTTGGTTTGTTTTTGTGTTTGAATTAAGGACGTCTCATATGAGCAGCACACTTAATAGCTGACGTGTTCCCCTTTAGAAATATTCCATTGCTATCACTTTGTCTGGCTTATCCCTTGAGTAGGGTATCTGGCACCATTAAGTGTCTCTGATCTTATTAATGTTTGAAAGGTAACTTGTATTTGGGAGAGATTTCAGACATTACAAACAATGTGATGCATCAGAGTATTTACCTAATTATTGATATTGTGACTTGTGGAAGTGTATTTAGTGATGTCAGTCCATTATTCCTTTTCCCCCTCTTCCTTTTCCCCTCTTCCTTTTCCCCTCTTCCTTTTCCCCTCTCCTCCTTCTCCCACTCCTCCTCCCCTCTTCTCCTTCTCACCTCTTCTCTTTCTCCCCTCTCCTCCTGTCTCCCCTCTTCTCCCGTTCTCTGCTTTTGTTCCCCCTATATTTCCATTCCCTCCTCTCCGTCCTTTTCCCCCTCACATTCCTTCTCTCCCCCTTACTTTCCCCCTCTTCCTTTTCCACACTCGTTCTTTCTTCTCCCCCTCTTATCTATTTCTCCCTCTGCCTACTCTTCCTCTTCTGCCCACTTTCCCCCTTCTGCCCACTTTCCCCCTTCTGGCCACTTTCCCCTTCACACTTTCCCCTTCACACTTTCTCCCTTCTGTCCACTTTCCCCTTCTACCCACTTTCCCCCTTCTGTCCACCTTTTCCCTCTTCCCCATTTTCCCACCTCTGCTCTCTTTCCCCTTCTCCCTCCACTTCCCCCTCTAATTCCTCTTCCCCCTATCTACACTTTCCCCACCTCCACTTCCCCCTTTACCACAATTTCCTCCTCTACCACCACTTCCCCTTCTACCACCACTCCCCCCTCTACCACCACTCCACCCTCTTCTTACCACTTTCCCCTCTACCACCACTCCCCCCCTCTTCATACCACCTCCCTCCTCCTGCCTACTTTCTCCCTCTTCCACCACTTTCCTCCTTTTCCTCCACTTTCCCTCTCTTTCACTAAGTACCATTCTTGAGTGTACTGATGTTTACTGTCACTTTTTAAACTCTTATTTCTTTGTAGTGTGAGGAGCTTGTTGTGCAGGTATGGAGGGGGAGTGGATCACACTGCAGAGTGCCCTGGACTCAAAATTGGGAGCAAAGGACGTGGCAGACTACTTCACCTGCAAGGCCACCATCGTGATGATCCGCACAGAGAACACCACTTACCAGGCGTGCCCAGGCACAGATTGCAACAAGAAGGTACAGGCACTACATGCGGCATCTCCTTTCTATTTGGCTGGCTAGTTAGTCGACTCTTGATGTATCGTTATGCAGGGGACCGCCAAATATTTCCATGCATGCTGGATTTCAGTAGATATGTTTTCTGACATGTACTGAAGCTTGACCAGAGGGAGGGGAGTGAAAAGTGAAACATTTAACACTAAGTTGAGTGTTAGAATGATTACAATCCAGAAGTGAGGCTTAATACCCCTTCTATTGCCACTTTCGGGGTATCTGCTCCTTACCACCTGGGTTACTAGACAGGCCCAGGTTAGCTAGGAATAATATGTAATCTAATTGCTGGCTAGATCTTGGTTCCTCCACATTGGGAAGCTGATCGGGTTCTAGAATTTCTTAACTTCGGCCTAGACCAAGGGGAAAGAGGGTTAAACCTTATAGTGAAAAAAATGGGTGCTGCACTCTTACACTAGCTTATCTCTGCTAAGGGTGTCGCTGGCTCTTCTGAATTTAAACTTTCTGTGTTGGGTTTAGGACAATCACGTGACTGCGTTTAAATAGTTATTATAATTTTTCTCAACCATGTGTCTGTTATCTCAGTTGCAGAGTTGCTTGTAGATCCTGTAGGCACGTGATTTAATATAATAATGAGATGCAGCATGGGATTCTCGATGATGGGACAAATTCGCAAGTAGAGAGGGCATGCCAACTGCGCAGGAATGCGTCATGTATCAATACATCAATAAAATACAACTTTAAACCTTATAAAACTTTGCTGAGTATAATATATTAAAAAACATTTCACCTAAACTCGTTTAAATAAAGAAAGCACTGTCTCAAAATACATTATATAACTGATTGTAATCTGACACCAAATGCAAGCTGACCTAAAACTTTTAAACCTTCTGAAAATGAAAATTATATGACACCGAATGGAAGTCAAATTTTGAATCCCCTGTGCACACTCGATAAGCTGTGAGCACACGGAGAAGTTATCAATTGAGTTGTTTGTTCACAGCGGCGGTTTGGGAAGGGGTGGCAGCAGGAGGATTACCCCTTCATGCTGCTACATGTTGCTGACACCTACCGCTCGTGGCAAATGTATGTCTTAAAGTAATTAATTATATTTTACTGCAAAGAAAACTTGTAATTTTGAGACAAAAATGAATAAACTGACGCATACCGCTTATACCATTTATCTAAAACGATTATGACTCATCTTACTGCAACAGTAGTGTTCTTCTTCTACACACGTGAGACAAACATCGCACCATCTCGCACACACAAGTAATGGTCTGACACAATCCTAGAGGGCGGCTGGACACATGGATACGAGGGGTTGCAAAAGACAGCGGCGTGCCACCCCCTCCCCCTCCCTGAAGCTGAGAGCCTACAAGCCATCAGCCACGTTGGGCCATGCATGAGGATATGCGAAGGCCGAGAGTTGACCAGAGGGTGCTACCCCCACTCCGGCCTCGCAGCTGAGGGCGGGCATGTGATGTCCCGTCACATGCCCTCCCCCGCGACACATGCTACCCTTCTATATAAGTCGGTGCGCGGTGGACCTCACGAGTTGTTCCTGCAGTCTTCTCTGAGCACCTGGGTGCTGGAGCCTACTACTACTGCTAGATCTTCAACAGCCCTTCCAGAGGCTGTCGCCAGCCGACTCAACAGTCTTCAGCAACCACAAGAGGCTGCCATCCTTAACGTCGCTGTTAGAGCCCTGCAGCACCGCTACCGGACGCTCCAGCGATGCCAATCACCAATAGTTACCAGAATCTTTCTATAGCTACCAGACATACCACACGTAATTTCTTTGTCTCCTACAGACACCCTATTTAGAGTTAGGTTTTTATTAAGTAATTTTCGACAGTTTGTATTTCACTTCCCCAACTAGTATACTCCTGGCTACTGTAGGATTACTTCCAACCACCAGTCTTCTAGGCAGGAGAGCACATGTCACCGTATTTTATAAGCTCTTAATAAACACTGCTTTGTTTCTCTTAACTGCGAGTCTCATTCATAGAGTACTTTGTAACAAACTGCAGGGAGGACCTCAACCTGAGTACCGCCGCCCGGGGAAACAGGTAGTTATTATTACTACGAATTAGCTACATTTGGAGACTTCCCCTCAGGCAGCACCAAGTTGAATACACACCCATTAGACGTCCATCTATTTTATTCCTATCAAGTATACAGGTACTGGAGGAGTAGAAGAGGAGCTCCGAATATTAGAAACACTTCTCAACCAAGGAGAAACAGTACATCGAGTTGTATGCCTACCGGAGAACCTGTGTGCTGGTGGGGATATTTGCTTAGGTGCGGCCTGACCTTGGTTGGGTTCCCACACCCTGTAATAGTTTTGGCAACCCATACGGTTCCAACGCTTCTGATCAGTCCGCAACCGTGGGGAATCTTCTGAAGCACCGGAGCGTGCGTTGGCAAACTGTTACCAGGCAACACTAATCTAGGGCTATCCGTGTCCGTGGTGAGCTCCTCAGTAGCTAAACCCGCTCTATGCCATTTAAGGTGATACACTGCGCAAGGAGGGAGGAGCAAAGAGTTGCTCATCTTGCTGCCAGGCAACCGGCTGGTCTCGTACCACTCACAGCTAGTCGATGAGCCGAACGAGATTGCGCCGCCTTACTCCGATCATTGGCACAACCTACGTCTACTGTAACCAGTACAGGTTCTTTCCCATCAGCACTGCTGCGCACGCATCCGACCTGCTATCCTGTTGTAAGAGGGTTAATTAATCAGACCAAGGAACGGTTGGGCATCTCGAACAGTAACTTTTGGAACAGAGCCTCAGCAGACTGGAATGGTGAGTTTTGTGTCGTATCACGTCGTGCCCTCACTACCGCTCAAGCAGAAGAAGAACAACTCGAATCAGCAGTGTCCAGCTACCCCTCACCTGCAAGACTATGACAAGTCACCTACCGTTAGCACTTCCCGCCCATCGTCAACTTAAACCAACTCCAATACGAGTAGTAACCCAGATCAATCAAAGGGACTGGTGAATCGTAAAGTCAATAACTTTGTTCCATCACATAAGGCCACGTGCCTGACCACTATATCTAGCCGCAAACAAGAGTAAGTCAACCTGTAAGAACAACTGACCGAAGTGCAACCAAAGCCACAAGATCAAGATCCAGCCCTAGCTAATCGGACCCGCGTCAAATGATTTTGTGGTGCCCAACGTGTGCCATCAGCTAGTTAATTGTTCGCAGTAAGAGGCCGAACCAGGTCTCTCGACCTCGAGACCTAGGAGTCAAACTGTGTTAACCCAGTGAACTTCGGGGAGTCAAGTAAAAACCCCATCGTGCCCAAGAAACAATAGCCATGTCTAATCCCAAGACCCAAAATGCAGCCATACCAAATGTCAAGGTATAAGCTCATTAAGAATCGAATACACGTATTGTTTAAATTCATTTCATCACCTCTGCCTAGGTTGGTCAGACGATGTACGAGATACAGCAGGTCTCGAATACCATTGCGAAGTCTGTCGGCAACAGCCAACAAGTTTTTGTAGCAATGTGACTTGCCTTGGCCTGGGCATTAAATGGGTCAGATGCACCACGTGCAGCGAGCCCTTCCATAACCTGTCCATAGGATGGCCCAATGAGCGCATCACTATGCCAGGTATGGCGTACCAATGTGAAAAATATAGGAAGAAACACGTCCCCTACTCCCGTCGATCGAGGCCGTCCAGGATATACATACAGCCTAAGACAGCACCCGGCCACCCAACGACCGGATGCGATGATATACAGATCACTGACTTCGCCTGTCGTCCGCACGAAGTGCGAGAAAGAATTCCGGGACACCCATTTACCTCCGAAACAATAGGTAGACAGAGCCCAACTACACATGAAAGGTGTAACATTAACCTGGTGGGAAAAGTATGGGGACTTTCTTACGAACTGGAAGCAGTTCTGTAGTCGCATGAGAATTCACCAGCGAGGAGGTGTGGGCACGGTTTACGACCTAGTTCTACAGTCAGACACGGATACCCGAAGATGAGGCTGAAATTTTCATACATTGCAAAGAGCAAATGTTCCGGTGCATATCCCCGGAGGTTTCGGAAGCCATGGCTGTCCGTTCGATAGAAAGGATACTTTTACCCAGCCTGAGGAACTTCCTCCTCACAGTCCGACCAACAACTATCGACGAACTAGTTGAGAGGGCACGAGTAGCCGAACAGAACTGCATTGCGCAGTCTAATATAGAATGGTCACTACCTGTGAAAACCCCGGAACGACGAGCCGTGCCGGTCGAGTCACACAAGAATGTTCCTGCACCCCAGACATGCACGACATTCCTGCTAAAGTGTTGGTTCTATCCCGGTAGTTATTGGAACAAGGGCTGCCCCGGCAAGCCAGCTGAGTCAGCAGGACCACCATTTAAATCCTATAAGACGTCAGCCCCCTCAGCTGCGAGGACTACAGAAAGACAGACTCCCGCTATCAAGTCGGGAAACGCGCCTTCGTGGTGCAAAGTGGGCCGCCACTACCGGACCACAAGGGCCCAGAATCCAGGGCTTAAACGAGGATCCAGCACTTCCCATAGCTCTCCACATCAAAGTGGAAATAAATGGAGACAGAGTCTTGGCGCTACTTATTCCCATGCCACTGCGAACTTCATTAGAAGTGATGTACTCACATCAGAGCAATTAGCCAGCATGCGCCTGCAAACCGAACCTGTCAGAATGGCTCAACCTAACACAATCATATAGGTAGGCGGCCGTACTAAGGTACAGGGGAACATTCATCGGCTTGCAACTCCCTCCAAATTTATAGGGTCAACCACGTTATCAGAAGCATTTATACTCAGCTGCCCATGGCTTAGGCAGCATCAGTACATTGTTGATCATGGACAACGCCGAGTTTACATGGGCAAGTACGGAAGGATAACAGTTAATTGGGACCACAGCCCAGAGGACATCATACCCACACCCATCAAACCCATGAAGGTGAATCACGAACTCAGCAAAACTGAGTTTATCCAATTGCAGCAGGTACTAAATGAACACGCCAAGGCATTCGGACATGGGTGGTTGTTGCGCCAGACTCGATCCATCCAACAGAATATCTGGACCACAACCAACACCCCTGTTTATAATCGACCGTATTGGGTATCTGCCTTCCGACGCGACCTGATAATGGACCAGGTTAACGACACAAAGGACCAGGGGATTGTAGAACCCTCGAATTAACCTTACAACTCCCACATGGTTCTAGTACCCAAGAAGGATGGAAAGCTGCGCTTCTGCATTAATTACAAGGGCCTAAATGAGATAATGCACCCTACTGCTCTCCCAGCCATCGCCCTTACTCATACCCTGCGGGACATTGGCAAAGTCACGATCTTCAGCACCTTGGATATGGAATCTGGATACTGGCAAATTGTGGTACATCCCGATAGCCGCAAATATACTGCATTTACCACACCAGAGGGCGAAACCCTACAATTTCAAGTGATGCCTTTCGGGTTAAAGAATGCCCCAACCTCCTTCCAACGCCTAATGTCCGCAGAGGTATTGACCAGGTATGTCGGAGAGTTTTACTTTGCATACCTTGACGACATAATCATATACTCAAACAGCTGGGAGGAGCACCTTGAGCATCTGCAGCGGGTACTAAAATGCTTAGAACAACCTGGGATTACTTGCAAGCTTTCCAAGAGCTTTTTCGGCAAGTCCTTCATCGATTACCTGGGACATGTCGTGTCACCTGAGGGAAACTTCCCACAGCAAAATTCCATACGAGCCATTGAAGACGCAGACGAACCGGCCAATAAACGACAACTACAACGGTGTCTGGGTCCGTACAACTGGCTATGCGACTTTGTGCCGAACATTGCGCAACTCATGGCACCATTACATCCACTCCTGGAAAAAGACACACGTTGGCGATGGGGACCAGAGCAACAGCGAGCCTTCCACAACCTGAAAACAAGCATCGGAAATATGCAGCAGCTACACCGACCCCAAGCAGATCAACCATTGATCCTACAAACCGACGTGTGCCAGAACGGACTGGGAACCGTCCTCTTCCAGCTGGACAACAACCACCAACCCTGTGTGATAGCATATGCCTCCAACCGCCTCAACGAAACAGAGCAACTTTATCACATAAACAAACCGGAATGCCTGGCCGTTATCTGGGCAGTGCGTAAGTACAGTTACAATCTAGAAGGCCAGCACTTCGTCTTGCGAACGGACTCGAAAGCCCTCCCATGGCTGCACGAGTCACGAAACAACAAAGCCAAGCTCAGTCTGTAGGATATGTTTATCACCGAAATCGACTTAGAGGTACAGCACTGCCCAGGAAAAACGAACGGCCTGCCAGCCATCCTGTCCCGTTTTCCTACGCTGGAGGAGAAAGCCGTGGAAGAGGAAGGGGAAAGGATGTCCCCTCCCCCTCAAGTAGAATGAAGCCCCAATGTGCAGATCCGTCTCCTCCAGATTACCCAAAATCAAATCTCGATAAGCCAACAGGAAGACCTCGATGTACACCGGCTCCTGCAAGAGCATCCACAGCGCTTCGTAGCTGTCGTTTATTGGCCGGATTCCATATCCAAGGTGCTGAAGAGCGTGGCCTTGCCAATGTCCTGCAGGGTATGGGTGAGGTCGATGGCTGGGGGAGCAATAGGGTGCATTATCTCGTATAGGCCCTTGTAATTAACGCAGAAGCACAGTTTTCCATCCTTCTTGGGTACTAGAACCATGTGGGAATTGTAGGGTGAGTTAAAGGGTTCTACAATCCCCTGGTCCTCGTGTCATTTACCTTGTCCATTATCAGACCTTTTCTATCATAACACTACAGCAAGCTCCAGGATAGTTAGTGACGTTTTTCCCCGCCTTCTGTAAGTAAGGCTTGATCATACTTTAATATTATCCCTCATTTGTAGTATGTCGTAATTTTTAGTGTTTTTTATTTCAGGTTTTGTGTTTATAATTTTTGTAAGTAACCACAGCGATATGTTGATTTTTGTGGCGACATTGCAGTAGATGAAGTAGGTCGTTGGGAGGCGTGCCTGGCGTATTCCAGCCACCCCACAGCATAGAGTGAGCGCTGATACAGCAGCCAAGCAGTCCAACACTAAGGTTCCCACCTACCTTACTTCAAAAAATTTTTTCTTCTACAGTGCTACTCCTGCCTAGAATTTCAAGATGAGGGACCTATGCCTTTCTCTGCTGAACCTTCACGATGAGTCTTCATCTAAACGGGGAAGGGGGAAATTGTCGCATGACCCTTATACCAATTATCTACAAATGATTATGATTCATCTCACTGCAACCCTAGTGTACTACTTCTACACGCATGAAATTCAAACCCTGTGCCGTCTCGAACATGGAAGTAACGGTCTGCTACAGTCCTGGAGGGTAGCGGGACACGGAAATGCCTTGATTTTTTCCGAATTCCGATACTGGGAAAAAATCTGAAATGAATTTTACTTAAGAGACTGGACTATAGATTCTTGTATACCTTTATAACGGGACTTATCGAAAGTATTGAGTATCGCGGTGTTCTTATCAATAGAATTTTTCTATGTGTTATATTATCGACACAAGAATATCTTGGTCCACCATTTTCCCAATTGTCATGAAGCAACAGTGTTTTCATTCTGCAGTGAGATTATTCGTTTCAGAAAGCCGATGAAATGTTGAATTTATTTAATGATTCAGATAATTAATTTGTATTGATGGCAGTGAAACGTGTAGTAAGAATTGTAACAGAACGTGTATTTAGGAGTTGCAAATAGGAATTTCAAACAGTAAGTCAGTGGGCCAATTGGATAAAAACAAAGCCTTGTTAGTGATTATTTCAGCAATGTAGAATAAACTTGTAAGTAAATGTAATGACTTGATTTCAATTGAATAAACAAAATGCTTTGTTTAAAAGTAAATTTCGGAAAAACCTTGGGAGAAATAAGTATTTACTGATAAGTAATAGCTTATACGGACAAGTACGAACATCCTTCAGTAACTTGTTACAAGAGAGCACGTAGGAGTGTGTGACCATTTTTCGTTCGCTTTATGTATGGCATTTAAATCCGGTGGAAACCTTACCCAACGGTGTGCTTTTTCCACATTGCAGTCTGCTACACTATGCACAGTTTTGCATACAGTGGAGTAGTAAACTCCCAATCATCTGCGATACTTGTTTGGAATCCTGGGTCGCTCAGAAAACTGAAGAATATTTCCATCCTTTGACGTGAACTAAGAGCACCTACTCGTGTTTCTTCAGATTCATTTAAGAAATGATTGGACAGGTAATCTGCACTTTCACTTTCAAAACGCAGCAAAACTTTTGACCAACTCGGACTTATACTTTGTCTTTCTTTGTAACTTTTCACATTTCTCATGCATATAAAGTTTGCCATGTCTCAAATACCTATAAATATAAAACCACAACTATGCTATTTAGCTACTTCCTTAAAATAGTTCAAGTGTTTGCTTAGTACTCCCAGTCAATTCTTCTTTTTATTCAACTGGAAACCAGTATTTACTGGAAAATCGCTCAGGCAGTACTCGTCAAATAATTAATTGCTGGAAAACTAAGGGGTTTACTTATTTGTACAAGTAAACTTGAAGTAGATACTTAGGTTTTATTCAAATAGTTGTAGGTAAATGCTTCAAAACTGTAAGTAAAAGCATTTACTTTTTTTTATTCAATACTCCCAGTGTGTATTATAAATAACGTATTTCGAAACGGTTATTGAAATGTATGTGGTGTAGAAAATTAATATTTCAGATCTGTTTTGCAGTGTAAAAATAACACGTTTACTGTATGGAAAACTAACTTCGCCAAAAATATTTACGTCTCAAGCTTGTTTAATATTCGGATTGGTACTAACTTCATATTTATCATGTTTTCTTTTGGTTAAAACTTGGCAGGTTATATAATAATTTGAGGACGTGGCCGAATTGGCAGATTTTTGTTAACAAAATGATCACATGACCTGATTTAGTATACAAAAATGGTGACGTATTTGGTATTTCATATTGTGTATCTAGCGAATGTTAGCAGAAATAACAAAATGACAAAATCAGTGCCATGTTTGTTTTTACTTTAAAAACATATGAATGCGTAAATAAAATGATTTTTAAAACAAATAATTGTACATAAAAATACACTAGGCATGTTTTAAAAAGCAAGTAAGTGTTGTGCTATGTTTGTATATTGTGCAACTAAATCTCTTAAAAGTCATTATTGCATTATTTATTATTTTCGTATTTATTAACATATTTGTAGCATTCCAGTGATATTTGCAGAAATATTACGACCTTTTGAAGCATTACGTTTAGATAAAAATATTTTTCACTGTTAATGTAATAATGCATTGCTGCGAGTGCTAAACAAGTGACTGTCGATATCACAACTGATACCTATCAAATCACGAATTTACAAAATAACGAGCAAATTTTCTGCTCTTCCATTTAAAGAGTGTATAATTAAAAATGATAGTCTTGTAAGAAGAGGTGCAAAACAATGCAGTCTCATGAAAGATTTTAAACTCAAAAGTCTGTCCCAACCCCATCCAATCCACTATCAATAAAATTAACGGAGCCCCAGAAGTATGACTTTACATAACAAAAACAAGGTAGGTTGGTGTGGTAACCTACATTAATCACAGCATTTGTATACACTCATTGTTTTCTTCATAGACAGAGTAGCTGTTTAACAAGAATACATTGCAGCCGTGCTATATTTCTAGAACTCTCAAAATTTAGTAATCTTATGTTCGCTATTCTGAATGCAATATTTCTAATTTTTACTTGCCATTTCTATTTACAACCGGTATTTCATATTTATTTTACATGTTTTGTGTGTGTACAATCTGTGAAAATAAGGTACACAAAACTACAAACAGAATAATAAATTTATCTTGGTAGCAGCAGAATTGCTATTGTTTTTCATCTGGTGATAAACAATTCCCACATTTCCTCTATCTGACTTAATCCAGAAAAAAAAAAAGGAATGCTTATTTTTCTAATTAAAATTTGTAAGCTTTCTTAGTTGAAACTTTACATGTGAGTATATGCACATTTTTGATATAAAAATTTTGAATATTATTTTTAAATTTAAGTAATTTCAGAATAGGGATTTTGTACCTATATTATAAAGTGAATTTCTAATACTTTTATGGTAAGCTTATTAATACTATAAATGTGAAAATAAATATGGTATGGAAGTTATCTTAAATTAATGTATATTTCACCCAAGGCAACGAATAAGTATATTTATGCTTTGCACCTCATACTAAGCAAACACATTTCGATATTGTATGAGTCTTCTCTAGGGGAAATCATAGTTTCTGGTCTGAAACACTGAACAAATGTTAGATTATATTAAATTTTTGTTGTGAAATTGTGGAACTTTTATTACTTGAAATAATGTGTGTGTGAAGAAAATTAGTGTATGTAAAATTGCAGCGGGCAGTTTACGTGTGTTTTGATAGTTTTTATCAATTTTACTGATGGAAACTTTAATAGTTGGCAAGTCTGCATTAGTATCAGTTGTAGACAATTAAGTCAGGTTATTACTGTCTTCAGACAAAAATTACAGTATTTCGGTGTGTATACAGTAAAATCTTGTTAATTCTAAGTAGATTAATTCCAAATCATATATAATTTGAAGTGTGTATTCACCCCCAAATGGAAGAATAGGATTTTATATGATTGTGCAGGAGTTTTCAAGTCTGTTGACTGGTTTTCATTGCCTCTACTGCCTGCTGAAGAGGTGGAAAGATGCGACAGTGCGACATACTGCGTGAAGTTTGGGAGAGTAGGAAAAAGAAAATTCCAGGTTGCCTGTTGTGACAGTTGTTGGGAGGGAGGGAGAAAGCTTTGTGAGGTGTGGGTGTGGCTTGATGATGGTAAGAGAAAAGGAGTGAAGCGGTGTGAGTGTGGCTGGAGGATGGAAAGAGGAAGGAAGCGAAGCAATGAGGGTGGCGTATCTAATGGGACGGATGACGGACAGCCTGTGGAGAGTAGACTGTTAACTGTTGGGGGGGGGGGGGGGGGAGATGATGAGGGGAGTGACCTTTTCTTTTTTTATTTAGTATGTAGTTTTTGGCGTAATAATTAGGCCTGAAGCCAACAATTACAACACCTATATTTTACTGCACATTAACATACAATCAATGACCAAGATAAATGAAACAAACTTATTTTTTGGTCATTCCTTCAAATTTTTGTCTTTTTCGACCAAACATTTTATGGTTCCCACAAACATGATTGTAACTTCAAGAGTGTAGTTATTCCTGGGCCCGAGGTTGTGTTTACTTTGGAAAGGGAAAATGAGCATTTCGTAAGACGTTATTTTCTTTACTTAAACGAGTCTAGGAAAAATGTTTTTTAGTGTATTTGACACAGTCGGGTGAGACACGAGACGAACAATGACACAAATATTTACTGGTGATTTGGGCACCAGCGGTGCTTCCCAATCACTGCACTATTGAGACTCAGGGTTCTCAGGGATGCTGTGGGTTGTGTGTGTCCGTCTCACCCGTGCGTACTTACAAACACGTAGGCACTACTAAACATATTTATTACTCGAAAAATGCATGCGGCTATGACACTGTCACTACAAATGAAAGAGGTAAGTTCATTGTGAGACTTGTTTTTATTGATACTGTGCGTACAAATCAACGTGCCATGTGGTATTTAGCTAACTCCGCTTGGGTGCTCCCCAGTCCGCAATTAATTTAGCGCACGTCTAGGGGATGAACTCATGGCGGTGTATGAAAACAAAATCTTCACAAGGGAAGAGAGTCGACAGCCGCTAGGATGGACTGGCGACTTTTCCCTGAAGATAGGGCACAGTGAATTACAAATTGAAACCCTGATGATACATTAACACGTGTGATTACTCGGCATCACTAACGCAAACTCGTCGGGACTCGCCCTCCAGCACGTGGGTAGTGTGGGTGACGGCCTATATACAGAGTCAGCAAGGACGGGAATAATTGCACCATACACAAATTACAAAATGTCATAAACCCTCAAAGATACATGAAACAAAATGGGACACGAGATGAGTATTCACAATAAACACACACATGTATGAAAACAAGTTTAGATGGCGCTTGATGAAGTTCATAGCGGACTACGTGGTGCAGATGGAATTTCAATATTGCTTCGTGGAAACTGCAAATTAAATTCAGTCAAAATATTATTCTTGAGAAAAGTATTCGCTTCATGATTGAAGGGGTTACAAGCTTGTAACATGCCTGATGGCAGTAAAATCAAACATTAAAGTGACAGCGTGGTCAAGTACAGAAAGCATCAATTTACATGAAATTACACGGAACCCTGACAAAAATTTAACATAGAACCTTGAATAAAATATTGAACATACGATGTTACATAAATAGCTCTCAAAATGCAATGATGGCGTATACAAATACTCAGCGGTCGTCGGCCATGTGGTTATACGTGATGTTGCTATAAAATATTCAAACATGAAAAGTACCTGCAAATACATACATAAAAACAAAGTCCTTAAAATTGTGCGTAGCAGTGATGCAGAAATTAACAATGAAGCCACTAACATAGGCGGATGGCGCCTGATTCAAGTTGCGCGGGTCGGGTGACCTCTCCGACATCTTTCTACTACTCCTCCTCGATTAAGTTAAAAATGCCACAAGGGCGAAGTAAATTAGTAAAGCGGAAACATAATGCTGGGGAAATGTCTGGTAAAAGGTTGTATTGCGTACATGACAGTGTCTTACCTCACCAGCTCTCCTCGACAGACTGTCCAGAGACAAGCGTCGCACGGACTTACCATGGCTGCCTACGAGGTTCACATAAGTGGAAGTTCTATGCACACAGAGTAAAATATTTTATTAGTGAAAATAAAGTGGCACAAATTAAATTTAATATTCTTTTACATTTTTATAATTCTCTTATGAATTTTCATATCATTTCAGTGTCTCTTTATGATGGCGTTCATGCTGGAATATCAGTGTTCTTAATCTCGGTGCCACAGGCACTTTGAAATTCCTAACCAAACAATTTTAAAATAGCAACAAACACTTTAAGACATATTAAACCCTACAAATTTAATATAACACATTTTACATTGAAAACAACATTTATGTGAAACTTAAAAATTATTGGCCCCTTTGCGCATGTGTGGGACACGTGACATGTGCATGGTGAGCGCCGCCGTGGGCTCTAGCGCTGCTGGCTGTTTACTGGCGTCATATTATTAACGTAATACGTTTTCTAAAATTCAGTGCTAAGGGCATTGGTATGGGGGTATCGTCGTATTGGTATCTGAAAACATGGTATTGAAACAACTCTACTTAAAATCTGTGAATTTTACGCCAGATACAATAAACTCCAACCTTATGGGAAAAAATAGCCTTTAACCACAAAAGAAAACTTCTTTGCAAATAATAATTCCTCGTTAAAATGTTTTACGTTACATTTGCTTTGAAGTGCAAGTGATGATAGGTGCAACTATGCTGAGTGACAAATAATCTTGATAAAATTTCTGTTAACCAAGCACAGTTTATTTGCTGAGGCTGGCGTGTGGAGGCAAGCAGGCGTGGCCGACAGACATGCTTTTTTCTTTTGTTAGACAACAGCTTCCCTCTCATGGCGCGCAAGCGGAGGAAGGAAGGTGCACAGCTGAAAGAGGGGAAAGAAAGAGAGGACGTTAGGTCGCCACGCGGGTTGCTAGGTAACCACTTCCCTCTCAGACGTGTAGGCGATGTAGCAAGCCAGACTCATGCTGCAGCACAGACGTGTTGTGAATACAGTATGTGCCGCAGAGACATCATAAACTTCAGTGCACGGGATGTATTCCATGACTAGATGTTTCAATGAACAACCAGCTTAAAAACAATTATTGTGGGAAATCTCTAAGACTGATCCAAAATACCGTATTTACTAGTGAATAGTGTGCACCATGATATTTGCAACAAATTCCAGGGAAAACATTTTTAAAAATAAATTTACACCAAAAATTTGTGGTGCCTTGTTTGTAAGTACGGAACAAATTATTATTTTTTACATTAATGTCTTGATTGTGATGTGTTTTAAAAAAAACTTTAAATAACTTGGGTGCAATAAGCCAAAATAAAAAAATTCCTACAACCTTGCAACACTTCCAGCTTGGTTTTTCTTCTTCTTTCTTGTTTTAGAAGTGACAGGTTCTACCTTTTTTGCCGTCCCGGAATGTCACACTATCCTTCTCTAAAAAAAGAAAAAGTGTCGCCTTGTCCCGTCCCTGAACGTATTTTGCTATTCTCTGCCATGGAAACAAAGAGGGCTTGGTGGAATTATCAACCAGAAACATCTGGGTGATATTTTTGGGGGGGGAGGGGGGTCGTAAACTTGTGGCAGCTCTGGTTTGCGGCTTGACAGGATGCCATTAGATAAGGGGAGGAGTTGGGTTGCAACAGACATATAACTGAAGGGTTGCTGAGAGAGAAAGATAAAGAATGGAGAGGAGTGATGTAAGAGCAAGAGATGAGACAACAGACAGTTCGGCCACTTCCTTCAACATTCCCGTACAATTTATCGCAACCCTTCCCCATCATTTTCCCCCCCATGAATAGATTGCACCCCAGAAATTTTTACCTTTATTTTGGGAAAAAAGGGCGCGCTATACACAAGTAAATACGGTATACTTTGATTGTCTCACCATCCGATAATGATATAAGCAGTTAGCTTTATCATTTGTGTATATAGCCGTTTTGCCGGGACCACTGAAAATCAACTGTGGATACGGTTTATCGGTACACGCTATTTCGGTACGAGTCGACTGTATTATAGGGATACTATAGAGAAGGCTGTGCTCATTTCTGTGGACAACATTGTGAGACATTGGTTCCCTTGTCTGACCATATCAACATACATGATTAGTAGATATGGGGATTTTTGTATTAGCAAAATAAATGCTACAAAATGTGTAATAGTAATTTGTTTGCAACGAAATGCGAAAACAAGAACATGCAAAAACAGAGTTTCAAGCTACAAATTCAAAATCTACTACCACAATTTATTCAAACGCCACCTAGATTTTGTATTGAACACATTGACACGAGTTGAGGCTATCGGGACGTTTTCCAACACTGGGCAGCTGAGAACTAAGGACATGACATCGCGAATGGTGGTTTTACGATTTTTCACGCGAAATTACAATATTTTTGACGAATTACGTGAAAATTATATGTTGAAATGCCATTTTTTGTGCAAAAATGTACTTACATCGTAACATTCTACTGAAATAAATACAAACAGTGGCTGCAGTTTTCGACACTACATAATGTTATTTGAGATGTTAAATGTACTTAAATAATATGTTGAACAAACAATATTTGTTAAATATGACGAGTATGTTCAGTACCTGCTTCAAAATGTTAAGGTGTGTATAAATAACTTATATAAACAAATATTACCATTTCCATAACATGTGCAGGTTAGCCAATGTTGCTCTTTGCAGAACAAAATTTCTTTCCTTTCAAAACATACTTCGTAATGTTCTGCAGACACTATAAATTCCGCTTTCATAAATAACATTTTTTTAAAACATAATTCCAAATATAAACATTTTTTACAGATGCCATTTTGTGTACCGATGTTGGCCAAACTGACTTGTAAGAAAAATTTGATGTTTTTCAGTTTGGTATTATGTTTGTTGTTACCTGAGATGGACCAAACCATTTTTGACACTATAAAATTTTTTCATTTATGTAATATTCATTTTCAAAATTGGTTTGTTACTAAGAGTTCCGATACTTCGCGTTTTTTCGATGTATCTGGTATGGTATTGGGCCGATACTTTAGTATCGGTTGTTGACAATGAAGTCAGGTTATTACTTTCTTTAGGCACAAAAATTACCATATTTTGGTTTGTATACGTCACACTTTAAAAGAAAAATAAGAACAAATGCCGTATTTACTCCTGAATAACACACCTTCATTTCCCCCCTCCCCCTACTTTCTCTCATAAAATTGAGGAAAATATACTGGGGAGTGTGCTATACACAGAAAAAAAAAGAGGAACAGGGAGTGTTGGCAATAAATTGCCCCAGGATGTTGAGGGAAGTGGTGGAACTGTCTGTTGTCTCATCTCTCACTCTAACATCACTCCTCTCCCTTCTCTGTCTTTCTCACTCAGCGACCCTTCAGTTATATGTAGGTCGAAACCCCACTCCCCCCCCCCCCCCCCTCGTAACAGGTAATGGAAAAACCAGAGCTGCCACGTGTTTACGGCCCCAACCCCTTGTAATAACACCCAGATAGTTGATGGTCGATAATTCTACCATTCCTCTTTGTTTCCATGGCCGAGGCTAGGGAGCCATGTTAGACGGCCGGGTTGGTGGGGGGGGGGGGGATGGACGAGGAAGGACCCCCTCCCCCTTTTTTATTTCCAGCTAAGGGTAGTGCCACATTCGAGCACCGCAAGAAAAGAGAGCCGGTTACTGCTAAAAGGAGAAAGGAGAAAAAAGAAAAACGAAGCTGGAAATATTGAGTAGTAGGAGAAGGACGTTTCTGGAATTTTTTTTATTTTGGCTATTTACACCCAAATTATTTAATTAAAGTTTTTTCCAAACATAACACAATCACCACACATTAATGTAAAAAAGAATCATTTGTTCCATATGTACTAACAAGTTACCCCAAATTTTTGAAGCAATTTTATTTAAAAAAAAAAAATCCATGGAACTTGTTACAAAAATCATGGTGTTTGCTATACGTGAGTAAATACTGTATACGTCGTTCAAAATAGTTGCACCTAACATCACTTGTATTTCAAAGCAAATGGTTTCACCTGAAAATGTTATGCGAAACATTTTAACGAGGAATTATTTGTAAGAAAGTTTTATTTTGGGTTTAAAGGTTGTTTTATCCGTAAGGTTGGTGTTTCATTGTATCTAGCGTAAAATTAACATGTCTTTCAAACTTAATATTTATTTAACTCATAGGGCAGCATCTTTGTGAATAAAATTATATGCCCAAAATCATATACTCTACCACTTGTCACCAAAAAATTGTTTGAACATAGAGCGACTTGTATTATAAGCGTTCATTTTCAGTAACTTTTTGCTATGAGATCTCAGGATTTATATTAATTAATTTCAATAGACATGAATCTTTGAATAAACTGATAATATGTAAGTGCCTGTTTGACACTTTTTGCCGTCTAATAGTGGGTAGGTAAGTGCCGAGCCGAGTGCAGTGTAACTCATGACGGAAAATCAGATAACGTGGTGTTGAATTATTAATTATTAAAGACAGTGAAGAAATCAATTATAATCGCCTCATTTGTATCTCAAAATTACACATTTTCTGTGCAGTAAAGTGTGAATAATTACTTTTAAAAGACAGACATTTGCCACATGTCCAAGGCGTCGCCAACAGGTAGCAATGTTCAGAGGTCATTCTCCCGCCTTGCCCCCCCTCCCCCCTACTAAACTAATAGACATGACACTACCCGATCAATAACTTCTCCATGTGCTCTTAGCTGATAGTGCGCGTGGGACATTAAAAATTTAACTTGCATTTGGTATCATATTATTTGTATTTTCAGAGGGTTGAAAGTTTTAGGGTCAGCTTGCATTTTATGCCGGATTACAATAAATTATATACAATATTTTAAGACATTATTTATTTTAATGAGTCTAGGAAAAATGTTTTTAATGTATTATTAACAGAAATACTTTTTCTAAAATTCAGTGTGAAGGGCATTGGTATCTGGTTTTGGTATCGCGGTATCGGTATCGAAAAACTTTGTATCAGAACAACTCTATTTGTTACTGTTAGTATTTTTGTACAAAGTCATGTTTGCTTACCTGCATTCATTAATTTGCCTTCTTAACTGTAGTGCTAAAATTTTTGTCTCTATGCATTCAAGAACATACAAAATAGTGTAGTGTTAGGTCGACTTTATTTTCTGGCAGCTTAAGGTGAGGTCAGCGTCTTGCTAATTTTGTGTTAGTGGAGGAGCTTTTGACTTTGTGGAAAGTAAAAATTGCTGCCATTGTCTCTTGTTAATATTTTGATTGTGGAGTTATTGATTTTGTGAACAAAAAAAAAAGAACATTGCTACCAGAGCCTCATGTTAAACCTGTGAATAAATATTTTTATTACACTTAAAATATTTGTTGTTAGCTCATAAAATGACATCATCAGCGCCAGGTTATTTTTTCAAGCACGTGCAGAAATGGGTGAATAAAATTACTTTTAAAACAAATAACCGTACATAAAATACACTAGCAATGTTTTAAAAAGCAAGTAGGCTTAAGTTTTTGCATAATTTATTATTTTCTTATTTATTAACGTATTCGTAGTATTCCAGTGATTGCAAATCTTGCGTCTGTTTTAAGCATTAAATTTAGATAAAAATTTTGCACTATTAAGTGTTGCCGCAATTGCTAAACACGTGACTGTCGACAACGTCCGAATTGATACCTACGAAATCACGAATTTGCAAAATAACTAAATAACGAAATTGGTCAATTTGGACATGGCCTGTATCATCATATTGTTTTATTGGACGAGTCGAAAATTTTCTCGTATGAAAGAAATATTCAAATTATTATATAATCTGTCAAGTTTTAACCTCACCTAGAGAAAACGTGATAAATATGTAGTTCGTATGGTAATTCGAATACTAAACACATTCGGGATGTAAATATTTTTGGCGAAGTTTGTTTTCCATTCAATACACGTGTTATTTTTACACTGCAAAATGAGTTGAAATATATATATATATATATATATATATATATATATATATATATATATATATATATATATATATATATATATATATATATATATATATATATATATATATATATATATATATATAATCACGTACATTTAAAACATTCTAATAATTGTTTCAAAATATGTTATTTACAATACACACTGACTTACTGTTCGTAATTCCTATTTGCAACTCTGAATACATGTTGTTCTATTGAACTCCTTACTACACGTTTCTCTGCCATTGATACAAAATAATTATCTGAGTCATTAAATAAATACGACACTTCATGGGCTTTCCGAAACTATTAAACTACCGAAAAGCGAAAACAAAATAAACGGCGCCGCTTCGTGACATAGGGAAAATGGCGGACCAAGCATCCAAGTCGATAAAAAGTGCCTAATAAAAGTATCAATATGTACGTCGTGATACTCAATACTTTCGATACTGCCCGGGATCGAAGTATCGAATGGCCCATCTCTACTAATAATACTTTTTTTTTTAAATTGATAATAGAGTTTGTGTATTTTAAGGGATTTTATAAATCTTATTATTTGACATGTAGTACTGAATTTTCAGTTTTACATAGACATTTAGTATCACTTTTATGAAATTTTATCACCAACTTTAGTCAATTTTATTTACCATATTCCAGTGTCCCTACTGATAACAATGTAAATCAGCCCTGTAAGGATAGCAGTGGTGGCAGCCAACCAGCCGCCATCCGTCAGAGTAATCTTGCAGTCTCAGTCTGCCAGAGTAATCTTGGAGTGACACCAGACCATCAACAAGCCGCGGGGGGGGGGGGCGCAAAAAGGTGTGACCTACCACACTGACTCCCTCCCCTGCACCAGCCAGCCAATCAGAAGCCCCACCTATCTTCTGACATGCTAATCCACCCCCCCTCCATTGTTCTATTTCCTGCTATCACTCTGAACTTCTCTCTTCCCTTCCCACCCCCTCTCAAAATTCCTCCCTCACCATCCAAAAACCTTTATACCCCCCCAACCTCTCTCCTCTTCAGCCAGGCTTTTGACAACCTCCGTTCGTTCCTCCTTTCCATCCTTTGTGTTCTATATTTCTACCTCCCTGCCAACACAGGCATGGTTACAGAAGATATTGCTGAGACACAGATTTTATTGTTTTTGTTATTTTTTAATTATTGTGTGCTGACATTTAAGTGGAGTGATATAAATTCCCATCTCTACTTATAAGTGATTGGCTGTCACTTTACCTGTGATCAGTGTGCCCATGAGTGCACACACACATGCAGACATGCATATTTGAGTACATGTATGTGCACACATTTTTTCAGTGTTTTGTATGTAATGTAAAAGCTGACCCTGTTGTCATATGTTTCTTTTGTTTTAAAATACTTGGTTTGTTGCATCTAACCATTTGTGATGTACTTAAACTTATTTATTTGTGGCGTCATCCTGTCATGTTTGCTAAAGTTTTGCTGTATTCCCTTGACATTCATCTTTACTTTATGCTCCTAGTATCTGTTGTATTAACAATACAGTGGAATTGTATATGTTTGACCTTATCAGTTTAAGTTAGTAACTGTTTCTCTCTCACCGTCACACACACACCACACACAAAATTGAAGTTTTCATTTTTAATAACACAGTTTGTATTACTTCAACAAATGTGTTACTCTGTTATATACTAAATCACTTGAAGTAATTATGTTTTTTGGAAGAAATGAGTTGGAATGTTAATTCTTTCAGGTAATTAACAACGGAAATGGGATGTATCGCTGTGAGAAGTGTAACTGCGAGTACCCCAATTTCAAGTACCGTCTTCTATTGTCTGTAAGTGAGTTGTTTTTTTTTTACAGTGATCTTTGCACTGTAATATGATGCAAACCTTAAGTCTGTATCAGAAATCACAAAACGCAACTGATATGCACTCTAACAATGCAATAAACTATGACTGTGTATTCTTTGTGTTGGCATGCATGAGACAAGTTTGGTGTTGAGTGGAGTCAGCTTGGCGATTCTGAATATTTGTGGTGTTTTTTCATAAAGATTTTTTAACTTCCATTGCAAAGTAATCGTATGATCTTTCAAAATAATTGAACCAAACAATATTTGGCTGGCAATGTTAAGTCACTGCTCCAAGCAAGGACAACACAGGGAGCATTCAACCGGTTTCAAGTTCCAAACACACAGTTTGCAACATATGTATGTATAACAACAGGTTGCCAAACTTATGTTACTGATCATCACTTGATGGTAATGTGTACTGTCTACTCCATCAATATTTTTGGGTAGTTGTTAGTGGTATGGTACAGTTTTGTAAGCTGGGTTGTGACTAGTGAACAACTGCACTATGTATGCTTAAGTTTTTTCTACAATGATAATGCAAACTTTTTGAATTTTGACTGTGTCATATTCCTGAAGAGCTGTTTTCATGTGGGTACCCAGAATCACGTTTTTGCAAGCTGGAAAAAATTAAAGCTGGTTTAATACATCAAGTTGTGGTACATAGCCAGATTATTTTAATTTTCTGGTATTTTTTTGTTTAACGGATGGAATACTTGCATTTTATGTTATTTTAATTGAATTATTAAACTTTGCTATTAATTGATAAAGGTACATAGGGATCTGTGTTATTGTGAAAGTAAAGTATGTAGTTTTAGAATCTGGTTTTATATGTGATGCGTGACTTTTGGCTTCGCCTACAGATAAGTGCGTATCACACCCCTGCTATGCCACCTAGGCGAAGGGCTAGCCAGCAGTATATGTACCTGTGGCCCGGCCTATAATCGTCAGCTGATCGCCGGCACTTGTTAGAGCCACCTCGGGGCTGCTCGCTCCACCGCCTCGTGCGCTGGAGCTCTCTGGTCGCTCTTTGTCACCTAGACAACCCAGCTCTTCCTTATAATCGCCTTCAACACCCAGACGTACCAAAGGCTCTCCCCCAGCAGACCTTCGAAAGATGTCAATTCTCCCCAGCTGATTACCCTTGTAACAGCTACCCACGACTCTTCAGAAAGAGGGTTCTCTAAAGCCCTTCAGGACACGGTATGGTGTAAACAGGGAAATTACCAAGCTACTTAGTCAAAACTACTGCCCGCTAGTTTAGAACCAGATCCACTTCGCCTGGAGACCTTCGTAGTCTATTACTTCGTCAGCTCGAGGTAGTTAGGAGGTAGTACTTTCCGTGTTTTATTCCTCCCTGTAATAAACAAGTTTCTCACTTACTTTAATTTTCATTCCTTAGGTGACTGAGATTCCCAGTAGACAGCACGCTTGCCAGAATGGAGCAGGAGACTGTTACTTTAAACGTACTTATTTTACAGTCTAGTGTAGGACTGGTTTACCTGTGCTGACATTGGGGTGGCTGGGCGGTGCTGTCGGTCTAGCGGTCGAGGGGTGACTGCTAGCGTAACAGGTCGGCCCCTAGATACTGCTATGGCTGGAGCTGCTTGTGGTCGCCTAGTTCAAGCTGGGGTAGCGGCATACGTTGAACCACAGGCAAGCTAAACCCACTGGCACCTTCTCTCCACAGCGAAGAATGGCGACAACTGTATGTGAGGTCCCCGGCATCTTCTGGGGTGCTGCAAAAATAGTTGGGGAGGGAATCGGGGGCTGAAGTCACACCAACTTGTGGGCGGTTTGAGATCGTTCCTGGAGGTTATTCTTGCAGAATGCCTATCAGACTGGGCGCAGCCCCGGGTAGTTATGTACGTAGTAGGCCTTCCTCTCCTGCAAATCTTTACCACCCTTTTTGGTGTAAGGCATGGGAAGGGGTGCCAAGACCTATTCTCACTAGAGGAGAGCAGGTTACTATTAGGTCCCTGGCTGAAGTGTTCTGCTGCAGCGACGGATGGTCCAACACAGCTGTACCGTTACCCCAACTGGCAACACAAACGTTGGTAGGGGATCGGGTTTTCTCAGAGTCTTTCCGATATTAGTGGAGGTTTAGGACCTAAGTCAGTCAGGCTGAAAGAACCAATCAAACACTCCCTCTCTCAACTCATGGTGCCGTGGATGGAGTGCAAACAGGCCTGGTAGTCTCTCCTCCTTAGAGGTTGTATGACTGGTTGTTGGGCCCATCCGTTTGGTTCACTGTCAATAGTCACATTAAGTATTTTTGGATAAATCAATGTAGTACACAATAAGTATTTTTGCGTGTGCCACATCGCTACGCTGGAACTCACTATACCTTGGTTTGCAGCAGAGTGGCGCTCGCCCTCTGGGCGCTGTGTGCCCACCAGGCTTCACTGTAATGTGATCTCCTTCAAGTCTGATAAATCAGTGGCCATGAACACATATCTGTATATATTCTCTTATCAGAGTTGCAACGTTGCAGAGTACATAGTTCAAGCGATAAGCTGTCAACACACACTATCTCATATGAGGTTATCAAAATTTACGTGCTACAAAGTCTAAGTGTTTGAGAATGACATGTAATATACAGCTGGAATGGCCAATTAGGAGATGTTTCCCTGGCAGCAGCCCGTAAAACTAATGCTGCTGCCATGGTCCTTCAGGAAGTGTTATTTAATGGAACTTCCTGTATATGGAAAAACCCTTCAATATACATTATAGCTCATACTATCCCATACATATATAATATAAGAAATACATATTGAGGATTATAAACCGATTCTACATAACCTAATATTTTCATATTACCACAAGTACCTGTTAACCTTCTATACAAATGAATTTGATCACCAACATTAAATTTAATTTTCTTTCTTGAACACATAGCCAAGCCAGATCTTGATTTTGTAGCAAGTGGAGTCCATGTGGTCAAGTAGTTTGTGAACTAGCTGCCTTAACCCCTGTGTTACGGCCCTGCATAATAAAAACTTGCTTCTACAGTGACATAACTTAACCTTTGCCCAAGAGTGTCACGCATCACATGTTACAAGATGCTTTTTTGTTAGATGGTTTGATTATTTATGGTTCCTATTAGAGGGTAGCCTGTAGAAAATTTTTTCCGACTTGCTAATGGGAGTGCTGGTGTTGTGCAGATGTGCATCAGCGACTGGACATCGAGCCAGTGGGTTACGTGCTTCCAGGACGTGGGAGAGGACATCCTGGGAGTGTCTGCACAGGATGTAGGCATTGCTCACGAGAACGACCCTGCTTTGTATGAGTCTATATTCAAGACCGCCACCTTCAAGACATTCATCTGCAGGCTTCGAGCTAAGATGGACTTCTACAATGTGAGTCATTTTTTTACTACTTATTTTGGTTTCTGTGGTAATTGCTGGTAATTAAGATTTTAAATTGATTATTAATATTATGAAGTTATTTCTTTGCAAAGTTGTGTTGATATATATCAGACTAGATATTATACACAGTAAAACCTCGTTAATTCGAAGTGCTCTGGACTTAATTTTTTGACTTTGAATTACATCATTTTGAATTATCGAATTTTAATTTTTTGTCTATGTGTATTTAAGAACTGCATATTTTCCCTTTCCAAAGTAAACACAACTGCAGCCCCGGAAATAACTACCCTCTCGAAGTTACAACCTTGTTTTGGGGAACCATAAAATTTTTGGTTTAAAAAAGGCAAAAATTTGATGGAAATAGCCCAAAAAATTAGTTTGTTGCATTTATCTTGGTCATCAATTATGTTCGCATGCAGTAAAATATAGGTGTGTTAATTGTTGCCTTTAATTGCTACTCCAAAATAAATATTTTTGAAAATGGTAAAGTTTGGTGAAAAACTGCAGCCGTGGTAGTCAGAATACTCTCGCTCCCTCTACTATGTATGTTTTCCCGCAAATGTTGTCTCAATCGCACGCTGCCTGGCCGGCCAGCCAGCCAGTGGAGCTAAGTGCCCTGCGGTTTTTGTGTCAAACAGCACCCCTCGCTAAACTGGATCTGGCGTCTGAGGAGGTTGCTTGCTCCCTTCTTTTCTCTCCCCCATTTTCAGTCTACCGTCCACTGGCTGTCTGTCATTCCTCCCCTTAGCTATGCCACCCACACAGCTTCGCTTCCCTTCCTTCCTCCCTCTCTCCCTCCCTCCCTCCCTCCCTCCCTCCCTCCCTCCCTCCCTCCCTCCTCCCTCCCTCCTCCAGCCACGCCCACGCCGCTACTCACATTTTCTCTCTCAATCAAGCCATGCTCACACTGCACCAAGCTTCCTTCTTCCCTCCAGCTGTCGCAACAGGCAGCCCGAAATTTTCTTTGCCCTACTCTCCCTAACTTCAGTCAGTGCGTAGCACTGTCACATCTTTTCACTTGTTCAGCGGGTGGAAGAGGCTGCAAAAACCAGTCAACAGACATGAAAACTCTGGCACTATCAATGACATCACTGTGGCGGGTGGTGGCAGTGGCCACGTCAGCCGATTGCCGCGCCACCATCCATTGCTGGTTTACCGTGCGCACACCCGCAACAGTGTAGGCTATGCATGTTTATTATCATAATTATGATAGCTTTGATCAATTAATCTGAATTTGGATGAAATCCAACTTCAAAAACTTAAAGCATATAAAATCCTATTCTTCTGTTTGGGGGCAAATACACACTGTGAATTAACAAGGTTTTACTGTATTATGAATGTTGTATACTATCATGTGATCATCAGAAGTACTCTTAATTGTATTCTTTTAATTATAACACAGCATGAGATGCAATATTCATCTTTATATTATTAGTCTTAAGTACTCTGAAATGTTATAACTGTGGGAAAATTAAAAAACTATGGCATTTTAAATAAAAAGTGGAGATGTTGACTGTCGTTCCTGCACTGAAACACAAGGCATTTGTAAATATTATTTCACAACGCCGTATTTTCATTTCTGGTACTGCAAAGAAGTAACATCACTTTTCCTGTTCATTCAGAGTTATTTTCCACGTCACACAAAATTAGATATTGCTGATACACGTAGATTAATAAAATACAACTCAGCCTTACCATTATATTATGACGGACATTAGTGCCAAAACACGAACAAGGTGGAGAAAACGGGATGGCCATTTTCATTCAGTTTTAAACAATGTGTAAACAAAACAAGTACGTGAAATAATTATTTCTATACGAAAATAGTTTGTAAACTACATTTCGATAGCTAACGTTGAATTACTGCATCACATTTATGGCTAGGTTATCTTGGAACTCGTGTGGACATTTGAGACTGTAAGATGTTGATGCGTGCCTGATTAGACTGACTTGGCACGTTAGTCGAGGATTTTGTCCGCTAGACCAAAAGTGGGGTAGTTAGGTTTTGATAGTTGGCTTGAGGCGAGGGGTGTTGGCGATTGAAGAACAGTCGTCCTGGTTACTGCTGGAGATGCTGTTCGGGATTACAACCGAAGCAGGCGCGACTGCTTGTTGCCCGAGTTCTGCTGCGCTGTCCCGTTCCGCCGGCCTTTCCTGTGTAGGATGGGATCATGCGATCCATGGTTTGAGAGTAGAGTGAGCCAGGAATTGTTCCTTGCGTTTTCTACCACTCCTCCTCTTGTGAAGCATAGGGCAAACAGTTCTATAGTCTATGCGATGCACTTAGACAGGAAGGTTAATAGTGTAACCCAATAGTGACTTGCTGGCATGAGCTTGATAGAGTCACCGCTGATCCCCCACAGTTGCAGGCTGATCAGGGACGTGACGGGGAGCTGTGTGGGCCACCAAGCCTCTACTGGTTGTGCGTTTGCACTAGGATGCACTGCAAAACTTCAGGCTACAGTCAACCGCGCACTGCAGATGGTGAGAAGCAACCGAAGTCTGTCGCACCTCCCGGTGTGGTGTTTATAGTGGTTGTGGCATCACCATTTCTCCCCACGAACACTGACTTAATGCTGATGTGTAACTGGGAAGAAACAAGTGGCTGGCTGGCATGGGAATACTGTAGTCAGCGATTCTGCTTCGTGCCTTGTCGGAGGCGCTCTGCATCGCGCGAGGTCTGGGCAGCTTGCAAGCTCTTTGCCGGAGGGGGGGGGGGGGGGGCTGTAGGGTTGCGTATCCTCCAGGTGAAAAGGAAACGCTAATAATTCCTGCTGCCTGTAGGGTAGACAACATGTTTCTCACGTCTGTAGTTGTGGAAGAGGTACTGTAGAGGATGGGTTGTGATCATATTAGATTAGATGTGTCTGTGGCTCGCGTTAATGTATACTTTATTCTCGTAATGTTGTTGCACATATCAAAATAGTACTGATTTTTGCATATGAGTGCTTTGTAGGTTATAATTTAATGTTTCTTTCAAAATTGGCTAGCCAAAGCGATACAAATATTTGAAACTCTTCTTCTGAATCAAACGTAAATAAGATAAGTTCTATTAATACAGTTTGTCATTCACAAATAAGGAAGAAAAAAATGGACAAAAATAATTGTGTGTTCAGTATCTGTTTTAAAAGAAATGTTTTTTTGGGCAATTCTAATATTTTAAATACCGGCCAGTTTTTAATATAATTATTGCCAAGACTTGTGCTGTTTTATTTTTACTGTGAACATTTTACCATTTAATGTTGCTGTGTGTATTTTTTTTTTTTTTTTGTGTGTGAACAGTGACAATAATAACGAAATGTGTTTCAGGATGAACGAAGACTGAAGGTAAGCGTCGTGCAGGTGAAGTCTGTGGACTTCAAGGAACTGAACAACAGGCTCCTAGAAAACATCAAGACACTTTCTGGAGCTGGCAGCTCCAAATAGTTCTCAAGAAACACACAGTGATATTACTTACTCACTGAGAGTGCAAATAGCAGAGAACTGCAAGGTGTACGTCGAGCGGCCGGTTTACCGCAACATGTATTGTATTCTGAAAATGCTAGATAATTTTGATAAGTGTTAGTAAGTAGTAAAACAAAACACTGTGGGTGAAATTTCTTTCATGGAAGTGGAATGTTTTACTAATTGCTTGCAACCAAGTTTTTTTTCGAACCTTATGTCCTTGTGTTTATTTTATTAAGTTAATTGTCTTAGTAATAGTAAAATAAAGCTGTTCCATAATATGAATTTTATTGTATTGCCCAGTAGCCTGTTAAATGATTTCTTGTAATTAGCCTGTAATGTTCAGTTTCTAAATATTGCATATGTGAGACATTGCATTCATCTTGCCATTCTCTTTTGTCCACAAATGCAAAACAGTCAAGTCATTGTGTGGATGTATGCATCTGCGTCGTTTCTCCCAGGCGGCTGGGAAGTTGTCGTCATCCCTTATCACGGGTGCAGGAATACACCTGGTTGGCTTTGTCTGTCCATTATCAGGCTTCCAATCAGGGCTAGTCCCAGTTTGGCATTCTTATCCCGCTAACACGAAGACCAAGTGTTCAATAAAGGTGGGTGTGTCCTGAAAGGAAGAAAGTGTAGTTGGGAGGCCTGACTACTGGTCTTCAGCAAATGACTTAGTAGGCTGGAATTTTCTGGCGCACCCAAGCACTTAACAGAATGTGTTGATAGCAGGATAGGGGTGACCGCACTGGTGTTATGCAGGGTGACTGGAGGTCGCCATAGATCCACACATCACAAAGACAGAGCTCCCTTTCGAGTAACTGTTGGCCTCACTACAAGTGTGTTGGCTAGAAGGGAAGAAGCTGGTAGATCCAAGCACTTAGAAGTGTGCATCAGTCGAATGGGCCACTGCTACGCAGATACAGGGTTCCCTAGTGACAAGGAAAGATCGGTGTGACGGCATATGCCTACTCCTGCAAGTGTGTCCTAGGTTCTCTTGGATGAAACAGAATATACAGTCTACGCTTGATGTATCGTTAATGCATGTATCGATAAACCGCATCCGGCGAAATCCCTATGTAAATAATGTTAACATAACTACTTGTATCATTTATCGCATGGAGTTTCGATCTAAGTATATTTTGGGTCCCTTCACCTAATATTTCTCGCAACTATTGTTTTTAAGCTGGTTGTTTATGCAAAGTCTAGAAACTGGATGTGAAATACACCACGTGCGCTGCCGTTTATAACTGCTCTGCGGCCTTGCAGTGAACGAGTCTAGCTGGCTACTTCCCCTGACGAGAGGGGAAGTGGTTACCCATAGAAACGACAGTGGCGATGTAGCTCTCTCTTTATTTCTCTCCCCACCCTCTCCATCTCTCTCTCACAGCAGTACACCTTCCTTCCTTCCCTCACATTCCTCGAGCCACAAGAGAGGAAGTAGTTTAGCAAAAGATAAAGCACATTCTCTGTCTCAGCCGCACCTGCTTCACTTGCCTTGCCTTCACGTGCCGCCCGCCGGCAGCAGAGAAAATAAAGTGCACCTGTCAGACGTAATTTTATCAACATTATGTGTCGCTCAAAATAGTTTCAAATCTTTCAAATAAAATGGTTTCACCTGAAAATGTTACTCAAACCATTTTAATAAGGAATTATTATTTGAAAAGAGGTTTTCTTTTGTTATTAAAGGTGGTTTTTTTCCTTAAGGTTGGTGTTGACTAGTGTCCGATTAGACTGACTGGTCACGGTAGTAACAGTTTTTCCTCGCTAAACCAAAAGCGACCAAGGTAGCGAGGATGAGGGGAGGAGTGTTGGCTAGTTCTGATACACTCTTACCTCTAGTTAGGCAGTTAAGGTAAGTTTAGTCTTAAGTAGAGTAAATGTCTGCACGAATGTTCCAAAGTCGTGCTTCTCTCATCCAGAAGACCATGTTGTCCCACCAAGGCGAACTGTCACTCCAGTTAAGAAGCCATAGCCAACAGGGTGATACTTGTAGCTGGTACGGACACACGGTGGTAATTCAATTAATATTACCGGTGCAGGCACGACTGATTGACGTCTGAGTTTGACGCCACGGACCCATTCCGCCTGTCTATCCTGCATAGGTAAGGAGGATACTATCCTCTGTCAGGCCGCAGGGGGAGCCAGGTGTTGCTCTCTACGTCTCCTACCACTCCTCTCATGAGGCATAGGGTAACAGTTCTATAAATCACACAGTGCACTAAAACGGAAATACTCTTTTAACAGTGTACCCCAATAGTGACTTATCGGCTGGCTCGACAAGAGTCCCCACTGATCACCCACCGTAGGCTGACTGATCAGGGACGTTGAGCCAGAGTTGTGCCAAGCTTCTACTGGTTGTGCGTCCACCCAGAATACCCGGCAGCACTGCAGGTCACCATCACCGCGCACTAATAGTGTGAGTGGTGCGAACTAAACAGTGTGTGTCGTGTCTCCTGGTGTGAAGGTGTTACTAGTGGTTGGGGCGTTACTGTTTCTTCCCCACGAGCAGTAATAGTGCTGTATGTTTGATGGGAGATACAGGTAGCCATCTAATGTGTATATCTTAGTTTGGTTTAATAACTTCCCTGTATTTCGTTGGCAGTGCACAGCGTAATCTACCTCCAACTGAATACAGATATATACCCTGGAAATAAAAGTAGCAAAGTAGAAAGCAACATGTGTTTATCGAAAGTTCAATAGACATGTGACCTGTGCTACCTCCTTCCAAGTCGAGGATAGCTGAAGGTAACTGCGTGGTTCCAGGTGTAGACTACGTGTTACGTCTGTAGAGATGGAAGCAGTACTCCTAGGCGATGAGTCGTGGAGTCGTATTATAATTGGCGTAGAAGCGGCACGCGTCAGTGTTTTATTGTATCTGGCATAAAATTAACATGATTTAAAACGTAATATTTATTTAACTCGGGAGCAGTATCTTCGGTAATAACATTATATGCCCACAAGCATATACTTGAACTACCCTTGTCACAATAAATTGTTTAAACTGACGCGTGCTGCTCAACCTACTAATTAACAACGATCGCGACACCATCGCCAAATGTTCCTATTTCCACCACTACAGAAGGAGAGGGATAATTTTCCACATGAATTTTCGGCCACCTACTCTGCCAGGCAACAGGACCCTATGAGCGGATTCTCTTCACCTGAAGGTTACGCAACCTGCAGGCATGTCCCCTCCCACACTGAGAGCCAACAAGCCACCCACCACTGAGCGAGGCCTGGCACCGCCGCTGAGGCACGAAGCAGAAATGCTTACCAGAGTTTTCCGACTCCCACGCCAACCAGGGCAGGAGACTCGTCCTCCCCGCAGCCCGTGCCGGCAGTCTACAAGCTTCACTTGTATATAAGACCGGACGCTTCCAGGTTCGGACAGTCATTCTTTCGGAAACTCGTGACATCCCAGAGAACCAATTCAGTGCTGCGACCTCCGGGAACTTGTAAGCTTCGAGTATGCCCTTAGCGGCTACTCACCACAAGTCAATATCCATAGCATACGTGCACACATACCTAACTTCACTTTGTCTCTTCCAGGCACCCTTCTCTTAGCCAGTTTAACTTTAAATACTTTTTCATTCATCTATAATCAGTTATTCCCCTTTTTATTAGAACCAGGTCGCCTACACCTCGAACCGCAGTTACCTTCAACTCTCCATGATCTGATAGGAGGTAGCATCGCTCACATGCTTATTTCATCTCCAATAAACACCCATTGTTCACTACCCTTCAGCTTTTCATTAAGGGGTACTTGTCTGTGTGACGGTCAGGGACAGAATATGACCTGTACCGCCAACAGGAACCCAGAGTACCGACATCCACATTAGACGGCTACCCGTTTTTCCAAACTTCCCCCCCCCCCCCCCCCCCCCCGATCATTAAGTCAGTGCTGGTGGGGAGAAACAGCAACGCCCCAACCACTAGAAACACCTTTGTACAGGGAGAGGCTACAAGCTCAGGTTATCTCTCACTTTGAGCACTAAGTTAGTGCTGAAGTGACCTTAGCCTAGTGTTTGCCGCCCAACCCAGGAACGAACGCACAACCAGCAGAGGATAGGTGGCCCACACTGCTTCACATTCCTGATCAGCCCACGTGTGTGGCGGATCAGTGAGGACTTCTATTGAACTCATACCGGCAAGTCACTATGGGATACAGTTTAATTACTGTTCCTGTTAAGTGCACTATGTGGGCTGTCAGACCAGTGTGCTCTATGCCTTACAAGGTAAGGAGTGGCAAGCGGTATAGAGAGCGATACCTGGCTCATGCTGCTGCTAAACCGTTGATAGTATTACCTTATCCTACACAGGACAAGCAGGCGGGACTGGACCGCTCCATTCAACTTAGACAAGTTGTCGTGCCTACGTCGGTAACAGTAATCTTCTTGTCTCCGTGCATTCGCATTCACCCTTCGTGCCACCCGGTGGTAAGAGGGTTGCTAAACCGAAAAGAGACCAGATATGACTGGACAAACCCCAACTTCTGGAGCAGTGAAGCCTACGACTGGAATTGCCACTTCGGAGTAAACAGAGCTCGTCGCTATTGGGTGAAACCCTCATCAATCGCAACACCCCTTGCATCGTACCGTAGAACCAGAGTAAACCACCAAGCTTTTGGTCTAGCAGAAAAATCCTCGACATACGTGTCAGTCGAACTTAACCGGCATGTGTCAAGAGATTTTCTGCTCCCAACGTGGGGCGTCAGACAAGTAGCTGTGCGCTGTGAACATCACAATCTAGACCAACCATATCCTGAGGACTAAGGGTTGGAACAATTAAGCGGACTTCGGGGAGTCCACAAACACCCCGTGGTGGTGCCCTTAAACATGAAGTTAATGCTGTTACTGGCGAGAACCACGACAGTGAGCCCGACACACACTGTAGCCAGGCCGACTGTGCTGGCAGTGGCACGCTGAAAATAGAATGCGCACACTGCACTAAGTTGTTTCATTATACCTGCATAGGCTGGCCTAAAGAGGTACGGGTTACCGGTGGACTAGAATATCGCTGTGCCAAGTGCAGTCAACAACCTACGAAATTCTGCAATGAAATTATGTGTCCTGGTCATTTGTGTATAGGGTGGACAGATGAGGGCGTATCTATGTGAGATATGCCGAAGAAAAACACATCTCTCACTCCCGCAGATCCAAACCTTCCCGAATCTATATACAACCGGGTTCAGCACTTGGCCATACAGCAATTGGACGGGATGACGGTATTCAAATTACCGACGTCACAGGTCGACCCCATGAAGACCCAGTGGCATTCACGCAAGGTTGCGAAAAATAATTCCAAGAGACGGACGTGCCTCCGAAATAATGGGTCGACAGCTCAACTACTTTTGAAGGGTCTCGCCCTTACTTGGTGGAAGATATGTGAATTCCTAACAGATTGGAAGCGGTTCAGTAGTATGCTAGCGATGGAATTCACGGACGAGAAGGTGTTGGCTAGGTTGACAACTCAATTTTATAGTAAGACCCAGGTGCCCGACACTGAAGCATAAATCTTCTTAGGGAGGAAGGAACAGATGTTCAGATGCGTTTTCCCCAGCGTTGAAGAAGCAACCGCCGTTCACTCCATCAGTCGAATGCTGCTACCCACCCTTAGGAACGTCCTTGACATGAGACCGACCATCTTGGACGAACTGGTGCTGTATTGGCACGCCTCCTTAATTTTCCGTGCCACAATTTTTTTTTTATGTCAGTATATTTTTTTATGCGACCCTGAGCAATTTTACAATATGTCCTTGTAATTTTGATATCAGCTACCATTGATTTTATAGGCTGTCACAGTTGAGCTAATTTTAAGCTATTTTGCAAACTTAAATTTTTAATATTTTGATTAGTTATTGGTATGGTGAATTTTATAATTACATAGTTCCATAATAATTAATTTCATTTTTATCAGCTTTGAGTATATTATTTCTCTTTTCACTTTTTAGCTTAATTGCAAGAGTTTTTATATATTATTTTTTTTACATTTGATTATATCGATATTTTAATTATTGCGGTAATTTAATTACTTTATGCCTATTTGGAGCTATCTGATTCATATAATTTATATTTAAAGTCAATTTGTTCGGTAGTTTATAAACTTTTTTTCAGTTTCGAGCTTTTGGGATTTATGTAAACAAATGCTATGATCAATGTAGGTAACCATTCCAGCCTACTGTGTTTTTGTTATGGCTTAAGTCATACAGCTGGGCCTCCATTAAATTTATTGCCAGTGGATTGGGTGGGAGAGAATTTAGTTTAACATCTTTCATGAGACTGTTTTTTCTGCACCTCTTCTTACGAGACTGTGGCCATGTCAGAATAGGCAGATTTCATTGACAAAATTATCACGTGACCCGATTTTGTATACAAAAATGATGATAATAAGGTATTTTGTATAGCAGATATTATTAAATACATGCACACGTGGGTAAATGTGTGTGTATATGTATATATATATACACCTATACCACAAATAAAAGTTTTTTTAAAGTCATTATTGAATTATTAATTTTCTTATTTATGAACGTATTCGTAGCATTCCTGTAATGATTGCAGAATTATTACATATGTTTTAAGCATTAAATTTAGATAAAAATATTTTGCACTATTAATGTGATCCCGTGACTTTCGACAACGTCCGAATTGATACCTACGAAATCACGAATTTACCAAATAACTAAATAATGATATTTGTCAAAAATTTGCTGGTGTGAAAGAAACAATCAAATTAATAACCTGTCAAGTTTTAAGCTCACCGAAAGAAAACGCGATAAATATGTAGTTTGTACAGTAATTCGAATACTGAACACGTTAGGGATGTAAATATTTTTGGTTAAGTTCATTTTCAATACAGTAAACGTGTTATTTTTACACTGCGAAACGAGTTGCAATTTTTTGTTTGTTTGTGTGGGCATGCATGTGTGTGGGTACGCGTGCATGGGGATGTGTGTGTGTGCGCGCGCTTTTTCTTTTTCTTCCCCAACAGCGTACATCTGAAACATTGTAGTAACCACTTCAAAATTTGTGATTTACAATATACACTTTCAAAACATGTTATTTACAATACACACTGACTTTACTGTTCGTAATTCCTATTTGTATCTCCTGAATTCATGTTATTGTATTGAAATCCTTACTACACGTTTCTCTGCCATTGATACAAAATAATTAGCTGAATCATTAAATAAATACGACACTTCACTGGCATTCCGAAACTTGTAAACTGCCGAAAACCAAATGCAAGCGCCGCTTCCTGATAATAGGGAAAATGGTGGACCAAGCATCCAAGCCATATACACGTGTCGATAAAAAGTATCGATATGCACGTCACGATACTCAATACTTTCGATACTGCCCAGTATCGAGGGGTTTCGAAGTATCGAATGGCCCATCTCTAATGTAAATTTATTGTGGTCTACTGGTCAGACATCTATTCCTGTGATCTTACTGACAGATTTATTTTCCTATATTCGTTTTGTTTGGCAGTACAAGTTATTTATTATATATAGGCCAGAATAAGTATGTATTCAATACTAATTTCCCTAAGTTGTATTTCCCCTGTGATTTCAATTTTACTCAGTTTTGGTACTCTGATAGAGTCTTCATAAAGCTCGCTAAAACTTTCCAGATGGCTGTCTCGTCCACTCGTTCCTTGCTGACCGGATGTACACTGCAGTGTTGGCAGTATATTGTATTTCACGTCCATCGCTACCCCCTTCTACACTTTGTTTCTGGTGTGGCTGTGTGGGCAGAGTCTTTGTACAATCACGTGCTTGGCGCCTGATTGCACATGAAAAAGTCTTTCGATCACATGAAAGTTGGCCAGTTTCACTAACGCGTGCTTCGTTTTTGGCCCTTGTGGATAGTCCACGACACCTAGCGGCGATTTTAGAACTACCTGCACGACTAATTAACTTTTCGTCTTGGCTCATCACCATTATGACTGTGTTCCATCAGGTTGCGGCCATGATGGTCCCCTCTGGGACGGAGTTAGAGGGGTTTTTTTTTTTTTTTTTAGGGTAGGGCCAAGTTTTTGTGTGTTGTAGCCTTTTTTTTTTGTTTTCGTGAAGACTAGTGTTCAAAATTATGATGTCTAGTTAATCTTTACTTTTCCCTCTTGGTGAGTACAGTCTTAATTTTTCCTAAACCTTCGCTTGTGTCCTTTTTCGGGTTATTAATTTTTGGATCCCTATTCTTTTGCTCCAGAGTGAGGGTTCACGAGTGGCCCTTGTGCTCTCATGATTGCTAGAGTTGTTCACCGCGTGAGTGCTGTACTTCAGTATGCCCGAAGTTTCCCGTTTTCGTCCGATAGCGGCGCCCAAGCGGACATTTCTGTGTTGACGTGTGCCTGATTAAACTGACTTAGCACGTTAGTTGAGAATTGTGACAGCTAGACCAAAAGCGGATTAACTGGGTTTAGATAGCTGAGTGAGACGAGGAATGTTGGCTGGAACTTACTCACTCCTGCTCCTGAATGTTGTAGTCGAGGTAGGTATGGCTTTAGGTGGGACGAATTTGGTCGATACCGAAGCGAATGTTCCAAAGACGAGCTTCTTTAGACCAGAAGATGAAATTGTCCCAGCCTAGGCGCATTTCAGTTCCGGTCACGAGTCTGTTGACAACCGGGTGACACGAGGTATGGATGAGGACACACTGGAAAGTCAATTACTAGAACCGGAGCAGGCGCGACTGCTTGTCATCTCAGTTTGGCGGCATGGTCCCGTTCCACCTGTGTATCCGGCGTAGGATGGGGTAATGCTGTCCGCGGCCTGAGTGCGGGATAAGCCAGGTATCGTTCCCTGCGTTTTCTACCACTCCTCTCGTGAGACATAGGGTAACAGTTCTCTAGCTTACATAGTGCACCTTAGACAGAAAGAAAAACAGTGTAACCCAATAGTGACTTGCCAGCTCGAGCTCGATAAGAGAGCCCACTGATGCCCCACCGTAGGTGGGTTGATCAGGGATGTAGAGCCATGTGCACCACCAAGCCTCTACTGGTTGCGTGTTCACACTAGGATGCCCAGAAAAACTACAGGCCACAGTCACCGCACACTAACTAGTGTGGATGGTGATTAGCAACCTGAGTCTATCGTGCCTCCTGGTGTGGTGTTGCTAGTAGTTGTGGCATCATTGTTTCTTCCCCACGAGCACTAACAGTGCTGATGTGTAACTGGGAAGAAACAGGTAGCCGTCTAATATGTATGTCTTAATTTGGTTTAATAAAATTCCCAGTTTCTGTTGACAGTGCACAGTATAGTGTACCTTTAACTGTGAATACAAACAAATACCCTGGAAATACAAGCAGAAAGGTAGAGAGCAATGTGTTTTTATTTAGAGTTCAATAAACAGGTGACCTGTGCTACCTCCTACCAAGTCGAGTATAGCTGAAGGTAGCTGCATGGTTCCAGGTGTAGGTGACCTGGTTCTAAGTATGAGGGAAAAAGCTGGTTCTAGACGAAGATAAATGAGTTATAGTTACAGTGCTAATAAAAGGTGTCTAGAAGAGACAAAGTGAACTTAAAAGAAAATGTTAGTAGCGGTGTGGAGGGGTATTTCTCTCCCCCTCCTGCGGCTGTTGGAGCACACTGCTTGATCTATAACTTCTTTGTGCACTCGTAGCTGATACAGCGCATGCGAGACATTCAAAATTTGACTTGCATCAGTGTCATATTATTTTCATTTTTAGAGGGTTTGGAAGTTTTAGGTCAGCTTGCATTTGGTGTCGGATAACCATCAATTATATACGGTATTTTGAGACATTACTTTTTTTATTTATAATAAGAGTTTAGTTGAAATCGTTTTTAATGTATTATTACAGTAATATTTTTTCTAAAATGCCCATTTTTGTTGTGTTTATTAGGTAAACTGTATTCACAGATATTGTACAGCTCTTACTATAATCAACATAAAGTTTTATATACTTACAACTTGTATTTTATTGATGTACATGTCAGACCCTCATCTACTGAAATCTTGCGTGTATGGATATTTTTGGCAGTCCCCTGTATAACGATAGATCGAGAGTCGACTATAGCAGGAAAGAGGTTGCAATAGATAAAAGTAGCTGTGAGTTATAATCCAGCCATAGCAGTTGTCTGTTTATTGCTGAAACTGTAAACACACATAACCAACCTGTACCCTGAAGGGGTGATCCTAGGATGCCAACTAGAGTGATTCCTAGTCTTGGAAGATGCAGTGTGGGGGTTGAGGGTGACCTTAATGGTACGGTACTCTGACTCATGACTGAACATACGTGGCTAACGAGGCATCGGTGAGTTGTTGGGCAGTGTGGTGATCTAGTCGACGAAAGTGATGTCGGGGCAGAGTGATGATGTGCAAAAGCTGCGTGGATCAGCTTGTGGTTGAAGGAGACTGTACGTGGCCGGACAGAATACTGCTCTAAAACTGTGCTGTGAGAGTCAGCCTCGAACTGTGGTATGCATCCTCTATACCCTAGACACAGGGCTAGCGCTGGCGGTGCAGATAGCAGGGAGTTCGCGGATAAGGCCGGGTGCCCAATCATGTGAGCATCGCTTGCCGGGCATAGTGGTGTTGACAATATTCTAACAGGCAGGTGATGGCTACTCTTGTACCATGGCAGCTTTAATATAGCTTATTGTTTTCACTGTGTAAATAGTCTCCTGATAAGTGGAAAAGTGAATGAGAATTTCATCAGTGGTCACAATATTTGTATTTAACAGAAGGAGAACCATTAAGCCGATACGTCGTCTTGGTGGCTGCCGACTGAAATGTCCTCCTTCCCCCTCTCCTAATCTGGGTGGTTTGGTATTGCCCAATAGATGACATGAATTTTGTGTGAGTGTTTACAGTATAGCCATAGCAACCCCGGGGGGGACTGCACTACCATAAGTTCTCATAAACTTATTAGAAGCTGCGACAGTCATTCCTGTCGTATAGTGTACAAATAAGTGGCAAAGTACTGTTTGGTTCGGTTATTCGGTTCCCTGGTTCTTGACTAAGAACTGAACAGAGTTTCGGTTCTGAGAATCTCATTTCGATACAGATTATGCGTCACTAAGATAAGGTTAAACTGGTAACTATACTTGGGGGAGAACATAAAAAATATCCAAAACCGAAAGGTTTATATAATACATATTTACTCGCATAATTCTCGCACCTTTTTTTACAGGATTTTAGTGCGGAAATTTAGGGTGCATGGATTATGCAAGTAATCGCCAAGATACATGTATGTAAACAATCGCCAAGATACGTGTATGTAAACATTAAAATTAGGTGTACTGTACTTAATATGTTGTGCCTAGAGATGGTTCGAATTTCGAACCGGACCTGAACTTTAAGATTATGTTCGTTTCGGTTGAAAATTTATTGCCATGTAAAAGATCGGTTCCAGTTCAGTTCATTAAATTTACACAAGTTAGTGTTCGGTACTAAAATGTGCAAAAAACGAACAATATTAACGTTCTTTGAAAAGAACTTAAATATTTGCTTGTGCATAGCGCATCCTTTTTTACCAAAATAATGGGTAAAACTTCAGGGGTGCGTGCTATACACTAAAAAAAAAAAATTAGGGAAAGTGAGTGGCAGTAGTAAACTGTCCGGAGATGTTTAGATGGAAGTGTAGCTGAAGAATCTGTTATCTCATCTCTTGCTCTTACATCATCACTCTTCTCCCTTCTCTGTCTTTCCCACTTTCTCAGCGACCCCTTCAGTTCACTCCTCAAAGCCCTCCCCCATATCCATCGCTGTTATTACCTCCCATTTTTCTTGGGATTCCGTGTAAGGCAGAGGATAGCTAACTATGAATAGGGTAGAAGAAGGGAAGCGCAAACACTTTTTATTAGAGAAGGGTAGTATCACACTCCAGCAAAGCAAAAAAAGATACAAGCGGGGTAAAAAAAAAAGACCATCACAGCAAAAAAATGACCAGCATGTCACCGGTAAAAGAAGGGGAAGAAAAAAAAGAAAGCAGGTGGCCCACTGCAGTTGTTGACGTTTTTCTTTTAACAACTGACCGTTACTGCGTAAAAAATGCAAAAATAAAAATGAAGCCGCCAGCCACCTCATGGTCAGTTATTCTTCTTTTTTAACGATCATAGGTTACACCACAATGTTTTGGCTTTTTAGCACCACGAGTTATTTAATTAAAATATTTTCCAAACATATCACAATCACAACATATGTAGTGGAAAAAAAATTGTAATAATTTCTTACTAACAAGGCACCGCAAATTATGGGTGCAATTTTAGTACAAAAAAATTTGTCCCCTCAAACTCGTTGCAAAAAACAGGTCATTACGGTACTTCAAAGAAGTTGAAAATAACAATGCGACACAACAAAAATTACTGAAAGTCATATTTGTTTATTTTTTCTAGCAGTGATACCAGCATTATATCTTGAACTCTAGTGTGTGTAAAACTGGGTGCTTTTCTTTATTAACTACAGCATTTAAATGATTCTATCCAAAATAAGTGATTTGCTTGAGTTTTTGAAAAAATTATATTTTCAGTTAACTTATTTTTGTTGCCAATTTGTGCCAATTTGTTGCCAATATACTTCTAAAACGACTGGAAAGATATAATTTACTAAAACCCTGAGAAGTATATCAATTAAATATACAAAAACCAAAAGTTAGTATTAAGTTAATTGAGTAACTTTTTCTACTTTAGAAAAAATTTGACCATTACGTTTTGGAACCATTGGTGGTGGAACTGCTGTGTGTGCGTGCATGTACGTGGGTGTGTACGTATGTGTGTATGTGTACATATATCTAGACACCATCCGCTCCCCCCTAGCCCGTTTGCTTGCCGGCAGCCGCAGCAGCTACCAGCACTCTACTGGGCACTCATGCGCACTGGTTGGAGAGTACACCGCAGCGATTGAGCCACGAAGACCTCTGTTACGAGTGCGGCCGCTAGGGCCGAAGAGAGCGCTCGTGACGTGAGCGAGTAGGAAAGTGTAAGTGCGGAACAAGCTACATGCGCCCATGTCTTAAAAGAAGACCCTGCAAATTTAGGCATAAGTGAAAGTAGCTTTAAGTAAGGAACGCTCAAGGACGCCCAACCACGCAACTCTAAAGTTAAGGAGCCCTATAGTATTTTGATGCCCCCTCGGGCTTTAATTACCATATTTTCTATTTTCCATTTTCACGTTTTTCATCCTCATTTCATTTCACAGAGTGTAACATGTCTATTACAGAGTTTCCATGCTAAGAGTAATTGTTTTTGTCAGAATTGTAATGTTTCAAGCAACGTGGATATGTTTTCAGTGATTTTGTGTGTGTAAGAAAATAGTCAGTGCGGCTGGCCTGCCCATCAAACCTTGGCCGGCACGCCGCGCGGAACAGTCAGTAAGACCCTGGTATCTCAAGGAGAGGGACGTGCTGACCGACGGGGTCACGTTTTGCCCGCTCAAGCGGCGCTTTATATTTGTTCGCCAATCACTTCACAGTAATGGACATTAATTAACCAGAACCTTTGTATATTTCATAGCCGCCCAAGAATTACCACGCCTCCCTTCCCGTGGAATAGCATTGCCCGGGAAGGCTTAAGTTTCATGTAAAGTCTTTGTCGCCTTCAGGCAGTTGTACAGTGTCACCCTGCAGGCGGGTTAAGCCCGGTAATGTGTGTAAGTTGCTTCCTGGAGGAGCCTCAAACAAACCCAATGATTTAACGTAAATGGTGTTCGTTCTCATTTGGGTTGCAGGAAGGTACATTGTAGTTGAACCAGCGATCCTACGCTTTTGAATGGGTGGTAGTATTACTACATTAATTGCTTTCCCCGTGCTGGTGTGTACAGTACACGTCTTAGTACTCTGCTTTCCTATAGTCTGGGATGGAGCTGGTGGTTTACTGACCAAGTTAAGCGGGGGTGCATATAAGTAAGTTAAGTTCCTCATAGCTTGGCCATGGCCAACAAATCCCTAACCAAGAACCTAATTTCGGAATTGTGGGAGGTGTTGTGAGCTCCGGGTCCCGAACATGCGGCACCTCGGTAGGTGTACCTTACATCGGTCATGCTATCGAGGTCATGGCACCAAAGGCGGAAGGCAGGACGAATTCCTGAGTTTCAAAGACATCATTGAGCTACCATATAAATTGGTGTACAGTTCCAGGACACCCCCCACTCTGTACGATACTGAGGCGTGACGGACTCCAGGGCAGAGCGCCTACAAGCCAGTGAACAGAAGACACTGGACGACGGAGGATGTCAGCCAGTCAGCTGCGAGGACACCTGGATCATCCCATGATGGAGGAGCTTTGTGCATAGTCCAGATATAATTCAGTGGTAGGTGGATCGCGTTTCCCATTGCAGGTCGTCAGTTGGGGAAAGCTACGTGCAGCGAATTAAAGAGCATTAATATATGAAAGTAATTGTTCTGAAGTTTCAATCAAGCAAGTTGCTACAAGTCATAATTGTTTTCTTGACCTTATAGTATTCAGTATTTTAACTTGTAATGTAACTAATGTGTAGTTTTGTAATTATTTGTATTGTCAATTGATTTCCACCAGCTCGCACCCCAGGTAATTATATAGTTAGCTGAGAGTTAACTAAGAAGAGTTGTAAGTAGTTTAGGTTACTTACGCCAGCAGTTGAGCCAGCGTAGTCTGTAGTCAACATTTTGTGGAAGTCATTAGTTTGCACCATGGCACGCGAGCCATTGAGTGCATGCCTGCACTCTGTTGTACTGTAGTTGTAGAATAGTATATTTGCTGTAGTTGGGTTAAATGCATGTGTTTCAGTACTGCTCTTTGGTGCTTAGTGTAGAGCTAAAAGTCTTCTATTTAATTGTAATAGTATAGTTAGTGTGGTAGTGTTGTCTGCAGTTTTAAGTGACGAAGTACGGGTACACATATAATTTATACACAGTGCACACCAACACCACGCAAAATTACATGAACACTAGGAGTAAAACAATGCCATCTTCAGTTAAGAAGCTAGTCAGGACACTTGTTAGACTCCTCCAAAGCTAAGAATATTTTTAAAAAACGAGAAAAGGTTTCAAAGGCAAATGTGCAAGTTCAGGACGTAGCCGGAACCTCTCAAAGGTGTTGACGTTAGTCAAGGTGTTGGAACAGCGGTAGAGATCTGCCACATGTTCGGGCAAGCCATTTGACATTTAATGCGCATGAGGCTGGCAACTAGTGCCAAGGTGTTCGTCAATAAGGATATTGATTAGGTGAGGAGCAGTGACTATAGTTTTGGAATCTCAGTGGAGATAATTACCCACGGCGCCAGATATTGTCGGGTTGACAATATCGTGAAGTTTGAGAGCAGCTGTGGACTCGTTCCTCGGCCAACGACCATGGCAAATCCTCCCAAGTGCAGATGTCTCCTCGTAGAATAAAATTTAATACTGACTGAATAACTCCCTTACTTGTGTTTTTCGGGGTATCTGGGCTCCCCACATGCCCATACGGAGCACTGTTACTTATTACGCCGACTTGTGACCATTTCAATCATACTTGCACAGTAAGTTACACTTCGCGAAAATTGGCGGGAGAAGGCCCGTACCTTGATAACCTTGTTGCAACTGGAAATAAACCACACGTGGTAACTCGTCACTGCTGCGATTTATTCAGTACATGATTACATTCCTGTCAGGAAAACTTACATTGGGTGCTGCTTACGAACCCGTCAGCTCGGGTAATACTGTGCGAAAAACACGTCCCATGAAATAATTTAAGTACAATTTAAGCCTACCCAGGCGATGCAAGCACTGGGTATGTGCGAGAGGTGGTGGAATTTCGGGCAGCTGAAATACGGAAATGGTTCCGGTATGCTAAAGTAACTATTGCTGTGAAATGATTAGTCCAACATAGTGATGGCTGCACGAGCCCCGACGTGACGTGGCACACCCCTCGCAAATACGAACGACTACTGACTTTCTCCGAGTGGCATACTGGCCGGTTTGGCGGGCTGGCACCCTGCGTGCCAGTTGTTACATATTTCTCTTAAAATTAACCCTTTAAATATTATTCATTATAACAAAACATTGCACTACGTGGATGATGTGAAGATGAGACATGTGAATGAACATTACAGAAAATTACAAAAAGACACTTCAAAAACTCTGGGGGCTTTAGGGCAGCGAAGGCAGGCGGCTTTATTAATTGCGTCCCCTTGCGTGAACTTACCCTTTTATTGCACAAACTAAATAACAGAAATTTCACAAGGTCTATTTTAGGATTCTTGCAATATGCGTACATGGACGTTCTCCCTCTGCTCTGCACCTGCATCGTTCCTTGCTCACAGCATTACGGAACCTGGTGCTGCGGGCTAAGGGGATGAGGTCACTTGGGCACACGTCAAAGTTAGAGTATTCCTTTTACACTAGCCCAAAATTACTCCCAACACGTGAACTTCCGGAACCTACTGTTAACGAAACCTCATCACACATTTACGAGGAAGTACACACTACACTGCATACAGATTCTTACCTCATACCACTCAAGTCACACAAACACAGAACACTCTGACCATATGGCCAACCCAAACCCCATGCAGGTTATGCTTAATCAGTCGGAAAAATTTGCCGACATATTCAGGTGGCAGTGGCGAGAATTGGCAGAGTTTTTAGAGGATTTTCAGGCGGCCTGCGAAACTAATAGTTGGACAGGTGTAGAATGATGCAGACAAATTAAATTAAATTTAAAGGGCACTGTGAAACACGCAATTGAGAACCTCACTCACGTGGCCGGCGCAGAACTCGCATTGCCAGATATTGTGGCCAAGCTCAAGAATATTTTTACTCCAACAGAGATGGTGCAGAAATACAAACAGTTGCTATACACCAAGTGGCAGCATCTCGGTGAATCTTGCCAAACACACTGACATGTGCTGCTCAACCTAATAAATGACAACGATTACGACTCGTCGCTAAGTGTTCCTATTTTCGTCACAGCAGAAGGGGGAGAGATTTTTCTGTATGAATTCTCGGCCGCCTTCTCTATCAGGCAACAGGAACCTATGAGCAGATTCTCTTCACCTGAAGGTTATGCAACCCGAAAGGTATACTGTCCCCTCTTTCCACGCGCTGAGAGTCAACAAACTGCTCACCACCGGGCAAGGCCAAGCGCCACTGACGAGGCACGAAGCAGAATCACTGACGACCCAAGATGCTCTATTCGCCCTCTCCACAGCACACAAGCTTCATCTATATGAGACTGGATGTTGCCAGGCTCAAGCAGTTCATTCCTCGCAAACTCTCTCGTGACAGCCCAGAGCACTAGTTCAGTGCTGGGACCTCTGGGAACTTCGGAAGCTAAGAGTACGCCCCCCAGTAGCTACTAACCACGTGTCGATATCCATCATACACATATACTTAACTTCACTTTGTCTCCTTCAGACACCCTTTTCTTATCCAGTTTAACTTTAAGTACTTTTGCATCCGGTTAGAACCATTTACTTCCCCTATTTATTAGAACCAGGTCGCCTACACCTGGAACCGCAGTTACCTTCAGCTCTCCAAGGTTTGATAGGGGGTAGCACAAGCTCACATGTTTATTGCACCTTCAATAAACACCCATTGTTAACTATTCTTCTGCTTTTCATTTACAGGGTACTTGTCAGTGTGACGGTCGGGAACAGAATACGACATGCACCGCCAACAGGAACCCAGAGTACTGATATCCACACTAGACGGCTACCTGTTTCTTCCCAACACCCGAGCACTAAGTCAGTGCTGGTGGGGAGAAACAGCAACGCCCCAACCACTAGAAACACCTTTGTGGAGGGAGTGGCTGTAGACTCAGGTTATCTCTCACTCTGAGCACTAATTTAATGCTGGAGTGACCTTAGCCTGGGGGTTGCCCCCCCAACCCAGTACGAACCAGTGGTGGATGCTGAGGGAGGGCTGCGGAGTGCAGCCTTCCCAATAAAATCTCAGAACGCATACCTCTAATTATCTGCTACTCAGTAAATAATACTGTGTAAGAATACGGAGGTTATTTCACAGTCAATGTTTTTGAGATGGACGAGACTCTTGTCACAAGAGAAATGTTTTTGGAAATATCGATTGGTGGGGTGGCAGATTCTTCGCCCCGAAGTGGGTTGAGCTAGTGTGTGTGTGTGTGTGACCGTAACATAGGACTAGGTGTGCTACGGGAGGGAGGGAAGACTTCAGGAGCTCTGCCCTTTTCAGTCAATCACATGCTGTAAATCGGAGAGAGCTGGGCACGCCACTGCTCAAACAAGAAAAATGGTTTCCTGGAACTTGACAATGCTACCAAAACTACATACCTTGTAAGCACACTTTCGTGCTCCACTATTTTGCAGTTGTTAAACACATTTCTTAATGCATGTATTTATTTTGAATATTTTTTATTTATAGATAGTGTTCAAACTTGCGTGATCTTCTAATATAGTGTGTAATACTCTGAATAAGTTGTTGTTAATTAATGATGAGCATTGGTCAGAAGCAGGGTTGAATTGTTGTTCATGTCTTGTTGTGTAAACAGTTGTTAATTCGGTGAGTAACATTTTATACCTTATTACGACAAAGATTGTCAATTACGAGAATTAACTAGAGCTACAGAATTTGGTACCAGCAAGGCTACAGTTGAATATAATCCAACAACAAAGCCAAGGTGGTAAATTATTCGTATAGGAGAAAATTCGACGTAAGTGCATACAATTTCGCAGACTGGCTATGTGGGTGTGAAGTTGGAGATGTGTTGTTTTGTTTAATTTTTTTTTTTTGCTAATGAAACCTAATGATTTTGCATGGACTGTCAATAGGGCAAAAGATTTAAAACATTTGGGAGACAAAGTTAAAATACATAAATCATGTTCGCAACATATAAAAACTGCCATAAAATTTTCATTGCTTGGTAAGGTGAATATTCATTGCCAGTTAGATAGTGCGTACAGGTTGAATGGATTTTGTTTACAAATATATTACGATATGCCATTTTCATCCTCTAATTTAAATTTGACATGAATTTTGTTTGTACCATAGGCCATGTAAAATAGTATTTGGTTTTAAAAATATTTGTTTTAGTATATTTAAGTTATCATCATCATTAGTATGGTAGAATTAGTATTAGTCATCTCGTGTAATGTACCACGCCATGTAGGTACTGGTTGGAAGGCATATAACCTACACAAACTTAAAACAAATACATACCTGTGGTAGTGATTAGATCTGAACCAGCAGCCTCAGTGTGTTGGCCATTACAAATTGGGCGATCATCCATTTTTCTTCAAACAACCACACTATTTTTTGTATTTAGCTACATAAGTTACACTTACTTAAGCCTGTCGTACGCTGTATATTTATCACTGTGCCTATTTAAAAAAAATTATATTTGTAATGATATGAGTTAATATCAATACAGCCCTCTCTGTTTCAAAAGTCACCAGACGCCACTGGTATGAACGCACAACCAGTAGAGGTTTGGTGGCTCACACGGCTCCACGTCCCTAATCAGCCCGCATGCACTGGCGATCAGTGGGAACTTCTATCGAACTCGTGCCCCCAAGACTCTTTTGGGCTACACTTTAATTACCATTCCTGTTTAAGTGCACTGTGTAGGCTGTCAGACTGGTGTGCCCTATGCCTTACAAGGTGAGGAGTGGCAAGATGTGTAGAGAGCAATACCTGGCTTAACTGCTATCAAACCGTGGTTAGTATTACCACATCCTACACAGGACAGGCAGGCAGAACGGGAACACGCCGCCCAACTTAGATGACAAGCAGTAGCGCCTGCTTCGGTATTTGTAATCTTGTCACCGTACAGGTCTAGCGGAAAAATCCTCGACATATGTGTCAGTCAGACTTAACCGGCACACGTCAACACATTGAGACAATGCTGTACTATCGCCGCAAGTACAATCCGCAGGTGACTGATGCGGAATTTATAAGCATTTTTTGGAAATTTTTGCTACCTTCCATGACGAAAAAAATCATAGAGCTTCAAAATGACACTATCCCACAAATGGTACTGACACGTGCAGCTTATACAACTAATATAATATGATTACGACTCATCGCTAAGAGTACCTCTTCCACCACTGACGTGACATGCTGCGTACCCTATAGGCAGCAGGAACTTATGAGCAAATCCTTCTCACCTGGAGGATACACAACCCCTGTCCCACGCTGAAAGCAGACAAACTACACAGACCTCAGGCAAGACCGAGCGTCACCGACGAGGCACGAAGCAGAAACTCTGACTAGAGATTTCCCATGCCAACCGGGGCAGTAGGACGTCACGCCTCCCCCGCACTCTGCGTCGGCAGCCAACCAGCGAACACTCTTACCAACACGTTAAATTCACTTTGTCTCGAGACATCTTTATTAGACAGTTTAGAAGTATTATATATCTTCTTGTTGAGCTAATTCTTTCCCGTTCTCCATTACAACCAGGTCACCTACACCTGGCCAGCGTAGTAACCTTCAGTACTCAATTGCCTGGTAGGAGATAGCTCGCATCACATGTTTATTGAGACTTCAAAACATACTTTTGTTTCCTGCCTTTAAATATTTTAACTTGTAAACCAAGCTGAGAATAAATGTGTAGTTTTGTAATTATTTGTATTATCAATTGACTTCCACAAGCTCGCCCCCCAAGTAATTATATAGTTAGCTGAGAGTTAGCTTAGTAGAGTTGCGAGTACTTTAGAGTCTGGTCGAGGGCCAGAACAGAGGGAATTGGTGCTGGTGAGATTAGTCGCGGTGTAGATGAGGTGGCCTCTGGTGCAATTGGCTGGGGAGTACTGTCCTGAGGGAGGTCAGTCGCCAGAGGGGTAGTTGATGGTTCCAATTTACGTTTTATTGCCAGTCGAACCTTACGATGTAGTCTACTGGGAAGGCCTCTGCCTTTTCAGGTCATCTGAAGTTATTTCCAGTAGTAAATATTTTTGACCCACAGGTAATTGGTAATTATTCTTGGCTCACAAATAATGCACTGGTCACGCCTTCTCCGACTGTCGCCCAGTATTCCTGTTCGGGTGTGTCTGCAGTCACTCGGAGGCCTTGCCGGATAACCATGGTCGGCATCAATATGAGTCAGTGGAGATGTTTGGGAGTTCCAGGCTTACCCAGATGCCAGAGTATCTTTGCAGACTAGAGATCCTGTTAGAGACCCTCCGATACTAGGAAACTCGGCCTGCACGCACTTGTCCGACAGATTTAGGTTTGAGCCAAATTATGCAACAAGTAAACAACTTAAATTTATTTGAATAGGGAATAAGTGAAAATAATTTACAATGCAAGTGATTACGGTTTCAATTAAAAGCGTGTTTATTTATGCTAATATGAAAGACTGGGGGAAACCGATTTGTACATGCTGCTAAGTGTTTTTATATTTCCCTTCGACAGTTATGGTTAACCAGGTGAAGGCGAACCTGGGAATTTCCAAACCAAGCTAGCACTATAACTTCCAGGTCACGTTTTACAGCAACAGCTTCGAGGGATGACCTACGACGTCGCGACGGCCTGCTACCGTGGAGTCAGGTATGATTGTGGTAGAGGATGCAGGGTGTGGTCGTAGAGTTTACCTCGGGAGAGCTGCAGCTATGAAGGTTGGATGTATATACAGTAATCCCTCTCCAACCATGGGGGATACATTTTTAAAAACACAGCGGTTGAAAAAACTGCTGTAGAAGAATACAAAGTTTTATGGGGAAAAGGGGTATAGGTTAAGTCAGCAGACTATTTTGTGTTTCTTTACTAAAATATTGGATGTATTGCGCACAAAACTGTAACCAAACACACTGTTGGAGATGCCTTATGTTTGAAGCAAAACACAGTTCTTTATTTATTGATAATAGATATGAAGATAGTCTATATTAAAAATTAAATCACTGGTGTGCTGGGGTTAGCAGTGAAAACATTGCTGAGTGCATGTAGCTGGGCGAGCGCCTAGATCCTCTGCAGCGTGGCCGGGCGCTGTGGTTTAGCGCTGTCGCTCGGTCCTAGATTGTGGCTGGGCAGCTGTCCGTCAATTGCTACAAGATTACTCCGTTGGGGGGTAGCTAGACGGCCACTGCCATTGTCATAGGACCGGTTCACTTCGTAACAATGGTCCAGTGTTGGGAAAACATGCTGATAGATGCGATTCACGTCAATGTGTTGAATTTATACGAATTTTAGGCAGTGTATTGGCCTCTCCATTGGCATGATGAGGCCCGGCAATATTTACAGGAATATAAACATTTAGTGCGGTCTACTTGAAATATTAATTATCCCGAATGTTTCATCAAAAACTTCCGACATGGCCTTACTCGGAAAAATTTGGTAATATAAGAACACACTTACCTTTATTCACTTTACACAAAGTTTTCGCAAAAAAATAATGCTCACAAGCACCTTACGTAATCATGGGCGCACATAAATTTAAAAACAAAATTTAAAAAGGAAATTGAATTAAATTTGAAGTTACCATACGTGCACTGATTAAGAAATGAGTTTGCAATGTGCCGCTGTTTTTACAGCAAAAGAGGGGGATAACACAGGCGAAAAATGACAGGGAGGGTAAGGCAGAGGCTGCTGTATGTTACTAGGACAAAGAATTCTCACTGACCTGGCCTGCAACCGCAACTTCACCATCATCGCCACTCCCCCGCCCCCTCCCCTGCCAAAGGCCATTCCCGATACCCCAGCCCCTTCCGGCATGAAGTAATTTATTGCTTCATGCTGCTTGGGACAACAAATGTCAAAGTCTAATGGAAGCTTGAGAAATACGTGATTACTACCATCAGTAAAGGCTAGTTTTCCCCTAGACCAAAAACCCTGGATAATAGAAACTTGTACCGCAGTTGGAGAAACTGTCTACAAAAACAAATCTGCACATTACTGAAACCACATTTGAAGATACAGCGATTGGCGAGGGATTACTGTATGTTGTTTTCACTTTGCACCTCGTAGCCAGAGGTCCAGTAACAAAACTAATTACATGAGTTGGCATTACTGCTCAAATTATCCACAGGATCACTTTAATTGATGTTAAATACTTAATTTGCCTATATGCATGCAGGCATACAATGATTTCTGTTTAGTATCCATAGTAAACCATATTTTTTATAGAGGTTCTAGATATTTGTTTTGTTGTATACTGGAACAATTTAGGGCTGAACTATGAAAGCATCTATGCGAGGATAGGGCATTTTTTAGAGTTTAGTTAGAGTTCAGTTTGAGTTAGACGAACTATAGCATTGTGCTGTTTGAGTTTGGTTCGTGGACAAATGTAAAGGTTCTGTTCGATAAAAATATTCTATGTTAAGTTCTAGTTCGGTTCCAAAATCTAGGTTCGTCCCACCTCTAGTTGTGTCCAATTGCTGTCTACTTCAGCTACTATCAGTTGAAATAATAACAGGAACAAAATGAAAAAATAAAGTGCAATTGGTAGTATTACTGCATGTTTTTATTTTACTGTAAAAAAGTGTGTGCGTGTACACACACACACACACCTGTAATGTCAGTGTAACTATTTTAAACATAGGGTCTTAGTAAGAAAAACTACAATATTTAGGCTACATACATTTCAAAACATCCCGCAAGACCAAAAGTAATAAATATGTTTGTGTAATCATTGGAAAATTAAACTGCACACGTAAAAAATAAAGAAAACCAGCAATTTATAAACTTATAACTTTTAGCGATAATGAAACGAAAACCGCACGCCGCAATATGTTCCACGCATGTTTAACCAATCATCTGCTAGAGCTCATTTTGATCCAGTGTTGCTGTTATAACTAAATGCCAGTGTCCAAGTATTGTAACGGCCATCTTGCGAAACCTGAACAGCTCGCTGCAAGCTGATCCAATACTCCAGCTGTTCGCTTTACTTGCTGTCGCTGGTGCAAATAATACAAATTTTTTCTGCCTCAAAATCTTTAGAAAGTTAACAAATGTAGTCTTAAGTAGGTTTGGTGTCTTACATTAATATTAATTATTTGACACGCACCTTTTTCACAGGCATGTATGCATTAAAACATTTGGAATAAGTTTTTGAACCAGTGGGGAAAATGAAATAGGCACATGTGCCGCCGGCAATCATTTATTGGTGTGTGCCCGTGTTTACATTGACAGTTGTTTTAGTAAAAAATTTAGCGTTAGGAAACCTGTTATTTTGCTTCATCGAGAGCAACTTGCTGCATGAAATACGACAGAGAAAGTTTTTTTCCCCCCGGAATTCAGCACCATAAAATTAGGGTGTGAATTATGCCAGGGAGAGAATTATGCGAGTAAATACGGTATGCCTGTACATGGGTTTTATGGTCTTTTGTACACATAAAATAAAAACTGTTCTGCTACCTGTGGCAATAATAATTGATTGTGTGACATACATTGGTGTTTACCTTTCTACATTTGCTGCCATATTGCTTACTGTAGAATACATTTTTTTTTTATTCAGTGTTGCCAAACTACGAAAAGTGGCATGGAAAATATAAAAATCTTAAGGCATTGAATCATGAAATAAAAAATACAAACAAAAACTTAACTCTATTCAGCACAAATTAAAATTCCCATAATTATTTAAACCATATTTAGTTACATAATTTGGAAACGGTTTGGGAACCTAATACAAAACAGCGTGAATAGTTGGTACTTGTGTTCTAATTCTTTGAAGTTGGTAACGTGGCAAACAAATAAGTATATAAACAATAAAATAAAGCAATTGACCTTTAGAGATTTTCTGAAACTTTATACTGTATAAGAAATTAAGAATTTTATAGCCGTTGGGGAGTACGAATCTATTAATAATTTTATTTTGTAGTGTATAAAATGAAAGTTTTTGTTCCAAGTTCAACCAACACATGTTTATATGTACTGTAGTTCACAATAAAACATGGGCATCTGAAACTTATTTGTCAGTTTCCATTCTGGCCAATATAATTTGCCATTTATACTGTGATTTATGATTGTGTTTAGAACCTGCTATAATTAATTTTTTTTAACATGTCACTAGTTTGGAACCACTTTCATATTGATACTGATGAGAATTACATGTATGCCATATGCACTCATTGCACCGTTAAAATTACTATACAAGTACCCAAGTATACTTCCAATTTAATGAAACACTTGCACAGTGCGCAGTAAAACATGCAGACAAAATTTCACTGGTTAGCCAAAATAAACGTAAAATTCTTAAGCTACAACAGTCAGTTTTAAAATTATTTAAGCCGAAAGAAGTAAGCACAACTTCTCTACACGTGAAGCTAATGCAACATAATCCAGCGAAGAACTTCCAGGCAGGTCAGGTTGCATGTTTAATTCCAGTCCAGGAATCCGTGCATCACCGAGTGTTATTTCATTGGTGGGCAAGTCTTCAAAATTTGTGCCTTGCAGCTCACTCAGAAAAAAGTGTATTTGCGTCCCAGACAACAAACTTTGAAATCCAGTGTCGATAAAATCACATAATTTCATCCTGGAGATAAACAGCAATCTTCAATTGTTCACCTAATTGCCAGAATGGTCTGTTTTGATGGGTAGCCATTCAGGGTAGTGGAGAATAAGGGTTTCAACTACCTTTTAAAGTGTTTGGAGCCACGTTTCTCAATGCCATCACGAAATCATTCAGCAAAAAAAATTATGCCGACCATGTACACAGAAGTTGTGGGCAGAATAAAAGGGAACTACACAATATGGAGTTTGTGGTTGTTACAACAGACACCTGGACATCAGTTTCAAATGACTATTATCTCAGTCTGACCATCCACTACTTTGACACAAATTTTTGTTTGCAACACTTGTCTTGAGGTTGTGCCAATCCCAGAGGTCAGCCACACAGCACAAAATATGTCAGTTTTTGACAAAACTTGCGAGTGACTGGGATGTCGCAAAACATTGTTGCTGTTGTAAAAGACAATGGTCGCAACATCACAGCTGGCTTGGAAATGTCTTCATTTGAACATATACCTTACCCAGCACATACTTTACAATTGGTCTTGAAGGACGGGTTACTGGGTAGTAAAACAGTAACAAACTTACTTTCTCAGTGTATGAGGCTGGTGGGGTGTTTTAAGCATTCTGCGCATGCCACTGAAATTTTGAAGAAATGTCAAATGATAACTGAGTGCCCTCCACGGAGGCTCCTTGTACCGACCTAGCACTGCTACTGCTTTAGTGGCATGAGGGGGTATCACTCTCCTGGATTCAGCACATGGTGATCGGGCATTGTCTTCAGCTGCAACCATTCGGGAGGACTTAATGCACACCGAGGACGATGAGGGAGTGGCAAGGTAGAGCCTTCCACCTCGACTGCTCCGGTTCCTACCCTTGGGACAGGGAGTTCCTGTACATCAAAGTTCTCACTTTCCAGATTTGTGTCCAGAGGGCCTTCTACCTCAGCATGGGAGTGGCAGGGTAGAGCCCTCCACCTCGACTGCTCGGGTTCCTACCTGCAGGGCAGGGAGTTTTTGTAGATCAAAGTTTTTGCTGTTCAGATTGGTGGCCGCCTTCAACCTCGGTGTCACTGCTGCCTACCATTCCTATCGTACCGGTCATCTCCTCAGCAGAGGCACTGTTGGGCCCCTCTTCCTCAGGGATACCAGTGGGGTTTTCTTCTGTGCCGTCAAAAGGATGTATGGTGGTCATTGGTTTTGCTGTGGATCGCTTTGCCTACCACATTAGAGGATATCTGAGGAATGGGGGCAAGGCAGGTCCTTTTCCCTTGTTGACATTAGATGTGCCTCTGGTACAGAAGATGGTTGTGAGTCGTCGGTGTGTGTTTGCACAGCATGCTTGCGCCCTCTACATTTTGACTTCGCCCCAACATCATGCGTTCATAGAATTACGGGCGAGTTACACGTCAGCAGACATTCGTGTAGCTACAGGGTTGATTCCACCCAGATTGGACAACTACATACATGTGGATAATTAAAGATATATAATGAGATTGTACTGCCCACCCAGATATTAACATTTTTTTCATCACCCCTGAAGCAGAAGCTTGTTTTACCCACCGAACGGATACTACGCCAGAGTAAGATGAGATAGTTGAAGAGAGGCACCACAGGGGAGCAGCGCCCCTGCAGCCAGAGGAAGCTGTAAATAGGTCAGTAGCTTCCAGTAGGGTCGATAACAAATGTGTGGTGCAGCCCACTGACCTGTAATAGCCAACCCCTGTGATGGAATGCTAGCACTCCCCGCATTCCTGCGACGCACTTCAAGCTGCAATTTTGGGTATATAAGAGTAAGGGTGGAGTGCCCAACATTTTGGGCAGTATTTCGGGTAATGGAAATGCCCTGGAATACCGGATGGGTATTGTGCCCTCCCGAAAATATCAATATTGACACCTGTTTTTCGCTGCGTGCGAAATTGTGATATAAACATGAAATACAGTTACATACCTTGCGAAAAACAAGGAAATACACGAAAAATATGTGGGAAAAAAAATACATTTCCGTTGCGAACCCTTGTGTTTATGATGCTAATTCAATACTTTTTTCAATATATAGTATGTAGTTGGGAACAGAAAGTTGACATCAATATATCGAATTTATACCGCCGAAGCGATATAGCCAATGAGTATGTACTCCTACAGGATACCAGTATGTTTAATAAAAACAGATCTCTGCGACTTTCTAAAATAAACAAATTTTGTTTGAATTTGGTCCTTTTTCACTTTTCGTCGCATAATTAATGTAATTTTGTAGGTAGTATACAGATGTGATAAATAGGAAAATTACAGAACACGTCTAAAAAATGAAAACACTTTCCGTTGCCGCTAGATGCTGGATGCACATTTCTTTGGCGAAACCACACCGTATGGTCCATATATTTGTATATGTATGGTTTACCAAATGTTTTCTTTTAGTTACGTTGATTTATACAAACATGTTTTTTAATTATCAAGGTTATGTGAGGACAACTTGTATCTGATGCAGTTTAATTTTTGTTTTGACCACGTAATATATTAGTTAAGGTTCTTTTTTTACATGTATGGGGCGGGGAAATTAAGTGTATCGCATTTATCATCATTCGCGAGACGAGATTGTTTTTCACCCCTACTTACGAGAAAGTGACAATTGGATTTGTTTATTGTTTTATGCAGTGGAAAATTTTGCTCGTATGGAAATTATATCCAAATTTCTTTAATTCAAAAGTTGTAATGTCGCAGAAAGAACAAAACGCGATAACTATGACGCTATTATTCGTGCCGATGCGAGAATTACACAATTAACATTTTCAGTAACATTGAAAATTGTTGAATTTTTTTAATGAATTACACTTGAATCAGTAAGATCAGTATGGATTCCAGTCAGTAATGTAGATACTGAAAAGAGTTTCTCAATGTCCGGAATATAATGTCTGACAAAAAGAAAAACCAAAAGTCAAGTAATATAGTAGTAATTAATTATAGTTGTATACACTTAATCAGAAAATGCAAACTAGTTTATTTTTGTGCCATCACTAAAGTAACCAAAAAGTGTTGCAATACCACTTCGTTATTACTTGTATGTGTATTGGAAACCAACTGTGAATCATTTTAGACTAATCTGATGTAAATTGATTTTTACCAAAAAAAAAAGGATATCGATGATAGTGTTTTTGAAGATGTGGACCAAGCAAGTAATTCATTCCACTGCAGTGAAAACAAACATGAGAATGAAACTTCAGGTAGTAACATAAATATTATTTCCAAAACACTGTGACAGGCACTTAGGAGATAATCATCTACAACTTGCAATGCCGGTCGCCAAATTACCAGCTTTGCAGGCACCACATTTCCCTTACCCTCGTCATGTCAGTATTACGAATATTTTAAAAGCAATGATTTCGACATTCATAACCTGGAAAATGGCAGTGCTTCAATTTTACTCTCAGTAAAATAAGGGAGCGCTGAATTTAAAAACTATACCTATTAAAAGTTTTGAAATTTCTGAATATGAACGAAGTTGAATTAAGCCGAGAACTGTGATACACAACCTTATAGATTTAATCTTTTTAAATTTATTTGTTTAGAACATGCTTAAATAGCCATGACTTAAATTTAAAAATAAAATACTAAAGTATATTTCGAGTGCTGCTTTTAATCTCTGATTTTGAAGAATTAATGTGAAATTAATTTTCTTAATGTTTCGTATGATTACTTAAAGCATTTAACAGTACATTGTCACACTGACTAACACAGATTTTCATCAGCTTCCCAAAATACTTTTAGTGCTAGTAGAAGTCTTTCAGTCCTTTACTCATGTGTCCATTGCATTGGTATCGGATGTATCGGCAGGAAATATTGAACAATACCAGTATCAGTAAAAACCTGTATCGGCTCAGCACTACTCTTCATCCCGTCGGGGAAGATACAGCGATACATTTGTGCCTTCCTCTAGGCAAAGATTTTGACCTCCTCTTCTGGTTTCTTAGTACGACTGTAAAATTTGGTCGTTAAGCACGTCAAGACTTATTCACACGTTAAGCGTTGTGTTAGGCAAGTCCTGAACTGCTTCCAGTCAGATGCACATTCTCCACACATGTTCCATCAGTTCAGTTTGGATTGGGACTGGGTGACCCACTGTTTTGCTGGCATGTTGAAGCAGAACTCCCACTCACATTCTGTTGTGAACATGGCAGGGTCTTCACGAGGTCTTCCGGCATATTCTGGTAGATGAGCTCTCCAAGGTAGGGTGACTGGTTGCACATAGATATCAGGCCAGGATTAGAATGTCTGTATTCCGAGGCTTGTTTGCAGACTTAACATTAATATACTGGGCGGATCTATTGATGGGCTTGTCGAGCCATTTTATGCAGGCGTGGTGGAACGTCTCGCTGTACAGTATACATCTGATGGCGTGAATCCCATGTCTGGTGCACTGCAAAAGTCTGTTCGCCTGATACTGCATTCCTCACACCAAAATTCAAGGCTGTCCGTATATCGAGGCTCGTCTGCCTAGTCTAGAAAGGAATAGTTGTGCCATTGTTGACAGTGCGCACACTGGATTCTGCACACCCTCTTGCTGGGGCAGTTTGACCGTGAATAGTGGTTGTGTTCGGTTCTAGCAGTACTGGCCTCTGAGTTTGTGCTCGTTTGATTCAGTATTTGACATTGTTGCTTTGATTTTGGGCACCACGGGGTGTTTCGAGGACTCCTGAAAGTTAATTTTGCTTCAGAGTGGGGATCTGGACGACTCGTTCGTTCTGACTCGTCGAACTTTGGCAGATACACCACATGTTAGGCGTCATAAAACTTTTAGTCTACTTGACGTGTGACGTCCTGCCAAATTTCAGACGACTACGTTAAGTGAGAGAGGTTTTGTTGGGCGCTGAATCAGGTGCGCCCTATTCTGACGGGTTCGGTGGAGTCATGTACTTGCTGGGTACGGGTGCATGCTCTATGTACAGGACTGGCCTGGTAGCTTTTCAGCAGTGCACAATGTCTGGCTGTGGCAGTGATTTTGTGCTTGAGTTTGCCTACCTTCGCTTGTATACCTGGGCGATGTTCATGATTGCTGCTTGAGCCGGCAGTGGGCATAATAACACATGGTGTCACTGCAGGTACTTTGTGCTGGCGTGTTGGTCATGGAGGCGGAGTGAGAACAGCTGGCATGAGGAACGGTATGGCTTCAGTGGGTGACTGGTCTGGTTGGCCAAGATAGGTTATAACTAGAGAGGGGTCGAACGTTCGAATTTTAAACCGAACCCGAATTTTAAGGTTATGTTCGGGTTCGGTACGAAATTTATTGCCATGTCAAAGATTGGTCCGAAAAATTTACAGGAGTTCATGTTCGGTTCAAAAATGTGCTAGAAAGGAACATAATTAACAAACTTAAGCATTCACTCATGTACAGCGTGCCCTACCCCCACCACCACCCCCCCCCCCCCCTCTCTCCAAAAAAAATATTGGAAAACATTTTTCTGTAGAGTAGTAGCTGTTAAGAACAACAGTTTTGAGACCGAGTGCCCTATGGAAACGGTTTTTTCTCTTCTTTCTTATACTCTAAAAAATAAATGGAGTGAGAACAGAATATTGGTAATTTTCTGTGATACTCAACATATGGTGGCCCCTGACGTGATAACAGTAGGCATGTATTAAGGTAAGCTGTATAATGTCCGTTGTATCACTGAAAGTGAAGTCGTGGATAATTTATGAAAACTAAAACCAGTGCGCACCTCCTTTACCAAATGTTTTAATTCACTTACTGGTCTGTTGTCAAATGATTCTGCGGAAAGTGAAGTCAAAACAACAGTCGTTACTTTAGAAAGGTTGGGCGGAGAAATTTCAGTTGTTATGCTACAGACTGAATCAGACTATGAAGAAGAGTACATGACTGTTCAGAAATACGAGAAACTAGATAGCGTCAGAGTAGAAGTAGAATTGTTTTTGTGGAAACTAAGTTCTCGTAATTCAGCTTCATTACCGAGTTCATCAACAACTTCATGGAAGAAGCTAAAATTTTCTGAAATAGAATTGAAAAAAAAATTTAAGGGCGACGTCAAAGATTGGTTAAGTTTCTGGAGCCAGTTCAAGCACACTGATAAGGCGATAGAAGCTGAAGATAAATTACAGTATCTCATACGAACAACTTTAGAAGGAACAAGGGAAAGAGAAATTGTGGAAGGTTTTCCCCCTACAGCAGAAAATTATCCTAAAGTGATAGCATGTTTGAAGGGCAGATTTAGTTGTCAAGAACATCTTATTGAATTTTATGTAAGAGAATCGTTGAGGTTAGTTATTGAAGATCCTCGAAATAGCTGGAAAATGGGTAGACTCTGTTCATCTGTATGACAAGTTGGAGTCGCATCTAAGATCAGTAGAGTCAATCGGAATGTCAGATAAATATGCAGCTATGTTATTTCCCTTGGTAGAATCATGCATTCTCGAAGACTTGTTGAGAGTTTGGCTGAGGAGTCCGCCAAACAATTATGGTGAAGATAATGAGGATAATGCTCATAGCAAGAAGTTAAAACAGTTACTGTCCTACCTGAAGGGTGAAGTGGAAGGAGAACAACATATTTGTTTAACAAAAAGTGGATTTCAGCCGTATGAAGGAATAGACTGCCACGAAAGGAGAAACACGGACTCGAGAAGTATAGCCACAGCAAGTGAACTTTTTTTTTTTTGGAGAAGTTACAAACAAACGTAAGTTGAACTGTGTGTTCTGTGAAAAGAGACACGAGTCTAAGGAATGCTTCCAGGCACTACACACTTGGAAATAAAAAAGAAATTTTGAAAAATTCAAGATATTTTATCTGCTTTAAATCAGGACACCGGGCAAGGGAATTCAATACTAGTGAGGGATGTTTACTTTGTGCTAAGAGGCACTGGACTATTTTGTGTCCAGATTTCTCACCAAAACAAGAGAAACTAAAGATTAATGAAGTTATCTGGAGATGCAAAGAGGAGTTCTACTTTATCAAGTCAGTGCCAGAATGGAAGTGTTTTGCTTCAAACTTTACAGGTCAAGCTTGCAACGTCTAACAAGACAAAGGTTTTTAGAGCAATCTTGAATTGTGGCTCACAAAGATCGTACATTCTAGCAGACACTGCAAAAGAAATGGGCTATACAGCAATAAGATCTGAAGGTCTTGCACATACTTTATTTGGTGAAATCACATCACAGAGCATGAAACACAAATGTTACAATATCCTAGTGAAGAATTTAAGGGAAACTACTCCTGTAACAATGAAGTGCTGGACCAGCCAATCATCTGTGAAAATATAACCAGAATTAGCAAGTCGAGTCCACATGTCAGAGTTAAATATTAAGAATATTCACCTCATCAATGTCCAAGAAGATGAACCACCGATAGAACTTCTTCTAGGAGCTGATTTTGCTGGAGCGTCGTAATTATGCAAGACCATAAATTTGTAATCTGGGCTGGTTGATGTACATGCGTACCTTGGATGGGTAATGGAAGAATTGAAAGAGAGTAGTTGGCCAATGTTAACAACCCTACTGACCCATATGGCTAGCATTGCAGACCTGTGGAAACTTGAAGTCTTAGGAATTTCAGATCCAAAAGATTTAAAACTAAGTGAAGAAGAGGTTATTGTTTTGGACCATTTCAGAAGAAATCTCAAGGTATACTCCGAGGGACAGTACAAAGTGAAACTTCTGTGGAAGGAAAACCAGGATGATTTACCTGTCAACAAGGATATTGCAGAGAAAATATTAAACTGCACTACAGCAAGATTAATTAACACATCCAAATTCGAAGACTATGATGCAGTATTATAATGTTGGAGGCAGGAGGGCATAATTGAAGAAGTACCAGAACACACGGTTAATGCCCCTTATTGCCACTATTTACTCCACAGGGCTGTCTTCAAGGATAGTGAAACCACACCAGGTAGAACAGTTTTCGATGCATCATGCAAGTCAAAAGGAACATCAGTGAATGATTTTCTGGCAAATGGACCAAATTTGTTAAAGTCAATTCCTACACTGTTACTCAAATTCCTCGAGAATAAAATTGGTGGTGTTTCAGCTATCAAGCAAGACTTTTTACAAATTTACATAGAAGAAGCAAACGGGGACTATTTACGTTTCCTGTGGTGGGAGAATCGTGAGAAGACGAAAATTTTCAGACACTGCAGTGTTGTTTTCGGAGTGAAATGTAGTCCATTTCTTCTTGGTGCAGTGCTTAAATCATCTTGCAGAATGATTCAGCAGTGGTGCGGAAACTAAAGGATTAATTTTATGTGGACAATTGTGCAACATCAGTAGATAACACTGAAGAGTTACACAACTTTGTAGAAGAATCAAAAGGGTTGTTGGAAGATGCAAAATTTGATTTGAGAAATTGGAAATACACCAAAATGGTTGAAAAAAAATGCCTCGACACACGTCAGGTCTTGGGTTGAAATGAGCTAAACAAGATTATGTTCTGTTTTGTGATACACTAGATATTGGTTTCCCATCGGAAGAAGTTATGGCACGAAGGAAAATGTCTGTCTCTCAACAAATTTTTGATCCTATTGGTTTCAGCTATCCCTTCACTTTGTCTCCCAAGATTTTGCTACAGAATGTTGCAAGAGTAAGGTCGGTTAGTTTGCAGAGGTACCTGAACATATTGAGAAAAAATTTCGAAAGTGGCTGGATGAATTACCTCCACTGACTGAAGTGAAAATTCAGATATACGTGAATCTTCAAAATGCAAAAATTAATGAGTTACATGTGGTTTGTGATGCTTCAATAGTAGCTTATGCAGCTGCTATGTTCCTGAGGACAACAGGGAAAGTTGATCTATATACAATTGCTTCAGAGCAAATCAAGAGTTGCCCCTTTGAAAAATGTTTTAACATGATGTATTGGACCCCTTCTAGCCAGTTCTATAAAGAATACTATTAATGTTTAAATTAGGCAGGAATATCACTGGACAGACTCAACAACTGCACTGTGTTGTAGAGTAGAGAACGTTGGGGAATCTTCGTTGGCAACAGAGTAAAGGAAATTCGTCTTTTTGACTGAACACAAAGCTTTGCATCATGTTCCAGGTCAAGAGAATCCAGCAGACTTGCCATCACGTGGATGTACCATGCGAAAGTTGTCTTCCAGATGGTGGGAAGGGCCTGTTTGGTTGAAGAAGGAAGGTGATTGGCCTCAATCAGACAGTATAATGAATGAAGTAGTAGTAAATCAAGAAAGAAACCAAGTGTGATAACGACAGTAGTTGATTTTGCAGATTAAAAGCCTTGAAATTGCATGTATTTTTCAAGGTATTCGAAGAAGTGAGGATGGTTGCATGGATCTTAAGGTTGGTGAAAAATGTCATGCAGACACATTCAAGAGCCAGTAATGACGTGAGTAGCAGAACTGGATCACGCTGAGAAGCTACCAATAAAAATGGTTCAGCAAGATGTTTTCACTGTAAACAGACAAGCTGATTTGAAATATATAAACATTGTAGAGAATGCGCAGCATATCCTCAGAGTTAGAATGAAGATAACTGAACGTACAGATGAAGGTTTTCTACATCCAATGTTGCTTCCAAGCAAACTCAAACTGACTGAACTAATCATCCTAGAAGAATATATGTCACTGTGTCATGCTGAAGTTGGAACCATATTCACAAATCTGAGATAAAATTTCTGGCTATTGAAAGGGAGAAACGTAAAAAGGGTTATTGAACATTGCATACCTTGCAGAAGACATGGAGCACAGAGAATTGTGAGAGCACCAGTACAATTTCCAGAAGATAGGGTGAGAGAATGCAGTCTTTGAGGTAACAGGAGTAGATCTCGCAGGACCTTTAGTGTTGAAGGGTGGCAAAAAGGTCTGGATAGTTTTGTTCACCTGTGCTGTGTATCGTTGCATACATTTGAAATTAGTCCGAGTCTCTGTCCACGAAGATTTTCTTACTTGAACTGAGATGATCTGTATACTGTAGACGGCGTCCCAAGATCATATACAGTGATAACTGAACCAATTCTGTGGGGGAGAACAATCGTTTGGACAGCATAAACTGGTATAAATATTGAAGCTGAAGCTGCTGCAACAAGAATCCAGTGGAAATGCAACCCACAGGGTGCAGTTTGGTGGGAGCGGTTGATACAAATTATAAAGAAACTGCTAAGAAGAATTCTTGGACGTGCTGCCCTTCATTATGTAGCGCTATCTGTAATTTGAAGCAGTGGTCAATTCTAGGCCATTGACTATGTTTCATATGATCATAGAGACTTACAACCACTAGCACGAGCAATGTTCCTTCAGGAGACTTGCACAGTGGGAGTTCCTGACCTCGACCAAGTAGATCTGAATAAGATGACTATCAACAGAGGTTAAGGGCAGATTTTAGGAGCAGATTCAGGGCCCAGTACTTAAGCCAACTGTTGCAACATCCAAAGAATGCTGGACAGCATGAACTGAAGACTTGAGAAATTGTTTTGCTGGAAAATGAAAAGCAGGGAAGAATATTTTGGCCCTTAGCAAGAGTTGTTTAAGTATAACCTGGTAGGGATGGAAATGCTAGTGTTAAGGTCAAGACATCCTCTGGAGAACTTGTTCGGCCTGTACAGCGAATTTATCCTCCAGAGATATCTGCACGTGTGAAAGAGCTTAAGGCACGAGTGGCATGCCAAGTTGAAAAGGGGACTTCCAGGGCCATGTAATTTAAGGGACCTGCTGTGACAAGACATGGCAGAATGGTTAAAGTTCCCCAGAAACTGACCGATCATTAGTATTTATTGTTGGTCACATACTCCCAATCAAGGTGGGAGGATGTTAAGGACAACAGTTTTGAGACTGAGAGTGCTCTATGGAAACCGTTTTTTCTCTTCTTTCTTCTATTCACCAAGTGTATGTTGTCTTTGGCTAGGACTTCTATGCAGTAATCTTATAAGTGGAAGTTTTTATTGTGTATGTGTAAAAAGTTGAAGGGATTTTCACAATGTTGGTCCTCTGCAATTCTATAAAATAAATGGAGTGAACAGAATGTTGGTAATTTTCTGTGATACTCAACAGTATTCTTAAATTATCCACTCCTAAACTGTCCGGAGATGTTTACAAGGGAATGGAAGGGCAAGAGTATAGGATTGCTTCTTGGGTGGAAAGGGAAGAGGCAACACACACATTATATATATATATATATATATATTTAGAGAAGGGTAGTGTGTCACATTCCACCATGGCAAAAAAGCAAAAAAAAAAGCAAACAGGCCACCCAAAGCTGTTGACTGAGGTTTCTCTTTTAACGACTGACGCTGCATAAAAGCAAAAAAAGGAACCCAGTCGCCCACCTCAATTGTTGACATTCTTCTTTTAACGACTACAAGGTTTGTGACTTTGTAGAATGCTGCAATATTTTGGCTTTTAGTCCCACGAGAGATTTAATTGAAATATTTTCCAAATATATCGCAATCACCACAAATTAATTTAAAATAAAGAAATAATTTGTTACATACTTACAAAGACCTTACAATAGTTGAAGAAATTTTGGAAGAAAAAAAAATAATAATAATTGTTTTTCCAGGAACTTAATGCAAAAATCATGGTGTGACTATACGTAAGCAAATATGGTACTTCACTTCAAATAAGCTGAAAAATAAAAATGCAACAACAAAAATTACCGCACAAGTTATATTTGATTGTTTTCGCAGCAGTGATGACAGCATTATATCAAACTCTAAGAATGTAAACCAGGTGATAGTCTTTATTTAAATGATTGTATACCAAATAAATGATCTGCTTGAGTTTTTGGGAAATTACATTTTCAATTAACACTTTTTTTTGTGCTGCTAATTTGTGGTTTTCACATACCACGTCTCAAACGACTACAAATATAATTTATAACACTGGGAAATGTATCATACCAACCAAATCTATAAAAACCAAGAGTTAATATTCTGTTATTAATTTTGTACTTTTTTCCCACTCTAGAAAACATTTGGCCATTACATTTTGCAACTATTAGGGGTGAAACACTACACACACACACACGGGTGTGTGTACCGTTTATTTTAGGCCCACATATTTAAAGAATTTAGACTGAAATTGTGAATGTGGTTGTATTAGTTTGGGTTTTATACTTTAACAAATAGGGGCTGACTATGAAGGCTGTATGTATATTACGTTGTTTTCACTTTGCACTTCGTAGCAAAGTCTAGAGATCCAGTAACAAAACTCATTACTTGAGTGGGCACCACTGCTAAAATGATCAACGGGACCACCGTAATCAATGTTAAGTACTAAATTTGCAGATATGCGTGTGCACACACTGATTACTGTTTAGCATCCATAATCCACACTATTTTTTAAGGTGGTTCTACACATTTGTTTTTTGTTATATACATGTATACCAATTTAGGGCTGAACTATGAAGGCATGTGTGAGGAGAACACATTTTTTAAAGTTCGGTTTGAGTTCGCTTTCTGTACAAATTTAAAGGTTCGATTCGTTTCATTTCCAAAATCTGGGTTCATCTCATCCCTAGCTGTAACCCATGGATGTACTTTTTGACCTATGCGGACTGGCTCCAGAAACAGTTCCTTGGGGAACTCTGGTATCATCAGGTCCTGAAGATGCCGTAGAGCTTGTGCCTGTTACTTTGGTGCAAGTTGTGCGATCGAGGCTACTAAGGCAGGAGTTAGCTCATGCAGATGCCCAAAGGATAGTAAGGTCTGTTTCACTTGTTCCCTTAATTCACGACTCTTGGAGTAAATCATTTGGATAGCAACGCCCTTCAACGTCTGAGACGAAGGCAGTATCAGTGTCTCCCTATACGGTGTCGAACCACGTGTGGGCCGTCGACTAGGCGGACACCCTATTTCAGCACCTGGCATGGAGTTGCGGAGCATGCTGAAAGTCGGGTCTCACCATCGAGGGTCACTTCGTTGATGCTATCCCAGCAGTCAACAAGCTTGTCTGGAATCTATGTAGGCTCTGTAGTTCTACCTACGACGTAGATAGTATGGGTGGTCAGGCTAGGTGCGTGTGGGTTGGTAAAATTGTGTACTAGATCACCTTGAAATTGGCGAGGAAGGGTTCAAGTCTACAGGAAGTGTGGTGCTCAGGGTTCCATTTAAACACACATTTTATTTTCTTATGACAGGAAACACATGACTTACTAACTCCTACGTCAGCTAGAGCATGTGCCAGGAAGCTGAACTATACACACGCCGGTAGAGGCGACTGGATTCTGGACTAACAAGGGATGGGACAGTCTATCACTGGGAAAACAACTTAACTGACTCCCTAACCATTGTTGGCCACAGGGGACAGTGTCTAGTGTACGTAAACAACTTAAGTGCAGACAGCTGGTACACTGCTAGGGTGACTAAGCAGGCATGGCAAGGTAAGTACCAAATTGGGGCTTAAAGGATCAGACGTTGCCTCTGGCACTAAGAGAGCAGAGAAGGAAGGTAACAGCAAGGAATAAACTACAGAAAACCCTGGTGGCTAGCTCAGTGTGTGACTGAAGACTGGCTTGGAGTCTAGCCAAGACTCCCTATTTATAATCTGCCGTGCCGCTGTCTCTCTGCATTGATTGGCTGGCATCTTGAGGGCGAAGGTTTGTCACAAAGTGGGGGTTACGAAAAGCATAGCTCTCTGGTGTAACGTCACAGACAAGCTGGGGAGAGAGCTAAAGAACAAACTAAGAACCCTACTAGAGATGCTATGCAGCAGAAGCTAAATACTCGTTGCTCAAGATGCATAGTTACGGGGGGCTGGTGAATACCTAAATGGTAAACAGTACTATCTCATCAAGTGATGGGATTAACGGCAATGCAAACTTTGATGACTCAAATGCAAGGCTATGCATAGGTATGAGCTGAAATCATCAAGTCACCTTTGTTAGAGTAAGTGCAGTTCATCAATTCACAGAAATTCTTGTGTACTCTTTCATAAAAATCAGAAAGTAGGTTTTCTTATGTTCTCCACTCATGTTGTAAATTACTACAAAACACAATGTTGTAAGCTCTAAAAGAGTGGTGGAGTAGGCTTCTTGGAGAGTAGCTAGGATCACATGTGTCTAATATTTTCTAACGTGCGCTGTGTGGTACCTGTAGGCACATATCCCGCTTCTTCAGTAATATTGGGGCTGATTAACCTGTCCTGTGCTCAAAGATGGGACAACGTCGAAAGTAGTGTGTGCATCCTAAACGTGAAGAAATGTGTTGCGCATGAACACCCCCCACCCCTTCCAATGCAGAACCATCTTGGAGTGTAGGGGGAAAAAAATTTTTTGGGTCTGCACAGTCTGGAGCTGGGTACTTGGTGCATATGTGACTTGGCCTTTAGCACAGCACCTATGCGCGCTGAAGCTGTCACGGACTGTGCGCCTCCCATCTGCATCATTGGCCAGTTGGCAACATCTGTTCATTGTTACCGTGCTCTCTCTCTACTTTTTATGTGCCTCCTCTGTTTCTCCTCTGCTAAACTTGAGTGGCGGGTGGCAATTTCAAAACAGCTGTCTTGTTGGGTCGGTCCTTCCTATCTCAGGAAAGAATACAGAGCTGTAGTGTAAAATGCGACAGTGTCTTAGGTTTGATGTATGCGACAGCTGCATATCATAGCGGAGGGCTTGGTTATGTAAAGTGCAGTTGCTTTAACATTGTTTTCCTGTAAAGTGCAAACTACAAGCATGCATCAAAAGTTAATGACCCTTTCGTGAACAAATGTCCCACTCGTAAAGGATTTGGGGAAGTTAAATAAAGGTTATTTGCTGTGATTAAGGAGAAACCGTAAATTAATAGCTTCACCTGGACCGGTATTTGTTGCACAACACACAAAATTAAAATGTAATGGTTGTACTGTGCTCTCTCAATCATAGGCATTCCTTACACCTATGATTGTTCCAATCGAAAATGTCCTAATTCTGAATAAAATTTGAGTAATAATGATAGAAAAGATATTTTCAACTATCTAAACAAGTTATGTGCAGAGTCCACCTACACTAGTCATGGGACTATTCGATTATAGATTCTCTGATTACACCAATTCTTGCCTGAATTGAAGAATCGGCGTGTTCAGATTTTTTGCATTCAAAAATTTGATTCCATTCTATAAAATTTTCTTACTGGGTAGTATGCTCTGCACACCTGGGATGCTTGCAAACACAATGCAAGTAGCTTGTGTGTGTTTGCAATCATATTTAATTAGGAATAATTGGTGGCACAATTGTGGTAAATCGCGATAAAACAAAATAACAAATTACGTACAAGTTAATACGCAAAATAACATGATATACAGACAAACAAGTGCTAGATATCTCACAAAAATAATTTCTCCAAAAGAAGTTAACTCTTCTCCCATGTTATTTAGATGTATACACCAATTTACTTTGGCATTATAAAAATAAAAAATTCTTGATTCCCTCTCAAGACAATTTTTTAAACTCAGAAATCTTAGTTCTACATGCAACACACATGTAATTACGTTAAGTAAAACACATTCCAAAATTTACAAAAACACTAAAATATGCACTTCGAAATAAGCTATAGTAGTTTGAAAACAAACTGCCTAAAAAGTGCTAGTAACATTGATGCGAAGTGAACACACACAACTAAAATGTGTGAAGTAATCTATGGCCGCAGCTACGAATCTGATGGTTAAATTGACAGTTGCACGTATTTTCGTGAAACTGAAGTGAAATATCTAAATTGATACATTATACGGACTGTTCTCATAAAATATCTAATCTCGTAAATTATGGAAGATGCTGCAGCCAACATGTAACAGACAGTAAAATGTCTCAATTTGTACTTTTGTCCGTGCTAATGTACATATTTAACCTCCAATGCACTGTGATTAATATGTTTTGTTTACATTCAGCGGTGTTATAAAACTGCTAGCCACAACAAAATAAAAAGCTAAAAACATTATGCTGAAAAAATTCATGAAAAAAATATTCATGTATGACTTGCCTTACAGTTTACCGTATATCCTTTAAATTATATTGTTTTGGGAAATGTGCAATATTCTTGAGAGCACACGATACTGACACTTCGTTTTACCTAGCAGGGTTATTTCTACATGACAAAACTATATATTTCTTCCACAGAGTATTGGATGAAATAGTTAATGCCACTTAATTAGCTAATTCAACTAAGAAAAACGAATTTCTCATACTCCCATTATTGTAGTCCCTGCTGCAAGTTGTCTGAACTGTAGATCTGTACAACGTGTACAATATGTTGCAATGTGGCAGAGTAATCGAGATTTGATGCGCTAGACCAAGTGCATGGTTATAGGTAGCTGACAGGAGGTGTTAGAAACCTGACTCACAAGGAAGGTCTTTGGTCAGGTGGTAACGTAGATTAACTGGCTGAGTGAGGCTGTTGTTACAGTTCTCGAGTTAAATTACGTTGAACTTCAAGTTCCAGTCAGCTGATTCTTGAGTCCAGAAGTTCGGGTTGGCTAGACCCTATCTAGCTTCAGTTTGGTAGACTAAACCCCTCACTACCGGATGATGATAGGGACTGGTGCGGATGAGCAGTGGAAAATGAATATAACGTACCACGTGGACAGTCGAGACTGTCTGTAATCTCAGCGAGGCAACACAGTCCTGTTCCGCCTGTCTTGCCTGCGTAAGAGGGGCTAAGGTACTCAGTTGCTGGGCAGCTAGATCAGCAATCTTTTGTTCCCTATGCCTTCGGCAGTGACTTATCTTTTAAGTAATAGAGTAGATTGCCGCTAAACAAGATACTGTATGCACTTTAGATGAGAAATTGTTTTAATTCAAAGGGATTTCGCCTGCTAACAAAGCTGATTGTTGGCATGGGTAATGTGGAGGTTGCCATAGATGCAAGTTCAATCAGTGGATTTCTAGACATCTTACTATTTTACTACGGTAAATGATACTACATGCATACAATCACAGTACACATTGTAAAGCACGAATCTGCTGCGTGCCCTACATAGCTTGCACAGGAAAGCCATCCCAGTTCTAGACCAGTTCTTCCTCCCTCGCTCTGCACATTGTAAAATCCTACGCAGCACTGCCCAGGTAGCACGGAATGCAGGCCGTTAGGTTGTCCGGTCCCTTCCTTTGTTGACATGCCCCCACAACCCTCCAATGACCACTACTAGATAAAGTTTTGAGCTCACAAACTTCAGAGAAATACAACTCTGCAGAAAAGTTTTCATTCTGAACAACTATACCCTATGATAGTGTAGGTTCAGTAGCTGATTCGTGGCACCAGCTCAGTAAGAGTAAGAGTCTCCAATGATCCCCCACTTCTTCGGGCGGATCAGAGACGTTGAACCGTGTAGGCCACCAATACTACTACTGGGTAAGAGTATCCAGCCAAGGCCAGGCCAATAGCGCCCCCAGCATCTAGGTGCTCTGGTAGGTGATACATGCCAGGTTTGCTGGCTCTCCTTGGTGGAAGGTTTCCCTAGTGGTCGTGGCTCCTCTGTTCCTTCCTCCCAGCACCTGGGTGCTTGGAGGGTAATAGGAAGCAACAAACGGCCGTCTAACGGGTCTGTTCCAGACTAGTGGTCCCCAAAGGGGAGGGAGAACTCGGTCAAGCTAGTTCGGATGTACAAAAGTACGGGTTTCTGTCAGTAGTGCACAGTGAAACTTATTCCTAGCAAGCGAAGTAGACATTACTCTAGAAATAAAAGTGTTAGGATAGAGAACAAGCTGTATTTATTTAGGACTCAATAAATAGTGACTCGCGCTATCTCCTACCAAGCAGACAGGAAGTGAACTAGAAAACTAAATATTTAACTACTCAACTAAAGCTGTCTAATAAAAGTGTCTGAAGGAGACAAAAGCAGTTGAAGTTTAAGTAGCAAGGTATATTCATGTTCGTTGATGAAGACTTGTTGCAGAGGGTAGCCGCGATGGTTACAGAAGACTAGGTTTCGCTGGAGGCCCCGCACTAAGGAGTGCCTGGGGGTGAACTCAAGAGAAGAATACAAACAACTCTGGAGCTCCGTCGCGCATGTACTTATATAGTCGGAAGTCTAGGCTGCCACAGCGGGGTGCAGGGAAGGCGCGTGACGTCCTGCCGTGGCAGGTGGGAACCCTCGTCAGCATTCCTTGGTTCGTATATCTTCGGTGGCGCTCGGCCGCGCCCAAAGTGGCTGAAGCTTGTTGGCACTCAGCATGCGGGGGGAGCAGTGTGCTTGCTGGTTGTGTAACCTTGTAGCCACGTGCTCAGCTGCCCGGGAGATTTAAGCAGTCGAAAACTTATGTGCAAAGTATTGCATGCACAACACTCACGTGGGTGGTTGAAGTAAGAGTATACTTCACGTAAAGAGCGATGAGTCGTAATCGTAGTTTATTAGTAATATAGGTGGCAAGCATCAGTATTTAACATTTGTTGATAATCGAATCTAGTCTAGATTCCAAACAGTTTTGGAATCTTATCTAGAATCGGGCTCAACAAAAAACCTGATATCATCCCATCACTAATCTACACATACAAAAACAAACAGTTAACACTTTCAAAAGGTTACAACTACTACAAGAGGCACTTTGAATCCTAGTCTATTACATTTACCACTGGTTATGAATATATACAAATTCTTAAACTAACATTTACACATTATAATTTGGCATTTTAAAACAATTTTCTGTTTTACTTCTGCATTTAATAGCGCTTTTTCAATCTTGGACAATTAACAAAAATACAAAACACTGGAACATTAATAAATGATTAGGGATTATTTGCATCCGTTAGTTTACTCTGTTTTCAGTAATACGTGGCATTCGACAGCGCACTCCATTCTAACCAACAATACTTAATGATAGCTCAGTAATGAAGAATTTACGTTAAAAAACAAAGACTCTAAACCATACACAATTATACCCTACATTCTTTCTTACATTGACATGTTTTTGCAACAATGGTTTAAAAGACTTTAGCTCATCAGTGGGCCTGATTTGAACTGGATTTTTATTGTTGGCACGCAACAAGACGACGTGAACTTTTACTGTCTACCACAGCAAGAATGGATGTTCTAGTCGAAGATTACATTATTCACCGGCCCACCATGACTATGTACAAGGCACCGAGTTCCACTGCACACCATTAGATGGTTACACCAGTATTGCTTCGCCACCTAGTCTCCAAGCTGGCCGGTGACATCACAGCCTCCAGCGAACTACTCCAGTCAATAACCGAAGAGGAAGGACATGGCAGAGTATAAATAGCGAGTCACGACGCTCACTCAAGACCAGTTTACATTTCTCCACCGCACCCGTTGCCCGAAATCTGACCAGCTTGCTCACTTCCGACATCAAGCTAACCCAGTTCACTTCATTTCTAGCGGCTACCTGCCCTTCCTTCACATTTTTATTGGCGAAAGGAAAGACACTATTTTGTTAATGCTATTTATGCATCACAAAATAGAGAAGAAAAAATATATCTGTTCTGCATTAGTTTAGAAAAAATATCAGTTTGGGTGACAGCGGTTTTCAAAAAGACCAGCCGGTTTTTAATATCAGTATTGTAACAGCGTAGCACTTAAGTTAAAACCAAACCAACCCTTACTTGTCATTAAACTTATTACCATTAGTTACTTGCTAATTGGTGTTATATATATAAAAATAATGAATCTGTATTTTATACACTTTTATTAATGAAAGCATAAGATATTTGTCCCAATAATACAGAATTCTGTCAGCATTTCATTCTTTAAAAAACTTATATTGTGGTACAAGTACAGCCTGATGTGGAAGCAAGAATCAACCAAAACTTTACACTAAGAAAATGGAAGCTGATTAATGTGATGTAGAAAGTGTGGCATGAACCCGAAAATGTTTCGGCACTACTTGTAATTGATGCACAATTTCAAACGAGTGAAGACCAAACAGTACTAAATGCTTAAAAAGATTGAATTTTTTTTTAAATGTATGAATAACATCAAGCTTCCAATTTTCTTTTGAATCCAGAGAATATCTTTCCATAACAGTTCTTTCCCGTGTCCATATGTCATTTGTTCCTTAAACTATATATTTTAAACTGACTAGGACTACTATGTATAATAATTTAATTTTCTCTCTGAATTTTCTTAAAAATACATAACTTTATCATATAATATACTTCTGTTGACAACTGAACGGTGGACGTGCATCGCAAATTTTCTGGCCACATCCAGATAAGCGATACAAATGCAGTTAACAGTTCGTAGTCGTTCTAGACGACAAATAAGCTTTATAGTAAAAATGTTTCTCCACAACTCGCCTAAACATTCAATGCACAGTTAAAGTACATACACAACAACAGTCTACTGACATCACATCTTCAAAAATAAACACACTAAAATAAATCCTTTAATGCAAAGTGTAAAATGCAGATAAAGTTTTTAAAAAAAATTTCCAGATGCTATTTAATGTACATTTTCTTATAAAGAAATTCCAGCAATATTAAAAAAATATCTTTCACAAAAAACAACAATTATATGCCTATAAACAAATTGTTACTTATATTTTTAGCATACAACTTATTCTGTTTACATACATACGTACACATTGGACTCCACTTACAAATGACATATTTAACAAATCAGCACTCATCCTTGGAGTCACAACTTGCTTACTAAACAGCAAGGAAGAAAAATATTGCTCAACTTTATAAACATATTCACACTTAAAAAAAACAATCAGCATAAAGTTTTTCTGTTCCACAGTAAGTTTAAGATGAAGGCTAACACAACATTAGCAACCACGAAGCAAAATTAAAATTACTCATGATATAAACTGCTTTAATTACAGCGTGAATTCAGTGCACAGTGGGCACTTAAAGAAACACATTTAAAGGGTACTGTTCACATGATTGCACTAAATATTTCTACAACTCCGAAATGAATTTTTTAGTCTGGCAGTAATATAATACAACTTAATTCACTCTGGCTCAAACACATTTCTTTGCATGTTCTTTGAACCGCACACCAGGAAAAGTTAAAAATACAGCCACAAATCTTCCTTTCTTTATGGCCAAAAACGATCTTGTGAATAGGTATTTTGAAGTATGTCAGTCTAGAGAAATTGACACCCATCAGGCAACCAGTAATACAGATGCTTGCAGGCAATAAATATTAAGGTGTCAAAATATTTGAAAACCATACGAGATGTATTTAAATAATGCACGATGAAACTGAAGTGCCTGACAGGTTCACATTGCTGCGCTCTCAGTATCGTGAGCCGCTGATCTTGGGGGAAATCCTTGTCGCTGGCTGGTGCTTTGGCAGAGCTGCTATTCACCAACATGAGACAAACAAGCCTCAATCCTTCACACATTAACTGCAAAGAAAAAAAAACCAGTCCTTACAATCTCAAACTGAAACAATAATTAAAATTATTACTTGGAATACACATGTTCACTTCAAACGTGTAGGATTTTTATCGTTGAAAACAAAGAGAAAGTAACTTTGGGCTAGAGAGAACACTGATGCTCTACCTTTTTTATACTTATATTACTTGTAACCAGGGACAAGCTTGGTGGGAGTGTGGTAGAAGTGATGAGTACCGGAGTACCCCCCCCCCCCCCCCCCAATGTATGAAGGGGATGAAATCTTGTACAGAAGAGAAGGGGGGGGGGGGAAGAAACAAAGACAAAATGTACTGAAAACAATGGTAAATGTTAACGTACAGTGAAATCCCGTACCTACGAGAATTCATAAAAGTGTGAAAAACTGAATTACGAGTACTCGTAATATCAGAGATTCATCACAAAAATATAAAGTATTACTTTTATGGAAAACCTAGGGTGACTCAGCTGATATAAACCTTGAGGGAATTACAAATATAGCTGGATTGTGTGTGCTATCACTTATATAGTAATAAATGTGTCTGAATTCATTATCCATAATTAAAATATGATTTTAATGTTAAAATAAGCATGTATGAAATATAGTCTGATGTAATGATGGGGGGGGGGGGGGAGACGACATTACGATGGGGGGGGGGGGGGGGGAGACTACATTACAACAGCAAAAATTATTTCACAGAAAGTTACTACAGTATACCGCATTTACTGCCATTATTCTCTCACTTTTACAGTTTTTTTAGTGAAAAAAAAAATTAGGGCGTGTGAATTATGCAAGGAATTGCCAAGGCATCATGTTAACATTAAAATGAGGACTACTGTACTTGCATGTTGTGTCCGATTGCTGGCTGCTTCCTCTACATCAGTTGAAATAATTACAGAAACAAAAACACGTAAACTAGAAATTTATTAACTTTTACCGATAACGAAATCTGAACCGCACGCCGCAGAATGTTCCACGAATGTTCAACCAATCATCTGCCCGTGCTCATATTGATCCAGTGGGCTATTATACCAGCCATCTTGTGAAACCTAAACCGTACACAGCAGACTGTTCCACATATCTTCAACCGACCATTGTGCTCGTATTGATTCTGTGTCACTGTTATAACTAAATACAAGTGCCCCAATATAGTAACAGCCATCTTGTGAAATCTGAACAGCACGCCACAAGCTGATCCAATACTCTGGCTTTTCACATTACTTGCCGACGCTAGGAACTCGCCATTTAAAATCACAATAGGTGTACAATTTCACAAGTACCGCATTTTAATGCATATAGGTCGCACATTTTATTTTAAAAGTTTTATTGAAAACTTGGGGGTGCAACCTATAAGTGAGAAAAATTATTTTAAGGTGCTGGAAAAAAATTAGTAAGCTCCCGATTAACCATGTTAATTGAGACCAGAGAAAACAATAAGTGCTGTATTAGAAACCAGGATAATCAATTTTACATAATTTATTATTAATGGAACAGTGATATTGTCTCCGAAAATCATGATAAAAACAGTACCTATTATACATTTCAAAGCAAACACAAATCACGCACTGTATGTGCAGGATTTAAAGTACACAATAGTTTTAACTGATATTTATGTTGCACCGAGTGTCGTTAATTCACGGCACATCAAGTATACACATCCTTTCGCTGGCGCCAGGCAAGCGCGTTAGGCGGACGACCCAAAGCGATAGATAAATGGTCCGTAGTTGTGTGTGTCGCTTTCTCAACGTGCGTCACTCAGACCCGTCCTTTAGATGGCAGAGTTAGTTGACAGTTTAGAATGCGATGCAATAAAGACTAGACTATAACGGGGCTTTAAATGAGGCAACCTGACATTTAAATATTATAGTACAACCCCCATTAAAAAATAACCCTTCGCATTAAATAGTTTACTTTGATTTTAATGACTTTCAAACGCAAACAAAAGTTTTAAATTTCTGAAATGTTTAGTTTTTGTAAACATTTAAACACTTGATATGAAAAAATGTAAGAAAAGTTAAACCATGCCTTTTCATTTACTCCGAATTCACAACCCGTGGCTCAATTTCCATTCTCTTCAGCAAACAAAATCACTTTCAATTTTAAACTGCCTCAATTCTTCACTCCCACAACATCAAAACAGCACTTTTACTAGTGTATAATGTGCCCTTTTTTCTCAAAATAAAGAGAGAAAAATTCTGGTGCGCGTGCTAAATGGAAAAAAAAAAACTAAGAAAGGCAGGGTGGGGTGGTAACCTTAAACATGTTGGAAATGTTTAGAGCCATCAATGTCAAGAGAAAAGGGGGGGAGCAGGAAGAAGGGAAGAGGAGAGACTGTTTTTTGGAGAGAAGGGTAGTGTCACATTCCAGTACGGCAAAAAAAAAAAAAAAATAATAATAATTTAACATGTCGTGGAATAAAAGAAACAAAGGCCGCACTGCAGTTATTGAAGTTTTTTTTACGACCTGTTACAGCATTTAGGCAAAAAAGAAACAGAAGCCCGCTGGCCGCGTGCATCTGTCATCCTTGACGCAGGTTATGTTGTACAGGGTATACAACAAAAAAAAAGAAATAATTATCAATTATAGGTCGCACTCATTTCTTTTTCTATCCCTGGAAAATAAAGGTGCGACCTATATGCACAGGCAATCTATATGCGATAAAATACAGTAATCAAATACTAAAAGTATGCACAAAGCAAGGCAGAGCACAACTAGTAGTTCATATAGTGTACATCATTGATTTTCAAGTGGGCGCCAAAATATAGAAGCAAAGCAGCAACCTCAAAATTGCCAGTGATTTACGTTGAGCAATTTCTTATGCAAGCTCATCCATCTCATTGATTGAGTTGTTCACCACCATTTGTGTTCAATAATAGTTAAAATTTAATGATTAAATAATACCATTGAGACTTGCTCATTTTTGTTTTACCTTTATAAAAATGAAATTTGACACCGGAAGGGGGGTGGAGGGGTAGTTTTTTTTTTTTGCAGAAGAGAGGCGTACTAATCTAAAGTCAACTAAAGTTTGGGAACCCCTGATGTAGATAAAGGATGCGAGCGCCAGTCACGGAAAGGGTGCTGCGTTGCAATTGTTAGAAAAGGCAAATACAATTAATCAAATGCATTTGAATTGCTCATAAAAACAGAAATACAAAATAAACCCTCACTTGCTGTAACCAGATTATTTAACATTGGTAGTATAGTACTATATGACTGTGTATTAAAAAACTGCTGCAAGTACAGAATTCTCTTAATAGGCCATACTCGTAGGCATGGGATTTCACTGTGTTTTATTTTACATGGTTACCAAACTGCTGTCATTAGCGTACCAAATTAAAATTAATTCTAGAGTACTAGAGTACAAAATGGAACTTAACCTTAAGAGTCCCGGAAATTTCGCAAATGCGAAATAACCGCAGTAAAATGTGGAAAAATGCACTATACACAATAAAATGCTAAATTTTTACGATTTAGAAATAAATGCATACAGAAATAAATTTCTGTAAATGCACTAAATTCTTCACAAATACCCTTCAGTTCGTTAGTTTTCAAGTAAATATAAGATTTAGCTCATTTTTGGACTTAAAAATAGTCGTGGACGATGTTCGTATTCACGGGAAACGTATTGTAAAAAATGATTTTTTCCGGATGTCAAAGATATGTAACATGCATGCAGCATTCAACCAAAATGGCTGCCACATAGCTATGACCCTAGCGCTAGAAGTGTCTTTTGACTAGCACAACACTACACAGTTTACATCAATGGCACACGTATACAGTCTTCTATTTCATGTGATACGTATATTTTTATTGTTACCGATGGCAGCATATTTTGTTAATATTACGATTAAAAAAAGGACGTAATGAACGTGTGCATGGCGAAATGGAAGGTATTCTTACGAAACGGTCGTTTAGGAACATCTTTGGTGTGTAGACATGTAGGCAATGGCACAATTTTATTTCACTTCATGTACGTAAATCCTTCAGCCAATAGAATTAAACGAGCACAGAAGAGCAAGTTTTTGTTTGAAAATATAATTTGTGAAAGAAAACTTATGCTTTTAATTGTATTTTATTATTTTAAATAATAAATCTAAATGATTATAAATGCAAATAAATGGCTATTTTATTAAAAATTAAATTAATTTTTAGCATGATTGGTTAAAACACACATGTACATCGAACCACATAGATTTACAATCGTTCTATGCAGACGTCTCACGTATACGAAATTGAACATTAACCGACCTTATATTTTACATTTTGATTTAGTTCCGGTGTCAAATGTTTTACAAACAAGCATAGTTTTATGCCACGTACCAAAGTTTCTATTCACGATCATGCAAGTGCTTTCAAACACGAAAAATTCTATGCGCGTGATAGTTTTATATTAATGTATCATGTTTGCAATATGCATCTTGACAAGCATATTTAATCAAGTACACATTCCAGAAGAAAACTAACAAGAAAAACTTATTGCGGAAAAAGGAGAGACATTCAAGCGCCAAGCAATAGTCCCAGGCATTTTTGAAAATCAAAAGCGCCCGAAGGTTGAGAAGAGTCTGTTCGTAGAAGATACATTCGTGGCTTGACACATAATTTGGGGGGCAGAAACAAGGAACCTGCTTTCCATTCGACGGGGGTGGTGTATTGTGCAAGTCCTCATGCCCTATCCCAAGAGACGGGGTCTCAAGGAAAAGGTAAAGTTAATCCTACCTGCTCCTGGGTGCCAACATGAATATTCCCTGGCTTTGGTGGCATCCATAGCCAGTCTTCAGCCCAGAGAACAAGCACAGGCACTCCGGACACTTGCAGGATCTAGTGATGAAGGAAAAATCCAAACTCCCCTTCATTAATCCCATACCTACAGGACCATCAGAGCAGCCCCAATTGATTGCGGAACTGGTCCGCCTTTCATCAGCACCACAGCTGGGTTCCCGACATTCGGCGACCCGCGTCTACACCTCAGCCTAGTAGGAACCTGAAGCTGCCAACAGTATTACTTATTGTTGCATGGTCATTCCCAGTGGTCCGTCGTCCCGGTATACAAAAGCCAGCAGTAATTCCTAAACGCCCCATAGTGTTGAAAGCTGTGGACTTCCTGCCCTGCCGATAGCCAACCCGGTCAACTCTGTATGAGAAGATACCAGCAGCCCGACAGAATCTGAATACACCATCCATGCACAAACGCTCGGCTTAGCTTTAACAAAGAGACTCCCTTTTGGCGCAGTAAGTACAATCCTACTTATAGACTAGTTGTCTTGCATCAATACAAATATAAAAACGAATTCCCAGAGTCGAGTTGAGATATTTGGCTGGCTCTTAACGAGGTCTTGAGAGCCGATGGGGATGAAATGAGGTGAGAATAGAGCAACGCAGGAATGCAAAGGTGGCGGAAACTGAAGGTCCCCAAGAAAACCTGCTGACCAGCAGCATTCTCCAGTATGATTCCCAGTGAAAAGCGAGAGTGTAACCGGCCGAAAATTAACCTGGTTTGCCTTGGTGGGAAGCAAGCAGTCTAACCGCTCAACCACCACAGTCTTTACGAATTCCCAGAGTTTTACATTTTCCACAAGCTCTACATATATTTTAACGTAACATATTTCCGCTTGAAGCAAATTCTGCTTGCTAATAATTTGGATTCAGCCTGCAATCACCAAGCCTCTCTATGTTTGTCACCATTTTTTTGTTTTTTTGTCTCTCCTCACACTTCAGCAACAAAGTAAAACCACGCGTTATTTTATGATGGAATAGTTTTGCAGCATAAAAATAGTTAATGTGATACATTGCGAAGCAGTCACATTCGTTACCACAGTTAATTTTTAAATAACCTCTCTGCATATACGAACTACTGTAAACTACCCAATATGGCCTTTTTTTTTAAGCAGACACCACTTTAATCATTAAATACTTTATTATTATGAATGAAAATGTGCTAATGAAATGTGCTGGCTGACAGTTTTCCCGAATTCCTAATACTACTTCCAAATTTCTCATATATTCACTATTAAAAACTTGTATGAATACAGTACCAAACACTTTTAATAATAATACAAAAAGTACATTCGACTGCTGCCTGGAAAGTGAAGTTAGTTTTGAGTGAGTGTTAACAGCAGTGGCACTTAACTGGCGGTAGCTGCTCAATATTTGACTTTGAACTGGTGGGTTCACTGCTAACCCACCCCCCATTAAAACTGGAGTATGTCTAATAGCCATTATTTATACTACAATAAGTGTTTTTTAAAAGCCAAATTACAATAGTATTAACTGACCCTACTGCTAACATTAAACAAATGAAAGAGAAACCACAAATGGCTGAATTGTGGCCCTGGAACATTACTTTTTCTTGAGTGTAAAGAAACTTCTCCTCTTCGGCTCATCTTTACGGTCGCCTGATGCCGGAAGCGTCTGCGATCGTGATGGACCAGCCGACCCTTCGAGTTCACATTGTATCACAATACGAGACATCCACTGGTTCATTTCTTCATCGTCCTTTGCGTGGAACAAATACTCTGCTCCATTCGATAACCTTCAAAATAAACCATTTCAACTACATGTACTACATAAAATAGTAAAAACATAACTCTAATTTACTTAAATAAATAGGACTGTATGACAGATTGCACATTATCAATATACAGTAACATTTTCTCTTAAAATAGTTAACACCATCCCCAAACTCACATCTTGCAGATTATGGTCAGCACAGCCTGACTTGCTTTCCAACTTACAATACTCCTGTTCTGTAAAACATTATTTACACTTAAAAATTGAGTCTCATGTACTCAAAACTTAAGGTATTCTTGAAATATCAATTGGTGCCTCACAGAAATTTTGTCAATCAGTAGTTATCACTGAATAAGGTGGCAAGGACACTGTTCATGTATTAGCCACTCAAATAGAAAACAATTCTTATCACTCATAGATGACTGTTCCCATTAAATTTAATATGATGTGAGCAAGGCTGTGGCATAGAGAGAGTGAAAAACTATAAACTGAGGTAATGATGCATGTACAGTCAAATCTCAAAGATCCTGGAAATAATAATTTCCTCAAATTAAGAAGCCCATTTTGGGGAACAGTAAAACGTCTGGTTAAATTTGGGTAGAAATAGGCCAAAATCTATGTTTGTTGCATTATTTTGGTTACAATTCTCTTCACCACTGTTGTACAACTAGAAGAAGGCAAGATCTAAACCTAGACACTACTCGTATAACTGTCGTGCCCCTTCCATCAAAGTCGCCAATGCCTTTACTAACGTTATGCTCCAGAGTTGCCTAGCCCAGAGACTGCCCTTTGTGAGACTACAATAATAATCATAATAATACACTGAACTGAACTGCTTAAAGGAAAAATAAAAACTATCTTTCCTTGATATGGCTATGAACAAATGGATTAATTACAAATCCATATCCAGTTGCAGATTTTTCCCAATATGTTACGATTATTTGGACAACAGGCGAGGCAAAACCTTTGCATGGTATTACAAATAAAACGTTACGCCCTATAAACTTTTTTCTCCCCACAATTTGATTCTAGAAAACCAATATTCCTAGCTCGGATAGCCATAAAGGTGACACTAACATCTTTTGTAGATAAGGAAAATCGAAAGCTAAAGAATTTGTATAACATAGCAAGAAGGGGAAGGGAAGTTTTGACTATTTTCCTCCATCTGATACGAGGCAGAGTATACTGATTTTACAGTCTAGGAGAACATGTAAACTGCAACTATGAACACACATTATCATCAAAATTAGCATAAAAACAGACCTCTATCAGCCATAAGTGCAGTGCCTGAGATATTTTGTTTACAGTTTGACAGAAAATAATACTTTATTCATTCATGAAATAACATTTTAAAATGTTGGCATGTTGTGATTAAAATTATTCCTCACAATTGCAGATACAGTAATCCCTCGCCAACAATAGGGGATACATTAAAAAACCGACAGCAGTAGAATAATACAAGCTTTTTATGTGGAAAAGGTGTATAGGTTAAGTCGGCAGACTATTTTGCATTTCATTTGATGCATGCAGCTGATACCAATTAACTACAAACAATTACGACTCATCTCACTGCAACCCTTGTGTACTACTTCTACACACGCGAGATTCAAACCCTGCGCCATTTTGTACACGAAAGTAACTGTCTGCCACAATCCTGGAGGACGGCCGGATACGTGGATACAATGGGTTGCGAAAGACAGCAGCGCATCACCCCCCCTAACCCCCCCCCCTCCTCAGAGCCAACAAGCCATCAGCCACCTTGGGCCATGCACGAGCGCCACCCCAGGATACGTGAACGCTGAGAGATGACCAGAGGGTGCTATCCCCACTCCAGCCTCACACCTGAGGGGCGTCACACGCCCTCCCCATGGCCGCCACGACACGCACTGCCTCGCTATATAAGGCAGTGCATGGCGGTCGTCGCCAGTTGTTCCTGCATTTCTTCTCCGAGCACTTGGTGCTGGAGTCTAACTACTACGAGACCTTCAACAGCCCTTCCAGAGGCTGTCTTCAACAACCTAACGGTCTTCAGCAGCCACCAGAGGCTGCCACCATTGACGTCGCTGTAACAGCTCTGCAGCCCCGCTGCCGGAGACACTCCAGCAACGTCAATAGCTACTAGAAGATTTCTGTAGCACTATGTACATACCACAGGTAATTCTTTTATATCTCCTACAGACACCCTCTATTTAGAGTTAGATTTGTATCTAAGTAATTTTCGTCAGTTTTCACTTAACTTGGGACCAGGTCACATACACCTGGCTACTGTAGGATTACTTCCAACAATTGGTCTGCCTGGCAGGAGAGCACGTATCACAGTTGTTAATAAACACGGTTTTGTTTCTCTTATCCTCAAGTCTCATGGACTAGGATGTGTCGGATTGCGGGCTGGTGCGAAGTTGTCGATGACTACGGGTTTATGTGTAGGAGTTGGCAGGAGGTGTTAGGTTTACCTGGCTTACGTGTTTGTGCTTCGGCCGGTTGTCTTACTGCTGCTGGTCGTTGGGCACAGGTAGTGTCTGCTGACTGTGGGTTGGAGATACCGTGTCTGCCAACACGGTACCACAGGTTCAAAGCTGCTCCCCAGAACCTGGGGTTGGCAATCCCGTACCTTACCTCAGTACCTCGTACAAGACCCTGTAGGACAGGGTGATAATCTTGATGGGTACAGATGTGTGGTGGAAAGGCAATATACTGAAATATGGGAGAGGTCGGCTTCTCAAAAAGCCTTACTAAGACAGTGCTGTCCCGTTCTGCCTGTCTTGTCGGAGGAGCCAATAGAGACTGCTGCTTGGCAGTGAAGTTAGCTGTCCTTTGCTCTTCTCTCCGTAAGCCAGGCCTTACCTTGAAAGGCATAGTGTGTGGTCCGCCGCTTAACAATACATATCTTTCACCACGGACATGAAACAATTCCCTAGATTAGTGTACTTCCCGTAGCAGCTGTCTGCAAAAGCTCGGTGCTTCAGAAGGCCCCCCCCCCCTCCCTGACGGGCAGATAAGAAGTGTTGAGCCGTATGGGCTGCCTTCCTGCTACCACTGGGTGTGGTATCACAATCAAGGCCAGACCATAACACTCGAGCGAATTACCCCACCTGCACCTAGGTGCTCCGGTAGGGATACAACCCAAGCGTATTATCTCTCCCTGGTTGGAGGAGTTTCTAGTGGTTGTGGTTCTGTTTGCTGTTCTATCCCCGAAGGTCTAGAAAGATGGCCGTCGAATGGTGTGTGTATGGGACTGGTGGATTCCGGAAGGAGATCCCCAGTCTTAGCTTAGTTCATTATAAAACACCCGGTCTCTGTTGGCAGTGCACAATGAATATTGATCTTAGCAGGTGTAGTAAATATTACTCTATAAATACTTGTGGCTAAAAGAACAAAAATGTGTTTATTGAGATCGCAATAAACACAGTGACAAATGCTATCTCCTACCAGACGGCATGCTGGAAGTAACCTACGCTGGCCAGGTGTAGGTGACCTGGTTCTAGGCTAAACGGAAAATAGAACTAGTTGACTGCTAAGACATACTGAGAGTAGTTTAATTACAGGGTGTCTAGATGAGACAAAGTTAAATGTCCACTGCTCCAGTAACAGGGAGTGTTAGTGTTAAAAACAGAAGTCGTTGCAGCTTCTGGTTGGTGGTAGCTATTTGCGTCACTAAAGCCCCTGGTGACTGCCATGGTGTAACAGCCGCTGGTGGCTGCTTAAGACTTGAGGTCATCGGAGGCCCTAGCACAAGAAGTGGTGGAGCGAACTCTACGAACTGCAAGAAATAACTTGTCGTGCATGGACTTATATAGTCAGAGGGACAGGTGCGACCACGGACCATGGAGGCGTGTGTGTGTCTGTGTCTGTGTGTGTGTGTGTGTGTGTGTGTGTGTGTGTGTGTGTGTGTGTGTGTGACATCTCTCTGGTGTGAGGCCGAAATGGGGATAGCAACCCTCTACTCTTCTCTCAGCTACGTGAATGTTCCGTGGCGCTCTGCCGTGCCCTGAGGCGTCTGACGGCTTGTAGGCTCTCAGCGCAAAGGAAGGGGAAGGCGACATGTCCACTGGCTTGCAAGGCGCCCTCCAGGATTGTGGCGGCCCGCAACGTCCGTGTACAGGTTGGCGGTGTTCAACTTTAGCAATAAGAAATAAGCAATAAGAAATCTGACAATTTACCTGGCAACTGGCAGTGCTTAAATTTAACTCTCAGTAAAATAATAAAGTGGTGAATTTAAAAACATTACATATAATTTTTAATTTATTGAACTTGTACAAAGCTGAATTATGCCGAGAAATGTGGTACACAACCTTGTAGAGTTAATGTTTTTATTTGATAAGTTTAAAACAAATTGTTTAAGTTGCCCTGACATAAGATTAAAAATATATTACTAACATGTTTGAGTGCTGCTTTAATTCTCAGAATGTGAAGAATTTATGTGACACAGACTAACACGGATTTCTATCAGACTTCCAAAATACTTTTATTACACGTAGAAGTCTTTCAGTTCACTTCTCATGTACATTGTATTGGTAGTGGATATCTGCTGTATCGGCAAGGAAGTATTGGTTCGTACCGGAATTGGTCAAAATCAGTATCGGCTCAACACTAGTAAAATACAAACTTGCACAAATGGACATTATTCTTTGTGTTGAAACATACTCTGAAATTACACAACAGCAGGGGATAAAAAACTTGCTGTAATCACGTTCTATAAAGCTGTGAAAATTCACAATGCAAAAGAAATCGTGCAATAGCATATAATTTTAAAGACTAAATATTTGTTGCTTTGCTCTTTTCTTACTTGACCCTGAAGACATGTTTCCTCTTGACGTAATCTGTTGCTACAACAGCAGTGCCCCCTCGCAGGTCCACAGGACTCTCATTCTTGAAATAAGAGTCTGGTGTAGACTTGTAGGTCTTCTGGTCCTTATAGAAGAACAACAAGTTGCCCCTCATTACCACGTAAATTTTGTCCCACGACCTGCACAATAGAAGTACACAGTGCATATTACCTAACTCCTTTAAATAAAGTATAAAAGTGAAATTAAGTATATATATATTGACGCTTGTCAAGGGTGATTGATAATTGTAACTATAATTATATGGAGGGGCTGGCAATGTCAAAGAATGATCTAAGATCTTTGGGGTTAAAAGTTAGTGACCCTAACCAAACAACTTTTAAGAGAGATTGTTGAGGTCTTAGTTACTTTGAAAGTCACATTTCACGACGCCCAAATTACTAGGTTGAACACAATTGCGGGTAGACAGGTGGCCAGTGTAGAGAAATTGTAGTGTGGCCTGTCTCAAGGGGACAAAATCCAAAGCCACTGTCACAGCCCTACAAGTGGGCTGACCCTTAGATACACATTTACCAGGAAGATGAGGTTTCTTTCAAGGCTGTGTTATTGCTGCTGGTTGGAGACTTATTACCCTGTGGGGTGGGCTCGTGGTCGCCTCTATGACTGATGGCGATGGTCTAAGGATCTCTTTGAAACTGCAGGCACTAGTTTAAGGGGGATTGGGGTTGCACAATCGGGGGTTGGCTATTCCAATAGGTGGTACCACACCCCTTAGAAAGGGTTCTAAGAGGATGAAAAGGGCCTTCAAGTTTACTGAGGGGTGGAAATACTGGTGTCTGCAGCGTGGAGTGAAGCTCCTCCGTGGAGATGCAAAGTGCAAATTGACTCGAGTCAATAAGTGGTCTAGATTCAAGGGCAGCAGCAGCCCTTTTTAATCTCCTCCGTACTCCTCCCTTCCATGTGTAAGGCAAGGGGAGTGAAGTTACTACCGAGACCAATGAAAGTAGAGCCGGTACTTGTGAATCCCTAGCGTTGATGCAGGACATCTTCGCAACAATGGTATTATACAGACTTCAGCTCATCAGTAAGCATAGCAGTGCGTCTGATTACAACATACTTTATATTGTTGACTGCCACAAGACAAAGATTTTACTGTTCACTGCGGAAAGAATGGATGTTCCAGCCAGGGTCTTATTATTCACCGGCACGTCGCTAGATGGTTACACCAGTATCGTTTCACAACCTCCCTATCTCCAAGCCAGCCAGTGACGTAACAGCCTCCAAGCTACTATGCTACCGCCGCATCCCCTCTCCAAGCAGCCACCCTTCGCCCACGAGCTTGCCAACCAATGAGAGAAAAGGAAGCGCCCAATAGAGTATAAACAGAGGGACACAGCGCTCACTCATGATCAGTCTTCAGTTTTCCACCGCACCAGTTGCCGGATAAACAGACCAGCCTGCATCACTTCCAGCTAACCTAGTTTACCCCAGCTCCTCGCTATATCTACCCTTTCTTCACTGCATTCGTGTCAAAGGAAAATTCCTATCCTTGGTCTGTATCACCAGAGATATCCATCTGACCTGCTTAAGACTTCCCAGAAGATTATTTACCACCACATTGTCTACACACAGTCACTGCCGCCCCATCTGGGTAACAATTGCGTAGGGTGTTACATCAGTTTAAGTTGTTCTCAGAGCGCTCATCTACCCCTCCCATTGTAGCTTAGGATCAGGTCACCTCTACCTGGCTAACATAGGTGTACAGCTTCCCGCAGCACTTGCCAAACGTTAAGAGGTAGTGCGACACCATGTGTTTATTTCCTTAAAAGGAATAAACAGTTATACTCAACTCGGGAGTACCCTCTTTCCTGTAGACATAGAACCTCTCCCAGTGCCTTCACACCACACCAAGCAGGCGATAGTATGTTACCAGGTACTCAGAAAAGCCAGAACACTTCTATCGTACCCGCACACACTAGCGACTGCCAGCATTTCTGCATATCATGGTAGGCAGAGTGGTAGAGCCCCACCAGATACACTGTCTTGTAGGGCGTCCGAGTGGAATTCATGAGAAGGCAAAGGAGGCACTTACTGCCTCCGAGTGCTTACAAGAGCTGACCCCCTCCCTCATCGCTGCTCTCAACCAGCACCCACCCAGGGAACAGGCGCAGGCCCATCGTCGTCTCCTAGAATCCGTTACACCAGAGATCAGACAAGGATTGTTTGAAGCACAGATACGTTCGCACCAGGCAATTCAACCTTGGATTGCAGAGTATCAGAGAAAGCCAGGACAACCCACAGTAGTCCCTACTGCTTACCTAGGGATTGAACTTGTTGCTCAGCCCCAGCGTAGGTAATTGCACGTCAGAAGCCAGACTGACAAGTCCACCAGTGGGACATGCACGTCCCATTGAAACTTCCAAAGCCACGTCAATAACAGAGGTTACGCGTCACACCAGTAGACAGCCAAAAGCAAATGGACTGAAATGGAAGATCGCCCTGATCGAACTCAATTTTGTGCATAGCTACCAGGTCAGTTCTCTACACTGGACGGGCACCAGTGTCACGTAGAGACTAGATTTAACCAACATAATGCCAGAAGGGTGCGCCTGGCTTAGCACCTGCCAAAAGCTATATACCCTTGACGTAGTGCACGTCTAGTCTGCCGAGATGTCACGTGTCAGCATGTACTTCTGGAAAAAACAGTCTTGCGACGAGAGCAGACACCCTGTGTTCCTTTTATCTGGCCCTACAAAAGAGTGGTAGACAGAACGTTGGGAAACTCGAGTCACTTCCTGACGTAAGTTATCAGGTGCGGTGTCCGCAGGTGGTCAGTCAGATGTGGTTCCAGTCCCTTTCTGGCCCTGCTAGAGAGTGGTGGCAGAGTATGGTACACCTTAATTCATTGATTCACCTAGCAGAAGAGTTTCTAATGTTTTGGGCTCCACCAAATTCTACCAGTTTTGGGAGAACTAGGATCTGCCTCTTAACGTGTGGGTATTTGGCTTGTTGCCTTGAGTTGCCGGCTTCACTTTGTAGTCTAAACTACTTAGGAAATCTAAGACATTTTACACAAAGAACTTTAGCATACAGAGAATAGTTAAGTTTCACGTGTTTTATTACATGAGTAATAAGACATGGTGGTACTGTGCAAACTGCTACACTAGACTTTGAAACAGAAGAAAATCCTAGGCACTCCAGGTCAAGATGTTCCTGGAAATTAATCTAATGGGGAAGGTGTCACTTGGTGTTGGAGAAAATAAATAATTTAAAACTAATTTCTTAACTAATGTGTGGTTGTTCTAAAGAAACCAAATTGGGGGGGTTTAACATCTAGAGTAACGTCAACAATCGCAGTCACTGTCCGATGGGCAAGGTGGAGGTCTTGAATGGACATGCTCGACGTGACCTGTTACAAAGAGGTAGGTTCTGGATTCAACACCAGAAGGTGGTAGGGAAGGTGGAGTGACGTCTTCGGGAGCCTCTGGAGGATCCAGTATTCCAGAAGCTGTGGGATCTGCAGTGCTGCAGATGGTGGGTCAGCGGCTTAATAAGTGTTGAGCTTCTGGTCTGCAATGTCTTCTCACTGGTGGCGATTCCAGCCCTTGCGAACAGTGGAATTTTCAGCTGTGCCAATTTTTCGCACACACCAATGACTACCTCCAGCCCTTGCGAGTAGTGGAGGTGCAGAGACTGAAGATTTCATGTCATCCCAGACTTTTTATACTCGTCTCTAGCAGGAGCTTGGAGACTAGGAATATGGGGGGTGATAACCTTGGCCGTAGAGGTTGAAAATTCAAGGTTGCTGATGCGGTGCTACATCCCTTATCTTGGGGTGTCTTCTGGAGTAGGCTGAATGCTGTCCCAGCCAACAGTGCAATCCTGCAGGAGGAAGCAAAGTGACTGCTTTTTGGAGTTTTGGGGTGAACAGTACAATCTAGGATAACGTGTCTATAGTCTCTTCTGACATTGTGTCAAGTGGTACCCTGTAGGCATGTTTCCTGCCTCTACTGTACTGTTGTGGTTAATGACTTTTCCTGGTATGAACCTTATGCTCAAGATGGAATGCAGAGTACGCATCCAAGATGCACAAATGTGCCACGCGACAATATTTTGAAATCCAAGTACTAAAAAATCAATATATCATTTAATGAGCTGTTTCTCTGACTCACCGAAAACAAATTTTTGATAAAATTATGTAAATTAGATACATGAAAGCTCAACAATAAATTAATATGTAATCAGTGAGGACGTTTTGAGTTTTGGACTTGCAACATCAAATGAATGACCTCAAATTTCTAAGTACAAATATACTAATTAAATGCCATGCACAACATTACCAAGAGCTGAAGATACATTAAAACCAAAAACATTTACTAAAAATGGTTCTGTTGTATAATAAAACAGATTTATCACTCAAAGAATAGTTTTCTTTAATTGACTAATTACATTATTCCCCTCAGAATTTTATAAGCACTTTTATATTAGTCCTCCAATTTTTTTGTTTAAATCCAAAATATATTCTTGCATGCTTACACTAGAGGAAAGTTGGACATTTTACTTATTTACTGATTAACATTGACGCACATCTTTTTCACACTAATATAACAATTTCACTTTCAGTGCAAACCTAATTGTTGCTACCAATGGGGTCCTATAAACAGTACAAGTGTTTCAGAAATGCCTACACGATAAGCCCCTTGTACGAGGGGATATCACGGATGCAGATAAATTTTACTGTTTAACCCACTGTACAATAAAACGCTCAGTTTTGTAAGCAGAAACGAGCTGACCAATACGCCACCGAGAAAAGTGCAGACTATTGCCACCTCAGCTGAAATTTGCGGCCAGCCAGTGACGTCACACGGCACGAGCGCGTCACATCACCCACCCCCCAAACCGAAGCAAGGGCAGGCCAGCCAGTGTATTTACTCGTCTATAGCGCGCACTCGTGTATAGTGGGCACCATGATTTTTGCAACAAGTTCCAGGGAACAACACTTTTTTTTAGTAAAATTGCACCAAAATTTGTGGCAACCTATTAGTATGTATGGAACAAATTATTATTTTTATATTAATGTGTAGTGATTGTGATATGTTTGGAAAATACTTTAATTAAATAACTTGGGTGCAAAAAAACCAAAATAAAAATAATTCCCGGAACAGTCTTGCAGAATACTACTCGTTTCCAGTTTCGCATTTCCTTTTTTCTCCCTTCTCCTTTTAGCAGTGCCCGGCTCTTTTTTTGCCGTGCTAGAATGTCATACTACCCTTATCACAAAAAAAAGGGCCTACGCTCTCCCCCCTGGAACATGGCTCGCTAAACACTGCTGTGGCAACAAAGAGGGATGGCGGAATTATTGACCAACAACATCTGGGTGTCACTACAAGGAGGGTGGGGGGAGGGCCGTAAACATGTGGCAGCTCTGATTTTGTGACATGACAGGATTCCCATAGTTGGCCTGGGGGGGGGGGGGGGGTGTTCGATCTATACATAACATAAGGGTCGCAGAGAGAGAGAGAAAGAGATAGAGAAGGGTGAGGAATGATGTAAGAGGGAGAGATGAGACAACAGACAATTCAGCCACTTTCCTCACCCTCCCCCACCGGACAATTTATGGCTACCACTCCTCCCTTTTTCTCCGGCCCCAGAAACTTTTATTTTGGCAAAAAAGGGGCACACTATATACGAGTAAATACGGTAACTACCGGTACATGACCATTATTCATAAGTTAACTTTCCCAAGAATCACCCTGGAAACAAGCTCAAGTCACCTCAAGTCACCCGCCAGTTGATGGGGTTTAACATCCCGACTCCTTCCCCTTCTTCGTTTCAGCCTCCCTGGAAGGTTCCAGAGAGCCAGAACCTGCATTCAGTGATAGCTGCCACCTTGCATGCCATTAGTTCTCTATTCACTGCTATTCCAGCCTGCAGAGAACTTACAACAGCCCGTGCAGCAGCAGCCGGACCAACCACAGCAGCAGTCACTCCAGTAATCATAACTCAACCAGTAAACCAGCCCCATCTATCAGCCAACCAAGTGTCACTGAAAGTAAGCTGCAGGCCCCAAAGCCAGCAACACGCTCAGTAGCAAAGGCAGTTGTAAACTTCACATCCAGCCGCCAACCAACACAGCCTGTGTTATATTTAGGCCAATATAACGAGCTGAAACAACCCATTGTAAGTGTTCGTGGCCAGCACTAACAAAGTCCCCTGTTTCTGACTGAGTATTATTGCTCTGACCCAGATAGCATCATGCATCAAGAAACAGGTGGTAAATCTTTCTTGGCGCCCAAGGTGGAGCATACTAACATCTAGCAAATCAAGTAGTAAGACAAGAACAAGGCCAACACGATCAGGGGGTAATCAAGCTAGCCTAACAGCCCTAACTAGCTATGTCAATTAGCGAAGCCAGCCTCAACCAAGCCCAAAAGGTCACCATGACCAAAACAAATGACATGCACTGTCATATAGCCACATGCCACGCAACCGGCAGCCATTCTATCACATGCGCTCATTGCCAGACAGTATTTCACTATTGGTGCCTAGGATGGGCTGACGAAGTATGGTACACGGAGGAGCTAGAATTTGGAATGCAGAATACGCCAGTCTGCATACTGTAGTTGGATCACCTGCCCAGGCCACGGCATTAATTTGGTCCACTGTATCATATGCGCTCAACCATTCCACCACAGTTGCATAGACTGGCCAGACGAACAAGTCACCCATGCCGAACTAGTCTACAGATGTTAGGTATACAGACGAGCCACCAAGTACAGGCAGAATAATCCCAGACACAGATCAGGCCAGTTAAATCACACGGTCCCAGTCCCAGCGAACTTCAATTGCCAGAATTTGAATTCATGGGCGGCCCCCATAAGGACCCACTTTCAGTCACAGATAAATGCAAAAAGGAGTCAACGGACCATGAACTCTTTCAAACAATGGGTCACCTGAATCAGCAAGCAACTCTGCAGCCATGTCAGAATGATGGATGAGGTATGGAGAATTCGTGACTGACTAAAAGCTGCGTGCTCTCATTGCCACCCAATTCTTAGGCAAGGGAGTCGTAGACCGCCTAACCACTGAATTTTAAGGGAAAACCCAACACTTGGAAGAGGAGGCAAAGTTGTTTATTTTTCACAAAGTAGAACTGTACCACCACATTTTCCCTAACACCGATACAAAGAATATTCCTCCGAAAATTCTGCAATGTATAGCAAATCCCAAAGCCAACAACCGTAGAACAATTAGTTGAGATGGTGCGTGAAAGCGAACACAATTACAGAGCCCAGGCCGCGCTCAAAAAGCCACGTGAGAAGCAAGCGGTACAGGAGAAGCAGACATAAACGAGGAATCACCCCTACTTCCCCTCCCTCCTGCACAATTTCCACCACATCGCCCTCCCCCCTACCCACCTAGATGCCGGCATTGTCCCGGACGCCACTTTAACAAAGACTGCCCAGACAGAGAGACTGTATTTAGTCTTGTCTTCACAGCTTTGGAAGGGGCTGGAGAAAGACATTGGTCATCTGCTCTCTAGTTTGCCTTGCTGATTCCACCGCTCTCTTCAGGGCCGGATGAAGTCAACTATTGACGACAAGCACCACCAGAAGCCTCTTTGCACTTGTGGTAACGCCATCAAGAGCCTGTGGAAGACTACACCACCAGCCCCTGAAGATGTCTATAACTCCTTCCTTAAAACCCTCTGGTAACTGTCGCAGACTGTCCCTTCAGGACTACCATTCCTGCCTTACCGGACGGTAACTGCAATCAATACCACTACCCTTCTGGTAGTAACCATCCACAGTCCCTTCAAGACAGCAAGGTAGTTATGGAAAGTTGTAGTAAACTTCATAGCAGTTTTTAATTGCCTCATCAGGATAAAACCAAGTATCCTTCAACTGGATGCACATAGCTTAACTTCAGTGTCAAATCTGAACTGACTTCCGAGTACTGATTTCGGAGTCACTTGTTAACCTTACCTAGAAACCAGCCCATTAGGAGTGAAGGAGGAATACCACGCTCACCAAAGCTAAATACACACACATACGATGGTTACCCATGCTGTACCCCAAGGTATAGTACGATAGAGCCCCAACCTTTACAAAGACTTCCATCAGGTGGCTAGCCAGTTAAGTTAACCTATACTCCACCACCGCTCTCTACAGGGTCGGAAAGGAGTAAGAGTTGGTCTTGACGAATTGATCCCTGTGGATACCACACCCAAGTGTCTTAAATGTACAGTGGGGGGAAACCCACCACACTGTCCACTGCTCTCTACAGGACCAGACAAAAGGAGATGTTTAGGTTTGTTTTGGTTTGGGTCAATTAGTGTATGTACTTGGATTCAAATTCAAACTTGGTGCCAACTGTTGCAAGTGCCATGGCCGGTGACCATCTTGACTTGTGGTGCTATCTATGAATGAAAGCAGTTAGTTAAAATTCAACATCTCTTGCTTTTATCAGCTATGATGGCTTCCTAGGGTCAAGTAGATGAGTCACAGTATACAATGCGCTACTCCATGTTGCTGGACGTCATGCAGCTGGAATGTGTTACAAATATATTGTGTGGAAACCGAAGTACAGAATACAACTCTTGCCTGTGCTGCTGCAGTCCTTGGCTAACACAGTAGGGAATTGCGTAACTAGCTTCACTTTCTAAAGACGGTAAATTGTACCTTATCCTATGCCGTACACCCTGAAGTGCCTAGAGGATGTCTAGAACAGCAGCTTGCACCTCCATAAATAGCTTGAATTGCAATCTAACACCTCCTCCTTACCGCCTGCTCATTTGAGGTCTAACATCTCAGTGCCACCAAAACAACTCTTCCCTCCTCTCATCAAGAAGTGGATGGCCATTCGCTAGAGAGAAGAACCTCCTCTGGGTATTGATAACTTGGTTTTTTGGAAGTTTCAAGACCACCAGCCACCCGCCCATCTCGGGCTCTCACAAGATCAGCAGTGCACCACGTCCCAGTTAGACCAACGGCAGCCATCAGCCCTCACAGCAACCTGGACAGCAGCTTCAACGGATCCTCATCCAGCAAGGTAAACTCATTGCTATAGGCCACCCTGTTCTTCGGGCCTTGACAGTGACTCCTGATTTAGTACCATTCAGATAAGCCACATGACCTGTGCTGTATAATGGCCGAGCACCCATTTAACACTAAGTTACACTTATGTTCCTCGTGATACTTGTGACACGAACAAAAACTTTAATATTGACCATGACAACCTCCTCTTACCTCAGAAGTCATGTAACAAGGGATTTCGTGGCACTTAACATAAGGCGTCATGAGTCAATGGTTGTCGCGGCACCAACGTTGGGCGATAGAGCTTCATAGGGTGACACGCGTCAGTCTGAATATGAATAATTTGTAAATTAGTATTAACAACTATTTGAAATTTTTGAGTATTTACACACCCCTAGAAACGACAAAGTATATCAAACAACTACGGCAGCCTGACTACCCCAGACTCTGTTGACAGAAGCAACAAATTTGCTGCATGTAGGGGAATATGAAGTACATATTTAGTCAAATTTGGGGATATATTATTTTAACATATGTATTTATAGATTGCGCAGTTTTTTTTTTTTTTTTTTTTTAACACACTACATTTAAGATTTTACTCTTCACTAGTTCTTAAATACACCCAAAATAAAAAATTATCTTCCAGATGTTTATGTTTTACATTCCATAAAATAGATTAAAATTTTATATTTTACATTGGTTAATAATTTGAGGTAAAGATTGTAAAATTAAAATACAGTACCTATATTTGAAAAATGTATTTATCTTTTACCATTAAAGGAAGTGGTCTTAACGGCACAAACCTGTTTGTGGCCTTCTTAGTGGTAGACTCCCACTCATGTTTGCGAACCAACAGTCCTTCAAACTGGTCCTCTTCACCACCTGGGCTCTGGCGCTCTGTGCAATACAATATCAGTGTTGTGACAAAGTGCTGCATATCTCCCCACAAATACTGTATCACAGTACCATAAACTACCATGTAAAATAATAATGCTATGCTGCACTCTTCAGCATGGCACTAGCTGCTACTGTAATACATCACACAATGCACATGTCAAATTGCATACTTCAACTAATCAAACAACTGCATAAATTCATTCATAACAAACATCTAAGTACAGTACTATATACTCCCAAATCATATACTAATTAAACAAACCAGTTACTGTCTGATAATTAAGTTTTTTCAAGCACAACATTCAAGTACAATGGGCCACAACTCAAGATACATCACATGAAGCTAGTAACTCTCACACCAACCAAGAAACTGAAATTGCTACGCTAAAAACTGTATTACACTGAATTATCAACTGAAGTTTACATTAGACAATCCAAGAACAATTTATCACTTACCCCATTGAAGTGTGTCCATGACTTAACTAGCAACCTACCTGCACGCCAGCAACACCTGCCTCATGAGAACTGCACTAGAGTACTCACCTGCGGCACGCTCGAGGCTTGCCTCATCGTCGCTGTGGGCCCCTGCACTCCTCGAAGCAGGGCTCTTTGGAGGCCCTGAAGACTTCTTCCAGCGGAAGCTCCTGAATGGGGACTTTGAGCGTGAGCGGTCTTTCTTGCGGTCCAATGTCGAAGCGGGCGAATCTTTTGCTCCCAACCTTGGAGCTGTTACATTATGCACTGATGCCAATACGACAATCACAACAAGCAAGGAGATGACTTCAGATTGATTACAAATCCCAGTTGCTATTGGAAACTGAACGAGTAAACATTATAGCAATGGGACTTCTCACTAAATGCAACCAACAAAAAAAAAAGTGCATACAAATGCACTCAACCTTCTAATCACACCAAAATCGTTGCCATTATCTACACTTTTTGATTATAACTTTTGTGTTGTTTTTAAAACATCTTAAATACAAAATGTTTACAACCATCAATGTTCTGAAGTCATCTTAAAATATCCCAGCATAACAAAACAAAACGCTACAAACATAACAGCTAAAACACTATACATTCTGCAAAAACTTTTTTTACAACTTACCAGCTACACAAAATCAAAAGTGTTAAATTTACATGCAGAATGCATAGTTACACCATGCATATGCATAACAAAGCTATTCTTTAGAACTTCACATTTCAGAATAACAAAGATTAGTTCAGTTAATTCTGCCACCAATTAAGTTAGCTGAATGCATTAAGCAAATTAGAATTCTCATGTACATAATTACATGCAACTTAATACAGTCACCACAAAGAGCAATAATAAAATTTAAGGGTAAAATAAAATTTCATGCCAAAAAGCTCCAACTTACCATTCAAATTCAGATTATTGGATAAATAAAGTTCTCAGATCTTATTTTGCTTACATAATTTACCCTACAAATGATTATACAGGCAGCAACATAATCTGCTTGACATTATGCATTACACTAATTTATAAACTGAAATAAATTGGGGTAGGTACAGCAAACTCCCTATTTTTCCACTTCTGGTTATGTTTTGCACATTTTCATTTGTCTCTCTTTAACCTGCACACTTAAAGATACACCAGTAATATTAAACTCTACCTAAATGAACATGGCACAACCACTTTCAGGATCATCTGGTTTAAAGTGCCATGGTTTTTCATCTACCCACTATTCTATGCAATGTGCATGCAGATGACATTAGGTAGGAAAGAATCCAATGCTTCAACGTCTGAAACAAAAATAACTTCAGGCACACTAGGATCCAAATGATTATGCTAGTAGCAATGAAATCAAAATACTTTACCAAAGGAACAAATTGCTGGTATGTATTGTGCCACGGGCGGGACAATCTGCTGTAGCCTCCACTACACGCAGCCCTCTCCGAGAAGAAATGTAACCTTCACAATGCAGAAGGCCTTCTTACCCCTCCGGCAGCTAGGGGGAAGAGCCGCCATCCCTGCGCCTTTGCTTCACTTCTCTTCTATCTACCATGCCACTACCCCCGTGCCGGCCCTCTGGACCAGGTATACATAGGGCTCGCAGTTCTCAGTTCGAGGCTGACTGTCGCAGCATGCTAGCAGAATGCCACTGCCTGGACGCGCTCCGACACCGCTAGCATCTTGTTCCAGATGAATCGCTGCCCGTCAGTATATTCGCTTATCTTCAGTCAGCTACATTTTAGACTAGCCCAACAGCTGTCACAGTTCACGAAGCCTTAGCCAGCACTAGTCAGAGTATTCGCAGACTTGAGGTTACCTCTCCCCCACCCCCTCCCATGCTACCGTGTCTACCATGACTAGGGAATGTACCTTGGTTGGCAACCTAGGGCCGCCTCTAAGGCCACAGTTATGGTAGAGGCTGACTTACGTAAGTTTATTGCTCCAACAATAAGCAGGCATAAACTAAGCTGGTCGAGTTGTCTTTCCTAAGCACTTTCTTTCTACACCTTGTTCCTGCTATTTCCTATTTCAAACCATTTCCACTTATACTCTTATAGAAGCAAGTACATGACAAACCCCTCATCCTAACCATCTCTGCTCAGAACCTTCATCTACTTGGAGTGGATGTTCTCTCTCGACTGTTGCAATCATTCTGTGGGTGTTTAAGTCTGCCGGCGATTTCCCGCCCAGCTACTCACTTGTAGGTCAGCAATCGACACAGACAGGGAGTTCCATCTTTGCATGATACATGCATCTATGGTGACTTCCACCTTTGCGTAACACAGGAGCAGACTCCCTAATCACAATGTTGACACCCATAGTCAGGAGCTTGGGTCTGCCGGCGACTTCCACCCGCCAAGTTTCTTGCCTGGAGGCCAGCAGCTAGGCCTTTCCCACAGTCACACCCTCCACTTACTATTTCTTTCAGGTCGTACCCGCCTTTACTGACCACTCACTATCATCCTTTCTACTGTAGGTCCTCATTTCTCGCCACACGGCTGGTCGGGATAAGGCGTCCAAGTAGGCTTTGGCCTTGGTTGGGGACTTGGTCGAGAAGGGCAAGGTGCTGCCAGGGTGTACACCCGGAAGCGTCAAATGTAGTGTGAGAACAGTGAGTATGGTTACATGCCATATGAAAGTTGCATCACACCAAATGAAGAAGGAAACTACTCAACTCTCTAACAAATGTCAATTGTAATTGAACAATGCATGTGTGCAAGCACAAAATCCATTATCATTCTGAGGTAAGCACACAAGTTTCTTTAATTTTCAGACCAAGCAGACTCCATTATATCCAAGCAGAGCTGACAATTGCAGTGGGAGTACTGCCAATGAGGAATCATGTGTGCATTATCACAATTAATTGTATAAATGTATGTGAACTGCAGCTTGTGTATTGGAACATGTTTAGCAGCGTTAAGAGATTTCAATTTTCGAGATAATTAACACTTCTTTGCACATTGTGAATGGATGAATGTAGTTCACTACTTCAATGTGAAGCATCCTGTCCTATTTTGACTAGTGCTATATTCATATACACCAAGCTTTCGTAAATATTTTACAGAAAGAATTTTTTTTTACTACTTCATCTCTGACCATGAATTTAGTCTGGCAATTTCAAGTTTAAACTTATACACAAAAGCTGCTCTTGGGAGTGTAATGCATCTGATAAAAATTGTGCAAAAGTATCACAAAATACATAATATGGATAACTGGAAGTTTGCTGTACAGCTTTGGGAACCAACTTCAAAAATATTTTTCTGCATGTTTAGGCAAGTATGAAATAGAGCATGAAGACAACACATTATTTGAAGAAGTTTCAATTTAGCAGAATTAACTTATTTCAGGAAACCCAAAACACTAATTTTTGCATTTTGATCACTATATTCTTATATGTTTTTGTGTGTTTTAATTGCAAAAATTAAGTTCACATTTGAGTATTTGGCTACAAAAAAATGCTGCCACCTTAAGAAGAGAGGCACTGGACCAAACACTGCTGGATACTTCACTGCAAACAAAAATTTACAGCTTGTCCAAAAATGTATTATCTAAAATGTGAAAAAGCAATTTTTTTCCACTCTAGTCACAGAAATTTCTACCTGTTTAGTAGCCAATATGCAGCAGTAACTATTTTATGTTGTATTTTGTTACTTACTTCAGTGAAATAAATTTAATTATCTGGCAGAGGAGTCAATTCATAGGATTATGCTAGCCAGTCAAAATATGGCATATCGATTAGTTGTGTGTTAATGTTTCCAGATACTATTCTCCAATCCTCTCGTAATTTGATTCAATGCGTTTCATTCTGCTGTAACTATGTACATAACAAATTTACAAATAATGCTACTTTTTAACAGTAATTTCATTCCAGCCAGAAAACACAACTATTAGGTGTGAAAATAGCAATAATTTTAGAAGTCAAAATTTCTCATATTTTGCAATTCCCTTCAAAAGCAAAAATAAGTCTGGGAATCCATTACACAAGTCACTACATTTGTTTAAATTTTTTATATTGATGAATGGCATATTTCTGCGCATCGGCCATGCGCACTCTACGATTTGACTTTTCCCCATCTCCAGAGATATTACGCTCGTGGGGAAGTCGCACTATGAAAAGTCAATGAATGTCATGCCTACAGGATCACTCCCACCCTAGTTAGGGACTACAGACACGGGACATGAAGTAAGAAATTTTACTGTACCGAAGCAGCCATGTGGTCCCCATATTTCCATCGAGATTTTATTTTCCGATAGAACCATAGACACCAGTCAGCCAGAGATGCGAGTTCCAAGGGATGATGCAAGATCACAGCACCCCCACTACAAGGACACTGCAGCCTCCAGAGTCTCGTGCAGAGGTGATAAAAACAAACAACAGCCTCCAACGGGGGAGATAAGGGCGCTGCAATGCTGAAGTCGAAATAAACCAACCCTCATAAAAAGAAGGTAGCACCTCCTGCACCCCTCTGGAAGCCAACAAGCAGAAATTTTGGGTATATAAGGAGGTGCGAGATCCACACATGCCAGAGTTCGCCGAGCCTCCGGCCTGAATGAGGCAGAGGGCACCAGCAAGCCTGAGTAATGCCTCGTCATAAGTCAGAGGCAAGTGGTACAGATCCTGTCCAGTCTGAACAAGACTAAGGGAACTCTCTAGGACTGAGAAATAGACCACTTGTGCCAGCAGTAAAGTCTCCGGGAGTAACCTGTGTTGCTCAGTCTCTCACAATCCGGAACGACTTTAGCCAACTAGACACTGCTAGGCTCCATGTGTAAGTATGGTCTCCTAAGTCTTAACATGTCAGTCACTACAAGCCGACTTCTCCGCACCACCGACCAAAGGTATCTATCTCTAGGTCCTCGCCTGTATCCCTACCCGGAAATCATTGCCTCGCTTATCTGCGGTAGTAGGTCGTGATGGCGTTCCTTCTGGACTACTGGTCCTATTAACTCTCCCTTCAAGAATATAACAATAGCTCACTTCATTACACACATGTATTTTCATGCAGGAAGCTGCCTCCTGACAGATAATTAATTTTATTAATTATTGTTTTACTAACAGCTATGCAGCTCAGTGTTCTCTCACATATTTATTAAAATAGGTAATCTTTTCAAACTTGTGTGTACCATTATTTACCCAATTCCCAGTGGAATTAATTGTATAATTGATTAACAGTCCTAGGGTATTAAATTAACCAATTCACTCGCTGAATAGTGTGGGTGAGCATAATATAGTATTTCCTTCAGCCTGCACAAGGCCAAGAGGTCCTAGGATTATTGAGACCATCTGACATACCAGGGAGTCGAACCATCAAATTATCAGGCCGTTAATCCAGTTATGACCTCGATCCCAGCCTGAATAAGGTCAGATCCAGGTAGCACCAGCTGTTGCCTGAAATTGTGGGCTTTTTCTAATTTCACAAGGACCTTTTACTGTGTGAACACATCTCCAGTTATTTGTTCTGAGAGGGGCGGAGATTTCTGGATAGCCCCAGCCTTAATAAGGCCGGGCTATTCCAGGAACCTCCCCGATATGCTCAGCCCTTAAGCGGGATACAACGCCGGGTCCACAGGAATGTTTAATATCCTTGGCTACCGTCCCAGCCTGCACAAGGGCAGGCCGGAGGAAGATACTGCCCGGTGGAACCAGGATATATCGTGGCATTTTTAATTCATTAAAGAGATGCTTTACGAAATCAAAGGATGCAGAAGTAATCAAAAGATTAGATCTTCGAGCAAGGCAGAGAGAGATTGGATGTTTTATTACCCAATAGTACTTCGACTAGTTCAGCTTATCATTCTAATCCCACTGTTACTTCAGAATCATTATTTGAATTAAGACTATTTGGACGAAACGGCACCTTTCGAAAGTGGGGCAACAATACGGCAAGGAGGGGACAACCTTTTAAGAGTAGATTGGCCCCATAATATGGTCGACTATTGGGAAAATTATAAGCCAGACCCACCTACTACAGTTACTACAATTCGTACTGCAGTTACTACAACTCCTCCTGCCCACACAGAATCCGGAACCTGTTGTACCTACTGCCAGGTGCAGACCGCAGCGGGAAGTAATCACGATACTTATTTCCTAGTCAACAGCTAGCCGATGCCACATAGCAGCCTCCTCATCCGATTTTGTGCCCTCACGCATCCCCACTAGACCGGCTCCCTATAGAGGACGCCTCCAGCAGAAGTCCTCCGACTCCACTTAATTTCACTCCCATTTCATTCTCGTGACAGCTGGTGTCACGAACCTTATGAACAGCCTTTACAGTAAGCATAACCAAACTCCCGGGATGGGAGACGTATTTGGTTAAACTAACTCTAGGGTTAGATCCCCTCCTGTCAAGGTCACCCAGCCCAAAGGGCCCAAAACACAACTCTCTAAAATGGGAAGTTCTGCGACCGAGCCAGGCAAACCTACTTCCATAATTTTCCTTCAAAAGGAGCTCATATTACCATGATCATGATGTATAATTCTGCCAATAGGTCCTACCAGACCATTACTATCAGCATTAGGTGTTGGGGTCTAGGCACTGTGAGGTTGACTTCACACATGAAATGCTTTCACTGATCATGACCACAGATTTGGGTATCAAAATAACAATAAATCAAGGGCAAAAATCAAGTCACTTTATCTATTAGATTTTGGAACATTACCATTTTTACTGTTCCGACAGCAACAGTGGCACTATCTAAGGTGTCCGTCTGATTTGGGAACGGGAGAAGGTAAACTATGTACAGTAGAACCAATCATAGCGACCTCATTTGTAGCTACTATCTTCCTACAAGGACTCATTTTTGAGCAACTGTAAAAGTTTCGAATGAAAAAAGTTGAAAATTTGAGGATAATCTGGAAAAAAAAAAAAAATTTTTTTTGCACTTTCTTGATGCTGCACATTGCATTTGTTTTGGTGAACACTACTGGTCATGCTATAATGCATATCTAAACACAGATACCAATCCCCTAGGTTGCTAGCAGTAGCCAATGCCTACCAACTCCGCTGAATCTCCACCCCTAAGGCGGCCGAATATTTCTGCACGCAACGCGCCCTATTATCACATGTCTGTTTTCCTTGGCAATCTGCACTCACTCGCTTGCCTTCTCACTTAACTCATGTTATTTCAAGTTTGATTTCTCTTGTGTTATGACTACTGTTCATAGAAGATTTATGAATTGCGTGTGTGTGTGTGTGCACGCACGCACACACTATATCAGTTGTGTTGAAACCTGAGAAACAAATACAGAAAACTCCCTATCTCCCGTTTTTCAGGGGGCTGCCAAAAAATTTCCATACATGTGAGATTTCAGTACACGAGGGTTGTCATGTACGTAAAAAAAAAATTACAATTTCCGAGATTACCCTAACATGCTAGATCTTTTCTACATATTTGAATCAACTTTTACTCATCAGTGTGACCCACTCAGCCGCACAACCCAACTGAGTTTGATTGGCAGTACAATCTACCTTACGTGAATAACTTTTACTGTTTACACATGGTAAAACACTCCTCGCCCAAATAATTTTTACTGTTCACCGGCCAAGCCACCAAGACGATATATCACGGTCATCTAGTACTAAGTGCGCTGAGGGATGGTACCACTAGTATGAATCGCAGAGACCTCCACAGGCCTGCAACGTTACACGCCTAGAGGATTAAACACTGCCAACCCCCCCCCCCCCCCTAATAAAGTGTGACTCAGGAAGATTATAAATACAGGGGTACGTACGTCCCTTGGAACGCCAGTCTTTCCTGTTCCTTCACTGCACTCCTGGTGTCGAAGGAACCATCGGCTCTGCCTGGTCTTCACCTTGCTTTTGGTGCTGAAGACGAGGTCTTGAGATTCCTCTTTGCCTTCGAAGATCACCGCCAGTGTAAATCAAACACTTCACACTTTCCAGTCCCTTCACCATATACAGTGTAGCGTTAGTTAAAGTTTTATTTAATTTCATAGCCACTTTGCCTAACCACCCCATCAGCTTAGAAACAAGTTGCCTTCACCTGTCTAGTGTAGCAAGCTTCCGTTAAACTCTTGTTGATAGGAGGTAGTACAATCCACAATGTTTATTTCCGTACAGAAATAAACATAATTTTATCCCACTTGGAACATTATTCCCGTAGCAGTAGAACCAGTCCCTGTAAACATCAGATCCATCGAGGGACAGAAGGTGACTGGAAATTTTATTCTACCCAAGCCACCGAACTCTCACAGACACAGGCACACACCCATATGGTATGGCCACTCTTTTCTATGCGCCTAGGTGTATAGGACGGTAGAGCCCCAACACTATGTACTCCTCTTGGGGTTGTACTATTAGTCTGAGGTGTGCTATTTCCACCGTACTTCTGGTGCCAGAAGGAGTATTTCCTCGGGTCTGAGGGGACTGACCCTTCAGGGGAACTCGCCCACGTATTGGGACAGTCAGCCTAAGTACAACCTGAATCAGCATCCACCATTCTTCTGGTGCCAGATACTAAGATATGGGGGCCGCTTTGACCTGGCACATGCAGTACATGACGTCAGCTAACAGCCAGCGGCGCTAGAGCCCATGACTGCGCTCATCACGCACGTGTCCCGCACATGCGCAAAGAGGCCAATAATTTTGAACTTTCATATAAATGTAATTTTTAGTGTAAAATGTGTTCTATTGTATTTGCAGTGTATAATATGTCTTAAAATGTGTTCAAGTATTTGTTACTATTTTTAATTGTTTGGTTCTAAAATTCAAAGTGCCCGCATCACCGAGATTAAGAACACTTAATATTCCGGTGTGAACACAGTCATAAGAAGACTAAATTAATATTGAAATTCATAAGAAAATTATAGAAATGTAAAACAACACTTAATTTTATTTGTGCCATTTTGTTTTTACTAATAAAATATTTTACTATGTGTGCATAACACTTCCGCTTATGTGAACCCCGTAGGCAGTCATCATGGTAGATCCGTGCGACGCTTGTCCCTGGACAGTCTGTCGAGGAGAGCTGGCAAGGTAAGACACTGTCACGAACACACTACTACTTTTGTTCACTGATTTAGGTTTCCATAGTTTATTTAGTTTACTGGTTAATTTTTGCTTGTGTACGTTTTGCCAGAAATTTTCCGCAGCATTATGCTTCCGCTTTATTACTTTCTTGCACCCTTGTGGCATTTTTAACTTAATCGAGGACAAGAAGTATGTCTGAGAGGTCACACATCCCGCAAAATTTGAATCAGGTGCCATCCCGCTATGTTTATGGCATTTCATACCGACTGCTGCATTATTGCTACACACAATTTTAAGAGCTTTGTTTTTATTTATGTATTTGAGGGTATTTTTCATGTTTGAATATTTTACGGCAACGTCTCGTATAACCACGTGGCCGACCGACGCCAAGTCTTTGTATACGCTATCTTTGCGTTTGAGAGCTTATTTATGCAACATCATATGTGCAATAATTTATTTCAGGGTTCTATGTCAATTTCATTCAGGGTACAAAGTATTTTTCATGTAAATTGATGTTTTTGTGCTTGACCACACTGTCAGAGTAATGTTTGATTTTACTGCCATCAGACATGTTGCACACCTGTAACCACTGCAATTGTAAAGAGGATAATTTTCTCAGCAAGAATAATCTTTTGTCTGAATTTAGTTTGAAGTTTCCATGCAGAAATATTGCAATTTCACCTGCACCACGTGATTCGCTACAAACTTCATCCAGCGGCATCCACGCCATCCAAGCTTGTTTTCACACGTGTGTATTTACTGTGAATATTCATAGTGTCCCATCTTGTTTTTAAGGGTTTATGTAATTTTGTAATTGGTGTACGGTGCAATTATTTCCGTCCTGGCCGGCTCTGTATATAGGCCGTCACCACACTACCCACATGCTGGAGGATGAGCTCCGACGAGTTTGCGTTAGTGATGCCGAGTAATCACAATTGTTAATGTGTATTAAGGGTTTAATTTGTAATTCACAGTGTCCTATCTTCAGAGAAAAACCGTCAGTCCACCCTAGCGGCTGTCTGCCCTCTTCCCATGTGAAGGCTGTGCTTTCACGCACCTCTGTGAGATCATTCATCTAGGCGTGCGCTAGAGTAATTGCAGGCTGGGGAGTACCCAAGCGGAATTGGCTAGTCATCACCGAGATAACCATAATTTCACTGGTACGATGTGTATACATGATTACAATAAAAACAAGTCTACAGAGAACTTAACTCTTTTATTCAGTAGTGACAGTGTCCTAGCCACATATGTTTTATTAAGTGTTTATTTCCAGTGATGTTTAGTAAAAAGTTTAGTATTGCCTGTGTGTAAGTATGCACGGGTGAGACACACAGAACCCATAGCATTCCTGAGAACCCTGAGTCTCAATAGTGCGGTGGTTGGGAAGCACCACTGGTGCCCAAATTACCAGTAAGTATTTGTGTCATCGTTCGTCTCGTGTGTCACCTGAAGGCGTCACACAGTACACTTGAGTAGAGCCCAAACATTACCTGCTCCACCTCCGCGGGTCCGGTATTAGTGAATCATTTCTCATGCCCTTCTCCAGTCAAAGTGGTATTCGTAACAGGGGTAAAAGAGCTGCTACTATCTCTAAATACAAATAATAGCTTGGCCCCCTCCTAATCAAACGAGAACCTTCAGTCCTCTGGAGAAAGCTCAAGCCATCCACCACATGGAGATCAGCCCCCCCCCCCCCCCCCTCCCTCCCACAAACATACCAGACACTTCACACAAACAAACTCTAAAGAGTTACCATAATTACTCGTGTATAGCGTCCAACATGATTTTTTTCAACAAGTTCTAGGGATTTTTTTTTCTTCTTTTAATGAAATTGCACCAACAATTTGTGGCCCCTTGTTATTAAGTATGTGACAAATTATTCTATCTTTACATTAATATGTGGTGGTGATTGTGATATGTTTTGAAATTACTTTAAATAAATAACTTGTGGCACTAAAAGCCAGCCAAAACATTGTGGTGTGCTGTAGGATTGTTAAAAGAAAAACGTCTTCTATGTCAGTTTTCTTCGATTCTTTTATGCGGGTGGGTCCTTTTTCCTTTTAGCTTCTTTTATGCCTGTGTCATTTTTTTTTGCTTCTTTTACACAGTGACAAACTATCATTTTTTGCCATGCTCGAATGGGATACTACTATAAAAAAAAAAGTGTTACATCAGAAAAAAAAAAAGGGGGGGGGGGGGGATCTATCTGCTACATCTGGCATAAAGGAAGGGAGGGGAATTGCATAAACACGTGGAAGCTCTTCTGCTTTGCGGCGGCGAAACAAGATGCAAACTTTTTAAATGGGGGAACGGGGCTGTGACCTACATGTAACCTTGACACGAGGAATGAACAGTCACGCAGTTTTTGTGCGCAGTTCAGGTTACATTACTGATTGTTAACTTTTTTTTAAAGAGACACAAAGTGAAATGCTGCAAGCAGTGTGTACTAATTAAACACCAATAATGCATTATCACTGTTAAGATAAATGTTTACTTCCAAATTATGTTATAATTATTTCACGTAAATGATTTATCACGGATTTTTTCCCAACAAAAATAGTCACAGCTACTGAAAACAATATTTTATATTAAATTTGACGTATTTTACTACACTCAAAACTTAAAAAAAGGGAAATTTTTAAAATACAACTTTTGTGATAATGGTTAAAATTATTCTTAACACCACACAACAATACCTACAAAAGCTTTTCTTTATAAACAACATACAAAAGCCTTTCTTAAAAAACCACACAACAGAAACAATGGAAGAGTCACATTACTGATAGAGGGGGAAAAAAAAAAAAATGAATTCCAGTTATTATCGGTACAAGTGTCAACTGTATATATAACTACACAACTCTGGACAGCAGCGAATTTTATGATGTGCAGTGTGAAACCACGGCAAGTCTATTACCTCTCAGCAACCAGTCCATTGCATTTCTGAAGTTTGAGACACACTGTTCTCTGATCTTCATAGACATGCGAAACTTGGTTATAATAAACTAAACATTTTTTAAATTAACTGTTAAACAATTCGGACAAAAGAACAAATTTTTAAATTTTAACGTATTTCATACTTGCCATTGCAGAGTTTAGCAGCATAAGGCAGGGTAGAAAGCTAGAGCGGCAGTGCAATACTTACTGGGCGAAGTGGGGGTGCGCGGAGAGCTGGGCGGGGTGCTGATGAGAGAGGTTCGGGCGAGCTCCGAGGATGTGGGGACCATCTCCGGGGTCCGGGGCGACACCGGGGAGTCATGCACTGCATCAACATACCACTACGTTGCATTCACATGCACTTTACTTGCAGTGTAACGACAGACGTGCTCATGCACCATGCACTCACAACTATACAGTAGTTACGAATAACGTCACCCCTACATGTACCAGTCAGACAAGCAATGTTCATGCTTTGCGTTAAATACAACCTGTTTTACTGGCAAATGCCACAATATATTATTTACTCACAATTACAAAATGGTTAATAAAAATACTTTCAATAAATTACAGAAAAACATATGCCAATTACAAACATTTTATGGCTGTACACTATATTAAAATCAAAAGACTAGAGCAAACCTACCACTTTACTATGTAATACGAATTATTAAATTCTGTATCCGACTTGCAAGCTTTGAAAAGGAAACAACATATTACGACTATAAGTATAACGTTTACGAACTTATCCAAAACACACTGTCTTTTGTACTACATGCACATTTCACACACCACATGCTGATAAATTTCCACTGAAGCTCCACTAATAAAACCAACTCCTCCTATTCCACTGCATGAAATTATGCTACAAATTATAAGCCCTTCACCCAAGAAACCCCCGAAAATACCAAGAGGAAAAAATTATGACTGTCCTTCCACTACAAACATTACTAAAAGTTACAGATTTGTAGTACCATAAGGGCAAAATGTAAACACCCAAAAAATTTAAACTAAATAAAAAAAACACAACATATTGCATGACTTTCTGCCATTTTAAAAATTTACTAGCTGAAACCACAACTAAACAACACTGCTTACAGAAGAATAATGGCGAAAAAGTGGGCTATTCCATTGTATGACACACTAGGTAATCAGACCATGTATCAAGGTCATGAGTTTTCTGTAGGCTAAAATATTAAGTAAATATGTTATTTCCATCATATCCAAATAGATTCCTCCAGGATTTTTTTCCAAATTTACAAACTTTTTGAATCGAAAAGAATGAACACCAGTAAATAAATTAGAAAGAAATACATTATATGGATAATAGAAACTATCTGCCCTTCCCCAAATAAATATTTTATTGCTACGTACCGATACACGTAACTGTTTCGAACATGCATATCTCGCAAAAAAAAAAACGAAGTAGGTATAGTTAATCCTAAAACATGCAATAAGCATTTCATTCAAAATAACAATGACATGAGAAAGCTAATATAACAACATAGACCAGCATGCACAAAGACTTACGGCATCATACTTACTTGCAAATATTGTTTGAGAGTACAATCACCAAGCATACCAACACTTGCGCAGAAAATATTTGTAGATGTAACTAGAAACGCTTCATGTTTTGTTCTCATACAATATTTATGAACTAATTTTTCTTGAGCCGTCAACAGCAACAATTTAGCAGCAACCAAAAATTATGGTGTGTAAATTTCCACATACAAAAGCTTTATAAGTGAGCAAGTTTCTGAACTGAATATCTTTTGCTATTCCTTTATTAAATAAATCATGGTTGGTAACACAACCCTTACAATGTAAGGAATTTGACCAAGAACCAGCACTCACCTCAAAATACAAGCAGGCCACCACCTCAGGCAATGGAAAAAAGCGTCCAGTGTTAATGAGTTATTGCATTACCACCCAGCGACACCATCCAGACAAACTTCCGCGCACTATGCAATTGTGGGCATTACACAATCTCGTTGGCACATACCAGCAATTCTCAATGTTGAAACATTTTATATAGTGCAGTATTCGTACACATCGCAAACACAAAGATAAATTTAAAAACAATCCAGTTAGCTGCATAATCAAATATGTGCTCTGTTGTGCTGGGATCCATGATGGCTGCAACCACGGAATCTTGGTTGTTAGCACAGAGGCAAATTGTGATAGTCAAACAGCCCACATGATCTCCGTTTTGACTGAATGTGTACATCACCTTTAGCAAAACTACAAGTCTGATTTTACACTTCCTTGCATTTTACACCCACTTCTGGTACAGTTTACTGCCTATAAAGTACACATTTGCCTCTTTTAAGTTTCTTTTTCCAATTGTATGCAACACTGATAAAATAAAAAATGCTGTAACAATGTTTATGAGAAAAGGTTTCACATTACACATTGGGCATCCAGTAACCAATAATATTTACAAACATTAATAAGGAACCCATACAAGGTAAGAATCCAATGGAAGTTGGACAGGATCTCCAGCAGATGTCAGGTTAAGTGCAAACCCAGCAAGCAGAAGATTCGACTACACGGGTTGCTGGCAGAGTGAACCTACAGACTTTTAGAGAGGTCACTACTTGGAACATATGGCCTGTAGCCCTACTTACCTACTATAGGTAGAACAGACTGGCTTGAGACAAAAAGCCTCAAGAAACGAAACAAAAAAGGTGGGAGGAAACAGTAAAGTGATGTAGCATCTTACTGAGCTAATAAATGTAACCAGTAGCAGCAGATGACAAAACTAAATCATGCAAGAAACTGAGAAATTATCAAATGTAATGCCCACACAATGCATCAGTGCCCCGATATGCATAAAAGGTACATTATGTAAAAAACTGCCACTGCCTTGTAATGTGATGCTTAGTGTACATGGTTAGTATTGGATGATATAAGAATGCTTCTTGACTGGCGTGTGCTACACTATTATTGTGCAACTATGTTACTCAAAACCAAGAAAAACATGCACAAACATATTGTTAAACCATAAAATTTAAAATGTAAGGAGCAAGAGTTTAACACTACATCTCTCATACCATACCATATAATGCACACAGGCAACACCTCAGGCACACAAAATATTAGCCCTTACATACATTCTTCCAAAAAAGTACGATATTGTACAATGTGAGATTTAGGCAGCACAATATTTCTAGAATTAATGATAAAAAGCCTGAAAGGTGTGCAGAATTACACCAACTAAAACAGAGAGCTCAAAATTTATGATGCAGGCTTCACAAAATCTACATATAAGGGAAAAATACTATAAGATGAACTTGATCAACTGGCATTAGCGAACAAAAGTCCACCTACACTTATAGACATAAGATCCAGAGAAAATTCTGTGCACCCTACCTCTGTACGCTACAAGGCCAGTTTGCAAATGGCCTTGTTAATCATTTGCGATTATAAAAATATCACAAACATCCCTTATTTTTACAGTTTGTTGAAGGATTTTACACAATATGTACTTAAGGCACGTTCAACATACTTTCCTTAGGTAGCAATTCTCTAGGGGTGCAAACCATAAACATGAGTAGCCCCAACTTTCTGCAGCAACTCTAATAAAATTAGAACTACTATTGAAATTATGTACAACTGTGATATGGAAACTATATGCCCAAATAACCACACAAATTTATCAACACACTATACTACTGACGTGCAAAAACAAACACAGCATTTGCAGAATTATACAACAGATAATGAAAATTGCATCTGCAATGTTATCATGAATTTAATATTACTAAAAACGTAAAAATAAAAACTGCTCAAATTATCACAAAAGATAAATAACCAGCAAATTAATAAAACAATAATATATACTGGTAGTATGGCTCATTCTAGATGACTGTCCGAAACACTTCACTGATCCTGTTTCATAAACACCACAAAGCTATGTAGCAAGTACCACGCCACACACCCACCACCAGTAACCTGCCTTAACCACGGAAACCGAAGGACCAGCACAACAGCTATAACACTAGCACAACTTGTACAGACTGTTGGAGGACCAAGTTGAGCAGCAGGGAACCAACATGCACCCAGCCAAGGCCTGCATCTAGACAACCTACCGCAGCACTATGACCATCTGAACTCACCTTCCCTCAGTGCTGGTCGCTCAGCTGTCGCTGTTGCTTTGGTGGAGGGCTTGCGCGTGGCTGCAGGGTCACACATGATGGACAGGGGTAAGGGGGCGGGACAAAACAAGACCACACACACGAGTGTCACTACATGCAACATGCCTGCCCCTCAGTACATAGACTGCACTCTTGCTGAACTGTATAAAGCCATTTACCAGCACCATGTACTGGCTACATTTTGACAGCATGGTAGCCCACTATCCACTTGCATGCTTACCGGTATGAAATACACGATATTAATGCTAAAAAATTTTTTTCTTTGTCTTTCTTCACAAAAATTTATTTTCACCAAGCAGAAAATCTTACAACAGTTGGCTTGCCTTGTCTGCAGACTTGACTATCCATTCTTGCATGCCTTGCACATTTTGCAGTGCACCACTTGACTCACTGTTTGAAGGTGCACTGTATGAGAGTGCATACAGCTAACCAGTAGTAAAATACTGATGTCTCGTATCCGCTACTGTTTCTGCATTGCTTGTGTACATGTGTGCAGTGCTTTCATATGCACAATTTCATTGCCTGCAAATTTAACAGTAGCGTAATAGCTTCTGAAATGAATAGTGATAGAAATTTTGATAAGAATATTTTGCCTTTCACAGTTTTTGTTCGCGTGATGTAGCCTATACGGGTAGATTTACAATTGCAAAAACTATAGCTTTGTGCAGACATAGTAAGTGGAGCAGTGTTATATTTTATGAAATTGATACACGACTCTTTACTGACAATACTTAAATACGGCTTCGCCTCATTAGCACTTGACTTCACGTCGCCCCAAGCAGGGTTTGAAACCGAACAGCTTGCTACTTAAGGAGCCATTAAATCAGCTATGTTTGGGACAAAATCCCGGAGCCAGTTACATAACCCTAAACAGTATTGTACCGTATTTACCAGAAAGGAAGACGACCCTGAATCTAAGACGACCCCTCCCTAAAAAAAATACTTAAACCTGAATACAAGACTACCCCTGTAAAGTGCTGAAAAAATTTAGGTAAAAGTATCTTTACATGAATTTATGACAAAAAGCTTCAAGAAGAAATGCTATTATATGAATAATATGATCTATTTGATTTACTTTTTAAAAGCTAATCACAATGAAATAGGTGTGTCTAACCTGGTTGTATGGTGGTAACATTTTTCTTAAACTGTAGAATTTTTGTGGGTGTTATAAACCTATTTTTGACTTGAGCCATTTTGCTTCCCAGCAAAGCGCTTCCTCTTTACAGCAGGGTGACATCAGATAAGGGGATCCTTGTCAAGGTTGACAGGTACAGTCTCCACATTACAAAAATACGTACAACCATAGGACACGTGGTATTTAAGCATGTAAAGGCTTTGTCAAAATCGCCTAGGTTTTCAAGTGAAGACGATTCCCAAATTGTAGACAACCCCTCATTTTTTCTATTCTTTTTCTGTCAAAAAACCTTGTCTTCCTTTCCCGGTAAATACGGTAACTGCTTTTTCATATGAGGCTCTTCAGCTTCCTGTATGGCTCTTAAGGATCGCTCTTGCACGTAGTTACTCTCCAGGGACACAACATGGCCCAGATACCTTATCAAAGTTTTTCCGAAGTGGCTTTTGGAGAGTTTGGCCATGAGTCTATGGACCTCCAATCGTTCTAACACTCTTAGTAGATGGGTGAGGTGCTCGTCCCACGGGAGTATACTATGATGTCCAGACAGGCTAAACAAACCGACCAATGTATGGTTGAGGCATTCCTAAGATGTTAAGAACCACCATTGGGGATTGCAAACCCATGGTTCAGCAGTCACCTAACCTCCAGCCAACCAGTATCTTCCAGTAATCTAGCTAAGCAAAAACACTGCCCAACTTGCGAGCATCCGAGGCGACCCCAGACCTCGCCATGACAGGAAAAGTGTCTCCAACTGAGGCCTCACCAACACAGCAGCAGACCAGCATGCAACCAGGTAAAACTGTGAACAAGGGTCAGCCCGCTTGTATGGCTACGACAGTGTGCCTTGACTGTGCGCCTCTGGCAAGCCACCAGACTGTCCTGTACACTGGCCGTGCGCCAGCAAAACACTGAGACGCCCCATATACATCATTATACTGGCATCACGACTTTAAACTGTAAAAGTGACCGATATCAACTTCTCTCAAACATTACGTGATCAGAGTCTGTGTAACCTTCAACCTCAAATGTCAAGAAGTCAGTGACGTGACTAGCCCCCATATTTTCCACTCACCATTGGGCATGTGTCAAACAGTATGTCACACTTTACTTTATTTGCTGTGCGACACTTAGGTTACATGACAAAGCCATTTTTAGCACACCCTCAGCGCCACAGCAAATATTAACTAACAGATAATGCACCCTTCATGAGTGGGGCTTCAAACACTCAACTGTCCCTTGACGCAAGCCGCTTATACTATTAACTACGATTACGACTCACCGCTCTTCATGTAAAGTATACCCTCACTTCAACCTACGTGAGAGTTGTTACCAAAACCAATACACGGTTGTTGCGTGCCGCTCCAATCTACCAGGCGGCCGAACACGTGGCTACAAGGTTACGCAACCAGCGAGCACGCCGCCTCCCCTTCACCCCCCCACCCGAGTGAGTGCCAACAAGCTGTCAGCCACATAGAGTACGGCCGAGCGGCGCCGAAGATCCACAAACCAAGAATGCTGACAAGAGGGTTCCCACCTCCCACATCAGCCTCACAGCAGGACGTCACACGCCTTCCCCACACCCCGCCGTGGCAGCCTAGACTTCCGACTATATAAGTCCATGTGCAGCAAGTCTCCAGCAGTCATTCGTATTTCTTCTCTTGAGTTAACCCCGTGCACTCCTTAGTGCTGTGGCATCCAGCGAAACCTTCAGTTTTCAGTAGCCATCGCGGCTACCGTCTGCGATGACAACAGTCTTCGACACCCATTGAACACGAATCTACCTTGATGCGTGCCAGATTAGACTGATTTGGCACATTGGTCGAGGATTTTGTCCATTAGATCAAAAGCGGGGTAGTTTGGTTTAAATAGTCTATGTGGGCATTTTAGTCGGGGTAGGTTTTGCCTAGATGTGGCGAATTCGGTCTATGCCGGAGCTGAGGTTCCACAGGTGTGCTTCGTTGAACCAGAAACTGAGGTTATCCCAGCCGAGTCACACTTCAGTTCCGGTCAGTAACGGTTTTACCACAGAGTTGACACGTAGGATGTATGCGGATACAAGGTGGGAAGAAAATTACCAGAACCAGAGCAGACAAAACTACTTGACGTCTAAGTACGATGGCGCGGTCCCATTCCACATGTTTCTCCTGCATAGGACGGGGTAATACTATCCACGACCTGAGTGAGCCAGATATTGTTCCCTACGTTTTCTACCACTCTTCTCGTGAGGAACAGGGCAAACAGTTCTATAATCTACAGGATGCACTTGGATAGGAAGGTTGACAGTGTAATCCAATAGCAACTTGCTGGTATAAGCTTGATAAGAGCCCCCACTGATCCCCCAAGTATGCGGGCTGATGAGAGACGTGGGGACCACCAAGCCTCTACTGGTTGTGCATTCGCACTAGGGTGAACTGCAAAACTTCAGGCTATGATCACCACACACCGACTTAGTGCGAATGGTGAGAAGTAACCAGAGTCTGTCGTGCCTACCGGTGTGATGGTGTTTCTAGTGGTTCGGGTATCGCTGCTTCTTCCCCATGAGCACCGACTTATTGCTAATGTGTGACCGGGAAGAAACAGGTAGCTGTCGAATATGTATGTCTTCTGACGTGCAGATATCGAAAGGGATCCATAGTCAGGTTAACTCAATTTAACAAATCTCCTGGTTCCCGTCGGCAGTGCACAGCATATTCTGTCTCCAACTGTTAATACAAATACCCTGGAAATGAAAAACAGAAAGGTAGGTAGCAATAAGTGTTTATTGGAGGTTCAATAAACACGTGACCTGTGTTACTTCCTACCAAGCTATGGAGAGCTGAAGGTAATTGCGGTTCTAGGTGTACGCAACCTGGTTCTAAGTGAAAAGGGGAAAAGCTGGTTCTAGACTAAAACAAATTAGTTAAAGTTAAACTGCTAAGTAAAAGGTGTCTAGAGGACACAAAGTGAAATTGAATTTGTATGTTCGTGTTCATTGGTCGTAGAGATGAAAGTAGTCACTGGAGCATACTTAAAGATTCAAAGATCTCCGGAGGTCGCAACACTGACATAGTGATGGATGTCGCAAGAGAGGATGCGAAAGAATGACTCCCAAGCTCGGCAGCGTCCGGACTTATCTCATAGTAGAATAGTTGTATAAGCGGCACACATCAATTTTGCTACTAACTTTAACTTTTCTTCTTTTCCAGACACCCACAGACAGCTTTAGTTGGGTAGTTATATATTCAGTTTTCTAGTTCACTTTCCCTCTAGCCTAGGACCAGGTCGCTTACACCTGGCTAACGTAGTTTACCTTCAGTACTCCATCTGCTTGGTAGGAGATAGCACGAGTCACTGTGTTTATTGAGTCCTCAACAATACAGCTTTGTGCTCTATCCTAACGCTTTTATTTCTAGAGAAACATCTACTTCGTCCACTAGAACTTTTGTAAATCCAGACTGAGCCTCCCACCATCTCTCCTTCGGGGACCTTCAGTCTGGTATACACCCATTAGACGGACGCCTGTTGCTTCAATAGCCCGAGCACACAGGTGCTCTGGAGGGAAGGAACAGAGGAGCCAAAACCACTAGGAACATCTTCCACCAAGGAGAGACAGCAAGCCTACGCAGGAAAGACAGGCGGAACGGGACAGCGCCGCCTCACTGAGGTTACGAGCAGTCTCGATTGTCCATGTGGTAAAATATATATATTTCCATCGTTCATCCAAACCAGTCCAGACTACCACCCTGTGTTGAGGGGTCTAGTATACCGGACTGAAGCTAGGTACTGAGTAGCCAATCCTAGATTCTGGAGTCAAGAGTGAGCAGCCTGAAACTTGGAGTACTGTGTGAGACAACTCAGTACAACCTAAGCTAAACCCAAGGACTGTAGCACCAGTTTCGATCAGCCACCAAATCCACGTTACTAACCGACCAAAGACCTTCAGAGTAAGTCGGGTACACTAACACCTCCTGTCAGCTACCGATAACCGCGTACTTGGTGTAGCGCAATAAACCTCGGGTCGTGACATACAGTAAGTAACCGGGCACGCGTCGGAACTTATGTTCAATATTCTGAATGCAAGTACATATTTTCATTTTATACATGTCAGTTGTGTTTACAAGCTGTAGTTCATATTTATTTTACGCATTATGCGTGTGTACAATCTGTGAAAACGACCAACGCAAAACAACTAACGGAATAAAAAATTGATCTTGCTTCAAGTAACGGAAGAATTGATATTGCTTTTTCATTCTGCGATAAACAACATAATCCCACATTTCCTCTACCGGACTTCAGTTTTTGGTAATAGTAATAATAATAAAAATAATAATAAATGTTAAGGAGAACAAGGTGATGTACTGCTGAATTTAATTTCAAATTTAATGTCTTATTCTGTACGTTATCCAGAATTTTCTAAGGTTGGTTGTGCGCGTGTGCGTGTGTGTAGTCTTAGGCCAAGACTGTGTTTAGTGTAGATACAACTTAAGGATATAAGAAAATTTCTGAAATGTTATACACCCCTGTACAAGTGTAAATATGTTTTCCAATTTGGGACAACCAGGTAATTATGAAGAAAAAAAAAACATTGCTACATAAAATGACAGACAGGTTTGATATTTTAAAATTGTGCACAAATATTTTGCGTTTAACTCAAAAAGGTTTATAAATAATTTTTTAATTCTTTGAAATGTCAAAGGTTTTTAGTAGTGTTCACAATTAATTTTACGTGTTCGCAAAGTGAAAGCGCACTGGTGAAAAAATCAAAATGAAAATACCGCTTTTCAAGTTTCAAAGCACTGCTTTTTGCACTTTCAAAATTACATTTTCCAGTCCCTAAGCGACTATAAGTATGTATGTGCATGTTTAAAATTCAGTTTTTGCACATCCATGGGTGTCCTAGAACCATGTAGCATGAATAAGGCTTGCTGGCTGTGCTCGAAATAGTGTCGTTCCAATTTTGTACAAAACACTATTTACAACTTCAGCAGGCAAAAAGTAGCCACTATAGCATTGAGAAATAAAAATGTCTAAAATACAAAAAGGTTCCAAATGACGAATAGGTGCTAATGAAATGAAAACATTGGAATTCATTATTTAAATTAAATAAAACACGTAAAGCATATTACTTTACATTCTCACGTGTAAATTATCTACCCAAAGACTTTCATGCCAGAAAAAAATTAAATTGACATTTTCTGTTACTAACACAGAAATCCACAACTTACAAAACCAAAATGATAAAAGTAAATGGACCAGTTCAGCAAAAGTGCAGATCATTCTGATCATATGTTTCATAACATGTCACATACGTGCGTAAAACATCTGGTTAGTGCCTCAAATGAGTGCAGTATAGACATGCTGGAAGACAACTGGATACTTGTTTATTCTACACTAGTTAATGGTTCAGTGATCACACACAAATCCACTGTAATGCACTCAGTTATGCTCACACAACAAAACAAATTTAACACAGAAGCAGGCCCTCCCTACTCTTTATTTGGGTCTCAAATTTTTTTTTTTTTACCACTTGATTCTACATTTAACTCTGCTGAAACCCATACTGTCTGCTCCATAAAGAATTGTGAAACCTTCACAAATATCTACTTTTCAACAGCTAACAAGTCTAAAGTAAATTCAATACATTGTTTAAAACATGGTTAAGCAACATCTCTGTGAAAATGCAATGTATCAAAAAAAACATTCTTATACATGGATGAAGTTTACTTCTGGTAAACTTTATTTTTGAAGGGTGCACTTCAGGAACCAAATTGTATCATGACAGTCAAGGTGCTGCCCGATATTCTCACATAAATATCCTACCTGGGAGACAAATGTAATCCACAATTAGCACCACAGACTTAGTGTAGAACGGCCAAGAAACACTATTAAAATAATGTGCGAGTCAATCTGGAATACCGTATTTCCTCATGTACTACCCATCTCTATGAAAGACCCCCACCCAATTCTAAAACTTTTATTTCGGTGCACAACTGTTTTGCACAAGCTACACACATATTACGAAAGTAAATGTGGCACAAGCTACGCAATATTATTTCAAAATAAACACCCCCAAATTAACAAAAAAAAATTGTCACCTTTGAAAAATAGTGGGAAATATAGTTGTGACTTAGATCATTTTTCCACCCAGCAATGTACACTAAGGTCTGCTAGGTAATCTATAACATAAGCGGAAGCTGTCATTCAATATGTATTTTAAGAGTGCAACAAATAGAGATTTAAAAAGGCCACTTATTTCATAGCACATCTCACTTTCAACATAAATATGCACAAATATAGTAAACGTGCCATTATTTTTTTATAATGTAATTACAGTTTAAAATGTTACTTGTGTATAGAAAACATAAACAACCTTAATACTGTAAAAACACAAAATGTTTAGTTTTCCTGCCAGGCCAGCCACATTTATGTACCAGCCTGAAAGCCACACCCCCACTCCCCCTCCCATAGCAATTATCTGCCTTTGTTTCTATGAAGGTCACGTGGCCAACCCTATCCCTGCCCTAGCCATGCGCTCATAGGCAGGAGAAAAAAGCTGTATGTTATGATGAATCAGACTATTTTCCAGTTCTCTACTTTTCTCCAAAAGTTTTATCTCCATATAAGACCCTCACACCTACTTCTATCAATCAGGTCTACATGGGTTACACAGGTAAATACCGTATTGTCCTGCCAAGTGAAGAAAACTATAAAAAATAAAATCAACAGGCCTAATAAACAGACAACTACATAAACTCTGTACTAAATATCTATCAACCAGAATCAACCCAAACTAAAATTATAACATTAATATTTTCCAGGATTTAACTTCAAAATATTTTCTTACAATAATAATTAGGGAAAGAATGTGAAACAGAAATACGGTGGGTGTAGAGATTGAGTAGATATGCATGCTTGAGCGAACAAGCACATACAAATTAGACCGGTACACAAGGGAGCATTCAGCAAGGGGTGAAGAGCTGAAACTCGCAGAAAATTTCAAATAAATCCTTAAAATAGGTTAACTGTTCCACTAATATTATCAAATGGGAATTTTTCCTTCAAATCACTATGCCCGCACAGTTTTGCACAATCGGCTTACACTTTTAATACTGTATTATTTCAATGACACAGTTTACTTCCCATTTTAAATATACTGAATGCAATTTATTCTCAGTTGACAGTATTTGTCTACTCATGAAACTCTCAAGTTAAATTGCAAGAAAGTAAACCCCATGACAAAAAAATGAATTATTTAACAATGTGATCTTAAAGCATAATAGCACAAATTAACTGAACAATTAACACTAACTAGAGAGACAGACATGTTTACGTATGGATACAAACGCATGTCCAAAATGGAAGACAGAAGCAACGTGCCACACAAAGCTGCTGTTTAAGGTAACAAAGCAATAATACTGAGTTTTCCAAATACAAGGGCATGACCTGTATTCCACAACTGACCATGAGAACTGCAAATGTGTAAAGAGCAGCCATAATCTTCTGGTTTGCATAACAAACACACACAAAGCAATGCAGTGAAACAGCACGTGACAAACAGTAACATGCTCTACAATACAGACACAGACTTCACAGAATTTCACTCCCATTGTGAACACATCCATAAGGATTTGATGAGGCAACAGACAACTCCCACTGTGAGCCGGCTGCACCGGTAAACTGTGACCACCACCAGCAGCGGCACACACGTGCCCCAATGTACTAGAGGGACCTGCATGCCTGCAAAGCACTCAAGGCACACAAGAACTGTCATGTCTGGTAACATACAATCTGTAGAAGCCTCTAGGACCTACATGGTCGCCCCTCAACACCATGTTTTATGTCGCAGGAGCTCACCTTCTCTTGCTTCCGCTTCCTTCTCACCGTTCATCTGCGCCATTTCCACTTCTGGCGTGGCTTCCCCATCGACTCTGCACACATGCACAACATTTAACAGAGTGGGTTAACATTAAATACTTTGTAAACACAGTAAACTTGAAAATTTAAAGAAATATGTTTTAGCCTATTTAAATTTCAAATAGACTTCTCTTGAAAGCTACTAACCCATGCTGTTGCATATTATGTAGATATACCTATATCAAGTTGTACATTGTATCAAATATTTATACATGCATATAGTACAGGCAATTTGGCCTTTTACACATCTATAAATCAAACTGATTGATCAGAATTTAACAAACTAAAATAATCATAACGTTACTTATTTAACTATTTCTGTTACTGAATAAATATCAAACACAATAAATACTGACAAAATCTATCACCTGCGCAAATCATTCTATATTTGGTTTTCTAAATATTTAATACAACTACATTGTATGTGTTAAAATGAAAATAATATTACCATGCATGCAAAAAAAGTAAATACAATCGACCCGTTTTCTAATTACAGATACCAGACTAAGTACTTATGAAAATAAATATGGCATGCTTCGGATATAAAAATTATGTAACACTGAAACAAACACGTTTTTATTGTGCACATAATTATTTTAATCTCAAATGTTTGGTAAACCACATCAAAATTGTTTAAAATACCAGAAAAAAAATTAAAAATAACAAATGTAAATATTTATTTCAGCTTGGCGATAGTGTAAATAAAATGGCAAAATTATCTGTTATTTTGGTACTGATGTTTTACAGATACACGTTTGGCTACTTCATGAACTAAATCTCATCTCAAACAAGTGATACTTATATCAAAATTACTTCATCAAGAAGCTGTTTATGAATTCATTGCTCAAACAAGTAATGCTCAAAGAAGCATTACTTCATGAAGAACGACTTATTTACCAAACACGCCTTTGACTATGAATTCCAGCCTAAGTCGCTATATTCTGCCTTCTATATTTACTGAAGGAGTGGGTAGAACTTTAACTGCACCCAAAAAACGATTACCCATCAACTTCTAGACTTACTCCTAATCACGTGAATGCAGTCACTGCACATTATCCTAAAGAGAATACATTACAGTTGGCGCAAGGGACAAATAATGCAGTTTTAAAACCAAATCTTAACATGTACTCATTACAATGCACTCTTACCACCCGAAAGTAAAGATTTCTTGAAGCATTACCTCTCACTGGGTTGCTCTTCGGGCGAGCTTGGTGGCGGCGTCTGCTTGGCCGCTAGCTCCTCTTGCCTCTTTCTCTCCTCCTCCTCCTGCCGTCTCTTCAGTTCTTTCAGCTCAAACTGCAACCACACCAGCACTTGCTCAACACTGCGGACCACCGTCATATGTCCTGCACATCTTGCCAACAGCTCTCCCCCCCCCCCCCCATTAATTTTTCTATTTTAATTTAAACTTTCCATACTGTTTACACCCTTCTGTCAAAACTCATTAACTCTCACACAATGTATTTCCCACTGGTCATAATTTGTTCACTGTTCATTTTTGCAAATTTAGACGTTTATATACATGTCAGATGTATACATCTTACTATCTCCTTCCTTCCTTTGGAAAGACAAACTGGGAAAGAATTAATGTCTCAAAAAGAAATTGATCCCAACCAATTATTTTTCTTTTACTTTCCCCTTAAACTGGCAATTTATATTTGGTATAGGCTGTTCACAGTAAAGTGAGCACTTATAGAATCAGACTTCAAAAACCTGCTTGTGACTGCACACATTTTAATGTAAGCATACTTACAAACAGCTGATGTAAACATGTCACTGCAATGACAGAAGGATAGACCAACAACAGACTGAAAATAGAAATTTTGCAGGGACTTTCAAAAGTATTCGCTTTGCTGTGAACAGCCTTCATTTTGTTTTGCTGACCAGAGCACAGAAAATTGTGAACAGGGCTGCGATATATATTGTTTTACTTATGACAATTCCATTTTTACTTCCTATACTGTTGTCTGTTACAGTACGAGACATATTTTCTTTGAAAACAGATTAATTTTATAACGTTTCTCCAACTTGTGTTCTGTTTTTCCTTTTCAAATATCTGGCAACCACAATCGTTAAGTATGTTTTCTAGTCAGTTTTGTTAGACTGCTTTTGCTGCCCTAACATGTATAGTGCCCAATAACATAAAATAACTTTGTATATATAAAATAACAAAAATTAATGCATAACAATTCAAAGCATTTAGGAAAGCAGTTATCTTCTGCTAGATACTACTTTGAAAGGCATCTAAAACATAATTTGATCAATGAAACATAATGTGAGGTTTTGATCCCCTTCAATATTTTTAAATGCTTGCTGTGCAAAGTACATAAACAATAGTTAAAACGCAATTTCCCGACATATTTTTTAAATATCCTATATATTTTTGTATGTCAGACCAAGTGTAAGTAAACTTATTTCAAATTTTTTTTTTTTTTTAAATTAAACCATGAATTTTACGTCATATTTTAATGCTGGCAACAAAACCACTGTAAAAAATGTATTACGTTGCCAATTCTACATGTCTCATATTAGGGAAAATGAACAAAATTAATACTACGTGAATAATGTGTGAGACTGAAGAAAACTGGTGTCACTATTAGGAAAAAATAAGATTGGATGGTGGAGAACGGAGCCTACTAAAAATGGAATTTTATCAATATTTACCTTTAAGTAAAACAAATTTAATTTTAGTAATGCTATACTATCATTAACAGTAACTTTTGTATGACTTCTATCACTATCAAGAACTTTTATTCTTTGCACTACCATGCACTCCCATCACTATCTCCCACGTGCAAAGAATCATTTCCTACAGTTCAATTTTTTGCATTTTTGAATGTGTTATGGTAAGAGAGGATAGGCACCACAACTTGCCTATGTGAGAAAAATCAACACATTAAAATGCTTTCTTAAATATGCAATATTTACTTGACTATAGAAGCATAGCCTGTGATATAAGGTACACACATCGAGCAACAGCTGGTGATGTAAAATAATGGGTGTTCTCACATTATCTTTTAAACTTTTTCAAGACAATCCACTGGAATTTTACTGTCACAACCAAATTCAGATGAGTTTATAACTTAAGACTAAATGACTGCACAGAAAGTTATTATCTCCCACATAGTTTTCCAATCAAATTCCCAGCAAATATGCAATTCCCAAAAAAGCACATTTCAAATTCTCCATGCACTTGAATTATTAGCCCAAGTCGATTCAAGGTGTAAATATTTTTTTTTTTTTCAATGTTTAATTACTTTTACATGCAACATGAAATGCATATACTACACATAACATGGAAAAATTCATACCTCTTCCACCAATTTTAAGACTGCAGATATAGGCACTGTAACCACATGTTTATAATGTATATTTAACTGTGTGTGTATTGATTATACTGTATGCTGTATAAAATATAGTTGCTAATTATAGTGATACAAATCATAGTAGTATCACCCTTGATTTCCAACAATATTGGTAGACCATTTGGATTGGTGTGGTGATACTTTCAAACACACAGAAAGGTATTACTAAGAAGTCACTTCCCAGATGTGGAAGGACCGAATGTCACAAAAGAGCAAGAAATGTTGGTATCGGCTGCTCATGGTTAATTAAAAACTTCAGACGCACTTTAAGATATATTCCCCATTTTGAAACTTTTCGCAGTAAATAAAATTTACACTACCATGAACCAGATCACTTTATCCTGTGCCAATCAAGTGAAAACTTGAAACTGTTAGGAATCCAAATGTGGTGTTAATATGCCATTTCGTAACCAGACACGTAAATAAGTAAAATACTACGTGAATTTGACATAAATTTAACAATTACACTCAGAATACAACATCAAGACTTGGAACTGCTGTTCTCAGTTTGCTGCCTTTGATGCCAACTTAAGAGACAGCATGCTAGCGTGTGCGATAGCATATATGCAATAAACTGTCTGAATTCTTTTAAAGGTTAATTTCAAAACTGCTAACTTTACCATAAATAGCCTGTAGAAGTAGATGAGGATATCACATGGAAAAAAGTAGAGGAAGCACTGAAAAGAATGAGTGAAGCGTGCGCGCACATGCGCACACACAAAACGTCGCCTCATCTTCACATGTTATCACGTCACCCCAGGCGCGGTTTGGATCATGAACAATTTGCTAGCAGAGCCTACCAGCACGCCCCTAGGCAAGCCACGAACACGTCAGCCAAAATCATTTTCACACTAATGTCAGACATCAACACAACCCCCCTTGTGTGATAGAAGCCAGCCAAACAACAAGTGCTGCGCCCAAGCTCACGTAGCCAATGCAACCCCGCATAGCGGGGAAGCCTACTTCCAGAGTGGCCCGAGAGATGGCACCAGATGTCCCTGCACCACCGCAGAACATAAGTTCATTCTCCTTGCTCCACCAACTTGTGTGCTGAAGCTCTCTGCAGACACACACATCCTTGCGTAGGACCATTGCTACCTATCAGACATCGAGACCTTCACCAGCAACCCCTGAAGAAGTCTTCGTTTTCTTTAACATTCACTACCCTTCTGCTAGTAAACCCAAGTCCCTTCTGGACAACAGCATCGAGTTAGTTAGGGTCAGTTAGTATTATAGCTACCTAGCTGCATCTGCTCGTCAGGTCCCCTTCACCTGGTATTATGGTAGTTAAATTCCTTTACAGTTTCTTGTTAGGAGAAAGTATGGGCTACCATGTCCATTCCTTGTGGGAATAAACATATTTTTCTATCTAACCTCAGAGTACTTATTTCTAAGGGAACTGTGACTAACACCAGTAGACATCAGCTCACCAGGTAAAAGCAGGAGACAGCACCATTAGAACCCTTTTACCGAACATAGAATAAGGCTCCCTTAACTGGGTGGACCCATGTCTCCGACACAGACAGCCACCCATACTGGGTTAGCCTGGATGTCTGACAGCGATGTGGGTGTGGACCAAAGGGGGTCAGACCTCCAGAACCAGTCTTATCACTCCTTCCGGCGACAGTGACAGCGTGGTGAATGGAGTGAATTGGCTGGGCTGGCTGACTAGCCACCTTCTGGATTGAGCTCCTCAACAGTCTAACCACCGTGCTGCTTGGAGTAATCTGGTACGACTCTGGTTGGCTTGGCCACAACTGGTTTTAAACATAGCTAGGACTCCTCGTTGCATGCTCTTCCTAGGCATGGCAGACTATTACCTTCCTTTATACATACACCAATAGGAGTGGTGCGAAGGGACGAACTAAGGAGGCAGCTACTGCCTCCGAGTCCCAACTTGAGCTGTAACCCAGTACAAATTGCTATCTGCAGTCTAAACCACCCCCCCCCCTCCCGAGCACAAGTCACCCTGGAAAGGCCTCATGTCCCAGTCCCTCCATGATCCCTATTTCAGCCCCCAAACAAGACAGCCGGCAAGATAGACTTCCGCCCAGGACTCCACGTACCACGGGGTATATCGAACCCTCTATTTCAACCCAGCAGAGCCAGCTGCCCTCCGCAGGCTCCCATCAGCACCGCTAGCTGTAAAACTAACTTCGCCGAAGGACTGGGCAAGAGTTCCAGCCAGCAGCAGCAAGTGGCCAAGTCAGAAGATACCTCGGGCTATGCCCTCTTCTGGTAAACCAGTGGCTGTGTGTTAACCAGTGTTGCGGAGGATAGTTAAGCCCACACCAGACTGTGCCATGCTATCAAACCAGGCGCACCAGTTTATATACCGGCTGGGATCTGGTTGGAAGCTACTAAAGAAGTAGAACCCAATAGATAGCCAGTGTCTCCAACCAGCATAGTACAACTTTGCAAAACCGTGACATCAGTTTCGCAAATGTCATGTGTCGCAGAGTTTTCATGGCGCCAACATTGGACACAGCACTTTTTTAATTTATACTATTATATAAAGAGGTAGAGTTTGTTTGTTTGAGGTAATCTCTGGAATTACTAATTCAATTCTTACAATTCTTTCACTGTCAAAGGCTGTTCACGATAAAGTGAGTACTTTTGAAAACAGTAGAAAAAAGTCACTGCTCCTACCTGCACGCATTTTAACTGGTGCACTGAGTGACAAGCGCCCAGTAAACTTGGTAACGAAAGACTGAAAGTAGTTCCATATCTTAACATTAAATAAAAAATGTAAGGTAACACAATTCGTGATAAACTATTTATTTTGCTTTCTGTTTTTTTCTAATGTGTCCAATTATAAAAATTAACAGATATGTAAAATAATTTCTTTTTTAATAATTTCCCAGTTTCACTTGGCTGACGTATGAATAGTGTCGAGGCCCACGACAATGTTAATTTTACATAAGGCAGAAGAATACACAAAGTGCATAGAGGTAGATTTTAAGGAGGGCTATCAAAAGTGCTCTTTTTACCATGAACAGCCTTTAGAAAGCTACATTCCTCCTGATGGACATAGGCTATGTTTAATTTTTAAAAAAATTCTTTGCGAAAAAAAAAGAAGCTACTATGCTGCATTCTAAGCATACTCTACCAAAACTGCACGGCCGATTGTTATAAATCTTTCGTTGTGAGAAAGCTACATTCTTCCACATGGACATAGGCTTTGTTGAATTGAAAACAAATTCCTTGAGAAATTTCAAAATTAGTGAACCAAGTACGAGAAAAATGAGCTACTTAGCTGCTTTCTAAACATTTTTGGAAAATATTGTCTATGAAATCAATCATTTCTCAAATCACTGTGTACCAGTGTCATAGTGCAATAAAATAGTTCATGACCTTTGAATGTGTGTTATTTAATTATTACCTTGCGCACCACTTGTTTATGGCACATGACAAATGAAGGTAATACATTTGACGTGCGACATCTTTTTCAACCTACTAACACAACTTCCCCTCAGTGCGAACCTTCCTATCGCACCAGGCGGGATTAGAAAAGCAGTACGATCGACCAGAGAGCCTACAGGACACACCCCTTGTTGCGGAGGCTATTGCAGACACCACCAAATTGTACTGTTCACCAGAAGATAAAGATGCACGCACACAACCGCGAAGCTCTGATGAGCTACCCTCTGTTGCACAGAGACGGAGTTAAAAATGCAATATAATCATTCAGTGTGCCTATACGATTATGTCCCTAGTTGCAGCGGCTATTACCGACGCCAAAAAATGTTACTGTTCACACCACGGTAAAATTGTATGCCCGCCCTCAAGCTATAAATGAGCTGTCTGCAGAGATGCTCAGACAGCATTCCAAGGCCGTATTATTACTACAGCTTGCCGAGGGATGGCGCCACCAGTAAGAACGCTGACTTGTGCGGCCTTAGCTGAAACACTGTTCTGTTTCCTAATTACACAATTACACATTGAGTCTATTAGCAACAAAGTAGGAGACCGCATAGTATTTACTTAAACTCAATTTATTGAAACAAAGTGCACGACTGCGAGCTCCCCTTCAGGGATGCCCGTACAACAAAGACATACCTATTAGAAGGCCACCCATTCTGTACACCCCAGAGTATAGAAAGGTAGAGCCCCAACCATTAGGAATTTGATCCCCTAGGTGGCTAGTCAACCAGTATAGGTTACACTGTCCACCACACTCCTGGTGCGAAAGGAACAAAGGGTACAACTTTGGTCTGTCAACTTCAGCTCGTGGAAGTACACCTAGCATGGGACAAACATTGCCTGCTTAAACCTTTGCAGGGTTGGTAGCAGTACTCTGCCTCATGCCCTACTCCCGGTCGGAGTGGTATCCAAAAGAGGGATAAAAAGGAAATTACCCCCTGTTAAGTACAAACAAGGGCTTAACCAAAACCCAACTGCACCTAGTAGCCCCATTCCCTGGGAACGAGCTCAGGCCGCCCATCGCTTGGAGAAGCTTCACTTCCCAGCTTCCTTACAGTATTTATTTGAAGCTCCTGTCAAAACCGCAGGGGAAACTCAACTTATCATTAAAGCTTTCCTACAGGATGAGAAAGTTACTTTCAGCATAGCTAACCCCTAGATAAGGGGAAACTAGCCCGCCAGCAGACTTAGGGCCACCAGCAGTGACTGCTGCAGCCGACCCGTCAGAGCACCATGTCCTGGTGCCAGCACCAGTGCCGCAGCAGAGGCAGCAGCCTCCACAGGCCACCAGTCACCCCGGTATCATGGTAAAGGCTGTTCACGATAAAGTGAGCACTTGTGAAATAAACCTTAGAAAAAAGTCTATGTCCCTGAACACATATTTTAATGGGTGCACTGAGTGGCATTTGTCCAGTAAAGTTGGTAACGATTGACAGAAAATAGTTCCATATCTTAACATTTAGTACAAAAGTGTTAGGTAACCATTTGTGATAACTTAAATTAGTTCTTTTGGTTTTTTTTAATGCATCGAGTTGCGAATATTGGTAGAATTGTATAATATTTACTTCACTAAAAATTTCACAGTTTTATTTGAATGATGCACGAATAAAGAGACGAGGCCCATGGCAATGTTTATTTTCCATAAGGCAGAAGAATACACGACGTGTATACAAGTAGATCTTAAGCAGGGCTTTGAAAAGTATTCATTTTACCGTGAACATCCTATAACAATAAGTCCCGTCAAACGTAAGGCTATGATCACCGTCCCCGACTTTTTACCAAGTCGGAAAGCCACGTGGCCAGTGCTCTACACCGGTCCGGCACCCGTAATCACTAAATAAAACAGAGGTCAAATCAACCAGTGTGTCTGTCCTCAACAAATACAACAGTCCCGACCATAGGACATCACACATAATGTTCATGTGTTCATAAATAGCAGCTGATACTGGATATACTGTTGAAAGGTTTGTAGTTTCCAGTAGTGTGAATTTCTACTTTGCTGTTTCACATAATTTCCCAAGAGGACATTTATCGAAGCACAAATGAAATAAAATCTATACATAGTACCCAATAAATATTTGCTAATTATTGTATGCAATGATAAAACTGAAAATTATGCTTGCAGGAAGGCCAGTAAATTCCGACTAGGAATAAAGCTGCACATCATTAAAAATTAAGACAATTTTGAGCAAAAAAAAAAAAAAATGGAAAAACTAATTTTCACATTTGAATGAAACCATTATGTAACATGCTAATTATAATAGCTTGTACCAAATTTAACATTCAAATGACAGCTTACAACAATAATTCTTATTATTCTTTTAATGAGAATGATAAGAATAATATTTCTGCAAACACCCACATGAATTAAGCACATTCACCATGCAGAGAAACAAATGTCTATGTTCTTACCTGCAACTCGTTAGCCAAAAAGTCAGCAGTCGCACATGAGGAAGGGTGGTACAAGCATTCCCTATTACTGGGCAGGAGGGGAGAAGTGCTGAGGTGGAGTGTGTGCCTACTGGTGCTGCTGTAGTCAGACAGCTCACTCGGCCTGTCTGACACTGCAGAACTACTGAGATACCTCACCTCGCGCTGAGCACCCACTAAGTCAGTCTCATACGTAAATACATTGTCCTGAACTGATTTAGGTGAAATCATACACCCCACTGGTTCATTTTCTCCTTCATGTAAATGGGGTAAAGTTGAACCATGATTCCGAGGTAGGCTTGCTTCACCGTTGTAAAAAGATGCATTGTCATACAGGGTAATGTACTCATCTGGTGAATTCAAACTTTGTGTCAAAGCTGAGATCTGCGAGTTAAGGTGGGCTATCTCACATTCTTCAAGGAGCGAGGTCTGTCTCCTATATTTGATAGGCAATGTCTGTGGTATGTCCGAGGTGAACTGAGGAGCTGACGAAACTGAAATTAAAGGCTCATACTCCTCCTGAAAACTACCCCATTCTTTCTCCATTTGCTGTTTGGAATCTCTTAGCGGAGAAAGTTCCGGTTCATAAAGAGGACTTGCAGGCTCAGACTTTCTCCCCCAGTCAGAATTCCACAGGAATGACAAACAATTGCGCTTGGCACCACTCCCAGCAACGACGCCTGAAGGATACGCAAGTCTGGTCCCTGTAGAAGTGAACTCCCTAAGATATCGCCTCTGATTCGGATTGTAAAACTTTTCGCTATCTAGCAAGATTTCCCGAATGACCTGTTCATCTGTCTTGATCTTCCGCTTAAGAGCAGAACGTCTGGCACTTGGTGTGGGTGCCAAGTTGTAGAGATTATCTGCAGGTGGGATAGGAGGGCAGAAATACTGTGGAGGGTACAAGTCGTCATGAAGGGGAGGCACAGGAGCCAGCGACACCAACCAGCCACCACCCCTACACACCTGACGTTCATGCTACAACATGAACAAACAACAGTGCATTCACCATGCTTAACCAAACATGCTGTTACCAACACCACATGCACCACTCACCAGTATCAACTACGTACTAGTTAACACTTCTAGCTACTTACAAAAAAATCAAGCTCTACAATTACAACAGACAAAACTACATCAAATATTATTTCAACAAAGCACAATAAAGCAAATTATTTTAACTAGTACTGCAACCAAAGAAATAATGAAAAGCATCTAAAAAATTACTGTTAATATTTAAGTAAAATCTGAAAAACACATTTCAAGTTCTGATATGGCAATGTAAAAGATGTTAAATAGTGGCTTTGCAGTTTTAATACTTACTAGAGTAGAAAAGTTTGTCCACAGGATTTTACTCAATGACATTTTCACTAGGTTCCTTAGAGTTAACCAGGACAGCTACAAAGCAACAAAAATTAAAGTAGCAGACAGACATTTGTGAGGGAGGTCAACGTTTGCACAACAGTATCTTCCTATCTGGAAGTCAGAGTCCAAGAGATGATTCCAATGTGACTCATGACGCGACTGCAACATTTGCTAGGACCCCCTTCCCTCTACACAGAGTCGTCCTGTGTGTGCAGGCACATTGATTATCCGAAGCCTCATGATGTACACATACTCAAAGTATAAAAAAAGCCAGTTTTCATTTGTCTCAAGACTTTCGGCATATCCAAGAACTTTGAAGATCCCAACTTAGAGATTTTTAAACATGTATAATATCTGCATTCCTGTAATTTTTACCTCAACTATACACTTTCGGTTGAACCAAAAATCTAAAGTCGAGGGCAAAGTATTTGAAGATTTTTTAAACAAATACAACAGAACATCTAAAAAACCAGGGCAACTTACATTTGCCCATCACATACTCAGAAATAAAGGAGATGTATTTTCTAAATCTGCAAGAACTTGGCTAGAAGTCTCCAAGCATCATGCACCAAACAGCTTCCAATAATATTCACTTATTTGTTGAGCTTCTCTATTGCTAAGTTCGTAACACAGATGAAGCAGCTTATCAGTTTACTTTAATGGAATAATCTACTGCAATGAATTTTTTTTTAAGTTTACGCTATAGCTGTGCCGTAACTATTGTGTACTGTGACATTTTTGAAATGTGCGTTTTCAAAAGAAAAACTTGTCACTTGGTACAAAAGTCTGTAAATTATACAAGGAACACTATGCAACTAATTTTTAATCCAATATACTATTAGCATCACAAGTTGATATACTTTTGCAGTGCCACCAAGCACCATACTCTCGACTCCACCACAATTCAATTAAGCCCATGTCATAAAGGTTTAAAAATAAGACTTTCAGTAAAAAGTACTTTCATTAGCGAGTGAAAAAGTTGAGACTTTACTTGTATACGTTAAAACGAGATTTTACTGTAAATATTTAATTGCTTACTGCAATTTGTCTGAATACATACTCGTCTAACAACACTGAAAAGAAGTTTTGCGCACAAACAGTCAGATAATGTGAAAATAATAAAGCTCTCAACTGGAAAAGCTCTGATTGGCTCAGAAGAATACAAAATCGGTAACAATTGTTTGGAATTAACATAATCGGCAAAAGGAATAATCAGCTCAGCTACAGAAACAATTTGTCATCTGTTTCAAAATAGCACAATGTAAAGGTTGATAAAAGTAGTAGGTTAAATTATTTATACAATTACTAAACACCTATGAGTGTTTATGAACACATGCTCAACAATACAAGTTTTAGCAACGCACAAAATAGAATAAACCACACCACCACCACAAGCTAAGTAATGCACAAATGTAAAATTTGCAAGGTGTTACAAATACTGCTAATTTGTAAAGGAGATCACTACCTGAAATAGTTGGTTATTAATTCTTGTTAGTGTTTAATCATACTGCTAACCACAATACATACATAGTGACATGCTATAGGAGGAACAGTAACACCCCTGAAACGTATGTGCACATCAAATCTACTTACGGTGGTTAGCCTCTCAAGGGCGCTGAATCTCTCCTCCTGTGCCGCTGCAGACTTCTCAAATGCCTCGTGCTTCTTTATCAGATTCTCCACCTCATCGATGGTATGCTGCAAACATTACAACAAAAAATTATGCTGCAATTCACCATCATTGTAGTATGCTACTACTTCAAAAACCAAAAAGACACACTCAAAATAAAACTTGTGTTTACAAACAAAAAATCTGTAGATATTGCTACATTGTAGCGATCCCTTCTCCCTCACACTCGTCTAAGAACTCTCTATTCCTCCATCTCCAGTGACTTCTCGTAATACGTAGATACTGTGGAAGGGAGAACGTTCAGGGAAGCGTAGCTGTTAACTATTGAACTAATAAGAGGAAAATTCTCTAAACACAACACTTTTATTACGACTTTAAGGATACAATAAAGAACGAAACATTTACTAATTAAAAGTTCAAGATGACTAAGTCCTCAATGGATATACTCAAGGTTTACAATTACTAATGTTTATACTACAAGTTGAGATTATATTACTTAACCTCGTCAGTAATTAATACTCAATTAACTGATGGAGCAACAGCGCAATGGAGTAACAGACTTGTGCCTAACTGCCAAGTGGAATTATACTTCCAACGTTCTGTCGTGTGACGCCGATTAGGGGGGGGGGTTTGCAGGATGCAGCGCAGCACGCTTACTTTTTATAATCTTCAGGCAGTGGGTCATGCTGCGCTTTTTATGTCAACAGATGGCTCGTTCCAAAAGCTATATCCCATTGAACTTTAAGTTAACTGTGTGCGGCCCCTTAGCGGCTGCACACATACAACAGAACTCCCCCACCCCTGCATGTTTCCAACGCCCATTGATTTTATACTTTCCTACATTTTACAACTATGTGCTGATGTATGACGTCCTGTGGGCAAATGAGATACGTCACAATGCTGAGTGCTTTTGAGGGGTGCAAGGGCAGATGCATCCAGGGTGAAACTTGGACTAGTCCTTGCGTGGCACTGGAGAATGTCAGGAATATAAAATCGGTTATGTGGTCTTTCGGCAGGGCACGAAGTCTGGTACGACGCATACTACTTCACATTATGGTAGGACCACTCTTACAGGGCTACCTGGGCGACGCGTAATCTGCGGAGCACGTTGTACCTGCGGTGGTTCAAATGAGCTAGTGCTCAGGTGGGTGGTAGAACTATTGAGTGTAGACGGACTGGTGCTCGTGGTTGTTGGCTGTCGCTGAGGTCAGTTCGGCAATCATTATTCCCCAAAATCTTGAATTAGCTATCCCGTGATACTTCTCCGGACCACTCAGGTAGGTAGCGAACACAGGGTGTGTGTCCGTTTATCTTGACGGGTGGCGTGAAGAGTTACGGGGCTGCTTCCGGCATGGTAGCTTTCTCCAAGTGGCGAATAGCTTAATCCCTCTCCCGAATACCAAGGTGTGCAAGTGCTATGTGGAAATGTGGAAGGGGCTAAGCTCCTGCTGGTATCGGGAGATTGTCTCTGCCTTTTCAGCCAACTTGTGAATACCACTGTGATGGGAGTAGGGCAAGAGGACAGAATCACTACTTTCAAGACCGCAGAGGTGGGGCAGGTAACGTGTGGTCCTATTCCAGTGTACTTCCACGCACCGTCTCCGCCAACCCAACGTGTTATCCCTAGCTCAGTATCCAGTAACCAGAAGCATGGTGGATACTGAATCAGGTCTCACCGGCTGATGATCCCAATATGTGGGTGAAGTCCTTTGAGGACTAGTCTCCCCGGATCCGGGGAAGAACTTCTGGCACCAGAAGCGTGCTGGAAACAGCTAACACCAGGCTAACAAGCTAGTCTCAAGAGGAAGAGTACATAGTGCCGGGATCTACCATTCGTACACCGTGGTGCACACAAAGTGTGGCTGTCCAGAATGCTTGTGTGTACTCTACTGATATGTTTGGCGGTTTGAGCAAATTTCCCAGTTAACCACTGTCCCTCCGATAGGCCTGATTTCTATACGGAGAGGTACTGTGTCTACTGGAAAGATACACTAGTGGCTAAAATCGGTTTATTCCGCGTTTAAAGAAGGTTGAGTTGCACTGCCTCCTACCATCAACAAGAGCTTAACGGAAGCTGCTACGCATTGACCGGTGAACGAGACCTGTTCCAAGGACCTGGGTAAGTAGACTAAGTGCTATGAAAAACTTACTACATTATAGTGGTTAGCCCTGAGAGGCCTGGAATTTTGTAAGTGTTTGATGAAGTTAGATGACGACTGGCGAGGACTAGTAGAACAGAAGGAGACTTCAGCACCAGGCAATGCGGTGAAGGAACACAACAGACTGATGATTCAAGGGAAGGGTCCCATATCTATAATCTTCCTGGCTAGTCCTTGGTAGGTTGTGGGATGGGTTGACAGCTGTGTAGCGGCGCTTGATCCTCTCGGCATGTGATGTCACCGGCCGGCGCTGGATCCAGGTGCATGTGTCTGCAATTGTACTAGTGGTGCCATCCGGGGGTGCGCAATAGTGCCCGTGGGTAAACAGATTTGAGAGAAACCCTGCTCCATGGTGATAAAAATTCAGTAAAGATGTCACGCATGCCGCTTACACCATTATATTATAAACGACTACAGCCCATCCACATGCAACTACCGATCACAGGAACCACCTACGAGATCTTTAACAGGAAGTGTTCTCACCCGAGACATGGAACACACTTGGTTTGCCAGACTGTTCCAGAACTGCCCTTCTCCATCTATTAAGAGTGTTTACACATGTGAAGGAGCAAACCAAGCACGGCATGTTACGAAGGCGTAGAGAGTGGATTCAACTCTAACGTACTTCAAAATCACAATACGAAAGATATTTGAAGCGGCCGTGCAATGCGCCAGCTCCCCCGACATACCCGGCAGTGTCGCCACACCACCGAAGATAGCAGAGCGCCACCAAGTGTCCGAGGCGATACCACGAGCGCGAGAGGGGGGGTAGTTATCCCACCCCGTACACTCCAGGCAGACCTCATAGAGGCACGTCACACCTCCCACTCAGGCCTCGCCGCCCACTCCAGAGGAACAGTATATAAGGAAGTGCACTGCCGAGGTCAGGAGTTCATCTTCGTCAACCTCGCGTATTTCTACATAACCAGAGGAAGGATCAAACCCAGGAACGCCATTCCCGAGAGCCGTTTAGATTGCCAGTATCTTGGAAGGCGATTCTAAACAAAGGAATGAAAAGTTATGCAAGCAGCCAAGAAACGCACCACCCCACACCACCACCTGCGCATGAAGCAGCCCAAGCGAAGCCGAGTTCCGGGCAGAGAGGGAGTTACCCCCACCCGTCCTCCAACTAGAGGAATGTCGCACCTCCCACTCCGGTCCCGGCATGGACCTGACCAGTGCACTTTAAAAGACCATGCACTGCCAAAAATAGGAATTATCTTCTCCAGTAGCTCGCTTCAACACTGTGTGCTGGGGTTCTCTACTGAACATCAGGCCCTCACAGCCCTCTCCATGAACTAACAGGCTTCAGCCAAACCTACCAGCAGCTCCAGAGGCTGCTACCACCAACAATCAGTAGCTCCAGAGGCTTCTCAACAGCCACCAGGAGTTCCAGTGGCTCCTACCAGCCAGCAGCAGTCCCAGAGGCTGCCGTCGATGGCTACCACCAGCTCCAAAGGTTCTGCAGCATCTACCACCAGCACTTCAACAGTAAGCCTGCAGAAACCAATACCACACTCTCCGTTGTCATTCCTTCTGGTTCGACAACCGCCACTACTTTCTGGTAGTAGCACCTACACCCACTGCCATTAAAAGTGGTGGCATCATTTTTTTCTTAAAGTCTCTTCCGAGACATTGAATTAGAGTAGCTGCGACCAAGTTTTTTTAAAGCTGTCAAAGTCATTCTATACCAAGTTAGTGTAGGAGCAGGTCACTTCCAGCTGTTTTACCGCAGGTTACTTTGACTACGTTTTGCTTAGCAGGAGATGGTACGCAACACCTTGTTTAATACTAAAAGTAATAAATATGTGTTGTTCACTAACCGTGTTTTTTTTATTCAAGGTGTATTTCCAACTCGCACCACACGTCAAAAAGCAGCCCGTCTACCTAACATAGAACCCAGCATTCCAGCAGTAAGATACCACTGCTTGGGACCTGCACCAATGGTCCCCCCCTACACCTTCACTTGACAAAAATTTGCAACCAATATGCAAGTCAAAATGTAATTTATATCTGCTATTTTTACGCAGCAATATTGGATCTTGGCAGATGCTCCAATAAAGTGAAATATTGGCAGTTTCTGCTTGTCCATCTGAATTGGCACAGCTTTATAAATCTCTTTTTTACTATGTCCTACTATCTGCAACTACGTAATTTTCCTGATCAACTGTAAACAATATATATATAGATTACAGTACAATGCTACAATGGATCATGAGCCCTGAAGGAGTAATAATTAGAGTGTAACAGCTGGGATAGCACTGCCAGTACACTAGTCCACAAATCAGTCATGTTTGTTTATTAAATAATAAACAGCAAACTGACAACAAAGCATTTTTTAAAACAGAGACCCTTCACTCTGAATTGCACATTTGAGCAAATCTTGTATAATTTCCCACTGTTGGAATGGATACATACATAACGAAAACTTACCTTTTCTTCCCTTGCCATCATAATCACCTAACCCAACCCATCGTGATCATTTTAAAGACCTTGCTTGTGATTCACCTTGTGACGAATTTAACACTACTAAAATTAAGTTGCCACTAGAGTACTAAAATAATTTCAGAGAGAAAACGACTAACTGGTGGCAGCTACACAAGAGACAACGCCATAATGTCCTACACGAAACTGCCCTCTTCTTCCTGTAGCCCAGGACTGCCAACCCTTGAGACAGCGTTGACAATTGACAAACGCACACCAAGTCAGGCAAGTAAATTAAAAATGGGTCCCTCGCAAGTATTAAGAGGTCAGTAAAAGAAAAAAAAAACAATGTTCTGCCGTGAAATTACTACTAATCTAAAATTCTAACCAATCCATATTTACAAGATCACAAGTCCAAACACACCTATATGCGGCCATGGCAGACTGGCTTTCAAAAGGATTTTGTTTAAACAATTATGTATTGCACATCCCTCAGCAGTTGCGTAACTAGAGAGTGGCCGAACATACAGTGACCACCCCTAAATTCAGTGGACACCAGAATGAAAGTAAATGGACACCTAAACTTGTTTTTTCACCGAGATGGATAGAGATATTTTACACAATCTCTAATGAAATGATTTAAACTATCAGAAATAAATTATAACTTCACCTTAGGGGCACAGACTTTTCTCCATTTTTTATGTAACATGTAATTTTAGTTTTGATTGCACTAAAATTAAATTCATAAAGAGTAGCCAAAATGTCAAGAGGCTCCAAACTGCTTAGCCCCCTCACATTCTAGACACCTAAGGGTGTGCCCCTTCCCAAGATGTTTTTTCCGTGACTGCTTTTTTTAAGTATGGTACAGAACCTCAGGGGGATATATAGAACAGCGAAACCCCTACAGTGAAACCCCTATTTTAAATATTCCAAGGGACTGCCGAAAAATGTCGCAAACTGCAGAAAAATGTATGCAGACAAATGTAGAAAGGGGGAAATTTATGTTGTAAAAACAGACATTGGGACAAAAAAAGCATGTGTAAAATGCAGGAAAATGAAAAACATTGGGTGTAATACAGGGCTTCTACTGTAGAGGGAAACAACTGACTGCAGATAGTGTAACTCACCCCCAACTCCTGGCTGAAGAGATAAGGGTCTTGGGCTACAAGCCAGGCCTCTGCAACAGCAGCATCCCGGGCAAACTGGTACACTTCCAGGATGAGCTGCAGGTTCTCCCAGCGCTCCTCCCAGCGGTGCAGTAACGAGTTGCGCTGATTCGTCAGTGACAGCAGCTTCTCCTTTATCTCCGCCGAGGCGTAGTGGTTGCGTGACAGTAGTTCCTTGCCCAGCGAGATGCACGCTGTGAAATTGTCTTCACGTGCATCTATCTCTGCCTTCAGACTCTGATGGTTGTTCATGAGCAGCTCAACACCACTCACGTCCCTGCACACAGACCAAAACCACCATCACTTGTGCTACAATCTAGAAACTACGACTCCCATGTGCATTTCATGGTAAATGCAAATTTTATAATTTCCTGTATACTTATGGACCGCAATATTTGACCTGTTGTAATAATATGTCCTTTCATTCAGTTCTATAACCACCATCACCTACGTGAATAACTCAATTCACTCAACAAACTGATACTATTACCACAGTAACAAAATTTAATTCCACTGTAAATAAATTGAAATTATTTCTGTAGAAAGAATATAACAAATTACAGTGCAACATTTTGTAATTAAATATTTCTTCCAAAAAAAAAAAAAAAAAAAAAAACATGAAATTAGTAGAATCACTGAAATACGAAAAATCGACACAATCAAACTTGTTATCCGAAACCATAAACACTTCATTAAAGAGCATAATCTTAATAAATTTTGGACAAGCATTGATTAAACAATAACTGCCGAAGAAAAGGCATAAAATAAATGGGGAAATTCAATAAAATTACAAAATAAACTTCATGATTTTTACGAAATGTGTGTTGTACTTGCCACACTGCATGTTTTAGAATTTCCATAACATGATAAAACAGCCAACTAAAATTCTTATAACATTATTATAAGACTGCAACAAGATGACGTGTGACGTCCTATTAACAGTTGAGGCTCATCACTGCTTAAGTGGTTTGGTTAGAGTGAGGGCAGACACACCAGGGCGAATTTGAACTCTAATTTGCTTAGCGTGGAACAGGAGTCCTGCCTATATCGACGACTGGCTGTGTGGCTTTCCGGCGTGGCACGAAATTGGGGACGGCGAGTATAACCTTACGTCTGGTTGGAACCACTCACTTTTATACCTGGGCGATTGGTGGGCAGTGGAGGCTACTGACCCTGCTGCAGCACTGGTGGTGATGAGTTGGCGCTGGCACCAGGACCTGGCGCGCTGACGGGTCGGCTGTGGCCAGCCCAGTTAGTCATCCTGAGTGGATCAGAGAGTTGGTGTCCCCTGATCCAATGGTTGGCGATACGTGAGGCAGTCCTGGATGATGGGCCTGATCCAATGGTTGGCGATACGTGAGGCAGTCCTGGATGATGGGGTGGATCTCTCCTTCGGTCTTGACAAGGATGGGGTTTCAAATAAAACTGGTAGAGGAACTGGGAGAACCCGCTCTCCAAGTGGCTGGTGGGTTTAGCTCGTTCTCGGGGACTTACGTACAGTCAGGTTTGAGTTAAGCCCTTGTTTGCACTTACAGGTGGCAGCAGTCTTTTTTCCCTTTTGAATACCACTCCAACGGAAGTACGGCATAAGGATGAAGCTTTCTACTAACAGCCCCGCAAAGGTAGAGCAGGTGATTTTCGTCCCTATCTAGGCATACTTCCGCGCATCACAATTGACAGATCAGATCTGCCCTCTTATCCCCGTGTACAGCACCAGAAGCACGGTGGATACCGAGCATCAGGTTTCACACTGGTCAACGATCACAACACGTGGGACAAGGAGCCAGGCCCTCAGACCCAATCAGATACTCCCTCCTGCACCAGAAGTGCAGTGGACGAAGTATAACCTGGACTGATTGTCTAGCCACCAAGAGGTTTGAATAGCTAGAGGTTGTGGCTCCACCTTTCTATAGACCGGAGTGTATAGAATGGGTGGCCATCTAATGTGTGTGTTCTGATGTACTAGTATCCCTGAAGAGGAACTAGTCCTGCACAAATTTTGGAAAAAAAAGGGTTTAGAAAATATTCAGTGGTCTCCTGCTGTCCCTTGGCGGACCTGACGTCTATTAGGAAGAGTACAAGCAATACTGGGAATAATATTCTTAAGTTGGATAAAAATGTGTTTATTCCTTAAAGCAAATAAAACGCGGTGGTATGTACTACCTCCTACCAAACAAAAGTGGAATGGAAGCTGGCTATGTAAACAGGTGGAGATGACCTGGTTTTTAACAGGCAAGGTAGGAAGCCTAGGTGGTTATAAGAACGACTTAACTAACACTATGTGTTGTCCTGAAGAGACCTGATTTTCCTGAAGGGAACGAAAGTGTTAAGTGTTTGACAAATTTAATGAAAGGAACTTCTAAAGACTTTGGCGAAGACCTAGAAGACCTGAATGGCAGTAGAGACCCAGCACACGAGGCGGTGGAACGAGCTGCTGCCGACTGTCTTCGGCACCAAGAGTGCGGTGAAGGAACAGACTCCTTCGCCATCGTAAAGTGCAATGAAAGAGCAGACTGGCGTTGCAAGGGCCATGCACCGGTATTTATACTCTCCCGCATTGCCCTTTGTCAGGTGGTGGGGGTTGATAGCGTGACACCACTGGCGGGCCAAAGTTTCAGCTGCTGCTCCTGCATGGGTCAGCGATTAATACTACTAGTGCCATCCCTTGGTGCGCTATAGTACAAAGTGACCTTGAATTATCTCTGTGGCTCAGACAGTAGCCCATTTATTCTTCGGAATATGAGCGTGCATATTTTACTGTTGGGTAAACAACACATTATTGACATCTGGAAAATTGTACTATCAACGAAACTTCGTTGGGTGCAGCAGGGAGGTTCGAATTTATGAGGTGAAGTATGTTTAAATAGGTTGAAAAGACGTCACGCGTCAATGGGTATGATTGCAATTCAAACACGTCAAAAAGACGTACAGGCAGACTTTGTTGCATTCCTTATTTTTACCAATTCTCTGCAACAAATCCAAGACCATACAATTTTTTTCTCAACTGTATGTCTATTTTTTTAAATGAAATTTTAATAAGATTCAGAGTCTTTCTTACATTAAACTGCAGATATCAGAATAAAACAACTACTTTGACACAAGTTTACTGAAGGAAACAGAGTAAAGGCAGCATGCTAATAATAACAGGAATAAAATATTCAGCATTTAATGCATCTATCTCTTCCACGCAAAATAAATCATATGGACTATTAACAATTAGACTTATATGTCAACACTATTTTGTAAGAAACTTAAAATGGCAAAGAAAATAATTTAAGGAGGTAATAGAATATTTACTATGCAGCATCATTTCATGCTCACTTTCAAGTGTACCCAACTGTTTTTAATGCTTTTACACTGCTACACACGACTTCTTTATCAACATCATTAAATCCACTTTACTCATCAGTCCGCATCACTCAGCCGCACACTTCAACGGAGTTTGATTGGTTCCACACTCTACAAGTGTCAGAACTTGTACACACAGGAAAAGACGCACGCTCCACGCCCAAAGACACACTTACGGTTCACCAGCCGAGCCACAGAGACAATGCATCAAGATCATCCAAGTACTATAGCGCACCGCCGGATGGCACCACTAGTACGATCGGCTAGACATGCAGCCCTGGATCCAGCACCGGTCAGTGATGTCACACGTCCAGAGGATCAAGCACCGTCATCCCTCTCCACAACTGACCAAAGGTGAGCAAGGGAGAGTATAAATACTGGGGCCCGGTCCTTGGAACACCAGTCTGTTCTGTTCCTTGACTGCACTTCTGGTGCTGAATGAACCATCAGCACATTTCCTGGTCTTCACTGTGCTCCTGCTGCAGAAAATTCGTACTGATCTGCCAGTCCTCTGCAGTTTTCATATTTTTAAGTCGTCGATACACTTTAAACACTTCCGACTCTTCAGGAAAACACAGTAGTGTAGACAAAGTTTAAGTTATTTTCAAAGCACTTTGCCTACCTACTCCCGTTAGCCTAGGAACAGGTCGCCTTCACCTGTTAAGTGGTCAACTTCCTTTAAACTCTCGATGACAGGAGGTAGTGTAACACCACCTGGTTAATTTCGCTAACTGGAATAAACTAGTTTTTATCCACTTAATGGTATCTTTCCCGTAGCCATAGCACCCCTCTCTGCAGACATCAGTCGCATCAGAGGGACAACAAGTGACCGGGAAATTTGCTCAAACAGTCAAACACTCCCGTAGAAACACACACACGCACCTTAGAATGCCATCATTTCTGTGTACCACAGTGTACGGAACTGTAGAGCCCAGACACTAGGTACTAGTCCTCTTAAGACTAGCTTATCAGCCTGATGTTTACGTTTTCTACCATGCTTCTAGTGCCAGGAGTACTTCCCTGGGTCTTGGGAGACTTATCTTCAAAGAGTAACTCACCCACGTACTGTGACCATAAGCCAGTGAGACCTGGGAGGAAGAACAAGCCATCCTCCGCCTAGAACTAATAGTCTCACCAGCCTACAAACCATTTCTCTTTACACCATCCACCAAACTCGATGGCACTCAACACCCATTCTTAATGGCCTACCTGAGTGAACGCGACATCTCTTGGCCTAAGTAACTTGGCGTCAACTAACACCGTCGAACGATCTCCACCAGCCCACCAGATTCAAGGGTCAACCCTAGTGCACCACGGTCCGAAGCCCAGAAGGTCCAACAACCTCCGCAGGTCAAGCATCGTCCAGGTATCCCAGTGAGAGTTATCCCACCGATGCGTAAAATCACACAGTCCATATTGGGCGGGCTCCAGTTCCGCGCAAGGACTAAAGACACAGTAACGTGTTGCTCAGATCCAATTAAATTGACAGCCTTCAATCCCAGTGGCCACTGCTCGGGATCTGATACCCCTTCTTAAGCTTAGCTTAACAGTTATTGCACCTAGCACGCATTGCTCAGGCCCATGGCAGTCGACCTGACGTCAAGTATTGTATTGTTACAGTCGTTTCAGCATGCGCTGCTCAGAACACACCCCCTTGCTGACGGTCAACATCAGCAAGCTTGCGGTAGAATAGGTCTACTTCAGTTAGGAGATATTCCGCTATGTACGCCTAGCAGTCACCCCTGATCCGGTGGTGATGTTATAATTTTCCCCCGTCAATTATTACCAGCCCAGAGTACCATCCTGTGGTGAGATAGTTGGTGAACAAGACTGAGGCAGGGTACGGTTGGTCAAACCTGCACTTTTGGAGCAGCGAATCAGTTGCCTGGAATAGTCTCTTCAGAGTGGGGCGAACCCGCCACCATTACGTGAAGACCCGGACACCAACACCAGCTAGGACGACGGTGTAAGTCGATCCCAACAACCCTAGCCAAACCCCGTCGAGCCTAACTTAAAAACTCCGCTATTGGTCTAGTGACAAAATCCTCTCCATGCGGTAACAATACTTCGAGAATCAACTGTACTTTTAATATGCCCCACAGTATTGCAAGAGGACGTCCCTTATGTGAAAAACACTCCTACACCTGTCAAATTTCACCATGGGCACTACACAGGTATAGACTATTCATGGTAAAGTGAGCACTTTTTAAGGCCCTGCAAAATTTTTTCTTTCAATTAATTTCTACATTTCCTCCACTTTTTAATGTAAATATTGCAATATGACTAATAAACATTTCATCACTCTCAAAAGTTAAAGCCTGAGACTGCAATAAAACATATTTATTAGGGGTTAATGACTTTTGGGAGGGTCTTAAAAAGTGCTCACTTTAACGTGAACAGCCTATAGGCATGTGGCATTCACTATACCCAAACCTTCCCATTCGACTACCAAATCACTCCAAAGCATGCATTTCTAGTTGTCCATATTCCAACGGTGCTTCTTTTCACACCACCAAACTTAACACCTCACATTCACAGGTGCAATGTGATGCTTATGGACAGGTGCCCAAGCCTTGAATCACAAACCTCAACTCCCAGCACAGTCATTGTGCTATTTGCATAATTAGTGGCACTGCAAAATTCACGGGCTTTCGTACAACATAGTGACATGAAATGTTCCTGTATTACCTCCTTCCAAAGTTCAACAATCCCTGTGTCAACAAAGGTGGTGTACCCAGCTGTGGTTTTGTTGTAGTTTTAATTTTCCATTTCTACTTTACAATCACATCCCAGACAGTTAACTTGGACAACTTGTGAACGGAAAAAATGCACCAACATATTTCTTACTGATATTACAACCAACAAATGCACCATGTTCAAAGTCTTTGAACTCCCTTGCGCCACTGACTAACATCAAGCTCTATTCCTCAACAACAACAACACTACAACAACTACAACAGTTTAATGGATTCCTTAGGTTCTGCTTCCTCCTAATGATCTCTGTTGAAATGTGTTTAACAAAGATACTAATGGCTGTGGACATGACTAAAGTGTAGCAAAATGACAAAGCCCACCACGGAATATCATGTACCCTCAACGAACTTACTAACTGAACCATCTGCAATCATTTCACAAGTTGAAGTCTTCATTACAGCCACTCACCGAGGTTTCTCTGACGTGTTCATCTGGCGGACAACATCGTCCATCCAGAGCATGAGGGTGCGAACCATGTTGAAGAACTTGAAAAGATCGCCAGTGTCTGCGAGCTTCTGACGGCGGCCATCGCACATTGCTTGGAGGTTCGCCCAGGCATTCATCACTTCTGCTTCTCTATTCGTGATCTCCTTGGCCTTGTCTCCAGCATACGACGCCTGCAGCTTTGCTGACTCATCCGAGATCTGCTGAACCTGCAGAAACCCAACACCCAAAACTAACTCGTGCCTTCCTTCATCAACAATCTGACCATTAATTTGATAGTATGTGACGACATTACTTTTTATAATTTAATTTGAATTTAGCACAGGAAACCCCCTCTATAATGGGCCTAAATCAGTTCTACTCATACACATGAACTGTGTTTGCTTAAAATTTCTTACAACAAATAAGAGCCATGGAGCAGTACAAAACCACCAAAAATGCCGCCACCAACTACTGCACTAACAAATGTGTGATGTTCCTACAACACACAGACCCTGTACATAAAGAGTTACAGTTCCTCAAAAATGTGTGTTTTAAATGGAAATGATCTTATGGGGTTGCAACAGTGAGGTAGTACTGTATTTTCTCAGCTCCAAAAATGAAACGTCAATACTGCCCTGTCAGCCACATTTAGTTTCCCTTTTTTATACCACGTTTCATTTGTCCCTAGAAAAGAGTAAAACAGGGATTCTATGGTACTATGCATGTTTTTTCAAACTAATTTTGAGCCCACCATTACTAAATGCTGATGTTATTCACAAAAATCTGAATTTAAATACTATTATTGCTAATTTAGGACTGGTTTTTAATTATTTCTACAGAACTATTTTTTTGTGCACTTACACATGCTCTAGCTTTCCTACAAATATGGTTTCCAAAAAAATCAGTACCCATAGCTCCTTCAAATGGAGGAGTGTCACACTTGATGGCAGTTTATAAAGTCAAGTGTCATATAAGGTATCAAGCGTTATAGCAGCAACATTAATAGTGAGGAAGCCAAGTAAATAGGCTTGAATAACAAGCTAAAGCAAGAGAGTTTCAGTTCAAGACAAAGAGCAAAGGCTCGACTTTGCTCTAGTTCATAAACTTTGATCTAATATAAACTTTCCTACACACGTAACTTATAAACAAATACTTCTAGATACACCATTTGTGTTATGTAACATTGGAGATGGACAGTAGCTGGAGAAGGATGGCGTACCTGCGACTGGAGGGTGAGCAAGTCCTGCAAGAAATTCTGGTGCTTGCGTTGCAGGGCAGAGACGGAGCCAGCATCGCGCCCCAACTCGTCCGACATGGCATGCTTCTTCTCCAAGATGCGACCCAGCACATCCTTGCAGTCGTGGAAGAACTTGTGCAACTCCCTTGATGCCGCCAGCATCTGCCAACACACGCACATATAATGCACACACTACCACACTGCACAACATTCAGGCAGTAGTGATGACCTGCAAAAACCTTCACCTACACAACACCAATTAACTTTTCCTGGATGCCATGACTAAAAGGAAGATGAAGAAGAGGAGGGGGGGCGGGGGGGATCACTTATACTTCTTTATAACCAACACAGAAAATGTAAAAAAATGATCAAAACGAATTGCAGAGCAATCACACAACAGCATTTTCATTACTCATGAGAAAATTACAGGCTATAAATTATATACATGAGGCAGTAATCACAAACATCATGCAGATATGCCGTATCAGGAAATAAAAATAATCCAAACTACTGTGTGATCAAAACCACAGTGAACATTAAACACATGTACCTAGAGGGTGGTACTTACTGATTCACACACCTCCCTGTAAATAATAGCATTTTTAACTCCTCCAGTAAAAATGTAATTAGAAGTCCTGCTATCTAGGTGGAAACTAAGATGTGAAATTTGATTTTGAAACATTAGATAATCACAATAAAGACTTGCGGTTCCAAATTCATGAGTAGTAAAGATGTGTATGCTTTCAGATTCTTCCCACAGTAGGTGTTAATGCCTTCCTTTAAAGTCAATCTGCAGAAGGAGAACATGGTGACATTCTTCAAACACACAAAATAAAAGATACAGCAAGTGGACTAACCTGTGTCCTGGTGTCAATGAGCTCCAACAAGTCTTGCCAAGCCTCATTAAGGCCATCCTTCCACTCTGCAATAGTCGCAGAGTCAGAGTGGCCCGCTCCGATTAACTGGTCTGCGATGCTGTTCACAGCTGCCACACGCTCAGAGCCTATGGCTTCTGTATCTCTAGCAAATTCTTTGAACCTCTCCCACAGCAACTACAAGCACAAACCACAAAGTTAAGTAGTAATTTAATTTAGCCAGTGTGTGAAGAAAAGAGCTGTTTTTAATGAAAACACAATTAACATACCACGTGCTTGACAGCTGAATGACAAAAATTACACTGTCCTTTGCAAATCTCAAAATAAGCAAGCCAAGATTAATAATGTTAAAACATTGAGGATGCCAACAGTACAGGTCTCCAGGTATTTTCTTATTTCTTACAGTGAAACCAGGTTAATAAAATTCCAATCAAGATGTTTTCCTATCTAAGAAGCGGACTATCCACTGTCCATAAAGATTGCCAATGTTTACACAAATGCACCTGCAGCTTCCTGTCAATCAATTTATGTGCTAGAGTTGTCTAGCCAAGAGAACACACTTTATGAGACTATAACACTGGACTGATATTCTGAAAAGAGGAATAAGTAAGGTAACGTTTTTTCTGTCTATGAAGATTATTACAGGCGAGGCAAAAACCTTTGTGCTGTATTACAAATAAAACGTTATGACGCATGTCTGGTTTGTGTTAATACCAATCTTGAGATTATACTCTACACGTTGGGCACACAAGATTTGGGGGGGGGGGGGGGCATTTGACCAATGACTAGGGAGACTAAAGGCTACTTTTAAATTTAGCTAAATATGATATGACATAAGAAGCTTTGGCCGTAGTCTGTTTTACAATTTTATGTCGCGATGCCAGAATCGCGAGGTACATTGGGAGACTAGACTGCGACCTTAAATTTCCGAGGTGCCTGGCTGGTATATGTCGGCCTTCTAGGCTGTCTGGTGGGTACAAAATCAGTAGCCATGGTCACCACTTTTTACCTAGTCTGACATTACCTTATGTTTTCAGGTAAGAGGAGTCCCCCTGCTCGGTGGTGGACTCGCACGGCTGGTCAGCGGTTGGTCCAGTGCCGACTCTGCGAGACGTGCAACTGTCCTGGTCGTCGGGAACAATTTGATGAAGAGATTCTTGTTGGAGTCTCTAACCAAGGCCAGTAAAGGCCTAGGGGGATCACTTCTTGATGTAATTTGCCCTCTATGTTAGGGTACTGCCTATCGGGTATTTTGATTAAAGGTGGAAACAAAGGGTTGCTAGCTATCTCTGAAGGGGTTAAGATAGCCCTCTCTCCCTTTCTATAGCCTTTAAAGCCTTCTTTAATTATCTGTGTACACAGTCTTTGCATTGGTGTGGCATTTATAAACCAATAAAAGCTACCTGTAGAAGAGAAGCCGGTGCCGGATGTCCCTAGTGTGTAATTCAGAGTGCCTAGACTTGTGACGTGAGGCAACCTATGCTCCTTATGCCCAGCCCTTGTGCTCAGTGGACCGAGTGGTGGGCAACACACGTCACTTCCTTGCTGGTATAACCTCTCCACAGGCGAGTACCAGGCCAAAGTGAATCCAGCTCCTATCCGACCACGTGAGCAGTGCTGGCAGCATATGGAACACTTGTCTGGTCAATTCTCTTATAGGGTTGCCACCTTTGTGACACGTGCTCGGGTTAATGGCTAGTCCGCACGGTCGTCATGGCTTTGGGTGCACTAGACCAAGCACACAGTGTTAGAGATTTATTACTCCAGTTGACGTTTACGGCTTGTTACTTTAACTGGGCACGTCAACTTGCGGGTTGGTACAAAGTTATAGATAGTCTGGCTGGCTAAAGTCGGTGGAGCCAATACAGTCCGCTGCTTGGCAGCAAGGTAAGCTGCCTTTGCACTTCTCTCCATGAGCCGTGCCTCACCTTGAAAGGCAGTGTGTGGTCCGCCGTTGAATGGAATATATTGTGCACCACGGATGCGAAATGATTCCCTATATAAGTATACAGTCAGTAGCAGCTGCCAGCACAAGCTTGGCGCTCCAGAAGGTCCCTGGCCACTGGCAGCAGGCCAGAAGCGTTGATGCGTATGGACCACATTCCTGCTACTACTGGGTGTGGGTCACAACCAAGGCCAGGCCATAACACCAGAAAATATCCCCCCTCCCCCACACCACCACACTAAGGTGCTCCGGTAGGGATACAACCAAGCATACTGTCTCTCCCTGGTTGGAGGAGTTTCTAGTGGTTGTGGCTCTGCTATCCTATCCCCGGAGGTCTAGAATAGGTGGCCGTTGAATGGTGTATATTTTGGACTGGTGAACTCCAGAAGGGGATCCCCTGTCCTGGTCTAGTTCGTATTTAAATACCCGCTCTTGGTCGGCAGTGCATAATGCGTTCCGTTCCTAGCAGGCACAATGAATAACTCTCTATAAATAATACTTGTGACTAGAAGAACAAAGCTGTATTTATTAACAACATAATAAACACAGACGGTATGCTAGAAGTAACCTACGCCTAACAGGTGTAGGTGACTTCTTTATAGGCTAAGCGGGAAAATAAATAGTTGACTGCTAAATAGAAATACTTGCTAACTACTTGTTGGGTGTCTAGAAGAGACAAAGAAGTTAAAGGTCCACTGCTCTAGTAAGAGGGCGTGTTAATGTTCAAGACTGTAGCAGAAGAAGCTTCTGGTAAGTGGTAGCTATTGGCATCACTGAAGCCTCTGGTATCGACAATGGGAGCAGCCATTGGTAGGCTGCTGAAGACTTGGAGGTCATCCGAGGCCCCAGCACTAGAAGTGGTGGAGCAAGCTTTAGGAACTGCAAGAAATAACTCGCGAGCCCTGCCACGCACAGACTTATATAGTACGAAGGGAAGAGCAGGTGTAACGGCAGTCGGGGGGGGGGGGGGGGGGGGGTCCACATGACGTCCCTCTGGTGCGAGGTCTGAGTGGGAGTAGCAACCCTCTAGTCATCTCTCGACCTCGTGTATGTTCAGTGGCACTCAGCCGTGCCCTGAGACAGCTGACTACTTGTAGGCTCACAGTATTGAAGAGGGGAGGGCAATGTGTGTGCTGGCTTTACGCAACCTTCATATCCACGTGTTCGGGCACCATCCAGGATTGTGGCGTCCCGCAACATCCGTGTACAGGTTGGCAGGGTTCGACTCTCACTCAAGTGTAGTAATATACTGTCGTGGTGTGAGAGATGAGTTGCAATCTTTTATAGTAGAACGATAAAGCAGCACGCAATCATTTTTCCCATTGGAAAATTCCCGGACATTTTCCCGATTTCCACAAAAAAATCATTTTTTCCCCTGACCTTTATGTAACTTTTTTTCTGCAAGGATTGGCTTCTTTTCATTGTAACACGCTTTTACATCAAAATACTTCTCTGATCTTACAAAATTGCTTCCTACATAAATTGCAAAGAAAAATACCTATGCATTTTGTCCACAATCGCAAAGATAATTTTACACAATTCTGATGGCAGTGCACAAATGATGTTAGAACTGCCCAATATAGAATGCATATCTCCGAATTCCCTGACATTTAGCTAAATTGTTCAAAATTCCCTGAAATTTCCCCGTTTTCCAGACAAGTGGCAACTATGTCCTAGGTGAGGAGTACCTAGGTGAACATGGAAAAATGGAAGCTGGCCAGCAATTTGGCATCGACGATAAAAATGTACTGTATTCGTGCTGGAGAAAAAAAAAACGCTGTATAAATTTCCCCAAAAAAAAGTGGTTTGCGAGGCAAAATGTTTAAGTACCTGCAACTGGAATAATACCTATTTCATCACGTGCTCACCATTAGGAATAATAGGTTTTCTGTACCACAGAAATGCTTCCATTTGAAGTCAGAAAAATTGGAAAAAACAAAAACATTCCCATAACAGAATTTAAGGCGGATATTTGCCAGCGACTCAATTGCGCAATATGAAGAAACAGATTACCCAATTCTTAGCAACTGTTCAGTGCAATAATAGCACGTATAAATAATTTACTTGTACTCTCAGGTCTATTCCCTGACAATGCAGGACCTTAAGATATCATTTTATCATGGCCAAAAACATTTTTACACTTTACCAATTTTTTCCTCCCAAAAAGTCTTATGTACAGGCAGTACCCCATATTTTCACATGCAAAAATGTGGTCATTTCAATTGATTTATTCAAGGAAGTTTAAGTAAAAATACTAATCCATAGGTATATTTACATTCGATTTTACTTTAGGGAGAGAGATTCATGTTGCATTTCACTATTAGCTTTGGTCGATATTGAAACTTTTGGCTTTGAATCTACACAAATACACAGTGGCGAGCACACAACAAGTTCGCGACTTAGCACAGTAGAGTGCCGGTGCCAGACTGGATAGCACAACAGGCAAACTGTGCGGCGTTGTCAAGTCTGTGTGCGGCCAGCTGGTGGCAGCAATGTTTCTATGTTTCCGGACTCAGCATAACCACGAAAGTTTATGCACAGAAACAAAAACCTTTTCTTACAATTTATTTTGTTAGCGAAATTCAAATAATTTCTTCTTGCATTGTTTTCGAAGGAAACTGCTACTAAGAGATGCTATTTAAGCTACCGTTTTAACAAAAATAAGCCCGCACTGCATTCGTTATTACAGACTTATTTTCCCACTGAGTAAATGGGCAATCGACGGTGCCGATAAAAGTAATTGTTATAGCGGACTTTGTTATAAAGCATATTCGTTACATCTGACTTCCACTATGCTTTCCTGGGAACCATGAGAGGTCATAGTTTCAAGAGATGGCTGTAATATATTATGTTTATAACTTAGCTCATCTTATTGCAAGTAACGGTATGTACTAGGGATGGTTCTGTCGAATGCATGAGACTTGAGGACTCCAAAATTCAAGACAGGATTCAAGTAAAGATTCTAGGTTAGTTCTCTCTTATCAAAATATTTAGATTACACCCTCACTTTGTCGCAGCAAGTAAAAATCAATAAAAAGTATTTGTGAAAAAATTAATTTCTCAAACACCTTACTAGCAACTTTGTAAAATATGGGATATACATTTAGGTTTGTCACATTGTTATTGGAATGAGAAAAACGTCACCTGTAAATATAGGACAGCAATGACACCTACAAACAAAATGTGTGTCCTTTTCACTGTCGCCAACATTCGCTGTGAAAATTCAGTTTGACAACGCTGTTACAATTATTTCATGTACAATTCAATTCACTAAAAACTACGGATTCGGATTTGGTCAAAAATCGGATTAGACACATCCCTAGTAAATACAATGCTTGTAACTAAAATGGTATCCGAGACATTCAAACTATTTGTCAATATGCATACATTTTCAAAACATGTTAAAAGTGCTGTTGGCAAAGTTTTAATCAGTACAAGAAACAATAACCAGAATACATCTCCAGTGAACAAACACATGGCAGACCTTGGATTAAATTTTGTCAAAGGTATCTACTGTGATGTCACTTCTCGCTACAAAGAACCGGATCTGATTCCTGGTGCATTCAGTCAAAGAAATGTCACATATGGCAAACACAATGGATGCATCCACTGGCCAGTGGGTTCTCTCATGTACTTCGATTTCTCCACCCTCTGATTTGCTTCACTGCCACTGCACTCAAAATTCTTAGCTGTTAGCACAAACATCTCTTAACCTTGGGCCAAATGTCAGTTTTCAGTGAAATTGCTAGAAAGAACATGAATTTTGCAATAGCACAAGGGTTATAGATTGACTTTGAAGATAATTTAGTAGCCATGAAATAACAAAATGCAGTAGAGCTTCACTATAACAAACCTCAAGGGACCAAAAATATGGCTAGTTTGTTATAGTGAAGTTCTTTATTGTAAAGTGCACAAAAAAAATTTCTTGAGGTATAATTAGATGCGGCGAAATGTTACTGAAGTTAAGTTCGTTTTGAATCTTTATTGCCAACCTCTGGCCAAGAAAGTAACTGTGACTCATGCCGCATACGAGAGTATAACAGGTCGTGCTCAGCGAGAGAACCGCACATTTGCAAAACGGTTGCATCAGGAATGCTCACAGGGGTGCTCGAAAGTAGCATGTTCAGAAGTTTATAAAATTAAAACTAAACAGAATAAGTTAATAAAACATACCACATGTAGGTCACAAGTGCCTTTAGTGTCAATATATGCAGAAAAAATCGGGTTCTGAGATTTAAATTTTAGGCTGCGAGCCTTTGAATTTCGCAATTTGAACACACATCTCAAACAAAGTCCCAAGTTCATAGACAAATATTTATAAATCAAGCTACTTAAGGTTATACAAATAATAAACACATTGCTTTCACGTGCCTGTAGTATAAAGATATGCAGATAAGTCCGGGTTCCGAACCTCTATTTTTCTCCTACGAGCCTTTGAATTTTGCACTTTATTCGAGGTGTGTGTTCAAATTGCAAAATTCAAAGGCTAGCAGCATAAAAATTAAATCTCGGAACCCGGACTTTTCTGCATATCTTGATACTAAAGGCACTTGTGAGCAACATGCATGTGATATGTTTTACCTACAGTAGCAGGATTTTTAAACATTTGCCTATGAACTTGTCACTTTGAGGCATGTCACGTTTTCGGTCGGGTGATAAAAAATTGATTTTCTCTATTTCAGAACATTGACCTATTATCGTTGATAATGTAGATTTCGCTATGCCGAATTCCATGGCGATTTCTTTTTTTTCGCCCTTCCATTATCTACAGCTATAATTATAGCAAATTATCAAGAATGAACTTGTTAAAAGATGGTAAAATTTATATGCAATTCAGTGAAAATACGTTTAGAGGTTAAGGTAACCTCATTTGAAATTCACAGTAAAATATGCCGATGCTAGAACAGATCAGAAATATAGCGACAGCATTTTGTTGTACATAAAACTTCGGCGAAGTCAGAGGCTTCTTATCTGTGCCTACACAATGATGTAGCGCATTAGTTGCAGAGATAAACACTAGTAGCAGGTGCATTTGACGATTTTCATCTCAGTATTGCCACACCAATGTATTGTATCATCTATGACAGTTATCTACTGGGAAAAAAATTTGCAGTTTGTTTGTTTATGTTTTTAACATCGAAAAATTAATGTAATTTTGCCATTTTTTTACATTTTATTCCGATTACAAGGTGTTCATTAACGTGAATATTGAATAAACCTCAAGTATATTTTTACCAAAAATTTTGTATAACAAAGTTGTTTGCGTATAAATGTATGGTGTTTTGGCAGGACCAAATAATAAGTTCATTATGGTGAAGTGTGTGTTAAAGTGGTGCTCTACTGTAGCCTTCCAGTGAAATGATGTAGTACATTCATCCCCTTACTCATCTATTTGTTTCAATTTTTCATGTAATGAAATCATTAATTTATGTACAATTCTGTTGGAAACCAAATTACCCCCTCCCCGCCCTTCACAATGCATTTTCTCTCTTCCTCACCCTATCTATTCTCTTACAGCCTATATGATACAGGCAGTTTGCGAATAATAAATCTGTCAGACATTTTGCTTAGTACCAACCTTTTCTCACATTACAATGATAGGCACAAAAAAAATTTGGCCACTACCAGAAAAGTTATACTGCGTGCCATGTACAGCATCTGCAAACCTGGATTAAGTTTCAAAACAACCCTACTATTGGCCACAAGTTGGGTGCAGACGAGGAGCACGTGAACCGGAAACACAGAATTCTTCAATGCAAAGGTAAATTAGTTTTCAAAGTATCAATGAAATAAAAGTGAATCACTACAGTTTTATTAATGAAAACAAAGATGGCGGTGTGTACTCTCAACAGTAGCAGATGATTTTGAAAATATGAAGACGTATGAGCGGACAATGGACTCTACAGAAATTTTTTTTCTGTACAATGGATTCTAGAAATCTTCACTGATGTCCCCCGTACTTGTGACTTTGTATTTCATGTAGTTTTACAGCTTTGAAATAATGGTATTCAAGAATAAGATGGATATGAACTCACAGTAACATGGTCATAGTCCTGTCCCAGCTCATGAGAGGCAGCCACCAGCTCACGCTCTGCAATCCACTGTTCCAGGTCATCAACCTCACGGTTGAGCATGAACAGCTGCAGGGCCTCGTCTAGCTTGGCGCGTCGCTCACCGGCCAGGTCCTTCAGCCCCGCATACAGTTTGTCCACTTGCGACTGCTTCACCGCTATCTGGTCGCTGCAGGCAGCAAACATCCCCACACAAATCAGCGTCAGTAGCACAGCTTACATTACAATTCGCACATTTTCCCTACAAATAATGGTTTTCTTCAGTAAAATATTGTCATAACATTTCTATTCTTTGGAGTTTTGTTAACATGCTACTATCACTTAGTTCAAACGTAAACACTTTTTTTTGCAACAAAACTTAAATTTTTTTTATTGATTCATAAGTATTTAACAGATCTACAATGAAGATGACAATTTCGTAAACTTTTCTCCCAAACAAAATACAGTAGACTCACAATCTATCGTTCAGGGGACTGCAAAAAAAATGTCCATACATGCACGACTTTAGATGATGAGATTTTTGACACGTAGGAGTGGTCTGGCAGATATATTTTATTTTGGGCGGGCTCGGATGGGTACTTACCACATATTTTCGGGCCTGGGCAATTTTGATCAGCCATTATTACCAAAATAAAGTGAATGCATTTTGAACATAAAATATTTTCTCACACAGTTTACACTGATAAAAGTATAAAATACTTATTTAAGAAATAGGCTGCAATATGCTTTTCAAGAAGTTTTCATTCAAGTAAAAACTGGAAAATAAATGTGAGCATAAAATTACATTTAGCATTTTGTTTGTCCATACGAGTGAACAACTTCCAGACAGCTGATTGAAAATAATAATTGTTACTACCTGAACTTTCATGGTCATATTTGTTTTCACTGCTGAGGAATGAACTACTCGCTTGCCTCGTCTTCAAAAACACTTTCACCGATATCAATTTTTGGTAAAAATTAATTTAAATCGGATAAGTTTAAATCATTCACAGTTAGATTCCAATACTCATACAAGTAATAACTCAGCAGTATTGCAACAAACTTTGGTTAATTTAGTGATGCACAAAAATAAAGTAGCATACAGTTAATCGGAAAATGCAAACAACTGTCATTAATTACTACCATCTTACTTGGATTTTGGTTCATTCTTTGTCAGTCATTATATTCTCGACATTGAGAAACTCCATACTGATTTCACCGATTTTAGTGTAGTTCATTAAAAAACCTAACAATTTTTAACTTCACTGAAAAATATTTATTGTGTAATTCTCGCACTGGTACGCATAATAGCATCACATTTATCATGTTTTGTTCTTTCGGTGATGTTACAACTTCTGAATTATAGTAATTTCACTTTTATTTCCGTACAAGCAAAATTTTCCACTGCATCATCAAAACACTGAGCAGTTTATAGTTTCCATTTTCTCATAAGAAGAGGCACAAAACAACCTCATGTCGCGAAAGATGATAAAAGTGATTAACTAATGTTCCCCGCACCACCAATAAAATAAACAGAACTTTAACTAATATATTACATGGCCAAAACATAAAATAAAATGGTGCAAGACAAGTTGTCCTCACATCACCTTGATAATTTTGAAAACATGTTTACAGCAGCCCGATAGTGCTCACTGCTGCATGGACCGCATGATGTGCACAAATGTGTCAAGTGTAGCATGCAGTTCGTACATGAACGAGTTAAGTGATCCGTCCAGTGCATAAAGAGACCCGCTTACCAAGAGTAACCGGCGGCTTGCTTGTTATTTTGATTTTACGTGTGACCCCCTTAAAGAAGAGTCTAATGCATGCCCGAGGTAGTGTTATCTCCACCTTGCATCACTGCCTTAATTTGTATTTTAGTAATGAGTGCTCACCCACGTGGTTTATGTGGTTTCACACGGACACAATCTGAAACGCACAAAGTTCTTTTATTATTTTTCCAAGTGTTTTGTTGTATGTTGTTTTGTTTTTAAAGCGTAGGTAATAAATTTCACATTTTATTCAAATAAACATTCAAAGACGCTTGCAGTTCTAGCAGCCACATTGCTAAGTTCACGGAACAAATTTCAAACAGCTCATGTATTAATTTTTACTTTAATTAATCTCTGTGTTTGAAAAGGGTTTTTATCTGTAATTTGTTTTATTAATTTGAATTGCAGTGTATTTATGTCTTTTGTTAGCCTGTCCTGGAATTAAAGTGTAACATGTATTTTCTTGAGACACGGCAACAGCCACAAAAGACTTTTCAGAAGAAGCTTAACAATGCCAATTCATGTAAATAATCTCCTGATTATTTTCCTGCTCACAGTTGTTCTTGTATGTGAAGTGTAACATTTCCCTCGAGATGCTGCTGGGAAGGTGTACTTTGCTAACGGTACCTACACGCCACCATCTTAGTCTCTGGTCTAATGTGTCTTTGAAGGCGGATGTGCACTGTTCCGCGCCGCGTGCCACGGGAGCTTCAACAAGTGTGTGTATGTGGGTTAATCGTTTATGGTGCCAATGGATTAAAGATCTTAATTTACCGGAACCTTTTGTTAACTTTTGCTCTCCCGTGTGCTGAACCTCCTCTCTGCAGACTCGCGGCCCCGGTGAGTTTCTTTACCGTAATTTCACATTAGCGAAGTTAAGCCATTTTCGCCGCATAGGCCCCTGGCAGACCTCGTGTGCCAGGCCCGCTTCAGACACAGGGAAATTGTATGTTACCACGTGTAATCTTTCTAGTAGTATATTTTGTTTCGAACCTCGCGTCTTATTTCAAGTAAAGTAACTTCCACTTCGAGAACTGGCCCTATCCAGTGAGCACAACCACATGGTCGCCTGCCATGTGCTAAGTGTTTAAAAGTATAGCCACGACTTTTCGAACTAATTCGTAAGAATTGCGCTGCAAGGGGATTGCGTTGCAAGGAGATGCCGCCACAGGCTGTCGACCTGTAACAACCCTGAGAAACAAGCTCTCGTGCTCCTCCGAGCCTGTAGAGGAGCTGGCGCCCTGGGAACTCTACCAACTGTAACTGCATCCATCGACGAGTTGAAACATCTTTAAGGTAACCTGGCATTGTGCGCCTCTCGCAAGTCCCAAGCCACGTCATTGTAAACCATATATGTAAGAATCTATAAGAATCTATGGGGAGGTATTGTGTGCCTTCGCCAATAAACGTAGGGCCAGCACCTACTGGCAATGGAAAATTTTGTTACCATTTTTGAGAAAAGCGTTTGGTAATTTTTCTATTTATTACATTTGTATAATGCGAAAGAAATTTCATTAATTACGCAACGAAAAAAAAAAAAGAACGAAATGCAAACAAAATTAGTTTATTTTTGAAAGTCGCAGAGATCAGTTTATTTCTAAAACATAGTGGTATGCCATAAGAGCAGATCCTCGTTGACGAAATCACTTCGGTGGTGTAAATTCGATACATCGATTGTGTTGACTTTCTGATCCAGACTACATATGCAAATGATTTAATGAATTAGCACCATAAACATTAGAATTCACAATGGAAATGTATTCTTTTAGCATATTTTTCATGTATTTTGTTGTTTTACGCTAGGTATGTCATTTTTCATGATAAACTGTGTATTTCCCATTTATTTCGCGATTACAAGCGCCGGGAAAAACAGGCATGTCTATGGATGAATTTACGAAGGAATGTTGGCCTGATATTTTTGGCAGACAATACCAGTCCGATATTCCGGACATTTCCATTACCTGAAATACTGCCTGAATTTTCGGGTACCCGACCACCCCTACTGACATGTACATCCATAAAATACAACTTCTGACCTTATAAAACTTGATGTTGAGTATAAAAAGAGCTGTACATTATCTGTGCATAAAGTTTAATAAAAATTGGAATTATAGAGAATGTATATTGAAAATATATTAAACATTTCACCTAAACTCATTTAAATAAAGGAAATACTATCTCAAAATACTTTATATAAATGATTGTAATTAGACACCAAATGCAAGGTGGCCTAAAACTTTCAAACCCTCAAAATGAAAATAAGACACCAAAAGAAAGTCAAATTTTGAATGCCCCGTATCCCTTTTTTCAGCTAAGAGCACACGGAGAAGATATTGATTGGGCAGTGTGTACACGGCTGCCCATTGGAAGAGGGGAGGCGGCGGGAGGATCTCTGCTCCACGGCGCTACTTGTTGCAGTGTGCTGACACCTTGCGCCCATGGCAAATGTCTGTCTTTGAAAGCAATTAATTATATTTTACTGCAAAGAAAACTTGTAATTTTTAGACAGAAAGGCGATTACAATTGATTTCTTCGCTGTCTTTAATAATTTATCATTCAAAACCACGTCCTTTGATTTCCCCTGTTGCGAGTACACTGCACTTGACTGTACTTACCTTCCCATTATTAGATGGCAAAAGGTGTAAACTAGGCACTTACACATCATTAGTTTATTCAAAGACGCGTGTATTAAAATTAAGTAATATAAAGCCTCCTACTTCCTCGCAAAAAGTTACTGAAAATGAACTTTACATTTACAATACAAGTCGCTCGATGTGCAAACAATTTTTGTTGACAAAGGAATGTCAAGTATATGCTTCTCGGCATATAATTTTATTTGCGAAGATGCTGTCCCTTGAGATAAATTAATATTATGTTTTAAAATAATGTTGACTGTATGCCAGATGCAATTAAACACCAACCTTACGGGGAAAAAGTACCTTTAAACAGAAAAGAAAACAAGTTTGCAAATAATTTCTCGTTAAACTGTCTTTCGTAACATTTTCAGGAAAAACCATTTGTTTTGAAATATAAGTGGTGACATTTGCAACTATTTTGAGCGATCCATAATATTGATAAAATTATGTTCACCAGGCACACATTTCCTCTAGGCCGGCGGGTAAAAGGCAAGCGAAGCAGGCATGAGAGAAAGAGAATTGGGAGGAGAGATAAATGGGGGGGGGGAGATAAATGGGGGGGAGATAAATGGGGGGGAGATAAATGGGGGGAGATAAATGGGGGGGGGAGATAAATGGGGGGGGAGATAAATGGGGGGGGAGATAAATGGGGGGGGAGATAAATGGGGGGGGAGATAAATGGGGGGAGATAAATTGGGGGGAGATAAATTGGGGGGAGATAAATTGGGGGGAGATAAATTGGGGGGGGGAGATAAATGGGAGGAGACAGAGAGAAATAAGGAGGGAGAGGGAGAGAGTAAGCTAGGTCACCATGCTCGTGCCTATAGGTAACCACTTCCCCTCTCGGAGGCATGTAATAGGAAGTAGCAAGCCAGGCTCCCACATCGCACCATGCCGCAGTCATGCATTGTCACACAAACGTGTCAGGAAGCCAGACAGCTCGCTGCAGAGCAGTGATTAACAACAGCACGCGTGACTTATTTCACATCCAGTTACTAGACATTTGCATGAACGAGCTTAAAAACAATAGTTGCAAAAAATATTACGTGAAGGGACCCGAAATTTACTTTGATCAACGCACCATGGGATAAATGATACAAGCGGTTTATATTAACATTATTTACATAAGGACCACAAAAACTGGTTGGTGGATGCAGTTTATCGATACATGCAAAAACGATACATCGAGAGTCAACTGTATACTTTTATGCTGGTCAATAAAAACATTTTAATGTGGCAGTCAATCCTGCACAACTGGGTACAGACCTTGTGTGCTAAAAGGGGAAGCAATGGTTTTGTGCTGCTACAAACAATAGTGGTCGTACTACACCTACAAGGCAGGGATTATGGTGTTTTAAATGGTACTGGAGTAGCAGTGAAATAACTACACATTTTACACAGAATATAAGATGAGTGGTGAAAGATGAAAAAGCACAAGGCAAGAGGATACTTAATACTACGGGTGCATGAAGCTCCTAAAATTCAACTCCTAATTCAATCTTAAAGGTGCTGAATATCAGCTATGGACACATTGCCAAGATTTGTTGTTAGCACCAATATAAAATATTATAAAATATAACCAAGCAGTACCAAACAATCTGTACACTGGATGCTATAATAAAGTTTAAATAAGGCATGCATACAACAGTTTCCATCCAGTTGTATAGGTTGACTTACTCCACCGCCAAATGACTTCCAAGTAAAAATATCAAGACTTGGCTTGAACCAAAAATTCCATGCTTCATAAACTTCTACTGGACACTGTGAGTGGAGAAAGTTACATACCTAAGCTCGTGCTGCTCGCTGGTCAACTGTCGGGCTGTCTCTCCCAGCTGCCGAATGGTGTCCGCATAGTCCTCCACTGCTACCTCCAGTATCTCATGCTTCTTCATCAAGTTCTGTGCAGAGATCTCATCCTTGCCTCGATCCTCGACCATCATGTACAGCTCCTGTTCACTCATCCACGACTCTGCCTCGTTCGCATCGAAGAAATACTGCAGAGAACAACCAACCATACCATACTCATTTGGTTGACATTAAGCTGTGTGGATTTAAACTACTGTATGAGAACAATATTATTAAAATATAAAATTTGGTATACCGAAATAGAAATGAAAAATAACTTTCATTTTTGTTTCGGTAAGAAATAAGATTGCTTGAAGCTGTAATGTAATGATTAGTCTATTTCAGAGTCATAATGTTATGGCGATCATTTAGTGCACCCGCAAAGAATAACTACATAAAACTTACATTTGAATGTACGAAAAATATTCTGTAGTGAATACTCCAATCTAAATATTTCCTGGTTTGGTTCGCAACAAATGATATGAAATGTGTTAAAATTTTGTTAAGATGGTAACATTGAAAGTTGAAAACATATAATTCATTTACAATTCATGAAAATAAAGTCTCGTTAGCACAACCAATTATTTCACGCATTTTACCCAAGAAATCTGTCTGTTGTAAGATGCAGGTACAGTGTAAGTGATCTACAATAAGTACATCAATTTAATTATGTGAGAAGTTGTGCAATAATGGAGGTATACCACTTAAATAACATGAACTGTAACAAATCTACGATAAAAGACTGTTCTACAGAAAGGTCACTTCTGGATTTATAAAGATATCTAATTCCCAAAGACCAAAGTAAACTATCGGAAATTTGTAAGAAAATATTAAAATGTCACCACACACTAAATACACTAACAGTATTCCAACAGATGATCTGATTTGAAGAGCATTACCCTACAGTTTTACAGATCGCAATTGTAAATTTCTTAAAACACGCAACCAGTGCTAAAGTGCTAACCCAGGGCTGCCACCAGCCCTGAAGCTGAAATCCTTGTTCCTGTATATAAAAATCCTGTAAACTCCTTGGAATACAAAAAATTGTTGCAAATTACAGCTAAAAATGGATATGAAAAGACGTTTACATATTAAATGTAGTAGATTAGGTTTGGAATGTACGAACCATGGTAATTTTTTTTCTCCACTCATACTTATACTTTTGTTTATACAACGACTGTATCTACAATAATTTTCCATTTTCTCACCATTGTGATAAATATCAAACGCAAACCAAAATCACCAAATTCAGATTGGATGTATAAAACTGCAATTTGCGGCATAGGTTCTTTTCAATAATGGCCTTGGCCTTTGCATGTGATCATACAACTAGGAACAGAAATATGAAGATAACAGTTTACCCGTGCCACTGAAAAATTAAGCAAAATATTTTGGACATACACTACTGAAGTATTCACAATACTTTGCTTAATTATTCACCTCTGTTGTAAGAATATTTCAAACAAATGCATCAGTGAAACTGACACACATCACTGTGGGTGATAGTGTCGCATGTATGCAGTAGCCACTGAGTTTGAAGAAAGTGAACAAAACTGAAGTTTAGGTTTGGATTTGTCTGGTGTGTTACAAATCCGTAAAAACTTATAAAAATCTATTTAAACGGCATGCCTGTGCTAACCTAATCAACTGATGGGATAACTATACCTGTTGTGCCTTCTCCGACTGTAAGAGCAGGTTGTGACGGTTGTCCACTGCATCCTTGAGGACTTGCCATTTTTCAAGTAACTCTTCAATGAGCTTTTTGAACTCTGGAGAAGCCTCATGACCTTCATCTATCAACTTTTGGCCATTGCTACAGATGGTGTTGATACGTGGTTCATGATTGTCAATCTCGTTATTCAACGACTATAAAAAGACAAAATACAAATATAGAAAACTCTTAATATTGGAAATTAAATTAGAGATGGAGAAGGGGGGAGGAAAAAATTACCAAATATAATGGGTGATAAAGTCACAAAACACACATTACCTTGTTTTTCTTCTTAAGCATGTGTACATTAAATAAGCTGTTTCCATAGTCAGTGGATGTGGCTTGAGGCATTTTCTCTGCTATCCATAATTTCTCATCCTCCACATCTCGGCGGAACTGTAAACAATTAGCAGTTTTTTGTCGGCAGGGTGCAGCTACAATTGCTTATGAAAGTAATTTCATTAAATTACAAATATTGAACTACTGATTAAGTAAACTGAAAATGTTAAGCATGTGTGTGGCAATCAAAGTAAGAGAACAAACAAAATATAGTAAAACACCACTTTAATGAACTTCACATTCACAAACATTTCGTGAAAACTAATTCAGTCCCAGCAAAAGCCTATGCAATACAGTGGGTTTTCATTTCACCTCAAAAAAATTTTTTACATCACAACTTAGGGGCTTAAAGCACATTACCAAAATACAGTGAAACCTTGTTAAGAAGTTCCCACTAAAGAAGTTTTCCTGCCTAACAAGTTGAATAATTCTGCACTTTATCTGCACATGGGTAATTTGATCCTTTTAAGGAGTTTTCCTGGTTAATAAGCATTATTTTTTTAGTCCCTTCAGAAAAATTCTTAACAGAGTTTTACTGTATTCACATTAACACACAATCACAATTCCATACAAACGTCATAAATTGACCATTCTCTGCACTGCCCTCAAAAATGTGTATAATGTTGTAAAATTTTCAAAAAAATGTCACCCCATAGCTATTCCATAGAGGGTAACTATACATGAAATATCTAAAACGCTGCAAATTGCTATGCAAGTTTTTGATGAAAAATTAGGGATAATTAATATTTCATATAGGCCGCACTGAATTTATTCCTGTAAATATTGTTAAGTTACGATTCCATAAAACATAATAAATTCAGACTTAATTTCTCCCCTACAAACATTTGTAATAGAAAATTTGTATTAATAATTTCACTTTTTTCTTTCTTTCCCCTCCATTCCCTGCCCCTGCTTCCATCCAACTTCTTTGAAACTACGTTAGAACATTAAAATGTAGTATGTTGACAAATTTCTAAACATGTTTTGGGGTTAAAAACTTTTGTTTGCTAATCTCTCTTACATAAGCTGCACCCCACTTTTTGTAGTAATTTTTTTGGTAAAAATGTGTAGTCTATATACGCCGAAATACGGTATAGCAATAAGCACTTGTGGTGCAGCAGCCATGCAAACTACGTATGATGTCTTGTACAGCAACAAGTCTGGGCCAAGTGTGTTTACTGTTTAATTACAAGTAGCACGAAGAGGTTATTGTGCATGGTTTACAACTGTTGCATAACCTGAAACACACGTCTTCCTAAGACCTCTTTAGATAGGCCTATCTTATTGTATTTGAAAATTTAACCATAACAAAATATGGAACGGAAAGTGGAAATAATGTTAAAAACGTCCAAGAAGTTAAGAAATCAACATTGGACTAAATAGTATTTGTCGCAAGCTGGTCTGTAGAATGACATTTACAATTTATAGATAAATAAATTAGTAAAAGCCATTTTGGGTGCACATTCATGTTTCTTAAGTTTAAATAAATAAATAATAAATTAATGACAGTAGCTGTAAATGCCATTTACACCTCTGTTAAAATGTCTTTTGTAGGTGCTTCACTATAATAAAAACATGCAAGACTTCTGGTCCTTTTAAGGCTTTACTACGTTTACTTGAAGCCTGAGAACATTCACTGACCTGGAAAGCTTCTTTCTTTTTCTCGAGCTGACTCTGCCTTTCCAGCAGTGGAGCCTTCAACTGTTGGAATCTCTCTTCCACTTTCACCTTCTTATGCTGGATCTCATCCATCTTCTCAGGAGCCGTGCGCTGGATGTATTCTGCTTGCTTTTCCAACTCCGATACTTGTTTAGCCTTTACTGCCATCTGCGTCTCTATCATCTGGTGTAAAGTGATAATTTCGTTACCAAATGGTAGGAATTATTTAAAAACATCATGCCAAGATTCTCTTTTTCATGTTATCTTCTCATTAGAAAGACAGTAATTTTTTTTCTTGTAAAACAAGAGTGTAAAGACGTGCGACAAAAACAAAAAAGATTACACCAAGGCAGCTATAAAATTAAATAAAGAAAAAATGTGAAAGTTTCACACAACTACAACTTATTGTACCATAAAATATATTTTTTATACAGCAGAATAAAAAGCAACATTCTCAGCAACATTATTTTCAACATGAGCCTAGATCTGAACGAACGTAACTATGATGGTCCTTTCAGAATACAAAATTCTAATGCTACTCATACGCTTAAAACAGAAATCTAATTATGAAGCAAAACCTATTGAAAATTAAAAATACTCTCACTGTCGGATTACTCACATTTATCCTCAAGCCTATTTCCTTAGTGCTTATTAACGCCTGAAAAATATGTTATTTCAACTGAAGTTACAACGAAAAACACCATGCACCGCAAAAAAAAATAATTAAACTTAAATTCCACATGAAACACCATCAATGTGAAGAACAATGTTGTGCACATTTCATAAATGTAACAGAGCATAGCCGTTTTGCCAAAAATTCCTAAACGTTGCAGAATACATACCTGCTGTTTCTGCATGAGGATGTTGACAGAGGCAAGGTCATTGCCCGTGTCCTCAGACTCTATTTGTTTCTCAAGGTCTGTCATCCACGAATCAATGTCATCGCAGGTCTGGTGCAGTAACACCTCCCTATTGGCATCGAAGAGACGCTCGCCCTTCCCTTGGTGGCAGCCTCCAAGTCCACAAACTGCTGCCCCAGCTCGCTGATCTTCGGCTCTATCAGCTCTGCCAGCTCCGGCTTCTCCTGCATCAACTCCTCTGCAGCCTGTGAAACAACAGTGCCACACCATTTGCTAATGCAGGTACCAAGGGTAGGAACCATGGCCTTCAAAATAGTGAAGGTCACCAATCACTAATTTGTCATGGCAGTGCTGTCTTGGTACCTCAGTCAACCAAAGTGGCTTTGGAAAGGACAAATGAGATGCCACATGTGTCCCCTCTCACCACCCGAATATTAACAAAAAAGTTAACACTGGGCAGTCATTACACCGCTGTATCTCAACGATCAAAAATGTGTGTGCCCATGTAGCTTGAACACAGTATTGTCATGCAAGTCCAACCACTAAAGTACTCAACATTAAAAAAATTGAAGGTCACGGTAAATAATTATATGCTATAAAACCCACTAGAACCATGGAAAGTAGGTTAACAAAGGGCAGCCAATGATTATTAAACAAAAATCCTTCAAATTATTAAATTATGGTGACAAATAGGGTGAGAGACTACAAGTAATATATAAAAGGACAAATGCACAAGTAATAACAGTCCAGTATTTGTCCACAGGTGTGCACACATGAAGAAGGAACTCCCATTTCACACTGTTGCATGGTCGCGACATCTTTCTGGCTAGGCAAGCTTCATTGGACTGCGAGTTGTAGGGTACAGCAATATGGTGAAAGGGTGCTGTTGGTAATGAACCTAGAGGTCAGGCGGAAAACTAGGACATGACGGGGAAAATTGTAATTTTCCACTACATAGCTGTTGAGTATGGTTTTAGAGCTGTATTATATTATATTGAGGCCCGAGGGCTGCCTGGAATTTGTTACAGATTCATGAGCTAATTCCCAGTGTATTGTGTGTGTACATGTGTACGTGCGAAAACAAGGGCAAATAAGTAGTGTGGGAAGCAGCTGGAGAAAGATAGTATTGTGTGCAAACCACACAAAAGAAACGTGACCTCACGAAGTGGTACCAGGCAGAAGTTGCATACTGTTAACTTCTCAAAACAAACTGCGCATACTCTCTGCCTTCCTGTTCCAAAATTTTTTGAATATGTGTATTTTAGCAATGTTGTTTAGTAATAAGGTGATCATAAATACAAACAATATTTACATATTCAGTGTTGGTGTTTAGGTTTGTTTTGGTTTTTGTCAATTAGTGTATGTACTTAGATTCAAATTCAAACTTGGCGCAAACTGTTGCAAGTGCCATGGCTGGTGGCCATCTTGACTTCTGGTGCTATCTAAGAATGAAAGCAGTTAGTTACCGCTACTCGGTGTTGCTGGACGTCACGCCGTTGGAACGTGTTACAAATTATATTGTGTGGAAACAGTTGGTGTATTAAACTCACATGTCCTACGATCTATGCTGGTACCTTGCCCAAGACAGGAGAATCTCACCAGCTTTTTGCAAGGTTTGCATTCAAGAATTTGAAGACCACCCAAGCCTCTCATACATGTTGTGTACGAGCGTGCACTCAAGTTTATATTGTTCTTCTGGGTTTCTATCCCCAAGTGACCTACAAATAACCCACCACAAGATACCTCATCTCGTAGCCTTCCCATTCGATGTGGGAAGAACAGAGGCTAGCTATAGCCTGTATAGTTAAGCAAGTTGAGCTAGGGATACAATTAATTGCTTCAAAATAGTTGTTTTCATATCTTTCAGTGATTACTTGTACAATGTTTACACATATGTAGGGACCCCAGAAAATGGTGAAACACGAACTACTGCAAAATTTGACATTTGGCAGTTTTCACTAAATCTACCTATTTTTTACACCGCACGAAATTTTGCACGAAAAAGAAGTTAACACTAATATTTACATTCCTCAGAAAAAGTACTTCAATCATTTACAATCAATTAAGTGTCGACAATCGATTGTAGTGACAACATTGCAATTTGCAGCTCTTCCTAGTATTTTGCTGTGATTAAATTATCCTGAGATACACAAAATAGCTACTATTTTTTATCGTGAACACGTAATGAAGGATGTTTCTACAGTTTTGACATCACTAATAAAATAACGATGTCCAAGTTATATAACTTGCGTCCCGACTGAGTTGTGAAAAAAGTACTTGGCTGTTCTAGGTTTTGATGTTAGGTAGAAACAAAACCATGTAATGTAATGTTACACAAATTTAATTTTCGCATTGAATTTAAATTTATTGGTTTCAGGAAATGTACACAGTGTTGATTTTATTGAATGACTGTGCAAATAAATTATTTAAGGCTTGTGACGAACAAACGCGATTTAAGTGAGTAAACTTGCAAGGATTACAATAGAAAAACACGTGTTCAAGAGGTGCACATTTTACAAACAGCAAGTTTGAGCGTTTTGTAAATAATGTATTTGTAAACCTTTACTACAATTATTGAAATGCACGTGGCCTGAAAAAGTTGCACTTTCAACACTTAAGTAGTGTGTGAATAATATTTGTTTATTTGTCTATACAGTAAATTTGAGTGTAAGGTTAATGTCGGCCAAACTGTGTGTGCATTGCTGCACCTGTACGAATACGAACAGCGATGTATATACAGTGTTTTGTTTTTTCACTGAAGTTAAAATTTTCGAAGTTACAATCATTTAAATGTTATTTTCATACGAGCAATATTTTCCACTGTTCCATCAAAACAATATGCAACTCAAAAAGGCAACACACCCGCAAGAACCTCAAAACGGTGCCATCTCACAAAAGACAAAATAAAACCCTCCCCCTCCTCACTCCATTACCGTTTCCTTCTTTCCCTCGAAATAAAATAAACAGAACCCCCAACAAATTACAAATATTAAACAGGTTGGAATGCCAACCTAGCTATAATATCCTACATTCATTACTGGATGGAAGTTAGCTAACATCAGACTTTCACTGCCAGCCATGACAGGGAACACGAGAAAAGAGAAAATGTAAGTGTGAGTTGGACTAGTATTTGTTTAGAAACATCTTTTTCTTCAGTGAAAAACAGCTGTGTTGGAAGGATACATTGTCGCCGTGCTACTTTTCTAGAACTGTCAAAATTTATCCCACATTTCTTAAAATAATGTTTTCTTCTTAAATTAATGAATTTTACTACTGCTGTTTCTTGTATTTAATAATTACTTTTCTATTTCTTCTTCAGAAACTGAACATGTGCATTAATTTTCTTCCAAAATATTCTAATTTACCAAAATTTTTAATTTTTCAGACACAGAAATTTGGTTATTTTTTAATATGAATGCAAAGAAATTCATTATTGATTTTATTTTTAAAACAAGTTACGGAATTTTAGCATCGCTTTAATTTAAAACACAAAAATTGACACTGGTTTCATTTATAAATACTGAAATTTAACAGTTTTAATTTTTAAATACCGAATTTTAACACCGTTTTCATGTTTAAACACCAAAATTAAACACAGATTTTTCACTAGTTTTTGCACCGAAATCAGACATTCTATTTTACCATTTTCTGGGATCCCTATGATATTGGTTTACTAAACTGGCTGGAGCTTTGTGCCGTATTTTTATAAAATGTGTTGTCGAGGAACGTATGTTGTGTGTGTTGTGTGTGTTCTCCATAGATGAGCGATTTGTTACTGGTGTACATTCCTTGTGTTGCAAGTTGACATCCAAGGTTTTAATCCTCACAACACCAACCATAACTGGTACGGTGCTCCGCCAACATTTCAGGTACAAGGAGAAGTCTCCCCTTGTACCGGGTGGCTTTAGCAAGTCCAAACTTTGGAGGTCTGTGGGTTGCAGCAATCAAGAGTACTAAGCAGCATCTTTGTAGAGCTGTAGGTACTCAGTTTCTGAACTTTGAAGAACTCTCAAAACGGTTTGCGCAGGTCTCGGCAATGTTGAATTCGAGCCCTACATGTGCCCTCTTAACAGATCCTCGGGAGTATGATGTTCTGATACCAGACCACTTCCTTGTAGCTTTGCCAGACCACAATGTGTGATATTCCTTTGAACTGTTTTTAACACTGGCAAATGATCACACAGTTTCACCAACAAATATGGAAGATGTGGAGTGTGGAGTACCTACACAATCTCCAGCAAACAGAAAAATAGACAACCAGTTTCTGACAAGTGCATCAACCAGTTAGTGGTGCTGAAAGACACCGCATTGCCACCACTAAGTGGAAGACTGCCAGTGTGTCAGCAGTACATCAAAGCCAAGATGGTTTAGTTTGTGTGGTAACCTTAAGAAACACAACTGGGGGAGTTTGTACAACCTGTAAACAAGATTTGTCTACTTCCTGTGAATTAACATCACAGTGTGATATTAATCTAGTCATTCCATATTTATACTGTATAATTTTCTTGTAAACTTGAAAACAATTTTCGGTAAGCAGTATGAACATGATGAATATAGTGAATAATACTGTATGTTGACAAGTGACGCCTGTTGCCAGATGGCAACTTCACAGCCGGGCAAGGTTTTGACATGTCTCGTCAGAGACACAGATTTGATTAGCCGACATTTGCAGCTGACCAGGCTCCTTACTACAGGGCGCGTGGTCTGACAACATGGCATTAAGTCAAATGTGGGTTTAATAGTCCGACAGGTTGGGTAGCACTCAGTCACTGGTTTACCTGGGCTGGAGGTGGCCCGGGGTGGCTGCTGACAGCTACTGCAGCTGTTGGAGTTGACTAGAGCGAGTTATCCAACTTCAGGCGGCGGTGCTGCCGCGGTTGGTGGTGCTCAGGCAAGGTGAGCCTGTGTAAGGCTGCTGGTCCTGCAGCACTAGAACCAGGGATTAGCCAACCCAATAGCAATGTGCCTTTCCTGAAGGAAGTCTGCGACTATCGGGTGCGGTCGTGCAGTGGTCTTGATCGGGGGCTGAAATGAGTGAGAAGGGGGGGGGGGGGCTGGGAGGTGAGGCATCTCCAGCTGGAGGGCGGCTTGAGCATGTTCCCGAGGGGTTATGCTGCGAAGTGCCGTTGGGGCTGGGTTACAGTTCCCGTTGGCATCTGAGGCAGTAGCTACCTTCCTGTCTTGCCACATTGTAGCACTCCTAAGGGTATACAGCATTAATGGACAGGTACAACAGTCTGCCCCATAAGGGATCAACAGGCAACAATGATCCCTAGCTAGAGGTCGAGCTGAGCTAACCCAGAACCATACCCGTCGACCAACTGGCGACAAGATGGGTGGTTAGAGCAGTGGATTTTCTCCGAGTGTCTGAAGATGATAGGTGTGGGTCCAAAAATGGACAGACCTCCAGAACCAGTTGAGCGCGTCCTCCAGCGACAGTACAGCGCGGTGGATGGAGTGAAGGATGGACTGACTGACTAGCCACCTTGTGGATTGTGTTGCTAGTGGTTGTGACTACCTTACGGCGCACCAGGTGTACAGTACAGATGGCAGTCAACTGGGTGTGTTTCTAAAGTACGTGCACCTGGTTAAGGGAGACGGCAGTTTTACACTAGAATCGGTCATTGGTTTGTCCAAGACGCGCTCTTCTGCTTTACCCTGGCACGCTGACAAGTACAGAGGATAAAATCAGTAGCCCTTAGAAATGAGAACTCAAGAGGTTTGAGAGACGTATATATTCTGTGAGGAAAAAATATGGTGGCCCTTACTGCCTCCTAACAAAGAACTCACTGGAAGTAAACTATATAAACCACGTGAAGGGGACCTGGGTCCGACCTGAACAAGAGCAGATGCAGCTAGATAGCTATCATAACAACTGTGCCTAACTATCTCAATACCGCTGTCCAGAAGGGACTTCAGGCCGTTACCAGAAGGATGTGGCTGTTCAAAGGGGTTGAAGACCTGGTAGAACTTCTGGTAGGCCGTGAAAACGACAGTATCAGCAGAGTGCCCCAGCACATGAGGTGGTGGAGCAAGCTGCTGGAGCTAAAAAAACAACTGCCTTTCTTCGGTGGGGTGCAGACATATATATCTCTGACCTCTGAGTTTGAGGTGCGGGAGGTGGGCGGCAAGCTCCGCCTCCTGGGCGGGGCTGTGCTCACTAGCACAATCCCTCTGTCCGCTGTGAACTAAACAGCTCTGTAATGCTGGGTTGTGTCTCGGCAGCTTGGCCACTTCGCTGGTTTTCATCACACGCGAGGGGACATCTTGACATGGGGGCGAAAGATCTTGGCTGAAGTGTCTATTGGTGCCCCCGCAACAAGGGGGTCTGAAGTGATGTGCGGTTACGTACAGATGAGGCAAAGTCATGTCTGTTTTGGGTTGACTCCGTGCGAACACTCTCATGGCGGGTGGTGATGGTTTGTGTTCATTCGTGATCAACATGAATGTTCATAGAAGTTAATTTATTCATCTTTAAGTCTCAGATCTGCACACTTTAACAAGTAGAATATTTTTGGACTACTCTGATTTTACTGTATACCTTAAGATACATCCAACGACCTCATTTACTAGTTAAATTAGTTTGGACATTAGTGCAGTGAGGAGAGGTGTGGAACTAACTGAATTGTTTCAACTTAACATTAAAATTTTATGAAATATAATTCTTCCTCGTGCCACATTCTAAAAGATGTGAAGTTTGTTCAAGAGCACAGATTGTCTACTATATTGTGTTCAAGGTGAAAAGCATAAACATCGTCAATTTACCTGTTGTATTTTGAACAGCCTGTCCTTGTTGGAAGCAATTTCAGCTTCAAATGCTTGGTGCCTTGTCCACTTGCTATGTACAGTCTTGGCACTGCGATAAGTTTCGTCTTGAGCGGTCATATTTTTCTCCTGCACCCATTCACCTAGTTCCTCGCAGTCCTGAGAAAACAAACTATTTAAATTTTGGCCAAACCAACTATTAGAACACACAGCTAGCAATTAAATGTTAAATATCCCACCAAAAAAAACATGCGACAACGTTCATATGAAAAAGTACTTCACTTTAAAGTATCTCTACTGTAAAGCCCAACTCTCAAACCAGACACAATATCAATTTCATGTTCAATATGAAGTAATTTTCAATTTTAAGTAGAAGAATTAAGTCAATTTATGTACTTTGTACCAAGATCTTACTGTTATTAATAATAATCAATAAAATTTGTAACTGTGGAGAAATACGAGTCTAAGAACTACTTTTCTTCCTGTTCTACAATTTTGTGCCTCTAACTTACAGGCATTTCCTTTAAATCAGTACATTAACTCCTCACAATATATTAAAAATTATTTCATACTTTCCACTCTTCCATTTTCCTTATTTTCCCCCATAAAGCATTTAGAACTAATCAACTAAAAAAATCTGTGACTGCACAGGATTCTAATCTACATTTAAATATTGGAGATATCTTACTCTCAACATTCTAGTGAACTACATTAAATAATGGTAAAATATAAAAAAGGACAGGAATTTTAAGTATAGGCTGTTCATGATAAAGTGAGCACTTTTTAAGGCCCTCCGAACACATCAACCACTAATAAATATGTTTTATTGCACTCTCAGACATTAACTTTTGAAAGTGGTGAAAGTATACACCGTATTTACTAGCTACATGATAATACTGATATTAAAAAGTGGCTTAAGCATAAAAAATAGCTTAAAAGAAAAATTTGGAAGGGCCTTAAAAAGTGCTCACTTTACTGTGAACAGCCTATACCATACTCTCAGTCTAGTACTTGACAGGCACACACACAAAGTAGTATGACATTTTCCACATAGTTGAGCGATCACAATGTTTCAATGGTTAAGCCAACTTCATCAGGCGGCGAGTTTTTAGGTCACTGCAGTACGGTGGAAGGGTGTATAGTCCATTCCCGATTGGAAGCGACTTATGAACCTTTGAAAAAACGCCCTAGCCATTAGCTGCATGCATAGCTAGTAAAGTTGCAGATTCTAGTGCAGGTACAGCACCCACACCACAACCTGCAACTTTTTTTAATAGCTATGCATGCAGGTAATGGCTGGGGTGTATTTTCAAATATTCATAAGTCGCTTCCAATCGGGAATGGACTATAGTTAGTAGTAAACCTAGCAGTCATGTGGCAAACCAGGGTGGGGCGGGAAAATTGAAAACTTGTCGGTGTATCTGATTACTGGGTTAAGGAGCTGTGATTAACCAGGCGGCTGCCTGGAATGTTAAAAATTGGTGAGCTAATTCCCAGCATCTGCTATTGCTTGAAGGTGGTAGGGCTCTCACAACTCTGGTACTGTAGCAGGAATCAAAATCTTTATTGTGTGGTGCATGCATGTGCTGCAACTGGTATGTCCTGTAAGTTGTTGAAGTATGCTCTGTGGCCATTCATTCTCTGCCAGAGTGTGTTGGTGGTGAGGCCAATGTATTCTACGGTATATTTACATAGCTAATAAATGATATGTGTTGCACAATTGTAGTTGCCTTGGATGGGCTATGTATGGCTAGCGAGTCTGCTATTTTAACTCTCATCCAGGTACTCGGAGCAAAAATTTATTTTCCAACTGAAAATTGGAAACCAAATCAATTCTCCTCTGCACAGCACTAATATATAGTGACGGAACTGTTCCACAATTTTCCGGTTCCAGTTGTTCAATTTGGTACCCGGTTTTCGATTCCGAAACCGGTTCTTGTACTGGCCAACACTAAACTTGCACATTCATTGCTCATATTAGTTACGATTGCAAAAAGGGTGCTAGGCTACTAAAAATATATAAAAGACCGGAATCGAAGTACTGACAGTCTAGTACTTGTTGATAGGCACACACACAAAATAGAAAAACATATTTTTTTTCACGCAGTTGCGCAATCGCGACGTTTCACTGGCTAAGCCAGCTTCATCGCAGTCTGATGAAGCTGGCTTAGCCAGCGAAACGTCGCTATCACACAACCGCGTGAAAAAACTCTGGTCATCCTTTTTGTGCGTGTGCCTATCGACAAGTACTAGACTCACAGTCTAGTACTTGGATTCCTGTCCTTCATATATTCATTGCTCATACTTATTTACGGACTTCGAAAATAAGTGAGCGACCAACTTAGTCTAACACAATTACTATAATTTTTTTTCTAACACTGGGAATAAAGTTTTTTCATGACAAAGTGTGAGTTGCAGGTAAACATGTTTTTTGAGATTATAAGTGCTTTTGGACACGCCTGGCGAGTTTCATGCACCACAGTGATTGTAAATAGCATATTTGACATTGTTAATGTCAACCTTGAAATTATTCCACACATCTAACATATTTAATATTTATCACAGGTCCCAAAAAATGTATTCCATGCTGGCTGAAAGAAAAACAAAAACACGCACTTGTGATGAGGCTAAACCGTTAATGCGGTGTTGCAAAGACAAAAACTTATAACGTACCCTTCTAAAATAAATTTCCATTGAAGTTCCAACCTCGGCCAACAAAATTTATTTTAGGTTGTGCGTTATGGTTGATATAGTGAAGCCTTTGCAATATTGAAACATTTTTCCATGTCACAAATATTATTCACTTGCAAAAAAGGATGCATTGTTGCACAAAAACATTGAATTGTTGTGTTTAAATACCAATGATTAGCAAACTCAAATTCAGCAAGTCGAACCAAAAAAATATTATTTTGTGTAACAAGTGAGGAATAATGGCACACTGAAAGGTGCAGGATTTCTAAATTAAATTACGAAACAGGTTACCACACCACAAAATCAGTTCTAGAAGTTTCAAATATAGTCAAAATAAATACCAATTTATGACCACGTATCTTGTTATTTGTCATTCTGAATCCTCTGGCTGTAGGGACTACATTGAGGCCAACAGTGCACTTTTACATTGTTTACATACTCCTAGCAAGCACTGAACAATTAGTTACGAAGTGTAACAACTTCATCACAGACATGGGTATATTTTAATTAAATTATTAACACACAAGGCTACATAAATGTCTGTTTTAGTTTTGTGTTTAAAGTTTAAACTAAACAAAGCCATAGCCACGCCATTCATATTTTCGGCAGCATGCAACAGGAAAACCAGACAATTTATTAATATTGTGTTAATTTCACACTGAAGAGCCATTTTAGTACATTATAATGGTACTGCTAGTAAATATTGAAACCTCATTTAGCACTGAAAATAAGAGTAAACAACAATTTTAATACAAATGTGAAACTACCTAGTAGACAAGGTAAGGTTGGACTCAATGAACCAAAAATATAATCACGTCTGTTCTGGTTCGGTTCCATTAAGAATAGGTGGTTACAAGGAATTGAGGAACAGATTGTCCCATCACTACTAATATATGAACGTATCAGGTACTAATTGCACACTGTAAGGTAGGTTGTAAGACTTGCCTGTAGGAACTGATGAAGTTGCAGCAGGTCCTTCAGTTTCTCCATGTACTGCAGGGCCTTGTCTCTATTAGCATTGCGGCGATCATTTATGCTCTCTGCCTTCTTGTGCACTTTGTCCGCTGCAGGCAAGCAAAACTTTCAATTATTTTCAGACAAACCTTGATGTTTAGATACTCTATTTACTTGAATGTTAAAACATTTTTATTTTAAATTGTACAATAATAAATAAATTCATATTGGGGGGGGGGGGGGTGGACCCAGGGCACGGCAACACCCTCCGAGTGACGGGCCTTCCAGCTGGGACCCATAGGTGCACGTCACCGCTGAACATGAAATGAGACCCTAGGATGGCGCAACGCTGGAATGAAAGGGCGGGGGAAACTGGAGTTCCCCGAGAAAACCCGCCGGCAAGCGGCATCGTCCAGCATGATTCCCACATTCAATAATACAGGATCAAACCCAGATCGTCTTGGTGGGAGGCGAGCGCGCTAGCCACTGCACTACCGCTGCACCATAATTGTACACTAAAAATTTTCTTTGAAAACAAAAATTGAGGTAAACCTATTCTTGAATAGCAGCTGTGGTGGTGTAGTAGTTAAACTACTCGCCTCCCTCCTAAGTGAAATGGAATTCATACCTGGCAGGGTCATTCCCAGATTTTCGCATGTAGCCAACATTGACAGATGATGTCTTTGTAACAATGGTATTTTACCAACTTCAGCTCGTCAGTAAGCATAGCCATGCGCCTGATTACAACCCAGTTTGTAGTGTTGACCGCCACATGACTAACAACTTTTACGATCAATGGCAAGAATGGATGTACCAGCCTGCGAGATTCTATTATTCACCGGCCCTTAAGACAACGCATTGAAGGCACTAAGTTCACCTGTATGCCGCTAGATGTCTACACTAGTATCGCTTTGCCATATAATCACCAAGCCAGCAGGTAACTTCACACCTCTAAGCAGTAATATCATCACTTAGAAAACTAGTGATAATTACAACATTTATGGTTTAAAATACTGTATTTACCCGAAAGGAAGACGTACCTCAATCTAAGTCGACCCCTTCCTAAAAAAATATTTGAGGGAAAATATTTAACCCTGAATTCAAGACTACCCTGTGAAGTGCTGAAAAAATTATTTAGGTTGAAGTATTTTTTGCATGAATTTATGACAAACCCTTCAAGTAGAAATGCTATTATATGAATAATATGATATATTTTATTTACTTTTAAAGAAAAGCTAATCACAACGAAATAGGTGTGTGTAACATGGCTGTATGGTAGCAAACGTCTAAGGGGACCCCTCTCAAAGTTGATAGGTAGTCTCAGCACTACAAAAATATGTAAAACTGTTCAAACAGTGTTGCACATTTATGATATTTGTGCCTAGGTTTCGAATTTAAGACTAACACTAACCCGAATTTTAGATGGCCCCTTATTTTTTCTATTCCTTTTCTATCAAAAAACCTCTACTACCATTAGGGTAAATATGGTATGCTGTTAGAGTAATGTACAAATATTTTGGGTTGTAAAGTATGGATTTTAAAAACGTTTCGTACCAGTCCAGCTCCGCCCGGCAGACCCGGATCGTGTGGTAATGTGTCGCTCCTCTCAGACAGTCCAAGCTCACTCCAGCACCGGTTATTTAGGGTGAAGTATTAATCTGTTTGGCTTGTGCACATGCAGGACACCTAACCTTCCCCTTCCCCCTTAAAGTTCGAACTGCACCTATTCTTTTTTCTTTCTATTCTGGCTACACAGCTCCCCTTCTTCCCCTCTCATACTACTAGGACCTTAGGCCACGGCTCCGAGCTAGAAGAGGAGAGGGAAGTCCGAGAGGATACGTGTCGGCCTTTAACGCAGATCTACATCAATTACTCCCACTAGTGATATGGGTCCATGGACACCTAACCGTCCAAACCTACGTGTCTAGTTTGTTGGTTTCAAGAAACCGCTCAAGTATTCCTGTTAATTGAATAAATAAGTAAATAAATTATTTTGTTAATTGAATAAATAAGTAAATAAATTATTTTGTTAATTGAATAAATCAGTAAATAAATGATTTTGTATCAGTGGCCAACAAAAGCAACCTTCGTGAAGTATTTGTCCAAAGCACGCTACGTGATCAGGTATCTTAGATTATAAAAATTACAAAGTGAACAGAAAGTTTGTGTTTTGTAGTAAATCAAGTTTTTCAAAACTGTTGCTAGATGATTTTAAATGTATGTGACCTTCAAAAATTTAGAGTTATTCTGATGCTATGTTTTTCTATACAGATATTGATACCACTGCAGTGATACCTCGATACCAATGCCCTTCGTACTTCATTTTAGAAGAAGTAATACTGTTAATAATTAGAGATTGACGGGTACCAGACTTTTTGGGTAATTTTCAGGTCATTGTAGAACCACAGTCTCGGGTCTGGTACTATTTGAACCCAAAAATTTTTGGGTCGGCATTTGATCATATACAGTAGGCTCTTGATATATCGATAAACCTCACCCACCAACTCCTTTTTGTGGTCCCGGTGAAAACCCTATGTAAGTAATGTTAACATAAACCGCTTGTATCATTTATCGCATGAAGTATCGATCGAAGTAATTTTCGGGACCTATCACCCAATACTTCCCGCAACTATAGATTTTAAGCTATTTGTTTATGCAAACGTGTAGTAACAGGATGTGAAAACGTCACGCACGCCGCCATTTGTAACTGCTCTGCAGCACGCTGCGTAACATCTCGCCTTCCCAACACATCTGTCGACAACTGACTGACGTGCACGTGCGAGCAAGCCTGCCTTGCCTACTTCCCCTGACAAGAGGGGAAGTGGTTACCCATAGCAACGAGTGTGGCAACCTAGCATCCCCACCTCCCTCTCTCTGCCACATACCATCCTACCTCCCCTCAAATGCCTAACATGCCAACAAGAGGGGAAGTTGTCTAGCAAAATATAAAGCATGTCCTCCCTCTCTCTGTAAACCATGCCCGCTTCGCTTGCATTCACACGCCGGCCTAGAGCAAAATGTGTGCCTCGCGAACGTAATTTTATTAAGAATATGCGTCTCTCAAAATAGTTGCACCTATCACTTGTATTTCAAAGCAAATGGTTTCACCTGAAAATGTTAAGCAAAACATTTTAACGAGGAATTATTATTTGAAAAGATGTTTTCTTTTGTGATTAAAGGTGGTTTTTTCCAGTAAAGTTGGTGTTTTATTTTATCTGGCGTATAATTTACATGATTTTAAAACTTAATATTTAACTCAAGGGTCAGTATCTTCTCGAATAAAATTATATGCCCAGAAGCATATACTTGAACTCCCCTTGTCACCAAAAATTGTTTGACATCGAGCACTTTTAAGTGTAAAATTAATTTTCAATAACTTCTGCAGGGAAAACGGAGGATTTATATTAAATTATTTCAATAGACATGCATCTTTTGAATAAACTGATAAATTGTAAGGAACTGTTAGAACCTTTTGCAGTCTAATAATGGGTAGGTAAGCACTGAGCCGAGTGCAGTGTAACTTATGACAAAGAAAATCAGATGACTTGGTTATGAATGATTAATTATTAGACAGTGAAAAAATAAATTTTAATCGCCTTATTTATTTATGTCTCGAAATTAAAAGTTTTCTTTGCAGTAGAATTCAAGTAAATACTTTCAAAGACAGGCATGTACCACGCACGCAAATTGTTGGCAACATGTAGCGGCATGGCATGGAGGGGTAATCCTTCCGCCGCCTCCCCTCCTTCACCCATCGCCTTTAACACACTGCCAGATTGATAACTTCTCCGCGCCCTTTTCCCTGATTAAGTCCAGCAGCCCGCGCTGGACATATTTTTATTTTCAGAGGGTTTGAAAGTTTCAGGTCATCTTGCATTTGGTGTCTGATTACAATCAATTACATACGGTATTTTGAGACATTTTCTTTACTTTAACGAGTTTAGATTAAAGTTTTTTAAAATTTATTATTTACAATAACAATTTTTCTAAAATTCTGATATTTATTAGCTAAACTGTATTCACAGATAATGTATAGCTCTTACTATACTCAACATAAAGTTGTGCATTCAGAATTCAAATTTCAAGTCCGCAACAAAAAACTACCCGATCCTACCCGACCCGACAAAAAATTAGTTACCCGACCCGAACTGACCAAACCTCAAAATTTAATACCCGTCGACATCTATTAATAATACATTAAAAACATTTCTCCTAGACTCATTTAAATAAAGAAAATAATGTCTTAAAATACTGTATATAATTTATTGTAATCCAACACAAAAAGCAAGCTAGCCTAAAACTTCCAAACCCTCTGAAAATACGAATATGATACAACATGCAAGTCACATGGAGCACCTGGAGAAGTTATCAATCGGGCAGTGTCATGTATGTTGGTTTATGGGGGTGGGGACTTCTCCATGCCGCTACCTGTTGGCGACACCTTGCACGCGTGGCAAATGTCTTTCTTTTAAAGTAATTAATTACATTATACTGCAAAGAAAACTTGTAATTTTGAGACAAAAATGAGGCAATTATAACTGATTTCTTCACTGTCTTTAATAATTAATCATTCAAAACCATGTCCTCTGATTTTCGCTGTCATGAGTTCCACTGCACTCAGCTCGGTACTTACCTACCCTTTATTAGATGGCAAAAGGTGTCAAATAGCCACTTACATATTATCAGTTTATTCAAAGATGTATATCTATTGAAATAAATTAATATAAATCCTCAGATTTCCCTGCAATAAGTTACTGAAAATGAACACTTATAATAAAAGTTGCTCAATGTCCAAACAATTTTTTGCCGACAAGTGGTAGAATAAAGGCTTTTTGGGCATATAATTTTAATCGTGAAGATGTTGCCCTTTGAGTTAAATAAATATTAAGTTTTAAGGTCATGTTAATTTTATGCCTGATACAATGAAACACCAACCTTAACAGATAAAACAACCTATCAACACAAAAGAAAAATTCTTTACAAACAATAATTCCAAGTTAAAATGTTTTGCATAACATTTTCACGTGAAACCATTTACTTTGAAATACAAGTGATGTTAGGTGCAACTATTTTGAGTGACGCGTATCGTATTTACTTGTGTATAGTGCGCACCATGACTTTTGCAACAAGTTCCAGAGAAAAAGTATTTTTTTAATAAAATTGCACCAAAAATTTGTGGTGCTCTGTTAGTAAGTATGGAACAAATTATTATTCTTTACATTAATGTGTGGTGATTGTGAAGTGTTTAGAAAATACTTCAATTAACTTGGGTGCAAAAAGCAAAATAAAAAAATTCAGGAAACTTTTAACATTTCCAGCTTCGTTTTCCTCTTTTCTCCTTTCTTCTTTTAGCAGTAACAAGCTATAGTTTTTTCCATGCTAGAATGTCACACGACACTTATCTAAAAAAAATTCTTTCGCAGCATCCCTTCTACCACCCCCGCCCCTCTTTTTTCCAGGAACATGGCTCGCTAGCCTCTGCCATGGAAACAAATGGGATGGCGGAATTATCGACCGGCAACATCTGGGTGTTATTACAAGGAGATAGGGGGCCGTACACAGGCCTTGCAGCTCTGGTTTTGTGGCGTGACAGGATGCCATTAGTTGTTTGAGAAAGGGGGGTCATTTTAATATTGTTACACTGTATGAGATTGAAGTATTTTTAAACTCTGTAAAGAAATTCACACTTAATACTCTATGCTTGCTGCAAATGAAATAAAATAAAAAATGAAATAAAAGAAGTATTGCATTGTTACAGTTTTCTGCAACACTTCTTATATTATTAAACACACTAATCAACTTTAATACAACAAGACATACTACCAATCGTACAAATTGAAATATAATATTTTATTCTAACCTGCAAAGTGACCCTCATCACAGAGGCGTCCAGCAAACTGAACGACGCTGTTTATTTTGTCATCATTAGCCTCCATTGTAGTGAGGAAGGCCTCGTGCCTCTTTATGAGGTTTTCTGCCTGCTCCAAGTTTGCCTGGACATAACATAGCATTATAACTGTTATTGGAACATTATCATGTGTGTGGACAAATCTCCCTCAGAATTCCACAAGTTGAATTACAGATATCAGAGAGAAATAAGTTAAAGGGGGATGAGGGAAGCATGCTATGATGTCGTCAATCAAAGATGGAAAGTAAAGGAGGAATAAAAAAAATACTAGGAGAGAAGGAAGTGGAAAGAGCATCAGGTGTACGAAAGACAGAATTTGGCACAAGGTTAAAGATGAGGAACGGTTGAAAGGACCTAAGGAAATAGTTGGTCTTTGATGATACAAAGTGGTTTACGATGAACCACTGTACAGTAAGTCAACAAATATCGAGAGGCAGTGAAAGGGAGATAGGAATGGGAGTGAGAAAGGAATGGGAGAAGTGAAGGTGATTTAAGACATACCGGCGTGTCGTCCTTGCTGAGTACATGCTCCTGCTGGGACAGCAGCACCTCAGCCTGCTTGGCATCGCGGTTGAACATCTGCAGGTTGAGTGACTGCGACAACAATTGCTGCCGGTTCTCCCACATCTGGTGAAGCTCTTCCCAGCCATCGCGAAGAGCCTTCAACCGCTCACGCAAGAACATGTACTGTGGGTCGTCCTGTGTCGACGGCTCCTGCACCATATATAAAACTATCCAGTCTCGACACACACCTATCCATGACAGTCACACACAGCTCCTCTTAAATAATTAGGGTTCTGAGAATTATTTTACCCACAGAATTATCTATTCTAAAATTACACCTATTAACTCATCTACAAGGACAAAATATCAAGGATTTGATACTGAAAAAATAATTGGGACACACTGACAGCTGCTTCTCTGTCCCTCAGGCCACCTGCATCCTGCCTCGTAAACCAACTAATCCTCATTACCCCACAACTCGCCCACCTAGCTCCATGAACACTAGCAAACAGCTCACCTTTATTAGTCACACCATCCTTTTATAAAGCTCTTTTTACCTCTATGGGTTACGCACCCATCAGAGCCACCTACAAGCTACTGCACAATCCAGCACCTTGGTCTGAGACATACTTATTTACAGCTCTGAGAGGGTGAAAGAGATTCCACCAAAAGCAATTTCAAAAGCTGAGTGAAGGAAATTCTTACCAAGGCAACGTAATAGTTTGTATTATTGTAGAGATGGGTTCAAACTCCATTTTGCAGTTATTACAGATACTGGTACTTTATGGCCAATCTTGCAGATAGTGCCGATCAGGGGCAGATTTTAAGGAATTTTAGCACCTGTCTGACGGACAGGTTCTCATTTCTTTAAGCCTACCCGTAACACTTGTAAGTTACCCAGATTTTTAAAATACAACAACTATTTTAAAAAAATTAAAAAAACGTAGTTTTGTATATTGTTGACATACTAGTAATGATTACGCTGCAAACCAAATGCAATATATTACACACTAAAACACACTGTGAAGGCCAAGGTGATGGCGCTTCCTGTCGCCACAGCGGCAGCTGTGGGCGGGGACACGGAGACAGACAGGCAACGTGTGTACGCAAAGTTATTAAGTACAACTGTCACTGGCACATTTTTTTTGCTAAAATTGGGTGAAGAAATTTTATTACACTATTAACAGTTAACAAAAAAATCCATCTTGTTAGTGACTATAAAAATGGAGATTGATTCACGAGATAAACAATTACCATAATGTGCAATAGTTTAGCACCAAAATACACTTTAAAATAAAAAAAACTCACAATCACGCTTTCTTGAAATAAGAATCAATGTTTGTTCGCTTTAACAACTTGCCCTTATAGCAAACGACAGGACCTCTTGGTAAGCTATCAACTCTCCAAACATACACATGGTATTTGCAGGTGTGCAAGGCAGTTATGTAATTTTGGCCCTTAAAACTCCTATACGTACTCTTCTTGTACTGTATGATAATATAAAAATATTTGGCAATCTTAAAAACACCCGACAGGTTGCTAATCTAATTTATGTGATGTTAATAGTATAAAAACAATCGCATATTTTCTGAATATCACGAAACAAAAAGTCCACAAATGCATATTCCGTACTATGAAATAGTAACTTTCATAAATAATGTCACCCAAACAATTGCTACGTGTAGTACAACGTATACCATATTTTAACATGTACAGAGCGCGCGCTATCTCTCTCTCCCTCCCTCCCCCTCTCTCTCGTGTGCGCTTCCTGCTTCACAGATAAACGTGAGGCAATGTTCCAATTCGTTTCTAGTTTCATTTTTTAAATTTGTGTGTGGCATTTTGTAAGGTTTATTTATAGTCGAAATAACAAGATGTTTAACTGCCTAGCATGCAATGCTGTATTATTTCAGTGTTATGATTTCAAAAATAGAATCTGATATGGTGGCGATTTGGTAATTTGTCAACTTCGAAGTTTCCAAAATACAAATTACAAAAATACGTCTTAGATTTTGTGACAAACAGGTCACATGAGCATTTTGTTAACAAAAAGTGCCAATTGGTACATGGCCTCGTGACAATGGAAAAGGGACAAGCGAGTTATTATGCAAAATTTAAATTGATGGTTGTGGAATATGCATGCGAACATGGAAAAAGGGCAGTTGGTAGACGATAAAAATGTACAGTGTTGGTGTGGGGGAAAATATACACTGTAAAAATTGCCCATAAAAAGTGCTTTGCAAGGCAAAATGTGTAAATACCCACAACTGGAATAACAGCTGTTTCATCACGTGTGCACCACTAGGAACATAGTTTATTCACAATAACTTCTGCCTTTTCTGACGCCCTGCCAAATTTCTACTTTTGGCAACTGATTACGTATCCTTCCGCTACACGTAAACATAAACACTGCCATGTGTCTTCTACTTTTGGTAACTGTGACATGCATTGATTGCTGTTTACAGCTGTTCAAAGAATGCAGTCATATTTCCTACGAATGTTCACAATTTAGGCCTATGACAATATTTAGGTCTGCTTTATAACTATTTGTTACACACAATATAGCACGTTACACATAATACACATTAATATTTAGCCACGACGGTGTTTGTTACAACTGTGGCGGAAAAAAACATTAGTATTTGCCCTGTTTTTTATATGCGTATGGATATAAAAATTAAAACGAAGGGACAACCAGTCCAATGAAACGACACAGTAGATTGCATGCAACTCATGTCGCTTGTTTATTGTACGTAGCATTGACAAATATAAAAGGTAGTGGTGAACATGCAAACATATATGCCTACCGTAACACTTATTCCGCTAATATTTACATGCATTGGTACTTACTGGTTTGTAGGTTTATTTTATTATTTATTTAAAATTATCTGGTTGGGCTTAGTATTATTTTTGGGACTGTGGCAGACATTCAAATCACAGAAACGTAAACTCGTTACACAATTTTTTTCAAACACCTAGCGCAAAGGTACAATGTTTTGATAAACAGACAATTTCAACAAGTAACTTCGTTATAACATCAGTTCATGGTTACAAAGTATAAACTTTGCACATATTTGAAATCCACACACATCTGGCCTGTGCACAACGACAACACAGCCACCATAGACGGAAATGGTGGCTATGCCCTTACACACCCGGCAATCACAACACTCGTTACAGTACATTAAATATCCCTGTCCTGGAAACGCACATTTATCACAACATTGTAACTTCCCTAGGAAGTTTCAAAAACACGAGTACGAACATTACATTTAGTTCAGAAACACGCCGTGTCAGTGTCATGTCACCACACAGCACTGGCAATCGTAAGGCACTATGAAAACGGCCCGCCCGCCATATTGCAACAAGCGCGTGGCTAGACCACGTCTGCTAACCTGCAGGATATGTAAGTGTCACGCAACGAGCCGTGTCACGCCATTGCATCTAAAATATGTCGTAGCATCTAAATACCATATAATACGTATTTAAACAATAAAACCTCATTTCAGTTGTAAATTTCAATCTCAAACATCATTATTGTTGCTGCAATTAGTATGAAATGTGCTGTAATTAGAAATAAAAAAATGTATACCTTTCCTACACAGGTGGTACAATCTGTGTGTGTGTGTGTGAGAGAGAGAGAGAGAGAGAGAGAGAGAGAGAGAGAGATAGAGAGAGAGAGAGAGAGAGATAGAGAGAGAGAGATAGAGAGATAGAGAGAGAGAGAGAGAGAGATAGAGAGATAGAGAGAGAGAGATAGAGAGAGAGATAGAGATAGAGAGATAGAGAGATATATAGATAGAGAGAGATAGAGATAGAGAGAGAGAGAGACACACACATGCTCTGCTTCGCTTATTGAACTTTTATTCCGGATGGGGAAAAAAACCAGCCTACACACAGAAATTTGTGCGGATATTTTTAACTGCAGCAATGAAATGTGTTTCCGTCAGCGCTATCTAACCATACAAATATATAAATTGGCAATGTTTACCTTACAAATAGTATACATAAAAACAAGGTTAAAAAAGATTGTAACTGTGAACTATTTCTTACCGGCCATTGCCAACATGTCGCTGCTCTCACTGTAGTTAATTCATGTTTAATACGAAGTAAATATTACAAGTTATATAAGATACGAAAGTAAAGTTTCATTTATTCAATAATACAGTACTCTAAAGTTAATCAGTGATAAATATTGCTGGAATACAAGTTATTGGAACAACAGGTTGACATATTAAGCCTAGTGTGATTTTTCAAAGGTTCAATTCCAAAAGGCCAAAGAAAGCGTGAATGAATATAATGAATTTTCTGTCACCACAGAAAAGCTTCCATTTGAAGTCAGGGAAATTGCAACTAACAAAAACATTCCCGTAACAGAATTTAATCCGGACGTTCACCAGCGACTAGTACAATATGCCGGCGATCAGATTACCAAATTCTCAGCAGCTGTTCAGTGCAACTTGTACTCTTTGGTCTATTCCTTGATGATGCAGTGCAGGACCTTAGATATAATTTTACTATGGCGAGAAACATTTTTACAATTTACCCATTTTTTCCCCACAAAGAGTCGAGTATAGGCAGCATCCTATATATTTACATGAAAAAATGCAGTAATTTCCAGTGATTGATTCAAAGAAGTTGAGATAAAAATTGAATCTGTAAGTAAATTTATATTCAATTTTATTTTAGGGACAGATATTGACATTGCATTTCGCTATTAGCTTTGGCCGATATTGAAACGTTCCTTTGAGTTTACACAATAGACAGTGGCGAGCGCACAAGCTGCACGCGACACAACACAGTAGAGTGACGGAGCCAGACTGGACAGCACGGCCCAACCACACAGCCTTGACAGTCAAGCTGTGCCGCGTTGCCAATTCTGTGCGCGGCCAGCTGGCAGCAGGTATGTTGCCATGTTTCACAAGTTTACGCATTGGAACAAAAACCTTTTAGATTTTTTTACGCAATAATTTCTTCTTGCATTGTTTTTGAAGGAAACTGCTGAGTGCAGCTATTTAAGCTATCATTATAGAGAAAATAAGCCTACACAGCATTCGTTACTACCAACTTAGTTATAGCTGACTTTTTATAAAGCATACTCGTTACATCGGACTTTCACTGTACGTAGCAACACCAATGCCAGTCATATCAGTTTTCGTTTAATTTTAAATGGCCTGTTACTAAAAAATAAAAATATAATTAATAAAGTAGTTTTCCAGTTGCAAAAATAAAATTCTTAGTTTGCAAAAACATCTCCCGCAAGATAAATAAGTGCTGTAAATTCCATGATTATTAAATCATTTAGGTTGATGAAATGATTTGGTTGGACCATTGCCGATTGCAACAGATACAGTACCAATTTTATGTTTATCAGTATCGGTCCATCCCTATATATTATTGTATAACCATCCCCCCCCCCCCCTTTTTATTTTATTAATTTTGTTTTGGCAAAATTCATATACACTGCATTATTTTTAGGTACATGATATTGATATAAAATTATTTACAGCAAGCAGGAGAGTTCAGAATGAGAAGTGTACTAACGGCTGTGATGCGATCGCCATAGTCCATCATCTTGCTATAGTCTTCAGTGTAGTTCTGTATCTCCTCATGTATGCTCTGGTGCTGGTTGAGCAACTTCTCTGCTTCTGCCAATGACGCTGGGGTGTCCTCAGAGGCCACGTCTGTCTGGGTTTTTGTCAGCCACGTCTGGAAGTGGTCCAAATCCCGCAGGAACCTGTGCAAGTCTCCAGCTTCCTCCAGCTTCGAGTCCCGTTCCTTGAGCTGTCACAAAGATATAAATTATGCTATGTGTCTATATGACTAAAGTGTTACTTATGGCAGCAATTAATAGAGTACTTAGGGATGTGATATATTCCTTACGAGGCCAAGAACCAAATACTAAGAGAATAATTATTTTAGTTATAGTGCTGAAACGTTAGGTAAAAAAATGTGAAAAATTGCATTAAATGTCTAAAATTAATGTTTCAGCATAAACAGAAAAACAATTTGCGCAAATCGTATTACCATTAAAATACAAAAAAATTACTCGTGTCTATAGACCAAGAATACAAGTCAAGCATATTATGGAGGGAAACCACAACAGCATTTCAGCGCCTTACAAAAATTTCTGTCAACGGCCTAGAGATGGGATGTTAAGAAGGGTGGACATACCATTTGGGTGAGCTGCTCCCACATGATCTGTATCTGGGAGATCCTTTCGCGGATGGCAGCAGCCTCCTCTGGGTGCTCTGTGCCAATAGCATCTGCTTCCTGCTCCAGGGCATCCAGCTTAGCTTGGATAGCAGCCAGGTCACGCTCCATCCCCGACAGCCGCCGCTGCAGTGTCATGATACCCGTCAGATCCATCTCCAGGCTGTCTGTCGACTGCAGGATCCTCTTCTTGTCCTCTATCCATGAGACAGTCTCCCGACACTCTATGTGGAACGTCTGCACCCCATGGGCAGAGTTCAGCTCCTCTCGCTTGCCTTCCGCCTTCTCCCGCAGCTCCGCCCACTTGTGGTTCAGCTATCAACAGACAAGATCCAATTCCTTCCACACTTGCTCTACACACAGCAGTTTCACATTAGCGTTTTTCATAACAAGGAAGATGCTACTTCAAGATTACTGTATTGTACATACAGTCGACTGTCTGTCTACCATTATTCAGGGGACTACCAAAAAATGTCCATATATGCATGAATTCAGTATATGTATGAGGTTTCCAACATGTACATAAATAAAATACAACTTCTAACCTTATAAAATTTTATATTGAGTACAGTAACAGCTATGTGTTATCTGTGAACAAAGTTTAGCTAATGAACACAAAAATGGGAATTTTAGAAAAAGGGTCATTTTAAATAATACATTTAAAAACACTTCCTTTAAACTTGTTTAATAAAGAAAATAACATCTCAAAATACTGTATATAATTGTTTGTAATCAGACACCAAATGCAAGCAGACCTAAAACTTTCAAACCCTCTGAAAATGAAAATAATATGAGAGAGAATGCAAGTCGAATTATGAATGTCCGTGCACACCTGTTCTAATAGCGCATTGAGAAGTTATCAATCGGGCAGTCTATTCACGACGGCGGGTAATGGGGAAGAGGCAGCGGCGAGAGGAATACACCCTCCGTGCCGCTACTTGTTGCCGAGCGCAGACACCTTACGCCCGTGGCAAATGTCTGTCTTTTAAAGTAATTAATTATATTTTACTGCAAGAAAAACTTGTAATTTTGGGACAGAAATAAATAAATAAGGCAATTATAATTAATTTCCTCACCGTCTTTCATAATTTATCATTAATAACAAAGTCCTCTGATTTTCCCTGTTACGAGCTATCACTGCACTCCTCTCAGTGCTTACCTACCCATTGTTAGACGGTAAAAAGTGTCGAATAGGCCCTTACATTTGATCAGTTTAATCAAAAATGTGTGTATTGCAATAAATCAATATAAATCCTCCGATTTCCCCACAAGAAGTTACTGAAAATGAAATTTACACTTACAATACAAGTCGCTTGATATTCAAACTATTTTTGGTTATCTATTATATGCTTATCATACAATTTTATTCGCAGTGAAAATGCCGCCCCTTGAGTTAAATAAATATTATGTTTTTAAATCATGTTAATTTTATGCCAGATACAATGCAACGCCAACCTTACGGGATAAAACAAACTTTAATCACAAAAGAAAAAATCTTTGCAAATACTAATTCCATGTTAAAACGTTTTGTGTTAAATTTTCAGGCGAAACAATTTGCTTTGAAATAAAAGTAAGGATACGTGCAACTATTTTGAGCGGCGCATAATCTCTAAGTTTGCAGGCACAGTTTATTTGCTCTGCTGCCGGCATGTGAAGACAAGAGCGCATGGGCGAGACTATTTTTTCTTTTGCTAGACAAGAGCTTCCTCTCTCGGCATGTGAGGGGGAGAAGGAACGTATACAGCTGAGAGAAACACAAAGAAGGGTGAGAGAGTGGACGCTAGGTCGCCACACTTATCACTATTGGTAACCACTTCCCCTCTCGGAGGCGTGTAAGGGGAAGTAGAAAGCCAGTCTTGCTTGTCGCACCCCGCCGGTGTCAACAGATGTGACGGGAAGACGAGGCACTAAACAAAGCGCCGCAGAGCAGTAATAAACTATCGCACGCGTGATGTATTTGGCATTTCACATCCAGTTACTAGAAGTTTCCATAAACAACCAGCTTAAAAGCGATAGTTGCGGGAAATATTGGATGAAGGCACCTCAAATATACTTCAATCTACGCACCATGCGATAAACGATACAAGCGGTTTATGTTAAGATTATTTTTATACAGATTTATCCGGGACCACAGAAAATTGTTGGTGGATGTGGTTTATCAGTACATGCGATAACTGTACACAGAATCAACTGTATTCCCATTTACAATAATAAAACCATAGCAACGCACTAACTCTATACATCACAAAAAATAACTGCCAATTCCTGCAATGCCACATAACGTTTATAGCCATGTTTGTTTAAAGGAATTCACATAGACAACTTGGGAGAACTATGTTCCACTAGAAAAGAAAAACTAAGTCAATAACATACAAAAGTAAATTATTAATTTTATTAAACAATTAGGCAGCACATCTGTACGGAATAGGGTGTTGGATAGTGTGTACCTGATTCTGGCGAGCCACAATCTGTTCAGAGTTCGGGTGCTCAACATGCAGCAGCTGCCTTGCCAGCTGATTGACCACTGCCACCCGCGACGCATTCGCATTCATCTCCTTCTCAAAGCCATCGTAGCGGTGCTTCATGATCTCCACGTCCTCTATGTCCTTGGCCGGAACCATTGTCTCCAGCATTCGGTCCTATAAACAAGAATAATATCCTGCCTTAGTCACCACAACCTCACCACACTTCACATGTAGTGATGCATTTATCTCCAAAGCATAGGCTCATTTATTTTTTGGAATCTACATAAAAGTACTAAATTTATATCATTTACCGTAACTACCCTAAACTGTGTTCAACGTTAAGTCTCATTTTTTCCACATCTTAACACATCAAATACTTTAAAACTATAAATGACACCACTATCTTTACATTTTTATGAAATTTTGCATTGATAGACTATAAGTACATAAAATATAGCAAATACGGTAAAAACAAATGACTTCCATTTCCAATTTTTGTTTTATGATGGAGAACAACATTCAAGTAAAGACCTTTACAGTAAAACTTCAACACAACATTTTATTGATTTCACTATGTTCATTTACACTTTAAACACGTTCTCAGCCATGCCTCCAGGTACCCACCTTCTCTCCTATCCACTGTTCGACGCCGTCCGACTCGCTGAGTAGCTTGTAGAGAGACAGAGCATCAAGCAGACGCTGTTTCCTCAGTTTGGCCAACTCTAACAGCTCCTTGTACCTGTGGTCAATGCTCTCCAGACGCTCCAACACCTGTCACCATACAACATAACGGACTCCCATCAACAAAAAAGCACTGCCTGCCTTTCTCCCTTCTGACCACGCACACCAGTACTTACGTAGAGAGGAACATGCCACCTGCAATACACGTTTCCAAATTACAATGATCATATTTTTTTTGCCACTATCACTTTCAAAACTATGTATACGGCATTTTGCGTGTTTAAATGTATAAATTTGTAAGACATTTACAACATTTTCTGCAAGTAACATCCTTAACTTGGTAACCAGATAGTTTTGAATCTCGACACAACTGACTTAAGATGACAGATGGTAACATACTAGTGGCTTCATAATAGGAATTTGTACAACACTTCTAATAAGAGCTACAGCTGCTCTTAGATCACCAGGATTGTGAATTGCTATCTGATGTGCTTACCGATAATTGATACTGATTTTGGCATGTATAGGCCACATGTATGTATAGGCCGCACCAGAAGTTTCTGATGAGAAATTACGAATAATTAATATTTCAAGTATAAGCCGCACTGAATTTATCTATTCCTGCAAATATTGTTAAGTCACAATTTCGTACTAACATAGTCAATTACGACTTAATTTCTCCCCCCTACAAAACATTTGTGACAGAAAATTTTTGTTATGTTGCAATGTTTACCAATATACATACATTGTGCAATTACTATTCCACAGACCGGTAACATGACTTGAGAAAGCAAAATAACAGCAACATGTTGCACAAAATGGCGTCTTATCAAGGTGTACCTTTAGAGCCACAACGGGCATGCAAACTACGTAAGATATCTTTCTGTTGTACAGCAGGGAAATTATTTTCTCATGTACGACATCTATGAGCGAGCTCCAACATGTTTACATTTTACACATGCGGGATGAAGGTTACTATTTCCTTCTTGCAATCCAAGTTATTTTGCCAATAGTTAATTTATTTTTGTGTATTAACAGTCTCACCTCATGGTTAGAATGCATTTAACATAATTATGTAGTTAAACAGTTTCATATACTTCCTCTGAAAAACAAGCATCCACGTCTCCGAATACATGGTTTTTAAAGTTGTTATTGCAATTCATGACCCAAAGTTGGAGACACAGCGAACATAAAAATAACAAACTCCTCTTTTGATTACAAAACTGCCGTTGCGCACCCAAGTAATACTTTAGAGGTACATACTGCATTCACCAACTTGCTCATCAGATCAACATATAAATTGCAAAACAAGACAAATTCTTACCCAAGGAACAGAAATAAATCACCAGATGAATCCTGATCTTGGGCCACACCAGTGGCGTAGGCAGAAATGTATTTTCTTTGGATTGTGGCGATTGGGAGAGAAGGATAAAAGAGGGAGGGGGGGTTCTGCTTTGATAAAGCAGTTTTCCTTGTTAATAAGTATTATTTTACTACTCCCTTCAAAAACTTCACCAGAGTTTACTGTAATACATAAGAAAAATTTCACCTAAATTTGTTTAGATAAAGAAAATAACGTCTCAAAATACTGTATATATTTGAGTGTAATCGGTAGGGGCATGCAAAATTCGCATTTGCGATAAAACTAATTTTTATACAAATTTTTATGTTTCAAAACGTATACTTAATTTTTAACTTTTCGTGATAATACTACAGAAAAGTTAGGAAAAACACTTCAGCTGCAAATAGTTTCATATAAGTTTGATAACCAGTTTTATTCCACAAATTCTCAAGGTAAGATAATATTAATTAAATAAGGAATAAAGAAACTGAGAAATTAGGTTGTACCCTCGCCTAACTTGCTAGGAAATAACAGTACTGAGGAATATCCCATGGTATATCGCTGAGCAGTAAAGATACAGGCTTTGTTATATTTCAAAACATTTGTTCTCTATCAAAACAGAAACACTATATAAGTAGCCTAAATTAACGACAAAATCATTTGTTTAACCTCGTATTACGTTCGTAACATAAACACAAAAATCCATAGAGATCATGCAGCGCTGCTGTTAGTAACTTTAAAAATTTTCCATGGTTTCGAGTATTGATAGTAGCTCTGTGAAAGATCACTGGGGGTCAAATTGCAACATTGTGTGCCTGCGACGAACAACAAATAAATCTTTTGGATGTTTATACAACTGTAGACATACTTTGTTAATGCATCTTTAAATATTGTATTGCCACCTGTTCTGGTTTGGGCCGATATGTCTGGGATGTGGGTGAAGTTAGTTTTGTTTGAATATTTAGGCACTTTGCAAGATATAATTCTCTTTTTAAAATGCTGTAACCCACCATAAATGCAAAACAACATGCTGCAGAATTTTCAAAACATGGCTTGAATGCAAGTGATAAAACTATATTTTGTAAATTTTGCAATGCATCAGTGTCTTGGGACCGTACAGCTTGTGCATGAAGCACATTGAAAATGAAAAAACAAAAAACAATCAGCTGTAAATTTAAATATTATAGTCTTTATGTCTCATTTAACAAAGAGTTACTGTTATTTTCATGTGGTTTCGTTTGTATTTACATAGTCAAATGTTAACCAAAAATATCACAGCTTTCAAAAAAAAAAACACAGATTTTTAAGAATAATAACCTCAAATTCTGTATAAAAATAAACACCCAAGTGCATGCCCCTAGTAATCGGACACCAAATGCACGCTGACAAACTTTCAAACCCTCTAAAAATGAAAATTATATAATGGAGAGAGAGAATGAAAGTCAAATTTTGAATGCCCATGGCCACTCCTCCAGCTAAGAGCGCGTGAGAAGTTATCAATCGGGCAGTGTGTTCACAGCGGCCCGTTGAAAGAGGGGAGGTGGTGGGAGGAACACCGCTCCATGGCGCTATTTGTTGCTGAGCAGATACCTTGCACCCGTGGCAAATGTCGTTCTTTTAAAGTAATTTGTTATATTTTACTGCAAAGAAACTTATAACTTTTGGACCGAAATGAATAAATAAGGCGATAATTGAATTTCTTCAGTGTCTTTAATAACCGATTATTCAAAATCACGTCCTCCTATATTCCATCGTGAGTTACACTGCTCTCTGCTCGGTGCTTCCCTACCCATTATTAGACAGCAACAGGTGTAGAATTCGCCCTTACATTTGGTCAGTTTATTCAAAAGATGCATGTATATTGAAATAAATAAATATAAATCCTCTGATTTGCCCACAAAAGTTACTGTAAGTGAACTTTATACAGACAATAAAAGTTGCTCAATGTTGAAAAAATATTTGGTAACAAGGGAAGGTCAAGTATATGCTTCTAAGCACAAATTTTATTCGTGAAGATGCTACCCCTCGAGTTAAATAAATATTATGTTTTAATATTATGTTTTAACATAATGTTCATTTTCCTTACAAGAAGAATCTACCTATAATCACAAAAGAAAACATCTTTGCAAATAATAAATTCCTTGTTAAAATTTTTCACGTAACATTTTCAGGCGAAACCATTTGCTTTGAAATACAAGCGATAAGTGCAACTACTTGAGTGATGCATAATCTTGATAAAATTTCTACATCCGCCAGGCACACATTTGCTCTGTTGCTGGCATGTGAAAACTAACCCAAGCTGCAGACACTTGGTTTTTTTTTTCCTCTTGATGGACACCAACTTCCCCTCTTGACGGCATGTGAGGGGAGGAAGGAACATGCGTGGCTGAGAGAGAAAGAGAGGAGAGAGAGGGTGCTAGGTAGCCAGGCTTGTTGCTTTAGGTAACCACTTCGCCTCTCGGAGGCGTGTAAGGGGAAATAGCAAGACAGACTCGCTCGCTGCACCACGCTGCAGTGTCAACAGGCATGTTGGGAAGACAAGACACTTAACACCCCACTATACACCAGTTATAAACGGCGGCGCATGTGACGTAGTTCACATCCAGTAGCTAGAAGTTTGCATAAACAACCAGCTTAAAAACGATAGCTGCAGGAAATATTAGATGAAGGGATCCGAAATATGTATTTTGGAGCACATAAGCCATACATTTTTACAAAAAACAAAATTACTAAAAAAAGTTAGTGTGGCTTATATAAGAGATATTGGCATTTTAAAAAATCTTTACTCCCAAAACAAGTTTAGATATTTGTCAACATACAGTACATTTAAACTTAAGTTTCTAAGGAAGGAAAGAATATGAAAAACTTTCATTCGTGCAATTATTTATTCACAAGAGAAAGATATCTTCCGTAGTTCACATACCAGCCGCCGTGCAACAAGTGCACAATGTAAGACGTCATTGCAACATACAATATTAATTTTCGGTCACTAATGTTTTGTAGGGGAGAAATAGTCGGAATTTATTATATTTGTACCGAATTGTGACTTAATATTTACAGGAATACAAAAATTCAGTGCGGCCTATACTTGTAATATTAATTATTCTTAATTTTCTAGAGTCTGATGTAAATGCATTAAAAAAAAAGGAGGAAAATACAAAATGTAACCTACAACTACAGGTACAAAAAAATTACCCTTGCAAAGTTGAAAAGGGCACACTGTAAAGACAGCAGAGAAACAGCACCTTTTCCACATAAAAACTTAAAGTTACTTCATAGATACCTATAATTAAACAAACTTAAGCAAGTACTGTATTCAAATATTTAACCAGCTATACTTAAAATGAAAAAAAAACCACTTTGAACAGACAGTGTGTATACTGGGGAGTAAAAAAAACTTTAAAACTGATTTGATGAAACTAGGTATAATGTCAATGAATTTCTAGTGTTTTTTACGAACCCGGTTGTGTCAGATTCTGATAACCCCAGTACTAAATGTAACCTTTCAATTTTTCTTACAAATAGAATAGTGCAACCATCCTGCTTTCATTATTTAATATTCAAATAAACTGTCTATTCAAGCTGACTTAGCCCACTGTGAGCCATAATCAAAATACAGCAAGACATCTTAGTATAGCCAACTAGTACCCTACCTCTTGCGACTGCCTATCTTGTTCACCAAGCTGTGCAGCCTGCTGGTGTAGAGCCTCTATCGTGGAAGCGTAGTTCTTCAGCTCGTCTGTTACATCCTTATGCTTTTTGAGGAGGGACTGGACATTAGCCTCATCTCGACCGACATCCTCACTCGACACTAGTCTAAGCGTGTCTAGCATCCAGATATCCACATCATCAGCATCTGCAAAGAACTGAGACAACCACAGACTATTGAAACAAACAAGCTCTCACCGAACACAAGTAGAAAATATACACACACTTGTCTGGGAGAAACCATAGAACACTGGAAAATAATTTAAAAAATACACATGTAGCTAAAATAAGTGCAAATTTGTTTATGAAATGCTATAGCTTAAACAGGTAAGTATTAATAACAATGAACATTATAAGGACATTAATTCTGAATGATAATTTATTATCTGTTGTAGTGCAGTAAAATCAAAACAGACTGTCTTGAAAAACATGTAATACAGTATTTCAATCATTAGGAAGCAATATACAAAGTACTGTGTTATTTAACCTATTTCACTGATTATAATTGGGCAAGCACAAACAAATTCTGTACACAAAATGCTAACTTTCTCACATTACTGTAAATGGTGAGGAACATAGAAGAGTTAAAAATTGTTGTTAAAGTCAGTTCACATATATGAAATACTCTTATGTTCAAACCTGAAATTTAAACTTATCCTCACGCTTATACAAAAATTAAATACCTACATATTTCCATAAGGAACCAAATTCTCTGTATTCTATAACATAAAACAGGTTAATTTCAAATGTCATAAATGCATGATGTATAAAATATAAGGAAAGTACAAGTTTTTAACTGATGGTGGGGGGAGAGGGGGGAGGATAGAGACGAGTACCTGATGGAAGTCTACAGCCTCCTCGAGGCGCTGGCGCCGCAGGGCTGCCACCTTGAGCAGCTGGTCCCACATGCCAAGGATTTCCTGGAGACGGTCGCGAATGCGATCAGCCCCAAAGTGCTGCCGCCGCACCAGCTCCTCACCCACGGCCACGACTGCCATCAGCTGTGGCTCGTGGCTCGACATCTCATTCTCCAGTGCTTTGTGCTTCGACAGCAACAGATTGATGGTAGTCAGGTCGTGGCCTATCTCGCCCTGTGAAGCTATCTGCTCCTTCTCCTTCATCCAGTTCTCCTCATCCGCCATGTCCCAGTAGAACTGCCAAAGACGGCGAGACTCCTCCAACCGGGCCCGTCGCTCCACGGCAAGCCGCACCAGTTCTGCATATGCATCCTGTCCACACAAAAATGCTCTCGTGTTACCCTGCACACTAGTCCACATGTCTACTAGGAGCTACTAGCAACAAAGTAAAAACACCTCCACATTACAACAATTCATTGTAACAAATTTAAGGCAATGTATCTATTTGAAAGCTGTTACTATAGTAATATTTACATTCATGACAAAAGAGAATGTCTAAAAAAAACCATAAAACCCTGCAGTATGGTACCTCCACCAAAATATACCAGATTTATATAAGGTACGCAATGATTGATCAACAAGTCTTAACTGTGGTACTCGGTCCTCCAGGATGTTTTGTGGTATGGAATATTACGAAACCTAAACATTTTTTGGTATAGTCTCACTGGTTCGTACAGCTTATATACATGTTATGCAACAATGTTCCAATGACACCTTACAATATTAAGTCTCTCACAATTAGCTGTGTTGATTATTGTAATTACCACATGTATGTACTAACAACTCTTTGTTGTTTGGTTTCTCTATCTGGTGAATGTAAAAAATTTTTCTGATCAAGTCTCCAAAACTGAATTTCATATCTTATTTAGTCATTATGTGTTTCTTCTGTCTCATTAGAATTAGTATCCAGCCAATCTAAACAAGTAGCACATTAAGCTGTACTACGTTTTGTACCTAAGTTTGGTTGGCAATAACTATATCTCATGGAGTCCGTTCTTGTACAGTGTTGTTTTAACCTAAAAACATCTTGTGTGTGGTACCTATACATAAGCTCATCTTCACTTTATGATTCTTTCTGTTTGGTCACAGAGCTTTAAGCTTAACTTTTGCAACCGTTTGACATAAGACAAAATGAGTTTTTAAACATTAGTATTGAGTTTTAAGTTTCAAGAAGAACAGAAAGCACATTAATAAAAGGTTTCCTCTCTAATTGAATTTGCTGAAATTAAAGTTGGTTAGATACACAAACTCAGTTTATTCCTCGACCAACTGAATACATCGATACTGCAGTTAGGGATTTAGTTAAATGATCCAATGCCGAACAAATTCAATGAAAACTTGCTTTTTGAAATGCGAAACTATTTCACAATTATGTCCGATATTAGAGCTGTGATTACTTCTGTTTGGACTTGTAATGAGGACAATAGTTAGTGTACATAATGTATATGGTGACATGAAACACTTCGCAACATTTTTGACACCAAAGGCATTTTAAATTTCCTGCCCACATAACATAGATTGACAGCAATGGCGCTGCCATTTTCAAGAGTTGGTGCAACTGCTTCTGCCAGAAGTGGCCATCCCCACCTAGTCTGGTGCATCTGTTAATACAAAAGTATGTACTATGCTGGATGCATTTCTATCTGCTTGAAAAAGCTATATTGCTCTACTCTGCAGAAGGCTTACATCTGTATCTGTTTTGCTGCCAGGGCTATCCACATTGAAGCCAATTCCATCAATCCACCGTGCTGTACTGTTGCCAGAAGGAGCGAGACTGGTACTGGAAGTCTGCCCACCTTTGGACCCACACCCTCTTCGTCTGACATTCAGTGTAAACCCACCATTCTAACCACTCTGGTCGACTCAACCTCTGCTTGGCTATACACCTAGCTAGGAATCATCATCGCCTGCTCCTCCCTGGCGAGGCAGACTTTAGTACAGAACTTACATGCCACATACTCATGAGTATTACTAAGTGGCAAGTTAGGAAGGCAGCTATTGCCTACGAAGACAACGAAAGCTGTAACCATGTCCAAACTGCCTTCTACAGTAACATCCTGGGAACAAGCTCAAACAGCCCGCCAAATGGAGAGACCGCACAATTTATTTCCCCTCTCACACCAGACGTGACAGAGCCACACCCTGCAGTACATGCCTTGGTCACTGGGAGCGACACCAGGTTGGGTGGCATAGCCAACTCGTTCTTCTGAAGCAGTGCAGCCGCCCCCTGGAGACAGATACCTCGCCTCTGTACAGCATCTCATCAGCCCACAGCACCCAGGTGGCACCAGCCGACCTGTGCCTACACCAGAACCCAGGAAATCGTTGCGTGAGTGCCCTGATAAGTCCGTCCTACCTTTGAGGGCTAAGTTGGTACCCAGACATATCGCAGTGCCAACCATAGCTGACTTTGTACCTAGTCAACAGCCAACCTGACCAGTATTAGTCTCCAGTAGACAAACCACTCAACCTAAGTAACTGAGTACCGGAGCACACTTGACCAGTGCTCATCAAGGTAACTGACTAGTCTAAGCGACACATGTCAACCTATTTTATTAGTAATTTAACTTCTGTTCTCATACTTCAGATAAATAACTTTCATTTAGAGGAAAAGCTGGTAGCATCGTGAAACCACTAAGTAGAAAACACACATATTTAAGAGGCAAAATAACTGCTGAAAAACGGTAGACCTTCAGATACACCTGAATGCACTAGGTACCACTATCCTTTAAGAGGATTTATCAGACCAGGTGTTCTGTACTTCCCCAGATTGCAAAGCCTGGAGGAGGACTAGCAGCATTCAGGGCTGATCGACCTCTTATGGGTAACTCACACAGGACTCAGTAATTTGTGACACCCTCAGTTCAGTCACAGCTTGCAAAGGCCGAACGTCAGGGTGATGATACCACTGTGCCATGGAAGTAGATGCTAGGGCCGTCTAAACATTAACTTCTCTTCTGCTTTGCTCACCTAAGACTCCAAAGAGGAGTGACGTCTATTTCACACTGTTCTTCGCAGCTTGCAAAAGCCGGGTGAATTATACGCAGGGCTTTGCTACAAGTTACAATCCTGTGTACTAGGAATATGCATCAGGGTAATTTTAAATACCAAATTCTATCATAGTTTAAATGCCTTATGCCCAGCAGGATAATATTAGTAAAAGTTTTAGACCGACCTTGCGAGGGCAACCGAAAGAGAATGAATTATTTAACAGCAGTTGAAGGCAAGAACAGATAATAGTGACGCCTCTCAACTCGTTCAAACTAAAGAACCTCTATTTTTCCCACCAATAAAAATCTCTAAGGAACACACTACCATTGGGGCCATCTGACAGGGAGGGGAGTCTCTCCTGGGTCTGGACTGGCCCTGGCACAGGATAGACTTACCGGAGCCCCCATAGCCTAGAAGTCTCCCTAATACTAACACTGCCTCTCCACGCCTCGAGCCAGCAGCTACACCACCGCTCACCTGTAGAGTAAGCACGGCAGCCGGGAAGACTATCTTGCTTCACATCTAACTGGTACCTAAAAAACTGAGGGTAATAACCGCACCACTGACTTTGTACCCCTTTCGTCAGCCTACTAGGACGACTTTATATGAAGGCCGGACACCTTGGGAACTGAAGATCCCGGCCTAGTTTACTTTGGGGTTTAAATCCCCCTCATCTTTGGTGGCCACTAGAATAAAAAAATCCAAACAGTAAGAATTTCCAATGTGATAAAATCCCGACCCAGGCAGGCGTTCTTGTATCCTGCACCGCTGTGATTGTTCCACCGGTAACGCCTTATATTGTACACCAAAGAAAAAGGGTAATGTGTCATGCTATAAATATTATTTTGGAGCTCCAATGATGCAAGTGAAAACGCAATAGGTTCATGCATTGAACCTTGCTAAAGACTTTCACCAATAAATAATATGGTTATGACCTTAAGTTACATACACACATAAGAACACTGCATGCTAGTCCAGATCCTTAAGTATAGCATCAATGGCGCAGTTTAAGCATGTGGAAATATCACCCTTCCGCTGCAGTGCTTCTTGACCTCAAATGTGAAAATAGCTCCACATGCAGAACACTTTTGTTAAAAAATGTTTCTTTTATATCTTACAGTATAATAGAATGTGACGAAGGAGAACTGAGAAGTACCTCGAGCTGCTGGACACGCTCGACGATGATGGCTGGGTCGCAGGGGCGGTAGCCCTCGCTGGTCTCCTGGTCGAGGAAGCGCTGCGACTGCTGCACCACAGCCTTCACACGCTCCCCCAGCACATTGATATCTGCCTCGACCAGCGAGTGCTTCTGCAGAAGATCTTCCACACCCATCAAATGCTTGCCGTAGTCGTCCGACAGCAAACGCATCTTCAGCTCCTCCATCGAGTCCAGGATGTACAGCATCTCCTGGAAGTTCTGCTGGAGTTGGAGCGATAGCTCTAGCCGCATTCGCCGTGCGCGTAAAAGCTCCAGAAGGTAGTTCCATAGTCGTAGTACATTGTCCTTTCTGCAGCAACCCCCAACGCACACAATATATACTACAAATATAACATAGGCTGAACAAGGAATACATGGTAAGCAACAAAATGGCAGCTTGCAGACTAAATGGTTAAGTAGCTTCACATAGGACAAAACTATATATATATTTTTTCCACTCAATAAACAAGTTTCACACAACATTACAGGGCTATTTAAAGTGCAAAACTCAATAACACATTACCCACACCAAAAATTTTGAGAATAGTTAGAAGGGGACAGAATGCATCTACTTGCTCATGTGGCTCATTATTTTTTCTGGTGCGTAGATAAGGGCACTTTTACTGAGACCCCAACATCTCATAAGCACTGTTTGCACTAATGAAGGTGAACAGTTTACCATGTTTACCAGCAATATACCAAAGTAAATAAATGTGTGTATGAAATCTTAAATGTCACAGTATTTACGCACAAACATAGTATTCACTTGCCAAAATCGATCTGCATTTTCACACAGAGAGAAAAGTGCTGCAAGGGGAAGAGAGATGCCTGTGGTAGAAAGGGAGAGAGAGAGAGAGAGAGAGAATGAAAGTCCACGCACCTGGCATTGATGCGGTCGATATCATGGTAGTTCTCTGCCTCAAGCTCCTGGCTGACTGCCACAACTGCCTGCACTCGCTCCTCGTATGCGAAGATGTCTGTCTCAATGGCCTCGTGCTTCTTGGCTGCCGCTTCCACTGCTGCCAGGTCGAACCCAAAGTTGTCCTGGGACACAAGCCGCTGGTTCTCACTCAGCCACGTCTCGCGCATGCTTGCCTTGCGATTGAACCTTGCTGCCAGCTGCTCCAGCTTCTCCTGTCGGATCAGCTCCTCGCGGAGCGCCAGCTCCCTGCAAAACCCCATCAGCACGCACGTGTAAACTACTGTTCTGCCTCTCCCTCAACTCACACTGACCATTATTTTGAACAAATTTCAAACCTGAAACAGAATGGTAATTGCTAGGGTATTCTTTTGCACAGAAAGTCCACTACTTTCACATACAGTAGAAGCAATTTTAGCACAAAGTACAAGAAGGGAGTGACAATATAATATTTTAAAGCTGCCAGGGAATTGCAAAATTTACCTTATAATAATGAAAAATTACTTTAAAGTGAAGCACTTTGTAATGAAATTTTACTTTATTAAACGTGGTCTTGAAAAAGTGTGTAACGTGTATAAAAGTGAAAACATATGCATATAAAAACTTAGTATATATCCTTGAAAACTTGCATATAAAATTTTTAACCAAAATTATAAAGCCAATGTTAACTTTTTACTACGTATATTTTATATACATTGACGTGTGACACTTCTGCGCATTTGCAATGCGTACTTAACTCACCGACATCATGCCATCTTCGAGCACGCTGCTCATACAGGCGCAAGTTATTACTCACTCCTAACAGTGCTATGGAAAACGTGCCCACAGAGTATGTTGGCGCACTTCAAGAGAGACTACAGCCACGTTGGCCTAGATTGTACTGTTCACCAAGAAACTCCAAGAAGCAGTCACACCACTGCCCAATCCGAAGTAAAATTATACAGTTGGCTGAAACACCGGCACCCTCCAGGAAGACCAAGCTAGTACCACAGCTCGCCACTGGAGGGCAGCATCCAGTCTACTCCAGCCTCAAAGTGCCTAACACAGGCATTAAGACCGGATCACACCTCCAGCAGGAGGTAAGAAATGAATATCACTGCCTCAGAAGAAAAGTCTGAATCCCCAAGATCAAGGCTACTTTAACCTCTGCACTCAGCAGCTATGAAGCACCTAGCTGATAACGTTATGTAAAGGCAAGAACCCTGTAACACACTTGTCTCCGCTCCTCCCAAGCTTCTGGGAGACTCCATCATACCAGAGGCTCCTGACTACTACGTTCCTCGCCTACCCGCCCACCTCCTGGTAACCCCCAGTAACTCTTTTGGTAGTAGCTTGCGTCTATGTACCTTCTGGACCTCTACAGCCCACCAGAGGGTATGGCTACATCGTCTACTATCCATCTGGTAGTTGACCTGGCTTAGGTTCCTTAAGAACAAGCCCCGTCAAGTGCTGTCAAATGCGTTTATTTTTTTTTTTTTTTTTATTTTTGCTAGTTTCACCTACACAATACACCTAGCTCTTTCCCAGGTTGCCTTCATCTTGATTTTAATGGTAGGTTCAACTTATGTAACTTACATTAAATCAATAGGAGTTAGTGTGGAATCACACTGTTTTCTAAATACGTATAATATAACACTTATTTTTAACGTTTTTGAGAGTTTAATTTCTGTTAATAAGTAATTTAATAAACTATTTCACTTTTGGTATACGTAACACAATTACGCCTCAGAGGAAAATCCGACAGACATTTAAACCACCAAGTTAGACACACACACACCATTAAAAGGCAAACCGAGTTCTGCCTACAGCAGGTAGACCTTTGGCTGCACCCAAAAGCACTAGGTACTCCATCCATCCACTCAATCGACCAAACCAGGTGATCTATAGTCTGCCACCATTGCTCAAGTGGCCTGATTGGGGGTGGAACCACTTAGGTTTGGCCGACCTCCTGTGGATACAACACCCAGATACCTCAGCGAGGAAGTGACGTGTGCTGCTCAAAGTTCTGTCCACCACTTGCAAAGGCCAGACAAAAGGAATGCTGGGTGTTACTGCAAGTCACAAGTCCGAGTACCTAGAAGAACATGCTAAGGATGCCAAAGCATCCGCTTATCTGTGGATTGTTTGATTCTGTGACTAAATGCCATACTATTGACAGGAAGGTGCACAGAAAAGATAACAAAGGGCCTTACCAGCCACAGTGTGTGAAATAGTTGGACTGACCCCTTCAGAAAACGCAGTAAGCGACGTTGATACCCCTTATTATTTGCACCTCGCAACACCGTTATTTCCACCGTTAATCAAACTACCCAATAGGCAGCACCCTATCATAGAGGCTATCTTGCGTGAGAAAAACATATGTAACCCTAGGCCTTGCATGGTCCTGGTTAAGGGCACCCCTAGTCTACACCCTGTCGTCTTAGCCGACCATGACAGTGCCACCCCTACACATCTCGCAGTCAGCACCAGATCTGCCGCTCACCAACAGCATGGGTCCAGCATCGAGGAGGAGCACTTCTCTTCCTATCAAAGCTACGATATCATGCCAGATGGGGCGAAGGCCTGTGCCATTAGTTACTGATTGTGCCCACCAGACAGCCTACAAGGCCAACATTATATACCAGCCAGGCACCTCAGAAATCTTGAGGTCCCAGTCTAGTATCCCGATGCACTTCACAATTCTGGCATTTCGATATTTTAAAGACTCTCTAAGTGAGCAAGACTAAATTTAATATAAGATAACGCGTCATGTCAAACTTGGTATAGTGTTTAAATCCCTTAGTCTTTGGTCCTGGGTTAACCATAATAATCCCAAAGTTTAATACTCACCGTAACGTGGAGAACCCGCATCCTAGCCAGGTGTTGTCTACGTATTTAAATTAAAAAATCTTGGCGACGTTTAACATATGGTCATTAGTACCATCATTACCCTGGCATGCATCAATCTGGTAAGAAACATAGTGAAAGAGAGTGAGTAGCTTCAATATCTTAAACTATAACACATGAAGTACTATAAAACACTGGAATATTGACATGTACAGATTCTCTCATTGTTGGCAGTACTAACAAGCAAGAAGGGATTCTGTGTGTTATGTTGATGTATTCTATTGCAGTTGGAGATAAATTTCTTAAACTCCAGTTGGTTGGTATATTTGTAAATAGTACTTTTATTGTGAACTTAAAACAAACTTTGTGAAAACTGAAACTTCTGTCAAGCACAATCGGGTGTACTTTCAAAGGTGACAGTTCCACATTGCTCAGGAGCAAGTAAGTTTGAACGGCATGGGTATGCAGATACACGGGAAAGAGGGTATGCAGCAGTCTGCGGGCATGTTAAGGATCAGTTGAAGTGTATCTAGTCTGTACAAAATCTAAGGTAGCACCTCTAAAGGCACTCATCTTACCAAGACTAGAACTGTGTTTAGTTGCCAAATACTTGCCAAATTGATGAAAATTGTTAAGGAGATTTACCCTTCTGGAACTTTAATTGTTTGCTTGGTCTGATTCTACTGTGGTTTTTTCATGATGGATTTATTCAGAATGCATGGAATGGAAAACCCTTGTGTCTGAGATCCAGTCCCTGGTGCCCACAACTTGCTGCGGCCAAGTGCGATCGGACGAGAATGTGTGCATCCCGTGGATTCATACCATGTGAACTCATTGATCACCACTTATGGTGGCAAGAGCCACCTTGGCTAACTCAGCATTCAGCATTGGAGAGAAACAGCTACGATGATGACCCTGGCTTAAACTTGAAAACCATGGAGTTTTAAAGACAGTGGAAAGTATTTTCTGTGGCACTAAAGAAAGTGGATGACTTCTTTTGTCAAGTATTCCTCACTTAGTTGCAGATGATTGTTAACGTATTGTTTTCTGTTTGTGCACAAATGTTGGTCAAGTCCTTGACGTGCAGGACCACTTGCAACAGTAGAACTGCAGCATGCCCTTCCCCTCTATGATTAAAATTGTTCAAGTATCCAGCTTCACAAGAGAAATTCAGATTCTGCAGACAGGGAAAACACTTACCAATAAGTTCTGTGGATTAAATCAATTTGTTGATAATGGAAATATCCATGTGGGAGGGCACCTGCAACATTCAGGCCAAAGTTACGATTTAAAACATCCACTGTCACTACCAGTTAACCATTATTTGACATTATTGCTGATTGACTACATGCATAAAAGGCATCTCCATGCAGGTCCTCTTGTTGTTCATTCACTACCTACCTACATTGGATACTGGTACTCGTACCATCCGTCGCAGACTGAGGCAGTGTAATCAGTGTTTTCGCAATTCACCTACCATGGGTAAATTACCTAGATGCAGAGTTCAACAAACTAGGGCTTTTCTTCACGTCTGTGTGGATAATGCAGGCCAATTCCTGATTACCATGGATAGGCTAAGAGGTGCTAAATCGTTTAAGTCAGACCTCCATTTGTGTGCATGAGCACCAAGGTGCTACACTTAGAACTAGTGACAGCACTGTCTACAAAACACTTTCTGGTAGTGCTGGAGAGAACGGTTGGTCGTCGAGGTGTGTGTGCTCATATTTATTCTGACCACTGAACAAATTTTGTTGCAGTAAAGACAACTCTTGGACAATTGTAGAGTTTTGTGTACTCGCCTGCCTTCTGCCAACAAATGACAGCTAAGCTAGCTGCCGAAGGCATCCAGTGGCACATGAACCCTCCAGCAGCACCTCACTGTGATGGGTTATGGGAAGTAGGCTTAAAGTCTGAAGAAATACCTGACCCATGCTGTTGGAAGCCAAATTCTGACTTATGAAGAGCTGAATACAGTATCTGTTCACATAAAGGCAATATTTAACTCTTGCTTGCTTTGTGTTATCAGTGAGTTTGCTGCCACCAACAAGATTTCAGGACTTTTTTTATCTACCCAAAGCAAAGGGTGGACGCTCCACGCCAGATATAATTATTAGCCGGCCGAGTCAACCAAAGCCATGCATCGAGATCAACCAAGTACAACAGCGTGCTGCAAGATGCCACTACTAGTACAATCACAGAGGTATGAGCCTGGATACAGAGCCTGCCACTGACGTCACTCACCAAGGATCTATGTCACACTCTTTGCAGCTGCTACCCCCTCTCCAGGACAACTCCCTATGCCAGCCGAGCAAGGGGCACGCCGCCAAGCAATATAAATAAAGGGCCGTACCTAGGCTCTTGAACAACCTTAAAGCAATTGTCGGTTCTGTGCCTTCACTGTACCTCTGATGCCAGGAACTTTCAGCTCTCATACCTTGGTCTTCATCGCATCCTAGTGGTACCAAAGACATATCCGCTCTTCAAAGACTTCACCGCACCCTCGGGTGCCAAAGATCCTTCACCGCAAGTTTTGTGTTGCAGCAAACACTGAGACACATACCAATCCCTTCCGGACAAGAGAAGCGCAGTCTAAGTCAGTTTTTTTCATTGCCTCTTTTACTGCCTACCCTGTTAGTCTAGAAGCAGGTCGCCTTTTCTGTAATCTCATGTGGATAGGAGGTAGTACATTCACCATCACTACGTCCATTACAAGAAATAAACACAGTTTAGCTCATGAATATCGCTCCCATAGTCGTAATACCTCTCCTCGTAAACATCAGGTCCATACGAGGGACAGCAGGTGACCGGGATTTTATTCTAACCATCAAACCACCTAACACAATAACAATACAATCTTGGAAGCCCACCCATACACTGCACCAATGTGGTGAACGGTAGAGCCACGATATTAGGATACAGCTTCCTTTGGGATTGAACTGCCAGTCTGAGATTTGCTATTCTCATCATGTACAAGTGCAGAGAGGAGTACTTCTTTGGGCCTGGGGGACCAGTTCCTCTACGACACTCACCACACCAAAGTTGGAAGGCCACCCGTTCTCTGCACCTAGTGTAGTGAACGGTACAGCCACGACACTAGGTACTCGATCCTCTGAGGATCGCCTTGTCACCTTGAGGTTACTCTTCTCATCACACACTGGTGGTGCCGAGAGGAGTACTATTTCGCTGGGTCTGGGCAGACCAACCCTATCAGGACCTTACCCCCCGTGTTGTGACTGTTGCCATTGTTATGCAGCCCGACTAACCCAGCACCCCTGGAGCTGGAGCTTGAGAAAAAGATACGGCATTGGTAGGTGGCCGCATTACGCACACTAATTATGATCACACAACCTACACGTCAACTGCCCCACTTCCGCGAGGTCCGATTATAGAATTATCTTTCCACATGCCCTTAACCATAGTGGCGGTGTTCATAAGAGGGGAAAATGGGCAAAGGCTGCCTCTAAATATCCATTGGAGCTTAACCGCCTTCCTGCCAGGTTCAAGCATCTCAGTCCAAGGGTGCAGGCATCAGAATTTTGCATCATCTCCATACCAGTTTCGCCAACCCACGAGCCCGCTACATTGGAACCACCTACTAAAAATGCAGAGCGACTTCACTTCATATTTCAGGCATACCTCAGTGGCCAGGACAGAGATTAGAGACACCTGCCATCAGGGTACATCTAGCCTAGCACCCACTCAAGTCACTCTGGCAACGTGACTTGAGACCTGTCGATGTCCATCATGCGTCAACCTCTATTCCAGAATCTGATATGCTGGACATTCCTACTTCACGATAGAACCAGTGGCAACTGATCCCGCAAATTCGACAGACATACTGGAAACGTTGGAGTCAGGATTACCTGCACATGCTGCAGAAAAGATCCAAGTGGACTCAGTCTGTCTCAGTGAAGGTACTCTTGTGCTGATCAAAAAAGATCAAACCCCACCATAAAAGTGTAAGTTGGGGCACGTGACAAGTAAACACAGGACCAGATGACTGTGTCAGAGTGGTCTCTGCCAAAAACAGGCCAAGACATTCTCCAGCATCCAACTCATAAGTTGTATCTTGTTCCCTCCCAATAAGGAAAACTTTGTTTTGGTGGGGGAGGATGTTGATGTGTATGTGTGTAAATAGTACTTAATTGTGAACTTGAACTTTCGCCTATCTCAGGCCCTACAGAACTCATTTTCATTGTGGTAAATAAACCCAACTACCTTGACGCACAACTTATTCTTAACCAATGGAGATTTTAACGACTTCCGCTCAATCCCTACGTCTGTTTCAGAGTTGGAAGTTAATTGTTGTCCCGTTAATATGATAAATTGTACTTTCTGCCTTGCAGATTGTTATATTCACCAGCCCACCGTAACAATGCTTAAATATATAAGTGTCAGTTTACTCCCGGTTAGATAACTCTTGTAGTAATTATCGCTTGTCTTTTGCATCCCCTTCCAGCCGGCCGGTGACATCACAGAGGCAAACCATGCATTTGCACCCCTCGCCCTAGGGGCATGAGCCAATCAGCAGCGGGCAGCTGCCTGAAATTAGTATAAAAGCGGAGACGGCCCTCGTCTCCACAGCAGTCTTCATTTCTAGCTCTCGATGCTCAGATTCTGATCAGATTGACCTCAGCTCTCCCAAGCACCCGCCGCTCAGGAATCGACCATCCTATGTAGCTTCCAGCACCTGTTCTTGGACACAACACCCTGCTCACATTGCTTACGCTATGCTTGCAAAAGGGTTAGGTTACGTTAGTTAGGAACTCTCCCCGTTACGTACCCTGGGAACTCTTGCCATCCTGCAGTTACGGACATGTCTGTGGTTGACCATCCTTAAAAGTCTTTTCCAAGGCTAAATCCTGTCACATCCTTGCTTTGGACACTCTTCTACGTGTCCAAGATTACATTACGTTGTTCTACATGTCAGTTACGTACAACGTACAAAAATGAACGAGTTTGTTGCTTAGGCTTCAGCATCATACACTGCATTCCCTTGGTTGCATGCGGGTTGCCTCTACCGGACATCCTAATTTGTGCTTGTAGCTTTCCGGCTGATATTCACACTGTTCACTAAGTAAAGTGCATTCACCACGTGTTTATTTCCCTTACAGGAATAAAACGTGGGTCCACGTTTAATTTGAGTACATTTCCTGTAGACTTAGCACCCTTCCATAGTTACCCTCATATAACATGTTTGCAGGTCATCACTGGGAATTTCACTCAAATGAGCCAAACACTGTTTTTCCACGTACACACTAGCTTTGACGACCCTTCCTGTGAACCCCTTGGGATTGAAGGAAAGGAGGAGTTACACAGGTACACTGTCCTGGATTAAGCTTGTCAGCTTGGTGTTCGCTGGCCTCTCCTCCGCGGGCTTCGCCTGGAGTGTCTATCGTCCCCTAAATTGGGACGACTGGGACAGGGCTACACACGTGTGTCTTTGGACAAGGTGAAGCCCGACTTCCCTTGCGTACCATAGTCTCTGCCTGACTTGGGAATAGGGTGTCCGGCCGTCCTCTGTGCGCACGAGGTGCCACACGTAAACCTGCACGAGTCTACACACGTGGTACAGTAGCAGTAGGACAAGTCCACTTCCCAATGCCCTACTCCCAGAGCAAAGGCCTTAAAGAGAAGGTGCGACAGATACTCTTTGCAACTAGTAGAACGCACGAGTATCAGCCTTCCCTAGTTAATCATATAGCTAACTTAACACCTCATGCTCAGGCACAAGCGTTACGCCATCCGCAAGACCCAGTGAAAGTTCTGGTATCAAGAGAACATGTCAACCTGCTGGCCCAACGGAGTACCCTTGATAGGTGGTCTAGCATTTGAGTCAACCCGACCAGCCTCAAACACCAGTAATTGCTTACCAAGTACCAGCTATTCTACGCCCCACACCTCCACCAAAGCCTCAGGTCTCTGCTCATCACCACACTACACCAGTATCATTCACATCTTATGCAAGTACTGCTCCTGAACAGTCACCCAGATACATTCAAGGCAGATGACATTGTGTTGCCCACGCCCGTTTTTTCGCCACGCTGCATAACCACACAGCCAGTTTTGTACAACAAGAAGGCGCCTGCACCCAAACAGAACTGAACCCCTACACACACAGAAGCGCCTGGCTCAGCATCTAGCCAAAAGATAGGGACATCTTCTACGAAGACATCATAGTGAGAATTTATTCCTGGTACGTCACGCGTCAAACTGATTAGTTTTGTACTTTTAATTTCACAATAAGAAGCAGATACAACAGCAGAAATAAAACTTTAGATTTGATTTAAAGTACCTTAAGTATATACTGCCAGATAATTTTTCACAGTTTTACATAGTCTAAAAGCATTCAATAATGTAGAAAGAAAATTGCATGTATCATACTACAACCCCAACAGAAACTTAACTGCAAAATTTTAGAAGCATTAAGCAAGTAAATATTTTTCATAATGTTATCTTTTTCCAAAGCCTACAATAATAGTAGTAGCCACATACATAGTTTCACAAACATATCTATACCAAAATTATTTTTTATCCAATAATTTTTATAAACATACAAGCAATTTTAAGGTATATGATGAAAAATCATTAATTCAATTCATTTGTTTAAAATCTTTTCCTAACTAAATTATAATATGCTAAAACAAGAAATTGGGATTTTTAAATTTTCTGGTATGTAACCACATAAATGGGGATCTATTAATTACAGGAAGTCAGGTGAATACAATCAATGACGGACATAAGACTTGATGACTATTGAATGATGAGCCATAGTGGGGTTGACATCAGATCTTTCAATCAGTGGTACAATTGTGGAAAAGATGACTATTGCTGCTAACAAGAGCCAATAATATAATCAAAATATTTATTTTATTTAACGTTTACATTAAGATATGAGGGGAAACAACTTTAGGAATGATGCAGTACCAGCGAAAGGTTTAATGTAAGCAATTTGAGTGAGAAAAAACAGAAAGCAAAAATGAGATGGCATGGCCATATACGTTACATGGGAAGGGAAAGGCTTGCCAGTAATTGGTAGAGCTAAAGTATGTAAAATTAAAGGGCCCAAGGAACACTAAGCTGAAGTGGGAAGAGCATACAATGGCAAGAGGATCAATGGTGAGAATGATGGTGGAAATTTACTATGCTGACTCAGCCGCATGTACAAAATGATACAACAGTAGTGTAGTAGGAAATCACAAAATTAATAAAAATTAATCCTAGAGGTCCTAAAAACTTCAACCTGAAACTACAAAGTACACTGCTGCACAAATACAACACCCAGACTGTCACTGCTTCATGGCAGAACACTCACCTCTCGTGCTCAGCCTTCTCAAGCCTCTCCCATGCCTTGTTGATGTCTGAGATCATTTTGCCCTCCTTCGGGGTGTATGGCTTCTGGTTGTTTGCCCGCATGCGCGACTGCAGGGTGAATAACAGTACTTCCAGGTTGCCTTTCTCCACAAACCTGCCAACAACACACGTGCACTACATAAGCACTGCTGCCACAAATGTAATTCAATACATACATTACAAGAAATTTTTATGAGTAGCGTAGCACAAGGTTTTGACTTTGGAACACCCAAGGTGCAGATCTATACCCAAATAAGTACAACTGGGGTCCAAAAATTTTTCCCCCTAGGAAAAATGTAAAAAATAATAATAATAAAAATAATAAAAATTTGCGGTTTAAAATTTTTTTATATGAATGTGTGCAAAGATCTAAGTGCAGAGGCGTGAAATACATATTACAATGCATTATCAGATTTTTAATACATTGTTATGAAGTGTTTTCTGACAATTACACTACGAAAATCAACAAAGGTACAGCCACACGCCTTTAATTCCAAAACAGAAGGAAATATGATAGTAATTTTCATTTGTTATCCTCTGTACTGGCATTTGACACATCTAAAAACTGAAATAGTGCAGAATCTCTCTCACCCCCCCTCCCTACAACACTGCCAGCAGTTCCTGACAAAATGTGCCAACTTGGGTGAGGGTCTTTCTTGAGACTGGGAAAAGCAAGAACACACTGGAAAATTTGTGCTGTTGAATTTCTGCACCATACATGTGGCGAAAGTTAAAAAACCAGGCTTGCACTTCAAAAATGTAAATTTATAACTTTAAAAAATATCTTTGCCAAGGAACAATAAGCATCTAGGCATCTCGTGTTGCTGAACTGCTAATTGTTACATTAATTTCCACTGCATTACGTATTAAAGCAGAGCGTCTAAAATCAACCCAAAATGGAATATTTACATTGTATTACATATGAACTGCAATGAGTTGACAACAGTATCCCACATCATTCCTACAAGCACTCTTAAGGCGCTGGTTTCCCTGGCGGCCAAACCAGCCGGCAGGTAGATTTTACAAGTGTCGCACCTGTTGACAGGCATCAGAGACGAAGCTTGAACATTCTCCTGCTATTTCAGCCTTTCGATGAGAGATGGCAACAGCAGCAACAAGTTTTGGTAAAAAAACACAATCGCCATTCATTAGAAGGAACATGTCTCGCTCCTAACAAGCACAGACTGGTTGAATTAAAGACTAACAGGTAGCCTGTGAACAAAGTGTTGCGGGGGGGGGGGGGGGGTGAGTGGAAGTAAGTGATTACCCTCCTGCAGAGACACAACACAACAGAATCTTATGAAATGCTTGTTGATGATGACCTTCACATTTCTTCCTACTCTCCCCCCCTTCCAGTTAACAACTGTAGCTACAGGAAACAACGGGTATTGCCAAAGAATTGTTTGGGTATGTATTTGCTTCCTTCCTGAACTGTGTCATAAATAATTTTTAACAAGAAAGGCTAAAGAAACTATGGTACACCTTATAAACGTAATATTAATTTGTGGTACACTTAAAACATTGAAGTAGGCCTAAATGTTCTATTCAATTTGAGTCTACATTATTTTATTGCAGGTAGTAGGCCTACAAAGTGAAAAATAAAAATATCCGAGATTGATATTTAAGTTTGATCATTATTCAACAAACATTTGGTTCATGGATCTCTCACATTAAAATAATTATACTATAGAAAATCAACAAGTTTTAAATATTTTTTTCACGTATTCTTCACTGGCTAAAATGTGTAATTTTGATCGTTTGATCAGAATGGGGAATTGATTATTATCAACATACCATTCTGCATATATTGGAAAGATATTAGAGATTGTAATTCAAATTTAACTATTGGTCTGCCTGGATTGTTTGTGTTTCATAACGTTATATTAAGTCTGATTATTATCTAAGATTATATACCTATAAAAATATTAAATTATGAATACATACTGTTTACCACTTTTAAATATTATAGATTGTAATAAGTAATTTTAATTTACAACAGTTCCATAACTCGTAACTTGTTAGTTAACTCAACTTTTCATTTGTGGGGACACACAATGTAGTAGTCATATCGCTTGCCTTCCACCAGGGTGATCCAAGTGTGTGCCGGATTTCCACTGTGGAACACCTAGCGTAATTTTCCATTGTTCATGCATTTTCTCGCGGTAATCCCATTTCCTCCAGCAAAGTATTATCTATATAATATGTTGTATCTCGTGCAATAGTATTGTAACCTAAGATACGTAACAGTAAAATAAATTTGGGAAGTGGTAACCAAATTTAAAACCTAAATTTGTTACATTACTACATGTATTGGTTATATCAGTGAGTGAGGCCATGTTCCAATTGATTTTTTTTAAGTATTTCGCTTTTAATATTTTGCAAGGTTTTAATTGGAATACATCGACATTCATCTGTTAAGAATGCAATACTGCTATTTTGTTGTACTTCATTTATTAACATCTATACTAATATTATAAAGTGGTAACGTGAGTTTATTTATTTGTTTATATGTCTCGGATAATCAAACTACATGGCCGATTATTATAATTCTTTCACTGTTAGAAAGCTACATTCTTCCAGATGGACACAGGCATGTATCAAGTGGGGCCACAGTGGCCCAGTGGCTAGAGCAATCCCAAGTGGGGCCGCAATTGCTCAGTGGATAGAAATACATCAAGTGGGGACGCAGTGGCCCCAGTGACTGGAGCAATCCCAAGTGGGGCCACAGTGACTCAGTGGATCTTAATATTATCTAAATATTACAAATTCGCAAATAGTCGCAAGTAGTCGCGGGTAGTAGCAGGTAGTCGCGGGTAGTAGCAGGTAATCGCGGATAGTAGCAGGTAATCGCGGATAGTAGCAGGTAGTCGCGGATAGTAGCAGGTAGTCGCGGATAGTAGCAGGTAGTCGCGGATAGTAGCAGGTAGTCACGGATAATCGCAAAGAAATAGGTTTTACGGAGTTATTAAAATACATACCTAAGTGAAGCTATGCCAGACAGCTAGTTTTCTATATAAAGACCAAATATGAAGTATTAAATTCAAAATAATTTACGTATTGATACAAAACTTATACTAATTTTCTTGAAATTAGCAAATAAAAATAAGCGAGACTTTGATATACAACGTGTTTCCGAACAACACAGATGGACTTCGGCAGGTTATTTCTTAATGACAGTAGCAATAGCAGAAGTGGGAGTGAAAATGGCTGCACTAGTGCAAACAAAAATTCACTTGGTAAACTTATCTTTAATGAGAATGTATTGTGTCGTGTAGTCATTTCAGTTGCTATAAATTATTTTCAAATGTTTTGCCTACCAAGAACCATAAATTTAAAGTTTAGTTATTTTAATGCTTACCTATTTAGTGACTAAGTATGTTGGCTACTAGAAATTATAAATTATATCTAAATTACAGTACGCTACACATTTTAACCAAAATCAGTGCACCCCTCCCCAAAACCAGATACACCCCTCGTGGAATGAAACAGTGAAGCTGCACTCACTTGGGCGGCTTCTCGACAGTGCGGTAGTTGTTGAACTGAGCCAGCTGCTGCTGCACGCCGACCAGGGAGTTGGCAAAGTCGCGCTCACCCAGTGCCGCGATGGTGCTCTCGATCCAGCGAAGCAGTTCGGAGGTCAGGCCCTCGTACTCCTGTATCATGCGGTCGTTCTCCATTGCGATGCCTACTACCTTGCCGATACGCTTACCCTGCACCGTCTCCTGCTTCATCTTGCTGAAGTAGTGGTAGTACGTCACCACGTACGTGATTATGGACTTCTCATCGGGGTGCTCCACAAAGATATCTGTACACAAAACACAAACATTATTGCTAATCACACATCACCCCTTCCACCAAAACAACAAAATGTTAAGGTTTGGCTTCAGCCCTTATGCAAATATGATTCATTTTCATGTCAATTGCAGATTCATAGCTAATACTAACAATGAACGATTATATAAAATTTACATTTTACGAGTTGTTCAATATTTTTGTGCATAATTTTAATTGTGTGTTATCTGCTTGTAAAATGTCGAGAACACATTTATATATTATCAATAAGTACGCTGCCTTTTTGCAAGCAGAAAGTAACAGTGAAAATTTGATACAAACATATTAAACAACAAATAAATTGAAAATTTTCTATATTCAAACACTTCCAATAATATCTTAGAAACTTAAATTAAGACGCCAAGAAAAAATTTCTGCAAAAGAGGTTAAGACGAGCCTTAAGGGTAACATTCTTCAGACAGCGGTGAAGCAGATACTTTGACTTTTTAACTTCGAAATAAAATTGCAGCAATTATATCTTTTATTATGTTGGGGACAGCAAGTAAGTTATAATTTTACCTTTACGAGTTTCTGTTATTTAAAAAGTTCAATTGGTTACAGGATTTTCTGCATTTTTCTTTCTTGCTGGCATACTAACCCATAATGAACTTTCTTATCATCATTGTTTAAGTTTTGAGACACTTGGTAAATTGTGGGCATAGGCATTACTGTCACAACTTGTAAAATGCACAGCATATTTCTTCCATCTGTACATGAGAGTTGGAGATCACATAAAGTTGACGCCGGCTAAGAGCCAGCAGCAGTAAGACCATAATGGCACTCGCCGCTCACAGTAACACGTGGGTAAGCATGTGCATGCAGCTCGCTACGAAGACCAACTTTCCCACAACAAGATAATTAATCTCAGAGTGCTATGTATTTCTTTTCCAGGGTAAAATACGTTTGTAAAGTGTAATATGTTAATTTCATGGCCTTGTGTAATGTTTACCATTTCAAATTTAAAGTGTGCACAGCACCGAAGAGAAAGACAATGATATTAGGGTTAAGACACCTTTCAAAGACATTTAAACAACACGAATTCATAATTAACAGTCTATTTGTGAAAATGTTATTGAAATGCTTTTGGTGCCATTTCAATTCAATATATTAATATTTTACTCAGTGTGCATAGCACTTCCGCTTGTGTGAATCCCACGTGCGACCCCCCCCTGCCTCTGGGCAGTCGTTCTAGGAAAGCTGGCAAGGTAAGACACTGTCACGTACGCACTTCATACTTTTGCACTGATTTAGATTTCGATAGTTTCATTTAGTATACCGGTTAACCTTTGCTTTGCGTACGTTTTGCCAGACATCACCAGCATAATGCTATCCGCTTAACTTAATTACGTGCAGCATTGTGGCTTTTTGAATGTAATTTTTGTTTGATTGCAGTATGCAATATTAAAGGTAATGTCAATCGTAATTATTTAAGGGTTTTTGTCATGTGTAATTGTTTTATGGCCCAAGTCCATATCTGCGTCATTGCCGCGTTAAGAGGGCTAATTCTTGTTCTAGCTTGTGCACCTTAATTTATCTCAGGGTTGTATGTATTATTTTCAGTCAGGGTTCTTGTATTTTTTGTGTGATTCTTTTTGTTCATAACCACGCGGTCAATTCCCGTACTTGTTTCCCGCCGTCTGACACCTTAAGAACTATTGTATGCTCGTTTATTGATGGGAATATTTTTGTTAATGTCCACATCATTTTGGCTGATGATTCTTGAAAAAATTTACAGTGAAATACTGTATTTTCACACCTGCTCACATGGTCCGCTACGACTTCATCGCATCCGCGCCATCTAAAGATAATTTCACACATCTGTGCATTTATTTTGCCTGCTCATAACATGTCCCAGGTTCACCCAGTTTTATTTTGTGTAATTAGTACGGCAAGACTCTTTTACACTAATCCACTATGTGTATGACCTTCGCCACACACCACGTGGTTCAGGGACGAGTAGGCGTTAGTTGCGTTAATAGCCGCACGTGTTCATTTAATACTCCGTGTCCTGTATTTAGGCAAAACTGCAGTCCATCCTAGAGACTGTACGCCCCTTGCCTTGTGGAGGCTGTGTTCTCACAGTCGGAGTGTGCTAGTTAAGTAACGTACTTGGGGAATCACCCGCTGGAATTGGCTAGTCATGTCCGAGGAGTAACTTCATAATTCATTTTTGGCACATTGTAACTTTGGCTTAATAAATATACCTCACAGTGTAAAAGTTGTAAGTCCCTGTAGCGACAGTACCTAGCCCACCAAGTGTTTTGGTATATAAAAAGTGGTTTTGTAAGTACGCATGGGTGAGATGAACACACAGAACACACAGCATCCCCGAGATCTCAGAGTCTCAAAGTGCGGTGTGTAGGAACCACCGCTAGCACCCATCAAAGCAGGTAAAAGTGTATCATAATCGTCTCCATGTCTCACCCGACGGCGTCAAAGTTTGTTACGGGAAACTAACTGTTAATTTGGAAACTCACCTGCACATTGTATGTACACATTACCACACCAACTGTAAAACGAAAATGAAAAAAATGTTTTGTTTCTGGCACTGGTTTCAAAAAATTACAGAGGCTATGTACACAAACTTGCTTTCACTGCAAACTTACCTTCTGCATCCAAAAGTTTTGTGAGACCCAGCTTATCCTCTGCTACATTGAAGGCATTATTAAGGTTATACATGGCATTCGATTTGGACAACTTCTCGAACTGTATCAGGTCTGGCCTGTGCTTGTGTATGATGGCGTTGAATGCGAGACCATCTCGCCACGACGTCGTGAAGTTGCGAACGTTGACGTTGTGGTACCCTGCTGTCTTCATTTGACACCATAGCAGTAGTGCATCTTTGGCAGACTTTGTTTCTTGGTTGTCTGTTTCTTCTATCGTTATGTCTTGTATCTGAGGAATAAAAGAATATCTACAGAAACTGCTCAAGCACCAAGATCACTAGTTGTTCAGCAATGTTCAAATGAAAATTTGTATGAAAACAGGAAATATTTATCAGCATGAAGATAGTTTTAGAATGCTATATATATTTTCAGTACAATAAAAACAATTTTAAATAAAAAATTTCAGCTCAAAATTTTGTTTAAATTCTTATTTAATAGACTACTTGCAAGTAAAAATTTTCCAACAAGCAACACTATATACCTTTATAACAAACACAATTCTCAGATTATTTGTATCTATTTTTGTGAAACTTCCACATGGACGATTTTATTATATAACTACTATAGTTTCAATTTCTGTTAACCAGCATCTTGAGCGAACACACATTAAATCACCAATTTAGAAGCTGAACTACTTCCAACTCAGTAAATTTGGTGTACTTTTTAACTGTTTTAGCCTTATGCAGAGAACTAGCCAGCACCACTCAACCTACTAAAGTTATCACTGGTGCCTATCAACAGTAATATATATGGCAAAATTGAAACTGACTAATGACATCTGTAGATTGACGGTAATGGCAATAGGTTGCCGTTTAATTTCACAACACTTAGTAATGTTTAACTCTAATAATACTCATGTCTCATTAAAGCATAATTTGTTACTGTTTAAATGTACTACACATTGTTTATACCCAACATAGCTATGCTAGACTTACGAAAAATTGAAAATGGTTTCTTACTTATATAATAAAACAATGACAGTATGAACACTTTCTGATGTATTCATTTTCACAAAGGACAAATATTTTACAATACTTTTAGATTTATGAACCATGATAAACATGAACACTCGCAAAAAAATTTAACATGGGAAAAATTTTAACATATATTTAGTAGTTGTACAGCCAGAACAAACTTAAATAATAAGTTATAATTAGGTATTTGAGTATTCCTGGAAAGATCACACCCATACTTATGTATATGGTAAAATATGATTGACAATAATGCTGACCAGCAGGTTTACTCAGATAACCCCACCCCTTTAGAAACATTCTGTTGTTGCTTTGCTTCCTCCAGGTAAGATAGGCACCCAGTAACTATGAATGTTGCCCAATCCTTCCTTTCACTCTCCATACATCATGGGACTGCAGTGGTACAGTGGTTGGAAAGCTCACCTCACACCTAGGCAAACTGGGTTCAATTCCTGGTGGGGTCACACTCGGATTTTCACACATGAGAATTGTGCTGGACGATGCTGTTTGTTGGCAGGTTCTCAGGGGTAGTCCATTTACTCCATTCTTGCAATATGGCACTGGTCCACACTCTCCTCACTTCACCCTAATCAGCTCTCAAGACCTCTATGTTAAGAGCCACCCAAATCACTCCACTTCATACACATCACGAAAGAGGAACATCACATTTTTAATTTTATTGTACTGTGTTGAGAAAGACGCACGAGACTAGTGTGTATCGCATGCTTGATTAGAGAAAGAAAATATTTTCCATACCTGGAAGCGAAGAATAATGGTCCAAATGAGGCCCAGAGACAGTCTGGGGTTCCCATCCACTATGTCGTGAGATCCCATGTTCTCCAGGTGAACTCGCTGCTCCCTGAGGAACTGCAGGGCCTTGTCCACATTCTCCAAGCAGTGAATACGCATCTTGCCTTTCGTGGGACGAGGCTGAGAACAGACGGGACCACTGAAGGAACTGACAGTGAAGCCAGAAGTTATAGGCTGTTCACAGCTAATTTAACACTTTTGAAATCAACCTTTCAGAAATGTCACAGACGGTACCAACATTCACACTGACTGGCATGCACTCAGTAAAGTTGGCAACAACTGTACGAAAGTAGTTTCGGGCCTAACGTTGCATTAGATGTGTTATGTACACATTTGTGAACACTGAAATGATTTCTTGGTTTTTTTTTTAATGCAAATCTGTACAATATTATTTTTTTAATATATTCACTTGACCAATGCATGACTAAAGTGATCAAGCTTATGCCAGGAAGAATACACAATGTGCAAATAAGTATAAATTTTTAAAAGGGCTTTCAAAAGTGCTCACTTTGCCATGAACAACCTTTTACCAAGCTGAACAATTTTTAAACTTCAACTCACCAATCTCTCTCCAGAGAGCACTTCCAGAAGCTTCAGCAACATTTTGCCGTCGCGCATGTCCACATAGAGGTCACCTATGCGGCAATTTACTCTTACCAAGTGTGAATTTACCCATTTTTGGAAAGTTTTCTTTTGTACACTCTCTCGTTCGTCTGTAAAGAAATTGAACAACAAATCAATTCACATTCACCAGTTAGCAAATGAACAGTACTGGAAAATTTTTTCACTCAAAGTTGTAACAGTATAATACATTTTCTTTCAATATCACAACGCTAATGTCCAAAAATAAATTATTACTACACAGAAAAATTCACAGCCTTTAAAAGTTTCTGTTTAATGCACACCTAACTGTAGGTAATATGGATTAAGATTTTTAAATAGTCACCAACCAAAAATTGCCTAGCAAACATTAAGCTCTATGATTTATGGATTATGTAAAAAATCAAATCACGTGCTTAAAATATTTTTGAGTTTTTAAATTTTTTTAAATATTGGTATTTTAAAGCTGAGTGGCTGATTAGAAGAAATACTACATGCCACACTACACTCTTACCTCTAAAAGTCTTATCACCCATTCACAGTTTCCCAGGTTTTAAACCTACATCCCCAAGGTTTGATGAAAATGCCTTTGTAACCTTTGACACTGTCACCAATTAACACTTACCACTGCATTTCAAAATTAAATACAAATTAATGGTTAATAAAATAGACCTATTCTTATATAAGTTGACTACAGCGAGATAAACGTGTAGATATTAAACATTTTGTAATGCTGGAAGTAATCAGCAGGTATAAAAGGATGTTCACAGAGAGGCAGCGAAGCTTGAAAGAAACTTCCCAGCACAGCTCCATTCTCAGAGTAAAGGCTTTTTTAATAGCCAAGGTACACACTTGACAGGCTCATTCTGCTCTGGTCCTGTCATGCCACTGGCACAGATAAAATAAGGTATCTTGTCTGCGTGCAGCATTCTCACCTGTTGCCATCACCTGCTCAATGTACATGAAAAACATACAAATTTTTAATGCTTGAATCCTTCAGGAATAAAATATCTTGCAACTCTCTTCTGATTCAGGCACAAAGTTGTTACTCCGAAAATAAATGTTCACATAAAAACTGAAAGCTTTCATTAAAAAAAAGGCATCACTAATCTGGAACCTCAAAGGCACTCAGTGGGGGAATACCCCGAAACAAGTAAATATTCAACAAGATACGAAAAAAATAAAATTTTAAAGCATTGATTGAAAAAAATTTCATTGAAAGTTTTGCAATTGTAACAAAGTGTTACAATAGTTTCTGAACTAACCCTTACTTTGAAGAAAATTTTAACATAACAAAAAACTTTTTGGACCAAATGTCACACCAGGGGACTTGGAAAAAATATACCGCTAATAGTTTTCAGGTAACTACTGAAAACAACTAAATGAAATATGATATAGTCTTGCTTGAAACTTCATTTGCAATATGTCAACATGTTTTTCATAGATCATGAAATAAGGCAGCATATTAGGAAACCTCTAGTATAAATAAACTTCCCTATTTGAAACACAAACAATAAAAGAGAGAGAGATTTTATATATATATATATATATATATATAAAACTCAAAGTTGCATTTCAGTGTTTGTGTTTGATGTATGCCCATGGTAACTCGGCACTCGCATTCCTGTTCAGCTACACTTGAGCATATGACTGTGTGACTATGCACATCTGCATTTGACATATCATCTATGAGAAAGTTGGCATGTAAATGCCCTGAACAAATAAAATGAATAGTCGCATATAGGGCCAATGGAGACAACAAATAAAGCCACAACCATCAAAACAAGCACAACCACTCCATCTGTTCAATTGTTGGTAGCCAAGTTAAATTGTGAATGTGATGATAAAAGATTCCAGTGATATTTGCTTGGTGAAAAAGACTAGACCTGCCACACTCGTGAGAAACCGCGCAGAATATGTTCACCTAAGGAAATTCTACGCTCGAGGTATGGAAATTTTACATCCCCTAGTTTCCGATGTATTTTTCGTTTACTGTCCCTGAAAGATACTGCAAAACACTAAACAAGAACACTTAAACCATTTGTTTCCAATTATAATTGGCACGTACTCCCAGAAATAATGTTGCTACACATTGCCAACTAGTTTCAGAGCCAGCACCAACTAAGTTGGCAGGGATGACATTGTGACAGCTTGTGGAAAAACCTCTCAAAATAATCTGCAAAATTTCAAGCTCCCTGTTGTTTCCAACACTAAATTTGTGTAAACTGCACGTGAAATTGTAAAGATGAGCTCCACCATTTCCTCACTCACAGGCAGATGGCCTGTTCGACACCCCAAAAGATGCTTTATTTTTCCTTAATATCAGAGCACCACTCACGAACTGCATGCCCGACGAGTAGATAAACAATAGAATTTGTTCAAATATTTCTTTCTATAAAAATAACATACTCGTGGCCATGTAAAACCACGAGACAAAACACTTTCTTTGATGATATAAGTAGTTTAAGATTAAGTGAGCACACACTAAATCAACCTTTGGAAAAAATCACTACCCCATAACTGCACACATTTTAACATAAGCAATGACCACAATAATCACAGTAAAGTTGGCAGAAAATTAGGAATAGTAACTCCAGATCTTAAATACTTTCTAGACACAATATTAAACATTAATGGCGCCTGAAATGCATCACTATTTGATACACACAAAAATATAAAAAGGTACAACAACACATTTGTATTTCTAATAAATTCATAACATCACTTGGCTAATGTAAAACAATAATAAAAAAAAATGGACCTAATAACTTGAAATGTTACATGTTCACAATGAAATTAATTCCGTCTATTTACTGTTCTAATGGTTGTTCCTTGGTTGGTTATTGTTAGACTTTGAACAATGTGATGTGTGTAGCAATTCATAACACCAAATACAAAATATTTAACAGGAAAATATAACCCACTTAAGCACATTTATCTACTGTCAAAATGGTACATTTTATAATTGCTTTTTGTGAATTTTGACTGTATCTGGTTGCGGGAAGTATACAACATTTCACGCGACATGCCGACCTGACCAGTGTGTGTACAAAGCTGGTTATAATATAAAAACTTTAAGAAACTTAGGTCGAGTACACTTAATTGCCATACTGTTTAGCAATTCTGGAGCTTCAATGGATGTGTGTGGTATTTACGCGACCATCAAAGAATATGCTCACTTTATGGTGGCAACCTTTTAACCATTTTCACTCATTATCACTCCTAAAAGTGAATTATATCATTAATTTGTAGCATTTATAGATGAGATGTGCTGAAACAAAATGATTGTATTTATCTTGGTACTAATTTAATGTAACCAAATTTCATTACAAACCACCTATGGCAGTTTGTTGTCAATGTAGACACATGTGGCTACCACAGCACACATTTCACTAACGCGTATCATTAACTTATGCTCTGTGCTATACAATCGCATCTTCAGAGGATATTATGACACACATTCAAGTTAATGTAGGCGTTGGAGTGAAATTATTCCCCTCGCTTGTTATATAAAAGTAAATAAAGATGCATGGTCTTTCTTTTAAAAACTCTACAGCAACCTACTAATATATTCTACGAAGAACCTATGATTTTTCAATAACTATGTTAACACCATTATATATTATTACTATTATTGGTTTAACAGTCATGTTAAGCTGGAAATGCAGTCTAAAACAAAAAAATTACATGCTCAGGCATCACCATACAACCAAACCAATAAGAACAAATTTTACTTAACAAAAATAAGTAGTCTAAATGCAACATGGTTTAAATTTTTACCACATCTAATTGCACTACATATAATAATATTTACTGAAAATCACATGGTAGAGCAGAAAAACATTTTTGTATAAGTAGGCTTAAATGAAAGTGTAACAAAATTAAGATTTTTATAACCACATCTGAACAAACACACTAATAACTATTCCCAAACGTAATCACAAGCTGAGCAGAGCTGTTATCTTGTTTACAATTTACAAAATTATGACATCACTTCTGGTCTGCTACTTCCAATTTATAAAAGTTTATGCAGTCTTAGCCTAATGAAAAAGTAATGATTTAGAAATAGCACTATTACATAAATGTTTAACTCTCCATGGGGCACAATAGATCTGAGAGATATGGATAACTTGTTAATATTTTGTTCTGTAGTTTTGTAAGACGGGCTGCAAGTCATCACCTCTTCCCAGTATCTTCTTGTGACACACACCCCTTTCCAGTCAGTGCTGTCCTAACCTTGGGCCTGTTGACACACTCTGCTTTTTTTTTTAATCTGCGATATACGTTGTGCCTTTTTAATTAATATTGTTGATATCTATAAGATACATTGTGACCTTTAGAGAGCATATGTCTGCAGTGAGTGTTTATTACTAAAACACGTTTTGACTCTGTAAAATGGCTGCCATGAGGAAAAAAACTTAAGACATTAACAATACAAATGATTATCATCAAGTCATTATGATGAATATGTTCAACAAAAGTGAGTACGATGATTATATTTGGGGTTCAAAAAGTGATACGGATGACAAAGTGGAAAATTGCAATGAAGAGAGTGATTTTACTCAGGATGATAGATACTGATGAAAAAAATGTGAAGTAATAGCAGTCAAAATTATTTCATTAGGAAAGACAAAGTTACAAAGCGGAGAAATCAAGACCTTGTTCTTCTATTCTGAACAGATCACACAATCTACAACTTTCACATCTACCTACAGTAAAGGAACATGCCAAAGCAGCAAACATGGCATTCAAATCCTGAAACTTACTTATAACAGACAATGACGTTGTTGAGTATACTAATCAGTACACTGAGTCAGTTGCAGACAATTACAATCATGACAGACAATCAAAATGCACAGACAAAATATAAATAAAGACTCTCATAGGACTTCTTTATTTAGCAGGAACACTCCGCAGCAATCTGAAAAGTTTGGAAGAGTTGTGGGGCTCAGATGGAGATGTTGAAAAATTATGCCTTGTGATGAGCTTGAAACGTTTTAAATTTCTGCTTCGTCACATCAGATTTGACGACAAAACAACCAGTGACCACCTTGCTACTGTTAGAAAAGTTCACACATTTTTTGTTGAGAATTGCCAAAAATGTTACTCTTTAGAGGAAAATGTAACCACCAATGAAAAGGATTCAGAGGAAGATTTTTCAGGCAGTACATCCCATCAAAACCTAACAAACATGGCATTAAAATATTTGCTTTCGTTAATGCCATAATGTACTATTCCTACAATCTTGAGAGATACACAGGGAAACAAACCTAAGGACAATATTGGTTAAGCAAATAACACAGTGGCTGTTCTGAAGACTCCCAACCAGTTTACAGGAGTGGACGAAACATAACGTGTGGTAACTGGTTCTTCTACTAAGAAAACTTGCAGAAAGAAAAACTGTCTTTTGTTGGAACAGTGAGAAAGAACAAGAAACAACTTCCACCAGAATTTGTTTCAGTAAAAGGAATATTAGAAACATCCAAAGAAAACCAAAAATGTTATGTTTGCCAGCTTGCATTTTGATGATGCCACTGATAAAGCAACAGAGGATCGAAAAAACCTGAAATAGTAACATTTTATAATCAAACTAAATCTCGAGTAGAAATGGTTGATAAACTGTATGCACCTTACAATGTTCTGTTTCTCCGATGGCTAATAGTCGTTTTATTTGTTTTATTTACTGTATTCAACATAGGTTGCATAAATGCACAAGTAGTATTTCTTGGAAACTGGAATAAACTGAAGAGCAACAACAGAAATTGCCAGTTCTCTTCAACAAAATCTCCAGAAGTACAGACCACTAATCTGAACATGAAGAAATGTTAAGATCAAAAGGAAACAAATGCAAGCGCTGCACAGCATACTCGCATTAAAGTAAAAGACAGGAGACACTTAAAATATCCCTGTGTAAATTGTAACTAATATTTTTGCCTGGAGCATGCTGTTATAATTTATAAGTTGTGTTACAATTAGTCTCGCTCCAACAATAATGATAGTGGCTAGCAAAATTCCTATAAAATTTGTGATGAACACACAAATTTGCTTTCATAATTTGTAAAAATGTTGAAGTAACTTCTCGACTTACAATACTGAGTGAACTAAAGATTGACCTGATTTGCGTGTTACTTCTATTGACGCCAGCCACTGACCAGCAGCACTCAGCCCACAATTGCGCTAGCCGCCAAGTGTAACGTGCTACACCAACACGTGGCTAATTACCGCCACACGCCACAGACTTCCCATATAAAAATTGCTACTTCATTTCTTTGACATCAAGTTTAATATGTTTGTAGGGCACCATGTTTGTTTTTAAAATTTGTTGTGTATTTGAGTGTTATTGTGTTCTTTTCAGTTGGACATTTTGAAACGTGAGCTGCGCTAAATATGATAAACATATTTCAGGCAAATGGCAGTACAAAAACATTTTAAAATATTACCAGTCAACTATAATTTAATTTCTGTATTTAAAATATACATTAATTTTATTATGTGTCATTTGAATTTGCCATTACTAACTTTCATGATGCGTGCTCGCAACTTCCGCTTGTGTAAACCCCGTACGCCGCAATGATAGGTCCGCAGGGCCCCTGCCTCTAGGCAGTTGTTCCCGAGAAACTGGCTGCCAGGTAAGACACTGTCTGTATGCACCTCAAACTTTTTGCACTGACTTAGATTTCAATAGCTGATTTTAGTATACCGGTTAACCTTTGCTTGCGCACGTAGCCAGAATTGTCCCCAGCATAATGCTATCCCGTTAAATAATTTAATTGCAGCCCTTGTTAGCTTTTAATCATGTAAACGATGAGGAGTTTGTTGTATCCACGGGACACGTGTGAGCGAAGCTGGTATCGAATTTCATCTGCCCACGAGATGAGACTGAGCACCTTACTTGTGTTATTCTTATGTAATTGAATATGGGCAATATTTCCATGCACATATTTTGCGGATTTGACGAGACCATCATGTACAATTTCCACTTAGTTTCCGACCACGCGGTCATCCACTGAACTTCTGTATCAATGCCATCACAGTATTTTAAGGGTTTACTGTATTGCATTTTGTATGTTTTCATCTTTATCATGGTTCATGTATGTTTTATTATGGTTCTGTGTAATTTCTGTAATTTTGTAGTGTGTGTTCTTTGACCACGCGGTCATTCAGGGCACTTATATTTTACCGCCATCCACGCGGCATCCAGGGTTTAAATGTATCACTTGTGGAAGTAATATTGAAAACACTGCGCTGTAATTTGTGGCACGATATTGGCAGTTGTACGGAATTTAGTGTATTTTATGTCTGACCACATGGCGCTGCTGGGCATTTCCGGAGTCATCCGCGCCACCCTCAAGTTCTTTCGCACTGAATGTGCTGGTATTTATTCTTCCATGCCGTGTCCTGTTATCTGAATCATGTAGTTTCACATAAATTTCATTGAGACGTGTTAGTGTTCCCACCACAAGGCCTGACCGCCGAACACGTGTGTGTGTGTAAACCAGTCTTCCATAGTCCTTGATCGCCGCCACACCTCGCGTGGTTAGGTTGACGTATCCTGATGGATAGGCGTTGGAAATTGCATTGTACCATAGTGTTCATTTCATCTCGGTGTCCTGTTCTCGGGTAAACCTGCAGTCCACCCCAACGGCCATACATCTAGTACCTTGTGGGGACTGTGTCTTTAGGTACCGCAGTGTGTCATCCTATATTTAAGATGTTTTGTTAAGTGCACAGAGGGTCAACCAGGTGTTTTGTTAAATGCGCAGAGGGTCAACCAAAACGGACTTGCGAATCACTCAGTAAAACCTAAATTCTAATAAACCAGGCACTGTATGTAACATTCAGCAAAATAAACATCATCTGTGCAGAAGTTGAGTGTATCAATGGTATCTTAACCATGGTCCAGATTACAGTGTTGTTTAGTAAAGTGTAAAGTGTTATGTAAACGCACGGGTGAGACGAGCATACAATAATAACGGAAACCCCTGAGATCACCCTGAGTCTCAAAAGTGTCGTGCATAGGGGAACATCGCTGGCGCCCACCTCCATGAAGTAAATAGTGTATTTGTTTGTCTCCGTGTCTCACCTGTCGGAGTTAGTATATTACTATAATAATGTCCATAAAGAAAAAATAATGATAAAATACAAATCTAGTTGCCATTATAACTAAAGAAAAACTTTGTAATCTGTTTTACGAGTTTTGCAATGCAGTCAAGTTTGTATGTATTTTACTGAAGGAAAAAAAATTATTTTTAAGAGACAAAATAGACAAACTAACACAATAAAATGATTCCTTAACAATAAATAGAAGGATAATATGAAAAATCTAAGACAATATTTTTGTATCCACTATATACATTGCATCTCTTTGTGCTCTAATTCGTATTACGCCCAATGTTTTAGGTCCAACATGCTACCAACAGAAACAAGGTCATGTAGCACGTGTTATGTCATCAAAATACATAATGGTTAGCACCCTCTACAGTATGCACCTTTGCCACACTAAAAAAATTAAATAATTTAGGAAAAAAAGTTTTTTTAAATTGTTAAAACTCTAAAATATTTCTTTTTACTATCTCCTGTCTTCACATGTCTAACATATACGCTGTTCTCATTTAACTGAGCATTTTTCGAATCATTCACTCTTTATTAAAGTTTACCAGCATCTCTATCTATTTTATTGGGCACACCGATTGGTATGCGCCCAGTAAAGATGGTAATAAGGGAGGAAGAAAAATAGTTCCAAGTCGGAACGTTTAATTAACAGTACTAAGTGAAACCTTTGTGAATACTACAATGATTTACTGCTTTCTGTTATTTGAACGTACAATAGTGTAAGAATGAGTGAATTTGTAAAATATTTACTTTTCCCATAATTTTAGTGTTTCACTTGGCAGATGTATGAATAAAGTTATCAGACCCATGGCAATATTTATTTTATGTATGGTGGATGACTAAATAATGTGCATATAAGAAGCTCTTTATCAGGACTTTCAACAGTGCTCAGTTTATCATGAACAACTTACAACTATGCAGAAGCTCAATATGACAAAAGGCTCGAACCTCTCAGTTCCTTAAATATTTTCTCGTAGTAGAGCTGAACAGGCTCCATCATTGACTGCATGGTAGTAGTTACACCCATCTTGAAGCTTCCGAGTCTACACGCAAACTAACAAACCTACTGGCAGTTTAACCTATGCTATCAACGTGGCCTCGAATTAACAAAGCCACAGCCTCGAGTACTTTAACGATACTTTTTACGGTCACTTTTATGACAGACGCCTGCACATTCTTGATACTGCATTCTTCCTTCACAAGGAGAACAATTACACAATCCACAAACCAAACACATGCCTCTTCACACTCAGCTGTGTCGAGAACACACCCACAGTGTGGCAATACTAGCAGCAGCCAGGAGCACGTCTGTGCACCAACTGGCGACAATTAACAACACACAGCTTGTCTTGCCTGCACGAGCGGCAGCGGTGATAACTAGTGATAACTGATGTCTACTCTAGCAGACGGTGGAATGGCTGTTTAGTGCGTCCATAAAGCCTTACCACAAGCTGCAAGCAGCAATCCATCCAGCCAAGGTTGAATTTATCTTCTGGTGATGCAAGCTGAATATTTGGCAATGGTTATAAATCATGTTCCACCATAAACAATGATGTTTACAAGAAAATGTGCACAGCTTAGTTCAGTTATGTGGAAGATTCATTTTCCAAAAAAAAACTTACGATAAAGTAACAGACATCACTTCTAAAGCCTAAACGTAAATATAATATGAAAGTTATTTTCTATTATGAATTTTACAAAAGTTTCCAATTCAAAATTAAAATAAAATATTATATCCCTAATGTTTACTTAACTATTTCCTACAGTTTCTAACTCGCTCCCAAATAATAGTTATATTACAAAAAAAATTTAAAATTAAAATTTAGTGATACACTTTGGGTAATTATAGATTGCCATTTGTCAGTCGATTTTTATCACATTGTAGTTGTCGTATATACCCTAGCATATTAATGAACAAAAGTTTCCTCATACAATAATAGTCGGGGAAAAATGTAGGCACGTATTGTCAAATGGCACAGTAAATGCACAAATACATAAAATTAATCGTTTAGCACAACTAGAAGATGTAAAATTTCCTTGTTAACTCTCTATAAATTACTAAATAAATTTAATTTGAAAAATTGGAGGCTGAGATTACACACGCACACCACCTTACAGAAATGTAATAGCTTTAGAAGTATACTGATATACTCTGTTTCATTTAACTGCAATAAATTTTGACAGTTCTCGAAAAGAAGTACAGACACGATGTATCCCTCCGCCACAGCTGTTCTGTCTGTGAAGAAACCGAAATTTGTAAACAAACTACGAATCCAATGGTAAGCATTCAAAGACTTGACAACTTCTGCCCAGTAATTAGGCTGCTATAGCTGGTTGCCATTCCCAACTGTTTTATTTTTGTTACGATCACATAGTATACTAGTTAGGGTTCTGTTTTATTTTATTGGTGACGTGGGGAACTATAGTTTTACGTCTTTCGGGAGAAGTGGTTCTTCTTATGAGAGCGGTACTTGGAACTTGCATTGTTTTGATGCAGCATTGGAAAATTTCATTTGTACGGAAATAGCAAACAAAAGAACTAAATGCGATAAATGTGTCGCTGTTTGTACCGATGCGAGAAATGCTCAACAGATAAATATTATTGCATTATTTATATAATGAACAAAACTAAAAGGGTGCTTATTTTGCCCACGTACATTTTAAAACAACCTGCAAGAACAAAACTAAAAGGGTGCTTATTTTGCCCACGTACATTTTAAAACAACCTGCAAGAACAAAACTAAAAGGGTGCTTATTTTGCCCACGTACATTTTAAAACAACCTGCAAGAACAAAACGTAATAAATATGTCACTGTAAATACTGATGTGCGAAATGCACATTGTAAACATGTTAAGCAAATTTAACTTCTATGTAAAACTTGTTAAGCGTTTCAATCAAATAAAAGTCCACATACATTCTAATAACAATTTAAAAAAACATTATTTAACAAACTTACCGTTCACTTCATAATTCCTAAAGAAGTATCAAACTTTGGATGATTAATCACGTGTCGGCTACTGATACAAAATCATTTGCTGACTTATGCAATTAACAAAACACTTCAACTATTTCCTGAAATCAACAAATTCACACTTCACAACAAAAATTAATTTTCGAGATGGTCACAGAAAATAGCAGACCACAGCACGCAACTAACAATTTTACAATGCGGCAGACACGTGTCAATAATTCATTTCCCTGAGGAGACTTCTAAAAAGGTACCTACAACGAACTACACTTAATGAAATACGTAAATACAAAATTAATTAACTGCATATATAATATTCCGACATCACCAGCAAGGAATTCTCGCATATTGATAAATTATGATGGAAGAGAGCACAATGGCAACAACGGCTTTTCACCGGCAGGTGGAAACCATAGACAACAGGCTCAACAGAGATCGGTGGAAACCCTTCACATAACCGTGATGTTCGCATGCTCTACCATTATGTTTTTAAATATTTTTAAAGCCCTTCCTATATAACTCAGATAAATTGTGTACCAGTCTATGAGCGTAATTTTAACCATAAATTTTGTAATCATCATAAATTTTCCACATTATAATTTTTAATTCAGAGTATTATTTTCTTTTACAATCAACACCAAGAGCACCAACATAATATCATGCATCCTGCTATCACCATCAGCTGGCACAATACTTTGGAAATGGTGGTATTTACTGTTTATATGCTGTGTAGGTTAGTTCCCAACGTCTTGTCAAATTTTATTGAAGTTATATGAAACAGAGTATAATCACTTAAATTTAAACACATTGCATCTATTTAATAATAACAAACTGAAACAACTGGAATCGACAGATATCCTGAATTTCTCAGAACTGGCCTGGATATTTAGTGCTGTGTTCTGTATCCCACACCGAGTTGTAATTGTCCTGGATTTATCCTTAATTTGGTTCACTCTGTATTAGTTTATCAAAATTTTTCAACAATAATTGAGTTGTCTGGTAACTTTAAATAGACATTACAATATTATATGTTTTACTATAGCTTTTTACAGGAAAACTAGTCTGGTAATCTCTATTTTAGTATATATCAGTCTGGTGCATTCTAAAAGCTGCACTGTCATTACATTTGTGATTAACTGTGTTCAATAATACACTAATTTGCTTGTCAATTTTCTGGCAAATGTTTATTTTTGTTTAATATTACTGCCTGAATTTTTCCTAGCTTATAGAAAGATTAACTGCTATGAATAAATACAATTTTAGAAAAGAAAGCTTTCAACAAAACAAACTGGTAGAAAACAAATACACACAAGACCAAAATACAGTAATGTTGCAATACTTCGGAAACAGAAAAGTTTCAAGATTTTCTAAAGGGAAAGGAGGGAACAAGACTGCTTTAGGTATGCTTAGTAAAGGAACTATGTTCACTCACTATGAAGAAATGTGTCTGAAAAAATTTTGTAAAAAATATTATTTCCTTACCCTTTGGTAAACTTAGCCGATCATATAACAGCCTTAAACAAAAGAAAGTTAGTTTCAGAGAGTATTAGTAGGTGGAAGGGAGGCATGGAGAGAGTGGGGGGGAAAGAGAGAGTGAAGGGGGGGAAATGAAGAGGGGGGAAATGAAGGGGGGGGAGAGAGTGAAGTGAAGGGGGGGAAGGAGAGTGAAGTGAAGGGGGGGAAGAGAGAGTGAAGGGGGGAGGGAGAGTGAAGGGGGGAGGAGAGTGAAGGGGGGAGGGAGAGTGAAGGGGGGAGGGAGAGTGAAGGGGGGGAGAGTGAAGGGGGGGGGAGAGTGAAGGGGGGGGGGAGAGTGAAGGGGGGGAAAGAGAGAGAAGGGGGGGAAAGAGAGTGAAGGGGGGGGAAAGAGAGTGAAGGGGGGAAAGAGAGTGAAGGGGGGGAAAGAGAGTGAAGGGGGGGAAAGAGAGTGAAGGGGGGGAAAGAGAGTGAAGGGGGGGAAAAGAGAGAGAGAGGGGGGAAAGAGAGAGAGAGAGGGGGGAAAGAGAGAGAGGAGGGGGGGAGGAAGAGAGAGAGAGAGGGGGGAAAGAGAGAGAGAGAGGGGGGGGAGAAGGGGAAGAGAGAGAGAGGGGGGAAAGAGAGAGAGAGGGGGGGAAAGAGAGAGAGAGGGGGGGAAATAGAGAGAGAGGGGGGGAAAAAGAGAGAGAGGGGGGGAAAAGAGAGGGGGGGAAAAGAGAGAGGGGGGAAAGAGAGAGAGGGGGGAAAGAGAGAGAGGGGGGAAAGAGAGAGAGGGGGGAAAAGAGAGAGAGGGGGGAAAAAGAGAGAGGGGGGAAAAAGAGAGAGAGGGGAAAAGAGAGAGAGGGGAAAAGAGAGAGAGAGGGGAAAAAGAGAGAGGGGGAAAAGAGAGAGAGGGGGGAAAAGAGAGAGAGGGGGAAAGAGAGGGGGGAAAGAGAGGGGGGAAAGAGGGGAAAGAAGAGATGGGGAAAATTTTTGGCAGGGGGAAAGGAAGAGAAATAGGGGGAGATAGGGGGTGAATGGAGAGAGATACAGGGAAAATGGAGAGATGGTGAGGATTTAGGGAGAGAACGAGAGAATTTGGGAGAGAGAAAATTTGGGGAGGAGGAGAGAGAGAAAATTTGGGGAGGAGGAGAAGAGAGAGGGAGAGAGAGAGAGAGAGAGGTAGGTAGGTTTGGAGAATGATGAAGGGATTGGTAAAAAGAAGTGAGAATTGGGGGGGGGGGGGGGCTAACAAAACATTTGTGGGATTGGTGAAGAATACGTATTGTTGATTATTAAGTGTTCAGTTCTTTTCCTTCTCTTATACTCAAGTTCAAATGTTACACGAATGGAAAGGCAGGGAAGCAGCCAAGTTATTGCACCGTTCCGAGAGCAAGACTTCCCAACAGCTGTCTCAAACTGACCTGCTAAAGCCTTGATCCTCGATCGTTCGAAGAGGCGCGATGATGAGTTGCCACCATCGTACTCATAGTCCTCTATTTCTTGCTGCAGGGTCGGGTCCCAGCGGACCAGAGAGATGTCGGTCGTCATGGCGACAACCCCGGGTCACACCCTAGAACCAACCATCATAAAACATTTAGTAAGTGCATATCCACTTGCCTACATTACACAGGCACATCATAATATAATTTTCCACGTACTATGACCATACTATTTATGAAAAGTGACTTCAAATGAGACCCAATGGAGCAGTATATGCCAAATTGTTAGACAGTGCTTCTCCAAGTTTCCGTTGCAACACCTTAATCAAGGTGCAATATATTTTTTTAATGCCCATACCAGAAGAAAGTTTAATATGAACAGTGAAATTAAGACGCACAGTTGCAATATTATTAAAGGAGTTAAAACAACACACCCACACCCTCACACACACACACACACGCACACACACACGCACGCAAGCACGCTCTTACCCAGGGCGCCCGCGCGAGAGAGCTAAACAGGACAGTAGATATATGGTACCGGTCGGCGACTGAAGAGATGTTCGAATGACAGGCAAGCGATAATACAAGACGCGCGTATCTTGTTAGAAAAGTATACCACCGCAATAAATCTCTTGCGACTCGCGCACTCCTAACCTTCGGCAGATTGAATTTCCGCGTTTATCTGAAGAATTTTATGGTGGTTTACTGCCCTAGTTTCTCTCCACGTGACTCTGGGTGCGATGAACCTTCCAGATCAATGCCAGCGATAGCATACAAATGTGACGGGTCTCCGAGACGGCAGTTTATGAACGTCGGGAGTCTGGATAATCGTGCAACGTTAAAGCCGATATTACACGATACCTGCTGCCATACTTGGTTCTTGTGCAAGCTTCTACAAGACCTGATGCACGAGCCGGTATACCAGCCGCTATATGAGCCATCATGGAAGATTCATATTTCACGACAGCAGTTTGCGTACTAGCATTTGGCACCCTCGGTGGGAGCGCAGAGTGTGGTTTGTAGTAAATATGAACCAGATTCGTAGAACTGCTACCAGTTGGTAACTTACGTAGACCTATAAAAATACTATCTAGCACATCTTAATATTACTACATTATTGATCGCTTTTTACATAAAATGATTGCTTACTTGTATAGTTTAATTCATTTTCTTGAAAATGTCGTATTTTATTTTTTTTTTTTTTTTTACGAAAATTATTGACCAGTCGCAAAATATAGTTTTCTCTTTACCTACCCGGATATTAACAGCATGTAAAATTTAATGATAAAAAAAGTTTGGAACCGGCGGAGTTTCGAACTCGCGCCGAAAATTTTCACAATAATAGCAGACAATACGACTACCACTGTAATACCATTTCACATCATGTATAGTTTATATACCGTATAGCCGGTAAGAGTTTGAATTAATTTTTTCGTACAGTAGGTAATATTTTACGTATTCATAATGGTTTTAAACAGTAATTGAAAGTTGTCATAGCCAATATTATTCGTCGTCGTATTTTAAATCCATTTGAAAGAGTTTCAACCTCACAGATGTAAAATCAAGATGGAGGAGTCTTTTTGTTTCTTCATCAAGTCGTTTTTAGTAGTAACCACGGGGAGCGCTTATGCTCTGAAACTACAATATGACTGGCCAGGTAAGAGAGCCGGTATGGAACCTGCCACTAAAAATAGGACGTGTCCAATTACAAAACCTGGTACGAAATCTGGCCGTACAAGGCGGGAAATGCAATGACTGGTGCCACACTAGCCCGTATAACAGCCGCTATGACGGACCTTGCACAAGCTTTAAGGAATCTCGTAACATGTAATATCGCCTTAAGCGAGAGACGACGAGCGAGGAGAGAAACGAGTAGCGCCAGGAGTGTGGCCAGAAGGAATCTGAGACTGCGAGCAAGGGTGGAGTGAGAGTGCGACTGACAGGCTGGACTACTGGACTGGACGCGCGAGTGAAAGACATTTCAAATTCTGGCAACAGACAGATAGACTGAACATGTGGTAATGATGATGTGATTTAAATTACTATAGCCAAAAAGACAGAGGACAAATTACAATTAAAATGCACAGAATACTGCGCTCACTGACAAATAAAAAAGAGTAATAATGTAGATAGATTAATTCTGTAAATAATAACCGTGTGAATAAATTATAAATAAGATTATCTTCTTTTATTTTTATTAACGCCTCCATCCCCCACGAACTCTGATACGCCTCTCAGGCATATTGTAATGGTGTTAATGTGGGATATATTCACTCACGTTTATTTACTCTGCACTTTAAACAAATATTTCAGTGTTACTGGTCGCCACAGATTAATTATATTTATATATTTATTTGGTGTGTCCCAGACCAATTGATAAACACACCAACAAGTTTGGAAGCACTGATATAAGGTATAAAATAAAACTTGTGCTGGAAACGCGCTCACATTCAACCAACACGAAATAAAAATGTTTGTTTTAATGTTAGGTATTCACACTGACAAATGTTATGTGCTGTTTATCACAGTGAATAGGTCTGATTTCCTTCCTATTGAGGTCTTCCAGTGAATTACAGAGAAAAATGTATGGGCCGACTTCGCCATTTTTGCACTAGGCCTATATCGGAAGCATTCATGAAATGAATAGTATACTAAAAAACTAGGATAAAATAATATTTTAACTGTCAACTATTTCTTACCGGCTTTTGCCAACATGTCGCTGCTCTCGCTGTTGAAATATTTATTTATTTTTAAATATGAATTAACAAGTTATACAAGATATTAAAGAAAAGTTTCATTTATTCAAGAATAAAGTACTCTAAAGTTAACCACAGTGATATATATTTGTGGAATACATGTTATTGAAAAAATACGTTGACATGTTTTGCTTAGAGTGTATTTTCAAAGGTTGATTTTCTTCCAATTGGGAATGAACTACTATAGGTACTTATACCCTCTGAAATCAAACCTTTTAATACACTTGGAGAAAAAAAAACATCGGGGGATGGCTGTGACTGGGGCTCGACCATGGGGTCTACCTCCCGTGGCGCAGTCGGTTGGTGCGTCGCCGGCCTGGGGTCGTGAGGTTCTGGGTTCGAATCCCAGGTAAGGCATGGGTGTAATATAAGTTATAACCTAACTTCGCTTGTAAGCCGTCCCCGATAAGCCTCCAGGGATAAGCCATTTCCAACCCAATCGACCATGGGTTTAATGCGAATACGTCTGCGTCAGGGGTAATGTTTTATTTGGGACATTTGAATCAAAGTAACGAAAAAATGACGAGTCAAAGAAATCTTCCGTTTGGCAGCAAAATCGACGCGTTAACTTACCAGTCACCCGATATATTGCCCGGATATTTAACGTCGCTTCATCGCCTTTTGCTCTGATTCACGTCAAAAGTTCGAGTATTTGCGACCAACGCCTGGGTGGGCAGGCACCACTAGCTGGGGAGAGCGCGGCACAGTTGGCAACACCCATCCGCCTCCGAGGTTGGCAGCGCCCTTCGCCAAGGCGAGACGGGCGGGCAAACCGGGTCACGGCCCCCATGTAATGTTACGCTTATGGGCGGTGGAACGCCGGCACCTGCGTCAAACCCAGCTCATTCCCCCACCCCGGCCAAAAAAAAACCTACATCAACGGGCCGGCATGACGTCATTTCAGTGGTGCCACCCGGCAGCGCGCTCATACTACCGCAACACCAAGCAGAGATAATCTGAAGTTAACTCTGAAATATCTGTACAATTCCCGCTCGTAACTAAATATATTATAAGTAAAGGCTGTTCACGATAAAGTGAGCACTTTTGAAAACAACCTTAGAAAAAAATCACTGCTCCTACCTGTATACATTTTAACAGGCGCCCTGATGGAGGGAAAGTAGTTCCATATCTTAACGTCGAATAAAAACGGTTAGGTGACCATTTGTGATAATTTAAAAAGAACATAAAGAGTAAGAAAAAATTTTACGCCAGTGTGTAAAAATGAGCAAATTTATAAAATGTTTAGTTTTCTAATAACTTCGCAGTTTCACTTGGCGGACACATGAATAAAGTGATGAGGCCCATGGCAATGTTAATATTACACAAGGCGTAAGAATACACAACGTGCGTGTAAGTAAATGTTAAGCAGGGCTTTCAACATTTTACCGTGAACAGCCTATAACTAAACATCTACAGGAATTATGACAAAGCACAATAATAAGAGATTCCTTGTCTCGGCATAGCTTAACCTGATGGCCACGAAAATGTGTTTACTTGTCTGTAGTAAGAATCTATGAACAGTAACATTTATACATGTAACATCAGCATCCCCTAACAGACACATTGCTACTAATCAAATACGTGTTTTCTTTAGTGTGCGTAAATACGCGTAACTACGCTGTATTGGGATTCACTGAAACACGCACATTTCTACACTTGGCCTTTTACCCCTTCATTACCCACAATTCACCAAGCACCAATGCCCTCTTCGTGATGAAGTGTGACGGTTGGGGCAGTGAACATGACAAACACTTGTTCGTTTTATATAGTCTCGCAATTACGTATAGGCTATTCACGGTAAAGTGAGCACTTTTTGAAGCCCTCTCATTTAGAATAATAGCCAATAAAAATATTTTATTGTAGCCTTACATGTTAATTTTATAGTCCGGTGAAATATATACGTTGTGTTTATTACTTACATTGCAATATTTAATTTAAAAAGTGTTTAAAGGATAAAAAATATATTGGGGAAAAAGTAACTAGCGCCACAAGTGTTCATTTTACCGTAAAACAGCCTATACATATTAAACATATATATTTTTCGTCTTAATTATTCGTTTACAGTGGTCATCAAGTGACGGGGGAGGGGCAGCTCTGTTGCAATGTGCTACTCTAAACAGGGGAATAACATAGGAGCGATGTGGGTGGGATACATGAAGGAGACATTGCTCGTGCACTTGCTGAAGAGGTTATTCCAGCTTATACTAGCCCCGCAGTTTAAACTCTATAGTCTATTCGCGGTTTCTTTTCACTTTTTAAGTCAAACCTTTGAGAAATCATCCCATGTATGACGCGTTTCGTTGTTTCCTGAACATGCAATTTTTACAAGCGTTTTATACTTGTGTTCATAAAATAACCTTACGTCTGGTTAAATTAGAATTTCATTTATTGTTATGCGCTGTACCTCGCACGGCCGCGAACTGCAGTTATGGCCGGTCCGGCTAAGTTGGAGGTGTCCCATATCGCCCTCCCCTCCCCCGGGGAGACTTGCTCGCTGCCACGTGGCACTCTCCCCGGGCCAGGAATGATCGACAGCGGCGAGACCTGGCTGGCGTCACAGCCCCCATCCCCTGGCTGGAGAAGTTGCCCAAGAATATTGTGGGAACTAGGATACCTCGGCGCACAGCGGAATTCAGAGAAATTTCCGAGGATTGCCTTCGACCCTATAAATACAAGCCACAGTTCGGCAGTCTTTTGTGAAGGCCATCTCGCTGAGTGCGGGAGCGAAGTCGAATGGTACGAGGGACGGACGATGATGGGAGATTGCGAGGCGACGGCGGACGAGGTGTTCGTGGTGTGAATGGACGACAGGACGTGAAACCCGACGAGCGAGGGAGGGAGCTCTGAGAACTCCAGAACATCGCGAACTGATGTGACATGAATTCAACTGCGGTGGGACTGAATGAACATGCGATACGGATTTTATTGCAAATAGTGGTAAAAATTGGTAGCGGGCCGGTCAACTCATTTATGGCCAGGGTGACCAAACACTGAATTTTGAAGTGAAGAAATTCAAGTGAATGTGAATGGACCATTTTGGGGTTGGGGTATTAGCCCACCCGAAATTGAGAACCCACGATGATAAGGAAGGATTAGCATGGTCTCAGGTCAATACTCTAGAAGTTTCCTCGGCTGGAGAGAGGAAGGGGTTGAGGGAGGGGGGGGGGGGGGGGTACAGCTCAGAACGGGTTTGTGTCAGTAGCCAACCAAAATCTGCGATGGTGGTAGATGGTGTTTTCTTCTATTTAGGAGAATGCCCAAAGGTGCTACGAGCTTATGCCCAGTAGGGCAGGTGACCAACAAGCGCATAGCATACAAAAGGAAAACGAAAAAACCCTGGTACAGATAACAGACGAAAAGGGGCCAGTGAGAATTTTTTTTTGTTATGTTGTAAATAGCTGAACTGTCAAACGTCGACATACAATTTATAAAATATTTGAATAGGTTTTGATACACTGTCTATTGGGGGTAATTTTCACAAGCTTTTATTTAACTTGACTTGTTTGTATGTACGGTGTCTGTCCGGCTCTCACCGTTTGCCTTGTCTAACAATTTACGCGAAAACAGTGAGGAGGGTGGGAATGGGCCTAGTGTCCAATCGATATATACTGTCCCTTGGGGAAAGGTTACAATTAGGGTCACCGACTTCCCCCCACCACTCCCCAATTTCCGTGGCGGGGGGTTGTGCCCGAAATTAAGGTTCATGTTTACGCAAAAACAGCGAGGAGGGCATGAACAGGTTGAGAGAGGATCGGTAGTCCCCCTTGGGGAAAGGGGGCGAGTTACGTTAGCCGACCCATCTCAAAGCCAATTTCCGGGGAGGGGAGATTTGTGCCCGAAATTAAGTTTCGTGTAAACACATATCTTGCGTAAGGCTCTTCACTATTCGCGCCAAGCTTTTATATACTAAATATTAATTGATAAAAAATATTAATTTGTAGTACAGTTTATTACTGCTGTTCGTCCACGTCTTAAGTTCAAAACATTATGTAACTACAACTATAAATATTTTCTATTTTTTGCGCATTTGTAAATACAAGTTTGTTTTAAAAAAGGTTTTTACAGTTAATTATTTTACATTAATTTCTTTGGGGTGATTACAGTTAATGGATTCAATACAATTTATAAACAAGTAACATAAAATTATATCGACTCGACATTCACAATAAATTGGTTTGTAGTTATTCTAAAATAAAATTATGAAATTATAATTAACTCTTATTTAATTAAGACCTCCATGCCTTAACGAACCTGGTTCAGCCCACCGACTTTTGAGAAATGAAAACTATGTGTACATATTATCCATTTACAGTAAGTTCACTTTTCTGAAGCCCCGCCAATTTCTACTTTCAGGTAACAAAACGTATCCTTCCATTGCACGTTAAAAACATTACCATGTGAATTCTCTAAGAGGGCACTTTTGAAAACATCATTTGAAAAATGTCACTCCCCCACCTGTGTTTGTAACGGGCTGACTGGCAGCGACGCGGGAGTAAGTAGTTCTACGTAAGCGTTTAATTAAAAGTGCTAGGTAAACATTTATGAATATTGAAATCATTTTTTAACGCAAACAAGTGTAAAAATTAGGAATTTGTAAAGTATTTACCTTACTAATAATTTTCCAATCCCACTTGACTGACGCGTGACTAAAGTTATCAGGCTCATGGCAATGTTGACTGTACGTGTGGCGGAAGAATACACAAGAATACTATAATTAAGCACTGCTTTCAAAAGCGTGAACAGGAGCTATTAGTTATGCAATTTCATGCGAAAATTTTCGTTCGGCCGGCCGAACTTCGCCACGCCACTACACTACACACTACATAACTGGACACACCTGTCAGCAAAACGCCCACCACCTGTTCAGGCACCGCGAAAACCTGCACCGGAAGTTTGCGACCGGAAGCGGGGAAACAAAAACGTGAAAGTATTACCAAGCACCCCTTCCGACCAAGCACTGCGTGTAGGGAAAGCACGCACCGCGGAACGAGGCAGTTCCACAAATTCTGTAAAGTCTGCATTTCCCAGCTATTATTTACCCCCATATAGTCTCCCACAGTTTTGCGTCTACTGGTTTCGTGTACGCTGTTCCGTAGACTAAAGATGAGGTAGACCCGCTTATTCGTCTTCTGCGCATTGACCTAACATTGATCTACCCCATTCCTACACAACTGTCAAAGTTACATGGTCAACAGTGATGAACGTGTTTGTTTGCATCTTAATTTTTAAATGACAAGCACTATTGTATTGATAAAATACCTTTACCATTTCGGATTTAATAAAAAAAAACATTACAAACTGGAGTTACCTCTGGTTGCCACAAAAATACGAAACAAAAGTAACACTTTTTTTTTTAATAAACAGGAACCATGAACTCTAAAGCTGATTGGACCCCCATTGCCTATAATGACAACACGGGGGGGGGGGGGGGATACATGAACGAGCGACGGAAAAAAAAGTGAGAAAATAAGTTAGAAATACTGGTTATTTATTTGATCACTTTTTACTGTGTTTTTGTTTCTCGTCCATATTGTGTGTTGTTCAGTTTTGTCTTTTAACTTTCGTATTTACTATACGCAATGGAAGTCAATCACGTTTCGAATTCAATTCTACCAACCATTGCCATTCAACTTCAAAAACAGCAGTAAACATTTCTTCCACCTTCCTCAGTAAGTGGTCCGTATTACTTATCAATAGCTGTTCCGTTACACAAATGGAGAATTAAGATTATATTTGAACCCGCAATTTATCTTCGGAGATTTGTAGAGGAAGAGAAGTCTGAACGTATACAATTATGTTTTTTTTTTTTGCACTGGAGAAAGAAAGCCTATAAGTTGTAAGCATTTTTGTAACTTCTACTCCCTTCTCTTCCAATTAAGTTCGCGTTACGCATGTAGCGTTAAGTGACGGGATTGTAAGGCATCATTATCAAAGTTTTACGTAACACGCCAGGCAGTTCACGCAAAGGCAAGGCGGAACCTACTGTTGGCGCGTATTAATTTCAGCACCTAACAACACACTAATCTCGCGCGATAATGAAATCTGGGGATAGGGAGTATTCTCACAAAATTCAACATTACCATGGTAAATTAAACATATCGCCTTAGCGCACGATCTTTATGGCTTGTTATAAAAGGCCTGTTACCTTTCACGTGTATTTTGAGCAATACATTTTTAACAACTGAGAGCTACTGAAAAGTGCGCAACAGTTATAGACATAGTTATCAGGTTACCGCTTGTAACGGCTGTTCGCGATAAAATGAGCACTACTGAAATCAACCTTAGAAAAAAAAAACACTTTCCATACTTGCATATACTTTCAAAGGGCGCACTGAGTGGCATGTGCCCAGTAAAGTTGGTAACGATGGATGGAAAGTAGTTCCATATCTTCACGTCGAATAAAAGTGTCAGGTGACCTTTGGTGTTAAATTATTATTTTTTCGCTTTTCAATGCACTGGAGTGTAAAAACTACCACCTAGATAAAATTTACTTTTCTAATAATTTCGCAGGTTCCCCGTGACCGAAGCAAGAATAAAGCGATGAGGCCCATGGCAATGTTAATTTTACATTAGGCGGAAGAATACATAACATGTATACAAGTAGATCTCATTTTACCGTGAACTGCCTATAGCAACCAGTGAGTGCCGCTAAATATACCCACTGACTTGGCCTCTGGGGGATTATGTATCACCATGATCACCCCCTCCTCCAAGAGACGCCACTGACGGACAAATATTACTTTCACTGTCTCGCTGTCCACACTACTGTAGATATGTCAAGCATAGTGTACGTTGGCACACACGCAGGTCGGAGCAAGGTTCTTTCTCTCCGTTGGACCACAAGGCGGCGTTATGAGCGCACGAGACAATCGCAGGCCTTCATACCGGTTTGTCTCCGACGAGAATGGTCCTGGAGCTTGTGTCAGTCTGCGACGACGCCGCCACACTGCTGCCGACATAGGAGGGCGTTCACCTCCCGCTCACTGCAAATGGCATATAGACTGTTCACGGTAAAATGAGCACGTTTTAAAAGACCTGCCTAAGATATACTTGTGAGCACGTAGTGTATTCTTCCGACCGCCTTATGTAAAACTGGCATTACCGTGAGATCCACCATCGCACTTTATTCACGAGTCGGTCAAGCGCAACTGCGAAATTATTGTAAAAATGAGAATTTTACAAATCTGCAAAATTTTTTACGTCGATACATTAAAAAAAAACCAAAGCAAATACTTTAAGTAATCACAAATGGTTACCTGAAACTTTTTATTCGACGTGAATATATGTAAGCAGGACTTTTTTCTACAGTTGATTTCAAAAGTTCTCACTTTATCGTGAACAGCCTTTACCACGATTGGCATCTTACGCGTCTGATCCGCGTCCTATGCCCAACAGACACAGCGGAAAACTAGGAACATCCAATCGGTGACACCGTCCATGTTATATATTCAATTTTTCCACTTCTCACAACTGTGGGCAACTTATTTTGTCATTTGTTCCTATACGATGGTTTCTTTTACTAGACTTTCCGACATATTTGAAATCTGCGCAAGTTTTAAGAGAGTTCACTGCATTGAAAGAGTTCACTGCATTGACATGGATGATATGGACGGGGGAAGAGGCATTATGTCACAGTCATGAGGTGGTTGGGTTTCTCCGGGTGCTCCCGCCTCGTGACATGAAATCTGTCAAGTCGAATGGCTCCGCAATTAACGTAAGTGGGTCGGCACTTATTGCTGCTTTACAAATGCTGCTAACTGGTTCTAAATCTGCCTAGTTCCATCCACATACAGCAAACGTGCAACAAATAATCACATATTAATCTCGCTTAAGTTATTGCTAATGAATGCCATTCGGATGAAGCATGTTGAGTCGGAGTCGGGTCAGATTTGGATGGATATTAACGAAGTCTTGACAGCCGACGAGTGTGAAATGATGGCATAGACGGGGCCTCATAAGGCGCCCGTCTACCTGACGCTTCAAGTGCGTTGCAGTATGTTCGAAATACGCGTTTTTCTACGAAACTATTAAACGTGCGTCCAGTGTACTGACCTACGAAAAGAACACACGTTTCAGACGAGGGCTGTTGAGTGTTTTCAAGGTATCGCGTTAATTAGAAACACCATTTCAGAGCACACCGAAATGGCTACAAACGGCTTTTTCAAAGCGCCGTATCTCAAAATGTACGTGTCAGATCCATACAAAACTTGTCAAGGGGCATGCGTTGAACCTTCCTACACACTTTCAGCGGCGATCATATTATTTTATTGGCGGAAAGTCCCATAGGTACACGCAGCACGACGACACGCGCTAGTTCAGAGCCTCGCGCTTAGGGGCGAGGGGCGACTTGATGCTCCCTCGCCTCTCGCCATCAAACGCAGAAGAAAGCTCTAGGTAGACGAGCGTCTTAAAGGACTCATCCTGCATATTTCTTGGAGAAACAGAGTTTTAAAAAATTCTGATACTAGATAATTTTATGAAAGAAAATTAACCACCACGCCGTCTAATTTGGGCGACTGTAAAAAGGGAGACTGTGGCCCAATTCTTGTATAAATAATCCACTAACACCACATGCGACACGCTTGCGGGCGCAAGGCCGAGTGAGACACAACGCCCGCCGCCTGTAGAATCCAGTCCGGCTTAGTTCAAAACACAGCCCCGGCCTAGATAATCCAGCTAACAGACGTGGTCCTTACCCAACTGGTGGTACAGGCCGTTCTCGTAAAATGAGCACTTTTGAAATCCCTGCCCCAAGATGTACTTGTATGCACGTTATGTATTCTTTCGACACATGTAGATTTGACGTGCCTTGGGCCTCATTTTATTCATGCGTATTTTATTTACTGGGAGTATGTCACTCAGTGCGCCCGTCATATGCAGGCAGGGGCAGTGACTTTTTTCTAAGGTTGATTTCAAAAGTGCTCACATTATCGTGAACAGCCTTCATAAATAATAGTAAGCATCTGTTCGGAATTCATGAACTTGCAACTGCTCAGCTTCGTACGAACAAAAGCAACTTTCCTCAACCTCCTCGCTACAACTGCTTGATGACGATCTAGATTTGATATAAATAAAACTAAGCCTATTGCCAGTAGTTGCTTTCATTTCCACGAGGTTCTAAATTTTCCTTCTGAAACCTGAGCAGTTCTTTAGTGTTTCGGCGTCTTGCGTATTTTCCTTTCCAGTTCGGAACCATCAACGTTAAATGTCTACTGTTTTATCAACAGCACTTCATTAGCTGAAACTACCAAATGAAGAGCCTCGTGGAAACTTAGGCCGTTGCTCGTAATAGTGAGTAGTAGCTTACTTTTATTTATATAAAGTCTTGGGAACAACTCCATCAAGCAGTTGCTCGCAAGAAGGTTGAGGAAAACGTGTTTTTATCTGTACGAAGCCAAGTAAGTAGGTGCTTCAAATTCACGAGTTTTGGGCAGCAGTTGTCCCTACAGCCAGGAACGGAACAATGCATGGGCCATGACCTGCATCAAGACACCATAGACTTAAGATGAGGTAGACCGCATATCCGTCTTCTGCGCATTTACCCAACATTGACCTACCCCAAAGGAACACAACTGTCAAAGTCACATGGTCAACAGTGACAAAAGTATGTGTTTGTATCTTAATTTAAAAATGACAAGCATTATTATATGAATAAAATACTTTTACCAATTTTAATTTAATCAAACTGCATTACAAATTGGATACATTAATCTCAAAGCATTTGTTTACAAATCAGTTTTCTAACCTAAAATCAAAACCACGCCATTTTCGCTAGACGTGTAGGCAGAAAAGCAGTTCATTTTTGGGGCACGGAGATTGGTTGTGCGCAGCCAGCGAGATCGGTCTACCTCATCTTTAGTAAATGCAAGACACCATCCCATCAATGGTTCGGAATGGTTCCGGAAAATCACAGATACACAGACCTCGAAACAAAATTGACTAAAGATCCATATCTCTGCACTGAAACGAATCCGGAGGCTTACTCCTGTTTTCAGTGAGCGCCAATTCTAAGGTACTTCTCGGCGAGTGTGCACTGAGCGAGGTGGTGCAATGGTAACTCACTGGACTCGCATTCGGGAGGTACCCGGGTTCGATTCCCGGTCCGGCCATCCTGATATCGGTTTTCCATTGTTTTCCGAAATCACTCCACGCGAATGCTGGGATTGGTCCCAAAGAAAGGCCACGGCCGATTACTTCCCCGATCCATCTTCCCTGCGCAATTTGCACCGTCTCTAATGACCTCGCTGTCTACGATACGTTTAGCCCACTTACTTACCTATAGGCTGATCACGGTAAAATGAGCACTTTTGAAAGCCCTGCTTAACATCTCCTTGTATACACGTTGTGTATTCCTCCGCCATATGGAAAATTAACATTGCTATAGACCCCGTCACTTTATTCATGCGTCGGTCATATGAGACAACTGAAATTATTAAGAAAGTAAATACTTCACAAATCTGTTCGTTTCTACACTTGGATGCATAAAAAAACAAAGTGAAAGAAATAATTAAAGTTATTATAAATGTTTACCTAACACTTTTTATTCGCCGTTATGACATGGAACTATTTTCCATCCATTGTTACCAACTTTACAGGGCGAATGTCACTCAGTGCACCCATTAAAATAAATAGCTGCAGGGGAAGTGACTTTTTTTATAATGTTAATTTCTAAAGTGCTCGCTTTATCGTGAACAGCCTATACATTTTCTGCATTTGTATCGGTTATAATCAATTCACTCATTATTTACACATATTCAATCCGTCTATTGCCATAATTCCTAATGTGTTACACTCATACATCCAGTCCAGAAGTCCCGCCCGTCAGTGCCACTTCACTGTGGCGATGCTCGGAGTCTCGGACTTCACTCGACGCTCTACTAGCTCCTTCCTTCGTTGCCTTCGCACAGCTGACGCTTAAAAGACGCCCGTCTACCTAGAGCTTTCTTCCGCGTTTGAAGCCGAGAGGCGAGGGAGCGTTAAAGGCGATACTGCCACGCGCATCAAGTCCCACATCGCCCCTAAGCGCAAGACTCTTAACTGGCGTGCAGTATTCTCGTCGCGCTGCGTGTACCTGTGGGACTTTCAGCGGCGACCCTATTATTTTATTGGCGGAAAGTGTGTAGGAAGGTTCAATGCATGCCCCTCGACTAGTTTTGTATGGATCTGACACGTACATTAAGATAAGGGGCTTTAAAAAAAGTTGTTTTTTTAGCCATTTTGGAGTGCTCTGAAATGGGGTTTCTGATTAACGTGAGGTCTTGAAAACACTCAACAACCCTCTTCTGAAATGTGTGTTCTTTTCGTAGAACAGTACACGGGGCGAATGTTTAATAGTTTCGTAGAAAAACGTGTATTTCGAACACACTTCAACGCACATTAAGCGCCAGGTAGACGGGCGCCTTAAGGCAAATTCCCACTCGCCACCTTGGATTTATGGAATGTTTGCCGTACTCTGGAAATACAGTTTTGTATCATGTTTTTTTTTTTTTTGAACGACAGAGCGCAGAGCATTCTGTAGTGCACTGCCGGAGGTCAGTATTTCTTGAGTACTATTGACATCGTCGCATTTGTAATCGTCCGCAAGAAATAATCTCACGTTTCGCCTGGACAGTTACCAGCTAAAAATAATTGAGTGTAACGAAGCTGTGGCAGTTCGATAAAGTTTGGGAAGCTGTTATTTAGGATATGACGCACAATCCTAACTCTCAGGACTCTTGGCTCCGAGACCCGTCGCGGTTTAAGGGCACGATCCTTAATTTCTACAGTTTTTGCGAGAAATGATTTATTGTACCCCAAACGGGAGCCGATATTGTAAAATCCTCTCACGACCTTGTTACAAATTCTTTTTATTACGTACTCTAATTTTTTGAACGCAAAAGGCTGTATAATTTTGACTAATTATTAATTAAACAACATTTTCATTAATTATTGGATAAAAGTATATACTTTTTTGAGTTGAAAAAATTAGACTACATAATAAAAACAATTTGTAACAAGGATTTTATAATATCGGATCCCATTTGGGATCAAACAATTAATTTTCGCAAAAGCTGTAGAAATGAAGGATCGTGGCCTTAAATAGTCTCGCTGGCCCGATCAAGAAGGTTCCCTGCGCGCTGAGAGGCAAGGACAATGAACCAGAAAATTCTTTCAAAAAACCGCGAAAATCCAAACCACTGAACGGCAGGAGCGAGCGAGTTGCGACGGGCTTTATCATAGCGGCCCACGGCGGCTTGCCTTTGTGAATCGCCGCCCACTTCTCGCATTACGCGCGCGTGCAGCAACATGCAACAGCATCCAACATTTTCGTATATACGACAGACGTTAAACCGCTTATAGGCTGTTCTCGATAAAGCGAGCACTTCTGAGGCCCTAGTTACCTTTTCCTTTCAGCCAGTTTTTATCCTTTAATAAACATTGACGATCAATATTGTCATGTACGTAAAACAAAGTGTGTGTATTCCACCGCACTCGGAAGTTAACGTCTAAGACCACTATTCCAAATGAGAGGACTTTCAAAAGTGCTCACTTTACCGTGAATGGCCTATAGTATCAGTCAGTAAACATGAGTTCCAGCTGTCTAAAATCAGAATTTACATTATTTATTTAATCGTATTTTGCTTTAGGTATTTTATTTTCGCACAGGTCGACTTAAATAAATATGAAAATATATTGTTCAAATTTTAAACAGTCACGTACAATAGACGTGTGAAAATTCTTCCCTGTGAAAGAAAAATGGAATCTCTTGGTTCAATTATTACAATGCAATACTTGGACATTAAGGGCTCCACCTGGCGCATGAAGCATATTGGAGAAGTTTGGTAGAAAACACATGTTTAAATGAACCGTTGGACATTTTGCAGCGGTGTTTGAATATCAAAACAATTTAAGAAACATATCACACACAAAGCAAAGTTTCAAATTCTTATTTCAACTCAAAGGATTATTTTAACGGACGTAAAAATGGCTAAAACTGGTGTTTCCAATATCATTTTTTTTTTCTATATTTACTATACATGTGAGTGAAGAGATTTGGACGGCGCTTAACAGCGAGGTCTTGGAGGACGATGAGGTGACTATGAGGCAGCATCAGAATTAAAGGACGCGGAAAACGGGAGATTCCCGAGAAAACCCGACAACCAAGGCATCATTTGGTACGATTCCCACATACGAAAATCCTGAGTTACCCGGATTCGGATTGAACCCGGATCGCCTTGGTGGGAGGCAAGCAGGCTAACTGCTCAGCCACCGTGGCCCCATTTTCTATTCAGAAATTTTCATAAATGTCTTCAGACACGCATTATACACTATCTACCAAAAAGTAATTGAGCACCTGTCCACAATGTTTGCTCTGTGGTTGCCACTCCGTTAGAATTTCGTAGGCCCACCTCTTGATGCTATAACAGCAGCTACGCTGTCTGGCATGCTCTCTATGAGTGTTTGCAGGACATCCCCGAAAATTCGCCGCCAATCCTCTTGCAACCATTCCATGAGTTGAGCAATGGATTTTCGCAGAGCCTGACGAGCCCTAACCTGGCGATCCAATTCGTCCCAAAGATGTTCTATAGGGTTTAGGTCGGGGCTCTGGACGGGCCAGTCCAATCGGCGAACATTGTTGTCGGCGTACCACTGCATAGTAGTCCTTGAAACATGGCACCTGGCATTGTCATCCTGGAAGTAACACGGGTCCATTCCGTAGAAACGCCACAATGTTGGAAGCATTTCATTATCCAGAATATTACAATATGCATCAGTGTTCATGCTACCACGGACAAACACCAGCGGTCCTACGCCGACGGCCGTGAAACACAGTCAACTGACGTACTGCATTACCTATCTTCACGGGTGCCCAATTACTTTTTGGTAGATAGTGTACTTTTATCTTCAATCGCATGCCGTAGAAATATAGGATCACCTCTCAGTCACGTTCTGGCGTGGCAAGTCGTGCGTGAGCCTCGGCCTCACAGCTCACACTTTCTCGAGGCCACTAACGCGCAAAATTGCTGCAGGAAGGCGGGACTCTTAACTTTGTATGTGTAGGTTTTTAAGTTGCGCGAGAAAATTTTGTAAGAGAGAGAAAGAGAGAGAGAGAGAGAGAGAGAGAGAGAGAGAGAGAGAGAGAGAGAGAGAGAGAGAGATATTTTAAACGTGTAAACCGCCTACTGCTGGGAAGCATAGCGCAGGACGGCAACAGACGGTGCTGGCAGCAGATCTACATCCGGATGGGTTGTGATAGCGTGATAAAAGCCAGCCGGCAGCTGCCCACATTCCACCCGGTTCAAGGCCAATATGTGTGTGTGTGAGAGAGAGAGAAGAAACATCCCATATGGTCTACAGCGGTAACGCAGGATTGCTCGCATCAATAAAGGTTCACAAGTAAAATGTTCACTTAAGGAGAATGGTGCACGAAAACCGTATATTCATATAATTTTTGTTACAAATTGTTTTATAGAGGATTTTTCGAGATTTTTGGCTCGACAAGACGTAAACAACAATTTTGAACACCTTACATTGTTACAAATTCACTGGGTTCTTTATTCTAGGAGCACTGATTGAAGATAAGGAAATATTTTCTTCTCTTCCATCATTGCTCCGAGAATAATGAAGGCAGTGAATATCTAACAATGTAAAATGGCGATAAAAATTATTATTTACGTCTTGTCGAGCCAAAAATTTCTATAAACCCTTTGGAAAACAACTTATATCGAAAATCGGGTAAATATAGGGCCTACTGCTTTCATACACCATTCCTCTCATGCCAGGCATGAGCATGATGTCGCTAGCTTTTCTTTTTAGGCTCTCCTCAGACCCCGGAGTTTTAGCCAATTTTGCATTTCCCAAAATCCAGCCCTACACACACGCTAAGCTAAATTATAGTACCGTTGCGGGGTGAAGAAGTCGACATTGCATTATGCATATCGCTGTACAAATTGCAAATGGGCAACTGAAAACTCAAACGCGTAACCTTAATCAAAGAATTAATTTTTTGCACCAACTGAATATCCATTCGTCTGTCAGACAGTGTAACTATCAAAAACATTATGTTTGTAATGAATGCACACTTTGCTCTGCGTTTTCAGAACCAAAACATATTCATACAATTTCTCAAAAGTCAGAACCAAGTTCGTTAAAGGATGGAGGGCTTAAATTATTAAGAGAGTTAATCATAGTTTCCTAATTTTATTTTATTTTTTATCACTCGGCCCAAATTCTCACAATAAATTGGTATCACCTAAAGTTTACAATTGATGAATTCAATCAATACAATTTACAATTCCCTCAAGGAAATTCATTTCATTAAATAAATAATACTCAGTCCCAACAGACAGTGTAAAGACCTGTTCAATTATTTTTTATAATTCGTAAGTTCTTTATACAGTTTCGGTATTTACAATAAAATACGCAATACAAGTTCATTCAGTCCCACATCTGTTTGGTCAATGTCCCACCAGTCCGTAATGTTATACAGTTCTCCGAGCGCCCTCACGCACAATAGGCTTCACTCGTCGGGTTTCACGTCTTCTCGTCCATTCACACCACGAACACCTCGTCCGCCGTCACGCAATCTCCCGTCGTCGTCCGTCCCTCATCGCACCTAACTTAGCTTGCCGCACTCAGCCAGATGGCCTCCGCCGAATACTCCCGACCCTTAGACCGCTGAAATATTTATAGGGTCGTAGGTCATCGTCCAGAAATGTATGTAATTACTGCATTGCGCCGAGGTCTTAGTTCCCGAATAATCTTGCGCGTCCTCTAAAACCACCGGAGGAAGGAAGAGGTGCTGTGACGTCAGCCGAGTCGCTGCTGTCAATCGTCTTCTCTCCCACCCGGGGGGAGGGGAGGGTAGGGAAGGATCTCCTCCCCCTCCCCAAGACCTGGGTCCACTCGTTCGTAACGGGAGCTCGCGGCCGGTTCGAGCTTACAGCACATAATATTAAATTTGTCAAGTAATTCACTAATTTATCACGCAATTCCCTTTTTTTTTTTTTTTTTTTTTTTTTGTAATTCACTCAGTGTTAACTTAAACCGTATTTACGGAAACCGTACTACCACTTGTGCAAGGTACAATTTAAAAGCATTTAATCCCCCTAATCCAGAAGAAAAAATCTAAGGTGCATAACCAGGAACATGCACACATTCTACTATCCATTCTGGGTGCCCAGTAAGTGAAAATTCCCGCCCGTGTCCTACTTTCCCTAAGGAATTTCCACAGCTAAGTACTGTATAACCCTGGGAATTGTCACATCCTTCCCATAATTTGGTTGTTCATGAAGGATATTAGGTGGGACAGACTAAACATTACAAAGATGCTTCGGTGGTACTATGTAGTTGTATTTTCATACCATATTTTCTCCTGGGACGTGAAAAAACTTGTATAGTCGTCTATCGGTTATTCCTTCACACTTTTCGAAACAAACCTTTGAAAAAATAACCCATGTACGACGTGCTTTGTTCGTTCTTAAATACGTCATATCATAATAGTTTCACACACCTGTTCGTTAAACTGAACACATATTTTACCTATAAGGTATTTTTATATATAATATTAATTAGATCAGGTACAAAATAGTTGTGTTAGCAATTGATAGTCTTTAAGTAAAATATTATTAAAGTGACTACGCAATAATGCGGTGCGCTGTCTTTTGGTATAATTTTCTAGACTTTGTTAAGCTTTGTTTGCAAGAAGCGGAGGAATATCCTGAAAGTTGAACTTTCAGATAATTGGAGGTAACCGTGTATGGACTAACTCTGTGATCCTGGTGGTTCAAAACTTTTCAAGTGGCCCGATAACCAACCAACAATCAAGAAAATGGCACATAATCCGCGTAGTTTCTCGAATGGTATTCTTAACTAGGCGGTAAAGAGCAGATTGGCTCACTCCTGCGCGCCATTTGTACCCCTTTGGCTTTTCCCATTACTATTTTTAGCGACTTATTCCCCAAGCTGTGGTGTTTTAGCACGGCCCGGTCATTATCCAGCCCGAAATCCGGCACGGCATGGCCCGACCACGGCCCCTTGCGGACATGCACAGCTGCACGAATGAAACTGTCGCTCTATGTAGAATCGCGTAAAGAGGAATAAGGGGTCAGAATAAAGGGAGAAATTACACTGCACTCAACAGGAAAAAGGTCAACATAAGTCCTGGTAGTCCAGTAATCACCGGAATGTTCACTGGACAAGAATATGAATAACTCATGCTAGGGACGTAGCCATTTGTGGTACGGGGGAGGGGGGTTGCCCCCCTCACTTTGCCCAATATGGTGTCAACAATTAGTGCAATGATTAATAATCCTTCAATTATGGTGAACCTGCTCGACAAATTTCTGGCTACACCAATGCCTCATGCACCTCAACTATGAATGACTTAAAAATACGTTGATTTTGACTAACTGCCATACAACAAGGTCTTGTATTGTCACTAATGCGGTAAAGGACCAATAGCCCCCCCCCCCCCCCGGCCCTAGGTACATAATTATCTTCCATTTCCTCCAGCTCCCTACGTAAATTGCTTGAGGCTCCCTTCTCACTGCGAATGCTGGTTCATTCTCTTATTTTTAGACTTATCGTTTGGTTACGAGTTACATCATATCTACAACCTCATTTTACTAATTCCTTGAAGAAAGGACAAACACTTGACATCAGGAATAACAGCCAACTGAAAGACCGGGACAGAGCATACAATTCCTGAGTAGACATTCTCGGATCGCCATCCAGCACGCAAGTTTCGAGCTCTGCTTCACGTAGGCTCGTATAGGCTGTTCACAGTGAAGGAAGCACATTTTTAAGGCCCTTCTAAATTTTTCCTTTCATACAATTTCCATCTTCCTGGTGCTTTTTAAATAAAAAACATTGCAATATGACCAATACCCACAGTGTATATATTTGCCATCCTAAAAATGTAATACATGTTGCAATAAGATATATTTATTAGTGGTTAATACCGGCTGGGAGCGCCTTAAAAAGTTCTCACTTTACCGTGAACTGTCTATATGCGCGCTGACTTGCACACTTCCTTGCGATGTATAAATGCCACGCAATGTTGCCAACATGAAGCTCTGCAACTATCGCGTACATTAAGGGGTCTGCCCGCCTGCCTAGGGCTCAAACGAGTCGCAGTGTGTTTGAAATCCAGGTTTTTTTTACGAAACTATTAAAAGTGCGTACAATGGGCTGAGCTACGAAAAGAACACACACTTCAGACCATGCCCGTAGTTTACTTTTAAGACGTCACGCACAATATAAACACTGTTTCAGAGCACTTCAACACTGTTAAAAGCGTATTTTTCAAAGCGTTGTATATCAAAATATACGCCTTACATACACACAAAAGTGCTTTAGGTACATGCACTGAATCTTGCTACAGATTATCAGGGTTGCCACCTTTTTTCCATTGTGAAATTCCGTGACATTCCCCTGATTTCCAGACAAAAAGAATCTTTTTTCCCTGACGTTTTTCTAGAATATTTTTTCTGTAAGGATGCAGCTTTTTCATTATAACACACTTTTAGACCAAAATACTTCTCTGATCTTACAAAATTGCTCACCACATATAGATTGCAAAGAAAAATGCGTAAGCATTTAGTCCACAATAATTAAAACAATTTAATAATTCTGGCAGCGGTGCATGATTGATGACGGAACTGCGAATTATATCATGCATATCACATAATTCCCCGATATTTGGCTAACTTGTTTGAAATTCCCCGACATTTCCTTGATAGTTTTCAAATTTCCCGACATTTATCGGTTTTCCAGACCTGTGGCATCCCTAAATCTCCAGCAATAAAATAATAGGGTCACCGCTTAAACTCCCATACATACACGAGAACACTGCACGCCAGTTCAGATCCTTGCGCTTAGCGGCGATGGCGCATTAGATTGGCGCGGCAGTGTAGCCCTTGCAGCTCTCGCGCTTCTCGGTCTAAAGGGGGGGGGGGGGGGAAGCTCTCAGCAGGCGGACATGCCCCTTAAGATTGAATCTGTCAAAATTGTTTTCACCAGCAAAGTGACCTTTAGGAGGAATGTGCCCTGATTTCCCCTTACAGACTTCACGTAGCTGCGGCAAGGTTTAAACGTGTTCAGTATTCATGGCGAACAGTAACCTCAACTTCGCACTTCACGTGCAAGACTTGACATTCCAAACATGACTCTGGCGCGTCGTTAAGTTCCACAAGGCACATACGCAGGAGTGAGCGTGACAGGAATACTTCATGGGGAAGAGGTAGTACGCGTTATGTTATTGTCCAGGTGTAACAAAAGTAAGGAAGGTCAAGGAATAGTACAGTGTTTCCCAAACCAGATCTTCTAATGGCTCCACTTAGCACTGATGTGCAATATTTTGGAAAGGCGAAAAACAAAAGTAATAAACGTAAATCGCTGGACAAAAAGATTTGGATTACACATTCACAACGGAAACATATATTTTCGAGATGTGTACGATTTAGTTAACGTGACTAGCAAAGGAAAACAAACCATGTTAACCTTATCAGGGTTTAATCCACGTGTTCTACTGCAGTGAAATCTTCTGAAAATTATTTTCTAATATTAACGTAATGTATGAAGATAATTTACTTAACTTTTATTTACGAAATTTACTCGGAAAATTGATGGCTTTGGTTACTATTAGCATTCGTAACGAGTGTTTACTGTAAACGTGAATTAACATTGCAGTGACGTGTCGCAGCCAGCAAATACAAATGCTCGAAACTTCTTTACGTATTCTACAATATATTACACTGAAATGAAGTACATTAATTTCCACTCGAAAAAGAGGCGTTCAGAACGTACCAATACCGTTCAACAAAAAAAAAAAAAGTCCCACCTAGAAACCAGGAAAGTGACATGGTTAAAATGTTCTATACGTTATCAGAGTCGCCATGTTAAAATTATTACGCTGTAGACCTACGTAAAAAAAAATATATATATATAATTTCAAACGGCGTGGAGAACCTGAATAAATTTTCCAAACTAGCCGAAAACAGTAATGGCACATAAAATGCATGAGCATGCATTTTAGAACAAGCATTTTCGAAATTTAACTATTTATAATTCAGTAATTTCAAAGTAATCTCACTCACATTTCTAATCAATATACACGTGTAGCAATGCCACAAATGTTTCTATAACGAAGCACCTAGGACTGTCTCAAATAGATCAAAGTGCACACCGCTGTCGTTTGTAATTGTTTCGTATTAAGACTGATTGTTTCTAGACTTGTGCATTTACCCGACACTGAGTTACCTTACACCAATACAACTGCCAAAATCACATGGTCAACAGCGATGATTTTCAAAAGACTAAGAGTTGTTGTATGTCTAAAATTCTATTAGTATTTTGAATTTATTCTAACTGCATTGACTAGAATGTGCAGAAGCACAAAAGTCAAGCCTAGTTCATTCCTCTAAGGTGGCCGCCTGGGTAGGCCGCCGAACGACGTGCAGAGCTCCAGTAGAAAAAGTTTTAAACGAGTTACAGAATACAGACGCTGGTCTTGCTTTCGCTAGGGACGGCGCCGAGGTACACGCAGCACAATGAGAAAACCCACACGCCAGTCCAGGGCCTTGCGCGTAGCAGCTATGGCGTGTGGTGGTAGCAGGTAGGCGGAGTCCTTAATATCCACGAAGTTGGTCGGCATCAGTGCCGCGAGCAAGAGTCCAGTATGACTTGTTGCCCCGCAGGGAGAGCCCAACACGCAAGTGGCATGTTAACTAGCGACCACGCCCTAGCAGACCACTGAATATGGTTTCGCATAAAAAAAATTCCCGAAACTAGGTTAACCTCAAACAAGATGAACCAGAGTGAATACTGTAGAAAATTATACTGCCCGTGACATTAAGCAGCGAATTATTATAAACGTCTAATGTATTGTATACTCGCGGTTTCTTCACATTTTCTGAATCAAACCTTAAAAAAAACCACCCCATGTTGACGTGTTTGGTTGTTTCCCAAATGTCATCCCTCACAAACGTTTTATACTTCTCTTAAAAGTACACATTTTTGGTTAAATTGAACTTTGACTTTATATATATATTTCATTAATAACTAATACGAATAAAGACAAGAGACGCCATAGATGTTTTCGCAATGCTTATTAGGAAATGGTTTCTAAGCAAAATAATATCGCACTGGGCGCGAACGAACGCGCTGCGTTGGCCGTCTGGTGTAATTTACTAAGCTTCGTTTGAACGAGGCGGAGGAATATCCTGGAAGTAGAACTTAAGCGGGCCTTCAGAAAAGTTGGTAGTAACCGTAGAGTATATTAATGCGTAGCCATCTTATTGAAAAATGTTATGTCTAAAAATCGGTGGGAAATGAAATCTTACTTAGTATTGTTTCAAAAAAGGTATGCTACAATAAAAATTAATTTGTTCAACATACGTTTCCCACGAACAATTTCACATATTATTGTCTACGCAGGAAGACCAGGCAACAGGAATTTTAATGTATATAGGTTGTTCATGGTGACGTGAGCAATTGCGGTGAAAATCACTGGCCATGAACATATACTCACCCTGTTAACTTGACAACTTAATAAAAAAAATCGTTCCCAGACTTTATACTGTATTGTGAACGTAACGTCTAAATTTATGGCATAATGGTGTCGGTTTGTTTTATACACATTTGTGCATTTGTATAAGCTATCGACGGTGAAGTGAGCACTTAAGGTTCTCCCAGCCGCCACAGTAACCAGAAAATTATATATTTTTTGTGGCCTCAGACGTTTACTTCTGAAAGCTATAAAACTTTTGCACTGTGGCAATGATCGTATTAACAAACAGCGAAAAGATGTAAGAAAAAAAGAAATTTTAAGCACGGTCTTTAAAAAAGGGCTCACTAGCCTATAAGACGTATACGTTCAATTCCACGGCTCACTTTGGTGGCGGATCAATAAACTGACGAGGCCCATGGCAATGCAATTTTAAATATGGCAGGATAACAAAACGTGATTGTAACATATAGGTGTTGAGATCCGATGAGGTTGAAGCGAGGTGAGAACGTAACAGTGGCGGTATGCAAGAGGCGGGGGAAACGGGAGATCTCCGAGAAAACCCCCCGTCCAGCGGCATCATCTGGCATGATTCCCACGTGCGAAAATCCGGGAGAGCGACCCCGCCGCTAATCGAAACCTATTCGCGTGGGTTGGAGGCGAGTAGTCTAACCACTATACCAACACGATCCAGATGACACAAAATTCCATAGGAATAAAAAGAGCAAGGCTTAACTGCGAATACATTTTAGATAACAATTTTGCCCACTAATCAGGAATTTAAACCCGCCAAATCTGGACGAAAATGCTCAGAGGTGGCAACACAGCAGTGAGCCGGGATCTGCTGACCATAAGGCTATCCATTCACGGTGAAATTGGCAATTTTGAAAGCTCTCTCGTTCGAAAATATAGTCAAATAGGTTTTATTTCAGACCAAGACGTTTACTTTCGAGTGCGATGGAATATAAACACTGTGTTTAGTACTTGCACAGCAATATTTATTTTATAAAGTGGTTAAAGAGTATTATAAAGTGGTTAAAGAGTATAATAAAATGACTGAAAGAAAAAGTAACCAGAGCCTCAAAAGTGTTCACTTCACAGTGAACAGCCTATACTCGTTGGAGAGCAGCTGTCTGAGCGAGCGCAGGCCGCGGAGCTCAACGAAGATTAAATACCCCGCCTCGGCCGACCAACAGCCGGCCGGGTGTCGCCAGGCGGTGCTTGGAGATGACCGACGAAATAATGAACAAGTGGAGGGGGACGTGGGCGGTGACGTCATGTTACAAGTATAGAGTACGCGGCGCCGGCGGATGACGTAAGGCTGCGCGCGCAAGTGGGGCATGGCCGTCTTCTCCTCCTCCCCCCCCCCCTTCATACATGCGTCATAGTAAAGTGCACATCAGCAGTTGCAAGACACTTCACTCTCCGCAGGTTCGCCAACCGGCACCTAGCTTACGACAGTCCGCGTTCAGACATTCTGTGTCGCCGTTTCTGGTTTCGGCGAATAACACTGTCTACTTGGCGTCTTCTGGGCATGTCCCCGGCGTTGGCTGAGGCCCGGTTGTACCATAGTGGTTCGAAACTCCCATCTGAGATCGTATCTAAGATCGACACAGAAAAAAACATTACGAACCAATAGCAAAATTTGTCTCATACTTAACATCGATCTCTCACTCTGGAACCAAGATCGACGAATCGGAGATCCAGAACCATGAAATTTTGTTGGTGCAACACATTGGAACCAAGATCAAACTGAATCCTGGTTCGGAACTAGGATCATTTGAACTCTGATCGGGGAAGATGATGGTGCAGGCAAAAATCAATTACGTGCCACGGCGCCGGCGCATGTAAAGCGATATCTTATATACGCAAAACTACGTAACTCGATGACGTATGTTTACCCCAGGTACAGTTGTTTCACAGTTACGCACGCACTTTCGAAATCCACCTTTGAGAAACAAAACACTGCACCATAACTGCACATGGACTATATCTAACACAATGGCATGCGTGCTCCCAACGTGGCGGCAAAATATTAGCAAAACAGTCTAAGTCTTGGCGTATTTAAAGTGTAATGTTTAAATTCAGGGCAATTCGTGTTGATTTTATTTTTTCACATGAGAGTATGGATTGGTATATTACTGTTACATGTGATACCCAAGGGCGTATCTGAGTTCATTAGGGATGGAGATCTAATAAAAAGAAATATAAGAAACTAAATTTGATTTCTACTTTATTCACACAGCTATTATTTACAGCATGAAAATACTTTATCCACTGAACTATTTTTATGCAACAGTGAGTGCAATATTCTATGTACATTTCAGCTCAAATTAATGTCCTTAATTGTCTCTTGGTTACACTAACTCATACTTGACATATGTTCAATCTATCAGTTGCCACCATTTGTAATGTCTTTCACTCACGCATCTAGTCCAGTAGTCCAGCTTGCCAGCCGCACTCTTCACTGCTTCTGATACTCGCAGTCGCGGACTTCCCTTCCGCTGGTCGCTTCTCTCGCCTGTCGTTCATCTATCGCTCGGAACTCAGTCGCTCATTCATTTATCAACTCCAACTCAACTCGCGGTCCGGAGGCCTGTCGCAATATCTGGAAGGTTCAACGCACCCCGAGTTACGCTGAGAGAACGAGGGCGGAATCTAGATCATTCCTCAGATAAACGCAGAAAATATAACCAGGGTCCACGGCACGCCTGCAATTCGAAACGCTTCATTGTCCCACCACAGCTGTCGTTCTCTCATTTAGGTTCGTAACAATTTTACGTTTCACTCGACTGGTGCGTGAATGAAATCACTGCAACCATGACAGTGTAACCATTACTTATTATAGAGTGTTGACCATAAAGTTAGCACTTTTACGCCCTAGTTACTTTTTCCTGTCAGTAATTTTTTTTTCAATTAACCCCCTTTTTAAATAAACATTGCCAGGCAAATAATAAACACAGTGTGTATACTACAACCACACTCGGAAACTTAACATCAAAGGCTAAGTTAAAATATATTTATTGCCTATTATTTCAGTTGAGAGTGCTTCCAAAAGTGCTCTCTTTACCGTGAACAGCCTATACTGAAGAATACAAATCGATAGAAGCTTATCTTCATCATGGCTTCCAGAAATGCTCACTTTACCTTGAAACAGCCTTAAAAGAAATATGCCTGGATTTAGAAAACTTATCGAAATAGTATAGCATATTCACAGCTTAATTTTTCTGAAGCCCTGCTAAGAATTCTACTTCCAGGATATTCCTCCGCCTAATACAAAACGAAACTTAAACAAGTGGACAATGCACCGCATTCGGGCGCACTCTGTGCAAGGATATTTTGCGTAAGAACCATTTCTTACTACGCATAATCGACACCTATTTGCTCTCAACGCATCCATCTTCCCTCTACTTTTGACCACATATAATTAAATATAACTTGCAGATTAATTATAAGTAAAAGTTCAAGTTAACCAAAAATTATGTCCGACTACTACACCACGAAGGCAGGCCCTTCAGTTCTCGTTGCGAATAAATAGTTTCCATTTGAGCATTCGCTCTCTACGCTTAATTCCCTATACTATTCCACACCTGTCCACACAAATAGGTTAGGTCAAGTGGTATTTTATTAAACGTCGGCCCGAAACTGGGGCACTGCAGACTTAACACGAGAGCTCAGGGCATAAGTTCACGCGTAACTCAAACTGACGTCATGTCACGCTCTGGGAATTATCACAAGTCGGTCGTGTGTGGAATACATTACATCCAATCTGCCTATATAAACTGCAGAAATTCACCGCTCACGTTTCGTGTTGCACGAGGCCAGCGGCTCTGAAGTATAAAATTTGAGGATGGTTGGACGCCATGATAAGTGACAAAAGAGATGGAGGTGGGGGGGGCAGGAGGCAACCACGCATACATTTGTAAATGGAGCTGTGATTTTATTCCCCAAGCGAGAACAGTGTTGTGCGCATCTCGGGGTAACTTTGTATCAGTGACAGCGATGTTAAAAGTGACTATAAAATGTTTTCCAAGTGAATTATGAAGTACAAATTTATGTCAATTCTTCATTCTAAATTATGGACAAATACGGAGGGGTAGGGGGTTACGGAGAAGCCGCTGGCTGTACTTTTTCGTTCTAGCGCTACTGTGAGCTGAGCAAGACTGTTGCATACGAATTAAGGATGCAAGGTAATGTACTCAAATTATTTGCAGACACATCGTCGTACTGCAGCCAAGCATGTGTGCTTTTGTTGCGTCATAATCGTATTAAGTAACCCTCAGTTCTCGGAACTGTGGCACAAGAGAAGTAGGTAGAGGCACACCTCACTATTCAGGTTATGGCTGCCAGATGCTAAGTCATCCAGTTTCAGGTTTTACGTGTACCGAAATATGAGGAATAATATACCAATCTAAAGTTGACTTCCGAATCATTTTTACGCTATATAATACGACGGTAAACGACTCAGCAGCATATTCTAAATTAAAAAGACAAAAATAAAAAGTAAATGGAACAAATTGCGTGTATTGTAGAAATAAGCCGCCCCATCGAATTTGGGGCACCTAATCGAGGGGGGGGGGGGGGGGAATTTTTTTTCGCGAGCTTGTCCATCTTTTAAAGTATCGAAATAAAGACACACAGAAGCAGACTAAAAAGACTAGATCCTGCATACCCGCTTCACGTAACACGCACAGCATGAGCGCACGTAGACATGGTTCTCCCTCGTAAGCACGTGCGTGATGTGGAAACTACACAATTGCGTAACGCATGCGGTTGAGCATTTCGCACGACGAAACAGACATTCTCGTTTCGGGTCAAGTTCAGTAGCAACGTGCTATTCTCTTTGCAAAGTTGGGCCAACATCGCAAGATCAAGGTTTGTCCGGGGAGCTACGGCATGTATAGGCTATTCACGGTGAAGTGAGCACCTTCGAGAGCCTTTTCATTTTGAATGATAGCCAATAAATATATTTCATTTTAGCCTTAGACATTAAATTCTAATGTAAAATACTTTGAAGCTGCCTGTATTTTGATTGTTGGAAATAATATTGACCTAGGTAGGTAGCCTTGCTTTCCCTTTCTTTCTTGTAATCTGATTAAGCAACGAGCCATGCGTATATTAAAGTTTTCTTCCACACATTTGGCTGAAACTTAACACACTTGAATTCACACTGTTGATACTAGCGTAAGTATAGTTTACCATAAAAATGTGCATTGCAAACTTGATTTTCACATAACAGACCTACCATTACAGTTTAAAGTTTTAGTTCGAGTGGCTGTCATCTTGACTGTGATAAGATTAAAATGCATTCTACTAAGTTCTCGAACTTAAAAACTATTAGACTCTGAACTTAGACCCTTCGACAGGGGACTGAACAGATAAACACAGGAAGCAGAAAAACTTCAGCAAGAGAACATGGAAACTGCAAAGGAATTTGGCATCATGGATAACCCCACCCCGGGTTTACCGCTCCTATACCCCAGTTCCATTTAATGATGGGCGCGTAATCTAAAAACATACGCACAGACCACAAATGTTACTGTTATAACAGAAACGTTGCGCACGATCAGAAACCTTGTGCGAAATTTGTTCAAAATTAAATATCGAACTTTTATGTTCAGCCAATGAAATTCTTCGACAACTCCCGATGCCAGTTCGCAGTGTTTGTGAAGGTTTTAGTTTTTTTTTTTTTTTTTTTCTGCTGTAGCATACATAAAATCTGTTAGCAACGGATTTAATTCCGATATTTCTAACTGAAAACTAAAAGTGATTTAATAGAGTTGTGATATTTGCTTGTCAATAAAATCTTTGCTTTTGCTACTTCTCGCGTGTTATTTCCTCTAAATTTATATTTTGCGACATACCTTCGTCTTTTGCGGCATAGGCTTAAGTATGTACTGCCATTTTTACAACCAAACAAACAACTTCGAGAATGCGCCACTCTGTTCCGATTAGCTCTCGCCACCATGCGTGTGTATAAGACATAAAATATAACCACTGCCTTCATACACTAAGTCTGGACCACTCATGGAGACGACCCGCAATGCGCGGTTGGGAATCAATGGGTTCAAAATCACAGAGGTCAATTCTTGTTCACACGGCGTATTTTCTATGGTTGCCGTTAACGCTTCAAGTTGTGAACCCAGCTTATCGCGCAAAATAACCCGTAGCAGGCGGAGACTTGTGTCTTGCAAAACTTATCAGCTCTACCTGTGCCTCGTTTACAAATGCACTAAGTAAAAGTGTGTTCATAAATGCCGTATCGATCGCATGACATACCCGACAATTACCCCTGAAACTGTGAGCAACTTAGAATACCAAACAAGGATTTTCCATTCATCTGTTAACATTGTATCTTTTTTTCTTTCTTTCTGCTGGATCAGGAAGACAACACGTCGTCCATGCATTTCAGAAGCATCCTGCGTGGCTGTGTGAGAGAGGCTTCAACACCTGCTGTTTACCAATGTCCCTCGTGTGGGACTAGCAACTACACTGCAGTTGCGACAAGTCACGTACGCGCCACGCACAAGCGATAGCACGTGACTGAGAAAGCAACTCTGATAGCTAGTCTCATTATGGCGAGTTTGAGATGAGCATATGAAACACTGGAGAAACGTTACATCCGGTAACGCGGCATCGTCATGTACACCAGCGGTATCCTATGCCTCTCACTTCCGTGCCTCAACGCCGATTAACATTGAAGACAACACGAGGCTCATTTTAACTGTGCGTTGACACTTTTTTTTTTATTTAATAAAATCGTGACAGCTCACACTGTATACAAGAATGGCTCGTATTTGAAAAATATTAATGCACGTAAGAGAAGTAGTTATATTTACATCTGCAACAGTCATCTCTCGCCCAAACTAATGACTATTTCCGCCAATACATTCCAAATTCGGAGTTACCGTTAATTTGAATATCATTCAAGCGTGCACTAACAAAATGGGATCTCCAACGTCCGTTGCATTGCAACTATGAACCTGACGGGCTGACACTACTATTACGTTACGACGTTTGTTCATCATCTTGTACGGACACTGTTTAACGTTACTCTGTAAACTAACTGCTTAGTCTGTTCACGGTAAGGTGAGCACTTTTGAAAGCCCTGCTTAAGATCTACTTGTGTGCACGTTGTGCATTATTCCGCCTTATTTAAAATCAACATTGCCATGGGCCTCGTCACTTTATACATGCGTCGGTCAAATGAAACTGTGAAATTATTAAGAAAGTAAATACTGTACAAACCTGCTCATTTTTACACTTCGATGCACTAAACGCAAAACAGAAAGCGAAAGAAATAATTTTAAGTTATCACAAGTGGTTACCCGACACTTTCTATTCGACGTTAAGATATGGAACTACTTTCCATCCATCGTTACCAACTTTGCTGGGCGCATGCCACTCAGTGCGCCAGTTAAAATATATGCAGTTAGGAGCAGTAACTTTTCTAAAGTTGATTTCAAAAGTGCTCACTTTATCGTGACCTAGGTATACATGAAAATGATACCGCAACGTTAATACAACGACCTCCACGTAAACTTGTAATGTTAGTGAGTGAAGAGATTTGGGTGGCACTTAACAGCGAGGCCTCAAGAGCCGATGAGGGTGATTGAAGCGGCACTGAAAAGGGGGCAGGGGAAACGGGAGATCCGGGAAAAACCGCCGACCACCGGCATCTTCCGGCACAATTCCCACTTGCGAAAATCCGGTAACCCAGCCGCGGAATGAACGACGAGACGTTAAGCCCACTTAAAGGCTGTTCACGATAAGGTGAGCATTTTTGAAACCAACCTTAGAAAAAAGTCACTGCTCCTACCTGCACGCATGCATTTTAACGGGCGCCTTGAGTGACATACGCCCAGTACAGTTGCTAATTGTGGGTGGGAAAAGTTCCGTATCTTAACGTCAAATAAAAAGTGTTGGGCAACAATTTATGATGATCTAAATTATTAGTTTCGCTTTCTATTATTTTAATGCATCGAAGTGTAAAAATTAGCAGATTTGTAAAATATTTTTAGTTTTCTAATAATTTCACAGTTTCACTAGATCGACGCATGAATAAAGTGATGAGGCGCATGATAGCGTTTATCTTGCATAAGGCGGAAGAATACACAACGTGCATACAAGTAGATCTTAGGCAGGGCTTTTAAAAGTTCTCATTGTACCGTGAATAGCCTATACCTACCTATCTTATTATTCACGTAGTTTAAAATTTTAACTAACCGATATGTTTTGGAACACTGCACACTTAGCGTGGGAAATTTTCCCTATTCCGAAGTCTCTCATAAGAAATCACATGATTTAGTTCCTACCCCGAGTAGAATAAACTTGGTGAGAAAGCGCAGCGTGTAAAGTGGCTGTGCACATATACGCTCAGCCTTAACGAGACTGTCGTGTTCAATGAACTGTGCGGCATGGCGGCCACCACCAGCGTTGCCAACCATTGACTGAAAATTCTGGTACAGTAGCAATACAATTCGGATACATTCAGGTACACGAACATAATATTTCAGGTACACTTGAATACGTATAAAATAAATAAAATACGTGAGTAAAAAGTCTCAACAAAAAAGTATGCCAATAAATTACATAATATATCTTAACTGTTCAATCTAATTTTCCTATCATAATTGCATGAAAATGTCAAATTTTACACGAGATAATTTCATGGAAGCTATTTAAGCGCTCAGCTGTTTGCAGCTTAGGAACTCGCACCAATAAGCAAAAACTAATCATTAAAAAAAATTGTCTATAGTGCGGATACTTCCGCTTCTTTTCATGTCCCAGGAAGAGATTTTAAAAACGTTCTAAATACACAAATTAGCTAGCTTATTGTCAAGAATATTGCAACCCCCAAAAACCCTAATTTTGTTAAGGCGTGGGATATATAATAAAATTGAGTTAAGATAATTCTTATTATATTAATAGGATGACCCTAAAATAGGTAGGAAAATTTTTACAACTCCAAACAAAGCCCTGAATTTTCTGAGATCTAGTCAAAAGCTATAAAAAAAGATCACATATATTTAAAACATAATTCATTACACACAAAATCACAAATATTTACATTCCCATATTTTTGATACAAGAGTAAAGAAACAATTCCGCTGGTTAGTCGTAACTAGTTGCAAACAACAAAAGTTCCCATTAAAAAAAAAAAACTAAAATCTAGCACTTTTTAACGTACAAGGCGTGGAAACGCATATCTAGTGCACTTAAAAATATTAGCTTGGTTATGTCATATTACTGACTAACATTGCATTAAATTAATTTTAAAGCTCTGGAGAATTCATATTTTTATTTGTCGAGTTTGCATTTTTGTATAGCAGTTCAGACGAAAAAAGATGTCAACATTCTATAGAATGGAGTGTGTACACTGCACTAGTGCTGCCATCTTTACTTTATAATAAATTCACTGCTAAATCCATTCAAGTAAAAAACCGACTACTTATTTTAGACTCATCCTATAAATAATAGAACCTGCCAATGGGCTACAGAAAATATATACAGAAGCATTTAATTTAAAGCTTACCGGTAAAATAACATCACTTTAAATTGTCTACAGTAAAAAAAAAAAAAATTGTATAATTATAGTTGACAGATTAAAATTAAATATGATGGGGCAGCCCACTGTTTATTGAATTGTAAAAATATCAATGTAAATAATTCATTTGATTCTTTCTCATTATTTACAAAAATAATTAGACATATTTCGTTTCAATTCGGGTACATTTGCGTACCTGAACCATTTTTGTAGGATACCGGGTATAAAATTGATTTTTCTGGTACATGCGCCGGAAATAGGGTACTGTTGGCAAACGTGGCCACCACTCCCAGTCCCCTCCCGTTGGTTTCGCAACATGATATGTATCAACAGCGCCGGCCAGCCGCCACGGCCGCCACCCGCCGCACAAAAACACCCGCAACAGTGTCGCCAACACGCTGCGCACGGCAGTAACACAACAGCTTGCTTGCTGGTTCGGATCCACGATGGATGGATGGGCTGGCTGGCGTTTCTAACTGGCCGCAAAACCAACTACACGGCAGCCTTAAAAAAATTACCCAGCTTCGAAACAAAACGTGATTTTATAAATGAATTTGGTATAGGGACAATTTCTACCGCTAGGTGAGCAGTGTTCCAAAAGGTTAACTTTTAAATAAAATATTAAGCTACATGAATAACAAAAGTGAAAGGTTTTACTAAGTTACAAATTTATTTTATATTTGATTTAGGATTATTATAATTATCCTGTTTTTAAACGTAGAGAACACAAAAAAAAAAAAAAACTGGTTCACATGCGAGCAACACTAGCGCTCACTAGTGGCGAAAATATCTGGTTGCCAAACTTATAACATATATCTCCCCAACCTTTACTACAGGTTTTCCACAGTAAAGTAGGCAATCTTGTAATAAGTTTGAGAAAAAAAGTTACGTGTATTGTACCAATAAATTAGTTTAATACATTGTTACTTTTACAATACATTAATTTTCATTTAAAACTTATTAATTTTAAAGTCTTTCCTGTGTTCGTTTTTTTTTTTACAATTTCGTTAATACCGTGTAAATAATGTTTACCCCAATGCGCTAAAGTTACGTTAAGCAATTTGCCGGAGACCAGTTAATGTTTAAGGCAACTACAGTTTATTGATCAGTATGGGTATAGGTTTCAAAGAAAATTTATTTTCAGACCAAATATTTCACGCTATTTGAAAGGTGAAATATTTTTGCATTTCCTAGAGTTTGAGAGCTTGTTGTGGATTATCCTGAACAAGGAGCATGGAAGGGTCCTGAAATACACGACGCTTTTACTGCTTCAACGTGATAACAGCGACAACTTATATACAACCGGGGAATTTTTGACGGAATCAAGACGCACTCCCAGGTTAGGACTTGGTTCTCATTTACTGGCTAAATTTGGGGCTGTAAATTATTATTTGCTGCCAACCAATCAGCATAAAATATATTACATTATCATTCACCGAACTATTATTACACACTTTACGGCCCACAGAAAAGTTATTTGCAAGAAAATACATTAATGTATTACAGAGCTAATTATATTATTAGTACAATTTTTTCTTTTAAATTTTCAAGAGGAAAAAAGTTTTGTCCCTGCGGGGAGGCATTGATGGCTACACGATTATCCAAGATTGGGAAACATTTGTAAAAGATCTTTTTTACAAGCATTTCACAAGATTAAATTTATTTGAATTTGGACCTCAAAATCGTTGTTAAGTTAAAGCATAATTACGTAATTTGCTCATTAAAAAATGCCGTATTGATACAGAATTCAAGATGAATAATTTTTATTCATAAGTAAAATTAACTTACATAAAAATTCATCACTTTCGATTTACTGAATAAATAAGCTTAGAAGTAAAAACTATATACTTGTAGATAACCGTAGATAGTGGTCAGTAATTCATTAGTATAATGCGCAAGTCTTTTAATGTGATGAACACCAGTTGCGAATCCAATTTATAAAATAATATTCCAGTATCATTATTTCTTCATCGATATGTTTGATTATTATGGCATAAACTACAAATAATATTCTGATCGAATTTTTTCTTAGTAAATGGGACAACATTAACACTGATACACCTATACTAAAGTCTGTTCACGATAAAGCGAACCCTTTTGAAATCAACCTTAGATAAAAGTCTTTGCCCCTACCTTCATGCATTTTAACGGGAGCACTGACATGTGCCCAGTGAAGTTGGTAACGACTGATGGAAAATAGTTCCATAACGTAACGTCTAACAAAAAAGTGTTAGCTTGTGATAACTTCAATCATCTCCTTCGCTTTCTGTTTTTTTTTTATGTATCAAAGTGTAAAACTGGTCAGATTGGAAAGATATTTTCGTTTCTTATAATTATACAGTGTCACCTGACCGAGGCATGAATAAAATTACGAGGCCCATGACAATGTCAATTTTAAATAATGCGGAGGAATACACAACGTAGATAAAGTAGATCTTCAGTAGGGCTTTCAAAAGTACTCATTTGACCTTGAACAGCGTATACTTACATAGTATGGCAAAAAAATAACTTCAGTAACATTACAGTCTTGTTCGCCCAAAGTAGGGTTGGATACCCATTATGTTACAGCATGCTACAAGTACACACTAGGCACGCATGCGCCCTGTTAAGTTGGCAACGAATCAATGACAACCGTGACAAGACTTCGCCGATTGCCAATTAAGTGGTTTTAAAACTATGTTCACTTAACATAGTGTTTCCTGTTTTATACACAGTATATTGGCAGCACATTTACAAGTCCTAAGAAATCCACGGTTAGGATGCACTTGATGTAAGAATTAAGTAATCAGACTCGTGGAAAATGTTACGTTCACATATGGCAGAACGATACAGATGAGCAGAAAAGTAGGCCATAAGAACAGCTTTCAAAATTTTTTAGTTAGCCTAACCGTTAACAGTTTACAACTGGTTGTCGCATACACAAACTAAATTAAAATTGTATGTTTTAGTTTCCTAACAGCAACTTGCTATAGGCTGTTCACGGTAAAGTAAGCACTTTTGAGGCCCTAGTTACTTTTTTCTTTCAGCCATGTTTTATTATTTAACCGCCTTTTTAAATAAATACTAGTATGTAAGTAACAAACATAGCGTGTATATTCCACCGCAAACTGAATTTAACCTCAAAGGCTACAATAAAATATATTTATCGGCTATTATTCCAAACGAGAGGGCTTTCAAAAGTGCTCACTTTATCGTGAACAACCTATACTTGTGTCAACCACGATTAAAAGGCAGCGTGAGAATACAGAACAAAATTTTTTTCGGGCCAAATTAACCGACCTGTCAATCAAATCTTTTTTTCCATTAGCGCTCTCTTTCCGTCTGCCTTTTGGTGTAAACTAAGTTGTTTATAAAGGGGATGTAATGACTGCAAGATTGTCGCGGCCGATCAATCGAAATGAGGAACGAACTGCCGGGAAAAAAAAAAAAACCCTGATCGAGGGACAGTCTCTCATACATGAGCGCATTTGAATTTTTTCAAATACGTTGATGAGAAAAATAACTTTGGCTGAAAAAGCGTTCGAAGTGCACAATCGCGTCGTTTCAACAGTGTACACATTCGACATTCCCGCGTCTGTATTTCGAAGCAATGGAACACAGATATAGAAGGGTGACTTGTTTTCTCGCCGGCATCCCAAGCTGCTTCAGAAAGAAGTAGCTACACTTGCAGCTGAAAATCATTAAGTGTGCTGCGAGTCTTGTTACCAGACGTCCTTTTTAAGCATTCTTTTTGCGCCCGGCTGAATTTTACATCGTAAGAAAACATGCCCGACTTTCTTGGCAGGATAAAGGATATATATTCGATACTATATAACTTACTAATATTTTAATATTATTTATTTTTGTGCAACAAAATTCGTTATCGCTGTGTTAACATTTACTTGGTTATGCGTATAAATACTGTAGCGATGTGCTTTGATAAACCACGTAAATTACGTTTACGACTACCTCTCCATTTCCACCCAATTTCCTATTTACAGTTACTTTTTTAAAATGTTTTGTTGCACAAAGACAAATTCCTTGGGTTGGTAATGAATGTTCGACTACATACAAAATATATTGCATTATACTATATCACAGGCTTAAATTTCCCGGCTCTGCGATGTGTTTCCTGTCCTGTGGCAACGTTGTCTGACCAGCCGCACGACACGCGAGGAGCATAAACTCGCAGACCATGGTTATTTCCGGTCGGTTCCACGCAAATTACCGCTACGTTCTCACGGGCACAATGCGTAACGGTCCATGGCGCGTGTTCGCTGTGCACTGTCTCACGAGCGAATACAGCGGTACGCGAGCACCCCACTGCGCGTCTGTGTCGACGGGTCCGACACAGATGATAGTCGTGGCTGCAGCGCGAACGACACGACCACGTCGCACACAAAAAACGAACGGCCAATCAAAACAAAGACACTTCTGACGTCAGCATGACCGACACTATCGCACGATCAGCATTTTTTTTAAATTAGAATTTATTTCGGTTATTGCCATGCCTGCAGCAGCTCTGCAAAAAGTTTTGACTACTTTCCAAACAACGAGAAGAATTATTTGCAACTTACCGAATTATATTTCTAAAATGAATTATACCTTTTTGTTGTGTACCGTAATATCTGCACTCCATCAGCATCGTGTAATGCAATTTCACTTATGGAAACTACCTTTGAAACTAGTATATTCTAAATCGCCTCGTAAAAGGTGTTTGAAAGTTCCAGCCTACAATTGAAGGGCTTGGTGGAAGCATGCACTAAAGATGAAGTAGACCGACATTGACTAACCCCAAGGGAACAGCTGTAAAAATAACATGGTTAACAGTCATGAACGTGTGTTTATATCTCAATTGTCAAACGACGTGTACCTTTAAAGGAATAAAATACTGTCACCAATTTGAATTTGAATTTAATCAAACTGCATTCCACATTGGTTAGAGAAAGTATAAAAACATCTCAAAGCACTCTTTCATTAATTAAAGTGTTCGAACCTCAAATCCAATCCATGCCATTTTGATAGACGTGTAGGCAGAAAAGCAGATCGTTGTTAAGAGACAGACTGGTTGTGTGCAGCCAGCGAGATCGTTTTACCTCATCTTTGGTGTGGCCTTAAGGCCTATCCCACAACAAATATGTGCATTTATATACTTAGGTGACGTAAACCATCATATTTTATTATAAATTTAATTCTGCTGAATGTGTGGAATATGCCCTTCTCCCATCAAGCCCTCCAATGTCGTGCTGTAAATTCAAGCAGTTAAATTGGTAATGTTTTAGCCAAGGTCTCGTTGCTGTCGTTTCGCCGTATCATGCTAGTCTGAGCTACGTAACCTCCGCACGAAGCGTTAAAGGTTGAGTACTTACGAAACACCTGCTTACACTATACTTTTCAGATAGTTTCATATCATTCCGCTGTGCGTTACATTAACGTTGCCCTCGAACCGGTAACTTAATACATTCGCAGCTCAAGTGTTAACTGAAAATTCTAGGAACGTAAATAGGTTACTAAATATTCTAGTTATTTTTCTTACGTGAGCAAAACGACCACTCGACTATTCACGGTAAAATAATCACTTCTGAAAGCCCTGCGCAAGATCTACTTGTATGCACGTTGTGTATTCTTCCGCCTTATGTAATATTAACATTTTCATGGGCCTCGTCACTTTGTTCATGCGTTGGTAAACGAAACTGTTAAAACTATTATAAAAGTAAATATTTTACAAGTCTGCTCATTTTTACGTTTCGATGAATTTAAAAAAAAAAAAAAAAAAAAAAAAAAAAAAACAGACAGCGAAAGAAATAATTTCAGTTATCAGAAATGGTTTTTTTTAACATGTTTTATTCGACGTTATGATACGGAACCACTCCCATCCATCGTTACCAACTTTACTGGGTGCATGCAACTCATGGCGCCCGTTAAAATATATGCAGGTAGGGGCAGTGACTTTTTTCTAATGTTGATTTCAAAAGTGCCCACTTTATCGCGAACAGCTTTATCAAACAGACGAAACACTTTCAGTAAGACGTTAGGACATAGAACTTCTTTACCTACATCGTTGCCAACTTGAAAACAAGTCGGGGTTTTGTTAAAATATATGCAGCTAGAAGCAAAGGATTTTTTTTTTTTTCCACACAGTGATTTCACAAGCGCTCAACGCGAACAGCTAAGATCGGCACAGTTATTTTCAACGCACTTTTCCATTTGACGTTAAACTGTTCAGGAAACATTTTAAAGCATTTTCCTTTGTGCTTAACTTTTTTCTAACACGTACACACATGCGAATGTTATGTTACACGCTTGCTGTTCTGCATCGTTTCCTTTGCGCCATCCTACTTTAGGAAGCAAGGGCAGGCTAGTAACACGAGGAGCACTCGGAGATTTACAAAAGCCAGCCGCCGTGCGTGCCAGATACACGTGTCGGGACTCGCGCCCTCTCGACCTCAGGGGAATTGAATTTCTCCGGTTATCGATGCAAGAATGTTCGTCATTTCCCTAGCTTCTCTCAGCGAGTCTCAGGGTGCAGGAGAACTTTCTAGATCGGGACACCGAGACTTACTTAAGCCTCTGCGCCGACATTTTAGAGTTTCGGAGGATTGCGTGACCTTAAGGCGTATTACCACTCGTCATCTAGGATTTATCGATTTTTCGCCAAAGCTTCTATTTCAGAACGTGTATTGAAATTTCCCGCACGAAATATCCTAAATAATAGCTTTCCAAACTTTATCGAACTGCCACAGATTCGCTACATTTATTAATTTTTTTGCTGGTAACAGTGAAGGCGTAACGCGAGATTTCTTGCGGACGATTACAAAGGTGACGATATCAACAGTAAGCAAGAAATACTGACCTCAAACGATGAACTAGGCAATTCCAAAAAAAAAAAACATGATGCAAAACTGTATTTCCAGAGTACGGCAAAAATTCCACAAATCCAAGATGGCGGGCGGGAATCTGACAGCGAAGCGACGCGCCAGCAGAGCGGCGAGTGGCGGCGGGAGTGAAGTCTGCGGACTGCGAGCTTCGGTACAGTGAAGGGTGAGGCCCTGTCCCAATTCGCCGAGAGAGTACTCTCTCGCTCACTGCTGACGTCACAGAGTACTCTCTCGCTCACTGCTGACGTCACAGAGTACTCTCTCGCTCGCTGCTGACGTCACAGAGTACTCTCTGCTGTCCCAACTCGGAGAAGAGAGCGCGAGAGGGAGAATGAACGAAGATGTGCACACTGTGCTCACTCTCGCACCCTCTCTGGCAGCCATGTTGTTTTGAAGTCTAGCCTAAAATATCCAGAAATACATTTTGTTGTTATTAAAGCGGTGCTGTCGACTTAACTTAAATCATTGCGGTTGTGAAATGTGTAATAAATTATTATGTTCCTGTTTCATCTAGGTTGATTGTGAATTACTAAATACTGAGATTTGCACATAATTGTGTTTTTAATAATGCAAAAGAGAAAGAAATAAAAAAAAGTTACTATTTCACTAAACGCTGTATATTTCTTTGAGGAAAGTTAAAGGCCAGCAATATTTTATTTTTCACTATTTATTACCTTTTCTGTCGGAGAAAAAATGCCGAAGGCTCACGGAGGGTACAAGTCTCAATTCGCTAGAATGTGCCAGAGTGAGAGTGGTGAGTGAGTGAGAGTAAGCACACTTTCTAGTTGAGACGGCCTGAGACTGACAGGCGAGACTATTGAAATGGATGCGTGAGTGACAGACATTTGTAATGATGGCAATAGACATATGGGATGTGTAAATAATGAGTGTGAATTAAGTGGCAGTAACCAATAGATGAATTGTGGAGGACTTCAATTAAAGTTGAGATATAAATTAAACATTGCCCGCAATGAGAAATAGTATAAACGTGAAGAACGGTAGTTTAATGTTTAAATATTAACTGTGTAAATAAATTTAAAACATCAAATTTAATTATTTTATTATTATTAGAACCTCCATCCCTCACGAACTCTGAAACACGCCCTCCGGCGTCTTGTATCAGTACAAATTCGCGAGTATGTAATCTCGCCACCATGCGGCATGGGCACGAATAAAATACAATTTTTTTTTCACAACGAAACGACAATGACGTCACAACACTGTTCCTGAAGAGGTCGCACATTATCACTCGTGAAGGCACGCTTGCGACACCCGTCGAGGTAAGACTGTCCATCCTTATTTAATGAATAATGGATGAACTGTTCGAGGTTTGGTGTACACGACTGTGTCATGTCTTGGAAGGGCTGATTTAACACCGAAAACAAATTTTGAAAAAGTATTCCACCACCCCTCCACAATCAAATTAAACTGCCTGCAACACAGCGAAAAAACATATACTTTCCAATTTGTTTATTAGACTAAAGATTTATTTTACAGATATCTTTCATAAATCCATTATGGAAAATATTTCCATGTGCTCTTTTATGAATGTTAATGTTTTTTGTATGTATATTTCTTCTGTTAAGATCACATAATAAAATTACACGTGTGTGTGTATTATATATATATATATATATCATATGCTTACAGGCCCTGGAATTTCTGGAATTCATTTGATGTTACGCGCTCGCTGCTTCGCTGAGCGAGCGGAAGTAAAGGACAGTAGTTATATGATAGCGGCGGCAGCAAGTCGAAGGATTGTTTTGAAAGAACAGGCGAGCGATAAGGCCGTTGGCCACGTATCGGTTACAAAAAGCGAGACGATACGATCATCCTTTTTTTCGAAGTACGCTTCTGACCATGGTTGTATTGATTTCTGCGTTTATCTGAAGAATGCTCAGGATTACCCACCTCGTTCTCTCAGCGTCACTTGGGGTACGTTGAACCTTTCAGATGGCCAGGGAGAACGGTATGAACATCGCGACAGGCCTCTGAGAGTTCCGGGCGACAGAAAAAGAGCAGTGAACAGTGCGGCTGGCATGCTGGATTATTGGACTAGATGCGCGAGTGAAAGAGATTACTAATGGTGGGAACAAATAAGACAAAACATGTGTCGATGGTGGGGTATGAGTTAATTGACTGTAACTAAACAGACAATTAAGAAGCACGTTAATTATAATTGAACTAGACATTATTGATTACGCTCACTGTTAAATAAAAAGTGTAATAGTGAAGACAATTTAATATTGTAAATAATAGCTGTGTGAATAAATAAACAAAATTTAGTTCTTTCGTTTTTATGAAGTCCTCCATCCATCGCGAACTCACGATACGTCCCCAAGGCATCCCAATGTAACAAAATACACCCATTTTTGCATTTTATATTTCTATTGGATTGCAGTTTGATGAGACAATTAGCACGTTTGAAATTATTGATATAATATTTTACAGAGTTTCACTTGGCCGATGCACGAGTAAAGTGATAATGGTCATGGCGATGTTAACTGTACATGTTGTGGAAGAATACACGGCGTGCAAACAAGTAGATCTTAAGCAGGGTTTTCAGAAGCGCTTATAGGCTGAACACGATTAAGTCAGCACTTTTTAAGGCCCTCCAAACAGTCATTGACCACTAATAAGTATGTTTTATTGCAGCCTCAGACATTAACTTTTGAGAGTGGTGAAAGTACACACCGCATTTATTAGTCACGTGACAATGCTGATATTAAAATATGGCTTAAATATTATAACTGGCTTAAAAGAGAAATTCGAAAGGGTCTTAAAAAGTGCTCACTTTACCATGGACGGCCTATAGTTAACGGTGGACAGCGTTCATCCCTGCATGCTCCATTGACGTAGTACTCGACCGAGATAGGTGAGCATCCGGAAAAAATGCCAACTACCCAAGGCCACGCAGCCCCCTCCCTTACGCAGATAACCACCACAGGCTCCTCCGACCAGGAATGACAGCGCTCTTCTACACGTGGCGAAACTGCGGCCATGAATACATGGCACAGTGCATACCTTTCCGTGTAGTCCGAGGCCGATTCTCGACGGTTTGATGTCTTTAGCTGTACTAGTACTCGCCTACACGGATAACGACCCGAGTTCATCGTCCTATCTCAATAGCGACACCAGAGCTCGGGTCTCGCCCCTCCCGAGTTGCACGGATCATTTGACCAGATAGTACTCCCATTGTCCAGTTGTCACGACACACTGTCAGAGATCAACTGGCGTGAATCCGCAAAATAAAACATCCGGATTCATCGCGTCAGCTCTCTAAGCTAAAGCCCAGTGAACGAGGCCTACGCTCGTGTTCTTCTCTGTATTGTTCGCATGGACTGTTCATGGTGAACAGAGCAATTTTTAAAGTCCTGATTAGGATCTACTTGAATGAACATAGTGTATTATTCCGCTGTATGTAAATTCAACACTGCCATGGGCCTCATCACTTTATTCATGCGTCGGTCATGTGAAACTATGAAATCATTAGAAACTGAAGTATTTTACAAAACGGCTAAACACTTAGATGCATTAAAAAATAACAGAACGCGAAAGAAATAATTTAAGTTATCACTAACTTTTACTTAACACTTTCAATTCGACATTACGCAGGGCGCATGGCACTCGCTGCTCTACCTGTATATACTTTAACGGACGCACTAAATTTTTTTTCTTAAGACTGGCTATTGTGAACGACTTTTATAGACTGTTCACAGTAAAGTGAGCACTCTTTGAGGCCCTAGTTACTTTTTCCTTTCAGCCATTTTTTATCCTTTTGCGACCGTTTTAAAAAAGACCGTGCCATGTAAGTAATCAACATATACATAATTTGTTATAGGTTGTTCACGTTTAAGTGAGCACTTTTAAGGTCCTTCTAAACTTTACCTTTCAATGTGACCCATAAAAACCCTGTATACTTTCACTACTTACAGAATTTAACACCTAGGGCTGCAATAAGCTATACTTATTAGTTGTCAATGCCTGTTGGGAGAGTCTTAAAGAGTGCTCACTTAACCGTGAATAGCCCATATGTAGCCTATTACTCCAAATGAGAGGGATTTCAAAAGTGGTCACTGTGCCGCGAATAGCCTGCTGTATGACGGTGTGTGTTGAGGTGCGTGGTGTCTGTGGCGTGTCGTCAGCTGCGAGAATAGCCGAGCGAGGGCAGCATCGCTGACACGTCACCACGCCAAGCCACGCCCACTTCCTGCGGCCGTTCACATTCACACTCGCGGGCCGTCCCGTTCCCTTCCGACCTTCTCCTTCCTAGGTCCTGCGCACTCCGCGCGTCTTCCGCAAGTCCAGCTCTAACCCCACCCTGCTGTGCGATATGATTAAAGAATGTTCACTATAAAGTGTGCACTTTTGAAATCAACCTTAGAAAAAGACACCTACCACTATATACTTTAAATGGCGCACTGAGTGGCATGCGCCCAGTAAAGTTGGTAACGAAGGATGGAAAGTAGTCCCATACCTTAACGTCGAATAAAAAGTGTTAGGTAACCATTTGTGACAAATCGAATTATTTCTCTCTCTTTCTGCTTTTTTTAAATGCATCTAAGTGTAAAAATTTGCAGTTTTGTAAAATGTTTACCTTTGTAATAATTTTACAGTTTCAATTGACCGACGCGTGAATAAAGTGATGAGGCCCACGGCAATGTTAATTTTACATAAGACGAGACAATACACAACGTGTATACAAGTAGATCTTAAGCAGGGCTTACAAAAGTTCTCACTTTACAGTGAACAGCCTATATACATCACTCGCGAAACTACATTTCTGGAGTATCGCAACTGCGATATGTTCCAACAGCATATTGTAGGCATCTGCAAAACGGCGCCATCGCTCTCTGCGAGATGTATTGCACCGACATGGTCAACACGTTTCGAAACGATAATGAAAAGTTTATATCGCACATTCCTACTACTCACTTTCCGTACATATCGACAGCCATGCGATATATCGATCCACAAACTTACTGTAGATATAGTATGATCTCTAATACTTTGCTTATATTGACTGATACAGCGTGCATCGCCCATACTGATACCCAAAAACCAGACGCAGGAGTATTATATATAATATATATTATATAATATATTATTATATATATATATGGCTGGGCAATTTTAGACCATTTCGCAATCCAGATATTAAAAATATATATTAGCAAGATAACGTATCTCACAGCTTTGTGTTGCGACTCTTCTCCAAGTATCATGGATCTGTGGTTCTAGGACACTGGAAGTCAAGTGCACATCCGGTCTGTAGCCACTTTGCTGTAAAGTGAATTCGACAGTTTGAAATTAAAGTTGAAAAAAAAAAAAAAAAAAAAAAAAGTCTCTCGCCATAAAACCGCGCCGAACACACACTAGTCTCAACAGTAGGTTACAATGAACCATTCCATGTCTGAACTTATTAAAAGTTACCCGCTGCTTTAAGCCCGCAAAAATCTACTCTACTGTTACATTATTTGCCGTGGCAAATTAGTGTCACCAGAAAGACGGCTACTATGAACTTTTACATGTGGCAGAAAGATACGCTCCATCATCTTAGCAACATGTTTAATTCTTTATTATATACAATTTTACAGACCAACGTGAAATAACATACGAGCAATCATACAATTGCAACCATATCAATAATTAAGTGCGGAGATTTGCTATACAGTTATTTCGACTTTCATAAAATTTCAGTTTGTAAAGCAGCGGAAGAACTCTCAAACAGAACAGAGTTATTTCAAAAAACCTCTTCGTGTACACTACTTCCTTTGTTATTATTTCCAAATTTTCTTTCAGCTGGCAACAGCTTACGAAAACTTCATTCACACATGTAAATGCTCCACTTTTTTTGGGCCCTGAATATCGCTGCGGTTTTCCAGTAACTAATGGAAGTTATAATGAATACTTGACAATTATGCTAGCTGCTAATACGACTGGGTGAGGAAAAAAAAAAGCCAAATAAGCCCAAGTTTCACGGTACGTTTAGCAGAAAGGATTCAGGAGCAGCACATTTTGATTGGGAATGACGACCTGGCACGATCCTTATCGTTAATGTTTATCTAAAGCATGACATGCGCGGGGTGTTACCACACGCGCCAAGGAATCAACTCCACCTACACGTTCTGATGAGAAAAAAAAACAGTGGGCGATAAGCTATCGATAGGGATAAAAGTATAGGCACAGCGGGACTGCAATCAGTAAACCCCAGCTTAATTCACACTGCGCAGTGCAAATTTGCTTACTATACACACCTATAGGTTTTGCGTTCTATTTACCCACATTGCAACAGTCCGTACAAGATAATATGCGTGTTCTGTACTCAAAAGCTTTCAGTCCAGTTTTCTGTGTATACTTTCGTACCTCACTGTAAATACTCGTAGTGTACATTGTTTATTTACTAATACCGAGTAATCGTTGCGGGTCAAAAATAAATAGTGTCTGCGCACATGTTTCAGCGCATGTGCTTATGCTTGTGTTCCTTACTGTATAAACTATGATAGAAAAGAGTTCTCAGCAGCAGGAAAGTTATATTTCTGCAAAATTTGCAATATCGACCCTGGAACGCACTCAAAGAAGCCGTTTTCTAACGGACAGTCAAACCACTACGAGATGAAAAATAAATATCGTGAAGGCCATTAATTAAAACCAAAAAAAAAATTGATTTGTTTTATAGAGTTGATTTGCACGCAAGGTCACAGGGTTTGAGTTCGCATCCTCAAATGTACTGTTAATAGTCTAATATGATCTGTATAAAAAATAAACACCAATTGTGCCCAGTTTGTAGGGGTAATATGTCGTTCTTTGTGCTCGGCCTAAAGAATTTAAGGCAACTTTTATACCCCAAGACAACACGATTTCGCCCAATTCAAACACAAAACTGTTTAGCCAATCACGCACCCCACATTCTTCCCGCGATTCAACTCTTCCCAACAACTGAGCAAACATTAAAACACGTCTGCATCTCGTGTATAGTCATGGCACTGATAGACTGCAAAAGAGGACACGTGGAAGGGAAGTGTCCCGACCGTATGCTGCTGCATTCGTGATTTTAAGCTAGTTGCTTTATCTTATCGCAAAGCGAACGCAGATATCGATACCCCGCGTCCCCGAGGCCAACTTGCTTCAGTCAATAAATAAGTTTCGTACTGTGGCCAACAGTCCCGACACGGAGATCTACCATTAAAACAGAATGATTTAAGTCTGTCACGACAAAACTTGCACACAATATTTACGAATATTTTACTTTACTTTCGTAAGGATTTCTTTTTGTATTTGAATGTAAAATACGTTCATCTGACGAAAACCGCACATGGTTCATAACCGAAAAAAAAAATATAACGCTGTACCAGATACGTAAAATTTAAGTAGTAGTTTTTGTCTTCCGAATAGCAAAAGCAAAATGTTGACAATATAAAAAAGATTAAAAGTCACGTCCGCGCCAACACAATGCTACACGAATGAAGTGTATTTCGAAAATATTTGTATCTATGAACGCTCCTAAACTATATAGTGTACACGCTAGTGAATGGATGCTAATGGAATGCTTGGTGCGGACATATACGTAAGGACCCACGCAGCAGGTAATTCGACACGAGGAAAACATAGTAGATTTATGTCCCCCCTGAACTTACTGATGTGCCCCGAACAAGTAAAATAGTGAAGAATCGTCAAATATGGTATGAGTGGTAAATGCTTTCTCGCCTAATCAAGTGTGTTTCTACTAAAAATCGCCAATAGAACTTAAATCAATTTAGCGCTAGAAATAACTGACGAAACCGTGAAACTTCTCGAAGGCCATGAAACATCGCGTGGCACATTAACTATAGGCCATTCAAGGTAAAGTGAGCACTTTTGAAAGCCCTCTAATTGGAATATAGCCAATAAAAATTTATGTATTAGCGTTAGACGTTAAATTCAGAGTGCGGTGGAATATTCAAACAGTTTATTACTTCATCGCAAATATTCACTAAAATAGACGGTTAAAGAATAAAATATCGCAGAAAGGAAAAACTAACTAGGGCCTCAAAAGTGCTCACTTTACCGTGAACATCCTATAGCAGCAAGCACAGTAGTTGAATGAAGTCTACAGGTTTTTGGGGTCAATACGGGGGAAAAAAAGTAAGTTAACTCCAGATGACTTTTTATATATTTTTTTATTTTTCCGGATTTGCAGTGAGCGATTATTTTACCATAATGGTGTAATTTTTCAGTATATCTCGAGGCGCAATTGAACGTACACATTTTAAACGGCCAAGAAAAATTTTGAAGCATAACCGAGGAAACATTTTTGCTATGACCTTTGGTACAAAATCCGTAGACTTCAATTAACGTGTTTAGCATTAATTTATGTCCACGCACTTATATCACCAAAGAACTTATTAAATAAATCGTAATAAAGTTCTGCACTCTATTTGCTATCTCTACCGTATGAATAATGGCGCATCATGCCAGTGAGTAATATTACTAGCTCCAAGATATCGTAAAGGGCACACACTAAGAAATAATCCGCAAATATATTATATTACTGTACACGAATAGTGAAGAAAACGAGAATGGAAAATTCTTTCCCCATACGTCTACGATAACGCTCCTACATTTGTTCAGAAAACAGTCAAATGCATAGGGAAGTACCCATTTTTGTATAGCAGTGGTGCTAAACATCCCTATATTTTCACCATGATGGGTGGTATTTCCACGACATGTATAAGTTACAAACTTCCATTACTGTTTAGGAAGATTACAAGAACTTTTTTACAGTGCAGGAATTTAAAATTGAAGCTTCGCACATTGCCGTGATATTATGCAGTGACTATGAAAATACTACCCGCAACTATACATATTTAGCAAGCAGATAACTGTTGTCTAGCAGTTTCTGAATAAAGCTGTTACCAGTATTCCAACAAGACTACGCATTTCCTTTCTACCGATGCAACCTCAAATTCAAACAGGAGATACATGTAAATCAAACTATGATGATTATATTTGACGATCGATAGCATAGTACTTTTAACACAAAGAAAAATTTAGTCAAAACAACCAGATACACAACACTTGACGAATCTGGTAAGCACTTTCAAATTTTAAATAAATGTATACAGTACGTTACTTCGTTAATCATGTGACAAAAATTACAGGAACAAATATATATATAAACACTACGCAGATGATGTAAATACGACCGCAGAAACTGCCGAGGCACGCAATGTCAACACCGGAAGTTCTAATCAACAGCCGAGTGCACGCGTTAATTTGTATCTAAAATAGCGAATAAAACGCAATTAATAATAATGCGTGGGTGGTTGAAAATGAATAATACCTTTCGAACGTGTGGCACAAAAATACCTTGCAGACAACGACAATTCCATACCGGACAAGTCAACACAGCTGCACAAGTGTGTCTAAGAACGCTAGAATTTATAAAAATACGCAAGCGCACAATGTTAACGCAAAAGACAAAACCGGGGGGAATACTAAAAATCAGCCCACCGAAATGATGTCACCAAAAACAGAAGGGATACAGAAATAAGGAGATGTGGAACATAAGGCGAGAGAAGCACAAGGGGAATATTGTGCCGGCATATTCTCTTAAGAACCAGTTAGCCAGCGGTCACGGGAAAACTTTAAACACCAGAGTACACCGCAAAATGGATTATTAAGAAATCAAAACAGTCTACAAGAACCAAACATGGCGACCATGAAGACTAATTTGCTACGACGCATGTTACATCTCCCAATTAAAGGCGATTGATTTTTACTATCCGATCAGGGGCAGCGGTGGCGCAGTGGCTAGCGCACTCGCCTCCCATCACGGCGACCGGGGTTCCATCCCCGGCGGGTTCGCCGCTTGCCGGCGGGCTTTCTCGTTCCATGTTACGTTCAGGGACGACGGGCACCTACGGGTCCCCAGCTGGAAAGCCCGTCACTCGGAAGGTGTTGCCTCGCCCTGGGTCCACCCCCCCATACGCATTTATTTATTATACTACCCGACCTGGCATTCAAGAAAAGAAAATCTAGGAAAACCGCACAGTTACAGTTAAGGGTCCCCGTCTGCCTGGAGCTGTAAGGACTACAATGTCACGCGCTACAAAAACGCCATCGCTATTACGCGTAAGGCTCTGAACTGGAGTGCTGCGTGTATCTATGGGACTTTTCAACTGTGACCCAATCATTGTATTGATTATAAGTCTGTAGCAAAGGCTAGTAGGCTCCTATTGTAGCTTGGTGTACGTCCAGCTAGTAAGTTTTAAGATAAGGCAGTCTGAAAAAGCAGTTTGTAACTATATTCGAGGGATCCAAATTAACTTTTCGTACCTGTACACTGTAAAAAAAAAAAAAGAGGTAAAATTCATATACATGTAAGGGAAGCTAATTACGTCTACGTATACGGTAAAATTTAATGTAGAGTAAATTTACGTAAATACTATTTCCTAATCGTACTGAAAAAGTACCTGACAAAATTGGGGGTGAATTCCATACAAGGGAAAATCGCATACTGTTGGTGGGTGGGCTCATTGTCCTCGTATCACGAGAGGCAGATGCGCTATCGCACTACGACGGCGGCGTGACAGTTCCACTGAATATTTGCGTGTTACAGTATTGTTTCTTCCGCCAGTCCTCCCACTTAGCTGTCGAGTCAATGCTGAAGAGATGCATGCGTCGTAAGGTAATTTTCCCACCCATTTATGGGAATTTCCACCGCTATGTACGTGAATTTTACTCCGGAGTACGGTAATTTTACCTTACCCGCAAGGAAAACTGTGATTCCCAGACAAGTTTGCGAATATTACCTTACACTTGTCAGGTAATTTTCGTATTATTTTTTACCGTGTAGGTAAACATATAATGGGCATGTTCAATAGTTTCGTCAGAAAATCAGGATTTCAAACATACTGGGACGCAGTTCAAGCACCTGGCAGGCGGAACTCTTACAATTTGTGCGAGATGTATGGACGCGACCAGACAGTGTACGGGACCATCAGCGAGGGAGGAGCCGGCCAGCAGCGGCAACACGAGTTGTTCACGTGCGTGAAGCAGACGTGAGTCTATTCTCGTCCACTGCCGCATTTCGCTGGACCACATCCAGCAGCCGACCTTACTAGCGCTAGCGGCGTCCAACCCGGAGCACCTTGCTTATCTTCGCGAGACTACCTTACATCAACCTATTACCCATGGTAAAGTGAGTACTGTTTAAAACGCCCTTTCAACAGGCACTAACCACTAATAGATTTATTTTATTGCAGCCCTAGATGTTAACTTTTGGGAGTTGTGAAATGTATACACAGTGTTTATTAGTCACACGGCAATGTTTATATTAAAATTTGACAGGAAAATAGAAATCCGTTGAAAAGTAAAATTCAGCAGTACCTTAGAAAGTGCTCACTTTACCGTGAATCGCCTATACAAATGGGCGTACTTCTCTTCTCTTGGAGATACACAGGCTGTATCTGAACTATTGTAACAAACTTCCGTAGGCGATACCTGGGATCAATGGTCTTATGAATGTATGTCCTACAAAGCGTTACACGATTGCTACCCATGGCGGACACTTAGAGCATCGCATGTGAGGTGACCAATATATGTCCTGTAAATCAATAGCAACGCGTTGTAGGACATTTGCTAATAAGAAAATTTTTACATTTTTTGATTAACTGTATACAGAAAAAGAGAATGGGACAGGAAGAGGGAACGGAACAGGCAGAGGGAATGGGACAAAGAGGGAACGGGACAAAGAGAGAACGAGACAAATCGAGAATGAGACAAAAATAAGACCATAGGAAAGGTATCCGCACAAGAAAGGTACAGACTGGTGGAGTGTGACAAACACGCATAGACATCCGGATGCACAAAAAGAAGCGCACAGAGAGAAAGACATAATACAGAGGAAGGCACAAAATACAGAATTCAGACTGATAGATGACATGCAAGGTTATTTCCTCAGGCGTTTTGTCTACAGATTCATGCCTAGATTTAAAATATTTTAATTTTTATGTATACGTATAACTGACTTTTTTTACTGGATTTACTTCGTGATATATCTTAATCACAGACACCAAGCTCAAACACTGTTTATACAGAAGTTATATCCGACATGGTTGGGTTACCAACATACCGTTATACGAACATACAAACGTTTTTTACAAAATTTGCAGAAGAATCTACCTAAATCTGACATACATTTCAAGGTTGAAAAATCATGTTTTATACGCATAATTTTGACCTATACATAAGTAGATCCGCCGGTTGCGGGTTTCTTTAGTCTATCACACCGAAGGATTGCGGAAGCCTCTGCGGTGACAATACTGAAGCACAGTTGCGGGTATATCTCCGCCTCACGTCGCCGCGTCGGCCGATGACCGCGCGGGTAACTTATTCCGCTGAGTAAAGAGACATGCAAGACACAGGCAGCTGGGCGCCATGCCAGACAACACCGGGCCGGGCCGGCGATACACACTCTCCCACTGGCTTCGCTGTCCTGTACCGGAACATTTCCGTTCAGGTAATAAGCAGTTACGTCGTACGCCGTGGCAAGACGTCACTCAGCCACTTAGCACACATCCGCGGAATACACTACGGGGCTGACAAACACGATCAACATAACCAAGTCCCATTCACATGATACTACTATGGGACCCAGCCCGTGACTTTTTTTTTTGTTTTGTCACGGGGCTAGAACATTTTACATGTTAAAAAATGTATTTATTATACAAAGACTATATATATATATATATATATATTATACTGCAGAAATATATGATGTGAAATTAACTCAACATTGACGCGACTGCTGCTCCATTCGATATATCTCTATCCACTGCGGCCCCACTTAACATAGTTCTACCCACTACGTCACTAAAGCCCCACTTAATACATAAGCGAGACATTTAAAGTAAACAAAAATTATATTCCACTACCTTTATATCTCTACTCAATAATCCCTATGCATTAATACAAAACTTTTCATAGGAAAAAAGTAATTAAAAAAAAAAAATAGTTTTTTGGGTGAAAGTCATGATCTTGCTGAAATTCGAACTTGACCTGTGTTTTACCCTGAGGATTCGCTCTGCAAAATTTGAAGAACTTCTGTTGAGTTTCAAGGGATTTAGAGGTAGGCTTATTAAAGAGGGACGGAGAGACAGACAGACAGCGTCTCATAATACAATCATTCCATCCAGCATCATCTGAAAGGCAAGTTGCCAAATTAGCCTTCACCAAAGGCATGGAATAGTACAGTTTACAGAGATTAAAATGTATAGGGGAGGGTGAAGGAAGTTCTCTAATATGGCACGTGAAGACGAACGAAAAAGAACGGGACTGTCCGTCCTGGGTGACGACAGAATTAAGAGGTCCCGGGGTTTCTCCTTGTGAAATGTGAGAAATCATCTGTATCTCAATATTCCTGCGTATAGGCTGTTCATGGTAAAATTAGCACTTTTGAAAGCCCTGCTTAAGATCTACTTGTATGCACATTGTGAATTCTTCTGCCTTATGCAAAATTAACATTGCCATGGGTCTCGTCACTTTATTCATGCGTTGGTCATGTGAAACTGTAAAATTATTAGAAAAGTAAATATTGTACAAATCTGCTCATTTATACACTTCGATGCATAAAAAAGGCAGAAAGCGAGATAAATTATTTAAGTTATCACAAATGGTTAGCTACCACTCTTTTTGTTCGACGTTAAGCTATGAGACTACTTTCACCTCCATCGTTACCAACTTTACTGGACTCGTGTCATTGCGCCCGTCAAAATATATGCAAGTAGGGGCAGTGATTTTATTCCAAGATTGATTTTAAAAGTGCTCACTTTATCGTGAACAGCCTTTAGATGGATTTTAAGAATTACATTTCACACAGAAGGTGCTGCGCAAATTCCAGGCCGATCCTCTCCTTTACAACCCCCCCCCCCCTAAAAATCCTACGGCCATTGCCATCAAATATTACAGTACACTCGGTGGCATAATGCATATTCTGTGCAAACACTGCATTTTTTTTATCTAATGTGAATAATTATTAAACTATTATGTTATACGGGTAACTTACATCCTGAAAGCCCGAACACTGTGAATGCACTAAAATGTCAGGCTTCAACAAATACAAACTTCATGGGAGAAAAAAAAAAAAAAAAAAAAAACCAGCCTACGAGCTTCTTTCAAGCTTTCTGTTCTCATGAGAACGCTCTATTCCGGTCGCTTTTTTAAATGCCAGAACTGCAATCCGAGTTCTACATCTAACGGAGTATTTTGTAAAATATACCTCAAGAAATTTTGCGTCAATGGATGGTCGGTGGGACATGAGCGCCTGGCGTATTCTGTACAGCTAGTATGTATTTTCATCCCATACTTTTTCTCGGGTCGTGAGCAACATAGTCAAATCTAAAATCCCGCCCCCATAGCATAATCGGCTTGGGGCACGCCTTGACCTGTTTTGCAAAAATTCTTCGTATTCGCGTCATAACTTCGGATTCATAGTAATTACCGATAATGCACGATTATAGAAAATGTACATTTTACGAGTTATTTAGTATTTTTCTGTGTAATTTTGATGGTGTGTTATCCACTTGTTCTAAAATAAGTCAGCAACACATTTATATTTTATCAATAAGTTCTTGCGTTTTTAGGGGGCCACGGTGGCTGAGCGGTTAGCACGCTCGCCTCCCACCATGGCGAACCGGGTTCAATCTCCGGCCGGGTTTCGCAAGTGGGAATCGTGCCGGACGATGCCGTTGGTCGGCGGGTTTTCTCGGGGATCTCCTGTTTCCCCCGGCCCCTTAATTCCGGTGCCGCTTCATTTTCACTTCTATCACCCTCATCGGCTCTGAAGACCTCGATGTTAAGAGCCGCCCAAATCTCTTCACTCACACTTGCGTTTTTGCCAGCGGGAAATTAAACACAGAGAAAATTAGATACAAAAGTATTTAAAAAAAAACTACTACATTGTAAATTTTCTGTAAACAAACACTTCCACTAATACTTCAAACTGACATGACACGAGTACGAAGAATTAATGGATAAAAGGTAACGCCGAGACTTTAAACTTGAATCAATTTTGTCTTCTTAAGCATGAAGCTTGCGTCAAGCATGCTATGCAGGCAAACGTGTTTTACATCAAAATACTAGTCTCCACTGGCCAAGCTTAGCTAGTGTAACATGCCGCACACCTGCCTTGTCAAACTGCAAGCCTACTTCAAGCCATCTATAAGCTTGTCACTAGCAATTATGTGTCAGCCATGAAACATTTGGCTTGAACCTAGCTTGAATCGCACATGAGTGAGTGAAGAGATTTGGGCGGCTCTTAACATCGAGGTCGGAGTGACCCGGCCGAGGATTGATCCCGGATCACCCTGGTGGGAGGCGCGCACGCTAACCGCTCTGCCACCGTGGCCCCTTGAATCGCACATGGTACGGCAGGCTTTCTCGGTAAGGCAAAGTCAAGTAAAACGGCAAGCTTACGTGCTATCTGGACGGTTCGTGGGGGGGAACTTTTGTTTGGAGTGTTCAAAGGTGAACGCACGTTTACCTCGCAGATCACGTGGTTTGGCAGATCTGGTATAAATCAGCGAGCCAAAGTAGCAGACGCATGCAGAGGTCGACAGCCAGTTGACGTCACGTCTTCTGCACGGGTTGGCAGCAGTGATGGCGGCGGGTGAAAGTGGGTTGCCAGATCCGATACGTCGGATCGCGGTGCCACCGCCGAACCCCGCGGCGACGCGATGACGCGATGTCCACAGCCATACCGGCTTGCGACTGCGTTACAAAGCTGGACTTACAGTTCAACAATTATGCGTTAACGGGCCTGCCTACCAAGCCGGCAGCCGCGAACTTCAAATGGGGAATCAATGTTAAACGAAATTCCTTCTCATTGCGTCAATTTTATGAATAACTATTTCAAACAAAAAAAAAACACGTTGACGCGATTGTCTCAGAATATTGCTACATAAAATTGTTTCTTGAAAGAAAAAAAAAATCCACTTTTTTATTATGCGTAAATTCCAATATTTACATTTTATAAAAATATATTAAACAAAAATATTGGCAAAATATTTCAACGTAGCATCATCCCTTAAGAAATTTCACGTAGAATACTTTTTTTTTTTGTTTGAAATAGTTGGTTTAAAATTGGAGCAATTATGAGGAATTTTTACATTGATTCCCCATTAGAAGTTCGCGGCCCGTTAAGAATTACGCACTAAGGCCGGGAACACACGGCCCGTGGGAATTGCCGTGTGTTCCCGGCCTAACCGCAGTTCTCGCACACGGAACAGACTACTGAATACACGATTCACAATTCAACTGGTAACTATAAATGAAAATCTAAATGTTTACCTTTGTTCCTAACCTCGTATAATAAAGCCATATTTAAGTAGATCCTACTTTAGAGCAGACATTTTATTTCAGAAGCACATTTTCGTGAACAAATATCGTAAACACGTGCATATACACTTTAATTACTGTAAATAACAGTTTACCGCCAACACAGACTACTCTGTTCTGATTGGTCGTCGTTTCACGTTTTACTTAAGTGTTCAAATAAATAGTAATATTTTATTTCCAAACAACGCACACGACCTACAAGTTCCATTGGAAACCAATAGATAACCCTTCCAGTCCTCCTGCATACGTTAAAACGCCTAATTTTTATATTGTAAAACCAGCTTTATTACTCACACGGGACTGCTGTGCTTCATTTTGCATCGAACTACATATAAAATGACTTGGTCACACCGCTCATTTGGCATTTCGATGAGGTGCGAGAAACTCCCTTGGCGACCACGTGCTCAGGTACAGGCTCAGCAGAAGACAGCAGCTGCTACCAGAAGACAACAGCTGCTAGCAGAGAGAGGACCGAGGTGAAAGTACGGTGTGAACACGAGCCGTGGGAACTGAGGAGAGGTCGCGGGGTCAACACTGCGAATGGGAAGGTCAAGCACAGTAAAAGAACAGACAACTGAGGGAAGTGCCCCTCTCTTTCCAATCCTACAGATGCCTGGACGGTCGAGAGACGAAAATAATACTAGATAATTAACTACGTCAAATAACATATTTAAGTTACTTTCATTGAGCGTGAATGACACAGTGCAACTGTAAAAAGTACTTAGTTTAGTTAAAATGCACTTTGTTGACTGGAAATTATTTCACAATTATTGGCAAGGGCGGACGAGTATTGCATGGTTTCAATCATGAAGAAACCGTGATTGGTCTATAGCCTGAAAGCAGAACTTTTAGCAGGTCTTCATACTGCATCGTTGTAATTTGATTGTCGTACGTAAATAAGCCGTGTCCTTTGTGGATCATATTGAACTAAAAACGTTGTGGAAATTCGATTAGTTTGACGACTGTGTTCCGAAAATATGACTTACGGAAGAATTGTGTGGTGGAAATGCCATTCCCAAGATGACACCATACTGTCTTAAATATCTGAGCGAAGGCCACTTCCGTGGGGTCACGTGATCACTATGTGCAGATTTGTCTTTGATGAAAATGTTTAACGTGCCTTCCAAAATAGTCCCAGCGGACCGGACCGTTCATAGAAACTTCACTGGCACGAGAAAATATTTCGTGAAAGGACCGAAGAAGTTTTAGGCACGGTTAGTTTTTTACAGGTTTGTTGGGATATCGCCATGTAGAGGCAGTTCACGGTCATATGAGAACTTTTGAAAACCCTGCTTAAGATCTACTTGTATGCATGTTGTGTATTCTTCCGCCAGATTAACATTGTCGTGGACCTTATCACTTTATTGATGCGTCGGTCAAGTGAAAATGTGACAATTTTGAAAAGTAAATATCTAACTAATCTGCTCATTTTTACACTTCGATGAATTTAAAAAAAAATGAACAAGGAGCGAAATACATAATTTAAGTTATCAGAAATGATTACCCAACCATATTTATTCGACGCTAATATATGGAACTACTTCCCATCCATAGTTACCAACTTTACTGGGTGCATGTCACTCAGTGCTCCCGTTAAAATATATGCAGGCAGGGACAGTGACTTTTTCAAAAGTGCTCACTTTATCGTGAAAAGCCTTTAGTTGTGTTAATGACAGCGTGGATTCTTAGACGTGTCAGGATTGCATAGCTTGATGAAAAGGCGAAACTGGTGAGTGTGTATAACTAACCAGTGTACGAGAGAGCGAAACTAGAAGGATATGAACCCACTTCAGCTCTCCGAGCCTCAACAGCTCCGGCGATGTATATACACGAGCGAGGCTAATCAAGGCGCGTCCACAAAACGTCGCTCTCTACGTTCTTCTCGGAAGCAGTGGCTGGCAGTTTTATTGCCGCAACCAGGGCGTAGTTTTGTAAACGGTACTCTTCGTTAACACAAGATGCAACTTACGTGTCCCCAGCCACGTATTCGAAAATTCATGGATGAATCCACCGGTAGTTGATACGCCGGTGTACACCGGTTGAGGCATTTTTCGAACATCCAGTTGATTTTCCAGCGGTGTTTCGTCTGCTTTCAGAGATATATTAATACCATTTCATTGAAATTATAAAGTTCTCATCGCCAACTTGTAAAACTCTTACGTGTGAGTTATTTTGGTTTATTTAGTAATACTTAAAAATCCGAGTTGTGGGTGTCTACCCACCAGATTTCAAGGCCGGTGGAACCCTTGGATGAACCGGTTCAACCGGGCCCGCCAAACGATTCATTTTCGGACGTCCAGTTTACATCAGTAGATGCACCGGTGAATTTTCGATTACGCGGCTGCAAACTACAACACATACTATTTCTGCATTAACTTTATATATATAGCATGTTCACGGTAGAATGAGCATTTTGAAAGACACGTCTAAGATTAACTTGTATGCAAGTTGCGTATTATTCCGCCTTAAGTAATATTAACATTGCTATGAGCCTCATCACTATATTCATACGTCGGCCAAGTGGAACTGTGGAATTAAAAGAAAAATAAATACTTCACAAATTTGTTCATTTTTTAAACATTTATGCGATAAAAAATACATAAAACTAAATAAATAATTTAAGATATCACAAATGTTACCCAACACTTTTTATTCGACGTTAAGATACGGAACTAGTTTCCCTCTAGCGTTACCAAATTCACTCGGCGCATGTCACTCAGGCAGGCAGGAACAATGACATTTCTCTAACGTTGATTTCGAAAGTGCTCACTTTATCGTGAAAAGCCTTTAGTGCTTACACTTGCCAGAGGCTGATGTATGCAAAGTGATTCAGTGGTGGCGAGGTGCGCAGTAGTGGCGGATGGCACCCTCGGTATGAAGGTCGGGACGAGGAGAAACTGCAGTGAGAGCGAGGGTGCATTGCCGCAACATTATCAGTCCTCTTGCACCAGCCTTTATCGATCACCTCCTTCCCCACACTCCCCCTTCTAACCTTCTCCAAGGTCACCGCTACACCCTGCCACCCACTTCTATTCCTTCACTAACACAACGCTAACAGCGCACACGTCAGCAACACGGCAATAAAAAAAAAACTACCGACACCACACACACACACTCCCCTTATGAACTCCTTCACTTTCTCTTTGTATAGGCTATCCATTTTAAAGAGATCAATATAGAAATCCCTTATTTGGAATAATAGTCATTAAATATATTTTATCTTGGCATTGGACAACTTCAGAGTGCATTGGAATATACACATTGTTTACTACTTACATTGCAATAGTTACTTTAAAAGGTGGTTAAGAGGTAAAATATGGCTGAACAGCCTATATCCAGCGGCTCTTTATCATGCACTGTTCATTAAGATGCCGGACTTCGTTTGCTGGTGCCATTTTCCCACGGTGCAAGTGCAGATATAAACTTTCGATTCGTGGCATTGAAGAGGAGCACCGCTTCATTTTAATTAACCAAAAAGTATTGCATCAATCAAATAAAATATTCACAGAATAGTATCATGTATGTAAATCTAACACTTCTGAAATAAATAATTTTAAAAAAAAATGTCTTAAACATTGCTTAAAAATAAAAGGCGTGTCGTAACTTCGCTTCCTCTCCTTCGCTTCAGCACTCTCGAGCGTGCGAAGCACAGTGTTCCAGGGGAATCACCGGTGACTACACAGGAGCGCGAAGTTACAAACGGGCCGCATTACACCTGACGCGTGCCGCTATAAAGTTATCGGGACGGGTGCCTCTCCCTTCCTTTGAGAACTGGATGTCCTGGTACGGTGGCTGAGGGAATTTTCTGGTCGTAGCCCTCCCTTCCCCCTGAGCAAGACCCAGGCGACGAAGAACCTTCCAAGGCGGGTCGGCTCAGCAATACGCAAGTCGTGTGTCTGGAGCCTTGTACGGCAATGGGCGCCAGATGCGTCAAGCGACTAGCGAGTACGGTCTGCGAGCATCCGTAGAGTGGAAAGAGACCTTAGAGAAAGTGGGACTATATGTGTGAATAAGGCTCTGGGAATGACGGCAATACAGTGATCGTGTATGTGTAGACGATAATGTGTATAAAACAGTGATAAGGACATCAATTAGAATTGACACCGTAATTTAATATTGCGCAAGCCTAAAAAGATCAGTGAATAGTATAGATAGGTTGTTTAACCTATAAATAATACATGCGTATAGTCTGTTCACGGTAAAGTGAGCACTTTTTAAGGCTCTGCAAGATTTTTCTTTTGCAAAATTTATATTACTCTACCACCTGCAAATAAAAACATTGCCATGTGATTAATAAACGCAGTGAACACTTTTCACCTTTATAAAAAAGTAAATGACAGGCTGCAATAAAATACAGATATTAGCAATTGATATCTGTTGAAAGGGCATTGAAAAGTGAGCACTTAACCATGAACAGCATATACATTTGTATACAGGATCTCCATCGAAACGCCATTTTGGAATTACCCGACTTTTCCCTGTTTTCCAAGCAGAACCTTGCCATTTTTCCCGACCTATTTTTATGAACAAATCCCTTCCTATATAGGCCGTTCACGGTAAAGTGAGAACTTTTTGAAGCTGTTTCATCAGCAAATAAACCAATAAACACATTTATTTGTGGCCTCGGACTTTTGGTTTTGGGTGTGGTGAATGTATACACTGTGTATTACTCACAAGGCAGGGTTTACATTAACAAACAGCGGAAGGATACATATTGGTTGAAAGAAAAAAAAGTAACTAGGGCTTCAAAAGTGCTCACTTTACCGTGAACGGCCTATATCATATTTTTTTCCACCGCTGACAGAACAAATAGGGGCTTACGCTATCAGTTAACTTAAATTACACTACAACAGACCAAGCAAGAGGGCCAACAATTTATTCAGCCCATCGATATTTCTCACGATACACGCTACTGACTTCACACGCGTGCCCATTGCAGACACTATTTCGTACGTACAGGCCCTGGTAAAAGTGTATTATTGCCAGTTCACAAACTTACAAATTGATATTTTAAGACATATGTTCCTAATTACACTATCATGTACTTACACAACTAACTACTATTGCAGGGTAGCAATTACTTACATTTTCCCTGGCCAAAGTGAAAATTCCCTGACTTTTCTCTGTTTTTCCTGTGGGTGGACATCTTATAACAAGTAAAATTAATTTAGCTCTTATTTTTATTAAGACCTCCATCCCTCACGAACGGTTACGCCCTTGGAGAATTAATGCCAGTACACAATGGCATGCAGGCTTCTAGTAAGTTTGCAAACGAATTAATACAAGCAATCACTTGACATATTGCGAGTGCAATGTTTATAAATTTATAGCTAATGAAGTTAAAGGCCGTATAAAGTGTAGAACTTGTAAAAAATTAAGTTACTGACAACATGAAATATTTTCAGACAAGTGCAATTTATGCTGTATCTGAAAGAAGAATGTAGGTATGCATTTTGCAACATTATAAAATATTTTACTAAAATATACTTTTTAATTGTAAAAATTAATCGATTGATAAGAGTCCGCATTTTAAATTAAATTTAAGCACATTTCCGTTTTGGGTACTTCGGAAAGCAGATTTTACAACAAAATCTTGAAGAAAGATCGCCATAATATTTACTGTGATCGCGTGTAATAAAATTATAGTAATAATGTATATCAATATTATAATTAACTCGGTTTACGTTAGTTTCAGCCATAAATGTTTGTAACAAATGGACGCACATAAAATAAATTATAAAAATTATTTCCTAAATTATTATTACAATTTTCTTACACACAATCACAATAAACATGATGACTATATTCCATAACTAATATTTTCTTTGAAATTCTACTTTTTGAAGAATCCAGATTACAAAAATGCTCAATTTTTATTAAAAATGCGGACTATTTTAATAGATTATTTTCTTACATTTAAAAAGTATATTTTTGTAAAATATTTTATAACATTGCAAAATATAAACATTCTGCTTTTATATGCAGCACAAATCGCACGTTTCTAACAATTTTTATGGCGCCTGTACTATTTTATGAGTTCTTCGCGTTGTTTAGTCTGGTGCAGTGCTCCATAGGCAGTTGGTTAGCTTCAAACTTAAGGAAATTGCGCAGGCAATAACTAAAAATGCGAATTTTTGCCACATCCAAGTGTTTTTCTCTCTTGGAATACTTGGCTCTAATATGATTACATATATATATATATTATATATATATATATATATATATATATATATATATATATATATATATATACATACATACACACACACACAAACGCGAAGATTATAGAATAAGTATAGGGAATACAGAATGCATTGAACGTATTCAATATATCAAAGCATCTCTGTGAACAAAACAGTTTAATGCCTTTTACTCTCAATCTAGTGGCCTTTAAGGAGGGGGCAATTTAAACCCTGAACTCCCCCCCCCCCCCAAGCTGTTTCGCTACTGCAACTATCTGCACCGTGCCGCACACGTGACGTGATCACGCCGATTGAGAAGTGGGTGGGGCAAGCGCTCTTGCCTTCTTTTTCTCTTGACACACGACGATTCATGCGGTAGTCCTATGTTTATTCTGGACAATCGCGGGTCATACTCAATACGTGTTCATCGCAGTTCGGACGACGAACGCTAGAAAATGGTTTTCGACAACCTTACCCAATGCCCTCGTACGAGCTTCGGTCATGTGGCGAGTCAAACGTTCCAACCGCATTCACAATTACACTGCAGAACGAAATCGCGTGGCCTAAATGCGTGTTGGTCGTGTAGGCGGGGCGCGGTGGAAAAGTCGAACTTCGTCCGCTAAGAAACATTGAGTCGCGGTCTTTCCTAAGGAAGTCTTGACCTTTCCTACTTTTTTCTCGACGAGAAAAATTCCTTCACTGATGCAAGGCCTAGAAAACACACTACTTACCGTACGCAATCGTACATCACATGCAGCAGAGAAAACAAAAGCCCCCCCCCCCCCTCCACATGTTACTACCTGAACAAACTTTTCGTGTCACCACATTGAAAATAGCAGAACAAAACATGTAAACGATTCACTTTTTAGAAATTGGTGATTAGCACTGAAGAAACAATTTCTCACGTCTTTTGCTCTTCAAAAACTACTACGAAAAAAAAAATGCAAAAAAAAAATTTGGGACAGGCTGGCTATTAAGTGCTCTGACATTCAAAAACCAAGTCTAAATAGAAAAACATATATCACAGAAAAAAAGCAGCCCCAGTTATGGAAATAATCCAACTCTCAGTAACACTGCTGCAAGCTGGCAGCGCACACCATTGAAGATAACGAGAGGAACTGATAGCCGCTGGCCAACAGTAAGATTAATACGTCATCTTCAAAAATATATCTTATAAATGTGTCAAAACATATAGTGAGGAATTCGGTAAGAAAATTAAAACCACGCGTTGGTAATCAAATTCACGCGCGGCCAACATATTTCCGTGACGCAAGACGACAAACGCATGAAAATGCGAACCCAGACGTAGTTATTAAAAATGGTAAAAATCTGCAAATGCACTAAGGACGTCTAAGTGGGTGATTTTTTTTTTAGGCAGTACATATACTAATGAATCGTTTTAAGTAGCCTACGTCATCACAATGAACAGCGGCTCCTGCTTAAGTAAAACAGCGGAAGACAGGACCATCACTCGTTACGTACTTATAAACAAATCTTTGGTATCGAATACTTATATAAGTGTGGCGTAGTTAATGTCAGGACGTCGAGCTTATAGTAGAATAGGTCGGTAATAGATGCAAAGGAGTAAAGCATTGAAATGCAAGAACTGAGGAATTTAGTTTTCGTAAGTTGCATGAGTGAGAACGTTCCAGGTTTAGTTTAACGAAAGTAATTTTCCCGGTCGGACGTGTCACAGATGTATGGGCTGTTCACGGTAAAGTGCGCACTTTCTAAGGCCCTTCTAATTTTTCCTTTCATCCAATTTCCTTCTTCCTGATGCTTTTTAATATAAACATTACAATGTGACCAATAAAGGCAGTGTGAACATTTCATCACACTCAAAAATTAATGCCTGAAATTGAAATAAGGTATATTTATTAGTGGCAAATAACTGTTGGGAGGGCCTTAAAAGTATTCACTTTACCGTGACCAGCCTATAGAAGTGAATAACTGCATGTTATATTAGAATAAATACTGTTTTATGTGTTTCTTGAAATAAGTGTGATAGGAGTGCATATATGGTGTTATTCAGAAGATATATTTTTAATATGGAGCTAAAATAGAAATATGTGGCGCGTCATGACGTTTTCGAATTAAAATTGTATATGTACCGTTGTGCAAAACGATGTGTTCCACGTCTGATAATAAAATGAGCGTGGCATTACATGTCGGACAATAATTGATATTTTGGTAAAGGTCCCCGCCCGAAAACCCCCACTTTCCCGTGTATGCCCCCGTTGGATTGGTGTAGGAAAGGAATGAAGCAATAGAAAAAAACCGACTGACGTCATCGACGCCATATTGGTTACGTCATAAGTCGAATGCAAATATCGTGGAATCTAGTTCTGAGATAATGCCCCAGGACGATGCGCATTTGAACAATCGATTTGAGAAACTTTAATGATGCATGTGTTAACTCTTATCTTTGCTCCTTTACCTTAGCACAATTGTGTTGCAAACATTAGCAGCGAAATTTTGCACCTTCATGGTCAACATGAACGAAAAAAATTTGCTCAATAGTATAGGCCGTTCCCGGTAAAGTGAGCACTTTTTGAAGCTGATTCATCAGACATAATGACCAATAAATACATTTCATTGTGGCCTCTGGCGTTTTGTTTTGGGTATGGTGAATGTTTACACTGTATATTACTCACATGGCAGGGTTTACGTTAACAAGTAGGGGAAGGATATAAATTGGTTGAAAGTAACTAGGGCTTCAAAAGTGCTCAAGTGCTCACTTTATCGTGAACGGCCTATATATAACCTAAATAATTCTCCAGCCAATGAGTTGTGTACTAATTCCTACAGTGGTACTTACTAACAAAAATTGACTTTTTGGAAAGTACCAGACAAACCAACACATCCTAATTTTACAAATAATTTCTCGTGTGTTAGTTTTATACGGATAGATCTCAAGACACTAGTTATTATTTAACGGAAATCATCCAGTAAAACTGCAGTCATCTACACACAAATATAACACACAGCATTTTTGAAATTTCGATTACGACAAATATTACAGCACGGGTTGAACTTTCCGATAAAAATAATCGATTAGCGGAAGATGTTTCGATTTGCAAGCTTTAACATTCCTGGCAATAGCAAACAGGGCCACAAATATTACAGCACGGGTTGAACTTTCCGATAAAAATAATCGATTAGCGGAAGCTGTTTCGATTCGCAAGCTTTCACATTCGTGACAATAGCAAACCGTGCCAGTTGTGGTTTATAGGCTGTTCAAGGTAAAGTGAGCACTTTTGAAAGCCTTCTCATTTCAAATGAGAACATATTTTATTTTAGCATTAGATGTTAAATTCCGACCGATGGAATATACACACTGTTTAATACTTACATGCAATATAACAAATTCCTGCAAACCTTTTTTCTTAGTTAATAATATCAAAACCTTATATATTGAACATGCTATACACGTACTTAAATTCGTAAAACGTAATTTACATAATCATTTGAAAAATGAAAATATACACCACTAATCGTACAAACTACGAGTTAGCATAAAAGCATTATAATTGAGAAAGGTATTTATACTACTGGACTTAGAATGTACAAAGTAGTAACCTCTGAAAAATGAATGAACTTTTACCTCAATTTGTTAGTATTATTTATTGTATTGTAATAGTATTTGTATCATAAGTTGAATATGTATCAACAAATCCTATATTCAGATAACTAAATGTTCACCACCTGAATCTACTGGATGCACAAAATAAAGAAATAAAAATATATTTTAAAACTTGGTTAAAGGCTAAAAACTGGATGAAACAAAAAGTAACTACGGCCTCAAAAGTGCTCACGTTAACGTAAGCAGCCTATATCATCTCAGTGGATGTCATCGCGAAATATTGTTTGTAAAAGCAAGGCCTTTACTGCAACAATCGGCGAGACAGAAAAGCCGGCCGGGGTCGATGTCTGATGTTGGGGGGAGGGGGGCGGAGGGGCGGTGCATTAACCGTTACAATGCGGAGACCGGTTATAACCAGAGAGGACGTCGGGTCTGGCTGGGGCGGGGCGGCCGGGTGATCACGCCTGATCGCCGGTCGAAATGATCGATATAAACTTACGACTCGAATTCCGAACTGCAGCGAGGTTCGTCACACGCTATAACACCGCACCCTCTGGCCCAGCGGCACAACTTTGCGCGATAGTCCGCAACCCCTATTGAGGCCTTGTCCGAGGGCCGCGAACTTAATCACAACCTCAAATAATAAATAAAATAAAAGTAATTAAGTCGAAAGTAATTAATCTTTATTTTGATACAAAGAATGCCGTCATATGTCGCAAATAAGCCCGCGGGCCGCGCGGAAAAAATTTGGACAGCACTGCTCCAGTGGCTAGACATGCTGTATAACTGTTGAGTAAAAGTGTAGGCAGTTAAGTTACCTGGCGTGGTAATCCAACAGCTATTATCCGCAGCTGTCACAATGTGTCGCTCATATCCCTCCAGGAACAGCACAAGTCACACGCTTAATCTCACAGCAACAAACACCCGCCTCTAGATCGGCTCAGCAGCGACTGAAACTCGCTTGGCGACAGAGCCACCGCACTCTACTCACAAGAAAGGGGGGAGGAAAGGGGAAATAAAACGATAAAGAAGTCGGTGATGGTGGAGGGGGCAAAGCCAACACGCGCTCAGCGCTGCCAACTCCAGCCGACAAAAAGGCACCAGCTGGGGCAGCCCCGCCCCATTACGTACATTCGCACATGTAGTGTATAAGCTTTTCACGGTAAAGTGAGCACTTTTGAGGCCCTAGTTACTTTTTTCTTCCAGCCATTTTTTTTCTCCTTTAACAACCTTTTTAAATAAATATTGGCATGTAAGTAATGAACACAGTGTGTTCCACCGCACTCGGAAGTTAACGTGCAAGACTAGACTCGCCTGCAGCGTTTCTTATAATAATTTACAACGTGTTTACCCAGTGTATTTTGACTAGTTAATCAAAATAATTGAAACAAACGCTCACTCGAACGATGTAGCACATTAATGGACTCCCTAGTTTTCGGTACCTATAGATGGACAGATTTGTTTGAGCTATTTATGTAATTTGAACTGCTTGGTTTGAGACACTTCATAATAACTCTGCAACAGAAAGCCCGATACAAGATACGCCTCTGATAATGTTAATATCTTAAGATGAATATGGAATAAAGAGACGATTGTCAAGCAATTACCACTGTCCCTCAAAATTTCGTGGATTTTTTTTGTCAACGGACCTGTCAAACCAATATTATATTCGCTACAGATTAGAATACTATGCTAGTAGAAATGCAATCAAAAATGTTGGTATCCTTCCTCCGACCAAGTTGATTTTTTTTGTTTTAGCAAGTGTTTCTCTAAAATTCAAACGTAAACGAAGTCCATGGTCCTGTCCAGCCACGTGATTCTGACGGTTATGACAGCAACTTCGTGTGTCGCTGAGGACACGCACAGAAGAAATTCTGTACCTCATCTCCCAGGCATGCTTGCAGTATCTGACAGCCATCTTGCCGACATAGCTGTCAAAACCACGTGGCTTGGGCGCCATGATTGTACAGACCGTTCATGGTAAACTGAGGTACTATCTACTTCTCCGACAATACTGTATACTTTCGCCATACTGTTAGATGTTCGCTGCTCTTCATCGCTTCCCTTCCCACCCTCCTCCCTTGCTAATGGGTACGACAGAATGTGTGGCGGGAGGTCGGGCGAGTTGTAATCGGAGAAGCGCTGGGAGGTTTGCAAAGGCAAGCCGTTGCGTGCCGCCGTGATCAGCCTACCGCAACTTGCGTGCTCCTGACCTTCAACGGACTGCACTTCTTGGGTTATCATTTAAAGAATGTTCTGATTCATCACCCTTACCTCTCTCAGCGAGACTCGGGGTGCGGCGAACCTTCTAGAACAGGCCAGCGAGGGGAATTTTTAGGCCTCCGAGCGGAAATTTTTTGAGAGTCGAGAGTTTGGAGGATTGTGCGACGTGTTCGAAGCGACGAGCCAGTAGAGCGTCGAGTGGCAGCGAGATTAAGAGGGATCAGTCCCTGCCATCTTGGATTTTCACTATTTTTGCAATACATTCCATTTAATAACGTGTAATGAGATTTCTCGCATGACATGACATAAATAATAGCTCCTTAAGTTTAATCAAACTATTACATCTCTATATAATTGATTCTTGTTCGACTAGTGATTGAAAGCAAGAAATAATTTTTTCTTGCTTTCGCTTACAGAAATGGTCCTGGAACAGTAATCTAGGAATACATGCTGTAGAACATGTGCAATGTAACGTTCTACGCTTTGTCGAAGCCCAAAATAAAATACAAAATCTGTAATGCAATTTACGGCGGAAATTCCGAAAATCCAAGATGGCGGAGACTGATCCGCCTTAACCAGTGGGAATGACTTCTGCAAAATGCGAGCACATATTACAATTACAATACTTTACGTGACAACAGAAATCTTCGAACATACAAAAACAACCAACACTTCAGTAAAATTCTGTACACAGACTTGACAATCATAAATATTCATCCCCACTCCTTCCGTTACACCAATACTGTCCACGAACGTGACAAACACTTCACATATTACAATTTTTCATATTACAATTTTACATCATGCCAAGGCCCTTGACTGTAGACTCGAGGCTCGCCTGCACATTACAGGATGGTAACATGTTCACACATGTGACGAACCTCCTCGTGTAACACTGTTCATAAGTACACAGCCCAATAAAATCGCGTACGCTGTATAAGGAATCTAATTGGCGGTCGAGTTTCGCCAGACGCCTACAAAAAAAATTGCTTGTTTCTATTCTGCGGCACGTTAATTATGTTTAGCCTACTTAAAAAGATCGCGATACTGAAATTGTCATGTGTGGGGCATAACTGAATTATCCGAGTCCACGGGTAGGGCAGTGAAAGTTACCATCGACACTGTGGAAGGTGGCTCGCACACGCACAAAAAAAAAAAAAAAACAAATTTCGAGGTTCGATCACATCACACAGCTACGTAAAGACGACTGGATGTCCGTCAAGCAAGGTGGGCCCCGAACCACATGAACTACCTACTTGGTGCTCATAACCACAATACTTGCATAAATATGTACTAGACGTCTTATTGGAACAGTGTTGTGTTAAACTCAATGGCCACTAGAATTAATTGTTTTTTGTTTCAGAGACTTTTCCTCGATGGGAGACACTTGAATAGGCTATCGCGCGCTCTCTCTCTCTCTCTCTCTCTCTCTCTCTCTCTCTCTCTCTACGGCTACCATTGCTATGGTGTCGCACTCAAGTGGCGAGTGGTGAAACAGGCCCCATCAAATAATTTAATTTTTTACTCACCGTTTTAAAAACACGTAGGCCGACAGGTGACAGGATGTCGATTCCAGGAAATAAAAGACCAATTTTCTACCCCTCCCCCCCCCCCAAACTCCTTCGCCTTTTCCGGCGATAAGCATCTGTGGCTACTACGGATACGCGTGTGGAAACGAGCCCTTTCATTAACTATCCTGGGTTAGTTGAAACAAAAAAAAAAAGTATTCGCCCACAATACCAGGTTAGTTTTCAGGTTGTGTTAGTTTGCGCACTACTACAGGTTCGGAAGGTCAATGTAAAAGGTGTGTAAAAGGGGAATTTTCGCCACTAGATAAGCGCTAGAGTCGGCAAGGAACAAGATTCTCTCAATTTTCCACATTAAAAAGAGAATAATCGCAATAATCATAAATCAAACATAAAATAACTCCGCAACTAAGTAAAATCTCTCTTATTCATAGTTCGCGTGGCTTAAAATTTTAATTAGAAATTGCCTTCTGAATCGCCTAACGGCGGAAATTTCTCCCATGAGAAACCACGTTTAGTTCCGAAACTGTAGTAGAAATAATCTTACCTCCGCGAAGTATCGCACTCGTTAATTCCACTGTTTACAAGCATCGTAATGTGAGATTTGCAATAAAACTGTCACAAAATTCCTTTCATTACGATGTCACGAACTCTTGATTGACGCTGCACCGTGGGAGGAACAAACAAGTCCCCAGAGTGCTTGCAGTGAGTCTGTGTGCAACATATAGGTTGTTCACTGTTAACTGAGCACTTTTGAAAGCCCTGCTAGATATTTTTTCTCCTAATTTTATATCCTTCCGCCATATATAAAAAAAACTCAAGTGGGGAGTGAACCCAGGGCTTTCCAGCTGGGACCCGTAGGTACCCGTCATCCCCGGACATGACATGAGACCCTAGGAGGGAGCGGCGCTGGAAATGCAAGGGCGGGGGAAACGGGAGTACCCCGAGGAAACCCGCCGGCAAGCGGCATCGTCCAGCACGATTCCCACATGCGGAAATCCGGGAGCGAACCCGGATCGCCGTGGTGGGAGGTGAGTGCCCTAGTCACTGTGCCACCGCCGCCACATTAAATTTATAATGCCATGGGCGTAAGACTTTATACACGCGCCAGTCAAATGAAAACGAGACATTATTGGCGACCTAAATGTGCTACTGATGTGTCATTTCGTACTATAATGCGTATACAGCAGCAAAAAAAAAAGCAGCCTGATCTGCCATACATTTAAACATCACACCCTCAGTACAACACCAAGACTTAGAACTATTTATCACAATTCGCCGCCAACTTAACTGGCGACCAGCACGCCAGTGTGCACAGCAGCATGTGTAGTTAACCGGCAGCTATTTTTAAAAGGTTGGTTCCAAAAAAAGTGCTCACTTTACCGTAAACAGCTTGTAACAACCGTGCCACGCGAGCACAAACACCCTCGACTACACACGTGCTCGAGATTGTCAATTCCTCCATTTGTAATCTGCAGTTGCCAGCGTCCAAGTTGGAGAACTGTCGCAAAGTCACTTGTTTCGAATCATGCCAACACTCACACTAGTCGATTCACGGTTAGTTCCAACATTTCTGAAGCCCTGCTTAAGTACTACTTTTAAGGATATTCCTCCGCCTCATGCAAACAAAGCTCAGCCATTCTAGGGAATCACACCAAAGGGACAACGCACCACATTCGTGCGCACTCAGTTTAATAATACTTTGCAAAAAACTGTATCTTACTAGGCATTACCAACACACCTATTTCTTCTCCGATTTTAATCATATTAAATTTAAATGAGATATTATAATATTTATATGTAAAATCCATTGCACGTGACTAAACAGCATCATCACTGACAAACCACTGGACCAACTGAGACCATATTCACATCATATGTTATTGAGGTGGCGAGTAAGGTTTTTAGTTACGTTTCATTCCTATAGGTGGCGCTGGAGTCTAACTTCTAAATTTATGGGCCGATTTTGCTCATACTTGCAGGAAATGTTTGTTGATCTAAAAGAGAAAAATGCCAGCAATACCACGGTCAAACAATAGACAATTATTATGCGCAGAAACAACAAAGTTCAAACCATACAAGACACACAGATCATACGACGCTTTACAATACCCACTTATATTCTGGGAAGGAGAGGAACGGATATCATTTCAATTATAAACAAAGAAATCCAACAACAGGCCCTGAAACTGGGAAGAAAAAAAAAAGTGCTATGAACTTCTATGCGTATCGAATAATTACAAATTAGTTTTGTCATTGTGCAACAAACATATGAAAAATCATTTAATAAACGGTGTTTAATTCTTAATTACAGATTTATTATGTCAATTCAATGTAATTATAACATGTAAAAATGCAATACTTTTAAATGTAAAAACAATCATCTTAACGAAACACAATACACATGACATTTGCGCCTAATTTACTATGACACACATGGCACATGACATTTACACTTCACGTTTTAAATTTGGCATTTACAATTTAAATACAACAGATGACGTTATATACATATCAATTATAGAATTTAAATATTAAAAAAAAAAAAGGCGAAACAACTTTCGCCGGGATCAGCTAGTTTATAGATAAAATGCAAGCGAATGTTAAATTTAACCGAAAATAAGATACTTTTATGTCAACATAAATATAAAACACGCTTGCGATACACGCTAATTTCGGAAACACGTCATATACGAGATAATTTTTCAAAGGTTTGATACAAAAAGTGTGAAGAAACCGGAAATAGGTTATAATCATTGAAATATTTATATAGAGCCAAAGCTTCCAGTTATGTTTTCGTGCATAATAATTTCCTAAGTATTAAAAACTGTGGTTGAAACACTATTAGGCCAAAATTATATACTATTTACAATTAAATAAATTCACAGTTACTTGCGACTTGAAACATTTTCCAAAAACATGATTCTTTGATTCGAATCAATTTACTTCGCGGGCATGGTTTTGGAGATTAAATGGAAATTTAATAAATATTTGGTAATTTCATTTCGAAAATTCCTCATCCCGTGCGTTATGTGGCTACAATATACCGAACACCAAATTACAAAATGCGTAACAATGTTACGTACAAAATCGTTTATAACGTGATTAACCCAACATATGTCACCTTTAACGCAATCTGCTAGTTTTAAGAATTTGCTATATGGTAATTCATAGCAACTGGCAAACATGCGTGGTACATAAACAGATTTGAAAATGATATAGTGAAAATGTGACACGAGTGCTAGGACAAGAGTCGGCAAACGCACACTCAGAACAGTTTAAATAAACGTGCAAACAGAAATTGTACCACACCTGGAATTCATGATAAGATCGCAGCCAGCTGATATGGATGAAATGCGTCATAGTTTGATCAAATTACGTGAAATTCCTCGGCACGGCAAATCTCTTGGCATGTGCACGTTTGTATTATTGCAAGGCATTGAAACAAAAAAATTGCGAACATTCAAGTTATATATAAAAAAAAAAAGGTACTTTCACAAAAACTTAAAAAGTCTTAATTCATCGACAAAAAAATTGCGCGCGTACGCGGAATTAAAAGGACTGAAGTCCCCAGGTATCAAACATTTTTTTCAACTTTCAACAGTTGTCTGCTTGCAGTTAATTAAATTAACGTACACGACTACCGACATTTCTACACAGTAAGGCCTAATGTTGAAAGCGAACTGATTCAATTTCAAGAAATTATTTTGCAAAATTACCACGTAAGTGTATACAGAATGTATCTCAATTAGACCGACAAACTTCGGCTGCAGGTTTATCACGAAAAAAAAAGAGGGTGCAAACATATTGCCATGTCAAATATCTGGAATCTGGAGCGCATGTACCGTGACAAAATTGTACGACCTCTGGTATAAGTGGATGTTAAGAGAGGGATGGACCCCCGCATTGTCTGTGAAATAGTTGGCGCGAATACGTGTATCTCGGTAGATAAACGTTCTGCAAATACGGCGGTTTGTCAGAAGGGGAAAAAAAAAAGTTATCTAGGCCTCTATTTTTTTCTCTTCATATTAAGTGTATTATTGGAGAAAAAAAAAATTCGTGAAAATGGTCAAATATCACATTTTTAAAACTTGTCTATGCAGTTTCCTTAACCGGCACGAGAAAAGTACAAAGATACGGGCGTAGTTTAATCTGTGGTCTGATCTAATGTGCACAGTACAGCGTCACGACGGAAACACTGCACGCCATGCGCGGAGGAGCGATGAGGCGCTAGGGCGTGCGGTCCCCATCCCACTCTTAAGGGCGGTACATATCTTTTTGGAACTGGTGAATTGGGCGGCTACGTATATTGGAGCTGGAACACTTGCGTGCATGGATAATGTGTAAAGTTAGTTGTCACGCGCGGGTTAATAATCAATTTTTTTTTTAATTCCTAGTATGCCGCCGCATCATGGAGATTTAGTCGAAATAAGTGTAACAACTGTGATTGCACCATGAAAATCTGATTACGACAGGCAATTGTTTTGTCTACAGGTCTTTGTTTCATTATACGGACACTCGATGTTGCATCCTGAAAGTTTCTCCAATATTTGCAATACACTGCAGGTGTATCACGTCCAACTTGCCAGATGTGCACCGCCCATATGGATTCACTTTAAGTCATAAGGCGCGTATATGTTCTCATCACCTTTTTTCGTTAAAAACCGACAGCCGAAGTTCGTCAGTATAATTTAGATACTTCCTGCATGTACAGTGATAAAGCACGAATTGTTGAGTTATTTACAAAAATACACGGTCGCGTTCGTACAATTCCTCAGGGAAGAGTCCAATAGTTTCCAACTTTGTGCGGTACTGACGCTAAACACACCTATATTTGCAATCCGATACATTATATTATTTTCTCTTTACGTATTGGTAAAAAACTTCAATTACAGTTTTTTTTAAATTTGCTATAAACTGTTTTACGGCATAGTATAAACATATTTTTTAATTTAATGTTTAATTTGTGGGCACGGAAATTTGTTCCTTACGGTTTATTTCTGTTTTATGCGAACAGAACGAGTCGGGTGGCAACACCCAGGAGGTTATGGCGTCTGCTAACAGAAACACGAACTATTCTTGTTAAGTATACATTTTTCCTTAAACAATACGTTAATTAGCCCACGAAATAACATTTACATTTGACTCTGTAACTTTAATTTCATAACATATGTTACGTACACCCGACATTAAATCACTTAAACATTAATTGTGATATTTATCGTGGAGGAAAGCTATTTCATTTTATGGATGTTTCAACAGTAGTAACATTAAATTTAACTTTTTAATTTTATCACAATACTGAGTATGGGCGTGTTTTCACTATACATTTTGCATTGCAACGGATAGTCTCCGAAGCATGAGACAGGCGATATACATCCTCCCCCTTCCCTTCAGGTTTTTTGTACTTAACATTATCATTTTTACTTCAAGCAGAGAAAAACAACCGTTAGGAAGTGGTGAACAAATCCTAAGTAAGTGTATGGAGGAGAACCCCAAGAATATTTGTTTCCTAATTTTATATAATTCAGTGATGCTACAAAAACTGTTATCTTTTACCAACAAGATTATCACACACAACTTTAGATAGATAAAAAAAATTGTTTACGTTAGTTTTAATAATTCTTTCGAAAACCCTTTAAAACACAGTTAAAACACACTAATATAACGTTAAATATCTTTCACCTTTCATACGTCACCCACTACCATAGATATTTCAAACGGAGGAAAAATCCCCTTAAATGCCTGTCCCCAAAGCCAGGCTCTGTCTCTTCCAGACGCACTTGTTCCTTCGATCTCTTCTTACTGGCAAGTTCCAAACAGCCGCCGTGTCCTGGTGGCCGAAAGTCGTCTGCTGAAGAGGACACTGAATGGTATTACAGGGGGAGGGGGATCGCCACGCCACGTGCCGTCCCCTCGTACTAGTTTTTGCCCGACCCGCTCTGCAGCTAGACGCGAACCCCTGGGAGCTCTGTTGGGAGCTCAATTTCATCACCAGGTAAGGTAATTTTCGCCATCGTTCTTGACGGTTGAAACTTTGTACGGATAATCGTGACAACCCGTCACAGCATGTGCACACACACTTGTACATACATTACCAGAAAAACAGGAGGAGGGTGGAAATATCAGGAATACCTTGATACAGGATTATTCTCAATTAGACCGACAAACTTCGGGAGGTGATTATTCATGAAAAAGTAAAAGGAAAACATACCTCGTTTTTAAGGGCTCATACCTCCCTTAATATTCGGATATAAAGTGTCGCATATATTTTACTTTTACGTTTTCACGAAGAATCGCCTCCCGAAGTTTGTCGGTCTAATTGAAAATTTCCCTGTGTAAATTTTCTGCACACGCGCGGGTGTGTGATTGTAATAACGAATTCACGTCGGAAGTTCGAGAGGCCCTTCCTTCTCTGGCGAGCGGCAACGTCGGGCGTGATAGATATCAAGTGCAGGAAATACTGCCAGTGTTGAGTCACTTGTCTACACGCTGACCCTCACGTAGTCGCGATGACGGCATGGCAACGAGCTACCAGCCGACCCACACTCGCTGCGTCTACGGGTTGCGCCATCCCTGCGTTGCGTCCGCCCAGAATGGTCAGGGCATTTCCCGCCTGTTTACGACATTTAGTTATAGGCTGTTCACGGTAAAATGAGCACTTTTGAAAGCCCTGCTTAAGATATAATTGTATGCACATTGTGTAGTCTTCCACCTTACGTAAAATAAACATTGCTATGATCCTCATCACATTATTCATGCGTCGGTCAAACGAAACTGTTTATAAATCTGGTAATTTTTACATACTGAGGCGTTAAAAAAAGCTTAAGAAAGAATTTAAATTTTCACAAATGGTTACCTAACAATTTTTATTCGACGTTAACATATGGAACTAATTTCCACCCATCGTTACCAACTTAACCGGGCGCGTGTCACTCAGTGCGCCCGTTAAAATATATGCAGGCAGGGACAGTGACATTTTTTCTAAGGTTGATTTCATAAGTGCTCACTTTATCGTGTAGGGCCTTTAATGAGAACTTCAGCTTTATATCTGGCACTAAGGAACTCGCCTACCTGGAGCCCTTTCCCTCGTTTCTAGACGGAGAAGCGCGAGAGATAAGGGTGACACTGCCACGCGCTTCAAGTGCAGCATCGCCGCTGCGCGCACGGCTCTGAACTTGCGTGCAGAGCTCTCGTCGTGCTGTGTCTACCTACTTGACTTTCAAGCGGCGACCCTATCATAATTAACGGGAAGTCTGCAGCAATGTACATGCATACCACTGAAATACTTATGTACGTGTCTGGCCCTACCATTTTGAAATACAGCACTTTGCGGTGGGAGAACTATGTTGGAGTGCTCAGAAACGGTAATAATATTGCTGGAGATGTCTTGAAAATATTCGAAAAGCTGAAGTAAATGTTATTTTCATACATCAGCATATTTCCACGTACGTTCGATAGTTTGGTAAAAACAACAGTTCAAGCATCAGGTAGGTGGGCCCCTTAAGTAAATTTCAAAAAGATTTAAAATGCTGTCTTAAATTCCAACAATTAGCTCACTTAAGATATTGTTTTAAAACTTCGCCATTTTTAATTTCAAATGCTAGCGAAAAACTATAAAATAACAGTCATTCTTCTTTAAAGACACCCATTTTACAAATATGTATAACAGGGTGTCCACCGAAATTCCATTTTGAAATTTCCTGGCTTTTCCCAGTTTCCCACGCAGAATACTACCCTTTTCCCTGATTATTTTTAGGACCTAAACCTTCCAGTTACATATTGTTACAATATATCTTTATCTATCTATCTCTATATCTATCTCTTTACCTCTCTCTCTCGAAATTCAGTGGGCTAAACCAAGTTCGTTAAGGAATGGAGGTATTAATTAAATAAAATAACTATAATTTCCTAGTTTTATTTACATTAACTACAAACAAAATTCTCTCAAATTAACATCTCACAATAAATCGGTATCAATTATTGTTTACAATTAATGACTTCAAGTAATGCAATTTATGATTACCTCAAAGAAACCAATGAAATGAAATGAAATGGTTAAAAATCAGACCCAATAGACAGTGTATCTACCTATGCAATTATTTTATAAACTATGTGTTCATATTTGACAGTTCCAACATTTACAATAAAATCCGTATTACACGTTCACTCAGTCCCACCTAAGCTTAGTCCATGTCTCGCCAGTCCACAACGTTCTATAGTTCTCCGAGCGCCCTAACGCACAGTAGGCTTCACTCATCGGGTTTCACACCCTCTCGCCCATTCACACCAAGAACGCTCGTACGCCACCGTCATCTCGCACTACACTTCGCTCGCGCATTGGCCAGATAGCGTCCGCCAAAGACTGCTAGCCTCCACCAAAGACTGCCCGCAGTCCCGCTGTGACTTTTATTTATAGATCGTAGGTCGTCATGCTGAAATTTCTCTAAATCCCGAGTTGCGCCGAGTGTCCTAATGCCCAGAATATTCCCGCGTCTCCAGTAAGCTTTTTCAGCGGGGGTCTGTGAGGCAAGCAAGTCTCGCCGCTGTCAGTTATTCACGGGCTTTCCAGAATCAGGGTAACCAGGCAGCAAGCGCGTAGTTCCAGGTAGAGGGGAGGCTCGAGGTGGGTAACCCCCCCCCCCCCCCCACAGAGCCACAGCCTCCCGAAGCCATATGCAATGTTTAACAATATTTTTTCCACCACAGACAGAAAAATGAGCTATCAATGAAGTTGAAGTAAACTACACCGAAACAGACCCAGCAAGCTGTACCAAAATTTTATTCAGCTTATCTATATTTCTCGTGATACATACTACACGAGTGTCCATTACAAACACACAAATACTTTACTTTGTACGTATGGGCCCTCTGTCACTTGGCAAGGATGTTTTGTTACCAGTTACAAACTTAAAATTTAATTATTTTAATTAATATGCTCACAATTACACTATCCTATATTCGCATAAAAGGCTGTTCACGGTAAAGTGAGCACTTTTGATACCCTACCAATTCCTTTCAGCCATTTTCTATCCTACAACCACCATTTTAAATAAAGATTGCCATGTAAGTAATAAATCCACTGTGTATATTCGACCGCACTAGGAAGTTAACGTCTAATGCTAAAATCAAATATTTTCATTGACAATTATTCGAGATGAGAGGACTTTCATAAGTGCTCACTTTACTGTGAATAGCCTACAACTTTTGCAAAGTAGCAATTATTTACATTTTCCCTGATCCAGGTGAAAATTTATTGAGATTTAACTAACTTTTTCCTGTCACATGACACATGAAATTCCCCGACTACTCCCTGTTTTCCCTGTGGGTGGACAACCTGTATATACAGGTTGTGTACAAATTCCCATTACACTATGTAAGGGCTTGTAGTGGGGACCAATACGGTTAGGTTTTGCATAGGAACTTAGGTGCGGAAACGTACAGTTTTCCCGCGACAAACAAAACACCACCACATCCCCCGTCTGCAACATACTGTACGTTTTTCTTCAGGGTCCACTTACAAGAAGGGCTCTTATGTGACGACCAGCGAAGTGTACACAAAATCACTAATACCTGGAAGTCCAAGATACGCTGCAGCCATAACCCGCGCCACCAGGTCTCCCTCTGATCCCACAAGGGTCACGTAAATCAAGCCCTACATGTGGTCCCACAGGAAGCTGTCTAGTGGAGTCAAGTCGGGTGAACGTGCAGGCCAAGCAATCGAGCACCCGTGAGAGTGCGTGGAAGACAATGCGGCTAGGTACCGTGTTGGTGTAGACGTCGCTGGACGTCACATCGAGCCCTTCTTGTAAGTGGACCTTGAAGAAATACAACGTACAGGATGTTGCAGACGTGGGAGAGGTCAACATGTGATGTAGTGGTGTTTTGTTTGTCGTGGGGAAACGGTAGGTTTCCGCACCTAAGTTCCTATGCAAAACATAACCGTCTTGGTCCCCACTACAAGCCCTTACATTGATTAATGAGAATTTATTCACATATCCTGTATATTGCTCGTAATTCATAATCGGCAGCTATCGTCACGACCCAGAAGCAGAGTTGGTCAGCGCGTGTGGCAGGCACTCTGACAAGGAAGCGAGACTGAGAGGCGGGCGTCCCCCCACGCCACCCCCTGATGACGGCACAAGACGCTGCCGCCTCGCGGGGGTTCGCCCCCTGCCATCTACGCCGCCAAGTAGGCTGTGCAGAATTTAGGCCAACATTCGTAGGCTGTTCACGATAAAGTGATCACTTTTTAAGGCCCTCGCAACAGGCATTACCGCTAATAAATATATCTTATTGCAGCCTCGGGGAATAAATTTTGATGGTGGTGAAATGTATGCACTGTGTTTATTGGTCACATTGCAATGTTTATATAAAATCAGCCGGAATATGGAAATTGAATGAAAGGAAAATTTTATAAGGGCCTTAAGTGCTCACTTTACCGTGAACAGCCTATAACAGGTCGTGAGGTCAGCTCATCCTCGACATGTAACTCCTCTGTGCTAATATTATCGACTTTTATATGTTCTGCCATTATTTAGGTTTGAGTTTACTTTTCGAATATATGACTGTTAGGGGAAACAACATAACTTAATTGGTAATCTCAGTAATTAATCAATTTATTCCCATTTATTCCACAACGCAAATAAATAATGGTACTCCTCTGATATATTGTTATTCAATAATCTGGGTTGCCACCTTTTTCACACTGGAAAATTCCCTGACATTTCCCTGTTCTCCAGGTTTTCCATACCTGTGGCAACCTTGAATAATCTAAGCTGTATAACTTATTATGCCTTGAGGAACACATTTCAATAAATACTGCTAAATATATGTTATGGCAAAAGAAACTCGCACCCCCTAATACCACGACGATTTCAAACACTCCCTCTTAAGTATTTCGTATATTTTTACTTTCTTGTCAGTGCAAGAAGCAATTCTACCACTTGATCAGGTGAACGATTCGCGCGCAGCCTCCTACTGAATGTCAGAGAAATAAGTCAGATATCGATAAACATTAGAGTAAAGCCAACCCACAGTGTTGCCAGTAACTTTTCGCGATGAATTACTGACCCTAATAATATATTTTGAGGCTAAATTCCTCATTGGACCATTTAATACCTGAATAACTATTTGCTTTCAGCTCCAAATTTTACTGTTAATTCATTAACTTGACATAATTAGGAACAAATGACTGGCGCAGTTTCGGTTTGTATGCTACAGCAGGGCAACTTAAACACCTAATGTACCTTACGCACCGGTAAAGACGCACACATGCACAAGAAATTCACTTACTGCAACCGCAGTGGTTGACAAAAGTGTGAACAGAATTAAAATATCCTGTTACTTGCATTTATTTTGTTGACAACTATAGAAACGTAGGCTAGGGTAGGCTAGGAGCATCTGCATTGCACTCGAACGAAGATAAACCTAGGGCTCCTCATTTTCAGTTATTTTTAGCCTATAAGCAATCGAGAATTTTTTTCCGCAGACGACATGCACACATTTACACAAGAGTCTGTATGTATACGTTTGTTACTACCAGATAAAATTGATGTTATAAATTCAGGTAATGGGCATTTCTGAGAATCACCGTTCATCGTGAACACGGGGATGATTAATTTCTAAAATTTTTTTACGTGAATTTAAATTACGACACTATAATTATAGACGTCGAAAAAATCGCTGCCGTTATTATATTCCACATGACTGTTCATACATACTGTAAAGAAAATTTTCTAGGATCAACGATTCTGTCCTACGGGCTTGTATTGTTATAATTTCTCAAAGTAAGCGGGCTAAGCACGGTTCTTGAAGGTATGGAGGCATTAATTAAATAATAGAGATAATTATAATTCCTTAATTTATTTACAATAACTACAAAGAAAATCCCCTCGACTCAATAGCTTACAATAGATTGCTATAACTGGCTATTTACAATCACATCAAAAAATTAATTTAGTCAAATAACTAAAATCAGTCCCAATAAGCAGTGTATCAAAACCTATCTAATTATTTGACAAAATCTATGTCCATGTTTGTCAGTTCCCATACATACAATAAAGTACGCATCACATGTTAATAAAATCCCACCTTAATTCAGTCCAGATTATAACAGTCTCAAATGTTCTAGAGATCTCCGAGCGCCACCACGCACAGTAAGCCTTCTAATATTTGGAAAATACTGTTCACGATAAAGTGAGCACTTGTGAAATCAACCTCAGAAAAAAAATCACTACCCCTGCCTGCACATATTTTAACATGCGCACTGAGGGACATGCACCCAGACAAGTTGGTTAACGATGGTTGGAAAGTAGTTACATGTTTTAACGTCGAATAACAAGTTTTGGGTAAACATTTGTGATAATTTCAATTATTTATTTCGTTTTCTGTTTTTCTTAATGCACCAAAGTGTAAAACAGACTAACTTGGTAAACTATTAACTTTTCTTATAATTTTCACCGTTTAACTTGCCCACGCATCAATAAAGTGATGAGGCCCTTGGAAAAATTAATTTTATACCAGGCGGAAGAATTCACAACGTGCGTACAAGTAGATCTTAAGCAGTGCTTATTTGATCGCGAACAGCCTATACCACGCCTTCTCTGTTCGTCTACACCGCACGAGCACATGTCGGTCACTGTCTCGCAAGCTCCGCCGTCGACCGTCCACTCCGCTAATGTCCGTCGCTACACCAGACTACCAATAACCATACTTCAGCCAGATGGTTACCCCAATGACTCGTAATTCTCCGGCAGTGGCTGTTTTTATAGTGTCGGGCCATGGCCCAGAAACTTCTCCAAAAGCCGCGTTGCGCCCAGGAAAATAATTACCAGAAAATTCTTGTTTATCCTTTCAAGTCGCCGACTCCTTCGGGGAAGGCACAAGGGGGGGGGGGGGGTGTCGGCAGGGATAAGGAGGGGCTATGACGCCAGCCAGATCGGCTGTCAATCATTCCGCCGGCAGACGGAGCGGCGAGTGGCTCTACCTGAGTGGGGAATGGAGAGGGGAGGGCTGGGTGAGGAGGGATTAACCTCCACAGTTAAGGCCACGATTTTTCATTTCTACAACTTTTACGAGCATTAATTTTTTGAGCCCAAACGGGAGCCGATATTGTAAATTCCTCTTACAATTTTGTTAAAAATAGTTTTTATTACGTAGTCTAATTTTTCAGCACAAAAGAGTGCATACTTTGATCAAATTAATTAATTAACGAAAATTGTGTTTGTTTAACAATTAGTTAAAATTATACAGCGTGCTGTGTTGAAAAAAATTACACTACATAATAAAAACAATTAGTAACAAAATTGTAAGAGGAATTTACAAAATCGGCTCCCTTTTGGGTAAAAAAAAAAAAAATGAATTCTCGCAAAAGATGTAAATGGAGGATCGTGGCCTTAGCCAAGTAGCACGGAGCCCTCGTTCAGTGCGGGAATCGCGCGCTTAGTAACAGTATAAACAGTGTCAATATTTAATTTCTAGCCAAACTTCGGGGCGTACGGGTTAACGGTGCGGATATCTTATACCGGCGCAGAAGAACGGTTCGTGCTCCTTCAGCAATGCTCAAAACCCGAGCCAGCTGATACGAAAATGACTATTCTTCCCTTTTTTTTTTTTTATTTAACAGGAAGCCGCAGCATACCAACGGCATTTTCGTAGGCAGCTGGGTTGTAATTTTCTGTTAAAGCAAACCGGTGCAGCCAACATTCTCGGGACAGCCGAGTGGCAGTGGTGTCACGCGGCTGTAATACAACACCACTCCAGGAGTGACGTCATTCTTATTAACAGGTGGTTAGAAATCCGCGAGCTGCTATACCTGCAAATCCCTCATCTCCAGGGCTGCCACGCGACGGGGAATTTCCAGTTCTCACAGACATTCCAATAGTTGGCATAAAACCTGGGAAGAAAGTAAAATGTAAAATAGGGCGATCTGAAGCTGTTATACCCAAGACGTTTGTCATTTTCGCCCAAAGTCCGGGTGGGGATCACCAAATTAGTGCTTAAACAATACTGGGTATTTTTATTTGCCCCCCCCCCCCCCGCGTTAATGGTGGTTAGTGTCTGGGTTTTCAGTGGCAATATAAGTTTTTCGACTCGCGCACCGAGCGCAGTGAAAATGACCGGCAGAGATTCTGCAGCAACTGGAGGTGTAGTGGAAGAACGTATCACATCCCTCTTACAGTCGGAAAGTGTGGTGAGGTTCATGGTAGCGCCACTCCCGTCTGCCGTTGTGGAGGAACTTAAAGGGACGCTGGACTTCGACCAAGAAGAGACGAGGAAACTAAAGGCTAAAATTAAAGCAACCAATGAAGAGCTGGAGAAAACTAAGCGCGAAATTGCACGGGCCGTTGATGAACTTTTGCCATACCAACGCCGCAGTAGAGTTCGAAAAGAAAACGTTGACGATTTGGTGCTCTCAATTCTCGGCGAGATGTAAGTACGGCAGGCACTGGCCTGACGATTCGCGAGGTCCTGACTGCTGAAAGAATGAAGCTGCTGCAGGCTGCCATCACCAAAAACGGTTTACGAAACACGTGGACAATGGACGGCCGCAACGTTGTAAAGGCAGAGAACAGGAAATTCACTCGCATGGAAGACTCCTCTAATAAAGCCGATATTACACGATACCTGCAGATGTACTTTGTTTTTGTACAAGCTTCTACAAGCTCTGGTGCACGAGCCGGTATACCAGCCACTATATGAACCGCCACTGAAGATTCATATTACACGACAGCAGTTTGCGAATTAGCATTTGGCACCCTCGGTGAATGTGCAGAGTGTGATTTGTAGAAAATATGAACCCCATTCGTAGAACTGCTATCAGTTAATAACTTCCGTACGCCTATGAAAAACTAACTAGCACATCTTAATATTGCTATATTACTGTTCGCCTGTTACATAAATTGATTGCTTACTTGTATAGCTTCATTAATTTTCTTGAAAATGACGTGAAATCACTAGAGTATGAGTGTGTTATTTTTATTTTGACGAAAATTACTGACCGGTTGCAAAATATAGTTTTTTCCTTACGTACTATTATCCGAATGCAAAATTTAATGATAAAAATTTAGGTCTGACGGAGTTTTGAACTCACGCCCAAAATATACGTTATAGAAGCGGACGCCGCGATTTTACCACTGTTAAACCATTTCACACAGAAGAATCAGGGTTTATATACAGTATTTACATAATTGTTCGAATTCATATTTTCATTGAGTAAGTAAAGTTGAAGTATTAAGGACGGTTTTAAATAACACTATTATTCGTCGTCGTATTTTAAATCTATTTGAAAGAGTTTCAACCTCGCAGATGTAAAATCAAGATGGAGGCGCCATTTTTGGTTTCTTCATCAACTCGATTCTAGTAGACACGGGAAGCGGCCTACGATCTAAAACTGCGACGTGATTGGCAAGTACGAGAGCCGGCGTGCCACCTGCCACAAAAAATAGAACGTGTCCAATTATCAAATCTGGCCTTACAAGGCGGGAAATACCATGAAAGGTGCCTCTCTAGCCCGCATAACAGCCACTATAGCGTACCTTGCACGAGTTTTTACACACAATCTGGTATCGTGTTAATATCGCCTTTAGGCACAGTGCAAATCATAACTTTAAATTTCTTGCCATTATTTTTAATTTGCCTTATCACATTAACCATGTGTAAATAGTATAGAAATGCCGATTTGGGCGCAAATGCAAAAAAAAAGCGACTCAAAAAGTTGCGTTTGGTTAGAGCGTAGTCGTTAGAAAAAAAAGTTGCTTTAAACTTTGCGTTTGAGTGCATCTGCAAAAATACGCGTAAAAAGTTGCGGTTGAGCACAAAAGCAAAATAGTGGCTTAGAAAATTTGAAAACGTAAAAAATAAAATCTTGTATATAATAAATGAACACAAATAAAAATCAACTGATGTCTATTATGATGACCATGGCAATGAAAAAGGCTAACGCAACTGGTAATGTTTGGAAATAATATAAATTTAAGAAAGATATTTTTTGAAAAGAAAGAAGAAGAAACCTCAAGAGAAGTATGTCAAGAGTGAAACTCGAAATCACTTTTATAAACCATCTCTCATAAGAAGTCACTTGAGAAGTAAAATTCAAAGTACACACTCAGATTCAGTGTAAAAGCAATCGAAACAGCATTTGAAAGTAGGATCAAGACTTATGCTGTAGAGAATGTGACTGCATACAAAGACCCAAATCATTTCCTAAACAATGCAAAAGAAACTGTCACGCGACTAAATAATAAACACTTACAATCACCCAAAGAGAACATGAAACTCTTCACTGCGTACAAAAGGGGAAATAGTGAGCATATTGAATATGTAGAAAGCTCCTTTAAAACAAAGAACGAAATTATACTGAAATCGACTAATCTGGAAGAATATTATGCCAAAAGCATATCGAAAATCATAGCTGAGATGGGAGCTTTCGAAGCAAAGGGATCTCAGCGGGTACTCAACAGAATATTTAAACTAGAAGTGCAAATAAATAAATAAATTTGTACCATTCAAGGGCAGTTTTTATGTTGATCTCCCCGAAAAAATCAAAGCTAAGCAGGCGGTAATTAATGTTAAGAATAATGACCAAAAATGTTTTTTTGTGGTCTGTTCTATCTGCATTGCATCAAGTACAAAGAGACCCCAAAGAGTGAATACATACATAACTTACGATCATAAGTTTGATGATGCACTTAAAGGTTTGGAATTTCCAATGAAATTGGATAGCACACCAACCTTTGAGAAAAGAAGTGAAATTCATATTAATGTATATGCATACGAAGATGATGGTAAGAAATATATAATCTGTCCAATAAAAACAACAAAAAATAAGACGAATAAGAACATAAACCTACTCTATATCAAAGACGAAAAGAATGACCACTACTGCTGGATAAAAAGTCTTTCGAGACTTATCGCATCACAAATAATAGTCACTATATATATCTCTGTGTGAATATCGAATTACTGGTAACACAACATCTACAAACACATTTAATTCTTACTTTGTTATTATTTGTAAGTGTATTTTTCATACATTTGAGGCTGTATACATTTAAGTTATCATTGTTTATTTTATTTATTTATATAATAAATGAGACAACAGAAAATTGTAAACAATAGAGAGAAGAAGACAGCTAATTGAAAAGTATAAAACTTTTAGAAAATTTCGCCAAGATGAATATGATAAAAATAAAAAACACGATCAAAAATTGATAGATGGGATAGAAGATTTGGGACAAAAATTGGACATGTAACAAATGAGAATAAGAACTTAATAAAAGAACTTGATCCAGCAGCTGTTAAGAATTTAGACTACCCACAGACACCATAGAAACATCTTTTGAAAGATAACTGTTTGGTAAAACAGGCACCGATGAACGCTATCACGATGGCGTTAAACGCATTGACGATGACGATGAACGCTATGACGAAGAGTTGGGGCATTTGAAAGCTGATATCCGACAGTTAACTAACTACAAAACAACATTTATTGATAAGAAAGTGGCCGATTTCTTAATTGACTGCAAAGACGATGTTTTTGGGCTAAAGGCTGATAAAGGTAGATTGTATATTGGTGATAGCGAAGTAACATTCATCAATGACAAATTTACTGTAAAAGGCCAAACATACACTGGAACTGATGGTTAGATGAAATTACTAACTAGTAAAAAAGTAACAGAAAGTGACTACACTGCAACCGACTATGAACACTATAGTCGTATCCTAGCAGATACAAATGCAGTTTTTCAAAACAATGATCCAAACTTGGGAACACCAAAATCGAGTAAAGGGAATAAATGGAAAATTATTGTTAAACCTATTTACAATTCAATTAAAAAGAAACATCCCTCACTTAAAAAGGGGAACGGTATAAAAAAATATACAGACTATCCAAAAGAATGCATATGGATGGATGATGTTAGGATGCTTATTGATCGACTTCTCGTTATTTATGGTGAATAGAATGCTGGAAATGATAACTATTACAATGAAAAAGTTGGAATAATGAATATGCTCAACAGCAAGTTTAGTGACTTTGTTGTGAATAATCCAAAAGGTACACCATATCTGATACGAGTGTTAAACACAATGCCACATACTTTTTGGGAGTCGGAGCATCACGGAAAAGGGTAACTCAATTACATAATAAATTCACCACCTTTTGAGTTGCATGCACTACCAGTACTTAGATCCGGGTACTAGACTAAAAGAGAGAAGTGAGCGTGGTGATAAACCACCCATTGATCCACTAGATGCGGCTGCAAAGGAACATGAATATAGCTTACCATCATAATAAAGATCTAGCGGAAAGGTATGTAGCTGACAAAGAACTAGAAAATAAAGCGTTCAAAATATTAAGTTCAGATGCTGATATCAATGAGAGATTGTGGGCTGGTGTTACTGGATCTGCGATGAATATTAAACGTAAGCTTGGCTGGGGAATTAAAATGAAATAATATAATAGATTTTATGTAATAAATGAAAGTAAAAAGCATTGTATTTCAAGTTCCTAACGATGAGTTGAAGGGTTTGGATATTGATTCTTTCCTAACGAAAGACCAACTGGAACGTAAAAACAAGAAATTAAAGGAGGACAAAGGGATGGCTTCACAATTTCAGTTCCACAACTTAAGAAAATGTCCAAAGAAATCAAAACTGGAAATGGTCTGAGTTCACAAGGGTGGATTTTTACCTTTAATTTTCGCAGCATTGGAGCTCTAGGACCGTCAGCTGGTGGTGCATCATCTATCGCTACATCAGTAATTAATGCTAAGAAGAAAAACCAAGAATTGGAAGAACAACGCAGACATAATTTAGCTATGGAGGAATTCGGCGAGGGATTGAAGAAAGTTAAGTGGGGTAAGAATTAAAAAAAAAAAAAAAAAAAATTAACTCCACTCAGTAACTTTGATATTGATCAAATGGTTAAAAAATTAAAAATTTTCGTGGTGTATTTATGATCGATGAGCTACTTAACACACCACTCGACAATGAATGTGGGATTGTTAATCTAGATGTTTCAACAAACTCTGGTACACACTGGGTGTGCTATTGGAAAAAAAACAATTATTATTTTGATTCATTTGGTGGAAATCCACCCCGAGAATTAATAGCATATCTCGGAAGCAATATTTTTTATAACAATGATAGAATTCCAAATTTCAATCAAGTAACTTGTGATCATTTATGTGTAAGTGTGCTATATCACTTTTCACATAATTTTAAATTTTCAAAAATTATTTCACTATTAATAAACAATGGATATATGTAGAAATGCATTAATGAGCTGTTGGATTGAAAATCAAATTAAAGAACACACGGACAATGATACAACTACTGAGAAGATCAATCCTAATGATTTTGTTTCCAACACATAATTCAACGAATTCAACGACTTTATAGCCACACTGACAAGAAATAAAATATCATTGGATAAAACCTATCTTAGATAATAATATAGATTTTGAACAAAAAAGACTAAGACATGCGGGAAATCCCATTGCTCCGATGGACGCAATCAATTTAGAATATTATCAGAGAAACAGAATTAACATTATTCATTTAGTTGGGAAATACAATTCAAAAGAAAAAATATTTTACTTTGATAACCGAATAGAATATTTTTTATGAGAGATGAAACTATAGTTGCAATAATAATAAAACCAGAAAAATATAAGTGTTAACTGTTATCATGAACGGAAAAAAATTGGCATGCATAAAACTTTTGAAGTACACCCTGATGATATATTTTAAAATACCAAAAGCCCACAATGTACCCGAAGGTACAATTGTGTTTATTGAAATAGCTATGGTATATAAATACATGTAAAGATCAGATTGTTAGTTTTGAATGGAAACACTTCCATTAAAAACAAAACTTACTTATAGTCTAAGGATTTAAAAAGTCTTTAATTTTATTACGGTACTTGCAATTATTTAACTTAAGTCATATCTATTGTGACAAAACCATATTCATTATTCAAACATTTCGAACAAGTCTCCTAAATTTCTCAAACGACATATCACCACCAACAAAATCACTATGAATAGGTTTAAGATTTGAATCGTCTTGTCTGAATATTCAATGAAAATTGGTATTATCTCTTATAAGCTGCTTAGTTACTTTTGAGTATGTCTGGGCTAAATAGAAACAATTAATATCTTTGTGTCTACCACGAGTAAAGTAATCCCTTACCATATTTTGATTTTCAAGTATGATATCATCGAAAACAACTACAGACTCTATATAACATTCATTTATATCAACTATTTCTTCATTTGATGGAAAGAAGTATGCTATCGGTTCATTAAATAATTTTGATGCCACATCTATATCTTTCTTTAATCTTTCTTAAAAATCGATATATTTTGGTTGGTCCAGACTTTTTGAACATACATACATACAGCGTACCGAAGTCCTACCATCCCTGAGCATATATAAAATTATCCATCATAAGTGTAGTTTTCTCACAGTTACACAATCAAACATCTAATATTATTAGGTAATAATTCTCCGTGACGTTTTGCTGATACAGTCTTGTCTGGTATTCTTATTTTAATATCCCAGTCTACATGTTTCTTGCTCATTTATTAACAGATTTTTTTCATAATGTAATAAATGAGAAAGTATTCAAACTAACATAACAAATCAGTGTTGAAGAAGAGACTACACTACGCTTTAGTTCAGTTCTATACTAATTATCTAACGCATAACATTATCTCTGGGAGAAATAAGCTACATTATGTGGGTCAGAATGATACGGAATCATTAATTGATATTCCAGTTGGTCAATATAGCTTAAAAAATCCTGAAAAAACTATAAAAGCAATTTTTTCAGTTAGTGTAGATTCAATAGGCGGGAAAGAAAATTATACATCTTTCGAGCTGGATAAAATAACGAACAGAGTGAAAGTAAAATGTACGCTTAAATTACAGTTTGAAAAACGGGGTTCAATAGGAAAACTTTTGGGTTTCGTAGAAAATAAAAACTCTGAAAGCAAATGTGGATCATTATGGTGATACAATTCCAAAATTTGCTCCATTTGAAACAATAAATACACACTGTAATATAGTAAATGGTATGATATTAAAACATGATGAATATAATCATAGAGAAACTAACATAATTACCACTTTTAAACCAAGAACATTTGGATTTGGCAACACGATCTATTACAAACCAGCTTATCCATTATTTTTTCCAGTGCAAAAAAAATCAAGTTAATGAAATAATAGTTGAAATTAAGGATGAAAAATGTAAGTTAATTAACTCTGATTTGTCCGAAAGAACAGTGGTATTAGAGATGAGATCAAAGATATTTTTTTGGGTTGGAAGTAGTCATATTCTATATATAATAACTTTAATAGTTTAAAAACTATTAAAGTTTCATGTGATAAGGATGAATAATATTTCTATAGAAAGTGCAATGAAAGATTTAGAAAAAGAATTCTCTGTTTCGGCTACTTTAATATGTCGAATTTGGAGATGTGTATCTAAATTTTTAACGAGACTATGTTGTAGCACATTGCCTAAGTCAGAGCAATAATTGTGTTTTAATTATTGGATAACCATTAAAACTTTATAGAAATATAAGCACAAATAAAAATCAACTGATGTCTAATTATACGACGACGATCATTTACTCTTTAAAAAACCAAATAGAATGCATTTGTTTAACTCCACAATCCACCATTCCATCATACGCAAAACTTATGCCTCCACGATTAGCATAATTTAAAACTTTTTCACCGAAAATCTGAACATATTTGTCCGGTAAGGTTACTTTAAAATTTCCAGAAGTAATTATCACTTTGAATCCACACCGGGTGTCATTTATTTCAGCATGGTTTGTGGGATAGGACTGTCCAATTGTAAGTTCGGAAAGTTTCTTAAATTGTTTAGTTCCGTTTAATACATTTAGCAACTGATCTATCTTTACTATATAAATAATTTTATTTTTTACGTTTTCAAATTTTTTAAGCCACTTTTTTTTGCGTTTGTGCTCAAACACAACTTTTTAATACTTTTTTTTTTTGCAACTGCTCCCAAACGCAACTTTTTGAGCCAATTTTTTGCGTTTGTGCCCAAATCGGCATTTCTGTACTACTTGTGTACTTTCTGCTACAGTTTGTTAGTTTTGTTTTTCGTATAATTTTTTGCGTGTGTCTTGCCGGTACTTACCAAGCGAGTCGTTCACCGTGCTTCCTCTTGGATGATTGACGAGATTTTAGCGATGATGGCAAAACGGGACGAGGCATGTAAGCAGTTCGTGCGCGTAAAACAAGCAGGTCTACGGGAAGTTAAGCTGTACTTAAGTATATACAAGAACCTGAGAAATAAACGTCCATAGGGCGTTAGAAACGCGAAGCTCAGCTACTATAATTCGTTACAGCATTCGCATATCCCGGCGTCTAAGCTGTGGAGCAATAACCGTACGCCGGAAGTATCTCGTAAGCAAATAGTATTTTCTCCTCAGATTTGTCTCCTGACGAGATGAACGAATATTTCACTACTCCAACTAATATCGACGCTTCAACTAAGAAAACTCAAATATAGGCCGTTCACGATAAAGTGAGCACTTTGAAGCCCTAGTTACTTTTTTCTTTCAACCAATCGATATCCTTCCCCCACTTGTTAATTTAAGCTCTGCCACGCTAGTAATAAACACACTGCACACATTCACCATACCCAAAACCAAAAGTCCGAGGCCACAATGAAATGTATTTATTGGTTATTATTTCTGATGAAACTGCTTCAAAAAATGCTCACTTTACCGTGAATAGTCTATACCAAACTCCAACTTTACTTTTGGCCCATCACCATCAGTGAAGAATGCAAGTCGCTTACACGAATAAATACAAAAGCTCAAGGTATTGATGGTTTGTGCCTGTCGAACTGATAGCGCCCATCCTGCCTCCACTCACACATGCGATTAATGCTCCACTGAAAGATAACATCATCTTCCGTATCTGCTGGGAGAAAACGCAAGTGATTCCAATTTCTTACGTGCATAAATACATTTAACATGCTAAATGATTACCAGTCCGGTTTTAGTCTCATGCACAGCAAAAGTATTGCTTTGATTTCCTGCGATCAATTTTGATTTACATAGTTGATAATATTCGTTCAGCCATGGAACACCGCAAATTAACGCTTTTATGCATTGTCGATTTTAGTAAAGCATTTGATGTTGTGGATCACGAAATCCTGCTAGCGAAATTGAGAGAAGTTTTTAATTTTTCTGACGCATGTGAACGGCTCGTCAAATCCTATCTTAATGTCCGGGGCCAGTGCGTTGTACTAATGGCCAGCAGTCTAAATGCCGCACTAAAAAATATTTGGGGGGGGGGGGGGAGCTCTGTACTTGATCCCCTTTTGTTCTCTCTGTTCACTAATGACATAAGTAAATGTTTGTCCTTTTCTAAACATCACCTTTACGCGAATGACCTGCAGATTTACGCATACTTCCGACAAAACCGACGTTAAAAATGGCTTTTTAAAATATCAATCAATAACTCGCAGGAATACATAGTTGGTCTGTTCGAAACAGCCTCAGTGTAAATCCTGCTAAGACACCGCCGTGTATCGTGATTGGTTCTCTAGCTGTTGTATCCACTGTTAATCCACATGTCATTCCGGATATTGTCTTCAATAATAATACAATTACGCTATCAAATACAGTTAAAAGTTTAGGAGTCATAATTGATAATTTGTCATGGGTCGCTCATGATACTACTTTATGTAGAAATGTGTAGCACTCATTGCATTCTTTAAGTCGCTTAAAAAGACTACTGCCTGCTCGAATAAAAACGAACTTTAGTCCAATCTCTACTAATACCTATAATTGAATGCTACGATGTTATTTATATAGGCTGCTCCCGAAAAAGTGAGCACTTTTGAGGCCCTAGTTACTTTTCCCTTTCAGCCATTTTTTATCCTTTCACCAACGTTTCTAAATAAATATTGCCTACGTAATAAACACAGTGTGTATGTTCCACTTCACCCGGAAGTCAACGTTTAGGGCTAAAATAAAATATATTTATTGAGTATTATTATTCCAAATGAGAGGGCTATCAAAAGTGCTCACTTTACCATGAACGGCCTATAGCAATCTAAATGCCCTGTAACACGACTGAAGAAACTTCAAAACACCTGCGTGAAGTTCGTATTTAATTTGAAAACACGGGATACAATTAGCCCCCAACCTAAGAAAACTGTTTTGGTTTAAGCTAGATGGAAGAACTACTCATACCGTGTCCTTGTTTTATAAAACACTAAATTCTTTGAGACCTCGTTACCTTTGCAAGCGGTTCTCTTACCTGAATGATCGTTACACAGTAAACGCGCGCTCTAAAGCAGACAATCGACTGCTAATAGAGCTACACAAGACCAAATTCTATTCGAACTCCTCCGCCACTGCCGCGTCGAAGGGATGGAACAGCCTGCCGACTGAACATAGAAATATTGAAAGTTTCAGTAGATTTAAGAATACAGTAAACAAGTACTGATGAAATTGATATTTCGTGAAAGTTGTGTTATGCATGTGTGCGTATGTGAATGATGAATGTGTGTGTGAGTGGGCGAGAGAGTAATTAAATTGTATCTTTTGTTTGTTTAGTAAGTTACATAATTAAAAGTTTCAATACGTAATTTCAATGTTTGAATTTATAGCAAGTGAAAGTGAATATTTAATGGATCCAGTGTAAGACGAAGCGACTATGCCTTAACTGCGGTTTTAAGTCGTTAATAAATAAATATAAATACTTAAAGCGTAAAAACTATTTTTGCAGCTGCCAAAACATTACATGAATAATTTAAGTCCATTAATCTGTGAAGCAAAACTGAACTTAATTTGTTCAGAAAAATGCACTTTCTATTGAACTATAGGGAGAAAAAAAACACAGGTCGTACGTACTTTACGAAAACGGGAATTCTGGAAGTAAAACGAGAAATTGTTTGCAGCCTGGTGTAAATTAGTCCTAAGACTATCTAGAAGCAGTTCTCCTAGCGGCGCCAACACGAACTATACACACTTTACATTAACATCCGCTAACGCAAACTCGCCCTAAGAATCTGGATTGGTAATTTTCTGCGTGTAGTTGGTTCACAATTTGAACGGGTACTTGCGAAATCGACCCATATGAAATAAAAATTGCGTGGTCTACAACAATGCTGGCAGTGAATAATGGAAAATAGTTCCTCGAACTAATCTCTTATTAGAGAGAAATGTTTTACGCTCCAGGCAAACGACGTCCTATTTATCTGTTGCTTTCCACCCAATAAATACTTAAAAATCGGCATTATGAGGGAACATTTTTCTTGTAACCATTTCACAGCAGTACTTTTTGGGCGTACGAATACAGGTATAGGCTGTTAACGGTAAAATGAGAAATTTTGAAAACCATGTTTGGGATTTACCTGTACGCACATTGTGTATTCTTCCGCCTTACGTAAAATTAACATTTTCACGGGCCTCATAACTTTACTGATGCATCGGTCAAGTGAAACTGCGAAATTATTAAAAAAGAAAATACTGTAAAAGTCTGCTCATTTTACAACTAGATGCGAAAAAAAAAAAAACAGAAAGCGAAAGAAATTATTTAAGTTATCATAAATTGTTAACGTAACATTTTTATTCGACGTTAAGATATGGACCTACTTTCCCCTCCATCGTTACCAACTTGTCACTTAGTGCGCCAGTAAGAATATATGCAGGCAGGGGCAGTGACTTTTTCCTAAGGTTATCGTGAACAGCATCTCTAAGGAGGATGCTGCAATTCAGAGACCCCGGCACTGTGAAGGTAGTAGTTACTCCTTTAAAGGTGGAAAATATTATTTATTTTCCTCAAATGAAACACCATTGTCGTTTTTACGTAACAACATTTTCCAGATAAAGATTTCACACAGATCAAGCTGCGTACGTCTTTCTGCTTCTAACAGGCAGCTCTCTGTGAAGCCTAACTGCTTTTATGCTCTTCTTTTATCTATGAAGCAGATAATTTTCGTGACTTCGTTGCTGTGAGTGAGCAGTGCTTGGCTTTGTTTCCCTGTAGACAGCAAGAGTGATTCAGGAATAGGTAATATTTATACGGAAATTCAACGGACGGCAAAATTGAATCAGTTGACAACCCAGCATTTTCAAAAGATGACAGTCCAAAAACCGTATAAGGGAAATAAATTTGCAATTTCTTTTGCCTGTCAAACCCCACCACCTATATACACAGCATTAAAATCTGAAACTAATTCGATTCGCGTTCAATGAAATCCAAAGGCCAGCGTAATTAGAAGGTTCAGTACATAATTAGATTAAGTCCATGCAGTTAATTTGACAAACAAATTGAGCTTTGAATTAATTCGACGTATTTAGTTGTTTAGCAAATCAATCTGAGTACTGATCGTAGTTACATTCTTCTGTAAATAATTTCCATCGTGAGTTTTCCCTGTAATTAACAAAATCGACTGCCTACATGTGCTCTGAAACCTCCAATTCACAGAGCCCCGGGAAGGCGAGAGATCGTTCAGCGGACAAAGCCGCTCTCAGCTGTCATTTGTGTATAGAAGCCATGGGGCTCGTGCAGGTCAGGATCTCTGCTGGAAACACGATCACCAAAAATGACACTCGGGGCCGCGGTGGCTGAGCGGTTAGATTTTTTAAAATTATTTATTTCATTGGCCCAACTTAGCAGTACAGCCATCCAGGATGTTCAATTCTTTCATGACTACTAAAATTTAACAAACAGTATATTAGTTATATAGATACTTTTTTTTTTTTCGTGTGAGGGCGGCTGTTCGTCTGGGCGTCCGTAATTTAAGCTAGAAATACTATTTATATTCAAAAGCATCTTTCACACTTCCTATCTGTACTACTATATTTTTATTTTTTCCCCTCGCCCACCGTTCTGCTCCAACCTAAGAATCGTCCAGGGTATCTAAGTACCCCTTCGGGTCACCCAGGCCTTCGTTTTCCGGAGACGAGGGAATGGAGCTCCGTTTCTACGCCCCCCCCCCCCCACTTACACAAACACACGCATATCAACCAACATATTATTACAAATCACATTTTTCCCTCATTTAGATTTGTCTTCTCCCCAGTTCTTTCCGTTCTTCTTTAATCCGTTTCAGATCTTGTCTTTCTTTCTCTCTTTCTTACTGATTCTCCTCTTTTTCTCTCTTCTGTTGTTCTTCTACTTTCCTTCTCTGTTCTCCCCCTTTTATTTCCTCTTCTTCTTTCTCTTCTTTTTCTTCTCTTCCTCCTTATTCTTCTATTTTTCTCCATATTTCCTTCAATTCTTCTAGCATTCATTTCAGATCTCGTAGGCGACACAAATTCTTTAACATTGTATGCTTACCACCCGCAGTATATTTTTTTCTTGTTCGTTATTCGTTTATAAATCTTCGGACTTGCCTCTATTACTATGTTCTTTGTTCTGTTTACCTCCCTTGTTTCAAAGCATATTTTTGTTTCTTTTTTATATTCGTCTAAGTCGAAATCTTCACTCAAATATTTTGATTATACATTTTTTCCAAAAATTCTTCTGTACCTAATTCCGCTCTTACTCCGTATACCATTATTTTTGGGTTTTTCTTCTGTAGTCTGTCAAATTTAATTTTCACCTCTTTATTCCTTATTTATTCTTCTAATTTTTCTGCTCGATCTTCATTTGGCATCTCAATTATTATGGCATGAGAATTTGTTTTGATAATCTTATTTATTTTAATCTTCTTTTCATTTGGTCTAATGTATTGTGTTAGTTCCCTTTTGGTTTCTACGCTGCTACCGTCCTTATGCATTTGTTCTGATTTTATTATAATTTTGACTTTCTTTTTCCTAATCCAATAATGGTTTCTTCTTCATGTTTTTCTAGTTTTTTTTTTCTTCCCTTGCTCTCTTCTTTCTTGTTTAATTCCCTTAATTTCAGCTTTTAATCCCGCTATTTCTAATTTCTGCTGCCAAACTACACCCTGTACTTCTGATAATTTTGTCATGATTTCCACGTATGCCGCACTTTTTTTGTTCTTAGTATAGTTTCCAGCTCTTGTAAAATTTCTTTTAATCTTTTGCCATGTACACCTTCTTCTTCTATTTCTATTTCTAGTGCGGTTTTTACATGATTATCTGCTTGGATTTCTTGTAATGTCCTGTCTTTATCTACTGTTGGTTCTCTACTGCTCGGTGGTGTTCTTAGTGTTTTTGCTGATTTAGAAAATGGCGATGTTTTATTGCTCATATTAACACTACACTACTACTGTTGAGGTTTCTGCCGCCCCCGCTCCTTGCTCCGTCCTCTTTATTTTCCCTTCTTTATTAATTCTCTGTCCCAGTCCTCCCAGCGCCACCCCGCAGTCCTGATTATATTATTTATCCTTTACGACCTGGTCGCTCCCCCCCCCCCCCCAATTTTTTTCTAACTCTGCTGATATCGCATATTTTAGGTGCTAAAATTTTTATTAGTAGATTCCTCTCCTCTTGCGGACTATCCAGCTGTTTTTATTTTCCCTGTACGTATTTTTTGACCCGAATATTTACAGTTTTTAATTCTGCTGATCTTGCATTTTTTAGGTGTTAAATCTTTGCGTTATTATATCCTGTTTTCCTTCCTGATTACGGATATATTTTACTTTTGGTTCTGTGACTATATTAGTTCTCTAATAATTTAGCTTTTATATTTTTGTTAATGTTGCTTTTTTTGAAGATATGGCTTTTTCCCCCCCCCCCCCCCAATTTGTTCTTCACAGTAGCTTTCATGGGTTTGAGCTGCTAGACTGCTAGTCAAACGACCAAGTCGAACCGGATTCAATCCCCGGCCGGATCACTCCCGGATTTTCACAAGTGAGGATCGTGCCGAGCGACGCCGCCACTGGCGGCGAGTTTTTTTTTTCAGGGATCTCCCCCCCTCCCCCCCCCCCCCCCACATAATTCCGGCACTGGTCCACTCTCATCTCATTTCACCCTCATCGGCTCTCATACCTCGTTAAGAGTCGCCCAAATATCTCAACTTAACATCCAAGAACTCTCGAATCACATTTAATACTGTTCTTTGTTTGTTGCTACCACCCTTTAAAATAACAGTTTCTTTCAGTTTTATTTTTTATAGTTCTACTTCAATAGCGAATATATTCTTAGGTACACACTGAGGTTGTGACGATATATAACCAAAATAATAATAAATCTGAACTGCAAGTTCGGCGACCAAGGACTAAACCGCTTTCTAATGGGCATTTACAGAAGGGATAGAGTCCCACGAGACATTTTTTACGTCCTTGCAGCTATATTACTATCATCTTGGGGACTGGGCGATGTGTACAGCACTAGTGTTTGTTCTTATCGCTTCGCGCCGTGCCAGATAAACCTGTTTGGTCGCACACCTTCAGATAACACTTCTCCTTTCTATGACGTGGCTGCTTCAAGCTACGTCCCGTCCACTGCACGTTTAATCACTTCACTACTAAACGTGCAAGGCGCTCAGTAGTATAAGCTGTTCACGGTCAAGTGAGCACTTGTGAGGCCGTAGTTACTTTTTATTTCAGCCATTTTTTTATCAACAACATTTGAATAAATATTGCCATGTAAGTAATGGACACAGTGTGTATATTCCATCGCATTCGGAAGTTAACGTCTAAGGCTAAAATAAAATATATTTATAGACTATTATACCAAATGAGAGGGGGCATTCAAAAGTGCTCACTTTACCGTGAATAGTCTATAAATATGTTTAAACGCCTCAAGGTGACATCCGGCCGTCAAGCCGATATTACAAGATACGTGCAGCCATTTCTTGTACAAGCTTCTACAAGCCGTGGTGCACGAGCCGGTATACCAGCCGCTATATGAGCCACCATGGAAGATTCATATTTCACGACAGCAGTTTGCGTACTAGCATTTGGCACTCTCGGTGGGAGCGCAGAGTGTGGGTTGTAGTGAATATGAACCAGATTCGTAGAACTGCTACAAGTCGGTAACTTGCATTGGCCTACAAAAAAAAATAACTATCAAGGGGCGACTGAAAAGTATCCATTAAGAACGGTTACCATTCCGGAAATATTGCATCCATACTTGCGGAGAAAAATCCGGAATGGTAACCGTCCCGATTTTATTAGCAAAGCACTGCGTTACTGAAACCTGAAAAGTATTCATTGTAGGAATGGTTACCATTCCGGATTTTAGTACCAACATTCACATCCCAAATATCCTGAAAAGTGCCCACAGTCGGAATGTTTACAATTCCGGTATGCGTGTTTTTTTAGTTTTCATCCACAAAAGCATGAAAACTGTCCACTGCCTGAATGGTAAATATTCAGAACTCCAGTGTGAAAATATGTTGACAATATTACAGTAATATTACAAATAGTACACAAATATGTTAAATTGCAAAACACACACACACACATTATTTCTCAATGCAATTAGGCTACACACGACAATTATTTATGAGGAAACTCCAAGCTTCGCTGATGCGTTCTCTTCGCGTCACCGCCTTTTAAAAGGGAGTGTTTTAAGTATTTAGAACGGTTTTAAACAGTATTAGAAATTTTCATCGCCAATATAAATCGTCTTTGACGAATTTTAAATCTATTTCAAAGAGTTTCCACCTCGCGAATGTATAATCAAGATGGAGGCGTCCTTTTTGGATTATTTATCAACTCGTTTCAAGTAGAAGCCACGAAGAGCGCCCTACGAACTGAAACTGCCACGTGATTGGCCAGGTACGAAAGCCGGTGTGGCACCTGCCACGAAAAAATAGGTCGTGTCCTATTACCAAACCTGGTGTGAAATCTGGCCGTACAAGTCGTGAAATACCATGACAGGTCCCATGCCAACCGGTATAACGGCCGCTATGGCGGACCTTGCACAAGCTTTTACGGAATCTGGTATCGTGTAATGTCGCCTTAAGGAAGCACTGCGACGGCTATGGAGAACAGTATAAAGAAACTACGCGTGTATCTTGTTTCCAGAAAACTATAAGCGGGAAAGATACAGCATTGTCACTATAGTTTAAAACCAGTTTTGGCTATTTTTTTTAACTGTCACTTTTCAACGACCCACTTGTATTTAAATATCCAAATTGATGAATTGACAAAATGTAGGCTTTTATTTATGCCCTTAAAAAATTGACTTCAAAATATTTTATAGTTTATTTTTTTCGATTAGAATAAACACGATTGCTTACGGGACCATATGACAACTAGGAAGGCTCCTTGATCTAGGCTATGACCGGTAAAGTGAGCACTTTTGAAAGCCTTCTAATTTGGAATAATAGTCAATAAACATATATTATTTTAGCTTTAGAAGTTAACTTCCAATTGCGATGGAATATACACATTGTGATTATTACATACATGACAATATTTATTTTACAAAGTTGTTAAGAATATTAAATATGGCTGAAATGAAAAAGTAACTAGGTTCTCAGAAGTGCTCAGTTTGCCGTGAAAGGTCTATACAACGGCTTACTACAGCGTTTCAATTTTTCTAGCCCATTAGAATTCCTTCCGCAAAATGTGAGAACTAACACTGACACTCATTCATAACGCCTAGCATTCGCATTGATCATGCGCCGGTGAGAAACCCGTCGTCCGTGGCCCCAACATAAGCGCTACAACAAGACGTTAAAACTACGTACATTTTTTTTTTATTCGCTTAATACTTTATTGCATATGCACTAGTCTGGTTTAGAAAAGAAAGTTTTTCTTATACGACTGATATAAGAAAAGTTCAATGTATTATGACCTAAAAGGAGATTAGACGCATGCCAGTTGTTTCCAGACTTAGTAAGACAACTTCTTGTATACATTTGTGGCATTTTATATACGAAACTAATAAACAAAGTGGAAGCAACTACGGGCCTGCGGGGCAGACCAAAAGACTGAAGCGTGTGTAGGAAAGCGGTCAAGAACAACAGCGATGCGCCACTGGAAAGGAAATTCCACCTGCAGGGATATTATACTTGTGCAATATTAGATATAGGCCGTTCACGGTAAAGTGAGAATTTTTGTGGCCCTAGTTACCCGTTTTTTCTTTTCAGTCGTATTTTATCCTTTAACCACCTTTGTAAATAAACAGTGTCATGCAAGTAATGAATACTGTGCGTATATTCCAACGCACACGAAAGTTAACGTTTAAAATAAAATAAAATATATTTATTGATTATTATTCCAAATGAGAGGACTTTCAAAAGTGCTCGCTTTACCGCGAATAGCTTATAGCTTTCATTACGCGCCGCCAAGATAACTTTCAACAGGTCGTCCCGAGACAGGGCAATTAATTCAGGGAGGGGGAAAAACGCATGAAATGTCTCGCAGTTCTAGATATGACATTAGTTTTGGCAGATCTCTTACAGATTATGAGCCGGGTGCTTGACCAACAGCACAGCGGTACTTTAAACGATAATACTAACTATACAACTACACAGAAGTGATGAGAGACGACGCTATACCGTACCACCAGTTTCACAGTAATCAAAACATGGGCGTAGGCGAAAACTAAAAATTCCCTTCTAAACTCCAATATCAAATTGTAAGAGTGTGAGTGCCTCTAATTATACGTTCAAATGAGGCGATCTAAACCCTTATAGAAAACATAGAAACCGTTACTTCAATTAACAACCCTTTAGACTAGACGAACAACGGTGCCGAAACATAAAAAGGACTCCATTCGGAAATATTAACGTAGACCCTGAGCTTGCCACACAGGCAAATTTACAGTGAGTAATTCTACTGTATCGATGACGCAAGCACGTATGTTTAGAAAACCAATGTACAACATAGAAGGCAAGCTCATGAAGAACATACCGGCTGAAAAGTCGATACACATGCAACTCCGTATCGATGAAATTGATTCTCTTCATAGACACAGATTCGATTTACTTAAAATAATTAGGCCAGTATTTGCGTTCAACAATTTCACACAATCGCTTGACCAGCAAAAGGATAAAAACCTGAAGTAATGTTCACACGTGGCGGAAGAATACAAACTGGGCTGAAAGTAGAATTTAAGCAAGATTCCCGGAGCCACTCGAGCCAACTTTAGAGAAGTGGTACGTGTTTATAAGAGCTGGTAGTACTGAATAACTTTTTTTTTTTCACTAGTTGTTTGTGGAGCAACGCGTATCTCATACACATTCTGGGAATACATTTTGCAAGAAAAGATAACCATGGACTATCTAAGTCCGTACGATTTTTCTTTTATATTCCATTCACGGTTACTTCACGCTTTTCTGAAGCCCTGCTGAAGTTCTACTTTGACGATATTACTCCGCCTCGTGCAACCTAAGCTTAACTAAGTCTAGAAAATCACACCAAAGGACTACGCACCGAGTTCGTGCACACTCAGTTGTAATGATATTTTGCGTGAGAACTATTTCTTACTAGGCGCTACCGACACACACGTTTTCTCACTGTTTTTACTAATATTTATAATAAATGAGATATTATTTATAAAAAATAATACACGTAAAACTTACATTTAACAACAAATAAGATACTTTCATGTTAACAGAGTTAGGCAACGCTTGTGATACATGGCATATTTAGAAAGTAACTAATTACGTCACACATAGGACGATTTTTCAAAGGTTTAGTTCAAAAAGTGCGAAGAAACCGCGAATAGACTATATCATATTAAGGGAATTCATAACTTTTAAAAAATGTGTAAATGGTAATAAATCGCATTTTAGAGCTTACTGTGCAGTTTCCTCTAGAAGTATGGGGGGGGGGGGGGAATACAACCGTATGAACGTAGTTCAATCTGCGGGTTCTCATCTCATTTTCATAGTACAGAGCAACGACGGAAACACTTTACGCCCTGCGCGTAGGATCGATGAGGCGCTAGGCTCACGTGTTAGTGCCGCCCTGATCGCTCCCTTTATTTCGGCACCTTGAACGCGTAAATACACTCACATGCCCATGTACTCGTAAGGACGTAGGAACCCAAAAAATTAATTATTATATAATTGTACCAAACACTGCTGAACTCGTACGCATTGCACGTGACATTTTCCTGGAATAATTGTTTTTTTTTTCCACTTTATAATTGTTGCATAATTTGATGTCAAATACCAAATATCGTCGGTTCTGTTGCAGCGGTAATAAATACCAACTAAGTTGTACAACTGAAAAACATTACAAAGTAAACTAATCACATGGACTACCGCGTGACGTACATATAATAACCAAATAACCGTTTCTACATTTTTTTAATGTTAAAAAACAAGCAAAAATATATTTGTTTAGCTTTTTTTTTTCTATATATGAACGGCTTGTTATTTAATTAGACATGTATAGGCTGTTCACATTAAAGTGAGGACTTTTGATTGAAATCAACCTTAGAAAAAAGACCCTGCTCCTACCTGCATATATTTTAATGGGCGCATTGAGTGACATGCGTCCAGTAAAGTTGGTAACGAAAGATGGAAAATAGTTCAAATCTTAACGCTGAATAAAAAGTGTTAGGTAACCATTTGTGATACCATAAATTATTTCTTTCCCTTTCTGCTTTTTTAATGCATAGAAGTATAAAAATGAGCAGATTTATAGAATAATTACTTTTCTAATAATTTCACAGTTTCACTTGACCGACTCATAAATAGAGGGATGAGGCCCATTACAACGTTAATTTTACATAAGGCGGAAGAATACACAACGTGTCTACAAGTAGATCTTAAGCAGGGCTTTCAAAAGTTCTCATTTACCGTGGACAGCCTATATCACGGGATAGCCCATAGAATTAGTTAATTTTGAAAAAAATTTAGCTTTACAACTTGGCATTTGATTTTTCGGGCTGCAAAAAAAAAAAAAAAAACCAGAATAATTTTGTATTCTACATCAAATTATTGATATAATATAAAGTGTAAAATTATTTTATTCTAGGAAAATGTCATTGCATGCAATGCGTACGAGTTGAACAATGTTTGGTACTAATATAAAATTATTAATTTTTGTGGCCGTACACCCTTATACGACTGTTGTTAATACAATTATTACACTGCCCCCCCCCCCGGCCTACGCCCGTAGTCACAAAACTCGTCGACAATGCCAGGTCCGCTCGCGCGAAGGCCTGCCTGAATGCGAACAGATAACTGCGGTTACCCACGCACTACAGGTTCAAGCTACGACAAACACACTGGGATTATTTTCTGGTAACACGACTCCCTGAAAACGAACACCCCCCCGATATACATGTTTGTCAACAACGCACAGGAACCCCGACACATCAGGTTCGAGCAACTCTTGAGGAAATGCGGTGTGTTCCAACCTCTATTTCTATAGTCCATTCACGGTTACGTCATATTTCCCAATAACCAACCTGTTTACTCACTGTATTTGACTTACAATTTATACATCAAATATACGTGAAAGTTCAATTTGACCAAAAATAAGGTACTTTTTTGTTAACAGAAGTATGTGATACACGATATATTTAGGACATCAAACTAGTCATAAATATGGTGATTTTTCAAATGTTAGGATAAAAAAGAGTGAAGAAACCGCGGCTACAGCTGTACAGTAACTCGACGTTACAATGTACTTACACCCTACACCTGTCCCGTGCCAGTTTCCTCAACTCTTGTTATATTTTACTGGGTTTATGAATGAAATAATGCACCATATTTTACCCTGGAGTGCATAAAAATGGAAGGGGGATAAGGGAATTTACACATTCAACTTTCTTAACGTAAATCCGAAAACGGCATGCACGCCTACCGCTGTTCACCAGTTTACCTGGGATTCGAACCAGGGACCTCAAGGTTCCACCGCGAAGCCTAACGATCTCGGAGGCCGCGGTGGCTGAGCGGTTAGACTGCTCGCCTCCCACCATGGCGAGCTGGGTTCAATCTCCGGCCGGGTCACTCCGGATTTTCGTATGTGGGAATCGTGCCGGACGATGCCCTGGTTGGCGGATTTTCTCGGGGATATCCCGTTTTCCCATCCATTCATCCCGGCGCTACTCCATACTCACCCCAATCACGTTCGTCGGCTCTCAAGAACTCGATTTTAATAGCCACACAAATCTCTTCACTAATTAACGATCTCGATCACGAAGGCCGACAGGACTTCTGTTAACAGAGAAGTCTTCGAAACTTGTAAAGATTTAAAATAGAGGTGCGACAGTGGCGCTGTCGCCGACGTCCTGAAGTGATTATTACTTTGGCTAAACTGCAAGCTCCTAGGTCGACTAGCTCCCCTCCCTAGTTCTCCTCTTGATACCCTCCTTTCCCTCTCTATGCTAGGTTATTACTTTGGCTAAACTGCAAGCTCCTAGGTCGACTAGCTCCCCTCCCTAGTTCTCCTCTTGATACCCTCCTTTCCCCTCTCTATGCTAGGTTATTTCCACACGCCCACTCCACCTTCTTCACTGAACAATTATTTTAGGATAATTACCAACTCATGTACACAATCACCTCACCTCATATCACTCCAGGTAACGACTTTACCCAGACTTCTCACGAGTAAACTCACGGGATTATTTTGGCTTAGCTTCCACTTTTACAAGGAAAGACTGGCCGGGAATCTAACTCTCGTCCAGTCTATAACTTAACCTGCATTTTTTCTAAATTACCGAATTTAAGGGACAACGGGTAATAGCATCACGAACCTGTGCACGCGGGGTGAGTTGGGGGAGGGGCAGCTTTGGGAACCAGGGTTTGCTGGGGAAACTCAACATTCCTTAAAACAAACGCAGCTGGACTAAAATATTTTGATGGGTGTGGAGGGGGGAGGGGCTTAGCTTCTCCTTACCTCCACATCAAACATGAAAACCGTCTGGGTGGTAAAGGGACCTCACAAGGGCCCGGTCTACCCCCGCTCTGAGCTTCAGCGGCCACCTTCTTCGATCTCTCCTATCGGCAGAGTGCGGTTCGGCGGTGAGCGCCATCTGACAGCTGCCTCAACCATTCTGTACCGGGGGGGGGGGGGGGGTATGTAGCTATCGCCTGTACGATATGGTGCACGTGTCAGTGTTGATTATACAGTGTTTATATTTCATCCAGGGTATTGTGTTCCAATGCAAATGTCATGTGTTATTATTGTTTTCCTCCCTGTAACCTTGCCTAAAACGTAAATACTGTGACAAACAGTAGCTTTATTTATTTAATTGAAGTGTCCTCTATGTTTGGTAATATTTGTAATTTTAGTAAGGGTATAACATAAAACATGTCATAGCAGCCTATGCGTACTGCGCGCCCTCTATATTGGACACTTGAGAACGAACACTCATAAAGTGTAAATATACATCTTACTTGAGTGCTAATATTGTTTATAAGTTAATGATGTATGAGAACCTCCGCCGGGTCACGTCAACTGTGGTAGGTGTAGGCAACGAGCTGAAAGATCCTCTCATAGGTCTCGCCAGGGAAAGTTCCATTTGACTGCTGCAACGCACGCTGTCTGTCCATTCGGTTATGAGCTAGGTCCACAGTATTTGCTCTACATTTTTCTATGCTTACGTATTTTTCTTGATACTATTCCGACAGTTTATTCATTTTGCTAATAAATATGTTTTACCCGGGGCGCGAGTGGCTTTGGCAGGACTTTTGTCGCTCATTGGCACCTGGGTCAATCATGGCAGCTCTTGCCTGAATTACTGGGCATGTGTCGAGATGTTGCACAGCTGTGCTAAGCTGATGTAAATGCTTGCATATCTAGCCCACCCAGTAGGTGGCCCGATTGAGAGAAAAAACATAATTTAACGCCAGTTTGTAATGACCTGTTTTAAACCGTAACACATTGCACGCTGAATAATAAATTTCTATTTATGTTTGTTGTTATTTCATACATTTTATTATGATTCAAAGTAAATATTCCATGGTTTTGATTTATGATTCACTGTTGAATCTAGTGAAATCCTGCAGGACAGGGAAAAGAATACAGTTTTATACATTGGTGTGACTTAACCATTAATTTTTTTTTGTTTTAATATCACAGTATTTTACTTGTATATTGTCGTTCAATGTGTAACGAGAATTATTTTACAGCTCGTTTGTATATCTTAATTAAGTGATCAGAAGAGCATTTCATTAAGAGCCTGTAAAAATATTCTTATGCATATATTTTTCTACTGAGAAAATGAAGGGTTGCCTTCCTTGGCATATTGTGTAAATGATAATGAAAAAACGTGTAAACGACTATTAAATGAGCGTTTACGTCAGCTCATTCTGAATACTCATGCGATGTTGAAACCTGCTCAATCATTTTAGAAGTGTGTTTGCTATTTTTGATAAATAAAAACCCATTGTCTTTCTTTATATATTTTGTTTGTAATAATTCACTATCCCTTGTCTAGTGTTTACGGCACAGAGGAATGAACATCGAAATAATGCCGTGGGCTAACGTGAGAGTCGTTACCGCTTGGACATCCTCGTAGAAGAGACAGGACCATTTCACACTAAAACTGTACTTATAATTAATTTCGATGTTTATCGAATTTGAACTAATGAAAGAGAGTCATGACAGCTTCCATTTCAACTTTCAAACTACACGGACGTCTCGAATTCCATCAAAGATTTCCATTTTGAACACGTTCTGTCTTGCAGACTACAATTATTCTGCGAACGTTCACAAATATCCTAGCATAATCAGGAGATATTGTAGCACGATAACACACAATGCATATTTGTGCGAGATACATTTTTATAATATGGTATGCAAGTTGTAATCATCTACAACCCAAAACACGTTTAAAAAAAAAATTGATATTTGCATACTGCCATTATTTTTTTATTTGTTTGGTTGAAAATTTCGTAAAAAATTCTTTTAAGATGCCATATCGATGTGTTTCGAGTAGAGTCCATAAAACTCAATGCAATACTTATCGTTTATTGAAGACAATCCACGTAACGTCATACTGAATTATCTCTGTATTCATCGGCGCAAATTAAAGTTAGTGAAATCGAACATCTGAATGTGTTAAATGGCATTTACCTATCTGACACCACCACCACAAAGCACTTGTGTGCGCATGGATATATATATATTATATATATGAAGCACAAGGTGGGGGGGGGGGGGAGGTGCTCGTCTCAGCTTTCATGGCGCACCCTGCTGCATCAGCGCGCCGCGCCGCACAGCGGAGGTCTGCAGTGTGACGTCATCATCTAGACCCGCTACCAGCTGCTCAGTGCAAGCACGACGCAGGATCACATCAGCACTCCACAGCCGCGTGGGAATGTTCCTCCTTAAGCAGAACAACAACCTATGCCTAGTTACCCGCTGCCTTCGCATTTCCCAGCCAGCACAAAAGCGCTGTGCCTGTTCCACAATAAAAAAAAAAAAAAAAAAAAAAAAAATCACACATGGTTGCCTAACTCTTTATATTCGATGTTAAGATATGGAACTATATTGCAACTATCATTACCAACTTTACCGGGCGAACGTCACTCAGTGCGCCCGTTGAAGTATATGCAAGCATGGGCAGTGTTTTTTCCTAGGTTGATTTCAAAAGAGTTCACTTTATCGTGAACAGCCTTTATATCTACAGTAATGCTGACAGGTAAGTACGGAAAGTAAAGGCTGTTCACGATAAAGTGAGCGCTTTAGAAATGAGCCTTAGAAAAAAGTCACTGCCCCTGCATGCATATATTTTAATGGCCGCACGGAGAGCCATTCGCCCAGTAAAGTTGGTAACAACAGCTCGATAGTGGTTACATATTTTAACGTCGAATAAAAAGTGTTACGTAACCATTTGTGATAACTTAAAATTATTTCTTTCGCTTTCTGTTTTTTTTTTATGCATCGAAGTGTAAAAATGAGCGGATTTGTAAAATATTTACTTTCTTAATAATTTCACATTACATTTGACCGACGGATGAATAAAGTGATGAGGCCCATAGCAATGTTAATTTTACATAAGGTGGATGAATACCTGACGTGTACAGAAGTAGATCGTACTCAGGGCTTTCAAAAGTGCTCATTTTACCGTGAACAGCATACAGTTCCATGTACTACAGGCTGTTCACGGGTAAACTGAGCACTTTTGAAAACTCAAGATTTACTACCTGTATATATATATATATATATATATTATATATATATATATATATATATATATATATATATATATATACATACATATATATATGTATATATATATATATATATATATATATATATATATATATATATATTATATATATATATATATATATACATATATATATGTATATATATATATATATATATATATATACATACACTGTACATCTTTCAACCATATAATAAATAATAAACATTACCATGGGCCTGATAACTTCATTAATACATTCAGTCAAGATACACATTGAATAATTATAAAAATTAATATTTTGCTAATTTGTATAGGGATATGCAACTAACAAACAGAAAGCGAATAAATTATTTCACTGTTCGCAAATGTTTAGATAACACTTTTAATTCAACGTCAAGACATGGAGCAACCTTTGTTCCGTCATTACCAACTTTAGTGGGAGCATACCAGACCTCGTACTGTTAAAATAAGCGCGCAGTTCGGGGCAGTGACATTTTTCATCAAATATTTATCAAAGTGCTCAACTAAACATGAACATCCTATACCTAATATACTCAAACTTGAAGCGTTTGAGTCTGAGAAGACCGCGAGCGATAAGGGCGACACTGACACATGTCCCTAGTGGCCCATCACCCCTATGCACAAGGAGCTGGACTGTCGGTCGTGCTGCGTGTACCCATGGCACTTATCGGCGACTCTATAATGTTATTGCAGGGGAATATGAAGCAAAGTTCAGTGCAGGTCGCTATAATTGTTTCCAACAAGTATATTAAGAGAGATAGTGCGGTAAAGTTGTTTTTCAGCTATGTAAGAGGGCTCGAAAATAGCATTATGTATTGAGAGTATTATTGGTACCGCGTCCTAAGTATTTTCTTTTCGTACATAGGTATAGTGGCAACATGTTAAGGGGATTATGTATCTGGGCGTTCAAGGTCAACGAGCAAGGGGGCGATACGGGCGACACTAACACGCACGCCTAGCGCCTCATCGCTCCTAGACGCAAGGCGTACAGTGTTTCCGTCCTAACGCTTTACTGTGTAAGCTAGATATGTAACTGTGGGGTTTTATTACACGCGATGAAAGTAAACAGATCAAACTATAGGCTATTCACGGTAAAGTGAAAACTTTTTAAGGCCCTCTTAGCAGGCATTAACTAACAACATAACTTATTGCAGCCTCAGACGTTAAATTTTGAGTGATGAAATGTGTACACTGTGTTCATTGGTCACATTGCAATGTTTATATAAAAAAAGGCAGCAGGAAGATGGAAATTGGGCGAAAAGAAAAATTTAGAAAGGCTTTAAGTGCTCCCTTTATCGTGAACAGCCTATACCCGCGTATAATCGCATTTTTCTCTTACCGCTTAAAGAAGCTTCATAGGCAAGCTTTAAAAATGCAATATTTGACCGCTTTCACGATTTTTTTCTCCGTTAATAGACTTAAATGATAAAAGTAAAAAGAAAGCGATACAGACAATAGTTTAGCAATTCAAGCGTCACTTACAGTGGCCGGCAGTTATCTGGGCGCGTCTCAACAGGTGGAAGCGGGGTCGCCGGAGAAAGAGGAAAAACGGTCGTAAAGGGGAAAGACGACACGACACCACAACGCCACTGAAGACTACGTAGCACACGCGCCAAGATACCTGCCGGCCATAGTAGGCGCCGCGTCTTTAAGAGGTCTAGTGAACACACAAAAAAAAAAAGCAGCGACATGCATTCCTTGGTAGGCACAGCCTCAGCAGTCAGTCGTAGTCGGAGTACATCTGAACAGATAAGGGACACACTGACAAGCCCGAGCCAGTCAACCGCTATGGCGGTAGGGACCACGGCCAGAAACATTCACAAATCACGTGAACACATCCGTCCGTCGCCACGATTAATGGACTTCATACTGGCGCGGGCAACGTCAATCTATAAGCTATTCCCTGAAAAGTGAGCAGTTTTTACATCCCTCTCATGCCAACAAATATATTTTATTGTAGCCTAGATGTGAACTTTCGAATACGGTGAAATATACAGAAGGTAACAAAATCGCACGTCAATACTCCGGGAGAACATTCCTCAGATCTGTACGAAGAAAAAGGTTTATATGAAGATAGGTCCGCAAACGCTTAGTTTCTTTACTACAGCTCGTAATACATAAGATAAAGTGTATGGCCCGTGGGCTTGATCATGTTACTGTGGAATGCCATCGCAGCGTTAGTTTGCGTGATACACGACACCTCACGCCACGACAATACACCTAGAAAAGTAGGAACCGTACAGGAATTAGTTAAACATGTGTGAAAGCTTATCGTCGGCACAAAAGTAAATGTTCAAAATTTCTTCAATAGTACGAACTCCCTGATGTGTTGTTGAATCCGTGGAGTATTCCTGATCGTTTCACAGCCCGCCACAATACTGTCACGCAGGTTGTCCACATAGTTCGCTCTGGTTGCACACACGAGTGCCTTTAAATGTCCCCACAAATAAAAGTCTAGTGGCTTCAAATCATGGCTCTTCGGGGGCTGGTATGATGCTACCAATTACAGCTGCGATGGCATTCCACAGCAACATGATCCAGCCCACGGGTCATACATACACTGTGCCGTATGTATTACGAGCTGCAGTAAAGAAACTAAGCGTTTGCGGACCTATCTTCATATAAACCTTTTTCTTCCTACACATCTGAGGAATGTTCTCCCGAAGTATTGACAGGCAATTTTGGTACACCCCGTATGCAATGTGTTTATTACTTACATGGGACAATTTATTTTAAAAAGTGGTGGAAGGATTAAAAAAAGGCTGAAATAAAAACATAACTAGGGGCCTCAAAAGTGCTTACTTTACAGTGAACAGCCTATATAAATCCTTCTTTAATTTGTTTTTGGCTAGGGCGGTATAAATTGGAAGGGAGGAGGGCTGGACTAGTCCCGTCCATCCTGTATAATGGTTGTTTGCGCAAGTAATCAGGACGAATTAAATGTGAACAAAGAAGTTTCAAACTGTATGTGGTAGAATCAAATACAAAGCGCTGTTCGGAAACATTATTTTCATTATATTAAAAAATACCTAGAAGCTTCTCTGTTATCGGCTAAAGTCAAGACTGGGGAGGTGATAGTTCCGGTTTCCTAATATTTTACTGTAAAACTTCGTAATGTGTGCGTTGACTACACGGTGTGGTTGAAAATTCTCTACATCCTAATGCCTACTGCTAACTGCCTAAGTTTTTTACTGCGCAAACTCCCTTAATATTGCGCATTCTAGCCCGACAACAAATCATGTTTCTAAACACAGGTTCTCTACAAACACATCCGGGAACGGATACGTACGTACACAGCATAACTAACACTGCGCAATTGTGACTGAAGTTGGATAATACTTCTACTTAGGCACGTTCATTTTCATAACTTAACCACAGTATTTTATAAAATATATTCAGGCAGCGTTTCACATACTTTCCAGGAAATTCTTCTGAGACGTTGGTTATCAACCACAGCCTTAGACTCTACAGCGTAGTGGTATAAAAAAAAAAAGCGACAGGATTGATAGGTGTGTTGGACGGAATCACGAACATCTATCATCTGGGGATGCACGCGTGAGAGACTGGAGTAAAAATAAAAAGGGAAGTAGCAAGAGAGTATTTATTACGCAGCGCCTGCATGGACAGAGCTATTACAGGTTTTTGAAATAAATATCCCCCGGTCTGCTTGATGTCCACCCTCACAGCGATACAAGTTATAGGCTGTTCACGATAAAGTGAGAACTCTTTAAGACCCTTCTAACAGGCATTAACCGCTAATAAATATATCTTACTGCAACCTCGGGTATTAAATTATGGTGGTGGTGAAATGTATACACTGTGTTTATTGGTCACGTTGCTTGTTTATATTAAAAAGCAGCAGGAAGATGGAAACTGGATGAAAGGAAAAATTTATAAGGGCCTTAAAAAGTGCTCACTTTACCGTGAACAGCCTATACAAGCTTTTAACATGATGCGTAGAAGTACCCGAAATCTGAGATATTGGCGGCAGCCTAGATTTGTCAGTTATGTACATAATCCGGCCAGAATCGTTTAGTTTAGGCATGGCCGCTGCCAGGGCATTAGATTTTATTTTAACTTGGTTGCACGCGACACGATTATATTATTCCTTCCTGTTTATTACTGGCATGTCAAAACCATGTGAGACACGGCCGAGTCTGACGGCGTTCGTCTGTGAAATCCTTCAGCCAAGGGTACCAGTAACTTGCCCTTCTCAAACCCTAAGCAGTTTTCTGATGCACAAATTTTTGAAGTATTTAACTTGTTTGTGTATGTTGTGTGTTTACAACTCTGCGCGACCACGGGGGAACACTTGCGAACGCCACAAAGACAAATGAAAATTTCCACAGAGTGAGAATACAGCTCGAGGGGTGGAAACAAACACAGGCGTCCGAATCCACTAACGAATATTTCTCATAAGAGTGGAACAAGGGTCCGTGAAACGGGAAGGGATCAAGGGTTAAGTGATCAAGGACACGCTGCACTGAAATCGAACATGGCTTACAACACAGGGCAGGGTGACAGTTCACACAGGTGCCTGCCAGCCTTCCAACCTAAAATCAAATTACATTAAAACGGCTGCAAAATATACCCAAGATCGACTCCTATAGTTTTTTTTTTTACATTTAACACATTTCTATGTGCAGCTACGGACGTGCCATTCACGGCGGTTAAATTTTTTTAATTTATTGTGAAAGCACTACACACATAATTTACTCGAAAAATTAGTCGCTTCCCACGAAAAAAACATGTCGCACTTAATAATGCGGTTTGCACTTGCGTATAGCAAACAAAACCGAGAGAAAACTGAGGTGGAGAATGTATCCAACCCGCTGGAGAGATGGAGAAAATATGAAGTGAGATCGACAAATTACGAGGTGAAATCTGGAACGGACTCAGAGGGTGACGAATTGACGATTCTCTGGCGATTATATTTCTGTAACTCGCGGAGCCCACGCGGTTTAAATGGGTTCCGGGTGGGTTGGAAGACACGATGAAGAGAGCAAAGAAAAGTCCGCGACCTAGAATGCACCGACGACAAAAAAACTCCACAGCACTCAACTGACCAGCTATACGGGACTTTCCAGTTCATCGCACCAGACAGCACATTTCAGGGAGAAATTAGCAACTAAACATTTTGCATGCATTTTATTTTTGAGCCATAAAATTTATTTTAAATTTACGGTAAAAAATTTACTCTGCCAAAATATATTTTCATGTCATGCGAACACTAGGTAGGCTATGGAAGTGACAATTATTTCTCTGTTAATTACCTCGAGTTAATTGTTTAGTCCGTGGCAGTAATACTGATATAATACGCAAAAGTCGAAGTATGAAGTTATTTTCTTTAAAAGCAAAGTTAACAATTCTCTCGAAGTTCGTCTGCGCGCTAACAGTTGCATTTTTAAAGTGAAAGTTAGGAGAGATTAACGAGTTCAGTTAGACTTTTTTGCGAGGCTAGGTTGTCTTTCATTCTATCATATATTCATTCTTAACTGACAGTCATCGATTTGTATAATTTCACACAATAAACGTCACATATTAATCAAACCGTTAAAAATTAAATGCATCCACTTTGAAAGCATCAAAATTAAATCGAAATCTCAATTGAAAACTACTAAAAAAATGGTCGACCAGAACCACCAAAACGCCTCCGATTATTTCAGTAACTAGACTACACAGCTCTAGGCAATGAGCAGGCAGTCAACAGCGAGTCGAGTTTCCAGCAACAGAGAGTTGACGTGAAATGTCACGCGCGTCGCCAAAGCTGCGTCGTAGACTACCTTGCCTCTAAGGCACGCTTCAGAACATATACAAAAACCATCACACCGGGCTTGGAAAGAGAAAGCTACCACACCGCACGTGACTGCATAATTTTTTCCCTTTCAAGAAAGAATTTGTCTAAAATGTGAGGGGCTGCGGTGGTGTAGTGGTTAGACTACTCGCCTCCCACCTACACCAACCGGGCTTCGAATCCCGGCGGGGGTAGCTCCCCGATGCCACTGGACGGCGGGTTCCCTCGGGGACCTCCCTTCATCCGGCGCTGCTCCATACTTACCTCACTCCACCCTCGTCGGCTCTCAAGACCTCGATGTTAAGAGCTGCCCTGCACTCATACTCTGCAAGCACATTTGGGGCATAGAAAAAACTCAGGACTTTTGGAAGGCGTGCTTAATTTGCCCCTTCTGTCAACTCGATGTCATTTATTTAAATTTAAAAATGCAAGTAACCATGTATCTAGTGACTTTTGACAAGTATCGCGTTCAGATTGCAGTACAATGTCGTGCGATGACGTCAGATTGCTACAGTGTTTCGACGTTATCTCTTACCTTGGAATTGTTACGTACGAGTGTAATTCAGATGCGAAAGTTCACCAGTTTCGCTGCGTTCAGTTAATAAGCACAACAGATTATATTATACTCCGTTTTCATCTTTACATAACATTATTCCATTCTTCACGAATGCTTTTTTTGACTGTTGTGTCTTTCCATTCCTTGTCCACAGCGAGTCCCACATTTACAAATAATATGTTTACTTGCGTCCGATAAAATAAATATATTTTTTGTACTTTTTTTAAGAGCACCGCCGAATTAAATTGTCTCTTCCTACGAATGCAGATGGGTTTCCCTTCTTACATACTGTATTTAATACAGCATCTTTAAGGAATGCACTCAATTTGCGAACATTCTGAGGTTAGAACATTGTTTGTAAGTACGTAAGTGGTTTGAGATGTAAGTGTACTTCATCAAACCTAGTTTTAATGCAACTTGAATAAATCCAATCGGGTCGAAGTATTTTATTCATGTAATAAGGCAGGTCTGTGAACAAACACGTTCATCGATGGTAACCATTTGACTGAATGGCAGTTTCTAACTGTGTACTGTTTTATTGTCCGCAAGTAATCAATATTTCAATGCGTTCATCAAATAGTCTATTTGCGGTTTCTTCACACTTTTTGAATCGAACCTTTGAAAAATAGCCTCATGTATGATGTATTTCATTGATTCACAAGAAATATCAACGGGCTAAATAAAACATGTTGGCTCTACTAGTTTGATCTGTTGCAATATAATTTAATTCAATTTCATTGATAGCATATTTGTTCTGTTGTTCTGTTATCTGTGAAAAAGTACGGAATTATCAGTGTTCCTGAAAATAAGTCGGGGAAAAGGAAGGTGGCAAGATTCTGCATGGAAAACTGGGAAGAAAAATCAGATCAGAGAATTCCAAATTGGAATTTTAGTTGACATCTTGAGTATACGCCATTCATGATTACTACACACTTTTCTGAAGCCATGCTAAAGTTCTACTTTTGGTTACCGAATACGTATCCTTCCGCTACATGTATACATACACGCTGCCATGTGACTAACACGTTTAAACTGTCAAATGCTTTGTATACTGTTTCAGCTGTTCAAAGAATTCCGTCATATTTCAAATACAATTTCGTACGAATGTTCACAATTTAGGCGTATACCATATTTAGGTCAGCTTTAGACTTTTTAACAATGCCTGTATTGATGATAGTTGTTACGGTTAATATTTTACGTTGTTAACATATTTATTATACACGACATAGCACATTACACGTATTGAGGTTAACATTTTTCCGCGACCGTGTTTAACCGTGTTACAACTGCGGGTGACAGAACTGTACTATCTAACATCTATTTTGTAAATAACAGCGACAAACATAAATAACATAGTGGTGAACATGCACACAAATAGGCCTACCGTAACTTTTCCGCTCATTTTTATGCATTGGCACTTACTGTTTGCTACGTTTATTTCAATATTTATTTATATATATCTGGCTGGGCGTAGTATTTTGGAGGGATTATGGCAAGCATTCAAATCACAGAAACGTAAGTACGTTACACAATTGTGTTTCAAACACCTCGGGCAAAGTTACGTTGTGATAAATAAACAGGCGTGACTTTCAAAAAAACTGTTTACGGTTGAAAAGTATAAATATCAATTTCGTACGTCCAATAATTGTAATCACATACACACTGACCCAACGTAACCCAAGACGACAATACCTTTCAAGCACACAGCGATCACGACGCACGTTACAGCATATTTATTCCTGACGTGGAAAAACAAGATTTATCACGACAACGTAACCTGCATAGGTGGATTTAAAAATCAGAACGTGTATAAACTCGATGTGGTACGTTTTAGTATTTTTCACAATAAGAGAGATTAATGTTTCGTTCAGTCTCTTTTTTATGAGCAACACGCCATGTCGTGTAGCCAGTCGCCATTTCTGCCAACTTTACATTTGTAACCATCCTGCCATCACACATAAATATATTACAATAAGGATTCGAACTAAATATCGTTTCAGTTGTACAATTACAAATTAAAATAATTATTTTTGCTGTAATAAGTATTAAAAATGCTAAAACTGAAAACGTGTACAATTTTTCTCCTGCTAGTGGTGGTGCGAAACTTCCCGAGTGAGTATGAGGAGAAGAGGGGGAGGGGGGAGGGTGATAGGGGGAGGGGGAGGGGGGGAGAGATAGGAGAAGATGCTACGCTCGACCTATTCGTTTCTTCCTCCAACGAACCAAAAAAAAAAAACCCATTTCACTAGGGTCTATGTACCATAATATACGCTGATATTTTTAACTATAACAATGAAATATGTTTCCTTCAGTGTTATTTAAAAATTTAAATAAATCAATAGATAACATTTAATTCACATGTAACAAACCAAAAACTAGGTTAAAACAATATTTTATCTGTGAACTATTCCTTACTAGCCGTTGTCAACACATCGCTGCTCTCGCTGTTTTTAATTAATATTTAATACGAAAATAATATTACAAGTTAGAGATATTAAGTGAAATTTTCATTTATTCATGAATACAATATTTTAAAATTAATCACAATGTTATACATTTATGTTAAACAAGTCGTAACGTGGCATACGCACGTTACCCAATTCGTAGTTTGAATTTGCCTGAACTGGACAGTTTGGGGTCTAAATTATGAAGGTGCAAAAAATTTCCCATCACCGAGTGTAATCTGGTGACCCAATCGCAGCCGCCGACGCCACGGGCTGCATATTCTGCGGATAAAGCTTGAGATAGGCCTCGACTGCGAGGTTATTCTATCACGTTGGATTCGCCCCCTTTGCCGCCGATGAATTTTGCGCCACGCGTTTATGGGGAGTGTGCGTCGCGCTGGAAGAGAGGGCGAATTCTTGTATACCGGGTCTGGCACTTGGAGGTCGATCACTTCTGCAAGGTCGTCATGCGTATTTCATCTCATATTCCTAGTCGGCATAAGTATTTATATGGTTCTGCGAAACCGTGCACCAAGGTATGCAGTCTGGTTTTTTAAATATATTATTATCGGAGGCAGACATGTCGGCTTTGGCTGTTTGTTGACGATACACCTAATCGCCATGTTTTTCACGGAGTGCTGTAATTTATTTTTCGTCTTCTAGTCTGTTAGACCTAAGCAGACTAGTAGAGGCTGTTCAAGGTAAAATGAGAACTTTTGAAGCCCTAGTAACTTTTTTCTTTCGGCCATTTTTTTAATCCTTTTACCACGTTTTTAAATGAATATTGTTATGTAAGTCATAAACACAGTGTGTATATTCCACGGCACTCAGAAGTTAACGTCCAAGATTAAAATAAAATAAATTTATTGACTATTATTACAAATGAAAGGGCTTTCAAATGGGCTCACTTTACAGAGAAACGGCATATATGATGATTTACTGTAAGGGTACCAAATAGTTGACTGGTACGCCCCGCTACCTAGAGACGCCTTTTCCATTTAAAATTTTGTTTCCATTGTTTTTTAATTGAGTTTTAATAGCGGTGCGCATCAAGCCCGAAGTCAAAGGAGTACCATTTTAACCTAATTATTTAATGCCTTCTTTTTTACTCCTACTGTAGTGTTAGTCGTGCCGCTAATTTTTAATTGCTTTTGGTATAGTTGTGGACCGGCCAAGAGGAGGTTTTATTTCCCGCTTATATTTAGAGTACTTTGTCCCGTTTCTTTCACTTTTTTGCAGTCAGTACATATTAAAGTTATTGAATGTTGAGAATTTTATATTTTGCTAATGGGCATTTATGTTTTATATTTGTCGGTTTCACACGCAAGGCAAACAAAAGAAATATTGTAGTATGGTATCATAGTTACTACATTGCCTTATTGTATTATTATAAAAACAAAAACAATTTATTGTTAAATAAATACTTTAAATATACTTACCGTATTTTTCACTCATTTTACCTTTACGTACCGTCACACTCCGTCATACTGAGTCTATGTAGGTCATAATGCTTAACACAACAGTGTCCCATTTGTAACAAAGTTATTTAAAACAGGTATGACATGTTACTCCTAGGGTGATTTCAAAACATCCGAAGAAACAGTGAACGGACTACAGTCACTTCGTGTTACAACATTGGACTGATTTTATGACAACAGGACTATCGAGAACAACGTGGGTAGTATCTGGCTTCACACGAGTGCCCGTTACAAACACACAAATACTTTATTTTGTACGTATAGGCTATTCACGAAAAAGTGAGCACTTTTTAAATCAACCTTAGAGAAAAATCACTGCTCCTACCTGCGTATATTTAAACGGGCGCCCTGAGTGACATGCGCCCAGTGAAGTTGGTAACGATGGACGGGAAGCAGTTCCATATCTTAATGTCAAATAAAAAAAAAGTTAGGTAATCATTTCTGATAACTTAAAATATTTATTTCGATTTGTTTTTTTTTTTTTTTTTAACATGCAGGAGTGTAAAAATAAGCACATTTGTAAATTATTTACTCTTATAGTAATTTCACAGTTTCATTTGGCCGACGCATGAATAAAGTGATGAGGCGCATGGGCAATGTTAATTTCGCATTAGGAGGAAGAATACACAACGTGCGAGTAAGTAGATCTTAAGCAGGGCTTTTAAAAGTGCTCCGTTTACAGTGAACAGCCTATAATGGGGAAGTACTTTATTTCTCAGAGATTTATTATGGAAGAGTCCAGTAGCCCTGCTCCAGTTAGAGCGGGTTTGCAAGGGAATGCACGGGTCAGGCGAGGCCACAGAGACTGAAAAGCGAGCAGTATGGTTGGCCTCAGGGCGAGTACCGCACTTCACATGAAAGGCCGGACCGCCGAGCCGGGCCGCCTCTACAAGACTGAAGCTCGTTGAAGATTGTCATCTACTTGAGCGCACTGCGCAGCCGACCGCGAAATGCTTAGTAATTTCCACGCGGCGATTACTCAGGAACTTGAGAACCCGACCAGACACTTCGCGACCTCGTTCGCGAATAACGTTCAACATCTGGAACTTCAAACCAACATGTGCGAGTTATGCCCGGTTGCACCAACATCTTCCCCGATCCAAGATCGAATGATCCTAGTTCAGAAACCACGATCCAGTTTGATCTTTGTTCCAATGTAAAAGTGTTGCACCACCGAAATTTCATGATCTGGATCTCCGATTCGTCGATATTGGTTCCAAAGTGAGAGATCGAGACTAAGTAAGAGACAAATTTTGCTGTTGGTTGGTAATATATGACGTCATGGAAGTGGGCGTGTCATGGAAGTGGGCGTATTTTTCACTATAGATAGAACTAGATGTGCGATATTTTATTTGTTTTAAGTGAATTATCGCCGTAAGGATTTTACTGAATAATATTCATGTGCGTATAATGTTGTTTTAATTTCCCAAGAAAACAATCGAACGTAGTTCTATCTGTTAGCGCATTTTCAAACTAAGTTTGTCGACGATGGCTGCTAAGTTCGGATCAAGATTTCAAACCGCCAATTTCGGCGGTTCGAAATGAACATCTCGATTTCCAGTACAACTCTGAACTCTAATGGTGCAACAGTTTTGTGTCGATCTTAGATCCGATCTCGGATAGTTTCGAACCACGATAGTGCAACCAAGCATTAGTCACTGGCGACAGCTGACACCCCCGGTTCGAACCCGGGGAGGCTACATCAAAGGGTGGAAGGTGTTGGAGAGATTTTGCGCTTGGGCTTTACACCACTCAGGTCCTCAAATTTAAGATACGCACTTTCCATTCCAAAACACACGTGTTTCAATCTAAGTGTGATGTCTCTTCGTGCCTATGTTGCCATCTCTCATATGCTGGTTTCAATTATATTAAGCAATGCCAGCAAACAGTTGCAATGAGACTGAACTTTTATAAAGTTACCATGCGTTCATATTTAAAAAAAATGGGGTGGGGGTGTGGTTGTGCTGCGGACACGGCCGTTTGTTTTGCGTGAATACGTCTACGTTGACGGGCTCGGGCGCCTTTATGATACTATTTACGTTCCCGGCACCGCTTCAATCGATCATATGGGGTTTTATGGGTATCACTGGATTGCTTTTTGACGAATATAGGTCGACATTGTGTTATGTTTTCTTAATTTTTTACACTAAACTCAAACAATTTCACCATAACCACGCCACACAATTTTTTTTAATACTCGCAATCATTTGATCTTGATGAGAGCTGTCGATTGAAGCTTAAACGAGCGTCGTAGCTTATCCTAGTCGAAAATTATACTACGCAGAAGTTATGAGACGCGGGGAAACGAACTCAAAATTGCCCCCGATGTGCGTTTGTGTGTGTGTCTATAGTTAAGGCCTAACCAAATATACCGTAAGGAACTGCTAGTCTAAAAATAACTACCACAATATCGGCTGAAACACTGGGTAATTTCTACGACTTCGATGCGGCTAAAACCAAAACAATGTATTCAAACAACTATTACTTAAGATGGCCTGTATGTATTACGTATAACTTACACATTAAGAAGCCAAACCTACTTTATTTTCTGAATGCACGAGAATGTAGATCAAAAACAGCCAATTATTTTGAGTATATTCTTAAAAATTCAAGTACAAAAATATTATACAAATATTTAGCACTTAATGTTTTTTTTGTCCACAGAGCATAAGATGATCTTTATCAAAAATGTCAGTTCAAGAACCTTCAGCAGCTGGTCCTACACAACGGTTACTCTCGCACGTGAATGTTGCGAGAGGAACTGCTAAATAGCAAGGCTGCTCGCAATTCGCTGCAAGAATCCGCGCGTGCTTTCGGGACACTTTCCTTATCTCGCGCATTCCTCCACCCGATCACACGAGGTTCCAACACACTTAAGCACGCAAGAGCTGTGCACCCATTTTTTTTTTTGCCCCCTTCGTAATAACATAGGCAATTGTCAGACAATGAGGCCACGCCGTATGAAGCACATACAGAACGAGAACCTGTCGTCCGACTTAACGAATCAAGATGAGTCCATACAACACGGTATATCCAGGGTAGTTCATAAACGTAATATGTACATTCATTTACGTATTAAATAATTAACTAAGATCAACTAGTTTCGCATATTAAACGACCTACGCTTATGCACTTAAAGAAATTATGACTGGTCCAAATCGTACCACTCTAAAACTAATATCTGGTAAACTTCCAAAACTGAATTGTAAGTTTTTAACCCATATAACGTATGGAAATAATAATAATACACATCTGGCTACAACTATATAATGCTTAGCGTCGCTGATATAGGAAGTAGGGAAGTTTCCTACGCATTTGACTGTTTCCTGAGCAAATGTAGGAACGCTAATACGAATGTATGGGAAATAACTTCACCATTCGCGCTCTCTCACTGTGTATACTTATATAGTAAATTTGCAAATAATTTCTTAGAGTGTAGGCGAATATTACAAGTAATCAAAAAATTTAATACTCTCACATAAAAAAAAAAAGCGTCCCTGTTGGTTTTGATAAACGTCATGGTGGCTTTACTAGCGAAACACACACGCACACACATTTGGCTGGGCTCTTAATTTCGATCCCAAGCAACACGCACGTGTCGAGCATTATAAGCACATTCACCGCAGATTACCACAAAGAAAAGCAAGAAGGCAATAACAATGTGAAATAAGAAATTTGCACATCGTCTTCTGGGGCAATAGCAGGGGCCGGTAGGGGACCCCAGGAGAAGTATAAAAACTGGCGATTTTAGTCAAACTATAATTATAGCAGTAATATCATAATAGCAACATACTCAATGTGCATTCACATCAGGTGTGTGTGTGTGTGTGTATATATATATATATATATATATATATATATATATATATATATATATATATATATATATATATATATATATATATATATATATATATATATAACAAGATAGTGTATGAAGTTGCATGATGGGGCAATGAACTCTTCGACATTTTTCAGACAAGGTGGATGGTGCTGGCATGGAATGGCAGAGCGTGAATGTCAGGGTAACTCCTCAACCCCTCTTCCCCAAAATGGAGTCATTTATCCGCACTCGGGAGTAAACAGCAGAAATTGTGCCAAGTGCCAGCCGAATTGTGCAAAATACATTTTGTGGGAAATTTTTGCTGGTTTTGAGGGAAAAGGGAAATGTTGGAGGGTGAAAGGAAAAAAGTGAAAACCAAGATGGTGGCCACGTGTCCCCGAGCCCCAGCCCTTGATGGTCGAGGAACATTTTATAACTACTGTGATTAGTGTTTATTTATGTAAAAATTGGTTAGTCACGACGTTTGACGCACTGCCGTTCTATTGCAAAAACAGCTTTATCCGTAACCCAACAAAACGACACAGAGTTTCTTAGAAACATAAAAATTTACTGTAGTACCAATTCTTATTTTAACGTATTAAAGCTGTATAAACAATCTCAGTAGGATACCTATCCAATAAAACGTCAGGGCTTCGAATTTTTTTTTCCCAACAATGCTGCTAAAGCGTTAACACTCCACATTGTTTGCCATTCAAACTCGCCATTAAAAAGACAGGGTTGCACCACTCGTGTAAACGTTGTTCCGTCGAGCGTTTGGCACATTACGAAAATACATTCTTCAAGTCTGGCGTGGTATTCTGTACAGCTAGTGGACCTCTCGGTCGTGTATTTTGTATTTTTACGCAGCGCTCCTTGCCGCGCGTCTGGCCAATGGTCACATTAGTCCTGGTCTCTTTGCGGTGAGAGGACACGATTACTCTTCCCCGCCTATTGGGAGGCCGAAGCGCGGTAGGACCGCGAGGCTAAGAGCGCTGTGTAAAAATACAAAATACACGACCGAGAGGTCCACTGTAGCTGGTATTCTGTACAGTGTGAATATAATCCCATAGCTTCTAATGGGCCGAGGGCACCAACATCTTCCCCGGTCCGAGATCGAATGATCCTAGATCCGAATCACGCTCCAATTTGATCTTGGTTCCAATGTATAAGTGTTGCACCAACGAAATGTCATGATTCTGGATTTCCGATTCGTCGATCTTGATTGCAAAGTGAAAGATCGAGATTAATTATGAAATAAATTTTACTATTGGTTCGTAATATATGACGTCATGGAAGTATGCGTATTTTTCTTTATAGATAGAACTAGATGTGCGATGATTTATCTGTTTTAAGTGAATAATAGTTGAACGGATTTTACTGACAAATATTCAAGTGCGTATAATGTGATTTTAATCTCTCAAGAAAACAATCGAACGTAGTTCTATCTGTTGGCGTATTTTCAAACTACATTTGTGGACGATGGCTGCTGATCTCGGATCGAAATTTCGAACCGCGAATTTCAGCGGTTCGAACCGCGAACTTCATCTCTATCTCCAGTTCAGCTCTGAACTCGAATGGTGCAACAGTTTTCTGTGTCGATCTCAGATCGAGTTTCGAACCACGATGGTGCACCCGGGCACCAGTCTGCAGCACGCATACAGGAGGCATGCATAGTCTATTCGTGGTTTCTTCACACTTTTTGAATAAAATCTTAGAACAACCGCACCATGTAAGACGTGCTCGGTTGTTCCCTAAATATGTAATCTACCAGAAGTGTTTTATACTTCTGTTAACATGGAGTATACAAGTGTTTGTTAAACAGGCTTTTTACTCACATATTATCTACAAATCATAATATTTCATTTGTAATTCATATGGATAAAATAAGAAACGAAATAGATGTGTTGGTAATCCCTATTAAAAAATAGCTAGTATGGGAAATATTATTAAATTTGAGTACGCACAAATGCGGTGCGTTATCCCTTTGGTAAAATTTACTAGACTGGTAGAGTTTAGTTTGCATTGGGCGGAGGAATATCTCGGAAGTAGAACTTTAGCGGAACTCCAGTAAAGTCAAAATTAACGGCGAATGGACTATAGAGGAACATTGACCAAACGGCACCGAGGAACGCCGGCGCCCTTTGTCAGGAGGAAGAAGGTCGCAGCGGAGGGCGAACCTGCGCCCTGGCTGGCCCGAGGATCGATCCCGGAACTGTAGTCATGCACCACCCACACCCCTCCCCCACCCGGGGGGGGTGGAGGGAGGGGGGACCACGCGAGGTCGCCGTCGCCAAGGGCAGTGCCGTGATCGTACCGCAGTCAGGGGGCCCGCCACAACTCTACATCTGCAAGGGTGCGCATGTCTGTGGAGGGGTGCCCGTACTGTTGAGAGGTAGCGGGGCGCTAAGGTCAACACTGCCATGCACGCTAAATGTTTCATTACCTTTACGCGCAAGGCTCTGAAACTAACGTGTAGGCATTGTGTGACCCTATAATTTTACGGCTGAAAATGCACAAGTTGAGCAAGCCTACATTCTCACACAGAATAAATTATTGTACAGGCTGTTCACTATTAATTTGGCACTTTCGACAGCTCAGTTTAAGACACAGTTTCTTCATTTTGTACCCTTCCACCATTTATATTATCGTTGCAATGATGGGCTTAATGTCATTATTCATGCGTCATTCAAGGTAAAACATGAAATTATTAGGATTGTAAACGTGTGTTAATAATATAATATTTCGTATAAAGGACAAAAAAAACTCGATTTACCATTAATTCAAACATTACACCTCGCAATAAGTCAACGCTTGGAAATATTATTTTTTAATCCATTGCCATGGGTGAATGCTTGCCAGCATCTATGCAATTAACAGGTAGTGAAATTTTTCAAAGGTTGATTTCAAAAGTGCTCACTTTGCCGTGAAATAGCCTTGCACAGCAATTCTCGTACTTAATACCGCCCTGAAAATGATTGTTTCTGCCATTTTCACTCTTGTGAAACGGACTCTTATACATAATTGAGTAACACGTCTACTACTCGCCATTTGTAGGCAGACCCCACTGCATGATACTGAGTAGTTTCTCAACAAAGCGCAGATACCTTGAATTTCTGCACCGTCTTTGTAACAGCGGTATGCGAGCTTCTGTTTACAAAACAAGAGTATTCTAACGACAGTCTCTGGATCGTCAACTGGAAAATCCGTGATGTAGCCGTTGCTAATAAGGGAAATTTTGTGCCGAATGATAGGCAGGCGGATGTAAATAGGAATTTGGCAAACGAATGCGTCACGGCAGTGGGGACAATTCTTTAAATGACAAAGAAAACGAGCAGTGGCAAATATCGTGGTTAAAAACTTTTCTGCAGCTTTCTCAACGCACACGCTACTTAAAAAAAAAAAAAAAAAAAACACACACACACACACACCTTTAAAGCAGTGAAATCTGCCCACTAACTGGTGATAAACCATCGGTAATAACTATGCGTCTGGTATATGAGGGTTGTACCTTTTCCAGCTAAGACTTTTTTTTACAAAATTTTTATAATCAAAATGTATAACCGGACATTATAAATCAAAGTTTAACATTGGGTAGAGGACTACTTAATGGAACATTTTTTTTTTTTTTAATTTGTACGGTTTCAGTTAAATCCGCATTTTCCCACTTGGGACAGAAATTATTAAAATAATGAGGCGATCTTCGACTACGGTTACATGTGTGAAACGAATCATGTAAAAAGAAAAGAAGTTGGATTTCAAAATGACGGCAGAGCGTGAAGCTGCGTGTCCACGGTCAAGAAGCAAGGGAGCGATAAGGGCGACACTAACACGCACGCGTAGTGCCTATCGCTCCTACGCGCAAAGGCGTGCAGTGTTTCCGTCGTGGTCCTGTACCGTACAAATCAGATCTGTAACAGTGGGATTTTATTACATGCAATAAAAGGCCACAGATTAAACTACGTCCATATGTTTGTACTTTTTTCTTACCGCTTAAGGAAACTGCATAGGCAAACTTCAAAAATGCGATATTTGACCATTTCCACGAATTTTTTCCTCCATGAATCTACTTAATATGTTAAAAGTAAAAACATAGAGTCATAGATAGTTTTTTTTTTCCCTCTAGCAAAAGGTCGTGTTTACGGAACATATATTTACAGAGATACGATAATACACGCGCAAACAACGATTTCACAAAAAATTGTTTCACTTCACACTCCCCTTAAAAGCTTCCATTTGCCTTGACGAGCCCGGTTTTTAAATATCGACTCATTACACTGGAATTCACAGTCAAGAACCTCGAACTCCGAATTAAATGACTTATTTTTCGTCAGCTCGCAAACACGATTTTCAGTTCGGGGAAATTCGCTGAAAAATCAATTATCCAGCTTTAGAGAACATGCCAACACATTTCAGTCAAAATACTCGTAGCTACAATAACATTTTTATAATTATATTTTACTCTATATTTTAAGCAGAAGTTAAATTAAACTGAAAAACAGAATGAAATATGTATACGTGTGACAACACTCACGAACGTTTACTTTTTCTTAATGAGAAATTGTCGTCTTGAAAATGGCCGCGAGTTCGTGAGACTCGTCTCAACGACTAAGGTAATTCTGCTGCAAGGGCGCGCATTACGGAGGAGGTAAAGCAAAGCGACCTTGGCAAACTACTCGAATGCAGCTCCACTGCAACGGCAGTTTCTCTCAATTTGAATGCAGGCCACGAAAGATGCGAGTAATTGTGTTTGTTCCTCGCGCCCCCACACAGATACATCAGCTAGCATCTCTGTTCAGCTCTACTCGTCATAGACATCCCTCATGGAAACACTGTAGATCTTGATAGCTGATCCGTGGCGGCGACACCTCTGAATAACAGGAAAAAAAAAAAAAAAAAAAAAAAAAGTGAAAGTTTAGCCTTGACCCAAAATATTTCGTAGTCAGCACAAATATGCAGTAGTCAGCAAACCATTGTAGTCAGCAGTGAAGTTAATACAGACAGCACAAATGTTTATGTTAACCACAAAATGTATTTAATGCGGCCAATATTCACAAAATATTTTGTGGCCACTCCTATAATGTTTCAGTGTAGGTACAGCAAGGGCCAGAGACCTACACACAGTTTATTTGCGCACAAATCGCAGAATAAAACACACTTTTTTTTTTTTCGCAGTATTTTAAAACGCATTTTGTCTCCGTTGAATGTGTTTGCTAGAATTAACCTCAATACGTAGGTCATTTTCTACCCATGCCGTTCACAAAGATAAGTCACGAGGTATCCGACAGACAGTTATGGTGACATTTCGAGTAACAGAACACCATTTCGTCTAGTAAAGATAGCTACGCGGTACAGTTAATTTAAATAAAGCCGGTAGAAAGTTAAGTAAGTGCTAAACTGCTTGTTAGCTGAGCTCCGTGGTAGTGCAGTAATCTACACACACTGCACGCTCGGAACGGCCCCAAGTGTGTACGTCCTGTTACAGGCTGTTCGCGGGAAACTGAGCACTTTTGAAAGCCCTGCTCCAGGTCTACTTGTACGCACATTGTGTGTTCTTACACCTTATGTACAACTAACATTGCAATACACCTGATCACTTTGCGTCGGGTTGTCACATTTCCCCTTACAAAGTTTCAACCGTCAAGAATGATGGCCGAAATTACCGTAACTGTTGATAAAATGGGGGGCCCCTCATCGAAGCAGCAAGGGTCGCGTCGAGCGGTTCTGTCAAGAACTGATACAAGCGGACGGCATGCGTCACGGCGATCTCCCCCTCCCCCGCCACGCCGAAACAATCATTCGCCCGCTCCAGCAGACGATTTTTCGGCCTCCGGGTACGGCGGCGGTTTTAACTGACCAATGAGAAGAGATAGACTGAACAAGTGCTTCTAGAATCCATGCATTTTGTATAAATATACGTTTTCGGGGCTTATGAAGAACATAGAGAACCAGGCACTGGGGACTGGCATTTAGAGGGATGTATCCTCCGTTTTTATAGCTAAAGGCTGTTCACGATAAAATAAGCACTTTAGAAACGAACCATAGGAAAAAAGTCACTGCCTGCATATATTTTAACAGGCGCACTGAGTGACATGTGTCCAGTAAAGTTGGTAACGATGGAGGGGAAGTAGTTCCAGATCTTAACGTCGAATAAAAAGTGTTAGGTAAACATTCATAATAACTTTAATTATTTCTTTCGCTTTCTGTTTTTCTAATGCATTAAAGTGTAAAGATGAGTAGATTTTTGGAATTTTCTTTTACTACTAATTTTATAGTTTCGCTTTACCGGCGCATGAATAAAGTGATGAGGCCCATGGCAACATTAATTTTACGCAAAGCGGAAGAATACATATTGTGCATACAAGTAGATCTTAAGCAGGGCTTTCAAAAGTGCTCACTTTACCGTGAACAGTCAATATGGGGGAGGGGTGATTTAAGAAGGGAGAAAACTTAAAAGATATGTTTCTCTATATATGTCTGTTTTAACTGTTTTAGTGGGGTTTTGAGATAATTGTTAAAACAAATGTTTATTTTTACAATTTGTACTAGTGTGTGATAACCCTGTTGGCTATAGATAACAGGTTTTGTAGAATAACTGAATTATATAAGTATTTTTGGAAAACTAAATATCTTTAGGGTTCTCCTTCATACACATAGGGTTTGTTCACCGCCTCCTGGCGGTTATTTTCTCTGCTTGAAGTAAAAAGTATTTTGAAAAAACTAAACCTGAAGGGATGGAAGGACGTAAAGTCTGTCTAATTCTTCGGAGGCTATCAGTTGCAGGGAGAACTTTATTCATGCGTTACTGAAGTGAAACTGCGGAATTATTATAAAAGTAACTATCTCAAAAATTTGCCCATTATTACACTTGAATGTGTTCAAAAAAACCGTAACGTGAAAGAATTCATTTCACTATTCAAAAAAGTTTACCCAGCACTTTTAATTCAACATTTAGACAAGGAACTGCTTTCCCTCCATCGTTACCAACTTTACTGAGCGCGTGCCACTACGTGCGCCCGTTAACATATACGCAGATACATGGGCAGCGACATTTTTCAAAGGTTGATTTTAAAAATGCTCACTTTAGCACGAACAGACTTTACAAAAACACCCGTACGTGCTCCTTCAACCAAACGTGCCTTGCAGCGTGACGATATTGGCAGGATGAACACTACACGTCGTTTGTTGCACGCGCATATAGACTACCCTTATCCCTTTCTCCCCGCCTCATCCCCCGGATGGATAACTACACACACATGGTCCCGACTGTGCCTCGACCTAAACTTAATAATGGGGGTGAAACGCAGGGGTCCATCGCAAAAGTATGACACAAAAGTTAACTTTGCTTCACTCGTTTCACGCATGTAAAATGGCTAACTATGGTGGCAACAATCGTAAGTAGGCCTACACAGCACTCTGGAATCACGCATGCGTACGTATTTTATTTTCTACACGACTTCGTGAGGTTTGTGACGATACGCTGCACATGCCCTCACCTCAATGACGTGGAAATGCAGCCTATAACAATTCTAACAGAACAATTTTTTTTTTCTCAGTTCTACGGAGAAAGTACGGTTATTTTTTTGATGCGACCACGCGTATGTCTGCATGGACGTTTATGTTCGGCCGCGAAGGTTTTTTTTTTTTTTTTTTTTTAAATCCAGTTCGCTAATCGATTTTCTCTCCGCCACTTTCCTGCCATTTCACACTCGACTCAGCAGTATTCGGAATAACAAATAAATCGCCTTCTTAAATGCGTGCAAAGAAAATCGTCATTATGTGCCACTTGCATGGTTTGTATTCCACGCAGATTTTTTTCCTTGGGGGTACGGCCAGCCTTGTTAAGTGTTCTCGAGACGAATCATGGAGAAGAGCTGCAAAACCAAATCAGTCAAGTTAGGCCCATATGTTTTCATTTGTTTTCCACCAAGCCAATATGGACGTGTTTCTACTAAAAGCAACGAGTTCCGTGCATTCCTTACTCTAAATTACACCACCAAAGTTTTTTTTTTTACACAGAAATGTCGATCTGAAATGTATGTCTCGTACATTATGAAATATGAATACTGCAATGCTCAGTAATTCCCTGTTGTTCATTCTCACCGTACAACCGTAATTAAGTGCAACCACGTCAGACTACTGCAGGTCCGAGCAACTCGGACCAAATTAAGGCTGCTCCACTGCGCATGCCCGTAACTGTAAAAATATTCGAGAACTGAACACACTGCAACGCGGCTGAGCTGGTAGCGAACGTGACGTATTCAAATGTTAGGGCAGATGTCTCGACAATAAAAATGAGTCGATGCTTTCGAAGAGAATATATTGGAACTGAGAGATAAGAGTGAAGAAATATTTAACAGTTGTGCTGGACGCGTTAAAACACTGGCATAGATGTTGAAGTTGTATGTATATAAATTCCAACCAACTTCCTCGGTCATGCAGTTCAGAAACGAACTCCGGCGACGTGGCGAAGTGAGTGGGGAAACTGGAAGAGACAACTGAGTCAGTGTGTTATGGGCAGGAAGTGATATCGCCTCTCTCGCAGCACAAACGACAAAAGCGTTGTCTGGCTTGAAGGAGTTCTACACGTCCGAGCGCTAAAGGTGTGGGCGCATCACACGCCTTATCGCCTCAAAGCGCGGGTTAACCCAAGTGGCGCAGTCTTTCCGTGGGTAACTAGCCTCTTGTGAACGTCAGAAGTGAACCAGTCACTTTATGGCGTACAGATGTTAGTCGTCTAATTTCTTTCTATGGCCGTGAAACGTGGGCATTAGACGCAATAGCGTGTGAACTGTTACCAGGTAAGCTGGCGTTAGCTGTGCGCTGTACACTGTTGCTTGCTAGTTTACACTCCCACCGATAAAGTAGCTTGGCAGATGACCCAGGACGCGTTAAATGGGTCCCTTGCTGCTCGTTTGCGAGTGTTCAGAATACATTCAGTTTCCCCCGGGCTGCACAGTAGTTACTGGCTCCTGTTACGTGTATCGAGAATGTACAGTACTGAGAACAGTATCAGCTTACCTTGCAACACTTCACCACACGCCACTGATTAGACTTTTTCTCTCACGAAACGAAATTTAACTTCGAATAACAGGCGTTAAGTAACCATTTGTCATAATTTATTTAAATTATTTCTGTTCGCTTTTTTTTTTTTTTTTTTTTTTTTTTTTTTTTTTTTTTTTTTTTTTTTTTTTTTGAGCAGATTTTTGTAAAATATTTACTTCTCTAATAATTTCACAATTTTACTTGGCCGAAGCATGAATAAGTGATGAGGCCCACGTCAATGTTAATTTTACATAAGACGAAGAATACACAACGTGCACGCAAGTAGATCTTAAGCAAGTCTTTCATAAGTGCTCAGTTTAACGTGAACCAGCCTGTAACACACTGAACTCATCAAAAATGTGGTACAACCACTACTAAAACTGTAACCAAGTAGGATTTACGTTGCATATGAAATAAGACATACATTTTGTAACACTAAAATATTTTAATAAAATTCACTTATTTAAATATCAAACATAAATTATATTTTTATTAAGATTTAATCGCATTTCCAAACTAGGTGTTTCAGACAGCATAGTTCACAAGAAAACATTTGTCAAGAGAGAAACCAGTAACAATAAACTGTTATGGCTGCATGTAACAACATGTTAGTACTGTGTACAACATTTTTTTAAATAATTTATTTTATGCGCATTTATTTTACTTACAAAAATCATAATATCCAAGATTGAAATTAATGCGCACAAACTTATCAGAAAGCATCTGTAGGCATTAGCATAATTACAGCGATCTTGCTTGAGAAAAAAAATGTGCGTGTGTGTTTTCTGAAGCGTCTACAATGGAAATACTCACATTTTCGTTAAACATACCCATTGAATTTTTAAAACCTTTAAATAAGCGAGTTCTAGCAATATAATTTAGACTGTAACAAAATGTGCGAATTCTAATTCGATATAAAACATAAGTAGTATTTTCCTGACAATATCTGTAGTGTGAGCTACTTTTAACAAGATGTGGACCTAGTACAGGAGTGCGCAGTGCTGCAACTCGCCTTCTAAGGTAACTAGTATTGTCTGTTCACGGTTTCTTCAAACTTTTTGGATCACACCTTTGGAAAACCGCGCTATTCGTAACATGTTTGGCTGTTTCCCACATACGTATTGCATCACAAGCATTTCGTACGTCTGTTAACATAAAATTATTTGTTTTTGATTAAACTGGACACTTATTTATATTTAATTTATGAATTATAATATTCCATTTATAATATCAACAAATACAGGGAAAAAATTAGGCTGTTGGTAATGCCTAGTAACGGCTATACACGATAAAGTGAGTACTTTTGAAATCAACATTAGATAAATGTTACTGCTCATACCTGCATATATTTTAACTGGTGAATTGCGTGACATGCGCCCAGTAAAGTTGGTAACTATGAATGGAAAGTATTTCCATATCTTAACTTCTAATAAAAAGTGTCACGTAAACATTTGTGATAAATTATTTCCTTCACTTTATTTTTATTTTAATGCTTAAAAATTTAAAAATGAGAAAATTTGCTAAACATTTACTTTTGTAATAATTTCGAATTTTCACTTGACCGACGAATGAATAAAGTGATGAGGCCCATGGTAACGTTAATCTTCAGCGGGCCTTTCAAAAGCGCTCATTTTACCGTGAACAGCCTATAAGAAAATGTATTCATACAAAGTAAGAATGAGGTGCGTTGTCCATTTAGTGAGATTTTCTACACTTGGTTAAGCTTTGTTTGCGTGAGGGGGAGGAATAGCAGGGTTTCAAAAAAAGTTGGAAGTAAACTTGAATGTACTATAGCTGCGGAAGAAGGAATGGGCTGGCAGGATGAACTGGCGCCTAGGGACACACGCAGAGGCGCCTACCACCACGGCGAGGTCTGCAACCCGCAAAGTAATGCAGCAGCCGAGCCACGACGCGAGAAAGCGACTGTCCCAATCTATATAGGCTATTCGCGGTGAACAAAGCACATTTGAAAACCCTGCTTAAGATCTACTTGTATGCGTGTTGTGTATTCTTCAGTCTTAAGTAAGATTAACGTTACCATGGGCCTCGTCACTTAATTTATGCTTCGTCCAAGTAAAACTGTGAAATTATGTAAATATTTTACAAATCTGCCCATTTTTACGCTTCGGTGCATAAATAAACAGGAAACTAACAAAATTATATAAGTTGTCACAAATCGTTACCTAACACTTTATTTGACGATAAGATATGGAACTACTTTCCCTCCATTGTTACCAACTTTACTGGGCACATGTCACTCAGTGCGCCCGTTAAAATATATGCACGTAGGAGCAGTGACTTTTTTCTAAGGTTTACTCTTCAAAAGTGCTCACTTTATTGTGAACAGCCTTTATGGAGCTGCTCTCCCTCACCTCACCCAACACGAAGCACGCGTGGCTGGAGGTCAGGTCTAGCTAGTATCACACAGGCTCACCGCATGGCACGCCTTGTCGCTTATAAGCAATAAATACTGAATTGGCACGTAATCTTCTGATCGATAGCACGCCGAACTTAGTGTTATGACGTAGTAATAAAAAACGAATGTCATTCACGCCACTACGCTACTGAATTTTTATCGCTAAAGCAACTGTAAAATTACACGCATCGGCCATTTTATTTCTCAAAATAACACTTTACAGGAGACACAATTTAAAACTTGTATACCGAGGTTAACGTAGAAAATGTACAAAATATTTCTCAGTTTTACAATAAAACATGCACCCCTCCCCGAACCAAAGATCTTAGGCACGATGATAATTAGATATATCCCTAAGTGCTGGTAAATCTCATGGCACACTCCACACATTTTATTTTAATCGATGGAAATGTATTTTTACTACCGCCGTTAAACCGAAATCCTAACGTCATACACTACTATCTATAACTACTGTAAAAGACGAAAGGAATTCCTGGATTCTAGAGCACAACTCCTTGTTAAAGTGATTAGTACTGCAGAGGAACAGTGAAGTAGAATCGACCAATTCAGCGTCCTCAATAACTGACTGCACGAAGCCTTAGCCACCACGGCCAACGAAAATCCTCAAGACAGCTCCTCTTCGTTTCTCGCAGCACTAGATCTCCATTTCCTGTACTTGCTCACGAGAGACTTTCCCTCTGTCCCTCTACCACCCCGTGTTCTGGGGGGATTACGATACTCTTTATGACCGCAATGAACACACTGACACCGCATCTCCAACCTACCACTGTCGATGGGATTTTGAAATGTCTGCTTTCAGAAAAAGGCGATGTCGGCTCAGAGAGGTATTCTCTAGCCTACTGTCTATCCAAGGAAGAGCCGAAGCTGTTTTGTGGCTCACTACATCCGCCCACCATCAGGCCCCTGTGGAGAACTAACGTCCGGTCACCCCCAAGCCATTTCCGTACCTGATATGTGCTCCCACCAAGGAGAATTTAGGCGCAGCCCCTGACGGTAAAGGAAGCGATAATACGGTTGATCAACGCGGTGATGATTCCTGTGAAAGAACAGCTGTCCAGAGAACGAAGGCCCACTTCGGGACAATTCGCCGTATCGTCCAGGGATCTTTTAATCACCCAGGAAACCTGTAATAACATCGTGGAACTACCCATGCTCCTTGCTGTCTCTCCAGGACAGCTGGAGCTGTGTCGCAGCTCGCTGCGTCATTGGACAGACCTTTTCCAGCTGAAGAGTAACATGTAACCCTGCACCACCCAAAGTCTAGCACGCATTGCTTGCTACGTTGCAACCCCTGTAGAAGGCATTCTAGACAGTAAGGTTCCTGCTATAGGGCTGTTCACCCCAGTGGGCCCCTACAATCTCCCCTCTTGTTATTTTACTCGGATCAATGCAAAAGCCCGTGATTCTCTCGTCTCGCTGTCCTTCGATCTTCTTGGGGTCTCTGGTTGTCAACTGTGAGACCGAGCGGTAAACATTTGGAGAGAGGACATGGGTTCCAATCCCGGTATAGTCATCCTGATTCCAGTTTCCCATAGGTTCCCCGAGATCACTCCAGGCGAAAGCTACGCTGGATCCTTACTACAGGCGACAGGCTATTCCTTCCCACTCCTGCTTCTATGGGCAACTTACTCTGTCTCTAGTGACAACGTTGCCGAAGTGACGTTTAAGTCCTACGTAAATATCCACCGTGATCAACTGCGGTTTTTATGCTACCTTGGAGAAAGAAAGATCTCCTGCTTCGCAATATGGCGGTCGGCAATTGAGCAGCAGAGGTGAGAAGCAACTACCGTGCGGTGCGGCCTTACCTTGCGGCTGCTGGCATGAGGCGGGTGTTCCAGGGGGCGCACAACACGGGGCCGCCGCCTGGGGGGCGGTTGGATGACGTCACGCGAGCGGGCGGCGGCGGCGCGCGGGCGAGCTACTGGCGCACTGGCCCAGGGGGACGGTCGGCCCTTGCGCTTCCTGCCCCCCCCCCCCCCCCAGGACATCCTACGCATGCGCGCGCAAGGGTTCGATCCCCGGGCCACGGCTCGCGCCCATTGGCCGCTCGCCGCCCCACCTGACGCATCACGTGACACCCACGAACTTGACCCGCAGGCAACCACGCGCCCATTGATTTTAGCGCTCCCTCCGCGCGCGGCAGCGGCACCAAGATATTCAGTACCGACAATCAACACTCCGCGAAAGATGATTAGCGGCTTTGGATTTCATCTTCCGAAATAATCTGCAATAAACACATCCGCTCTGGTGTAGTTACCAAAGCCGGAATTCGCCATCGACGACCTCGTTTAGAAACCACCCACTCTGGTGTAGATATACATGTCAAAAGATTCTGGTATCGCGCATTAGAATCGATCCACTCTGGTGTGATAACTAGACGACCGCTGGTATCACTCATTTGAATCCACCCACTCTGGTGTAACTATCAAAGACGATTTCTCGTAACGCGTATACTCCACCTACTCTGGTATAATTACCAAAGATGGATTCTGATATCTATGCACCGTTAAAATTGTCCGTATATTTACAGAAACTTTCACAAAAATGCACAGTAAATATACGGAAACGGAGTAGTACGTAAATACAAAATACGGATAATCTCCGTATTTCCTATAACTTCAGGTTTCGGGCCCTAACATTGGCGAGTCTACACGAAGATTTCTTCGCCACTGTAACCAGGAAAACTATTGTTTCTGCGGCAGTTAAGGTTATCCATGTCACTAAGACCTGTTCTTTGAAAAATTATAAAGTAGCAACAGGTGTCTGTAACACTTAACAACACTTGAAATACACAAACTTAAATAAAAACAAATAAAAATTGATTATGTATCTAATATAGAGATTCAAATGTTATACCAGATCCACCACGTGAGAGTTGTAGTAAGTGGGTAAGGTCGTGACCCTGCGACTTTTTGACTCGGGTTCAAATCTTGCTTAAATACAAAATATTTTAACTTTTCTAAATATATTTTTTTTAAACACAGTAGAACACCCACATAATGCAAATCACAATAAAACATATATTAAAAATTATTTGAACTAGAAGTACATAAAACTAAATTTCTAGGGAATTAACGGAGAGTTTCCGTGAATTTGATGGAAACTCCGTTTTGAAATTCTATGTGTCTGTAATTTTATGGAGAGTTTACGGACACATCTGGATCAATTTTTACCAGCACTTTAACGTAAAATGAAGGACTTTTTTTTTAACAGTGTGATTACATAAGGAACACTAGGGTGTAGCTACCATGTCAGATTATAAATCGAATAAACCAAATCATGTACACCATTACTTCTGTAATAAACAGCAGACTTGTGCTTCATTGGGTTCCGATTCACGATGAGTGAAAGTTACACGCTCTTTCCAATATAAATCAAGTGCACATTTGTAACAAGAAAGCTACTAGGTATTGTCACATCTATATAAAATAAGTATTAAAATCGAATAAGAGATCTTTACATAAATAAAATATTATTCGTAACACATTTTTTCCAATTACAGATGTCTTTTGAGTAAATATATAATTCTCTAAATTGTAAGCAACGACGCACAATAAAATAAAAATGAAACGTAAATAGCAAACAGAAAGAGAAATTAAACATTTTTTCAAAGATCCTGACTGCGCACATGGTAATTTTAAAACTTGTGTATATCCCAATAAACAATATAATGAAAAAAAATTACATGCTTCCTGGAAAGCCATAACAGGTTGCACTCATCACGTTAAAAACTTTCTTTTGCACGAGGCAGTCCAGCGAACTTGTGGAAAAGAGGCAAATTCTCAAGATACTGAGCGTCGCTAATACTGAATTATCGCGGCCGCTAATTTACCAACACTTTTTCACCACATCGATACTACTTTCGTACGATCGTTATGCAAGGTCAGTAAGCCATCGGTTTTAGAAAACGAATTCCGAAAGTGCCGCTATACCCAACTAGATATTGACCTTACACAGCTGTACAGACAAGACAAGTGAACTACGAACTCGTAATTGCATCACAATATTAAATCTGGCAAAATTGGGCAAAATCAATATTTTGAATTAAAAAAACCTGTTCGTACTTCCGTCAATATGCCTATAATCTAGTAGCTCGGTGGCTATAGGAACACTTTCGGAATATTCTTTTTTTAGAAATATAAAAAATCCAGAAAAACCAAGAATCCAATACGGCGGGGAAAAGTTGCCCATAATAAGGAGATGTGTAGAAAAGTGCAGACGACGAGAAAATATAAGGTATAGTCCATTCACGGTTACTTCCAACTTTTCCGAAGCCCTGCTAAAGTTCTACTTCCAGGATATTCCTCCGCCTAAGGCAAACATAGCTTAACAGAGTGAGTGAGTGAGTGAGTGAGTGAAGAGATATGGGCGGCCCTTAACATCGAGGTCTTGAGAGCCGATGAGGGTGATTTAGGTATGGAGTAGCGACGGAATGAAAGGGCGGGGCAAACATGAGATCCCCGAGAAAACCCGGCGACCAGCGACATCGTCCGGCACGATTCCCATACGCGACAATACGGGAGTGACCCAGTCAGGGATTGGACCCGGTGTTCCTTGGTGGGATGCGAGCAGGCTAACCGCTCAGCCTTTAAGATTAACCGAGACTAGAAAATTACACCAAACGGACAACGTGCCGCATTCGTGCGCACTCTGTGTAATAATATTTTGCATAAGACCAATTTCTTACTAGGTATTGCCAACGCCTATTTTCACCCTGTTTTTATTCATCTTAATACTAAGTATTATAATTTATAGCTGAAATATAAGTAAAAAATTTAATTTAACTAAAAATAAGTAATTTCTATGTTAACAGAAATACACAATTTTTTATTTTCATCAGCCAGCAGATTCGGTAAAAGAGCAAATGCTCACCGAATATAGGGCTCGCCAGAGTGTACAACACACACACAGTAACTGTAATAAGCTTATACAAAAACATATATACATCGTAAGCTTATGCAGAACATAAATCAAATAGTAATAATACACACTGAGCATAATAAGCTTATACAATAAATGAGACAAATAACAAACCATGAAAATATACAAAATTTGATTAATGTGATAACAGGCCTTGACAATTTATAAAAGGTATGAATAGCTCATGTTATAAATTATTTGAAACGTTTGTAATACGTGATATATTTAGGAAATAACAAAAGACGTTACACGTGGGGTAATTTTCCAAAGGTTTGATTCAGAGAAACTGCGAAGAAACCGCTACAGACTACGAGGGGAACAGGCAAAGTAGACAGCCAGATATTTTTAATGGGCAAGTGAGAGCGCGGAAGCACACTTAGCACTGAAGGCGAGGTTGTGGGAAAATTTTGTGGACAACTTTCTGGACCGCAGAACAAGAGGAAGTGACGCGTCACGCCTCGTCACTGGGCAAAACAAAAACACGACAGGCGAGAGTTCTCATCGCCGCGGCATCAACTAAATCCTGCCGTTCATTAAATGGATCAAGCCATTATTTGCCTCCCCCAGTTTACAGCGTCCAGTGGAACAGTGGAAACTGCAGTTAAAATTAAGCGAGTTCAGGTTGTCTGTGAAGGGTAAAATGTAGAGGCCTTACCGACAAGCTAACATTTAAAATTTAACTTTTTATGCAATAGTAAGGATTTCGATTCGTTCATCAACGTAAGCTTTTAACACCAAGTACTTTCACAGTTAGACGTAAAGAGCCGTACACAGGCACAGCTTCAAATACAGTACAGCCTACAATACTCCCCAGTTAACAAAGGTGGTTATGCTGTAAAGAACACCAATCGTGATGTAAACAGTAACAAAGTTTTTTCCACATCAGTCATTTTTAATTGTATTTAAGGAGACGGAGAGTTCAATTCAGTCCACTTTTTGCAAAACTTATTAACTTTTTGTGTACGATTAAGCTATTTAATAGCCAACACGTTCTTTTTATTATAATTCTGTATAACTGTAAAGCAGATAGTATGTCGTTTACATGGGAATAATTTAACAGCCCGAAATGGTTTAGCGTGGTAACTATTTTTTTTTTTTACCCAGTGTACATCCTTTCGCTACATGCGAAATTCGCCATTGTCACGGAGCTTAGTAGCTTTATAGTTGATACCCTGCTGTTAAGTGACGCACTGAAATAGAAACTTAAATAATTTACCACCAAATGCGTGAGCAGGGAGAATGCAGCTGGCATTTCAAAGGGCAATTAATATTGTTACGTGTCACTGGTCCGCGCCGCTGAAATTTGATTCGCATCCCCCGCGAGCGAAGAGGACAGTCGTTATATGATAGCTGCGTCAGCGCGAGTGATGAGACGGTGGCCTCATATCAGTTACACAAAGAGTGAGCCGCTGCTGACCTGACAGATTTGATTTCTGTGATTATCTGAGGAATGCTCTGGATTACTGACCTCATTCTCTCAGCGTGACTCAGGGTGCATTGAACCTTCGAGATAATCAGGTCCACACTATAAATAGTGCGACAGGCCATAGGGATGGGAGTTGATAAGTGAATGGGTGGCTGAGTTCGGAGCGATAGAAGAACGAGCGGCATGGGATGACCAACGGAAGGGAAGTCTGCGACTGCGAGTATCAAGCAGTGAAGGGCGCGGCTAGCAAGCTGGACTATTGGACTAGATGCGTGAGTGAAATACATTATAAATGATGGCAACAGATAAGACTGAACACAGGTTAATAATAAGTTAAGAATTAATAGACTGTAACCAACGGAGACAATTAAGGACATTAATTACAGCTGAAACAAATATTGTGCTCACTGTTAAATAAAAAGTGTGACAGTGGAGACAGATAATTTAATCCTGTAAATAATAGCTGCGTGAATAAAGTAGAAATCAAATTTAGTATTTCATAATTTTTTTTATTACTTCATTTTTTTTATTAAGACCTCCATCCCTCACGAACTCAGATATGCCCCTCAGGCGTCCGCACATAATAATATATGTAAGAAAGTGTACCCTATAGAAAGGTGCAATATAAAAGGTCATGTTCTGAATGAGAACTGTTCACATTTTTCTGAGAAGATGAGCAACGGAAAAACCGCCAACCACCCTTTTTTGATTAAATCTAAATATATTTAAAACTTCCGATTAAAAATTTAAGTAATGTTTGAAGCAATCTACTGTTTACCATCACACCAATTGTTTAGGACAAACAGTCGTGCTCATCCTCCATTTGCGCCATCTTGCGACACTACTGCCCTCTAATGACAAACAAGCTGCTAACACGTGCCTGAGCACAAAACCAGCACACGTCGCATATCATGAATACCACATCAGAAGTTTTTTTTTTGTTTGTAAATATTCCGCCCACCAAAAATAAACACTTTTTTCCAATTGTCCTAATGTATACCATTTAATATATGTATTTAAAAAACACCAAACCAAAGTACGAGTCTGAAATCTCAACGATTTCACCATTATTCTTCAGGAAAAGGGCAGATTTTTGTGACTAGTCTGGTGAAGTTGCCTTGAGGTGTTCTTCATGACACGACTGCCAAGGGTGAACTTCAGTCACACGTGCTGTCTTCCACTTCAGTGAAGGCAAGTTTGGCTATTTCAGCAGCACCAGTTGGTTCACTTGAATGTTGGGTTGCGGTGACGTCCACTTGTTTCTCTGCTGGAGTGTGTGTAGATACTTGTTACTCCACCGCTTCCAGACCCTCTGCTGGAACTGTGTGATTAGCTCCCACCGGTCAAGATGGTTCTGAGGAAGATCTGACAAATCGTGATCTGGCAGAGCTACCAAAGCATCGCCCACTAGGAAATACCCCGGGGTGAGAACATCACACTATCGAGGATCCTCCGACAAAGCACGTAACGGTCGAGAGTTCAGTGCTGCAGATATCTGTGCGAATAGAGTCCCCAGCTCTTCGAAGGTAAGCAGCTGTGTTCCCACCACACGTTTCAGGTGTTGTTTTACACTTTTAATCGCCGCCTCCCAGAGGCCACCAAAGTGGGGACTGGCAGGGGGACTGAACCGCCACTTTATCCCTCTGTGACTGGCCTCACTGACAATTTGTTGCTGGCTTTCTCCACAGAAGAGGCTTTTGTACACAGGTAGTTTCTGGCACCCACCAGGTTGGTTCCATTGTCTGAGGATATCTCCGATGGAAGCTCTCGAATGCATACAAAGCACTTCAGTGCAGCAAGGAATGCTGCTACAGAGAGGTCGGTCACGAGCTCCAGGTGCACAGCCTTGGTCACCATGCAGATAAACAAGCACAAGCACACCTTCTGGGTGATCTTCCTTCTCGCTTTAACTGGGGTAGCAAGGAATGGGGCCCCAAAGTCAATCCCAACATTGCTAAATGCTCTACCTTCGGCGAATCGCAAGGCAAGGAGCATGCCCATCAGTGGGGCTGATGAACCTGCACTCACTTTAAAATATGCGACACAGTTGTGAAGGAGCTTATGAATCAAAGTGCGAGCATAAATTGTCCAGTATTCTCGTAGTGTCAGGTACAGTGTGGTTGATGGACCCGTGTGCAGGTTGGTCATGTGACAATGTGTTACAATCAATTCGGACCGTCTGCTTTGCTTTGTAAGTAGGAAGGGATACTTGCTTTCTTCAGTCAAAGGCGCATTATGCAGCCTGCCGCCCACCCTGACAACACCCTTCGAGTCCAAGAATGGCAAAAGGCTTTTAATTGGTTTAGAACATGGTTCTCCCTTTTCCAAGGCTCTAACCTCTTCCCTGAAGTAATTTGCCTGCGCAATCTTGAAACAGTAATTACGGGCAGTGTACAGAGCCTCAGTTGTCTGCAACTTGCCATTGGAATGAGGCAATTTTCGGGAAATTGTTCTCGCTCATAAGATCCATGCCATGACTCTCTGAAGTCTAAAAAAGGAAGATGATTTCTGCAACAAGCCGAAAGGGTCATCGGAGCTCTGCACCTGATTGGAGTTTGCCACCAAGACACTTGACATCACTGGTTTAACTTCGGGAAGAGATACTCTCTCACACGAATGCTGCACAGGGCAGCTATCTTAAGGTTGCAACAGCCAACGTGGTCCTGAAAACCATATTGTGTTCACCAAGTGGTCTGGAAAACAACCACGTGAAGCAACATCAGCAGGGTTATGTTCCGACGGAACATGCCACCAGGAACTAGGTGGTACAATGAAATGGATATCTGCAACTCGGTTGGCGACAAAGGTTTTTAAACATTGTGGTGACATTCATAACCAGGCTCGGACTACTGTGGAGTCTGTCCAGGCATACAATGTCAGGTTAACAACTTTTGAATCGTACAGTCTTACAACACATTGCCAAAGTTTACATAACAAAACTGCTGCACACAGCTCTAACCTTGGTACACGCAGTCTTGAGTGGCGTCACCCCGGACTTGGAGACAAGCAGGTGTACTGTAGTGGCACCACCCGCTGTAACACAACAAGCATAAAAAACTGCAGAGTATGCCTTCTGCTGGCATCGCAAAAACCATAAAACTGCATGTTATGTTTTTGGACTGGAACGAATCTGCTCACATCAATTTCAGACAATGATGGCAGAGAGTCCTTAAAACGTGTCCACACTCTTGATATCTTCTCCAACTGGCTCATCCCAACCTAGGCCTTGAGTCCACAAGGTCTGTAACAACCTCTTACTGGCTGTGAGCACTGGTGCTACCCATCCATATGGGTCACAGACGAGCAACTGCTGAGAGTATACCATGCTTTGTCACTGGTAGGTCAGGGACAGTCACTTTGAACAAAAAGTGGTATTGTACTGGGTCCCAGCATAGGCCTAACACTTTCACTGAATCAGGACAACCAAACATACGAGATGAGTACTCAGATTCATGTCGATGGTCATCCAAGAGCTCCTCATGGTTGGAGCTCCACTTATGCAGTTTGAACCCTTCTACTGACAAGAGTCCGATGAGCTGAGACTTTAGTAACCGAGTATCGGCAACAGTTGCAGCTCCTCTAACTATATCGTCAACAAAGACATCATTGAGTATAGCATGAGCAGCTAGTGAAAACTTGTTACCCTCATATATTGCAAGTTACTGCAGGGTGCGGAGGGCTTGAAAAGGCGCAGAAGCCAGCCCATACGTGACTTTGTTCAACTCGTACTAGCTAACTGGGTCGTCCACTGAATTCCTCCAAAGAATACACTGGTACTTCCTATCAATGGGATCAACAACTATTTGTCTGAACATCTTGCATACATCCGCAGTCACAGCAACTGAAAATGTTCGGAAGCTCAAAACTATATCTAAAATTTCATTGTAATTTCGGCCCAGAAAGTAAAAGATCATTCAGTGATTGTCCATTTGTGGTCTTGCAGGATGCATCGAAAACCACCCTCATTTTTGTGGTAACACTTTCCTCCTTGACTAGTGCTTGGCGAGGCATAAAGTATGCTGGCTGAGCAAAATCACTTGTAGTAAGGGATACTTGATAGCCAAAATGTGTGGGTGTTAACTGCCCAATACGTGTCATGTGACCCAAGTTTTCATACTCCTCCATGAAGTCTTAGTAATGCTGCTTCAGATCTGGCATCTTTGCAAGTCGACGTTCTAGTCCACCAAGCCTACGCCCTGCTGTTGAAGATGAGTTACCCAAATTACACGTGTATTATCTGAATGGAAGTCTCAGGACAAATCTACCATCTACACCACGTGTGTGGGTACTTATGAAGTGATATTCACACTTGCACTCACTTAACACACTCGGATCTTCTTGAGGTGGCTGGGCGCATATAGCAAAAAAATTCGCCAGTAGTTCATCTCTCTTCAACATAACCTCTTCGAAGACCAACTCGAAGTCTTCCACCTTCTATTCATCTTCCCTAGATGCTTCGTACGAACTCTGGCCTCGTCTGCCTGGGTTAGCAGATAATTGAATAACTGAAAATTACAAATTGTAGCTCAGGCGATGCTGCAGCCGCCATTTTATTTAAAGATGTAAGTGTATATCCAACAAACAAGTTGCACTAATGCACGAAGAGCGAGAAAGGTGGATTAAAAATTCCTCTGACTGGCGGAGATCGTTATTGCAGCGTGTTTATTGACATCGAGTTTAGGCGCGACGTGCCGTAAACAAAACCCGACAATAACCGCACAAACTTTCCCGTTTGCAGTCACCGAACCGTTAAAAGGTGTATACTACACTTCTAGCGTACATTTCCGTAAACAAAACTGTATCTCCCGTAAATAATCCTGCCCGGAGGACCAAAAATGTTTAGGACAAGCAGTCGTGCTCATCCTCCATTCTCGCCATCTTGCGACACTAATGCACTCTCATGGCAAACAAGCTGCTAACACGTGCCTGAGCACAAAAACAGCACCAGTCACATATCATGAATACCACCACATCAGAAGCTTTTTTGTCTGTTAACATCAATTTTAACCCAAATCTTTACAAAAAAAAAAAAACTTAAAAAATTTAAAAACCTTAAATTACCCTTTCCTGGTTTAGCGTCAAATGAACAGGTAGGCTTATTCCTGTGTGTTAAAATTAAATGCGATTTTTTTGATGTATTTAACAGGCGTTTAAATAAAAGTGAACCTGACACACAAAACTGTAGCACACAAATATAAGTAATTAAAAATAATACGGGACAGTCGTAGGCTCTTCAGTTGAAAAATGTATTCACGCAAAATATTTTACCGAGTATCTTGGTTTAAATGCACGTCGTTGCACAAAACTCGACGAAGAAGAGAAAAGGTAAGGCGAGATAAAGGCGACAGGCCTGTGTAATTTGTAAGCTGGCATAAACTAAAACAAACCTAGTAAAGTTGAAACAGCTGTATGCGCAATTAACACGTAAACACGGGGAAAGCCTTTTGCAAACCGATAAAAAACCAACGAAATACAGTAAAACTGATAATTATATTGAAGTACAATTCGCTTCGATAATTATGAAGAACAGGGTCATTTGCAATTAACACGTAAACACGGGGAAAGCCTTTTGCAAACCGATAATAAACCAACGAAATACAGTAAAACTGATAATTATATTGAAGTACAATTCGCTTCGATAATTATGAAGAACAGGGTCATTTAGTAGTAAAGTCACAGCGGTATTAATGTTGAATATTTGACTTTTGCAAAGCTTGCAGTGTAGAAATTGCACTGTCGCGTCAAATTATGTTTCGTGGTTTGATTAGTAAAATTTTGAGCAACAGTAGGTTTTTAAACCCGTGTTCGTTTACACGAGCCGTGATGTGCCTTTCGGTTCCACAATGCACACTAACGTGAACAAAGGCGAAGCGAAACGCACACATTCGTGCAGACGTTTAATACATTCCCCCGTTATCGTCCATTCCAGGTTAATTCCAACTTTTCTAAAAACCCTGCTATAGTTATACTTCTAGGATATTCCTTTACATCATGCAAACAAAGCTTAACCGAATCTAGAAAATTACACCAAAGCGACAACGCACCGCATTCGTGCGCACTCTTGTGTAATAATATTTTGTATAAGTACTATTTCTTACTAGACATTAGCAACACATATTTTCTCTGTTTTCATTCATATTCAATATAAATGAAATATAATTTATTGATAAAATATAAGTAAATGTTCTTTCTAATAAAAAATAAGGCAACAACGTAATATGCCATTTATGGGGTGATTTTTTTCACGGGATCAATTAAGAAAGTGTGAAAATAAACCGGCAACAGACAATACGCTAAACAACAATCTATACATCTGCTTGAACACAAGATTTCGGTTTTTCTGTAGGTATATATCCAGCCCAAGTTAGCAAAATGTTATGATGGGCACTAGCGTGAACCTGCCTTTAAACCAACATACCCTCTGAACGCACCGTAAGTAGACACCGCTGTATTCAGGACAATTTGCAAAACACCCGCGGCGAAAGAATGCCAATACGTCACTAGCTGCAAGGACACACAAACACGGGCCTAGAGGAACAAAACTAGCTCTTAGTAGTTTCGCCGCGAGGCGGAAGGTAAACCGGGATAAGGTTATAATACAGGATCATTAATAAAAGCATACCGCACCCGGAAAAGCGGTCTTGTCTGCAGCCAGCCACTGGGACGAGAAGATGCTGCCCTGGACACAGCGCCATCGTGCATGACCGCCGTTTCCGTAATGAACATTAATACTAAATAAATATGTGGCATTAATCTTAACGTAATATCCCTCCGCACGTTACAGCAAATGTAATTGTATAGTGTTTTAAATCAGCTATAACTCTAAATATAACACTTTTTATACTTTGTATATTGTGCCGTTGTGCATTTTGATTAACTAACTCTCAATCTTAAATACTGAATGTATTGTTTGCAAACATAAATATAAAATACCATAACAATGTGTACATCTTCAGGCCGTGTTCGAATTGACAATTTAGTAGATTAGTGTTTCGTATCTTTCAATTCGGAAGCCGTCGATAAGTCACGCGATGGCCGTGACTTGATAATTTATTATGTTAGCAAGTTCCGTTACATACTAAATACTAAAATACGTCGTCATTTTAGTCTACTAATTTGGGCCAAAAACCTTTTAGTAAGCTATAGGCTGTTCACGGTCAAATGAGCACGTTTTGAAGCAATCTCATTTGGAATAGTAGTCAGATATATTTTATTGTAGCTTTAGATGTTAACTTCAAAGTCCGGTGAAATATATACTCTGTGTTCATGACTTACATGGCCATATTTACTTTAAAAAGTGGCGGAAGGATAAAAAACTAACCAGGGCCTCAAAAGTGATCACCTTACGGAGAACAGCCTATATCAAGTTCTTTTTGTCAACATCTCGCGTACGAGATTTTCGGTGTGTGGTTCTTGTTACTTGGCGGTATAGACTATTCACGGTAAAATGAGCAATTCTGAAAGCCCTGCTTAAGATCTGCTTGTATGCACGTTGTGAATTCTTCCGCCTTATGTAAAATTAACATTGACATGGGCCTCATCACTTTATGCATGCGTCGGTCAAGTGAAACTGTGAAATTATTAGAACTAAATATTTGACGTATCTGCTAATTTTTGTACTCCGATGCATATAAAAAAAAAACCAGAAAAAGAAATAAATAATTCAAGTTAACACAAACGGTTCCCTAACCCTTTTTATTCGACTTTAAGATATGGAACTACTTCCCATCCATCGTTGTAGTCCATTAACAGCTACTTCAGTCTTTTCTGAAGCCCTGCTAAAGTTATACTTCCAGGATATTCCTCCGCCTCGTGCAAACTAAGCTTGACTAATCCTGGAGAATTACACCAGGGTGACCACGCACCACATTCGTGCGCACTAAGTGTAACAGTATTTTGTATAAGGACTATTTCTTATTAGGCGCTACCAACACACACATTTTCTCCCTGATTTTTATTCAGATTATTTATAAATGAAGCATTGTAATTTATAGATATAATATGAATAATATTTCCATTTAAAAGAAAAAAAAAGTAACTTTTACGAACACAAGTATAAAACGCGTATTCAGGAAATAACTAAACACGTCATACATGGGGAGATTTTTTAAAGGTTTGATTCAAAAAGTCCGAAGAAATCGTGAATGGACTATACCAACTTTACTGGGCGCATGTCATTTATGGCGCCCGTTAAAATACATGCAGGTTAGGGGCGGTGACTTTGTTCTAAGGTTGATTTCAAAAGTGTTCACTTTATTGTGAACTGCCTTTAATATCAAGGATGTAAGTGTGAAGTGAAGTTGCGGGACGCCCGGTGGCCGGTTATTCTCGGCGAGCAGGTTATTAATAACCGCGCGCGGCTGTTGTAGAGCCGGGCGTGGGCAACGCCGGATCGCACCGGACCCAGGTCGCCCGACACAGCCAGACGTGACCCGGGGCTCTGCCCCATTACACTACACACTGACGGCAATAAATGTTTCCATGATGTATAATCACCACAGCTTATTCGCAGCATATTCACACGTTTTCAATTAAACATCTTAAAAATCACCTCCGTTGTTTCCTAAATATGTCGCCTTTACAAGCATTTTACACTTGTGTTAAAACGAAAGTATTTTACTTTATTTTAAAGCGAGTTTTTACTTATTATTTATACATTTTAATATTTAACTAGGGGCTGCGGTGGCACAGTGGCTAGGGCGCTCGCCTCCCACCACGGTGGTCCAGGCTCGATCCCCGGAGGCTTCACTCCCGGATTTTCGTATGTGGGAATCGTGCTGGAAGATGCCGCTGGGTTCACACAGGGAGAAAACAGGTGCGTTGGTAATGCCAAGTAAGAAATAGTTCTTATACAAAATTGTATTACACCGAGTGCGCAAGAATGCTGTAATATTCTAGACTTGGTTAAGCCTTGTTTACAAGAGGCGGAGGAAAAAGCCTGGAAGCGAGTGAGTGAGAAGATATTTGGACGGCTCTTGACAGCGAGGTCTTGAGAGCCGATGAAGGTGACTTAAGTGAGTGTGGAGCAGCGCCGGAATGAAAGGACGGGGGAAACGGGAGATCTCCGGAAAAACCCGCAGTTCAGCGACATCGTCCGGCACGATTCCCAGATGCGAAAATACGGGAGCGACCCGGCCCGGGATTGAACCCCGTTCGCCATGGTGGGAGGCGAGCAGGGTACCCGCTAACTGTGAATGGACTATGGTTGGCAGTCGCTAGAAATGCAGCTGTAGTAGTAGTAGTAGGAGAGGGAGTGGTCGGCGAGGGCAGATGTACCGGCGCTGAATCAGGATGACCTCGAGGGTCTATAAGTGAAGCAGTGGGAGCCGGATGAGAAGCACGCTTGAAGGTCACGAGGCGTGGGCGTTACAGTATAGTCCATCTGCGGGAGCCGCGCCGGAACGCCACGCCACGCTGTCATTAAAAATTTGTCGCAGACACCGCCCCCCCCCCCCCCCGACCGCCCTTCGACGCCATTCACTATGCTTCTCACGTCATTGGCCTAGGGGGAAATAGTTTCGCCGGCAGTCTTGCTGAACTGTGTGGATTTACTATTGGTATTTTACTGGACCGGTCAAAATTAAGTTACTCTGTCCATAAAATTCTGCGGTTTACGGGTAAGGCATCACATACGCGCTACCATCCAGTCGCGAGAATGGAGCTGAGCTAAAATGTTTAATGCCTTGTCACACTATCAAATTTTCGTCTCCAAATACATTTGACAAAAGCTCGGAGGCGTTAACGGCGACCCAGGCATGCGCATTAATTGTCTCGTCGCATCTTCGCTAAAGGCATTTTAGCATGCAGTCTTTCCTTCAGTAACATGCCTCTAAGAGACTTTCAGCGGCGACTGTCTCATTTTATGTCGTAATAATAAAATTAAGGTGTGACGTACTTTCCTATACAACTTTAAAGATTCTGTACATTATATGTTCATACTTCAAAATGACCGCGAAAACACATTTCAACAAGCTTCACGCTTTGTACACAGTACTGATTAACTTCAAGAGCTACGGAAAACTGTTGTAGCAGGAACGATCGGTTTGGCTTCCACCAAAAAATCTCTCTGGTGACCCATCCATTCGGTTCGACTCGAGGTAGTAGCGGGTTAAATACCCCATGCGTTGGAGGAGATCGTGAGGGAAATCCACCCTTACGAAAACTGGTCGTCGCGTTGAACCAAGTGTCAAAGTTCCGGCGTTGTCTTGGAAATGCAGAAGCCAGGACACGGGGCGTGACTTGAGAACTCGTGCCACGTATCCACAGTAGTATGGTAGCACCAGTGTTGTTTCGACGACAATTCATTTCAGCTGAGTTGTTCAGACATATGAATGCCACGCGGTTTGTGATTTTTGTCATAAGACGGACATGAACCGTGTCCTATTTACAGAATATGATGTTCTGCCCACCAGCGAACTGTCAAAAAGCGGCCTTCGTAGATGAGACAAGAGTATACTGTCGTGCGAACTGATGTACCCGACTGAGGCTTTTTCGTCAGTCCAATATCAATTAGTGCTTTTAGAGTAACATTTCGGACTGGGACGAACTTGGATTGGAATCAACTCGTAGCGAACTCTTATCGAAAGTAACTGGTTAAGGTAAAGTTTAGAACGTAGATTTAAGTGTAAACAAGACTGAATGCGGATTGAAACGGGATTATAGCACTATTGGCGACTGGCAGAACTATAAAAACAAACGAATTGCGAAAGTCCAGTAACATTAAAATATATTTTTCTAACATAACATGAAACACACATTTCTCCGTCCAAATATTTCTCAGTTCCTTCATAGCCATTTATTTTTTCGCTTCACTTATAAAAAAAACACCTATTTTACTAGTCTCAGAATGATTCTAACCTCTTACATAACCAAACTGACGAGTCAATATGGCGGCCACTTCTTCTTTGTTCTAATTTCAGTCCGATGAGTGTTTAAAGTAAATTTTTCAATATCTCACTCCACTCCTAGTTCAATCCGGATTGAAATGTTACTGTGAACGCACTAAATGATAGCTGGCAGCACCTGTGCTGATAGGGAGGGAGCCCATCACGGCCGTGCGTGTGTGGACGAGGGCGCCGTCTGCCCCTCGTAGTATATTCACAGTTAACTTCTCTGAAGCACTGAAGTAGAACTTCCAGGATATTCCTCAGCATCGTGCAAAAAAAGCGCAGCCGAGTCTATAAAATTACCAAAGGGACAACGCACAGCATTCGTGCGCACTCAGTTTAGTAATATTTTGAATAAGAATTTCTTACTAGGAATTACCAACACACCTATTTTCTCACTGTTTTTATTCGTTTTATACACTATCTACCAAAAAGTAATTGGGCACCCGTGAAGACAGGTAATTCAGTACGTCAGTTGACTTGTGTTTCACGGCCTTCGGCGTAGGACCGCTGGTGTTTGTCCGTGGTAGCATGAACACAGAGGCATATTGTAACATTCTGGATAATGAAATTATCCCAACATTGTGGCGTTTTTACGGAATGGACCCGTGTTACTTCCCGGATGACAATGCCAGGTGCCATGTTTCAAGGACTACTATGCAGTGGTACGCCGACGACAATGTTCGCCGATTGGACTGGTCCGCCCAGAGCCCCGACCTCAACCCTACATAACATCTTTGGGACCGATTGGATCGCCGGGTTAGGGCCTGTCAGGCGCGGCCAAAATCCATTGCTCAACTCATGGAATGGTTGCAAGAGGAATGGCGAAGAATCCCCGTGGATGTCCTGCAAGCTCTCGTAGAGAGCATGCCAGACAGGGTGGCTGCTGTTATAGCATCAAGAGGTGGCCCTACGAGATTCTAACGGGGTGACAACCACCGAGCAAACATTGTGGACAGGTGCCCAATTACTTTTTGGTCGATAGTGTATATGAATTACATATAATTTATAGATAAAGTATAAGCAAAAGTTCATTCCAACTACAAATACGGTAATTTTATGTTAACAGAAGTATGAAAAGCTTGTGATACATTGGCCTATTTAGGAAACAATCACATCGTACATGGTGTGATTTTTCAAAGGTTTGATTCAAAAAGTGCGAAGAAACTGCGAACAGACTACAGACAGTATTTCTGCAGGCAGAAACAACATGACGAGGCGCCTTCCTTGGCACGCCCCCATTGCTGTGCCTGGCCAGATGGATGACCTTGAGCATGAAGACGATACTCTTGGTGCGGGTAGCGCACAGGTTGGTGTCCTCAAACAACCCCACAAGGTACAACGTAGGTCTCGCTCGCTTCCTGCAGCGCCGTCACTGTCGAGATCTGGAAGCGCAGGTAAGGTTAACTCTTCTCAGGTTAGAAACAAAACTGCTTTTCTTCATAGGAGAGTATAGCATAGGGAACATTTCAGTGTTCCAAAGAGGTCACAAATTTTAAGATACGTGGATAACAACAAAGAAATATTCTACTTAAATGCGTAGTTATTTTATATTTGATTGACGATTACTGCAATTATTTTTTTTTTAACGGAGAAAATAAAGAGAAAATCCGGTACACATGCGACAGCAACACCTAGTGGCGAAAAAATTGTAGTTGCCAAAATAAAAGCTTTGAGCTTCCTAATCTGAGTAGAATAAATCTTAGCGCAGGTTCATCTTGAAATCCTAGACGATCTCCCTCATCAGGCGCTGACAGCGCAGCTTGCGCGAATGAGCATTTCATTTCTTTTCTGGTAGCACCTCATCTCCCTCAGAGCGACCGCGCCTGGCAGGTAGCGATGTAGCTATAGGCCATTCACGGTCAAGTAAGCCCTTTTTTTAACCCTAGTTACTTTTTTTCTTTCAACCAATTTATATCCTTCCGCCACTTGTTAATGTAAACCCTGCCATGTGAGTAATAAACACACCCAAAACCAAATTTCTGCGGCCACAACGAAATGTATTAATTGGTTATTATGTCTGATGAAACAGCTTCAAAAAGTGCTCACTTTACCGTGAACGGCCTATACTTCATTTACCCGTGGCAAGTTTCTTCCGCGGAGCTTTGCCTTCTGTTCACTTTACGTGCAGTCTGCTTCGTGCGAGCCATTGCGTTTCAGAAAATTATCACGTGTAGTTACCAGCTTCCATGTTCTACTTCTGTTATGTGTATTTTCTTTTTCAAAAGGGAAAGGTCTAATACGAGTGTTTCACAATTGATTTTAGGTATTAAACTTCCGGCACGGACTTGCTTAAAGTAGCATACGGACTTGCAGCACATCTCTGCATTACTGTGGCACAAGAAAATGATAAGGTTCACCAGTGAAATTCCTATGAGGCGAGTCCACGAGATAAAGACTGGCGCGCCAGTTCAGTGGCTTGCGCGTAAAGGCGACCAGACACATGTACCATGCGTGTAGGTCGCCGTTAGGCCCGTTATACAAACGAAGAAATGTACAGAATTGCAACTTACGAAATCAAAAAAATACTCAGCTGTTGCAAATTACTGATTACAGGTTTCATAATGTACACATCTCATTTTGTAAAATTTTTCAGTGTTTAAAAAATGCGTAAACACTACTGCCGAACAATGTTCACAAATTTATTAAAACAAAAACGATAATCGCCACACCACATCTAAGCACTTTTTTTCCCCGTGTATACCACAATGGCCACGAAAACGAATATCAACAAACCAAATACTCCATTCCGATTGGCTACACGGATTCACGGGCACAGAAGAGTTGGGAGATGCTCAGCTTGCTTTCTTTCTCCGCTTCCGCCTTAGCGTTTACGCTGTTCTAGGCCTGCACGCACGCACGGGGCCGCGGTGGCTGAGCGGTTAGCCTGCTCGCCAACCACCAAGGCGATCCGGGTTCAATACCCGGATTTTCGCATGCGGGAACCGTGCCGGACGATGCCGTTGATCTGCGGGTTTTCTCGGAGATCTCCCGTTTTCCCTCCCCTTTTATTCCGGCGCTGCTCCATAACCACCTCAATCACCCTCATCGGCTCTCAAGACCTCGATGTTAAGAGCCGCCCAAATCTCTTCACTCACTCACCTCCACTGCAAGCAGATGACGACCTTGAGAGCGCGACGAAAGGATGTGCAAGTGTAAGTGAGATTGGTTGGCATTTGGGCGCGTGGCGGCCCACGAGGCACACCTCATGCTCAACGGGGTGTATCGTGGGCTGGTGAGGGGGTCGCGTGGAACCGACCGAGGGACTACTAGTGGAGGTGTGGCCGCCCGCCATCGTGTCGTCCCCGTGCTCTGCTCATGCGCGCCAAGGTCAACTCCGTGACATCACGGCGCCGACACTCGCGACATTGCATCACGCAGCTGCCAACCGCAACTGCTCACGGTTACCTACTACTTTTCTGAAGCCTGGCTAAGGTTCTACTTTCAAGATATTCCCCCGCCTCACCGAAACAAAACCCAACCAAGTATAGACAATTACACTAAAGCGACAACGCACTTGAGTCGTGCGCACTCAATATAATATTTCGCCTTACTAGGCATTACCAACACACTTATTATTTCCCCGTTTTGTTAATATTAACTAAAAACGAAATATTATTAATATAAGTATATGTTGAATTTAACCAAAAATAACACTTCTATTTTTTAAGCCGTATAAAACGCTTTCGATAAATGACATATTTAAGAAACAACCGAACAAGTCACACATGGAATGATTTTTCAAAGGTTTGATTCGGTAAGTGTGAAGTTATCGCGAATTGACTGTATAAAATTAAACGTGCGCGCACACGCCCACATATCTACTGGCCACGACATACAGCAAAGTTCTACGGATATCAATAAGCTCAAATGAGAAAGTTTTTGTTGCAGCGCCTAAATGTGCGACTGAAAGGAAAAAGGATCTCTCCACCTTGATGAATAAGTCTCGTTAAGTAGTGGAGGGCGTAGTTGCGGAGAAGTTGGCCCCACTGGCTGAGTGCAGGGTTGTGCCCATTCGGGTAGCGATGGACTCGGCTCGAGCTTTATGCGCGGCAGTCGTCCTTCTGGAACCATTATCTGCTGTAGCTCTAACCAACCTGTCCATCCAGATGCACGCACCGCCATTTATCCGCCCTAATTTAGCAAAGTATTATTTTACTGTACCGTGAGTAAAGCGGGTCTCGTGGCTAATTAAGCACTAGACAACTTTGTTACAGTAATTCTGTTGCACGGTGGAGATTAATTAATTCAATGGCCACTTTCAATTTGTTTTAAAATCGGCGAATTTTAGGATGAAAAGAAATCTTTAAGTCACTTAAAAAAAAAAAAACCCAACCCCACCACACTCGCACATACACGACTACATGCAGTAAACAAATGCGGCAAGCGGTCACAACGTTAACGTTTAATGGGCTGTAAATGGAGAGTTAATAAGCAGGAGTCACGCCAGGAAGTAACCATTGCGAAGTGAGTGCAGTGCTGCTCGAATAAAGAGCACACGCGCGCTCTCGCTCTCTCGCTCTCTCTCACACACACACACACACACTTATCCCAACCATGCTACAACTGGACCGCTCCATGGTATTAATACACATGCAAGCATGCAAAAAAAACAGCGGCAAGTGGTGCTACAACCACAAACTACTTTCAATCCTTTTCATACATTCTTGTTTATAAATAGTTTTTATTGTAATTTCTCTTTCTACAAACAAATTGAAGGAAATTTACAGCGATAAAGGACCTGCCTCAATGTTTAAACGGTGAGCTAACCACAAAAAAAATCACCAACCTTTGGCGGAAAAAAAAAAATCCCCACGTTGTACCCCTACATTTTAACAAACACAGATTGGAGTTTCTACAATAATACTAATGTTGACACTAAATGAGGGAAATAGTACAATGTCCCAATTTTTTTGTAAAATTGTACCGGTATCACGAGATGCAGAACTTCTCAAGATAACGTTCACTACTGCGGAAGGCCCTATTGTTAATATCCTTCCCCCAACCTGTGTTAAAGATGCGCTGATTCAATCAATCAAAAAGGGATTTCGGAATTTTTCACTCCGGAAAAAATAATTTTCAGGTGCAAAATACTGTATTATGAGAATACTGTATCAATTAAAGAAGTGTGTAACATGCCAAAAGAATGAGATCTGACATCTTTATACATAATGCGTAGCATCAACATTCTTTTACATTATCTTTCATCCCCTTACGAACGCCTATGTCATGTTTTCACTCGTAATAATCACCTACAAACATGAACGATTAATATTTTGAAACTAATTCTTATTAAACTCGAGTATTTCTGCGTATCTGTAGTCTGCACCCACGGTACATAACCATACGCCTACACAAAAACAAGGAATCTGTATTGAAGAAAATTATATATATGTTGCTTCGTGAATAAGCACGATTTCTGTACACATGTAGCACTAAGTAATTCGGTGTACATATTTACTGTTCGGCATCGCATACTGTGCGCATTTTTAACGAGAATGAAACATACTGTACAGGAAATTCTCTCGCGAGTGCTGTTGCAGTATATCAAGGCCTCCAAACGTCAAAACCCAATTTGAACGTAGGACGTGGTGATGCATAGAAGTACCGTGATTAAGATCCTCGCCATTATAGGCTGTTCGCGTTAAAGTGAGCACTTTTGAGGCCCTAGATACTTTTTCCTATCGACCATTATTTATCCTTCCACCACTTTTAAAAATAAACATTGCTATGGAAGAAATAAACACAGTATATATATTTCACCGGACTAAAGTTAACATCTAAGGCCACAATAACACACATTTATTGGCTCTTATTCCAAATGAGAGGGCTTCAAAAAGTGCTCACTTTACAATGAATAGCCTATACAATCAAACTGTTACGTCTAGAATGGAAAGAAATGAAAAGAAATTGAAGGGAGAGGGAGTGAAAGATAAAGAGGAGGGAGAGAAAGAGGCAAAGAGAGAGAGGGAGGGAAGGAAGGAAGCAAAGAGAGAGAGGAGGGAGAGGAGGGAGGAAAAGAGGCAGATAGAGAGGAGGGAGGAAAAGAGGCAGAAAGAGAGGGGGGAAGGAAAGAGACGAAGAGAGAGAGGGGGGAGGGAAAGAGGCGAAGAGAGAGAGAGGGGGGAGGGAAAGAGGCGAAGAAAGAGAGGGGGGAGGGAAAGAGGCGAAGAGAGAGAGGGGGGAGGAAAAGAGGCAGATAGAGAGGGGGAGGGAAAGAGGCGAGGGAAAGAGGCGAAGAGAGAGAGAGGAGGGAGGGAAAGAGGCAAATAGAGAGAAAAGGGAGGGAAAGAGGCAAAGAGAGAGAGAGGAAAGAGGCAAAGAGAGAGAGAGAGGAGGGAGGGAAAGAGGCAAAGAGAGAGAGAGAGGAGGGAGGGAAAGTGTCAAAGAGAGAGGGGAGGGAGAGAGTGAGAGGTGAAGGAGAAGGGGGAAGAGCGAGAGGGAATGAGAGAGAGAAATAGAAAGAGAGAAAGAAGAACAAAAAGAGAAAAAGAAAGAGAGAGAAATCTCCAAGATGAATGACAAAAATATGTTACTAATTCTGCTCAAAGTGGTAGTTTGTACAAGGTAGTAATAATCCCATTTTCGTTGCAACTGTCAGACACGAAAGTAGGCAAGGTTATTGTAATTAATCAGGGGCTATATACTCATTAAAATAAATATATGACTGTTACAATACGTTCTCGTTTAACGACATTGCAAACGGAAGAAAGTTTTATCTCCGGAATTATACGAGTATAAAAAATACTGACGAGAAATCTTGCGAAATAACGTGGTTACGGGACGACCTATTATTTAAAAATCAATGCTGTAAATTTTCAAATATTTCCGGGAAATTTTATTTTAGAAAATATATTAAGGTACGGCCCATGCCATAAAATTAAATTTACCAAGACATCAAAGGTGTAAATACATCCAACATGCCAAAATCAATCCATTGCAAAAACTGTTCCAATACGTAAAAATCTTCCCCTGCGATACCATTTTAAAATTCAAAATAACATATAGAATAGTGTAGCAGTTAGAATGGCAATCTAATTCAGTCGAGAATTTAGTTAATGCACCGAATTTAATTAATTTAATAACGAATTTACTGCTTCCTAATTAATTTGATAATCTGTGTCACGATAAATAAGCGCATCGATTAGTATAAAGATTCACGCACTGTACCCTAATAACCTGCTCACTCCATACAATGTTCCGATATTGCAAGGAAAGTTTTACGTACAACTATAGAAAGCGTATTTGTATTTTAAAAAAAAAAAGGCACACTTCTTGCGTAAACACGTAGGTTTCCCTTTGCAAGTCTGAATACTCACAAGTGCACGACATAACGTTTGACATATTCATCGTCCAGTCATTGTGGTTTATTGATCCAGCTGTCGTGCTTATTGATGCGACCTTGCATGTTGCAATGCTCACTGGACGACATACTGCTCCGTGTAACATGCCAAGTATACAACGATATATATAAACTTTAACATATTTGAATAACATGTACCTTCATAGCAAAATATTTCAACTAATAATTCCACTGAGCTCATATTGTGCTATCAAAACAGAAATTAAATAATTAAAGCAGCTTATGTTGGAAAAAAAAACAAGAATGTGTAATCAACAAAGAAGGTTTTAGCTCTCTTCAATAAATTTGTTGGGAATAATAACATTTCTCCGCATATTTTACAAGTAGCTGTCCCACCATTTTCGTAAAGTGCCTCTTGTTAAGCATATCTTAAAATGAATTATAAAAACATATTTCTACTACAGTTATTTTTTTAATGGTGTAAAAAAAGATATTTTGCAAGTAATTACTTGAAAACTGTTGAACCAAATCTTCAGGAAGGATATTACGAGTAATGTCTATATGTTAAACAGTATTTGAGACAGAAATATGTTCTTTTGGTAGTTAACACATGTTGGCCGGTTAATTACCAACCATTTAGTATCAGTTTCGAAGTTTGTAGCACGAACCAAAACTCTATATATACATATTTATGTTCTATTAGGGTGGGTTTCGAGCCTCACAAAAACATGATTTATATTATTATTACTACTATTATTAGAACCATATAACAGGTGTTTGTGATTTTCATGTAAAATATTTCTTATGCTACATTCAGTCATGTGTATAATATTATTACTACCTAAAACATAGAAAAAAATTGGGTTTGGCTGCGTTGGGGACACGGCCGTTTGTTTTGCGTGAATGCGGAGTTGCAATGCCAAACTGTGTCCCGCGATTTTGTTATCATCGGATTTTCTGGATTGCCTCCCACTATGGTCACAAATTTAAAGACGTACTCACGTCAAAAAAATGTTAAACGGATTAAAACATGTGAAGGGTACAGAGGCAAAAAGATGAATGTCCATATTTGCTAGTTTCGAGTAAAATGCAATCGAAACTATAAACTTTTCCCTGGACGTCTCTCTTTCGAGACGTGTTATTTTGGACTCTCGCCTCTTTTAAACGCCATGCTTTGGCATGCCAACATTACAAAAAAAAAAATGCTTAACCAGCTGACACCGTAATCTCTTTTATTGTAAGAATGGACAATAACCCCACCTTGTACCATCATATTCTAAGCGAGAAAAATGACAGGAACCGAATTATTTTCCACACAAGACACAAATCCCTCTGCAGAGAAGCTCCCGGAAGCAGCACGTGGAGACAAGCACGACACGACGTGCGGCGGCCATGTAGCGCCGCTGGCCAGTTAACGATCACCGTGGGGCGGCACTGCGACACTGGCTGGCGGGCGTCCAGGCGCGAGGCGCCACGACGCATGCCCCCCTCTCCCCTTCCTCTAGTTACATCGTGGGTACGTCGTCACGAGCGTGTACGGAAACAAAGGGCAACGGAGGAGGAATGGAGCTGCAATTATTATCCCCCACTTCCCCAGATTACTACCGCATTATATAAAAATATTTCACTTTCAGGCCGTATCTTTAAAAATGGCATACGCCAAATTTCGACAGTACTACAACGACTTCAGTCTTTTTTTTTTTCCCTGTCTTGTGAACAAAAATTTCTTCTTGCTAAGCTGCCTGTTAATTTTTACTGAAAGCTGTTCACGATAAAGTGATCACTTTTGAAATAAACCTTAGAAAAATGTCACTGCCCCTACCTACATACGTTTTAAAGGCCGCACTGAGTGACATGTACCTGGTAAAGTTGGTAACGATGGCTGGGAAGTAATTACATATCTTAACGCCGAATAAAAAGTGTTAAGCAACCATTTCTGATCAATTAAATTATTTCTTTTCCTTTCTGAGTTTTTAATGCATCGACATGTAAACATGAGCAGATTTTTAAAATATTTACTTTTCTAATAATTTCACAGTTTCACTTGGCGACGCATTAATAAAGTGCTGAGGCCCATGACAGGGTTAATTTTACATAAGACGGAAGAATACACAACGTGCATACAAATATATCCTAAGCAGGGCTTTCAAAAAGTGCTCATTTAATCGTGAACAGCCTAAATGCATCTTGACGAGGAGCACCGCCTCCCACCACGAAAAAAAAAAAAAAAAAAGACACGTCACTGTATACAGCTTGTGCAGACTGTTCCTTTTTTCTGGCTAGTCCGTTCTCTTCATTAGTCCCGTGAAAATACTACCATTATCGATGACCTAGTAAACATAGTACATTAAAGGTGTCTTCACACTTTCTGAATCAAACCTTTGAAAAAACAGCCATGTATGACGTGTGTGGTTGCTTCCTAAATATCTCGTGTATCACAAGCGTATTATACTTCTGTCGACATAAAACTATCGTGTTTTTGGTTCATTTGAAATTTTATTTGTATTTCCCTTATAAATTATAATATTTCACACATAATTAATACGAATAAAAACTGGGAGAATATAGGTGTGTTGGTAATGCCTAGTAAGAAATAGTTCTAATGCAAAATATTATTACAAGTGAGTGCGCACGAATGCGGTGCGTTATCCGTTTAGTACAATTTTCCATACTTGGTTAAACTTTGTTTGAATGAGGCGGAGGAATATCTTGGAAGTAGAACTTTAGCATGGCTACAGAAAATTCGGAAGTAACCGTGGATTGACTATATATTTACCCCGCGTCCACCAACGAACTTCGTGAAATTGTTGGGAACGTAATCTGTTACTATCACAGCCGCTGGTCGGCGGGTTTTACTCGGGGATCTCCCGTTTCTTTCACCTTTACATTCAGGAGCTGCTCCATACTCACCTCACTTCGTCCTCCATTGGCTCTCAAGATGTCGATGTTAACAGCCGCAGAAATTTGTCCACTCTATAACTTTACTTTACTTGCCCTGCGTTTCTGTACAAACACGTACTCTCATTTATCAATTGGAAACAATAAACTAAACCACACATACTGTAAACATGCAACAGAGCTGTTAAAAGCGTGCACGAAGTAGAAGTAGCGTGGCCCTCCGAGAACGTCTTCTAGAATGACTTGGGGATGGGTGTTGTGTAGCGCGTGAGAGAGTCCCGGAGTAGATAACCAAATAAAGGAGAAGGGAGCAGAGTGCCCGCAGCCTCGCCTCTGGGACACTCGCACGCTACAGAACTGCACCCATCCCCCCATCACTACGTCATTGTCGGAGTGGCACGTTAGTTCTACTGCACGACCTTCACAATACAAGTACCGCTGGGTATATGCTGTTCACGGTAAGATGAGCACTTTTGAAAGCCCTGCTTAAGATCTGCTTGTATGCGCGTGGCGTAGTATTCCGCCTTATGTAAAACTAACATTGTCATGCAATGAGGGGTCGGGACGTGTTAGAAGGGGTCAGGTCGGGGTAGGCAGACCCGGGCGTGTTCAAAGCAGGTAGTTGGCGACGGGCTTACATCGCGAAAGGAACAGGTTTCTTGTTGGCTCAAGTTCCGAGCCGGTCTGCGAGCCGGCGTGGTCGCCACTCGGTCTTGGTGACATGTGCACTTCGGCGTCTCTCCGGGCGTAAGGCCCTCACAACTCCAATACAGAGGGAAATGAATCCCTACTGAAGATACCCTAGGTCCAAATTCTACGGTATTACAGCTTCCACATAAAAAAACCAGTTTTGCATATTTAAACAAGAATATGCATCGTATAATATAATCCACTTTTACATACTTCAAACTTTTCTGCAGTCCTGCTAAAGTCCTGCTTTCCGGATATTCCTCCGCCTCGTGCAAAGAAAGCTTGACCAAGTGTAGAAAATTACACCAAAGGGGCAACACACCGCATTCCTGTGCATTCATTTTAATAATATTTTGCAAAAGAGCTATTTATTGCTAGGCATTATCAACATAACTATTTTTTTACCTGATTTTTATTCATATTAATTATAAATGAAACACACTGACTGATGGACAGAATGTAAGTAAAAGTTCAATTTGACCACAAATAAGGTCGTGTTTAAATAACACATCGCGGAAGGATACAAGACGAGTTCGAACAAATAACTAAGCAGCGCTTGCGGAAGAGCTCAATTATAGAGGGAATAACACCTGAAGGTCAGACGGTTGCGCGACTTAGGCCGTGATTGGTGACGCCCCACTTGCTACGTTACAAGTAATACGTTCACGCAGCCGAAATACCTTTTATAATGTGTCCATGAGGCCTATTACGAACGTTTCAGCCACTCATAATAGGCATGAAGGTGGTGTTTTAGCTTTTCATGGGCTGTGCTCGATTTCAGTGCAATGTCCCTTTATCACTCACCCTTGATCCCTTCCCGTTTCACGAACCCTTGTTCTCTTCCATAGAAATTCTTTATTGAATTCGGATGCTTGTGTTCGTTTCCACGTCGAGTTTTCTTCTGTCGAATTTCGTTCTATGCGAGTTTCATTTGTCTTTGTGACATTTGCAAAGCGTTTTCTGCGGCCGTGCAGAGTTGGTAATCACAAAACAAACACAAATGAAATATTTCAAACAATTGCGAGTCGAAAACTATCTACAGCTCGAGAAGGGCAAGTTGCTCGCGCCCTTGGCTGAAGAGAACATTCTAGGGTGCATAATGTGCCCTTGCTGTGAATTCGGAAGCGGCAATGTGACGTCACATCCAGGATGCATTTTTCAAGGGCACGAAGCCAGATAAGGGCCCTTAGCTGGCGAATGCGAACACAGCCATGGTTTCGTTTTTTATTTCCACAACGCCGTTTACGTACTTGGCTTAGCGCATACATCGTCCTCTTCTCCTGCAACGGAGGACGAAATATAACATCACGGCCTTGCGAGCCGATGAGGGTGAAGTGAGGTGAGCATGGAGCAGCGTCGGAATGCAAAGGCGGAGGAAACGGGAGATCCCGAGAAAAACCGCCAGCCAGCGGCATCGTCCGACACGATTCCCACGTGTGTAAATTTGGGAGCAATACCGTCCTCAATCAAACACGGTTCAGTACGGCGGCAGTGTAGGAATGTTTGTTGTTGAGTGAAACACGGTTCAGTACGGCGGCAGTGTAGGAATGTTTGTTGTTGAGTGAAACACGTTTGTACAAAGAGCCCAATGTTAACAATTACATTTGCAATTTTTACTACTTCACGAAACATAATTTAATTTTCTCGGACATAGCAGAGTGTATTACCCACGATTTATTCGCATATACGAAAAAACATGTCAGCATCCCCCAGGTACATTTCATTCTGGAGGTTATGTATGGCCTATCCTAATTGTTTACCAGAGTGTTGATTAATCACGAACGCCACACTTTCGCAGTCTTATTTGCCACGGCAAAGTTAGAACACAAAAATGTTTGCATGACTTGAACTTCCAGAGTTACGAAGTTGACGTGCTTAAGTGAATCATCATCATATGGCACCCGAAATAACCACGTTTTACGTACGCATGAATAAACTATGTAACGCGAAGCGAATTGTGTGTAACATCAAGCGTCAAGTCATCGTAGTCTCGGTTCACTACCAATTTCGTGCAACAGGTGCCTGCGTATAATATGTGCCCAAGTGTGGTTCATTGTGAATGTACTCGTTTTATGTTCAACCAATCGCACACTTATAGGGGAAAAGTTTTCATTTTAACTCAAATCTTTAAATAAATGCAATAAATTATGCCTTAGTCTTTCCTCCTCCAATAGTACAGTCTAAAGGCCTTGTGTACACGGTATTAAATAAAATTTCGCCATTTCGTACACGTTCAAAAATAGAAAATTTTATTTACTGTAAAGCAATATAACTACATGTCTCGTTAAACAAATAACTAATACTGCAATACACAATAAAAATAATAGAACAGAATAATTTAAGCTTACAAATTATTGAAATTGAAATCAAAATCCTCTACAAAAATATATAAACGTTTTCAAGAGACAAATGAGTTTTAATATTTATTTATATTGAAGGCACATTTTTTAAAATTATTCGTAATTGATTCTATAAGTTCAATGTTATTACTTCAAAATTGAGTGTTGTAGAATATTTAAAACGTTTGATAGAAATACTACTATTTTGTATTCTCATATGCTCATGTAGGTTACCGTAAACAATACTATTTTTCAATTTCTCTCTCTAGAAATTAAGTGGGCTAAATAAAGTTCGTTAAGGGATGGAGGTCTTAATCAAATAAAAGAATTAATTATAATTTTCTAATTTTATTTACAATAACTACACAAAATTCTCTGAACTCAAACTCTCATAATAAACTGAAATCACTTACGGTTCACAATTGACAGTAATTAATAAAATTTATAATCCCGACAAGAAAATCAATGAAATTAAACAATTAAAGATCAGTTCCAATATACAGTGTATCGAACTATTCAATTATTTTATAATTTATGCGTCCATATTTGACAATTCGAAAATTTACAATAAAATCAGTATTGCACTTCCATTCAGTCCCACCTCAGTTCAGTCCATGTCCCGCGAATCGCAATGTTCTAGAGTCCTCCAGGCGCCCTCACGCACAGTAGGCTTCACTCGTCGGTTTCACATCCTCTCGTCCATTCACGTCACGACAACCTCGCCCACCGTCGTCCCGCAATCTCCAGTCGTCGTCCACTCTTCTCTTCGCTCACGCACACTCGGCGAGGCGGCCTCTGTCAAAGACTGTCAGCCGCTGGGTTGCGGCAATACATATAGTGTCTTAGGCCGCCACCTAGAATTTTCCCCAACTCGCGTGATACGTCGCGGAGGGCTGAGACTCCAGCCAGTCTCACCAGAACATTCTTGCGTCGTCGGTAAACGTATCGGAAACTCTAGCAGGAGAGAGGATGTCTGCGACGCCAGCAAGTCTCGCCGCTGTCGGCATTCACGGTATTCCCAGAAGAGGAGATCACGAGGTTGCGAGTGCATCATTCCAGAAAGAGGGGAGGGCGAGGTGGGTCTCCGATTACGGCGCGGGGCAATGAGTCGGCGCCAGCTGCAGCACGTAACACAATTTTCCACATACAATACACATTCAACTATAGTCCATTCCCAATTGGAAGCAACTTTATCGAAGCCCTGCTAAATATCTAATTGCAGGCCCGTTTCGTATCCTTCCGCCAAATGTCAACAAACATTGCCATGTGACTGCCATGTAGCATCTGTCAAAATCAATGTTTATATGCCATTGTTTGTGTACATGTGTTCGTATACTTTCGCTACATAAACATTGAAATGTGACTTTTTCTTTTATATTTGTCAAATGTGTTGTTTACTGTTTAAAGCTTTTCAAAGAATTCTGTCTCGGGTCCATTTTAAACCATTTCGTACAAATATTCACAGTTTAGACCTATAACATTATTTCGGTCAGCTTTATGACGTTTTAAAAATGCCTGAATTAACGATAGTTCTTACGGTTACATTACATTATCATATTTGTTTTCCACGACATAGCATATTACACGTAATGGACGTTGGTATTTTGCAGCGACTGTGTTAAACACTGTTACAACTGCATGGTAATGAACTGTGTAGTATTTAAATTTTTGTTATTGATATGTGTTGGGTTATTTCTTTAAAAGGTCGGCCTCAGTTCGAATAACGAAGGAATAGCCAGTCCAACGAAAAAGCGACATTAAAATCCAGCACGCAACTCTTGTCGCTCATTTTTCGTCATACAAACTTAAAATATAGCGGTGAACATGCACACAAATAAGCCTAATGTAACTTTTATTCCGCTCATATTTATATGTATTGCTACCTACTGTGTATTATATTTATTGAAATTTATTGGGGCTGGGCTTGGTTATTTTGTTGGGATTGGTGGTAAATCACGTTACACGACTGTGTTTCAAACACCCAGGGCAAAGGTACAACGTTGTTATAAATAAACATACGTGGATGTAAATAAATAACTTCGCCATAAAAACAGTTCACATTTACAGCGTATAAATAGTTCACATCAAATATTTGAAATCACGCGCACACAGATCCAGCATAACGATCACCCCGCAGCGGTTAACGACACACACCGTAACAGTATATTTATTACTGCCGCGGAAAAACAGATTTATCACAATATCGTAACTTGATTAGGTAGGTTTAAAAAACACGTCTACAAACATGATATAATTTGAAGTATTTTTCGGAAAAAGTATAATTTACGCTTCGTTTGGTAAAACAGCAACACACCATGTCATGGCTCGCCACGTCTGCCAACTTCACTTTGTTTCTGCCTCGCCATCATATATAAATATATCAAAATAAGTATTCAAACATTAAAATCTCTTTTCAGTTGTAAATTACAAATTCAAAAATCATTATTTTGCTGTAATAAGTATGAAATATGCTACAATTGAAAACATGTCGCTCAGCAGACAGTTGCTTCGAAGTTGCTCTCGCTCGATTAAACAACACCGTAACATTACGGCCTAATCACGATATTTTCCACGGTTATTTTAAACCGTTTTAAAAATGAGATATGTTGTCATCGGGGCTACCCAAATATTTCAATAGGTACCGTTTAATTTACAAATAGTAAACTAAAAAACTAGGTTAAAATAATATTTTAACTGTGATCTATTTCTTACCGGCCGTTGCCAACACGTCGCTGCTCTCGCTGTTAATTCTTATTAAAAAGAAATCTAAATATTACAAGTTATAGAAGATATTAAGGTAAAGTTTCATTTATTCAATAATACAGTACTCTAAAGTTTACTACAGTGTTGTATATTTATTGAATACAGGTTATTGAAAAAACAGGTTGACATGTCATGCCTGGAGTGTTTTTTCAAAGGTTGATTTTCATAAGTCGCTTCCAATCGGGAATGGACTATACATACATCTTCACGTCGAGGATGCTTCCTACGCGTACAAGATACTCATGAACCAAGTGGGGAGTAATAGCTACCTTCATTCCGATACGTACAAAGTTATCAAGTGCACAGGTTTTTCATCGCGTCGCTGTGTGCAGCCCTATGCACCTCGTGAAGAGGACACGTTGGAAGGTACTGTTCGCAGCAAAACTGAGAACTTTCGAAAGCCCTGCGTAAGATCTTATTTTATGCACACTGTGCATTCTTCCACCGTATGTAAAAAAATTAACATCTCCATGAGCCTCTTTGCTCATACGTGAGTCAAGTGAAAGTATGATATTATTATGAAAGTATTCATTTTACAAACTTTCTAATTCTTAATCAAATATGCAGTAAAAAACAGAAAGCGAAATAAATCATTTCAGTATTCACAAATGTTCGCGGAATACTTAACATTGGATTATAAGGCATGGAACTGCACTCCCTGCTTCGTCAAAGGCTGTTCACGATAAAGTGAGCACTTTTGAAATCAACTTTAGAAAAAGTCACTACCCTTACCTGCATATATTTTAATGGGTGCAATGAGTGCAGTACAGTTGGTAACGAAGAAGGGGAAAGTAGTTCCATATATTAACGTCGAACAAAGTGTTAGATAACAATTTGCGATAATTTAAATTGTTTCTTTCGCTTTCGGTATTTTTTAATGAATCGAAGTGTAAGAATGAGCAGGTTTGTACAATATTTACTTTTCTAATAATTTCTCTGTTCCCTTGACCCACGGATGAATAAAGTGATGAGGTACAGGTAATGTTAATTTTATATAAGCCGGAAGAACACACAACGTGTATAGAAGTAGATCTTAAGCAGGGGTTTCAAAAGTGCTCATTTTACCGTGAACAGCCTATACCAACTTTAGTGGGCACTCAAGTGTGCTCGTTAAAAAATATGCATGTAAGGGCAAAAAAATATATATAATTTAAAAGAAGATCTCAAAAGCGCTCTAGTAACCGTGACTAGTCTATACCCATGTTACAACGAAAACGGGATATCGCAACACCAAGGTCGGACGTAACACTAGCCAGTGGCAGATATCGTGTTAACTGTGACGGGTAGACACAACCCAGCACTGCCACGGGCTCGCCTCGTAATCGCGCGTGCTTCCGCCCTGACACGTATGATGCCCCTAGCGCTGTCCTCTGTGTCGCGTGTCCTGTGGTAAGATGTCGCATACACGCGTCTGGTTGTTGAAGGAATTTTGCACGTCTGAGGCCTAAACGCGTGGGAGCGCTAGGGGCGATCAAGACATGGGCATAAACCCTCATCGCCTCTACGTGCAAAACACTGTGTTTAGCATAGACTGAGAAATAACACACAATTATGCGTTCGTATTGCAGGACACGCCCGCGGCGGACTTACCACGTCGCCATCTTGAATCACACTGGCGTCAGGAACTACTTGCGACGACGCCATTGCCGTAGAAGAAAGTAGATTGCCGCCGAAGGATACACAAGTCTGATTGCATATTGCACAATACGCAACACACTGAACTGGCGTACAGTCTTGCCGTCGATAACGCGTCTCTACGAGACTTTCAAACGAGACCCTGCCGTTTTATGACGTAATAATAACAAATAAACTGTACAAAAAAAAACTTTTAAAACCAAACTTTTATTTATAAATGCATTAAAAAGAGAAAAATAATTATAGTAGTTACAGAATTTGTAGAACTTTTAAGACGTAGTCGAACAGATGAGAATTGCGTTCATGACGGCGGCGCCCAGGAACACGAGTTCGTGGTCACGGCTCCGAAAGCTATAGAAAAAATTTATCAAACTGCAGTCAAAACGCCTGCAATTAATTTTATTTATTTTGAAATTCTTACGACACAAGTGGTTTAAGCAATACAAAAAACCAGTCCCCTTACTAATTTCCATCCTCTTATACTCACATTGTTTTTTTTTTTTTTTTTAATCCATTACATGAAAGAACTTTCCATTAATGTCGCAACGCCAGAGGCTGCATCATTGCACAGTCCCATTCTGGTACTCTGCACTCAAAGCATCTTTTTCCATCCACTGTCGCGTTACTTTGAAAGGCAAAAACGCTCCCTACCATAAGATTATCAAACGCTGCTGCCATTACTAGCGGTGCGAAATTACGGCCCAGGCAGGAGCGGTGGTGTGTTTCACTCCACAATAAAGCGACTATTTGTGGAAGTGCCATCCATTCTGGTTTCCCGGTACCTCCGGAACTGTGTATGAACACGCCACAATGGTGTGGGAGATGTGGGGCGTGTGTCTACGGAAACTGTACAAAGAAACATAGTGGGGGGGGGGGGATCTGCTTTTGCTTGCATATCAGATGTTTTACATTCGCCACAGGAACACGAACCGTCCACAAACTTTATGCTGTTCACTAGCGTAAAATAAACCTAAATGTTGTGGTAGTGCAATTACAACTTCTATTAATTAATAATTACCTGAAACACTAGGAAGCTATTTCAAAAAGAGACAAGGTTCAAAAATTTTGCGATAAGTGAAATATTCAGGCGATGAACATACACGTCTAGAAAGTATGATAGCCAAAAGCTGTAAAACTATTTCCGTTGAGAATTAGAACCTACGGTCTGATGTATATATCCGACATGTGTATTTTGAGATACAGCTGTTTCAATTTGTTTTGGAGTACTCTGAAACAGTGTTCCCAATGTGTGTGACAGGCCTCATCTAAAGTGTGTGATCTTTTCGTAGACCAGCACACTGAATGCACATTCGTGTAATTGTTCCACGGAAAATGAAGTCTTTCAAACACTGGGCCGCGGTGGTGTAGTGGTTAGACTACTCGCCTCCCATATAAGCGAACCTGGTTCGATTCTCGGGGGGGGGGGGGGTCGCTCCCGGATTTTCGCATATGAGGAACCGTGCCGGACGATGCCGCTGGTCGGAGGGTTTTCTCGGGGATACCTCTTTCCTCTTCCCCGGTCCTTTAATTCCGGCGCTGCTCCTTACTCACCTCGCTTCGCCCTCATCGACTCTCAAGAACTCGATGTTAAGGGGGCCGCCTGCTAGGCGCTTTAAATGTGTTGCAGTGTGTTGGGAGGTCAGTTTTTTTAACGAAACTATTCCACGTGCGCCCAATGTGCTACTTTACGAAAAGAAAAGTAACTTCAGGCGATAATGGAATGTCGTTTTCTAGACACTACGCACGTTAGAACCACTATTTCCAAGCCCTCCAACATAGCTAAAAACAGCATTTTCAGACTGCCGTATGTCAAAATGTGCTGACTGGACCTACGTAAAACTCAGATACAATCCTGCATTGAACTTTGTATTAGACTTTCCATCAGTAAAATAATATGGCCACCGCTTAAAGTCCCATAGAAAACACGGTTCGACGAAAAGCTTGCACGCTAGTTTAGTGCTTCACGCATAGTGGCGATGCGGCACTTGACATGCGTGCCAGTGTCGCCCTTAGCGTCGCTCGCTCCTGTGCCCAAATCTCTTCACTCACTCACTCACTTCCAAACACTCTCCAAAGTAGTTCAAAAGCCAGATAGACGAGACCCTTAACTACTACACACGATGCAAAGTTGCAGAGTCAGATACACCCTCCACCCCACGGGTCACTCGCTGTGCTCACACATCACCCATGTCACTTGCCGTGACTTCACCCAACCCATGCATCACTTGTCATTCCTCTACCCCAGCCAATTTGTCACTTGCTGTACCTACAACCCATCAACTTACGGCATACAACGGCAAGCAGTACAGGGGGTTGTCATATCCCATTGTCATTCAGCGTCACAGCGTCTCAGAGCTCCGCCCTGGCACAGTCTATGAGGAAGCTTCCATTCGTGTAGAGAAGACCACGATTCGCGTCTACACTTTGCAGCTACCAGTTATTGCCAAATCCATGGCTTCCTCAACGTGAGGTCGCTCTTTCTTTCCCTCATCTCGTAACTGCCTTTGTAGTGTTTCCTTAACTAACGTGCATTCACGTTCATGCAATAACACGAACTCTACACAATATATCTCCCTTTTTGCTTCGTATTATATAATAATGAACTTGTGACCTTGTAAATATACATTTTTCCGAATCTTACGGTGGATCAGTCCCCGCCATCTTGGATTTTCACTAATTTTGCTAAAAGTTCCATTCAAGAACATTTAATTGAATTTTTCCCACGACATGGCATAAATAATAGCTCCTTACGCTTACTTAAACTATTGCATCTCTGCAGAATTTATTATTTTTTGACTAGTGATTGCAGGCAATAAATAAATAATTATTTCTTGCCTTCGGTTACAGGAACGGTCCTGGCAACAGTGGTCTAGATATACATGTTTTATAAAATGTGCAATGTAGTGTACTACGCTAATTTGACGCCCAAAATAAAATGCAATATCTGTGATGCAATTTACCGCAAAAATTCCGAAAATCCAAGATGGCGAGGACAGATTCCCTTTAATTAGTGGTAATTCCACCGCAGAACTTTGCGTAGTTCGTTTTACCGACCTCATAATACTTGCGCGGGACCTGTTTTAAATTTCCCGCGCACCCGACATCATGCGCGTTCGTCGATCGTCAAAGCTGTTTCAAGGATTGGCGGCTCTGAAATACAGGAATAAGAGAGTAGTTCCGAGTTGGACAAGTTGAGTCGCATGCAACTGCCGCCAGTCGGTCCTTTTCTAGCTGAAATTTCCTTGTACATTCCTTTAATGGCGGTTTTATTTTCGTAGTGTGAATTTAACTCAACACTACATTAAATGCATATTATATCACACGCATACGTACTTAATTTTGTCATATTATTCTACCACACATTTCGCAAACCAGCGAACATCCCTTCCCCCCCCCCCCATGTATAAATTGTCAAGAACATTTCAGGCCGAAAATTTAAAATGTCATATTTTCTTCCCGTAAAACTTATGACCAACAAAACTGAACTTAGAAAATGAATATGACATCTGGGCCTATATTCGAGCATAATAAATATCACATTACATACAAGCTACCTAAAACTAAACGAATATGGAGGCACAAAATGTTTACCCAAAGCCCTACGAGAAAATATTACAAGATGATTATTTTGTTTTCAAAAATAAGAATGATTTGAAACCGATTGCAACTGTAGCCACATAAAACAAGGTGGTTTGTAATTTTGATAGCTAGCATACGCGACTACTTGCATATCCCGTAATGTTAAGTTATTAACACCCCCCATCCCTCAGGAAAAATAACCCGATAACAATTTCCCCAGGAACTGTGTAACTGGTTGGCTGCACTGTCCATTCCTGAAACACACACGGAGGAAGCAAGATATACCATGGAAATTTATTGGCTGGCCCAAAAAAAATATGTTTACGATATAGGAAAGGTTGTGCCCCTCAATTCATTAGTCGTGCTAAAGCTTCGTCTTGTTATCATACTCGCGGGCCCGTAAAAAAAAAACTCAGCACACACAGAGCCTTGAGAAAGACAAAACAACGGCAATCTGGTACCATGCGTCACACGGTATTTCTGAGCAGAAACATTACGTCACAACTGTTGAATAATTCCTTTTATAGGCTATTCACGGTAAAATGAGCACTTTTGAGAGCCCCGTTTAAGAATTATTTCTATGCACGTTGTGTGGTCTTCCGCCGTCTTATGTAAAATTAACATTGCAGGGGCCTCATCACTTTATTTATGCGTCGGTCAAGTGAAACTGTGAAATTATTAGAAAAGTAAACATTTTCCAAATTTGCTCATATTTTACACTTCGATGCATTAAAAAGGCCTAAGACAAAAGAAATAATACAAGTTATTACAAATGGTTACCTAACATTTTTTATTCGACGTTTAGATATACGGAACTACTTTTCCGCCATCGTTACCAACTTTACTGGGCGCATGTCACTCAGTGCGCCGGTTAAATTATATGCAGGTCGGGGCAATGCCTTTTGTTCTAAGGTTGATTTCAAAAGTGCTCACTTTATCGTGAACAGTTTTTACAAGCGAGACACGTGGCAAGCAGGGATCCTGGGTCGCCATGAACGCCACAAGCATCACGCTTACAAAGCGCGGTCGCCGGATCAGTAATGATTGAACTTAGAGTCGTAATTCAAGCTCATGCCCCGGCAATATGATACTCACTACTGGGCAACCAGGAGGAAGGGGGAGAAGGGGGGAATAGAAAAGAGAACGTCACTTGTTTTAGTGACACTAATCGAATATGCCTGCATCACACACGTTACTAACTCTTCACCGCAAGTTTGACGTAAATTTGATACTGGTGGGTGATAGTAGGCTGTGAAATTTTGGGTTAGCTGTTCAAATATTTTTCGGGAATTTTTACTGGTTGTGTTTGAATTCCCCCCGCCAAAAGCCCCTTTTTAGGCATTGCGCCCTAGAAAAGGGTATTGAGGCTGTGACGTGACGTCACGTCGCTGTCCTAATTCGCGGTAAAGGTGGTTTTACGATTGACTTAACAGAATACGTGTGCCATTTGCTTAAGATAGGAATCAAAGTGTTCAAGGGTATTCGTTTATGTGCGGGTCTTGCCGGGTCGTGTGCGTTCTTGGCGTGACTTCAGAGATCGTTATATTTTATATCTTAAATAAAAAGTCAAGAGGAAGTAGCCAATCAGATCACAGCGGCAGTTGTTGTTGGCGGGAAAATGTATTTACAACTTGTATTTAGGTTATGTCGTATTGTGAAATCATATGAAAGTAATTATTTTAATCGAGAGACAGTGTCTTCTCAATTTAAAGAATGGTTTCTTTTAAAAGATTACCTAAGCCGTAACCACAAATAATTAAATGCATGTAAACTGTCCATTTTCGCAAGTTATTTCGGTTGCTTACATCTCCTACGATTTTGATTGGCTAAACTTAACAGTTGCTAATTCAATCATAAACTTCAAATATTCCTATAGTTATTTTCCGTGTGCTTATCGAGTAATTAAATACAATTCTTAATTCTTCAGTCCTTAATCGTAAACCCAACTCAAGGGCACATGTGCACCCATCGACGCCCCCTTCGGCCGAAGGCACGTACGACGTCTTCAGTCCTTAATCGTAAACCCAACTCAAGGGCACATGTGCACCCATCGACGCCCCCTTCGGCCGAAGGCACGTACGACGTCCGCTTCACGCGCCCTACGCGGCGTTTTATTTTTCAGTTATTTTTAACAGTTTTGAATCTGCTTCCTGCAATTTTCTGAACACTTTTATTCATGAACAAACCCAGGTCACGTAAGAAAATGCGTTTAATTCATTGATTTTTTCCCGTGTATGGGTTGTGAATTGCGAAACGAAAGACGGGTGTTGGGAATCATACCCACTTCGTGACAAAAGGATCGAGGGAATGTGGTGAATTGTGGATACCTGAGGGGATCAACGGTAAGTGATCGAGGGTACGTTACAGAGAATCCGGACACAGCCACTGCTTATACACAGAAATGTAACATATATATATATATATATTCTCTCTGAACAACACTTCACACGCCATAACAATAAAAATAAAAGCTAATGTACGGGGGGGATAGTCATTTATTGCGTAAACAAGTGTCCGTAATTTTACGAAATATCTGGATAATTTCTTGCCGGTACTTATCCGTGATTTCACGGAATCGGTTTTCGTTAACAGTTCCGCGCAGACTGGTCAGAAACTGCTGGGAACGGGTTGAAGCGATGCGGAGGTCGGAAAAGGGACGCAATCGTGATCTCTGCTCCTTTTTTATTCAGGAAAAAAGGAGATGGACGTGCCGGGTTGAGGCTGCGGAGCGTAACAAAGGACCACGGTCGGCTACCCCCATCCTGCTACTTCCACTATCTATCTGGCTCTCCTCTGCCTCAACACCCGAGCCTACAACCTTCCTCTTGAATGCCGACACTATTATATAGCCTCGTTGGTCGGCTCTTCTTCTCGATATTGTCTTATCGCTCTACTTACGAGTAAAACATCCCCTACGTCAGTGGCGTACGCAGCCCCATATTTCTGAGGGAGCAATCCAAAGTGCTGGAGAATATTTTAGGGCGGGGAAGGGGAACTGCTGTCAAAATTGAATCTTGCTAATGGCCACCTGTTAAGTGAGGACCAAGGACCCCTCCCCCCCCAACCCAAAGGTTAATTTTTTCGCTTAAAAGGCTGAAATTTAGCATTAATTAATATTATTTTATTACAAAACACTGTGTATTACTCAAACACCCCTTAAAAATGTTGAAGTTTGTCCAATATTTTATCAAATATGTTTGCACATTTAGTCTCAAAAGTAATATTTAGCTGACAGAATATTTGAATTATAAAAATTAAAATTGCATAAAATTCTCCTCATGCAAGGCCACTTAGACTACATTACACTGGGAATAACTACTCGAATATTCGGTTTCTCGAGATGAAAAAGAGGGGGGCGACCCCCCCCCCCCCCCCCTTACGAATGTAAAGAATACTGCACAAGGGACGAGGATGTATGGTTTGTTCCCGCGGGTTTCTGACGCTCTTCTACTATCCGGACGCAAGGTAGCTATGTAATCGCTCCCGTCTGCTCGTGACGCCATCGTACTGAAATAATCCCAACCCGTATACTAAACACATAGAAAATCAGTGATTCAGCAAGGCGTGCCAGCGAGCAACGCTAGCGCGTGTAAGCAGACAGTCTAACCCCTGGCAGAAGAATTGGGGCCGGTTGCACCAACATCGCCCCCGATCCGAGATCGAATGATCCTAGTTCCGAATCAGAATCTAGTTTGATCTTTGTTCCAATGTAAAAGTGTTGCACCAACGAAATTTCACGATTCTGGTTCTCCGATTCGTCGATCTCTGAAAGATCGATATTAAGTATGAGACAAATTTTGCTATTGGTTCGTAATATAAGAACGCCATGGAAGTAGGCGTATTTTTCATAATAGATAGAACTAGATGTGCGGTATTTTATCTGTTTTAAAAGAATTAATGTTGCACGAATTTTACTGAATAATATTCAAGTACGTATAATGTTGTTTTAATTTCCGAAGAAAACAATCGAATGTAGTTCTAACTGTTGGAGTATTTTCAAACTACATTTGTCGACGACTCCCACCCCCTTTTCGTTCCACTTCGAAATAAAACATTGCTGATGTGTCTGATTATTATAACTAAATGTATATTACATGCTATTTATTAAGTTGGTCTTGACATTTTCTTTTATCTAAACATTAAAAATAAATTTCTTTAAACGTTAAAAATAGTTTCCTTAAAGTTTCTGGTCACGAAAGAATCCATTATTTAATATTAGAATGAAATACTACTTAACTTGTAGACATTACTTACATGCTCTAAATAAAAAAAAAATTAGACAGCATTTTTTTTTTTTTTTGCAAAATGGCAAGTCTAAATCACAATTTTAGTGTTTTTGGAACATACAAATAAAATGAATGGAAACAGTGACAGCAAATTTAATAAGGGTGGCTGAAAGATCTCGCATCTCAATACATTTTAAGGTACGTAATGGTTCGGCAAATGCTAAACGAATGGAGGGACAAGCAGTGCCACGTAACAAGGACACGTGGAACGGAACGCACAGACTGTCCCTGGCCAGCCGGCAGTGTCTAGAGAGCTATCTAGACGTACGGTTTGACATATAATTGTCACGTTTATGAAACAGTTATTTTAAGGCTGACATTCTACTTTTTTTTTGCACGTGAAATATGGGAAACGTATTACATATAAAACCATAACTTTGTCATGACATATTGACAAATTTGTCATATTTTACATGTCACCTGTCACGTTTTATGAAATAGGGCTCAGGTTAGAGGAAAACTACGTGGGAGGGAAATTGCTAACGCCGTACACACCGAACTGATAATATCACTTACTAGCACTGTGTTAAATACCGCGCAGCGCAACTTACGTTTTTTTTCCCCCCGACAAGTAATATGTACGCGCGGAGCAGCTGCCGCCCTACCGCTCTCTGCCACCGTTAGTAGACGACGGCGGAAGAGGTGTTCGTGGTGTGGTATGAATGGACGAGAGCGCGTGAAACCCGACGAATGAAGGCTACTGCACGTGAGGGCGCTCGGAGTAACTCTAGAACACTGCGGACTGGCGCGACATAGACTAAACTGTGGGACTGAATGAGCATGTAATACGGATTTTATTATAAATATTGGAACTGTCAAATATGGACATATACTTTGTAAAATAACTCAATAGGTTTTGATACCGATTATTAATTATTTAATTACGTTAATTTCTTTCAGATAATTGTAAATTGTATTGACTGAAGCCATTCATTGTAAACAGCAAGTGATACCAATAATTTATTGTGAGATGCTGAGTCCAGAGAATTTTGTTTGTAGTTAATGTAAAAAAAAATTAGGAAATTATAATTCAGTCTTTCATTTAATTAAGAGCTACATCCCGTAACGAACATGGTTCCGACCACTGACTTTAACATTACAATTATAACATTATTTAACATAAAAATAAACACACTGGTAAACATGCCACACTAGCGGTTATATAGTGGCGAACATGTTTGGTTGCCAAACTTTTAACACTGATCTTCCCAACCTGGGTAGAAGTAGCCTTATTAGGTGCAAGGAAACTGCGAGGAAACCGCGACCTTGAAAGCCGCTTGCGAATCCCCGGTGGGAGTGCCAACCTCACTCCTTACTTGGACATGGCGTCAGCAACAACCGACATCCCGGCGCGAGAGAAAATAAACGCTGGCTGAAACACAAAAGGAACTATTTCTAGCGGCTGTCATTCAGAATATACAGATGGGCACGAACTTTTTTTTTTAGCAGTTCCGAATCCTGTCTTATAATCAAAAGAATTAAGTGAGAGTTCTTCCGACTATAAAGTTCTAACGTGTGATCGTTTTTATACCGAGTTCAGGTCAGTTCAGTATAAAATACGCCCGACTATTATATTAGAGAGATTAGAACGTGACAATCACAACCGAAATGGTTATAGGTGCGTGTGTACTTGTCACACACACACACACATATATATATATATATATATATATATATATATATATATATATATATATATATATATATATATATATATATATATATATATATATAAAGAAATACAGTGTGGGGGAAAACTTGGAGAGAGATATAGTTTATTTATGCCCACGTGAGAGTATTAACCACTGTAAGAAAACGGATGAACCCTGCTCTGGTTTTCAAGTCAAATGTAATGTATACAGGCAGAACTGCATAATTTAAGTGCAACGACCTGGGAGAAACCCATAGCAATGAAATTATCATCAAATACTAGCCAACTGGTGGTTAATTTGCATACCGCAAACCATCGTCGAAGTTGCTAGAATTACACACCAACAGAATTTCAATTACCTGGATAACCCTGCTCACAATCAGGTTCTTTGCAGCCCCCTGCATAGCTTTACAACACTACAAAACACACGGGAAGACATAGGAACCAACTATGTATTTATTTAAAGAAATGAAAGCCTTCCAATTTTAGGCAATAATTTAATGTGTAAAGATATCATTGAAATAAATTGACTGAAATGTTTCATTCTTTAGTAGTGTTAAAAATGCAAAGTATATGCACGCAGCAGCTGGACTAGGTCTATAAAGATATCTCTCATTATGCCTGCTACAAATGCCAATTAAGTGATTAGAGTATTTGAAAGAAAAAAAAAATATCTAGACATCTTGAATGTTGCACGTACTTAAAGTTTTGCAGGGTAGATTTAATTCACTTCAAAATAAAAGTCACTATGTTATCACACTTGGCCGTTACAATAAATGATGTGCCTGTATAATTACATATTTCAAATGCTCTTGTCTAGCACAGTTTATGTCGGTAGAGCAATCAGATACTTATTTAAATATCAGGCACTTTGTGACCACCTGTTCTGACGGATGTTACCAACTTGCACACAACTAACAAGTTACTTGAAACCTGATAAAACAAAATATTACAACAATTTACATATGGAAAATTAGTATTTCAGCTGCTGCGTGTACTTAAATATTGCGTAGAATTAAGAAAATAATATTATGATATAACAATATTACATGTGAAACATACGACAATCATAATATTTGTTTACACAATAAACGTGCGTGTCCATTATTGTAAATTTGCATGCTGACTTAAAATGTGTTGAAATGCAAATCGCACGTGTTGGATAATCAGACATTACATATGCCTCCCTACACTTTACTGACGGCGAACATAGATTTAGGTGAGCAAGTGAGTTCAAGTTTCCTTTAATCTCTAAGAAACGTCACCCAGATTAAAATCTGTTCTAATTACACACAAACTTCAGGTGCTAATAATAGCCATGGCAACTTATGTTAATAAGTATAATTAATAATTATACGCATGTGTTCATCAATCATAATAAAAGTATTCTGTTAAAAGAAAAATATTGTACATTGAGACAGGGTGAAATACAAGTAGGTTCACTTCTCAACAATTGGAATCATGCCTTAGCAGCTCATCTGGTAAAATAAAACACAGCAAAGATTATTGTTCCTTTTTTTTCTTCTTCTTAAAATTTCGCTGCTATCTTACCCTCTTTAAAAAAATACCTAGCACAGTTGTTTCAAATATCATGTTTTTTTTTTATCCTCCTCCTGCCATAGCCCTGCGGCCACGTGTCATATTTCGCCAGAAAGAGCGATGGCCGCCGGCTTCTCCTCCAATTAGAGCGGAGACACACAGATGTCTTGTGCAAGCAGTCTTTGCACGCGGGAAAGGCAAATCAGTTTGCTGAGATCCGTGTTCAGAGAGGGACTCTTGCTCGTTGTCGCGCCGAGTCGGCGATTCTTACGTCTTAGGTGAGATTACAGCTGTCTCAGGAGCTAGCTGAAACAGTGCTGACACAAACGTAAATGTCGTAGAACTTCGCTGGGTGTTCAAAACCACACGCTCTGTTAGGGTTAATCGGCACGTGGCAGTGACGCATTCGTATTACGTCATCTGCATAAAATGTAAACAATGCAATTTTTTTGTGTGTGAGAAATTACATACGGTGACACTTTAATTCATCGTAGTTCAGTCCGTAGTTAACTCGACATTAGTTCCTCGGGTAAAAAGCACCGGTTTATTTTAGTGGTGGCGTCCTTATGACACTACACACATCAAACACATATCTTCTTCTGCGGCGTTACCTCAAACACTTACTACTCAATTGTATTCATAACAGGACATAATGACTATCGACGACGTAGATTATGCACCTGCAGAACTCTCAGAAAGAAAAGGATAGATCAGAAGAACAGCCTTTCACCAGATACCTGATGAGTGCATAACAAATGCATGAGGAGAATATTGCGACATCTCGAAAGACGACTTTAAAATCAACAGTTAAATACAGGAAGACTCAGAAGCCAATTAATTGCACACTTGAAGAAGAAAAAAGAAAAAAAACATTATTTACAATACTAAACAATCAACATTAAACTTACCACACCATACTAGGAACAAACATGAAGAGACTATATACAAACATCCGTCAACCAACTGGGATTACGCAGGAGTTTATTTGTTAATTCAACCAGGATTACTGTCAAGAGGACTCTGGATTACTCTCCACCAATATACAAGTAAATGTCAGTGTGGGCTAGGAACTGTTATCTCATGTGTTTATTTTTCCCTTTAACTGTTTAGGGGCTACCCGTAATACAAAACAACACCGTACACTTATTACCCACATATTACATTACTGTTAGTCAAACTTATTCACTGGCCGTATTTCCTGGAAGTTCCAATTTTCAACTCAAGTTAGCTTAGAGGTTTTGTAATAGCGACTGCGCCTTTACGCCGACATTTTTAATCGCTGGGCCACCAAATTCTGTAGCTCATTTCTTACTTCCCGTTCAATCAGCTGCGTAATTCCAATCGTCTCGGGAGGTAATTGTAGGTGTTGACTACCGCTGATAATTCAAAAATCTCTGATTCCAGGAGCCTCCTACTTGTGTGGGTACAGACGCAGGTATCCTAGGGTCCAGCGGCTCCTGATTATAAAAATATACGCCTCCCCGTTGCGTAGTGTACATGGCCCGCTGTGAGAGAGCTCGCGCCTCCAGCTCCCTGACTCGCCTTCACATTGTTAGTTCCCTACGATGGCTGCAAGGCTACACCACGACCATTGTGATTGGCGCTGTCCCGATCAGCGCGGTGAGGTTTCAGTTCCTCGTGGTCTGTTTTGTTGTCACGTTCATCGGTACCGTTATCTCCAGACAGTTCACTGTTAATCGCTGTCGTGGCATCCTCTTCCTCTCCATTTATTTCCCCGTCCATTCTGCCGGTTGTTGCGGTAGTCTTGACCACGAGTCAAACAAAAATTATTCCGCCAGCCTCCCTGTGAATAAGACTGTCCTTACATTGCGTACGTGCGGGTTATTGCCATACCTAAGGGGTGGTCTGCTGCCTGTAGCGGTGTGGTCGGTATACTGCGGTCTTCGGTCGAGAGGGATCTGCCTGTCTTGATCACTATTATTCTGCATCCTCTGCAGGCGATCAATCTGGCCATAGGCTAGGTGGTCTTCTCTGAAGGTGGACAGGTCCTCTGGGTGCCTCCCCATCCAGTGAGACTGATAATAATTATAAGGGAGCTGCCTTAAAATCATTACCACAAACTCCGTCTTACGAGGGCGGGTCTAAATACTTCGACTTAACGTACATTTCAGCTAGATGATTTTCAAGCTTTTTGCCCTTGCCTGGGACAAATCTCTCACTGTGCAATTGCACCCTCAGATTACCCTGAATCTTTTTGCTCCAAAAATGATCTGTACATTTTTCTTTAAATTCACTGTAGATGTGAACTGTGGATTTATTCATCTCCCGCCAATAATATGCAGTGTTCCTGAAACTTAAGGAAAGGCAGCGCAGCATATTCGCATCTGGTAGTCCGAACACACTGGCATATTCTTCAGACCTCTTTAAAAAATTGATTGGGTTTTCTCCGTAGCGTCCTTCGAATTTTGGCACTTGTTCGACCCACAGATTTGACGGGTGATGCATAAATGTCCCCGCTGGGTAACTGGCCGTACAGGAGTGTGACTGCCGTTCCGCATTATTATCGGGTAGGGTTTGTAATACGGCTGTAGCTACTGATCGTCGGGGCTGTTCTACACTGGGCTCTCCCCTTACACTTAGGTCTCCTGCAGAAACTGTCATACCGTCCACTGTACTTCTCAGGTTTCCCACCTCTGTTTCTACATGGCTTAGGTTATCCGCCAACTTATTCATTCGCTTCTCGGACTGCTTTTCAACACCGCTGCGGGCTCTCTCAAATGGAGAAAAACAGTGCTCCACATGCTGACCTAAAGAACGCAAATCTGCTTCCACTTGTCCTCTAACTTGTTCCGTAATTTGCGCCAGATCTGTATGCTTTACCACATTGTCAGATAGGCTGTCCATACGGGAAGAATTGAGGTTAATGGCCCTGCGGCCTATTAGTCGCCCTGGAAACCTCTTCCTGTACTTCTGTTCCGATTTCTTCCTGCAAACCAAATAGTTCTGAAAAATCAGCCTTAAATTCTGTCTTGAGTTTCTCCTGGTCATTTTCGATATGCTGAATAATGTCAGCTTTCTGCTCCAACATGCTAGTTTTAATTTGTTCGGCCAGGCTATCTTTTTGTTCAGCCATGCTAACTTTATGTTCATCCAAGCTAGCCTGGAGTCGTAGCAGTAGTGTCATAATACGGTCAGATCGGCAATCGGTATTATGTACAGCTGCGGATGCTGCTTGAAACTTCTCCGCACTAGGTAATGAGCTGGTTTCGTCATTCCTTCCGTCCACGAACACTGTTAATACACTTTCTCCTGTTCCTTGCCGTGCAGTTGTCTCTGTTACGTTACTGGTATCCATTATCGTAACTTTGTACTTGTTTTTCCTATAGTCAATGGGCGCAGTATCACGTAGGTTATAGCCTGTTCGAGTAGACATACACATAAGCTGTGTGGCTTCTCCTTTCTTTTGAAAACAAAGCACCTTTTCAAACCCCGCTACATTTTCCAGTATTCTCGCCCCGCGTTTTTGGCGCTACTGTAAGAAATACAGTGTGGGGGAAAACTTAGAGAGAGAGATATATATAGTTTATTTATGCCCACGTAGGAGTATTAGCCCCTGTAAGAAAACGGGTGAACACAGCCCTGGTTTTCTAGTCAAATATGACAGAACAGAACAGGCAGAACTAAATGCAACGACCTGGGAGAAATCCATACCAATAAAATTAACATCAAACATTAGCCAACTGGCGGTTAATTTGCATACCGCAAACCATCGTCGAAGTTGCTAGAATTAACCACCAACAGAATTTCAATTACCTGGATAACCCTGCTCACAATCAGCTTCTGTGAAGCCCCCTGCATAGCTATACAACACTACAAACACACGGGAAGACATAGGAACCAACTATGTATTTATTTAAAGAAATGAAAGGTTTCCAATTTTTAAGCAATAATTTAATGTGGAAAAAATCATAGAAATATATTGCCTGAAAAGTTTCATTCCTTAGCAGTGTTAAAAATGCAAAGTATATGCACGCAGCAGCTGGACTAGGTCTATAAAGATATCTCTCATTATGCCTGCTACAAATGCCAATTAAGTGATTAGAGTATTTGAAAGTAAAAAAAAAAAATTATCTAGACATCTTGAATGTTGCACACACTTTCAGTTCAAAATAGAAGTCGCTTATGTTCTCACACTTGGCCGTTACAATAAATTACGTGCCTGTATAATTACATATATAAAATGCTCCTGGCTAGCACAGTTTATGTTGGTAGAAAAACAGATACTTATTTAAATCTCAGGCACTTTGTGACGACTGAAAAATGCTGGGAAATGATGCTGATTACTTTAAAAGTTTATTAAACACACTCATGTACGTGTAACGGTCACTGTACATTAAGGTGGGATCATACCTTATATAAATGTAGAGTTTCTCACACTTGTTTTATATGTAGACATGTTCTGACGGTAGTAACATGTACCGCTGGCTTATCACTCAAATTGTAATATACTTATTTGGGTCTAATTATCCTTAAAATATTTAGTTAATACTTTTAACGTAGAACGAAGGCCTCACTGGCCTGCTGCCGTTGTTACCCACTTAATTCAAGATGGAGTATGGAACATTCCGTCACCATCCATTATCGGCAGTAGTTAAATATTCAAATTAATACAGAGTACATAGGGCTTAACCCAGGGTGTTTTCCAATACTGTGACGATTCAAAAGGTGCGCCTAAATGTTGCCAACTTGCACACAATTAACAAGTTACTTGAAACCTGATAAAACAAAATAAAATTTCAACAATTCACATATGGAAAATTTGTATTTCAGCTGCTGCGTGTACTTAAATATTACGTCGAATTAAGAAAATAAAATGATATAACAATATTACATGTGAAACAAATTACAATCATAATATTTGTTTACAAAATAAACGTGCGTGTACTAGTAATATAAATTTGCATGCTGACTTCAAATGTGTTGAAATGCAAATCGTCCGTGTTGGATAATCAGACGTTACAATATAAATAATTTTCGTAGAGCCTGATATTGAAACAAAAAAACTCAAGGGCATGGAACACATGTCAATACAGTATGTACGTATACACACAATTACGTACTTAACACAAATACGTACATACTGGGTGGCCATAAAGTCTTTGCCTAATTACAAAAAATTATTACACAGAATCTATTGAAGTTAAGAGATGTGCCGTTTGCGTCAAAAGAAAGAGTTTTTTTTTTTTTGTGTTGCAGATAGACTCGGCAAAGAGAGCATCGCTGTTCCATAACATGACGTCGCCACAAGAGAAATCCCAGTGTGTCGTGTGGTTTCACGAGACTCAGTCACAGGTTATTGCGCAGTGGAAATTCCGGTTGGAATATGGACGACCGACCACCACCTGATAGGAGATGCATCGTTTCGTGGCGTACACAATTTAATGAGACCGGCACAGTGTGTGACCGTCCGCGAACAGGGCGGCCATCCGTCAGTGAAGCACATGTTGAAGCTGCGCAAGAAACGTCCAGGCTGGGAACACACGGCGAGCTCCACGGGCCGGGCCCGTCCCGTCCACTTTTGATGATACATGGAGAGGCATTGGCGGGCACGAGCCGGACCCGTCATGGTGCAAGGCTAAAACAGGCCTGGACGAGCGCCGTGTGTTCCCGGCCTCAGCTGAAGCCCTACCAAGTCCACACGTCGTGTATCTCGGGAACTAGGAATACCCCCCGATCGACAGTGCAGAAACATTTTGCACAAGTGACTGAAGTTGCATGCGTATGAAGTCCAGATATTGCAGGCTTTACACGAAGACGACAGATTACGTCGTGCAGCTTTCGGAACGGGTCGATGCCGATAATGCGTACCTCGAACGTGTGTGTTTTTCCGACGAGGTTACCTTCCACGTCTGTAGCAAAGTCAAAAGGAGAATATGGGGTTCACAGATTCCCCATAGTGTCATGGAGCATGCGAGAGATTCTCCCTAATTGTATGTTTGGAGCGGTTTTGATGCACAATACGGTCATTGGTCCATTCTTTTTGTAGTCCATATCGTTTGGACATTCTACGGGCAACACACGGCGTCCATGTTTAAGTTTGTTGAATCAATTGTGTGTGAACTTTAATTTTTATTCTTTCTTTTGCCGCAAACAGCACATCTTTAACTGCAACAGTTTTTGTAATTAGGCAAAGACTTTATGGCCACCCTGTATAAACACAACTACACATTCCTACATATGCTTAAAACATGTTCAACGTTCCGTTCACGTTAAGTATCGGATAAACATTTCTCTCGTTATCAACCTGTAAAGTTACGTAGTTGGCATACCTGACGATTGACCTTTGAGAAGTCATCCTTTTGATTCTTTCAAGTGTCTCTATAGGACAGTTTTGAGGAAAAAGAGAAAGGAAAGATTAGATACCTCTGCGATTCCCCACTGTTATCCATCGAATGCAACTTTAAAATTAATTCAACTCTTAAAAAATAACTACTTCAATTTAATTTCATCGAGAAGGCAGATTATTTCCAACTCTTAATGACTGCCATAGAGTATTGACAATAAACACCGACAGTCCAAACAAATGAGTATTTCTTTTCTCTATAAAGAAATTGGAAAGAAATCAGTAATTTTTTTTCTTCGTAACACGCCGCAGGAGAGTAGAATGTGGCAACAGAAGATTGCAGATGAGACTACTGGACTAATATATACATGTAGGCCTATATCTAGGGCCACCTGTTTTTCGCGAAATGATTTACTCAGAGGTTAGACTTCAATATCCTATGTGCACACTTGCAGTCTTCATCTGACTATTGGCTGCTTGTCTTTGAGTGAGGACTGTGTATTTATGAATGAGCCAGTCAGAATTAAGTTTCTTCGATACTGACCGTCCGTGATTCGCGACCAGACAGATAAGACGCGTAACTATTCAAGTGATCCAATCACGAAAGTGGTTCTGAACTGAAGTGTATTGGAACACAGCTTGTCCTGAAATATTTTCGCGAAAAACAGATGCTCCTACCTATATTTAATCAGTAACAGACACGAGCTAAAACCCAATCCCAGAACTGAGTTCGGACAATAGTGGGCCCCGGCGGTTGTCCTGCTCACCTCCCACCAAGGCGAACCGGGTTCAATCCCCGGCTGGGGCATTCCCGAATTTTCGCATGTGGGAATCGTGCCGGACGATGCCGTTGGTCGGCGGGTTTTATCGGGGATCTACCGTTTTCCCCGCCCTTTCATTCCGCCGTTGCTCCTTACTTCTATCACCCTCATCGGCTCTCAAGACTTCGCTGTTGAGAGCCGCCGAAATCTCTTCACTCACTCAGACAATAGTCTCGGCATAGTTCAGAGCAGATCAACGCACGCAAGTTTAAGGGAAACTATTCTCCAGTAAGAAATAAAATTAATAAGAATAAGCATATGAAACTTGATAACTACTACACAAAAAATCGTACAAGACGCCCATATTCTACATGAAGGCTTGGAAACAAAGAAGTCACATGGGCAAGACGAACTGGAATGCCTGCGTTTCGTCACGTAGGTTGAAGTATGGTACATCACAGGGCAATAACTAAAATTTCATTGCCTGACTATATGTAGCTAGGTTTTGTTAAATCGTTAAGTGTCGTGTTATGAAAACGTACCCTCCAATTAATCTTTATTTTTAAAATAATGATTACTTTGATATGGGAGTTGTAATAAAACATGTACTCTAAGAGTCGAATTAAGAGAGAGTTCTTTTCGCAAGGAAATATACTGCAAACACAATTAAAACGCTCAAACACTGCACACTTTAACAGGCAAACTACTTGACAGTTCGTAGGCCATCAATTTAAGTTAAACTGAAGTCCGCAGGTGCTCGGAAGCCGATATAGAAAAAACATAGTAAAGGTCATGCTAGCAATGGTGTAAATCTAACGTATCACCGAAGGTCTCCCAAAAGGAATTAACCCATGTCAACAACTTTTTAAAATAAATAATTACTCTATGCCATTTAAATATAACGCTATTGGACGTGCTTCGAGCATGGCCCGTCTTGTATATGTTTAGCTCCAGGATTTATATATTTGCACAGGGTTGACGTAGTTCGCTGCTTTAAAGAGGGGTTGTTACATTGATTGATCGATAAATGTGTTTATTGGACATTAAACATGGAATAGGAATACAATAAATAAACAGTAAGGTAACAAAACATCCCAGCCAGAATGGCTGTTCCAGGTTTACATAACTGCTAAAGGCCAAAACCGTAGAGACTTATGAAACAGAGAAAATCTAAGTGAACCGGGGGGGGGGGGGAATCGACCAAAACCCCTATGGACAACCCCTCTGCCATTCCGCTCTAGGTTGAATGCCGTCCACAATTAATATTTTCATTCCAAACTGGAAACGAGTAAATTTACTAAGATATTTCCGTGAATTTATTTGATTTACGGCGTGGATGCAGTGAAGGACTTCACTGCTATCATCCATGAGTACATTTCGGACTCTCAATTTCTGTTGTATTTATCCAAGTAGCTATTCGCATGCTCTACGGGAGAGCTACACAATATTGAGGTAATCTTCATTCTTCTGGTATTCGCCAAATTCTGCGATTATAAAACTTTAAAGATGACATTCACTTTATCTTACAAGGTTTCTATTTAATTTTAAGGCCCACAGAAATCAGTCCGTAAAAGAATTCAGGTTCTGAATATCATCTGAAAAACTTCGTTAGTAGCTAAGCTGGCGTCCCCCTTTCAAAAAACACAAAGAATATTAGACTATCACTATTAAGAAAGTTGCATCCAAAACTGAACTTAACACAGCAAAATATAAGCCATGTACTCTCTTCAGTATTAATTGTCTCGTTACAGCGATTTGCCAACTTCACACAAATACATCTTGTTTGTACAATATTTGCGTGTAAAGGTTTTCCTTACGTTGTAAATTTGTATGTTTAATTACGTCGGAAAAACCGTTCGGACAAGTAACTTGGTAAAAATGTTTTATTGCCAGTTGGAAAAAATTAAAAATTGAGATTTTAGGTAGCCTAAGTATAATTACATGACGATGTATTTACACAACTACCAATTTTTGCAGAGTAGCAAAGTATTTACGTTTCCCCTTACCTAGGTGAAAATTCCTTGTCATTTCCCTGTTACCCGAAATTCCCTGACTTTTCCCTGTGGCTGAACACCTTGCTATCACATTACCGGTATCTGTAGTACTTTCGCCAGGAAGATGGAAGAGGACGGGATGTGTGGCCTGTGAACACGGTACTGGGGGGGGGGGGGGGGTTAGTTGTGGTGACGGGCGCAGGGGGGGGGGGGGGTTAGTTGTGGTGACGGGCGCAGAGCCATCGATCGACCAAACATCCGCGACACTCCGCAGACCCTGGTGCAGGCGGCGCTGGGCAGCGTCCGTTCTAGCCGACATACAGTAGCAACACAGACCCCGAGGCACAGGCTGTTCACGGTAAATTGGATACTTTTTTTAGGCCCTCCCAGCAGGCACAATAACCATAAAATTATATTTTAATGGAAGCTCAAACCTTAATTCGTGACAGCTACACTCCATTCACGATTACTTTACACTTTTCTGAAGTACTGCCGAAGTTCTACTTCCACGATATTCCTCCGCCTCATACAAAGAAAGCTTATAAAATTACACCAGAGAGTCAACGCACCGCACTCAGTGCAATAATATTTCGCATAAGAACTATTTCTTACTAGGCATTACCAACAAACCCATTTTCTCCCTGTCTATTCATGTTAGCGCTAGAAGAAATATTATACTCGTAGATAAAATATAAGTAAAAGTTCAAATTTAACAAAAATAAGGTACTTTTCTGTTAACCCAAGAATATAATGCTTGTGATACATGAAATATTTAGGGAGAAACCAAACACATCATCATACTCCGGGCGTTTTTTCAAACGTTGATTCAAGACTTACTTTCTTAAATCACTACTGACATTACTGGCAGCATGCTGGCCGGTGTGTAGTTATGTTTACTCATGTAGCTACGAGCAGGGATTTTTTTTTTTTAAAGTTAAATATAAAAGTTATCAGTTAGAGACCTAGCTACACACAAGTTTGTTTGACGAAATTCAAAGAGAACTGAGCATAGCGTACACCCTCACGGAAAAAACCAGCCGCCTAATTCATCGTCCATCAGGATAATAGCAAGACAAATATTCCATTTCGTGATTCCCGTTGACCCAACATGATACGCGGACACGAGAAAATATATCGAGGCAAATAGGAAACAGAGGCCATAAATTTACACCAGATTGGAGGTGAGGAAAATGACTGACAAAGATAATGATGTATTTAAATATAAATGTTCCGGCAATGATTACCGAGCTAAGTTGGCTCTTAAGTAAAAGGAAAAACAAATTGCTGGAAAGAAAAAAATTTATACGTTTGATAAGCCTGATTCTATGAAACGTTAACAGTTACTACTAGTCTACTATTGCTGTAATTGTTTAAAGGAGGCAGCTGTAAGTGGTCACTGACCTTCTCATTATCAAATGCAAATGTACAGTACGCCACTTAAACTGCAGTTACAACAATTCTGTCTCTTCTACTGTCTACACGGATTGTAAGTGTAGTATTAGGGCTGGTAAAACTACTATCATCACGTTAACGATGGAGTTGGAGAACGGTAGAGAACAACAAAAATCTGGTAAAGTTCGGAAGTGTACTAAACCAATGAAAGTATGAATAACAGTATATGGCACGCTATGACGTCATCGAAGCTGTATTTTCGTCCATGGCCATATTGCGACACCCAAATCACTGAAAATGCAGAGGCAGGTTTGCATATTTAATGCATGTAAAACGTAGAAGTTTTTAAACGAATAAACTAATGAAGCTAAAATTTCGGGCTAAATATCAAAATTCTCTGATACAACAGTGCCAATTTAAGTGTGACAGGTTGTGGGCGTTCCCCAGTTAAAAATTCTGTCGTATGCTATTCCTGCATAAACAGGCCTCGTCGAGTATTTTCCGTGGGAAGAAACAGCGCAGTGTACAAATACTCTGAAGTTGCGATATAACAAAGAAAACTACCCATTAAACACCCCTCGACGTCTACGAGGCACAGAAAGCCTGACGCCAAGTGCTATTATCTCTAAACTGTTAGAGGCTGCCCCTAGTACACCAGCCTTTTCAACACACTCGGCACACAAGCGCTTGCCTCTGCGCCCTCTGGCGGCAAAGGCAGGGCCGCGACCCCCGGCGGGGAAAGTAGCAGTGGCGGGTCCGAGCAGCCCGGGAAAGGTCACGAGGTCAGCCATGTCGTGTGGGCAACCAATCACCAACACCACACCCGCATATGCCTCCTCTCCTGCCCGTGGCACGATATTCTGATGCGGCGCCCAACTACAAATAGCACTTCAAGAAACATTGCACTTGTTTGGCTCATTTCTCAACCGAAACTCTTAGGCGCGTTCTACAATACGCACGCGGATAACCTACGGATACACGTAAGTAGCCTCGGCAACTCCCAACTCTTGCGTGTCCGTGAATCCGTGTAGCCAATGGGAATCGAGTATTTGGTTTGTTGATATTCCTTTTCGTGGCCACTTTGGTACACACGGCAACTAGTGCTTCGATTTGGTGCGGTGATTATCATTTATGTTTTAATAAGTGCACATGGTTAGGCAGTAGTATTTACGTATTTTTAAACACTGTAAAAATATACCAAATGAGATGTGTATATTAAGAAACCTATATCAATAATTTGCAACAGTTGAGTATTTTTGATTTCGTAAGTTGCAAGACCGTATGTGTTTTCGTATTGCAGAATGGTTAGAATTCATCCCTAGTCGTTGGCTTGTTCCGCTTGCGTTTCCGAATCCGTTTTCTTCCGTATCCATGCATTGTAGAACAGGCCTTAGTTTTTTTTTTTTTAACGTAGAAGTATATAGAAAAGGGTGTCTTCGAAATATTTTTAAAAAATAAAAAATTCAGGTGTAGATATTTTAAAACAATTCAGAGACCTGGTATATACATTTATAGTTTATTAAGCCATAAAATTACGCGCAGACAACTCGCAAGCCATATGAGCAACTCTATAAGCTTTTACATTGTTTTCCTTGCTTCAAAATTTATTGTGGCCGCAAAATTTTTTTCGTGGAGTGGGGGGGGGGGGGATATGAGATTTTTTACGTAGATGCAGCATACTCCTCTGGATGCGTGTTTGATGATGTTGGAGAAACATGATGCGAGTGGCACAAGACGAATGCGACAACCGATAATTGTTTCTGTGTTGATGTCCTCGAACATTACATCCGCGGACATGTCCGCCATAGCACACGTAGAAATTTTCCGTGTTGCCTCGCTCTTCGATTTCTCAGAGATTTAAATTATTACAAAAAACTATTCAGGTAAGGAAAATGCCTCTATAGCCTGAACTATCAACACAATATCGTCAAAATTAACTAAAATTTTAATTTTAAATTATACATAAATTATATTTATGCACACGGCACTGATCTGGCTCACAGTCTTTTAGCATGCAAAAAGGGGACCGAAGCAGTGATATGACATTTTATGGTGTTATAATGAAAAGGCTACAATAAAATCTCTCGGCCAGAATGTTAATGCCTAAGATAACGCGACACCGCCCGTTTTACGAATCTCGGGAGAAAATATTAATTACAAAAACAATGGAGACATTTGGCGATGTCTTCGTGAAACGTTTAAGTCTCTTTGCGCAATCGGCCCTGCATCAGAAGGTTCTAGTTTATTTCCATTCCTTTTTCGCGGCAAAGCCGGGGCTCTTTCATCAGTTACTTTACTGGAGAATTTCACTGTTTAAATCAGATAACAGCACCTGGCTTATTCAACGGTCACGTTAAACGATGAATTAGTTAAAATATGCCAGTTTCCCCATCACTTTTTGATTCAGTAACATTTTCCACCGATCCATCAAGCATATCAAGCATTTCATTCGCTGTTTTTCAGTGATTTTTTTTTGTGTAACGAATCAGTTAAATATGTACGAAATGAAATAACGCATAAACAGATATAACCAATATTTTTCTTTCCAAATACTACTTCAGTCTTTTACCATTTTATGAGGCAACATGAACATTCATTCAATCATTCAGTCTTTACGTCTTTCATTTCGTTCGTTTTCACGTAATCATAACGCTCGGTTTGGCGGTTGAAAAGCATTAAATGTGGTGAAATGAGTGCATTCATACGTACTATTTGTTTTAATAATCCTAATGTACCGATTAATCTAAAAACTAAAAGAAAGGACATACAAATAAGAGCTATACGTTTTCGATAAAGCAATAAAACTCACAGATTTTCCTTTCGTAGTCAACGTTGCCTTGGTAAGCTCGATTGGTAAGGAAACTGTGTAGAAGCGGGACGATGTGGGTTAAAATCCTGGACGCTGCAAATTGTGTGTTTTTTTTTTTTTTTATAAATATTATATGTAAACAGTGACTATCGGAAATAAGTTTATTTCTCGTGATAATTTAGCTAAATTCAATAAACACCAGCGGCTTTCCACCGATTCTAAGTGAAGCGATTTTTAACCGATTCCAATTTACTTGATTATGGGGAACGAGAGTCAGGTGTCTTTTTTGTCAATGAACCAGAAGGGAGGAGTAGAAGCCGTTCCCAAACTAGTGGCGCATTCCAATACTCACAGATTTTACTGACCAGTTGTATCAGTAAGGCCAGCTGCTGTTCCGATTCGACTGGCGAGCACTGAAGATCACGGGCCCTCGTTTCCGCTCGCCGCTGGCTGCCACCCATACTCTAAGATGAGGTATAAATACGTTCCAGACGTTTTGCAGCTAGCAGATCCCACCCTTCCGCCACTAGTGTTTTCATCTCCAATGACAACGAGCGTGTATCCACACACTCTTGTTTCCTGAAGCATGTCTATTTAATGCATGCAATGATTTTAAGTCATTTCCTGTCGAGAGGATTTTTACTGCTTGTCCCGGTTTTTCCCTCTCTCTTCTTAGTTACGGGTTAACTATAGGCACACTTAGGGAAGTAGTCATGGCCCCAAACTGTGGGCCATGGCTACCCAATCCCTCTCTTCCGCGATGCATGTTTCCTTCCCTTGTAGGAGTAAGGGGTTCGCCCCTAGACGCGATTAGATCCCGTTCCTACATCGGACGTACATTTAACACTTAGAATTAGGATAGGTTACGAAAAAACGCAGTTATCAGATGTCATAGTGAAAACTAGGCACAGACATACTAGACAACTCGTAAAATGTAATTTTTCTATAATCCTACATTGTCAGTAATTACTTTTTAATCGGAAATTATGAAACGAAAACGAATAATTTCTTAAAAAGAGGTGAATCCCACCCGCCCAAACCTCTTCACTCATCGTTTTGCCTATTCGCGTAGACAGGGGATTGGGTCGAGCCAAGGCGCCTCTGCACCAATCCAAATTACTGTTACATAGGGTGGTTAGGGCCTCACAAGGGCCCGGACTACCCCCGCTCTGAGCTCCGGCAATGATTGATAAGAGGCGACGGTACAGTGTTACGCGCAGCAACAGGCGTACTATACGCTGTTCGTGGTTAAATGAGCACATATTTAAGCCCTGCTTAAGATCTACTTGTGTGTACGTTGTGTATTCTTCCACCTTATCTAAAATGAACATTGCAATGTCCCTCATAACTTTATTCACGTGTCGGTAAAGCGAAACTCCGAAATTATTACAAAAGTAAATATTTTACAAAGCTTTTCATTTCCATGTGTCGATGCATAAAGAAATACAGAAAACGAAAGAAACAATTTAAGTTGTCAAAAATGTTAACCTAACACTTTTTATTCGACGTTGAGATATGGGACTATTTTCCACCCATCGTTACCAACTTTACTGGGCGTACGTCACTTAATGTGTCCGTTTAAATATATGAAGGCACGGAGCAGTGACGTTTTTCTAAAGTTGATTTCAAAAGTGCTCACTTTATCGTGACTAGTCTTTACCTTGATTGCGGGAGCACAAACATATTGCGAAGAAGTGGAACGAAGCATTGAGCGCTTCTAAACAAACCCCGCAAGGCAGACCGCCAGATATTACGGCTGGAAACCCGGCGAACGAGGTCTTTGTTCTCGAGACACTGCACCAGCATGGCGTCCAGAGATGGGGGCGTGCCGTCCACCGACATTCATCTAGTCTTCAGCCTACATCATGGACACGGTGAAGTCGAACCATAGAAAACTAGTCAGAGTGGCTTTTATATACATAAGTAATTTGACAACAAATAATAATAATAATATCTCATTATCATCATCACTTGTGGTCTGCCCAGAGGCATGTTTTCACGAGTTATCTCTCCATGCTCTCCTGTCATCTGCCAACCTCTTCAGGTTCATATACTTTCCGCTTCCCTTGATGTCATCTATCAACTTGTATCTTCTCCTTCCTTTCAATCTTTTTCCACAAACTATTCCTTCCATAGCGTCTGTTAGCAAGCACTCCCGTCTCAACGAGTGTCCCATCCAGTGCTTCTTCCTTTCTCTTATGACTTTCAGCAGTTTTCTCCTCTCATCAACTCTTTCCAGCACTTCTTCATTACTCACTCTTTCCACCCAGCTTATCCTCTCCATTCCCCTCCACATCCACATCTCAAACGCTTCTAGCCTTTTTTCGTCCTCACGTCTCAGTGTCTAAGTCTCTGCCCCATAGAGTGCCACACTCCATACTAAACACTTGCCAAGTCTTTTCCTCAGTGCTTTCTATAGTTTTCCGCATAGCAATCTCCTCTTCCTATTCAACGCTTCCTTCGCTACCGCAATACGAGTCTTCACCTCCTGATAACATTTCAAGTCCTCAGTTATCGTACTTCCTAGGTATTTGAATGCTCTTACTTGGCTGATATTAACTTGTCCTGTCTTAAAATTTGCCGGTTGCCTTCCTTTACTGCATACCACACTCTTTGTTTTTGATGTATTGATTCTCATTCCATACTCCTCAAGTTTCATTCAGATTTTTTAGCATTTTAGTTATAGTTTTCTCACTTTCTGCTAATAAAACAATATCATCGGCAAATCTTATATATTCTATTCTCTTCCCGCCAATACGTACTCCTCTTCTTCGATCTAAGCATTTCCCAATAATCTCCTCCAGGTATAAATTGAACAACAAGGGTGAAAGGCAGCAGCCTTGTCTAACGCTCCTCCCAATGCTGCTTTCTGCCGACATTTCAGTTTCAATTTTTATTATTACTTTCTGTTGTAAATATAGATTCTGTACTAGTATTCTCTCCTTCCAATCTACTCCTTTCCTCTTCAAGATGTCCATCAGCTTGTTCCATTATACTCTGTCGAAAGCTTTTTCCATGTCAATAAAGACAGCATAAATTCATCTACCTTTCTCAATATATCTTTCCCTTATGATTATTAACAGGCCTATAGCATCTCTTGTTCCTTTTCCACTTCTAAATCCAAACTGTTCCTCTCCAGTCCATCTATCTAACTTCTCATATAGCCTTCTATTCAACACTCTTGACAATATTTTAGCTGTATGAGAAATTAGACTAATATTCCTATGCTCTTCACATTTATTGGTATTCTTTTTTTTTTTTCAATTGGTATCATTACCGTTGCGAGAAAGTCATCCGGCCATTCCCCTTTGTCATATATCTCATTACATAGGTAGACTATCTCCCTCCTTCCCCTGTTTCCTAAACTCGTCAACACCTCTGCTGGCAAATTATTGATTCCACGCGCCTTTCGATTCTTCATATCTCCTTCAGTGCCTTTTCTACTTCTGCTTCCAAGATGCCGTACCCCTTTCTAACCTCTAGCACCTGTGCCTCCTCTTCAATTATACTTTCACTTGGTCTTTCATCCGCCTTATACAGACATTCTATATATTCTTGCCATCTAGTCAACACCTCATGTGGTTCTTTGGCTAATGTGCCATCAACTTTTTCTATTTCCATGTTAAACTTCCTTCTTTTGCCTTCAAATGCTATCTCCCTAGCCATTCTGTACATCATTTCATACTTTCCCTCTTTCTCCATTTTCTCTATTTTATCACATTTCTCTTTCATACATCTTTCTCTTGCTTGTTCAGTTTCTCTTCTTAATTCATTATTCAGATTCCTATACCTCTTTCTTCCTTCTTCATTTCCCGTATTCTTCCACTTTCTTCGTTCTTCCATCTTTTTCAACACGTTTTCCGCTATCCATTCTTTCCTGATACTTTTGGACTCTTATTCCTAGAACTTCTTTGGTAGATGTCATGAGTCTTTCCATCATTTTTATCCATTTTTCATCTCTGCCTCTTTGGTATTTTTCCATAGACCTGTCTTCCAGCTCCGAAGCCTTACTTGCCTCCTTGAGTGTCTCCAAGTTGAATCTTTCCCTTGCTTTACCTCTTTCCACTTTCTTCAACTTTACTTGTATTTCTCCCACTACAAGATTGTGATCTCAATTTAGGTCTGCTCCTGGGTAAGCTTTGGCATTCTTCAGGCAGTTCCTATACCTTTTTTGTATCAGGATGTAGTCCAGCTGGTACCTTTCTCTATTCAAACTAGAGACCCATGTATAACGTCTCCTTTTGTTGTTTTCAAATAAGGTGTTCCCCGTAGTATTCTTCCACCTCTTCATCTCTATGTTGGCTAGTTGGCTTATATACCTATATTAACATCACGTCTTTCGAAATACCGTGCCGCCGTACCATTATCAATATATTGCATCTTCAATAACTTATTTTTCAGTTTTTTCCCTATCAGTATCCCCACACCATTTCACCACTCTTATCTTCTCCTGAGTAGAAAAGCTTATAATCTCCACTTTCTATCTCCCCGTTCCCTCCCCATCTTATTTCACACATGCCAAGTGCATCTAATCTGTTCTTTTTCATCTTCTGTTATGCATTTTCTAGCTTTCCTGCTTGCAATACCGTGCATACATTCCATGTTCCAATCCTTATCTTGCCTTCATTTTTTCTTCTCTTCTTTCTTTCATTGGTATTTCCTGTCAATGTATTCCCTTCCCGGAGATCCATGTGAAGGGAAGCAGGGAAGCTTTACCTCCTGATTCTTTTACACAGAGAGCCATGCCATGTACTACTTGGGAAATACAATGTTGTAGTATCCCGTTACTTTCCACACAGGCAGTAGGTTGCCCAGCCTAATATCAGCAACTCAATATGAGTCGGACGCTGTTTGTGAATAGTGTTATTTCACGATGAGATGGTTGTCTTGTAACCACTACAACGTCTATGGTTTTCCACATGGAAATTAAAAATATATAAAACACATTAAAATTGGTTAAAAAAAAAAGGGCCGATTTGTATAAAATCCAACATTTCAGCCACTGCAAAAACACTTCACATTAATAATTCATCAAATTCAATTTATACCGAGTAAGTTTAATGAGAGCTCCTCTGATTTAATTAGTACCTAATATTTTGTAACGAGATGTAATTGATGATGATTTCAATACAGGTACGATAAAGAGTTTAAAGCGCTTTTCACAATACTGGGACGCGATGCGTTTGACGCCGACGTTCGCCGACCGATTCCGTTTGTGGTTTCACAATAATGCGACAGTTTGTCGGCAAAGGGTGCTATGCTGCCAGCCGTTCTCACGAAAGATATACGAAAAATTGGTATGTCGGAACGAAAACAGAAAAATAAATAAAGATTTAAAAAAAATAAGGCAATACTACGAAATAATACACAGGAAGTTTGCTTTGCGCCAAATGCGTATTTGTTTTCAAAGCACACTACTTTTATTTTTGTCGTCAAGTGCTCTACGTAAATAACAATTCTTCTTCTTCTTATCTGTCGCCGACCGCCGCCGTCAACGCAGATGCATGAACTTCATGCAGAACTGTCGGTCGGCGTCAACAGGCTGCTTTATTCTGATTGGCTAGAGTTCATCGCAATGCATCGCAACGTAATGGATCGCAGTATTGTTAAAAGCGCTTAAGAGGGCACGTGACATAAATCAATGCTTTTGAGGTTTATCGTATTTTACAAACTTTATGGAACCCGATAGAGAAAACAAAGAAAGGAAACCATACAGCATAGTTTTTACTAACTACGAGAGCAAATATTTTACCTGAGTGACGTTATTCTGCCGAGAGATTTCTAACGCCGTCAATTTTTGTGTGTTTTCGTGGCGCAAGACATTATGCGAAACTGATACAGTAATAGTGCAAAATACTTGGTCGTTAAGTTGGCAAAACCTATTATCTAAGACTGCCATTCTTAATTTTTTCTATGTTGGCTTTCAAAAACCAGTAAACATTTATGTATTTAGTGTTAATTTTTGTCCCCCCCCCCTTTAAAGTGTCCACCTTTGAGTACGCCTAACCCTCAACATGTACGCTTAATATAAACTACAATTATCCACTGTAAAGTACCCTCTCTTATAAAAAACGTAACAACCAGCAGAGTGACAGGTCCATGGAGGTCTGTGTGCAGTGCGACACGGAACACGGGAAAGGAGCAGCTGATGAAGAAAGGTCACCTGTAGTGACGGGACAATTTAGTAGGGGGGGGGGGGGTTCGACACCCGTAGTGCTGACACGTCGCGAACCTGCGGCCCTTGTCCCGCGGAGCACTGCAGAGTGCACGTGCCGCCCACGTGTGTATAACAGAACACGTGCCGGCGACGACTGCTGCTGTATGGGACGTAGTTACCATCACTGCGCGACGAAAACATACCTTACTATAGGCTGTTCACGGATAAGTGAGCACTTCTTAAGGCCCTCCCAAAAGGCTATAACCACTAATATATGTATCTTATTGCAGCATCATCAGGCATTAAATTTTGAGGGTGGTGAAATGTATACACTGTGTTTATTCGTCACAAAGCAATGTTTATATTAAAAAGCAGCAGGAAGGTGGAATTAGAATGAAAGGAAAACTTAAGAAGGGCCTTAAAAAGTGCTCGATTTACCGTGAACAGCCTGTACGTACCTTCCACGACAACAAAAAAAAAAATTATTTTATAACTGTACCCAAACATTGTTCAACATGTGCGCATTGTATGTGATGCCATTTTCCTCGAATACAAACATCTACACTTTATATATTTTTTGGAAAATTTTCTGTAAAATACAAAATATTCTGTTTTGCTGCAGCCTTTAATTCTTATTAAGTTGTACAAATGAAAAAAATTTACAAAGTAAACTAACGCCGTGAGCTATTGCGCGGCTATATCGTAACCACCAAATAACAGGCCATATGTATATTTACAAATGTTAAATATAAAAACATTTTTGCAACTTTCTACTGCTCTACATTATGACTGGTTCGTGTCACTACAGGCTATTCACGTTAAAGTGAGTACTTTTGAAAGCCCTCTCATTTTAATAAATAGGCAATAAGTAATATTTTACTGGAGCTTTAGGCATTAACATCAAGAGTGGGGTGGAATATACACTGTGTATTACTTACATGCCAATATATATTTTAAAAATGTGGTTAAAGGATACAAAATGACTGAAGGAAAAAAAAAACTTTAAAAGTTATCACTTTACCGTGAACAGCCTATATCGCTGAACAAAAAGACTGAATCTCATGGGTTATAAGAAAAATACAGAACTGTGCCGGCTTAAGTTAAGTACATACAAGAAAAATATTACTTGTAACATTTGAAACCAAAAATTAAAGTGGGGAAACTGTTAAATCTACACAGTTTCTAATAAAAAAAGATTAAAATCAATTTTCATTTCACATACACCAGAGCAGCAATTTCTGTACAAATAATACACATTTATGTCAATGTTTATTTTCAACCGAGGCGGTGAGATACACAATATGCAGAAAGAAGACTCCAAGCAAGGCCTGAATCGACTATAGATACAGTTACGTCATAAATATTGAAAAAATGTAAATAAATCCTGCGTATAGACGCGTGAACTCCGCGCCTCAATTCTCTGTTTGTATATTTTTACGTGCGGAGATCTTCATCCAAGATGAAGAGTCTTCTTGTGCGTTGTAATGGAATTTTGGCGCGGGAAAAGCGCCTACAACGGTGTCACTCCGATCTCTGCAGCAGAGAATCTAAAGGTAAAGCTCACATATCTGGAGAATTTCAGGGCTGATTCTGAGGAAACAAAATTATTCACTCAAACATTACACTCCCTAAACAGTCTGATGGCTTAACTCTCGGCTTTACCCCTTCAGCAGAATTTCCTCGTTTTCGGGTCATAATTTATGATTAAAAGTAATTACTGGCAATGCACGATTACGGACAGTTTACATTTTACAAGGTGTTTAATATTTTTGTGCGTAAGTTTGTGTGTTATGTGCTCCTTGTAAAAAGTCAATCAAATATTTATATTTTTTTTTATCAATAAACTCTTGCCTTTTGGAAGTGAAAATTTGATATGAAAGCATTAAACAATTAGTAAATTGTAAATTTTCTATAATCAAACATTTTCAATAATACCTCTGAAACTGAAATCTGGACACGAAAACTACGAATGTCTGCAAACGGGAGAAGCTGGGCCTTTAGCCCGTGTTGCCTTAAACAGGGGACCGAGATGTGACTGTTTGACGTCAGCCAGCGAACAAATAACCTCTTCTCGAGTGAACACATATGAGAATTATAGCGTGGTTCCTTATCTTACAGAGAAACTGCAGCTGCGCTATTCCACGATCTGCAGTTGAAACGCGGAAAATTTTTATCGCTCGTCAAAATATTTTCTTCCCGACAAATGTTTGTCTACGTGTGGGCCCAAAATATTACGAATCAAACAAGGCTTTAATAAATTGCACCGAAACATAACAAATATGCCAATGATAACGAAAACAGGACGGTTTCTTAGTTTATATAAGTTGTTAAATCTACGCGATTCACCGACAGATCAAGTTAAGTTTTCAAACTTATCCCGTGAACAACCAATACATATCTGTAAGCATATAAACTAACACTTCCAATCTTGTGATCGATACATTCTTTTCAACTTTTTCTTTTCACATCAAACATCCGTTTATCACCCCATAAAACCGGCCGGCAATGGAAGATTGCTCTATTCAAAGGGATAATCAATAATTTTTAAGACTCCTACTTTATTTAACATCACTTTGTTGCGTCAAAATACGCTCTTGAATTCAAAGATAAACATTTTAACCGAATAGACTGTTTAACAAAATTTGAGTTTCGTTTCCAATTAAACACCCAAAGTTGTGAAATGACTTACATTGACGTGCAACTGAACGCATATCCATAGACTATAACATCATTCAGAGAAATTTGTATGATTTCGTGGTTTATGAAAGATCGTACTAAAACAGTGCCAGGTCCTGTAAAAAGTAACATAAATAAAAATACCATGGAGTTTACGCTACCTACGGTAGGTATAGACTGTTCACGGTAAAATGAGCACTTTTAAAAGCCCTGTTTAGTATCTACTTGTACGCACTTTGTATGTTCTTCCGCCTTATGTGAAATCAACATTGCCACGGGCCTCATCACTTTATTCATGCTTCGGTCAAGTGAAACTATGAAATTATTAGAAAAGTAAATATTGTACAAATTTGCTCATTTTTACACTTCGATGCATTAAAATTTACAGAAAGCGAAATAAATAATTCAGGTTATCACAAATGGTTACCCAACACTTTTTGTTCGAAGTTAATATATGGAACTACTTTACCCACCATCGTTGCCAACTTTACTGGAAACACGTAAGTCATTGAGCCCGTTAAAACATATGCAGAAAGGGGCAGTGACTTATCCCTAAGGTTGATTATAAAAGTGGTTTTCTTTATCGTGAACAGCCTTTATCAACTGTCTTACAAAGAGCATGAACAACCTAGCAGTTAGCTGCGAACCTCACGATGGCTAAGGAACTAGTTCAATGGTTCCAGCTGTTGTGACAAATACACATTGACCTGTGTGTGTAGGGCAGTGAAAGTAACGACTGTAAACTTGCTGAAAGGGAACATCCGGCTAGGCCAACAGGGGCGCCTCTTCACGCAGTAACCAGATCTTCCAAAAGAAGCCCTGCACGACAACGCCACGTGAATGATCTAGTACATACAGTGTACACTTTCACATCCTGTGCCCTTCCGCCTCCCGGCACAACGGGCCGTGGCACCAGGCGCTAGTGGGAGACTTCTGCCTGCTTCTGCGCATGACGGGGCCACGGTGGCTGAGCGAACCGGGTTCAATCCCCGGCCGGGTCACCGGATTTTCGCAAGTGGGAATCGTGCCGGACGACGCCGTTGGTCGACGGGTTTTCTCGGGGATCTCCCGTTTCCCCCGCCCCTTCATTCGGGCGCCGCTCCATATTCACTTCAATCACCCCATCGGCTCTCAAGACCTCGCTGTTAAAGAGCCGTCCAAATCTCTTCACTCACTCGTTCTGCGCATGACGCACCGTCGAGCCACAGACACTCCCCCATATACGGTAAAGTGCTTCAATTCGTTACACAGACTTTTACAATATAAAATATTACCAGAGTGTTGCGATATCAACAGTAACTGTCGGTACAGCAACACTCTGGTAATATTATATATCGAAAAAGTCTGCGTAACGAATTGAAGCACTTGACCGTATATGGAGGAGTGGCTGTGGCTCGACGATGGCGTCATACGCAGAAGCAAACAGAAGTCGTTGTCCACTATATGTATGTACATACATACATTTGTGTACATACATACATATAAAACCTATGGCAAAGTATAGGTCATTCACGGTAAAGTGAGCACTTTTGAGACCCTAGTAAAATTTTCCTTTCAGCCATTATTTTTTCCTTTAAACAACTATTAAAATAAATATTGTTATATAAGTAATAAACACAGTGTGTATATTCCACCACACTCGGAAGATAACGTCTAAGGCTAAAATAAGATATATTTATTGACTATTGTTCCAAATGAGACACGCAAAAACCCTTTAATTAAATAAACTAACTTATGGGATCAAGATTTTTATATGGAATATAAGCTGCACATCAACCTATTTTATGTGAAAAAAAAAATTATTGAATTGGTTTGTGAAATCGACCGAATTTTTCGATATAAACCTACGTACTACGCACGCCAATAATCGCTGTTCACATGCATGTTCGTAATACTGGCTCTCATACTGACCGATAGAATGCCAAAGTTATCAGAAAAAAGTTGTTCCCAGTATTATTGCTGTGCTGTATAATGCTCCCGTCAATACCAGGAGAAGCATTAGCAGCTAATCTTTCAGCACTATCTCCTCGCACAAGTGTAGAAATTAAGATGAGAAATCAGATGGGTTCTCTAAACTATAAAGTACAGTAACATCGCAACTAAGACGACACTTGCCTTCCACACGGTCCTGGCACAACTTGTACACGTGTAAGGAACAGTGTTGAGAACTAAGGCACATGTGTTATCTTGGGTAACTCTGGTTTACATGTGAACAGTAAACAATGACAGCACCGTAGTACGTGACTTATATTTGGTATAATACAGCAAACTGGAAGGCTGGCTATTCTCTACCCAGTCATCTCAACCTTCCCCCCCCCCCTTTTTTTTTGACCAAAAAAAATTTCCCTTGCCCAACAAACACTGCATTACTCATTCCTTTAAACAGACATAATGTAAACATGAGGTTTCAAACTAGTTGGGGTAAAAAAAAAAAAAAAAAAAAAAAACACTGCTCCACGCGCCGTGAATGTTTTTGGTATCAGCTCTCAGGGGGCTGCGGACTTCTAAAAAGCAATTGACTTTAGAACAGCGGCATTCACTACATAGGGTAAACGTAGTTATAGACTGTTCACTGTAAAGTGAGCACTTTTTAAGGCCCTCCAAACAGCCTTTAACCACTAATAAATGTATCTTATTGCAGCATTAGGCATTCAATTTTGAGGGTGGTGAAATGTACGCACTGTGTTTATTCGTCACAAAGTAATGTTGATATTAAAAAGCAGCAGAAAGATGGATATAGGAAGAAAGGGAACATTCAGAAAGGCCATAGAGAGTTCTCACTTTACCGTGAACTGCCTATACTAAATAAACTGCCTATGTGTGAAATTCGAACGTATTGACCGCAGCAGCACCTCAAAATCGGAACCCGATTGGCCTTGATTCGAAGCGAGCAGCTAGCCGCTGATTAACAGGGGCCCCTTGAAATGTCCTGATTGTGGAAATGTTAAAATCAACGGGTCCGCTTCTCCGCCTAGCGACTGTCCCATCCACTACCCATGTCAACATTGACACTTTCCTGCATTTTCTTCGGCAACGTTATCATGCACACAAGGGATTGTTGTTGTAAATTTCTACACACAGTATGTTTCTAAATTACACCGACCAACGCAAAAGCAGGTTAATCACCACGTATGTATGACACCTATGGTCTAAGCGAATCCTAAGGGCGGCACATACCTTTGAAGTTGGACCTGGAGCACTAGTTGGAACACTGTCTGTCTGAATAAAATCAAAAGTTAACTGTGACATGCGGGTTAATAATCAATTTTTTTAATGCCGAGCATGCAACAGCGTCATGGAGATTAAGTCGAAATAAGGGAAGTAACCATGATTACTTCCACAATATAATTTGATAACAGCGAAAGACAGGTGTTGTGATGGCTGTAGGCCTTTGTTACATTACACATTATCTAGGCTCTCAACGTTTTACCTTAAAAATGTTTCGTTATTATTTGTAATAAACTAGTGTATCGGGTCCAACTTCAAAGAATGTGGAATTTTCTTCGTGATTAACCTGCACCTGAAGTCGGCCTAATTTAGATATATGTATCTTGTATAATTATTTCAGTGATTAGATTTCATTGAATCGCCAGTGGATTCGCAGGTTTACAGATTATCGCGCCATTAGAGGCGTTAAATTACTAGTGCACTTTACCGATTCCACAGTGGGTAACAAATACACACCTGAATTTTCTGTTACGTCATTTTGGAGGTGGCAACTGCGCTGTAACCTGATAACATTTATAAAGGGAAAGTGTTTCGTATTAAACGAGACGTGGAAACTTCGAAATTGCCATTAACAATATCACAGCAAGGCCTTGGATAAAAACTGAATTTATTTACCAGATACCTACAAGACTGAACACAAGCAGAACATCAAAAGTAGTAACTACGACAGAAGTATCTTGGTTCTAAGACTCAGTTTCCTACACGAGGAGACTGTTTCCTCTACATAAAAGGATAGTTGTTTCAAAATAAATACATCCAATTTTACTTTTTATTGTTCCTACAGTAACTAGAATCGTAGTAAGTTACGGGAAATTCTGCTGCTGCTGCCTTGAAATAAGACGTGTGTTAATGTGACCTGCAGTAGCCGCTGTACGGACGCGAGGCGAGCGATGACTCGCCCGTGGTACTGCGGCCAATCAGCGAGCGCGCAGGTGGTGTTAACAGCTGCTGTCCGGTCTGCCGTCGTGGGTGGACGTGGAGTAACTGGAGCCGACAGAAGCAGCTTGGCCAAACAGCAGTATCCTGCCTGCTGATTTTCGTTTCGCAAAATCAGCTGCTACCATGGGACCCGGGCCAAATACACGGGATGTGTTGCCACACGCTCTGCAGGATGTCAGCAGAAAACTTTTCAACACCATAACTTCGTAACTATTGTTTAATTGCAGTTTCTTCGCATTTTATCAAACTGAAAAATCACTCCATGTATGGCATGTCTGGTTCTTTCCTGTATCACAAGCGTTTTATACTTGTGTTAAATAAGAATACTTCATTTTTAGCTAAGTTGAAACTTTACTAATATTTTATTTATAAATCATAAACTTTCGTATATAATTAATATGAATAAAACAGAGAAAAATAGGCGTGTCAGTAATGCCTAGTAAGAAATAAATCTCACGCAAAATATTAATACACCGAGTACGCACGAATGGAATGTGTTGTCCTTTTGATGTAATCTTCTAGACTCGGTTAAACTTTGTTTGTATGAGATGGTAGCAAAGTCAGTAAAAGCTTACTTGGACATGTCCAACGAAGAGATAAACAAGCCTCTTTCATAGGGTGTTGCCAGTGGGAAACTCCCCTTTCATTTTGATGACGTTTGCATGATGATCGTGTAACTTCTTTGTGGTTTCCTTTCATCACACTATAAGTTTAAATAGAATTTAACAAAAAATGTCAATAGAAATTGAGCACAAAAATAAGTATTTGGACAGCCCTGTTCGAAGCTGTTTACGAATGCAATAGGTTGTCTCGTGTTTACTAGAGCAACTGGGGGACAGTACGCGCAGTGTAATGAATCGGTGCACATCGCTTTAGGGTGTAGTGCTAGTTAAGAAATTGGGGATGAGACACCGACGTCTGGATTTACTTGCAAGTAGTACAGCTATCTTCCGCAAGATAGCCGCAGCTTCGAAGCATGGTGCCGCCAGTGTGTCTGCCCGGTCGAAGTCGAAGGAGAAAGGAGCAAGTAATAAGATAAAAAGGGGGGGGGGGGGCGAGAAAACTTGTACCTGTTCTTCATCCCTCAAACAAAAAGTGCTAGTACTATTAACGAGCTTGGGCAGATGGCAGATAATAGAACCTATGCCACTCTAGTCATTGGAATGCAACATTTAATCGTTTTATCTAAATTCTTTTGGCTTTAAACTCCGCTTTCTTACCAAAATGTCGCTTGTCCCTTCTCGGGGATTCGCGACAGCCCAAAATTGCTCAGTGAAGGAAAGCGTTCCCAAGAAAATGGGAGCATTGTCAGGAAGCTCACTTGCTCCGAAATAAACCACGATCAAGCCGGGCCAAGGAAGCTGTCTGCCCGTGATGAGACCAGCAAGAGTAAGTGCCCAGGAGTTGGCAACAGCACTCGTTCAGGACTTACAATTGAATGCTACACCACACACTATCCGAACAACAAATTTCAAATTTGCATACCGATAACGTATAGTTATAAGAAATTCACACATAACTTAAGCAAACACGAAGAAATGGCCAATGTTTGCTAAAATGTACTAAAATCAACCCTTGGAATTTGGGGGGGGGGGGGGTATATTGCTATATTAATATTGCTCCAATTTTGAAACATGGATGGAACTCAGTTATGGCTTGGTGTTGTGAGACTGCCAATGGGTTGGGTAACGTTAATGTTATCGACGGTATTATGGACTGGAAGAGTTTTCGACTACACTAAAGAACAATCCGAAGGAAAAGTGCACAGAAATTAAAATTGGGTAACAGTTGGATGTTCCAACATGATAACGAGCCCAGAGACAGAGCATATTATGTTAAACAAAGGATCTTCTATCAATCACCCTACTAAATGAAAACCTCCGCCTCATCCACGGATTTAAATCCGGCAATAGAACCTGCAGCGAGCTAAAGAAACAAATATGAATACGCCGACCCTTCAACGGTGGAGAATTGACTGCATTGCGTCCAAGAAGAGTGGACACCAGTGAACATCTGCATCTGCCACAAATACATCAATACGACGCGAAAAGGCCTTCATGCCGCAATTACAGCCAAAGGCTATCAAGACCAAGTACTAAAGTGAACATTATGTCCTTTGTGGATGTATAGTTATGTTTCCTCTGTGTGTCCAAACAATTATTTTGTTGCAAAAAGGTCGCTTGTTTAGTTCATTTTTATTTTTACGCCGGTATTACTAAATTATTGTTAATGTGTGTGTATAGCTTGTTCACGTTAAAAAAGAGCACTTTTGAAAGCCCTGCTTAAGATCTACTTGTATACACGTTGCGAATTTTTCCGCCTTATGTAAAATTAACATTGCAGTGGGCCTCATCACGTTATTCATGCGTCGGTCAAATGAAACTGTGGAATTATTAAGAAAGTTAATATTTTACATATCTGCACATTTTTACACTTAGATGCATTTAAAAAAAAGCAGAAAGTGAAAGAAATAATTTATGGAACTACTTTCCATCCATCGTTACCAACTTTACTGGACGAATGTCACTCACTACGCCCATTAAATTATATGCATGCAGGAGCAGTGACTTTTCTAAGGTTTATTTCCAAAGTGCTCACATTATCATGAACAGCCTTAACACAAAAACAAAAAAAGGGATTGTGCTTTATTTTAGTAATAAAAGCGTTTTTATTTTTGTTAAGAGTCTTATCAACCAAGAGAAACATTGGATGCGAGATAATGGGGGAAAAAATTGGCGATGACACAAAAGGCTTGTGTAGAGTCAGAACTTAAGTAATTAAAAAAAACTACGCAGTCTGACAAAAGTCGAGGGGGCGGAGATATTTTTCTTTTTCTTAGGTGAAAAAACTCGGAGAGCAGAAGGTTGAAGTTGTGAACAGTTCGCGAACCACCGAGCTAACAAGTTATTGGTGCACGAATAAAACCTCATTACCCCGGCGCTGGTTCTGAAAGAAGCGGAGAAGGGGTGGCGAGTAGCGGTAGGTGGTTATTAAAGCCCGCCCCGACTTCGCGACGCACACTTCATTTGCATTTCACACGCGCCATTTAACACCCCCAAGGCGGAAAATCGACAAGTTGAACTTGAAGGCGCAACAGAGGGCCCAAACTTTAGTCTTGACCGAAACGAGCAAACTTGCGACGCACCAGCGGCGAGACGAACGAATCAAAGCAAATGTCGGAAACGTTCATTACCCAAAGCACACGGACAGAGTATTTCAGAACAGTGAAATACGAAAACGTGATTATACTGGAGTTGCCCAACAGAAGTAAAACCAAACAGCATAACCATTTACAAGCTGATTAAAGATTCCATACGTCTTTAGCTACTTATGAAAGGCCGCGGCGTTATTTGGATCTCCGCTATACACTGAGAAAAAAAACTAACACGGAACATTTTGTTATACAGCCACATGTTCGTGTTTAAATTATTTTATCGTTACTTACTAAAATAACTTTTTGTAACATTCTCCGTAACCAATGCCAAACACAGCCGTGGGAATTAAATACACCGATTTCGTCACCACATGACGACATGGATTTTAACAAATCAGTTCGTTGTTTTCGCCTGTACACAAGGAAGGAGTCATGTGTTTCAACCCACATTTTATGGAAATACTAAACATTAATTATGAAATGAAGGAGAATTAGACTTGTGATACCCAAACTTACAGACGGCACGCTTAGCAATGCTGACAGCTGCACGCCAAACACACGAAAGTTAAGTGCTCGCGAAAAGTGTCCGAATACTTTTGAAATATTACACAGATGCCAAGCAAATTAGACACCGTAAACTTTTACCTCCACAGACCGATATGGGTAGCGTTGTTGGTAACTGGCCAGCTTCTGGGGGGAATATATATATATATATATATATATATATATATATATATATATATATATATGTGCGTTGTTTGGAAAAAACACCAGTTTTACTTATGCAATCTTACCACCCCTCACCGCATCCACCATATATTTTTTTCCCCCTCTTTACATTGTATTTTCTCTAGTCTAGTCAATGATATTAATTTCAGCCTGGCCTGCATGTAACATTAAGGTACACTTAATTTCCAGTTTTTTTTTCAATTTAATTAAATCGCTTTTTATGGGCAACGTACTAAAGCGTAAAGATTACATTTATCTTCATTCTTACAAATTATATATTACTCATTTATCCCATATTACCGAACTATAGAATTTTATAATATAATTAAATTAAATGCGATATTGCCCTAACTTCGCCACATGCAAAGCATACTCGAAAAAATTAAATTTGCTTATAAAGAAACTAGCGATCCGGCCCGGCTTCGCCCGGGTACAATTTAGTTTTTTCTGCCTGCCGCTCGCCAAGTACACCTTCCCCTTTGCAACTCTGTTACCTTCGTCCCCCCCCCCCCCGTCACCAACCATCACTTTGTATAGGTCGTGCGCGCGTGTCTCGATTTTATAAATTACTTTTTTTTATAAAACTTTTCATAACTTTTAAATTATTGGCGATAATTGTATGATGTAAAATACATTTCTTATCTACATTAAACAGTTTTAATTACGAATTAATTAATTTTGATAAAGATTACGTTCTTTATGGTTAGAAAAGATAGTGAATTATGTGTTTGTATTGCGTAATTTAAATGGTAAATAAGCTTAACACTACTTATCTAATATATACACACACAACCGCTAACTGCTTTGTAGATAATTTAATTTTACACAATTCTTTCGTACATGATTTTGCCATTATCGCTAAAGGAATAGGCAGCGTATTCCATGAGAGCGCGCTGGCGGCAAACTTTTTTCCCCGACTTGATTCACTAATACCGTTCATGCTAAGCTCCTGTAAGTGCTAGGGTAATTTTTAATACATATAAACATTCCTCGATAGATGCAGATCACAACAGTAAAAACAATATCCAAATCCGTTCAGTGATTCTCGACATTAGCGCAGTCATACAGACAGACAGACAGACAGACGCGCGCCAGGGACTTCCTTTTGTAGGCTACTATGTACTGATTGTTTCACGTCGATGCTACTCTTAATAGTCTATTCGATGTACCTTCGAAATTTCTGAACCAAACATTAGAAAAATCACCCGATGTGTGACGTGTTTGGTTCTTTTCTAAATGTCAGGTATCACAAGCGTTTAATACTTCTGATAACATAACAGTAACCTATGTTTCGTTAAATTTAAATTTTAACAAATAATGATGTTTCGTTTATGATTAATATGAGTAAAAACAGGGAGAATACAGCCGTGTTGGTATCGCCTAGTTATAAATAATTATCATGCAAAATGTTTTTACACAGAGTGCGCACGAATGCCCCTTGGGTGTGATTTTCTGGGCTTAGTTAAGGCCGTGTCCCAATTCGCCGAGAGAGTACTCTCTCGCTCACTCTTGACGTCACAGAGAGTCCTCTCTGCTGTCCCAACTCCGACGAGAGCGCGCGAGAGGGAGAGTGAACGACGATGTACACTTTGAGCTCGCTCTCGCAGCCTCCCTGGCAGCCATGTTGTTTTCAAATCTAACCTCAAATATCCAGATATATTTTGTTGTTTCTAAGGAAGTGTTAGGAATATTTTATCGATTTAACTTAATCATTGCGATCGTGAAATGTGTAATAACGAAATTCCGTTTGATATGGAACATAACAAATTATGATGTTCTTATGTTCACGTTTCATTTAGGTTAACTGTGTGCTTATTATTAAATTCTGTGATTTGCACATAACAATTGTGTTTTTAACCATGCAAAAATTTAACAAATTAAAATAAGATACTATTTCATAAAATACTGTACATTTATTCGAAGAAAGTGAAAGGCCAGCGATATTTTATTTCTCACTATTTTTTACTTTTTCTGTCAGAGAAATAATGCCGACGGATTTCCAGAGGGCACAGGTCTCAATTCGCTAAAGTGAGTGAGAGTGAGCACACTTTAGAGTTGAGACAAGGCCAAAGCTTCGTCTGTATGAAGCGGAGGAATATCTTGAAAGTATAAATTTTAGCAGGTCTTGGGAAAATGCGGGGGGGGGGGGGGGGGGGGGGGGGGAATGGAATTATCTCGGCAATGGAAAACACTATAAATTTGCGCGCAGGTGCGAACTTTTGTGAGAAGTGGAAAGCCGCGGTGGGGGGGAGTTCTAGTCAAGATGACGCCAGTCACTGCTATTCTCAGAGGTCCAGTCACTGCTGCATCACCTGCTCCCGAAGTATGCCCTGGTTGTATGTATCCCCAGACTTAAGTTGGGGTAGACCGACCTCGCTGGCTGCGCACAACCAAGCTCCACGTCCCCAACATTCAATTGCTTTTCTGCCAACATGTCTTGCGAAAACGCCGTGGTTTGGATTTTTGGTTAGAAATCTGATTTGTAAACAAATTTTTAGATATATTTTTATACTTCCTCCAACCAATTTGTAATGCAGTTTGACTGAATTCAAATTGGTAAAAGTATTTTATTCATATAAAAATGCTAGTCTTCCGAAAATTAAGATACCTCTACACAAACACGTTCATCAATGTTGACCACGTGACTTTTGAAAGTTGCTTTCCTTTGGGGTATGTCGATGCTGGATACATGCGCAGAAGACGAATAAGCGGTCTACCTCACCTTTAGTCTATGGTTATACCTGCAACGGACTCACGCCTGTTCCTCTATCAATGTGTAAAAGTAGAGAGGCGGGGGGGAGAGGGAGGGAATTTAAATCCTTCTGCCTTTTCCATAAATTAATTATTACTTACAAGAAAACAGCATTTTGACTTTTCCTTTTAGTCAAGATGTGATCATATGATCCTTGGCAGGTTTTCCTCACATCAAATCACGATGTTTTTTTACCAACTATATTCTCATTTTTTCTGCCAATAGCCTGTTCATGGTTGGTCTTTACATACACCGCTTCTCGAGGAGTTAAAAACAATTTTGAAAATTGCTAGCATCTTGGTTGCAGACGGGCGGTGGTGTTGCTGGTGGCTATCAAGGGATCTGCCCTTTGCGTCCAAGGGACGAAAGAACAAGGTTTTCAGAGTCACACAATTAAATAATGTTTTTAGTTAAATTAATTCAGGAACCAAGAAGAAGGGATTAATGGGCTTTGATCGTTCTTTGTATGGTCAATAAGTTGACGGATCCATTTTTGTTTGATTTTTTTAAATGTTGTATCAAGGAATAAGTAGTTGGTTCTTGAGAATATAAATTGGCTTCCTGCAGAAGTATTCGCTTTCTCATTCAAATAATCCCTACAAAAATATTCTTCCGCTAAGTAAAAAAAAATTATATTGTAGGGCCGACAACGGCAATTTTCAGTTCTTATAAATATTAACAGGTTGCGATTGCGCCAACTGTAACTCCTAAAGGTATAAAATAAAAGAAACTTATTTCCTTTTCCCACACACTCCAGCACTGCACTATGAATAAGATGCTAAGGCAATTAATTTCTACATTCACTACCAACAGTACAATAATAGCTCAAGCTAGACAACAATACAAAAAATATTTCCGATAATTTAGAAATTTACTAAACTTCTAATCGCATCTACTGATGGTAGGCGAATTTCACTATAGTTCCGTCCATCCGGTGATAGCAAAGTCTACTTTTGTGAAGTTAGCAAGTTCTGGTGCTCCTTCAGATAAAAATTTGTCCAAAGTAATTTTTAGTTATTTCTATGAGTGTTAATGTCTAATGGAAATCATTTTATAACTGTCGTAGTATGTACAGAAGATTGCTAGATGTCACAAAAAAACACACAGGTATGTATGTAAGCACTTTTGAAATCAACATTAGAAAAAATTACAGCTCTTACCTGCTTATAATTTAACGGGTGTACTGAGTGGCATGAGTCCCGTAGAGTTGGTAACGAACGAGGGTAAGTTCCATGGCTTAGCGTCAAATTGAAAGTGCTAGGTAAACCTTCGTGATAATTTGATTTACTTTTATATTATAATAGTTTCACTGATTTACTCAACCGACGCATACATTAAGTGATGGGACCCATGGCAGTGTCGATTATACATTTGTTGGAAGAATACACAACGTGCATACAAGTAAGTTAGATCTTAAGCAGGGCTTCAAAAAGTGCTCAGTTTACCGTGAACAGCCTACACGCACGCGCCCACGCACCACCCCCCCCCCTTCTTCCCAAGATATTTACATTGATTTAGGATTTTTTTTTTTGCTGGAAAGCATGCAATTTTCTTTTGCTAATAATTTTAATATCTAACTTTTGAAAGTTGTAATTTTAATATTACTCTTTAAAGCAAGGATCAGTTATGTAAATCACCAGACAGAAACATTTACACGTACTTCACAAGAATAATTTAACTGGGCTAGTTAGTAACTTCGCTTTCCGCGGGTAAACTCTCGAGCCAGCAAGTCAACCGTTTCTTCCTGTACGACATTTTATATCAGTCCTGTCGGATGTACTCTGAAAACTTGTATATTCCAGTTTCTCCTCACCAGTTCACCTTGCCGAATTGACTGGAATATCTCGTTCCGGTCTCGTCCAAGTGTAAACACGAATCTGTACGTTGTATATGGATGAGAACAGGGAATCATTTATGAGAGGAGGCTGTCCTTTATGCCCCGCACGAAGACTGAAAAAGGTGAAAAGTCAAATAGGGACGGAGCAGCAGAATGAAGACTGAGGGGGAAACGGGAGCACCCTGAGCAAACTTCTCACGTAAAAACCACCGTCTAAAACACTTCACAACCGCATGGCCTGGGCTCGACCCGAGCATGTACATAGTTAATTTCACACAGATCCTTCTGTCCACTTAGAGTTGATTCCTACCTGAAATTTTACCCCGACATAAACGAGATACAAAGACACTCAAGCATGTTTCACATGACGCAAGAGGAGTGCCAAACTTGCGCGAGATGCCGACCTTGCACGAGAATTTCTTGCACAATTTTGTGTGCATGGCACATCTTGCACGAAATGAGAAGATAGAGCAGGTCATATTTTTCTCGTGCAAGGCGATGCAAGTTACGATCCTATTGGTCCCTGTCTGCTGGTTATGTGACCTCTTGTAAACTCAGCCATAGAGTAAAAGAAAATCATAATCTGAGGTGTACGAAGAGGAATACATGGGAAATAAAACATTGCTGGAAAATAACTTTAAAGCATGGATTGAAGTTTAGACTGTTCGCTGAGAATAAAATTAAAACAATAATATTTTGGCGGGATAGCTTTGAAACAAATACCTTGTTGAAGTAAGCAACTTCATATTTTGTATTATAATACCTCGGCTGTTTGGTACTCGCCACGGATATCTACTCATTTTGATGCGAGACAGTATTTATCTGCGTGTGAACTCGTTTCGCATGCAGTTTAGTTGCCATTCTCGCACGAAATCTTGCGGGAATTGCATCTTGCATCGTGTGGACCATGCTTTAAGTAGGACTGACAAACCCCGGGTTAATCGCAGTCGTCTTGGGCACAACCGACAGTAGTGATTTTCTTTTTTGTTAATGGCTTGACACGTCAGGTTACGCACGCACACACACGCGCACGCACACTGACTGATGTAGTAGCCATCACGCGTCCTTAAACAAATTGAGAATCAGCACTTACTTTAACAGGGTTGCCACCTTTTCTCCAGACAAAATTAATCTTTTTTTCCCTGAACTTTTTCTAACTTTTTTTTGTAAGGATTGGCGCCTTTCCATTACAATACTTTAACGCCAAAATACTTTCTGATCTTACAAAATTGCTCACCCCCATAGATTGCAAAGAAAAATGCCTAAAAATGTAGTCCACAATCACCAAAACTATTTTTAATTATTCTAGCAGCGGTGCACGATTGATGACAGAACTGCAAAGTATATAATGCATATCACAGAATTCTCCGACATTTAGCCAACTTGTTTGAAATTCCCACGTTATTTCCCTGTTTTACAGACATGTGGCAACCCTATTTAATTACGCAACTTTGGTAAGTAATTATGTAGCCTAGTTAGTAATTTTCTAACCACCTGCTGAAACAGAATTTCGAGGCGATTGAACGTATACAAATCCACGACTCCATAGGGACTCCTGATGCCTTATCTTGCTCGTCCAGCCACAACTCCCCTCGGCTGACAATCCTTCCCGCCCGGAGAAGGGAGTTCACAGCCATTTCCTGTCGCCGCCCACATTACAAAAGACGGGGCAGACGAGGTCATTTGTCAAACGGCACTAACAAGCCACTCGCCCGCTGGTGGGCAAGACTGCTTTCTACAGCCCCACATAGAGGCCCCCTACCACACCAGTTGCCCAAATTAAGCCCCAAGAGAGGAAGAAGGGAGGGCCACTAATGGCTGGGGACAGACACCTGCTTTCTTCCAACACAATAACTGTGCACTCAGCACTCGCACACCGCCGCCAAGTGGATTACGTAAGTCCCCCCATCCCCTTTTTCCCTGCATCATCGAACCCACAAGCGTGTAATGTGAGATCATCAGCACATTCCTTTCTTTATACAACCATGTCGCCGAGGGAGGGACAACATGGCCTCGATTCGCTTTCAAGGCTGTCGGCACATAACTCGCCGATTCAAAGTATCGTCTGCTTCAACAGCCACAACGGACATGTCTGTTCTACGGGAAAATGCCTCTTTCCTTTTTTGAAAGTTCTAAAGGTATAGGCCGTTCAATGTAAAGTGAGCATTTTTGAAGCCTTCGTTACTTTTTCCTTTCAGCCATTTTTATCCTTTAACCAACTTTTAAAATAAATATTGCCATGAAAAATAATAAATACAGTGTATATATTCCACCGTACTCGAAAGTTAATGTCTAGGGCTAAAATAAAACATATTTATTGACTATTATTCCAAATGAGAGGGCTTTCAAAAGTGCTCACTTTACTGTGAATAGCCTATAGTCCTGTATACAGCCGTTTACCTGGTATAGGATATTCACGGTAAAATAAGCGCTTTTTAAAGCCTTCTCATTGGGAATAATAGCAAATAAATATATTCTATTTTAGCCTTTGACGTTAACTTCCGAGAGCGGTGTAATCTAGACACATTGGTTATTACTTACATTGCAATATTTAATTAAAAAGGTGCTTAAAGGATTAAAAATGGCTGAAATAAAAAGTAACGAGAGCCTCAAAAGTGCTCACTTTATCGTGAACAGCCTGTAATAGCAGTGTCTTGCTGTCCCACTTGTAATGTTTAGAACACATTCGGCTGACTGTCAACCTGCCCTGTATGTCAACAAAACAAAATTTCCCTTCAGTGTACTTAACTCGCGTCTCCCGAGCCTAAACAGCAAACAGTATCAATCAGCGACTCAAATCTGTGAAATTATACTCGGTGGCGAATCGACACTTTTTAAAACTGCATATATCACAAGCAACTGTCCATTGATCAAGAAATAACAGATAACTGCTGATTAATTGTCTCAATAGTTTGTGGACGAATTTCGCTACGTGGAGAAAGCTTCACTGCATTCATGAGAAGGAAGACACGTTCACAGGCGAGCCGAGAAAAAAACAACTGCAAAATGAAAGACAGCTCTCTGGGAACCAAGGAGAGTAATTAGAATGTATACTATATCTTATAAATGGCCTCTGCTAAGAATACGTTCGCTGCTTGAACATTAGATTTTTTATTTCCGTTGTAATGAGCATCGCTAAAAGAAATAGTTGCGCTTCCAGTTCACTACTAGAACTATTTACTCACCACAATATACAGCAAAGGTATATTTGATATAGGTTATTCACGATAAAATGAGCACTTCCGAAAGCCCTGCTTTAAGATCTACTTGTATGCACATTGTGTATTCTTCCACCATATGTATAAATTAGCATTGCCGTGGGCCTGCTCACTTTACTCATGCTTCGGCAAGTGAAACTGTGAAATTAGTAGTACATATTTCACAAATTTGATTATTCTTACACTCATGTGCATCGAAAATAAGCAATAAATAAAATATACAATTTTAATATTCATAAATGTTTACCAAACACTTGTAATTCAACGCTAAGAATTGGAACTACTTTCCCTCCGTTGTTGCCAACTTTACTAGGAGCATGCCACTCAATAGGTCACTTAAAATATAGTTGGTAGAGGCAGCGACATTTTTCAACGGTTCATCTTAAAAGTGCCCACTTTATAGTGAACAGCCTTTAGACGAAGGTACGCAATAGTGTCGCAAACACTTCGACGAACGCCTATTTGGCGCTTGAACTGCATTGCAGTGTGTTTGAAGCAAATTAAACTATCAAACGCGCGTCCCTTCTTGTACTCACCTATGAAAAGAACACATACATCACACGAGGGCTGCCGAGTGCTTTCAAGACGTCATGCACATTGGAAACAAAATTTCGGAGTATCCCAACATAACAAAAAATCTCCCTTTTCAAAGCGCTGTATCTCAAAATGTACACGTCGGATACCAACGTACTGTACTGAACCATTGAATGAACCTTCCTACATATCAACTAAATTACAGAGGCACCGCTGGAAGTCCCATAGGTATAGGCTATTCACGGTAAAGTGAGCACTTTTTAAGGTCCTGCTAAATTTTTCCTTTCAATTAATTTCTACCTTTCCGCCACTTTTTAATGTAAACATTGCAATATGACTAATAAACAAAGTGTATACATTTCATCCCTCTCAAAATTTAACGCCTGGGACTACAATAAAAAATATTTATTAGGGGTTAATTCCTTTTGGGATGGCCTTAAGATTCCTATGTACTAAAACGTATTCTATGAAATCGTTGTTTGCGCCTAAACGCGTGTGTCTGTAAATACGAAGTTTTGCCAGAAAGGATTAAAAAAAACTATTGTTTATGTCCCCACCTTTTAACTTTTATCATATTAAGCGCATTAATGGAGAAAAAATTCGTGAAAGTGGTCAGATATCGCATTTTTAAAGCTTGCCTATGAAGATTCTGTAAGCGGTAAGAGAAAAGTACGATCGTAGGCAGGTAGTTTGATCTGTGTACTTTCATTGCGTGTAATAAAACCCCACAGTTACAGATCTAGTTTACACAGTAAAGGGTTAGGACGGAAACCCTGCACGCAATGCGCGTAGGAGCGACGAGGCGCTAGGCGTGCGTGCTAGTGTGGCCCGTACCGCTCCCTCACTTCTTGACCTTAAACGCGCAGGTGCATAGGACTCTTAAAAAGTGCTCACTTTACCGTGAACAGCCTATACACACGCAGTGCGGCGATTAGAACACTGCGCGCCAGTCCTGAGTCTTGCGCTCAGCGGCGATGGTTGCGCGATTACAGATTCCGTAAAGCCGATATTACACGATACCAGCTGCCGTACTTGGTTCTCGTACAAGCCCTGGTGCACGAGCCGGTATACCAGCCGCTATATGAGCCACCATGGAAGATTCATATTACACGACAGAAGTTCGCGTACTAGCATTTGGTACCCTCGGTGGGTGCGGAGTGTGTGGTTTGTATTATAGGTGAACCCCATTCGTAGAACTGCTACCAGTTAGTAACTTGCGTAAGCACATCTTAATATTGCAATATTACTGTTCACGTTTTACATAAATTATTTGCTCGTTAGTATAGTCTCAATTTTCTTGCAAATGACGTGTAGTCACTAGAGTACGAGTGTGTTATTTTTAATTTTGACGAAAATTACTGACCAGTTGCAAAATATAGTTTTGTTTCTATATGTACCGGGATATTATCCGCATGTAAAAATTTAATGATAAAAAAAATTTGGGTCCGCCGGAGTCTCGAACTCATGCCCAAAAGTTACATACTACTCGCGGGCGCCGCAACTTTAGCACTGTAACACCAGTTCACACACCAGACTCTTTAAGTTTATAGACTGTAGATAACCTACATATCTTTAATTAAGTTTTTCATGTAGTAGGTAATATTTTAAGTATTTAGAACGGTTTTAAACAGTGATTAATAGTTTTCATCGCCAATATTATTCGTCGATGTCGTATTTTAAATCTATTTGAAAGAGTTTCAACCTCACGGATGTAAATTCAAGATGGAGGCGTCCTTTTCAGTCTCTTCATCAACTCGTTTCAGAGCGTAGGGCGCTCCCCGTAGCTACTGCGCGAAACGAGTTGATGAATCCAAAATGACGCCTCCATCTTGATTATACATCCGTGAGGTTGAAACTCCTTAAAACAGCTTTACAATTAGACAAAGACGAATAATATTGGCGATGAGAACTTTTACGTACTGTTTAAAACTGTTTCAAATACTTGAAACATTACCTACACCATGAAAATATGAATTCGACTGGCATACGTGATTATGTGTAATAGACCGTTCACGGTAAAGTGAGTATTTTTGAAGCCCTAGTTACTTTTTTCTTTCAACCAATTAAAATCCTTCCACCACTAGTTAATGTAAACCCTGCCATAAGAGTATTAAAACAGTGTATTCATTCACCATAACCGAAACCAGAAGTCCGAGGCCACAATGAAATGTACTTATTGGTTATTAAGTCTGATGAAACAGCTTCAAAAAGTGGTCACTTTACTGTGAACGGCCTATAACTGGAGGTACAGCGGTAAAGTTGCGGTTCTTTGTAATACAGCGTAACTTTTATGAGCGAGTTCGAAACTCAGCCGAACACTACTTTTTTTTCCAAAACATATTACATGCGGATATAGGCTATTCACGGTAAAGTGAGCACTTTTGGAAGCCCTCTCATTTGGAATAATAGTCAATAAATATATTTTATTGTAGCCTTAGACGTTAACTTTCGAGTCCCGTGAAATATATATGGTATATTTATTACTTATACGGCAATATTTATTTTGAAAAGTGGTGGAAGAATACAAAATGGTTGATAGCAAAAAAGTTACTAAGGCCTCAAATGTGCTCACTTTACCATGAACAGCCTTTAATAACATGTTACGTAAAGAAAAAACTGCATTTTGCAAGCGGTTAATAATTTCCGTAAAATTAAAGATAATCACTTTCAAGTAAATGAATGAAACTACACCAGTAAGCAATTTATTAACGTAAAAGCAAACAGTAATGCAGCAATATTAAGATGTGCTAGCTTTTTTTTTTTTATGGCCATACGCAAGTTACTAGCTGGTAGCAATTTTACGAATTGCGTTCATAGTTACTGTTCGAACCACACGCTGCGTACCCATCGAGTGTCAAATGCTAGTACGCGGACTGCTGTCGTGTAATATGAATCTCCCATGGTGGCGCATATAGCGGCTGGTATACCGGCTCGTGCAGTGCACCAGGCCTTGTACACGCTGTTCGCAGTAAAATGAGCACTTTTGAAAGCCCTGCTTAAGATCTACTTGTATGCATGTTATATTTCCTTCCGCCTTATACAAAATTAACATTGCCATGGGTCTAATCACTTTATTCATGCGTCGGTGGGTGAACGTGCGAAATTATTAGAAAAGTAAACATTTTACAAATCTTGTAATTTTTACCCTTTGATGCAAAAAAAAAAAAAAAAAAAAAAAAAAACGGAAAGCGTAAGAAATAATTTAGTCATCACAAATGGTTATCTAACAATTTTATTCGACGTTAAAATATGGAACTATTTTCACTCCATCGTTACCAACTTTACTGGGCACATGCCACTCGGTGGCGCCCGTTAAAATAAGCAGATAGAAACAGTGTTTTTTTTCTGAAGTTGATTTCAAAAGTGTTCACTTTATCATGAACAGACTTTAGAAGCTTTGTACAAGACCAAGTACGTCAGCCGGTATCGTGTAATATTGCGCTTTAAGACTCCCGCGCTTCGCTGCCTCAAACGCAAAGAAGCACCAGGTGCTTTGTACAAGACCAAGTACGTCAGCAGGTATCTTGCAATATCGCGCTTTAAGGCTCCCGCGCTTTGCTGCCTCAAACGCAAAGAAGCACCAGGTGCTTTCTGCTTCTCAACACTTATTATGCTATAAATAAATATGGCGGCTACTAAAACCTAATTATACTCCGCGAAACAATACAGAGTCGAGCGACTGTCGAGGACTGACATGTCCGTCCAATAGCACTCCAAATTACTTCATTTCACAGAAAAAAAACGTAATTGTGGGGTGAATCAGGATAATTTTTAAGTACGAAAGTACAGAATAGTGAGAAAATCTGCGTTTGGCAAAACACAATCTGAACTCAAACACCACAAACTTTTATATTATCACCAGGCTTAAGTCGTTAGTTTGTAATACCATAGGCTATATGGCATTACAAACTTACGCTCATGTAGTCCATGTTTTACCCCGAGATGACGTATACAAGTCAAAAAGACGTGCTATCGCATATAAATATAAACCAAAAGTCAGCTGAGAAAGAGATCACGTTCTAAGTTACTTAAACTACGGTTAATCACAAGTTATAAACAGTCATTAATATGCTGTGCAGCAATACAAGTAAAATAACTTTTAACTAACTCACCGTGCTATAAGAGCCCCACGCTGAATTATGAACACGAAACAACCTAAAAACAGAGAACAACATTTTAGTCAACACCAAATACGTCACTCGGCTACATGCTGTACAGGAGGAAACGACAAGCAATCTTCTTGCTCCGCTGTACACATATACAACTTATATATATATATATATATATATATATATATATATATATATATATATATATATATATATATATATATATATATAAACGTAACAGATGATAGAAGAAACAAGGTGCCACAATTCATCTATCCAGCATCCATGGTAGCTAACAGGCTCATCCAGTGCTCAGAACACAGATGTCACAATCAAGTGGAGTTGGTCGACAGCACAGTAACCACGGACAAAAGAAAATAAAGAATGTAGGAAATATATTTTCAGGTTAAGTTCATTTACGATATACAACGTTTTTCTACTAAGGAACTTTAGATGCAAAAAAGTTATGCTTTCATATTTATTGCGTCGTGAAACGCATTAAAAAATATATATTAACTGAAACAGATCCAGCCCAGTAAAACAAAGTTTCAAACTCGTGAACTTGAACTACAGAGGTAGGTAAACTTCAACTGCCCCCGCCCCCTTTTTTTTAAATCAAATTAAGCGACGTAACTGGAGAAACCCTTCAGAAATCAGACAGCCGTGAAACTGAGCGAAAAACGTTTCAAATTACAAGCTGCTATTATAAAAAAAAACTGGAACCTACAATAGCACACTACTACCACGTTAAACACCAGGTCAAGTACATTAAACAAATATCTTCTCCGGTGATGTCAATATGTCTACAATATTTTCTGTATTTCCATATCAAAAGCTGTTACGAAATAAGGGCTCATTAATTTCATTCGCTGGTTCATAACTCATCACGATTCTCTATAGAGACGTGTTATAAATGAAGACATTCGACACCGATTGACGTCACAGATAATTCTGTCAACGACTGTCGCCAACCTAAGGATTGATACGGTCGTGCTAGACATACGCTGGCACTATTTTCTTACGTTGGGAGGCTTTAATAGTCAACACACGCAATACAGAACACATCACGTGGGCGTTGTTTTCAGCCACAGTGTGTAAATGTAATATGTTTTGGTAGGGGGCGAGAAAATTTAGCGTACAAGTGTGAAAAATGTATAGAAGTCTTACCGAGCAACCGACTTTCGAAGAACTCCGTGCAAGCGGCATGTCTGTGAAGATATAACTCGTGTGAACAAAAAAAAGGGGGGGAGGGGCAAAATATATTACGCAACAGCGTGAACACATGGTGGGTATGTGCTGCTTTGTGTCTGCTGCTGTGTGAGCATATGTCCTAGCTGCAGCTGTGCAGGGGAAATGCTATTTATTACTTGACGTGATACTACCAAGAAGGTACTTCGAATATAAGACTACGTTTCTTTTTTCTACATTACTGGTAGAAAACATTGCTGGGAAACAAGTTTAATTTTTGGTTCCAAAAAAAAGTCACTCAAGGGCAACGATAAGAAGATACAACTGGCGAGACTGAATATACGCCTACACGTTCTCATATCGCGCATATAGCTATAGCCAGTTCCTAGCATCCATTGCCCCTCGTACAGTGCCGCCGCCTTTCATAGAATAGTAACGGCACTGACAACATGCGCGTAGTAATGCAACTGAACAGGCGGGAACGAAGTAAACACCGAATTTCGAAAGGGCTGGTTATACTGTACTGCGATGAACAGGGCCAAGCCGAACCAGTGAATTGTCTAATGCTATCCATAACAGCCAGTGTTCGTAATCGTTTAGTCTGTTTGTGGTTTCTTGGCACTTTTTGAATTAAACATTTGAAAAATTGCCCCATGTATGACGAATTTAGTTATTTCCTAAATACGTCATGTATCACTAACGTTTCATTCTCCTGTGTGTCAGCGTAAAACTATCCTATACGCTGTTTACGGTAAAGCGACCACTTTTGAGGCCCTGGTTACTTTTCCCTTTCAGCCATCTTTTATCCCTTAACCACCCTTTTAAATAAATGTTGCCACTCAAATACTAAACACAGAATGTTGACTATATTTCACCGCACTCTGTAGTTAACGTCTAAGGCCAAAATTATATATATATATATATATATATATATATATATATATATATATATATATATAAATCGACTATTACTCCAAATGAGAGGACTTCAAAAAGTGCTCACTTAACCGTGAATAGCCTATATTTACAGTTAAATTGAATCTTTACTTAAATCTTATCTTTATTAGTGAGTTTATAACTAAAATGAATAAAAGCAATAAGTAAAATAGGTGTGTTGGCAATACCTAGTAAGAAACCGTTCTTATGAAACATGTTACACAGAGTGCGCACGAATACGGCGACATGTTCGTTTGGTGTAATTTTCTAGAGTGGTTAAGCTTTCTTTGCACGAGGCAGACGAGTATCCTGGAGGTAGAACTTCAGCAGACCTTTAGAAAAATTGGACGTAACGTGAATGGATTATACACAACATTTGATGATTATAGTTTGCATAGTCGTATGACAATGACAGTAACTTAGAAAGGGGGGGGGGGGGGGCAACCTTAGCAAGTCTGAAAGGTTTGGAAGGACCCTTTGGGTTAGCCGGCCTGGGAAAAATTGCTCCTTAAGCTGGTTTCACATGATGCAAGATGAGTGCCAAACTTGCGCGAGATGCCGACCTTGCATGAGAATTTCTTGCACGAAATGAGGAGATAGAGCAGATCCTAGTTTTCTCGCGCGAGGCGATGCAAGTTGCGATCCTATTGGTCCTTGTCTGCTGTTCGTGTGAACTGTTGTAAACTCAACCATACAGTGAAAGAAAATCATAATGAGGTGTGCGCAGAGGAACACAGGGGAATAAAACAATGCTGGAAAATAACTTGAAACCGTGGATTGAAGTTTAGACAGTTCAGTTCGCTGAGAATAAAATAAAAACAACTCTATTTTGGAGGGATAGCTTTGAAACAAATACCTTGTTGAAGTAAGCAACTTTATATTTTGTATTATAATAACTTGGCTGTTTGGTACTCGCCAGGGCTATCAACTAATTTTGATGCGAGACAGTATTCATCTTATCTATCTGCGCGTGAACTCGTTTCGCACGCAATTTAGTTGACACTCTCGTACAAAATATTTCGTATGAAATCTTGCGCGAAATGCATCTTGCATCGTGTGAAACCTGCTTTAGTTCACCTCCCCCCCCCCCCTTCTAGTTGTGGATGACCGAGGCTACCTCCACGTAACCCATAAACGAATAATTATGCAACAGTAATTATGCAGCCATTACAAGAGTCAATGTTCATCGGGGCGGAAGGCTACTAATTATACACGCACCCTCCAGGCCAGGTTGTCAAGGATGTCGTAGGAGGAAATGGCTCAATTTCTTTCGTCCCCCTACCCGAGGGGAATGTATGTTTTGTGGACATGTCTGCTTTAAGACCATTGGTGCATGAAAGCAGTATATTTATATAGTTTGTGTCATAACTTGCTTCACAGCGGATTTTTCAAAATGTCTGGAACTTCAAGACATAAATAACAGCTTTTGGCGCCTCCTTGCGTTGTTAGATATTCACTGCCGTCATTATTCTCGGAGCAGTGATGGCAGAAAAGAAAGAATTTTTGTTTTCTTATCTGCAATCAGTGCTCAGAGAATAACGAAGTGAATTTGTAACAATGTAAGACGGTGCTAAAAGTTGGTATTTACGTGTTGACGAACCAAAAATTTCGAAACATCCGCTGTGAAACAAGTTATGACAAAAATTATATAAATATACTGCTTTCATGCACCAATGGCCTTAATTCGACCTCACACAGTATTCTACAAAAAGGCGGTGTAACTGCGCGCCAGGTTGTTTGAAGTGGAGCTGCAAAATGCCGGGATCCAATTTCCACCGAGTAGGGGGGGGGGGGGGGTAGATCTCCGCGCGGCTATCGATCCGCAGCGCGGCCTGGCGGCGCCGACTGCAACACTTCGCCCCAGCACCTGCCTACCGCCGCGCCGACACTGCACAGCCTGCCTGCCACCCACAACAGAAGAGAAATGGGGGGGGGGGGGGATGTTAGATGGCAACTCCGAAGTCAAGCTTGTATTGACCTCTCAAAAAATGGTACTTTAAGACGAAAAACTGGTACGCCACGCAAATTCACACGACAAAAATAGCCAAGCCATTATTTTATGTATTGTGGTTAATAGATGATTTCATTTTTTTTTTAATGCGCACAACACTTAAAGGAATGCACAAAATCTGAACTACTAAAACACAGCTCATTTATTTTTTTTAATAATCCTTTTATTTCTGCATTTAATAAAAAAAAGAACGTAAAATATAATATAGTAATAAGGAAAATCCTATGCACATATTTTGCATATAATTATACACTGGCACATAAGAAAAGTTATTGTGGTTTCCTACTTAACAAACAGTGCAGAAACTTCAATTAACTTGCAATAAAATAAAATCACGACATAACATCAAACTTCTTCGGATACGAACTCAAGATCACTGATTTTCTGGTCTCCCTCTAAGCCATTGGTAGCATCATACAGTCTTGGATGTCATCCGGTCACACATGTATATTTTGCGAAGTAAGGTACTGGACTAGAAATACTTGTGTGGTGGTTTTTGGTACAAGTTATTACAAATGCTGAAATCTTGGTATGTTCGCGTACCAAGACGAAAGTGTCTTGGTATCGAATCTGGTACACGTGCGATACTAGCGCTTGTCAGGTAGCGAAAATTTTCCCTTTGCCAAAATTTTGACAATGAGCTTCCCAACCTATATTAAAAGTAATACTAAACAAGCCTACAAACTTGCACCAGACGGACAACGCACATCATCCGTGCGCACTCACTCTAATAGTATTTTGCATAAGAACTATCCAGTTCGATAGTCCCGCCCGCCAGTCGCACTCTTCACTGTACAGATGTTAGCAGTCCGCATACTTCGCTCCCGCCGGTTACTGTCGGCTCGGAGGCACGTAATGGCTTACGTGGTCTCGCTGGCTCGATCTAGAAGGTTCACCGTACCCCGAGTGGCGCTGAGAGAGGCTAGGACGATGACCACAACATTATTGCACAGATAACTCCTTAATTCAATCCGCTAAGGGACGGGGTCGCAGGAGTCCCGGCAGGCTTATCTGGAACACGCGGCGGCTCGCCTTTGTAAATCTCCGCGAGACTCCCAGGATGATTGGCCTGAACTCGGCACACCCCTGCGCTAGCGCGGACGGGGGGGGGGGGGGGGAGGGTGGCGCAAGGGAAGCGATTAAGAGCAGCTAGCATTGAATTTTTAATTTTTCTACTTAATATCTCATAAGGAAGTTATTTTACTTCTGGGTCCTGTTGCACAATTCTACCAATATTACTAGTAAGGTTTTATACGTTACAATGTACAAATTATAAGTATATTTGTACAAATAAATTTCACAAGTTACAAGTCAACTGATTGGTGCAGTTTAGTTTTTCATTTGTTATTCAACAGGAATTGCCACCCAATTTATAATTAGCTATGTGTAATCATTCAACTATTCTGTTTTTCTTCCTTCAATGGTATTTTGAGGTAATAAGGGCTGTTGATAGTTTGTGTGTAGTTGTGTTATGGTTAAATTCTGAGAATAGGCAAGCGTGATAAACGGCATAAATCCAAACTATGTATTCTCAAAAAATCAAAGACTATCTATCTGTATTATTTGGTGCATTCAGCAAAACACTAACAAAGCAAGAAGAAGTGTGAGAGTGGAAGAAAGTTAATTCATATGCGTAAGCATTGCGCCATACTATCCGGCAAAGATTGTAAATACTTAAAGGATGTTTGGTGGCCTAATCTACTGAAATGTACAATGGTAAATACTTACTTTTAATCAGTTAAATAAATAAGCCACTAAATAGTTTTTGTTTTTATTGACCTGAGCAAAGTATTATTAAAACATAACCTAGCCTATCCAAACATAACTTTTACCTTACCCTGCTACCGGGAGAGGCCAAATAACTAGCACAGTGGTTTAAGCAACTGTTATATAAACTGTATGTACCCCAGGCATGTCTGTCGCCGTATTGAACTGGGCTCCACTATCGCACTGCAATGCTATACATATCTGTTGCTTATAACATCAAGCACCACTGTTTTTGTACAATGATGTAACCTCAATCCAATTTTCTGGAGCAATAATTCTACCTTATTTGGACTCGTTCGGAATCTCTCATTTCACTTTGCATTATTTTCAAAATTAAAATTCACTCTTAACCTATAAAACTTCCACCTCCGATTAATGTGCCAGGCCCTTTGTTGATACTGCACTCCATAGCGACCTCCTTTATCCCTGGATGAATCTAGCTACAAATTCTGCATAGTGACATTAATAAAAGTTAACACAAAAGCCTAAATACCCACACAGCCTCACTTGTAACTTGAAATTATATGCAAGTGGACACTTGTAGAAAATATGCTAGTGTAAATTAATATTTTTTACAAACTTGTAGAAAAACCGTCAATTATGCAACAAATACTTGTAAAATTCACTAATATTTTCAGTTTCAGAACTTGTAGGTTTGTAAATTGTTATTGTACAACACTGCTAATTTTATCAAGGCTATTAAGAGATTTTTTAAAACCATTTTCACGATCATTTTTCTCTTTGAATAAGCTTAAGGGGAATGGTGCATGAAAGCAGTATATTTACCCGATTTTCAATATATGTCGTTTTCCAAAGGGTTTATCGAAATTTGTGGCTCGACAAGACGTAAATAATAATTTTCAACACCTTTTTTACGTTGTGAGACTTTCGCTGCCTTCATTATTCGAGGAGCACTGATGGACGAAAGAAAATGCCCTTTTTTTTCCCCCCGCCTATCTTCAATCACAGCTCCGAGCATAACGAACACAGTGAATTTTTAACCATGCAATAAGGTGTTCAAAATTGTTACTCACGTCTTGTTGAACAGAAAATTAAAAAAAATCCTCTTTAAAACAAATTGTGACAAAAATTATATAAATATACGATTTTCGTGCATAAAAACAAAACTGTACGGGCTTAGATAATTCCTTTCTGTTGTCTTTTCTGGCAAAAAGTCGTATTGCCAGGACATTTATTTGCTGAGATACGTGCAAACGACGAATATACAGAAAATATGTCCGACTGCTAACTCTTGAACTCTTTTGAACTATAAGCAATACAAACGAAACGCAATAATTTCCCTCCCTTACTCCACGTCGTACATTTCTCTATTACAGTGCGATTAACTTCTGTAATTGTCTCATTGGTTGAGTTTTATAAATACGAATTTATTGTTAAGGTTGAAGTAAAGCAGCTGCCTATGGAGCACTGCACCTGACTATGCAATGTGAAGAGCTCATAAAAAAGTAGTACAGACACCATACAAATTATCAGAAAAGTGCGATTTATGCTGTGTATGAAAGAAGAATGTCTATATTTTTCAACACTATAAAATATTTTACTAAAATATATATTTTAAAAGTAAAAAATGATCGATTAAAATAGTCTGGATTTTTAACAAAATTTAAGCTCATTTCCATTCTGGATGCTTCAGAAGCAAAATTTACAAGAAAATCTTAGGCATGGAATAGCGTCATAATGTTTACTATGATTGTGTGTACGAAAATTGTAATAATAATGTACGAAATAATTTTTATAATTATTTTTGTGTGTGTCCATTTGACAAAAACATTTATGGCAGAAACTGACGTAAATAAAGTTAATTATAAAATTGATACGATACATAATATGACTTTATTGCACACGATCACAGTAAATATTATGACGATCTTTCTTGAAGAAGATTTTCTTGTAAATTCTGCTTTCTGAAGCATCCATAGCGGAAATGCACTTAAATTTGGTTAAAAATACAGATTATTTAATTCGATTAATTATTTTCATTTAAAAATTATATTTTAGAAAAATATTTTATAATGTTGCGAAATGTACACATTCTTCTTATATGTACGGCATAAATGGCAATTTTCTGACAATTTGTATGGTATCTGTAATACTTATTTACGAGTTCTTCGCGTTGCATAGTCGGGTGCAGTGATCCATATGCAGTTGCTTTACTTCAACCTTAAGCGCAGTATGGTGGCCGCTCAAACAGGAACGTCCAACCTGACAATCTCACGTCACTACGCATCGAAGTCGCCAGCAAATACTTCAACTATACACGTCACGAGTTGCACATTTTCTATATTTCTCTTTTCAAGTTCTGCCCAGTTCCTTAGGTGTTTACATCAGTGAAATCGTACAACAGTTCCTTGTGAAAATCTGGATATCACCGTTTAATTTTGAATTACGCTGCAGTATTCACAACCTCTTTAAACGCATGATATTACCAATGACGACATCGCTTCAGCCGATCGATGAGCAAAGTCGTCAGTTTCCAAGCAAAGCAAAGCTGCGGCATTTAGACAAACTAAACACAGTTTCTACAAGCGGATATCATCATTTTTTAACGCGAGTTTTCACTTTTCCGTGTCTTTTGTCGTCTTTAGTTTTAACCACGTAGTTGTGTTTCTTAACTAGGCGTTGCCACAATGAATTCTGCCAATATATTTTTTTTTTTCTTCCGTCGACTATTTTCAATTAAAATGATTTAACTTTCTATTTACTTCGTGGCTTTAGTAACACATTCAGGTTTATTTTCGAATTACTGTGTTATTCACACCGTGAATTTTTATTCCCCAATGTGACTGTAAATGTTATTTTATCCACTTCTTTCATGTTTTCCAACGGAAATTACGGTTTCCAATTAATATTTCATTTTTGCTGTCTGTTTTGCACATCGCCATTTCCGTCTTGTTATCCATTCAATCTAAATCATGAGTCAACGTCAATATCGCTATTGGGGGGCTGTTGCATTAAATTCAGAATGTTCAACTACGCTACTACCCTATAAGCTTTAAAAACAACGCTTTTTTTCTCTTCCTTCTTTCCGTGAAAACCCGAGATGGGGAAACAAAATCACATAGTTATAGTGCGCAACTTGAAAAGCAACTATAATCCATTCACAGTCAATTTAAACTTTTCTGAAGCCTTGCTTTAAGTTCTACTTCCAGGATATTCCTCCGCCTCGTGCAAACTAAGCTTAACTAAGTCTAGAAAATTACACCAAAGGACAACGCTCCGAATTCTTGCGCACTCAGTTGTAGAGGCTGTCCACGGTAAAGTGAGCACATTTTAAGGCCCTCACAAAAGACATTAACCCCTAATAAATATATTATATTGCAGTCGCGGACATTAACTTTTGAAAGTGATGAAATGTATACACTGTGTTTAATAGTCATATTGCACTGTTTACATTAAAAAGTGGCGGAAAGGTAGAAATATATTAAAAGGAAAAAATTTAGCAAGGCCTTAAAAAGTGCTCACTTTACCGTGAACAACCCATAATTATATTTTCCATGAGAACTATTTCTTACTAGGCGCTACCAAACATGTTTTGTTACTGCTTATATTCGTATTTATTATAAATTAAATATTATAATTTATAAATGAAATATAATTTATAAATAAAAACAGGTAAGATAGTTTAATGTTAACAGAGGTATAAAAAACTTGTAGTAAGTGGCACGTTAAGGAAATAACTAAACACGTCATAAATGGGGTGGTTTTTCAAAGGTTTGGTTCACAAAGTGCGAAGAAACCGCGAATGTACTATAGCTAGTTGATGCGTCTTTAACACGCCTTTCTATTGTACCAGCTGGTCCAGCAAGTGTCGCACTCTACTGTTGTCTGCAACTAGTGAACGTCGCAGCAGGCATCATGCCATGCAGCGTCTTCCTTACCCTTAATATGAAAACAAACATGTGTGAACGTATGGTTGTACATTCCTTGTATAGTAAATTCACAGTTTCTCCGGCCTTTTTGAATCAAACTTTTGAAAAATCTCCCTATGTATGACATGTTTGGTTATTTCCTAAATACACCCTGTATTAAAAGCGTTTTATAATTATGTTCATCAAAGTTTTTTTTGCTGTTAAATTGAAATGTTATTCATATTTTATCTATTAATTATAATGCTTAATTTATAAATAATCTGAATAAAAATCAGGGAGAAAATACGTATTATGGTAGCGCCTAGTGAGAAATAGTTCTTATACAAAATACTGTTACTCGTGTGCGAAAGTGGTGAGCGGTCACCCTAGTGTAATTCTCCAGGATTAGTCAAGCTTAGTTTGCACGAGGCGAAGGAATATCCTGGAAACAGAACTTTAGCAGGGCTTCAGAAAAGGCTTAAATAACCGTGAATGGACTTTACTTGCAAAGCACGTGTCTGTCATCAGACTGGTGGTCAGGGCCATATTTAGGACGAGGCAACATAGGCAGCTGCTTAGAGAGGTAGATTTTAAAGGAACAAACAAGTCAAAATTATTTTAACCTATTTGAGATACAGTTCGATCTATCCTTTTTTTGTCGCTAATTTTCTCATTTTCTCTTATGTTTTAAAATATAATAAAATACGTACTGTTATATTAACTAAATTTTGAACACGCTGTACAACCACGTAAATATGAAGTTCATCACATTTCATTTATGATTAAAATGAATAAAAACAGGGAGACAATAGGCGTGTTGTTATTAAGTAAGAAAACAGTTTTCATGCATAATATTATTAAAATGAGTACGCACAAATCAGTGCGTTGTACCTTTGGTATAATCTTCTATATTTAATTAAGCTTTGTCTGGATGAAGCGGAGGAATGACCTAGCCTGAAAGTAGAACTTCAGCAGGGCCTCAGAAAAGTTACAAGTACATCGACAGCATTTTAATGACTTGTTAAATCATTATTCCTACGTTTTTGTATCGGGATGGGAAAAGTGTCGAGGTAGATAGTCCACGAGTAGACATTCGAAACCTAGTGGTCCGCGACAAAGCTAGGTTTGAGAACGACTGCTTCAGTGGCATGTGGCATGGCTTTCAGTGGCAAAATTGCTCACTACATAAACTGTAAACAAATATGCCTACGCATTTAGTCCACAATAATTAACATATTTTTATATGATTCTGGCAGTGGGACACGACTGATGACAGAACTGCGAAATACATCATGAATATCACAGAATTCCCTGACATTTAGCTAACTTGTTTGAAATTCTGCGACATTTCCCTGGCAGTTTTCAAATTCCGTGACATTCCCCTGCTTTCCAGAACTGTGGCAACCCTGCTTTTGCATGTTTTATTATGTTAAATAGGTAACAAATAATGGCAAAACATATACTCCGGAACATAGTTTTTACACCCTAGCGCTCAAAAAATGTAAACAAGAATTGCAATGACAGATTGACCCATAACACATCAGTTAGGGCCTACGTGACAATCCACTAGACCAGTTACGAGTTAAGTACACTTAGTTCCACACTGGAGCTGAACCACCTCCGGGTCAACAACACTGCTTCTATTATGAACAACTTCTTCGTTTTCTTGCCATAATTTCCGTTTCCAGAGGTACAATTGAAAACGTTGGATTGCATAAAATTTTACAATTTACAAATTGTTTAATACTTTTGTATCTTAATTTTTCGCTGTGTGTTGTTTACTGCTCGCAAAAATGCAGAAACGTATTGAGAGCATATACGTATGCACCTGACTATTTACAACTAGCAGATGCCACACGATGAAAATTAAAACACCAAAATATTACACAGCTCGTAAAATGTACTTTTCTATAATCGTAAATTGTCAGTATTACTCCGAATCCGAAATTACGACACGAAAAGGAAGATTTTTCTACAAAAGAAGTGCAGTCGGGCCTTGAGACTGACTGAACGCTGTTCCCAATATTTTGAATACGAAAATGTTCCTCATAAAGACCACTATGACGATATCAATGACTCCGCACACAAGAAAATGCGACGTAAATTACTGTACTGTGAGATGTTATGCATGCAGGTACGAAAATGATTGTGTATTTTTGTACTGGATTCCACTGTAAATTTTTACGCACTTTTTTATTACGGGAAAGAGATTAATAAAAAAAAAGGGGGGGGGGAACGATAAACCCCTAGGGAGACAATATGTCTAAACTAGCAGGGCCGCTGGTAGGCCATCAATTTGCTGCGGGGCGCATGGTGAACTGTTGCAAGGTAAGCTGTGTTTTTCTCTGTGCTGTACCTAATCGTCTGCTAATTTACATCGGCTACTTAAACGCTGTAGTTCAGTTGACGTCACAGCGCGTGTGTGATGGTGCTAGCGTTTTCGTGAGTGGCGCATCATTCAGTTTCTCGGCTCCTTTGGTTACTGTTCCTGCTGCGTGCGTCAGTGTGTAACGAGTGGCAAGCCAGCTTATCTTGAACACTTCACCACCGCACTGTCATTTGCCGCGGTCTTGCAAACAGCGATGTTTCTGCGACAGTTCACGTGTGGGAACGAGAGTTACATTCCGCAATGAGCAATACCAATGGATTAACTACTTTGTTATCTGTAAAGGTAGTTCAAGGTAAAGTGAGCACTGCTGAATTGTCTGGTACACTCTGTCCATAACTTTACCAATACATTAAAGGTACACACCACAACTACATACATTAACATACATGCTCCACGAGTTGCAGCCAATCAATCTAATAGTCTCCGGGACTTCTTGTTACATTACGAGTGTAATGTTAACTTTAATAGCCATTAAAGTAATAGTGTATTCACGTAAATAAAGCTCATTTACGGTCCTGCAGAAAAAAAATTTTTCGCTAGATTCTTTTCCGACTCACTATTTTTAATTATAAACATTGTATGAGCCAATCAAAATAGTGTATCATACCAATCCAAATGTTAACGTCTGAAGATGCCAAAAAATTTTTTGGCTTATTGCCTATTCCGGCAACGGCTTTAAAAGTAGAAACTAGCTTGACAACTATTAATACACCGGAGGACAATAGAAAAGCTTAAAGTGCTCACTACGTGAAGCTATAGACTGTTTACTTGTTTTATGCACATCAGCATACGTATTTACATATTAGTAACACATTAACACTCCTAACATCACGATTCACCTGGATGAAGCATAAATAAAGTGATAAGGTCCATGGTAATGTTAAGATAATGCTAAGAGTCACAGCCGTCACCAAAGTGACAGTGTTACAGTAATATTATGTCAGAGTAATACGGCATGCTTTTATACATCCATGAATAGATATTCATATTTATACTATATTTAACATCTATATATATTTTTATATTTATACTTATCTATATTAATACTTAACATAAACCTCCCACCACCATTTTTTCCTCTTTTTATAGCGAATAATTCTGGTTAGACACGCGTGTCGATATATTCATACAAGATCAGGCCAGCCAACCACATCTCAATTATACAACGTGTAACTAAAAATCACCGATAAACTCCACGAGATAATTCCTAATGAAAATATGAGACGAAAATGTATATATATATAATTTTCCCTTAAAGTGATGATTAGGAAAGCTATGCACCCCCAAGATTCGAATTTTCAAATGATTTTCTTAGCAAATATCAGGAACTACTTGCGATGAAATAACAGATCGGTGAATAGCGTTTTTTAGAGTTACACAATGAAAATGTGGTTGGTATTATATCAGCAGCGGTATTACAAACCACATTTTCACAGGTGTAAGCTATTCGTCCAAAAAATACTATTCATAGATCTGTTGCCTAATCGCGAGTAGTTCCCGGTAACGGAAATCATTTAAAAAATTCTATTTTTGGAGGCGCATAGCTTTCCTTATAAAAACTTTAGGTGGAAAATGGTACCTATATTTTAGTCATATTTTCGTCAGGAATCACATCCCGCAGTTTGTTTGTCATTTTTAGTTCCGCATTGTATTACCGCAGCCCGGAATAAAAATGAGCGGAAGTGTGGAGGCAGTCGTGGAGCGTGTTGAAGTTAGGAGCGCTATAGGCCGCGGCCAGCTGGAGGGAATGTCCGCAGGCGTCTGCAGCCGCTATTGATTGGCGGACGTCGCGGCGCCATGCTACCGACGCCCCCCCTCCCCCCCTGCACGTCACGCTCAGAGCGCCGCGGACGAATCAATGGCGGGTCGCCTTGCCGCCTCTAGGGCTTTACGACATCCAGACTTTGATGTCTTATTGTCGACATCTGTCACATATCGACGATACCAACGATAGTCTCGATATGTCGAACTAGGTACGTCGAACTTGGTATGTCGACTGTAACTTCGACATGAAAACTTTGACACTGACAATTTATTACTGTCCACATCCTCACTGCGATGCTGTTATATAGCATTGGTTACAAACTAGCAGCAGCATTTACACTCATTTTCAATAGAACGTCGAAATCTATCTCCATCTGGAATAGTGCCAATATTGAAAGCGTAACACCTGCAGCAATTATTTCCTCTGTGACTGTAGCTGAGTCAACTGATTTAAGTACATGATCTTCTTTGAACCTTGGATCGACGAACGTCGCTATCCTCAGCACACGATCGTTTCTGCCAATTTCACTTGTCTTCTTTAAAGCCCATTCTTTAGCTTCGCTCTCACAAAAATTACCGTGTGCGGTCGTAACATATTTGCTCACAGTGGCCTCTATGATAAAATTTTAAACTTATTTATCAATCTGTTTTCGTCGTTGGGAATATCACCGTGCTAAGTTTTCTTTAATGTATTGGCATTGAGACTTTATAATGGTCTAACAGGTTTTATCAGTAGGTATTTTCGTCGGTTTCAAGAATGTGATTGACTAGAGGAAGAACAGCAATTGCAGACATACGATTCTCCTTCCGCGTGGTTGCAAAGTTCTTCCAATGGAGAAAGAACCTCAGTGCCAACTTTCAGAACATCTTCAATTGGGTCTAGGATATGACTGTGCTTAGCTTTGTACTTATCCTGAGTAAACACAGAACACAACACCGTCTGTTGATTTGCTGCACTATAACTCTGCAACAGCGAGAATTGAGCCAAATCAGTGAAGAAAAAAAGAAGTGAGAATTGCAGTGGCGTGTAGTAATTTTTTTTACAGGGTAAGCAATTTCTACTAACAAACGCAACTTCCAATTTTTGCTTACCTTCCACGTGTATTTACAGTTTTATAATACCTAACGTTAGTTATAAAAATGGAAACGAAATTAATGTTATAATAATTGAACTGAATATTATTAGGACAGCATATTACAAATAATAAGAAAAACTCCCGTTTTCTCGAACACTTTCATCCTTTTTCCAAGGAAAAATGTAGGATTGGAGGAAGCAAACAGAACGACTGCTTACCCTGCCGAAGAAACGCGGTGGCGTGTTGTAATTTGCGAGTTCGATTCATCGCTAGTCGCTCCCGTTTGTGGAAATGACTACTAGGTAGCGACACTATGCGTGTACAGTACGGGAGTTACGAAAACTATGGTTCTCGAATCGGAAACGGGAAACTCAGAATTGAATGTGTTTAAAGTTAAGGCGAAAACTATAAACGGTCACACATTTCCAATATGTATAGGGTAATAAATAGCTTACCTTGCTTCTATGGAATAAACGCCACTGGAGAATTGAGCGATTGATAATCAGTGTCTGATAACTAATAAATACGATGGCTGAGTTTCACTTATTTATTTGCTATTCCCACTGAATGGTGAGAATTCCACTCCCGTAAGTCACTTGTTGCCAGTTCATTTCCTTGATTTGCAAGTCGGCAGTAACTTTCAACTGACAGTTATTTCATTGATTCATACTTAGAGTATACGACTTGAATTTGATGCAGTGTGGACCACCAGCGAGTGGGTGATGCCCTAGTAGTTACTTTATTTCAGCCATTTTTTAATCCTTAAATCACCTTTTTAAATACACATTGCCATGCAAGTAATAAACACAGTGTGTATATTCCATCGCACTCAGTAGTTAACGTCTACAGCGAAAATTAAATATATTTATTAACTATTATTCCAAATGAGAGGGCTTTCAAAAGTGCTAACTTTACGGTGCACAGCCTATAGCAATTGACGCAATACCGAGGATTAAAAATAATTTCTCTTTTTAATTTGAATTGAGTATCGGCACAAATATATTATTTTTGCTTAATATTATTTGACATATTAGTAACTGAACTGCGCAATGTTAATATGTACTTTTTCGCAAAAAAAAAAAAAAAAAAAAAAAAAGCCCCTGAAAAGCGAATGGGATATGAATAAGATACCTATATAGTAAAAGGTGGCCGAGACAAGCCTAGGAGTATTTGACATGCAAATCCTTATCCCTGTTCACATCCCAACTCTTCTAATTATATGAAACGTCGAAATTTTTTACACTTTCGTTTATGTCGAGTGATAATCTCAAATAAAAAAAGAAAAAGAATCCACTGCTTTAACGCATGTACGTTAAAAATATTTCCTTATAATTCTCAGTATGACAAGCGTCTAAAACAATAACAGTAATTGTCATGTCAACTTCAGCAAAAAATACTCCGGGGAAAAAAAAAAAAAAAAATTCATTTTTAGCTTCTCGTTCAATTATTTTATAAATCAATATATAACGACTTCATTTTCTACTGGAAACCCCCTTATTCAAATTAAGGTGGCTATACGTAAAAGCTGCCTCTATAAGGCTAGAGCCACGAGAGAATGTTTTTTTTTTTTTTCCCAGATTATTTTTGAGTCTTCGAAAACACTGATGGAATAATATTCGAAATATTGATGCCAAAATATTCGAAATTTCGAATTCGTTATGTCAGTCTCGACAAGTTGTACGTCGCTCTCTGTGTGTTGCCCTCGAAATGTCGACCTCGGCATGTCGAACAGATTTCCAAAATAATATTAACGCATCGACATACATTACATATCGATGTCCACTTCGACATGTCGTACAGCCCTAGCCGCTTCCGCCGGCGGGAACCGGCTCGCAGACGGAAATACCCTCTCGTACTCTTTACTATGCTCACGGCTACACATAGTTTTGTGCCAGCTAGTAGTAGAAAAAGCCGATTCGCACGCGATCCAGGATGCTGACAAGGGGATGGGCTGGCGGCCATCTTTGCTGCAAATTTGCCCTTTTTTCTTCTCAGAACCGGCCAAAATTTCCCTAAAAAATTTCCGAATTTCCCTCAAAACCAGCAACATTTCCCGCAGAAATTTTCCTTACCCAAATTTTTACGAGCAGTCGGTCTGAAAATAGCTTGACCACACAATGTGACTAAATGACCATTTTGTGGAAGGGGGGTTGAGGGGTCACCCTGAAATTCACACTCTGTTATTCCTAGCCAACACCATCCACATTGTCTGAAGAATGTTCCGAGTTCATTGCCCGCCATACAACTTCATGCACAACCTTGTTACAAACACATATTTTACGACCTATGTCAAGTACGCATATGCTAAGGACAGCAATACCAATCATGTGCATATATGCTAATTATACATATACTAATAGCACTTATGATAATCGTGCACACGTCAATTACCCCGCCATCTTGCCTTCGTCCTAGCCATCTTGGATTCCCGACCACGCCTGCTCTATCCCTGGATTTTCTCATATTCCTTCTGGTCTCCTTTTTTCTCGATTGTATCCTATCATTCCTTCTTGTCTCCCACCCATATCTTCCCTCTTGCTTTTTACGCCCTCCACCTTTAATTCCCGCGCCTGCCGCCAGTTGTCTGCTGTAAGCGGCCATCTTTAATTCTCTCACCCACCACTAATGTACTAAGTTCTACTGTTCGCCGCTAGAAGTGCTATATCGATGCGGCCATGTTGTGTGTTTGTAATCACATCGCTTGCAGAGGAGCGCTATCATCGGGGAGTTTAATTCTATGAGTGGTCGCTAGGAGTGCTCGAAACTTAGGAAAGGAGGATGTTTTATGTCGAATACATATATAGTTATTACCATCCCGGTATTCTGAAAAAAATTTGGACAGGCTCCGACTTTATATCGACTTTATGTAAAAATCACAACTGCATGTGGAATGTTAGGAGAATAAAGTATATACTCGCATCGGCCTATGCACTCCCCAGATAATAAACTTGCCAAGAACAAAAGGAAGTATAATATCGAATCCACATAGGAAAAAACTGCAGGCACCACGCGCGCACAAACGCACACACATGTATATGTATAAACAGTAATATATATAATATATACATATATAATTAATAACACTTATACTATATGACTATTCTGGTGTGTGTGAGCACTGGCAACCAATTAAATATGCATTCGCATGTAACATGCAGCCATACATACACACACGTTAAGCTTGGTAATTTTAAATTAAATGAACAGTGAAACAGGACTAATAGTATCTTCGAGGTTCAAAGGAAAATCAGACAAGTCTCGAGTCGGAGCCACTACAAGATAAAACTGTCTCTGGCAGACTCCACCGTTTTGAACCAAATGGACGAATGCACCCTCAAGCAGCATCTTCAACCAAGGACACGAGAAATATTCCCTTTACAACTTTACGAACTATATTCCTTAGTGTACGTTTTATGGTATTTAGTGTCATCATGTCTGCCTGTTCGCCGTTGTTTGAACACATGCCATAGCAAGAAATAAAAAACAGGGCAAATTCGAAAAATTTGCAATTTCTTTACAGCCATTTCCAATCAAAATTTCTTTTGTCATTATCACAAATACAGTGGTACTTTCAGAAAATGTTAAATGCTACAAAAAAAATTCTTCCACCTGTGTGATTGAATTCAAAATTTAAAAAGGCACACGTCGACACGAAAAGATCAAGGTGATATATACAATCGCAGGAAATAAAGGACTCAAAGGGGTGGAGGACAACGGAGGACACAATTATGAACTACTCAATATACACGAAAGTAGGCCTATGTTATTAGGGGGACAGACCACTCAAAGATCAAGAGAGATACTAATACAGAAATTTTGCACCTAGCTACACAATGTCTCTCACAAGCGGCATGAAGTTCAATACTCCAATCAAAAGCATTATGCTTTTTAAGCAACAAAATGTAACAACTACTCTGATAAACTGACGAGACACTTCTGCAAGGACGATAAGATTTTCACATCAAACAAATATTCTTACGTGGATGGTCCCTATTTAATTGCAACTATTCAAAATGTTTTGTTGGATCAAAAAATAGATTTAACGAGAGAGGCCCCCATGTGTTAAACGGGTCCAGGCTAGCTACATCCCCGACCTAAGGAATGGAACATCCCGACATTTAAAATACGTTCGGGACACGGGAAATGTCACGTGACGAATGACATCGCCACCGTCTAAAAACCTCCCGAAAATGTTTCAACCTTAACGTCGGCGAGATGACCGGTGAAGTACACTTATTGTATCGGAGGGCCGTTTTAGCTATAGGTTAATCAAGGTAAAGTGAGCACTTCTTGAAGCGCTCTAATTTGGAATAATAGTCGATAAATCTATTTTGTTTTAGTCTGAGACATTAACTTTCGAGTGTGGTGTGACATACACACACTGTTTATTACTTACATGGCAATATTTATTTAAAATGCAGTTAAAGGATGAAAAATGGCTGAAAAGAAAAAGTAACTAGAGCCTCAAAAGTGCTCACTTTACGGTGAACAGTCAACATGGCGAAACGCTCTTGTGACTAGGACGCGTCATCGCCGTGGTTCGAGTCCAGCCCATGGCATCACACTGTTATACTCTCTGTTTCATATAACTTCAGTAAATGTTGGCAATTCTCGAAAAGAAGTGCGGCCACCACGTATCCTTCCGCCACAACTGTACTGTCGGTGAAGGAAACTATCTTTGTAAACAAACTACTAATCCAATGGCAGGAATTGAAATACCGACAACTTGTGTCCAGTGTTTACGCTACTATAACTGGTTGCCGTTCCCAACTGTTATCATATACTAGTTAGGATTGTTTTATTTTATTGGTGGTGTGGGGAACTATAGATTAACGTCTTTCATGGGACATTTTTTTTTTTTTTTTTTGGTTCTTCTTATGAGAGAGTGGACATTGGAACATGCATTGTTTTGATGATGCAGTTGAAAATTTTGTTCGTACGGAAATAGCAGTCAATTGACTATAACTAAAAAGTTTTAAATTCATTGAAAGAACTACATGCGATAAATGTGTCGCTGTTCGTACCAATGCGAGAAATACTCAACATATAAATATCATTGCATTTTTTTATATGATGAACTACACTAAAAAGGCGTTTATTTAGGCCACGCACATTTGAAAACATTCCGCAAGAAAAAACGCAATAATTACGTCACTGGTAATACCGATGTACGAAATGGACAATGTAAACATGTTCAGCAAATTTAAACTCCTACGTAAAAATCGTTAAGAGTTTCAATCAAATAAAATTCCAAATACATTTCAAATATTCTACCAACAATTTAAGAAAACATTATTTACAAAACACACAACTTACTGTTCACTTCGTAATCCCCCCCAAAAGTGCCGAACTTTGGATGATTAATTCCCTAAAATCAGTTGTCTGCTACTGACATGAAATAATTTATTTGCTGACTTATGTAATCAACAAAACACTTGCTATTTCTTGAAACCAACAAATTCAAACTTCACAAAGTAAATAATTTTTCGCCCGCGCTTCGCGATGGTCGCAGAAAATTGCGGACCACAGAACGCAACTAACAATTTTACAAAGCGGCAGACACGTGTCGATAGTTCATTTCACTGAGGAGACTGTTCTAGAAAGGCACCTACGACGAACTACACTTAATGAAATACGTAAATACAAAATTAATTAACTACATATATAATATTTCGACATCGCCAGCAAGGACTTCTCGCATATAGCTAAATGATGACGGAATAGAGCACAACGGCAACGGCTTTTCCCAGGGTGGACGGAGACCATAGACAACAGACTCGACGGAGATTGGTGGAGACCTTTCACATAACCGTGATGTTCGCATGCTCTACCATAATATTTATAAATATTTTTGAAGCCCTTGCTCTATAACTCCGAAAAATCGAAGTATATGAGCGTAATTTTAACCATGAATGTTGTAATTATCATTAATTCTCCACAGCATAAATTTTAATTCCGAGTACTATTTTCTTTTACAATCATCGCAAAGAGCACCAACATAATATCACGCATCCTGGAACAACCATCAACTGACAGTACTTACTGTTTACATGCTGTGTAGGTTGGTCACAACGTCTGTTAAATTTGATTGAAGTTATATGAAACAAAGTTTGAATGCAGGGCGCCTGTTGGGAGTATCTGAGTTCGTACGGGATGGAGGTCTTACTAAATATAAAAATAAACAAAATTTTATTTCTACTTTATTTTGGCAGCCATTATGTACAGCATTTAAATTTTCTGTCTCCTCTTTTAATTTCTATTTAACAGCGAGCGCAATATTTGATGTCTATTTAAACTGTAATAAACGTCCTTATTAATTGTCTCCGTTGGTTACTGTCAATTAACTCATACGCCTTATCAACACGTGTCCAGTCTATCTGTTGCCATCATTTATAACGTCTTTTACTCACGCGTCTAGTCCATAGCCACAATCGCAGACTTCCCTTCCGCTGTTCGCTTCTCTTACCGCTCGTTCTTCTACGGCGCGGAATTCAACCACTCATTTATTCATCAACACCAACGCAACTCCCGGCCTGGAGGCCTGCCGCAATATTTATAGAGTTGGCCACGACCATCTCGAAGGTTCAACGTACCCCGAGTTACGCTGAGAGAACGACGTCAGTTAATCCAGAGCATTCTTCAAATCAATACTGCCAGGGTCAGCGGCTTTCTGTGACTGATATGTGGTAGCGGCAGGCGGACGAACCGCGTGACTTCTGCCCTACACTTCCAATCGCTCGCGCGGGAGGCGAAAAATAGAGCACGAAACAACACACTTAATAAAACCTTATATCGTCATATAGAGGCACCATCATCATTTATGCAAACATGCAGGGTAAATTTTAACAAACCACAAAGCGAGTTGAGTACTCCTGTAAATGATCCCTCATCTCTTTGCCATTCCCCTAAAAACACACCGAGCGAGGTGGCGCAGTGGTAACACACTAGACTCGCATTCGGGAGGACCCTGGTTCGATTCCCGGTCCGGTCATCCTGATTTCGACTTCCATGGTTTACCTGAAATCACTCCAGGCGAATGCTGGGATGGGTGCCAAACAAAGGCCATGGCTGATTCATTCCCAATCCTTCCCCGATCCATCTTCCCTGCGCAACTTGCACCTTCTCTAATGAGCTCGCTGTCGACGAGACGTTAAGCCCACTTACATACCTACCTACCTACCTAAAAATACGCCGTCTAAAATTTTAAACGTAACACCCTTCGTCGTATTTATGTACATCCGGTGTTGATTTAAATAACAGGAGACCTCCGGTACACTACTTAATAACATTAATATGGCTCAATTTTTTTCGTGATTCTGGAAGATCACATTCTCTTATTTAAATTAAACATATACGAAAGTATCATAATGGCAAAGGCTGGGCTTCCCGTCTAACAGTTGTGTGCAAGAAGGATTATGTCAACATATCCCGATTACATCAAATTCCACGGGCGTGATTCATCTTTCGCATTTATGTTTAGCCTACGCCCGCATAGTGGCAGCGGAGTAAATCGCGCCTAACTAAGAAATGTGTACGCTCGTTTGCAATCAACCGAGACATTTTGAAAGTTCTGCTTAAACTATTAAGCAGACAAACTATTCTTCCGTCATGGACCTATTGACTAGTATTCATACGGCATTTAGAACTATACTATTTATAAAAGAAGAAAAGACTTTTGAGCAGGCACTCATTTGGAATATTGCATTTTGAATACTTTAATGTGCAAAACTAATTATCACAAATCGCTACTAACAATGCCATTGATATGAGTGTCTTTACATTTAAATACAGCTGTTGGTTGGAACACTGACATATTTTAAACATTCCATTTCAAAAGCGCTTGATTAACTGCCAAACATCTGTAATGATATTATGACAAAAATACAGTAATGTAACTCATCCACAAGTGATGAACAACGCCGTAGTTGTTTCACAATATACTCCTGAAAATATCAGCGCTCGCCACGGTATATTTTAATATTAACCATAGTCCATGGAATTATATGTTGACTACAAGCAGATGGAAAATTGTTTGCAAGAATGTCCCATGTCCGAGTTAAGCACAAACAAATTATGTTGTCTCTGTTCTGGGATCTTTAATACACTCATCTGAAAACTATACGCATAAACCAATATGTGAGTTATTTTGCTAAAAAGAAGTTTGCATTAATATTTCTGTGTTTGTCAATGTGTGGATGACTGTAGCTCATTTCGAAAATGCATATAGTTTGAAAAACGTGGAGACATTCACAGGGTGTAATAAACAAAATGTGTTGCTGCATAGCACGGGGAATGAATGGCTGGGAATAATGAGTTGGTATCACTTGAAGTGCAGAGTAGAGATTTGGGTGGCTCGTAATACCGAGGTCTTGAGAGCCGACGAGGGCGAAGTGACGCGAGTATCGAGCAGCACCGAAATGCAAGGGCGGGGGGAAACGGGAGAACCCCGAGAAAACCCGCCGACCAGCGGCATCATCCGGCACGATTCCCAAATGCGAAAATTCGGGGGCGACCCCACCGGGAATCAAACCCGGTTCGCCTAGGTGGGAGGCGACTAGTCTAGTCTAGCCGTTAGACCACCGCCCCCCCCCCCCCGCCAGTAACACTTTTACAGGTGGCGGAAGGATACAGAACGGGTTGGAGGATTGAGAACTCGTGATCGCACGCCCTACACGAAATGTAAAAAAGTGAACGGGTATCGCTCGCCCGGAGTTTGACGTTGTTTCAGCTGCAGCCTTGTCCGGGACGACTGGTTCAAGCGTCTCCCTCCAACTGCTGACGTCACCGGTAATAGAGGATAACTGCCGTCACGAATAAACAGCCATTACGCCAGCGAGACGGAGTGTTTCTCCACGCGCGCACACAAACATGGTCCGGGCCGAACCCTACTTCCCCGCTGCCCTCTTATACCACGTCAACTTTCTGGACACACAAACATGTAAAATCACTTCACCCCCACTTCACATGTATAGTCCATCCACGGTTACTTCACACTTTTCTGAGGCCTTGCTGAAGTTCTACTTCCAGGACATTCCTCCGCCTTTTGCAAACAAAGCTTCGCCGATCTAGAAAATTACACCAGAGGGTCAACGCACCGAATTCGTGCGCGGCCTGTATAATAACAACTTGCATATACGCTGTTCACAGTAAAATGAGCACTTTTTGAAGCCTTGCTTGAGGTCTACTTTTATACAAGTGGTGTGTTCTTCCGCCTTATGTAAAATTAACACTGCCATGGGCTTCATCACTTTATTCATGTGTCGGTCAAGTAATACTGTGAAATTATTAGAATAAAGTATATATTGTACAAGCATTCTCATTTTTACACTTATGTGCATTTAAAAATTCAGGAAGCAAGAGAAATAATTCAAGTTATCACAAATTGTTACCCAACACTTTTTGTTCGACGTTAATATATGGAACTGCCGTCTCAACCATCATTACCAACTTTACTGAACACATGGCAATCGTTGCGCCCGTTAAAATATACGCAGTTAGGGGCAGTGATTTTTTTTCTAAGGTTGATTTCAAAAGTGGTCACTTTATCGTGGACAGCCTATGAACTATTTCATACTAGGCATTACCAACACGCCCCTTTTCTCGCTGTTTTTATTTGTATTAATTATAAATAAAATATTATAGTTAATGGATGAAATATGAGTATAAACTCAATTTAACCAAAAAAAATTGCACTTTTGTGTTAACAGAAGTATAAAACGCTCGAGACACACATGCTGGCATATTGAGGAAACAACCAAGCACGCCATACGTGGTGTGTTTTTCAGAGGGTTTGATTCAAAAAGTGTGAAGAAACATGGAATAGACTGTATCAATGTTGCTCGTGAAGGTAGCGTAGTTCACAAACAGTTTAAGACACTCATTATGGTTGTTCGCACCGGAGAAGCGTTCAAGGCATCTGTAAGCACTGAGTCAACAACAAGGCGGATTGAAGCGGAGAGATCTGTAAATCTCCTAAGCGGAATACCTAGTAAACAATATTGAACGCTTGAAGCAGCACTGTCGCTACAGTTTAAAACAATGTTTTAGAGAAGAATAAATATTGTAAAAATAGTGCTACTTATAGATATTTTAGCTCATTTTCTCAGAGAGGTTTAAAACGCATATAAATTAATCTCTGTTTACAAATGGCAGTAGATTAAATATCTGTAGTTACAAACCTGTATCATTATTGACCACCTTCTCCAAAATGAGCCGAGAAAAAATATGATAGAGTATTAAGTAATTTAAACACAAACCATGTCCTCGTTTCATCTCAATTTGATTTCAGCAGAAAATTGTCACAGAGCGGGAGCACCCGCAAGAAACCCCACCACTCCATGATAGTGACCAAATCCCCCTTCCTTCCATTCCACTCATTTAAGCACAACGAGTCTTACCAAAAAGCTTCAAGCAGCAGAGTTTAAATAGCAGAGCACAAACAAAAAACGCAGTCGTAATAAATTGCGAAAATTCAACCATCCCCCGATATGAATTGCAATACAAAATAACTAACCCCCAAAATTGTGAGAAATGATTCAACATACTGTTAAGTTTTCTTGTCTTTTATCTGCGGGGTTTCTTTTAAATCGACTATATATAGGCCTACTTATGTGTATGTGTGTACTTGCATGTATACAAAAATGTGTAAACACACAGATATAGTCAATTTCATATAAGTAGTCTCAAATTTGACGAATGTAGCTTTAGTATATGGGCAATTATGTGTTAGTATACTTGTAAAAGCGATTAAGGTATAATTGAGCTTGTCAGAAAGGGCTTAAGACCTAAATGACTTTACCATTGTGTTGGATATCGGATACGATGCCTAAGTTATGAATTTGATGATTGTAGAGTTGGTATATGGGAAATTATGAGTTAGTATGCTTGTAAAAGAACTTTATAGGTGTTTGACCTTGTCGTCTTGTTTGTTGATGTGTGTGTGTTTTGCTGTTTTCATAAACAGCCCATATCAAAATCACAAGCATTAATGCTGGATGTACGGTGTTGCAGCACAGTCACAAAACTATCAACAAGTAATGCAGTATATAAACTCACTAATTACATTTGAATGGTACCCAACGAACTTAAGTTCCTGTTGGCCATTTTTGCGATTTGTCTATAAAGCGTATAGTTGCATTAATCAAGCAAAGCTTTCTATTGGAAAAGTTGTTACGGAGTAAGAGGGAAATTCGATAAACTATTAACATCATACCTTGAAAATATAATTCCACAAGTTAAATTTGAAAGAAACTCTCTCTTCATAGGGTACCTTAAGAGTTAAGTTCTTGGTCCTCTGTGGCTTTTTTTTTTTTGTTGTAAATGACTTGTCCCTGTTTGTTGGTTCAGAAGTATCCGCTGTACTGTTTGCAAATGACACTAGCCTGGTATTAACTGGCAAGTCAATGCAGGAATCCATTGATTCTGCAATCAATGGTCTCCCAAAATTAAAATTAATGGTTTGAGATAAATTATCTAACTTTAAATTTGAACAAATCTATCTTCACACATTTTGTTGCTAAAAACAATGGTTTTAATGCCGTGCATAATTTTTCCTCAAATATTAATTTTCAGGAAATCACCCACACTATATTCCTTTGTTACTTTACTGATGCAACTTTTGAGTTAGAAATATCAATTATTTATCACCAAAGCTTAGTACAACATGTTATTCTCTCAGTAATCTTTTAATATATTTGGTTTTGAATAAGCTAAAATTGTTTACTTCGCATATGTTCATTTATTAGTTATGTCTTATGATTTTATCTTTTAGGGTAATTCTACTGCAAGTAATCTATATTTAAAATACGAAAATTAAGATATCATTTTGGGGGGGGGGGGCAGGGGGGGAAGGTTTTTTTGTCGTATCGAGATGTGTTCATAAAATTTAAATCTTGATTCTGTCTTGTAAATATATTAAGCTCATGGGTTTTATTACTTAAAAATCCTAATAATTTTGAGAAAAATGTATTCACGAATATAATACCATAAGCATAACTAGTCTATATAAACCCTCAGCCCATCCTAAGATGTTAAAGAAAGGACTTATTTACTCAGCAACGTTTACGCTTGATAAATTATCGGTTTTTAAAGAAATCTTAACATTCCCGAAAGTGAAGCTTTTAAAATTAAATTAAAGCATTATTTGGTGACCTACTCATTTTATACTGCACGTGAATTTCTTAGACATGAATAGTACCCAACTGTAATCGTATTTTTAAAAATGGTTCCTGATTAATTTTGTTTTATTAATTAGTGATCTGTTTTTATGAATTTCTCGTTTACACTACAATGTGTATATTTCTACGCAGTGTTTACTTGTCACCTTTTATAGTTAAATTGTATTATGACATATTTATATTTATAGCATTGTGGTTCTGCAATGATAGGCACTTTGTACATACATGAATAATCCAGAAATTTTTTCGAGAAAAAAAACGTTTTAGCCACGGCGGAGAAAATTAGCCCAATTGCAGCAGATGCGTCGGCTGCACATTTTGTATTCATGGACGACTGCTAATTAGCAGCTGGACGTTATGCAAATGCGTTAAATCTGTTTCACACGAAGAGCAGCCATATTTAATGTGCACCGGTTGTAGCGGCTTTTCATGCTATTGCACATACATGTGAGTACTGCAAGGGAGGGTTGAATCATGAATTTATTCGTGGGCGTCACACGTCTAATGCCTAAAAGGTTAGCACCTATTCGAATTTTTGGGGAATGTTTGATTTGGTCGTGGTATGTATCGCGCCACTTTGTTAAAAAAATTGATAAAAAAAACTACCTAATTTTAATGCACGTGCGGAGGTATAGTGAAATTCTGAAAATATTGTGATCGTACTCGAGGTGAGGATACGATTTCGGTCTTAAAAATTGCGTAAACAAGATACATTTTGGATTATCGTTTACGGTATTATGTTGTTATAGGTTTTTCGTACACACACAATATAGACTTGGTACTTGGGGAAAACTAATCCACAGCGGAAGCACCAGAAGAAAAATAAAATTATCAGGTAAAACAGGAGTAGAGAAAAAGTAATTAAATGCCGTGCTAAATACCGGCAAACAAAGATAGACATTTCGTTCCTACGCACAGACTGTCAAAAGCAAAAAGCACACACCAACAGACAAAGACGGTAAATGAATGTGTACCAACATCAAACATGTTGTGACGCTCTAAGTATGACCTAAAACAGCGTACGCAAAAAAAAAAAAAAATCGTTTCCATTGTAAAAATACTGAAACCAATTTTGTTTTATTTCAAGAATAAGCTGCTTGATGAACATTTCCGTAAGCGTTACACGTAAGTCAATATTCATAAACATTTCTCAAGGCACAATTATTCTCTCGCTTTATTCGACCGTCTCCTGCATTAAAGACGAGGTAGACCAACTTGCCATCTTCAACGCATGTCCCCAACACTAGATCACGAATTGTCCACAGGACTGCAGGCGTCTGTTGGGCAAATCCTTTTACAGTCCAAGTTAAATTTGATTTCTTACTTAATGCACACGATACTGAACGTGAGTTTGTTCACTTAGTGCGAGAGTAGTTTTCTTTTTCTTAAGAGATCCCGTTAAGTCCTTTCATTCTCACAGACTGGATGTTCGGCACACCTAAGTTTACCAACAGTTAAACATATTTGAACTGTTAGGAGTAAGTTAGTAATAGTACCCAAGAAACTAGCATAAAATAAAATTCACTAGTACCAGAATGAAGTAGGCAGATGATAAACACCGGCACAAGTCAACTTTGACGGTCTATTTTTACGTTACAGTACGTAGTTAGCCACGCCTTAAAATCATGAACGACTAAATTAGTTTTTACGGGCATTGGCGATTACAACCAAATACCAATCCGCGTTCAACCACGGGCGGATTTCAATCCTGGTTTTTAGTATACAAGAAATGCGGCGGACGCTACCGCCGAACAATAAGTCCTCCCTGCGTTCTTTGTTTCCACTATCAGTATAGTCACGTCGTGTTCCAAGTGGAACTTTTTGTGTTGATGCGAAGTGAAGAGATTTGGGCGGCTCTTAACATCGAGGTCTTGAAAGGCGATTAAGACGAAGGGAAGCGAGTATGGAGTGGCTCCGGAACGAAAGGGCGGAGAAAACGGGAGATCACCCGAGAAAACCCGCCCACCAGCGGTATCGTCCGGCACTATTCCCACATGCGACCCCGCCGGCAATCGAACCCGGTTCGTCTATGTGGGAGGCGAGTAGTCTACCCACTAAACCACCGTGACCTCCTTGTTTGACAGATCACGCGAGAATCATGCTCGGAATCGTCCGGCACAATTCCCACACGCGAAAACCAGGGAGTTACCCGCCCGGGGATTTCCGGTTCTCGCTTTGGGAGGAGGGCAGTGTAACTTCTCAGCCACCGCGGCCCCTAAATTTATATTGATATGAGCAATGGGCCTCTGTACAGTAAATCAAACGTTGCCTTAAGGCGGAACACTTGCCAGAATCTGGTCCAGCGCGAATGGAACAGTCCTAATGAGCCTGTATCATCCGTTTCCGTACAGTTTAATTTCCTCGCGTTAAAATTCCTGCTTGGGAGGGGCTGCTAGCTATAGCAGTACGCCCGATTTTAAAACCTAAACATTCAATCTCCGCCAGCTCCTATAGTTGCCCTTGATGAACACTTCCACCAGTCGCCAACCATTCAGCTACCGTGCCAATTACATTTACTTATTTATTACTGTAAATAATTTTCCGTCCCATAACATAATCATCTTTAACGACTCATCGGAAAAAAATTTTTAATTTAACTAAACTTTCATTGGCAATTTACTGGCAGTAAAAATTACGTAGTTCTTCGCGATAGTTCAATGCCAGCAACATATTTTTTTATATAAAACATCAATATTTACTAGCGTGACAGCAAACTGCAAACCAGTTTCCAAGCAACACGTTTTCTACCTAAAACGTAGAATAAAAAGGTCATATTTGAAATACGTAGTTAAGTAGGGAACCACAAAAATAGCTTTGGCCCAGGCGCCCAATATTCCCTGAACGGTCTTGCCTTACACAAAAATAACACTGCGTTAGGATAAAACCTACAGGACAACCAGCTCACTTAGTGCCAGAATACCCTCATCTCGCCCAACACTGTTACCCGGTCTCAAGAGCGGACAAGGACTGTCTGTGGGGAGGAACTTTTCAAACTGTATTTTTACTACACAAAAAAAAAAGTTGAATATGTGGCAGATGGGCGGGCAAACACTTGAGCAGACAAGCAGACGCGCTCCGTGGAATGTGGCTGGAGGAGTTTAAGAGGAATACGTACACCAACAAACTGATACACACGCAGATGTACGTAAACTGGTAGCCGAAGATGTCAATTAACCACATTTGAACGCCCGACACGATAGCAAACGAGAGTAAAAAGCTAATCTAAACTGGAAAACATTATTGCGGCATTTTTGTATCCTCTCCCCCCCCCCCCCACAATATTTTTTTTGGCTAGCACACTATTTTTAGTAGTCGCCACTAAAGTTTACTTTGTGAAGATTACAAAACAATGTTGTGTTAAAAAAAAAAAAAAAAAAAAAAAAAAAAAAAAAAAAAAAAAAAAAAAAAAAAAGCTTGACAGGGTAAATATAGGCTGTTCACGGTAAACTAAGCATTTTTAAAAGACCTGCGAGAGATCACTTGTATATACACTGCGTATTCTCCCACTATACGTAAGATCAACATTGCCATTGACCTCGTTATGTTATCCATGCGTCGTTCAAGTGAAACGGTCAAATGATTAGGAAAACAAATATTTTCAAAATTTGATCATTCTTATACTTAAATATGCATTTAAATGAAAGAAATAAAAACAATTAATTCCAGTGTATACAAACGTTTGCAAGACAGTTTTCATTCAACATTCAAACACGGAACTACATTCCATACGTAGTTAACAAATTTTCTCACCGCATGCCAGACTGTGTCCCTGTTGAGATATATGCGGTTAAGAGCAGTGACATTTTTCTAAGGTTCATTTCAAAACTTCCTCACTTACTGTGAACAATCTTTACCAACGAAACACGCTGTGGGCCACTAAGTAGTATTTTTTCAGCATAAAGTACCAACATAAAAATAGTAAATAATAGAAGTACGAGAGACAACGTCCCCGCGGAATAGAGCATACGCTGGGAACTGCTTGGGCGGCGGCGGCGTGTCTCTCTCTCTCTCTCTCTCTCTCTCTCTCTCTCTCTCTCTCTCTCTCTCTCTCTCTCTCTCTCTCTCTCTCTCTCTCTCTCTCACACACACACACATCTTTTAAGAGTTAGTAGACATTTTTTTTTTTAATGTGCGTTACGCGTATATAAGTACAGGTTGTTCACGATAAAATGAGCACTTTTTTAAGGCCCTCGCAAAAGGCATTAAATTTTGATGGTGGTGAAATGTCTACACTGTGTTTATTGATCACATTGCAATGTTTTATATTAAAAAGCAGCAGGAAGCTGTAAATTTATAAGGGCCATAAGAAGTGCTCATTTTACCGTGAGCAACCTATAATTAAATATACCGGGAATAAGACTTGGCCAGAAAACGTAAAATTACATTTATCTAAATCCCTACGGAAGATGTAGGAAAGTACAGCCATACGGACGTAATTTAATGCGGGCTTTCATCGCGTATAATGAAGTCTCGCTGTTGCAGATTGATTTGCGTGTTGCAGGGCACCAGCGGAAACACAGCACGCGCTGCGTGTTAGTGTAGCACGTATCACTCATCCCCTTGCTACTGTGCCTTGGACACGTAAAAGAAACACACTCGAGCTCGTGTACTCTTATCCCCATTTTATAAACATAATACATACACACATACATTATATTTACGTATATACACATTATATATAGACTGTTCGCGGTTTCTTCACACATTCTCAATCAAACCTTCGAAAAATCACTCGATGTATGACGCGCTTGTTGTGTCCTCAATATGTGTACTTGTTTTAACATAAAAATACCTTCTCATTGGTTAAATTGAACTTTTACATAAATTTTATTTGTAACTTACAGAATTTAATTTATAATTTATGAGAAATATAAACCGAAAGAAAATGCGTATTTGTAATGCTTAGTAAGAATTTGTTCCGAGTGTTATTTACAAAGAAGATTCTTACATATGCTTCTTACACCAATTTGGAAATTCAACTTGCACTCACAAAGATACAGCCTGAGAACGGAGCAGATAAAAACCATATGCGTAAGAAAACTGCAATCAGAAAAGTACAAACTGTAGAAGAGTTATATAGCAGTTTGGAGAATTCTGGTCATTTCCCGAAAAGCTATGCCGTGAAACAAAATCTGTCGCGTTTTTCTGGAGGGGAAAAAAAAAAAAAAAAAAAAAAATAAGGAGAACGGGATTAATATATAACAGGCTGCTTAAATAATAAAAGGCAAAATACGCGTTTAAGACAAAATACCAAGGCCGCCATGTTTAAGAACAAGAACTGCCAAGCCACAGTTTGAATGGACTGAATGATGGAGAAAGTGTAAGATACTCATAATTTCATTTTTTTTTCAAAGTGAAATAAAAAAATCGCTGAAACTCATTTGCGTCAGCCGCAAGGTGGCAGAGTTCCCAGGCTTTAATTTGGTACCGTTGCTGACGTCACTGCCTGCTTCCTCTGTGCCGGTTACACTTCCCATCTCCACAACACAGCGGGACACGGATAAATTAAACCGCTGTCTGTCCTGTCAGTAGTGGTTAAGTGCTAGTTTCTTTGCGCTCACTTTCTTGCTTCGCTTGGAATTATCTTTGTTCTGTAGTGTTCCTCATTCTGTATCAAAATTTTTCCTTGATTTACGTATTTGACTAATTATTAGTTATTTTCTTAGAATTAATTAATTAATTGTGGTTGTTTTCTTATCATGCACGTTTTGTTTTCCACATCTGTACGAGTTCCGTTTACTTCGGACAAGAAGTTTGAAAATTGATCCCCTGTTAAGCAAAACATATTTTCTTTTTGCGAATTATTATTTTTTAGTAATCTTAAGACTGGGTTACACTTACCCGCATTTTATCCCCCTCTGTGTGTAAACAAAGCATTTTGATTTATTATTTCAACGTCCGTCTTGTGTTAAGTTTTCTTAACTTTTTACATTAAACGCATACAATTTCACCATAACCACGCCACACAAATGTTTGTATACACGGAACAATCGATTCATCTTGACGAGAGCTGTCGATTGAAACTTAAATGAGCGCCGTAGCTTCTAGTCAAAAGTTACTACTACGCGTAAGTTATGAGACGAGGCGACACGAACTCAAAATTGCCCCCCCCCCCCCCCCCCCAAAACCAAAAACCCTTTCCCCGCACGCGATGCTTCGCAGTCCTCACGCAACATATTCCTTCATCCTTCGGCAATCGAGCGGAGTAATTGAATTTTGAATGTAGACGATAGATTCGGAGCTGCGATGCCAAACTGTATCCCCCCGATTTTGTTATCATCGGATTTTCTGGATTGCCTCCCACCATGGTCGCAAATTTAAAGACGTATTCACGTCAAAAAAATTACGCTTATTCCCTGCAAATTATTGGTTGAATGTAGATTACAGCAGTGAAGCTATAACAGTCTGATAGTTGAATAAACCATTATTCATGTTGTGCGGTGCGAAACATTTCGTAAAACTTCGAAGTGGAAGTTACTGCAAAGAATGAATCTAAATGGTAGGAGAAGCGCCTCGCCAATTATAACCGGATCTTTAGTAGTGTAAGCGCATAAAGGCTATTCACGGCAAAACGAGCACTTTAGAAAACTGTGCTTAAGATTTACTTACATGCACGTTGAGTATTCTTCCGCCGTACGTAAAATTAACATTGCCATGGGCTTCATCACTTTATTTATGCGTCGGTCAAGTGAAACTGTGAAATAATTAGAAAAGTAATTATGATGCATATCTAGCTGCTCATTTTTACACTTCGACGCAATAAAAATACACAAAGCTAAAAAAATAATTTAAGTTATCACAAATGGATACTTAGTACTTTTTATTCGACTAAGATATGGAACTAATTTTCCCTCCATCGTTACCAACTTGATTGGGCGCATGTCACTCAGTGCGCCCGTTAAAAAAATATGCAGGCAGGGGCAGTGACTTTTCTCTAAGGTTGATTTCAAAAGTGCTCACTATATCGTGAACAGTCTTTAACAGGAAATATTAAACTTTAAATTAATAATCATTCTCAACCCACAGAAACCAGTACGCGGAAAAGATAGTCAGGGGTCAGCGTTGTCAGCTGTATACATGACATCTTCAGTAACTGGGGAAGGGAGAAAGGAAGGAATGAGAGTACTGTTTCACAGTTATTCAAGCATTTTTGAAATCAACCTTTGGAAAATGCCACTACCCCTACCTGCATGTATTTTAACGGTACGCTGACTGGTATGTGCCCAGTAAACTTGGTAACGACATACGGACAGTAGTACCACCATGTCTTAACTTGTCTTTCGCGTTAAGATTTTTTTAAATAAATGTAAGTGTAACAATCGGCCTATTCGTAAAATATTTACTATTACAATAATTTCACAATTTGACATGACTGATGCAAGAATTAAGTGATCAGGTCCGTTGCAAAATTAATTTTACATACAGTGGAAGAATGACGCACAATGTGTAGCCTAGACAAGTAAATCTTACGCTGTTTCGAAAGTGCTCAGTTTACCGTGAACAGCCTATACCCCTTAGCATCTCCGATAGTCTTGTTTACGGTACAATTTAAATTTGAATGCCTATACAATTAAAGAAATGTACAAAAACAAACCTTGCAACTGTTATAATTTATTCTAATAATTAATTTCTTATTAAGGGGGGGGAGGGGGTGGGGAACGTAGTCAGGTCGGTTGGGTGTTGTAAATCCCCCTCTCCTATTTGCCATCTGGCTGTCAACAATTAGTGTTAAAATTATTAATAATGCTTAAATATTAATTAAAAATATAGCATTACTGTTCACTAAGATGCGTTTTCTTATAGAATGGAGGTTACTCGTGTAATTTGTCCTAATTAAGATGTGTGCCAGCATAGCCAATGCTTAGGCGAACCCGGTTCGATTCCAGCGGGGCCGCTCCCGGATTTTCGCATTTGGGAATCGTGCCTGACAATGCCGCTGATCGGCGGGTTTTCTGGGATATACTCTCTCGTTTCCTCCACCTCTTTCATTCCGGCGCTGCTTCATGTTCACCTCACTTCACCCAAGTCGGCTCTCAAGACCTCGCTGAGTCGTCCAAATCTCTTCACTCCCTCACTCATTCTTTTAAGTGTGCCATTTTGTTCGCCTGCGATTACGGTTTAACTTTAGGCTATTTTGGATTTCAATTTTGTTGTAAAATTTAAAATAAAATTATGGCGGAACCACTGGCCGAAATCCCGCGAAATTTCTTCATCTTAGGGTCGGTTTCACCAACGAAGATTAACTTTTCAGAATATCGAGATAATTTTATCCAGATGAGAGGTTTAATTTCGATTTTTATCTCGATAATGTTCAGCGTGTTTCACAACGTTTAATCTCAGTAAAGCATATCTCGTTAAAATTATCTCGATATTCTGACTTAATAGGGATTTTCTCTTGGTAAACATTAGAGATTTTGCTTTGAGCTGGTACAGAGAAACCATTCTGAGAAGTATGGCAAGTCGTAAAGGTGCTGTGGTTGTAAGGAAACAGCGAAGCAGAAATTTTCTATCCCATAAAAAACACATTTTGATTAGAATTAGTTACCGCACATTTCAATATAATAGAAAACAAAAGAACTGATGCTGTTACACAGCAAAATAAAGCAAAACAGTGGCAAACAATTGCGAGTAGTTGCAACTGTACTTCTCGCGACAACTACAGGACAGCAGACAACTACAGGCCAGCAGACAACTACAGGACAGCAGACAACTACAGGACAGCAGACAACTACAGGACAGCAGACAACTACAGGCCAGCAGACAACTACAGGACAGCAGACAACTACAGGACAGCAGACAACTACAGGCCAGCAGACAACTACAGGCCAGCAGACAACTTGAAGGCAGTGTGGGATATCCTGAAAAAACATACACGAAAAACACATGCAGACGAACGTGTTCAAATAATTACTGGAACAGGTAATATAATACAACTTTGTGGTAATATAATGTTCAAAATTAGAAATAATATTATTATAAGGTATAGAATTTGAAAGAATAAAAGTGCGTTATGTGATAAAAGACTGATGTTTACTTGTGTATGATTTGTAGTCCCCCCAAAAAACTCAATGACGATCCTATTTTAGGGCGAGTACACAGTCTGATTAAACCTACAGTCGAAGGACACACGAATGTCTTCGATTCAGACGCCAATGTAATAACATCACAATGTATGACTGAGGATAATATTGAGCTGGAAATTGGAGCAGAGGTGGATATTTCCATCGTGGAGACTCAGTGTGTATGTAAAAGCAAATGTTAATACTAAATTAAATAATACTCAAGTGTGAGATTGTGAACTGTGCAATTGTGTTGATGATTTTGCTAATGATTCTGAAAACAACATTTATGAATACAAGCGTGGAAACACTATGGAAATTAATGTGAAATAAAATTAAGTAGAACGGGTGATTCACAATCATAAAAAAAAGTGCTATTTTCACAATATCCCACTTATTTCATGATAAAACTATTCAGTGGTTGGAATATTTCCACAGGACACACCTCCAAATGGCGATTGGTCCCAGTATACACAATCCACACTACGGGGCCCAGTGTGTTCTGCCCTCCAAATAGCCACCGACGATCACTGTGTACTGCCGCCAGTCGAGCCAGTGGAATGTCATTCCAGTGACTCTGTTGTCATAAACACAGCCCAGATGAGTAACCCTGCAAATGATTCGGATAACTGTGTCTCGGCTGGGTCCAATGGTGGGAGGACATTCTCTGCTAGCCATGTGAGAAGCCGTATGACAACATCTACCTGGACTAGTAAACAACGACCTGCAATGCACTCAAACAATAAAACTGAAGAAAGTGCCCTGCATATAGCAAAAATTGAGTTAATTGAGTTAGCAAAAAAGTGTGCAAGTGAAGAAAACGAGGCAATGAAAGAGATTCGTCAACTAAAGCTACAACAGGAACAAGAATATACTAAACAGGATAAGCTTCAAACAGAGCTCTTAACTTTGCAGATCCTAAAACTAAAGAGAGAACTAAGTAACTAATGTGTTATCTGTTGTTGTTTAGTTCACATCTGTTTTTTTGAGTATGTTCAAATACCTTTTCTATTAAAAACACTACTGGTGTATCACATTCTTGATTTCAATTAGGCCTACAAAAGTAACTTGTTTATTGTACATTTATACCTAATGTTAATGGAGAATAGTTGTAGTAAAGGAAAATAATAGAACAGTATAGTCTGACAATAATTTATTTTACTTAAAAATGGACAATCATGTGTTTGATGTAAACAAAGTACATATGAATAAACAATTCATTCATGTACGCAAATGTTTATATGCATTTCATTGGCTGATTCCCACAGTTCCAACCTAAAGATCATGTATTTGGTGTACACATCTTCTTCACTGCAGTAACTCCAAAGTATGCTGTAGACTAGTTCATGTGTAAGATGGAAGTGATCCTCTATAGCAAACTGCAACAAAAGCACTAACGCATGTTAGAGGACATGCTTTTGCGTAAATACTTCAGTAACATTGGTGCATACCTTCTGAAATAATGTTCAATTAGTGAACGCCTAACTCCATCTTATCTAAGTCCTTGGTCTGCAATTATGTTGTGATCCCCAGCATCTCCTTCCTCTAGAAATTGGTTCCAAGCTGGGTAGCAGTTGAGGTTAGGATCATCTGGTGGCAATTCTTCCCCAGCTTGCCTCGAAATATTACGCAAAACTACAGTCGCTACAATAATAGGAAATGCATGTTCCAAACTTACTTAAGTCCTAAAGCTAAGACTGGGAATCGTCGCTTCCAACAACCAAACATTCGTTCTACAGGATTCCTTGGCTTTATTTGGGATTCATTATAAAGATGTTCCTGTTGATTTCTGGGGTTTTCTAACGGTGGCATGAGATACGGTTTACAAGCATAGCCTCCATCAACAAGTAAGACCGCATCGCCATACACTCTCCTCTCAAAAAATGTCCTACGATTGCAGTTATTAAATACTGTAGTACTATCGTGTGTTGAGCCAGGACATCTAGCTACAATGTCTGTAAATTATAAATTTGTATTGCAAATGGCTTTAATGTTGACAGAAAAGTAGCCTTTTCTGTTATGACACATTTCTGCGTTGTCTCCACCTGCAACACAATATTTCAGATTCCTATGAAAATATCATTAAAAAACATAACCTTACAACTGTGTGTATCGATATTCGCAACAAACCTGGTGATTGTATTCTACACGAGTACAATCCATTGCACCAATAGCCCTGGGGAATCTTGCTATCTCATAGAACTTTCTGTGTGTCACATTGAGTTCTTCCATTGTGTCTGGGAAATATATGAATTGAGGTCGAAGACACGCAATCGCACAACTGACCCTATGTACAATTCTATGTGATGTGGGTTTACGAAACCCCGCATAGTCCCCAATGGCCAGCTGGTTACAACCTGTTTCATAAAAGCGAAGAGTAGACAACAGTTGGTCCATGGGCGAAACTGGCATGTTCCTGCAGATAAGGAATAATGAAATTACATATTGGGAAAACAAACAAATTTAACACAATATATTGGCATAAAATCAACACATCTTCGAGCACATGGTAGTATCTTTACACTTTAAACGCATGTGATCTTATAGAATATTTATTTCGGCATTCATAATTAATTACATATAAACCTGCTTGACAGTGGGATACTCCAATTGATTTTCAACGCATTCCAAAACATATCTAGCCAGCTGTTTTGAAAGGCGAAAGTGTACTTTTGAAATAATCTTCATCATAAATTTCAAAATAATTGGTTCTTTCGCGTAAACATCGCGGACGACGAACAATAACATCCTCGTTATCACTTTCCTCTTCTAAAATTAAATCGTACATTGCCCGAGTCATTTTCTCTTTATTTTCGATTAAATACTTTTGCCCTCTCGTCTCCTTCCCAAAATGTTTATGTTTTACAGTTTAATCACGATAATGTGACTTAAACCGCGGAAATCGGCGGGTTAATATTTTATCGAGATATTCAGAGAAAATCGAGAATAATGTGTGTGGTGAAACGCAAAATACAGATAATCGAGATTTTTGTCAGTTAATCTCGCTAAACTATCATTATCTCGCGTGGTGAAACCGGCCCTTATTCCAACGATATTAGCGATTAATTTGAACTGCACCCAAAAATAATCATGCAAAATTTTTAAATTTGTATGCCAATATCTATGCTGTATTTTCAATCATTAATTTTTGTAAATTAATTTCCCATGGTTTTTTTATATATTCTCACCAACGTACACTATTTTATGTAATAAAATAAATGAAAATTTTCTAAAAATATCGAAAATCATTTTTGGAACACTTTACACTCTTTAAGAGCGGCCCAAATCTCACTACTCCATCGCTAATGCTTTGTGTCCCCCCCCCCCCCCAAAGATATATTTCTGGCTTTGCCCTTGGCGGAGCCCTTTCTGTCACCTCTTTATTCTTAGGGCAGTATAGGAGCATTCTGTAGCCAAGGGCACGGGCTTAAGCGAATTATCGGAACAAGGTAAGGACGTTTATTGTTTTCCATGTAATCAATGCCTTAGGCATGATAGGCTAGATTTGGCATTGTAAAAGGATATTATATTCGCCCTTTTTAAGAAGTTAGAATGACAACTTTTGAAACGGTGATTTATACGAACAGTACTTAAGTACTGCCTACCTGCTGGCAGCTGCGAAATTTAAATAAGAAATCCCATCTTCAGGAATATTTGCCTCAATGCGTTAATTTCAAAGGTAGGCTTTTCAAACTAAATATATTATTCACGAATTTTTATAGAAGATCCCTACGAGCGTATATTTCCAATATGGATAGGCAGTATGTACTTTTTAATATCAATTTAAAAAATTCCCTGCAAACAGACTATACATGTTATGGTAACATCTACGCTATAGGAAACTTCTCCTAAAAAATTCGTAAAGAATAAATTTTGATTGAAACGCTTATCTTTAAAATTAACGGCCTGGGGCGAAATTTCCTGTTGAAATTTCGCAGCTGCCAGCCGGTAGGAAGTGTCCTCAAAGTTTGTTTACATGAGGCGGAGGAATTTTTTGAAAATAGCACTTGACCAGCGCTTCAGGAAAGTTGGAAGTGACCGTGGATAGACTATACCGAGTGCTCAGAAATTCCCCTTACAAACTCCTAGGACTTTTAGAGGAGACCAAGTAGACGATCTTTTGAATAGGAACCCATGTTCGGAAACGTACAGTTTCCGTGCTACAGCCATTTCAAGTCGAGCTCTAGTCGATGCAGCGGTGCAGGAAACACGTGCAGAAGTAAACAATGGTGCAAAATCGGCTGGACCCAAAGACTCTACCCTTTGGAGGTGGTAAGTATGTAGTTGTTGATCATGCAGAACCTCTCAGACTATGCTGGGAGCAACACACAATGCACGCGCAATTGTTCGCGTACTCGCTGACGGACTCTGTTCAACGTGATGCAGTACAACCTCTTCCAATTCGGGAGTGCGGCGTCTCTTTGGAGCACCACAGTCGTTCCTGTCGTGCCTTGTTCTCGGAGCCGTTGCGTAACTGTGGCAAAACGGGTATGCGATGGTATCGCACGATGTGGATAACGCTCTTGATACAGCTGACGAGCTGCTCATCCATTACCTTCAGCTGTGTCGTACACGAGGATCACGTCTGTGTATTCTGCAAAACGTGTACTCTAACCATGTTAACCGGAAACGCAAAGGCGAGTGAATGGGGCTCGAGGCAGGGTACCGTGCCAGGGTAGACGTCACGTGTCATCAGGTGATCGTCTGACGTAATATACTGTCCACCCAGTTGCATACCAACACAGGAAAATCAGCGACATTGCTCTTTCCCTCGTTGGAAGTGGACAAGTGATACACCTGATTATGAAATGGTTGTAGCAAGGTAACGGTACGTTTCTGGACATGGGTTCCTATTCAAAAGATCGTTTACTAAGTCACGATTTACGACCTGTCGCGTCCTTCCGTCCGTCAATCACGCGACCAAAAGCCAATCAGAGGTCGCCATTAATTATATCCGTCCGTCCATCATAACTTTAGCAAGCTTAAACTTTTGACGGACGAACGGATGAAATTACACCGTTCTAAATATGCACGTTTTATAACTCGTTTATCCAGAGTTCTTTACAAGGCTGTGCAGTGTTATGTTTTAGCCGTCTTGTTTTCATGTGTTTGTTTATGAATTAAATTAAGTTAAATTTTTCCTGAAGATTAATTAATAATTAGGTTTGGAAACACGGTCCTTTTGTGCAATAGTAAACATTTTTTTAATAGCATATATTTATTAGTTTGCAGTAATGAACGTACGACGGACGTACGAAGTTTGGTTGTAAATCGCTCGGCTGGGAGACGGACGAACGTATGTCCTGCTTAAGGAGGGTCAGTCCCTGTTGAATTATTTTTATAGATTTTCTGCCACAAATTCGATTTCAGTAGGTGTATTGCAATTTTTGGCACGATATAGCGTGAATAATACCTTCCTTCGTGTTCTTTAATTGTTACAGCTTCTCTGCATTTTATATTTTCTAAAAGTAACAGCCGGGGTAAAATAGATTATTTTGTGGGAGTGATTACAGAGGTCATTAACAGCTACGACAGTCGAACAGAACAGATTTGAGAAAAAAAACACTAAGTTATACCCTACGTCATGTGATGCGAAAAAATACATCCAAAATCTACGTTTGCAGTTAGTAGACGAGAATTTTAAAAATTCCGAGATGGCGGGGCTTGATTCCCCTTAAGAGGGATCGCTCCTCGCCATCTTGGATCTTCGGAATTTTCGCCGTAAATTGCATCACAGATCTCGTATTTTATTTTGGACTTCAACAATGCGTAGAGCATTACATTGCACATGTTGTAAAACATGTATTGCTAGACTGCTGTTTCCGGGACCATTTCTGAAACCGAAAACAAAAGCAAGTTTTCGATTTCTCGCCTGCAATCGCTAGTCAGAGAATAACAACTTCTATAGAGACTTAATAGTTTGATTAAGCTTAAGGAGCTATTATTTATGTCATGCCGTACGATAAATTTCATTAAACGTTCTTAAATGGAACTTAATGGCCAAAATAGTGAAAATCCAATATGGCGGAGACTGATCCCCCCCCCCTCCCTCCTACACGTCCTAGGAGTTTGTAAGTGGAATGTCCGAGCATTCTGTACAGCGACCGACCAGTGAGGTGTGGGATAGGCAGGGTGATGCGCGGACGTCACTGCAATCCGCGAATAGACTGCGCACGTAAACACGCGTGCCTATGACGTCACCGCCAGTCGCTTCCGGCACACACGCCCCGCCGCCTCCGCACTGCCATATAGTCCGTTCGCGGTTACTTCACTTCTTTGAAGCCCTGCTAAAGTTCTATATACAAGATATTCCTCCGCCAGCCTCGTGCACACAAAGCTTAACCGAGTCTAGAAAATTACACCAGAAGGACGACATTCGTGCGCACTTACTATAGTAATATTTTGCATAATGACTATTTACTACAGGCTGTTCACGGTAAAACGAGAACATTTGAAAGCCCCGCTGAAGATCTACATGTATGCACGTCGTGTATTCCTCCACCTTATATAAAATTATCACTGTCATGGGTCTCATCAGTTTATTCATGCCTCGGTAAAGTGAAACTGTGAAATTATTAGGAAAATAAATATTTTACAAATTTGCTAGTCTTTAGGGGAAGGTTGCCTAAGGCGTACCATTTTTTACATTATTGCATTAATTTGGGCCAATCTTCGATGTACTGCTCCAATATTGATTTAGTACGAAGCAGCATACATATATGTATACGTATCTACATTAACATGTCTAGTTAGCTGAAATAGCGACCCGAAAAAATTTCTTGGTGTAAGACTGCAATCGGTACTATATAGGAAACCAGTATCCAAAATCGTACCGCCAGTATCGTGAATCGTACAGCTACAAATAGAAATAGTCTGATCTGATACTAAATGTTGTCCATGGAAACAACTATAATGATGTTTTAGGTGTATACAAGTACTCATTTCACCCTAAATAAAACAAACAAATAATTTACATGCGACACAAATAAAACGTTTCAGGCCTGATTTAACCCTGCGCAGGTTTAATATACCCAGGTGTGACACTGTAAACATTGCACCATATTTTCTACGACATTTTCCTAGCATACTGAACAAAACCAATCGTCTTGCACAAGTTCTATGGTTACTTTGTATGCGAACGTAGTAGAAAGTGCATTGTTGTCTGGAGTTGTTCTTAAACACTTGTTTGCACATGCAGAACGTACCTTCATTTTTGTAGATTTGCTATCTACTTTGCAGGTCGTCTTCCTTCTATCTTTTGCAGCCATCAAATCACGTTTGTACGGACTGCTTGTCAGTACAACAGCACGTTGAGCTCCCCACCTTGCTAGTGTGGGGAGCTCAATAGAAACATTCAACTTCGAGATCATCTGTTGCTGAATAGGCCTATCATTAGGGCTCATTATTTCACAAACTGTTGGATCGCTGATGTTTTCTGTAGGCTTACAAGAAGACATATCCATCTCATTTTCATCGGAGTGGCATTCATTTTCTTCCAGATTTGCAGCTGCTAAAAAGTAGAAATCGTTAAAAATATTACGATATACCGGCCAGATTCCACAAGCACGAAATTCGCTAATGGCGTTCTGAATAATTGCTGCCCTTGCATAGGCCTCTGCTAGACGTTGGGTAACCTGATACCGGTTAACAACACACAAACCGAGATTTGTTCGATGCCATTTTTCAACTGCCTGGGTGTAATAAGTTTCTAATGGCTTGAAGAAGGACCTGTCCAGAGGTTGTAGCCGATGAGTTGTGTGGGCAGGCAACTGCAACATTAGGACGCCATTGGTTCTTGTAAGTTCCAAAGCTTCTACAATGTGTCGAATGACAACCTAAAATTAAGAGAACCTTGTTGTCGATGTTTGGTTTGAAGACAGCAATAAAATGTTGTAACCATTTTACAAAAATATCACTGTTTCCGATATGTCAACAATACCTCCAGGAGAGGCTCCAACCTGCAGTACATGAACCATTCTCATGCGTTTAAAGATTATTATAGGTGGAACATACATCCCCGACGCGCTAATACAACACCTCTTTCCCCACTTGCAATAGCTCCCACCTGACTCTTTCCTTTCATAGCCAACACTTTCTGGCATATTTTTTGTACAGTGTTGAAACCAGTCTCATCCACATTGAACACACGAGTAGCATCAAATTTGTTTTCATCTATAACTATTTCTAGGATATCAAAAAATCCTAACACATTCTTCTTGTTGAACCCCTTTGCACGTCCCATGGAAGTGGAATCGGGCTCACGTAGCGCTAATTCCTTATAACGGGCTTTAAAGGCATAAAACCATTGCTTCCCTGCCATTTCTGTCAATCTGTTGAAGCTGTGTGGGATTTCATTACGCTCTGCAATTTGGAATGCTAACTTCCTGACATCAGTCATTGTTACCCCAAACAGAAGCTCTTCTAACATTAAAATATGATCAACGAGTTGTTGCTCTATTCGGGTGGAAGGGAGGTAGTACGGCCTATGGCTTTTACGGATTCGTTAGCTACAACATCCTTCCTGTCTTAAGTGACTTTTCAATGTTGGCTTTGGAATGTTGTATTGTCAACAGCATTCATTAAAACCAATGCCCCCGTTTCTATACGACGCAAGAACCATTGCCATCTCCATTTCAGTCCAAGCTCCATATTTCCTTTTTGTCATTCTGCAACACACAACGAACATGTGTTTTAGTAATATTTTTAATTTACGGTGACTATTAAATACTTTCGCACATGGTGAATATAGAACTTGGCAAATGTAAGGCGTGTTCAACTGAAACCCATTGTCCTCGGATGTTGATGTACGACCATTAAGAAAAATGTTCCGTAAACAATGCACAGATTTAATGCGGAATCTATACTGAAGTTTGTAATAAAATGAGATCACTGCATAAAACTATGCGAAAGGTTATTTAGATTGTTCAAAGGGTTTGCACATAGTCAGCAATAAACGGGTTTCATTGTAACTTGCCTTGTAGTAAGTAGTATCCTAAATCGTACCGGCACGATTTGCGAAACTACGACGTGCTACGACTTAAGCAACTCGTCATCAAACAAAACAAACATATGAAACATAACCTCAAATCGTTTGTCGTCAGATATAAATTAGTTCAAAATGTGAGCGCAGTGGTATTCACATTTCCTGAAATACGAAGGTGGTACGATTTAGGAGGCGGTACACAATGGGCTACTTTGCCCTACACTTGTCTGCATTAAAAAAAGAGAAAGCAAAAGAAATAATTGGTTACCTAACCCTTTTTATTCGACGTTAAGATATGGAGCTACTTTCCAACCATCGTTATCAACTTTACTGGGCGAATGTCACACCATGCGCCCATTAAAATATATGCAAGTAGGGGCAGTGACTTTTTCTAAGATTCATTTCTAAAATGCTCACATTATCGTGAACAGCCTTTATTAGGTATTATCAACAAATATATTTTCTCCCTGTTTGAATTCATATTAATTATAAGTTAAATATTATAATTTATAAATAAAAATAATAATAAAATCGAAATTTATGTTGACACAAGTATAAAAAGGTTTGAGTTGCATGACATAATCAGTAAACAACGAAATACCTCATACACGATGTGATTTTTCAAAGGTTTAGCTCAAAAAGTGTGAAGAAACCGTGAATAGAATATATAGAATATATAGACTAGTCATGGTAAAGTGAGAACTATTTGAGGCCCTTTCATTTGGAATAATATTCAATAAATAAAATATTCTTGTAGACTTAGACGTTGACTTTCGAACCCACTGAAAATTAATTTTGGAATTCCTCGACTTTTCCCCGTTTTCCAGTCAGAGTCTTACCATTTTGCCTGACCTATTTTGAGGACCGAAATCTTCAAACCATATTTTTCCACTCGCTGGCCTAACAAATATGGAATCAGTGAAGCAGAATTAAATTACACTGCAAGAGACCACGCAAGCAGGGTCAAAATTTTACTCAGCCCATCTATATTTCTCATTATAAATGTCAACGACTTCACAGGATTGCCCATTGTAAACACAAAACTACTTTATTTTGTAGACATAGGCCGCACGTTACTTGGCAAAAATGTATTACTGCCAGTTCACCAACTTAAAAATTGAAATTTTAATTAGCACATGCATAAATTAGATGATTTATTCACACGACGAACAATTTTTGCAGAGTAGCAAATTATTTACATTTTCCCTGGTCCTGGTGAAAATTCTCCATTGCCCTGTTACATGAAATTCCCTGACTTTTTCCTGTGGGTGGACACCCTGATATACACTCTAAATTCGTATAAGTGAAAATGGCTCCACTTAAAATCAAGGAAACTACCGATTGTTTCAGTGAAAAAAAAACTCAATGATTTAATTAGTGACGACCGACTGCAGTGGCGAATTAAATATTGAATTTATTGAATCCTGCCAAATAATTACGTGAAATAAACATATTTACGTCAGTCGACTATTTATATTGCACAATTTACCGTAATTTAAAAAGATAAAAAAATCTTTGGATGTAGCCGGCATTGAACTGCCACCGAGCGCAGAGAAATTAGGCTTGCGGTATTGTTTCACGTTCTACCAAGACTACGACCCGGAACATAAGACACTTAATGTGTATGCGATTACTCTACAATTACTTCCATGTACTCGATACCACTCCATAGCCCCAGATATCAATGTAATTGAAAATTTGTGGAGCGTGTTAAAAGAAAACATCCGCAAACATCTCATATCTAACCGGAATGACCTCGAAATTTCCCTTCGAACGGAACAGGATAAGATAGAGCCTTCTTATTGTGAAAGGTTGGTTCGAGCTATGCCACCTAGACTTAAGGAGATGAAAAAGACTGTGGTCGTCAAAGTAGGCACTAACTGTCCACACATGCCCTTTAACGACAGGGAATATACAGACTGTACCATTTTCACTGAGAGTCAAGATATTTGACACAGGAAACGTCAGCGGTCCACGACAGATCTGCGCTAATAATAAGCCGGGGCTCTTCAGAGTACTTTCATTAGTAATTTTCTTTCCCAGAGTTACGAGTTGACTAGCACAGTTTAAATCGCGAGGGAGGTGCGGTCATACAGCCTGTATGAGCACGATATACGGTTACCTCGATGGTCCGGATAACCAACTTGATTGGCGTAAACAAGCCACCCAATTATAGAGCGGATGAGAGAACTTCCCCCCCCCTACCAATTTCCCCTTGACCAAACACTCACGACTTTAACCCCCCCCCCCCGGCGGAATCGAACGTCCTCCACGCAGGCCAGGAATTACAGAGACTGACCCTTAATTAAGTGGTCAGCCGAGATTACACCATCTCAGACATAACAACAAATCATTACGAAAACGATTCGCTGACGAAATTATTGCCAAGCACAAAGCGAGGGCTTTCCTTGTGCCAACATCGAAAACAAATGACCGTTTGACAAGACACGAAATTATTGCCAAGCACAAAGCGAGGGCTTTCCTTGTGCCAACATCGAAAACAAATGACCGTTTGACAAGACACGAAATTATTGCCAAGCACAAAGCGAGGGCTTTCCTTGTGCCAACATCGAAAACAAATGACCGTTTGACAAGACACGAAATTATTGCCAAGCACAAAGCGAGGGCTTTCCTTGTGCCAACATAGAAAACAAATGACCGTTTGACAAGACACGGAATTATTGCCAAGCACAAAGCGAGGGCTTTCCTTGTGCCAACATCGAAAACAAATGACCGTTTGACAAGACACGAAATTATTGCCAAGCACAAAGCGAGGGCTTTCCTTGTGCCAACATCGAAAACAAATGACCGTTTGACAAGACACGAAATTATTGCCAAGCACAAAGCGAGGGCTTTCCTTGTGCCAACATCGAAAACAAATGACCGTTTGACAAGACACGAAATTATTGCCAAGCACAAAGCGAGGGCTTTTCTTGTGCCAACATCGAAAACAAATGACCGTTTGACAAGACACGAAATTATTGCTGCAACTATTAGACGCAATAAAATAACGTTTTCTCGGTTTATATTCGATCCCGGGCCTTGCGTACAAGATCGTTGTGAGGAATTGAATATTTCCGTAGCTCACAACATTATATGTTTAAACTACATATTTAGGCATCGAAAAGCTGCCTACCTTGCTGGCAAGTACAACACGCGCCTGCTATCTCAGCAAAGTAAACATTTGTAAATCTAGGGTAAAAGAATTGTTTACCATAATAGTAATTAAAAGTTAACTGTAAAATATGTTGCGCCAGACTTCGGCTTTCTATTCAAGACTTCCTATTAAGCGGCCTCTCAAGGGACTGCTAAAGCTTCAAAAAGTGTGCGACACATGGTCACTTAATTCCTTATAAAAAAAACCACACCCAACCACATCTTAATTCATCAGCAACTCGTATAATCTCAATTCTATCTGAATGTTTTCATCAGAGTACATAGCACTAAACAGTTCAGTATTAGAAACTTCGTGTCCACCCAGTGTGCTCAATTTCTACACCAATTATCTGTCGGGGTAAAGGAAATTACCCTTGCTTAAGGTATATGTTTATAACTCCAAAGTGGCACTAATAATAGTATTCTCACCGGGTCCGCATAAATGTAAATATGCATGTAAATTTGGTGAAAGGATATAACAATAACTAGAAAGACACTACGCAGGATTTTTGGATTAATTTTTTAAATTACAAACCAGAAACGGGTTGGATACAACACATTTCAGATAGTCAACCAATGTGTATATGGATTAATCCGGGAGAAAACGACAGAGCAGTTAAATGAAACGCACAACTGGGGAAGGACCTATATCGTGCCCTCGACGTCCATTATCTCCTGCCTACTGCGGCAGCGAAGCTTTTGATCTCGCTTCTGAATCCACGGTTAGTGTTAGAAATGATTCAACACGCGCGTACACCAGGAACGTCATACACACGCTGTAATTGTTACGCAAACATACACGCACCCAAACTTCTCAGCGTTATTTAACGTAGCATGTTTCCAACTAAATTCATTCCTTCACGAGGAGAAAAGTAAAGGTCATCCGCGGAAAAATGAGCACTTTTTAAACACCGGGTTTAAATGTTCCTTTCAGCTAATTTACATAATTTCGTCAATCGTCAACGTAAAATTTGCAATGTGACTAATAAACACAATGTACGCACTTTATAGCTCTCAAAAGCTACCGTCTGAGGTCACAATAAAATGTATTTTTTTTTACATATTATGCCTGTTGAGCCTTAAAAAGGACTCGTTGAACAGAGAATAGCCCACACCAGGTTTTCTCCTAAAACAACTAGATGGCAGCAACAACGAAATTTCTTGCAGAATATCCATGTTACAGCAAAGTTATTCAACCTTAAACTACGCGTCTATAAATCGTGCACTAAAATTCACATACACGATTATTCCAAGTTTCGCATAATTTATGCAACAGACGTGTAGAAAATTATTTCTTGTTCTCGTTTACCAGTTGACCGCCACCAGTTACAGGTACCAAATATGCCAGTCGCAATCACAATATTGCTATGCGTGGGCACCCCGCGCCATGTGTGCCTGCCGTGGTGGGAGAGTTGAGTCAGCACTATAGGCTGTTCACAGTAAAGGGAACAATTTTCGAAGCCCTTTCATTTAATAGGGCCTCGAAAGTGCTCACTTTACCGTGGTGAACAACCTATACCTGCCTGACCTTACGTCGCCTGGTGGGCGGTTATGATCGACAGCTACCTGGACTGGGGTCATCGCTCCCCCCCCCCCCCCTAAATCCCTTCTGCAGAAGTCGGCGTCGACGGACTATTGAATGAAAATTCTGGTAATCTCCTCGGCGCATATGAAAATAAGTTTCTGGGCCTGGGCCGACGACACTATAAATACCCCCGCAGTCAGACAGTTGTCAGTTTTTGTTGTAGCCATCTGGCTGAAGTGCGATAATCAGAAAAAGTCTGGTGCCGCGAGGGACATCAGCGGAGTACGGACGATGGCAGACGAGTGTGTGTAAAGCAAGCTTCACACTTTGCAAAGATGCATTTCGCGTAAGATTTCGTACGAGAATGCCAACTAAATTTCGAGCGGAACGAGTTCACACGCAGATAAATATGATGAATACTGTATCGCACCAAAATGATTTGATAGCCCTGGTTAGTACTGAACAGTCATGATATTATAAAACAAAATATTACGTTGCTTACTTCAACAAGGCATTTGTTTCAAAGCTATCCCTCCGAAATATAATTATTTTCATTTTACTGTCAGCAAACTGTCAACTCCAAATTAGGTTTTAAAGTTATTTTCCAGCAATGTTTTATTTCCTTGTATTCCTCTTCGCACACCTCAGATTATGATTTTCTTTTACGCTATGGTTGATGTTACGACAGGTCACATGACCAGTATACAAGGACCAATAGGATCGCAACTTGCACCGCCTTGCACGAAAAAAATAGGCCCGGCTCTATATCTCATTTCGTGCAAGATGTGCCTTGCGCACAAACGTGTGCAAGAAATTCTCGGGCACGGTAGGCATCTCGCGCAAGTTTAGCACTCATTTTGCATCGTGTGAATCCTGCGTAAGTGGCGTGGGCTGACGAGAAGGCGTCGTACATGACCAGTAGAGTGCTAATATGCACGGGAGAGCTCGGAGAGGTCTAGAACATTCCGGACTGGTGGAATCTAGACTGAATTAAAATGGGACTGTATGAACGTGCGATGCGGACTGTAAATATTGGAACTGTAAAATATGAACACGTAATTTATAAAATAATTCAATAGGTGTTGATACAATGCTTACTGGGCTGATGTTAATTATTTGCTTGCATTATTTTCTGTGAGATACTGGACGGTTATCTAAGTATTAACTGTACATAGCAAGTGATAATTTGTTGGGAGATATTAAGTTGAGAGTATTTTTGTAGCGTTTGTAAACAAATTAGGAAATTATTACATATTTTACTTAATTAAGACCCCCCCCCCCCCATAATCCCTTAAAGAACCTGGTTAAGCCTACTGACTGAGAAATATTAACAATACATTGAGCTACATGCAAGCTTTTTAGAAGAAAAAAAAAAGTATGTCAAGCTTTGAACGAACTGACAACCAGCAATAAATAAGTTATGCAACTGCAAAAAAAAAAAAAAGACATTAAAAAAAACTGTTCCTTTGCGATTCTGCGGCAAACTTTATTTTGCCATTCTTTCACACAGACAAATCATGAGAGAGACTAATTTTCCTTTCCTGCACTTTCCCCTTAGCAATGACTTGCTCATCACCTACATTTCAGTTTATTAATAATTGGGAGAGCGTTTACGTTATGTAATTGTTGCACAGCAACGAAAAAGTACGTCCACGTTCTGTTTCGCAACTAAATCATGATTTTGCAACCAAATTGCACGATCAATATGTTTAGGGTAGCCAGAGTTTTCAATAGATGAAGCAGGCACTCGTCAAGAATAAAGTGTGTGGTTTACTTCCAGGCATGATATTCTGTAAATACACAGTATTGCAATTAAAAAATTGAAAATAGTATACCCCAGTAGATATTTGGATGTAAATAAATTATATTAAATTTGTAAATTAAATACTAGTAAATCATTTGAACATTTATCTTTCTTTGACATGCACATAGTTTCCATTTGATTCGACAAGTTTTCGTACAATCTTCGATGTCATTGGACCTGAATGTCTGGTTATGTTGCATAGCATCTTTCAGCAGCAGCTAATTTTCTCTTCGGTTGAAACGAATGTCTTACCTCGGAAATAAGATGTGATTAAAAGTACTTGCAACGGCATTTTCAACTAATTTATGCTTCGCAGATTGTACATATCGTGATAATTCCGATTTTCCACCACTGGTTCCTGAAAACAAGTTATAATTCAACAGCTGTTTCTAGATTATGTTACAATACGGTTATTGTTTGTTATTTGAAAAATTTTAAACTGTGCCATTGGTAGTACATTCCATTGTTTTATTTGGCCTCTTGCACCTTGCAAGACGACGCTATATAAACTGTCATGCGAAAATTAAGACGTCTGGTTCTAGTTACATTAAGAACTGCCAGAGGAAGTGCGCACACACTTCAAGATACTAATATTGGTACGTAAAAATTGTTCTAACCTTCAATCCAGCCCACGTTTCGACAGTAGTACTCACAGACAAGTCCGATATTGAAAATGTTGAGACTTATAGACTGTTCATGGTAAAACGAGCACTTTTGAAACCCTCCGCTGTGTATTTCTCCAACATGTGTAAAATTAACATTGACATGGGCCTCATCACTTTATTCATACGTCGGTCAAATGAACCTGAGAAATTATTATGGAAGTAAATATTTTACAAATCTGCTCATTTGTACACTTTGATCCATTAAAAAAAACTGAAGAAGCAATAAATAATTGCAATTATCAGAAATGGTTACCTAACACTTTTTATTCGGCATTAAATATACGGAACTACTTTTCTCCCATAGTTACCAACCTTACTGGGCGATTGTCACTCAGTGAGCCCGTTAAATGTATGCTAGGTAGAGATAGCGACTTTTTTCTAAGATTGATTTCAAAAGTGCTCCCTTTATCGTGAACAACCTTTATCGCCGTGAAGCTGGCACCGATATCCTACCATCTATTCCTCGTCTCCCTGTAGGCAGGAAAAACAGATGCGTAGCTGAACACGTCCGAATGTTCCGTCATTGAAAATTATGTGTTTATCTGTGTTGTCTTCCCTGTCATCCGCAGTTATTTCGCAGCCACTGCAATTTCTTCTGCGGGACGGTACATTTTGTGTTTATTGTGGAGATATTGCTGTGGAATGAATCTCGTTCGTAAGGTTTTATTTAACGCAGTAATCGCCATATAGGCCGTTCACGGTAAAATAAGCACTTTTTAAGGCCCTTCAAAATTTTTCTTTTAACACAGTTTTTATATTTAAGCCATTTTTTTAATATCAGCACTGTCACATGACTACTAAATACGGTGTATGCTTTCACCACTCTCAAAAGTTAATGTCTGAGGCTGCAATAAAACATATTTATTAGTGGTTAATGCCTTCTGGGAAGGCCTTAAAAAGTGCTCATTTTATCGTGAACGACCTATAGTAAGAATCCTCAGCGGTTTGACAGTGTAGCGAGAGGCAGAGAACTGGGCATCTCGGCCTTTGCCCGGTCCCGTCACGATAGAGGATGGCGGGATTACTGCTGGCAACTAAGGGAGAGAGGACACCGGGTAACGGAGCAGTAGACAAGCCGCCAGACCGGTTCCCGCTACACGGTGACTCACCAGCGCTCTGCTAGGAGGCCGCCTCTCTACGGTCTGTACCACGAACGAGACACTTCTTCTGGGGGTAGAGGCACAATTTTGCGCCACTTCTCACCTATGGTTAAAGCCAGCGTACCCTCCCACGAAACCAAGGCAGTTGGAAAATAAAGATCCTGTCCCCGCTCTAATAGTTTTCCATCTCTACTAACAAGAGCATGTTTCCACACACTATCTCCTGTAGCATTTCTGATTAATGCATGCAACAATTATGAATTCTGTCCCATCGTCTAGGTTTTTACGGTGTCTAAGCCGATTTTTCCCAATCTCTTCTTGGTTATAGTTTTAACTATAGGTATACTTATTAGGGAGGTAGTCGTGGCCCCAATTGTCGGCTGAATCCCCCTCTGCCGCGATGCATGTCTCCTTGCATGATTTATTCCTCTTGTAGGCGTAAGGGGTCGGCCTGAGACACACTTAGTACCCCGATATTACCTCGGACGTACAACCAACACTTAGAATTAGAGGTTAGGAAAAAAAATTGAGACTTTTTCGACAGTTCTGGAAGTGGTCTTGTCTACAGTTATTTCCATGGCAAAATATTGAAACACCTTTCAACAGGGCTGCCTTCAGAACTGTGTAACCCCTCCCCCCCCCCCCCCGGTTAAACGTTTACTTGTTCGTGAGACATACTATACTACTGCACTGCGCGGCCGCCGAACCATCCGTCTGCAAACTGCTTAGAACAGACAGATATTCGAGTCGCCGGCTGGTCGTCGAACACTGTTTGATAAACGGCAACCCAGGCGGGGAAGGGATGGGAACCTAAAGTGGGCTTGAGCACCCCCCCCCCCCCCCCCAACGCGAATACTGAAGCTTGATTTTACACAGTGTACTGTTAAACAATCAATAGTACAGTAACTGAGAATTTTAAAAAGTCTTTAGAGAGTATATCCACCAAGTACTGACATCTATACGTGTAATTAAAACTTGATGGTTACTGGTAAGCGTGTTTTGACGCAATGCACAGTGTTCCGTCCCTCGGCCTCAAACAGCCCCCTAGATTCGCCAATGCCGTCGTCTCCTAGCCAAACGTGTCACTCAGTCGCGAGACATATTTGGCAGCCATTTTTAAACCGCACAGATGTGTGAAATAATCTTGCTGGTAGGATTTTATCTGGCTTTCTCGTATGGTGTGTTCGTTAGGAGCTGGGAAACGGTAGAAACCTTTCTCTAGAAGCCGGAACCAGAAACAGTCAGGTTGAACGCAATGTAAGGGAAACATTTACGATAAGTATAAGTCAGGATCAAAGGTAAATGTGCCCACAACTCTCCAAAATTTCGCCAAAAAAGCAATGCCCCAAATCAATAAATACTCGCGAGCTGGTTCTGTTCACGTACTTGTGCTGGCTGACAAGAAATATTTAATTTCTATGATATTCACGCAAAAAAACCTGACATCTTGAGCACTTTTAATACAAAGTGTATAATTTTTGCCAAGCGAACTTGTATAGTTAGTACTGACACAAGCGGCTCCATTGTCTTCGTGAACTCCCCAACCCGCTCAGGGCGCGCTATCACCGGAACCAGAGAATAGCAAGGCAGAAGCACGAACGGGTCCCAGCGAATGATTGACCGTGACCTATAAAGCTATCGGGACTCGTGCCGCATCCGCCCTTGAGGGGATTGAATGTCTGGGGATCGTTGCAATAATGTTCTGGTTATCGGCCTCACCTCCCTCAGCGCTACTCTGGGTGCGGGGAACCTTCTGGACCAGGTACACTAGTCTATATAAGCCGCGGCGGGCCTTGTGCGGTGGAGAGCGAGTGTGTCTGTGGGACTGGATGCGCGAGTATAAGGCATTTGGAATGATAGAAGTATACAGTTTGACTGAATGTGTAAATAAGTGCGGATTCAGGACTGTAGCAAGTATGAAGGCAGTGATAAAGACTTCAATTAGTATTGGGATTTGCATTGAATATTGCCCTCACTGAAGATAGTAAGTTAACAGTAGATGCATGTAATGGCTGTTCACGGTAACGTGAGTACTTTTGAAGCCCTAGTTACTTTATCCTTTCAACCATTTCTCATCCTTTAACAACCTTTTTAAATAAATGTTGCCATGTAAGTAATAAACACAGTGTGCACGTTCCTACTCGGAAGTAAACGTCTTAGGCTAATTATATATGCTATTATTCCAAATGAGAGGGCTTTCAAAAGTGCTCACTTTACCGAGAATAGGCTATAGTGTTTAATGTAGTAAATAATAGCTGTATGCATTTTTATATCATTGTAAATACATCGCGGAAATAAATTTAATTATCCTTCATCCTTCACGAACTCATAAGCCTCAGGCGACTTCTAACTTAACCAATGAAGGACACGCCCTCCAAATAAATGCCTGCCTACACTACTGCGGGCACATGTTCTGGTGACTAGCGTGTCTCGTTCACTGCGCTCGTAGTGATGGGTCGTCAGTGAACGATTCGTCCGCTACGAAAGTAATCGATTCTTTCCAGTCACTGATTCAGAAGCAGAACACGAGCCGAAAGAAGGTTAAAGGAGAAGAGGGTATAAGAACCGGAAAATCAGATACGTTCGTAAAAAGAATCGGAAGTCAAGAGTCACCCAAGCTTGTACAAAAGGCGAGAAGAGAGGGAGAAAGCCTCCACAACAAGAATCGTGTTTCTCTCTCTAAGATACCGCCTGCATGCATATCGTGTTGTACCTCATTACTTGCCAATGCCGAGTAGTATTATAGTATTTAATTGTTCGCTAAATCTTCCGTGAAAATTAAATAAAAGACCTTGAGCGACCGTGCTAACTATAAGAATAACAGATAAATACAACGCAGGTGCAGAAAGGATGAAGCAGATATAAGGAATACCCGAAATGGAGAGTGAGTCATGACTCAATAAAGAACGGCAGTAAAGAAGAACTAAATGAACGATTCTTTTGAAATGATCATTTCACTGAGCTAATCCAAACGAATCGATTCGCTTATCAGAATCGTTCTGCCCATCAGGGTGCCGCAGACAAGAGCGCGAGGTGGCGCAGTGCGAGGTATCGACCGGCCTGCCATCTCGCGGCGCGGCGGTAACTCGAGCCGCGACCCACTTCGCTCGCGTCGGAGAACTGCAAGTAATGACGTTTGCTCTGCCGAAGGTCTTCAAGGCGAGTGGGTGGGCATTATCTTTTTAGTGGGATGTACGCCCCGCCTAGACTGTTCACAGTAAAGTGAGCACTTTTGAAATCAACCTTAGAAAATGTCACTGCTTACATCTGCATATATTTTATTTTAACGGACGCCCTGAGTGACATGAGCCCAGTAAAGTTTGTAACGATGGATGGGAAGTAGTTCCGTATCCTAACGTCGAATAAAAAGTGTTAGGTAACCATTTCTGATAATTAAATTTTTTTTTTCTCTTTCTAATTTGTTTAATGCATCGAAGTGTAAAAATGGATATATTTAAAAATATTTATTTTTCTAATAATTTCACAGTTACACTTGACCGACGCATGAATTAATTGATGAGACCCATGACAATGTTAAACTTACATAAGGCGGAAGAATAGGCAACATGCATACAAGATTTTGAGCAGGGATTTCTAAAGCGCTCATTTTACCGTGAATAGCCTATACCAGCCGTGCACTCGTACCCAGCCTGTCAGTCGTTACTCGTACAATTTTGAACGTCCTGCCCTGTTCTGTACTGTACTTCTCTACCGTCTTGCTGGCTGCTGCCCACGACGTTATCGTTCCACTGGGGGGGGGGGGGGGAGCACGTCTCCCACTATTTAGCCCATACTTACTTTAGTCTTCCGTCTCATTTATTTGATTAAGTTTACTCTCGTACTTCACAAAAATGCATATGTATTTTTTACATCTTATTCCTAAATTTGTTGCGAAACTATCGTTCACAAGTCACACACTATTATATTTACAACTTTTTTTAATTGTCAATACTGTGTCCACCTTTTTTATGGTGGTGTTGGCAAGCTTGATGCTTCGGTGAAAGTATTTGCTAAACACTGAATGAGCAGTTTGCCGGCGTTCCAACCCCTCCCCCCAATTTACCTTTTTTTAATGAATGTGCAAGTTTTACTTCACCTATTACCTTCACTCCCACATGTACAGCATATAAAATATAACGAAACAAAAATCTATGTGATGGGGCGATTTTGGCGGTCATCTCCAAATTCCCCCTTACCAAGACTTAATTCTGCTTATTTAGCTCTGCGCAGTGTTGCTGAGGTCGTAAACAAAGCGCAAATAATAAACAAATAATATATATATATATTATATATATATATATAAAGGTTTATATTGCATATTTTCACTTCAATATGACATACGGTATACTTTTTTTTGGGGAGAAATCCACTGACGGTAAAAAAGTGTTTTTCATGCAAAAGAGAGCTGTTGGTGTGTAATAATGGTAAAATGAAGAAATTTTAAACTGTAGGCTGTTCACGGTGAACAAGCACTTTTGAAAATCCTGCTTAAGTTCTACTTGCAAGCATTGTGTATTGTTCCACCATAACACTAAGGGCCTAATCACGTTATTCATGCGTCGGTCAAGTAAAACGGTGGAGGAAAAAAAATAAAAAATAAATAAATAACAAACTTTGCCATGTTTACACTTTGATGCATTCAAAAAAGCAGAAAGCGAAATACATAATTGAAGGAATCACAAACTTTTTATTCGACGTTAAGATACGGAACTACTTTCCATCCATCGTTACCAGCTTAACTGGGCGCATGTCCCTCAGTGCGCCTGTTAAATATATATGCAGGCAGGAGCAGTGATTTTTTTATTCCCTAAGGTTGATTTCAAAAGTGCTCACTTTATCGTGAACAGCCTTTATTGGCCTTGGGGCTAGTTTTCGGCGACCGGTATCTGCGACATGCCCACCATGCACAGCTGCGAAGCCGCACCCAGCGACCAGGGGAACCGCTGCAGGAGCTACGGCAAGACATTGTGGGGCTCTCCCACCTATCTCTGGAAGGATGCCCCGAGGAGGCGCGCGACATCATTGCAGTCGGCTTCGTCGATGCCATCGCCGACACAGAGGTTCGACACGCAGTACTTCTGGCTGCACTTTGGTCCGAGTACTAGAGGTGAAGTCAGCAAGACAGGGAGCCGGACCCCGACGACTGGTCGGGCAGTGATGCTAAATGAAGACTACGAAGACAGCATGAAGAAGAAACTGAAGGAGTTGCAGGTGACTTTGCGGGACATCGCTTCCACGGTTAATGTTAACAGACCACCCCCCCCCCCCCCCCGCAAACCAAACGGAGGGAGTGTTGGTCATATGGACAGCCGGGATATCTCTGAACTCTGCCCGCAGCAGCAGCGAGATGAACAAATGGCTTCGATGAACGCATGCAAGCACTTATGTGAAGAAATTTGTCAGCTTGGTGCATATATTCAACAACTGAGAAACCGCATCGACGAGATGATGATGCAAGCTGCGCATCTTGCAAAGCAGTTGGAAAATGCACACGATAACCTGCGAGTGCTGTCAAAATGCCCTGCACACACTATGTCACGTAGCAGTGAAAGGATCCCATGGCATGGAGCAAGTGATGTGATGGCCCCTCTTACTAGTGGCTCTGAGGATAGTGGTGACGTGGAGGAAATGCCTCGGGGGGGGGGGGGGGTGTGTGGCAAATAACCATTTTGTGAGCTCGAAGGGGGTGAGGCAGTTGACAGGGGCTACCAGCGCTTCAGGGTACGTCGGACGAGGATCAAGCCACACCTGCAGCATCCACCACAAGTGCCAGCAATTTTCAAATGGGTAGAAATGGTCTAGATGAAGACGCCAGGCGAAATTCTGTAGCTGCTTCATATTTTCAAACTAGCAATGAAGGGATTAGTCCCCCTGTAAGGCACAAACGACCGTACAGTGATATAGTGACAGGATGAAGACCCGGTATTAGGAGAATTTTGAGCGAAGTATTTCAAGGGCAGCTGGTGAGGTTGTACAGCCCACAGAGACGAAAATGGTACGCGAATTTACAAAAATGTTGGGCAGGCCCCTACAGGATTCTAAAGATTAATAAAAGTGGTCTTTCGGATTTGTCGTCAAGGCTTTCGGGTTGCTCACATCGACCAACTGGCACTCTGCGAAGGTCCGGAAGTTGCAGAGTCTGTTCAGGACGAACAGACTTGAGGAGGCGGCAGTGTTACGCGCTCGCTGTTTTGTCCCGCGCGAGCGAGTGGAAGTGAAATCACAGAGCAGTTATGCCATAACGGCGGCGAGTCACAGTGTAATGTTTTGAATGACAAGCGAGCTATACACAAGGCACCACATTCTCCGTTACAAAAAATGGGCCGGCACGATAATCACTTTACGGCACACGCTCCAGACCTCCAGCAGATTGAAATTCTGTGCTTATCTGAAGAATTTTAACTAAACAAGTGGAAATAATTGGAGCAGTTTATGGGAGTAAGCAAGACTGTGATAAAGAATTTAATTGGAATGGAGATAGTAATTAAATATTAGGCTCAATAAGAATAATGTTAATATGATGCTCAGAATGGTAAATAACAGATGTTTAACTGTTTGTAGTATTGAGAATAAATATTATTGAATTTAGTTTTTATTTTTATTGAAACTTGCATCCCTCAAGAACTCTGATACGCCCCTCAGTCGTTCTTTTAACAATACGAACAAAAACAGGGAGAAAATAGGTGTGTTGGTAACGCCAAGTAACAAATAGTTTTTATGTGAAATAAGCAAAGGTTAAATAAATGTATTATTGTGTAATAGAGCTTGCAGACGTAATTTTGTATCAGCTCAAAGGATTAATAGTGTAAATACTATTTTGTGTAATTTATTATTTCTCAACTTAATGCGAGAATGTGATATATCAACTTATCTTATTTTCTATGTTAAATAGTTAATTTTGTACCTAAATTTATTATTCTGTCTATGATTCGTGAATACTACCATACCAATCTTAATGTTGTACAGTCATACCAATTAGTTAATTACATGCAATTGTTGGAATATATATAATTAGATTAGTATTATGGATTGGTATATTAGCGTAGTGCAAAAAAATTAACAGGCAATGACAACTATATTATATATATATATATATATATATATATATATTTATGTAATTTCCTTTCTTACTTTAATTAATGCTTTTATAATGTAGAATGTAGGTATGTATGTCTACAATGGGTTCAGTGGTAGAAGGAAAATTATGCCTTAACTGTGCCCACAGAAAAATAGGCGAAATAAATAAATAAATAAATAAATAATGAACATTGTATTACACGGTAAGCGTCTCCCGCGCCATGTACCCCAGTAGGAGGGTGGTGAGCGGGAACACACTCGAGACCAACTGAAATAGTGATCCTGCAGTGGTGGATATATATGTGCATCGCATCACTCCTAGCTTGCGGAATACCCTGGAAGCAAAACTTTATCAGGGCTTCAGAGTCGTTGGAAGTAACAGTGATTGGATTATACCTTGCCTTCTCTTGTCATGTAAAAGTAGCTTATCAGGCGCGATTCCTGGCCAGGGTATGACGTCGGAGCGAAAAGGGTCTTCACCGTCAGGTAGACAAAGGACAGGCAGTCGGACGGCGCGGCGTGCTGGAGACAGGCCCGCTGGGCGCGGCTGGAAGACACCCAGGTCGCGGGAGCATGATCGATCCATCGAACTGCAGGGTCGTCGACCCGAACCGTCTGCTGCGGCCCGCCAGCTAGCACCACGCCTGACCCAGTTATGCCGCCGGCCTACCCGCGCCTCAGCGTACGGCACGTCCAGCAGCTGAGGGGGTCGCAGGGGACCCCCTCCCAAAAAAAAAAAACATACATTGACAAAACTATCCGGTGAATGTTTGAAAACTAAAATAAAACAAACTTCAAAAATACACTTATTTTATTAAATTTTATATTGTTTCCTGCGTTTACGATGAGAGTGTGCTTTCCTACCATGCCAAGACTAGAAATTCTGGTCTGGCACCATCACAATGAGGAAGTGACCCGCCCTCCTTCCGCAAAACGAAAGTCTAGATCCGCTCCTGGCAAAAAAACACGTCGCCTTTGTACCCAATACCAAGTATCGTCAGTCCATTCATGATTATTTCCAACTTGTATGAAGTCGAAAATTACACCAAAGGGACAACGCACTGCATTTGTGCACACACTGTTTATTAATAAAAATGTGTATGCCCGACGCATGAATAAAAAGATGAGGACCATGACAATGTTAATCTTACATAAGGGGGAAGAATACACAACGTTCATACAAGTAGATCTTGAGCAGGGCTCATTGTACCGTCAACAGACTATACCTAAACGTCTCAAAAGCGGCCTTCGTAGCCGTGATGGATAGTTAATATTAGTATTGGAGAACCCCGGCTGTGTTCGATTTAAACATCTAAGGGCCCTTCTAACTGGCTTCATGCTTTAAAAAACTGCATCGAGGTCGTGACGTCAACCGCCGCTATTCGAATTCATAGCAAGGGCGCATGTGCACTTTAGAACTTGCCCTTCTAGCGCCCTATATCGTTTTCCGATGCGCAACTGTTTCAAATATTAATTCTTTTTTTGTGCGTTTACAACTTTGCACGGCAACGGAAAACAACACTTCCTATCTTCACAAAGACAAATGATTCTCGTACAGAGAAATTCGACAAACTCTAGCTGGAACCGAACAAAAGGATCCGAATTCACAAACTAATATTCCTCATGAAGGGGACCAGGGATCATGACCCCTGCTCAAATGTTTAAAGGATCGTGTAGTTCAGCTTGGTGCCATCTTTAATCGCGAAATGGGAGGGGGTGTATATACAGCGAACACAAAAAGTATTCATACAGCACCTTTTTACCTGAATATTTTCGTTTGTATCAATAAACATAAATTCATTTCCACAAATTAATTGCAATTGACGAAACAAATATATACATAGCGAAAGTAATCTGCAACTGCCAGTAGAAAATCTTAGGAATAATAAATAAATCTTAAAATGCGACCGCCAAAATTATATTCATACAGTCACTATAACCGCTCTCCCTTCCAAATTAGTCATTGTGCATCCCGTATACTCGCTTATTTCCCTTTAGTTAGCGTAAACCCTGTAACCTCCCTCCCTTCAGGACAGTGTAAACCCTCTAACCTCCCTCCCTTCAGGAGTGTAAACCCTGTAACCTCCCTCCCTTCAGACAGTGTAAACCCTGTAACCTCCCTCCCTTCAGGCAGTGTAAACCCTGTAATCGCCCTCCCTTCAGACAGTGTAAACCTGTCACCTCCCTCCCTTCAGACAGTTGTAAAGCCTGTCACCTCCCTCCCTTCAGGCGTTGTAAAGCCTGTAACCTCCCTCCCTTCAGGCAGTGTAAACCCCTAACCTCCCTACTTCAGACAGTGTAACCTGTCACCTCCCTCCCTTCAGGCGTTGTAAACCCTGTAACCTCCCTCCCTTCAGGCGTTGTAAACCCTGTAACCTCCCTCCCTTTCCTTCCGGCAGTGCAGATTGGTTCAGTGTAAATCCTGTAATATCCCTCGCAAAAATTTCTGGTAGCACTATACCACACCTTCACTACACGTCGTACACGTGATGCGAAACTGACCTTACCGGGAGATACACTACTAACGACTGTTCACGATTAAGTGTGCACTTTTGAGATCAGCCTTTGAAAAATGGCTCTGTCTTTACCCGAATATAATTGAACGGACTCAATGATAAGCATGCATCCAGTAAAGGCGGTAACGTCGAAAGCAAAATAGTTCCAAGTTTTCACAATGAATGAAAAGTGGCACGTGAGCATTTCTGAAAACTGTAATTATTACTTTCGCTTTCCGATTTTTTTTAATACGTACAATTATATGAATGAGCATATTTGTAAAATACTTTCCCAATAACTTCACAGCTTTACTTGACTCATGCATGAATAAAGTGGTCACGCCCTTAATGTTACATGGAGAAAACACAATGTGCGTACTAGTGGACCTTAGTTTATCACGAACAACCTATAAAAGAGGTTTAATGGAATCCCGCAAGCCGGTTTGTCTGTCACTCTCTCGGCTTTCGCCTGCCCTAGTGGATTTTCCTTCAGGGGGCGGCTATGGCCTCGATAGCGCCCATTGACTGCCCAAGCACCATAAATCCGCGATGCACACTCCCGACATGCCAAGTGCCCCACCCACTGTGCACGGGCGTGTGCCACATTTGCATCTCTCCCCGACTGACAATACTAGGGATCTTGTGGAACTACCAGACCCTTGTCATATAGACGGGGGGGGGGGGGAGGGTGGTGCAGTGTCAGCTCACCCAGGCGGGGCCGCTTCCGGATTTTCGCACGTGGGAATCGTGCCGGACGATTTCATTCCAGCGCGGCTCAATGCTCACCTCGCCTCACCCTCATCGGCTCTCAAGACCTCCCGATTTAAAGCCGTTAGAGTTGTACCTGTTTATCTGTTGGGGAGCTCTGAAGAACACTGCGTACGCCACAAAGCCACGGACACGCGACTGTGAATTCCTCTCCCATGGAAACCATGGCCACTGTTCGTCGTTCTGTTCCACAGCGTTGCAATCGGTTTCTCGCCGCTGATGGCGAAGATTCTGAGCATTTTGTAACTTGTTAGCATTCGCACATACCCAACGTTGTCCGTATAGCGTCCAATACAAGCAGCCCCATTAGACTGTCTTTGATAGCTTCTCTGTTATTCTCATTCAAAGAGTATAAACATTTTTGGACGAAAAGCAATTCATTTTTAAAAACATCAAGTCTAGGTGCTCCTCTTTGGTAGCCCAGCACAGCATGACTTACTTGTAAATATTTCGACAGTTTTATACTCAAGAAATATACAAGTATTAAAGTTTTATAGTCTTCTCAAAATTTGTTTTCGAGACAGACAAAAAAAATGTTTCAATGAAGCAAGGTCATAAAATCTGAAGGATTAATAACGAAGTGACTTAATCGAGTACCGGAGTTCCCAGAGCAGTGTGTGCGATCATTTGATCGTAATCTAATTATACCACCTATTCCTATAGACTATTCATGGAAAAGTGAGCACTTTTTAAGGCGCTGCCAAATTTTTCCTATGAACCAATTTTTATCTTTCGGCAACTTTTTAATATAAACATTGTCATGTGACCAACAAACAGGGTGTATACATTCCACAACTCTCAAAAGTTAGCTTCCGAGGCTGCAATAAAACATATTTATTAGTGGTTAATGCCTGTTGGGAGGGCCTTAAAAAGTACTCACTTTACAATGAACAGCCTATAGTAGATAACTACACGTATTTCTGAAGAAAGAGAGAAAAAGAAAATAAGAAAGAAAAACCACAAGATAACATTTGAAATACCTGTTTCAAAAGGTAGGGTTACATTAAACTATTACAGCACTGGCCCAGCTGTTCTTTACTAGAGAACTACGAGACCTCAATGTACACTGCTGGGTAGCTGGCTTAGGATGGCAGTAATTAATGTTTAAAAACCAAGCGTCACATTTCTGGACAGCATTTTATTAAAATATCCGCAGAACAAATTTCTACTCTTAGATTAAGGGAATAAAATGAAAATACCATTTGAATAGTAAACAAACACAACACTGATTAACATAGTATATTGTACAGTACGACGCAAGGATGTTTACTGTTCCCATCAGTTACACGAAAAAGGTCACAGATAACTCCAACCACAAGCAGTAGTGTTTGTACATGTCCAAGGTCATCTTCGCACTCTTACATAGCGAGTTGTATCAACTGGAGATACGGATGTGTCCTGGCATTACGAAATCCTTGCTAGCAATACCATAAATGGTCACAACGATGAATTCCAAGGCTGAAAAACACGGCAAATGTAGTAAGTAGTGCAAGCTATGAGCATTATAAGTAGAAATATGACAAGTTGACAAGTTCCCGCCGTATCCCAAATTGGATCGCAAGACAGACATAAATCGAGGTAGCCTGCGCGAGACGCTTTAAAGCAAGCAAGACGAATCTATTAAGACGCCGCTGCGTGCTGTAGTGGTTAGACTAACCACCTCCCACCTAAGATAACCATGTTAGATTCCCAGCGGGGTCGGAATTTAGCACGGGGGAATCGCGCCGGACGATGCTCGATGGTCAACGGGTTTTCTCCGGGATCTCCCGTTTCCCCTGTCTTTTCATTCCGGCGCTGCTCCATGCTCACCTCGCGTAACCCTTTTTGGCTCTCAAGACCTCGTAGTTAAAATCCGGTTACTTCACACTTTTCTGAAACCCTGCTAAAGTTCTACTTTTGGTTACTGATTATGTATCCTTCCGCTACACATAAACAATAACGCTGCCATGTGACTTCTACTTTTATAACTGTAAAATGCATTAATTTACTGTTTACAGCTGTTCAAAGAATTCTGTCATTTTTCAAAAACTATTACATAGGCCTACGAATATTCACAATTTAGGCCTATAACAATATTTAGGTCAGCTTTATGACATTTTAAAAATGTCTGTATTGACAATAGTTCTTACGGTTTTATTAATTTACCTACATTGTTAACATATTTGTTACACATGATATAGCATATTATACATAACACACATTAATATTTTATCACGGCAGTGTTTAACCCTGTTACAGCAGTGGTGGAAAGAACAATAGTTTGTTTAACCTCTTGTTATTGATGTGTGTTGGGTAAATTTAAACGCACAACTCGTGTCGCATATTGTTTGTACATATCAGCGACAAACTTAACCAATAGGGGTGAAACATGCGCACAACTAGGCCTACCGTAATTTTATTCAGTTTGCATGCATTTGCATAGGTACTTAGTTTTTCCTAGGTTTATTTAATTATTTACTTAAAATCTTCTCGTTGGGCTCAGTAATTCGTTGGGATTGTGAGAAACATTCACACCACAGGAACATAAGCACGTTAGACAACTGCGTTTCAAATACCCAGGGAACTTTCCTAGGTAGGTTTAAAAAAATACAATGTATACAAACTTGATGTCGTAATGAGTAGGTATTTTTCGGAGGAAGAAAATTTAACATCTCGTTTGGTAAAAAGCAACACGCCAGGTCACGGCTGTCACTTCTGCCAACGTTGGATTCGTAACCATCCTGCCTTCACATTTAAATATATTATAATAAGTATATGAATGTTAAAATCTCTTTTCAGTTGTACATTACAAATTCAAAAATTATTATACTACTACTAGTAATGCAAAACATCCTGAGGGAGATAGAGAGAAAGAGTGACAAGTTCCACTCAGCCGAAAGTTTATTCCTCGGTCGAAAAAAACAAATACCAATTCACTAGGGTCTACGCACCATATTTTGCACTGTTATTTTAAACTGCAACAATGAAATATATTTCCAATGGGAATATTTCAATAGGCAATGTTTAATTTACAAATATCATACCAAAAACTTGGTTAAAGCAATATTTCAACTGCAAATTATTTCTTACTAGCCGCTGCAAAAATATTATTGCTCTCATCGTTTTTAGTTTCCAGCTGTTCAATGAATTTAGTCATATTAAAAAAAAAAAAAAAAAAAACCATTTCATAAGAATGTCCACAATTTAGGCCTATAATTTAGGTCACCTTTAGGACTTTTTAAAAATGTCTATGTTAACTATAGTTCTTACAGTTATTATTTTACATTGTTAACATATTTGTTATACACAACATAGCACACTATACATAATACACTTTAATATTTTGCCACGACTGTGTTTAACCCTCTTATAACTGCGCGGAAAAGAACTTAACCTCTTGCTACTGCTGTGTGTTGGGACCGCCTCAGTTGGAATAAACATTAAAACGAAGGGACAACCAGTCCAACGAAAAGACACAGTATATTCAATCACGCAACACGTGTCATTTATTGTACATAGCAATGACAAACTTAAAGATAGTGGTGAACATGCACACAAATAGGCCTACCATAACTTTTATTCCACTCATTAAATGCATTGGTACTTACCGTTTTCTACGTTTGTTTCATTATTTATTTTAATTTATCTGGCTGTGTCTATCTGGATGATTGGTAATGGTTCCAGAACATGTGGATGGGTCGTGCAGAACCAATTGCCTGGCCTGCACGTTCCACTGCACTGTTCTGAATCCAGCATCTCGAGACCATCATTTACGCAGCACATGTTACGGCCATTACAAAGCTAACGACATGCTGGCGAAGCATGTGAAACAGGGTTGTTAGCTTATCCCCTGCCAGTCAGTGAATGAGTGCATTTAGATACAAGGTGGGCATTTGCACGTCTTGTAAGAATGAATCACCGCTGGTACACAGGCAGAGCTCCAGCGACACTAACAATTCCAGCTTAACCTTGGAAAGGCCTTACATAGTTGAGTCACGATAACTTCGGCCTTTTCTGAAGCCCTGCTAAATATCTACTTATGGTTACTGATTACGTATCCTTCTCCTACACGTAAACATAAACACTGCCATGTGAATTTTACAACAGCTGGTTACAGTTGTTCAAAGAATGCTGTCATATCTCCTACGAATGTTCACAATTTAGGGCTATAACAATATGTAGGTCGGCTTTATAACTATCTGTTACACACGATATAGCACGTTACACATAGACCTAATACACATTAATATTTTGCCACGATGGTGTTTGTCACAACTTTGGTGGAAACAACAGTAGTATTTAACCTGTTATTAATACGTGTTTGGTTATTTAGTTAAAAGGATAGCCTAGTTTGGAATAAAAATTAAAATGAAGGGACAACCCGTCCAACTAAACGACACAGTAAAATTCAAGCACGCAACTCGTCTTGTGCATTTATTGTTTGTAGCAGCAACAAACCTAACAGATGGCGGTGAACATGCAAACAAATAGGCCTACTGCAACGTTTATTCTGCTAATATTTACATGCATTGGTACTTACTGGTTTTTAGGTTTATTTTATTATTTATTTAAATTTATCTGGTCGGACTTAGTATTTTGTTGGAATTGTAGCAGACGTTCAAATCACAGAAACGCAAGCTCGTTACAAAAGTGTGTTTCAAAATACCAGGGCAAAGGTACAACGTTGTGATAAAGAGAAGTGGCTGTAAATAATTAACTTCGTGATAAAAACCGTTCACAGTTAAAACGTACAAATAGTACACAACAAATATATGAAATCACGCACCACACACACGGCCAGCCAAACGACCACCAAGCAGCGGTTAACAAAACACACGTAACAGTATATTTATTACTGCCGTGGAAACATGCGTATTTATCACAGTATTGTAACATGCCTAGGAAGTTTAAAAAACACGAGTACGAACTTGGCACTTCGTTCAGAAAGACGCAGTATCATTGACATGTCGCCACATCACTGTCAGTCGTAAGGCACTGGGTATAATCGCCCGCCATATTGGGAGAAGAACGTGTCATGGGGAAAAGTGATCAAATTCTAGATTTTCCCTTCTACATCACGTCTGCTAACCTGCTGGACTTGTAAGCATCGCACCATCACATGGCATCTAAATAACATATATGTATTTAAACAATAAAAACTCATTTGTAAATTACAATTTCAAATATAATTATTGTTGCTGTAATTAGTATAAAATGTGCTGAAATTAGAAATAAAATGTATGAATTTCCTGCTACACAGGTGGTACAAACTTCCCGAGAGAGAGAATGAGAGAGAGCGACACGCTCTGCTTTGCCTATTGAACCTTTAACAGGAAAAAAAAAAGGGGGGGGGGGGCACGGTCACACTAGAGCCTAGGCACAATAATTTAGGCTGATATTGCCTATTGAACCTTTAACAGGATAGGGGGGGGGGGGGATACTAACACTCTAGAGCCTCAGCACGGTAATTTATGCTGATATTTTTAACAGCAGCAATGAAATGTGTTTCCATCAGTGCTACCAAACAATACAAATAGATCAATTGGCAACGTTTAATTTACAAATAGTATACATAAAAACGAGGTTACAATTTTTTTTTTTTTTTACTGTGAATCGTTTCTTACCGGCCATTGTCAATACGTTGCTGCTCTCGCTGTTGTTAATTCGTATTTAATACAAAATGAATATTACACGTTATAGAAGATACTAAGTAGATTATTAATTTATTCAAGAACACAACAGGTTGATATGTTACGCCTACGGTGATTTTTCAAAGTTTCGATTCCAAAAGGCTGAAGAAAGCGTGAATGGACTATATCAGACGTTATCTAACCTAACACTTGTTTATGTTCACATGTATTTTTTGTTTTTCTTTTGAGGTGTAGTGTCCACACCATCGTTCATTCATATATAAATTAATACATCCTATACACAAAGAAACAACAAATACAGAAAAAAAAAAAAATTTTGTTGCTGCTATAATAATCGAAGTTAATCGTTTACTTCAGTTACACACAAAAAACTTAACAATAAGGGATTTCTTAAACTAAAAAGTATATCACCTAATGGACAATACTTAATTATATTTTTTGAAACGAGTTTTGCGGCAAAATATTATTCAAGAAGTAAAAGAAAATACAAAAATTACTTTGCAATAACAACAAATTAAATGGTGCATTAATACACTTGCATATAAGAACACTTACATATAAGAACAATTACCTTTAGAAAATTGGTGTGTACTATTATAGGCCTTCAATTATTTTTGCAGCGAAAATAAATTCTCTCAGCCCAATGAGACTTGGCAGTAACCTACGGCGAACACACGGGTTGGTCGCTTAAAGCAGTTGAAAATGCTGAATCAAGTGAGAAACATTTTAGCAGTTGCTGCAATGCGTAACTTCATAATTACTATAAAAAAAAAAATTTTTACCCCACTATTTTTGTGCTCGCAATCTTCTTTTCATCACACAACTGTGAAGTAAGATACAGCTAAGTGAATACATGGCACACAACCAACTCTAAGTCTGCCCAAACATCAGATTCAAAAAGCCTTATGTTTGCGTGGCTGGCCAAGAAAGTTTGTCGACTTATATTCAGGCCAAGCTTCTCCTGACCAATAAAGTTAAACTTGGCATGGATAAGTTTCGACAGAAGTAAAGTTGTAACATTTAAGGGAGTATCCTAATGGAAAAAACAGCAAGAGTTCTTATCCAATACAAATTTCCCTCGCAAATATTTGTAGCAGATGTTTGATGTGGAAATTATGCTACTTCAAGCTACTTGAGAACCATTAACATATTATTAACCTTTTAACTTTCTTAAAAGAAGTTCTTTTTACAAGTGTTCCCAATCAGGAAAAAAGGTATACATTAAATTTTATTTTCTGGCCATGTGAATTTAACAGCGGCCACATTGCTTTATTTTCTTACTGCTTAAAAGTTTATTTTCCCAAAACTCTAGAATAAAATAACAATTCATCTTTCTTGATTTTTCAAATATTCTGTGAGCTGACTCAATACACCATTTATTTATAGCGAAATTTCTGAAGAATTCTAAACCATTCTATTTCCCAATTATCATCCACAATCAGGAAAGTTTAGGAAAAAAAAAACACCTACAAGAATTCCAGTCATGAGCTTGCAGAGTAATTAATTCTGTCCTCAACTTACGAGAATTATTTAAGGTCGATTTCCAAAAGATGGCAAGGAAAAATCTAAACCAATATTGGTTTATCGAAAATGTAAAAATTTGTGGCCATATTCCCCATGAACGACCATAATTTTTATATCTTCCATAATAAAGATTACTCTTTAAAATTATGGCAACATAAAAAATTACAAGAACTTTAATAACTTTGGTACAATTGTGTTTGGTTGCCGAATACTTTAAAGAGGGGTTGGGTGGGGGGTGGGGGGTCTACATCTGAAAATGCTTGCTATTTTACTTTTGGGCATCATGGCCCGCTACTTTTGGCTATTGAGACACCAAGTATGTCCCCTAAATGCACCATAAAGGCCTGCTATTTTAGCATTTCATGTTGCTACTTAACTGGTGTTGAAGCTCTCTTGAGGCTGCTGTCTGACCTCAAGTCAGTTTATGGAATAGCATATATACCATAAAAAGCCAACACTTCCAAGAGAGGGTAGGAACAAATGGGGATCCAAACAGATGTTACATGACCATATTCAGAAATATAACCTCGATACAGGTATTCATAGCCAATGGCAACACACATGTCCACTTTTTGTTACAAACTAAATTGGTGTTCGAGTAGTACAGGTATTCATGGCCAATCACCATCACAACAGACTTCCACATCATCACACTTCCGGCCAAATCGCTAATGAATCCAGGATGTGACACCATGCCGGAAAGTAGGCACCAATTGTCACTGCTGCGCTGGCCGCAAGGGTGAAGTCATTGGTGGGGATGGCCAAGGCCAGTGCCTGCGACAGTGGCATGGCCTACGCCACCATGTGCCTGCACATAGCCAGCTTAGTTAGTAGAGAAAAGGAGTCCAGCCGTGGCGGTAGAGTATACCCGATTTTCAAGCACACACCAGCACTTGTCAATACGAGCTTCTACGTAGAACTTCAAAGAGTCTACAGCATAGGTTAGATGTTGGTAATAGTTTGTAAACGTTTAAACTCATTATTCAGGCTGGTAAAAGTTATTGCTATTTAACAGCCTACACACTTAATGTAGTCGATTTCATGTAGACGTGTCGGTTAGATAGGGACGAAATACAGAGACCACTGGGTGCATGGGAGGGTGCGGACTGAAGTAAGGACTGGAAGGGAGGAGGGGGTGGAATATCCAAATAAAATCACAGCATAGTAATGCTGACTGTACTGTACACTATATATAACATCCTATCATACTTTGTAGTTTACACCATAAAATATATGTATAGCCTCCCCCCTCCCATTTGGAGTAAACTCAATATCAGATTCTCTATTCTTATTCACTTGTATGTACTTCAGTTTGCTCTGCGGATTAAGTTCACTCAACATAATAAAATACAAAGAAATCACCTTGGTTATGTTAGGAGAGTAGTTTCTCTTGACTAATTTGCTATAATAAACACTTGCTGCTATTATGAATTGCATATTTCCAACAGGGAAAACTAGACAACTGTCTAATGCATAAAATACTGAGAGGCACACATTAATATCAAGAAAAACTATCACTGACCAAAGTGAAACACGCCTAATGTTTGTGTACAGATTTATCATTAAAAAAACTTTACATTAAAATGGATATTGGTATAAATCTTTTTAATCAAAAAGTTGTTGTTTAACAAATTATAAAAAAATAGGATGCAGCTCAAATACACTTGTTATACATTTTAAATTATTGTAGATTCTTCACAAAACGCATCCCAAGTAGCTACACAGTTATTGTTAACTTTGAGCTCTGTAGCAAAGGCTACAACTCCAAAAGATAAATTAACAATGCATCCCACATGCCTTGAATTTCAATTAAATCTTATTGTACAACAATACTAATTTCAAGCCAGGACTGAAGCAAATTGATGGAAATAGGCGCCCCATAAGGAAACCCACTGGTCGACCGCAACATCCACCATGCTTTACACATGCAAAACTCTGAAACTGGTACGATCAGGAACAGACAGCGGTTCACTGTAGGGGGGAGGGAAGAGTTCTGACCAATGCTGTCCCCATGACTATTTGTAAGAGGCAAAGGCAGCAACCATACTCAACCAGCCTCTAGCCAGTGTCCGCAACTCGCAACTGGATTCAGTCGTTATATTGATGTGAAAAGTTGCTAGTTTGTGATTACAGCCATAATCCTTCATTTCACCAGCGTTTGCGAAAATGAATTTTTTGAACCCAAATGGGAGCAGATATTGTAAAATCCTCTTACAATTTTGTTTCAAAATGGTTTTTATTATATAGTCCAATTTTTTTCAACACAAAAAGGTCTATACTTTTATCCAATTAATTAATTAACGGAAATGTATATTTAAAAATTAGTTAAAATTATACAGTTTTTTGTGTTGAAAAAATTAGAGTATATAATAAAAACAGTTTGTAATAGCACACAGCATGATCTCTGTTTCTTCGTTTCACAGAATTCTATTTAGTTATAAGTTGTGGAATTAAAACAGTTTGTAAGAGAACATTATTGGCACATTCCAGTATATTGTAATTTATTTCTATAAGAGGTTTGTTGTTATTCAAAAAAGGAAATTTTTTTGCCCCTACAGCTACATACCTTCTTATGCTAGGGTGATCGAAAAAAAATTTAAATTTTTGATGTACTATTGTAAACAACTGTAATGTTTGTCAAAGAATTGTAAACAAATATCTAACAAACCATGAGCTTGTAGAAAATACTTGCTGGGAGCTGTAAAAATGTTCCGTCCAAGTTTGGGGTTAGAATTTTTGTTGCACACACAGCCAAGTTTACTCCCTGTTTCTAAGATTACACTAGATATTAATATTAGCACTATCAGCTAAGGTAGTTCTGATACTGCTGAGGAGTACTAATGAAACATCAATTATATCAATGTTCGACAGCAGTACCTAGCAGAACTGCACAAGATAAGTTAAAGTAAGACTTTATGCCATTTATCATACTAGAAATAATAAGTACAAAACAACCATCTGTAATTCGCTAGTTTTGTCGTAAAATAGTTTTTTTTTTTTTTTTTTCAGAAAAAGGTGCCAGATTTCTCGCTTGGTGCTAAAAATTTACATTTTGTAAACCAAAATATGAAAAATTTGCTGTATATAGAGAAATAAAATAGCTAGACCGAAAACACTGCCTCTAGACAAAACACTTTGCGTTCAAACACAGTGTGTATGAACTAACTGGAGCAGGGCAAGAATGTGCACATTCCTTTCTGCAGGAACACACCACAGTAGAACTGACAGCCTTGGCCAGTTGTTCACAGCGCCAACAGTTAGCACAGTGTGGGGAGGATGCTGCAGTAGGGTGGGAGGGTGGGGAGAAAAGAGGACGTGCTAATTGGTTGTGCCGCTGAACTTGGCGTGGGACATAACCACTTCCCCACTGCTGCCAACATGAACTACAGCTCAGAAAATATCAGTATGTTACAACACTAACAGATAATACAATGGGTACCTTTTAACAGAACAATACCTGGTCAAAAGGCTCCTCTAATTCTGCACCATAAAAATAATACATGCAGAAATACATTAATAATTCAATTTTTTTTACAGCAATTACTTCCCTTGAAATTGCATTTCTCAGAACTTCCATCACAAACTATTTGAGCAAAGTAAATGTCAGTGCTTACTAATATTCCAACTACAACACAGGATTTCAAGCTAAAACACTTTTCACACTATATAAATATTCCTTTTGTGGTAGGCCTACAAACATGTGTTAAACTTCAAATGTGTTTACTCAAATTCTCTTCAGAATTGTCAAGGTAAAAACGTTTCCAGTTGCTCACTAACATTATCACTTCCCTTAAAATTTACAGGATGGAGAGAAAACCAAACTACAAAACATATTCCAAAGGATTTTTTCCTAATGCTAGTTTTCATGATGAAATAGAATATGCACAGCTAATTTTTTGTAACATCTAATGACCTGATCAAGAAACAAACACGTGCTAACCTCGTACAAAAGAAACACATGAAAATGCAAGCTAAGCTAAGCTAATGTTTAATCGCAACCTGAATATTATCAACTTTTTTTAAGCAAACAAATTTTATTCCACGAGTACTTTTCCATGGCCACATTATAAATATAGTGCAAATTCCTCCAACACCAAAATCATATTTAAATAAAAGACCAATTTTCTACAACATATCTGTAAGTGTATATACAAGTATGTATGTGCATGCGCATATGTACACAAACACACAGTATGCATGCATGTGCAAGAATGCTTGCAAGGATGGTACAAAATGTTTTTCTTGCATCATGTTATTTCGGAAGCATGGTTTTCTACTAACTGCAAAACTAACTCTAGTAGCACTGTCAATATCTCAACAGAGCATTTTATTCAATCTCATTATACTGATGCCGGCTAACAGCCAGCCGCGTTAAGACCATGACAGCGCTCACTACTCATGTGACACATGGGCATGCACGTGCGCAATGAGGCTATAACATGAACTTTCCCATAACGGAATATTTATTTGAAGTGTAAATTTTGTCTCATTTTATTTTAAGGGTCTCGAGTGCCTAAGTGCTTAAAACTTATGTTTAATAATGTTGCACAATGTTTGGTAATTAATTCTAAATGTGTGCTGCGACATTATTATCCCGACGTGAACGCTGTCATAAAAGACATTTAAAGAATACAGAAAATCCACAATTTAAATATAAAATGTAAAGCAGTATCTCAATTATTTCTGTACCATTTTTTTTTATATAAAAGTTTTACCCAGTGTGCATAGCACTTCCGCTTGTGTGAACCCCGTAGGCAGCCATGGTAGGTCCACGCGACTCCTGCCTCTGGGCAGTCTGTCGAGAGCTGGCGAGGTAAGACAATGTCACGTACGCACTTCTTTGCACTTAATAATTTGCGCCCTTGTGGCTTTTTCAATGTAATGAAGGAGGAAAGATATTGGAGAGGCCACACGGACTGAGCAACTTTGAATCAGGCACCATCCGCCTATGTTAAAGGCATTTCAGTGTAATTTCTGCTTAAATGATGCGTGCAATATTGAGGGCTTTGTTTCTATGTATGTATTTAAGGGTAGTTTTCATGTTTAATTGTTTTCCAGCTACTGTTTGCGTCCACGTGGTTAACAGCCGCAAAGTCAGTGTCTACGCCATCCATGTGCTTTGAGGACTTATTTGTGTAATATCATGTGCGCCGTATTTAATTTCAGGGTTCTATGCATTGTTTCATTTAGGGTTCCGTGTATTTTTCAAATGTAATTGATGCTTTGTATGTATGACCACGCGGTCTTGTTCAAGTCTGATTTTCCTGTCATTAGGCGTGCTACAAGTCTATAACTGTCTCAATCTACAGGGGGATATTCTTCCCATCAATAATAACAATTTGTCTGACCAGAATTTGCCGTTCTACGGAGATACTGAAAATTTCATCTGCACCATGTGATCCACTATGAATCATATCCAGTGGCATCCGCGCCATCTAAACTTGCTTTCACGCACCTGCGTGTTTAGTGTGACCATCCATGTTGTTCCCCATCTTGTTTCATATGTATTTGTGCCATTTATGTAATTTGTATGGTAATATTATTTCCATCCTAGCCGCCTATGTGTATAAGCCGTCACCACACTAACCACGTGCTGGGAGGCACGCCCCGACGAGTCTGCGTTAGCTATGCCAAATAATCACGTGTGTTCGCTGTTCATTTCATAATTCCCTGCGCCCTGTCTTCAGCCTAGCAGCTGTTGACCCCTTTCCTTGTGAAGATTGTGTTTTCTAACACCACAGAAAAGTCATCCATCTAGGAGTGTGCTAGATTAATCGCAGGCTGGGGAGCACCCGAATGGAGTTAGCTAAATACGTCTGAGTTTCATAAAGTTAACCTTGGCACAATTTTGTACAAGTGACATAATAAAAGCAAGTCTCACTGTGCATAAAGTATTTCTTTGTAGTGACAGCAACCTCTCGCCTTTTCCAGTGATAAAAGGTTTAGTAATAAAAAGTGTTTTGTAAGTACGCTCGGGTGAGACAGACACACAAAACCCACAGCATCCCTGAGAACCCTGAGACTCGACAGTGCGGTGGCTGGGAAACACAGTTGGCGCCCATCTACCATAAGTTTATTGTGTCACCGTTCGTCTCGTGTCTCACCCGACGGCATCACTACATTCAATGTTATTCCATAAAACTACAACCATTAACTGAGAGCATTGTTCAAGCCAACACATCAATAATTACCGGTAGCTTGTTTTGTTAAGTAAAAGCCAAATACACTAAACATAACGTTCAATTTAAATGGCTAACTGGTCCTCTATGGTATGAGTTTATATACTTCCTTCATCCGAAGTGTGTAGAAGCGCTAGCAACAAGACACTTAAAACTACACACACAATGCATAAACAATATTTCATTGCAATTATTTTCGAAGCACTCAAATCAATAACTAGCAACTGGATAGCATAACATGAGACTGCATTATTTCCAAAATTAAATTGACTGATAAAATTTTTTTCTGTACATTCTTTATCTCCAGATACTGAACACAAGAAAGTACTTCCTGACTATTTTTATAGTTGCCTTCGAAGTAACATTTTTGAAAAAGAGAAAGCGAAGGGGGATGAGGAACATAAACCTCTTCCTTCCTCAATTTCAGTAGTTTTTTTGGGTATACACATTTAAAAATTAATATAAAATAAAATTGTTTCAGTGTTAAAGGTTTCGAAGTACAGCAACAATAACCAAAAATCTTAACACATGCATAACTATCTTCTCTAGTTTTGACCTGTTTTCAGCTACTGAACTCTTTGAAAAACAGATTAGTAAGCAATCAGTTTGCAGCAGGATGATTTTTTGAATGTTAGGATGTTCAAACCTTCATTCCACACTAAATATTACCACTAATAAATTTATTAAAATTAAAAAAAGACAGGGCCCAATTCAGCGAAGGTGTGAAACTGCAACTGAACTTTGCAGTATTGTTATCACTGAAACAAATGCTAGTATGTAGTAACTTTGAAGCATATTCACACGGTTGTACTACTGAAGAGAGAGAGTACGTAACAGGCACTGAATGGTTCTTTCAATAGAACTAAGACAACAGTGTTACAAGGCAACATGAAAATTACTCCCCAAGACACTAACTAAGCTAAACAGATGGGCCACTTTTGCTGTACAGTAGTCTATACTTCACTGTTAAGTTTGTGTACTGCAATCACACTTTCTCTAGGCACCTATCAAAAGAATTAAAAACGTGTGGCCCCTTCCCTTGCCAATAAAGAGTGTTGAACTCAAAAGGAATTGCAGATTAAAATTCCCACACTAACGTACAATACTACACTGACACAATTAACTACACTCACTTTGCATGCTAAAACTTGACCATAAATTATGTTACTCGCCCATGTAAGCGGCGAATACAGCTCCTTAGTGATGCAGGACACATTAACTTGTAAATTAACTATCCACTGCCCGGTCACCAGATTTTTGCAAGTGGGAATAGTGCCGGACAATGCCGTTGGTTGGCAGGTTTCCTCGGGGATCTCCCGTTTCCCCCGCCCATTCATTCCAGCACAGCTCCATATTCACTTCAATCAACCTCATCTACTCTCAAGACCTTGCTGTTAAGAGCCGCCCAAATTTCTTCACTCACTTCACTCTATTCTAACGAGTCTAAACTCCACGAAACCTCCTATTTCCACACAGTAATTAGATTTAACACTTTACATGGGAATAATTGCAGAGATACACACATATTTTTGCACAATAATTAGATTTTACATGTCGAATGGAAATAATTGTACCGAAACACGCATAAGAGCACTCTTAATTCACAAGCCTTCAAACTGTCAAATTCACACTGCAGCTCATCATCACTGGAGTGAAACTCCTTAAGGCCGTCTGCAATTGCGTTGACTCTACATTAATGTGTTACAATAAGTCATTAATACGTGAATCGTATACCCTCTGGCTACAACCAACGTTAAACCTTGCCATGACAAACGTAAAACACAATGAGGTAGAAGTTGGCCAACTTTCAAGTCTTCACATTTTACGCCAGCCAATCAGAATTAAAGACGCCACAAACAAGTGAAAACAAATGTTACAGACGATTGGCAACAGACAGGACCACTATCTACCCTGTACATATTAAATTTGTTAATGTTATACAAAATCAATATACAAATATCGCAAATTGCATTAAAAAATAATTGAGTGTAACTATCACTTTCTTTACAAATGGTTCTTTTTAAATTTCAAACACAAATAACAATAATTGTACATATACACATACAATATTTTTATTTTTATTCCTGTTAACGTTGATTGTAGACATGCCAGTTTTCTTATGGTGACGTTTAGCATTTAAACGTTTCGCATCAACGTGATTGTTGGCAGGCCTTTAGGGCGGGGATGGTACAAACCCCGGCAGGGAAATTTTGTTCCTCCTAAATGTATGTAATCTGGAATAGAGTGGGTTAATAGAGACTAACCCCCTCTGCTCACTGCACCATAACAATTTTAGTGCAGGCGAGAGCAAAGCCCCCGCCACCACAAAAATTCACACAGTACACTGCACTTCTGCACACTACCAGTATACAGCCATATTGTGAAACAGAGTAAAATTTAAACCCGAAGTCCAAAATTAATGCACATTTGTTTGCTGTTTCTGTTCATTGTTGTTCAACAAATCTATCACGGCGATACGCAAAATACACGTAAACAACACCTGGGAACATCTTTTTTCTACTATGTACTCTATATACAGTATGTTGGGTAATTCACGCATATGAACTGCGCAACATAAATCTGTGATCAAAACTAAGTAAAAATACTCTTTGGTAAAAATGCATAAGACCCTCCGTTTACAAGAAAAACTACATGAAAGGTCCAAAAACCATTGCAGCAAACATGTGGTAGTCCAATTACATAAAGGTGAGGTGATGTGGTAATGCTCCAACAAATAAGTCCGTTGTAAGGCATACGGCAACGGAACGAGCCGAGCTCAGTATTGCCGAAGAGGCCATGGAGTTCGCATGCAGTGAGTACTAAGACATGGCAATGCCACGGGTACATCCGGCGGCCAAGCTCTGTGCATGCTGCATGCATCCAACGTGCAGAAAAGTTCATAGTTATGGGCCGAGCAAACTTTGAACACCTGTTATGATGTTTCGATGCTTTGTATGCTGATGCTGTGCCTAACGTGAGTTTTTCTCGTAAACTAATGGCCTTAAACATTTTCTACTAAATAATATTTTCTACTTAATTTTGATCAACAATTCATGTAGTGCAGTCCGTATCTGCAAATTACTTGACACCCTTCATATTTTTACCAGGACATAATTATGCAGTACAATCCTCTCATGAATATCATGAAAATGAGACTTGAAAAATTCAACAGAATTTTTAATGATATTCAAACAGTGTTTATGACCACGGTTTATATCAGTATATCCTCAGCGTGTTGGCATAAACATACACTGTGAACAATGTTTATAAATTAAGGTCTCAGTGTGAAGTGTTATAGGTCTATCTAAATAATGTGGAAGTTTGAGTAAGTTGGGGGTTGAGAATGGTTACATTTGAATGAGCATGTCTATATTTTATCAAAGTATTTCGTTGACTGCAGTGTTGTGATAGCTGTGAATAATTTTCCATCACACCAGTCGTTTAAGAGAGGTACCAGTTTTAATTAATAATAACTACGAAGAATATACGTTGCTTTTACTTTTAAACTGACAAATGCTTGTTTTCTTACACTGTACCTATGAAACTACTTACCATTTCAGTCAAATATCCATTTTGTCTCTGTAGTGTTGCCAACATTCATGCCATTTTCAGTTGCGAGGAAAGTCTTCAGCATTTTTTGTCAACTATGTTTGTAGTATACCTAGGTATTTGTACTTCGCTTAGTAGAAGTTTGCGAACAGTTGGGATTTCGTAACAACTGCCTACTAGTTCCAGAAATGCGAATTCGTGCAAAATCTGACCACTGTGATTCCAAGGCTGGGTCTCACTCCCTCCCACAATTCCCTGCTTGCTCTTCATTCGGAAGAGATCCACACTCGCACTCGCTATTTACTTGTATTATTTTTGTGTTCATTGTTTTCATTAAACTGAAGTAAACAAATCATCTTAATCCTTATAATTGTGACTGCTTTATTTTTGCACCATGTTATTGCGATGCATGTTGAACACTAAATACAATCGCAAACTCATTAAATACAGTATTATAAAGAAATATTTTTTTCACTTTTACAAACACTTACTTACAGTGAAAAATGGTTTGTTCGTTCGGCATAGCGTGGATGACTGTTCAAAAGTAAATAACATCCAGAGAGCATTCATCGACACACACTCGCAACACGCTGTCATGTGGAACAGCACACTCTGACATCACTTCCGAGTGAGAGTGTGCGAGAGTGAATATTTTAAATATGAGACCCAGCACAAGCTATACCTGCTGCCCACAATGTTACCAGATTTGTACGAGTTCATGCTCCAGGAAGTAGAATGGTGCAAATTTTACATATATTCATTTTTCTGGGCTGATTAAACATTTTTATTCATTATGGGGACATTTATTAAAGTGGCATTTTCCCAGTTCTTTACTAATTTTACCCCCAATTTTCCTGATCTTCACAGCCCTCACCACCATCATAATTATAGTATGTACTGCATATAAAACAATACAGTACATCTATTCAGTTATTACACAGCATAAGTTTTTCTTTAATTTTTGGTAAAACCCTAATTCGACATTACTGCCAATAATAATGATCAAAATGTCTAAAAAGTAAAATATGTCCTATACCTAAAAAATAATTAAAATACGAAGTATGTGAATGGGTACAGTACTCTGCACTCGCTATGCCTGTGCTCCGGGACACGGGATGCAGATCTGCATAGTTTTGTGGCACTCTAGTAAGGAATTAACATTTTTATGATTTCCAGCATTACGCTACTGTGATAATTTTTGTCTACAATTAGCTCCAAAAAAATTGATTAAATGTAAATCTATACATTTCAGCTTACTGCAGTGCAAATTGAAGTGTGTGTGTGTGTGTGAGTGAGGGGGGGGGGGGGGGGGGGGGGGGGCTGCATTCAATTATCTTTACCCCCCATCACCCATCATCAATCCTTACAACCCTCCGCACTAGAAATTCTTTTTCAGGGTGCAAGCTGAATTAAAGTGTGTATACAAAAATGAATTATTGACTGATCAAGATGCCAAAAATATAATTTTGAAAACTTTTTTCTGCCCAACTTTTTTGAAGAGTTACTGAACTAAACAATTATTAATATTAATGATCGTGTACAATAAAAACACAGCACTCTTACAATTTTTCCAATTGACTGCACTCGGTGTGCCCTAAGAAAACTAAAAAAGTGCAATTATCACACGACTGCCTGAAGTGAGTGCTTGTTTGTCTGTCATATTGGCACTTAGACTGCAGCAATGATTCTGGAGAAATTGTAGCTAAAACTGCACTCGGTGTGTACTTTTCAAGTGCAATTGACAACTGGAACATGGAAAATCTACTGCACCGAGTCGAAGTTCCAGTAACTGGAAGATGCAGAACTCTGCCAGTGTGCACCGAGTGCAGTCCAGTGCAGAAATGTGAAGATGATATTAAATTCTGTATTTAGTTTCCAGGATGATTAATGTACAAAAAGGACATAAATCTGTGTGTTTAATGTATTTCTGTTCATTATTCACTAAACCTCCAGTTTTTTTTTTTTAATAACCTAAACACTCAAACACTGATGCACCTATGCTTGATAGCATAGTTTAATTAAGCGGAAACCACAATTCATACAATAACCCTCTATCAGGGCATGTTCCTTAGATTTGAGATTTCATATCATAGTTAACTTTGTATGCAATTGGTTCCCAGAAATAGTTATGTTCAAGGAGGCCAAATGCAATTCTGTGTATTAGCATCATTTGATTGTGATTTATTACTGTAAAATTAATCAAATAACAATAAATTTTGTTGTGTGGGAAAACAATTAAAATAGGCAGACTTCTCAGATATTCATACCCTCTCCCCCACTCGAGCTTCTCAGGAAACCTGCTCAATTAAACAAAGGTCACCGCCGCGTGTAATACATTAAATTGTTTTTCTTTTTTAACATTTAACTGCGACATGCATGCATGGTCAAATGAGGGTGTCAAGTGTAGGCCTACACAATTTAACGTACCATTGCCGCAATTAGGCTGCCGCCCGGTGGCGAGCTCTCTCACCTCTCCTTCACCCAACCAACTCCTTTTCCACTCCCTTCCTGAATTTACCTACTCCTCTCACAGATACCAATTCCTCCCTCAACACATTCCACTCCCTCACAGACCTCACAAGCATGGACTGCCTACCCTGCTCCGTTCTCCTCCACACCCTCTGAAGCTTCTCACTGTTGTTTCCTCTTCCTCTAAACACCCCCTTACTTAGCTTGCAGTGTAGCCCTCCCCATCCTTCCTCTTCATTCACCACCCTGTACATCCTGACTAACCGTTCAACTTTCCTCCTGTCCTTCAATGAGCTCCACCCCATTTCTTTCATTGTCACTGATGGCCTATAGTTCCCTTCTTCCTCACCATCTTACCCCTGCCTTCTCCATCTACCCTTCACCCATCTTGCTGCCTTTCTATGCAACTTTTCCAGTTCTCGCACCTCCACCTCCACATACGGGTCCCATACTGCTACAGCATATTCTAACATTGGTCGTACCATTGTGCCATACGCCTTCTCCTTCACCTCACAGCTGACTCCATTCAGCACTCTTCCCAGCATACCCAGAGCCCTTCTTCCCTTTGCAACCACCCGCTCTACCTGTTTTTCCCACCTGAGGTATCCCTGCAGTACAATCCCTAAATACTTATATTCTGCAGCTTCTTCTATCTCTTGTCCCTCCCATCTGTACATGTCCCTGCTTATCATCTTCTTCCTTGTGAACCTCACTACCTTAGTTTTTCTTACATATATCTTCATTTTATTTTTCCTGATCCACGAACACATCTTATCAATGTCCGCCTGCAAATTTCCGCCCCCCTCAGCATATACAACACAATCGTCTGCAAACAATCTGATTTTTCCCCTAATCTCCAAACCCATGTCATTTACCATTACGGTAAATAACAAAGGACCCTGCACGCTTCCCTGTGGTACCCCTAACGTAACCTCCTCTTCCTCCGATATTGTCTTCCCCACTTTCACCCTCGACATGAGATTAAAATTTAAATTCACATTTACAAACAAATGGAAAAGATGAACGTCACGCCTGACGCAAATCGAGAGGTTAGAAATTTTGTTTACTAAAGAATAAAAACCATCAGCAAGGTTGTCAAGAGTCCTAAATAGTATTTAATGCTACCTTGCGGCTGAGAGCGCTAACTAACACCAATTATTGTAACGTCACGAACTCAAAATCTAAATTTATCAGTATGAAGGAAGCCCTAATTTGGCAAGCTTGCCGGCCATATTTTAAGCACTACATACATAATATAACTAAACATTAAATTAATACTTACTAATTTAGCGAAGAGGTACGCTCTCCTTTAAATCACCGACACCACGGGAAAATCACGGTTCACGCAAAAACTAAATTTTATTTACCTCGACCGCAGACCTCTCTCATCCACCCAGACCAACTTCGAGCAGCAAGTATTTACACTTCCGCTGGAAAATAGTTCCTCGTATATTTAACTGCTCTTATTTGCTACGTACAAAATACGCTCATCATTTTCGGTGTGATTACGTGACATTTAACTACTCTCAAAATAATATACAAATGGCATCAAGTTAAATGCCACAAAAATAATCGTGCGGATGGATACATACATTTGAAATCGATGTCATCGTCGACTTTCGTGTATTTGAATGAAGCACGTAATGAAAGTGGGCGTGGTTGGTTGTGTCATTTTATTTCTGACCGGAGTGGCATTTGTACGGGGCGATTCGGCGGTGTTTGGTTAAAATACTGTATCCCAGCAAGCGTATAAAAATCTTAATAATAAAAAATGTCGAGGATTGCCTTATCAGTAATCTACAAAAACCCAAACCGATTAGGGTAAAGTGATTAGGGCGTTCACTAATAAAATCTAAAACCTCTTGGCATACGGTAATACTATTGTGCCAGTGTCTTGCATGGTTCGTAATAACAGAACTGTAGTAATGTTTCAAAGCTTTACAATACATTTTATTCGTAAATTAATTATGATATAAGATTCAGTTTTACTCATAGTAAGATCAATCAACTACAGATTAACAATTGAACTGTCTTACTTGTAAAATGTAGCACAGCCACTTCCACTAGTCTGCCTGTACTGATGATATACACCAACACAGTGAGTATCTGGACGTTCTTTGTCCAGCTCGTACGGCCTACCCTGATAAAATTTTTAACATTGTTGAAAAATATACTTAATATGTATTTAGGGTAAGTTCATTAGCCTACAAAACTTATTTTCAGATTTCATCAAAACAAATCTAAGGAAACTGATGAATTTTTTTTTATTCATCCCTATATGTAAAAATGGCCCATGATTGGCTCAGTTGGTTAATCATTGGCCTCCCTTGTCCGAGGTCACCGGTTCGACCCCAAGAAAGTTTTGGACTAGGGGGTTCTCAAGTAGATAACGGTGAACACTGCTGTGGTGTGGGGGTTTACTCAAGGTTCTCCCATCTCCTCCCCCACTTCACTGCATCTCCACAATCTCGTCTCACCTCATCAATTTTCTGACTGGCTGAAGCGATATGTCTGTTCCTTGGGTATGGCAGCAGGGTCTGATTGTGCCTGCCTGCTATTATCCATAGTGACCCTGCCTTGGGTAAGAACATGTGCATGTGAATTTTCATTTTCACATGTAAAGATAAAGTAGGGAAAAAAGACTTTCACAGATTTTAGTATGCGGTGGTCTACAAGACGAGCATTCTAAACACTGTTCATGGTAAAGTGAGCACTTCTGAAGTCAACCTTTAAAAATGTGATTGCTCCTATATGCATATATTTGAACAGGCATAGTGCATGGCATGTACCCAGTAAAGGTGGTAATGATGGACTGCTCCGATCTGAAGATCATTTTCAAGTTTTCTATTCCAAATTATGAACAAAAATTCAGCTGTTGGCCATCGTCCAAAACTAACAAAAATTGGAAATATTTATGTTATAAATTCCAATAAATTATCTCTGAACAAAAGATGTTAATGTAGATCCTTTCACCTCGAGACAGCATGCATACCATTGCTTATTTACATCTCTTGACTGGCCATCAGAGTCCTATGTACGTGGAGATGTTTTGACCATTCAAGCGCAGAAGTGAGGTAGCGATAAGGGCAATACCGACCTGCGTACCCATCTCTCTTGCACCTATACACGCAAGGTTCTCAAATGGTGTGCAGCGTTCATGTTGTATCATGGGAAACTATGGGACTTCAATTGATGACCTTAACATTTTGTTAGTGCAAAGTTCAGTACATGTCCTTGTACTAGTTCAGCGGATTTCAGACTAGTACTGACGCATAACGTCCTGAAGTAGCTGAGGGCTGTCTTGCGGTCCAGACTGTTTTTCAGGTGTGTTAGGTCAGAAACGCTGGTTGCTTTGACCTCTGACTGGCTGGCAGATGGCCGGTGTAAAGAACCAGAAGAGTGGCTTTTCTGCCGGGCACAAAGTCCAGAACTGCAGTGACAGTCTTCCGGGCGGGTGGACACTCTTTACCTGTGCGAACGGTGGTCTGGGGTGGCTGCGGCACCGTGGTCAGCAGCTGGAGCTGGTACTGGGTCGCGGGTGGAGCTGCTGCTGTTTGAACTGTGAGTGGGCCGAGATGGGCTGGTGTGGCGATAGCCCCCGAAATACGGGTTGGCTATTCCGTATGGGACGTTCTCGTTCCTGGCGAAGGCAGCAACAATGGGGTGCTGGATCCCAGCGAGCTTCACAGGAACTGTGAACAAGGAAGGGGGGGAACTGGGGGGTGTGGCGCCTCCAACTGGCGGGCGGCTTGAGCTCGTTCCCTGGGGCTAAGGTTGCAGAGTGCAGTCGGCTCTGGGTTGCACCGTCGTTTGTTTTTAGAGGTAGTAGCTGCCTTCTTATCTCAACGTTGAGAACCACTCCGCCGGGAGGCCATAGGAAAGTGTACTAATACGAACCTCGTAGGTGTCAAGCATGTGACGAATGTCCCAAGCTAGGTGTTTGGCCTATTGCTAATTTTGAACAAACCAAAGTGGCACCCTTTGCCTCTTTTGTGTCCGGCACTGTTAAGTGTGGTGGATACAGAGGGTTGGATTTACTAAGGCAGTCCTTCAACGACACTTGGTTTAGTTTAGGGGTCCAAAAGGGGTCAGTCCCTCAAGAGAAGGCAAATACTCCCTTCAGCACCGTTAAACACGGTGGAAGTAGTACAACCTGGGCTGACTAGCCACCGGATAGACTTGATAGATTTTTTGGTCTCTACCTTTCTGTACACTAGGGTGCACAGAACAGGCAGCCGTCTAATGGGTGTGTTCTGACATACGTGCGCCCCTAAGAGGGAGCCCATAATCCTACCCTATGGTTCGTAAATGGGTTCAGCAATATTTTGTTTCTCCTGCTTATCCCAGACAATGTGATGTCTACCTGGAAATAGTACAAATACCCTGGTGAAAATAATACTCGCAGTTTGGATTAACATGTGTTTATTCCGGTAGGAATAAACCCGGTGGCACGTACTACCTCCTAATCAAAGAAAGCTGACCGGAAGTAAGCTACGGTTAACAGATGAAGGTGACCTGGTTCTAGACTGCACAAGGTAGAAACTTCTAGGTGGCTGTTATAACGCAACCTAATTATCCTAAACTTGTTGTCCAGAAGGGACTTGCAAGTTCTACTACCAGAAGTGTAGTAGGGCGTGTTTAACACTACCAAAAGGGCAGTGGTATGGCTGCAGTCACCAGAAGGGTGGGCACCTTAAGAAGGGTCGGAGATTCTTAGGCTGCAGAGCTTCTGGTAAGGCCACAAGCCTCTGGTGTAGCTGCTGAGGAACATCTTGGAGATCTGGTAGCTGTTGGTGAAGTCACTGAAGAACTCTGGTAGATCATAAAAACCTGGGTGGCAGTAGAGAGCCCCAGCACGTGTGGTGATGGAGCGAGTTACTGCTGATGGTTCCTTCGGCACCGTACAGTTTGGTAAAGGTGCGGCATGCAGGTATTTATACTCTGCTTGCTCACCCTCGACTGGCTGGAGAGAGGTGGTTGGGATGGCGTTTGCAGGGCGCAAGACGTCGTCGGCCGGTCAGAGTTTCTGCTGAAGTGGCACGTGTGAGCATTAATACTTGTGGTGCCATCCCCTGGCGCGATGTAGTGCTACGTGGCCTTAAAATGCAGTCTCTGCAGCTCGGCCGGCAGCTCATTTATGCCTCAAAAGTTGTGAGCGTACATTTTACCATAGGGTGAACAGTGCAATTTGTTGGCATCTAATAGCCTCGGCAACCTGGGGCGTGTCCTGTGGACACACTGGTGTGTGCGACAGGAAGGTTCGCACTGATAAGGCGAAGTCTTGTTAGTATGTTGAAAAAGAAGTCACGCATCAGTACATACTGCAATAAGGCGTGTGAAAAGGCAGTTTTTAGCTATGTTGAGAGCTCGGAAATGGTATTTGTAGTGTGTGAGTATAGTGACTTGAAAGTAGTCTTCGTACCTCGTTTCAAGTAGATTTTCTTTTTGTAGATCAGTACATACGAAGCTCTAAAGCAGTCTCATAAAAAAAGTGTATGATTTTTCAAACACTGCAACACAATACAAGCTCAAGGTACAAAGTCCTCTTAATAAACCAAATTATCTCATGAATTAACAAAGTTACTAAGCAAACATATTTTAGAACTTCTGACTGGGTCTGGATTGCAGGGAATTGTGAAATTGCATGGATAGAAAATTTTTTTTATGTTGCACAAGAAAGATAACGGTTTGGCTTCTCTGGAACCTAATAACTGTCAGTCCTATAAACAATGAACTGAGACAGAGTAATCTAAAGCCTAGTAGGCATTTCTCACATAGATCTCTGAGAGAGAAGAGGCATTTTAGTTCAGCTCTAAGACTAAGACTCCCGAGGGAAATGCTTACCACCTCACCCTATCAAAGAATTCCTTGTGTGATTCCCATCTCTCAATGTCCGGAAACCACCACTGAGGCTAGAGTTGTGTTCGCAACTGTGGTGGAACAAATGCAGTGACATTCCACACCTTGCATTACGTGAAGAAGCTACACTGACCTGTAAGACATCACAATCATCGAGGTGCAAATAAAACATACAGCCAAGCCCATTACAGGTTAAGATACACTGTAATAAAATGTAGTTTTTCAAAATGTTGCATTTATTAACATTTACAAAAGAAATATTTTTCATTTTACCTTATATTATTTTATAGAAAATGTACTGGAAAATGGTTGTCACTGCCCAACAGTTTGTTTTTGCAAGCAGTAAGCTGAATATCTGTACTCATGGGTGGTGAAACCAGTGGGCTAGGACGGACAGCCTATTAATATGATGTCACGGTCAGTTTCTCCGAAGAAATAATACATCTGCCCTAAAACTATGACTTTTGTTGATAAATTAATACCACATGTAAATATGTACAAATTTGAGTATTATTTTCAAATATACTACCAATAGAATGGTGCAGTATTGATAGAATTTTTATGATCCCACATCTGTTTATAAACAATATCAGTTACAATGTGAAATTTAGAGTAGGCATCAATAAGTTGGTAAGAATTTTTTTTGTGATAATGTCATACTTGCTAGTGTTAATTTAAATTTAAACTACCTACATGTATTTTGTGACTTGCCCCTTGACCTCTTAATGATGAACCTCTTCTGCCACCTGTCTGTACCATATGTGCTGTAGCGTGTGCTCCACCCAAGTCGCGGACTCCTAAAGCTATAATTGTCCAGGACGTACGAGCACCAGTGACCAATTACCAAGTCAGCTGATAGACAACCTAGAAGATGTGGGAGAGAACGACCTTCAACCATCCTCTGCAACCAACACAAGCACCTGCAGAGAAACTGTGGCTCACCAACCTTGAAGAGTGGGACCTAGGGACCTTGCCTCCCCTATGTCGTAATTCAACACGTGGTGCAACTAGGACGCGCTGTGCTGCACCTTCCCACCACGCAGGAATAAGAAACCTGAGAAGAAAGGAAATGCAACACCACCACTCAACATCGCCAGATGCACTAGTTAGTTGCCATGCTGTCTACACCTCTTCCTCGAGCATGTGCACTCTCGCATTGAACAGTCAGTCTTCGTTCCTTCGCTTGATCACTTCCAGCCCAAGTCTGTTGACCACCAGGCACCATAACCGCCATCAATGAAGAAAGTTGGCAAAATAATTAATTGTAAGCAGGGTTAACATTAATTAAGAAGACTTAGGGAAAGGAAATCCCACCCCACTTAAAACTAATTCCTAACAAAGGAAAGTGAGAAATTTTATATTTTTAATTTACATTTCACACTACAATAATTTCCTTGGGACCCATTGCATCTTTAAAAACAGGTTTTTTTTTTGTAATAATTGTTCTTTCAGATTATTTTCAACATAAATGTTTCCATTATGTACCCAGCAGTCCTGTTTTTAATGTAATTAGTTTTAAAAGTAATTTACTTTGCTAAGCTATTTTGAATCATAATAATTCACATAAAATATCAGTGATTCTATATATACATCAACACTACATAATACTCTGTATTGCAAATACTGTGTTGTTGAAAACTACTGTTACCTGTTGCAGTTATGTTGTTGTCACTACTATTTACTTTAAGATATTAATCTGCATTCATGAGTTACATATATACTGCTTACAAGAAACATAAATCTTTACTAATAACTTGGAATAATTGTAGATAAGAATTATGTATGATGTCACTGCATTTATACTAGGTGTAACACTTCATAAATCTTGAGCCCATCAAAACAAAGCCTGCCGTCTCCCAAACCACTACAAAAAATTCTAACTCTTGTACTTGCAAACACTCTCTTGATAAGACATTATCGCACCATTTGCCTTATACATACAGTATTTTGTTACAGGTGGACCCAGCCACCTTCTACTGAATTGCTTCCCGGTTTGCTTTGACTATCACTGCTGGTAGCTGCTTTTATCCCCAAATACCAGTCATTGCATGAAGTCTTGGTCAGTGGCTAATGCAGATATATTCTAACATCTCAACTGCTAGGCATTAGACTGCTTTAGCCTGCAAGATTTTGGGGATTCATTCCAGCGCTAGAACTGAACAACATAGAGATGCTGCTATTGGAGATCAGTTCTATTGACGTAGATTTGTTTCCTGAGTGAACCCTCTCCTTTGCCACATCAGCAACCCTCCAACTCCAAATCCATATAATTTCATACTTGTTCTTCATATTTACTGTTTGTCCTCATAATTGCTTCACTCCTAAGTTGTTGATCCTATACCTATACCTCATTTCCTTGGCTGCTTCAGCATATTGCATTCCTCCCCACACTGTAGTCACCAGTAGACAACATGGCCATTATATTTTATGTTCTTACCTTCCCACTCACTTCACAATCAAATACTGTAGAGGTAAGTCCACAAAAAAACCCTTGAATTTTGTTCCTGCACAGTACAACTTCATACGCAAATAAGAGTACAAAGATTAAAGTTCACAAAAACACCTAGAACTGAGAAATGCCCAATTTGTACACCAAAATTATGAACAACATTAATTAGCTCTACCAGAAAAGGAATGTTAACAAAATAAGACAACAAATGATTTGTTCATAAAAAATTCTTTTTAATCTATTTTTCTGAGAAATAAACATTTATGTATAATTTTATTTATATTACTGCAATATAAATAAATTCATTATATACATACAACTGTAAAATATTAGTGCATTTCATGTGCAAAACAAATAATTACTTACATAAATATACATATAAACAAAGTCAGAATCCACAAAACGTGTAACAACAAATAATTCCTTCCAGAAGGCTACAGCATCTATGCAATCTCTTGAATGTTAAATCCCACGAGTTGGACATATTTTTAATTCTTGAGGTATGATGTACTGGTTTGACGAAAGTTTTTCTTTACACAAATATAAATGCATTTTTTTTTCTTCTTCTTCTTCTTCTTCTTCTTCTTCAAAAAAAAACTTTATCTGCATTCAATAAAGTATGGGTACAAACATGAAATTTAAAATTTTACTTTTCGTTTGAAAATGAGCGTTTTCCAGTTAAACCAATACACACACAAATTACTATCACATAGCAAGTATTATTGTAAGTTATAACTAAAAACACTATTATTTTTGCCACTATGAGCTTGATGAACGATTTGGATGATCTAGCAGCTGACAATGTAGATACAAAATTATTTAATGAAAAAGATTTAATATACACAAAAAGGAGTTAAGTTACCTGAAAAAGGTTGGTTTGAAAATATTATTCTCAAGAAAATAGTATTTTGTAAATGTTCCTGTACTATAGTAAATAAATGCAAAACCATTACTGGTGTACACTACAGAAATATGTAATTAAGGAATTTTGGAGTATTGTGCACAGTTGGAACAGTATACCTATCAGCAATCCATTAAAGAAATAATTTTCTGCAAGACCACACAGTCCGTTTGCAGCAGATATGAGATGTAGAGGGAAACTACATGCGTTGCACAGAGAAATGCTAAAATATGACAAGGTCTCAGTGGTAGTTCGAAAATTTCAATAATTATATACATAATAAAAAACTCCTGTTTTTATTATTTTGCAATAAATATATCATGCATAAATGTACACACTCAACACATGAGTGTTTTTCCTTACACACTTTTTTCTGTTATTTAAATGAAATTGGGAAAATCAGTTGCAAACGCCACATTTGCAAAAAAAACATGACCAAGAAATTATTTTTTGTAGAAGTATTTTTTTAATGTTTAATATCCATGTTGCGAAAGTAAATGCCATACAGACAGGAATTCAATAATTAGTACTGATTCTCCAAATAACAGGATGCCATGGCACTGCGTTAGCATGGTATGGCTTTTCAAACAGTTTAACACAGACGAGACATATCTGCTATCTGTTAAGCAGGCGCAGCTTAGATGTACCTCATTAATGTTGTACTTCAGCTGTTTAGTGTGGCTCCAGCAAGTAAAATACGCATCTTCATGGGCACAGACCATTTGAAACCCACAGCTGCAGGAGCAATAGGGACAACACTGCCTCGCACATCAACTATGCCATCGCCACTAACCGTAATGCTCTGAACTGACGTGCAGTGTTCTCGTCGCACTGCTTGTACCTATGGAACTTTCAGCAATAACCCTATTCTTTTAATGATGGAAAGTCTGCAGGAAAAACCATTGCAGGGTCCTCAAAGAAAGTGTTTCTAATATGCGTGATGTATTGAAAGCACAAGATGCAGTGTGGTCAAGGACAGTGTAGATGTCACAATGATGTTCCTTAAAGGCAGTAGACCCCATATTTCTCTAGTGACTACAATGAACCAACAAATACTGAAAGTCTCAATCTATTTCTTTCATGCTTCAGGGCTTGGTAACCACAGGAGTTAGCATCAGTGCTTTTATTTTTCTTTTACAAACCTTTTCCTATTTACCATCTATGATGGCTGCTTGAAAATACAGTGACAATGACCAATGGAGACAGGTGACAATAAGTAATTAACAGTTTGAAAATCATGTGTGGCAGTAAGCTAAGCGATGCAAAACAGTTACGTACACAAGTCTTACTATGTACTCATAGCCACATAAATAACATACACTTCAACATAACCTACGAGGGATTCCAGGATAATCAAAGCAATGAGAACGAAGTTTCAAAAAATAATTTTGGTAATTACTACAAAAGGCTTTACTTGAAATGAGGTTATACGAATAATAGCAATTGTAGAATGGAATGAATAGAATGACTAAAAATGTTAAAAGAATACTCATTTGCAAAAAATGACCATGAGCAAAATGCACCAGTACAATGAAGGTTGCCACACACCATCGTGATATTGTTCCATTTGCTTTTAATATGGTTTGCTTGCGTGGATATGCCACTAGGGGGCATACATGTCCATCCAGCATTCATAGCTGCAAGACATTGAATAAGTCCTTTGTGGCAGTATTGAGTCACAGAGTCAAGTTTAGTGAACATGCAGGATACCTAGAAGCTCCATTCGACAAGCCTTTGCCGAGCTGGATGAGTTGAGCGAGGCCATATCGTTGACCTCCTAGAGAGGGGTACCATCTTTTGGTGCATTACTAGACACTTGAATTGTTCTGCCAACACTGAGAGTCGGTGTTGGATGCAGTGGAACAGGAGGGTAAACACACCCATAGAGAAGGCTTGGGTCGACACCGGCAGACCACCAGTAGGGAGCAGAGTTTCAATGTGCAACAGGATGTAAGCACTCCATTGGTGACGCTGCACATCATCCAGGGACATGTGATGACAGCTGGTGATACACCTGTGTCCACCTGTACAATATCCAGGTGGCTAGCAGAGTGGGATCAATCATCATGGCATCCCTTACGACATCTGCCATTATTACCTGAGCATCACCGAGCATGTGTGACCTTCTGCCAGGAATGGATAGCATGGCAGCTTGCAGATCGGCGATGGTGTTCAGCGATGGATCATAGTTCTGCCTGGATACAGAATTGCTGAATTCGAGTCTGGAGACGTCCTGGCCAGTGCCGTAATTCATGCTTTATTGTAGAGTGCTGCACAGCCCAAAACAAGAGGTGTCATGGTGTGGGATGCCATTTCCTAATATTCCCGCACTCCACTGGTGGTGATTTAAGGAACCCTGATAGTGAGGCGATACTTCCAGGAAATTCTGCAACCATTTGTGCTCCACTTCCTGGTGCAGCTTGACAACCCCACTTTCCAGCAGGATAATCACTGACCTCACACAGTATTGGTACCTCCGGCCTACCTTCGTGATGTCAACATGCTTCCTCGGCCAGCAAGGTCCCAGACTTCTTGCCCATCAAGAAAGTTTGGAACCAGATTGGACGACAACTTCGGTCAACTGCAACTAAGGCAGATGTGGGGAGGGGGTGGGGGGTCAGTGCCTGCTGTCGCAAGATCTTTCTCAGGAGAACACCTAAAGTCAGTATGCCTCCATGCCCAAACATATCCCCGCCTCTCTATGTGCTAGGGGTGATCCAACACCATGTTAAGTGCATCATGTAAGTATTGGTCCCCTGCAATACATGCTTGATGTAGTTCAATATTTTTTTTAATGTTTTCTGTACACGTACTACTATTTCCTGTGCCTGTATCCACTTACATTCCCCTGCAATGGTACCTTCAGGGCAATCAATTTTTTTGCAAATGAGTGTAGTTTGGCCATGTGCAAAAATTGAAGAGAAAAAAATGAAGGGTAAAAATAAGCAAAAAAAAAAAAAAAGCCTACCTCAAAGATGACCATAAGAGAGACAGTGATGAACAAATTCCTGAGAGCAAGAACAAAGTGACAAATGGAGCATTGAGGAACACAAATGAGATGGCACAAGAACAGCAGCAACAATTCTGAGGTGACTTGACCACATAACAGGAGCAGTAATGGATGATTGACACAAAGTACAGTAACTTACATAGAGCTTTATACTGCTGTAAATGAAGGACTTACTTCTCCAATACACACCCTGGTTTGTTTGTCAGATATATTAGGCAAGAAAAAAATTTGTATGATAAAAACAAAGAAAATTCCATTATTACTCCTCCTTTTTTTGCAGTTATATATACAGACTTAAAACATAACAACTGTAATGCCCATCATCACACTAAACGAAAAGCATTTATTATCTAACAAAATAATGATGATTCCAAACTACTGGAAACTTTACATTAATAAAGAAATTGTATTTATTTACCATTTGTAAACAAGTGTTATGTACTCAAAGACTCTATAAATGGTACATATAAATATCTGCACTATCATCTAAAATTCCCATTACTTTAAGGGCATGATTTACTACGTCAACACCAGTATGTATCACAATAATATTCAAAACAGGCTACAACACAACTTTAGCAGCCAGACCAGCTCGGACAACCCAACTACCATATCTTATCATGTCCACACGACCATTTCTCTGGCTACACTACTTTCCAATGTTCCACTCTTCCATACACTTCCTTTGCTGTCTTTTCAACAACTATTCCTTGAGAATTTTTCTCCTTACATCTCACATTTACAGTATGTTTCCAAGAAATAATTCTAATTATTTCTCTGTACATATTATTTCTACCTTCTTCATGGTTCCACTCATTACATTTAAAAAACCAGCACTTCCATTCTTATCCTTACTTCCTCAACATGTGATTTATTCTGTTCAATGTCAGTATACTAACCATTAACTTCAGTCAAAATGCCACCAAATTTCTGCAGCCATAATTTTTATCCCCATAACACCTTCAGTGTACTCTTTTCCACTTGCCACATTTTTACAAGAGTACCAACAAACCTGTAAATGCTGCTACAATCCTATGGCACAGACTTGACAGATTAGAGAGTCACAATAAACAGCTAGAATATGTGACACAAATTGTATTTTCTTTAACAATGTTAAGGTAGGTCATTAAAGACAATCTATCACTAAATCATAATCTTCCACTTCAGAAACAAAACATTTCTTTAAAAACAATTAATTATAACTGCTGCAGCCAGCCGAAAAAATCAATATACCGACAGGCAGGCCCACCAAGAGAAATTCCGGGCCCCTGAGCAATGTGTGCTGTGGGCCCCCCTACCTTCTCCCCACCAAAAATAGACCATTTACAACAACGTAAATAGTCATCCATCATCATCAATTTTTAAAAATTTAGTAAGTTTTGAATGACGAAATTAGATTTTTATGTAATACTTTGTTTTATAAATTAACATTTACGAGTTGGGCCGAACCCCCCCGCCCCCCTTAGGGACCCGGGCCCCTGAGCATTGCACCCTCTTGCCCTCTCCTCTTGGCGAGCCTGTACTCCTTGGTTCACAAGAAACAAAAAACACAAAGTATGTATTTCAAAACACAATGGCTACACTATTGTATTTCTTTAGCAATGTCACATGGGTTTTCATGGTGCAATATGGGTTGAATAGTCACATTCAAGAATACGTTACAATGTCAAGTCAACTCAATTTTACAAAATCATAAAATGTATCACAATCAGACTTTCCAATACTGGGCCATTACAAAAACATATATGTAAAGATTCAACACACACTGGTATATAGTTAATTTGGATTTCAGCACACAGGGCCATGTATGTATTTAGTCATTTCACAATGTAACTAAAACTTAAATCTTATTTTAACAATTTTTTATACAAAACATTTGTGTATTTAATTTTAAACTTTCTGTATGATATGGTCTAAAAAGTTTGTATTTTAAAAATAAGGACTTTTCTTTTCCTGAACTACAAATCACCTATGCACATGGTTTATAGTGCTTGAAAAGGCTTCAAAGATTAATACAATCAATTTACATAGTCGCAGTACATGCCATGCTGATATGAACATGCATAATTAAAATAGTTAAATTGAACAACATGAGATTTTGAGATTTCAAATGTCTACTGAAACATTTGACATTATTACTAAAGAAAAATGTATGTTACTATCAATTTCACTTGGAACTAAACAAAAAAACACAGGAAAATACTTTGTATTACTAAATTGAAATGGCGAGTAACAAACTGCAAATATAATAGGACACCATTAAGCATTACCTATGAATTTACCGAAAATGCTAATTACTGTAGTACTTAAAAAAACATTTTGTGTACAATAGATTACTTTTTATAAGATTAGAAGATGGCAGAAAGGCATTTTAAAATGCAAAGTTTTATTATGGCATAAATGACATCAGCTGGAAGCAATGCAAAGTTTTGATTGTGGTTTCAACTAGATCTAAGAATATTTTAATTTTTTTTTAAATTAAATTTGAGTGACATTTACTGTTGTCTCAAGTGAAGAACTCCAGAAGGCACTACACAAACTTATTTTGCACTGCTTCATATACCACAGGAACATGAAGCCTTGTAGATTCTTGCCTATTAATTAAGCACAAGTTAAGATATTTGAAAATACTCCACATTTTATTTTTAAACTTGAAAAGTGATAATAAAGCATGAATATGTTACTGTTAAATGATTCACTTGCAACAACTTGTGTCTCCAAATTCTAACATACAGCAGTGCAATGTTTATGAAGAAGAAGAAGAAGAAAGAAAGAAAAGGTTAAAAGTTATTATTTTGAGATTCCTAGGAATTTATCCATAAGATTTAACATTACTCTTATAGTAAAATATAATTTCTACAAAGTTGGTTTTAGAAACTTGTGGTTGCCTTGCCAGAAATACAACCAAATTTCACGACGGGAAGAGAGGATTTCCACAATTCTAGCTTGCTGCATGCTCGAACTCACATTTTACAGAAGGAACCCACTAGAGCAACTTTTGCGATACAGATTTATGAATTAGTAACTGAAAACTGCATAAATATATAAACATGCAAAACTTTTCTGAGTGTATGATTATATATATGCCACATACTTGAAAAAAAAAAAAAAAGTAAAATAAGGTTCTTTAGTATTTCACAACATTTTTAAAATTTGATCATTCAATACTTTTAAAATTCAAAATATGTTCCTAATGAAGAAATGCTATTGGCAGTCATTAGGGAGATTAATTAAGTACAACTTATTGCATGTGTAAAAATGTATGATGATGAAATCAATGGTAGTATACAACATCTTAATCGCGTACATAACAGTCACAATTTAATACATACAAAATGAGTTAAATCAACTCTACTAACCATATGTCCCAACCTCACAAGTTATTTAGTATTTATTGTAGTGTAACCAACTATTCCAAACAAAATTTTAAAACTGCAACAGAGTTCTCTGTCCTCAATTTTGGTATATCTGACCCTCACAAAACTTGCAAATGTAATTCTTTCAACACTGACAACTCCAACAGTGTTAACCATGCAACCCTCACAAATGCACCAAACTATTTAAATGTTGCACAACACGTGTAAAGGCTATTCACAAGAAAGCGAGCACTTTTTAAGGCTGTGCTTAAAAGTTCCTTTCAGCTTACTTGAATACTTTCACCAATTATGAATATAGAAATTGCCATGCAACTAAACAATATAGTGTATACAATTTATAGCTCTAAAGTTGTCTGAATCCACAATAAAATAATTTAATGGTTATTATGCCCACTGGAATGACCGTAAAAAGTGCTCACTTTACCATGATTAATTAATCTATACTTGAATGTACTGCACCCACAGTTTGTTCTAACTACAAAATTAATTTGCATTCTTGGAATTACAGGTTTCAATATAACACTACAGTGGACACCTAATCATTTTGTGAGAGTTTTAAATATTATCACTAACAAAAATGAATATAAAGTTATATCAATTTCAGTTGATGATAAATTTATAAAGTGTTCAGTAAAAATACTAACAGAGTGTGGAAAATTACACCAAAGTTCAGTTCGGTGCCAAAATCTGGGTTCGTCTCAGCTCTGTTCTTATTGATTGAAGTAATGCTTCATGAAGCATTACTTCTCTTTCTCTGGTATTTGTAATTTAAAAAAAAACACTGTTTAGTCATGTATACATACAAATATTTCCTCATAAAGTGTGGGTCATTGTTAAGTGAAGAACTGATTATACAGAATGCTGCAGAAATAATGGCCACATTTGAAAACCAAAGTAGAAAATATGGCTAGTGATACATGAAAAGTAACAACTGCAATGAAAAGCACATATGATAGAGTTTTGGGTCAGGTGGTTTTGAACATAATGTCACGCAAGTGACAACCCTCATTGTTGACAAATTGTTGTTGTCGTTCTCTGAAGTGTCGCATAAACCTTCCTGGTGATCTGTTGTGGAATGGCAGCGATTTCTTGTCATATTGCATCCTTCAAATCTTCAATCGTCCATGGATGATCTCTGTACACACTTGCTTTGAGGTAACCCCACAAAAAAAAGTCGCAACAGGTCAGATCAGGTGACCGGGCTGGCCACCCAATGTCTCCACGCAAACAGATCCATTTAATTGTGGCACTGCTGATGTCAGGACGGAATAAAAAAAGGGGAGAGGGGGGACGTGGTGGACATCGGCGCACGGGTGTTGTTTCCAATTGCTGACTCCTGTATGTGCGTCATTACATGTCGTCCCACCGAGCGCCAACAATGTTGTCGCTGACGTAATGCAGTTGCCTGCATTCTACTCTGGATGATCATGATCGTTATGCTAAATGTAGCTGTACGGATATTGCAATGTCTTAACCACTGACTTACATGTAGACAATATTCATGTCCGACTGAAACAAAACTGTATAGAATGTACTTTTCATTACAGTTGTTACTTTCCATGTATCACTAGCCATTATATTCTAATTTGGGTTTCAAATGTGGGCATTATTTCTGCCGCAACCTGTATTATGACTGGGTTGTTTGTCATATATATTATTCAGATTTTAAGTTCAAGGGAATGTACAAGTTTAATAAGTGAGTGAGTGAAGAGATTTAGGGAGCTCTTAACAGCGAGTTCTTGAGGCCAAAAGTTTAATAAGAGAACAGCCATATCAGTACAGGTAAATAACTGTCATGCTTAAAAATACGCTGCAAAAGCTGACACATTAATAATTGCAGTGGCTTGTTATCTGTAAAAGGTTTCCTGAAATTATGCTACCTAATGTTATAAATACCAAAAATTTCTACTCAACAAAACACATACGTAACAGCACAATTTGGTAATTTTTCAACTTTGTAGGTGGCAAAATGCATAATAAACACATTATAAATTTTGTACATGAAATGAGGTCAATTTTTTGTTTAATTAATAAAATCTATTATCAAAAATACGCCCAAGACAAGCTAGGTAAAACCAGGCTGTGTTCATGAGTGGTAAAATTAGGATTGATACATTTTTACAATGTCATTCATCATTCGCATCTATGACTGACAATATTGATAAATTAAAACACATCAGATATATATTATCAAGATATATTTATTACATTCACACAATAACTTATCCTGCTTTAAAATGTGATTTAAAATAAAATATAGTTACAAAAAATTTGGGTTATGGCATAAAATAATCAATTTTTTATTGATATTTTATAACAGAAAGGGTATTTTTTTATTCCAAGAGGTAAATGTAAATTCAAAGTAATTTCAGTAAAACTACATTGATAATGATACTGCACAGCTATTGGCTCTTCTCTGTAAAATGAACAATTTTGAAAGCCCCGTTTAAAGATCTACTTGTATACACGTTGTGTGTTCTTCCGCCTTATGTAAAATTAACATTGTCGTGGGCCTCATCACTTTATTCATGCGTCTGTCAAATGAAACCGTGAAATGATTAGAAAAGTATACATTGTACAACTCTGCTCATATATATAAAGAGAAATAATTTAACAAAGAATGCCTGCACAGGCAAGGGCGATCGGTGGAAGGGAGAAAAAGCAGACTCCAGATGCGCCATCGTGCACAGAGACTATGGGATCCACCCCAGGTGGGAAATGCTACAGCCAGGGTGCACGCAGGGCAGCCACCCCAGGTAAACAAGGCCCCATCCACCTCCAGAAATTAAACGACTTCTACGAGGAGACAGAACCACCAGAGGCTCCCCACATACAAGTGAAAATTAATGGTAGCCCCTACCTAGCCGGAAACTTCATCAGAAGTGACGTGCTTACAGAGGATCAAAGGGCATCACTACGTCCGCAGACATCGTATTAGATTGGCTCAACCCAGTCAGACTTGAAGGTTGACGCATGCTGCTTATACCAATATATCAAAAACTACTACAACTCATCCTTACGTGCTTGAAAACCTAACAAAACGACTCTAGACGCTAACAGGATGTGATCCCGGGAAGGGACATTGATGTTACTTGGTTTCTGGACTGTTCCTGACCCGCCCTTCTCTCTGTGCTAAGGAAGGGTCACACCAAGCTTGAAGTTTTACGAGTACACCGAGAATAGTTTCACCTCAAACTTACTATTTCTGCATGTAAAACGAATGTTATGCAAAGTGGCCGCGTGACACGTCAGCCTCCTCGAAGCACCCGGCAGACAGTGTATCGCCACCACATCGCCGAAGATGGCTGAGCGCCACCGAACACCTGAGGCCATATACTGACACCTGGCCGAGCACTACAGCAGCTCTACCCCTGGCAAGGTCAGGAAGACCATGGAGCCCACCCGACCATCTTGCAGCGTCGCTACTGCCTCACCGAAGCGAAGCCCGACGAACTCTGGTAAGTCGACGTTGCCCCAGAGGGCCAGTGTTACTGCCAGACATATCGCCCGAACAACAGTACCGGACTTTGTGCCTAGTCGAGAGCCCACGCGGCCGACGCTGGTAACCAGTACAAGACTAAACTAAGTTTCATAGTGTATGCGCAGCTGACCTAGCAGAGTCCCAAAAGCTACTTGAACAACAGACAGTTCAAGCGACACGCATCAAGGTCGATGGAAACACTTACTGTGGAAATCCACCACCTTACACACACACGCACCAGTGTTTGTGGTGTCCCCAGATATTGCAGAAGACGTAAATTCTGGGACAACCTTGGTTCAATAAACAACAATGTGTAATGGATCACGGGAAAAAGCATGTGTATATCGAGGAGAAAAACGCATAACCATCCATTGGGAAAACCGCCCAGACGCGATCATTGCTACACCGATTAACCCCGATGACATACACCACAACTTATACTCATATAAATTTGCCAAACTAAGGCAAATCCTTGACGAGCACGCAAGTGTTTTCAGGCACAAAGCATCGCTACGCCATACACATAGCATCCGACATGAAATCTGGCCCCCACGGACGTTCCAGTTTACAACTGGCCACATAAAGTGTCCGCCAGGAGGCGATAACATAATGGCGAAGTACAAAAGGTGAAGGAGCAAGGGATCGTTGAGCTGTCCAATTCACCATAAAACTCAGCGTTAATTATAAGGACCTCAATGATATCACTCATCCTATCGCCCTTCCTGTCAATGACCTCAACAATACTCTCAGAGATATAGGAGAAACCTCCATCTCTAGCTCTCTAGATATGCAATCTGGGTACTGGCAGATTGTGGTGCACCCCAACATCCGGAAGCATACAGCTTTCACCACACCAGAAGGAGAAACCCTTCAGTTCAAAGTAATGCCTTTTGGACTGAAAAACACTCCTGCCACTTTCCAAAGGCTCATGTCGGCAGAAGTGCCGACTTGTTTCGTACGACAGTTTTTTTGCATATTGGGATGATATTATATACTCCATAACGTGGGAAGAACACTGTGGCCACCTCCAACGAGTCTTGGAGAGACCCGAAATGCAATGTCTTACTGCAAGTTAGCCAATAGCCACTTTGGCAAAACTTCAATTGATTACCTCAGTCACGTCATTATGCACAAAGGTAATTACCCGCAAACCAAATCAATCAGAGCCATCCGATAGGCAAAGGAACCAACTAATAAGAGAGAACTCTGCAGCTTCCTAGGATTATGTAATTGGTTACATAATTACATACCAAATATTGCTCTTCAGATGGCTCCACTGGAAGTGGACAGCCGACCACGACAACGGCTTCCTAGCACTCAAAGCCAGCTTTATAAATATCACTCAACTCCATCGACCACGAGGGTAGGCACCCCTCATTTTACAAATGGACGCCTGCCAGAATGGGTTAGGTGCCGTCTTGTACCACGAAGATGCCTCAGGTCAGCTGCAGGTGATAGCCTACGCCAGCACCAGGCTGAATAAAATGGAGCGTCGCTACCACATAAATGAGCAGGAGTGTCTTGCCGTCATCTGGGCCATATGCAAGTACCGCTATCACCTGGACAGTAAACATCTTATACTCTGTACGGATAGCAACAGCTGCATGAATCACATAATACCCAAGGCAAAACTCGGATGGTGGGAGATGTTCTTAATGGAGCTTGACTTCGAAGTTCAATATGCCTTGGTAAGCACAATGATCTCCCAGACGCACTGTTCAGTCAACCAGACCTTGTAGGGGAACCGAAGGAGGAGGAAGAGTGCGAGAAGCAAACACCTCCCCCAACTCCAGCCTGAAACCCCTTAGAGACTCTACGACTGCTGCAGTTGCAACTCCCAAGTGGGTAAGTCTCTTACCACCAACAAAAGGACCCGGATATTGAATGCCTCATCCAAGAGAAACCCCACCATTACAGAGTACGGGATGTCATCATCTGGTCTCGAAACGGCCACCCAGGGTTTCCTTGGAAGATATGGATTCAGAGATCTCTACAAGCAAATAGTATATGTTAACACAATCACAACCACCCACATGCTGGATTTCCCGGAATGAAGGAGGCACTGCGAGATACTAAGGAACGCTACATCTGGGACGGAATGAGCAGAGATGTAAGACAGTATGTCACCAACCACAAGGCATGCTGTTGAGGCTAAGCTTACCCAGTGCCCCCTCCAATAGAGAAGCCCAGATGGCCCACCACAGCGTGGACGCACCTGGCAGCTGATGTGATGAGACCTTAACCTCACAGCACCCCAGGGAATTTGTAGATGGTCACTGACATGTTTTCTCGCTGGGTGGAAGCCTTTCCACTCCCCAGCCAGGAAACATGGAATATCTTCCAAAAACTGGAATCAAGAGATATTCCCTCGCTGGGATTATCCACAGGCCATCCTTATGGCACCCCATTCACGAACAAGCAGTGGAGGACGGCTTGTCGAAGGTGGGGTGTGGAGACCTGGACAACAACACCTTACCGTCCTTGAGCAAACCCCACTGAGTGTAGGAATCAAGAGCTCAAGAATATCCTCGGTCTCAGTGTAGGAGAAGACCATTGGCACTGGGATAAGCACATCCCCTCTATTCTTTTCCCCCTCCACCAAAGAGAAAATGAGGCCGTCAACACCAGCCCAAACCAGCTCCTTGGGCAAACCCTCTGAACACCTACTGAAATGCCAATGCAGGAAAACATCTGCCTGGCTGCCATGGCCAGAGCAACAAGGGCGCAAGAGACCCAGTTTCAGTACATTGACCGGAAGTACCCACAACCCCGTACAGGAGTAAGAACTTTCACCATGGGTGAGGCTGTTTTCCTATGCAGCCATTCGCTGAGTAAAGCCAAAGGCCAGTTCACCGCCGGCCTAGCAGAAAAGTGGGAAGGCACTTATCGCGTTGTGGGGCACCAAGGGAATGTATACTGGGCAGAAGACTTCAGAGGGCATATCAGGACGGTAACAAGGGGACATATGTGGCTGTGTTCTGGTGGAATACAGGACTACAATGCTGAAGCTCTAACACCCGACCTGGACGAAGAGAAAGAGAGAGAGGATGAACCTTCCCTGCAGCCTACCTCAAGAGGTCAAGTCCCTAGTGTCCAGGGGGCCCATATCTCAACCCGCTGCCAGAGAAGGATATCATCACTCAAAACCTCACCAGGATGCCACCATCATCAGCGTACAGGGGAGGTGCCTCCATCCGGACCCTGCCCTCAACGTCAAGTATATTCATCTGGCGAGCGTCGGCCCGATGTGGCCGGACGACCTCCAAGGGATCGGAGGTATCATAGCAAAGTCCTCTGAACAGAGGACCCTGCCGTGAACCGCCACACCCCTGCTCCATCCCCGAGGAAGATGGACCATAGCAAGCCGTCGAGGTAGAGGAGCGTTAACTCATCATGGTAAAAATATGTAATTGTCTAACCACAACTGAAAACATTTAAATACCAAACTAATACTATTTAACTTTAATTATAGAACTTCAGTGTACATCATGTTTCACATATAAAATAAAGAACATTGTATAGTTTATAAATTTACACACTGAACCTCCGTTTAGTTTATGAAATGTTAATTATACACATGCTTCAATAAATGGAGGAACAGGAACTGGAACCAAAAGTAATATAATCAGAATCAAAGCAGAACTGAAAATTTTCGGAACCAACTCATCCCTTGTAGAAATATACAGTATTTCATATTTTTAGGTTAGTAATGATTTTCAAAACTGAACTGGCACAAGTATGCACAGAATGCTACTGTCCATGTTTCTACGTGCTGCTCCTTTCAAAGTGAAGACTTACTTGCTGGTCAGTACACTTGAGTTTTTACACATGCACAGAGATATAAAAACTGATTATTTATGAAAATTACTACCAAAGAACCTTACATTAAATAATTTCTAAGTGAATTGTTACATTTTATAACATTCTATTTTTGTATTCCGAACTATTTTCTGGCAACAACAATGGTAACAATATGTCCACACTTATCAGGGTGTACACTGAAATTCCATTTTGGGATTCCCTGACTTTTCCCTGTTTTCCAGGCAGAATCTTATAATTTTCCCTAACCTACTTTCAGGACCGAAACCTTCCAATATGTACCATATTTTTCTACTGCTGACAGAAGAAATATGCTATCAGTGAAATTGAATTAAATTACACTGCAACAGACCAAGCAAGCAGGGCAAAAAATTTTAATCGCCCATTGATATTTCTCTTGATACATACTACTGACTTCACATAATTGCCCATTACAAACACACAAATATTTTATTGTGTATGTACAGGCCGTATGTCACTTGGAAAAGACTTACTGTTACCAATTCACAAACTTAAAAATTGAAATTTTAAAATGCATATGCTCATAATTACACAATCCTATATTCACACAACTAACAGCTTTTGCAGAGTAGCAATTATTTACATTTTCCCTGACCCCAATGAAAATTTCCTATTTCCCTATCACATGAAATTCCCTGACTATTCCTTGCTTTCCCTGCAGGTGGACACCCTGCTTACACTTTTATGTTGCTTATATGCAAGTCAAGTCAACAATATTATGAAAACCTGGACAGAAATTGAAAAAAAAAAACTGTGTTTATTACAGTGGCGGTACAGTGTCGCAATCCTGTGGAGTTGAAGTGCACATATTTATCTACAAAAAACCGGTGGGCAACAACTTACAGTACCTCAAAAATATACACGTACTACTTTTGGAAACAAACTACATCAAATAGTTAAATGTGCCTTACATCATATGGAAAATTCTCTAGTGTAACTCACACACAACTATAGTTTCTAAAATATTGAATCAGTCATTGACTGAACTTCAACTGATATGGGATTGCATATTTATACCGAAATTAACCATTCATGCCACTTTGAAAGCATTTCACAAGTAAAAAAAATTTGCATTTTTGATGCGTTCATTAACAAAATAATTCAAAATTTTTGCCTACTAGAATATTGTGCATACAACAGAAGAAAATTCAGTCTGCACTGAGGCTAACCACTTCAGCTAATAGTTTGATTGATCAGGGAAAAACTTATATTCTTTGGGGACTTCAGGAGAGTAGGATAAAGAGAATCTACACTGTATAAGAATAAACCACCAATATTATGCAGGCAATAATGTGCAGTTATTTATAACATTCCTGATCAAATTATTTATTACTAGTTTACTGAGTAAATTCAGTGAAATAATAATTTCTTATCAGTGCAATGTAAACATTGTGTCCAGAAGTTATCCCTTTGTTGTGAATGGCCTAAACTTATTGAAAAACCTTAGTTTTCCTTTATTGCATGTGCAATGTTCATTAGGAACCAGAGGTTACCAACATTAATATATGTAACCATAGCCCTAGGAATAGTTCAACTAACCATCAGCAAATATATCACATTCATATTTTAAAGTTATAATTTATCAGATTCCATGTAATCATCTTAGCACAGGTATGCCTTACCAAATGAAAATATTTAATTATGCTATTCAACAGACTAAAGAATACTTACTGTAACTTACGGATAGAAACTTGTTTTAAAGTTTTCTTATAAAAAATTATTTACAGTGTCAGAACTGTGATAACATTTTAAAATTATCAGCAACTGAATTGGCAAGCAAGAAGCATACAGGGCAGATAACTGTCCCAAACCTGACATGAGCAATACTCATAAATGTCTGAAACCACACACTGAAAGTTACACAACAAATTCTTGTTACAAACTCACAAGCGAGTATAAGAAAATGTGTTCCGCTACTTTCCACATATAATCTCCTGCTTAAACTCTTGCAGAAACAGCATAAGAATTTTGTCATACAATAAGCTGTACATGCCAATTCACATGAAAACAGCTAAACACGATTTCATCTAAGAAAAAACAGCAGTTTTTATTTTCTTCTGCTATTTTAACTGTTTCATGGTTTTCTGGTAATTAAGCATGCTAGTTTTATTTTCAATTTTCATATGCATGTTCAAAAATATGATACAAAAGTGGATGATTCATGCACAATTACAAACATATTAAAAACTATTAAAACTACATTACAGCCTGTCAAATAGAACTGTTTCTAATAGACTATAATATGTAATAAAATTATAAAACTGAATTTCAAATTATCAGGAATAGGTACGTTTAATCAACAACGCTGTCATCACTCACAACAGCATAATGATTTCTCAACTGGTTAACAAAATTTTTTGTCAACTGTTAGCTTTAAACTTTTGATTTCCTTTTCTAAATCATAAAAAGCAAAGCACCAATACTACAAATTTTCCGAAAGTCATCACGTATAGTCATGACAAAAAGTATATTAAAAAATGAAGTAGCACTACGATAAGGCATGGAAGTAAATGGAGACTAAACATTTTTTTAAAATATGATATCTTATGACTGAGAGGGTTTGAAGTTCTAGAATAACTCCTCTCTAGGCACACAACATGTTATTTAAATTTGACAAAATTTTTACGAAGGTACTTTTTTTGATTTTAATATCTGTAGGCGAACTTGACTATTCTAACTGAAATAAGAGTAGGGCTGCAGCCTGTTAGAAATAATTATTTAATTTATGCGCAGGAAATCTACAACAGCCTTTACTAATCAGAAACTTGAAAGTTTCAAAACTTTTACTGGATGTACTTTTACACTATATGAAGCTAAAATTTTATGACAGAAAATGTACTTATTATTTTACTGGAAAGATAACTTCCAAGTAAAAAGCAGCAATATACTATTCCACAGTTTGTGGATCTTAGTTTCCTAGATCAGTCGCAAGTTTTGTGACTATGCTTAGCCATCTTGAAATTACAGCAGCAGTGCCAGAAGTTCTGTATAAACTGTGACAGAAGGCACCAAGCCACTATGCCACACCGGACAAACACACCAACCTCCTTGTTTTATGCCATGTCCTCACACATTAAGAACTATGAAAACAAGTCTGCTGACTGCTAAAACATTTCATCACTTGGAACTCTCTACGTAATTTCCTTCTATGTACGACAATCAAATCTTAACAGAACAGAGATGTCTTTCTTTAGAGTTCAAGATGGAATTTGAGTGTGTGCAAAAATGCTCATGACCTTTTAATAATTGTGTAAGAAGACTAAAGAATAATGATTACGTACTTTTAAAACCTCATTACTCAGTTTGAGGAAGTGGTACAAAATATAAAAATAACATGGTAAGAAAAAGTACAAAGTCTCAATACTTTGAAATTACAGCAACATTACGTAGGGTAGACTTAAAATGTTTTACCAGCATATGCACTTTGAAAATCATACACAAATTTCACCCAGAATTGAGAACTGGGGAAAAAAATGAACTTATTTGAGGTTTTAAAAGTAAACAGACAATAAGTATTATATAAAAATAAAGTAAAATATGTATATATAACAAAAACTCTGGTTATTTTGTGGGCGTCAGGTTCAAGGACATCTACACAACAGTAACCATGTCTCTTTCCCATTCTTCTCTGGTTTGAATTAAGTTTCCTCCGGATACATGCTGCATTAATTGTTGAGTAAGATGTACTATTCTTTTAAAACAACAGATACTGTCAAAAATTTACAGGTGGTAACATTAAGAGATGTTAAAAAAGCATCTAGTAAATAACAACTATGCTTTCCAAAGAAATAAATTAATGTATACACACCTAATTGAACTGGGACTATATAGTAAAACAATGCCAAATATATAAATATTGGGAAGAACATTTTCAGTTACAAACAAAAAAATATGACAAATAGGAATTATAAGATATTTTAATAGCACCATTATTATACTTTCTATAGTTTAAATGTAGCAAAATTGTTATGCATGAAATAATATGCACACACTTGAGTTATGTGTAAGTCCACAGTGCCCTGTTATAAGAGCAATGGCAAATTCTGTTCACAAATGTCCATTAACAAACGCACATGTATAAGAATGTCAATACACTCATTTCTGACAATGTGTAAAGTACAACTTCTGGCAGTACGATCATCAAGGAATCAGTCGTGTATAACATATATATATAACATCTTTACAAATGGACAAATTACTGTTACAGTATAGAGTATACTTTATGTCCTTAAATTACACTGATGCATATCAAAATGAATTCCCTGTCAATCAAAATCGACTACAATACCATTTAATAATATTTAAAAAAAATTAAAAAAAATAAAAACAATAAATGTATATAAATAGTGAAGATATAACACAAAATTGTTACATTTTTTTAACACAAGCCTGTCTCAAACACTATCCGATAGTACCTACATATTTACATACTGTATACAGTACCATGATTTATAATATGTCCAAGCATCAGAGAATCTAGCGAACACTGAAGAAGCTGACAACTACAAATCGGAAATTGTGTCAATGACATCTCATCATACTCACAGCAAACAATAAGCGCACCAATGTATAGACAAACACAGTCTTCAGGGCTAAATTCCAGTGTGACAGCCTCACTTTAAAAAAAATTCAACAGCTTTTTGATGTCGGTTGACGGTAACCAATCACGTAGCATCATCTCATATCTCACCACACACACTAATTAATTTGTAGACTAAGATACTCTTCTTTCTTGACATGAATAATGTACAATGTCTCCATTTGGATAGCGAGCAAAAGCACTGGGGAAAAAAAAAAAAAACCTTAAGAGCCATACACAATATTACTCGAATAATACATGAAATTATATTAAAAAAATTAGCGTAACTTAATTTTAATAATTGAAAATTAAGAATTTAGTAAATAGCAGGTAGTACTAAGTAGTATATGTAATATGTGTGGTTTATGCTTTGTGAATTGTTAAAAAGACAATTTTAGTTCAGTGTATTAATGTGTCACTTGACACTCATCCTTGATTTGAACATCCAATATATGACAAGTTATTGGTGCCATCTTGACAGCACCACAAGCAACACGACACAACAGTCTCTGATACTCCATTCACTCAGAGAACACTTCAGCAGGTAATATCACATCAGCTTGAATCACGCACTGTTAACCCACTGATATTAATCCTCTAGAAGTACACCAAAGTGTTTGCGCATGTTGGTATATTACAGCTCAAACACACACCATATGGCATAAATGGCTTAGCTAGCAAGCATAAATTTACAACTCACGACTGGGAAGGTCCTATACATAGAATATTACGCATAACCTTTGACAGTTTCATTATACATATATCCATCACACCTCACCTTAAACCCACACTGATTTTATGAGCAGCATCAACTTTCAAAAGTAATTTGACAGTATGCCATGTGGGCAATGATCACATTTCACACAGCCAATATCATGTATACTCACAACACTAAGGTACATTTTACTTGTAGCAAGGCATTTTATCTACGATGGACTGCGAAGAGAAATGACATTACTCAAATCCAGACAGTGTGTACACTGACTGTGGGACAGTTTCTCCTCTATGTGAAATCTCAGTCGTAATACAGACGCGTAACACTTTCTGGCTATTTGAATTAACGACTTCGCTTCATCTATGCTTCTTTACAAGCAATAATGAAAGTAGTTTGGAAGCGTAGAATTACTGCCAGAGTGCCAACAGGATTTTCCTTGGACCAGAGATTATTACAGACGTGTCATAATTCTACGTTTCAACAATACTGCTGGCCAGTACGCCATGCAATACGCTGCCTCTCCTAGAGCAGATGACAACAATTGATTATCGGTAATCGACAACCGCAGCTACCTCGAAGTTCAAGGGCGCACAGAGAGGCTTCACATGACAACAATGGCCACCGTCAACTCCGCCCAAGATGCGTGCGCGTAGCACACCCCACCACCAGGCTGGCATGCCCTCGGCCGAAGCAGAATATATGCAAATGCAGAGGCTGGAAATGTCATTTATTCATTGGTTCGTCTACGAGCCGCTCGCCATTCCAGCTGGACAGATAGCTTCACTGCACTCAATTGACAGAGTCCTGAACAGCCACCATTATACCACCTTGGTATTTTCAGCTCACGCCACACACAGCATAACTTCAGACAGCCCCGCCCCCCACGAAGTCTTCCAGAAGTCATCTGCCACCTGTAGTCGCTTGCCCCTGGCAACGACTATCCCAGCCCTTCAGGACGTGGGCACCCTAAGCCCCAATAGGGCACTCGTACAAAGGCAGGGAAAGTTGTCGTTAGCTACTTAGTCAAAACTGCCTCCAGTCAGATTAGAACCAGGTTCCCCTCAACTTAACAGCATAGTTTACTACTCCCGGTCAATTCTGGGTAGACAGGAGATAATAGGGACCACAGTGTCTTATTCCTCAAGAAATAAACACAATCTGAACCTAACTATTCTCTCATTATCTTTTGAGTTCATCCAGATTACCATAGTAAACACCTACGTTCCACAGAGTTGAGCAAGAGACTGGGTTTGCCAATACCATTTGGCGCCTAGTGTAGGAATACAAGTTCTTCCAGACGGGGGAATTCATACGTCAGAACACACACCATTCGATGGCTACCCATTCGGTATACCAGCTGTATCGAACAGTAGAGCCAGAACCACTAGTCATACCTCTGCTTGAGAGAATAAGATGTTAGACCAACTTGCACCTGTCCACCGCACCGTTTGTGTTGCTGGGGGGAAGTGCTTGGTTGGCTCAGTGTCGAACCTGTCTGCTCAAGAGGCTCACCCGCTGAAGCTATTGGAGTGCCTCTGAGGGAACCTGCTCTTCAACCACCACACCATTTGTGTTGCAGGTTGAGGAATAAGGTTGTACTCAAGGTCGTTCTAGTGTTCCAAAATGGCAGACAGGGAATGCACGTCGCCTGCTCCTATCTCCCGGACACAGGTTCTTGAACCTAATGCCCTTCACCAAGAGGGGTAGGGAGGACATTTGGGTATGACAGAGCAACAGGCAAATGAGTATCAAGGACAATATATAGACAAAGTATCCTTCCTGGGGAACCTAGACTACCCGTACCCTCCCGAAACTTCCGTACAAGTCCGAAACTATCCCCTCAGTAAGACAGTAGATAAATTCTCCACCAGTTTGGCACAGAAATGGACCAGACCCTTGACAGTAGAGGGAAGCCAAGAAAATGTTTATTGGAGAGGAGACCAGAAGGGTCATAGCCGAAAAATTCCCTATAATCAGCCAAGATCTTATTACGGCCAGAAAGAAACCCTGCTAGAACGAGATCCTTGAGCGCTACTCGAACCTCGAACCCCACCAAGGTGGACGAAACACCCCCCTACCACTAGCGACAATAGATCGCCACCACAACAGGACCCTGGTAGGAACGACAGCTCAGCTCCCCTCCCCCGTCCTTCCACTTACAACCTCCCCAGGTACGGTTCCAAAGAACTGTTTCCCATCCTCTGACAGTTCCGCGATTAGGCGATGTATGCACCCCCGTTCAGTTTAGACATCGGCGGACATCACCACGTGTCCAACCTGTACCATCATGGCTCGATCCCGTTGTTTGTCTCGGACTTGAGAGCCGAACAGATAGGATGACAATGCTAAGCCATATTCCCTCGTCCACCTCCGCTACGAGCCCCGAGGTTAGGCCACCTAGCCCTCTCGTCCCTCCTCTGGCGGTTAAAATCCAGACTTATACAAAACCACGACCGCACACGTTGCGCGAGTCTCCCCGCCCTTCCTTTCTATGGCTAAAGAAGTGCCCCCGCCGGATGATGAACTGGATGTGGTAGCATTTCCACTCCCGCCTGGATGGGTCCCGGCCACGCCTCCCCCTAAGTCGGCGGAGCATGAGAGAGAGAGAGAGAGAGTGAGAGTGAGTGAGTGAGTGAGAGAGAGAGTGTGTGTGTGTGTGTGTGTGTGTGTGAGTGTGAGTGTGTGTGTGTGTGTGTGAAGATGCGACAACCGCAAAAGTAGGGAGTGCGAGTTGCCAGTCGCCCGTGAGCGATTCGGCCACCGAAAGTACAGGTCCACCGCCGGGAGACACTACCGTGAGTGCAGCGCGAGTACATTTCATCCGCGCCACAGCTGCCCGACTCCGAGAAGCCGAGGTCACGCGGTCAGGCAGACAAACCCGTGGCGCTCACAGAGAGATCACGCACCAAGTAGCAGCCCAGCAGCCGGATGACAACCGCAGGAGCCTGAACCCAGGATGCTGGCCCCATACTGCCATTCATCACAAGGCTGACGTCACGAGTGGCCCCTCTACGCGCCAGGTGCACATATCACGTGCCTGGGCGCTATCAAGAGGCACCATGGCAGATGCCTAAATGATTTCACTGCCATGCCGCGCCTGCCGTAGAGCCACAGAAACGATGACGATCTCCTAGGCAGGTAAGCCAAACGTTAGCGCCTTCCACAGCCATCAACGTCTTCTACAACTTCGACAGAGAGAGTACCTGGCAGTAGCCAGTAACAGACTAGCGCACCTGTCTACATGTTATTCCCCTGTAACTAATTTAGTAGGGCAGTGATAGCGTTAGGTTGCCTGAACCCTAAGGTGAATACGCCTGTGACTGCGATTAAGCTAGATAGTAGGGTCGGCTAGGTGAGTCTCATAACCCAAAATCCTAGCTTGATAGGTAGGAAGTGAAAGAAGAAAAGTGCTACGTCAGAGGAACAGAGGCAAGACCGAAAAAGAGAAATGACCCAATTAACAAAACTTAACATCCTACCAATGGGCACATGTAAAGTAGCAGTAATGAAAAGGAATTTTTTTTCTTCATCAAAATTGAATTGGTCCCCAGCTTGCTAGAGTAAATAGTTTGTGGAGGTAAACTTTAACGTAACTTGAAACCCCTTACGCGGACTGGAAAGTTTATGTCCGCAGATTCCCTGAAAATCCTGCATGTGCTCACGCAAAGTCAGCATTTGTTAAATAATATAAAATCTATATTTTTCTTGTTTTTAAATATTGTATGACACAATTACCGTAATGCCAATAAATTACATGAGCACTGTTAGGAAGTGTGAGTGCGTAACCAAGGCCTATCAAAAGGCCTGTAAACATAACCTTGAAAACCATCCTCGCCATTCTTTGCAATGCATCTGGGCGACATTGAATAACGAAATCCCCTTAGTTTGATTCACAGCATGAGGTGGAAACTCACTGAGAGCACGCTGTAATCGTCACACAGGAAATTCACAATCTTTTACAAGTTATAATTTTCAAGTATGTCTCAAGTGCAAGAAACGCTTATGTAATATTATGTCATGTTTATTGTAGAGGAAGATCACCTCACGTAAACCCCCATTGAAATGCACTACTTTATCTTCTTGTTACCCAACGAAAAATTTCTTTTCTTTCACGTACGTGAAATTTCAAGGTATGTAACAAGAACCCCTGTAAAGCACAAGTAGGAAGTATGTACTGTCACTGAAAATTGTATATATCTTGTATTGTAATTAGCGTAATATTTCCAGAATGGAAAAACCCTAGCAGAGTAAGCAAGCATGAAGTTGTATAGCACGAATCCCGTTAAGTTGGAGAGAATGTGTGAAGGAAGAAGAAGCGAAAACGAGACGAGAATGAAAACTCATCAAGTGGGTGTGCACAGCCACCAGACAGGGTCACGAAAGCATATCTACTCGAGCGAGGCAGTTACCCCCACTCCCTAACCCAGGAGAAAAATAATTATTCTTGTCTCCTCCAGCCAGAGAGGCTGTGTATGTAAGCTACTAGGCATAAGCGAACCAGGAAGTACAAATTATAAATATTACGAAGGGGAACTCACGCTAGCCATGTTGTAAATAGTCTGTTTATGTCAAATTACTGACAAAACCAACTGTAACCTAGGAAGTAAGAATTAGAGTGTACCTAACCTCAAATTAATATGAAAATGTTGTCTGTAGAAAATTATATATCCCCGCTATAACCCAAGTACGGGAAAGTAACCATTTATTTTAATTCTTAAGCAAGATTCCATTTATTCATAGGTTAAAATAATTTTTTTGGTGTGAGAAGTAGTCTCACGTTTTGTGCATGTATGTTCGTCAATGTCAATGAAAGCTTAGAAGGCTTAACCAGGTAATTACAGCCGAGCGCAGTCAATTACCAAATCCCTGTACACTCAATGCGATTGAGGTGTACTGTGTTACGTGTACGGAGGCATGAGCCTACTACCTACACCACTCCTGTCAAGAGCAGAAGTTGTACATAACCTCCCACTATACTAAGGGAAAATATTAATTGCGTCTTGTGTAAGCAGTATGCTAGTACAAATGTAACCTTAAGCAAGTGTAATCTAAGCAAGTCTAATATGTCGTGATGTGTAGTTTAGGAGTATTCTTGTATTCATAAGCTTAAGAAATAACAAGTGAACGTACATGAATTATGTCAATTTTAAGGAAAGATGTGTTTTGCATAACTTAAAAATGTGTAACATGTACACGTAAAATTTCTTTTACAAAAATGTCTCACCTAACCTAAGCATTTTGTTACAAGCAAATGCAAAATGTATATACCCAGGTACGACAAGATGCCTCAAGAATTATGAATGCATTCTGAGTGTGTGTCATATGTATTCTTTATATGTACTAATTTATTAGCAACCCGGAGATAGGGACTTAAAACTTGTGTGTTGATGTGCATACATACTTCCCTTAATAATTTTTCTATTTTCGAGGACAGACTGTTAAGAATTACTAAGGAAAAAAATTTTTTTTTAAAGAAATTTTTTTGCTTTTATACGCAACCAAAATGTAAACAAATTTAAACCTTAACATTTTTGAATCTGCCCTCGAACTAGGAAGGCACTAGGTTCAATACCAGATAACTTATTCCCGCATTTTCCTTCCGAAGCTATTCCTCCCCTTGGTAAGCAACAAGAGGAAAGGACTCCAGCTGTGCCACGAAGCAGATGGCACCGCACAGGCAACTCGCGGCTACGCAACCGAGAGAGTGTGAGAGAGCAAAGAGGAAAAGGAAAGAGGCTGTTAACCCGTTAATAATAGCAACCAGATGTTGGGTGACCTACTTACGGGTGCACTCCACTATTGCCCAGGCAGCGCACGCAAAATAGTCTCAGGCCTAGAGGAGCAACCAAAAGTTATACAAGTGCGGCAGCCACCTCAACCACCCAAAGCAATTGTGATTTCCACACATGGAGCTACGTCGCTTCGGGTGGTGGCCGACTGCCGAATGCTAGCCTGCTGCGCTACAGAGATGCGCACTCTACGGCTGACTTTGCCCCATCTGAATGCACCAAGCGTGGGACAAAATCAAAATTCAATGACCGCTGAAATTTGGAACTAATATTATTAAAAAGACTACATTCATTAGTGAGCCACAACTGCGTAACTGAACTTCACGTCTGAATATATGATCTTCCACATCCTATGAAGAAGGAACATGCCAGAGCAACCCCAACGAAGAAATAATATTAATTATTTAAGATATACTACGCTACCCTGCCTGGCCAAGAAGTTGCAAATAACCCTCAAGATAACAGCACCCCTGTGACCTTCTGACGTCACGCCTCGCCTGCCTCAGTCCAGGGTGCATGAAAATGTCATCGCCTCCACCAGGGGAGATAAGAAATTGAGCGATACTCCCACAGCAGATAAACCAGCCCTGTGTTGGAAGGCTATGTTACACCCAGCCCCGTAAAATCACTGACACAGGGCGATTTTAGTATAAATAGAAGTACAGCCCATGGTCCAGCAGATGCCGAAGCTCGCAAGCCATAAGGTTCACGAGCTCTCCTACAATCTGCGGAAGACTTTCTCCTCTCCTCTGCAGTGTGCCCAGGGTTCAATCTCCTTCACTTCAGCAGTCCAACGCAGGGCTTGAACCACTATCTCCAGCCGGCAGCCTGCAGAAGGCCGCCAGCACTCCAACCCCAGCTTGGACAAAGCTTCCTTCAGCTGACCACCCAGGGACAGTTCTCCACCTTTGGTAAATCCCACACCTGTAACCACTAAACCTTTACCTCAGTCAACTTCTCTTGACTCCCGCGGTAACAGGTCGTTGCGCAATTTACATCCACCTGGATAGAGCCCACCTTGTAACATTCACGCTGTAAATAGCATATACTAGTTTAATTAATTAATTAGGAATTTTTGTAGGAATTAATTTTATTGGATTAATTTTCCCAAGCTTGCCTTCGCCTGTTGATTGAGACCTAGATATTTTACAGAGCTATAATATTTCGTTACCTAGCTTTTAGAGTGTACTAAATTAGCCGGGTCTTGCTACAGTATGATTTTAAACGTAATAAAATATTATGTTACAAAATTAAACCCCCTTGTATGTCAACTACCATAATTTTAATTTTAGAACCTATGTCATTTTTATTGCTTTATTAATTCAGTATTTAATTCCAGTGGTGTGTGTTCAATTTAATTTCGCAATAATTCTACTTAACCTCACGTTTTTATCTGACTGTGTAGTAACCCTCAGGAGGCAGGGCCTGATAAAAAGTCCTAATACTTGAGATTCCAGTGCACCCGCCGCCGATACAAGACACAAGGTTTAGTTACTTGGGTTGCCCTTGTGAACAACAGGCCCGCGGCAGTGACTGCAAATTTTGCCCTTCCCAGGACTGCTCGTCCGCAACCCCTGTTGACAGCTTTATATTTATTTGTTGTATTTCACTGCTCAATTCGCAAACAGCACGGTGGTTCTGGGAGCCGCCAGAGGTGACGTGAGATGCGTGTCTTATTATGACAAGCATTATTAAATCAGAAAATTAATGACTCAACCCCAAGTACATTGGCCACTAGTGAATCCGAGAACGACCCTATTGATTACAATATAATAATACCTCCTGACCACAAAACCCAGTTAAAACACTTGTTAGGTTGGTGTGAACTGGACGAAGAACCCTACTCCGAGGAAACCCCTCGTTCAGCCAACCCTGTTACAGGCATCAAACTCGAATACAGACACACAGAGCCCCTCTAGTCGATCAAGCATTATGAGACTAAACTCTGGCACGATACTTCGCGTTCGACACCCAAGAACGAAAGTATTCCCCAACTTCTGCACAGTAGCATTGGCTTCCGGAAGGACGATTAGGGCTAATCCCTCCCAAAGTAGTTCCCCAACGCAGCCAGGAACAATCCATAGGCAACTTCATCCACGCTCAACAACCAACGATGCTGAGGCGGATCAATCCTGTCTGTGTAAACCAGATCGCTCACCCCCACAATCACTCATATCTCGTAACCGATTGAGCTCTTCCACCTTTATTGGAACAGCTGGCGTCCCAATTATTGACATACCTTGTGGTACGGAGAGTAGGGCTGCTCGGAAGGGATAGTTTAACGCTCCGATTCTACCTGGGGTTTGACTCCCCTCCACCTCGTAAGTCCGAGAGGGCAGTCAGCACCCCAACCACTTATTATGCAAGAGGAGCACGCATCAGAACTTATAGCATGTCAAACCACATGTGGGCCGTCGACTGGGCAGACACCTTATTACAACACCTGGCGCAGTTATGCAGTGCTTGTTGCAAGTCAGGCCTAGCCATCGAGGGTCACTACGTGGGTGCTGTCTCAGTCGAGTCTTTCTAACCTAGGGAACACCACCTTTCCTGGCACAAGAATTCAGTGGAAAAGAAGTGAGCACGAAGCCAACAAGCTTGCCTGAGAGCAGTGTACCTGTGATGGGCTCTACCGTTTTATACACAGTGTTGGTAGAATGGTTGGCTGCCTGAAATTCGTGTGGTTGGCAACAATGTGTTTTGGTCGAATTAGTGAATTCCCGGATCATCTGCATTGACCTTGCGTCCACGAAGTTAACTAGGATGGGTGCTAGTCTACATGAAGTATGGTACTCAGGATTGCAGCAAATCACACATTTTATTTCCTTATAAGGGAAATAACCAGTGATGACGTACTACTTTGTAATGTAGGCAAGAGTATCTGCTGGGAAGCTAACAACGCACTGCTGGTAGAGGTGACTGGTTCTAAACTGACAACAGGGATAGGGTGGGCTAGCGTTGTGAAAACAACTGAAAACTAGCGATTGCTTGATCCTTACCATTGTCTTGAGGGGGCCGTGATGACTAGTGTATAAACGACGGAATGGCGTAACTGGCACAGTGCTAGGTTGACTAAGCAGAATGTGACAGGAGAACTCTCGGGTAGGGCATAAAGGACTGGAGTATCCTTCTGGCACCAAGGTGCAGTGAAGGAAGGAAGGAAGGTAAGTGAAGATAAGCTCAGGTGTCCCTAGCGATTTAACGCTGTGGGTGTACAAGTGGGTGTCATAGACTGATCAGTGTCTGACAAGCAGGTGCTAGACGACTGATAAACTGAGCAGTTTGATCCTTCCTTGGTGGCTAGCGCAGTGGGATAAGAGAACTGATCAGTGCCCAGGTACCGTGTGCGGTGAGCAGCTGAAGACTGGCCTGGAGTTAAGCGGCGACTCTCATTTTTATTAACTTGGGCCACTACTCAGTGCTTGTTGGTTGGCATCACGTAGATGAGAGGGGTGCTGGTTACCGAGTGGGGGGTGGCGAAAAGCATAGCTCTCTGGCGTGAGGTCACCGGCTGGGTGGAGAAAGAAATAGAATATACGAAGAATTCTACTAGAGGCATTATCTAGCGGTGGATAAAAGTACTCGCTGCTCTAGATGCATAATTATGGTGGGACGGTCTAGAACGTCAATCCTAAACAGTAAACAGTACAATGCCATCACGCGATGGGATAATAACAGTAATGTAAACTTAGAGGACTCAAATGCAAGGCTATGTGTAGGAATGAGCTGAAGTCATCTGATCACCACTGTTAGAAAAAGTGTCATGCATCAGGACTTTGTTGACAAAATGGTTTCATTAAAAAATTCTAAAACTTATAATAGGTTAACTTCTAATAAGTTAGTTAGCATCCACAAGATTTTGGAAGCAATATAGAGAAACTAATAGGGGCAATCCTAGATAATGGTTTTTGCAAGTTTGTGTGCAAATATTTTGCCATACTGATCCATTTATTTTGCATCATGTTTGGTGCCGCGATAACATCTAACAATTTCTGGTGAAAGAAGTAGCTCTGTAGAAATTATAGCTTTGTAGTTTCACAGATGTGCCGATTCTGTAATGTCAACTCACCTATGTGCTACAGATGAGTGAAAAATCTTTTTACTATATGTATTTCAGTTAAATTTACATTATCATTGTACTTATACCATGGCAGCACAGCACAAAGCAAAATACAGCACAATTAAAAGCAATTTTTAACTTATTTCAGTTTACAGAGTCCAAAAAGTTATATAGTTGACGCACCACGGATTTCATCATTAACCTGATCTAGTCTTGTCAGAGCCGCAGCCCAGTTGAGATCATTGAGGAAGGTGTGACGAACTTGTAGTAGTGACAAGAAAAATTTCATGCTCTATTTAGGTAATCCACATGAACATTACATCACATTAACATACTAATTCTCACATGAAATAAAGGACTTGGAATAAAATATAAACCAGAGGTGAAAAAAAAGGGCAGTATCTTGTACAACTAACTCAGTCGTAAACTGTAAAAAGCACATGGTGTTGAGTCTGAGCCAAGATACATAAAATGACTATACTTTACCTTTGATTTCCGAACCTCTTCTTGCACACAGGACAAATATTGAACTCTGTCATGCGCACACACTGTGATTCATAGCTCATTCGCAGTTCTTGAACCTGTTCAATATACAAGTACATGTATTTGCTGTTAAACTAATATGTATAAAACTATCTAAGCATCATGCTGCACGTGATAGGAGTATTCTACTTAAAAAAAAAGAAAAATATCAACCACATATTCCAGGAACAATAACAGCATTCACTTTTAATTCTTTTAATCTAAAACTGTTCCACCTAAGGCATTTAGCAAGCATAATTTTGTATAGCAGAGCAGGTGTTTGTGCTTAATGGATATTTAACCAAAGGAAATCTGGCCAAACAGGCATTTGCCTATGGAGGCAAAGCAAACATTTTACAGTCGACTCTCGATCTATCGTTATTCGGGGGAAAGCCAATAAAGTCCATACATACGGGATTTCAGTAGATGAGGTTTCTGACATGTACATAAATAAAATACAACTTCTAACCTTATAAAACTTTATGTTGAGTATAGTAAGAGCTGTACATTATCTCGTCGGTGTGTAAGGGGAAGTACCATGCCAGTCTCTCACGTCGCACCACGCCACAGTGTCAGACAGACATGCTGGAAAGGCAGACAACACGCTGCAGAGCAGTGATAAATAACTGCATGCGTGACGTATTTCACATCCAGTTACTAGATGTTTGCATAAACAACCAGCTTAAAATTTATAGTTGCAGGAAATATTAGGTGAAAGGACCTGAAATATACGTTGATCGATGCACCATGTGATAAATAATACAAGCGGTTTATGTTAACACGACGCATGCCACACTACTGTGCAGCGTGCCTGCGTACTATACATGATGACTTCATCCCATCAGTAAGCGCTGAGAGCGTTTCGGACTAGCATAAAGTAGCAGACAATTATTCCAGTAGCTATAGGGTTGACTCCATGTGTTGGACTAAAAAATAATTAACATGATTAATTATGAAATCGTACTGCCCGCTCACAAATTAGCATGCGGTCGCCACTCCTACAAAGGAAGATTGTGTTACCCACCAAGTCACGGATACACCAAAGCAGAGAAAGAAGTTAATAACGACACTGCATGGCAGCCCCTCTGAATCCAGTGACATCATAGCTGCAGAGCCTCGAGAGGAGGCAGTTAATATGTCGTCAGCCTCCATTCAGGGCGATAAGAAATGCATGGCGCCATCCGCTACCCTAAAATAATATACACCTGCGATGGAAGGCTACCAACCCCCGCACCTCTGTGACAGCCACGAAGCTGTGATTTCGACTATATAAGGAAAGTTAGAAGCTCTCTTCCCAGAGTTTGTCGGCCCCCCGAATGCAGAGGTTGGGAGGATCTCCTGAAGCTACCCCACAGCCCGTGGAGAAAACCCCTGAGGTAAGATCCAGAGGTAACCTAGACGTCTATACCCCTGCATCCCTTTACCCAAGTCATACCTCGACCTTTGCGGTAGCAGGCCGGATCTACGTCCCTTGTGGACATTAATCGCCCCTCATTTACATCGCTGTAAATTATGAAACTTTAGCTGGTTGAGAATTTCCCTTTGAAAGTTGCAATACTATTCAGGTTCGCCTTCACCTGATGAATTAATTAATTAAATTAATTATCTGAACTTTAGTTTCCATTATATAGAGCTGCTATCCCCACTGTTTTCTGAAGCATCAATAAACACATCCAATAAAATATAATACTTGGTGAGGCAGTCATTTCTCATCCCTCATTCATTTTTTATAATTTATTTAATTGTGGATTTCTTAATAACTTATGATTCACAATATTATTTATGCAACCTCTGTAGAGTACGGCCAAATAAACTGAACCATTTAGCCAGTATAAGGCTATAGTCTGAATAAGACCGGGACTCCTGGGGTGTGTCCAGTATACCCGAACATACCTACCGTAGCACTCTGACCTAGCAAGTCATGCCTCATGTGCAGCGCCTCAGAGTGACTGAACAAAACACTCCCCTGAGGGCTGTACTCCAGCAACTAGGAGAAGAGTGAGCAATCCCATTCAGATGGTATCTAGACTGAGCCTATTAAAATGATAATTTAATTTATTAAGTATTTCTTAATTCTAATTCATTGACATTAAGAGTACCGACCCCTAAAGGAGGTGGACAACAGTCGCATTCGCAGTCTAGCTCGACAAGCTCTACACCGAAGTTTAATACAGCCAGAGGATATTCACCCAGGTGAATCTGCTAGTGAGCCTGTACCCTATCTACTCCCACACGAGGTATGGACCATAACATCCTGCATGGAAGTCCCCACTATTGATGAACACAAAAGTAGTTATTTAGATCCCCGATTACGTCCACGTGAGTTATTGGGTCCCACTTATGCCTATCCGGTAATGAAACAATCCCTACCTATACAGCCTAGCATCACTATACCACCTACCATATGCAGAATTCACACCGCTGCCGGGAAAGTACTACATATTATCATTCACCCCAAACCAGTACGTAAATCCAGGCCAGCACCCCCCCCCCAACGTCTCATAAGCCCATGCAGCCTGCCCCGTAGGAGCCCAGGAAATGAGCGAGAGGCTGAATAAGATGCTATCCAGGAACACATCTCAAACACCTCCATTTCATTATCATTTGCATCTTTGTACATATTAAATTCCTTTATTGCTGACAGCTGGCATCCTCTATCTTGATGAGCGTCACGATGAGCAGGATCAAACTCCCAGGGAGGAGTCAATCATGATCAAGCTCACCCTGGGGTTTGATTCCCCTCCAATTAAGCAGAACCCTTCTACCAGACGGTATCCCATCAGGTATCCCAACGTGGGCAAAACCCCAACCTGCCAGGCGAAAACCCCTATCCAACATTCTTCTACTGCCGAAGGGCGACCTCAATTATATCTCGGGGGAAATCAGCACTCATACCAGGGACTGCTCCATCTTACATATATGTAGTTCTCAACAGCGAGATAGGAGGAGGCAAAAAGAGGGAAGGAAGTAAGTCACCCCCCACCCGCGAAAGTGTGTCGAACATTATTTACATAGGAATTTTGCCAGGACCACAAAAAATTGTTGGTTGATGCAGTATATTAGTACATGCGATAAAGATACATAGAGAGTTGACAGTTTATTGTTCAGCTTTAGTCTAATTCAAAAGACTCAAGATATAAAAGATCACATAGTTGGATCCATTACTTAATAGTTGTCATGTAAAAGTTCTGCGGTAGTAACAAAATACACAGCTTAGGTTAGACTTTTGGATGGAAATACATGTGACAACATTTTCATGAACTTATTAAAGATAATTTCCAAATGTATCACAGAAAATACACAAAGAAATACACAAAACTGCATTTTACAGGTTTTGTAGCACAATGCAAAATGTGATGAACCTTCTCTGAAGTGGAAGTTAACTCACTTGTATAGTTCAATAACTTGAGCAAATTATATCAAATGAAGAAATTCAAGGACAACAAATTACAAGAAATATAAATATATAATAAGCAGCCAACTCCAGATATCTTCATGATAGTTTTTAAGATACTACAAAACATTTAATTTTTCACCTGTAAATGCTCAGCATACAGCAGCCCTTTCAGAACTTCTGCTTTCCGTCTCTCATTGAGCTTGTGCTGCAAGCTTGCCTCCAGGAAGTGTTTAATGCGAACAAGAGGCACTTTGTCAGGAAGAACTTCCAATGCCTGAAATAACACAGAACATCATACCGTAGTTCATCGTGTATAGACTGCACATTTTTCAAATAATAATAATAATAATAATAAACACAACAAACAAAAACAAAAAAAAAAAAGTGGGGTGCAGCTTATATACAAGATATTGGCATGAAAAAATTTTTTTTTTAGATTTATTCCCCAAAACATGTTTAAAAATTTGTCAACATACAGTACATTTTAATGTTTTAAAACATGAAGGGAGGGAGGGAGGGAGGGAGGGAGGGAGGGGTGGAGAGAGGGAGGGAGGGAGGGAGGGAGGGAGGAGGAATGGAAGGAGGAGGAATGGAAGGAAGAAGAGAAAGAGGAATATGAAGAAGTAGAATAAAAACTTTACCCTCGTAGTTATTTGTTCACTCACATTCATAAACAAAATAACCATCCTGCACATGTAAAATGTTAACATGTTGGAGCTTGGCCATAGAGAAATATAGCTTTCATAGGTTGCACGCCTGCCATGGTTCTACATTGTGCAACATTGATAAGAAACCATTTTGGGTAACATGTTGCAGTGGTTTTGCTTTCTGAAGTCATGTTACCATCTGTGGAATAGTAATCACGCGATGTATATTCATAAACATTGCAACATAACTAATTTTCTGTCACAAATGTTTTGTAGAGGAGAAATTAAGTCGGAATTTATTACGTTTGTATGGAATCCTGACTTGATATTTACAGGAATACAAAAATTCAGTGCGGTCTATACTTGAGGTATTAATTATCCCTTACTTTTCACCAAAAACTTCTGGAGCGGCCTATACATGCATGCAGCATATACATGCTAAAATATGGTACTTACCACATTGTACTTCTTCACCTGCCCAATAACTACACTTAAAATCCAAATAATTTAAATATATATTAAAACTAAAAGAGCTATAACTTTTGCTGATGTTGAACCCCTGTCACTGCAAAGACTTCAATGCATAATTTTTAAAACTCTCCACAAATTATGTAGTTCACGTAATCACAGCAACAAGCCGAAGGGTTGAAAATAATTTGCAACAGACAATATGTATAATGCAGAAGATATACAGTGACACATCCATGAGCAAACATATACACACAAAAATTGGTGCACGAGAAGAGCTGTGGACATTACTTAAAATGTGATAATTTAAAATTATTAGGGTAGTGCAACAATAAAATTTGAGTTTCAAATAATTTTTTCAAAAGAAAAGAGTTTTCTCACGAGAAACAAGATGAGAATGAGAAATGTTCTAATAATTATAACTAAATATAGTGAATTTTTTCAAAAGAATATTAGCTATTTTTGTGTACATGTTACTAAATTTTAAACATACATACGTACAACTGACCTGCATGATTACTTACAGACTGTTTGGTGCTGTGTGTATAAAAGCCTTGGTAAATATTACTGTGTACAGGTTTGAACTTCCCGCCATAGCAATTGGTGATGCACTCGTGGTGATTCTAGGAACTAGGAGATTAAAATAGTGATATACAGTCCATCAGAAGATTCGACGCATCAAAGATTCGACGCATCATTTATTGGTCCAACTGCACCGGATATTGTACTGACATAGTTGATTAACTATAGCGTCACTTTTTTTGTGTATTTGTTCGCGTGGTGCTACCTCGGTTGTGAATCATGTATTTCGTCAAGAGTTTCTCAGAAGCTGTGATGGAATTTGGTCCCAGCATACTGTCAGTGTGTTTATTTATCAGTACCGCGCCAAGACAGGCATATTTGCGTCCAGTTTGTATTGATGTGTGGATCCCGTTTGTGGTCACAGTGATCTACACGTATCAAAGATAAGGCTTATGTACTATGCAAACATTTACAAAATCATCATTACTTAGTTAAAAGCAATGAAAAATAACAGTCAGTAATCACGGTTAGTCAATCTAGTACACGCAGGGTAACGCAAGCGGCATGTGCCTGTTGCTTTTTGGACCTAATAGTGTGGAATGGTGGTGAACATGGCTGATAAAACAACTGGCCCTTCACAAACATCTCGAAAGAGCGGAAAATCGACTACACCATGCATTTACATTAGCAGCTTCTGTGCAAGGCAACATTACCAATACATGTCTCTTCCTTTCTACTTGCTGGGACTTAGCTCAAATCTGGAACAGTTTTGATGATGATCACATCGCACTAGAAGTTTCGCTCAAAGGGAGTGGTGAGTTTGATACCCAGTCCCATGCTCAACAGCTTATCAAGTTTGATGATGAGTATTATGCAGTAATGGTCGTGCATGAACATGTCATGTCATGGCGAGCAATCACAGGAATGACAAAGTAGCAACCCAGTCACAATCAAATACGTCATCACATGTTTAGTTACCCACTATGTAACTATCCAGTTTCAATGATGCCCCTAAGTCATGATCGAATTTTGCAAACTTGTTCAGACTTGCCAACTTTTAAAGTTTCCATTCAGTAAAATGGATAAAAATTATTAAATCACGTGTAAACTGCCCGCTGCAATTTTTCATACAATAATTTTCTTAACATTCACACATAATTTCAAAATGAAAATTTAATATAACCTAACATTTGTTCAGTGTTTCAGGCCAAAAACTATGATTTCCCCTAGAGAAGACCTATACATCATCTAAATGCGTTTGCTTAGTATGACATGCAAAGCAAAAATATATTTATTCCTTGCCTTGGATGAAATATACATTAATTTAAGATAACTCCCATGCCGTACTTATTTTCACATTTATAGTACTAATACACTTGGCATAAAAATATTAAAAATGCACTTTATAATATACAAAATCCCTATTCTGCAATGATTTAAATTTTAAAATGACATTTAAAACTTGTATATCAAAAATGTGCATATACTTACTCACATGTCCACTTTAGAACTAAGAAAGCTTACAAATTTTATTTAGAAAAACAAGCATTCCTTTTTTTCCCCTGGATTAAGTCAGATAGAGGAAATGTGGGAATTGTTTATCGCCGGATGAAAAACAATAGCAATTCTACTACTACCTGAAGTAAGATAAATTTATTATTCTGTTTGTGGTTTTGAGTTGGTCATTTTCACAGATTGTACACACACAAAACATGTAAAATAAATATGAAATACTGGTTGTAAACACAAATGGTCCATAAAAAATCGAAATATGTACTTGCATTGAGAATACCGGGCATAAGATCACTAAATTTCTACAGTTCTAGAAACGTAGCGCGGCCGCAATGTATCCTTGTTAAACAACTGCTCTGTCTATGAAGAAAACAATGAGTGTAAAAAAAAATTTACTGACAGCGGATTGGATGGGGTTGGGAGATGTTAGTTTAATGTCTTCCATGAGACGGCGTTGTTTTGCACCTCTTCTTACGAGACTATTATTTTTAATTACACATTGTTTTAATGGAAGAGTCAAAAAATTTGCTTGTTATTTTGTAAATTCGTGATTTGGTAGGTGATGTTGTTGACAGTCACTTGTTTAACACTCAAGGCAATGCATATTACATTAACAGTGAAAAATATTTTTATCTAAACATAATGCTTCAAGAGGACGTAGTATTTCTGCAATTATCACTGAAATGCTATGAATACGTTCATAAATAAGAAAATAATAAATTATGCAATAATGACTTTTAAAAAATCTAGTTGTGCAAAATATAAACATAGCAGAACACTTACTTGCTTTTTTTAACATGCCTAGTGTATTTTATGTACGATTATTTGTTTTAAAAATACTTTTATTTACGCATTCGCATGTTTTTAAAGTAAAAACAAACATGGCACTGATCTTGTCAAATTGTATTTTTACAATTTTTCACGTGATCATTTTGTTAACAAAATATGCCAATTAGGCCACTGCCTCAAATTATTATATAACCTGTCAAGTTATTGAAAGAAAATGAGATAAATAATATGTAGTTAGTACCAATTTGAATACTAAACATGCTTGAGAAGCATAAACAGATCTGAAATAATGGTTTTCTACGCCACGTACATTTCAAACATTAACCTTTCAAAATACGTTATTTATAATATACACTGACTTACTATTTGTAATTCCTATTTGCAACTCATAATTACACGTTCTCTTACAATTCTTACTACAAGATTCTCTGCCATCGATACAAATTAATTAGCTGAATCATAAATATGACATTTCACCGGCTTTCCGAAAATAGTAAACTGAACTTCAGAATGAAAACATAGTTGCTTCCTGAAACCACAAAGCAAGTTAAAGAGATGAAGCTCAGTGCTATTTTGGTGGGCCGTTATTTTCCTCTATTAGGTAGAATTTGCTGCCAACCATACAACTGTTAAACATAATTATTTCAATTTTCAGACACGTTTTAGTTACTGATGATAACAATTTGATAAAAATGTTATAATTAAATGCTGTATTTACAAATGGTAAAATGTAATTGAATGTGTGTTTAACAATAGATGGTAGAAAAAACATAAGTTGGCTACTCTGTTAACTGCACAATCGTTTATTAAGATGCTAATTGTACATATTTATTTCTTCCATAAAGACATTGTCGCTGATATCAATAACTCTTGTACCATTTATTCTTAGACAATCAGCATTTGAAAATTCGATAAAACTCAATTATTCCAATTCCAGCGATTGGTTGCAAACATCAACTCCACCTTCTCCAGCAACGAACATAACAACGGAACCAAACAAATGAACAACTCAACGCTCAGGCGCTGACAGTGCATGCCTACATAAAAATTATATATTTTACGAATGACTATGAGAATAAGTAAACTTAATTTACTTGTGAGTTAAGTATATTTAAAAATAAAATTATATTTTTTATAAAATAAATATTTTCCTTTATTAAAGAGTATTATTTTCATTTTTTCAACAGTTGGTGAAGTCATTCTACCTAATAATTTAGTAGCACACGAAATCCCTATAGAGCTTCGACCCCCTGCCTGCAACGAGCATATAAGTACCAGAGACGTCACTCGAGGCAAAGTAGTGGAACGCTAATTTTTTTGTCCAATGCAAATATGCCAATGTCAAAAAAAAATATGTTCATGGGTTGGCACTACTACACATGGCCAGTTTTCTGTATTACATTTCAATAGTCTTATTCCACCCATTATAATGAAAATGTGTTCAGTATTCACATTTACAATATGTAGAATTACATCCAAAAATAAACGACCACTGTGAACTGTCGAGTGTCGGTACAGAACGCCAAAACGTTGCTAAGACACTTAACAAGCTCACATGATCGACAATGTACAGCAGTACAATTACGTCACCACTAACATAGAAAAATGTGAATTTATATAAATAATTGTACTTCAGTCTTTACAACTGAATCAATATAAATATATTTTTATATTCAATTCCGTTGAAAAATATTTATAAAAAGATAAGCAGTTAATTTACATTATATCAATAAGTTCAATTTTTTTCCGCTTTTATATTGCCGATATTGCACTGGGCAATTACACAAAATCGAATCGGAAAGAAATTAAGTCTTCTGTTTACTCCTATCCAGTGTCTAGCAGTTGGCTTCCTGACAATTGGGAAAATGGCGAGTCAAGCCTTTCTCATGTCGATAATATAACATTTCACGCATTGAACTAATGTATTGATATACACATCACAATACTTGATACTTTCTCGATACATCCGGATATTGAGGTATCAAAGAATCGAATGTCCGTCTCTAGTAAATATTCAATCTATAAAATTTTTTCCAGTATCGAAATTAGGAAAAAATTGTAAAGAGGGTATAATTTCCACACATTTTATGGAAAAATCGTAAAAGTTGGCGAGTCTGCTTCGGTCTATGGTAGCCACCATTGGTAACTGTCTCAGGTGGATAGTTTCACGTACCTGAAGTTATGCTTATCTGCAGAGCCATTGTTGTTAATCCAGTTCCTAGTGCTCTTGGAAGAAAATTACAGTTGATGCATGCCAGCATTCTGTGCTACTGAGATGCGCACTCTACAGCCGACTTCGCCCCAACTGAGCATGCCAAGTGCGGAGCGAATTCAAATTCATTGGCTGTTGAGACTTGGAAATAATACATTGAAATTACGTCAGGCTTTAATGAGTCAACTAAGTAATTGAACTTTACGTCTGAATTTATATTTTTCCACATCCAATCAAGAACGAACACGCCAGAGCAACCACAACAAAGAAATAATATAAGTTATTTATTATATTACCCTATCCTGCCTGGCCAAGAAGTTCCCAAGAACCCTCAAGATAGCAGCACCCCTGTGTTGGAAGGCTACGCTACCTCCCGCCCCTGGGGAATCGCTGACACAGGGCAATTTTCGTATAAATAGAAGTACAGCCCCGTAGTCAAGCAGAGATGCCGGAGCTCGCCGGCCGTAAGGTTCGCGAGCTCTCCTACAGTCTGCAGAAGACTCTCTCCTCTGCAGCCCACCCAGGGTTCAACCTCCTTTGCTTCAGCAGCCTGAGGCAGGGCTCGAACCACTACCTCCAACTGGAATCTTGCAGAAGGCTGCCAGCACTCCAGTCCCAGCTTGGACAAGGCTTCCTTCAGCTAACCACACAAGGACAGCTCTCCACGTTTGGTAAATCCTCTAACCAGTACCTACTTACCCTTACCTCAGTCAACTTCCCTTGACTACACGGTAACAGGTCGTTGCATGATTTACGCCCCCTGGATAGAGCCCCTTGTTACGATCATGCTGTAAATAGCGTAGACTTCAGTTTTATTATTAATTCAGAATTATCATAGGAATTTTTTTAATAATTCAATTTTTCCCAGGTTCGCCTTCGCCTGTTAATTTTAATTCAGTATTTCAATTTAATATAACTCCTTACTTAGCTTTTAGAGTGTACTTATTCAGCCGGGTCTTGCTACACTGTTATCTTTTTACACGTAATAAAATATTACGTATCAAACTTAACCCATTTGTGTGTCGCCTATCGTCATTTTAATTTTAGATCCTGTATCAATTTATTGCTTTATTAATTCAATATTGGTGTATTCATTCAAGGCACAGTTAATTAACTTCACACCTTTATCTGGCCGTGTAGTGTGCTGTATCCACAGGAGGCAGGGCCCAACAAAGGACCTAATATCTGAGATTCCAGTGCACCTGCCACCGATAAAGGCACAAGGTTTAGTCACTACAGTTGCCCTTGTGAACAGGTCAGCGGGAGTGACTGTAGATTTCGCCCTGCCCAGAACTGTTCGTACGCAACCCCTATTGAAAACCTTAATTATATTTGTTATCTTCCATTACTCAATGAGCAAACAACATGGTGATACTGGAAGTCATCAGAGGCGATGCGAGAGGCGTGCCTTATTGCAATAAGATATATTAAACCAGATAATTATTGACTGACACCCTAGTACACTAGTCACTAGTGAATAAGTGAACGACCCTATTGATTATACTATCATATTACCCCCCTGACCGCAAGAACCCGTTAAAACATTTGTTAGGTTGGTGTGAAACGGACGAAGAATCCAACTCCAAGGAAACCCCCATTCAACTAACCCTTACACAGGCATCAAACAAGTATCGACACATAGAGCCCCTCTAACCGATCAACCAATATGAGACTAAATTCTGGCAGGATACTTTGGGTTTGACACCCGAGAACAGAAGTACTCCTCAACTATTGCACCATAATGTTGGCTTCCGGAAGGACAATCAGGGTTCGAATCCCTCCCAAGGCAGTTCCCTGCACGCACTCAGAACCATCTGTAGCCAACTTCATCCCCGCTCGCCTACCAAAGAGGCAGCGGCGGATCAATCCTGTCAGTGTAAGCCAGATCGCTCACCCCCACAATCACTCATATCTCGTAACCGTTTGCAGTTATTGGGACAGCTGGCGTCCTGATTATTGAAGCCCCTTGTGGTACGGAGAGTAAGGCTGCCTGGAAGGGATAGCTTAATGCTCCGAATTATTCTGGGGTTTGACTTCCCTCCATCTCGTAAGGTGCGAGAGGGCAGTCAGCGCCCCTAACCACTTATCCACAAAGAGTAGCACGTATCACAGTATTGCGTAGGAAATTTTAGTGAGGAGAAATGACAGTAAAAGACTCGTAATCTAAAACCACATCAATGCGTTAATACAAATGCCAGCAGTATCATCTCACTCCTCAAGCTCTATGCATGCACTACCAACTGCACTAGCCAAAAATATGGGTGCTCTGCGAGCATTGAAAATTCTTGTGGATCACTGGGACTTGTTGCTTCACTTGATAGAGAAGAAACTGGACCCTTACCTGCGCCGCCAGTAGGCGCTGACAGTAAGTGATTCATCACTACTAAAGCGGACAGAATTCATATAGTTTTTAGAAAAGCAGTGTTAATCATCCGAAGCAGTCGGTATGTACAATGTTAAGACTACTATGTCAAAGACCAATTGTGTCCAAATCCAGCAAACGTAATTGTACAGTTCCACGACTACCATGGTGAACATAACCAACAGCTACTGCTAATTGTACCCTATGTAATGCAGACCACATTCCTTCCTAGTGTTCCCAGTTGCTGAGTATACGTCCAAAGAAAAGTTATGTTCTTGCCAAAAAGTTGAATATGTGTTTGAACTGCCTCAGATCATCACATTAAGCTAGAAACCGTAACTCCAAATTCACGTGTCGACACTGTGATACTAGGCATCACACATTCTACACTTTGCTGAATCACAGGCTGCATATCAGCCCATTACGAGGGCTTTTGTTTGACCTCCGGTGACGCCAGGGTGTACCCGCTACTACTCCCTCCTTTCTATAGATTGATCTTGGGTAATGAGGTTTCACTCCTCGTTTCCCTAGCCCAAGAGAGGTGACGATGCCTCTAGCCCAAAGGGGTAGCGTGAAGGCTGCTACTGTTATAGTATATTTTTTCATGACAGGCAATGATAGGTCATTGCTGTAACCATTTGGAGAATTTTTTTGTTTACAAATATGAATTTTAGTTAAACCAACAAACACATCTCTTTAATTTAACCATTTAGAGTGACGTGTACCCTTAGTGGGTCGGGCGGTGCCAGGGCTCTCCCCTCCCCCCCAACTCAGGCGGTGGTGAAGCAGTGATCGCCACTCATATGGGGTTTATCTTGGGGCCTCCGCTGCTGCGTTTGGCCACTTCTATAATAATGTTGTGTCTTAGGAGGGTGTGATGTTAAGGGGTCTGACCACCCTAGTGATGAAAGTGAGCCGAGTGAAGGTAGGCAACTTCTTTGGCAGCGCTGGAGGCAGTGGAGAAACTGCATGTGGCATGTGCCAGACGAGGTTCAAAGTTGAGCTGGACGTGCTGTATGCGGACCCTCTATGGCGAGCAGCCTCCTCTTTCTTCCAGGTGTATTCCTGGTTGACACCTGAACCACTACTCTTCAGGGCTAGCCCCTCCTTGGCAGCATTACCCCACCCAACCCTATGGTGAGTCATAAGGGGGGTGATAGATCAGATAGGCAGATAGAAGTGGCCAAAAAGAGGTAGGTACACCCTGTTGGAGAGTAGAGTGCTAGCTGTTGAGTAGGGTAGGTAGACTTGACTACTGACCTTCAGTCTAGTAGCTTGGCGAGCGGTACTTCGCTGGCAGATTCAAGTACCAAACTGAGGGTTACAGTATCAGGTTTAGGCCGGGAACAGACGGCACCGGAAAACGCCCATTCGGGACATGGCCCGTGCGCATGTGTGCTGCCCAATGCCTCTCCACGTATCATCAAAAGAGGACAGGCTGTACCTGGCCGTAGAGCTTGCTGTGTGTTCCCGGCCTTAGGGGCATCCGTTCTCATGGCTACCCGGCAAGCAAGACGTTGCTGGCAGACCCAAGCATCACGTAGAACAGGCTCCTAGTTGGGGTTGGGCCTATCGTTTCCAGCATGTGACCTGTGTTAAGAATTCACCCACGTTCATAAACTATTAGTATATATAGGATAGGAATAGGTATAAGGCGTCGCTAAAAGAGACGTCTAATTAATTACGGATTGTCTAAGGAATTTACTAGAACATGTATTTGTTACAATTACTATGCTTACATTGAAAGAGGCCAAAGGAGTATAAGGGAATGTAAGGAAGTTCAGATATTACAAAAGTGAAATCATGATTGAGAGGACTCGCTGCCCTGGCCTCTGCTGTGTCCGGACTCTCCGCCGCTCAGTACGATGACAAGTTGCAGACTGTGTCTTCTCTAACCCTTGTGATGCAGTCCACATTTCTCGCCTGCCCCGTGTGTTCTGAAGTAAATTGATCTGACTGGCCTCTGTTGTGCACTGTAGGCGGAGTCTGTTAAGAGTTTGTTTTAATTAATGTGGAATTCTCTTAGCTTGGCTGGACCCACACTTTCCGTTGTTTTCTGCACATTTCTTCAATGGTTTACGAATTCCAATTCAGCCGTGTATTTTGCTTTGATGTTTAGTAAACTCGCCTGTAGCCTTGTTACCAGCTCGTTGTTTATACAGGTGCATGACGGAGCCTTTCGTAACATCTCCCCAAAGTGATGTCCCCATCTCTGGAGGGATGCTGAAGAAAACAGTAGAGGAGCGAAAAGTTTGAAGAAGTCTGGGTGAGAGTTAAAGCTGAATTGATGTGACAGACATACTGAAGTAGTGTAGTAAGAATGTAGTGGTGCTAGTGGGTCCGTAAATTTGAATGTGTGTGAGTATAGTAGGAAGATCAAGCCATAGTAGCAGGAAATGTGTGGTGGCTGCACTGCAGGCATGCTGTAGGTTGATGAACTAACCACACATGGGGCTGACTGTGGAACTTGCTGACCACCGATAGCGGCTCACTTCCTGGGTGGCATCCGTGTGAGACTTTGCAGTGGCCTGATGAGGAACGATGCCACACCCAGGGTGACGCTGGCCTATATAGGCGCGTTGTTTGACATACTTGGCCCCAATTACTGGCCGGTGGAGGAGGTTTCCGCAACTGGCTTTTTTTCGCAATGAGTTGTCGCAATCCCGCTCATGTCCTGGTTCAATGTTTGATGGTGTGATCAGGCAGGCCGTCTGCCTAAGGTCTGATCACATCATAACACCTGGTGAATGAGACATCGCTGACCGACCTAGGCACTTACTGGAGAGGTGATAGTCCAAAATGACAACTTCACTGGTGTTGCCCAGGAAGATAAGATTCCCAAGCTGCACTTTGAGACAGTTCCGAAAGGGTGAGGTAGAGAATGAGGTGAAGAAAGAATAGATTGCTGGAAGAGAGAGCTCAACCAAGTCAGATTTATGTACGTTTATTGATTGCTCATTAAAAACACATAAACCAGCCTGTACCCTGACTAGGGCCAAAGGTCTGATCCTAAGTTGTCAACCGGTAATTGATCTAGTCTTGGAAGAGGCGGCAGCACGGTGAGGGTGACCCCAAGTCATTGTGGATGAGCTACCAGGTAGCTGAAAGCACAGCAGGCTTCGGCATACTGGTGAGCAATGAGGCAGTGTCGTGCAGAGTAGAATTCTCGACAGTGCTGCGAATGTATGTGACGACTTGAATACTCTAGGAGAGTGACGTTCTGCGAACGTAGACTCAATATAGGTGGACGCTTGGGCAGAGTAATGGAGTGCTACTGAACTGGCATGAGACAGCCTCGAACTGAGGTCTGCAAATCCTATTTATAAGCGATGCACAGGGCCAGTGCGGGGGTTGCAGGTTGTGGTGAGAGAGAAAAAACACAGAGAAGACACGTAGAGAGAGAGAGGCAGTGGTGAGCTGGCAGATATGGCCAAAGGTGTCTACTTCTCCTCACGTGGCAGAATGCTGGACAGGTAGAGCGGCGACATAATGCAAAGCAGATTGCATCGCAACAGGCGGCAACAGCTGGGCAAGCCAACCCTGGGTTTGAAGGCGTGCTGTGGTGTGTACAACATAACGGCTCTTCTTAGGAAGGGGCAAAGCAAGGTGAGAGAATGATGTTGCTCTGGCGCGTCGAGACTAGACATTGACTCTTTTATGAACGCTATCAGTAATGGATACTCAGATGCAACTTACCTCAAAGTAAATATTTTTTGTAAATAACACTGTACAACAATAAGTAATGCTGAATCCAAGCACCCTGCTTAAAGAATAAAATTATTTTCTAGGTGTTACTAGTGGTTTACATGAATTATTATTCATACCTTGTGGCAGAATTTTAGAACTACAGAAACATTTTCGAACAGAACAAAAATTTCACTTTTTAACTCTTCAAATATTTTCTTGTTATGGTGAGTGGGTCACTTCTACCTTAATTCCATGAACACAGGACAGAGAACAATGAGTGAACATAATAAAGCCTAAATTTTTTAGCTTTATTAAGCAGTTTACAAGTTAATAATTAGGATACAGTAGACCTCAGGTAAGAAGTAATACTGAAAGGAAAGCAGTACCATGCTTGGGTTGATTTTATTGGCATGCTGTTCCAGCAACAACAGGGCCATTTCCAAGTCTGGCTCTCTCTTTACAGGCGTATGTACTTCCAACGTCCGGTTGTCTTCGGGGCAGATCAACATTCTCATAAGGATTACGTACACTTCATCAGAACCCTTGCAGCCTTGCTTATACACCTGCAATCATTAGAATAATACTTAAATGATTACAAACACAAAAAAAAAAAACTATAGCTATTTCCCTTTCCCTGTACTGATGTGGGCAGTAACAAACTCTTTAACAGTTGTTCCTTTACTATGTGCATTAATGGCTAAGCTGGAGAATAGAACAACTGCAGTCCAGTGTTTTAAGTGTGTCTGAAAATAAAGCTAGATATGTACAATGTAACATCACTTTGCGTACTTCAGCACTAATATATGATGCATAAATAATGTAGCTTAACCATACTGAAAAAAATATATTTTCTAAACACATGTGTACACTACTGTAATTAAGAGCACAGTTGGAGTCATTGTTGCTATTTGAACATAACTTGTGGAATGGTCCCAACAGCATTTCCCACCAGCATGACAGCGCACATTTTGGTAGTAGGCTACATTAACTTTAAGTTTTCATTTGTATATTTTCTTCATTTTCTAGTGTACCAACAAATTCCAGATCCTGTCCTGTTTCCCATGGGAAATTATTTTTCCAACCCAAATTTTCCCAAGCCCAAATGATCTATACGGCCCAGCTTTAATTATAATTGCCTTTTTTATTTGTTGTCTCAAAATTACAAGTTCTCGTTGCAGTAAAATATAATTTTAATTACTTTAAAAGACAGACATTTGTCATACGCACAAGGTGTCTGCATTCAGCAACAAGTAGCTGCGTGGCGCAGTAATCCTCCTGCTACCACCCTCCGTTTACCTGCCACTGTAAACACACTGCTCGATAAATAACTTCTCCACGTGCTCTTAGCAGAACAAGTGCGTGCGGAACATTCAAAATTTGACTTGCCTTCGGTGAGATATTATTTCATTTTAAGAGGGTTTGAAAGTTTTAGGTCGGCTTGCATTTGGTGTCGGATTACAATAAATTATATACAGAATTTTGAGACATTATTTTCTTAATTTAAACGAGTTTAGGTGAAATATTTCTTAATGTATTATTAAAAATAATATTTTTTTATTCTAATTTTTATTGTGTTGATGCTTGCCGCTTATACTACTATAAAGTATGATTACGACTCATCACTCTTTACGTGAAGTATACCCTTACTTTACGTGAAGTATACCCTTACTTCGCCCTATGTAAGAGTTGTTACCACAAACCAATACACGGTTGTTGCGCGCCGCTTAAATCTCCCGGTGGTCGAACACGTGGCTACAAGGTTACGCAACCAGCGAGCATGCCGCTTCCCACCTCCCCCCTGTGCTGAGTGCCAACAAGCTGTTAGCCACTTCTGGTGCAGCTGAGCGCTGACCAAGATCCACGAACCAAGAACACTGGCAAGCCAGCCTCATGGCAGAAGGACGTAACATGCCTTCCCCATACCCCGCTGCAGCAGCCTAGACTTCTGACTATGTAAGTCCATGCTTGGCGGGGATCCAGCAGTCATTTGTATTCTTCTCTAGAGTTAACCCTGAGCACACCTTAGTGCTGGGGCCTCCAGCAAACCTCGAGTCTTCAATAGCCATCGCAGCTACCCTCTGTGACAACGACAATCTTCAACACCCATTGAACACGAATATACCTTGCTACTTTAACTTAACTTCTATTTGTATCTTCCAGACACCCGTAACTAGACAGATTTAGTTGAGTAGTTATATATTCAGTTTTCTAGTCCAATTTCCCTCTAGCCTAGGGCTACGTCGCCTACACGTGGCTAACTTAAGTAGTTTACCTTCAGTACTCAGTCTGCTTGGTAGGAGATAGCACGAGTCACTGTGTTTATTGAGTCCTCAATAAATACAGTTTTGTTCTCTATCCTAACGCTTTTATTTCTAGAGTAACGTCTACTTCGCCATTAGGAATAAGCCGCACTGTGCACTACCAACAGAAACCGTGTACTTTTGGAAATTCGAACTAGCTTGACTGAGTCTGGTACACACCCATTAGACTTAGACGGCCACCTGTTGCTTCCTACTACCCCGAGCACTCAGGTGCTGGGAGGAAGTAACAGAGGAGCTATGACCATTAGGAAAACCTTCCACCAAGGAGAGACAGCAAACCGAACCTGTATCGCCTACCAGAGCACCTAGGTGCTGGGGAAGGTATTGGCCTGGCCTTGGCTGGAGACACATTCAGTAGTAGTATTGGTGGCCCACACGGCTCAACGTCTATGATCCGTCCTCAGACGTGGGGGATCAGTGGAGAGACTTACTGAGCATGTGCCACGAATCAGTTACGGGACCTACACTATTATAGGGGAATAGATTCTCGTCCAAAGTGCACACTGTATATTGTTCAGCAGTAACCTATCTCTATGACTTACAAGATAAGACACGGCCGAAGGTGTAGGGAAAAAAAGATTGCTCATATAGCTGCCAAGCAACGGAATACCTTAGCCCCTCCTACGCAGGAAAAACAGGCGGAATGGGACAGTGCCGCCTCACTGAGATTATGGGCAGTCTCGACTGTCCACGTGGTACAATATATTCATTTTCTACCGCTCGTCCGAACCAGTCCCGACTACCACCATGTTGAGGGGTGTAGTATACAGGACTGAAGCTAGATACGGACTAGCCAATCCTAGCTTCTGGAGTCAAAGAGTCAGCAACCTGGAACTTGGAGTACGGTGTGAGAAAAAAACAGTACAACATGATCTAACCAAAGGACTGTAGCACCGGCTTCGCTCAGCCACCAAACCCATGTTACTAACAGACCGAAGACCTTCAGAGTAAGTCAGGTTAACTAACACCTCTCATTAGCTACCAATAACTGCGCACTTGGTCTAGCGCAATAAACCTACATGAAAATAGTATACATTCAATAACCGGGCACGTGTCAGTGTTTATTAGCTAAACTGTATCCACATATTATGTACAGCTCTTATTATACTCACCATAAAGTTCAATAAGGTAAGAAGTTAATTTTATTAATGTACATGTCAGAACCCGCATCTACTGAAATCACACATTTTTTGGCAGTCTTCTGAATAACGATAGATCAAGAGTCAACTGTAATTTACAAATAAATGGACATTTGAAAATATTTATTTATTACATGTTTAATGTTTCTGAACCACAGTTGGTCAAAATGACTGATTCGAAAGTACATGGATACGGTTGGCCGACTGTACAGCAATTCCAGCATTTGGGATCAATATATTGTTTTTGCATCTAATTACGTACCTTATCACAATATTCCATGGCATGAGGAATGTCTCCAAGGACACCAATGTATATAGACAATGCTTCTCTATGTTGACAAAGCTTGCCTAGCACAATGGCGCGCTCCTCGAAAAGGCCTGGAAACCAAACCCACAGTTTAAATACTGCTTTTGGAGATTGCATTGCTTTCTTTAAACTGTAAGTATACCACTATAACATGCACCACATAAGTTCAAAAATAGTTACAGCAATACTTTTAGTATAAGCTCTCATTGATGTAAATTACCTACTGTCAAATGTAATCTCTAGATTATTGATTGGAAACTTCAGACTTGTTAATTTGATCTCAAATAAAATGTACTTTGAAGCTACTCAATGATACAATGCACACTTATACTACATGAAATTACACACAAAAATATGATTCTCGCTATTGATAGCCTTCCATCACTTTTAACACATATCTTTGTAGATGTATGATCATCCTCAATTGCTGTAATGGATTTTTTGATTTATTACTGATTCAAGCATTTAATGTGAAATTTTTTTTAACACTCATTTGTAATATTTTTAAATCATACCTTACTCTGGAACATATGTCACAGCTGATACAAAATTATTTTAAAAAATTTACATTCTAGTAGTTGTGATGCTACCAATACGTTAACAGTTCATTCAGATGTTATGGGAAAAGGACAATTAGGTTAACAGTTAAAACATTTACGCAAGCCGCTTATACTACTAATTAACTACGATAATGACTCATCGTTCTTTACGAGAAGTATACCCTTACATCAACCTACATAAGAATTGTCTACTACAACCACCCACATGAGTATTGTGCACACAAAATTTGTACATAAACTCTCTGCTGCTTAAATCTCCCGGGTGGCTGAACATGTGGCTACAGGACTGCGCAACCAGCAGGCACGCTACTCATCCCACCAGCATTGAGTGCCAACAAACTTCAGACCCTTCGAGCGCTGCCGAGCGCCGCAGAAGATACACGAACCAAGGAATACTGACAAGAGGGTTCCCACCTCCCACGCCAGCCTCCATGGCAGAAGGACGTCACACACCTTCCCCGCACCCCACTGTGGTAGCCTAGACTTCGCACTATATAAGTCCGTGCACTTGTAATTCTTCTTTTGTGTTCACCCCGAGCAGTCCTTAGTGCTGGGGCATCCAACAAAACTTCGAGTCTTCTGTAGCCATCGCGGCTACCCTCTATGACAACATGTCCTCATCACCAACGAACACGAACATACCTGCTACTTAAAATTTAACTTGTTTTGTCTCCTACAGACACCTGCATTAGACAGCTTTAGTTAAGTAGTTAAATATTCAGTTTTCTAGATCACTTTCCCTCCAGCTTAGAACCAGGTCACCTACACCTGGCTATCACACTTTTCCTTCAGTACTCCGTCTGTTCGGCAGGCGATAATACGAGTCAATATATTTATCAATTTCTCAATAAATACAGTTTGTTCTCTATCCTAATACTTTCATTTCTAGAGTATGTCTACTTCGCTCGCTAGGAATACGTTGCACTGTGCACTACTGACAGAGACTGGTACTTTTGTAATACGAACTAGCATGACTATGGCCCATCCTCTGGGGACTTCTAATATGGAACACACCCATTAGATGGCAGCCTGTTGCTTCCTATTACCCCCCAAGCACCAAGGTGCTGGGAGGAAGGAGCAGAGGAGCCACAACCATTAGGAAAACCTTCCACCAAGGAGAGACAGCAAACCTAGCATGTATCACCTACCAGAGCACCTAGGTGCTGGGGGAGGTATTGGCCTAGATATTGCGGCCTGGCCTTGTCTGGAGACTCACATCCAGTAGTAGTATTGGTAGCCCACACGGCTCAACGTCTATGATCCGTCCGCAGACGTCGGGGATCAGTGGAGACTCTTACCGAGTGTGTGCCACGAATCACCTACTGGACCTACAGTATCCTAGGACATTGTTTCTCGTCTAAAAGTGCACATTGTATCTTGATCAGAAGCGACTTAACTCTATGACTTACAATATAAGACACGGCAGAAGGCATAGGGAACAAAAGATTGCTCATCTAGCTGCCCAGCAGCAGAGTACCTTAGCCACTCCTATGTAGGAGAGACAGACGGAACAGGACTGTGCCGCCTCACTGAGATTACAGGCAGTCTCGACTGTCCACGTGGTACGTTATATTAATTTTCCACCACTCATCCCCCCCAGTCCCTACTATCACCCAGTAGTGAGGGGTTTAGTCTGCCAGACCGAAGCAAGATACAGTCTATCCAAACCGAACTTCTAAACTCAAGAAACAGCGGACTGGAACTTGAAGTTCAATGTAATTTAACTCAAGAACTGTAACAACAGTCTCACTCAGCCAGTTAATCCACGTTACCACCTGACCAAAGACCTTCCGAGTAAGTCAGGTTTCTAAAACCCCCCCGTTAGCTACCCATAACCACGCAATTGGTCTAGCGCATCAAATCTCGACGACCATGCCACATAGTCAATACATGGGCATGCGCAAATCATAAATACATTTACAAAATTTTTATTTTGATAAAACTTATTCAGCAATAAGGCAAAAAGTCCAAAATTAATGTGTTTGACGCTTTGTGTGCACCTTCCCAGTGTTTAACACTAGAATTCCTGCCATCTTGTTAATGACACGCCTTGTCGCAACTGGAACTAGCTTATCATCAATCTTTTGTTTTGCAGTTGACTTTTCGTGTGCACTATTTAGACATAATGTCATTATTGTAAATTATTTTCTGGCTCACAGCAACCCTCCAGTAAAATTATTTTCCTTTTGTTGATTTTACCAGCCCTTCAAGTTTTGCAACAAACATATGGTCTTCTGGGTCAGATATTTAACATACCGTGTTGTAGGTGCATAGTAGTATGAAATGGGGACTACTCACACAGAGGGATCCGGCTCTGGTCGCCATCTTGGAATATATAATTTCCGGCCGCCATCTTGGATTCCATTTCCTCATGCTCTATCATTCCACCTCTGCATCCACCACATTGTATTCCATTTCTTTAGTCACCTTCGTTCCAACTCATGCTCTATCATTCCACCTTGGCATCCACCATCTTGGATTCCATTTCTTTAGTCACCATTCCACCTCCTGCTCTGTCATTCCACCGCAGCATCTACCATCTTGTTTATTAATTTCTCTTCGTGCTCTATCACTCCACCTCGGCATCCTTCATTTTAGATTACATTTCTTCATGCTTTATCATTCCACCAACTTGATCCATTTTTCTTCATGCTCTATCATTCCTCCTTGTCGGCCACCATTTTGACATTTGTCACCTTTGCCCGCTACCAGGAGCAATGTATGTATTGTTTAGTGGTTGGCTGCCAGGCGAGCTGTCTATGTAGTTCCAGCACCCCCACCAACTTCAGGTTCTGCCATATGCTACAAGTAGCGCTGGTGTCACTGAAGCCATCTTGTTTAGTTCTTGAGTTGGTCGCTAGGAGCAATGCATTTTTTTAGTACTCAAATATTATTGGGAAGAGGGCGGGATCGAACTGCCGAACATTGGGTTGCCAGAGTAACGCCTTAGATCACGTGGCTACCAAGAGATATAGTATGATGCAGGTTTAAATATTCTATAAACCAAAATAATACTTTAATTTACCAGGTGCTCTAGGCAACTATCTTAAATTTTTGTTTGTCATTTGTGTACATTTGCTGACAGGTGACAGCACTTGCTGCAGTTTAAATTTTTTCAAATAATGTCAAGACTTGTAAATTTTCACTCATATAAGACTTAGTATATAATTCACCACATGCAGCACTTGTAATAGTTCCCATCTCCCCACTCTTCAAAGGTATATTACTACCTTAACCCTAACCTCAACTAACTTAACCTAACCCCAACATAACCTTACTTCACATAACTCCTACTTCACATAAGCTAACTTCCACATAACCAGTACTCGTAAAAAAAAAACCAAAAGCTATACAGGTCTTAGAATATCTTGCTCTTAAGTATGTGTGTATATGTATGTGTGTTTGTGCAAGAGGACTGGTGTATCTGATGACATTTAAAATAAAGTTTATGACAGGTTTTTCGTGAAATTAATTTAAATAACATTTATATTGACAAAAAAATTTTACAATAAATTTAGTTTCATTCGACAGCAGTAAATGCTGCAATGAGATGGTGAAGGTGACTCGAGGCAGCCGCTGCTGTCTTCAACACCACACGAAATCACTCCTGTGCCATGGGAGGAGCTCACGCTAGCATCGTCCTTTGATGATGCTGTGTTAGTAGAGGACAAAGAAGAAATTGAAGATGAGGGTGAAGTAGATGGTAACATAGTAGCATAATGGATGGATGTGTAACTGCAACATCACGGATGCGCTGCGTGAACTGAGATGTCTGCGGAGATATATTGAAGCTAAGAACCAGCCTTCGTCAACATCCACCGTGCCCTCCATGAACTATGTGCTGCTGTCACGCAAAACTAAAATGATTGTAAATATAAATGATATTTAAATTAATTTCTGATCTTTAATTTCACGAAATACCTGTCATAAACTTTCTATTAAATGGCATCAGATGCACCAGTTCTCATGCACAAACACATACAAATATACACACATACTTGAGAGCAAGAAATTCTAAGTTATGTATAGTTCTTGGTTTTTTTAAAGTGTAGTGGTTAAATGGAAGTTAGGTTACGTGAAGTAAGAGTTATGTGAAGTACGGTTAGGTTGGGGTCAGGTTAGGTTATTTGTGGTTAGGTTGAGGTTAGGTTAGGTTGAGGTTAGGGTAGTTATATACCTATTAAGAGTGAGTAGATGGGAACTCATACAAGTCCTGGATGTGGTGAAAAATATACTAAGTCTTATATGAGGGAAAATTTACAAGTCTTGACAGGATTGGAAAAAATTTAAACTTCAGCAAGTGCTGTCTCCTGTCAGCAAATGTACACAAATGACAAACGAAAATCCAAGATGGTTGCCTAGGATACCCGGTAAATTAAAGTATTATTTTTGTATAGAACATATTTAAACCATCATCATACTACATGTCTTGGTAGTCGAGTGGTCTAAGGTGTTCGCCTGGCATCCCAAGATTTGGCAGTTCGATCTCGCCCTCTTCCCGATAATATTTTGAGTATAAAAAAAATGCATCGCTACTAGCGACCAACTCGAGAACTAAACAAGAAGGTTGCAGTGACACCAGCACTCCTTGTAGCATATGGCAGAACCTGAGGTTGGTGGGTGTGCTGGAACTACATATACAGCTCGCCTGGCAGCCAACCACTAAACAATACATACATTGCTCCTGGTGGCGTTCAAAGTTAACAAATGTCAAAATGGTGGCCGACAAGGAGGAATGATAGAACATGAAGAAAAATGGATAAACAAGTTGATGGAATGATAGAGCACGAATAAATGGAATCCAAGATGAAGAATGCTGAGGTGGAATGATAGAGCACGTGGTGGAACGAAGGTGACTAAAGAAATGGAATCCAAGATGGTGGATGCCGAGGTGGAATGATAGAGCATGAGGTGGAACGAATGTGACTAAAGAAATGTAATCCAAGATGATGGACAACAAGGTGGAATTATAGAGTATGAAAAAATAGAATCCAAGATGGCGGCCGGAAGTGGCGTTATTCAAGATGACGACCAGAGAAGGAGCCGGATACCTCTGTACCAATAGCCCCAATTTCATACTATTGATCATCTTTTGTTGTATACTGCACATGCACACCTAGTACGTTATCATACATGTTGTAGTGTCGCATACACATAAAGTAATTTACGATGGATAAAATTACGACTTACCAGTTGAGATTAGAGGGCTGAAATCTGTTTGCAGTGTGCGTTTATGGTATCACAGGAAGCAGAGAGACATCCTGAGAAGATTGGTCTGTTCGTGGAAATGTGCACAGATCTCCAGAACGTGAAAACAGGCTATGAACAACACCATCTTCAGTTTGAGTTGCTGGCAATTATGATGAAGACTTTGATGTTGGTGCACAGAGGAAAAAGCTCAATGAGTTCAACTATGTGTATTTATTGATTATGGCGGTGCAAGACAAGATTGCCAAGTTACCTCACAAACAAGTGGACACGTGAATAAATAACAATAATTTGAGCAGGGTCGTGCTACCACCAATACAGATGCCAAACTTTTCAGGTAATGTGCGCAAGTGGGTTAACTTTTCTAGGTTGTTCAGTGTCGGTAGTTGAGAACAAGCAACTCAGGTGTCGAGTGCCTGTCTTACCTGACTACGATCGAGGCTGAACTAGCATTGCTCATTCAGTCCCTGATACTAACAGAAGTAAACTTCCAGATGGCCTAGAATATACTGGAAAGACACAACATAACCAAAGTTTGATAATGAGTCATCACATTGATGCACTTCTGAACTCTAATAAGACAGTTCTCCACCAGTAACTTGTGGCACTCCTTGGATCAACTCTTCCGAAGAAGCGCTCTGACCCTGGTCCTCTAGCCAAGAGACCTCTAGACTTGGATATCTACTTAAAGCATCGTTCACTGTCAACTCGACTTAGAGCAACATCAGTGACCCTGATGCCTTCTGAGAGGCTCTGTAACCTGACACCAGCTGGCGTACCAAGCTGCCATCCAAGAGACATTTTCATTTGGCCGTGGTCCTATCTAGACACCTGGTAATGTGAGAAAACGTGCTAACTACCCTAATCTCTTGCTCGTTAAGTTCACGTTAAGCACTGCTGCTTCACAAACAATACCAGGAGTCATTGTATATATTTTTTCATACTTTTATAAAGTCTAGTACCATAATATATTATTGTCAGCTCTGTTCGCTTAGTTGTTCCAAGAAGTGTGTGTACGGCGTGCCGCTTATACATCTAATCTAATACGATTATGACTCATAGCCAAGAGTACCTCTTCCACCACTACAGATGTGAGTGACATTGCCTACCCTACAGGTAGCAGGAATCTATAAGTATATTCTCTTCACCTGGAGGATATGCAACCTGGGCTGGCACGCTGCCCCCAACCCTGCGCTGAGAGCCTACAAGCTGCTCAGACCTCAGGCGAGGCCAAGCACCAACGAAGAGGCACGAAGCAGAAATGCTGACCAGAATATTCCCACACCCACCAGGGCAGGACAATGTCACGCCTCCCCCGCACCCCACGCTGGCAACCTACAAGCTTCCACTACATAAGTCAGGACGCTGCCGAGCTCGAGTGTGATACTTGTTCCATCTCTTGCGTTTTCCCACAGCACTGCTGCCAGTGCTGGGACCGCCCGAGATCTTCGAAGCATTGAGTACGCCCCTGCGGCTACTTCACCGTCGATAACCAGTCAACCCGTCAACCAGCAAACACGTTAACCAACACTTTAAATTCACTTTTTCTCCACAAGATATCTTTATTAGACAGTTTAGAAGTATTATATATTTTTTCGTTGAGCTAATTCTTTCCCAGCCTCCATTAGAACCAGGTCGCTTACACCTGGCCAGCGTAGTAACCTTCAGCACTTAATTGCCTGGTAGGAGGTAGCACGTGTCGCATGTTTATTGAGACTTCAATAAACATACTGTTGTTTCCTACCTCTCAGCGTTTAGTTCTTAGAGTATCAGTCTGTGTGCCTGCTAGATGTGGGTTGCTACATACACCTTTGACAAGGACCGGGAATTTATAACTACTGAATTAACTTAAGCCACAGGCGTGCTTCAGGGTCTGTCATATTTTCACACACCCATTAGATGGCCATCTGTTGCTTTCCAATCTACCACAGTATTGCTTCCAGTGCCAGGATAAACCACGGTTTGAGACCTGCCATCCATTCATGTGTGGAGGCACATCCAGTGGCGGCATTGGTGACCCAAACGGCTCCCTGTCTCTTATCAGCCCGCCTAGCATGGAGGATCAGTGGAAAATTTACAGAGCCTCGTCAGCAAGCCAAAACCGGACTTACATTACAACTTGTATTTAGTTTGTTCATGTCAAGGTGTACCCAGTAACCTGTGAGCAGACTCTTTATGCCTTTTAGAGGCACGCCCGAAAGCGTAGGGAGCGACACGCAGAACTCCTTGCTGCCATACAGTCAAGTACACTTCCTCAACCTACACCGGAATGGCGGAATGGAACAGCACCACCAAACTCAGGCACGAGTCAGTATCGACTGCTCCTGTTGTGGTATTATTCGTATCTCCATGCATACGTATTCACCCATCGTGCCATCCTTTGGTAACAGGATTGTTGACCAGTACGGAGGTTAGATTCGGTTGGGACAACATCCACTTCTGGGCCAACGAATCTCACCTGTGGGATCGCAGCCATGGTGTGAGCCAAGCCCGCTACGACTTGACGAAGTACAGCACCAACACGGCACCCAAGAAGTAGGAGTAAGTGAGTACTAACCAACAACCCTCGCCTCTCATCGCCTATCTAACTCGATCACCCCGCTTTTGTTCTAGTGGACACAATCCTCAACTGTCGTGATCATTATTCTAACCGTTACGTATCAACAATAATACTGCATGAAATGATGCCACATAATAATTTTGGTTGGTAACGATAATTTTCTGTAGTGATAATTTATCTCACCATTATCAGTTGTCATTTTAGGGAGGCTTCACTGTACTGTATGTAGTTACAGTGGTGGGGTGAGACACTCACAGTTGTGGGGGAAGTGGACGAGCACAGTCTCTGGAGTGTAGTGGCCCGACACCTCGAGGAAGAAGAGCAGCTTGTCACGCACACGCTGGCCTGCTTCGCGCTCCGTCGCAGTGTTGCATGCCAGCAGCTGTTGGGCACGCTCCCGGTACTGGTGCACCAATGCGTTGTGGAAGATGGGGTTCGTGTCCTCCCACTCATTCACCACGTGCTCCTGACATCACAACACAATCACTGCTCAGCACACGACTATTTGTAACAGTGTCTTCTTAGTCATATGATTACAATAAATCTTTCTTGTAAAAAGTAGAATTTTAAAAGTATGAATGAATTTTGTGGGAAAACATGTGAAACCATAAGTGAAATTAAGAATTACTGTTCTCTGTGATATAACAAAAATATATCAGAAACCTACAGTAATAAGAGAAGGAAAAATTAAATGTGGTCATTTTAATAGACAATAATGATGGTACAGAGAATAGTGAAAACTAACACTCATTTAAAAACATTGGAGAAGTATTCTGTGTTCTCCTTACAAATGAAACATGAGATTTACATGTGTCCTCGAGAAATGAATGATCCCATTAAGGGTCCAGAGGTTGAAATCCTGATTGCAAAAAAAGGAAGGAGCATGTGTACAAATCCCTTTAAAGTTTTGGAGGGCAACCATTTTAAAACAGCACTGCATCTTCTTTATAGCAATAAATAGAGTACAGTGGACACTCAATGTACCTAAAACACATGTACAGATAAACCATAATTCAGAGTTAATTTCAGTGGTCCTGGCAAAATTTCTCTATAAATTAGGATAAAGCTACCAGCTTTTATAGTTTATAGAAAATTGCATTAATAAAAATAACTTTTCGGTCCCGTTACCAAAGATTTCCAGCAACAATTTGTTTTTAAGCTGGTTGTTTATGTAAACTTGTCGCCTTGTCGTTCATCCTTGGTGGGAAATGGCAGTTGGAGGGTGAGGCCGAGGTACTTCTCCCCCTAGGTGACGGTAAAGCAGTGGTTGCCACTTGTATGGGGTATTTCCTGGTGCCTACGCTGTTGGCTTTGGCAACTTCTATAATTGAGCTTTGAGGTTTATGTGGTGCACTTGCAAACGATGGTGAGTGGGAACCCTGGTAGTGATATAAGCTGTGTGACGTTAAGGGGCCTGACTACCCTTGTAACGTTGGTTGACCAGATGAAGGCAGGTGTCTTCTTCGGCGGTATTGGCGGTAACGGAGATACTGCCCGTGGACATGGATAAGGCTTGAGGTAGAATTCAACATACTGGTTGCAGGTGAAGTCCCTCTCTGATGAGCAGCCTCCTCTTTCTTCCAGGTGTATAACGGTTTGCCAACTGAACTACTCTCCTTCAATACCCCAGCCTGAACTACCCCTGTTTAGCAGCTTTGCCCCACCCAGCCCTGTAGTGAGGCATGAGCAAAGGGGGAACGGAAGGGGGGGGGTGAACCAGCTGGATGATAGTGGGTGGCCAGTAAGGGGTATAGACAATCTGATGGAGAGTAGGATGTGGAGGTTAGGTATGGTTGGAGGTCTATTCTACTGGCCTTCAGTCCAGTGACTTGGTGCACAGGAGGTAGCGGGCAGACCCAAGTACCAAACTGGAGGTTACAGTAGAGGGCTACAGGTGTCCACTCCAGTGGCTCCCTGGCATGCGGGACTTCGCAGGCATAGACCCAGGTGTCACGTAGAGCAGGGCTCCTTGGGGTTAGCCTATCGTTTCCAAGTGGGTGACCTGGCACCCGAAGCATCAAAGGCAGACCCAGGGAATTACTGGAAAGGCGATAGTCCAGGAGACAACTGTTCTAGTGAGGCAGAGAAAGGCGAGCTTCTGGAGCTGCGCTTCAAAAAAACTTACAATTGGAGAGAGAGAGAAAGGATGATGGTTTGGCTCATGGCTATACCTAGAAAAGTCTTACTACAACTGGTAACAAAAATTGGACTTAGCGGGAGCATGGCGTGGGAAAAAAAAAGAGTGCTGGATGAGAACTCAACCAGTTCATATTTATGTCTGTTTTATTGATTGCTCAATCAAACACACTGATGCGAGCTGCTCCTACTACTAATCAACTACGGTTACAACTCATCGCTCTTTACGTGAAGTATACCCTTACTTCAACCTACGTAAGAGTTGTCTACATCAACCACCCACGAGAAAGTTGTGCATGCAACACTTTGCACAGGAGTTCTCGGCCGCTGAGAATCTGCCGGGCGGCCGAGCCCATGGCCACAATGTTACGCAACCAGCAGGCACGCCACCTCCCCCGTGCTGAGAGCCAACAAGCTGCCCGCCACCAGGCAAGGCCGAGCACTACCAAAGATGAACGAAGCAGTACTGCTGACTACTGCTGGCCAGAGATTTTCAACTCCCACATCACGGCAGGAGGACGTCATGTGCCTTCCCCGCACCCTGCTGCAGCAGCCTAAACTTGAGCGTTATATAAGTCAGTGTGCCACGCGGCTACAGCAGTCATTCTTCCAGAGTCATTCTTCTATCTTCTCTAGAGACATCCCGAGCACTGCTCAGTGCTGGGACCTCCAGAGATCTTGGAAGTCTTAAGTACGCCCTCAGTGGCTACTTCCAACAACGACGACCAGTCATCCAACGAACAGCAAACACGCTAACACTTGTTAACTTCACTTTGTCTCTTCTAGACATTTGCTTTCTTTAGTCCAGTTAGTAGCAAAGTATTCTATTTCCTATAGAGCTATCTTTCCCTCTTTAACCAGAACCAGGGCGCCTACACCTGGCCAGCGTAGTTACCTTCAGCACTCTACTGCCTGGTAGGAGGTAGTACATGTCGCATGTTTATTGAGTCCTAAATAAACATAATTTGTTCTCTATACTTCAGCTTCTTTTCTTTTACAGAGTACCATTCTATTCGCCCACTAGAAACCAGTTACGATGTGTACTAGTGACAGGAACCGGGATTTTTTATACAACTGAATTAGCTTTGACTATGGGCGCCCCTCAGGGTCTGTCAGTCCTAATACACACCCATTAGACGGCCATCTGTTGCTTTCCAACTGCCAGAGCACTGATTAGTGCTGGAGGAGAGGAGCAGAGAAGCCACAACCACTAGAAAAACCTTCATTCAAGGAGGGGCGGCAATCCCAGGTAATTTCCTTGCTCCAGAGCACTGTCTAGTGCTGGGGTAACCATAGCCTGAGACCTGCCATTTGAACGCACATCCAGTAAAGGCATTGGTGGCCCACACACCTCGACGTCTCTGATCAGCCCACAAAGCGTGGGGGATCAGTGAAGACTCTTACCGAGCCTGTGTCAGCAAGCCGATACTAGACATACATTGTTAAGTTGTTTCCTCGTCAGGGTGGACTCCGTATCTCGTTAAGCAGCGACTCTAAGCCTTACCATTACCAGGTGAGGAACTGCAAAAAGCGTAGGGAGCAAAATATAGCGTTCTTTGCTGCCAAGCAGTTGAATGCACTCACATCTCCCACGAAGGAAAGGTCGGCAGAATGGAACAGCGCCGCCAAACTCAAACGCCAAGCAGTCGCACCTGCTCATGTTGATATTGTATATTTTTCCCCGTCACTTTGTACCAGCCCAGAGTACCACCCCATGGTGAGAGGGTTGGTGAACAAGACTGAAGCAAGGTACAGTTGGTCAAATTCACACTTTTGCGGTAGTGAGTCAGCCGCTTAGAATCTCCACCTCAGAGTGGGGTGAGACGGCCGCCATTGAGTGAGATTCGGGCAGCATCACCAGCATCAACCAGGGCAATGGTGTAAGTCAATAGCCAACACCCCTCCCAAACCCAGTCTGACCTAACTTAAAAACCCCGCTATTGGTCTAGCGACAAACTCCTCGACCAACGTGCCATTCTGTTTAATTGGGAACGCATCAACACATAAACCAGCCTGTACCCTGACTGGGGTCTGAAGGGCCGATCCTAAGTTGCCAACTGGTATTGTACCTAGTCTCGGAAGATGCGGTAGCACGGGGGGTGAGGGCGACCACAAGTCAGCGGTACTGGTACTCATAATAGGTGTAGATGAGCTATAAGGTAGCTGGAAGCATGGCAGCGAGGCGGTGACGTGGAAAGTGGAACTCTTGATAAAGTTGCGAATGGCAGTGATGATTTGAAGTTGGTTGACTCTCAGGCGCCAAGCGCTGGAGGGGCAAGACAGCTGCAATGTGATGTGAAGTGGGTTACAGTGCAGTAGGCAGCAACATCTGGGTAAGCCATCCCTGGCTTGAAGGCATCATGTGGCATGTACGGCATAATGACTCTTCTCAGGAGGGGGCCATGACTGTGGCGAGGCTGAGAATTACATTGCTTTTGGCGCGTCAAACTTCTAGTAACTGGTTGTGAGCTATGTTAAAACTTGCCAGCGTTTGTTGTTCTCCAGTTCAGTTACTTCATGTGGTGGTGTCAGCGGCTTGGGTGGCGAGTCTGGCTATGTCATGCCACCTCTCTTACATGCCTGATGTGAGGGGAAGAGGTTACCTATCAACTAGCTTGACGCCCATACATTTTCTCTCTATATCTCTCTCCACACACACACATGCCCACAGACACACACACCACACACAAACGCAAGCCACATGCATGCACATAAAAAATGCACTCTCATACACACACAGGGAAAAAAACATTATATATATATGTACCCAGGAGTAAGTACTTACATGTCTCAGAAGCATGGCCCTTTTTGTTTAGGTGCTAGACTGGGTGCTCAATCTCCTGGGATTGTGGGAGTCTAGTCCTGATGGGGCACTGGTGCTCGTTGATTGTACAGGACGGGTCTGGTTGCTTGCCAGCAGGGCACAAAGTCATGTTCAGCTAGTACTATCTTGCGTTTCAGGGGCACTGGCTTGACAGAGATACCTGGGCGACTGAGCGTAGTTGGTTTGTGTGCAACAATGATTGGTGGTGGAACTGGTGTGGTAACTGCAGACCTGGTTGGAGGTACGGGCTGAGGATCTGGTCAAAGGATAGTTGGTACAAAGTGGGAGATGGCTGGCATGGGCGGTTGATCAGACTGGCTGAGGTGGCCTTCTACCCACCACGGATACTCTGCCGGGCCGTTGCGTACAGGGTCAGCAAACTAGTCTTTCGGTACCTCTGGTGTCACAGGATTCTGTAAATGCGTTCATGCCTGGACCTGCTTCCTAAGGTTAAGCTTAGCTATGAAGACTATAAGTGCAGGGGATAGCTCGTGCAAGCATCCAGAAAAAAAGCAAGGGCAGCTTCACCCTTTCCTTCAGTCCCCGTCTTCGGGAATAAGGCATTGAGATACACAAACGTCCTCTCAGTCCGAGAGAAGGAAGGCAGGCTCCTTGTATAGCAATCTAAGTGTAAAACCACACGTGGCCCGTTGACTGTGAACACCCTATTCCAGTACCTGGCACAGATGTACAGTACACAATGGAAGTCAGGCCGCACTGTCTCGGGTCACACACATGGGTGTTGCCCTGGCCGAGTCTTCCGAACTCAGGGGATGCCCACCTTTCCTGGCATGGTTGTGCAGTGGAAAGATTGGCAAATACACAGTTGACAAGCTGGTGCAAGGTCAGAGTACCTATGTTGGCACCCCGTTCTATCTATGTGTAGATAGAAAGGATAGCCATTCTAGGTGCTTGTGTGTCTTGTGTGTAAATTGGTGTCTTGGCTCGTATGAATACTTTTCCGGGATCACATCCGTTCCCTTCCAGTGGAATCAACTGGGAACAAGGTGCTAAGTTTACAGGAAATGCGGTATCCAAGGACTGACCTAGAACACGTTTATTTCCTTTCAACGTGAAACAGCACGCAATGACGTACTGTAACTTCTGCGTTGGCACAAACTATTGCCGGGAAGCTAAAGTACTGAAATTCCGGTAGAGGCGACCGGATGAACTGACTGAGGTATATGGGGTGCGTAGTGTTGAATACTATGTTGATTCCCTTTAATGTTGCCTGAGTGTTGTGACATAACACTCAGATACAGATGCGTCGCTAGGATGACTAAGCTAGGATAGTCCTAAGAAGGGCTGAAAGGATAGAAATCCCTTGTTCTGGCATGTCCGTGCAGAATAGGGAGGTAGGTGAACCAGATTTTGTCGCGAAGAGAGATACCGGACTAATGAAGAGGTCGAGTGGTCAGACTACCAGTAGTTGAAGGGGCTTAACCAGAAAACAGGAACGGCAGCTAGTACTGGAGACTGTAGAGTGGAAGAGTTAAAGGTGCAGGCTAGTCAGTGTCCCAGCAACGGGTGATGGATGACTGGAGACTGGTATCGTAGACTGGTCAGAACTCAGCGGGAGAGAACTGAAGACTGGTCAGGAGCCAAAAACTGCAACTCCTTTTATACTCCTTTGGGCCAGTGGCGAGTACAATAGTGTGCCGTGGGATTCCGCCACAAGTAAAATGCCTAGATCCCACTGCTCTCCACTACGCCGCTCGCACCAAGGAGCTAGGTGCTGGGCTTGCACCTGCTAACCCCTCTCCAGACGCCCTATGTCAGTGAAGGAAGGGATGGCGATGAGTATAAAAGGAGATGCGTTCCGACCTCTGGATCGTCAGTTCTGCTTCAGTTCTTGATCTAGTCTTCTTACTCCTCTCCTGAGCTCTCACCGCTCCAGCTATTGGTGCCAAGGCTCACACCATTCCAGTTATTTCACCACTTCCTCGTGGAGCCGAAGGAAGAACCAGAGGGCATCACCAGCAACACACTGAGACACGGTCGGTCCCTTACGGACAAACAGAGAGTAGAGCTCGCTACAAAGTTTTAAGCTACACGCACCAGCTATTGCCTCTTCCCATAGAGGGCACCTTCTCCTGATAACGCTAGGGGGTGTTTACCTTCTGGCAAGCCTGCATGGATTAGGAAGTAGTACTTCCACCATCTTTGTTTATTTCCTTAGCGGTAAATAAACACTGATTTTACCCACTTTTACCCAATCTCTTGAGTATCACTCTGACCTCCTCCCTCTTATCATCGTTGGAGTTGAAAGAGCCAGCAGGAGGCAGCGTTTGCTTGTCCCCAACTTACACTAACAACACAAAAGAACATCCTTGGAAGGCCACCCATTCTCTGCCCCATGCAGTGAACGGTAGAACCACAACACTACGATACCGTCCCCTGGAAATTGGCTTGCCAGCTTGAAGTCGCCCCCACCTCACCCCTCACTCCATGAGGCTGAGGAGGGTAACTTCTTCGAGTTTGGGAAAACCAATGACCACTGGACACCCACCTCACCACTATTGGATTGCCACCCATTCCTTGCACCCAGGTGGGAGGAACAGGAGAGCGACACTAGGTATGCTCCTGATGGGATCAGCTTGCTAACTGGGGTGAGCTACTCTCACCGCTCAGTTCGGGGGGCCGAGAGGGTTTACACTCTGGTGCAGAGGAGACCAAACCCATTGGGACAACACCATGCGGTTCCTGCAACTAAAACTTTGCAGCTTGAGTCTTCCTCACCTCCGGTGGGGAAGTCAAGAGTGTGGTGCGGTGTTGCCAGCAGCAATTGACACCTACACTTGGACTATGACATGTTGACTGCCTACCTCCTGCAGACCCGATCTTAGGATTAGCGCCTAATGCCTTAAACCCGTATGGGTGGTGTTGAGAGAACGGTTAAGAAGGCGAGGGCTATCTCTAAGAATCCACAATGGCTTTGCATTGTTCCCAGCGAGTTCGGGCTACTGAGTACACGGGAATAGTATTACCCCGTCCTACGCAGGAGAGGCAGGTGGAACGGAACCACGCCGCTGAACTTAGACGACAAGCAGTCGGGTTCTGGTAATTGACTTCTCACTGTGTATCCGCATACACCTCTGTGTCACCCGGTTGTCAAAGGACTCCTGACTGGTACTGCAGTGCGCTTATGCTGGGACCTCACCTTCTGGTCTAACGAAGCACACCTGTGGATCCTCAGCTCTTGTATCGACCGAATTCGTTGCGCCTAAACCAAACCTACTCTGACTAGAACATCAAAACGCAGGACTGAGTGAGTACTAGCCAACACCCCTTGCCTCACGTCAACTATATAAACCAAACTACCCCGCTTTTGGTCTAGCGGACAAAATCCTAGACTAACATGCCAAGTCAGTCTAATCAGGCACGCATCATCAATACACACAAAACTCACTATATCTATGTATCTATTTCTCGATGATACCTCTCTATTAGGAATGTCAAATTCGATTCCTCGATACTGTAAATTCTTAAACGATTAAAGGTATCGAGAATCGAATCATGTAGATTTCGGTACATGCCGATTCTCTGGAGATTTTTTATTTTAATTAACAACAAATCAACAGGGATGGGTACAATGGCTCTCTAAAATACGTTTGTAAGTGAAAAAAAAAAAGAATGATTTTAGACTTCACAAATGTTGTACATAACCCCAAAATGCATGTTAACCCAATGCGTAAAATGAAACTTATTTATTTACGATAATTTTTGCTAAAAATTACTTGTTGAGCCATTTTGAAACCCATACACTAACCAAACACGCAAGTGATAGTTACGATTCCATAAAACATTAAATTCTGGCTTAATTTCACCCATAAAAACATTTGTGACAGAAAAAATGTAGTATTATCTTGTAATGTTTACAGAAATAAACATGGCACGATCAATTACTATTCCACAGATGGTAACGTGACTTGAGAAAGCACTACCACGGCAAAATGTTTCATAAAATTGTGTCAACTCATTGTGCATTTGTTGCTCGGCGGCAGGCGTATTACCTACATAAGATATATCTCATGTACAGTAGCAAAATTATTCTCTAATGTACAATTTGAATATTGTAATTGATAAAGTGCAGTGATTAGGGTTTCCTTAATTTAGCGGTGCCTTTTTCTAACTTTCTGGGCATATTTATTAGTGTTACATTTAAACAATCATAATTTTCATGAAAAAATATTCGGGTAAACTTGCTAGTGTTGGCTACATCGCATCGCAAATCAATATCTCGGAAATATGGCACCGCTGTTTTCGCTGCTTCGTTGCCAATGTGGCTGCCATCATAAACAAAATAGTTTGCTCTGAACATCTGATAAAACTCTACAGAACATATTTCATATAAATGTGTACTGTATTTCCATGTTTTTGTTTTATTTTTGTATTCCGTGCTCTATAAATACACAATTTGTAGTCTGAGATGTCTATTATTTGTTTTATTACAAAGTACAAGATCACAACTAAATTAACTACAGGTTACTTCGAAGTCGTAAATTACATAAACAGGAGTAAATGAAGGACAGTGAGATGTAAGCAAAAACAATGCTTGTTGAAAATCTATTTTATTTGCGTTATGTATTAGTATTACTTCGGCATGTGTACATAATGTAATGTTTACGGACTTAGTATGGCTTTGTGAGTTCAGTCAACACTACACATTTTTGTTGGTACTTTGTTGTTTAGTGATCAGATCATGTATTTTAAGGCGATGCTACAGAAATTTTTGTTCATTCAATGTGGTAAAAATTAGGCCTAAATTTTGAGATTGGCAAAAACCGACATGTTCAGCATTATTTACACAGGAATTTCGTCGGGATCACAGAAAATGCTCGTTTGACACTGACTTTCGGTTCAAGCAGGTTCGGTGGTTCAAGTTTCGAACCATCATGTAAAAGATAAAAATTTTGTGGAAAACAGTTTATAAGAATAAAATATAGTGTTTGCATTTAGTGTAATTCAGTCTATTAATTTGTTTCCTAGTGGAATCGAGGCAGGAATCGAAGTAGAAATCGGAATAGAAGATTTTTTGGTATTTTCATATCCCTAATCTCTATCTCTAAATATGCCTCTAAATCTATTTATCTATCTCTCTATACCTACTTCTGTTTCTCTATATGTATCCCTTTATATCTATACAACATCAGTCTATCTCCATATATCTATCTCTCTATCTCTGTATGTCTATCTACCTCTATAAATCTATCTAACACTATAAAATGATCTCTCTCTCTCTATTATATATACATCCATCCTTATATATTCTATCTCTCTCACACATACAAAGAGTAGGGAACAACTATCACACGCAACTGTAGGACATGACAACTAACACACTCACCAGGTAGTAGATAACAACCAGAACACTCACCAGATAGGAGATAACTACTGTTAGCACCACTAGTCTTGGCAGGTGAATTTACGGGAAGTGAGGTGTGGCCGACGAGGGTGAGAGGTACATGCACATGCAGCTGGCGACAGCCTAAATTCAGTACTAAAAATATTAGTCTCCGTATTATCAGTTGCGCTCTGGCCAATGCGAGCCAAATTATTTTGTAACAGTAACCGACTAATTCCAGCTGCTGGGACTTGTGGTGCTTACAGCAGCTCCCTCACCTGGTAGGGAATGACAACTAGTAAACTCACCAGGTACGGAATGACTAAATTTTTGTGTGCTCGCAACAGGTAGTCAAGGGCACGTGGGCGTGGCAGCTGCTCCACCTCCTGGATATCTTCTGTGAATATTTTCAGACCTTCCTCCGGATGCTTCTCCAGCACCCAGCCAGCAAAGTCAAAAATTAGGTTCATGTGCTCCTTTCCTGACACAAAAATAACTTGTCACCAAGCCAAATTCACATGTTTCACTTTGCAACATTGTAATGTGTGTAACTCTTAATGTCCTAAAAGGGCACAGCCTCTTCAAAATCATTCAAAATACCCCACATATACTGGGCTCAAGAGGTTGTGCTATCAGCACTCTGGGTTTCCCCCATGGAAATTCAAGTTCAATTCCCAGCAGATCAGAGTTGGGATAATTTGTATATAGGAAACATTACGGATAGTGCTAACGGTGCAGTTGGTTTTCTTGAGGTATTCTCTTTACCCAGCACTTCATGACCAACTCTCCACCTACACCTTGTCACACCCACTTCATTCTCCAATCATCAAATTTGTTCTGCAATTGTGACATGGTCCGTGCCGAGTGGTTGTAATTCTGATGTATCAAAACATATCCCAACCAGCATCCAAACTACGTATTTACAAGTACAGTGGAACCTCGTAACTAAGAGGCTTGATAACAGTAAAAAAAAATGGCCGGCCGCAATGAACGAGTAAACAGCACAGCCATAGAATAAGGAGTAGTAGCACAGTCATCCACCCATCGCTTGTGATACTTTTTATATGTGCGTGCACTGTTTACAGCCGTGTTCCAATTCACAGTTTTAGTTAACTAAATAGTCGCGTGACCCGTTTTGGCATACGAAAATGATGAAGTACAGCAGAACTCTGATAAGACGTTTTTCAAAGGACTGGATGCTAAAAACTTCTTATCTGCAGGATGGAAACCACTTGCATATACAGTACAATGAAGTTTGTCGATAAATCACAAAATCAGCAATGGTGTAATGAAATTTTGTATGCAAATACCAATAAGAATTGATTATAGGTATATAAAAATAAATTATGCACGTGCTTCCTAACAGTAGTTTTTTACTAAAAACAACTGGCAATATAAACAAGGGCATGAACCAATGAATGATAGCCAGCGGCACGTCCGCTTACATCACTTTTTCCCCACTGTTCAAAACCTTTCCCAGATGTTTTAATGAATATGTGTGTAACTGTGAAAAATGTCAGTAGAATAATTAATAGTAATAAAAGACACCAAACACCCTTAAGACAACAGCTTTTATTAGATTTATACAGATTTTACCACTGGAAAAATACGTACTATTTGTGCTGGCACCAGCAAGTAAAGTGAACAGCCAGAGTGTTGGGTCAGCTTGCGGCATGCTGCTCAGGTTCCACAAGATGGCCGTTATAATATATGGGGCACTGGCATTTAGTTAGAACAGCGTTACTGGATCCATACAAGCGCAAGCAGATGATTGGTTAAAGAGAGAGAGAGAGAGAGAGAGGAGAGAGAGAGAGAGAGGAGGGAGAGAGAGAGAGGAGAGAGAGAGAGAGAGAGAGAGAGAGAGAGAGAGAGAGAGAGAGAGAGAGAGAGAGAGAGAGAGAGAGAGAGAGAGAGAGAGAGAGAGAGAGAGAGAGAGAGAGAGAGAGAGAGAGGAGAGAGATGAGAGAGAGAGGGGAGAGAGGGAGAGAGAGAGAAGGGAGGAGGGGGAGAGAGGGGGGGAGAGGGGGAGAGAGGGGGGGAGAAAGGAGGGGGGGAGGGGAGAGGGGGGGGAGAGAGAGGGGGGAGATATAGAGGGGGGAGGGAGAGGGGGAGAGAGGGAGGGAGATAAGAGAGGGGGAGGGAGGGAGTAGGGAGGGGGGGAGGGAGGGAGATAGAGGGAGGGGGGGAGGGAGGGAGATAGAGGAGGGGGGAGGGGGAGATGAGGGGGGGAGGGAGGGAATCATGGCAGGGTTGCCAGATGCAGCTGCCATTCCTCCATTGCCACATCATCTGATTTGACACAATGCAACCGACCACGTGCTAAATGAATATCATGGTACAATATCTACGGCAATTATTACACGCATCTACATGTAGTATATTTACTGTAATTTTTAATATTTCTAAGGCACATCACTCGTATCTACAAATGTGCACATGAAAATACACTCGTAAATACCAAACACTTTTACTATAAATAGCATATACAAAACTTACGGTGCATTACGAAACGCTCGCAACTATGAAGGCCTCGTTAAGGCCCATACACGCACTTATGAGGTTCCACTGTATACACGAACACCATGTCCATGATGTAGTAATATTTTTAGAACATCAGAGAAATCAGGATAAGAGCCTGCAGGGCATTGTGTACTGTAGTATACAGGTAGTTATGGGCAGTGCTTATTTTTTTCAGTAGTTGACTTCAAAAGTTCTCATTTTACCATGAACAAACTTCACCACAGTATCTGCATTCAACATGGTCATAGAGCAAGTGTGATTATGGAAGTTAATGAAAATTATGCACAGTATATACAGGGGTGGGTGCGCAAGTCTGGCCTAGGTACCTAGGTGCTGGAGGTACTGCACTGTCTTGTCGTAGCCGCGGAGGCTGGAATCGGGCTGGTCAGCCTGCTTCTTGAGCAACTCAAGGGCCTTGCGGTGAAGCCCCTTGGTCTGGTAGAGGATGATGAGCTCGCTGTACTTCTGGTGCTTCAGCAGTGTCTTCTCCGTCTCCTGCAGGTGGCAGTAGTTCAGCCTCAGCAGCGGGGCAACCAGCGCATCGTTCGTCTGACACACACACACACAACCTCAACACTGTGGCACAACTGCTTGACTCACAACTGAACAAAAGAACCAGACACTGCTAAGTTAGTTTTAAAAACTAACTGAAGTTCAAATAATGAGATATGGCAGGAATAGGCTGCTAGGCTACTGATTACATTATAAAAAGTAGAGATGGGCAGAACATTCGAATTTTGAACTGAACCCAAACTTTAAGGTCATGTTCAGTTCGGTTGCAAATAACTGCCATGTAAAAGATTGCTTCAAGTTCAGTTAAAAAAATTTACACTAGTTCATGTTCAGTTTGAAAATTTGCCAGAAATTAACATCATTAACAAACTTTGAAACAAACTTACTTCACCTCAAAGATGTTAAAAAATTTTAAACATGGGAAGCAAACAAACAAAAATTACTGAATAAGTCATATTTGCGTTTTTTTTTCATAGCAATGATGACACAGTATTGTATATTAAACTCTACGGTGTCTAAAACTGAATAGCTCTCCTTAAACATATGGTATTTTAAATTTAAAAATGATTGTGATTGTGATTTGCTTGAGTTTTGAAAAATTACGTTTTCAATTAACATAATTTGTGTCGCTAATTTTGTGATTTTCACATATTATATATATATAAAGATAATGGCAAGAAAGATACATTTCTCAGTGTTTTAATAAATTATTGTATCAATCAAATTTATAAAAACCAAAAGTTAATAGCAAGTTAATTTTGTATTTTTTTTATATTAGAAAAAATTTGGCCATTACATTTTGGAACTACAGTCGAAACTCGATCTATCAAAAATGCTTGAACTGAAAGGCCATGTCCAACAAGCATGTTCTGTGGTCCCGACAAAATTCCTATGTAAATAATGCTAAAAAAGTATGTTTTTGTTGAACTCAAAATTTATTTTTTACCGCATTGATCAAACAACAATTTCTGTAGCATTGCAAAAAATTACATGCTCTGATCATTGAACAACGAAGTATTAACAAAAACGTATACATATCAACTGTACTCACCAAGGCATACAAAGTCAGTACACAGTACATTATGTACACATGCACAACTAATACTAATAGATAAAGCAAATAAAATAAAGTTTCAACACACTTTGTGTTTGCTTACATCTCACTGACCTACATTTAGTCCTGTTTATGTAATTTACCACTTCGGAAATAACCTTGATGCATGGCACCCTACTGCACAGAGATCATGGGCACTGTACTCTACAACTTCACCTCATCATCAAGCGATGAAAGCAATTCGGGGCAAGTCACATGTCGGCAGGCAATTAATCTCGTAGCTACAGGGTTGATCCAAGCATTATGGACAATTACGGACACATGGATATTTAATGAAGATTGTACTGCCCACCCATACGCGGATATGAGGTCGCCACCCGCGAAGTTGAAGCTTGTTTTACCCACTAAATCACTGACACGGCAGATGAAAGTTAACAGGGATGCTGTACCAGAGCAACACTTCTGCGGCTGATGTCACTACCGCCCGAGCCTCATGGAGAGGCGGTAAATATGTCAACAGCCTTCAGACAGGGAGATAAGAAATGTGTGGTGCAGCCCACAGCCCTGTTAAAAAAAAAACCCTGCAATATGAGACTAACAACTCCGAACCCTTGGGGCATCCACCAAACTACAGTTTGCACTATATAAGGAGATGCAACACTGCTCTCGCCAGTCACGTCGATCCGCCAGCCTGAATAAGGTCAGAGGGCTCTCCAGAGTCTGCAGAAGACTCAACAGCCTGCAAAGGCTCGCCAGTCTGCAAAAGGCTCCTTCTCCAGTAGTCTGAAGAAGGCTCTGCTACCACCGATCAGAAGCTCCAACTCCAACCCCGCAGCCCATGGAGAAAATCCATGATGAAGCTCCAAGATATCACGACGTCCCTACCCCTGCATCCTCACTACTCGAGTAAATCCTGTGTACTCCAACAGCAGCAGGACGTATACGTCATCCCTTCTGGACAACCACGCCTCACTATTTGCTGTTAATTGCGATTAGAAATTTTGGAGTTAATTTGGTTATATTTTTTAACGCAGGTTTGCCTTCACCGGCAATAACATAGCATCAATATTTTAAATTCTTTAGAATTTATTATACAGAGCAGAGCATCCCTGTGTTTTCAAGTAGACGCAATAAATACGTTGTGGCAAACTTAAATTCTTGTGATTAACTTAAATTCTTATTTTGCTCCGAAAAAGTGCAATTTGTTCACTGTAATTTGCATCTCATTAGAATCAAGTGACCTCTCCGGATCAGACACAAGTAGGCCGAACCTATTGGGACTTCTGTAGCCTGAATAAGGCTTTAGTCTAGGGTAAGGAAGGAAAATTGAATGTGGTGAACGGGTTATCTTATGTTTAAGCTAGGTATCTGTCTGGATTTGGTAATGTATTGGTGGACCAGCTCCCAGCATTGCAGGCAGTTCTGCACTATTATTAGAAGTAGGGCCCTCACCACTCTGGTTGTGTAATAGGAGTAAAAATTCTGGTTGTGAGATGCTGCGTGTGCTGTAACTGGCTTCTCCTGCAAATTTACATTTGCCCCAGCTATAGCTTGTTTGGTCCTCACCTCCTGGCTGCTAGGTTCACTGTATGGCAACGACCGCTCACTAGACAGCTGTGTGCCACGCTCACTGCCTAATGAAGCTGGCCTATCCAGCGAAATGTTGCACGACCATGCATCTGCATTGAAAATGTGTACGTCTGACTTTTGTTTGTGTACGAGTACCGCCCTGTGAGTATTTTTAGTCTGTCTACTTTATATAATGTAATCAATATGATAGCTGCCTATTCCCAACATAACAAACAGACAAGCGTAACTAAGGATTTTAAAAATTGTCCAGGAGTATTCATAAACCAACTATATCCAGTGATTCTCAAACTGTTCTCCATGATGCACCAGTGTATTATCGCTGTTCTACTGGGTAGGAACACGGTGTCATTATATACTGATGTGTGCCGCTTCTACACCTATTATAACACGACTCCGACTCATCGCCTAAGAGTACTGCTTCCACCAATACAGATGTGAGCAACACGTTGCCTACCCCTACAGGCCACGGGAACTTCTGTGATTTTCCTTCTCACCTGCAAGTTACGTATCCTGGCAGGCAAGCAGACACCCCCTCCCCGCGCTCGACGCCTACAAGCTGTCCAGACCTCGGGCATGGCCAAGCAGACCCAACGAGGCATGAAGCCAGAACCGCTGACGAGATAATTCTCACGCCACCCAGGGCCGGAGGACGTCACACCTCCCCCGTTCACCGTGCAGGCAGTCTACAAGCTCCCACTATATATGTCCGGCCGCAGCCAAGCTCGGGAGTCATTCTTTCGCATCTTTTGCACAGCCAACAACACTCTTAGTACTCGGGAGCTCTAGAGAGGTTCGAAGCCTACAAGTACGCCTTTGTGGCAACCACCTACGTACGTCAACGACCAGTCAACCCGGCAACATACAAACACAAACTTTCTTCTTTTAACATAATTTGTCTCCTCTAGACACCTTTAATTAGTAGTTTAACTGCAACTCTTATTTTTGTCGAGAATCAGCTATTCCAGTCTATTTAGAACCAGGTCACCTACACCTGGAATCACGCAGTAACCTTCAGCTATACTCGACTTGGTAGGAGGTAGCAGAGGTCACGCCTACAGTGGGGGATCAGTGGGGGGACTAATCGAGCCGGCCGACGAGTCACTATCGGAGTAGACTGTTAGTATTTTCACTTCAGTGCACTATGTGATTTATAGAACTGTTACCCTATGCCTCATGAGAGGAGTGGTTGGAGAAGTAGAGAGCCACACCTGGCTCACCCTGCTGCCTGGCCGAGGATAGTATCACCCTATCCTACGCAGGATAGACAAGCGGAACGGGTCCGTGCCGCCAAACTCAGACGTCAAGCAGTTGCGCCTGCACCGGTAATATTGAGTTTCCACCATGTGTCCGTACCAGCTACAAGTATCACCCTGTTGTCTATGGTTTCTAAACTGCTGGAGTGGAAGTTCGCCTAGGCTGGGACAACTTGGTCTTCTGGAAGAAAGAAGCACGACTTTGTTACATTCGTGCAGGCATTCACCCCGCTTAAGACTAAACTTACCTCAACTACCTAACTAGAGTTGAGAGTGTATCAGAACTAGCCAACACTCCTCGCCTCATCCTCTCTCCCTAAGTCGCTTTTGGTAGTCATTGTAGTCATAGTGTAGCACAGTTAATTGTACTACTATCATTGTGTTTACAAGTCAATGGTTCAATATAAAGGCTGAGGGAGTCGTGCAAGAATTTCTGTGGTCAAAGGCAGCTGCATGAACAGAATATTTGTGAGCCCCTGAACTACATTAAACAATTCTAAATTTTTTGAAGGACTAAATTAAAAAACCAATGATGAATGTGCAAAAAACAATGCTTACTGGATTGCCCCTAGATCATCTTAAGGTAAAAGTTAAAATCAGACTACCGTACAAGACCTACGTAATACAGTAGGGTATAATGCAGCTTCGAATTACACGATGCAAGGTGTGATTATAAGTCAGCAAATATAGGCAGCCTGGCTATTATGACCTATCCATCACAAACTACAACTCAGAAGAGACACAAGAACTTGTTAAATTGTCTGATGAGTCCTGTACAGATGGTTTGGTTAAAGTGGAAATAAACACTTTCTGGGTCAGCAAGTCTTGGTTCTATATAAAAACACACACCTGGAGGTAGCACTTCAGAAGTGTTGTGTCGATGATTGACAATAGCTGTTGTGTGGACTTATGATTAAGGTTAACCTGCTTTCCCGTATGAGAATTCTTCTTGTTGTTTGATTCTCGAAACAAATTATGCCGAACCTGAAACATAGAAATTCAAATAAAAAACACATGCACAGACTTAATAAACAATTGCATTGGTTCACACCTCATATCAGAAAACACAAACCATATTAAAAATGTTTTGAATAACATCACTACTTTTAACACAGCTCCTTGATACTTTACTTATAAAGGTGAAATTATTAATACCAAAATTTTAATTGTAATTAAAAATACCTGTCTGTTTTGAACAATACCAAATTTTCAATGGTTTGAAAAAAATATACTCAAACGTTTCCATTTCTTCAAAACAGTTTTTTTTTTCAGAGACACTGTGATGCCAAATCGCAGTCCCTGAACTACTGATTATTAGTATTTTTCACAAAAACATTAAATGCAAATACACAGACTACTATGAACAAATTGGTGGAAAAGAGTAAAAGAAATTTTAAAGAATCTGGCATACATCCTATAGAGCTTTAATTTACACCTGCCAGAATTTATGTAAGTCAGAAAGTCCACACAGAAAACATAAGATGGAACTTTTATTTAGGTTGATGGTCCAGTAATACTGGAACTGGTTTTCATGCATTCAAAATACAGCAGCAAGGGAGTGATACAGTCAACACTAACATGCATACCTAGTGCCTCATCACTCCTACATGCAAGGCATGCAGCATTTCTATCATTGCATTGCAAATTAGATATGCAGACTAATAAATATGTAACAGAGGGACTTTATTACATGCGTTGAAAGCCTGCACATTCAACTGTGTCTGTATTGTTTTACTTTCTCATATACCTTTTAAGGAAATTGCATAAGCAAGCACTAAAAATGGGTCCCCCCCCCCCCCCCCTTGAATACACATATTGTGACAAAACCAAAACTATTAGCCCATACCTAATTGGTTTTAAATTTTCTGGCAAAAAGTTGTGTATTCCCAGAACATTAACTTACTGAGCTATGCATATGTGCACAAACAACAACTTCACAGACAATATCTTGGTGTACCTACAGTACTCTTAATTACAGAGTTTGGAGGTCTTCAAAGTGGCAGCCCTTGTTGTGTACGTCAATTTTATACCAAGGACACAACTGACAAAGATATATTGTTTCGTTAATAAAGAGAGACATAACTTCTTGTGAAAAAATCTTTTACATGACATACTTGACTTTTATATGTGACATAGCATGAACTCGTGCAGTGTCAAAGGGTTACCAAAGCACTTGGAAAACAGGAATCTATGCTCATGATCACGCAGAAGACCAGTAGTTTTTAACCAACAAATACTATCAAACATAGTGTAAAAATAAGTAATGTGTTATAAGAGGCAATTAACAGGTGCATAAATGGCATCACACAATTAATACAACATAGCAAAATTTGTTTACTAAGGATGGGACTGAGTGACCACAGAGGGGTCTTCACTACAGGAATGCTGACTTGTACTGAAACCAGAAGACATGATAATTACTTTACGAAAACAGACCATAGTCATAAATTTTCAAAGTGCTTCTCTTCAAAAGACAAAAATTTTGTACCTATAAAAAATTTCCTTACTGTTTGCAACACTGGGTGTAACTACCACTACCTCTATGCACCAACCACAAGCACACCACTATAGACAACATTCATTAACCGGGATGGGAACATGCAGCAAAAGAGCACAAAAAGGTGTAATTACCTCAGTGAGGAACTCTATGAGTGCGAGCAGGCCGTTCTCAAGGTCACGGTCCTGTAGTTTGGGCAGGTGGCTGGTGTCGTGGGATGCACGTGACTCCTGCGGCAGCAGCTCCGGGAACAGCCGTATCACATCGTATGGGTCTGCACATGGCGAGATCACACTGCACAGCACCAGTTCAGCTCCTCAGCCACCTTACTCTTGTCACACATCACAACTACTTATACAGGAAGACATGCATATCAAATTAAACACATTCTAATCAATATACTTTGTCTCAATTTATCCTTAAAACACAAATTTAGCCAAGACAAAACACTGTTAAGTGTGGTGAATACAGAGTGTTGGGTTTCCTCAAACTGCTCGTCAATGGCACCTGGGTGTGGTATTCAAAAGGAGTCAGTCCTCCAGAACCAAACTCTTACTCCCTTTGGTGGAGGCTCTACCCTACTATACCCTCTGTGGCATTGTATGGGTAGCCGTCTAATGGATGTGCGCTTGCGAAAATTCTGGTCATCTCCTGCTTTACTTTGAAGGATTCATGTCTACACAGGATTAACACAGTAAATCAATAGAATAAGTACCCAGAAGTAAGTGCGAAAAACGTATATATTCCAGGAAGAATATACACGGTGGCAGGTACTACCTCCTAACTATTGCAGAGTTGAACGGAAGTTAACCTGTGAGAATCGAGAATCCAGGTGAAGGAGACCTGTTCCTGAACTAGACAAGGCGATCCGGCTAGGTATCTATGAACTGTCCCCGACTAATCTCGCCATTGTTCAGAAGGGACTGTTAATGACCACTACCAGAGGTGGTAGTTGTGAGTGACTGCCATTACCGTAATTAAGGCGAGCTATGGTGTGTCCTGAAGGGACAGTCGACGACCACTACCAGAGGGATAGTGTTGGCATAACTGCCATTACCAGCAGATAAAGCAAGAGGGTTGATGGCATCTTTGGGAGCCTTTGGTGAAGAATCTCCAGAAGGTCTGGAAAGTGTTGTTGCAGCTGCTAAAGAGGTTCTGGTGGGTCATGAGGGCCTAGTTACTCCTTCCGGCACAGTTTAGTGCGGTGGAAGGAGTGAGATGAGTAGGCTCCTACCGGCACAGTTCAGCGCAGTGGAAGGACCAAGTCATACTGATGTCTTCAGGTGGTGCACAAACTTATATTCTCCTTGTCTGCGGGCCCTTTGTCGCGATAGGTGCAGGAGGTGGCAAGCGCCACCCCTCGAGCTGTCTGCTGGTGGTTTTCTGCTGACGTGGCGAATGTCAGCCCTTGATACTGGTGGTGCCATCCCTTGACGTGCTGTAGAACTACGTGACCTTCGCTGGTGAGCTAGGCTGATAATACTGTGACGCAGTAAAATTTGAGGTAAATTTTTATTTATTTCTAGTTAGTTTTCACGCACACGCACACACACAGATATATATATACACACTCTCTGTGGAAGGTTTTTCTTTTTTTGTTTGTTAGGACCAGTCACTAATTTATTTTTTGTTAGCAGAGGTAGCCTTTTTAATTTTTCTGTATTTATGTAAAGGAAAGTTGGACTTACATATTTTTTTTGGCTGGTTAGTTTCGAGATGTTTCTTTGTTATTTTTCACTGAAGTGGGTGATCAATCCATCCAGAAATGTATGTTAGTAATTGGTATTTGTTTCTAGTTCTTCTCGAACAGTCGGGCTCAGGTTATCAATTAGGCTTTCACTTTTACAACCCATTACAGATATCAACACATATTTCAGGCGTTTCCAGAAAATTGCTGTTTAATCTTCATGAGCCGCAGTATTTACATTGTAACTTCCACAGCAATCGTAGCCACAGCAATTGTGCAACACCAGCTGAGAGTTTGGTTGTATCCGTAGGGGAGGTACGTATCCGTAGGAACCTGGAAGCTAATTGGCTGTCGTGGATGGTACGACGCGTGACGTGAACAGGTCAGGGAGTCGAGGTCACGAGTCGGGAAGATGGCATCGTGGTGGGCAGACGTCTTGCTGGGCGAGAGGCAGCTTGGAGGAGGCTGCGAGAGACTTCTATGATGAGAGAAGTACTAGTTTTGTTTTGATATATCGGGACATTCTTTCCACAGCTTCGGGAAGGATGTCGCAGATTAATCTATGTAACTAGTCGTACTTTTAGGTTTTAGTGTGAGAGTTTAAGGATTTAAGGGCCTAAGAGAGAGTCTAACCACATATCGCTGTGTACTTCAGGTGAATAATTTTTCATTTTTGTTTTCATCGTGAACTATTTGAGAAAGGTTTGGAAGTAAGTGAGAACTTAGTCCTGTTCGTTTGTGGTGATTGCTTTGGGAGTTCATTTTATTTTGGACTCAGGTCTTAGAGGTTGGTACTGAGTTCTAACGTCATTTTTATTTGATAGCCATTCCCATGTGATTGTTGTCTGTTTCGTTTAGAGTTTAAGAGTTTCCTAACTATTAGCTCATAGCATTTCTCTACTTATTACTTATTGTTTGTTTTTCTGATAATTATTTGCCAATCAATAATCTGAGAAGGAATATTTATTATCATTCTTAAGGTAAATTAAATGTCGAACAGCTGCTGAAATCAGCCAGTTCTTAGATAGTTGTAACGGGTGTTGTTTTTCTAAACTGCTGTGTTAATGTTTACATTGCTGCTTATATGGGTTTAAGCTATAACAGACACCCCTTCAGAATTTTTTAAACAAAAAAAGGCTTCAACACAGCCTTTTTCCCCTTTTGTAATTACTACTGTAGTGAACCTCTCACACTTATTTATTCTATTGAAGAGATTGTAACTTTAATTAACATTAAATCACTATCGAAGTTAGTTTGAATAACCCCTTTACTGATAATGATTTTGAGGGTTGAACTTAATTGAATAATTTATGTAACAGTGTTTGGATTTCACAAGTCGATATGTAAATTAAATTTCTCTTTTTCTTATCATTATTGTCTTTTAAGAAACAGAAATTTTATAAGAATAATTCAAGGTTTGAATGAAATTGTTTTCTGTAGTAAGCCTATGCGATTACACTTTCTATAGTTGAATTTTAGAAATTTTTATCTTTGTTTTTATGAATGCCAGAAATTTCCTGTAATAGTACTGCAGTAAAATACTTATTGCTTTTGTTGTTTACTTTGTTCCTTCAGTCTTGAAACTTAATAGACTATAAATTTTTATTATTTTTTAACCGCAAAATTTATTGGATATTCAAGTTTTCAGAGCTATAGAAAATTGTTATTATTTTTCTTTGAATAGTTAAATAAAATACAGTTGTTATTTTGTGTTTTTGAAATCTCTGGTTATTCTTTTGTTCTCTCACCCTTTTAGTATAACTGACTCCCATCTATTCTGCTAGTATAAAATATTTAAGGTTAAATTTAGGAATCTCTCCTCTCCTAACCAAACAATGAGGTTTATTTTATAATTTGAAGTAAGTGATACTTTGAGCAAAAATAGTGATGTCTTACACATTGTGTTACATCCTTTGCAGCATCCAAAAACACAAAAAGCCCCCCCCCCCCTCCCTTTTTTTTTACCTTGAGCACTACCAAGCGAGAAACCCCTCCCCCCCCCCCCCTTCGCTCTTTCTTTACCCATTTTACCTTGCTGTCCTCATTAAGGTGTGTTTTTTTTTTGTGGCTCGAGGTTGAGCCCAGACTTTCATTTTTTGAAGAATTGTAAACACTGTAGGTGATTGTAGACATTATTAGAGGATTTTTGTGGTAATGCTAAGGGCTTATGGACGGCCCACTGAACGGTGAAGATTTTTTCTGGGATTCTGAATGAGTTTGTTCAATTTTATTTAATTACCATTATTTTTAATAATTATTTTTCATTTCTGATATACCCTATTTTGGCGTGTGTAGGCCGTGGCAGGAGTTTTCGATGAAAAATTAAGGAATAATTAATATTTCAAGCCTAGGCCGCACTGAATTTTTGTATTCCTGTAAATATTGTTAAGTCACGATTCCATACAAACATAGTATATTCCGACATAATTTCTCCCCTATAAAACAATTGTGGCAGAAAACTTGTGTCATGTTGCAATGTTTACGAATATATATCGCACAACTACTATTCCACAGATGGTAATGTGACTTGAGAAAGCAAAACCACAGAAATATGTTACACAAAATGGCATCTTATCAATGTGCCCTTATAAAGCTGCGGCAGGTGTGCAAACTACATAAGACATCTTTCTCTTGTACAGCAGAGAAATTATTTTTTTCACATACGACATCTATGGGCGAGCTCCAACATGTTTGCATTTTACACGTGCGGGATGAGGGTCATTTTGTTTATAAATGTAAATGAATGAATAACTACACAAGTGTCATTATATATATATATATATAAACTCATCCTTTCCTTCCTTCAAGAACTAAAATAATAAAATTTACTGTATGTCAACAAATTTCTAAACATGTTTAGGAGAAAAAATTTATGCCAATATTTTGTATATAAGCAGCACACCATATCTGTAGTCATCTTTTTGTAAAAACGTGTGGCCTATACACGCCGAAATATGGTAGTTGGTTGGCAATCCAAATTATTTTCTCCTCCCCCTTAAACTTTTACCGTGGCCACAATACAATCTTACTTCGGGGAGGTTGACGTGATGTCTGATTTAAAGAGTAGAGTGAACAGTAAAAGCCTGACGGACTTGTCTGTAATAACGCTCCTCATTGCAAGGGCTTACCCTGTACGCACGTGCCAATTGCTAGTAACCCTGCCTTGTTGAAGTGGAAGTACGTTCAGATGAGGCGAAGTCAAGTGTGTAGTAGTATCAGACAATGTGTCGTGCATTAGTATATTGTTTGAAGTTAAGCACAAAATACTGCTCATGGTACGTCACAACTTTGACATAAATATGCATAGAAAAGGTAAACAAGGCATATTTTTAAAGTGAGATTACAGTGAAACCCTGTTAAGAAGTTTCAGAAAAATACTGAAAAATGTGTGCTTATTAAGCAGGAAAACTTCTTAAAAGAGTAAAATTAAGTATTTGTAATACACAAAGTGCAAACTTTTTAAAACTTACTAAGCAGGTAAACATATTTACAGAAAACATCTTAAGAGGGTTTTAATGTATTACATTTGCCTAACGAAAACATGAACAACACACCAAAACCTCAAGATGTGGATTGCTTGTCCTCTAGGATGGCAGTGTGCTTGCAAGCAAGCCTGAAAACCACTCTCCCATTTCACCCCCCTAACAGTTGTCTGCTTTATTTCTACAAATGCTGTGGCTAACACCATCCTTACCATAGCCATGCACTCATCAGCAGAAGGGAAAAGTAGTCTATGTTGGGACTGTTATTGGTACTGTATTTTTTTTTTCTTTAAAATCTTAATCTACATGTAAGACCTGCACCATTACATTTTTAATTTGACGCGTACCCAGTTAAGTCTGACTAACATGTCGAGGATTTTCTCGCTACACCAAAAGCACGGTGGTTCGCTGCATGTTGTGTACCTGATGTGATTTATGCCTCAGCCGGAACACGTAATTTCATTGCAGAAGCTCATAGGTTGTTGACGGCACTTGGCACAGCGGTATTCTAGTCCGTCGGTAACCCGTGCCTCTTCAGGCCAGCCTATGCAGGCATAATGAAACAACTTAGCGCAGTATGCCCATTCTATTGTCAGTGTGCTGCTGCCGGTACAGTCGGCCTGGCTACAGTGTGTGTTGGGCTCACTGTCGTGGTACTCGTCGACAACAGCATTAACTTCTGAGTCTAACATTTTCGTGTTTAAGAGCACCATGGGATGTTTGTGAACTACCTGAAGTCCGCTTAATTGCTCGGTTGCAACCCTTAGCCCTCAGGGTACGGTTGGTCTAGTTCGTGCCATCCACTGTGCACAGCTACTTGTCTGATGCCCCATGTTGGGCGCCAGAAAATCTCTTGACGCATGCCTAGTTAAGCCTGACTGACAAGTATGTCAGAGATTTTCCGCTAGACCAAAAGCGGGGTGGTTTACTCTGGTTCTACGGTACGAGGCAAGGGGTGTTGGCTATTGCTTACTTATACCACAGTTTTGGGTGTTGCGGTTAATGAGGGTTTCAGCCAAAAGCGGCGAGCCCCAGTCGTAGGGTTCACGGCTCCATAAGTTTGGGTTTGCCCAAATGTATCTTGTCTCTGTTCGGTTTAGCAACCCTCACACCACCGGGTGGCACGATGGGTGAATGTGAATGCAAGGTGACAAGAAGATTACTGTTACCGAAGCAGGCGCAACTGCTTGGTGTCTAAGTTGGGCGGCAAGGTCCCGTCCCGCCTGCCTGTCCTGCGTAGGATGGGGTAATACTATCCATGGTTTGATAGCAGTGTGAGCCAGGTATTGCTCTCCACGCCTCTTGCCATTCCTTAGCTTTGTAAGGCATAGGGCACACCCGTCTGACAACCTACTCAGTGCATTAGACAGGAACGGTAATTACAGTGTAACCCAATAGTGATTAGCCGGAATAAGTTTGAGAGGAGTCCCCACTGATCCCCCAAGCATGTGGGCTAATCAGGGACGTGGAGCCTTGTGGGCCACCAAGGTCTACTGGTTGTGAGTTCGCACTGGGTTGGGCAGCAAACCCCAGGCTAAGGTCACTCCAGCATTAAATTAGTGCTCAGAGTGAGAGATAACCTGAGTCTACAGCCACTCCCTGCACGAAGGTGTTTGTAGTGGTTGGGGCGTTGCTGTTTCTCCCCACCAGCACTGACTTAGTGCTTAGGGAATGGGAAGAAACAGGTAGCCGTTTAATGTGGATGTCAATACTCTGGGTTCCTGTTGGCGGTGCACGTCATACTCTGTCCCTAACTGTCAATGCAGACAAGTACCCTGTAAATGAAAAGCAGAAAGGTAGTGAACAATGGGTGTTTATTGGAGACTCAATAAACATGTGACCTGTGCTACCTATCAGACCGCGGAGCGATGAAGGTAACTGCAGTTCCAGGTGTAGGCAACCTGGCTCTATGGAAAAATGGGAGTAGCTGGTTCTAGATGAATGCAAAATTATTTAAAGTTACACTGAGCTAAGAAAAAGGTGTCTGGAAGAGACAAAGTGAAGTTAAATATGTGTGTACGTGTTTGATGGATATTGACACGTGGTGAGTAGCTGCTGGGGGCGTAATCAAAGCTTACAAATTTCCCGAAGGCCCCAGCACTGAATTAGTGCTTTGGGATGTCACGAGAGAGTTTGCGAAAGAATGACTGCCCGAGCCTGGCAGCATCCGGACTTATATAGGCGAAGTTTGTAGGCTACCAGCGCGGGCTGCGGGGAAGACGAATCTCCTGCCCTGGTTGGCGTGGGAGTCAAAAAACTCGGGTCAGCATTTCTGCTTCATGACTCTTTGGCAGTGCTCGGCCTTGCCTGGTGGCGGATGGCTTGTAGGTTCTCAGAGCGGGGAAGCGAGGTGGAGGGGGGGGGGGGGGGTCCCTGTTGGACTGCGTAACCTTCAGGTGGAGAGATTCCGCTCATAAATTCCTGTTGCCTGGTAGAGTAGGCGGCCGAGAATTCTTGTGTAAACTTCTCTCCTGCAGTGGTGGAATTAGGAACATTTAGTCGTAATCGTTGCTAATTAGTACATTGAGTGGCACGCGTCAAATTCGTTTATGAGAAAACATGAGTAAATACATTAATTTTATTTAGCTAATATAATGACAGATGAACACATCTAGAACAGAATAAAACTTTTTCATGCAGGACTAAATTTTACGTAAAAAAAATTTGTTTATAAATCAATATTTTCAAGGCTTTGCAGAACACAACTTCTAGCTGATACACAACCTAATTTTTCCCAAAAAATATTGGGGAATCTTAATTTCTATCCAATCATAAAAGACAATGTAATCCACAAACATTTTCCACAGTCTGAGATGCAGCACAAACATGAAAAAAATATCAAAACACCATGGAGGAAGAGGAAGGGGAAAAAAAAAAATAGAATAAAACTACTTAGCATAACAACTAGAGCATGTCGTGCACTCACCTGTGCCGAGCTTAAGGAACTCTTTCATGGACTCGTGGAAATGCTTATTATAAAAAAGATCAAAAGCATACAGAGTCTGAATTTGAGACACATTCTTAGATTTTTTCTTCAGATTCATCAGATATGTTCTGTAAAAATAAAAAACATGAAAATTTAACGTTCAAGTATTGTATCAGAGAACATCACTGTGAAAATTACTCAATGTTAATGTTTCCTTTTAAATTAACAGTGAAACTGTATGACAATGACACCAAAAATGAGCTAGATTTCTTGTTTCATGAAGTGTGATGATAGTTAATGTTAATTGCTGTTGTGTGCTTGCTCAGGTAAATCCCAATTACCTGGGAAATCCAAACATCTATGTCAGAAAAAAATTAAAACAGTAAATTGTGAACTTTGACCTGTAGAAATGATCTGTGTTCTTATAGTTTAAATACAGTGCTTACTTCTGTGAATATAAGTATAGTCCATTCCCCATTGGAAGCAACTTTCTCGGAGCCCTGCTAAACATCTACTTGAAGGCCCATTTCGTATCCTTCCGACAAATGTAAACAAACATTGCCATGTGACTGCCATGTATCATCTGTCAAAATCAATGTTTACATGCCATTGTGTGCATAGATGTGTTCGTATACTTTTGCTACACCTAAAAATAAACATTGAAACTGACTTCTACTTTTATACCTGTCAAATGTGTTGTTTACAGTTTACAGCTTTTCAAAGAATTCTGTCTTAGGTATATTTCAAAAACCATTTCGTATGAATATTCACAGTTTAGGCATATAACGTTATTTAGGTCAGCTTTAAGACATTTTAAAAATGCCTGAATTAACTATAGTTCTTACGGTTACATTACAGTAATATATTTATTTTCCACGACATAGCACATTACACGTTAATATTTTGCAGTGACTGTGCTAAACACTGTTACAACTGCGGGGTAATGAACTGTAGTATTTAACTTTTTGTTATTGATATGTGTTGGGTTATATCTTTAAAAGGACGGCCAGTTCAAATGACGAAGGAATAACCAGTCCAATGAAAAAGCGACATTTAAATCAAGTACGCAACTCGTGTCGCTCATTTTTTGTTATAGAAACTTAAAATATAGCGGTGAACAAGCACACAAATAAGCCTACCATAACTTTTATTCTGCTCATATTTATATGTATTGCTACTTACTGTGTATTAGGCTTATTGAAATTTATTGGGGCTGGGCTTGGTTATTTTGTTGATTGGTGGTAAATCACATTACCCGACTATGTTTCAAACACCCACCAGGGCAAAGGTACAACGTTGAGATAAATAAACAGGTGTGGATGTAAATAAATAACTTCGCCATAATAACAGTTCACATTTACAATGTATAAATAGTTAATATCAAATATTTGAACTCACGCACACACATAGGGCCAGCGTATTGACCCCAATGCACAAAGGCATGCCATTTCACATACGCAGTGATTAACGAAAAACACGTCACAGTATATTTATTGCTGCCGTGGAAACACAGATTTATCACAACATCGTAACTTGCCTAGGTAGGTTTAATAAGCACAACGTCTACAAACATGATGTGGTATTTGGAAGTATTTTTCGGAGTAAGTATAATTTACGCTTTGTTTGGCAAACCAGCAACACGCCATGTTATGACTTGCAACGTCCGCCAACTTCACTTTGTTTCTGCCCTGCCATTGTGTCTAAATATACTAAAATAAGTATTCAAACATTAAAATCTCTTTTCAGTTGTAAATTACAAATTCAAAAATCATTATTTTGCTGTAATAAGTATGAAATATGCTACAATTGAAAACATGTATAATTATTTTCATGTACTAGCAAAGTGAAACTTCCCATGCATGTGTGTGTGCGCGCGCACGCGTGCCAGAGAGAGAGAGAGAGAGAGAGAGAGAGAGAGAGCCAAGCCTCGCTCAGCAGACAGTTGCTTCAAAGTTGCTCTCGTTCGATAAAACAATACCGGAACAATACGACCTACTCACAATATTTTCTGCTGTTATTTTAAACTGTAAAAATGGGATATGTTGTCATCGGGGCTACCTAAATATTTAAATAGGCAACGTTTAATTTACAAATAGTATACTAAAACACCAGGTTAAACTAATATTTTAACTGTAAACTATTTCTTACTGCCAGGTTGCCAACACTTCACTGCTCTCGCTGTTGTTAATTCATATTTAAAAAGAAATAGATATTACAAGTTATAGAAGATATTATGGTAAAGTTGCATTTATTCAATAATACAGTACTCTAAAGTTAAACACAGTGTTATATATTTGTGGAATACATGTTATTGAAAAAACAGGTTGACATGTTATGCCTGGAGTGTTTTTCAAAGGTTGATTTTCATAAGTCGCTTCCAATCGGGAATGGACTATAGTTATATCACTGCTATATAATCAATTATTTTTAAAGGAATATGCGTGTATTTATGGTACATAAAAAATAATGCAAAAATCTTGAATTTTTAAAAGAAAATTAAGATAAAATAAAAAAAATTGTACAATCTAGTCCCACGTAATGGACAAGGGCCTGAGAAGTTGATGTTTAAAATCACCAGTAGCATTTTCTTGCACTAGGGACAGAACACTTAACCCAAACCACCTGCTTCGCAATTGGCGGCGATGGCACACAATACCTCCTGAATGTGATTCAGGCATGGTAATAATGATTGATTGAGTATGCTCAGTTACAAATATATATATCTCCATTTGGTATTATTTTTATATGCTGTCTATGGTTAACCAAACACTCTTGAAAGCCCTGCTTAGGATAAAATTTTCCATCCATTTTGTAACCATCCATTACCGACACATGTAAAATTCGCATTGCCACCAAGGCTGTTCCAATACCAATTTGTGATATTCCAATACCACCACCAATTCCAAATACTACAACTGAAACATTAACACAGTTTATACTGGATGAACCAGAAATACGCTGTCTTTAAAACAGTTACAAAATTAGAAATACACAATAAAGCAATATTTATAAGCGCACTTCATAATTTTTTTGTATGTAAATATGAAACTCAAGCAGAAGTTGTACATCACTAAACTATTCATTTACACTAAAGATATAAAATGACAGGAATTCAAGTACTCAACAGGCACACACACAAAGAAGAACAAAACATTTTTCACGCAATCTAAGTGACAAATGTGTCATCCTTTTTTGTGTGTCTGCCTGTCAACAAGTACTAGAATGTGAGTGCCAAATTCCTGTCTTTTATATATTTTTGGTAGTCGAACAGGATACTTGTAACCCTAACTCACATATGTTAACTTGTTTTACCTAAAGATTATCATCACCAAAATGCCATAGTACATTGTTATCAACCTACATTTATTATGAATATTCCACTTGGTGCTCTATTCTTTTAATACATCAATATAAAAAAATACGAAGATTGTAACACTTAGTTATAAAAGCTGTTACAGTACTTAGAATAGTGTGTATTACATACAGAATGTCTCTCATGTAACTTAATTCCATTCCAAAAAAAATGATTAAACTGAATTCATCAACTGAAGTTGGTAGTTGTGATGATTATAAAGATGAAAATGTCTCAGTTCCAAACATTGCATATTTTTGTTTACATGCTGCCTGGCTCTTTTTAATGCCATATGGGTGTACTCTCGCTTTGAAGAAAAGTACGCACCAATATTTTTAATACGAAAATTAAAATAAGGGAATTGTTCCAATACCTGCACAGATACAATGGAACACAGGAAAACAACATCGGCTGATATCCGATAATAAGAGATTGTATCAGAACAGCCCTAGTCATTATGGACCTAATCTCTTCATTCACACATCAATCAAGTGTAACTATAAAATTGTTCAACAAGTAAATGCAGAAGTTAACAATATTCTTACTCATGTGTAGAAAATGAACATAAATTCAATTTCCTAAATTCACATAAAAAATCTAAAAAATCACACAATACAGCATTAACTGATAGAGCAACATTTCCCACCCTGCTGCTTACTTTACTGGAACCATGCACAGTGTGTCCATTAAAACATATGCACTTCAGAGAGTTTTCTTTGAAGGTTACATATTTCTAAAGAGCTCAACTGACTGTGAGTCAGCTATATAGCTGACTCATGGCTAACTGAGTACTTTGGAAGTTGAGCTTTATCCTCCTGCCATATGTAAGAAATATCATTGTAACACACTAAACGACAATTATCTACACATTAATCCTATTTCACAGTAAAATTGTCAAGTGAACCACGAATATAGGCTGTTCGTGATAAAGTGAGTACTTTTTAAGGCCCTTTGAATGGGCGTTAACCACTAATAAATATATTTTATTGCAGCTCCAGACATTAACTATTGTTAGTAGTGAAATGTATACACTGTGTTTATTAGTCAGATGGCAATGTTTATATTAAAAAGTGACAGGAAGACAGAAATCTAATGAAAAGAAAAATTCAGCAGAGCCTTAAAAAGTGCTCAATTTAATGTGAACAGCATCTAGCTGAAGGTTAAGACATGTTGGAGGCACTGACTGTGAGTTTGAGGGCGAGCTGGAACTGCTTTTCCTCGAGCAGCGTGTGTATCTGGCGGCTGAGCGGCTGGGCGCGCAAGCACCACACCTGGCCAGTCGATGCCAGGTAGAGCAGCCCTTGCCGCGCGCAGTATGCCAGCCGCACCTTGTTCACTGCCAAGCACTGAATCATCAGATTCGGCTCTATGGTGCGCACCTCCACCCCTTCTGGCAAAACCCCCACCAGGTAAGGCTCATCGTATGCTGCAACCAACATCAACCCCCCATGTATACCACTAGAACAAACGTAATGTCGAAACACATTTCCTTTTGTCAGAGATGTTATATTGCTAGCGATATTTAAGGTAGGCAATTTGTTCAGTCAGAACTTTGGAGAGTAAATACTTGTGTACACAGTACAGTTAAAATTTTACATGTGTATGGAACAAGCATTAGTCTAGAACACCATCTTACTGTTCCGCTGACTATGCAATAAAAGGTGACTCATTACTCAGGAACTAAGACTAGAAAATGCCACATCCAGAATGTAAATTTGCATGAACTTCCATTTTCAAAAATTTGTAGTAAATTAGTACAGTTTGAAAGTAAAATGTGATAAGTGATTAACTTAGGTAAGAATGAGCCAATGCAGATTTTTACAGATACATGTACTGGTACGAACCGACATACCTTTGCCATTACATCAGATATCAGATACCAATATAAAGACAGTGTACAAAATATACAAGACAACTGAAATTAGCAAAGGCTGTTAATGTTCAAACCATAAATAAATGAATGAAACTTACCTTTCTTAACACAATTTTTTTTTCAGGACACATTTTAAGTACAATTAAAACTTATTTGTTAATTTACAAATCAAATGGAATAACTGTTTCATAAATAAGTGAAACAACTTTTTCATAATAAAGTTGACGTGCCACAAGCGCTTTCTGATACATACTTTAGCCTCAGCCTCTGGTACTCCTCCTTGTGTACCGTAGCGCAGAACGCAGCCACTCAATACGCCTATGTACCATTTATATTTACAAGCTGAGTGAACCCCTTGCCGTCTGAGAGGCGGACATCCAGGATAACACTGCACTCCAGTCTGTGGAATCACCCCCTCGCTTGCCTGACCCTGGCGGTACCGGACTCGCACGCTCGTCACGCATCAGGGGAGGTTTCCCCCCTCCATGCTTCTTGCTCTAGCCACCCCTAGCTCGCCATGTCTCTCGAGGGTATTTATTCCCTTGCACGCCCTCCAGACAGGGCAGTTTGCATCAGTTCTCTAGCTGCAGCTCTTGCTATCTTATCTTGCCACAGTTGCCATAATGATTGCTTTCAGCAGTGTCTATTTGGAACTTAGTATTTTTCTGCCACAACCACTTGAACTTGTGTTCTACGTGTCAGTAAGAAAATCTTGTCACAGGGTCTTCTCCTAAGTCACGAATGTTGGCCTACGTGCCTTGTCTGCACAGGGCATAGTTTGTACCGGGGTTGCTCTTGCCCGGAACTTTGGTTCACGTCTCGTTGCCACTCTGCGGTAAACAGCTTGGCAAACTTGATCCCTCATCCATCAGATGTTAGTGGGCACAGGTCAGAGATATATGTTTTATAAACTCCTTCGGACGGAATAAAACATATATCTACCAGTTACCTCTTTTTGGTCCGGTCATTCTGTTTCACGTTCCACCTTCCTTAGTCGGTTTTCCTTCTGTGTGCATATCCACTTAACTACTTCCAGGAGCACGCATGATCCCTGCAAAACAGATTCGAACCAAGTAACCACTGAAGGATGCCCCCCCTCCCCTCTTGTGACACTGTTTGGTGTCAAGTCTGGCTGGTAATACCACCATCTAGCACCACTGTGGGAAGGCGAGCGAGAACCTTTCTCTGAGGCTCCTGAAGCTTGAGGAGACAAACACATTAGATCACTATGACTTTCAGGCTACAAACTGGTCACACCACTTACTGACAGCCGTAAGGGCCTTGCATGGGGAACGCTGTGAATCCAGAAGGGCAGTTGAGGTCTGTAGTTGGCCACGCCACTCATTCAACTTCTCCCGAAGGGGATTATGGGACCCTCTCCCCAAGTCGTTATAGGCCCGAGTACCATCCATCATGAAGCACACCTTGCTGACGCTGATCGATCGATAGGACTCCCGCAGGGGTCAACCCCAAGGCACCAGCCCGAGGAAAAGTAGGTTCCTTCCTTGACGAACCACACCAGAACCTGTCCCCCCTCCAACCCCCCTGCTACATAACTTAAACCATACCTATGGTCATACCTACGCCTGAGGACACCCACTAAATCCTCTAATGATAGTAATTATTTACTCTTCTATTGTTTTATCCCCTGTAGGCCTATACAATTAATGTAACACCACTGATGATGCATAGCTGTGTGCTCACAACCTATTCCTAAATCCCCCAACACCGAGCTAGCCGGAAAAAGGCTGACAAGCTATTACGTGCCCAAGCTACGTGTTCTGGTGAGCACTAACCATACATTCAAGGTCACGTGATCTAGGCCTACCTGCTAAAATACACTTACCTATGTCAAGAGGGACATCACTCCATTTGACAGCATACTTCTGAGTAGGGTTGCCTTTTGTATCCATGAAAATGGACTGCATGTCCTTGCCAAGAGCAAAAGTTTCATCAGAGAGCTTGGTGATGCTGGGTTCCAGATGTTTGCCAGTAGGGAACAGGTCTTGCTGGGAACCCGACAGCTGCACACATGCAGTACCAACATGTTAACAAGAAAAAGAGCAAATAAATTGCATCTATAATGACAGACCTCAATAATTTGCGGATTCATTTTGGGACAAGCTAGAATTAAAAACACGTGTGTTTATATAACTTTAACCACTGGTTCACATGGTGTTTGACACCACCTGGAGAATGCTGGCACAATAGTCGCCTTCCACTGTGGCAGCAGACAGCCAATATGCAGTTGATATTGGCATATCTGTACTTACAACTGAGCAGTCTAGCCTACAGGTCATTGAATTCGCAAATTTTTAGGATCATTCATCCTTAAAAAAATTTACACATTGCTACAGAGAAGGACTAACCTTGAGTAGAGAATAATCGCCCTTGAAGCCAACGCACAGAGTCTCCTGACACCAGGCGATGGCGCGTGGAATGTCAGAAACTGTGAGATCTTCCCGCAACCCCAAGAACTTGTTATTTTTCCAGTAATAGAGTTGCAGTCGCCGTTTCACAACGACGCACATCCGCACCGTCACCGATGTTTCACCAGTGAGGGATTTCTGTTTCTTCAAAGGAAAAGTCCAAGCATGCAACTTACCATGCTGTATTATGCAAAACTGTTAGGAAATAAAGTGAAGGTGACAAATAGGCCTCTAGGCTACTAATAATGTATAAACGGACAGAAGCACAAGTACTAACAGTCTACTACTTCTGAACAGGCTCACACACAAAGAAGAACTGCACTTTTTTTTTCACGCAGTTGTGCAGTCGCAATGTTTCGCTGGCTACGCCAACTTCATCGGGCAGTGAGTTTGAGGGCAATGCAATACGGTAGAAGGACGCTGTTGGTAGTAAACCTAGCAGCCAGGTGGCAAACTAGGATGCAATGGAAAACTGAAATTTTGCCGGGTAACTGTGATTATTTTACATTGAGGCCCAGAGACTGACTGGATTTGTTGCAAATTGGTGAGCTAATTCCCAGTGTCTGGGTTATGATCTATTGCTTGAAGGTGGTAGGGCTCTCAAAACTCTGTTACTAAAGCAGGAGTTGAAATCTTTGTTGAGTGAAGCTGCATGTGCTGCAAATGGTTTATTTTTTAGGTTGTGGATGTGAAAAACTGCAGCTTGTTTACTGTCTGCTCTGAGGCCATTAATTCTCTGCCCGAGTGTGTTGATGGTGAGGCTGATGTATTCTGCATTAGTTGGTTCGCACTGTGGTTGATATACTGAAATTTCTGTGGCCCAGTTATAGTTTCCTTGGATGGGTTATGTACGACTAGTAAGTCAGCTACTGAGAAAAAGTTGAGGGTTGGTGGATAGCACACGAGCTACAACGTCAGCTATCACATAACTTCAAGAGATGAACAACAAGTCCATAAATGCAAATCACATGTACTGAACTTGTACAACCATAACCTCACTGCTGTCAAAAACAATATGGGTACTACTACATATAGCTCTCCCCTTTTCACCCGTAACTGTAAAATATTCCCTAACCTTCATACATAACTTTCACTCTAGCACTTTTTCGACAACCTCTTCATGCCAAGCCACAACAGCAACCCCATTAATCCAGCCTTGACCGAGTTTGAATTCCCATCTACTTGGGACCCTCCCCCACTAACACCTTCAACATCCCCTTGAGCAGTTCATCACATCCATCCTAGTCAACATTACAGACCCTGATTTTGGCACCTCACTTCCTAATGATAACAAAACCTCTTTAGGAAGAAAAGCAGTCAAGAGATCTTCACAACAACCCACAGACCACATGACAATGGCACAACAACAATAATTCTCAACCAAACTGACTACATTACGTTATTAACATAGAAAGTAATTACATTTTATTAATTTGTAATTATAATTGATATAAGTGATATCATTTAGACTGCAAAGACTTTAAATCAAGCCCAAGCTAATTTATACTTCAAGTTTCTCATCATCATTTTTTTAAAGTAAGATTAATGAATTTTTAAGCTTTTCCAATTAAATATTACTGTACTGTCATCTTAAAACGTATGAATACTTATCTGTTAGTTGCAAAAATATGTTAAATGTTAAATATAGCAAACTGTTATAGCTGATAAGCCTTCTGAAGTGAGTGTAATTTCAGCATATTTCATTATCCTTGTACATTTTATTGTTGCTGACGAACATTTTGGTATGGCTTTGACAATTTTGAATGACTTTCGGTTATCCTTCCATCGCAGCACAACAATAAGTTTTAGGGTTCCGAGAATTGAGTTTGCGAAATGCTCCGCCATCGTAAATTTTATATTAGCAATGCCGAAAGAAATGTTAATTAGGTTTGTGAAAGCATTGGGCATGTATGGTAAAGGCCCATAAATGCAAAATAATGTAGATAGTGTTTCTATGGCAACCTTCAGTGACAATGGCAGCAGCATGACGAAGGGACGACATCCATCTCTGTGGTTTGACTTGACATGCAAGACGTATATCAGCCTAAATCTCATAATTTTTAACATGTGAACTTGTGATTCAAATATATTTTTGGAGATTCTTACACATTTGGACAAAAATTGACAATATTCCTATCATAACTGCTATCCAGTGGAAACTAAGATAACATAATGCCTTTGTTAGCCAAATTTTAAATTATAAATTTTGATTCAGTCTTGCCATCATGGACTAAAGCATATTTAATCCTTGTTTTTACGATGCCCAGCCTAAATCAGTTTATTCGACGGAGAGAATTTTCCCTAGTAATTATGTGCTTTACGAGGTGGATAACTTAATTAAGGGCAGCATCGGTTTTTTTCACACTAATAATATTTCCTTGTGCTTTTGTAATAAATGTTTTTAAATGTTTATGTTTTCACCATTTTATGTGTTTTAATGAAGTTTATGTTTCTTGGTGATATACTCATAGTATTTAACGCTACATAGGTCTATCACGTTACTACAGAGTGTATTCAGAGACAGAGAATACACAACATTCTAGAAGCCAAGAACCAACTCAAGGACCCATCTGCCTACAAAGTCTACAAGAAGACCCAATCACCCGATTCTATGACAAGATTAACTGATTCGTTGTGTCCCAGGCCCCCTTCAAGACCTACCTGAGGCTTAAAACTGCTCATCCCAGAAAAACTCACCACACCAGTTCTATACCTGCTTCCAAAATGACATGAGAAACAATGGCCACCCCCAGGACGTCCCATTGTATCAGGAACTGGCAGCCAGACAGAGAGAATGTCAGCACCTGTAGATACCCATCTTCAACTTTGGGTACAGCAGTTTCCATCCTATGTCAAAGACACTAGCCACTTTCTTGAACAATTGACAAAGCTGGGCACAATCGCCCAAGATGCATATGTGGTCACCATATGTTACATCTATATAATGTCATCCTTCACTCATCTGGACTGTTGGCCATAGAATATTACCTGAAGCGAAGATCCCCACACAGCAAAATTACAGCATTCCTTGGTGAATTTGCCAGATTAAACATCAGCCAAGATTCCAAGATACATCACTACCTTCAGGTCAAAGGTGCAGCAATGAGTAAACGTATGGCCCCATCTTATGACAATGTGTTTATGGGCAGGTCAGAAGAAAATTTCCTCAGTTACCAACTAACCCAACCACACTGCTGGATGCGTTTCATCGACAACATCTTCATGATATGGACTTCCACTGAAGACAGCCTAATTCACTTTCTAAACAATTTAAAAACACACAGTTCACTCAAATTCACTTGGTCATACCATATTCCTGGACATTAAACCCTCTCTCCACAATGGCACAATTCAAACTGCTGTACACACAAAACACACCAACAACCTCCAGTATTTACATTTTGACAGCTATCACCCATATCATGCCAAAAAATCCCTACCTTACAGTCTTGCCACAAGAGTTAAACGTATCTGCTCCACCAACCGTGATCTCAACATACAGTGTGAACAAATAGCCAGAGTATTCATTGAGAGGGGTACCCCAGGCACCTCGTCCACAAACAGATTTAGCAAACTATCTCTAATATCGGAACACAAACCAAGATCAACCACGCTGATATTCCCCTGGTGGTCCCATATCATGAAGGCCTAAGTAAACTCAGAAGCATTCTCCACTCCGGATACAAAATTCTGGCTTCTTCACCGCAAACATAAGACCTGCTCTCCAAACCACCCAGATTACTTTTCCACACCACTTAACCTCCGCAACAAACTGGTTCATCCAAAGCTGCAGCCCACCACAAATGCTAACCAAACTATCACCCCCAGAGGACCCTACCCCTGCAAAAGCCCACTTGTGGCTCCTGTGCCATCCACCAACCCTCAACTTCTTTCAATAGCACTCACTAGCAGTAAATACCCCATCCACAGCAACTATAAACTATAACTGTGCCACAAAAATTTTTATTTATCAGCTACAGTGCAAAGATTGTTATGCAGAATACATCAGTTTCACCATCAACACGCTTAGGCAGAGAATGAATGGCCACAGAGCAGACACTAAACAAGCTATCACTTGTCACATCCACTACCTACAAGGTAAACCAGTTTCACCAAACGCAGCATCACGACAACAATTTCGATTCCTGGTAGAGTACCAGAATTGTGCGAGCCCTACCGCCTTCAACTGATAGCTCAGAACTCAAGATGCTGGAAATTAGCTAAAAAATTTATAGCAAAATCTCGGCAGCCTCCGGACCTAAATATAAAATAATCACAGCTATACCAGCAACATTCCAATTTTCCAGCAGCACACTAGTTTGCCACCTGGCTGCTAGGTTCACTACCAACGCCCTTCCATTGTACTGCAGTGCCCTACATCTCACTGCCTGATGACGTTGGCCTAGCCAGGGAAATGTCGCTACTGTACAACTGCGTGAAAAAAAAATGTTGTCCTTAGTATGTGTGTCTGCTGTCAAATACTAGACTCAGTGTTCTTGTGCTTCTGTTCAATTAAATATTATTTTTGGCAAATAAAATATAAATAATTTTTTATAAAAAAATTATTTTCACATGATGCAGGAAATGTAAGAAAACTGACTTTGTGAAACCATTTTACATTCCCTTGATGAAGCAACATTCCTTATCTACAAAATAGTGCCCTTTGACTTACAGTTACAATAGTGGTCGCAGCTACAGCTAATATTTATCTTACCTTGATATCGAGCGTAAACAGTGTGGCACCTCTCGTCTCCTGTACAACAGTGACAGTGGGGAAATTGATGACAGAAATGTCATGAACACATACGACATTGTCTGAAACAAATGTAACACATCACTCTGTGGTACACAAGTTTTGTGCAATTCACAAATATCCTTCCTCGAAAAACAAATGAAAATTAACCAAACGTCTCGATTTTATTATTAAAAATGGCATCATTACAAAGTGTTGTCATTTACATGACAGAATTCAAAACATGTCTGCAACACTGACATCCCCTTGCATTATGCATGCAGTTATTACATTTGCATACAATTATTACTGCCCAGAATGCTTGTCATTTCGTAGGGAAAAAATGAGTGAATGGGCATAGAGTAGGCACGTGCAAGGTAAGGTGAACTGGTGAGAAGGAAGGGGGAGATACAAACTGCACAATTTGATCACTTTTACGAGATTAAGAATATAAAGTACGAAGATATTTTAACATTTCACCACAAATAGTTCTACACTACATTAAACAAATTTTTAATTTAGTGATTGTTTCGGAACATGCAAATGGTCTGTCTAGTTAAAATACAAAACTAGCAGGATTCTTATTCATTTTCCTGATTATGCAATGCAATGAGAGATGGAGTCACACCCTCTGCAGCCAAACCTCCCATGCATGCCTATGTGGATGGGTGTAGGTTGAGTGTGTGGGTTGGTGGACGATTGGGTGTGTGATTAGGTAGATGGATTCATGAGTGAGTGGTAGTAGAAGAGTGTGGGTGTGAAGATAAGGAGTGTGGGGGAAGTGGGTGGATGAACGAGTGGGTGGAGGTGTGAGATGTGTGCCGTGCATAACAACAGCAAGCTTCAGCACTGATGCGGGTGATGCTTGATGAAGATGGACACTCAACAGACTGCAACAGAGGAGGAAATGGGGATTGCGCACGGAAATCCACCAGCCATGTCTGTCACATTTCCCAGTGTAAAAATCCAGGCCTGACACTGCTTGGAACTGAACCTGATTCAACACAGTGCAAAGCAAGTGTTCTGTTCACTACACTAATCTTGCTCACTTTTGTGGTGAAAGTTAACCAATGTAAGGTAGAACTGTTGAAAAACTAAGATTCTGAACTTGGCATTACTAGTCGCCATGCTTCCCAAGTGACAAGATCAGTACATCTTCTGTTGGGACACTTAAAGAATAACTTACTGAATACACATCTCTGAAGGGTGATGTAGAACAAGGCCACACAATGATGCAACAGCACAACACAATTGTGGGGAGGAAGATCCCCAAGAAAACCCACTAGCCAAAAGCAATACAACAAAACCTCTTTGACACAAACCTCAAGGGACCAAAATTTTCGGAGTTTGTAACAATGGGTAAGTATTAAGGTGGCCACCTGGGTAGGCCGCCAAACAGTGGCAGAGCTCCAGCAGAAAACATTTTACTAAAAAACAAAATTCCCCAACGTGTCTGAGTGAAGTCTACTTACGAATAGCAATTAAGAAACATTACACATTTGTATACGTGTTTCAGTTACTCCACTTCTTCTACAGCATGTTTTTGTGATAGTAAAACTGGCTCATACTGGTGTTTCAACTGTCATTTTTAGGTATGAACATTCCAGTACAAAACATTAAAAAATTAATAGGGACATGCATACAACTTTCATTTTTAGTATTACATCATAAAATGGTACAGTCTAAGCTGAAAGTCTCGTAGAGGCACGTTATCAATGGCAAGACTGCACACCAATTCAGTGCTTTGCGCATTGAGGCTATGAGAGAGTTAATGAGCATGTCTCGGTCGCACCTAGCACTCCCATGCTATGCAAAATTCCTTTAATCAGGCGGCCACCTTAACAGGTGTTTCTGATAATTATATAAAATTTCAAAATACAATAGACCTCTCAAGGTTTTTAGTAATACAGATGTTACTGAGGGATGGTCTTAATAGAAGGTTTGATTTTGACCCACCTGAGCCCTATACATCAAAATGGGGTGGGTATCTATTTTAGATATACACTGCTTGGAGTACAGTGTTTGAAGAGAAAAACAATGTGTAGTGACTTACTATTCAACAGATTTCCCTTAATTAAAAAATATTTTTACACATTTTTCACAGTTACTCTAAACTGGGTCTTTAAAGAGAGAGGGTCTTAATAACAGGGGTTGCAACATTGAAGTTCTACTGTAGTAAAATGCCAGCTCTGTGATTCCGCATATTGGAAAATAGATCCTATCACCAGTATGATGTCTTTTTACCACTGTTCTTGACATTACGTTGTAATACCAATTAAAAATAATTTTATTAAGTATACAAATTAAAATTAAATTCCCTATATCATTCCAAGGGGAAAAATAAGTACACCTTTGAATTAAATAAGTTCTTATTAATGAGGTTTCCCTGTATTTGCGAAGTTTCTCCACATGTAAAAATCAAGCTTTGGCCCCACCAGGAATAAAAAAGTTGAATGTGGTTTCTTCCCCACTTTTGAAGAAAAAAAATTGATAACTGCAATCATATTGACCATGTTAAACATATAATTAAAAACGTAAAATGTAAATTACTTAAAAAAAAAACTGATGAGGATTAATTTCCCTACGAGATTTTGCTTCAAACATTGCATTAGAGTTTTAAAAAAAAGTGATAAATTTGACTTGAAACACATTCTCATTGTTATAATAACAAAATGCAACTGGCACACGGCAGTAATTTTTGGCAGTGGTAATCACTTACTTCAATAGAAAATAAGGTAAGCATCACAGTTTTGCAAAAGCACCACGTTCATTCAGGCCCATGCCTAGTGGGTGGTGGGGAGGGGGCCCTCTACCCCCTCTAGAAATCGCTGAAAGGATGCAGGAATTGTGTACAAGGAGTGAAAAGGTCAGAGAGAATACACGGAAAACTAATATAAATATAAGATAAGTGGTAACTCTACTTTTAAATATATAAACACATTGTTGAAGTAGTGTTTACTGAATAATGTTGAGTGTATAATAATTAAAAATTATATTTTTTTTAAAAGGAGGGGGATTTTATATTTTTTACTGCTTCCATAATTGTTAAGCTGTGCAAGGATTTGCATTCAGCCACTCGTGGTATTTACAGAGTATGAAAATAATCGTAATTTGACTTATGAAGATGGAAAAAACCTGTAATTACAACAAAAGAATAACTTTTACATTACTATGATATAAAAACACAGGATTGCTGGAATAACTCCATCATGTGTATCTTCCTTCACTGCTGCACTGATCCAGAAATGTTATTACTCCACAGATGAATACCTTAACACATACTCCATCATCTGGTTAATGTATATTCAAAAGGAATTAAATATATAAACACATAACATTATTTTAAGTTTTTGTTTCCTCTCTTTCTCTCTCTAGTTCATATCCTTCTTAATTGTTTCTTAGACAACAATAGTGTTAAGATGTTCATATCATTAATAATGATACTTTGTACATGTCTTCTATCTAAAAAATGTCATTTTTTAAATTTATCATAGGCTACATATAAATTTTACTATCTGCTTCACGTATGTTACTGATCTCAATATGTAAACATTAATCTTTAATGATATATCCTATACCGTATGTATTGGCTGCTCACAGTAAAGTGAGCACTTTTGAAGCCTTAGTTACTTTTTCCTTTCAGGCATTTTTCATCTTTCAACCACCTTTTTAAATAAATATTGCTATGTAAGTAATAACACAGTGTGTATATTCCACAAGACTCAGACGTTAATGACTAAGGCCACAATACAATATATTTACTGAATGCTATTCTAAATGAGAGGACTTTCACTTTAGCATGAATTGCCTATATGGTCTATTTGTTAAATAAAACAATCAAATAAAAATAACTGAGAACTGTACATGACATTGATGCATTAAGGGAGTGAATGTGATGAGACGTGCGTCTCCCCTGCAGACGGCTGTGGCCACAACGAGACAGTACCTGTGAGGCTAACCAGCAGCTGGTAGTCAGGAATAACATCGAGCTGCTGTATAGGCTTCTTGCTGAACGTCTTGTTGTAGCGGAGCAGCTGCACATCATGTTTCTGATCTCCATACTGATAGGCCACTCTGTACATCAGCAGGTGGCCTTGGCGAGTACCAATCAACACGTTGTCGTCTGAAACATGTACACAGCATACCCAAATATTCTTTCTGAACTTATTATTTGAAACTTAAATATATAAAATTGTGGAAGAAAAGAAAAGGGGGGGAAAAAAAAGGGGGGGGGGGGCAGGTTTGTGAAACTACTTTTGATTTACAAGTGTAACCATTCCAATATTACTCCAATGAAACAGTATACTTCACTTGCCTCCCAAGTTAGTAGTTATTATAGTAAAGTTTTGTATAAAGACAGGTACAAGCACACAGAAAGAAGACGGGAGGAAATATAGGGGAAATATTACAGAAAGAAAGAGAGGGAAGAAAAAGGAGAGAAGGTATAAAAGGAGGTTACAGAGCAAGGAAGGGGAGAAGAGAGGTAATGGAAAGTAGGGGGGGAGAAGGGTGAGGGGAGAGATGGTAGATGGAGGAAGAGGTGAACAGGAGTTGTGGAGGGGTAGGAGGAGAGAAGAAGAGGAACAGAAGGAAAGGGAGTATAGACACACACACATTCTCTCTCTCTCTCTCTCTCTCTCTCTCTCTCTCTCTCTCTCTCTCTCTCTCTTTCTCTCTTTTCATGTCCTCACACACCAATTTGAAAATCAACTATCTTAGTAAACATAACAATAGGAATGGTAAAGGCTGTTCACGATAAAGTGAGCACTTTTGAAATCAACCTTAGAAAAGTCACTGCCCCTATCTGCATATCTCTTAATGGCCATGATGAGTGACATGTGTCCATTAAAGTTGGTAACGATGGAGGGGAAAGTAGTTCCATATATTGTCGAACAAAAAGTGTTAGGTAACCATTTGTGATAACTTAAATAAATTATTTATCTCACTTTTTGTATTTTTTAATGCATCGAAGTTTAAAAATGAGCAAATTTGTACAATATTTACTTTTGTAATAATTTCACAGTTTCACTTGTCTGACACATGAATAAAGTAATGAGGTCCCTGGCAATGTTAATTTTACATAAGGCAGAAGAATACAAGACGTGCATACAAGTAGATCTGAAGCAGGGCTTTGAAAATTGCTCATTTTACCGTGAACAGCCTATATAAAGCAGCAAATTGAAGAGGATGGCAACTGTGCAATGATTGCATAAAGCCATGAAATAGTCATATAATTTTCTATGTATTACACGTGAAATTATTTTTCCAAAACATGTGGCCACAATAAAATGAGCAAAAGAGTTTTGGTTATTTTATAAGTTTAGAATCTCTCAACACATAAATTAATTGTTACTGTGACAGAGGAAACAGTAGCTCGACAGGGTCTATAGTGTGTCACCCCCTAAGTAAACTGTAGCAAAGTTATTAAATTTTTGGCTATTCTTACATTTACTGCATGTAAATGGGTGATTGTAGGTAGACACATTACGCATGGTAAGTCCCCCACCATTTTGGATTTAAAACAAATTTTGCCGTAAGTTACATTTAAGAATGTATTGATGCAGTCGGGTGAGACGCGAGATGAACGATGACACAATAACTTACTGATGATATGGGCACCAACGGTGCTTCCCAATCACCGCACTGTTGAGACTCAGGGTTCTAAGGGATGCTGTGGGTTCTGTGTGTCCGTCTCACCCGAGCGTACTTACGAGACTCTTTGCAATACTAAAATATTACTAAACATTTAACACTTGAAAAACATATGTGGCTAGGACACTGTCAATACAAATAAAAGAGTGGAACACTGTGATAGTTGCTTTTATTTATACAGTTCGTACAAATAACGTGCCAAGCAATTTAATGATGAAACTCGGTCATGTCTAACTAACTCCATTTGGGTGCTCCCCAGCCCAAAATTACTCTAGTGCACGACTATATGAATGACTTCACCGTGGTACTTGAAAACACAATCTTCACAAGGGAAGGGAATCGACAGCTGCTAGGGTGAAATTATGATTTTTCCCTGAAAATAGGACACGGAGAATTACAAAATGAATCAACAGATGACACATAAACACGTGTGATTATTTGGCATCACTAGCGCAGACTTGTCGGGACTTGCCCTCCAGCACGTGGTTAGTGTGGTGACGGCCTATACACATAGCCGGCTAGGAAGGAAATAATGTCACCGTACACAAATTACAAAAATATCAATGAAACACAATGGTGCACGATATGAGTAGTCACAATAAACACACACATGCGTGAAAGCAAGTTTAGATGGCGCAGATGCCGCTGGATAAAGTTTGTAGCGGACCACGTGATGCAGGTGAAATTGCAATATTTCTTTGTAGAGACTGCAAATTAAATTCAGATAAATTATTATTTCTGCTGGGAAAATTACTCCCTTAACGACTAAAGCATTTACAGGCTTGTATGCCTGATGGCAGAAAAAGCAAACATGAAAGTGACAGTGTGGGCATACACAAAAAGCATCAATTTACATGAAAATTACACAGAACCCTGAATAAAATTATGGCACACACAATTTTATACAAATAAACCCTTAAAACTCATTGATGGCACAGATACGTACTTGGAGATATCTGACCGCGGGGTCATATGTGATGTGGCCGTAAAATGATCAAACATGAAAAATACCCTTAAATACAAACATGAAAAATACCCTTAAATACAAACATGAAATTAAAGCCCTTAAAATTGCACGCAGCAATAATACAGAAATTACAATGAACACCTTCAGCAGTAACAGATGGTGCCTGATTCAAGTTTCACAGGTTGCGTGACCTCCCGACATCTTTCTCCTCCTCCTCTCGATTAAGAGAACATTAAGGCAGTTAGCTACTGATGAAGCTCAAAACTTTCCGCAGGCAGCTCAGGTACTCTTGTGAGATGTGTTTGTTGACATAGTTACGGGGGCTGACTCGTTGGAAGAAGCAATCAAATTGAAATCTGAACTTGCGTCACTGCTTCAACGAGGAGGGTATGAGCTTTGTAAGTGATCCTCCAGCAACACCACTCTACTTGAGGATGTGCTTACATCACAGCGAGAAGTTTTGAAGATCCATGATTAAGAGACAAGTTCAGCTATCAAAGTGCTGGGTGTACACTGGTGTCCAGAGACTGATGATTTCACATACCACGTCAATGTACCCCAATTGTCAATAACCAAACGGGGTATCTTGTCAACTATTGCCCCCCTTTACGACCCATGTGGGTAGGTAGCCCCAGTTGTGTGGGGATCCTGTTGCAGACACTGTGGACGATGGGGTTAGAGTGGGATCAACCTGTTCCTATAGATATTGCTCTGCAGTGGTTACATTTCAAGAAGACACTGGGTGCAATGGAAAAGTTGAGAATCCCACTACACATTGAGTAGACTAGTGCCTGCAGTATTGAAATTCATGGGTTCTGCAATGCTTCTGAGAAGGCGTATGCTGCTGTGATTTATGCTCGCATTGTCAACAACATTGGAGTTGTTTCAACTTGCCTGATCACAGCAAAATCAAAGGTTGCGCCACTGAAGACACTATCAAAGGCTATTCCGAGGCTTGAGTTGTCAGGTGCCTTGCTTCTCTCAAGATTGTGGCAATGGGTGAGCAAAATTTTCAGCGAAAGGGCTAAATCCTTCAGTGAAATTCAGCAAATTGTGCCACCTAGGTCATGGCGTTACGTCCCGTCAAGCTGTAACTCAGTAGACCTCGCATCGCGCGCTGTGTTTCCTGATGAGCTGGTGAACAGTCCTGTGTGGTTCCAGGGAGTTGAATTGTTGACGGATTCTGAAGACACATGGCCGGTGAATAAGTTCAAGATGCCCAATCTGAACGATATGCCTGAACGTAAACCTCAGAAAGCACAAGCTCTAGCAGTCCAAGAAAGTGATGTACCCTGTGGACATTGTCAGAAGGCTTTTCATCACTCTCAAGACTCAAGAGGGTAACAGCATGGATGCTTAGAGCTTGAACTGCATTTATGAAACAACCTCACAGTGTATCTACGTGGTTGAGTGCTGAAGAATTAAAGGCAACATTGATGTTTTAGGTTCAAGTGGTGCAACACGACCTGCTTTCAGAGGACTTAAAGTTGCTCCATAATAAAGGTGTTCCAGAAAGCCAAGGAAATTGCATCTTTTCCTTGATCCTCTGGGTGTCCAGCGAAAACCTCCACCCCTCTTATGGGCGATCTCCCTGCTGTAAGATTCTCACAAGTGCATCCCTTTTTGAAAGTTGGTGTCGATTTTGCAGGGCCATTCGCAACAAAGCAGACAAAGGCACGGAAGGCTCCAGTGGACAAAAGTTACCTCTGCATGTTGACGAAGCCTGTCCATCTGGAACTTGTATCATCACTGTGTACTGAAGCATCCTTGGCTGCCCTTAAGCGATTCATGTTGGTGAGGCGAACCCCGTCAGACATACTGTCAGACCAAGGCATCAACTTCATTGGGGCAAGTAGACATTTGAAGGAGGTTCATAGAGCACTCTTCACTGAACCCTCATGGCAGAGTTTGCAGAACCACTTATATGAGCTCAACATTGTTTGGCATTTCGACCCGCCAGTTGCACCTCATTTTGGTGGCCTGTGGGAGGCAGCTGTGAAATCGGCCAAACTCCACATGAAGCGGGTCATCAGAGAGCAAATACTTACTTTTGAAGAGATCATGACCCTTTTTGCTGAAATCTCTGCGGTGCTGAACTCCAGACCTTTGCGTCCTCTGTCATCAGACCCATCAGAATTTGATGTCCTTACTACAGGACATTTTCTAGTGGATGCACCCCTCGTCGGGTTGCCTGAGCAAGACTTGAGCCATGTTGTAGACAATCGTCTGGGTCGTTGGCAGCTGGTGACCAAGCTGAATCAGAGCATTTGGAAATGTTGGAGTTTGAAATATCTCCATACTTTGCATCAAAGAACTAAGTGGAGTGATGCAGTACCTGAAACCAGACGCTTTGGTGCTAGTGAAAGATAGTAATCTACCCCCGTTGAGGTGAAAGATGGCCAGAATTGTGAAGCTTCATCCGGGTAAAGATGGTGTGGTAAGAGTGGTGACTGTGAGCACTCTGAATGGTGAACTCTTGTAAGACCAGTTACAAATATCTACTTTACCTACTGACGAGGGCAATTTAGTTGTTGGCAAAGTTTATTGTTTTGTTGATTACCCTTTTTGTTGTGTTTGTGACATAGTTCCTTGTTGTTGTTGAGAATTTGTGTTATTCACATTTACTTTTGCTATTATAAAGTTGTTGTTTCTTGCCTGGTGTCTAAATGTGTTAATTATTGTAGTGGGGACCTCAGTTGTAAAATGTACCATTTTCCGGTGGCCGATATGTTTAGGGGATTTTATGCCTAGTAGGTTGCTGGTGGCTGTAACTGTATTGTTCTCTGTTTTTTTTATTTTGTAAGGTTGGTGGTGGTGTTGTAACAAGATGGCACATGTGCAATCAAGATCGTGTTTGTGATGATTTTCAATCTGGCGTTTTTCGTGTTACTTTGTGCAATTCATCAAACATTATAAACATAAACACTAGTAATTTCACACAATTATTAAATTTAATACTTCAAACATGAATTGCAATAAAACACACGTTTCAGCACCCCTAAATCACAAACCTCCGACAGGACACAAATCAAACCGTAACTAACGTCCGGAAATTTCACACACTCCACCTGACATCAACCAACAAAAGTAACATGGCATTATACATCGCCTCTTATAAACACAGTCTCTGAACAGGGCTCTGTATCATCTACGAAATGTATATTTACTCTACTAGTGATACATTTTATCCTCTCATGAATATAGACCAGGTAAGCTTTGAGTAATTCACTAGAATTACATAATGTCTAACACTGCTCCATAGAGGCTGTTCACGGTAAAGTGAGCACTTTTGAGGCCCTAAATACTTTTTACTTTCAGACATTTTTTATCCTTTAACAACCTTTTTAAATAAATATTGCATTGCAAGTATTAAACACAGCGTGTATATTATTCCACTGCACTCGAAAGTTAACATTTAAGACTAAACTAAAATATGTTTATTGACTATTATTCCAAATGAGAGGGCTTTCAAAAGTGCTCACTTAACCGTGAACAGCCTATACCTGTGCTGTTTCCCTGTATAACCTCAGCACAGCGCTATCAATATACCCCGTGACGTTTTGGACATTAAATATTCATTGCAAACTGTATTCTTACATGTAAAACAATTCAGCAACCCAATATAAATATATTCTACCTAAATTATACGTATTTCAAAGCATAAACACAACAATCTTAATAACCCTCCTCCCTATCATATTTTATTTCATTTTACAGAAAACTACTTCAAGGCCTTCCAAAATTCCTAGTAATTATGATTACTCATAATCATATCTAACACATCCAGGCATTATTCAGATTTTTGGAAGAAAGAAAGAAAGAGAAGAAAAAAAACACCCTATTCTTAAGACTTACCCGGTTTCTTAACAACACTGAATTCGGAAATACCTTTTTGATAAATGATTTAATAATTTATTTAGACGCTAACTTCTGTCACTGTTTTTTAAACCTATGCCTACGGGCTCTACAACTTTATTGCCTGGAACGACTATCCAGCCTCAACGAGTCACAGAAAAGAAAATGGTTGCTCATTCGACAGGATGAGTTTCACAGAACATCTATATATATTACATGCCAAGTGGAGAAATGAAGGGATGATAAGATCTAAGGAAATGATGAAACACATGGGTAGGGAGCTTGAAAATATGAACAAGCAAAGAATATATTTCTAGGGAACATGGTGGAAGAAGGAAAAGGCAAGGAATGGGGGAAATTGTTTAGGTATGTTAAGAAGCGGGAGATGAGGAAGGGATCCCTCTGCTGAAAGGCAGGGATGGTTAGACTGTGACAAATGACCAAGAAAATTCTGAGATACTGCAAGGCCAGTACTTGTTAGTGTTCGAGGTAAAGGAGGGTTGGAATATAGAGACTAATAGGTTAATTAGCAAGTTTAAGATGAGGGAGTCGGAGATAGCAATGGTAATCGGGGAGTTGAAGAGCAGTAACGCAGTGGGACCAGACATGATAGGGAATGTAACACTTGACTTTGGTGGGAGAGAGTTAGTGAGATATTAAGAGGTGGTGTTTAGCAAGTCCTTAGGAGAGAGTAGGTTGCCACAAGGCTGGAAGGATACATTGATGGTCCCAATACACAAGCAGGGAGAGGATAGGGGGACGCCTGGCAGCTACAGACCAATGAGTCTCACATCTAGTACAGGAAAGGTAATGGAGAGACTTGTGGTTCAGTATGTGGTGAGGGTTATGAACGAGAAGAATTGATCGGAGAAGTCAGAACATGGTTTCAGGAGAGTATACTCGTGTAAGATGCAGATGGCTGGGAAATTAGAGGATCTGGTGCAGGTAGTTGATTAGAGGAAGCAGGTGGAGGTCTGCTACACAGACTTTGAGAAGGTATTTGATAAGGTGCCCCATGGGACTTTGATGAGACTAGTGGAGGCGCTGATACCAGACAGGAGGGTAGTGGAATGGATAGGGGACTTTCTCAGGGGCAAAGGCAGAGGGTGAAAGTGGGGAGGCAATATCGGAGGAATAGGAGGTTACGGCAGGGGTAACACAGGGAAGCGTGCTAGGTCCTTTGTTATTTATCATAATGGTAAATAACATAGAGTTTGGGGATTAGGGGAAAAATAAGATTGTTTGCAGAAAACTGTATTGTGTATGCAATTGGTGGGGGGGGGGGGGGGGGGTGGACCAGGGAAAACAAAATGAAGATAGTAAGGTAAATATAAGAAACACTAAGGTAGTGAGGTTTACAAGGAAGAAGGTGATAAGCAGGGACATGTAAAAATGGGAAGGACAAGAGATAGAAGAAGCAGCAGAATATAAGTATCTAGGGATTGTACTGCAGGTAGACTTCAGATGGAAAAAACAGGTAGAGAGGGTAGTTGCAAAGGGAAGAAGGGCTCTGGGTATGCTGGGAAGGGTGCTGAATGGAGTCAGCTGTGAGGTGAAGGAGAAGGCGTATGGCACAATGGTACGGCCAATGTTAGAATATGCTGCAGCAGTATGGGACCCGTATGTGGAGGTGGAGGTGCAAGAACTGGAAAAGGTGCAGAGAAAGGCAGTAAGATGGGTGAAGGGTAGTTGGAGAAGGCAGATGCAGGATGATGAGGAAGAAGGGAACTATAGGCCAACAGTGATGATGAAAGAAATGGGGTGGAGCTCACTGAAGGACAGGCGGAAAGTTGAACGGTTAGTCAGGATGTACAGGATGGTGAATGAAGCGGGAGGATGGGGAGGGCTACACTGCAAGCTAAGTAAGGGGGTGTTTAGAGGAAGAGGAAACAACAGTGAGAAGCTTCAGAGGGTTTGGAGGATAACGGAGCGGGGTAGGCAGTCCATGCTTGTGAGGTCTGTGAGGGAGTGGAACGTGTTGAGGGAGGAATTGGTATCTGTGAGAGGCGTTGGTAAGTTCAGGAAGGTCATGGAAGAGGAGTTGGTTAGGAAGGGAGAGGTAAGAGAGCTCGCCACCGGGCGGGGGCCTAATTGCAAGTGTATATATTATTATTATCTACAAAGATATGTAGCCGACAATGATTTTACAATGTCAGATTCGCAAACTTTACAAGAAGTATCACTTCAATAAGATATGCATGTCATGGCTGCAAAATAATTAAATCATAAAGTACTTACTGACAACTGCCATAGTAAAATTTGTGTTCCTATCCTATACATATCTCAAACTATTTTAACAGTGAACACTCACCATATGCTGCAATCGATTCAATCTGAACAGTTAATTTCAGTAACTGTGCAAGTTCGTATGCATCATGCATTCTTGAAATTCAAAACGCATTCAAACCATGGATTTTTAAATAGAGATTAAGACCACATAAGTAGTGTTCTTGTAACAAAAATAACAATAAAAGCACTATCTACGAATTCATATTTACTTGTCATTATCTAACCACACTTAACACATTATCTAACCCAACACTTCACATTTGTATGCACTACCATACTTGTTTACAAATTTCCATTAGAACCAAAGAAGTAGGTATATCCCATGGAGGTAAAGATATCTCCATGGTATACCTTTGCTGGAACATTTTATCTATGCAATTAAATTCTTTTACGAAGATGGAATTAACTTCGCATGGGGTCGAACGCCATCAAATATGTATTTAATTACTTTAAATCAATTTATTAACTTCATTTGTTTATCAATAGCCTAGCTGGGCTATTAGAGGATCGGGTGCTGTAGCTGAAGTGGGGAAGGCCCTGCTACATAAATTTTGAGAAAACATTTGTTAAGGTATCCCATGGGATTTTGATGAGAAAATGGAGGATCTGATAGCAGACAAGAGGGTAGTGTAATGGATAAGGGACTTCCTCAGGGGGCGAAGGTAGAGGGTGAAAATGGAGTAGGCAATATTGGTGGAAGGGGAGGTTATGTCAGGGGTGCTACAGAGAAGCGTGCTGAATACTTTGTTGTTTACCATAATGGTAAATAACATGAGTTTAGGAATTAGGCGAAAAATAAGATTGTTGCCCGGTTGCAACAACATCTTCCCGATCCGAAGTCGAATGAATCAAGTTCTGAACCAGGATCCAGTTTGAACTAAGGTTTCGCGCGCTCAGGTGGCACTCGACTTTTGTCTCTAATCACTTTCATTTTAATAGACTTAATTATACCAGAACCGTTGTTATTTTAACTCCCGAGGCACCACTCCCCTCTTCGCCAGTGCTAACATCGCCTGGGGAAGCATAATACAGCACTTAACCATTTTATAGGCTTCACGCCATTTTCTAGTACCACCTTATCGGCAGGTTTAAGCCCGGCAGCATTTGTATGTAAAGTGTAGGCTACAGAGCCCTGTTTAATAAACGAGTAAGTATGTATTGAGATCAGTTCACGTGGCATTTATTTGTGGCCTTCAGGCTCTTCAGGGCATGGGCCCTCAAAATACCCGCACCTTTATCCAATTGTATGACTACGTATTTTATTCGCAAGGGTTAATGTACAAGTATCGTGTATCTAAAACATAAGTCGAGTGACTAGCCGATAAGTCACGGCGCCGAAAGCAAATTGAAATATTCGGCGAATTTTTATTTGCAACGTCAATATGTAACATGGGTATGTGAGCCGACCCGAACAGGTCACGGGACACTATGCAATTGGATTACTTTGACATCATCATTTACGAGGTACTGCAGTCCAAGTTTAGCTATGGTCGTCGCCCGAACGACCCTGTAAGAAATCTGCTCTACCGACTTCACACTGCATTGTAGAGCAATGCCTGGCACCCCGGGTAAAACCTTTCACAATCGACTTTGAAACCTTTTCCAAAAAAATCACAATTCCTCAGATTCCGCCTCTACCCACAGAGGCACTACAGCACCACATCAAAATGGTTTACCCGCATGTGTGACTGATTCCTGCAACATTTTGACACATCTGGCTGCCATCAAAATGGTTGCCAGAACATGGGTCGGAATCACTTCCTCTTCATAGTGTTATTTCAACCTGTCTCATCCAATTCAACATTGTCGAAATGGTATCCAACTTAGTTGCTAATCCTGGAAACCCTAAAATCCAAATTTAATTTTTGCAAATTGTCTTCAAAATTTTTCCTGCCAAATTTTACTGAATTTACCTGTAACGAGGGAGCTGTGTGGTCAACTTGGCGAGGCATACAGCAAGAGGCAGCATCGAGACGTCTTACAGACGCTCACACGACGCCAGGAAGGAACCATGTGGTCGGCGGAAAAAGCTCATCAGATCTGCAAGACAGTCGCCATTACGTCGGCAAGGGCGACGAAGAGCTGTGAGGCGGCCATCTTGGGGCGGCAGACAAGATGTCACCAGCGCGACACCATGTCGTCGAGCTGCGGGAACAAAGGATCAGCCTTGACGAAGCTAGAGCTCAAGAGATATTAACGTGTTCGAAATGTCCATGTATCCCTTGTGCCCATTTGTACCACTGCAGATGCAACAACCACAACAACACCCGACCAATCGACATTAGGTCGCGGTTCCGATCAGTGCAGGTCGGCAAGAGTGGTGTGTCTACACTTTTTTTTATACTCTGCATTCTGTGTTCCGAGAACCACCATATTTTAAATTTCATTACGAGAAAGAGGGAATTTTCTTAATCAATTTATATGTGGTCTAAAAGGGGGTTTCCCATGAAGTCACGACCGTAGACACAACAGCTATAGGAGAGAAGACAGGGGTAATCGGTGCCGGTTATCCTACACCTTTCCGATGTGAGCAAAGTCAGAGGTACTTGTGGCCGAACCCAGTGGGCTATGTGACCCCAAGAGGGTTCAAAATGTGGGGAATAATAATCCCGAACCAAGTGCAAAGTAGCGAGCAGGTCCCTAGCAGCATTAATTAATGATAGGCGATACAGTAAGTTTTGCCAGGTATTGCACCTAAGTTAACTAGGGAAGCCTCCCGTTTTGCCATAGAGGATTGATAAAAACCCACAGAAGGCATGGCAAAGTCACACCCACAATAATGAAATACACCAGACATCACAGGAAGTGAAATACCATCTCTTAATACCGTTATTCGCCATATTTCAATATCCCAGCATACATATATTAGTTTTAAGAGGGCAAATTTATTCATCCATCGATAATCAGTTGTTTAAGGCACCATTTCATTTAATATCATCCTTCAAGGGCAGTGACATATTCCTGACATCACATTCTGATCTATATCAGGGGCTCCGACGTTCACGGGTATGTCACCAATGTGTTTATAGTCAGTAATCAATATTATGTTCAGTGTTTATTCTTTTAATCATGTTATTTTTAAAGTTGGATTTTTTCATGTTTTGCATTCAACGGCAGCCACGCCTAATTTGCCGAGGTTGCAGCCATCTTAAATCAATAGGAGTTGACGTGTGTCGTGTACCCCCTCCCAGAAGTCTGTTCACCCACCGCACCAAATCTGCAAGGATTCCAAGTAATGCAGGGAGTGTGTGCACTCTACGCCGCAGGTGCAGCGCAGTGCTAGTGGCGCAGCAGCAACGCAAGGTTGTGAGCGCCCGAGCACAGTGATATGAAAGAAGATCCCACATTTCACGTTTATATTTTAAAAGGGCTTAGCAGCAATGCGTGTGATACACCAAGACATGAGTACACATAAACACGCCAATTAAATGACTTAACGCCATAGTACATTCTTTTGAAGTGCTTTTCTTTATGTACCATATTTTTCACTCTCACATGTAACCATCCTCACCTCATATCATGCTGTTATTATGCATATATGTTATTTTGTTTTGCAAGAGTTAGTCTTAGAAATGTGTGGGAATCTCCAACGGCAAGTGCAAAGTGTTTCTCATGCAAGGGTGATGTGTAGCAAGTAGTTCCATGCGGGGTGCTAGCCCGCCAAGCTGACCAGCAAGCTGCATTTTCCAAGTTAGTCATAGTTCATCTTGCGAGGGATGCAGCACATTATGTCGTGACTTGCGTTTCGCGTGATCAGTGGCCATAAACTTTTTGCATAGTCATTTCTTCAGCAATAAACTTTGTAATTAACTGGAACCGCTGTTTAACTTGCCGCCAAGACTCCGCACCTCCTATCACCCAGTGCTTGCATCTCCTGGGTGGATTTTATTCGTTCAACTTAAACCATTGTGACCAAGTGTCTTGTATTCTGTTTAACCCAGGCTGACAAGTCTGGCTTAGCAAGCAAGTGTACGTTACCTCAGCTAAGGTGTGTAGAGTGATACTGAATAAAATACACAGTGATGCAAAATACCACTGGTATTTATTTCAGGTAGCTGCAAGGCATTTAAGGTAACGGAAACGTAAGTAAAGTGTCGTACGGGCATGCGGAGATTCCCGATATCCCACAGCGCCGCAAGCAACAGTATAAAATAATTTTCATCCCTGGAGGGATTACACCGTGGTCGTCAGCCGAACGACCCTGAGGACGAGTCATATCTACCCACATCACTGGCATTATTCTCGAGAATAATATCTGGTGCCCTGGGTAACAAAAATCCTTAACTTCCATTTTGAACAATTTACAATTAGCGCTCCTCTAACTTAACCTCAATCCTCATCTGACCACATGACACCGCATCAGACTTTAGCACTCATACGTACCGGCAGGTGGATGGAAAGCACCTGCATTTACCACCCTTGGTAGCTCGTTTTAGGCTGATATCATTCAAGGCAATAGAATAAAGTAAAACAGGGACCTTTTAATTAGTATTTAGCTGAGGGTAGATCCGACTTGCATCCTGAGGTAATATTCCAGGACTTCGAGCATACAGTGACACATTCTTCACATACCTATTCTTAAGGCCCTCGCCTTACTTCGCAGCAACGACCACCAGCTGATTACAAGTGCCGGGTATGCATTATCAAAGGGTACACATTCGTTTGCAGAGTGACATTGGTTTATACCCTTCAATCAATAAAACTGTCATACATTGCATAGGCGACTTTTATTGACTTAACCTCTCCTGAGTATTATCGGACACTGCGCCCTAACACAGATTTTTTCATCAGTGAGCTTTATTGTAAAGTATTGGTTTTACGGGACCTGCCTCCCACAATAAGAGTAACTTCAGTGTTAGTATCTAGGATCGGTGTGCGAAGTGGCCGACAACTTTGTCTTTTAGTAAAGGGTTTTGACAGAACTGTCGTAATAATAAATCAACAAATTAGACTCTCTTCAAATAGACCATGGATCCAGCGATCGCTGTAGGCCGTCGGCTGTACGATCCTCAACAACGTCGTTCTCTACCGAACGTGGTGCTGGGCAAGATCAACAGTTCCTGCTCTACACCTGTCATACCAGGCGGGGCACGAACATAGCTCGTCATCTCTGGGGGCGCGCAGCGTCAATATGTTTATGAATACTGCCCGTGGTGAGGTTTACAAGGAAGAAGGGGATATGCAGGGACATGTACAGATGGGAGGGACAGGAGATAGAAGAGACAGAAGAATATAGGTATCTAGGGATTGTACTGCAGTGAGACCTCAGATGGAAAAAGCAGGTAGAGAGGGAGGTTGCAAAGGGAAGAAGGGCTTTGGGTATGTTGGGAAGGGTGCTGCAGGGATTCAGCTGTGAGGTGAAGGAGAAGGTATATGGCCCAATGGTATGGCCAACATTAAAATATGCCGAAGCAGTATGGGACCCATATGTGGAGGTGGAGGTGCGAGAGCTGGAAAGGTGCAGAAACGTTCAGGAAGGGAGTGGAATCGGAATTTTGATCGATTAAAGGAGATGTGAGGGAGCTCGCCATGGAGCAGTAGCCTAATCGCAAGTGTATGGGTTATTATTATTATGAACTGTGTTCAGTAAGATTTCAAGTCTCCATATAGAAATGATCCCAAACTTATTATCTATACTAGTTAAATAATATCAAAAGTAAATTGTTCAAGTGACAACAAATTATCTTCATATTAGGCCTATTATTATACATTTTTTAATGAGTGTTTTTAATTTAAATGTGTGCACAAAACTCTGTTATTATGAAATTACTTCTCTTAATATTATTAGAAATGCTGTGATCAGCAATTGAAATTTTGGATCCAAGAAAATACAGAACATGTTATAAACAAATATCTTGAAGGAAAACGAGTCATTCCAGTAATTTAAAGAGGAAGTGGCCATGATTATGACATTCGTGTGACGTCATAAAGCATTCAATGAAATGATTTCAATATAAATTTAAGGCAATTTTAAGGAAAAACCTGATTGTATGAAAGGGCATTAACCTATGTTAAGATTATGACATGTTTCGGGGTGGTCACAGGGTCCAACAGATAAAATTTAAATATCTGAAGAGAGGCTGGTAGCCAGTAAAGGAATCCCCCTCAGGTTAGCACGAGACCTTTGAGGTGGGCTGTTGTCGAAAAGCCGAGGCAAAAAAATACCTGTGGTTCATATCTTAATATGTCGCATATGATGACTGAAGTACTCGGCGCTAGACAGATACCTTCATGTACACACACTTACTGGACTGGGGTATTAAGACACTCCAGAACACTGTACCAATACACAAAAATATGACGCCTAGTGAAGATCAGCGTGGTGAAGCCCAATTGCATGCAGGCCGATCGATTGCTAATGGGGTACTCAACAGGGTCTCGACGTGAGTTGTAAATATCCGGATGGTGCCAGCTAATTAACGAGGGGAATCAATTTGGGTTAACACAAGACGTACCTTGGGCGAAGGCAGGTGCTGCGAGGTGGTTCTGCTGTGTTTTTAATAATTTGTAGAGTGTTTAGGGTTGTCAAACTATGTTCAAAATGTGGCAGTACAATTAAGGAGTCAGTGAAAATGTTTGCAGCAACAGCACCAGGGAAGATCTTATCATGGAATTAGAAGAAAAAATTGTGGTGAGATTAATGTTGGTGAAGATCTATGATTACATTTTATCGGTTGTGAGTATTTTTATAACTTTTCGTTTTTAATGATGACGAATAAGTCAAATTATTATCACTCAGTGTTTTTGCCATGCTGAATGGTGAGAAACTGTGATTACAGTATTTTCTTATAATGCTGCTACAAGACAGGAACCCGAAGCGAAATTGATTGGATTTTTAAGGTTGGGACCATAATGCCAAGGGAATTTATATGGATATAATCTGTTTCGAAGTTTGGCATTCCTGATGGAATGTTTGCATTGAGTGGAGGGGCGAGGCCCTTGGATAGCACAGGAGGCGAAGAAAGAGACTAAAATAATATTGTTACATGTTAAAAGGATATAAGTTTTTGTTTTGCGGGAACTATTAACTTTCCTGGGTGTGTGCCAATCGGAGTTTTCTTGTAAACCGCTTGTCAGAGAGCAAAACTGACAAAATTTTGTGTATTGTAAACCAATGAGTGCAGTTTGTTGGGAAGGGGGGGGGGGGTTTGGTTTAGAATCCAATAAAGCTTGACTCCTTCAGGTGAGACACGAGACGAACAATGTCACAATAAACTTACGGTAGATGGGCGCCAGCGGTGTTTAACATATAGTAATATAAATACTTCATTCTTTGATCCACCAGGAGGAGGAGATCCAATTCTATATCAACATTTATTTTGATTTTTTGGTCAGTTTCCCAGTCACCACACTGTGAGACACATGGTTCTCAGGAATGCTGTGGGTTCTGTGTGTCCGTCTCACCCGAGAGTACTTACAAAACTCTTTGCATTAGTAAACATTTTATTACTTAAAAAGGCGAGAGGTTGCTGTCACTACAAGGAAATACTTTATGCACTTTTAGACTAGCTTCTATTTTGCCACTCATGCCAAATGGTGCCAGCATGAACTTAATGAATGAACTCGGACGTGTCTAGCTAACTCCCTTGGGTGCTCCCCCAGGCTGTAATTGATCTAGCGCCTTCCTAGATGGATGAATTCCCCGTGATGTTAGAAAACATAGTCTTCACAAGTAAAAGGGGTCTACAGCCGCTAGGGTAGACTGCAGATTTTTCCCGAAGACAGGGCACGGAGAATAATGAAATGAACAGTGAACATGTGTAATTATTTGCCATCGCTAACGCGGAATCGTCGGGGCGCTTCTCTAAGCACGTAGTCAGTGTGTTGACGGATTTACCACATAGCCGGTTAGGACGGAAACAATATCACCATACAAATGACACAAATACATATGAGACAGGATGGGACATGACATGGAAGGTCACAATAAACACACAGAGATGTGCATATCTACATCAGTGCAAAAAGTTTGAAGTTCGTACGTGACAGCATCTTACTTCGCCAGTTCTCCTCGACGGACTGCCCAGAGGCAGGGGTCGCACGGATCTTCTGTGGCTGCCTACGGGGTTCACACAAGCGGAAGTGCTTTGCATGCCGAGTAAATCTTGTAAGTGGTGAGCGCCGTCATGGTCTTAACGCGGCTGGCTGTTAGCAGGCATCAGGCTTTAAAAAGTCAAGCTTGTTGGCTATTTTTTTTGTGAACAGGTTAGGGCCTCCAAAATTTGTATGCTTTTGGTTATGTTATGCTTGTATTAAATACTTAGTTCTGAGAACAATAGTCATTAAGTTTAGCCTTTAAGAATAGTTATAGCTAAATCGTCCCTCTCATAGTTGAGTGGCCACCCTAGGAGAGATTTTTTAGTTCGTAACAATAGGCATCGTGCATTTTTACTGTGTTGTCCAGTGTTATGTTATGTGGTTTGACTGTAGGCTGGTGGTCCAAAAATGAGATTTTAAGGTTTTGGAATTTTGGGTAGGAATTTATCCCGTGGTTTCTCGCCAAACTTCAATGTCGATTGCGGGATGCAATATCAAATCGGTGGTGTAGAGCAGACTCTCATTCCAGGGCCGTGTGTCCACAGTCACTGCGATTTCCTTCCACTGGTGCTTCGTCCATCGTGATTATTAGGATATGTACCTGTACTATGCTTTCTACGCTATGAGGTCTTGGGGCGACTCACATGCCCATAATTAGTTATACGAAGATAAAAACACTCTGAATTACACTGGAAAAACACTAGCATAGTACACTCAATAAATTGTGGTAAAGGTGGGGGCCTGCACCCCTTCGTCCCATTGGCAACCCGAATGTAGACGCAAACACTGCATGTTAATTCAATGGGTTTTATTAACGTTCCCTCTACAAACAGTTTACATTGATTTGCCAGGCTTTACCGGCCGGCAGGGTTACACAGATGAAAAGGCACTTGGCCACTAAGAATTATGGTGCAAGTGTTAAGCATTCCTGGGCAATGTTATTCCACGCAAAGGGTGTAGGGGAGAAGTCTTGGGCGGCTAAATAAACGAGGTTTAAGTAAAACTAAAGTATATTGCAGTGAGAGTGATTAGGTAAAACAAATGTTGATGTGCCATCCAAACGCACGAAACACGACTGCATCGGTCCGCACATCCGACTCCTCAAGATAGTAGAATGACTCAACTTTCCACCGCAGAACGCTGGCTAGGTTGGCGGGCAAGCGGTGCTGCGCTGACTACTTTCTTACACATGCATACCCTACTAAAACATATCCATGTTGCTTGATTACTCATAAATTTAAAATCATAAAATACACAAGACAGAAAAACCCTCTATTGAATACAAAACACTGGATGAGATGAGATGGTGCACTTAAAATACATTAGAGCTGTTTTAATATGTGTTGCATGACTTGGCATCTTTGAGCATTTCTTAGTTAATGAGTAATTAACTCCAACTTGATTTTACAAGATCTAATTGTAAAATACATTCTTACGGGCGCACGTGGTTGTGCTGCACCTTGCAGTACTCTACTCTGCACTTTCGCCCATGTCACAAGCGCTTACGTTACCACTAAACACTGCACTCGTAAAATAGCGAATTCCTGCGACAGATAGGGTGCACTACAATAATGGTGCGGACGAGCACCCAGTAGAGTGCTACTCCCTGCAGCGATCGCCAGGGACGGTGGACAAATGGTCTTGGGGGAAGCAACTGACGGCAAATGCCCACCCCCTCGTGTACACCTTTGGGAAAGTTTGCAGCAGGCCAGTCACTCACAGCAGGAGTACTTCTTCTGCTCCCTGCAGTGAGGACGTAGCACGTAGGCCTCCTTACATGCTGGCAGTCTGCTGATTTTCTTCTTCTGCTGCTGCGTGTGAATGTGCACTCTACAGTGCACTTTGGCAACACCACATGCAGTGCATGTGGTGTTGCCAGGTGGCTGCTTCTTCTCCTGGACCACTGAAGACTCACTACTCCTGCTGTCCTCTTCACTGCTCGCCTCGTCTCATCCCTTGTCATCTTGGTACAGCTTGTACCGGTAGCGACTCAGTAACCTTATTCTGGCAGGCCGGTCCAGTTCCCGTGCCTCCAAATCTTCATCACATGCCATGTTGGTAATTAGCTTTTCCATGGAGGGGGCCAGCTCCTCCCCTTCCATGTCTCCTGGTGGTAGTATCGGGACTTCTTCCAGCCTTCTAGCATGCATGGTCGTGCTTGACAATGCTGCACCGTCAGACTCCGTGGCATGGGTCACCAGGCTAACCCCTGCCAACACTGCTGCGTCGGGTGGCACCGGACCCCCTACGTCTCCTGCCGATACACCTCCTCGAAGTACTGCAATATCTTCTCCCGCAAGTCTCCACCAGGGGGTTTGTTAGCGTCTCTGCCATCATAGGCTGCCTGGTCGTCTGCATCTTCCTGCTGTTCACTTGCTTCCAACTGCTCGTTTTTTACATCGGATGTTACCTCTCCCATTCCCCTTGCCACATTGACGTCCGTGGCAGATGTGACGACCTGGTTCCATGCGATTCCGATGCGACTCAGACCATTGGTGAACTACGTGGTGTTCGGCATCGAAGTTTTTTCGGCAGCTGACTGTAGGTGCACTTTAACGTAATCAATTTGCGTCGCTGTTAGTGAGGCTGGTGGTCTGTTACTATTTGGCAGCCACCTGGCTACATACCATACATGCTATTCGCATTGTTTGTTGTATCGATTTCTGTGCCTGTCTTCTCGACGGCCTCTGGTCTCGGTCGCACTGCTATCTGTGACATGTGGGAAGTTTCATTCAATGGGATGTCTCATCCCAACAGGATGTGTGCGGGAGACTTTCCTGTGGCGGCATTCACCCTGTGTCATAGCGTGAAGAGTGCAGCAGGAAGGTGATCGGCCCAGTTGGTTGCTACTCACCCAAACGGAGCTGGAGTTGCGCCTTCAACTCCTGGTTGCGCCTCTCTGTGCGGTTCGCACAGGAATGATAAATCGCCGTCTTTAAATGCAGCACTCACCATGCCATGTGCATAGCTCTAGCCAATGTTTCCCAGTAAATTGAGTACCATTGTCAGTCAGGATTTCCCTAGGATAACCCCAGCATACAAAGAATTCGTTTTTCAAGATTTTCGCTATCTGTCCTGTCCGTGCATTATTGATTGGGTATGCTTCCACCCATCTCGAGAAACTGTGTATGACTACCAAAATGAAACATCCCCCCCCCCCCTGTTTAAACTGCTGTTCGTATGTGGCCTCCTCCAGTTGGCCCTGCTGGCCAGTCTTTAAGGTAATGACACTTCATTACTACAGCAACACATGGTGACATGTAAATCATGCAAATAAATAAACATCGTACAACTAACAACATAGCACTGCTAATTACACTCTTATAATTAATATTAGTGTACCCAACTGGTGTACACTACTTATCTTAATGATTAAGTGAAGCTTTATTATATTGGACAATCAAAAACATGGCATGATGTACTGTAAGAAAGGTAAACAAACATTGAATGGTTCCGTTTCACCATGAATATTATTTCTTCATTTAGAAACTGACTCTCAAATGCACATATCAACTCAGGAAACCAATATTACTAAACTTACAAAACAAACCTGTATGTCATGTTACCCGGAACCCTGGTCACGTGATGTCAACATACAATAACACTTTTGTAAAATTTAAACAAATATGACAAGTGGCACAAACAATAGAAATACACATCTGCTCTGCACTTCCCGTCCTATCACAACATAACATAACCCTAACAAAGAAACAACTTAACCTAACATGAAAATACACACTGGTGCAATACACGAACGCTCTATGCGCACACATGAGGAACGTTGGCTGCTGCCCTGACATTTCTCGCATGGTGGTGTACGGATGTGGATGCTGGTGCGACAGGATGTGCATAATGGCCTAAGGCAGGGACACATTGTATGTCATGCTGTACAGTCCTGTTTGAAAGAGTTGCTTTTGCCAATGAATTTAGTACTAACAAATTGTGTGCAGGTTCTTTGCTGCTATTCTTAAACCTTTTTAAGGAATCGTGTCACATCTGCTGCCATGGCACTACACAACATCACTTCTGCCATGCTCACACCATACTCTGTGACGTCACCACATATGCTGTGTTTCATACATGCGAAAAGGGACTACAGGCAACTTCAGTTTACCTGAACTACTAAGAAAATTACTTAACACCAACTTGTCACACGGACGAAACTTGAGGATAGGCAAGGAAATGCTATTACCTGCCTATTAGGGCTGTACAAGGACAGCGGAGCACTGCACAATGACCAATAGGTCCGCCTAAGTAGCACACATGGTAAGAGCTTATTACACTGCTGCGTGGGCAGTTCACTCGCTCCTACTAATGTATGTTGTACCTGGCGGTAGTGGTTTCGTGGGGACATCATGCCAGATCATCAACTTATTTCCCCCAGGAGTTACCTCTTGAAGGAAAATGGTTAAATAGACCTTTGTGAGATATACGATATAGGTCCCTGAGAAAAGTGACTTTCTTCGATCTCTGTGATCTACATCAGCATCGGCTGTTCTCGTCGATCCTCGGCATGCTCTAACTGCGATTGTTGACTGCACATTGCAAATGGTCAGGGAGACACAGAGTGAACCCTGTATTCATGTCAGTTATAACTGAAGATGTTTTATTTTATTAATTCAGGGGTTGACATATTCGTGTGCTTTGTGCACAGATACCACTTTCAACAACAACTGACTCAATTAGAATATTTTTACAGCGTAACATTAAGAATAATATTGCATATTTTATAATATAATCATTTGACTTGCATGCAAGTCAATCTCATTTTTATAATTCTTATTCCAGTACAGTCAGTAGTAATACAGGACACTCCCAGTATTTTGAGCTGAACAGACGTAACCCTGTTACCGTAACATGCTGCGTAGAGGCCAGGTGGTTTGATAACCTCACTCTTTTGACATTTCCTATTAAGCAGTGTTTTTGTGTAATGATTGTGCTAGTAAATTAAATATACAGTAGTTTGAAGAATGTAGACGTAATAAGATTCATGTGGGACCAATCCAGAATAACCACACCCCACTTAGAATGTGTATGCAGATTGTGGCTAGGTTGCAATAGCAACAGCGTACATCATAAGTAGGGCCTATATTTTTCTTTTTTATATTTTTGTATTACAATTTTTATATTTATAAGGAAGAGTTTTTATGTTGTCTTATTTCATCAGCACTGAAGTTATCCACGTCATTTAATTTATTGTAATATGCCAGAGTCTCATAATTTTCCAGCGCCAACCCCTTGTTCAGTAGCATCTCATCTGCCTCGTGGGGTAGTCACTGTGTTGCTTTGCTCCTGGCCTTCATACTTTGTGTCACAAATCAACTTAATTTCTGTACTGTAACTTTGCACTGAATATTTAATATCGTTTAGTAAACCAGAGAGTGTGCCACTCCACAACCCCGGCTTGTTTGTACATGGCCGAGGTGTAATTTACATTTAATACCATGTAGGAAACCTGGTCATTTTTGTGTCGACCACACGACCCACATCATCATCTCAGTGCTCTCTGAAGAGGGATATCACATGGGTTGATAAAATAACCTACGTTTCTGTCCATATAACCTTGTTTCCCAAATGATCCAGCAAAACTTGTGCCGTCACAAGGTTCCTAGTAATAAAAAAAAGTATTGTAATATACACGTTTGGCACGAAAAATATGCTGTTCCAGGGAGGACAAACACGCACGACCACTTCACGTGATTACGAAAAAGATACTGAATAACATGGCAGCAGGCTGCCTGCTCACTGGCTGAGATTCCTGTGCTTGTTGTGTGTTGTGCTTAAATGAATACATGAATGATATAAAATGAAATGTTGTGTATGAATATGGCCGTAGGAATGGGGATGAAACATAATTATAATTCTATGTTACACACAAAATAATAATATATATATTCAACATATAACACTTACCTTATGACTTATGCCTTAACCTGGAATTTAGTGTAAACTGGTTTGGTGTGCACAGTATTGTCCATGCAGGAATTTTTATGTTTATTTACTTCACGTTTTCCTTTTGAGGATACAAAATTACACAATACACAAAATGAATATAAAAAACTTAAAAACTATATATATTTAACATGCAATTATTTGCCACGTGGTCAATATGTTACATGTTACGAGTGGCTGGTTCGTAAAGAGGTACGCATGATACTGGAAAATCCTGTATTTTTTTACTGCCACTTATGCTGACCAAACAAGAAATAATATTATTTATTTTGTTACATGTACGCGCATGTGAATGGTTGTCAGATATTGATTCAAAATATTTAAATCAGCATTGCAAGTTTCAATGGTAGCACAATATTGTAAACACTTTTTGATATTGCGCATGTTGACAATACATATCCCTTAACACCAAATACATAATAAAATAGCACTACAAATTCCCTAAAATTAATGCAACACAAGAACACTAGATCACATGAGCGAAAACAAAAATTAAATAGGTAATTCAAAAATATACTACACTCAACGCACATTGTATGCCACACGTCACTGCTGCACATGTAAACGATATGAAATTTACCCCTGCATGGGAGGCTAATATTATGACGGTGTCGCCTTTCTGAACTCCAGGAGAATTTAAGTTTAGCATAGGTAGGAAAGGAAATAATCCGGGTAAGGGCGCCAGCTCAGCGAGCACGAGGTAAGGAGGGGCTGTGATGTCGACGGACTATGCGTGGCCTCCCCTGGATGTTGTAAATATCAATTTGATCCTGCTGTTTCCACTGATGAAATAAATGCATGTGATAACACGAGGTGTTGGCCCCTCGTCCACACCATTTTCCCAATTTGTTTTATTGCGTCAAACTAAATTCGACAAGGCCTAGTGTAGTGGGGGCCTCCCCCAAATGCTTATTCACCCCTATGGATGTTGTTTTGGTCTCCTCCGACACACTTAATATATCAAAATTATAATTATTACAAAGCAGGTAAACGGTCATGAAGTGGCCAGCGAAATAAAAGGCAAACGTTTCATGTGACACACTTTTTATTGCAGTTAACCTTCAAAGAAGCACTTATTCAAAACATTGTTCCACTCAAGTAGTAACACTGGGATGCTGTAAAAAGGTGGCACGATGCCTAGATGAACAATACGGTAAATTACGCCCCGGTCATGTACAAATAATCGGGATGTGAGGTGGCTCACTCCCAGCTCTATAAAACAAAGGTACCAGTAATTACATTAAAACTATTGAGAACTAAATGATTTGGTGCGAAATAATGCAGGCCCGGGGAGGATGCACGTACATGTTTACCTCGCGTGATGACCAAGACTACTGAAAAACATGGTGGTGGGCTGCTCGCTCACTGGCTGCAGTTCCCGTGCCAATCACATGACCAACTTATTTATAAAAATAGTCAATACTAAATGAAATGGAATGTATTTACATGACTCTTGGGTGGAGATGAAACAGAAATACTTAACATGTTACACTCAAAAGTCACTAATAAAATATAAAAATATGAAACGTAAACATAAACCTACCAAGTCTGAGGAAAATATAACATCCACTTTGGGGTTACGTCAAACATGGCACATGGCTCTGCTCGTGCAAGGATTTTATAGCTTTTATTCACACATTACTATTTCAGAATACAATACATGGCAATTAAATAGAACCCTTCAAAATAAACTCTTAAAATCTACTTATATTTTGATGCGCTGCAGGTCCCAGAGATGATGTGATGGGTCCGTACCCCACCTGATATGGCAGGGAGGGGGCAGAAACTGATGAAAGTGCCCAGTGGCACGTTTGGTATAATGATGATGTTGTTGTAGGCCGACAGCCTAAAGAGATCTCTGGTTCCGCTGTCAATTTGATGTATGTTCTGGTCAACTGTTAACTACAAGTAGTCTTTGTTAAAGGACGAAGCTGTAGGTCACTTCGCACTCCGTTACAAAAACTGAATTTACTCTGCTTTATGGAGGCAGGCCCCATTAGATAATAATTTTTATACTGAAAACACTGATTTGATTCTGTGTTAGGGCACTGTACCCAATGATACTCTTGAGAGTATAAATTAATAAAAGTCTTCAATTCAATTTTGATATTTTATTAACTGCATGAATGTTACATGTCATGCATCACATGTTCCGATGATTAAGTGGGCTCGGCACTCGTGGCCTGTCGGTGGCTGAAGCTGCAAAGTATGGCATGGGCCTTAAGGATTAATATTATGGTAGTCTGGACGGAAGCATGCGCGAAGCCCTGAGATGAGATGTTACGTCAGGATGCAGAATGGTACAACCCTCGGCACGATACTGATAAAAATGTAACTGTTCTTGAATGTCTATTGCAGTTAAATGATAAGAGCTTAAATTAATCTGCCGAGGATGGTAAACGCGGAGCTCACCTTCCGTCCAGCCGGTGGGATGAGTGCTCAAACCGAATTGAATGCACAGATGGCCTCGTTTTCGGCGAGGCCGCCGAAGACTCTGCCAAAATTTGAATGTGAAAAACACTGTACACTAATATTTACATGATTACATAATTGAATACTGCAGATATTTATTTTTACGTACTAAACACAGATTGATTACATACCTGTGTGTTACGGAGCCTCTGTTGTGGCTGAGAATGTGACATCATGGGCCCGACATCACAGTTTCAGGATCATATTAAATGACATGATGCCTCAGGCGGCTGATTGTGGATATGATTATATATGCACTCTTATAATGGACACTCGCATGGCGGGTTGGCGAAATACATTTAATAACATTTAATATGCTTCCCTGTATTTAACTTTCTGTGACGTCGTGCTTATTTCACTTCTGCGAGCGTGAGTTGCTCTGGTATCCCTGGAATTCGTGCAAGCCTCTATGGAAAAGCGGGCGGCCTCCTTAGTAAGCTTTAAAATATGCAATGCAAAATACTTGGTTTTGCTTATTACTGCTAAGTGGAGCTACAGAGCGGCTCGAAACTTCACACATGCTGTGGGAATATTACTCCCCACTGCTTGAACCTTCTTGGAGCCACGTAGCATTCCTGACTTGGCAACTAGGCCGACCGATGTCGAGCATACTGGAAGGGCATAAGGTGTTGTAGCACCTTTTACCCCCGGGTTCCCTACAATGGCTATTGAATCTAATGGTCGCGACTTTCTGCAACACACCCTTCGAGACCACATACCAATTTATTACAACAGTTACTTCTTATAATAAATTTATAATATTACGTGGACCACGTATTGCAGGTTGGCAAGAAAATTGTAAACATACAGTTCTTATCAATCTGCACTTACGCGATCGAGACCTAATGTCGATCGGTCGGGTGCTGCTGTTGTGGTTGAGGCGCTTGTGGTGGTACAAATGGGCACAAGAGATACGTGGAATTCTGGAACATGTCAATTTATTTTGCATTTTCGCACCACATGGTCATTAAATTATGTCAAGCGTACTCCTGGTTCATGAACACACGTATGTAAATACTGACAGATGGAAGTGTTTCTACTGCACCCGATACTGATTAGAAATCATAATTATTATTTATAATACACTACGTGCAGGCTCGCGTAAATAAATTGATGTGTGCCACATTCCCCTCCATAAGACCATTTGTCCGGCCGAGCACAAAATGCTACCACAGCTGTAGTTCGCACTCTATGCTCGTACAGCAGGGCACGGCAAGGTTGTGTAGTGTGTGAGAAGTGCAAGTGTAACTCAGGGCACGTCAGTGCAGCGCAACAGTCATCTGCCCGGCCGACTGGCCACGACTCTGCTACGCAGAGTGATACCAGAGCAAATAAAGCATCCAGTGCATAGTGCAGGGTTTGTTGCTTTCACCATGTGGGCAGGTAGCACGTGTATAATAAATACGTTCAGTCCTGTCTTCCCATTCTACTGTCCAATGTATTTTGTATGTTTCTTGCAGAGTTGACTGTTTGCATTTCTCATCTGCGCGGTCATTTCTTTAATATTTTACAGTGTATTAAATTACGCCTGTGGGACGGTGGAAATGATGAAAATAGGTTTTCTGGTGCGGTGAAAGTGAGGTCTGGATGGTGGTTACCCGGTGGCGCCAGACATCGGCGATGCGACGTCAAAGTGATGGTTGACTTTCTCGATCTCTGGGTTGCGGGCCGTCCCCCCGGACCAAATCTCCTGCCGATGATGATGACTCATGACTGTTGACCTCTGCTCCATTGATAATTACTCCAGATGAGTGGCGCTTATGAAGCGATAGCCGGTAGGCCGACTATACTCCATTGTTGACGTAGAAATGACTAACTCTTAACACTCGCGTACGTGGGCTGTCAGGGCTTCCCACACGCCCATACAATGCGAAACAAACTCAGAACACTTGCGGATAAAATAATTTATGTGAATAGAATGAGCAGGTATTGTAAGGGCCAGTCCGCTGACACACATACTGCGAAGTAAGTAAATAACATAGGGAAAGTTCACACACACGTATTTATTACAGTTAACTACATCTCTTCGATGAAGGCACTTGACATGAATTAAAATTGCGGCTATTTGGACCAGCCGTGCGGTGAAACAGAAAAAAAAAATAAATCACGTAACTTGCTGTCCTCACACTGGAGCATTTTCATAATGGTAGGTCCCTTGTAACTAACTGTCCCTGATTCGTGTGATGAGAACAGTGATAGAGCACTCTGCCGGAGTTGGAAAATGCTGTGTGCACTTTCCAATCAGTTTTGGAGACGATAGTGCCGCGAGTATCTTCAACAGCTGCAACCTCGGTGCAAGTGGCAAACCAACCAACCAGGGCTTAATGTGGGAGATTTGGTCCTTGTAGGTGAAGAACGTATACCTCCACTGGGCTGGTGCTTGGCCAGAGTCGTCAAGTTACATCCTGGAGCAGACAACATCGTCAGAGTGGCGGAAGTGCGCACCCAAAAGGGACAGTAGTCAACCAGTACACAAGCTGTACTGCCTGACAACCCAGTAATGTTCGCCAGATCACAAAATGTGACATACTCTATACATAGTGTGGCTGTTTTTGTGTGTCAGTCGGTCTCGGCGGGCGGTATGTTGTATTTGTCATATACTGTATCGTGTGTGTGGGCGTGGAACTATACAGTACGCAGCACGCATGTATCCAGTATCTCGCAAGTAGTCCAGCAGCATTCCCAGGAGCGAGTGAAGAGATTTGCATGCCACGTATGACATGCAAGTTGGTAACGATGGAGGAGAAAGTAGTTCCATTACTTAACGTCAAATAAAAAGTGTTAGGTAACCATTTGTAATAACTTAAATTATTTCTATCACTTCCCGTTACTTTTAATACAACGATGTGTCAAACTGAACAGACTTGTACAATATTTACTTTTCTAATAATCTCACAGTTTCACTTGACGGACGCATGAATAAAGTGGTGAGGCCCACGGAAATATTAATCTTACATAAGGCGAAATAATACATAACGTGCATACAAGTGGATCTTAAGCTGGGCTTTTAACAGTGCTCAGTTTACCGTGAACAGCATATATTATGTTGTTAACTGGCTTTAGCAAAACGTTGACTCACACAAATATTTCGTTTAAATTTGACAACTAAATCGAGAAAATAAATTGAAGTTGTTAAAAATGTTAGGGCGATTTCAATAAGGGAAGGGGGAGAATTACAGCTGTATTTATTTCGCACGTTAAGGGCGCCGCCTACCTGAAGCGACATGGCACAAGAGGGAGCGAATGCTAAGGACGACACTGGCACGCACATCAAGTGCTGCATCGCCACTATGCACGAAGCACTAAACTAGCGCGCAAGCTTTTCGTCGAACCGTTTTTTTTTCTACGGGACTTTAATCAGTGACTATATTATTTTACTGATTGAAAGTCTAATGCGAAGTTCAATGCAGGATTGTATCTGTGCTTCACGTAGATCTGGTCAGCACATATTGACATACGGCAGTCTGAAAAAGCTGTTTTTAGCTATGTTGGAAGGCTTGTAAATAGTGGTTCTAATATGCGTTGTCTCATGAAAGCGACATTCTCGTCATCGCCTGAAGTTTGTTTTCTTTTCGTAAATTGGCACACTGGGTGGACGTGGAATAGTTTCGTCAAAAAAACGGATTTCCCAACACACTGCAACACGTTTATAGCGCCTAGTAGGCAGCCCCCTTAATCCGTTACGGTTCTTCATTTAAATAAGCTTGCTTATATACGCTCAATGCTAAGCTCTGTTGTATTTTTACTGTTCGCTCTTGTGAACACTATTGAAGGGCGTGACTATTAGTTAGGAAATAAAGTAAATATAATACATTTACGGTTACATCACAATTTTCAGAAGCCCTGCTGAAGTTCTACTTCAAGAATATTCGTCCGCCTCGTGCAAACTAAGCGTAACTAAGTCTGGAATTTTGCACCAAAAATACAACGCACCGCATTCGTGCGCACTGAGTGTAATAATATTTTACGTAATAACTATTTGTTACTAGGCATTACCAACATTCCTATTTCCTCATTGTATCTATTAGTATTAACTATAAATTAAATATAGTAATTTAAAAAGAAAATATAAATAAAACTATAACTAAACCAAAAACAATGTACTTAAATGAACACAAGTATCGGCTGTTCACGGTAAAAAGAGCACTTTCGAAAGCCCTGATTAAGATCAACTTGTATGAACGTTGTGTCTCCTTCCTCCTTATGTAAAATTAACATTGCCACGGGCCTCAGCACTTTATTCATGCGTCGGTCAAGTAAAACTGTAAAATTATAAGAAAGAAAATATTTAAAAAATCTGCTCATTTTTACACTTCTATGAATAAAAAAAAGCAGAAAGGGAAATAAATAATTTGAGTTATCACAAATGGTTACCTAACACTTTCTGTTCGACGTGAAGATATGGAACTAATTTCCACCCTTCGTTATCAACTTTACTGGGCGCAAGTTACTCAGTGCGCGCGTTAAGATATATGCAGGCAGGGCCAGTGACATTTTTTCTAAGGTTGATTTCAAAAGTGGTCACTTTATCGTGAACAGCTTTTATAAAACATTTGTGAAATATGATACAGTTATGAAACATCCAAACACGTCATACATGGGGTGATTTTTCAAAGGTTCAATTCAAAAAGTGTGAAGAAACCGCGATTAGACTATACTTGAAATTTAGGCTGGGGCAAAAATTAAGTTTTGCATGAAAAGAAATAGGATTTCTCAATTTACCGCTGGCTTAAAAGCGATTTCTTTGGAACACCAGTGCACACCTGGGCGGGAACTCTCCTTCCCTACGCCAAACTCTTCCACATTATATAGACGATGGACCAGATAAACATCTGAAGCGTAACTTCGAAAGGAAATTGTTACTTTTACTGACACCGCACCATTTTTATTACATTAATTAATACAGTGAAAAAATTTTACACTTTTTAGGGGCACAGGAAAATTTATTGTAAAATACAGGACGTTGTAAAAAGAGGGAGATTTATATGAAATAACAAAAGAAGTACATGGGACAAAATAAAGTACGTGTAGAATGCAGGAAAGTGTAAGACCAAGGGGTCAAAATACTAAATAATGGGCATTACTGTATTCCACCTAGCTATATACTGAAAAAAAAAGTTGGTAAACGTATCACCAGTCACTTTCAGAAACATTTATGAGCAAAATACATGCATGTAGTCATCGTAAAAACAACATAATTCAGTGAAGAAAGGAAGCTCTTAGAACAGCATTAAGTGAAGGAATGAAATGTATTTCAGGGCAGCAAGAACAAATGATTTCTGCAGAGAAAGAAAGGCAACAGGAAAATGGACTCGCAGAGGAAAACTCAGTTCGGAATACACGAGCATACGATGAATGAGGATAGCACATCACGCTGTCAGAAATACAGCTCAAGTAACAAATAAATTACACAAGTATATTAAAGTGATATTTGATTGTCTAAGAAAGGTTTCAAAAAATTCCCTCTTAATGCAATTGTTAGTTCTCAAATCATTCAAGTTTTCAAGACATAACACTCAAGTTTTCAAGACATAACACTCAAGTTTTCAAGACATAACACTCAAGTTTTCGAGACCTAACACTCAAGTTTTCAAGACATAACACTCAAATTCTGACACAAGGTAGGTTACAAATGTTGAATTAGTCTCTAAATGCGGCATGCTACATTTGTGTTACAAGCTACGAAAGGAACAAAAACAACTTTTCCTCCCTCTACAGTTTATGGTTTAAACTATTTATTAAATGAATGTTAACAGTTCCGCTTGAATGAACAAAAATATATTTACGACAAGTCTGATCCCTATTTTCAACAAAATTCAGAATGCCAATACTCGCTCATCTGTTTATAAATCGCACTCACACTGAATCAGTATGTTCTGCACACCATACATATTGCATTAAATGCAATTTGACTGGAAAAAATATCAAGGAGCAAAGCCTAGTATGCTGCAGGATTCGGGAAATTAACACGTTTGAGTGTTATATTTTGAAGACTATAATGATTTTACAACTAATGACTGCATTAGGGGTGCTCTTTTCGAAAGCTCTTTCAAATAACCAAATTTAAAAAAAAGTGATATATCACCTTAAAACAACTTATTACACACGAAGCTGTTGGAGCTCTGCGTTTTAAGAATTAAGAAGTTATTGAATCAGCTTATGACGAATGGATACGGACTCAACTTTTGAGAAACAATAATCAACATTTTTATCCCAGTTTGTGCAGCCTTGAATTTATCTGAACACTACTTTCTCTTCTTTATCAGGAGAGGCACGAAGTAACAAAAACCCAATTTACTGCCAGTATGTTCACTCTCACAATATCAATTTTCTGTTTCCTTGTAAGTGTCGAAACTTTCAACACTACTGACGAATGTGTCGAGACCGCTGTGTCGCGACATTAGTTTTATGAATCTTCGGGTGTCATTGTCGTCGCTGTACCTGCAAACATACAACGCATTAGAAAAAAAACCACGAGGCGAATTGACGTGCAACAATACTGATCTACAATGGGAAATACGTTGCAAGAAATTGATGAAACACAGCAATATTTGTTTTTTTACCTTGGCATGAAAGTGTCCTTTCCCCACAAGCACAGCAAAGTTTCAAACGCTTTCTCGCAATCGGTAATACCATTAGCTGAGATCAACAAAAAAAAAAACAGATAGTTAATAGCGATGCTAAAGAATCGAGCTTCTATTAATTTCCGACAGGCCAGCACAACAAGCACTTTGTTCTTACATTAACCTTATGTAATTTCCTGAAATTAAAATTTCAAACCATAACTGAAATGAAAAAAAAAGTGCGAAGGCAGGGAAACATTTCAGTGGAAAAAATACAGAGCGTCAACATTTGGTAAAAGCTTAAATTTAACAGCAGAAGAAACATGAAATTTCTTGCTGTAGTTAAAATCAAACATTTTAACATTTTGAAGGAATCCAACTCTCTTCTTTGAGGGGGAAAAAAAAAAAAAAAAAAAAAAAAAAAACTGTATACAGTAATTATAAATTATTTTCTGCCTGTAAAACACTTGAATGTTGTGAACAATTACAATTCAGTATTGAGATAGCCTACACTCTGTTCGGGTGTTTAACGCAAACATTTCAACCTGGATTCTGCTGAAGTCAGCGGCGTAAGAAATAGGGGTCGGGGAACTGGGTATACATTGCAACTTTCTAAATTTAGTAATGTGTGCCAGATTAAGAGTAAATGAGCACTCGAACTGTTTTTTGTTCCCACAGATGCATTTATATAACTTATTGTATACAATCTGTAATGAATTGTTATATAGGCCGTTCACGGTAAAGTGGGTACTTTCTAAAGCTGTTTAATCAGACATAATAACCAATAAATACATTTCATTGTGGCCTCGGACTTTTGGTTTTGGGTATGGTGAATGTATTCACTGTATTTATTACTCACATGGCAGGGTTTACATTAAAAAGTGGTGGAAGGACATGAATTGGTTGAAAGAAAAAAGTAACTAGGGCTTCAAAAGTGCTCACTTTACCGTGAACGGCCTATAATGTGTTTGTAATTCTTAAGCCCCAGTCACAGTGTCAAATTTTTTCTCCAGATTGCTTGCTGGACCATTGTGACGTCACCGAAACGTTATAAACGCCGCCGCACTTTTCTGAAAGAGTTGGATGGCTCCAGTTGCCATTAAACATTTGAAGACTGGACCGGTTCTAAAATTTCTATGCTCGACGAGCTCAGCCAATCAGAATAGTGCACGACAAAAATGGCCGTTTCCTACGTCACGAAACTTAAAAATAACGAATTATCACAAAATAATCAACAGTGCACAAATAAAAGTTCATGAAAAAAAAACTTTGTCCATGAATCGCATAATAGGCTATTTGGTTATGAGAACTGAGTAATGTTGGCACCTGGGATGGTATTAAACTGCTAATATAAGCTGCTCTTTTTTTTTTAGCTTGAATAAAACATTCAGGAAAGCGCTCCTTTGCTGGTAAGGTCACAAAGCAACCATACCAACAGATTACTGTGTAAATACGTGGTAAACGAAATGCAAGCCTAGCGAAGCCAGTGGCAAGCTTGCAGTGACGGACTTACAAGCGTCGTGAGCTTGATAAGAACTCGCGTCATAAGGAATGCTATTTATTTATTTACTAACTGTACCCTCGCCCGCTTCGCTGGGCATTGATTTATTATGAACATTTTTTTTTTTTATATTTGCAAACGTTCAAATTTACAATTTAAAAGTAACTGTAAACATTTTAAAATTCTTGGTAGACTAATACAGTTATGGCAAAAACGGATCATTAAAATTTAGTAGCTAATTAAATTCTCTCCAAAAAAGTCTCTTGACATTTTTCCGTACATCTAATTACTTCGCCTTAATTGCAAGTTAAAGCAACCTGCCATCGTTTCGCTCAGGTTTTATGGAGTTGATATATTTCTTGGTATATTTCTAACCACTGAGCTACTGTGGCCCCACTTAAGGGTGCTATAGCCACTGGGCCACTGTGGCCCCACTTGATATATTTCTATCCACTGGGACATTACGGCCCCACTTGAGATCGTTCTGGCCATTGCGCCACCACGGCCCCACTTGGGATCGCTCTACCAACTGGGCTACTGCGGCTCTACTTGATATTACTCTGCCCACTGGATCTCTGTGACCCCGCTATATATATGCCTATAGCCATATGGAAGAATGTAGATTTCTAACCGTGAAATAATTATAAAGCCCCTGTCACGCCGTCAAATTTTCGCCTCCAACTATATATATATATATATATATATATATATATATATATATATATATATATATATATATATATATTGAAGACAAAATACGGCCATCAAATTTATCCTTCCGACAAATTTGATCAAATAATCTAGAATATGTTTTTAAATGTGTCACACTGTCAAATTTTTTTTTTTTTTTGGGAGAATAAAATTTTAAATATTATTTAGAAATTATTTTAATAACGATATATTGCTTTTGTTTTTCTATGCGGTCTATCACAGGAAGAAATGTAAAGTAATATTGTAATTTATTTTCGCTTCTTTACAAATTTAAAGTTTTATTTATGGTATCTTTCTTGCACAATTAAATTTAATGTCTCTGAGTTCGCAATATTATGTGCAATTTTCACTTAAAATATAACATTCATGCCTGGACAGGTTCTACATAAATTAATTATCTTCATAACTTACCTCGTTTCCAGCAATTGTACGTTTAAGCTTCTTAGCGTCCATTTTTATCGTGCACGATTCTGATTGGCTGAGACCGTCAAACATCAAATTTTAGAACCAGTCCAACTTTCAAGTTTGATGGAAACTGAAGCTATCCAACTTTTTCAGACAAATATGGCGGCGTTTATGACGTTTCAATGACGTCATAAGTGTCCAAATTTATTCGGCCAAACTTATTTGACAGGGGCTTAATTCGAATTAGTAGTTCCAGAGATTACCTCTAACAAACAAACAAACTTTACCTCTTCATATAATAGTATAGATTTGTTCACATGAATAACAATATACATTGTTACAGGAAGCGTCAAAAATCAATACAATAAATACAATAAACGTTAGCAGTGCGTCTCCTAGCTCCGTCCAAGGCGCGGACATTGTGGACTGTGGATAAGAGGGATCTGGGTGGCTCTTAAAGCGTCGAGGTCCCGGAAGTTGACGAGGGTGAAGCGTGGTGGGTATGGAGCAGCGCTGCAATGCAAGGACGGGGTAACGGTATATCCCCGAGAAAACCCGCTGACCAGTGACTTCGTCTGGCACGATTCCCACGTGGGAAAATCCGGGAGCGACCCCAGCCGGGAATCGAGCCCGGTTCGCCTGGATGGGAAGCGAGTAGTCTAACCACTACACAACGGCGGCCCCTTCGGATTTCTAAGAAATGGTAACTTGCCACTTCTATAGCTGAAATAAAACTTCGCGTTGAAATAACTATTTTGAAATTTGAACTAGCTAAAATGCCAAGTTAAAATTCTCGTATTTACAATTTTTATTCCAAAGAAATTGATACAAGATGTTTTTTTTCTAATTATTCGGTACGTTCATCAAATTATCATTGATATAATGCCCCGAAACTATAAAATATCCTCAAACAATAGAAAAAAATAACAGGTTCTTTAACAGTTCTGAGGTACCCTTGCGCAAACGTTTTACCCAGTCAGCGAATTTTGTTGCTAAACTTCTTAAGCAAAACTAACCCATATCGTACTCAGGAGATGATCTAGACTTTCAGTTTGGGTATTGGGGGGAAAATAGGAGTGCGTGTGGCATTGAGAAAAAAAAAAGGGGGGGGGTGAGATAGTTTTCTCATTGCGCAGTTACAGGTGTGGAGTTTCGATCCGTGGTATGAGAGGGGGGCTCTGTCTTGTAATGTAAGGAAACGGTATTAAATTATTCAAATAAAGTCAATATTTTAAACTAACAATTCTGATATTATTTAAAATCAGTTATAAAACGTTCGCAGAACACTTTCATGTGAATGCGAGGGTCCCCTGTGACAACCCCCCTCCCCCTCACAAAAATGCGGATCCGCTCCTTATCGTATCTTAAGGTCCATTCCCACGATCAAATTTTCTTCAAATTACTTTCAATTTTCAATTGAATTCAATTCATTGAATGCTATATGGCCGTCATATAATTACCATTTTCTCTTTCAATTTCTCGAAAGTCTCGTTTTAGTTCAAGTTCCGAGCATGTTCTGTATTTTCTTGAATCGAAAATTCCATTCTCTTATCACTGCTTTCCAGACAGTGTTAAGAGACGTAATATCATAATAATAGAGTCGTGTGCACACAAAGTATTTTATAAAATAAGGATGCAAATTTTTTAAAATAAAATGTACAATGAAATGAAGAAAATACTTTGGGGTTTATGTAATTATTTTTGTGTCGTGCATGAGTCGTAAATACTTCAAAAAATTTATTTTTGGTATTGTTTTAACTGGTTTCATTAAAAGGTTCCTGTTAAATTTTCATGCGGAGACACGAAAGCTTATTATTGGATGCACTCCAGTGAAAGGCAAATAGAGTATATTTTTTAGTCCAATAAATTGAATTAAAAAATATTTGGCCGTGTGAAACGTGCTGGAAGAAGAGATATCGTGGAAGGGAAAGGGCGGCAATGTTCAGTTAGGGCAGTGTATAATGTTGCTCGTGGACTCACAGACACTGTCGCACAGCCTCCAGCCGTCAGCCACATCCAAGACGTCATCGCTGCTGTCCAGCTCGACAGCTTCCAGGACTCCAGCCACATCAACCTTGCCCCCTGGAGTCAGCTGGAACGTGCAGCGGTTCGAGGGGTTTCACAAATCCGGGGGGGGGGGGGGGGGTGGAAATACAGTAGAGCAGGATTTGCATCAACCCGTCTGTCCGTGCGTCTGTCCGTCATCCGTCCGTCAATCACGAGACCAACAGCCAATCAGAAGTTACCATTAATTCTGTTCGTCCGTCCGTCAAAACCTTGGAAAGCTTTAACTTTTGACGGACGGATGAAATTACAGCCGTCCAAACTTGCACGTTCTGTTGCCCGTTCATACCTAATTCTTTAGAAGGCTGTGTAGTGTGTGCAGGTTTTTGTTTTGGCCGTCATGTTTTTCTCACATCTTCCTTAATATAGCTGTAAAATGAAATTAATTTTCATTTTTCCTGAAGATTTGTTGATAATCTTTCCAATAGTAAAATTAATCAAATCATGCTTTATATACAATTTTTAAGATTTTTTGACATCGATTAATTTTTGTCATGTAGACCTACGTGTATGCGCGTTTTGGGTACTTACAAACACATTACTTTTTATGGAGAATTTTTCCCGATTTGGAAATACAGTTTTGTTTGTATTAGTTTGCAGCAATGAACTGACGACGGACGTATGAAGACTGATTGTAAATCGCTCGGCTGGGAGATGGACGGACGGACGGATGACTGACGGACGGATGCGAGGGGAGATTGCAAATCCCGCCTAAGAAGTAAGTGAAAAATACTGTGGAAAATGCAATAAGAAATAGCTTCGTCATTGTTTACATGTACTACCAAATATAATGTGTCTGGGATTTGAAAAATAGGCTAGTCTATTCACACACGTATTTCCAATTAAACGTACATGTGAACAGTTATAATATTTAAAACATTTTCCACTGCATTTTAATAATAACCTCGTCTTTCGCATAAGCTGATGCCAATTTACACCTAATTTTCTTATATTAGAAAATCTAAAAAATTTGTTGTTTATTATTTAAATATGAACAGACGAAACTATTAACTTCAATGTTTGTTTAATCATTTAAAAATAAAAAATAAATAATCCAGCCTTAAGTTGGTAGGAATAAAAATAAATACAGAAAACCAAATAAATGAACAGTTCCTTGAATATGATTGGTCAAAACTATATGTTACCTTAGCGTTATGTTGGTGTTGGGTATACTTCTCGTGTGGAAAATATAACTATTGTGTTACTGTTAGTTCAATGTGAATCTGCTGTTGCGCGATCTATACAGGAAATATATAGACAGTGCGAAGTTACTGCAACAAGCGCCATATTAATTTCAATGTAAAACGGCTTTTAGTCCTCTGGCACAATGGCGAGTGAGTGAGCGAGTGAAGACGTTTGGGCGGCTCTTAACAGCGAGATCTTCAGAGCCGCGGCACAATAGTCGATTGTTGGTGGTTGGTGTTAGTGTTGGTGTTTGGTGTTGGTGATCCGTGTTGGTTGTAGGTGTTTGTGGCTGGTTTTGTGGTTGGTTTTGGCTGGTGTTGGTGTTTGGAGTTGGTGGTTGGTGTTTGGTGTTGGTAGTTGGTGTTGGGTGGTGTTGGTGTTTGAAGTTGTTGGAGTTGGTAGTTGGCGTTGGTAGTTGCTGTTGTTAGTTGGTTTTGGTGGTTGATGGTGATTGCTGGTGTTGGTGGTTGATGATAGTGGTTGGTGGTTGGTGGTGGATGGCTGGTGTTGGTGGCTGATGTTAGTGGTTGGTTTTGGATTGCTGGTGTTGGTTGTTGATGTTAGTGGTTGGTTTTGGATTGCTGGTGTTGGTTGTTGATGTTAGTGGTTGGTGTTAGTGGTTGGTGGTTGTGGTTGATGTTGTTGGCATGAGTTGGTGTTTGGTGTGGTTGGTTAGCGTTGGTGGTTGATGTTAGTGGTTGGTGTTTGTGGCTGTTGAATGACAGTATATTCGAGATAACACAGTTTCCGGTTGCTGGTTGGTCCTAAAATGATTTAAACTCGCGGTTGGTGGCTGATGTTGGTGCTGTTGGTGGTTGGTGGTTGGTGTTATAGCGAGTTGGAATACACTGAACTTCTACCCCCAACCCAGCAATCAGAGTGTGTTCTATAAGTTCTGAAGGAGTAAAAGGGCGAAAACGTAAAAATGAAGGAAAATATCCCTGAAAATAAAAATATTAATATTTAGCTAATATACATGTTGTTACTCAGCAACCAGCAATATCTGATAATACAAATCCCATGTGTAATAAAATATATACGAATCAATTGTATTAGAGGAAATACCTGGGGATTGCTGATCATATATTGGAGGTTTTTATGAAGCGATTGTATGATTGCAGACTAATTTGAGTTGGCTATGTGAATATTATATATATATTTTTTATAAAATGCCTTACATTTAATTTTGAGCGTAAGGATATAACATATGTTTCAAATGTAACTTACTTTAATGTCCTTTATTAAAAAAATTAAATTATCAGTAATAAAACTTTGGTCCGCTTAAACTACAAAATTCTAATTCCAGTAATAGCCAAAACAATTAATAAGCCTTGAAAGAAAAGATTACTGCTCTATGTTGCCCTAATTGACAAAGCAATAATAATAATAACGCGACACAGATAACACAGGACTTGACGACGTTTCTGGTTGTGGGACAAGATTCCTTTCTCAGGCGAGTTAGTGTTGGAGTTGATGCAAATTGCATCATAAGAGTTACTTTTCTGAACATTTTGATGGTTTCTGTATTATAGTCTATTCACGGTTACTTACAATTTTTCCCTGCTGAAGGTCTACTTCAAGGATATTCCTCCGCCTCATGCAAACAAAGTTTAACCGAGTCTAGAAAATTACCACGAAGAGACAACGCACTTTGGTGCGCTCCACGTTCAATAATATTTTACGTAAGAACTATTTCTTACTATAGGCTGTTCACGGTAAAATGAGCACTTTTGAAAGCCCTGTTTAAGAGCTACTTATATGGACTTGTGTGTTCTTCCGCCTTATGTAAAATTAACATTGCCATGCGCCTTATCACTTTATCCACGTGACGATGCACTAAAAAAAAAAGAAAGCAAGAGAAATAATTTAAGTTATTACCAATGGTTACCTAACACTATTTATTCGACGTTAATATATGGAACTAGTTTCCCCTCCATCGTTACCAACTTTACTGGGCACACCCGTTAAAATATATACAGGTAAGGAGAGTGAATTTTTTCTAAGATTGATTTCAAAAGTGCTCACTTTATCGTGAACAACCTTTAAGCATTACCAACGCACCTATTTTCTACCTGGTTTCATTCGTATTAATGAAAAATGAAATGTTATAATTTATATCTAGCATATAAATGGTATTACAGTTTAACCACAGATAAGGCACTTTTATGTTATTTTATGCTAACTGAAGTGTAAAACGCTTGTGATACGTAACATAACAAAAAAAAAACCAAACGCATCATACATGGGGTGCTGTGTCAAAGGTTTGATCCAAAAAGTGTAAAGAAACCGCGAATCAGCTATACTTTTTAATTAGTTCTGCAATGTTGTACAATCAGGTGGATTGGCCTGTTGGACGCCACAGCTTCTATAGGCTATCCACTGTAAAGTGAACCCTCTAATTTGGAATAATAGTCAGTATTATTGCAGCCTTAGACGTTTACTACCGAGTACGGTGGAATACACACACTACATTTATTAGTTTCATTTTAAAATGTATTTAAAGAATAACAAATGGCTGAAAGGAAAAAGTAACTTGGGCTTCAAAAGTGCTCACTTTACTGTGAATAGCCTATACCTCAAGATATGTTACTTTCTGTTCAGAATTTGTCTGTCAGCTTATTGTATGTTACAAGTTCAAATCATAAAGTTTAGATTAACAGAAGAAACGAAGTACCATGGGGTTTCAAAAATAATTACGCATCTGTATTTTAAGTTTTTCCGCACTTCATTTTTGTGACTATACGAATTTTGAATGCAAGTTGATAGTCTATTACCAGACAAAACAAAAACCCAAATGCACATGTTGAGCCACTGAGTGCTTTTGGAAATAGCTCAAGAAATTTGAGAATAGTCAGTAGGTATTTTGTGAAACAATAATTGTGCAAGAAAAATCGAATTTTATGCAAGATTACCTTTTTCTGATGACACACACATTTGTAAGAGACGTTGGTGATCATTGAAAGTTAATACGCTTGTCTAGTAGGTTTGTCAGGAGAATCTATTGTTATTTACAAAATATAGCTTAGCAGTCACATTACACACATTTTCAATTATAATATACAGTATTTTGTAATACGAGACACAGTACAAATAAACTTTAAACATTACAGGTACCTACATAATTGTTAATACTGTACAAGCTATAAATATGAAAAGTTTATAATTAATAAAAATTTAAAACATTTATTTAGAAAGAACGCTAGGAAATTAATTTATTACTCTTTATTTCCGCAGTTAAATCGTTTCTCATAGAATATACCGTTTTCAGTAAGTGTGCGATTTTATTGGTAATTTTGTTACAAACATTTGTGCGTTCATGCCTTTACATTATTTTTTTATTTATCAACACTTAATTTTTTCTATCTTCAAAATTCCAAATTTAAAGCAGGCAAACCAGTTCATAAAAAAATTGAATATATATGTATAGACACATTCCTTTAACTGTTAAAATTGTGTATCTAATACATTGCTTGATAACATTCACTTATTGTTACAATAAGTAAAAAAATTGTAAAACTTACCATTTTCATTTCTTCTCCAATGCAAGCTAGGAAGCACTGAAATAGACAGTTTAGAAGAATGCATCATAAGTCAGAATATAACAAAATATCAACTCATGTGTTAGTGCGAAAGAGCTACAAAGTAACAAAAATGTATATTTGAATTCTTCAATGGTCACGAGTTTGATTCCCTTGGAGGCTAGCTTTAATGCTAAATAATTTCACAAGAAAATGACACAGAAAGTACACAGTTTAGACAGTTTCTAAAGGGGAAGATGTCTAGCTCATTTATGAAATGCAGTTCGGACACGGTTAACTTGATTATTTCGAAAGTTCTTCTTGGTGCTATCAGTATCATGATATACTGCGTAATTTTTGAAAGAAATGAAAATGTCGAGGGGATTATGATATGTACGAAATTGAAACCAATTTAAACGTCAAAAATTACCAAATGAATATAAAACTCGGGAATATTTCTAACTAGATGACCCGTGCGGCTTCGTTCACATGTAATTTAGGACTGCGGCCCCACTATTGGATTACATAGCTACTGAGTTTCTGCTGCCCCCACTATTGGGTTCTCTACCCACTGAGCTACTGCGGCTCTTTGGAAGGAATGAAAGACAGCCCATAGACAAAAAAAAAGGAGAAATGACGGAACTTTTTATTTTAACAATGCTTTTTTTTATGCAGTAGATTTACAATAAGAATTTTCATGAAGTAATGATATAAAATTAAAATAATTTTTTTTTTTAAAGGAAATAATATGTTTTTCCGGAATAAAAAGTAGCGTATGCCACTCTCCGACCATCCACTATATCTGTGGGGAAAAAATCACGTCGATCCGTTGCTCCGTTTTGACGCGAAAGAAGGATAAACAAACACACAGACACACTTTCCCATTTATATAGTAGTAAGGATAATCACTCACGACGTTACTGTTAGTTTTACTACAAATGTTTATATGCTGTTTACGGTAAACTCAGCACTTTCGAAAGCCCTGCTTGAGATCTACTTGAATACACTTTATGTATTCTTCCACCGTACGTGAAATTAACATTGCCATGGTGCTGATCACTTAACTCATGCGTCGGTTAAGTGAAACCTTCAAATTATTAGAAAGTAACCGTTTTACAAATTTGCCAATTCTTAAACTTTCACAAATGAAGAAAAAACAGAAAGCAAAATAAACCATTCCAGTGTTTACAGATGTTTGCCCAACACTTTACAATTATTTGCAATAAAAATATTCTTCGGCTTGAAGGTGGCACCGCAGTGGCATGTAATTGGGTATAGGTGCAGAAAATAATGGTGTATATAGGAAAACACTTGCAAGATGCACTTAGTATGGGGACGGTCGAACATGGAAGCATGCAGACGAAGGATATCCTCCTTAGGAAGATCCTGCCACATCTGGCGCAACTGACCTTCCAGATCCGCTGTAGTCGTCGCTGGCCAAAGTTGCCGTCCAGTCTCGCCTCGAACGTTCTCGACGATACATATATATATATATAATCTGGGTACCTTGCTGGCCAAGGAAGCATGTAGACATCACGAAGGCAGGGCTGACATACCCGCGTTATGAGAGGCATGGCATAATTATCCTGATGGGGAATGTTGCTGTCGAGCTGCACCAGGAAGAGGAACGCACAATGTCGCAGAATTTCCTGGACGTCAGGGTTTCTTCAGTCACCCCCCAGCGAGGTGCGGAAATCGTAGGAAATGGCATCCCACATCATAACACCCCTCGTTGGGACAGTGTGGTCGCTCTACAATGAAGCGACGATCTCTCGTGGCGCAGTCGGTTGGTGCGCCACCGATCTGTGGTGCGGGAGGCTCTGGGTTCGAATCCCGGGTAAGGCATGGGCATTAATTTAAGTTAGATTATAAGCATAAAACCGGGGGACGTTGAAAAGCCCTTTACAATACAATACAAATACAATGAAGCGTGGATCACGGCGCTGGCCAGGATGACTCCAGACTCAAATTTGACGGTCATCTATATTTAGACGGAACCGCGATTCATCGCTGAACACTACTCTTCGTCATTCCGCAAGTTGCCAGTTTCCGGCAGAAGGACGGCGATGCTTAGGTCGTGGTGGTAGACATAAGTGACGCCGCGACGACAGATCCCGCTCTGTTAGCCACCTGGATATGGTATTCGTGGACACAGGCATATCTGCAGCTGCCGTGACATGTACCTGGTTGGTGCATAGCGACGCCCGTGGAGTGCTTACAGCCTCTGTCACAATGACGCGATCCTCCCTTGTGGTGGTCCGCCGGGGTCGACCCGAGCCTTCTCGACGGGTGTGTGTATGATCCTGTTCCCACTGCATTCCAACTCCAACTTACAGTGTGGGCCTCTCGAGGGTCCACGATTCACCCTTTCTCAAACTCATTCAGCTGGGCAAAGGCTTGTCGAATACGTTGCAGGAGCATACTGCGGCGTGTTCGCTGAACTTGGCCCTGTGGCTCACACTGCATCTAAAGTCTTATTTGATGTCTTGCTGTTATGATGAGTTGAGTTGAGGGAGATCTGAGAGGCTCTTAACAACGAGGTCTTAAGAGCCGATGCAGGACCTCGTTGTTAAGAGCCGCAGTTATGAATGATGGAAGGAAATGCATGCCCCCTACTTGCTGATCCGAGCAAGCGAACCGCATTACACGTAAATGGGACACGCGTCAGCCTATGACGATACTGTGTGGCAACCTCCATTGTTCTCACGGGATTCGATCACGGTGATCAATTTTTTTTGCAAATGAGTGTCATTTTCCTCCGCCGTTGCCAACTTTACTGGGTACATGCCAGTCAGTGTGTTCGTTAAAAATGTGTGCAGGTAGGAGCAGTGATATTTTTCAAAGGCTGATTTCGAAAGTGCCTTACTAGCCGCTAACAGCCTATAAGTTTAAAATTCACACCGGAACGATAAGGGCCTGTCTACAATTGCGCTATCCCAACATGGATTTTAGGACAAGGATGTGCTGATTGGTGCACGTGACCCTCTGACGTCATGGCGCTGTCCCAAGCTGCCGTGTCCCAAGTCAACATGTGCCCCATGTTGAAGCATTCGGAAAACTGAACTTTTGTCCGAAGTTGTGTACTAAGCTGATAGAAAAAGAAAAAGACTTCAAATACTTTCGCGTGCATTCGTGAAATGTTTACATTATTAATGTGAACAATGGATGTCCAAGGTGGGCTTTCTCAAAACAAATATAATGGAATGGTAATTAATAATAAGGAATGTCTTCGTTCTGTCTGAACAATTTTATTTGAAGGCTAAAACTTTTAAAACGTAAGTTAAAAAAGTAAAATTTGGATGTCAGTTGGGAACTTATTTAAAATAAAACTGTTAATGCCTTTATTATAAATAAATATTCAAATAAACAATTTCGTAAACATTAAATAATTAATAATACAGCAAATTTAAACATCACTACGTAACAACAAACCATATGTAGAATTTAGTGTGATCTAGTGTGAGATTCTGAAAGCTTACTTCGGACAACGAATTCGTAGACCATATTCGGACCGCGTCAATGTGACGTCACTTGACACCGACTTTCGGAGATTTCCACTCCCACAGGAACGGCCGAATGTAGACAGGCCCTAAACGATACTTATTATAAAAGTTTTTTTTTTTGTGGTGAGCGGGCAACACAAAATACAGGAAATATGCCTAAATGAATAGCAATGTTCGTCCCATCTCCGAGGGCAATTACACAGGCTGGGATTTTCTTGTGGGAATTGTGGTGGCCTCTGCCGTAGCGTGGGGATTTTCTCGGGAGGCTCCCTTCTCCCCACTCCTCTTCCTTCCTTCGCTGACTCAGTCCCATTCCTTAGCCAAGGCTGGCTAAGCACAAATCCGTGTTGATACTGCCTCAAGCAGGATGGCACGTGTAGATTTTACGTTGATTTCTAAGTTTAACGTCGCTGTTGTTACTGAATTATATTCAGAGTCCACTAGAGTAAGTCAGTTGCCTATGCTGACTACAGAATAAAATAAAATGAAGTAAAACCACACTGGTATATGAGAAGGAAACAATCTGAACTAAAATAGCGTGCGAAACAATCATAAACATGCCAAACAAAATAATTTACGAACATGTATCAGAGGAGAAAAATCTGCCATGCATAAAATCGTTGTTGAAAACCATACAAAAGACATAACAAAAAATGAAGATAGCAACTAAAAAGCAAGATGATTTACACAAACGTTCACTGCTAAATAGCCTACCTCAGAAGTTTACAGTTAAATTATTTTCCAGAAATCACAATATTTATCAAATACTGGAATGAAATGACGTTACATACCTTCACGTTGGGGGGGGGGGGGTACAATGGTACAGTGGCCAGACTACTCGCTTCCCACCTGGGCGGATCGGGTTCGATTTCCGGTGGGGTCGCTCCCGGATTTACGGACGTGGGAATCGTGCTGGGCGATACCGCTGGTCGGCGGTTTTCTCGGGGTCTCCCGTTCCCCCGCCCTTCTTACATTCCGGCTCTTCTCCGTACTCACCTCGCTTCACCCTCATCGGTTCCCAAAGCCTTTATATTAAACGCCGTCCAAATCTCTCCACTCCAGTTCCTTCATGGTGGATGTTGCCAAGGTCTCAGAATAGGCAAATTTTAAATTATTATGTATGTCAATGCGACGCCACAGGATTATTAAGGGAATCGAAGTTGAAAAACCGATTATACCGTGAACTTCATCCCCGCATGCCAACAAAATGGCGTCACTGACCATCGCCTGGTAACTTCACTCGCCAACCGGCAGCCCAGACAGCGGGGAATCTTTCACAGCACCAACTAGCCGACATCAACATCCCAAGTTCAGGGTTCGAGCCTTGTGTAGGTCACGTGTGTGTAGGCCCCTACACCGATTTTAGATATTAGTTCACATCGGTGTGGTTTGTAAGCAACGATTCTCCCCCGCCGATTACGCGAACGACAGAAAAAAAAAACTGGAATATTAAACACGACAGCCAATGGAGTCGTTACCTATGTACAGACTAACGTGTCGTGACAGATGTAGCAGGTTTCACAAGCAATCGTGCTGACTTGAGAAATTGTTGAAAATAATAGTTTTATTCTAACGAGCTAAAATGTTGACTCGTAATTTTCTGCTCAGATTCCGATAAAGTCCAGAGAAACAGCAAAACTATAAGAGTGCGAGTCTTGTCTTCAAGAGCAAAAAAAATTCCCATATGAACGTAACCCCGAGTATAGACTGTGCATGGTAAAGTGAGCACTTTTGAGGCCCTATTTTCTTTTTACTTTCAGCCATTTTTTTTAAATCATTTAACGACATATTGCAATAGAAGTAATAAACCTTGTGTGTATATTCCTGCGCACTCAGAAGTTCTAGGGCTAAAATAAAAATATATTTATTTACTGTTATTCCAAATGAGAGGGCTTTCAGAAGTGCTCAATTTACCATGAATAACCTATAGACCTATACACGGGCATCCTCCTCAAAGGATTCATGCCATGAAAATAGCGAGAAATTTATTGTCGCATAGTTTTCTCTTCATTGGGCACAAAGAGTTTTTTTTTTTTTTTTTTTTTTTTTTTATTGTCAATGACCGGAAAGTTTCGCGAATTCATTTTAGGACAATACAGAATTCGAACGTTTGTACATTACGTTATGTCAGCAAGTGGACCACAGTTTGTTAGGAACACACAGGTGAACTCTGAACCAATAACAGACCTGCAAGGATAGAAGGACCTTATCTCGTGCCACCTGGTTTGAGGTAGAACTGGCTACTCACTGGGGCAACAGTAAATTAATAGAAAGCTGAGACTCGAAAATACATAGGACAGTAGAGTCTAGTCTGCAGGTCATCCAAAACGCAAACTTTTCCTTTCCCTAGATAGTATAAAAAGGTAGCTGAGGTACGCGTAAAATAATTCAACTTGCAAAACCCTCTATTTTCGCTCAGCCGGCTCCCGCACTAGGCATACAATTTTTAACCGTATTGTACGGTGTAATAAGTCAAAGCAGCATAGTTGCGAAGTAGACTCACCTTGCAGTGTGGCGGAATGTTAGACCCTGATCCCGTGACGACCTTCGTGCACTCATCTGAAAACATAGAAACACTTGCCTGTAGTCAATTCACGGTTGCTTCCAACTTTTCTGAAACCCTGCTGAAGTTCTACTTTCCAGGATATTCTTCCGCCTCATGCAGACAAAGCTTAACTACGTCTAGAAACTTACAGCAAAGGGACAACGCACCACGTTCGTGCGCACTCAGTGTAATAATATTTTGCATAAGAAATATTTATTACTAAGCACTCACTACCAGCCTACTTATTTTCTCCCTGTTTTGATGCGAATTAATTTTCAATGAAATACTACAAGTTATATAAAGAATATAAGCAAGAGTTAGATTTAACCAAAAATAAGTTACTTTTATGTTAACAGAAGTATAAAATTCGTTTGATACGTGACATATTTATTTAGGAAACAATTAAACACATCATAAGTGGTGTGGTTTTTCAAAGGTTTGTTAGCAAAAGTGTAAAGAAACCGCGAATAGACTATTTCTAATGGAACTCACTTTCTTTTTGTTAGGAGAAAGACTAACTTATATATATATATATATATATATATATATAAACACACAACATAAATAAACTCGATCAGATTCCATCTGTAATTCTTCTGGTACACTGTTAAAAATCATTAGGAGTCTGTAACACTTGGCAGCACTAAAAATACACCAGATTGAATAGAAACTGAATTTTCGTTTTTGTCTTTCGAATTTAAATATAAAGTTATACCACAATTCTCAAGTTAGAGTTGTAAGTGAATAATTAGAGTCGTGGACTGGTAACTTTTTGACTCTGGTCCAAACCTCGCATACATACAAAATATTCTAACTTTTTAAATATAATTTTTATACACGGTAGAACACCCACATTACGGAAATTAGAGACATTTTCATTATTTTATTTTATTTTAAACGGAAAGTACGGAACACTAATTTGGAAATTAACAGAGAGGTTCCGTGAAATTTACGGAAAGTCCGTTTCTTAAAACCAATGTATCCGTAATTTTACGGAGTGTTTACGGACACTTCTGGATAAATTTTCACCAGCACTTTTCCGTAAAATGAAGGAATTTTTTTTTAACAGTGTAGCAATTTGCCAATCAGTCAAGCGAAAACAATAACTCGCCGCTCTGTGTCGTAATTATATAAGTGCCACCGCGAACCACGTGTAGTCTTCAGTCAAGATGATAATCTATAGTGATGCGTCGGATAGAGTAGACTCGGTGGCAAAACTACAATTTCGAAGGAACTCGATGAACTCGAGCAGAAAACGGCAGCAGGCTCGAGTCTGCAGGAAACGAGTCAGGAAACTTGCGAAACATTAAATAAACGTTATTCGATGCTAAAGGTAAGTTTACATAATCGTGTAATAGCGTATACTTACTTTTGGCGATCTCTCTTGTGTCTTCTTTCAACGTTCGAAGGATCTGTACTGATTCTAATACCGGGGGAAATGCAAAGAGCATGCTGCATCGGGATGTTTAAAACAATATGCATGTGACATTGTGGTTGCTTAATGGCAGATGAAAGTAAAAAAAAAAAGTATCAGTAAAAAACCAGCAGAGTAGAGCTGTGAATATTAAAAAATATGAAGTTTACTAGTTGCGTACTTAAGACTGAACTTCTATCGCGATTATTTTACTAAGGTACTCGAGTATACTCGATTCGTAAAAACATCGTCGTATTACTAAAAACCAACAAATGAAAATGGCTGAATGAAATCCCTACTGCTTGCGGTAGAGCTAGACTGCACGAGTATGTTTCATAGCTATTCCTAATACTCCTATTTCCTCTCTGTTTTTATTCTTACTGATTATAAATGCGATACACTAACGTTTGTGAAAAAATGCAACACGAAGAAGGATACATGTGATTGAAAATAACTTTACAACACAGTGATTAGGTACATGACAATGCGCAATTGATTAGGATTACAGAACTGTTCATGATCTCTGACCTTGAGAATTCAGTATGGCGTGAAGCCCATGCGTGCTGAAATCAGAGCCCCTAGACGTAGTGGCATGGAATCAAAGAGGACTTGGACATGTTCCTGGGGAATCTCCCTCCATGTGGTTTGTATGCGAGTCCAAAAATCATCAACAGTGTTTGCTGGAGGCCCGTGGACAAACAAGTCGCCGACCAACCGTATCCCAGACATGTTCGATGGGCGACATGTCAGGCGAACGTGCAGGCCAGGGAAGCAGCGGTAACCATCGTTCGTTGAAGAAAACTTGCACATTCCTCGCCACACGTGGCCGGGCATTGTCCTGCTGAAATATGGCATGTGGAGTCGCCTGAAGGAGAGGCAGTACCTCTGTCTCTAACCCCCCACCACCCTAATGTAGCGGTTACTGTTCAGATTGCCTTCTACACGTAGGAGTCGAGATTACATGTTGTATCCAATGGCGCCCCAAACCATCACACTTGGCGTTCGTCCACTATGCCGCTCCACAATGCAGGCGGCCAGATTGCGGTCACCACGGTAGCGTCCGACACGTATACGGCCATCACTCCAGGTCAGGTTTAAGAAGGACTCGTCCGAAAACACAACATTTTGCCACTCAGCACGAAAGCGACGACGTTCACGTGACCATTGCAGTCTGAGGCGTTTGTGGATTCTGGACAATGGACGACGACGCAATGACATGCGTGCCACCAGTCCAGCCCGCAGCAGACGACGTCGTACCGTCGACTCAGGCAGGTCCACACCCGTTACAGTTCTCCAGTGTCGAGCCAACACTGTGGACGAGGCTGTACGGTCCGTTACGGCCATGCGGATAAGATGTCGGTCATCCCGTGCTGTAGTCACATTGCGTGGTCCAGTACCCGTTCATTGCTGCGTACGACTCTCTTCTATCCACTGGTTCCACACACGCATCACTGCCGTAGCAGCATGCCCTGTACGAGCCGAAATGTCACGGTATGACAAACCCTTTTCCCGGAGACCGATCATTCTGCCCCGTTCGAACTCACTCACATGCTGATATGACTCCCTTACCCTTTGAAGCCGACGATGCATATTGGAACTTGCTTTCACGTCTTTTGAAGGCTCATCACTGACTGAGCTTGGCGTAACACTGACCTTTCCGGTTACACAAGAGAGGGCGCTGCTGGGCCTACGTGTACGCCATCTCTCTGCAACCGTAACTACTCATTGTCGGTACACTGTTCTACACATACTCCAAGTTTGGATTCATTCGGGCCATCTTTCTGGGTGTTGCAATTTACACATACAATAGTGTAGTTGGTAGAGAAGACTTTGATTAGTATTTTCCTTTCGTCATGTGATTCAAGTTTCACTGCTTATTTCACTCTGTCTCCCAGTGGTGGATACAAGGGGAGGGAAAAGGGGGACGTTTCCCCTCCCAAGAGTTTACCATAAAAATGATTTGTCTTACAACCGACCCAACCCAGAATGAATATTCATAACATTTTGGACCAGCTTTAGCAAACTTACGCGCAGTTAATTTCTACGTTGTGGGGGCCGCGGTGGCTGGGCGGTTAGACTGCTAGTCTTCCACCAAGGCGAACTGGGTTCAATCCCCGACCGAGTCACTCCCGGATTTTCGCAAGCGGGAATCGTGCCGGGCGATGCTGCTGGTCGGCGGGTTTTCTCGGGGATCTTCCGTTTCTCCCGCTCTTTCATTCCGGCTCTGCTCCATTCACACCTCACTTCACTCTCATCGACTCTCAAGACCTCGTTGTTCTGTCTTACTAGATAGCTGGGAAAGTAATTATTTGCGCATTTTATTGACGAAGTTATAGGAACTAAACTATTCATTGGTATCAAAATTGATAAAAATGGATACCAAGTTTCCCCATCAAAGACCATGCACTGAATCCACCTCTGCTGTCGCCTGCCTAACTCAGAATCTCTGAGTATATTTGATATAGGCTGTTCACGGTAAAGTGAGCACTTTTTAAGGACCTCTCAACAGGCACTAACAAATAATAAATATATCTTACTGCAGCCTAGGGCATTAAATTTTGAGGTTGGTGAAATGTATACACTTATTGGTCACATTGCAATGTTTGTGTTAAAAAAACAACAGGAACATGGAAATTATATGAAAGGAAAAATTTAGAAGGGCCTTAAAAAGTGCTCACTTTACCGTGAACAGCCTATAGTCTCCGTGATTACCGGGCACCAACCTGAGCTGATTAGAGGCGCCATACGCGAAACGATATAGTTACGTAGTAACGAGAACAAAATAATTTGTATAGAAGACACAAAATTAAATAAATGAGTTATTGATTTATTTCTTTTGCTGTAGTACAAAACATATCCTCAACTTACATGTTTTCAGGATGTTTCGAAGGTCTATACACTTCACGACAGCTGACATGAGGTCCTGGTATGACAGGTCGCCTGCATTCACCTGCCAAAAAAATAATACAAATATGAGTAAAGATAAAGTTGCTCTAGTCTATTCCTGACAATAGCCTATAACTAGAGACTTGAAAATCTCCCGAGTTCAGCCCAATGACCTGTACACTCTAAATGTGAATAAGTGAGAATTTCACTGTTTCAATCACTTAATAGCACCTGACTAATTCAACAGTCACTTCAGTGAATTTAGCTGACGAATAATTGAAAAAATACCAGTTTTCCTTCACATATTGATTCAGTGATTTTCCCACTAATTCATCAGTCATTTTTTCCACTGTTTTTCAGTGGCTTGTTTTTGACTGATGGATTAGTTAAACACCATGTAATAATGGCAGTCAAACAGCGTTTAAAATGGCCGTTAAACAACGTGTATCAAGTGAAATAACAACGAAAAAACTAATAAAACCAATACAAAATACTTTTCAAAATGCGTTTCGTCTTTCAAAACACCGTTTTACGAGGTAATATGAACATTCAATCTTTCATTCCGATTTTACGTCTTTCATTTCGTCTTCATGTAATCTCTACAGCACTCTGTTTGAGGGTTTGAACTGAAAATAACGTGGCGAAGAGAGTGCACTCATATGTACTAGGGGCCACGATGGCTGAGCGGTTAGCCTGCTGGCCTCCCACCATGACGATCCGGGTTCAATCCCCGGCAGCGTCACTCCGGATTTTCGCACGTAGGAATCGTGCCACACGATGCCGTTGGTCGGCGGGTTTTCTCGGGGATCTCCCGTTTCCCCTGCCCTTTTATTTCGGCGCTGCTCCATACCTCAGTCACCCTAATCCGCCCTCAAGACCTCAAGAGGTGTCAAACAACACGTCGACCAATTACAAACGTAACACGAACGTACAAGTGTGCGAATTCCAACTTGTCTAGAAATGAACCCGCGAAATTCTTGGGTCTCTAAATATAGCAAAAGCCACCTGTTTTTCGCGAAAAGTTGTACGCGGAGGCTAAGATTTCTGTGAACACTTGCAGCCTTCCTTTCACTGTTGGCCGCTTGTCTTCGTGTGAAGAGAGTCTGTTACACGAGTGAGCCAACCAGAATTAAGTTTCTTCGATACTGACAGTTCGTGATTCGCGGGCAGACAGATAAAACGCGTAACAATTCAAATGATCCAATCACGACCGTGGTTCTAAACTGAAGCGTTCTGGAACACAGCTTTTCCTGAAATCTTTTCGCGAAATATCAGTGGCCCTAACTATAGCAGAGAATACGGAAGTGGCTACTCACGTGAGAGAAGCAGGCGGCGGCGACGAGGGCAGACGAGAGCAGCGAGGCGAACATGGTGGAACAGCAGGCTGCGTGCAACTCGAACGTGTGTTATATCCCCTGCCGGGGCGGCCGGCGAAACCCTGGCTTGTAGTCAGTCGCGTGATCACCCGCGGCCCGCCCCTCTCGATCCAAGCGAGTAATGCTACACAATCAGCATCTCGATGGCCGGTTCTCGGGCCGCGACTACCGCATGAGCAAGGACACCACGGCTGCATGCGTAACATTGATGACGTACAAACCAGGGATAGGAAAATATCGCGAATTCGACGTCAAACAACTGAAGTCACCTTTGCGATTGGATCAGAGTTTATTAGACACGCCCTGGACGACTCTGAACCAATTGCAGACTTGCAAGGAAACGAGTAGCGAACCCCAGACTTCCAGGTGTGAGGTAACACTGGCTATTCTGTGAGGCAGCAGCTAATGAACAAACATCCGACGCTTTATTATACACAGGACTGTGGAGTCTAAGGCACAGGTCATTGAACTCGCGAAATCTTATTACCCCTACGTACGTTTTTTCGTCTTTCGCACATGCCCTCAGCCACACAGCGTATTCCATTCACAGTTAATTCAAACTTTTCCGGAGCCCTGCTAAAGTTCTACTTTCAGGATATTCCTCCGCCCCATGCGAACAAAGCTTAACCGAGTTGACCCTTTCAGTCACAGTGTCCTCTCTCTGGGACGTTGCATGTGAAGTGGCTTGAATGGTCTGCACTGTACACAGCAGAACATACCGTCCAATGAGAAAGGTTCCCTACGTGTGGTATACGTCATTCGCTGCTGAGACTATGTTCCGTTGCCTCATAAATAGAGACAGGTGTTTTTCGCGAAAAGATTTCAAGACCAGTTGCACTCCAAAACACTTTTGTTCGTATGCACGTTCGTGGTTGGATGATTCTAAATGTCACGTGCCTCAAGTGTCTGTCCGCGAATCATATGGACCTTCAGTATCATGGCACTTTATTCTGGCTGGCTCAGTCAAATAAGGTTATGTCTTCTTACGTAGACACGCGGCCAATAACCAAAGTAAGTTGTGTTTGTGGACGTAGGATATTGAAGTCTAGTAACATGGCCATAAATATTTTCGCGAAAACCACCTGTCACTACTCATGAACTACTTCTGCCAGTAACATAAAGCACAGAGAGATTTCTATTGGTCCCCATATAAGACAAAGCGTCATCTGGCTATTAGTACAATTCCGAACTATATATATGTATATATATATATCTTAGCTGTCTGCCTACCAATCAAGGACGATCACTATCGGAGAAACTTTCTTCTTATTGGCTCACTCATGTAACAGACTCTCTCCACGCAAAGACAAGTGCCCAATAGCCAAATGAAGACTGCCAGTGTGCACATAGGATATTGACGTCTAGCCTCCGCGTAAATCTTTTGGCGAAAAACAGGTAGCCCTAATTGCACATTAATTTTTGACTAGAAGGGTTAAGGTTTATTCTACTCGGGTTAGGAACAACACGTGATCTCTTATGGGAGAGTTTGGCACGAGGGAAATTTCCGCCACTAGGTGCGCAGTGTTCCAAAAAGTAACATTTAATTTTGAAAATTTTTTGAGCTACGTGAATAAAAAAAAAAAAAAGAAAAAAAAAGAAAGAAACATTTTAGTTAGTTACGAATTTATCTTATAATTGATTTATAATTATTACAATTATCCTCTTTTTTAAAACTAAAATATAGAGATCTTTTACACATGCGACACTAGCGCTTACCTAGTGGCGAAAATTTTTGGTTGCCAAACTTTAGTAACGTGTCCAGAAAATTACACCAAAGGGACGTTGTTACCGGTAACATGTGCACTATGTTACATAATATTGTGCATAAGAACTATTTATTACTAGGAATTACCAACACACCTATTTTCTCTAAGTTTTTTTTTATTCGTGTTAATTGTAAATTAAATATTATAATTAATATACAGAATATAGGCGTCGATTCAATTTAATTTTAGAAAATAGGATACTTACAGCAAATAAATGTTAACAGGAAAATAAAACGCTTCTGATAAAGAAAATATTTAGGAAACCACCAAGCACGTTATACATGGGGTGATTTTCCAAAAGTTCGATTCAAAACCACGTATATATTACATATATCATAGGCTGTTCACGGTAAAGTGAGCACTTTTGGGGCCCTAGATACTTTTTCCTTTCATCCAGTTTTTTATTCTTCAACCACCTTTTGAAACAAATAGTATTATAACTATTTAAGTAATTAACACAGTGTAGGTATGTTCCACCGCACTCGTAATTTGACCTCTAATGCTAAAAAGTAAAATGTGTTTCTTGACTATTATTCCAAACGAGAGGGCCTTCAATAGGGTTTACTTTACCGTGAATAGCCCAAAAAGAGCCTGCCTATTAAGGGATTTTAAACGCCTCAAGGTTAACAACATCCGGCTATTAGAAAGCATTGTGACGGAGATGGAAAACAACATAAACAATCTTCGAAAGAACTCTGTTTCCTCAGAATTCTAAGTGGCGACTTCCGGGTTGTAACACAGAAATATGTTCAGAAAAGATACAGCGTTGTAAAGGCTGTTCACGACAAAGTGAGCACTTTGAAATCAACCTTAAAAAAAAAAAAGTTACTATCCGTATCTGCAGTGAAGTTGGTAACGATGAATGGAAAGTAGTTACATATCTTAAAGTCATGTAAAAAGTGTCAGGTAACCATTTGTGATAGGTGAAATTATTTATTCCACTTTCTGTTCATTTTTAAATGCATCGAAGTGTAAAAATTAGCAGATTTGCCAAACATTTTCTTTTGTAGTAATTCCACAGTTGCACTTGACCGACACATGAATAAAGTGACGAGGCCAATTACAATGTTAATTTTATGTTAGGCGAAAGAATACACATGGTGCATACAAGTAGAACTTAAGCAGGGCTTTCAAAAGTGCTCATTTTAGTGTTTTCCGGACGACTAAATATCGCAAACAGAGAGATATTTACAGTGATTTTTGGCTGACTTTGGCACTTCTCAACGACTACATGTGTGTTTCGACAACCATATCGACAGCGATACGGACGATATTAGCGCGCGCGCCCAGCGTCCCGTCGCCCCTACGCGCAAGGCACTGAACAGGCGCGCAATGCTTCAGTCATCACGCATTTCCTGAGTGAATGAGATCTGTGACAGCGGAACTTTATTGCACGCGATGGAAGCCCGCAGATATAACTACGACTGTACGGGTTTACTTTTCTCCTTTCTCTTAAGGAAACTGTAGAGGCATAGATTTAAAAATGCATTTTTTTTGCCAATTTCCCAATTTTACACTTCGTGGACTATGCTCGAGTGTAATTCGAGCAAAGCTAATTTGAAAATTTCTTTGTTCTTCAGAACATAACTCGCATGGATGTGCAGTCTTTGTTCGGCTAGTGTTTAACACGACCTCACAAGAACACGACAGCGCAGTAACAATGATATAACTAACTATAGAATTTATTTTTTTATATAGCCACTCAAAAGTACACTATTGGTTGTAAATCCTTTTATACGATAAAGAACATTTGATTGGGCCAATATTAGCTAGGCTCTCCATTGGTTGATGATCGACCACTAATGAACGCTGTAAAGCACAAGTCAATGTCCGGTGTGGTATAGACCAATACGACGATGGTGAGTTCTAACACAGAAGCCTACAGAACCTGTGTTCTTGCAGTAGTGGCATGGCAATGTTAATTTACAGGGGATGGAAGAATACACTATTAGCATACAAGTTTATCTTGAGCAGGGCTTTCAAAGTGCTCAGTTTACCGGGAGCAGCATATAGTTTACATTTAACGTGTAAATTATAGTTATATTCTAACAAAAAATATTATCACTTTACCAGAAATCCTAGCAGGACTAGGTTCTGTTATATTGAAAATTCACACGCTTACACATTATATTGTAGAAACATGTGTTGACATAATTATCTTCTCGGACACCATCAGTTATGTTTATCGTTTCTGTAATCTAGTCGTGAAACACTATTAAAATGTTAAATCGACGAATATAGATTGAAATGTGATATTAAATATTAGTTTCACGCCACTGTAGGTTACCGACTTATTATGGACCAATAAAACGAACAAACCCCACCATGGAACATTAGACTCGCCTAAAATTCAGACTGATTTTCTAATTAAGTGAAAGAAGTTTCGAAAAAGTTATGTACATAGAAAACGTTGTATATATTTAGACCCTTGAAACAATTATCATACATATAAAAGTATGGAGCAGTAAAATAAACACATATTTGTAAATGTACATACAATTTTCGTCATATTTTAGTCACTGTTTTCATAGCATATATGCAAAACACAGTGACATAAGGAAAATTATGTTAAAATAGTTCGGATCATGCAATTTAAAAAATATGTAGTCAGTATGACGATGCTTTGTTTCGGTACTCTAAGGCCTGGTTCACATGTACGCCGATCACGCCCGAACAGACAGAGCGGAAAATTAGAACAGCGCCGAGTCTCGTAGAAACCGAGGACATATTCTGATTGGCTGTTCTAGTTTCCCGCTCTGTCTGTTCGGGGTGATCGGCTTACATTAAACCAGGTATAAAATGTTGTGCCCTTCACAGATTAATGCTCCACAGAACACGTTATATAGGTACCCACTCCCATAGAGTGAATATGGGGGTAGAGCGATCTCGCTAGCTGCGTGGAACCAGTTTCCGTGTCCCAACATTGAACTGCTTTGCTGCCAACACGATTATAGGCTGTTCACGGTAAAATGAGCAGTTTTGAAAACCCTGCTTAAGATATACTTGTGCACACGTTATGTATTCCTCCGCCTTACGAAAATTTATCACTGCCATGGGCCTCATCACTTTATTCGTACGTTGGTCAAGTAAAACTGTGAAATTATTAGAAAAATAAATACTTTACAAATTTGTTCATTTTTACTCTTCGATGCATTAAATAACGGAAAGTGAAAGAATTAATTTTAAGTTATCGCAAATGGTTACCTAACACTTTTTATTCGACTTTAATATATGGAAATAATTTCCATCCATCGCTACCAACTTTACTGGGCGAATGTCACTCAGTGCGCCGACTAAAATATATGCATGCAGGGGCAGTGGCATTTTTCTAAGGGTCATTTATTAAGTGCTCACTTTATCGTGAACAGCCTTTATCATAAACTACGAGTATAGGATTTAAGGTTAGAACACTGTTTAGTAAACAAGTGCTTTGAGATGTTTGTATACCTTCACAAACAAATTTGTAATGAAATTAGATTAAAATAAAATTGGCAAAAGTATTTTATTCATATAGTAGTGCTTGTCTTTCGAAAATTAAGGCATGAATACCACGTTCATCACTGTAGATCACGTGACTTTCATGTGACTTTGACAGTTGCATTGGTTTTGGGTAGGTCATTGTTGGGTATAGGCTGCTCACGGTAAAGTGAGCACTTTTTAAGGCCCTTCTAAATTTTTCCTTTCATCAAATTTCCATCATCCTGCTGCTTATTAGTATAAACATTGCAATGTGACCAATAAACACAGTGTACACATTTCACCACCATTAAAATGTAATGCCTGAGGCTGCAAATAAAATATATCTATTAGTAGTTAATGCCTGTAGGGAGGGCCTTAAAAAGTGCTCACTTTATCGTGAACAGACTATACATGCGCAGAAGACGTAGAATACGTATACCTCATCTTTATCCTATGTTTATTACAGCCTGCATGCGACTAACTCATCTATGGACGGCTGCACGCGACAATTCGTGTAGCGTGCCAACTGCTTGCAACATGTTCGTTTCGTACTAACAATTACAGTATTCGGTACTAATCGGTTCCGAAATGACGGTCTTGTGGACTGCCGAAGCCGTGGTTACTGCTCATGCGTTTGTGGACGTCCATAATTAATCCGCATGTGCGTTTCCAGCCGTCATTCTACTACATAGTAGATGGGAACAGGCGATTCGGGCACACCAGGATTGTGATGAGTCGCGAGGCACCAGGAGCCATATTGGAAATTTCCCGTTTTTATTCCAAAAATCGTTCATTTTCACACAAAAATCGTATACTTTAGCCCAAAAATCCCTTAAAATTTCCCTTTTTTCCTTAAAAATCCCCCCTCCCCCCCAAATACAATGCCCCAGAATGTGCAGTAGCAAGCCCCATTTCTGCAAAAACGAGCACATTCAGGTGATTCGGGGACTCGTTTCATACCGGTGCTACTACGCTACTACATTCTCATCACAATCACCCTCGTCGGCTGCCAAGACCTCAATGTTAAGGGCGATCCAAATTTCTTCACTCACTTTTTTGAATCGAACCTTTGAAAAATCTCGTGACGGGTTTAATTATTTAGAACATATGCCATATATCACACGTGTTTATACTTGCGTTTCCTGTTAAATTGAAATGCTATTCATATTTTATATACAAATTATTCAAATGCAAAACAGTGAAAAAACATGTGGGTTGGCAGCACCTAGTAAGAAATACGTAGTTCTTATACAAAATACTGTTACACTGAGTGTGCACGAATGCGGTGCGTTGCCCTTTGGTGCAATTTTCCAGACTTACTAAAACTTAGTTTGCACGAGACGGAGAAATATCGTGGAAATAGAACTTTAGCAGGGCTTCAGAAAAGTGTGAAGTAACTGCGAATTGATTGTACTTTCCACCGCTGAAAGTCCCGTAGGAAGACTCAGTACGACCGCGACGAGAACACTGCACGTCAGTTCAGACCCTTGTGCTTAGTGGCGGCGGGACGCGTGATGCACGCAGCATTGCAGTCCTTATCGCTCCCGCGCTCCTCGGCCTGAAGAGGCGGATTTCTTTTTGCGCGTTCGAAACACAGCAATACGGGCGAAAATAACAAGCGCGACCAGCGCGCCGTCGCCCCTAAGCGCAAGCAGGCGCTGAACCCGCGTGCAGTGCTTCCGCTGTTACGTTTTCCTCTGCAAACGAGATCTGTAACAGTGGGATTTTATTACACGCGATTAAAGCTCATAGATTAAACTATGACTGTGCCATTTTATCCTTCTCGCGCCTATTACAGAAACTACTCAGCTAAGCTCTAAAATCGCTATTTTTGACTATTATCACGATTTTTTTCTCTTAGAATAAACTAAAAAACAAAACTGTACGAGCCTATAAAAAATAGTTTTTTAAAAATATTTTGTGGCAAAAAGTCGTATTTCCAAGGTTTTTTATTTGCTGAGATACGCGGAGACGGACAAACAACGAATCTACAGAAAATATGCCCGGTCTACTGACCCTTAAGGGTCATGAACATAGTCCTTGGCTGGAGTTAGTCAGCGTTCTGGCAATGAGTAATTCCTTTTCATGTACTCAATCACTTCAGTCAATTTAAGTAATGGAAAAAAAAAAAAAAAAAAAAAAAAAAAAAAAAAAAAGTTTTCCTTCTCTTATTGATTTATTGACATTTTACTCTGATTCATCAACCATTCTTTATTCGCTGTTTTTTTAGTGATTTGTTTTTTGACTGATCAGTAAAACAAGGTGTAGCAAATGAAATAATGCACGAACTAATATAACCAACTATATACATAATAATATATATCCCTAACCTATTATCATAACGCTTGGTTTGAATATTCTAATTGCATTATGTGGGTGAAGCGAGTTCATTCATACGAATTATTTGTTTTAACAATTCTAATGTTTCAAATTTAAAAAAAAAGAAAAGAAAAGGGGATACAATTTAAAGCTATATATTTTCGATTAAGGAATATAATACACATATTTTTTTTTGCTATGCACCAAACTCTGGATCGGTAGCGTGATTGATAAGGTAGCGGTCTAGAATAGGCATACTGCAGACGCAAATCCTGGACACTACGAACCATATTTAGTATTTTTAAATAACGTTAAATTGCGCAATATAAACAATGGTTATCGGAAATATGTTTATTTCACCTAATGATTTGGCTAAATTCAATAGGAAATAATGTTTAATTCGCCGCACGTAATTTTGCGTTTATTCGATCAGTGAAATTGTTTCACCGAAACGAGTGGGCCATTTTCACGTCATATTCGAGTAGTTTAATTCCACTGCGAATCGGTGGTTTCCCACTGATTCAAATTTCCACAGTGTGGTCAAGGCTAGCATAGATGTATCTGCAGTGGACGTTGGGGCCCGCCTAATGAATCCAGTAAGTAAAAACGACAAATGCTGCGTGTCTGAATATCATATATTTTGATTTTTAGGGTTGTACGTCTCGGGGATGATTATTAAAGTAGCTATCTTACACATTTTCCGGGCATTGCACCTGGCCAACCACTAGGAAAATGCATGGTGCTTTGTAATACCCGTACCTCTCTGTGGTCACCTGGGTGGTACGGAACTTATAGTCTCGATCACAGATGGCTGCCGAGACACGTGACGATATTAACTGTACCGTGTCACTTCTCGACGCATTCCTCGAGAATAATAGAAAGTTTCTTTCAGCGTCTCTAGGACGAGCCTTAGAACTACTACAGAATAATAATGAAAATAACCCCCATACTTAAAGTTCTGCCGGGATTTATGCAATACAATCATAGGTGAAAACCCTGAAAAAAAAAAAGTTAAAACGACTAGTAACTACAGTTGCGTGTAACACTGCGGTAAAACGTCCATCACATAGCAAGGAACGGCGTTGTACATTCTACCCTGCACACAAATGGCTCTGAGCACAAAAAATTATATAACGTAAATTTTTTTGTATATTCTTTGCGAGCAGATGCATAAAACGCATTGTTAATCCATATAGGAGATAAGGATGATTTAACCCTTTTAGTCACAGTGTCCTCTCTCTGGGACGTTGCATGTGAAGTAGCTCGAATGGTCTGCACTCTACACAGTAGAACATACCGTCCAATGAGAAAGGTTCCTACGTGTGGGAGACACCATTCTCTGGTGAGAGTATGTTCCGTGGATTCGCAAACCACTGCTGCCAGTTAAATAAGGCATAGAGAGAAGTTTATTGGTCCCGATGTAAGACAAAGCGTCGTTTGGATATCAGTACAGTTCCGAACAAAATATTTGTTAGCAGCAACGCCTAAAATTATATAGTAGATTTTGGCTGAAAGGGTTAACCAAGATTTTGATAACTGGATTTGGCACGGATATACAGCAGTAGTAACCCTTTAATTTTTGACAAAGTGAGGAGCAAACGTGATGAAAAGTCATCCTAACATGCAGGAACATGTTAGGATGGCTGTCGACACAGTATGAAGCAGGCCCCTGTCCCAGATGAATAGCCATTCGTTATGTTATAAAGCTAATGAGTGATAGATGGCGCGTCAAGCCTACTGCTTCTCTCGACACGTTCGTATCTCACAATTTGACTATGTGCCGCGTACACGGTTATTAGGGCATTTTTAAAATCAACGTTTGAAAAATGTTACTGCCACCCCCCCAAGGTTAAATATACTCATGTTGTTGGGAACAAAACGAGATATCTTATGGGTATTTGGCATAGGCAATATTTCTATCGCTAGGTGCGCAGTGTTCTAAAAGGTAACATTTAATTAAAACTTTTAGCTACGTGAATAATAAAAGACAAATATTTTACCTAGTTAGGAATTATTTTATATTTTATAGAGGACTAGCTTTTACCCACGGCTTCACGCACGTGTTTATAGGTATAAATAATTAAATTTTGTGACAATAAGTTCTATCCACCAAGCCACTAAGGCCCCACTTACTGTGGCGCCCTTGGAATCTCTCTATCCACTGAGCCACTGCGGCCGAACTTGGAATTTACAGAAAATACCAAATCAACAAATCCGATCCAAAGAGAAATGTAGAGTCTTACTTATTTTGTCTATCTTTTAGCTTAGCTCAGTGTACTGTTACGTCTGTGTATTTTTACATTTTCCCGAAGGAATGAGATATTTTCACGGGATAAAAAGTAGCCTAAGTTAGTCTCCAGTCCTCCAACTATATCTGTGCAAATAATTACGCCGATCCGTTGCTCCGTTTTGACGTGAAACAAGGACAAACAAACAAACACAGTTCCACATTTATATGGTAGTAAGGATTATTGCGGTTGTTTCTTTTTAACGTAGAAAATAGAGAAAATACTGTTCACATGCGACACGAGTGCTTAAAGGCTATTCCCGATAAAGTGAGCACTTTTGAAATCAACCTAAGAAAAAAATCTCTGCTAGTATTGTCATATATTTTAACGGGCGCACTGAGCGATATGCGCCCAGTAAAGTTGGTAACGATTGATGGGAAGTAGTTCCATATCTTAACGTCGAATAAAAAGTGTTAGGTTACCCATTTGTGATAACTTAAATTATTTCTTTCGCTTTATGCCTATTTTTTTTAATGCATCTAAGTATAAAAATTACCAGATTTGTGAAATATTTTATTTTCCAATAATTTTACAGTTTCACTAGATCGACGTATGAATAAAGTGATGAGGCCCATGTTAATGTTAATTTTACATAAGGTGGAAACATACCCAAAGGGCATAGAAGTAGAACTTAAGCAGGGCTTTCAAAAGTGCTCATTTTACCATGAACAGCCTATACCTATTGGTGGCAATTTTCCCTTCTTTGCCAAACTTTGAACACAGATCTTCTCAAACTTCAGTAAAAGTAAACTTACCCCTACCTGCATAATGGGAGTACTGACCGGCATGCACCCAGTTAAGTTGGTAACAATGGAGGAAAAAGAATTCCATTACTTACCGTTACAAACGTGCGAAATTCACGTTATTTTCTGGCAGCATGGTAAAATTCACCATCCTTCACATATTGGAGTCGGTGCCAGTTGGTTATTGGCTTCTGCAGCAGTGACGTTCCTGGGCGTGTCCGAACAAACTGTAACCCAAAGACAGAGGCAATAGAAAAACATAAGTGTTTGGAGTCTAGCTTGTCTTCAAATAATAAGGCGAATTTTGCACGTCTCTAATTATCGTTGAATTAAAAGTAAATATTTGTAAATACTGAAATACTTAATTTTGTTTTTCTATCTTTTTAATACATACAAGTTTAAGAACTAGCAAATGCGTAAAATATTAACTATTGTTTCTTGCGCCCTACACATGGATATATATTAACTGCTTAATCGATTTGTTGTAACATTCCACAACACTGGCTTTAAGTTCCGAATACATTGCGTAGTGATTAATATCATATTCAGTAATTAGTTTCTGGAATGGTGTAGAAAAAATTAGGTTCCTCTATCGGTTTGGAGCGAATTTGGTGTTCTCTCTTTCAAAATGATCTTCATTGCATCAGTAACCTGTTTCTCAGTTTGGTTTTTCAAAGGTATAGCCCAACCATACTTTGAATAAACATCTATTATGGTTAAAATATGCATGTATTCCTTATTGTATTTTGAAAGTAATGTCATTTCACACAAATTGGCTTGAAAAAGATCATTTAAACCATGAGTTATAACTATTCTTCTAGGATATCTTATCCTTGCAGGGGCATGAAGCTCTTGAGTAATATTACTGAATTTCATTGGTAATATAACCATCTTCTTTCAGCTCTTCAATAATATAAATAATTTCGTTTGTATGCGAATTATTCCCAGAGTCTTTCGAAGCGATGAGAAGTTTTAATCTGTGAGCCAATTCATTAGGATTGTTCCTATATTCAGGAGAAAAACGATCACCAACTTAATCTTTATATATTCCACTTCCGACAATATCGGTTATTAAATGTATTTTCGGGTAGTTTTCATCTTCTGAACGAATGTTAGCATTCGTTCAACGAATAAATTCTTTATATTTCTGCAAACCAGTATCGGAATATCCATTTGGAAAGTTTTTAAACAATAATTCAAACAATCCTTAACTCACATCAGTTATTTAATTACCAATTTTAATTTCATTATCGGGCAAAAACTTACTTACCGAATCTCCCAGGAACCAGACGTTGTCATGTCGATAAACACCAAATGTCGTATCGCACAGAGGTGAAGAATGTTGTAAAGATAAATAACTTCATGTTAAATGAGAAAAAGTTTGCTTTTTATTTGTTAAAGGTTCTTCTTACGATTTAATTTCCAAAGTTGTTTCTTTAGGTTTATTCAACACAGAATGCAATGTATCCATTGTAGTCATAACAGGTTAAAATATTTCTTCATTTAAAACATCCCATTCCATACGAGCTGGTTTGGCTTGTAAATATTTTTCTTTCACAGCAGATATAAAATTATGTAATTCTGAATCAGAGTCCGACATGTTTTGATTATATTACATTAAATTCAAACATTTATATATGAATTAAGTCATTGCTTTTCAAATTGCTGTAGTATGTCGAACAGTTTGGGATTTTTCAATCTTATAGACTTTACTTAAAACCACATCCAATTTAGTTAACATTTTAGCTTTCAAATCAAAAATAAAATAATTTATGCATGTTTCCAAATCATTATTTTGTTTTCTCAAATCTGTTTGCGTAGCTGAACCAAATTTTTCATTAATGAATTCATCTCTTATATATTGTGTTATTTGTTCCATTCGTGTTTCAAGTTGTTTTGTAATAGTATGGCTTACCACTTCATTAATTACAACTCTTAAATTGTTTGCATTTCTGTAAGTTGTATTGTAAAAACTGTATTTGTCATATCATTAAAGTCTTTACTAAATCCATTTAATCATTCTTCCATTCTAAATTCATTATTTTGCAAATAATTGTTAATAATGATTAAAATGTTTGCAATTACACTCGTGTTTTTATAAACAATATCATTCAAATCCACTAACTTTATTTGTTTCTCTTGAATATCGTTTGATTGTGATTTAAATATGTTTAGCATAATAATGTTTAAGTCTTCCACATAACGTTTATTTACAGCATCGCTATCTTTCACAGCCATACACACATTACATAGTATATGTCCGCTCAAATCACAATTCCCATCACGATTTTTGGTTAAAAAGCCATTGTAATGATTGCATTTTATACTGTTATGCCCAAACTTCGGAATACTCATTGTTCTTCGCCTAGAAGTAAAAAACTGTCAAAACCAGACCTATGTCTGACTTTATATAAGGGAAGTGTTGGTATAACCACCAAAAAACCATATTTTTCTTTCCAACAATAAAAACATAAAAATACATATTTCTAAATTTTGTAAATGTCATATTGCCTAAAACATGATCATTATAAATATGTTGCAGATTCATATTATCCATTTTAAACACAATTACCATATTTGCATTATCATGCAAATCATGTTTTGGTATACACGCGTAACTTTGTAATAGATAAAAACTATCAACGTTTGAATGTCGACCAAAACTGAAATATTGCTGTATTTCACCCTGTGGTTCATACCAAACGTAGTCAAAAATAAATACGGAATTGGGTAATGCTTCATTCGGAGGCACTATATCTTCTTTATTTGTAAAAGGGAAATGTCGCATTTCTTCAATTAACAACAAAATGGTTGCTAATCATTGATATTTATCTTTTTGTATTGTTTTAGAAAACACATATTCTTTTTCAAATTTATGTCAATTTGGATGTTCCCACAGCGACACAATAACACAAGTTTTTCCACATGAAGAAGGACCGTTTTTATACAAAGTATATTTGATGGTAAAAGAATACCATCTTTCTGTTCAATTACGTTGTACTTCATGTTTACAATTACCGGCAGGTGTACTTTTTTATAACCTTCATTTCTACACAAATAGACAGTATAACGTACTAACATAACATATTGTAATGTACCAACATAACATATTCTAATGTACTAACATAACATATTGTAATGCATTGTAACCTGCTAAAGTAACATATCATACTGTACAAATGTAACATATTGTAATGTATTGCAACATATTGTAATGTTTTAACATAACATATTGTAATAATATTAATGTAATATATTGTAACATATTGCAACATACTAATGTAAAACTAACCTAACACACTAACATAAAACTATAAATGTAGGTCTATATATAGGCTCGCATTCAGTTTAAAACAATGGCTCATAATAAACGTATCGAAATAGGACACAGTGTATTGAACACATTGATTAATAAATGACCATTTTAATTGCACTTACTGAAATACAATTATTGAGGACCAGGTACTAAACTTGCAAAACGTTTCGCATAGAATGATCAAGGAATAAACTCGTTGGATAACAAATGTAAAGAACACTATATAGTTTACGATTGAACAAACAATTTGGAAAAATACATAAAGCAGATACAATTCTAGCTGATAAAGCAGCAAATATAAGGAGGAATCCATCCACATGTATGGGTCAAAAGCTTGAAGCTTGGGGTGTTGATAAAATTATCCGCGAAAAGGTGAAGAGAGGCATGGGTTTAAAATGTAAAACCAAACGAAAAACAAAGAAATGAGGAATAATTCCATTGCTATTTCCAGCATTACAGCACTTGGATGAATTCTCGGAGGGGTTTCGGCAATTAATTAGTAGAGCAATTAAATCGAAAGGTAAATGAATGTATTTTAAACCACTTAAAGACTGCCAAGAATGAAAAAAACTCGAAACGTGGAAAAAAATGCAGGAAGTCCTAAATAGTATTCCAAAAGTGCATTAACAAACAAAGATATTAATGTATTTGTAAAGAACCTGGATATTCCCTATTTTGGAGGTGTGTATATGAGAGATGATTTACCAAAGAAACCAATTATTCGTGAATGTATGATAGTTAATTTTGATTCGATTCAAAATAAAGGAATGCATTGGGCTACATTAATTAAGAGCATAAATTAATCATTTTATTACGACAGTTTCGGCGATTTATGTCCTCCAATGAAATATGTAATTATTTTAAAAAAATGCAGCTAAGGTACAATTACAAAATGGAACAATTACCAAATACAATCAATTGTGAACATTTCTGTTACGTTTTTTGACCATAACTATGACATATAAGTAAGTGTTATAGTAAAACATATTTGTAATATATCAATTACATTGATATTAATTGGAAATTCGTCGCAATTGCATGTGGTATATTCCCCAGCTTTGGAGTTAGATGGAGAATGGCAAATGAGTCTAATCGAATTCGTTACTCACAACAGCATACCAAACATTGACATGCATAACCAATCATTTAGGCTAATATTGGTGAAAAACATACAAGATTGTGATACCGGTAGGATCTTATGAGTAGGATGACTTAGAAACATTCATTAAAATGCCATTACCTGAAGATGTACATTTCCGATTAGGTGGAAATCCAAATACATTAAATAGTGCAATGCATAGTAACGTCGATATCGATTTCTTGGAAGACAATTCAATTGCAAATATGTTAGGTTACAAACAGAGAGTATATTATCCAGCTAATCAATTTCACGAATCATCAAAACAAGTTAATATATTATCAGAAAATATAGGTCGTATAAATGTTAATATTGTAGGCAGTTCATATTTTAATGGAAAACCAACAAATACACTCCATTAATTCATGTGTGCTGTGGCTCCAGGATATATAATAATTGAAAAACTGAATACTTAGATGTATCTTCCAGTAATAGTGCATCTTGTGGATGAAATAGTTGTTACAATTGTCGATCAAGATGGTAAACATTAATTTTTAAAACAAAGAAATTACCATCCATCTACACGAATAAAAGCTATATAAAAAGTTGCATTCTGTAGCGCATTACAATCATAATGGGTATGTGTACAATATTAAATTCGGATGTAAAGTAGGTAGTTCTTTTAAGAACTAGGTCACTGGAATTTATTTCGAAGAAAGGAAGTATAAAAAGATGCAAACGCAAGTTAAAACACTCATTTCAAATAAGTTACCTGTGAAGTTAAGATGAGGGAGCATATTGTATTTAAAAAAAAATTAGGATATATGGTTAATAGAAATGGAAGACATACTTAACATTGAAGAACCAATCAGCTATGAAAATGCAATCACCAATACAGAAATACACGTTTATGAACCATTCACAGCAGGTCCATATACATTTCCTTTGGAAATAAGGATTTCAATATAAAATCACGATATTAAGACAGCCGATGCAAGAAATCCAGCAACTACAAAAATAGTAAGAAATGGAATACTTCATCTAATCGAAAGAATTGCATATCTGCTGAATGGAGTAGAAATTGATCAAACACAAGATGTTGGAATTATTTCCATGATAAAGAACTATCTCTCAGGAACTGTAAACAATCTTTATACGGGACTTATGGCTGGGTGGAGCAATGCTAGTGATTACTCACTTCAAATAAACTCAGGTGGAAAATACAACGTTGTTTATCCGTTAAGTATGGTTTTGGGCTTTGCTGAAGATGACAAACACATCATATTAAATGATATAAAAGAATGAGTTATTCTATTCAGCACAACACATTTGAATGCCATATATAATACAGGCAATAACAAGGAAGGTGTAACATTTGAATTAAGCAGTGTGAAATGGTTAATGCCGCATATTGAAATTAACACCCGTGAATGTGTAAAGTTTTTAAAATTTATCGAAAAAGGGAAGAATTTAGATATTGCATTCAGATCATGGAGTAGAGGTTTTTCCAACTATACCATTAGCTCAAAAATAGTGTGGAGTGTGATATCAAGTTTTTCATCGGAAAAGCAAGATATGTCGTCATTTGTTTTCAAACAAATGGACAAAACAATTTAAAAGCTGATACATCAGTATTTGATAATTGTGATATTAAAAATATTAAACTGTATCTAAATAGTCAAGCTTGCCGCTATGTGGATTTAAATATCGACATGGGTAATGGGGAATTCCTTATTTCCTGTTATATGCATACAAAGTTTCAGGAAAGTATTATAACAAAAACAGTTTACCAATCCTAGAATCTGAAACATTTAAAAGTAGAGGAGCGCTATTTGTGTTTGATGTAAGCAAACAAGACAGCACAATTAAAAATAGCACGATTGATTCACAAATTGAAATTATTGCAAATGCACCAATTCCAGATAATATTCAAGCTTACGCTCTGATAATCCACAATGGATTAGCAAGTTACAAGAGATAAGCTGGCAAAAATAGTGAGTTTAGTCATTAGACAATGAATGATGGCTATGATGAGATATTTTGCAATTTGCAAGGATTTCAATCTGCAGAAAAAAATTATCATTAAAGAAATAACTATTGCTGACATGAAGAACATAAACTGCATTCAGCTTCAAACCACAGTTTGACTGGAAATATCTAACTCCCAAATACAAGAAAACAAATAGATGGGTTACTAAGCATCACCATGGTTTACACTGGGAAAGTGGGTGTATAGAGTATGTGAATATTGAAGATATTCGCAAACATTGCCTAAATAATTGTGAAGTACATGTATGTAGATTTGAACAGAAACACATTTTCAAAAGTGTGTATAACAGGAAAGTAATAGATATTAAAACAATTGTGTAAAACATGAATCTAATTCGACATTCTTATCTGCAGAGGAAAACTCAACATTAGTGCTAACTTGGGCAATGATGTCTGCCTGGGGTGAAACAGACTATGATGATCTTCCTCCCGAATCACATATGGATATTATTCGAGTCATATTGCATTATTATTTAGGATGAGTGAAATTTAATATAAAAAAGTATTTGCCTGTATGCCATCCACTAGTTCGTAAATATGGATCAAGAGAACGAAATAACATCTTGCATACAGAAATCCAAATGTAAAATGAATATTAGCAAGTTATTAGCACATTGGAGTAAACTATTTAGAGTTTGTCTCGGAAAGAAATAGTTCTAGTATCTTTGTTACATTCCTACTGTAAACATGTCTTTCATCCACCCAACTGGTATTTACTTCTATGTCGCCCCTGGAAACTCAAGTGTGAATTACTATTATTTGTTTAACGGAATAATGTGTAGTTTTGGAGAGATATGCGATGGGCTGTTTAATTTTAAAAATATCCAATGTCCCTTAGAAGGTGAAAAATGTAATGATTTAATATCTTGTCCAGATCTGAAAAAAATGTCCTGTATACATGCATGAATTGTAATATTCCCATATTCTGACAATCAAATGTTATGTAAACTTTGCATGCATTTAACATTCAAATCTAAATGTGTTTGCACATAAAGGTGTGTGTGCGGGACAATAATTGAATAAACCTTTAGTAATTCGAAAGTGATTCATTACATAAAACTGCTTAAACATACTTTCTAGGAATCAAACATCTTATGTTTAAAAAATACACACGTAACACCTTCTACAATTCAGACATATTGTGTTTAAAATGAATAATGTAATCGAATTGCTTCCTGGATTTGCCTATAACTACCTATAAAAGGTGTACGCTTTGCAGTTTCATTCTAATCTTTAAATAGTACGGAAGAAATGATGTCTTTGCTGTGTTGCTTCTACGGTAAAGTATGTACAGTTCTGTGGAACTTACGACATGAAAGAAGTAGCTGATGAATTAAATCTTTAAAAAATCAGTTTTGGTGTGAATTCTGCCAGAGACAATTTTCATGGAGTGATGCCTTAAATGTACACAGTAAAACTTGCAACACTGGTTCTCCACCTCCACAATCTGCTCCTCAGACAGCTTCTTAGTTAGTTCCTCAGACAACTCCACAGTCAGCTCCACAATCTGCTCCTCAGTTAGCTCCACAATCTGCTCCAGTCCTAAGGCAACACCACAGTTAACTCTGCAGTTAATATTCCTAGTCCCCCCCAAATTGAATTACCTCCAAATATTCGATATGTTAATTCAAGGATAAAACATAATTTTATTACAGACTCTCCAGCTTCAGTGAAAATTCCATCATCCAATCTCAGATACGAGATACTGGCTAGTGCGTTCGGCCGCAGGCTAACTGATGCACAGATAGTCAATGATAGGCTTAAGAGTGATGTAGACTTTTCTAATTTTTTCCAGAGGTGTAAGTTCCCTTTATTAAGCTTAATAATGGCATCACCACAACCTATTAGAATTAGTATAACAGTAATGTGCACATATTCGAAATCCCTTATGTTGGAGGAAGACGTTATGCAGACCTTTTATTTCAAAGCAATTCCCTCCCTGTTCTACACTCATCCGACATTGGTGAAATTTATGACAATAACATAGTACCTTACTTAATAACTAGACTGGAAGAATTTTGTTCTCATGGAAGTGGGTGGACTTTACAACTGATATCAAAAATGGATGTGCACTTCTCCCAATACCAACCGTTCACCACTAGTGGTAAATAATCCAAGTTTATTAGCGATAAGAAGGCTTGTAATCCGACACTGCTTCATTACTTGCCCTGCTTCACCCTCATCAGCTCTCAAGACCCCGGTTTCGAGAACCATTAAAACATCTTCACTTGCTCCAGCATATAGATAAAAAATTTTTGCTACAAGGTTTTAATACAATTAGATATCCGTAAATTTTTCCTGTTCCACGAAAAACCCAGAATATTTGTAGAGCCTTTGAACTACGAGCCTTACCTCACATCAGTACGAAGTGTATGTCAAAATTCCTCTGCAAACTTTACACTTTTTGTATTTGATCTCAAAAGTGCTCACTTTATCGCGAGTAGCGTGTAGGTAAACATAACCCCAGTCGCTACCATGTTTTCCTAATCTCAGAAAAGCTGTGATACGAATGCCTTGCAGTTAGCACATACCTCGCATGCCTAAGTGAAGTGAGGAGGTTTGGGCGGTCTCGGGAGCCTATGTGGGCGAAGCGAGGAGTGTACGTAGCAGCGCCGGAATGCCAGGGCGGGGAAAGCGGGAGATTCCTGAGAAAACTCGCTGGCCAGCGGCATCGTCCGGCACGATTGCCACGTGGACAAATCCGGGAGTGACACCAACCGGGAATCGATCCCAGTTCGCCTTGGTTGGGGGTAAGCGTTCTAGCTACTATGCCACCGCGGCCCCCACACGCATAAACATATAGGACTCTGGTGTTGAGATGTAATTAGGTCCAGGAGCGGATCTACACTTTCGTTCACTTCCCTCCATTGAGCAGGCGCAGGCAGGCATAGAATTTCAAGTCGTGACATGAGGGGATGACTGAATCACAATTTTAGGAAACAGTACAAATATAATTTAAAAAAAAAATAGCATTTCAAACAATTCTGTTAGATATTACTATAGTTAAGTTTTAAAACATTCACATAACAGCTTCATGTCAATGTAAGATTTTTTTGGGAGGGAGGGTTATGCCTGGCCTGGGGTCCGGGAGGTTCTAGGCTCGAATCCCAAGTAAGTCATGGGTGCTGTAGGCTGTTCGCCGTAAAATGAACACTTTTGAAAGCCCTGATTAAGATCTACTTATAGGCATTCACGTTGCGTATTCTTCGTATTATGTAAAATTAACATTGACATGGGTCTCATCACTTTATTCATGCGTCGGTAAAACGAAACTATTAAATTATCAAGAAAATAAATACTTTACAAATCTGCTCAATTTTACACTTCGATGGATAAAAAAAGGAATAGAAAGAAATCATTTAAAGTTATCACAGATGGTTACCTAACACATGTTATTCTACGTTAAGATATGGAACTACTTTTCATCCATCGTTACCAACTTTACTGTGCGAATGTCATTCAGTGCGCCCATTAAAATATATGCATGCAGGGGCAATTACTTTTTTCTAAGGTTCATTTCTAAAGTGCTCACTTTATTGTGAACAGTCTTTAGTTAAAGTTAGGCCATAAGTTAGTTTAGAAGCTGTCCCCTGAGAAGCCTTCAGGCACAAGAGTGGGGGACGTTAATAAGCCCTGTACAATACAATACAATACAATTAACCTCCCAGCCCCCTTACAGGACCTGCCTCTGCTCAAGTCCCGCCCCTGCCTTGAACTTCCGACTCCCAACTTATGTATGGTAAGTTTGGAAAAAAATAATCGTAATCGGCAAAATTAAGAGTTACTTTGAATACCGTATGATGAGATGAGATAAACGAACTGCAGAACGGTAAATACCGTGGTTTCAAAGCACAGTCCTTAAATTTGAAACTATTGGAATTCTTGGTGATGAACTCTTGAAATGGAAGGAGTATCAATTCCGGCATCATTATGCTAATACGACATTATCGTTATGAGTGCCATTTCACGGTTTGCTGGTTGAATTCTCAGTTATAATGACCAGAAAAAATACAGAGAAGAAGTAACAGCATAGGTTAAACTTGTCTACGGCGCCCTTAATGAACGTAATTAGATTGTCATGTAAGATACGACTCTACGCTCTGCGACACTGATGCGCAAGCGATAATGTCTCTGGAAATATAATATAAAGGCGCGCTTTGAAATATATGACTGACTGGTTGGAGCTGTCATTTTCTCAGCAAGTGATCACAGGCCATGAATCCAGAAGCCATGCACAGGTACGTCGAGCACTTTAACAGTCGCAAACACCAGATTTTAATTTGCGAGGCACTGAACATTGATTTCTGATGTGAGCACTTTTCACAGTAATTAAAACACCATCCCGCAATGTAAACAATTTATTCAATTTCAAATTCACAATCAAGGGGATTTAACTGCAATTAAATATTTAAAATTTTAATATACAATATTCTAGTGATTTTTAAACATTTGTTTATTTCTACTAATTTTTTTTTTTGGGAAGAGCTCTGACCCCTTCAGCCCCCTCCTTGCGCACACTCCTGGCTGGTAAAGGTTGTTCACGACAAAATGTGTGCACTTTCGAAATCAACCTTTGGAAAATGTCACTGCTACTGCCTGCATGTATTTTAATGGGCGCACTGACAGACATACGCCTTATACTGACAACGACGCGACGGAGGGGAAGTATTCCCACGTCTTATGGGCAAGCTTCACCAGCCGTTTTATATTATTTGTTTTTCTGTTTTTAATGAAAGTTTCAAAAGTACTCATATAGCGAACTAGCTGTTGACTTTATGCGGCGGTGCACATAGAAAAACTAAACTACGAACTCATAACTATGTTGCAATATATATTCTGCTAAAAATTTTGGTAGAATCGATATTGTGACATATTCATAGGCTCGTAGTTTAGGTTTTTCTAAATGTACTAGAGCGTGAAGTCAACAGCTAGTTCGGTATAGTTATACTTTCAAAATTTTCATGTTTAAAAATATAAATAAGCAGAAATCCAAAATGGCGGATGATGCTTGCCCTTAATGCTGAATCAAATGTGCCAGGACAATATTAGAGAATACTGTAATTATTTGTTTTAGTCTGTGCATTTTTAAAGAATATCAGTGTATGAATGAGCAAAAATTGTAAAATATTTACTTATCTAATTATTTCACAGTGTTACTTGGCCGACACGTGAGTAATGTGACCAGGCCCATGGTAAAATCAATGCTGAAAAAAAAAAAAAACTAAATGCGCATGCAAGTAGATCTTTAGCAGTGCTTTCAAAAGTGCTCACTTTACCGTGAACAGCCTTCCATACAGGACACTCGGAAGACATACCGTCACAGGCAGATATAAAAACTAACTGCTCAGCACTGTTCCATGGTGGAGGAAGTAAGCGGGTTATATAAGTGGTATTAAAATTTTCTTGCGCATACCGAGGTCAGCTGGTTTCGTTTAGTAGTTGTTAGGAAAGACAGTTTTATGAGATTCTGCAGATACGACGATGTATATGTTGTGCGAATCTCCGTCCATGATAATACACTGTAAAAAAATTGGGTAATTTTCACTGATAAATTCTTTATAATTTTACAAATGCTTGTAACGATACAAAGAGTTCTCTTGTAAAACTAATCAGTTGTAAAACTGCAAGAGTCGTGTTTGTAACATACCTCAGGAAATGTTTGTACTATACTGACCCGTTCCCACGAGCTCCAGCAAAATGGCGTACACTCAACAACGTAAAACCGTATGTAGCTGTTTGTGCAAAAACTATGGGCGAAGTAAATTGTAGCTGCGTGCAAAAATAAATGTTTTTTTGCAAGTTTGAATAACGTAAAACACTTAAAACAATTTCAATAAAACGTGACCACGTTATTCATGAATTTTTTTGTGTTTCTTAGCTATGCAGAACTCTTAAATCGGCTGTCAAAACTTCGTTATTAAGAGCCGTCCAAGAAATGAAATAAAAGTACTTATTTTTCTAAAACGAATAACTTCATCAATATTTTGTAGGCAATTGCAGCTATAATTACAGTGCAAATAAATTAAAAGTTTTAGGTCAAATTTGTCTTGTGGTTAAAGGTGCCGGTTTAATTAATAATACAAGGGACATGAGCTCTAGTCCCCGTGCTGGCAAAGTGTAATTCTTTAATCCTTAGTTATATTTTGAGATTTTTCTTAGTTATTCTCTGTTATTATTATATTATATTTATTTTCTAGAAGAAAAATATAATTTTATGTGCACTTCTCGATGATGTCAGGTGTAATACAAGGCTAGTATTTGTAATGTTACAAATAAATTTTTTGCTGATTTTACAAGTAATATCTTTGTAGTTTTACAAAGGATTTGCTTGGCAACTGGATTTCCAAGGATTTTTCTAGTAAAAGTAAAAAAAATAAATAAATCAGAATGTAGGCTCTAGGGGGCTTGTCTGATAGCGTATCTGTTGTGGACGTCTGCTTGAGTTCCAAAACGACCGAGAATGTAAGGTTTTTGAAATTTTGTGACAATGGCATACCTGAAGCAAACTCGTAAATTTTTTGACTTGCACCATTGCCGAAGCGGATGAATAGCAAAAGGCAAAAATACACTAAATTTTCACTTTAAAATGTTTCAACCACAAGCATGTAATAATAAATAGTTCATAGTTATGTCTCTTCATTTTAAACAGTTTTTTGGTTGAAATTTGTTTTTGATTTTTGCAGTTGTAATATTTCTCACGGCATATTAAAATTGTTTTATTGTTAAAACATTTAAGGTGCAATTTTCTTTTAATTCGACTCTTCCTCTTGCGATGGAGAAACGCCGAATAATTTGTGAGTTTGAGGCGAAGAATAAGCTAAAAATTATAAACTCACCACTTGCATATAAGGTGGATACATGATGAGGAATAAGAATACTTCTGAATTACCGTCATTTCGTCAAGCTAATCATGCGAAATGATGTTAGTCAAGGTCGATACTTAACCTTGCTTACCGAGCTAAGTATCTTTTTCCGTTCGTATGGTTTAGATATGGGGCGTAAAATTGTTATCTCTCCGGGGAGGGAGGGAAGGAGTTAGAGGGAGCCAAACACACATAATCACCCTCAATCTTGTTTTCACGTCAAAAATTAATATTGCCTATTGCCTTTTTTTTTTTAGCTATAATTATTTATCATCCCGGTACGAAAAATGTAATCTAACGTTGTGTTCATGACGATATTAAGGTGTTCTAAAAATGTTACATTCATGGCAGTGGCACGATTTTTTTAAATAAATAATTATAGTGTGTCTATAGTTAATTTAAAATGCGGAACCACTGCATCACCTGGCAGGTACAGTCTTTCGTCTTATAGTTACGTTCAAGCGAGTCGCTGGCGGTAAGATTGCATGCATATCTGGATCAACCACTAGGCAAGGTAAGCGTGTGCTTGATTCATCAAGGGAAAGGGGGCACCACAGAAATGCTCAACGGGAACACTGATTTCTCAGCTGAGCCTCAGCGACTTCACTACTATGTGCGCCAATTGTAGAAGAGAGTGTTGCGTCTGTATGTCGAAATGAAGACATCTACTGTCGTATATCTTTAACATCAATGGTCACAAATATCTAAAATACCCTTACAGAATAACTACGCAACAAGAAAGGTTGGATGCATTATATCACTACTAAGTATAGAAGCAGACGCGTTACGTAAGATTAGATTTGAGGATATGGCCAAAGACTTTGAAACGACAAAATGTAGAAAATTTTTTTTCAAAAAAATCAATTAAAATGGAATGATACAAAAATTACACTGTTTTCCGTTTTACTGTACCTACGTTTTGTTGCAATTCTAAAGGTCTTTATTCGGCCCTGACTGAAGGCCAGTTGAGCAAGTGACTCGCGCGTAGAGGCGATGAGGCAAGTGGGGAGAGAGCAAGAGTCAGCCTTAGAGCTCTCGTGTTGCGAGGTCTCGAACGCGCAAGGCAGGCGGGGCCCTTAATCAGTGACAGCTGAAAAAAAAAGCCTACACATAAACTTAGATTTGTAGTGGAAATGTAAGTAATTTTAAGATAATTGTTTAAATGTTTTAAACCGTAGTCCCTCACGACCCCTCGATTTGGACATTATTCGCTTCGTTACACGTGTCTGACATGTTCATTTATCTGCCGTGTTATATAGTAGATGGCGATAACCAACAACGATCTGGTTTTCTGCTTATCCTAGTTAAGATAATTTCTACCACAGCAGCGAAACGCACACAGACCAGTGTTGCTCTCTGCTAGCCTCTAAGGTGGTCTGTATATTAATTTAGTTATTAATATCACCACGGGAGTTAAACAGATCGCTATTGTTTTTAGTAGTTTGTACGTAAAGTTTGCTGCGTTACTCGTAGCATCGAACAAGGTCGGTGTACTATTTTTAATATGATTTCTACCAATCTCAGAAATTCGCGATGGGTATAAATTTTGACATATCGTCACTAATTTGATAACAGCAGCTTGTTTTGCCCTACCATCGTAAAATATTGTAAAAGACGTAAATGTAAGTAAAAATATTGTTGTGCTCAAACCACTAAATTAGTATGTTAGTACCTTTTGAATTAGCAACATTTTCGTTTAGGATGCTTCTGAATGCACATTTTGCAATTAATTTTTTTTAGTTGAGTAAGGCAATTAATATAATTACTATTGTTATATGTAAGGGAATATTGATAATAATGTTGAAACATATTTTTATGATACATTTTATTTACGTTTATCTCAATTATAAAAATTATAACTTTGGTGGTTGAAATGTAATCAGTCACGTCCTGCTACATCTTGTGGTTGTGGTGTTGACAGCAGAATCTGTCTTGTTGTTTGCTTCAAGATAGAAGGAAGGGTGAAAGTGGCACGGGTTCAACGTGGATGGGAAAGCGTGCTACCGTTAATTCAAAGGCTTCCCGCTCACCGTCCTTAAATAAGGACACGCCGTGTTACGGCTGTTCGCCTGCCTAATATCTACTTTACTGTTTGCTTTATATACTTCCGTCACGTGCAGAATTAAGGGGTTTACACGTTGAAAAGGAGCCGCGGTGGTCAAGCGGTTTGCACGCTTCGCTTCCCACCAAGGCGAACCGGGTTCAATCCTCGGCTGGCCCACCCCCGAATTTTCGCAAGTGGGGATCGTGCCGGACGATGCCGCTGGTCGGCGGGTTTTCTCGGGGATCTCCCGTTTCCCTCCCGCCCTTGCATTCCAGCGCTGCTCCACGCTCACCTCGCTTCACCCTCATCGGCTCTCAATACTACGTTGTTACGAGCCACCCATATCTCTTCACTCACTCACAATGAAAAATTTAAGCAGTAAGAAGCAAGCAGCAGGTAGTAGGCCATTAAAATTGATTTGACACAATGACGATCCTATAGGCGAGCGCTCTACCCGCTGCGCAACCGCGGCCCCATCACCACTAAACAAATTTGGAAACCTCAGTACGTATTCGAGCCTTTCTTTTAAAAAATGCAGGAAATCAACTATGGATACATGGGAATACCATTAACATTGGAGCTTTCCCAATACGTGTATACTGGTATACCTATAGTCAATCCACGGTTATTTCCTACTTTACTGAAGCCCTGCTAAAGTTCTGCTTCGAGGATATTCCTCCGCCTCATGCAAACAAAGCTTAACCACGTCTAAAAAATTACACCAAACTGGCAATGCACCACATTAATTTTAATAATAATTTCCATAAGAACTATATCTTATAGGATGTTCACGGTAAACGCAGCACTTTTGAAATTCCTGCTTGAGATCTACTTGTATGCACGTTGTGTATTCTTACACCATATGTGGAATTAACATAATCATGAGCCTCAGCACTTTATTCATGCGTCCGTTAAGTGAAACTGTGAAATTAGTAGAAAATAGAATATATTATACAAATATGTTGATTCTTGCACGTAGATACATTAGAAAAACAGGAAGCAGAATAAATATTTCAGTATTCTCATATATTTACCAGACACTTTTAATTAAACGTTAAGATATTGATCTATTTTCCCTGTCACTACCAACTTTAGTTGTCGTATGCCAGCCAGTGTGGCATTTAAAACATATGCGTGTAGGAGCAGTGAAATTTTTCTAAGGTTTATTTCAAAAGTGTTCAGTAAAACGTAAAAGACTTTACTGTGCATTACCAACACACGTGTTTTCTCTCTCGTTTTATTTATATTAATTATTGTAATTAAAATATTACGATATGAAGATAAAATATAATTAAAAGTTCTATTTAGTGATAAATAAGATACTTTTATTTTAACTTATTAGTAACACATTCAGATTCCTAATAATTTCAAGGTTTCACTTGAATGGCGATTGAATTGATTCAGACGGCCCATGGCAATGTAAATGTTATACATAGAGTATGGATACAACGCGAGGAGAAAAGTAGATTTTAGGCACGGCTTTCATAAAGGCTCGACTAATCGTGAACAGTCCGTAAATATGCGACCGCACCACTTTTTGTGTAACACAAATTACTGGTGGGATAAAGTAAGATTCACGCGGCTATTATTTAATGTAAAGAGTTTAAAGGAAATACGGGATTTTTTTCTTCTGTTTTTTTAGATATTTCACTACAGATAAAGGCTGTTCACGATAAAGTGAGCACTTTTGAAATCAACTTCTGAAAAATGTCACTACCTCTACCTGCATGTAGTTTAACAGGCACACTGAGTGGCATGCGGCCAGTGAGGTTGGTAACGACACAGGAAAAGTAGTTCCATATCTTAACGTTGGATTAAAAATGCCAAGCAAACACTTGTGTATAGTAAAATTTTTTATCTTGTATCTTGTCTTTTTTTAATGCTTAAAAAGGAACTGATAAGAAAATTGGTAAAATATTTACTTTTTTAATTTTGTTCACGATTGCACCTACCGACGCATGAATAATGTGATGAGGCAAGTGGTAATGTAAAATTTACATAAGGTGGAAGAGTACACAATGTGCTTACAAGTAGTTCTTAAGCAGGGATTTCAAAAGTGCTCGTTTTAACGTGAATAGCCTATACCTGCGTGTATTTTAACATTCACACAGACTGGCATGCGCTCAGTGAAGTTGTTAACGACGGATGGAAAGTAGTTCCATATTTTAACGTTAAATTTAAAGTGTTAGGTAAACATTCTTATGTTCAGTTTATTCATTTTGCTTTTTTTTCCAATGCATATAGGTGTAAGAATGAGCTAATTTATAAAATATTTACTTTTCTAATAATTTCACACTTTCTCTTGACTGACGCAAGAATAATGTATCTAGGCCCATTAAAAAGTTACGATTAATGCACACGATGTGCATACATGTAGATCTTAAGCTGGGTATTCGAAAGTGCCAAGTTTACCGATAACAGCGTATACCGATCATAAATCAAATAAACAGTAAAGAGTTGCAAAGTGTTAATACTGAAGCTCTTATTTTCGGACATTTACTGCCAACGTAACAGCTATAAGGTAGCCAATGTTTCAATATTCATTTCATAACTCTTAATAAAGCTTAGAATTTCTCCGAGGTTTCACTTTCATTAATAACTAATTTCATTATTTTCTTAACATGATATTTTATGCGGTAGAGCTAATTACTTCACAGGGAAATAATTGAGAAACCATGGCTTTCCTGTGTAGGCCTATGTATCAACACACAATGAGAATTTATTAATTAAATATTACCTAATCACTTGTTTACTGAACTGCGACAGCACATCAAGAAATGTTAGTATAATCTTTCACTTAGATCGCAAAAAGGACAGAGCACGTTCTGTATTCCAGCACATTTATCTGACAAAACTGTTTCCATTCCGCATGCATTCACATAAAGTGTTATCCAACATATGATATGGACGTGTTTAATCTGTAGCCTTGCAACGACAAATGTAGTCAATTTAATCATGTACAGTCATCTACCACCCGTTCATTAATACAAAAACTATTACGATATGTAAATTTTGACGGAAGTGAAAACCTTTATTTCAGTAAGTCGAGATCATTTACATTTCTGCATTTCACGTTGGTACTATACGCTGCCCGCTCCATTTATTAAAGCATTCGATTACGCTACGCTGCCCGCTCCATTTATTAAAGCACTCGATTACGCTTATAAAGTTGTGACTCGTGCTCCAAGTCAACGCTAGAAGACGGTTGAAAAAGAAAAGGGGGTGGGATTAAATGCACACTAATACTTGCGGCCCACAATAAATGCATGTTTATGCTGCAGAACGCAAGATATAAAACGTGTACGTTTTCTGCTTGCATTTTAACGGCACGGTTTAACCCGTCTTGTACGTGTCACTTATGGAAGCGCCTTAACGTATAGACATGTATGAATTAACATAATTTTTTTTCGTGTCGTGTGCGTGAAGACCTTAAGCCCGCATCAAGCGAAATCTTACCGATGCATGCACAGTCTGGCGCCGAATGGACCAAAATGTGTTGTAATAATTATTGATTCGCAACCTGGAGGACCAACGACGAACAATGGAAGCACAAAGTTCCTAGTTTACCAATACTTGATTTCGTTTCCAAGTGGGGCCGCGATGGTGTGGCGGTTAGAATACTCGCCTCCCACCCAGGCGAACCGGGTTCGTTTCCCAGCATGTGGGAATCGTGCCGGACGATGCGGCTGGTCGGAGGGTTTTCTCGGGGATCTCCGGTTTCCCTCCGCCCCTCCACTCCGGCGCTGCCTCCATATTCATTTTGCTTGTATGCGTGCACTGAGAAAAAGGTTTTGTTGACTCAAACAATATTTGTTTGGTGCAAAAAAATAAGTTTGTGTAGGGGCAATGAAATATTTTGTTGCTGAAACCATATTATTTGGCTGTTCTCATTTGGTTGCCCCCAGACAAAGATTTGGTTGGGGCAACTGAAGATTTGTTTGGCTCCACGTACATTAAATAGTTTCGGCTGATATAAAAAAATTTAGAAGTTCGACCGAGTAACGAACCTGGATCACATTCGTCCGAGCGTAATGCCTTAGCAACCTCAGTTAACGTTACAACTGACGAAGTCGGAATGCTTTTAAATATATATTCTGCAAATATTGGCCAACTTGTGCAAACAAATATTTCCAGTTTTACAGCTTTACTTATCAGTTTCTTGTTGAATTGTTTTATTAATAAGTTTATACGATTATTAAGCATCGATATATGCACTAACAAACATTAACAACCTAATTGTCACAAAAAGTACAAACAAACTCTCGAGCTGTATTTTCGAACGAAGGCAATCAAATGAGCGATCAAACAAATATATACAGTTGATTCAACAAAATATTTAGTTGAGAGTCTAATTTATATTTGGTCCAGCACAGATATTTTGTTTAGTCAAACATTTCTTTTTTTAGACGAACAAAAGTAGTTTCGTTGCTTTTGAAATTTTGTTTGCTCAACAATAGATTTTGTTAGGGCAATTAAATATATTTTTAGCCCTATACAGACAAATATTTTGTTCGATTTTTCTCTCAGTGTGTGTTGACAGGATTGTCCGCGTGGCGCTGGCGTGGGCGACGCTGGCGTCGCTGTGCCGGGGCGCCTCGAGAGGCTACCATAGATTATAGATGAGGTAGACCGATCTCGCTGGCTGCGCACAACCAATCTCCGTGTCCCAACATTGAACTGCTCTTCTGCCAACACGTCTAGCGAAAATGACGTGGTTTGGATTTTAGGTGAGAAAACTGATTTGTTAACAAATGCTTTGAGGTGAATGTATACTTCCCCTAACCAATCTATAATGCAGTTTGACTAAATTAAAACTGGTAAAACTATTTTACTAATATAATAATGCTTGTCATTTAAAAACTAAGATATAAAAAAACACGTAGATCACTGTTGACTACGTGTCTTTGACAGTTGTGTAGGATTGGGGTAGGTCAATGTTGGGTACATGCGCAGAAGACGAATAAGCGGTCTACCTCATATTAAGTCTATGCGCCGTCGTGGCTCGCCATGTCCGCGGACAGCCAACAGCAGCAGGACCTCGACCAGCTGTTGACCGGGGACGGCGGCGGCGTCGGCTTGAGGCGGGGCCGCCCCCGACGCCTACGCCTACGTCCCCCACCCCGAGGGGGCAGACACCGCCGCCAGCAGGGTCCCAACCATGGAGGTAATAGATGATGGAGTGGCAACAGCCTATCTTCTCCACGTTTATCTAGTGAAGCCGATGCCTTGTCTGCTTCTTTCAACTGCGCATGCGCATACCGATTGTTTACGTCAGCCGCCACATTACGAGTAGTGAAAGTTACATAGTAAGCAATGTAAAACATACATATTTTTATCACTACTAGCTCTGTCCTTGTCTTTCATTATCGGCTTCACTTTTGTGTCTCGGCTTCCACTCCATAGACTAATACCTCCATGGTCCCAACACACGACGCGGCCATGCTCTCCAGCCCATGCAGTGAGCAACCTATCCTATAGCTAGAGACCTGGAAAATTCGCGAGTTCAATGACCTCTAGGCTATACGCCATTTTCGTATGGAATATTATGCAAATGTCACTGTCCATTGGTTGTTTGGTGTATTAACGGAAGACGGTGCCTGGGTCTGCATTTTATTGTGTGTTTTATTATTGGCTCAGAGTTGTCCAGGAGGTGGAAACTAACGGGCGGACAAATAGCATAAGCAATACAAGTGTACGACGTTTTGAATTCTAGTTTGCCCCGAAATGAAGCCGTGAATTTTTCAGGTCTCTGCGTATGGTATGTTCGCTGTTTCTTCACACTTTTTGAACTACATATAAACCTGTGAAAAATAACCCCCAAAAGGACGCGCTTGGTCGTGTATAACGAACGTTTTATGCTTGTGTTAAAATAAAAATTACTTATTTTTCACTAAACTGATCTTAGTAAGAAATAGTGCTTATGTAAAATATTATTACACCCAGGGCCGACGAATACCTACGCTATCCCTTTGGTATAATTCTCTAGACTCGGTTAAGCTTTGTTTGCTTGAGGCGGAGGAATCTACTGGAAGTAGAACTTCAGCAGGACTTTAGAAAAGTTGGAAGTAACTGCGAATAGACTATACCCTCCGACACTTATCTCCTAACCCAGTCTGATCTGGCTTGCTGTAACTTGGGATCTGCAAAATTACAGTATTTTTTTTAAAGCCCCTGTCACACTTTCTAAAATTTTGCCTTCAAATATATATTTGAGAAGAAAATTTGAAGACGAAATACTGAAGACAACCCACACATGCAGAAAACAGCAATGCCCCGCATTCGATGACGTCCATACCGCACCCACAGAACAACGCTCTCGCGAGTTAAAATAATCATATAGGTCTATTTACCTGCAACTTATATTTTTAACACGTAAAAGAAACGGAAATATTTCTTCCACGTAGCCAATATTTCAAGCGAGTTAAGTATTTTTTTTTGTAGTGAAACATATCATAAACTTACTTTTTTTTTTAAAGTACGAGTGGTTTGTCTTTTTAGGTGCAATTATGTGACAGTAGTGATTCTTTTACCTTGTATCAAAATGCTGTGTTTCATAGTTTAAATTATCTTTTAAATTTGACGCTTGAATCATATTGTAAGCTGATATTACTTATACGCACATTTATCTCACACATTTATTTGAATAAGTAGAAAAATCACAGGCATTTGTAAACGTATCAAAACTGCCGATAGTTTCGTATTCTTAGGTAGGCTACCCCCCCTTCCCCCAAACACACAAGGTCATTAAAGATGAACACGTTTGTATTAAATTCATTAAACAAACTATAAGCCTACATAAAATTTAAAACAACTAATTTACAACCAAATTTATGAACTTAGATCCCAGGAGAGGATGTAGTAAGGTAGTCTAACATGTTCCTCCAATGGTATAGTCTCATCGGTAACGAGTGGTTCATTCTGGTTGATACCAAAACCACTTCTAACCAACATTTTCATATGTGTTACTCTAATAACAAATTAGCATAGGTAATATTCAAGGGTTTAATGAAGGGCATGCAACCCTTCAAAAACAACATAGGCGTGGCAACCGTTGGGCAGTATGTTCTGCTAACGGGCGGTTCTGTTACAAGGATACAAAAAAGGGGACATCTTAATTTAACATGCAGTTTGCCTCAGGCTAGCATAAATGTACGGTATCTGCGAAGTTTCTATCTAGGATATTAGATCACACCTCCCTTTATTGCACTGAAACTAACAACTAAAATGAATAATATCGCAAATTTCCACTGAGCTGGAACACATGATTTGTTACCACAAGGAAAAAGTTGTTTTAAATATGAATCACTGCAAAGTAGGCTTGCATAAACATAATTTTATGTTCGATATATGTAGTAATGACTATGATAAACTTGCTTTGTCGTTGCATTAATTCACCAGACGTCTTCGTGTTAATGCCAGATACAATCTAAAGAAAATTTGTGCTCTGAGTAACAACCATGATTATTATAAATAAGAAAGAAGTAACCAATCTTTCAAGAATTATGCCCAAAAATAATTTAGGACAACTCCGCTGCTTGAACTCGCATCCTTCACTTTATTTACCTGAAGCCTTTCACCACACTATCACTACGCCTAAGGGTTTTTAAAATTAATTTTGATAGGTAGATTAGTTAAGGGAGCAACATGGGCCAGAGAATGTGACCTCCAGGGAAGAACTGGGGTTAGTGATTTGCAGAATAACGGCACTTCAGAACGGGATTAAGATTCTGTAGGAGTGGTGTACATTTGCTCAGTTGCAGTTTTGTAACTGCAGTATACATTGGTTTATGAATGTCTGCGCCGAGATAACAGTAACGCACTGAAAACTACAATTTACGGCAGAAAACCTTTAATATTTCTCAACCGTTTTTTTTTTCGAACGAAATAATTTTCCTTTGCTATTTTTTCTGCCTATAAAACAAAATCCCACGAGGAAGGCATTTATTAACAGCAAACACATGGGGTCGTGGTGGTGTGGTGGTTAGACTACTCGCCTCCCAGTTAGGCGAACTGCTTGTCGACGGGTTTTCTCCGGGATCTCCCGCTTCCCGCTCTTTCATTCCGGCGCTGCTCCATACTCATTGCGTTTCAAACTCATCAGCGCTCAAGATCTCGATGTTAATAGCCACACGAATCTCATCCCACTCCAACAGCAAACATATGTTTCTCTAACCTTCTCTTAGGATTGAAGCAATATTGTGTTGCTGTAAATAAAAAACAGCTTCAAATAGATGGTTTTTTTTGTCGTACAAGAAACTTGAAATGGATTTTCGCTGCATTGATCACGTGTTTCGAATTTGTAAATCACAGGGGCGAATGCGTGTGTTCAAACACTTTCCTAATGGGTACTTTTTTGCATATACGTATCACCACGTGGTCATGCCAATGAAAAACGGTATAGTATAGGTTGCCCGTGGTTGACTGAACACTTTTGGAAGCCCTGCTTAAGAACTACGTGAGGACATACTGTGTATTCCTTCCACCATTTGTGAAATTAGGATTGCCATGGGTCTCGTCACTTTGTACATTCGTCGGTCAAGTGGAATTGTGAAATTACTGGTGAAGTAAACATTTTACAAATGTGCTAATTCTTACAGTTATATGCATTAAAATGAGCAAAAGAAATCATTTCAGCACATGCACAAAGCCAACACTTTTAATTCGACGTTAAGATATGTACTTAATCCCCGTCGTTACAAACTTTACTGGATGCATGCCAGTCAATGTACACTTTAAAACATATGCAGGTTCGGGTAGTGGCATTTTTCAAAGGTTGATTTTAAAAGTGCTCAATCGACCATGAGCGCCTTTATATAATATTTTCCAACTTTGGTATAAAGCTTCAGATAGGAGTGAATGAGAAATTAAAGTCACGTTTTCTCGTGATGGCAGAAACCATCTTAAAATTCGTTTTGCGAGCTTAAATTTAGAGGCTATTTGAATGCTAAAGTTCGATACAAAAATTCAACTGCAATTTAATGCCCCACAGTAAAATTGATACCCCAAACTCATTGTTTAATAATTTAAAATTTAGGAAAACTATTTATTATTGCTGTGCTTTATCATTCTCCTCAGCCTGGGGAGAAAATATCTTGCTTACAAGTTCATTAATATTCTTCTTCTTTTAAATAATTTTAGGGTGGCGAGAGGGTTATTAAGGCCGAAGAAAAATTTTGAATTCCATCAGTGGGCTGAACGGTTAACCAGCTTCAACGAAGTTTAGTATATGTAATTCTACATTTATTTTGTGTTTAGGACACATGTTTACAAACTCGGGCACGTGATTTGTGACCGGAAAAGAGGAAGATTGATATAGGACACCCATGGTCCAACTCAAATACAAAGAACTTGCGTTAGAGGAACGCAAATTGGTATACGGATTAATTAAACCCAATATCTTGGATAACAGAAAGGTATGGCCCGTCGTACACACCACCATAATGAAAATAATAGTGGTTGGCATCCTTTAATTGCATGCAACATTTACACTGTGAGGTTAAAGTGATTGTGGATACCATTGGATGAAGCAAGACGTCGTAATGAGTAAATAAGCCCTTTAACTGCAACTCCCTAGGGCCATCGTTTCCGTGTAAAATGCAAACGAAGGGTACAGTGGTAGCAATACCATGGCCTGGTGAGTAGGTCATACGTACTGCACGAGGCTTAAACATATGTTGGTGGTATAATACACGATGTTACACGTCGTGCCGGACGATGCTGCTGGTTGGCGGGTTTCTCGGGGATCTCCCGTTTGCCCCGCTCTTTCATTCCGGCACTGCTCCACACTCACCTAAATCACCCTCATCTGCTCTCAAGACCTCGCTGTTACGAGCCGCCAAAATCTCTTCACTCATTCGGCGGGGAATCCCAGCTTAATTCCTTCGGGTGCAGGAAGGGTTGTTTACTCACTAGGCCATGATATTAATACCACTGTACCCTTCGTTTGCGATTTAACCGGAAACGGCGAGTCCTAAAAAGTTGCAACTAGGGGGGCTTCTACAGCCCTTATTATTTGAGATGGACCATGCGTGTCCTATATCTATCTTTCTCTTTTCTGGTAACGAATCACGTACCCGAGTTTGTACACGTTTCCTAAACACGCTGTGCTGTATGTATGTATATATGAAAAAATTATATATATGTATATGAAAATCCTGATTATTACTTTCTAGTTGGAATTTTTATGAAATGTTTTATATTATTATATGAAAAAGATATTTATCCCTACCGTATGCGCGCTTATTTATGTTATAGAGACAAATAACGGATTGAAATGATTAAATAAAAGTCAAATAGGACTACTATACTGAAACGCATATGCTATTTGCGAAATAAAATATGTTATTGCCATTAGAATATTTAGCTGTAAATATTCACTTTAAAGCATAAAATAAATTTTTTTTTCAACAACAGAATCTACTTTTTTCTTCTAAATTGTCGGACCAAGACGGAGAATCTTTTGTCAATTTATGATTGAAACTAGAGTCCACTTGACAGCTATAACTAACACGACATTAGTGTATACATCCCAGGCGTTGACATTTGTTCATTGGCCGGTGCTTTCATTGCAAACGCTTTATCCCGTGCGTTAGGTTCTACGTTATTCTCTCTGTCACGTGTTTTACTGGTTCATAGCTATGCCGGGCATCTCAGTTAACGAATGGCCCAGTCGCAAAAGTAAAGGCTGTTCACGATAAAGTGAGTATTTTTTTAACGAACCTCAGAAATAGTCATTGCCCCTGGCTGCATATATTATAGCATGCGTACTGATTGACATGCGCCCAGTAAAGTTGCTAACGATAGATGGAAAGTAGTTCCATATCTAAACGCTGAATAAAAAGTGTTAAGGTAACCACTTGCGATAATTTAAATTATTTCTTTCACTTTCTGTTTTTTTTTAATTCATCCGAGTGTAAAAATGAGTATATCTGTAAAATATATACTTTCCTGATAATTTCACAGTTTCATTTGACAGACACATCAATAAAGTCATGAAAGCCATGGCAATGCTAATTTTAGATAAGGCGGAAGAATATAAATCGAGCCCACAAGTACATCTTAAACAAGGCTTTCAAAAATGCTCAATTTACCGTGAACAGCCTATAACAATAAAGTACAAGTGTTCGTGGACACAACTGGGGGACCACTTGAACTCACGAAATTCCCGGGTCTCATACTCATAAGAAAAACAATTTTGTTATATGCTGTTCAGGGTTAACTTAGCCCTTTTGAAAGTCCTGCCTAAGATCTACTTCTCTGCCCAATCTGTATCCTTCCGCCATATGAATGTATATGCCGCCGACCCTCTCACTTTATTCACACGCCAATTAAGCGTAGCTGATAAAATATGTGAAATGGTTGAGAATGCGACTATGTTTGCAATATGCAAATTATTACTCTAATCTGTGTAAAACATAATGAAAATATTTAAAATATATTTTGTGACCACAAATGTAAAAGTTACACTCTGAATACGATGTTAAGATATGGGGCTATTTTTCGCACTTCGCTGACTGTGAAAAAAAGAATTAGAAGTGGCGCGCACACACACACACTGCCCAGTTTACAATACCCTACATATTGCTGAATATATATCGCACTATTTTCAGATAGACGATGCAACGTGGAATAATTTAATTGAAAATCCTTTCACACCAGATATTCACTTCAAATTCAAAACCATCAGGACCTCGTAATCTAAAATTTCAACTGAAATGGATGACAGTATAAAAGGTTAGTGTATTCTCCTGAATAGGATGGTGCCTACTGTAGGTATTGCAGCTTATTCGCCACTTCTGTGGGACACCAGTCTTCATACGCAGGTAAATCGGTGAAAGTTCCATTTTGAGATTGGAAAGATGCCAAAGCTGTATTTAAGAAACATGAAGAGACTCGCTATCGTGTACAATGCGTATAAAGAGCAACAAACTTCCTGGGTACTTATACGGGTTAGAAAGAAAATCTTGATAGGTGGCTTCTGTAACAGACTGAAAAGAAACGGGAGTGCCTGAAACCTAATATTAAGTCGGCTGTCTTCCTTGTTAGGTTAGGTATTGCATTCAAGGGTCACAAAGTATAGGGGCCCCTTCATTTGGAAGAACCTTCCAAGAAAGGTGAGGGTAATTTCAGATCCATTCTCAAATTTAGAGCTTAGGCTGTAGACGAAAGGTTAAAAATACACTTGTCAACCGGAAGTTCAAATGCCACATATATTAGCTGTAAATTATCAAATGAAATAATTTCTTACCTGAATGCCATCATACTAAAGAAACTGGTAGGAAAAATCAATCAAGATAAGTTCTTTTCAATCATGTGTGATGAAATCACAGATGTGAGTGGAATGGTTCAACTGGCAATGTATGCGAAATTTATGGAGGATTGTGTTATATGTACATAAAGAATTGTTGCACACCAATCCAGGAAAGGATTGTACTGGGGTGGGCCTTGAAAACACAATCTGTACAACACTGGATGAGATGCAGTAGGAAACACAAAAACTGGTGGGTCAAGGGAATGATGGGGCAGCAACTATGAGCGGTACTTTGAGAGGTGCACAAGCAGTTGTTCAGCAGAAACACAGAAAATTCTTGTATGTTCACTGTCATGCCCATTGTTTCAACCCACCTCTGTCACAATGTTGTCATTTACCAAATATAAGAAATTGTATGGGAACAATTGACACCGCATGTCATTTTGTTAAGTTCCCTAAAAGGCATAATGTACTTAAAGATGAAATTCAGAAAATGCAAGAGACACTAATGAAGCAGAAACTGAAAAGGATGTCTTACTCGATGGGTCGAATTTCATGATTTTCTTCGCTCATTCATTGAGTTGCTTGAGTCGACGTTGACTGCTCTGGAAGTGATTGCAGGGATCTGGAGTGACAGAAAGGTAGCTACTGGAGCACGCATTATTTATCGCGCAATTTGAAATTGCGATTTTCTCATCACCTTGTATACATCCGAGTCAATTTTTGAAATTACTTTGCCATTGAGTAAGTACCTACAAATTGTTAACTTGGATCTGAACATTGCAGTAAGAACTGCAATGAACCTTAAGACTTCTCTTGAAACAATGTGTCAAAATGCTGAATTATGTTTTCAAAAAAATATTCATAAAAGCTTCAGGGATCTATATAGAAATTGGGGTAACAGTTGCACAGCCAGGGATTGTGGGTAGTCAAACACTCAGGTGCAATGTACCAGCTGAAACTCCAGAGGAATATTTCAGAAGAGATGATTTCATTCCATTTGTATACGAGACCATGTCAACCATTGATGAAACGTTCCTCTCTTCTAACTGTACCAGATACTGAAAAAGGAGGGTTCCCTCTTATGGATGAAACTGTAGGAGAGCTGGAGGATTTGACAGAATTTTATGGACTACCCACTGACATAAAATGAGAACTCATTCTATACATGCAGTCAGTGCAGGTATTGCAGATAAAAATTACAAAGTACTATTGATGCGTTGCAAATATGTAATGCAAACATGTTTCTCACCATAATGGCTACACTCCCTGTAGTAACTTGCACTTGGGAGAGGTCATTTTCAACATTGAAACTGTTAAAATTGTACCTTAGGAACATGACTGGAGAAGATCGTCTGAGCGGCCTTGCTTGAATATATCCATGAAAACATTGTGGTATCGCCAGAGGAAGAACTGGACCATTTAGCTAAAAAAGACGACGACGACCAAATATCACAAGAAGTTAAAAAAAATACGTATTTTTTTCCAGCAAGGATTGAGGTTTTAAGTGATTGAAGAATTTTCAACTTGAATTACCCCCCCCCCCCCCTTCCCAAACAAATCCTGGCTGCGTCACTGTGTTAGCGGCAGTGATATTTTTTCATAGGCTTATTTAAAAAGTGCTCAGTTTACCGTGAACAGTTTGTAGTTCATATTTTGTTGTCGCTCGTCTTTTAAAAGATCTATTATCTATCACCAACTACACAATGGTAACTTAATTTATTATACGTTAGACTAAATTAAAGTTGGGATACTTCGGTTTTAGTACTCCAGGATGAGCGGGAGCTTTTCTGTATGGTGGCCAGACAGAGGTGAATATATGTGTTTGCTGCTAACACATTGTTAAATAAAGTACTCTCTACAGAGGCATGTAACCTGTCGATACAATTTGCTATAGGTATACCAAAATAAAGTTGTTTATAAGATGGCAACTCATCGCTTAATGTCTTTCATTCCAATAATTTAAATAGTTGCCAGCACTAAACCCCAGCAAAAATTGAAATAAAATTTGTCTTTGGGGAGGGGGGCATTTACTAACATCATTTATCTTAGCAATGTTCTGAAGAATATTACTACTGTGTTGCCGTGGATGATACTAAACGTTTATTTTTAAAACGTCGTGTCAGAACATGGTACAACTTCATAGCAATGTATTTACTAATACCGAGTTTTGCACATCCACCCTAAAGGTGACTCTAACATTGTTTTGTTTGCAGAATGACTCAAAGGCGGATAAAGTTAGCTATTTTTTTAGGGACGTGTTTATTTTGCTAACTGTGCCACTTCTGTGATTTTACCTCCATGGGCTATATGACCCACTGAGCCCTTCATGTAAATCCACCTCTAACAGACCAGAACCAGATCTCAATTTTGTGCTGCGCACCACACTATTAATTTTCATTGTTGTGTGAGGTAACCATGATACATTCACGATCACTTAAAATTCTTCTGAAGCCTTGAGTAAATACCACTTCCAGGACATTACTCAGTCTCATGAAAACAAAGCTTAACTAAGTTTAGAAAATTACTCCAAGGTGGCAAACGCACTGCGTTCGTGAGCACTGATTGTAATAATATTTTGCGTACGAACTATTTCTTACTATGCATTGCCAAGATACCTATTTTATCACTGTTTTTCATTCAACTTAGCTATAAATAAAATATTGTATTTATAAAGAGTGTTTTCGAATGTTCCAGTTAACCAAAAATAAGGTAATTTAATGTTACCACAAGTATAAAACGCTTGTGATACACGGCATGTTTAGCAAACTGCAAAACACGTGATACATGGGGTGATTTGCCAAAGGTTTGTTTAAACAATTGTGAAGAAACCATAATTAATCTGTATGTTCCGAGATACTTGTGTCCTGGGATGATCGTTAACGCATTACCCCTCTACTGGTAACATACCTCTAGCTGGGAAGAATAATTTTTGGGTCAGAGTAATACGTAAAATTAATTTTACTATAAATTTACAAAAAAAAAAGAATCGTTAGTCATGTGCTTCCATCTTTGTATTTGATTGAAGTACATTATTTAGTTGGCGTAGTTTATTTCAGTGCAACATCGCAGTATGTTAATGTACATACAAAACGTTTCGCAGGCCACCGTGGCCCACTTCAGTTTTGTTCGTGGGCAATTTTGAATGTTATTTTGGAAGTTGCATCACCTCCCCGGCTGGCGTAGCGCTACAGCGCTCGACCTCCTCCCCCCCCCCCCAGCCTTTTTTCCTCCTTGGCGAACCGGGTTGAATTCCCGGCGAGTTCGCCCACGGATTTTCGCACGTGAGAATCACGCCGGACGATGCCGCTTCCTCGGTTACCGGTGGCCGTCCTTGTCACCATACATCCGAGATGTCGTCTCGGATATTCTAAGGTCAGACACAGTAGAGTTGAACTATGTTCACCAGGCATCAGTACGTCTTCTTCTACAACGTATAAGTCTGCTCATCTGGATGAGTTTTAATAAACTTATGAAAAGGAATATCCTCCGTTGTAAATAACTGTTGAGAAATCTCGTCGTCGCGCACGAGATGGGTATACAAGATGCTCGGAAATTCCCCTTACAAACTTCTAGGACTTGTAGAGGGGACCAAGCAGACGATCTTTTGAATAGGAACCCATGTCCGGAAACGTACCCTTACCGTGCGTCGCTACATACTCACCTGGCTTCACCCTCAAAGCCGCGCTACCTCTCCGCTCTGAAAGTCTGGAAGCTGGGTGACTCAAGCCAATATTGCGAGTCCACAGTTCCCCGTGGCACTAAGCTAGTTCAGTTTCCGCAGTTTATTGATCACTTCGCTACCAAACTGATCTCGAGGTTGTTATAATTCAGTGGTTAGCCACCCACCTACATAATCCATTCACGGTTACTTAACACTTTTCTGAAGCCCTGATAGAATTCTACTTCCGCGATATTCCTCCACCTCGTGCAAACTAAGACTATAAAATTACACCAGAGGACAACGCACCGAATTCGTGCGCGCTCAGTTGTAATGATATTTTGCATGAGAACTACTTCTTGCTAGGCGCTACCAACACACATGTTTTCTCGCTGTTTGTATTCGCATTTATTATAAACTAAATATTTTAATTTATAAAAAAAAAACACTGGTAAAACTTTAATTTAACGAAAAATAAGGTATACTTTCTTGTTAACAGAGGTATAAGATGTTTGTGATAATCGGAATATTTACGAAATAACCAAACACGTCCTACATGGGGTGATTTTTCAAAGGTGTGACTCGAAAAGTGCGTAGAAACCACGAATATGTTATACCTGCATCTATTTAACGAGCCTGAGACTGAGAATAAAGAAAACCGACGAGACGACACTGCCAGCATATCATTTGTCCAACCCCCATCGCGTTTACGTGCAAGCCACTTAAATGGTGAACAGGCTTTCTTTTTTTCAGCTGCCCGTGACTACAGGTATTTAAGCTATAGCCATATGGATATTTTTTCAGTAAGAGTTAATTTCACAAGTTTTTTTTTTTATGCCAGTCTCTCAAGACCCCGATGTTAAGAATCGCTCAAACCTCTCTCCTGTATTTTTAATGATAATAACAAACACAACAAATATAGTCCATGTACGATTTCTTCGGATGTTTTGAAACAAACCTATGAAAAATCACCCTAGGGGTAAATGTTATCCTGTTTTTTAGAAACTTGTATACACAAGTATATAACACTAATTAACATTAAATTAATATATTTTTGAATGAATGAAACTTTAACTTAGTATTTTCTATAACATGTAATATTTATTTAGTATTCAACGCAAATTAAAAACAGTGCGAGCAGCGATGTTTTGACAACGACTAGTAAGAAATAGTTCACAGTTAAAATACTGTTTTTACCAAGTTTTTAGAATGCAATTTGTAAATTAAACGTTGCCCAATAAAAAAATTAGGCTAACGGCGGAGCGGAGTTTGTCGCTCTCTCTCTCTCTCTCTCTCTCTCTCTCTCTCTCTCTGTCTCTGTCTCTCTCTCTCGGGAAGTTTCGCGCCGCCGCTATTAGAAGCAAAACATTTGTACATGTTTTCAATTTTAGCATTTTTCATGCTTACTAGCAAAAATAATGATGTTTGAATTTGTAATTTACAACAAAAAAAAAGATATCAATGTTTGAATACTTATTATAATATATTTAAATATGATGGCGGGAGGGTTACAAAACTGAAGTTGGCAGAAGTGGCGACTGGCGATGGCAAGTGGCGACATGACATGGCGTGTTGCTGTTGCTCCATGAAGCATTAATTTTTCTTGCTCCGAAAAATACTTCAAATTACCACATCAGGTTTGTACACATTGTGTTTTTAAACCTACCTAGGTCAGTTACGATGTTGTGATAAGTGAGTGTTCCCATGGCAGTAATAAATATAATATTGTAACGTGTGCTGTTAACCGCTGTGTGTGGAAGGGCGTGGCTGCATCGCGGTCGTTATGCTGGCCCGGTGTGTGTGATTGCAAATATTGGTCTTGGGAAATTTATATCTTTTAACAGTAAACGGTTTTTATGACGAAGTTACTTATTTTAAAGTCACATCTGTTTATTTATCACAACGTAACTTCGCCCTAGGTATATGAAACACAAATGTGTAACCTTGCTTACGTTATTGCGATTTGAATGTTTACCACAATCCCAACAAATTACTAAACCCAGCCAGAAAATTTTAAGTAAATAATTAAATGGACCTAGTAAAAACTAGAACCTACGGAAAGAAATATGAGCGGAATAAAAGTTACGGTAGGCCTATTTGTGTGCATGCTCACCGCTATATTTTAAGTTTGTCGCTGCTAAATCGAAAAAAAAAAAAAAAAAATGACAGGAGTTGCGTGTTTGAATTTACTGTATTTTTCGTTGGACTGGCTGCACCTTCGTTTTAATATTTATCAAAACTAAGGCTACGCTTCTAACAAAATGACTCAACAAACACAAATAACAAGATGTTAAATACTTCATTTCGTTCCCCCACAGCTGTAACTGGGTTAAACACAGTCGCGGAAAAACATTAACGTGTATTATGTGTAATGTGCTATATGTCGTGTATAACAATCATGTTAACAATGTAAAATAACAACCGTAAGAAGCGCCGTCAATACAGACATTCTTAAAATGTCGTAAAGCTGACCTAAATATGGTTATAGGTTTAAATTGTGAATATTCGTACGTAATGGTTTTGAAATATGACAGAATTCTTTGAACAGATGTAAACAGTAAACAAAACATTTGGCAGTTAAAAGGTAGAGGGCACACGGCAGTGTTTATGTTTACGTGTAGCGGAAGTATACGTAAGCGGTAACCAAAAGTAGAAAATTTTCAGAGCTTAAGAAAAGTGCGAAGTAACCGTGAATGGACTACAAAAAAAAAAGGGGGGTAAAGCAAAACTTATTAAATTAGATTTTGTGGACATTCAGTTTGTATCTCCAAATTAACATCGCCCCCCCCCCCCCCCATGAATTCAGTGATATTGTATGCGAGATGCGAAACTTTATAGTTCTTAAAAAAAATTTAGTATAAAACACTTTAAATCTATATATTTAGATTATCATGTTTCATAATTTTATGCAATTTACATGTTTCAGGATCATAAGGCCCCGGACAAAAGAATTTTACAGAAAATCATCTGTCCCCGGAACAAAACACCAGAAAGAAGAGCCGGCGAACAAAAATTGGATGCGTGAGAATAACGAAAATCTGTGACTTTGAACAGCAATGTAACAAAGATATTTGTCAATAAAATATGTGCTATATATGTATATATATGTATGTGTATATATATATATATATATATATATATATATATATATATATATATATATATATATATATATATATATATATATATAGCTTGTAATTTGCGTTTTCCCCAGTTTTTCCTTAAACAAGTTCACTTGAGACAACATGTAGCCAGGCAAGATGTGCAGAGAAAAGTGTATTGTATTTTGTACTTCCTTGATGGAGAGTGATTGGCCGTTCCGTAGCATAGCATGAGAAACTTGCATTGAGGGCGGTCGTAGTTTCGATCTTGGTTGACTGTGCTGCGCTGCGGCTGATATTCCTTACAGGCTTTTCGCGGTAAAACAGAACGCAGTTTTGTTATCAACTTAAAAAAAAAATTCTTTGCCCGTTAAAGGCTGTTCACGATAATGTGAGCATTTTTGAAATCATAACCTCAGAATAAGTCACTGCCCCGACCTGGATATGATACCAACGGGTGTCCTGAGTGACATGCGCCTAGTAAAGTGTGTAATGATGGATCAAGATCTGAAAAAATGGACGAGAGGGGGGGGGGGGGGGGGTTGCTCAGTCGCCTGCTGCGCGCTAAGTGGCTGCCTGCTTGTGACGTAGTGTGCAGCCCTGAACCGAGCGCGCGACGCGCGAGCCGAATATAAAGGAAAAACAATCTCGCCGTTTCAACCAAACCATTAAAGATAATGGCATGAAACTTTTAGTGTTTGGGAAGAAACAATACCGCACACTTATCGTAGGTCTTGTTTCATTTTATCTGATGACGCACTCCGCTCGCAATAAAATAAAATATCGCGATGTTTTGTGTGCTCGTGTAATTGTTGTTACATTTTTTTTTTTTTTCAGTTATAAGGTAAGGTTATGTAAGCATATGAAATGCAGTTAAATATTAAAATTGAAGATTTTCGCAAAGTTAACAGTCGTAGACTTAACTGATTTGTAAAAACGAGCGAGCTTCTTTGTTTCAAAGTAACGCAAGAATTATGCGACATATTATGAGATAACGTAAAAATATGGAAACCGAAATGACTATGGCCACACATTTACAAGGCTATTATTTTTAATACGTCCATATACATAATGTGAAGACGTAATTTATTTTTAAATCAGACATCCTTCCAGGGAAACATTAACATGTTTTAGGAATATAGTGTATTTAAAGTGTAACTTTTTCAAGCAGACAGGCAGACACATACGGAGAGACAGACACACTCAAGGAATGTATGTCATAATTAAATAAGACACAATCGAGTTAACTCATAACATTTATTTAAAGTTACTTTTGAAATGGACTAAGAATAGTGTAACAGCAGCTTCATGAAATATTCTTGTGGTCTTCATTTTTAATTCAAGAGTAGTTACTATATTTACGGCAACTTTGCTGAAAATATATCTTTACAGAACATCACTGTTACAAATTTCCGTCATTTAACGGAGATTTTTTAAATAGAAATTTACCGTTTATGTACGCAAGTCAGATCCAATACGACGGAAAACGGAACCGATTTCCGTACTTAACAAAATACGAAGCTATCCGTGATTGTCATTGCTTCGTGTGTCGGTAACAAACAATTCCAAGGATCCACGAAGCCTTCTTAACCACCGTGAAATGAAAAAAGTCCTTTCCTGTCACTTTTAAAACAATTGCGTCCCAAACGATGTGGTTTAAATCATCACAAGATAGCACAAACACTTTATAACAGACGGCATCTTCAAACACTTCAACCATACGGAAGATTGAAAATGTGTCTATGATTGTAAATATTAACATGACTCGAGAAGTATCCGCATAGGAGTATGGTGGATGAGCATGGCGCTAGGTTACCAAAGTTTTTAATCCGCGTTGTAAGATAACGGGTGAACACAGCCCTGGTTTTCTAGTCAAATGTAATGTATACAGACAGAACTGCATAATTTAAGTGCAACAACCTGGGAGAAACCCATAGCAATAAAATTAACACCAAACATTAACCAACTGGCGGTTAATTTGCATACCGCAAACCATCGTCGAAGTTGCTGGAATTAACCACCAACAGAATTTCAATTACCTGGATAACCCTGCTCACAATCAGGTTCTTTGCAGCCCCCTGCATAGCTTTACAACATTACAAAACACACGGGAAGACATAGGAACAAACTATGTATTTATTTAAAGAAATGAAAGCCTTCCAATTTTAGGCAATAATTTAATGTGTAAAGATATCATTGAAATAAATTGACTGAAATGTTTCATTCTTTAGTAGTGTTAAAAATGCAAAGTATATGCACGCAGCAGCTGGACTATGTCTATAAAGATATCTCTCATTATGCCTGCTACAAATGCCAATTAAGTGATTAGAGTATTTGAAAGCAAAAAAAAAAAATTGTCTAGACATCTTGAATGTTGCACGTACTTAAAGTTTTGCAGAGTAGATTTAATTCAGTTCAAAATAAAAGTCACTAACGTTCTCACATCTGGCCGTTACAATAAATTACGTGCCTGTATAATTACACATTTCAAATGCTCCTGGCTAGCACAGTTTGTTGGCAGAGCAAACAGATATTTATTTAAATCTCAGGCAATTTGTGACCACTGAAAAGTGTCGGGAAATAATGCTGTTTACTTTAAAAGTTTATTAAACACTCTCATGTACGTGTAACGGTCACTGTACATTAAGGTGGGATCATACCTTATATAAATGAAGAGTTTCTCACACTTGTTTTATATGTAGACCTGTTCTGACGGTAGTACCGTGTGCCGCTGGCTTATCACTCAAATTGTAATATGCTTATTTGGGTCTAATTAACCTTAAAACATCTAGTTTATACTTTTAACTTAGAACTAAGGCCTCACTGGCCTGCTGCCGTTGTGACCAACTTGATTCAAGATGGAGTATGGAACATTCCGTCACCATCCATTATCGGCAGCGGTTAAATATTTAAATTAATACAGAACAGAATACATAGGGCTTAACCCAGGGTGCTTTCCAATACCGTGACGATTCAAAAGGTGCGCCTTAATTTTGCCAACTTGCACGCAACTAACAAGTTCCTTGAAACCTGATAAAACAAAATAAAATTATAACAATTCACATATGGAAAATTAACATTTCAGCTGCTGCGTGTACTTTAATATTACGTGGAATTATGAAAATAAAATAATGATATAACAATATTACATGTGAAACATATGACAATCATAATATTTGTTTACAAAATAAACGAACGTGTACTAGTATTATAAATTTGCATAACTTACAAGGTGCTGAAGTGCAAATCGCACGTGTTAGATAATCAGACGTTACAGTGTTAATATCCCGCTTCAGGACAAAATGGTGTAACGTCCACATTTTTCATTATTTCTGCATCTTGTTAACGTAATTATTGTACTTTTCACTCGTTTAAATTTGCTTATATTTAACACTTGTAATTTTCTGTATGTTGTTACTTATATTATTTATTTAATTTTTTGTTTATTTTCACGTGGTTAGGATTTTAAATAATTAGATGTACGAATGGCAATATTCACGTGTAAATGCATTTAGTTAGCTAGTTTTTATTTTTGTTTGTATTTTTAAATTAATATTTTATATTAATTACTTTTCCACGGTCTCAACTGATTGTTAATGTTTCAGGGATATTTTTGTATATTTTTATTACATTTCTACGAGACCTTAAATTCTATGGATTAGGGATTTAGGCCGTTTTGAAGTGAGTCAGTTTAGGTTTACCTAGCGAGCCATTCGATTGGTCAGCAGGTTTAAACTCTGCACCCTTATTGGCGGGAGAGTCCAGCATAGGGTAGGCAGGTCAATTTCGGTTAGAATCTCGCTCTCTCTGCCGCCATCTTCCAAAGCGTCAAGACGTTAGAACAGGGCGCCCGTCCAGAAATTGGACAAGGCCTAGGATATTTGAGTTAGATTTTAGAGTGTTCAGTTTTAACACCTTGCTTTAAGATTTTATTTGTGTATTAACGTCGAGTAGAGTGTGAAAGAGCTCCTCCGTTTTAGTATTAACGAGCTGTTTAGCAAATAGCCAGGTAGTTAGACGTAGCTACGTTCGTGAGCTGTGATTCACATAAGACAGAACCCCTACACTTCTTGTAGTTGCATCCTGAGCCTACAAGATTTGATCCTGTCCTGTTCCTACAAATTAAATGGTATTCTTCTTCCAGATCAACACTCTAGTAACGTAAGAAATACAGTACTCAATTTTGCTACGTATCAAGTGCAGACAAGATGGCGCTTGTTCTAGACGTTTAAACCCGACGCCATGTTGGCTAGGTATCCGTAGCTTAATCCAGCACATATTTATTTACCAAAAGAAACCCTAGTGAGAGCTTTAGTGTTTTAACGGCAGCAGCTACGCCAGAGGCATACGTTTAGTAGATTATCAACTGAGGCATTTTTCATTTGCGAGAGGATTTCTACAGTGTAAGTGTGTTACGTCAGACTTTCATACATGCTAACGACCGTTACGCCCGGCCACTCCCTAACGGTAGTGTAGGTTCTAAATATTTTTTTCTTTAATTTTGTCATTGCCATTCAGGGTTGTTTGATTGTTTCATTTTCCAGCATTGGTTTTTAAGTTTACACATATCTGAATATTTTTATTGAATAAAAGTATAGTTGCTGGAAATTTCACTGTGTGTGACGTGTTTTCGCATTCTCATCTCTATATGATTTCTTGGTTTGGATCCTCTCCTAATATATGTAAACTGCATATGATAGAACGTCAAGTAGGTTTAAGAGTCTTTGCATGTCAGACTAGTTTTTCAGCTGACTGGCAAACCGTGGTTTGTCGTGGTGTGTAACAAGGTGAGTCGGGTACGCAGAGAACGTCTGGAGTCGGAGTCCGCCTGGCTTCGAGAGGACTTGTTACTGAGCTGCATGAACAGACTAACACTACTAATATCCAATGCCAAAATGTATAAATATAGCCAGAGATAGGTGCATGAGCTATGGAATTAACCACATATGTACGTAGGTAGAAGTTCACACAAGTCACGTTGGTCAATGAGACGCTGTCGTAAACATAATTTCAATTATTTAATCTTGCTTAATTTAAGGCACCCTTTACCAAGTAATATCACGTGGCAGCCCGCCAGTTCTTTTCTCCTCGACATCAATATTCAGGAATTCAGCCATTCTCCCCACATTAAACTAAATTATATATGAAGCACAGCATTACACACACTGGAGGTGCCATCGTATGTTAAACACAGTGTTTACTCCAGGCGTAAAGGGCTGGGCTGTCACATCACATATTTGGCGCCAACGTGGTGGCCTAGGGTGTGTGTTACACTGTATGTTTAAATACTATGGTCATAAAATATTTCATCTATTTCTGTTACACAGTGCAACATCCTCGTTTAGACTATTCACGGTAAAGTGAGTACTTTTGAAAGCCCTCTCATTTGGAGTAATAGTCAATAAGTGTGTTTTATTTTAGCCCTAGATGCAACTTCCGAGTACGGTGGAATATATAATTACATAAAATTGCCTGGAAAAATTTTATTAAAATGGTAATTTACACAAATTTCGGAAACATGTTTCGATTTTCCAAGACTGACTTGACGTTTAAAAAAATGTCATTGTTAGTATAGACGCAAACAAAAAAAACAATCACAATATTACATTTTTATAATACTTTTTCTTTTCAGCGTGCGGTGAATTAAATTTACTCATAATTAATGTCACAAAAATATTTACGTCAACTTCGTAAAAACTTCTGGCACAAAAATTTACAGTTTGCAAGTAAGATATACAAACACAAAAGGAGGGAAAATAAAATCCATAAGAAATGAAAACAATTGTACCAAAGACTACATAACACTTCACGAAGATGGTAAACGAAAATAATTTGCATTCAAAACTTACAGCTACTGATGTTGCAAACGTGCTAATATTGTAAATGTCGCAAAGAACTAATCGAAACACCAAACTCAAACCACATTACAATCATCTGCATTTTTATTTATTATGTTCTATCGATTATTACTGTTCTTACAGTTGTTAAAATAAATTTAGATTGTGTACATGAACAGCAGTTGAAAATTTAAGAATTTATTGTAAAAATTAACACATTTGTTCAAATTGTGATTTTAGAAATCCAGAAACCCAGGGGACTATTAAAAACCCCATGAATGGCAGCACTGCCTATAACGACAATAATTCAATTTTTGGAATACCACGTCGCATTTCACTGTGAAATAATTAAAAAGATACAGGGAAAGTTCCGTAAGTTCAAGGAGAGTCCGTTCCTGAGAAAAAATGTGTGTCCGTAATATTACGGAGGTTTCTGGATACATTTTTATCAGTACTTTTCTGTAGTTCCACGGAAAACTTTTCAAACAATGTGGTAGTATTACTTCATTGTTCAATTCAAAAGAAAAGAGTTCCCTGTCAGTTAGGAATCAAAAACCAGAAGTAGAATCAATAGCAGGAAACATCGTTATGAGCCGGGAGTTCACGAAAACAATTATAATGCTGCTGTGAGTTATTTTACTGTCTATTATAGCTGTCCAAATGATTTGGGAATTGTTAGATATCGATACCGGAAATATTTGTCCTCCAAAACTTGTTTCAAAACACAATATTTTCTTCGAAGTGTTGGGAGCAGGTGTAACATATATCTGGGTTGAATTTGTCTTCTCTTCTACATTTAAAGATCCATTCCGTTTTACGCGCATCCTTCGGAAACCTGTGGTAAGAAATTAAATGGGCGTGCAATTTCGTTTTATCTAAACTGCGACAGCACAATCTGTACCTGGCATCATGCAGTCTCCTCAGACAACAGAAAACACGTGGCCATCGTCAAAACAACAAATAGCTTTGCTCGCACGGGAACTAACTGCGCGAGGAATGCAGGCCGGGCGACCAGGACCAACACCAAAGGCTGGGCTGCCGGGGAGGGCTGCAGGCTACCCCCCACCCCCTCTACTATAGTATTTCCTACTCTACTAACCAAGAGGATGTTCCCAAGCACTCTGTCTCCTGTAGCATTCTATTTAATTTAATGCATGAAATAATTTTTGAAATTTTTACTTCTCTGTCGCAAGGGTTTTTGCGCCTCTCTTGACGAGTTTGTCCTTACTCCTCACAGTTAATACTAGCTCTAAGTACACTTAGGGAGGTAGCCATGGCCCCAAAGCGCAGGTCGTGGCTACCCAATCCCTCTTTGCCGAGATGCATGTCTCCTCCCTTCCTAGTAGGCTTAAGGGGTTAGCCCTTAGACGCAATAAAATCCCGCCCTACCTTCGGGCCTTCTTAGAATAAGGTAGTTAAGAAAAAAAAAAGGCTGCAGGCTACGTCACGCCCTGACCCTTGCCTCCCCCAAACCGCTCGTCTATATGGCCCTTCTTGGGCCAACCTCCCCTTTTACAGACCTTGATGATGGATGAGAAGTAGTGCCGCATCTTAACGTCAAATAAACAGTGCTAGGTAACCCTTTCTGATAACTAAAATTATTTATTTCACTTTCTGTTTTTCTTAATGCATCGAAGTGTAAAAATTAGCAGATTTGTAAAATATTTACTTTCCTAATAATTTCACAGTTTAATTTTACCGACGTATGAATAAAGTGATGAGGCCCATGACAATGTTAATATTACATAATGTGGAAGAATGCACAACGTGCATACAGGTAGATCGTAAGCAGGGCTTTCAAAAGTTCTCATTTTACCGTGAACAGCCTATAGTTATAGGACTTTCAGCGCTGGTCCTCATTTTACTGGTGGAAAGTCTGTGTCGAGGCTCAGTGCAGGGCGCTATATGTTTCGCAGGAATTCACCCGCAATATTTTGACCTGCAGCATTCTGTAACAGTCGTTTATGATCGTGTTGAAGAGCTTCAGAATAGTGTTTTTCTAAGATCCCTTTCATAGGAAAAAATTATTATTCAAATTACTTTCAATTTAAATTGAATTCAATTCATTGAATTCTATATGACTTTACAATAACGTCATAGTCGTGGTCATTTTCTCTTTCAATTTCTTGAATATCTCGTTTTCCTTCAACATTTTCTTTAGGAACATGTTCTTTATTTTCTTGAATCCAAAATTTCAATCGCCGATCGCAGCTTTTCTGACAATATTAAAAGAAGTGATCTCATATTAATGTAGTTGCGTGCACATATTTAAAGTAGTTACAGAATTAGGACGCATTTAAAAAAAGAAAATGTATAGTAATATGAAGGGAATGTTTTGTGGTTTAATTAATTATTTTCGTGTCGTACATGAGTCGTAAATACTTCTAAAAATTTCCTTTTGTTATTTTGTAAACTTACCTCATTAAAAAGGTTTGTGATAAATTTTCATGTGGAGAAATTGAAGCTTATTGATTGGAATTCATTGAAAGGCGAATGAAGTGATTTCTAGTTCAATAAATTGAATTCGATGAAATAATTAATGGTGTGAAATGGCCTTAAACGTGAGCTGTTGAAAGTCGTATCCCACCAGTAGTCTGGTGTTATTTCTTTTAAAGTGCAAGGAGATTATGCACACGAGAAATAGTTTGTTTTAAAATACTTGTGTTACATACATACTGCAACTCAGTTTGCGCGCAAGGCAGACCAGTGCCTTAAAAGGAAACTTTCCCCGGCAAATTGTATTATTAGTTTCTCCAGCTTGTTTATATTTATAAAAAAAAAAAAAATCCCAAAGTAACTCTGTACCTAACTAGCTATTGACAGCACAGGTCACACAAGATAAGGGAACTACGAACTCATAATTACGTCACAATATTAATTCTGGGAAAATTTGGAAAAATCAATATCGTAAATAAATACGAGTTTGTAGTTCAGTCGTCATTGTCAGTGTTTACCACGTGAAAATGACGGTTGTGTTGGTTTCTGGTAGGTAAAGTGTTGGGTACATGAGCAGAAGACAAATAATCGGTCTCTCTCATTTTAGTTTATGAATACGACTGTCGGTGTGTTCGCTTATTACGGAAAAATTTTTTAAAACCTTGATTCCAAAGTGAACAATTAATCGTGAACTGACTATACCTACTTCAACCTACTCCACTACTTACGTAACTGGAAGCACTCCAGTCAATGTTTCCTTAAAATGCATATGTGGGTTACAAGCGCCTTGATTAAATGGACAACAGAGTACACAGTTGTGTACAAACAATTATTTTGTAAATACATGCCAACTTTTTTCTTTTATAACTACAACATAAATACAGTTTATTTATCTCTATGTTTACAAAATTGAACTTCAGTTGTACGCATTCAACCGTAACGGGTTGTAAAGTTTACTCTTATTTATTTGTAGTGTTACAAAATAATAATATTAGCAATAAGCTGCCATAGAATTGTTTCTAAAAATACAAAAAATAATAACTCTCTCTAACAGACGCGTATTGCCCAAAATATGAAAGAAATTGAGCTCCCAAAAATTTGAGCAAAACGCTTTTTAATTTGTTTTGATTCAGAAATGTTATTAGACCACAGCGGAATACTTTCACGACTTAAAAAGTGCAGCTTCCAGTAAATGTACGTTTAGTTGGTGTAAGTTTCCTCCATTTTTCCATCTCTATTGTTTTTTAATACGTAGAAGTTTCTCTAATTGCTGCATAAAATTGTTGTGTGACATCTGCATTATTATTCGTAAATGTTATTTATTCCAATCTGTATTCATTAATTTTTATAATTGACATGTCCTATACCAATATAGGGTATATTGGATTGATAACAAACCAATCAGAAAGCACGACCTGGTGGCGGTAGTGAGTTTTGTGGGTCAGCCAGTAGGATGTATAGCAGTACGAGAGGGATGGCTGGATATAACTTTGGAGAGCTGGAGATGTGTGTCACACACCGTCTATATATGGCAGCGACATACCACGGACATAACAGTATTCTGTAGTCTTGGCAGCGGTCGACTCCAGTCCTTGAGGTGAGTGAACAACACACTGTGTTAAAAAAAAAAAAAAATGGTTGCCTTACTAAAATTAAATATACGCAACCTATGACTCGCATAAATATTAAACGTACACCTAACGAATTTCTATGTTTAAATATATTTTCTAACGCGTTTTCCGTCCATACATCGCATCTTGACTGTAAGACTGTCGTAACTCAACATGTCTCGTACGCGGTAAATTAAAATAAAACTATTGTTTATCTCTTCTTCAGTATAAAACTAGCTGTAATATTTTTTTAATGAAATTTTTACAGTACTATGTTTGCAAGGGAATTTCGAGTATTTAAACTTGTTATAGTCCGTTCGCAGTGAAGTAAGAACTTTTTGAAGACCTCTCATTTGGAATAACAATAAATAAATATATCTTATTGTAGCGTTAGACGTTAACTTTCGAGTCCGATCAAATACGTACCCTGCGTTTATTACTTACATTGCAATATTTATTTTAAAAAGTCGCGGAAGAATGAAAATGGCTGATAGGAAAAAAGTATAGGGACTCAAAGGTGCTCACTTTACCGTGAACAGCGATACTGTATTTTTAAAGCACTTGAATGTGTAAAAATGAAGTCCTAACGTATACTTATTAAATATGTTTTCCGAAAAGCAACACCCATTTATCTGCCGCACGCCCAATAAAATTAAATAGAATGTCACGACAATATGTCACTGTGTAAAGATAGTTATTATTTTCTAACCGACACAAACATTACAAAGACTAAAGTTAATGGGTTACAGTGATCTTGCATTCAGGTTCTGTTTATTAAAATTCTGATGCTAATAGCACATCCTTCTTTGTCTATGAAAATGCGACATATTCCGCGTGTATTTCATGAATCTGTTTACAAATAGTGTTCCAGATACTTAATTAATATTCATAATCTGTCACACGGATTTTTTGTGTGAAATAACGTTGAAGTAACGATTCAACAAATTTTATTGTCCAGATAGCAGGCAAGCCCCACAAAGGTATAGATAATTTTCCTGTAACGTCATGATCAGTATCTGGCAAGACATGAGCGTGTGAATTTTACGTTTCTCTGTTTGTCATGACGTTTGCATGCTCGTAGTATCTGTTTCGGCAAACGTATGAATTAGACAAGGTGCTCTCTGTATGCTTAGAGGCTCATGCATTCTGCTCAACCTGGGCCGCCAAACAACGAGTAAAACTTCAATAAAAAGTCATTTACGTGTCATATTTTCTATCACTATCTGCTTGCGAATAGTACTTATAGGTTGTGCACGATTAAGTGAGCACTTTTGAATTCAAGTCTTGAAAAATGTCACTGTTACAATCTACGTGTATTTTTAACAGGCACACGCAGTGGCAAACGCCCAGTGAAGTTGGCAACGACGGAGGGAAAGTAGTTCCATGTATAAACGTTGAATTAAAAGTATTCAGTAAACATTTGTCAATACTACAATGATACCTTTTTCTATCTGATTGTTTTGATGCGTCTTAAGAGTATAGATTATAAAATACGTAAAATATTTTCTTTTATAATAATTTTACAGTTCCTCTTTACTGACGCATGGATAAAGTGATCAGGTCGATGGCAATGTTGATTTCACATATGGCGGATGGATACACAACGTGCTCCGAAGTAGATCTTAAGCAGGGCTTTCAGAAGTGCTCGCTTTACCGTATACAGCATGCACGAAACTTTTTCACTTCAGAGTGCCAGTTTTATTTCTTTATTCAGACTGGAAAAGGAGAAAATTTCGTTAAAAAGGAGGACAATTAAATTTCATTAGTGTCGCAAATTTAATTTTACTAGAGAAATAAACATTAATTGTTTTTTTTTCTCACATACCTTGATTTAAAAAAAAGGTTGAAAAAAATAGTCCAGTCAAGTCATTAGTATTTTATGAAAACAATGTCCAAATTATAGGTAGCACAAAATAACGATCCTATTACCAGTGTTAACATAATTTATGAAAGCCAAATGTCATGAAAATAAACTTTGTATGCTTAGAAGTGATTTGACATTGCAATGTATTTTAGTACACACGCCGCAATATGAAAAATTAATCTAAATGAGAATTTTGAAAACAAATAGTAAATATTGTTTACATGGTTTATCCAATAGAATTAAGGCGTGTCGATACTGTTAACCAAGTACAGCTCGACAACGTAGCAATAAATCATTCAAAAACATTTCGTCATATTAAAACGACCGGGAGACAAATAGTAATTTCCCTGATGTAAAAAAATCAGAGCATTTTTGATCACCAGAAGAAATTCGGCCGAACCCAAATCTACCTAAAAAAGGAGGACTGCCTTTTGCTGGACGTCTGGTAACCGTGTGTCTGAAAGACTACACGCCAGTTCAGTATGCCGCACGTAGAGCTGATGAGGTGTGTGATGAGAGTGCTTGGGTCGCCCTTAAGGGCCTCTCCCTCCGCCATAGTGAATTGTCGGTTTTTAGAGCATTGTTATAGTTTAAAAAAATAATAAAATTCCGGAAGTACTCCTATACTCAACTATAGTTTATTCGTGGTTACTTCCAACTTTTCTGAAGCTCTGCTTAAGTTATACTCCAGGATATTCCTCTACCTCGTGCAAACGGAGCTTAAGCGAGTCTATAGAAAACCACACCGGAAAAATTACGCACCGGACTATTACACGCTCAGTGTAATATTATTTTTCATATGAACTATTTCTTACCAGTCATTCATTACCAATACACCCTATCTTATTAATTTTAATTATAAATTAATTATTATAACTTATAGGTAGAATATAAGTAAAAGTTCATTTTAACTAAAAATAATGTACTTGTATGGCAATACAAGTATAAAACGCTCAAATACGTGACATATTTAGGAGAAAGCAAACATGACATACATAGGAAAATTTTTCAAAGGTTTGATTCAAAAAGTGTGAAGTAACCACGAATAGACTACAGTTGAGTACAGTGCTATTTTCGGAATTTTCTGTTTTTTTAAACATAAACAAGAAAGAATAACCGCGAATCTTATATGGCGGAGGAAGTTAAGGGCGATTCGTATTAAAGTTGACGTGGAGCTCGTTGCATTAACTTTGCGTTACCGCTATGTTCAGGTATATGTATCGCTGCAGTCTATTCACGTCGAAACGACAGAGATGTTAAGTTTCCACGTGGCAAGTCCAACCAACCTCGACATAAAATGCATACTCAGCCAGTATTGTGTTCAACAAACGGTCTTGTTTGCCTTTCGTTTTCTGGGCTTATTCTTATTCCTACCAAACTTTTCCTGTGCACTGTATATTGTGTTTTTGAATCAGTTAACCCTTTCAGGCCCACTTTAATTCACGGTTTCAGGTGTTGAAAGCAAAACATTTTATGATGTGTTATGTACTTAACTCGACACAACACTTGTGTAACTGTCACAGTCTTGAGCTGTAGGCTATATAGTCGCCTACAGTTATATGAACCAATCATGACGTAGACCAGTATGTCGGTTTGCGAATCATCTATCCACAGGTAGGATCATTGGTCATTGAGCTTTGCAGTGTGCAGTAGAAATAAAAAATTACTGAGACTTGCGTAATGTACACAGTTGTGTGCACTGGATCTAAATTGGTTAAAAAATACAAACGACTTAAAAAGCTGTCAATTTTCTAGTGTTTCCTTCAAGATTGTGTGCAGGAGGACATAATATAGTACCATATATTTTTGCAGTCGATTTGTTTTGTTTGTGGATAGGAGGGGGAGGGTTGGAAGTATAAAATTAACTCCCCCCCCCCCCCTCACACTACCCGGGCCTCACGGCTCGTGATCTCATCTGTGCCACAGAAGAACGCTATGATTTGAACTGTAGTTTGTTGCTTGTTTAATATTGGCTCAAGTCATCAGGCGTTAATCTTGTGTCAATAAAGCAGTTAACACGCACACATACGAGTGTTCGAAATCTATGTTGTCCGCAAATGAGAAAGAAAATTTTTTACGTCTTTTAATATGCCTAGTCGTTATCAGTCGGTATGTTTGGCGGAGTGATACACGTTGAGCTAACAGACGAAACTAACATGGACTATCATAAGTGTGCATTTGGCTACCATTAAAGTACACGCGTTTTCAACACTATGTATTTCGAGTTTATATCGACAGTAACGAGATATCACATCTTTATTCCCGTGTTGTACTCTGCGACGGAATTATATATCGTTTAATTTAACAAAGCGTTAATCAAAATTCTTAAATTGCCTTATTCAGAACATTAAAAACTCGAAAAAAATTTATCACACTGTCATAGAGCACTTATTTTGTTACCATTAACATGTTCAGTTTTGAAAGATATAGATCAAAATGTAAGAGGGGTGAAATCTACAAGTATACTAATTCTTGCACTTACGTGTATTGAAAAAAGCGAAAATCCAAAGAAATAAAGTCAGCATTCGCAGATGTTTACATAATATTTTCGATTCAATATTAAGACATGAAACTAGTTTCTCTCCTCCATTAAATGAAAATACAACTACAAATATTTTTATATGCTGTTCACGGTTAATTGAACCTTTTGTAAGCCCTGCTTACGATTTATTTTAACTCTCTGTTTGTATCCTTCCGATATATGTAAAATTAACAATGACATTGACCGTTTCCTTTATTAATGCACATATAATCCATTCACGGTTTCATCAAACTTTTCTGAAGCCCTGCTAAAGCGTACTTCCAGTATATTCCTCCGCCTGATGTAAACAAATCTTAGGAAATCACACCAAGGGCCAACGCACTGTATTCGTGCGCACTCGAAGAAATAACACTGTGCATAAGAACTATTTCTTATTAGGCCATACCAACACACCAATTTTACCCCTGTCTTTATTCATATTAGTTATTAATATAGTTTAATTTAATTTAAAATAACGCACTTTTATGTTAACACGAGTATGAAACACTAACTTGTGGTACTTGACATATTTTGGAAACAACCAAACACGTCTTTTGAAAGGTTTGATTTAAAAAAAAAAGTGTGAGGAAATCGCTAATAGACTACAAAAAGGAAAATCGCAGAGTTTCTAGGAAAGATAATGTGTCCGTATTATGCAAATTCGTTCTCTTATTCACATAAAAAAAGAAAAAACACTGAGTTCAGTAACGATATCCGTTCACATATTACACTCTCAATACAAAGTCAAGAGTCGGAACTATTTTATGTTCGTTCGTTGTCAACTTAATTAGGAATCTGCATGCCAGTTTGTACTGTAACATACATGCAGTTACGGGTAGCAGGCCTACATTTTTTCAATGGTTATTTCAAAAGTGCTCATTTTACTGTGAACAGGAAATAGGTTGTTTACGGTAAAATAGGCACTTTTGAAGCCCTGCTTATGGTCTACTTGTAAGCGCATTGTGTATCCTTCCGCCATATGCAGAATCAACATTGCCATGGACCTGGTAACTTTACTCACGCGTCCGTGAGGGGAAACTGTAAAGTTATTATAAAAGCAGACATTTCACACATTTGCTAATCCATACAGTTTGTAAGAACAAGAAACAGAAAGAAATATAAATCATTGTAAAATTGACAAATTAAGTGAAGAGATTTGGGCGGCTCTTAACATCGAGGTCTTGAGAGCCGATGAGGGTAATTGAAGTGAGCATGGAGCGGCACCGGAATGAAAGGGCGGGGAAAACGGGAGATTACTGAGAAAACCCGCCGACCAACTGCATCGTCCGGCACGATTCCCATATGTGAAAATCCGGTGATCCGGCCGGGGATTGATCCCGGATGGCCTGGTTAGGAGAGAATTGACAAATGTTTACAGAACACTTTTAATTCGACTTTGAGGCATGGAACTACTTTCCCTCCTTCGTTACCAACTTTACAGAGCGCAATGACACTACGCGTGCCCGTTAAAAATACACGCATGAAGAGAGAGTGAAATTTTTAAATGGTTGATTTCAAAAGTGCTAAGTTTACCGTGAACAGAGCTTAATAGATTTATTGGTATATTTTTGCGATGAGACCTTTCGAGCCAAATATGAAAACTGTAAATCAATATGTGGCATGGAAACGTCCCAGAGGCAAATTTGAAACATCCGAAAACGGTTCCCTTTTATAATACTCTATTATCCGTTAGATCTCAAGTTGTTAGGGAAAGAAAAAAAGGGGGGGGGGTGGAGAGCAACGAAGATAACGGGAACAGGTATCGAATTTGAGCTTGGTGTCACTAACACACACCCCCCCCGCATTTATAATACTTTTTTTTATAAGGCCGTCCATATAAAAAATAATTTCTTTCTTCATTAGTGTGCATACACGACGAAGTGGCCGCAGGAGCTTCTTGGGGAAAGAATGTAGAAACTTGTCAGCAAAGAATGTAGAAACTTGTCAGCTTGGGACATAGGACTATGAGTGTTATGCGAAAGTTTGATGTTTGTTTGTTACTCAATCATATCCTAACGGCTCGACAGATTTTGATGAAGTTTGATACAGGGGTAAATTATATTCTGTATTAGCACATAGGGTAATTTCATCCAGGAAAAACGAACAGTTTATTAGGGAATGTATAAAATATTTCACCAATCATTAAGATAGAGCACTTGGTCATTATAATTAAGGTTTCAATTTTGCACGAGAGTGAACCCGTGGGTAACAACTAAGCTAGTTTAAAATAAATGACGATCAAAATGAAAAATCTGGCTGATGAGAGCAGTTCTAGTTGAGAGATTCAGGTGGCTCTTAACCACGAGGTCATGGGAGTCTACGAGGATGAAATGAGGTGAGAATGCAGCAGCACCGGAATGCAACGGCGGGGAAAAGGGAGATCCCCGAGAAAACCCGCCGAACAGCGGCGTCGTCCGGATAGATTCCCCACTCGTGAAAGTTCGGGAGCGGCCCGGAAGGGGATTGAACCCGGTTCGCCTTGGTGGGAGGCGAGCAGTCTAACCGCTCAGCCACCGCGGCCCCGGGGAGCAGTTCGAGAAAACTCACTGGTGGATGTATTCTGTGTGTCGGAGGCTGAGAACCGCAGGTGCGCTAAGGACGACCCAGGTGCTCGCATCACCGTTCTGACCTTCTTCACACGCAAGGCACTGAACTGACGAGCAAGACTTATTCTCATCGACTCACCTCATGAAACTTTTAGTGGCGACCCTGCTAATGTTATATTTTCAGGTTATTCTACCGCCTCATGCACACAAAACTTAACCGATATAGAAAATTACACCAAACGGGCCAACGCACCGCAATCGAGAGCTCTCAGTGTAGTAATATTTTGCATTGAAACTATTACATACTACATAATACTCTAACGGGGGTGTGATTTCCTCATATTTTGCTCCTCTTAAAAGTCACACCTCGTAATGGTAGCGGGATACTTGGACGTGACTCATCTGCGTGGGCACCTTGCATTTGGGGGGGGGGGGGAGGTATCTAGATACTCGCTTATTAGAGCTTATAAATCTAGCTCACATTACCATTTAACACCGTATGTCTTTAATACCTTGTCGTGCGACTTATGGCTGCATTCATGTGATAGGCTAACACGGGTCATTCCATGACCCATAACACTATCCTATTTATTAAAATAATTTACTGTCATAGCTAGGGCTACTTATTTTTCGTGAATAAATCGGAGCACACAGAAGACTTCAACACAATATATACACCTTGGTCGTTGTCATACCTCCATTAGCTGCTGGTGTCGTTTCCGCATTTGGCTGAAACGCTCAGATTCCGCAACTCTGTCACTCCACCTTCGCGATTCGTACGCGAACAGTTAACACGGACCAGCACATGCTTCAGCCAATCACATCACCCCACAGTGCTTCGAACGGTCTATTGTCTCGAAATCTTTTCCCGAAAAATCACTGCCCTTAGTCATAGCTTACAGAAAAAGAAAATAAAACATTAATTTATTCAACAAACAAGCTCACAATAGGATTCTTTGCATTGATATAAGCGATATCATTAGTGAATGGCTAACAGGTAGCATTGTTAATTTTCCATCCAATTTAATGAGTTTAACAAAACCATTACATCAGGGAGGAAGGGGAAGTTTTCCCTAGATAACCTAGACAGGTCTCCAGCCCGTACACCAATAAATCACCGTAGCTTGCGGCAAAACTAAATTAATTAATATTACATTACTGGAATTATTATAAATCAACTTAAAACTATACTAATTTTAGTTAGGTTTTATCTACGTTTCAGCGTTCGCTGTCTTCAATCAGCCCTCAGAAAGCTCCCAGCTATCCGAGGCTTGGTCCGTCCGCTTCCAGATGCCATTATACTTAATTTATCGTCGATAAAACACGCACACACTGCACAACACACTACAGTCGATTACACTGCACAACAGCGAAAACAAAAAATGGGGTGTGGCTGTGTTGGGGACACGGCCGTTTGTTGTGCGTGAATACGTCTACGTTGACGCAAGTAGTACGGCAATGTATGTTCGGGAACACAGGGCTGGGGCAGGAGGTGCGAGGCTCTGACCTTGGATGACATCACGCCGTGGTCACGCGATCGCCATGTTGGACGCGACGACTGACAGCAATTTTGGGCAAGAGCAAACATTTCCGGGCAGTAACTTACATCTCACTACTCCGATATACTAGGTTGCTGTGCAAAATGTAGCATCTTGCCTATATATCTTGATTTACGACATAAAATCGAAGTATCAATTTCGTTTCTTTCATTTATTTCCATATACAGAAAACATATTACCCCGTTAACACAGGCATGTTCACGTAAAACCCTCTACCATTTCCTCAAACAGTCAGTATTTTTTGTAGGTATGGATGTTTGATAGATGTAGTTTTTAAATAGGACTACTGGCAAAATTAATATAAAAAACAGTTTTTTTTCTTGGAAAATATAGTAGGTTAAGAAGCACTGACAATAAATAAAAACACGCACTTAATTGTTTGATTCTGTGATTTTAGCAACAAGATGTATTGATTGGCTGAAATATTTAGTTGTGATAATGTAACATTTTACAGTATTATTTATACATAAATACTTGCCTCATTTTCAGTTCTTGTTTCAACATGAGTGAGTTACAAAGTTTGTTAGGAAGCTATGTAATACCAGATCTGGTTTATTTTTGTTTTTCATAAATATTACTCGGTAAGAAAAAAAAGAAGCCAGTTAGGTAAGCATAATTGAAATATATTACTTGTGTGTATTTGACACATATGGTACACTAATTGTACTTCTGAGCAAGTTTACGCTGCTTATAATATTAACTAGTATTCCAATTTATGTAAAAATATATTTGGTTAACTTCCAAAACTGTAATGGAAGTTTTTAACCGTCTAAATAATATCACACATCAAGTTGAGTAATGTTTAGCACTGCTTTCTATACAAAGTTGGGAACTTCCCTATGCATTCAGACTGTTTTCTGCTTGGATATACTTGTATACACGTCTGCCTTATGTCTTCAATGGGCCTCATACATTGGTTAATTATTGACTGGTGAGTTTTTTCTCATCTGCCTTCCTTTGCATTCCAGCACTGCTCCATTCTCACCTCACTTCACGCTCATTGGCTCTCAAGACCTTGTTGTTAAGAGCTGTCGAACCTCAACATATTATTGTTCTAATTATTAATGGTTTTGCTTTTATGCAAATCATTACATAGTGAGTCTGAATAGATTCTGGAGGCTCCTATAATTTTTTGAAAATACACAGTGTAAGCATAAAAATACATTAAATTTTTTATTATGCAGGGAAGTTTCGTACGTATAGTATTGCACATTTTTTTTATTATTTAACATGTAAAATCTTATTCATCTGCGAATATTATGTGTGCATTCGAAGTTACATCCAGGATATTCCTCCACCTTATGCAAACACAACTTAGAATATTTAATGAAGTTTCATACCAGCTCAGAAAAGCTCCAGACACTGTCATGACGCAATTGCTGGATAAAGCAATGATCTCAGCTGGTGCGACAGTACACCAACCGAGTCAGCATTGCTAAAGCACGCAGCACGTCAGGGAAGCCCTGCAGTGAAATTTCACATGTGTACCTCCCTGCTGTCACGTATGCTACGCCTCTCCACTCACCGATAGCGTGATAGGACACCAACCTGGTGTGTTATCGAAGCATGCTATGCCATATCGTCCAAGCGTCGCCTCGCTCATGACGTAACTGCCGAAGCATGCCAGGGCGTCAAACAACTCTTCATGCCACGATGCTGTCTCACAGCGATTTGACGACGTCCGACATGGAATTTTTAATCCCTCGCACCTGTAACCGAGTAAGGTGGTGCAGTGGCATCACACTGGACTCGCATTCGGGAGGACCCGGGTTCGATTCCCTGTCCGGCCAACCTGGTCTCGGTTTTCCATGGTTTCCCGAAATCACTCCAGGCGAATGCTGGGATGCATCGTTACTACAGGCTGTTCCTGCTCCTCTGAACAACTTGCACCGCCTCTAATAACCTCGCTGTCGACGAGATCTTAAGCCCACTTACCTACCTCGCACCTGTCTGTAATAATTTCTTTAAAAATATGTTTTCCGGCAAATTGTGTAAGTTTGATAATAATTGAGAAAGACATTATTTCAGTGTAACCTAACTGATACTTTATTTAAAAATCGCTGGAATAAAATTCAGAATAATTCCATGGTGTATGAAACAGACTGCTAGACAATCTTTTGACATGATTTAGGGACCCCAGTTCGAATACCGGCCCGAGTTTGAGATCAATTTTAAACGAAATATTGTACATGATTTTCTGTCTGTTTACATGCTTAAACATCTGATATAAATGTTTATGCAATATCTATCGGCTAGGCATGGCATAAGGATATGTATTCGAGACCCTGAAACTATTAAAAATATATATTTTTCTCTGCTGGACTTAAAATCTCGCAATTTTTGCTAAGTGTTTTGTAGACAGCTTTAGGAATATATAATCAACGGGAAATATAAGTCTTAGGCCCCGGATATAGGAATCATGGCAAGATAAGAGGTTCACAATTCGACTAGCAACCTGAGTTTTGAAAAAAAATTTTAGTAATGTTCATACATTAATTTTTTTCAAATTGTAATATTCATAGTTTGGTACATATGAGGTGTGGTGGTCAAAATTTATATTTATATGGATAATTGGTATAATCAGGTAGTTTGTTTGATGGGTGGTATGTTTTTTGGCTGGTGTCTGATGGTAGACATACATGATGGAGTTAAGATTTTTGGAATATTTTTCTAAATATTTTTGTGATTTTTCTTTGTTGTGTAGTATTGGAAGATGGGTAGGTAAGCGTAGGTGTTGATGTTTAGGGTGCTGGGATGAGTGTGAGGTTAATGTGATATGTTCTTAGATTGTTTTAATTTTTATTTTTATTTTTTAAAAATATCATTAAATAAATCAATAATTATACAATTACATTATTACTCATTATCAGTCAAGCTGTAACAAATGTATCATGTTAGCTGGGGGAGGGGCATTGGCGAAGTCACATCTACAAAACAGCTCTTGTAAGTGTATTGCATTAGAGGTGTATGTGTTATAACAAAATAGAAATTTCAAAGATTTGGATTCTCTAGGACTCGAACCCCGTAGCAGAAATCGAGCCTCCATATCGAAAGTGTAGTGCACTAGAAGTACTTGTAAATTAAAAAAAATTGAAGCAATTTACAGAGGTGATGCATGTCGTAGTGACCTGAGTTCGAAGCCCGAAAAAATAAAAAAATTATTAATTCACTGTAGGACTTAGAAGATATCGGACGGCGTTTTTCCAAGCGATGAGAGAGTTTAATATAGAGCATGCTGATACTTTAGTACCAGGGGAAGCTAAGATCGATTTGGAAACATTACCTCTCACTATACAAACACAAGTGGAATTGCGAATATGAATGGCTGCCTTTGACCTCAATGACAATGGAGGTACGACTTGCATTATCGCTAACAGGTTGTCTCCAATGCCGATTCTGTGATCGGGTTGTCTTTTATGTTCAAAATTCCTGTCAGCTTGAGAGAATGCACTGTACGAAGAGTCCTTTTTATTAAAACAATGTAAATTTTTATTTTGTTTATCAACAAACCAAAGTTTATTTTTATTTTTATTATTCTATGACATACTGATATGATTTCTGAGATAAGAGGTTATGATCTGAACATTTTAATTTCAACATACTTTTGTTTATTTACATGATTGTATAATTATTTTATTTTACTTTAAAACATAATTATTTACTTTATTTGTTATTTCGAAAGAGACTTAATGTCTTAATTTTATTTCCGTTTAGTTTTAGTGGAAGCAGTTTCTCTCCAATAAGATTAATGTTTTAGGAAGTTGCCGGAAGTCATTGCTTCTGGGGAGGTCCTTTGAACGGTCCAAAACCAGTTAAGGTTATTTACTAGACAGGAAAACGTTATTGTGCAGGTACAGACCCACACTTGATATTTAGAAGGTCAACTGGTCCTCGGATAAAATGAAGGGTGGCGTGGTGAGTTTAAATCTAGCAATGTTTTGTTCAAGATGTCTGAACTGTGGTTGAGGTCTATATGACTTCTAGTTTGAGGTATGAGTATATTTAGTGTGGTGGTAGTTACTACAGCATATATTCTGCAAAAGAATGTGTTGATCTATCTATTGAATATATGTGAATAGAAATGTTATATAAATTCATGGTAACATGTGTATATGCATCTCTGAAACTCATATTAATTAAGTTTAAATCAATATTTATGCGAGTGCATGTCGTAGGAGGGCTATAGTAGGCATTCTAAATTGCTGCTAACTAAGTTCTTTTTAATGTGAAAATATTTTTCGGTAAGATTGAACTCATAAAGCTGACTACTGTCAGACCAGTCACTCACAATATTGATTATTTGAACCTTGACTCTTGACTATTGACTCTTTGACTCAAAATAACTCTAAACACAGTGCCTGCAGTGCGACGTGCGGTGCCAGCAATGCTAAATGTGGTGCTTCCAGTGCTGAGTGCGGTGCCTGCAATGCTAAATGTGGTGCCTCCAGTGCTAAGTGTGGTGGCTTATATATGTTAGGTTAGGTTAACATGTCTTTCACAGTCCTGACATGGGGTAGAATGGGTGTGACTAAGTTAAAAATATTCCGTGTCCTACACAATATGAAAATTCTTTCTACTTCCTACACAAGTGTGTGGAGTACATGCGACAACAAGTTGATGTGACTAAATAGAAATTTTACTTGGATGGTTAAGTGGCTGTCGAGAGAAATAAAATATATTCAAAGTCCTGACATGGGGTGGAACACACAAGTATGACTTGGTTGTACAGTTAGTTTGCTTGTATGTTTGATTGGTATGATCTGATCACATGTTCGGTTATTTTGGCAGTATGAAAAAAGTGTAGCTTAGATGGTGTGAGGAGAGTGGTTTATTGTATTATTCGTTTTTTATTTTAGCTAGTTTAATTGGAAGGGCAGAATGCTTAGCTTATGGTCGGTTAGTATGGGCGGAATGCTTTGATGGGAATTAAGATGGTATGTATGTTGTATATGGCCAAATTAATAGTATTGATCTTATGATAGCATGGTTGGAATATTTTATTGGTTCGGCAGCTAGAATGGCTTGTTTATATGTGTAACTGGCAATGTTAGGTGGGGCTGAACTGGTATTCAGTATAGTTGACTTTTATTTTTGATCAGTATGGCTGAAGTATGGTGGTGGATATGTACTGTATTGTTAAAAGCATGCATGAGGTAATTTATTGTCATGGAGAAATGTACTATATCTGTTTTGGTGTTCAGTACAATTCGATATGTCTGTTAAGAAAGGTTGGAAGGAGGGATGGTGAAGAGGGGTCTGGTGATCACTAAAGTGTGATGGTTGAATGTTGAGAGAAATAAAAAATATATATTCAGAGTTCTTACAAGAGGATTGAGTTAGGTTATCTTAGGTTAGGTAAAGTTAGGTTAGGTGAAATAAGGAAACATTATCTTAGGTTAAGCGAAGTGTATACTGAACAGTTTGATTATGGGATGGTGTGAAATTTCACAAGCATTGTATTACATAGGAGTAGGAAATATAGGTTTTTCTAAGTTCAACATAAAATTCCCTACATACATAAGTCTGGGATATTAAAAAATGTTTTATATATAAATAATAATCTAGAAAGTGTGAATAACCAATGTTCATAATTTAAAACACCGAGCATATATTTACTAAAACAGTTTTTTATTTATGCTTTAAAAAATACAATAAATTGTGGAAACTTAAAAAAAATTATGTGAGAAATAAAAATTATATAGTAAAAATATAGACTTAAAAAACTAGTGATTAAAAATTGTTAATATGTAAATGAAATACTTACAAGATATATAATAAAAAATAAAAATATAATATCTTTAAATAGCGGCAAGATATTATTTATTCGCCTCCAAGCTATACACTACTTATAAACTCTTGTCCCAGTGCATGTTGCGATAGCCGATTGGTCTAAGATGTAAATCTGGCGACCCAAGGTCCAGCAGTACGATCCTACACTATTCCAGATTGTATTTTGAGTTCTAATAAAAGTGTGCCCCTAGCGGCCAATTCCAGAACCAATATGGCGGGCAATCGACTAATCGAACAAGAGCGGCACCAGCGATCCACCAGAACCGATATGGCGGCGCCCCTAGTAGACGAAGCCATAACTAATGGTGAAAACAAATGACAAACGAAAAAAAGATGGTGCTCCATGTAAATGTAAACATAGATGGCGGCCTCCAGCAACAAAGATGGCGGCATCCAGCAACAAAGATGGTGACCTCCAGTAATAGCCGATGTAAACAAATGATGAACGTATGGGAAAGAAAGAGAGGATGAGAGAGAAATTAAAGAAGAGGAGAGAAAAAGATAATGGAAGAGAAAGGAAATAAGTGAGAAGGAAAGGAAGAAAGAGAAAGAAAAAAGAAGGAATGGAAAAGATAAAATAGTGGGCTCACTCTGAGAAACCCTTGCAATGCAAGAGCATGAAAAAATGACTTAATGGTTATCAAGATGGCGGTACAAGATGTCGACGTACTGGCTACAAAGATGGTGTTGCAAGATGATGGTATACTGGCTAGCAACATGGCGGAATCCAAGATGGCGGGCGCATGGCCGGAATGACATAGCAGGAAGTCCAGAATACAACATGGCGTAACCTTGGCGTGATGTCATCCAAGGTCAGAGCCTCGCGCCTCCTGCCCCAGGCTTGTGTTTCCGAACATACATTACCCTACTACTGACGCGCTCATACGCCTTGATGTTATTTTTATGTTCCCGGCACCGCTTCACTTGATCCTATAGGGTTTTATGGGTATCACTATATTGCTTTTGAGATGCACTTTCCCACCGTACATGATTTCTGTATTTCGACTTGGCTTTTTGACGAGTATATTGTGTTAATTTTTCTTAATTTTTCACATTAAACTCATACGATTTCACCATAATCACGCCACATAAATGTTCTTATATATGCAATCGATTAATCTTGACGAGAGCTGTCGATTGAAACTGAAACGAGGGTCGTAGCGTCTTCTAGTCAAAAGTTATACTACGCGGAAGTTATGAGACGCGGCGAAACTAATTAAAAATTGCGGCGCTCCCCCCCCCCCCCCCGGCACACGCGATGCTTCTCAGTCCTCACTCAAAGTAACATATTCTTTGATCCTTTGGCAATCGAATGGTATAACTGAATTTTAAATATAGACGATAGATTCGGAGCTGCTATGCCAAACTCTATCCCCCGATTTTGTTATCATCGGATTTTCTGGATTGCCTCCGACTATGGTTGCAAATTTAAAGACATATTCACGTCAAAAAATCACACAATTAACGCCTCGGGAAAAAAGGGGGAGGGGGGAAAAGACCTCGCACCCGAATTTATTAGCTGCACTTGCCGACTACGGCGTTCACTCGTCGATGTCTAAACTTAACTGCCCTGACCTCGCGAGCCAGAGAGCCTCGCCCGCTGAGGTCAGCAGAGTTGCTTGCAGTGAGCTCGGATGTGGTCACTATCCGGGAACACTGCGACCCACATAAAGATGAAGTAGACCGATCTCGCTGGCTGCGCATAACCTATCTCCGTGTCCCAACATTGATCTGCTTTTCTGTGAACACTTCTAGCAAAAACGGCATTGTATGGATTTTAGGTTAGAAAACTGATTTGTAAACAATGCTTCGAGATGTATGTATTCCTCCACTGACCAATTTGTAATGCAGTTTAATTAAATTGAAATTGGTAAAAGTATTTTATTCACATAATACTGCTTGTCGTTTAAAAATTGAGATGTATAAAACACTTTCATCACTTTTGACCATGTGACTTTGAAAGTTGTGTTCCTTTGGGGTAACTAGATCAATGTTCGGGTACATGCGCAGAAGACGAATAAACGGTCTCCCTCGTCTTTAGTCTATGCACGAAAGTCATAGTCAATGTCAAAGTCGCGCCACCTCGTGCAAATGCAAGCCCAGTTAACCGCCGACTCCTCGCCGACATCTAGCTTCGCATCTCCTGCCTCATTCCCGAGCGGGAAATTAAAAAAATGCGAAAATCCCTCGCAAACCGAACTAAAACTTTTACAGGCCACGGAAAAATATTATTGAACACTCTTTGACACACCTTAAAAAATTATTATTATTTTTTTTTTTTACTATACAGTAGAGTATTCGCGGTTTTTTTTTTCGCCCTTTTAAAATCTAACCTTTGAATAATCATCCTATATATTACGTGTTTAGTTACTTACTAAATATGCTATGTATCAAAAGCGTTTTATACTTTCTGTTAAAGCAAAAGTACGAAAAATTTTTTTTCGTTAAACTGAACTTTTACTTTTATGTTATCTATAAAATATAATATTTAATTTATAATTAATGTGAATAAAAACGGCGAAAAAAAAACAGGTGTGTTGGTAATGCCAAATGATAAATAGTTCTTATACAAAATGCTATTTCACTGAGTGTGCACGAATGCGGTGCGTTGTCTCTTTGGTATTATTTTCTAGACTTGTGTTAGCTATATTTGCATGAGGCGCAGTGATATCTTGGAAGTAGAACTTTAGCAGGTCTTCAGGAGAGTGTGAAGTAACCGGGAATGGATTACAATGTTATTTCCTTCCTCCGGGTTTCATTTGTATGTTTATTTATTACATCATTTATGCAAAAACCGTCTATGTATTGAAAACATGCTGAATTAAAATCAGACGTTTCACACTTCTCTGTTGCAGGTGCTGACACATGCTCGAAACCAGATGAAGCTCTCGGTAATTATCCTTGCCGTGTGTGGTGTGCTGGTGGAATGCCAAGACTCACCTTGGCAACATAAGTATCCTCTACTATCTGTCCTCGGGATACAGCGTGAGAACACAGCAGCCTTGATCAGTAGCGCAGGGATCGGATACCTTTTCAAAAGACCCGATGCGCTCCGTAGAACACAGGCACAGTATCCTTTTTGGAATATTTATACACAACCTGTAACTGATGCCCAATCAAAGAGATTATCCGACGATACGACGACGTTGAACGCGAAATATTTTCGTAGTAGCGGACAAGTGCTGCGACCATCTCCTGAAGTTGCTATTTTTGGGCTAAACAGTACTCCAAAAGAACACGTATCTTCCAGCACACCTTACGACCAAACAAATCAGGAAACTGCAGCTGAAGCGAAAATACATGGGTCGCCACACTTTCATGATTCGGCTGATAATTATTTCGAATCAGATATGGATTCAGTCGACATGCTACCAACTAGAGACAGCTTAAATCCCAAAGCAGATACACCAGATCTGGCAGCTTTAAACTATCTGACCAACCCAAGTATATCTCCTGACAGCGATTCGTCTATTTCTTCGTCCTTTCTTGACGTGTTGAATGGTTTCGTTTCATTGATAGGCCGACTGCCTCTTCAGTACTCGTCTATGTTGACAAGTGTCTTCACGGAAATACTCAAAGCGCTCTCATCCATTGCTCAGGCGTTATCAGATACGTCGGGTATAGCCCAGGAAACTAGTACTGCAAAGTCCCTTTCTCTTCGAAGTTCACTTGGTTCATTAGAAGACGTTTCACTTCCTGAGTCAGAAAGTATTCCGCATAACTTTCTTCCACCCAGTGTTTATTATCTTCCATCAGATGAGGAAGAAGAAATAGTATACCCGCACTATAGCTCATCTGCAGGCGATTACAAAATTGTAAACATACTCACTGGTATAAAAGATTTGATTAAATATATAAAAACAACTATAAGCCACAAAATTATCGCCAAGAAGTGGGAAAAAATCCACTTCATTAAAGCATTCGGGGTTTCAAAGTTAAAGAAAATTTCCAGTTTCTTCAAATCCATAATACTTGCACTTAAAAAGATTCCACTGTTTTTTCTAAAGCTCATAGCTGCAAAAAAGGTATATTTTTTGAAGTCGAAATTTTCATTTGCTAAACATTTGTACAAAAAACCAAAACCGTTGTTAGGAATAATTTTTTCCGTACCTTACAGCGAGATACACCTTGCAACCAATAAATTTAGGAAGCAGTTATATACGAAGTGGGTTTCCTCATTTCGCGTCGCATATTACGAAGCCTTTTCCCTTCACTACACCTACTGTCCAGGGTCTGTGGACAACCCCTTATCGTCAACCAACAGAAACGTATGTATCAGTCCCGAAGATACCGCACGAGTTTTCATCAGGAATTTATGAGTCGTTTTCTGGGACATCTGTAGCCTCACCGGAAGTGCATGGATCTCAGTCAGAATCGTACGGACCACAATCGGAAGCACACATATCTCCGGCACAAGAATATGGACCACCTCCAGAATTATATGGACTGCCACCAGGGAACAACAAATTCTTGACTCAGCCACAAAGTCCTCCCTCGCAGACGCACGAGCTGCCACTAGAGGAGAACGCATCCCTTTCACAATCACATCTAATACCAGCACAAGCGTATCCATCACTACAAAGTCCCTTAACAGGGGCATACAGTCTTCCTCAACCACCCAAAGTGCCTACTGTAGACTCATACGGCTATCCGACGGCCCCGTATGAAACCCCGTCTTCGCAGGCAACAAGCTACGGCTCACTTGAGCTACGCAAATCAAGCTACGACGAGCAGTTCTCGCGCCCATCGTCTGTCGACAGGAACGTTTTCGGAGAAGGCTATCTACGAATGATTGGATCGCCGGAAAATGAGCAACAGTTATCGTACTACCAACCTTCACACGAAGACGGCCTCAGTGAGAAACACGACCAGCACACATCGCCACTGGAAAATTCTCACGTATTTACTTCTCTTCACTTGCAAGAACCCAGAAAACATCGAAGCCAGGTAATATTTTTGTGGTTAAATTTCCATTGTTTTTACTTTCGACAAACCATTTAAGTACGTTATGTAGAATTTTGACTGCATTATTTTATAGCATAATTAGCTATAATATGTTTCCCCAATTTCTGGGCAGTGTTCCAATAATTAAACAATAAACTAATGTTATCTTAGCTTAAGTGTTGCAGATCTAAATAGTCTTAAATCACTACATTTTGTGCTATTTAAAGCTGTTATAAAACAGCGAATTTAAGTAAAATGAAACATATTCGACACCATACAAGGATAGATGTTGCTTACGTATTTTAGTTTATGCTATTTGAACTATCGAGAGGAATTAAAATGTAGTTGAATATGTATTGCATTCATGAGACACAATGCTGAACTATGGGCGAAGGTGGTAATAGCCACTAACGTTCCGTTTATCTCGAGAAAAAACTAACATGATATAAGTAATGCGTTATATTGAAATGGTATTGGAATACAGAAAAAGCTACCAATGACTTGGACTTTAAATTAAACCTTGGTCCTAAGAGCTTATAAGCTCCAGACGTTTTCAAACACAATACACGAGAGTAAGGATTTAATTACTAAATGCACTTCATAACCTCATTACACTGGTTAACGTTCCTGACTGGGAGAGTTCATTACTTACACGAAGTAGGTAGGTAGGTAATTGGGCTTAATATCTCGTCGACTGTGAGGCCATTAGGGACGGTGCAAGTTGCGCAGGGAAAGGGGATTGGGGAAGCGTAGGGAAGGAATCGGCCATGGCCTTTGTTAGGGACCCATCCAGCATTCACCTGGAGTGATTTTGGGAAACCATGGAAGGCCGAAACCAGGATTACCGGACCGGGAATCGAACCCGAGTCCTCCCGAATGCGAATCCAGTGAGTTACCACTGCGTCACCTCGCCCGGCGCACGAAGTAGACTTCTGATCTCCTATCACCAAGCTTTACCCTTACAGTAACAGGGTCCTAACTGGGCCATTCAGCAAGGCAAACTGCTTCTCATGACTACAACATCCAGTAGGTATAGGCTATTCACGGTAAAGTGAGCACTTTTGAAAGCCCTGCTTAAGATCTACTTGCATGCTCGTTGTGTATTCTTCCACCTTATGTAAAATTAACATTACCATAGGCCTCGTCACTTTATTCATGCGTCGGTCAAGTGAAACTGTAAAATTATTAGAAAAAAAAATTAACAAATCTACTAATTTTTACACTTCGGTACTTTAAAAAAAAAAAAACGGAAAGCGAAAGAATTCGTTTAAGTTATCACAAATTGTTACCTAACACTTTTTATTCGAAGTTAAGATATGGAACTACTTTCCGTTCGTCGTTACCAACTTGGCTGGGTGCACGTCACTCAGTGCACCCGTTAAAATATATGCAGGCAGGGGCAGTGACTTTTTTCCAAGGTTAATTTAAAAAGTGCTAATTTTATCGTGAACAGCCTTTAACAACATACAACCCACCTGTGTCTGCGTTTATCGATAAGCATACTGCAAATAAAATAACTTCACGAGAAAACATCGACTCCAGTGAACCGAAAATTCAAGCCGCTCGCTTGTTGAAGTTAAATGCCCATGAACAGTTTTTCGGAACACGTGTCCACAAGCTTATTTATCAGTTTCGCAAGCAGTAACTGAATGCATGGCGTATTTCGGCGAGTCACGCAGGGTTGTTGTGCCTGCATGTTACAGATGAACACCGAGGCATTGTCCCAGCCAGGCGAGAAGGGGACACTGCCGCTCCTCACGCCGTCTGACAGCACGCAACCTTCATCTGGTGCTGCCATCCCCAGCCTTCTGACAAGCCAGGACTACGTGGGAAATGGTCCACGCAGTAATCACACAGGTAGGATCACAGACAAGCATCAGCTCGATGTCAAGAGCGGGATGGACACCTGCATTTTTTTTTTTTGTGAAATGGTTGTTCGCGCGAATACGTGTATCTCGGCAAATAAACGTTCTGCAAATACGACTTTTTGTCAGAAAAGATAAAAAGAAAAACAATAATCTATGTCCCTACTGTTTTTTATTTTTATCATATTAAGTGTATTCTTGGAGAAAAAAAAAGAGTGAAAATGGTCAAATATCCCATTTTTAAAAGCTTGTCTATGAAGTTTCCTTAAGTGGCAAGAGAAAAGTACAAAAATACGGGCGTACTTTAATCTGTGGTCTTTCATCACGTGTAATAAAACCCCACAGTTACAGATCTAGTTTACACAGTAAAGCGTCACGACGGAAACACTGCACGCCTTGCGTGTAGGAGCTATGAGGCACTAGTCGTGCGTTTTAGTGTCGCCCGTATAGCCTCCTCGCTTCTTGCCCTCGGACGCGGGGTTCCCACGGGGGTCCATCCCACTCTTAAGAACCGCCCAAGTCTCTTCACTCACTCACAGACAAGCTTCAAGTACAAGGGCGGAGGTAGGTGTTCGTCATTAGGGGGTCAAGCACCAAGACAAAAAAAAAATGTATTTAGCCTAAATTAAAAGTAAAGCTAGAAAGTATCACAATATCGCATAAAAACTCTTACAGGCTTATTCAGACTTACTCAAAACTTACATATACATTTTTTTTTGACGTAACTGATATCGTTTATATACAAATGTTGGTGCATACAAATTGTAGAAAAAGCACCACTCTAATAGAAGTATATTTGAAAATAATACTCCAATTTGTTTTTATGCACGGTATTAATGTAACAAAAAAAATCGTATTTTTAGTGCGGGTTTATTATTTATTCTGGGAAACTGACCCTTACAGGAGATTATTAGGGGGTCATATAACACCTCTGACCCACTGGTTCCGCCGCCCATGTAACTCTACTATAAATTGCTTTGATCGATTTCATTTGAGTATAAAATCAATTTATGCAAGATTTAATTAATCTAATTATAAATAATTGTAGCTATTATTTCATATTTAAATAGTTTAGTATCACTGTTTTTACCAAGTAAATTAAATAGTATTCCTAGAATCATTGTTCAGAAGAAATTTGAAAACGATATGCCGTTAGCTTACTAAAATTTCAAAACTTAAAAAAAATATCCATGCCAAACAAATATGATTAGTGAAGGGGCGAACTATTTTTGTAGCAGTTTTATGTTTTCATTCTGCATTATTGGCAACGTCTTGCACCGCGTGAAACGACAGTAATTTTCTTACTTAAGGGGCTGTATCACCCCTTATACAAAAATTATTTTAGTGTCTTAACAGAAGAGCCAGGGTCATTGCTGAAAATGTTTCATCATAGAAGCATTACATTTCATTATCATGTGGATATTATTGTACGTGATTGCCAATAGATGTTCCGGGGTTTTCATTAAAATGCAAGAGTGAACTAACGTATAAAATTTGGAATTAAGTTAATTGTTGCATCCATATGCATTAATAGTTCATATATTATTTCCGTAATGATGGGTATAGACTGTTCACTGTAAAATAAGCACTTTTGAAAGACCTACTTAAGATCTACTTGTACGCACATTGTGTATTCTTCCGCTTTACGTAAAATTAACATTGCCAGGGGCCTCATCACTTTATCCATGCGTTGGTCCAGTGAAGCTGTGAAATTATAAGAAATTTAAACATTTCTAAAACATATTCATTTTTACACTTTTGTGCATTAAAAAAGAACAGAAAGCGAATGAAGTAATTTAAGTTGTCACGAATGGTCACCTGGCACTTTTTATTCGACGGTAAGATATGGAACTACTTTCCATCCATCGTTACTAACTTCAATGTACGTATGTCACTCAGTGCGCTCGTTACAATATATGCAGGCAGGAGCAGCGACTTGTTTCCAATGTTGATTTCAGAAGTGCTCACTTTATCGTGAACAGTCGTTACTGTTTTCACTGCAGAATTTCTCAATAAATCCTTTTAAATTTGAGTAAAGAAGAAATTAAATAATTCAAAATGGCGGTTGACGCAGGCTCTTCAGTAGCGTGTCGGGCAGGTGCGTCCTTGCGCTTGTTGTGTAGTTCTTAGAGCCCCTGTCACACTGTCATTATTTCCCGTAAAACTGCTTCCAATGATTTTGGTAAAATAAAAATTGTAAGGTTTTGAAGTTACCGAAACGTTATAACAGTCATATTTGTCTGGAAAGTTGGATGGCTCCAGTTTCTGTCAAACATTTGAATACTGGACCGGTCCTAAATATATGTTTTTTTTCATGCTCGACGAGCTTAGCCAACCAGAATCGTGCATGACAAAAATGGCCGTTACCGGTGTTGAGGTTACTTCTACTCAGGCTGGGAAGATCAATGTTAAGAGTTTGGCAACCAAACATTTTCACCACTAGGTAAAGGCTGTTCACGATAAAGTAAGAACTTTAGAAATCAACCGTGAAAAGAAGTCACTGCCCTTACCTGCATATATATATATATATATATATATATATATATTAATGGGTGCACTGAGAGACACGCACCCAGTAAAGTTGGTAACGATGGATGGAAAGTAGTTCCATGTCATAACGTCGAACAAATTGTGTTAGGTAACCATTTGTGATGACGTAAATGATTTCTTTCGCTAACTGTTTTTTATGCATCGAAGTGTGAAAATGAACAGATTTGTAAAATATTAAATTTTCTGATAATTTTGCAGTTTCACTTGACCGACGCTTGAATAACGTAATGAGGCCCACGGCAACGTTATTTTTACATAAGGCCGAAGAACACGCAACGTCCTTACAATTATATCTTAAGCGAGGCTTTCTAAAGGGCTCATTTCAGCGTGAACAGCCTATAAGCACTGGTATCGCGTGTGCATCAGATTTGTCTATTTTCGACGTTCAAAACAAGGTAATTGCAACAAACATCAATCAAATATAAAATATCTTCATAACCAAGTAAGATCTTTTTCTTTTATTTTTCATTATGATTAAAATTTTAATTTAAGGGGAGCTCTTTGTAACACTAGGGGCCGAAATTTTCCCTGTGCAAAACTCTCCCATAAGATAACCTGAGTATAATTAACGTTAGTTGGGCTTAACTTATCGTCGAAAGTGACGGAGTTGATCACACATGCAGGAACATGACCTGTAGTAAGGAAACCTCCCAGCATGCGCCTGGAGTGATTACGGGAAACCATGGAAAAAACCGAAGTCACAGTGGCCGGACCCGGATTCGAACTCAGGTCCCACCGGATGCGAGTCAAAAAGTTCACACACCCACTGCGCCAACTCGCACGGACAAACGCAGACTTGTTCACGTGAAACCCACGGCCGTATCCTCAACAAACCCGCACTCCGGTTTTTTGCTGCTTTTGTTTTCTCAGCACGTTATCATCATACATCGGAGGTCTGCTATGGCCAGTGAAAATAGTAATGCCGCTTTAGAAAGAAACGTGTTATTTGTCATAGCTGGTTTACCATGACGTAACTACAATACCTCTATTTCCGTACATTGCTCGACTCTCAAGACCTCGATGTTACGAGCAGCCCAAATTTCTTCACTCACTCATTTGCTACATTGCATATAACGTTATATCTAGTCTGCAGGTGGGGTCCACTCGAATCTAGCGGGAATCACTGCTACATAGGGAAATTAAGCCACTGTATTAATCAGCAAAGTGCCACTGATTTCCTCGGCAGTTATGTTAGGTCTCACCTATTAAGCCATTTTAATCATGCCTGGCTTAGAACGTGATGCCATTCAGAAGTATTCAGGAGTTAAAAACCAATCTCTCGCTCACTTTTACAGAGCACGCAAGTAACGAGGAGATAGAAGGAAGCCAGGCTCGAGGAAATTCATGAAGCTGGATACCAGTTATTACTAGTAAGTCCATATTTTAGAATAATCAATTAATTGTGTATTCTATTCTTAAATATATGTTTACAGGTACTGACGAAGTATTGATCACAGAGCTCATAACATTTGATTTAAGGTTAGGCCCACTCTGCTTTGGAACACTGAAGCTACCCTTCGAACAGCACATTTCCAAAACGTACCTTTGATTATACCATTTTTAAATTTCACACTAAATACGTAATACGAGGCTGTCAATAATGGTACCTTCAGGAGAGGCCCACTGGCAAGCAACTCAGGCTACAAAACAGACAATCCAAACGGACCCCTTCACACTACTTATTTTTGAGGCTTTTGTGTGTAACAAGTAACAAGTGGCAGCTCGCATGTGATCGTGAGGAGGAAAGGGGATGTTGTAAGCTCATACTAACATGTCTTAATACACTGAGTAATGACATCTTTTCAAAAACACATTAACTTAAACTGGGTTATGAATGCTTGCAGAAAGTCCAAATGAGCAGGGACCTTCAAATTGTAATGGTCTTCAAACTGTGAGTAATGCCCAGTAGCCGGGTTTCAAGCCGTCCCCATCGCGGGACAGGCCTCCTTCCCTCATGGAACTGACGATCCAGTGAGCATGACTTCAGAGTAGCCCACTGTTCCTTAATCTTCAGTTCTGGACAACCAGTTGACTCAGTAATATTATCGTTCTACAAGCATGTGGTTCCCAAGTAGATGCTAAACACCCAGTGTCGTAGCGAGATGCTAATATGGGGACACAAATCCTTGCCCAAAGTGGTAAAACTGAGTCCAATGTTTATCTCGTGGAAGAAATTAAAACATTAAAATTAAAAGGCCTACTGTTTTAAGTATTTTTACTTATTTGTGTTTATGACTATACCAGCTGTAAAGGATTCACTGCATGATGCATTAACAGACTATTTTCTCGTTTCTGTCATAAATACTTTTTCTTATATTAGGGTGTTAGGGAACTAATAAGATCACAAAAAGCAGTCTCACTGAGATGCAAGGAAGGGTGATCCCTTCATCATTAGCTTACCGTATGCAGGCTTCCTGGTGTAACAGCGCAATGAAAGTCTATCGACCAAGCTCGCTGCGACATACACAATGTCATTCTGACTGAGTCTTCAGCCAATAGTTAGAGAAATTTGTGAATTTTGGCATAAAAACTGCTATTAACATTGAAGATGCTTCCCAACATGGCTTCAAGATGGTTCATTTGCAATAAACTTCCAACCACATGGCACAAGTAGTACTTAAAACACATATGAAAAAAACTTTATAATCCACTACATACATGTGTATTTTCCCCGCACTAGAGCATACACATATTTCCAGATGGGTGTGACATTCCGTGCCACAGTTCTTGGACATGTTGCAGAGGTGTGACATCACAATGTGGTTTATTTTGAGCAGTAAGGACGGTTTACTGAATTGTATGCAGACGATAAACTACAGATTCTGCTCCGCAACAGCTATCTTCAAATATAATTGCCAATAAAATATTTAAATACTTGATATTTTTAGCCTAGGATATGTGAAAGAATGAAAATTTTGTGTTTCCGTGTGTGTCATATTTGATGTTCTAGTATATTGGCTGACGCAGGCCAGGAGCCGCTCATCAGCAGCCCCTGGCGGCACCCGCCGATAAAGCACACGTGGTGGTAAACACGTGTTTAATAATAGAACAGCCCTGAATCCCAGTGCAGTCATAACCAGTGTTTTGTTTAAATTATTAATTTCAAGCATAAAGAGCTGTGAAAACGTATTTTTATTTCAGGGTTATGTGCGTATTTATGTTTTAATTTCAAAATGTGTGCCGCAAAAGTACGAGGCAGTCATTTCATACGAAAACTCCTATAAGAAATACTTCCGAATTTAACGAAAAATGCTAATTTAAATTGTACACTTAAATATTGTTTGATATTATCTTGGTGCTATTGCCACTTAAGATGTTAATGACGCACGACGTGCATAGCTACTTCCGCTTGTGTGAACCCCGTAGGCCGCCATGGTAGGCCCGCGGTGCCCCTGCCTCTGAGCAGTCGTTCGAGAGGAGCTGGCGAGGTAAGATGCTGCCCGTACACATTTCACATTTTGCACTGATGTAGGTTACCATAGTATCTTTATTAGCATACCAGTTCACGTTTGCCTGAGTAAGTTTCTGCCAGATGTCCCAGCGTAATGCTATTCCCGTTAACGTAATATTTTGCAGCCGTTTAGGCTTTTAAGATTTTATAGGGGAAGAGTGGTGTAGCAGGTCGACCACGAGGTCGTGCAAGCCGTATCTGCTCTCATCTACGCAAGTGACAGGAGAATTCGTGACAGGAGAATTCATGCAAATGTGGCGTGATTATGTCGTGCAATATTAAGGGCGATGTTAATTTAGGATTCTTCAAAGGTTGCATCAATGTTAACGTGTTTGGCGCCAATTTCACGTTCAGCCACATGATCGGGTATCACTAAGCCCGTATCCATGTAAGCACCACGCTGTAAGGGCTAATTATGCTTATATCTGCAACGCTATTGATTCTCCAGGATTTTATGCAAATGTTATTAAGGGTTCTACGTAGTATTTGTTTTGTTTTGACCACGTGGCCTGCCCGATCGTTATCCGCGCCATCTAAAATTAGTTTCAGACAGGTGTGTGTTTATTTGCCAATTTCATGTCGTACCCCACCCATCATGTTCATGTCTAATCAATGTTGTGCGTGTTGAAATATGTAGTAATTTATTGTGTGTATTTGTACAGCGATAATTTGTTTGCGCTAGTTCACTCTGTCCTTGACCGCCATCCCACCACAGCGTGCCTCGGAGACGAGTCCCGACGGGTGACATTAGTTGCGGATAAAGCCGATAGTGTCTTCAGGGTTATTTATCATTTGTAATATATTGTGTTCTTCTCATACCCCGTGTTCTGCCTCTGGGTGAACCCTGCAGTCCATCACAGTGGCTGCTGGACCCTTACCTGGCAGAGGCTGTCTTCCGACACCGCGGGGAAATCATCCGGTAACTAAGTCATGTGCCGGGGGTTCACTAACCGGAACTGGCTAGGCACGCCCGAAGCAATTCACTACAAAAGCGCACAACCTGTATATTGGCCAAATAAATATTTGACTCCTGTGCAAATTGTGTTTTATGTAGAGTCAGTAACCAGCCCAGTTGAAGTGTTTAACTATAATGTGTGAAGGGTACAGTAAACGTGTAGTATCGGAAGTGTTATGTAAAACGCACGGGTGAGACGATCACACAATACCACGGAAACCCCTGAGATAACCCTGTGTCTCAAGAGCGCGGTGCATAGGGAGCATCGCTGGCGCCCATCTCCAGTAAGTAAACAGTCTCCGTATCTCACCCGTCGGCGTTATGGTATACAGGTTGTATTACATTTCTTAATATCTGAACTAGGTAAAAGAGTGCCAGATTCATAAACTGTACTCTCAATCAAGATAGTTCATTGGTTAATAAGAAGCTAACTTAAGAGATAAGATTTAGAGAAAAGAAACACTTTTTAGCGATAGTTGGCCATCGTTTGTTTAGTAACTATTTCATTATTATAATGAATATTTTAATTCTAAGAAATTACATTGAAGTTGTGAACTCACTTGTAGTATTTTGATATTGGATTTGTACTTTTCTTTCAGCTTTCCATACAAATGTGGCGGCACCTTCAAAGAAGCTCAGTGCAGCTTCAGCCGTCATCTCGTACAAAGCAGATGGTTGTGCGTGCAATGAAAAAAGGACATGGGCTGGTGACAATGTGATTCTGTAAATAGTAATGCCTTGTGCTTTAATGAACTGCAGTGCTGATCATTGACATAACAAGTGCAAGTTATTAGTTGTGTATGCTCAGACGTCAAATGTGCTGAAATGTTCCCTTCCCTTCTCGCTACAATCCTGCACCATTTCACCCTGCCCTTCTCCACAGGCCGGTATGCTGTACTTATTATTTAATTTTCCATCAAAATAAAACGTATCAACCAAACTAACTTGACAAAATGTTATTCATCAATCTATTAAGTATTTTTTTTGCGATCTCAAATTATTCTAATCATTATTTTGTGTGAGCGTTTTATTAGTAGTACAGTTCAGTTTGGTCTATACTATAAAAATTCGTGTTCAGCAGTTCTGTATTTTTCATATATATCGTAAACAGCAGCACAGAAAACCGAACCCAGTAGATGACATTACTCTAAAACAGCCCTTTGAACGTACTGGACATTATCGTAGAGTATTAGTTTCGTATTATTGTTAACTTAATTTTTCAAATATGAACACTTAAAATAACTCGTCCAATTCTAGATGGGAAAGTTTTGTGAACCTGTACACCTATTAAGTTACACTTTAGTGTGTCTGTATATGTAGTACTGGAAAGGAAAGTAACTGTGTTACAAAATTTCCAAAAAGGTTGGTTTTGATCTGTCAACTGTTCTAAATAAAAATGATCAAGTACCTGGCTTTTGATACCTAGTAAAATCATGTGTTGTGTTTATTTCAAACCGCCTATTCTACAATAATTACTGTGTTAGATTAAAAAATTTATTACGTTTTAGTAAAAGGGTAGTTAATTTCCCACCGAAGCACCTCTCCTGACAAGCGAATTATGGCAGACCAGTTTAAAATTAGAAAAAACATCAATGAAGCTTATTTTGTGCATACTTAACGTATCAAGTATACCGGATTCTTAACATAAGGTTGTAAGCAATCATACGTTGGGTCACTACTGTTAGCATTTCGTAATGGTTCCAGAAATGAATTATTCATCAGCCTTAAGATATAATGTATAAGCGTAGCTCATTTGGTTAGATGTGAATTAAAATACATGATTCTAGACGAAGATAACGTTAATTTATTTTGATCATCAGCAGTCTAGTGTCACTGGTTTTAATCTTGTCATAATTACAAGTGTTCAAAGCTTTTAAATATGTGTAGACACCTTCGAACTAGTACAGAGTGAAAGGCATTGTGCAGAAGATATAATAATAAGTAAATAAACTAAAGAAAATTTTTAGAACTACAGAGCTACAAAACTACATAAAAATTTTGGTAACAAAGTTTTAACGGAAGTACGTATTTATCTCTCTTTGTGGTTTCCGAAATGTCTCAATTGTTTTCTTAGGGGTTTAGTAGCTACAGAATTTAAAAGGTGCTAGGAACAATACAAACCATCCCTTAAAGCTTGGTAGGATAATGTTTAACTAAATTTAATAACATGCAATTTAAGAGTGTCGAAGTTGTTGATAGCAACACAATATTTGCTTGCCTAGAAAAAAATTATTGCTTATCACTCGTCCGACTGTTCGCTGTGTACTCAGGCTGTAAGATTCAAAAATGCGTAAACTTTGAATACCAATAGAATACATTTTCTTTGCTATTAAATTATTTCGAAAGAAGTCTGTGATAATATATTAAAATATATTCATCACACTTTGTCAGACTATTTTTCTGTAGCAGTTCTTTATCAGTCAGACTTTATTTGCACATTATGGAATACCTAGTTTTGCTTATTCAGCTGGTGTAACTTGATTAAATACGAAGGACTGTGTGGTTAGCACCCTCCGTCTCACAGTACGATTTGCAGGGATGCTCCACTACACAACCTCTGTGTGATTCATTATCCCAGGAAGGGACACGTCAACCATTGTGAGTAATTCAAGTCTGTGATGCGACACTAGGGATACCAGCCTCTTCAGATTTGCCATAAGAGTCACTTCCGATGACTCGACACATAATATGTGATCCCAATAGCGGCGAGTGAGTGGAAATATCTGAGCAGCTCCTAACACCGAGGTCTTAAGAGCCGATGAGGGTGAAGCGAGCTGAGTACGAAGTAGCGCCGGAGTGAACGGGTGAGGGAAACGGGATATCCCAGAGAAAACCCACCAACCAACGATTCCCACATGCGGAAATCCAGGGCGACCCCAACGGGAATCTAACCCGGTTCATCTTGGTGGGAGGCGATTAGTCTAACCACTACACCACCGTGGCTCCAGGGAAGTGGCAAATTGCTGACGTGACATGACAGTTGGCAACTCTATGCGACGGTCTAGTAGATGAAAGCTAACTGTTCAAAATTAAAAATTGATATGCCACTGCCTTCCTGTTAGATCACAGTGTAGTCTTATTAGTGTCAATATTGAAGTGTAATGACAGCATGTGACAAAGTCACGAACCAAAATGAAATAAAATTAATGACACCTTTGATAGGTAATGGCAAGTCACCAATAGTGTGCGACACTCATAATCCCAAACTGCTAAGTACAATGCAATTAAACCTTGAAGCATTGTCACCAGAGACTCATAGTCAGCTTAACTTGTAGTAATGATACACACTAAAATATTTTTAAATATCACACACACAATTATAATCGAATTAGGTTTGCAAAAGATTCTGTTGATATTGTAATCTGTTTCTATTCATTCTTCGTAAATACAGAAAAAAAAATCTTCTGATCAAATTTTAAATGCAAAGATATAACATACGATAACGAGAAAGCGTGTATGAACCTGGCAGAACACATCCCAACTCCTAGATTAGTTAACACGACAGTAATTATAGTTTAAATCCCTGGCAGTCAAAAAGGTTTGCTGGGATCTGTTCAAGATGATGCCGGATTCAAAACTGTAGACAAACGACAGCATTACATCAGAAAGGCACCAATATAATAGGCCTATTTGCATGTAGTTGAGAAAAATACTCAGACAAGGAAAATGCATAGAAATAAAATAATATTTGGACCCCAGAGAAACGAGCAGATAAAAAGTGAATGCTAGTATGAACAATAAAAGTTAATTAGTCAGAAATGAAGAAATAGTTGCTGGTAACCCAGCAGTGGTGCCGACAAAAATAGTTTCAGATTCCAGGTCAATAGAGTTTTCATGTGTCTTCGAGTTTCTGCTTTCAAGAATAATATTATAATTGGTTATGAATACGATTAAGCGCATGCTGTTGAAGTACAGACACAAAGGTGATATTTGTAACACATTGAGCTATTAAATTCCTAGCGTACATGGAGGTAGCAACACAAAACAGATATATTTTACAATTTTAAAACTTAAATAACCAATTCTGTACGTTCCCAAATACCGTACCAAGAACATACATACCTAAACTAATTAATAATTTACTATGATTAAAATTATGTATATACACTTTAAACATTAGTATCCATAAATTAAATATATTGCAATGTGTTTTAATTTTTGAGGATTTTCTCCAGCATTATTTACGATATTTTCATATATATTTTAATTATTTATCTGAATGTGCTAAGCTCAGAAACTCAAGAGGAACTAATTTATTCGTTAAGGAAAATGAAACGATTATGTATTGTATTGCATTATTAAGAGTACTGTGATTAATGTGTGTTATTTATGCATTTTTTGTTAATCGAGATGACAAAACCAGCATCAGTTAGTTGGACCAAGTGACAAGTATTAAAATTTAATTGCTTTTGGATAAAATTATTTTATTTTAACAATATTCATTACACTTTCAGACAAAACAGTGTTTCAACAGAAAACACTTTACATTTGTTATACATGTGATGACAAACAATTTTTCACACACACGTTATTCTTCATATTCAGTATTAAATTATACATATACATATTTATATATTGTACTGGCATTGTCAAGTACATTTATCATGCAAAATATTCATTGAGTGTACAAACATTAAGCTGCAAGCATAAATTAATATATTCTTCCCAAAATACGGTCTCTATTTAATATTATCATTACTTTGGTATATTTTAATTCACATTGACATTGATTGAATTAGCTCTGGGGACGAGAGAGACGTGTAGCAACATCACATCGAGTACATTCTCAAAGAACGTCATATTCACAGACTGTTACAGACAGATGAAAGTAAATGCTATGTAGCCGTATAATAAAGCACTCTGAAGAAAAGAAAGAAAGCGACTTTGCCTAATTAAGATAAGAAAACTGGAGCTGCCTGCTTCTGTACTTCAAAAGAGCAGAAAAGTGTTAGTCCACTTACAGTACCACAGTTTACAAAAATTACACTTAATTTTTGTTTCATGCATGATTGACATTGCTCCCTTCGAATGCAAATCTGCGCATTCACTTCTCAATATTTCTTTAACAGCAACACACAGTTATGACAATAAATTCAAACATCAAGACGATTATATTGCTACCACAGAGAACAGCCATTACATTGCGGTTAATATTTTAGACCACGGATTATATGTGCGTGTGCGCTGTGGCACAATTTAACTTAAAGATAAATATAAATACTAATACCAAACATATGTATGAATTAAGGCTTTTGGTACTTGGAACTCTGCCATGGTAAGTAAAATGCAATGGAAATACTTTTGCTGTAAATATTTTTGTTTACGACTGTTCTTTGACATTCGAGAAGCTTAAATGTAGTTCAATTGTGTATACTTAGATTACTTTTCAAATAGGTAGACATTTAATGTGACAATCAAAATAAATATCTAGCTAGATACAAAGTTTTGAATTGGCCATACAGGATCTGTGCTTAGATTTTATTTGGCCTGTATTTAATTTCAATTTAAACTTGATAATAGTAAAAAACAAAAAAAATAATTCAAACACATACACATGGGTGATTGAAATTCATTCTGCACTGTTATGCATAAAATTCAGAGAAATTTCTTGAGACAACAATATATAAACTCCATAACCAACTTCTTAGCACAAACATAGAAACGACATTGCTGTAGGCAAACAGTTATCACAGCTCTGCGCATACGTCGAAAAAAGGGTACATGTAGTTACACACATACAGGCAGGCAGCATGCTTGAGCAATAGAACAATTGACATGTTGCATGTTGAAATCTAAGCTCAGTTATTGCATTTGCTTGAGAGTGAGGCATGACGCATGTGAGTGCTTGGCAAATTGTATTGGACAATATAAACAAAGAAGCAAAGGCTGTTCGCGATAAAGTGAGCACTTTTGAAATCAACCTTAGAAAAAATCACTGTCCCTGCCTGCATGTATTTTAACAGGTGCAATTAGAGGCATGCGCCCAGTAAAGTTGGTAACGATATGGATGAAAAGTAGGTCCGTATCCTAACGTCGAATAAAAATGGCTAGGTAACCATTTGTGGTAACTTAAATTATTTCTTGCACTTTCTGTGTTTTTAATACTTCGAAGTGTAAAAATAATCAGATTATTTTTGATATTTACTTTTCTAATAATTTCACATAAGGCGGAAAAAATACACAACGTGCATACAAGTAGATCTTAAGCAGGGCTTTCGAAAGTGCCCATTTTACCTTGAACAGCCTACAACTGCTGTCTCACGTGTGACTGATTTGACTGAGCTATTCAGTATGAGGTATCGTGATAACGACCTGGTGGAACTCCGGCCTGTCAGCAGGGTTTGCTAGACGCAAGGTTTCAATGCCATAATCCCCACCAACAAAAGAGTCTTTTCTTTTTGCTGTAACACCACCAAGGATGATCGTTGAAGTTCACGTGTACCTAGCGGAATTGGAAATGTATTGCGGAGAGCTCTTAACACAGAGGTCTTGAGAACCGAAGAGGATGGAGTGAGGTGAGTATGGAGCAGCGCTGGAATGAAATGGCGGGGGAAATGGGAGATCTCCTAGAAAACCCGCCGGCCAGCACCATCGTTTGGCTTGATTCCTCAAATGCGAAAATACGGGAGTGAACCCGTCGGGAATTGAGCCCGGTTTTCCATGGGCTGGAGGCGAGCATTCTAACCACCACACCACTGCGGCACCGGTAAATGTTTTGTCAAACATGCCTGTTGGAAATTTCGTACTTCCATAACTTAATATTACACTCTATGAAGCTCCAGCAAGGAAGGAGCGTGTAAAACGGCAGCTTCTAAGTTTAAAAACTCAAAAGGCTTAATGTAAAATCAATTTTATTCTGCTATCGTTTACACATTCCTGTGTGTTCGAGCCAGCAGACTCACCAATGTAGCACCGTAACAGAGAAATTCCGTACCTGCCCTAATATAGGATGGGAAACACGTATATTCAGATAACGCAGACCGTCATTTGCTACTACTCAAGCAAAAACACTAACTTCAAAATTTATGGTAATCGAAAATAAGATGGCACTCAAGATATTTCGGAAGTAACAATTTGAATAAAACATGTTTTATATTCTTAAAAAGAAGATGTAAAACACAAGTACTTGTGATAAGTACTCCCACATAGGCAGACACGTACAAAGTCGGAGGAACACATTTTACACTCGGATGTCTGGTCGCGACGCTTCGTTGGCTGGGTCATCACTTACTGCCTGAAGACGCTGGCCCAGTCACTGGAATGTCGTGACAGAGCACTGATAAAGAAAATGTGCTCGTGCGACTTTGTTCGCGTAGGTCTGTCCGAAAGTACCATCCTGTGAGTGTTTGTGTTTATCTCCTTTTTAAAAATATAATTACAAATCTAGCTATCTATTCTCGTCATATTTTACTGTCTTACATTCGGGTTAATACAGCAAGTGCTACACATATATGCACAGAAAAAAAAAAAAGCTTTAACACAAATGTGGATCAGTTGAAGTATACGCCATTCTTTTCTGCTTCACACTTTTCCGAAGCCCTGCTAAAGCTCCACTTTTGGTTACCGATTACGTAATCTTCCGCTACATGAAAGCATAAACACTGCCATACGACTACGTTTTAATTGTTAAATGCTTGTTTACTGTTTTCGCCTGTTTAAATAAGTTAGTCATATTTAAAAAAAAAACTACTTCGCACGAATGTTTACTATTTAGGCCTAAAACTATATTTGGGTCAGCTTTACGACTTTAACTACGTCTATGTTGACGATAGTTCTTTCGGTTATTTTACATTGTTAACGTATTTTTTTTATACATGACATAGTACAGTACACGTAATACACGTTAATATTTGCCGCGGCAGTGATTAACCCTGTTATAACAGCGGGGGAAACAAATGTAGTATTTAACCTCTTGTTATTGGTGTTGGGATATTTCGTTAACAGGACGGCCTCGGAATAAAAATTAAAACGAAGGAACAACCATCCCAGCGAAAAAGCACATTAAATTCAAGCACCCCACTCGTGTCGCTTATTTTATGTACGTAGCAACGACAAACACAAAAGATAGTGGTGAACATGCACACAAATAGACCTAACATAACTTATATTCCGCTATATTTATTTGAATTTGTACTTACTGTTTTCGAGGTTTATCTAATTATTTATTTTAATTTATCTGGCTGGTCTTAGTATCTTGTTGGGGTTGTGGCAAACATTCTAATTACAGAAACGTAAGAACGTCACATAATTGTGTTTCAAACACCCAGAGCAAGGTTACAATGTTGTGGTAAACAGAAGTGAATTTCAAATAATTAATTTCATCTTAAAACAGTTCACGGTTGAAACGTATAAATTTCACACGTCTGATATTTGCAAGCACACACAAACTGATCCAACATAACGTAACTGCAACAAAACTCATTCACGCACACAGCGGTCACAACGCACTTTCCACTACATTCATTCCTGCTGTGGGAAAAACAGATTTATCATAACTTGCCTAGGAAGGTTAGAAAAAAAAAATACTAAGATATTGACGCTTCGTTCAGAAACACGCCGCGTTATGTCGGCGTCGCCAGGCGCCACTTCTGCCAACTTCGGACTTGTAACCGTCCCGTCAACACATCTAAATATGTTATAATAAGTATTCAGACAATAAAATGTCATTTCAGTTGTAAGTTACAAATTCAAAAATCATTATTTTTGCTGTAGTAAGTATGAATATGCTGAAATTGAAAATGTGTATAATTTTCCTGCTACTGCAGGCGTTGGGAAACTTCCTGAGATATATATATATATATATATATATATATATATATATATATATATATATATAGAGTGAAAAAAAGGGGGGGGGGACAAGATCCGGTCCGCATATTGAATTTTCTTCCTCGGACGAAAAAAAAAAAAAAACGCCATGTCACTAGGGCATACGCACGGTGAATTGTGCTCATATTTTCAACTGTAACAATGAAATATGTTTCCTTCAGTGTTACTTAAAAATTAAAATATATTAATAGGAAACACTTAATTTACAAATAGTACACCAAAGACTAGGTTAAAACAATATTTTAACAATGAACTATTTGCTACTAGCCGTTGCCAACACATAGCTGGTCGCACTGTGCTATCACAGTGCTATATATTTGCTTTATAAAAGTTATTTAAAAAAACACGTTGACATGATACGCCTCGGGTGATTTTTCAAAGGTTCGTTTCAAAACATCTGAAGAAACCAAGAATGGACTATATCAGGTATCCTCCCATACAAACTTATTAGCATTACGATTTACAACTAATGAATATTAGCTCACACTTTTAATCAAAAAAACTATTCGTTTAACTGGGTCTTTCCAACAAAGAAAACTTCAAATAAAAGTTCTGTGTAAGCATCATATGTATGTACATTTTCGTGTTCTGTTCAACACCATCTGCTTTACAATTTGACAACTGTTCTGTAAAAATGTATGCAAATCTGAAGCATTCAAGTTTGATACAACCTATTCCAGAAAGTTCCTGAATTCTGCCGAAAATTTGTGAGCATCATACTCCTCAAACTGGAAATACATTTTGTAATGGTGAAATACATGTTCAGTTCCATCACAACATAAATTATAAAATACAATTTGCCCAAGGTTACCTCACTGTTTCAATCATCACGTGGTTAGTACAATTTTGTATATACATGGAGTTACGAACAGCAATTCCAAATAAACCAAACATCTTGAGTGGAAGTGCAAACAACAAATGCAACTGAGCTTAGTTTTTAACATTAATTTGTTATTACATACAGAATGTGAGGCAGTATTTAAAATTACTATGCAGAAACGTGATGTGTTTGGTAAAATATAAGTTCACAAGTACATGTATGCAAAATATTTGGAAACATTGAATTCTCACACACTCTATCATAGAATTTATAGAACTTTTACCATAGCACTGAATAATAAACAACATATTTAAACAAATATTATATACAGTTAACACAGAAAATTGGAAGATTATATGGCATATCTTAGGTTAAAGTAAAATATATACAATATAAGTACCAATTCACCTGAAATTCAAAGAAGATTGTACATAGTTGTGCAGTTTCTGTCTTTCAGATAAGGCGTCATTGCAGCGTTAATGATGAAGTTGTTTAAGTGGTTGAAATCAAAAATTTTTCTTAGTCTAAAGATTTAAAAGATATAGTGTACTTAATATGCGTATACTGTTAAACATAGCACCTCACATCTTGGAGGTATTTTAATAAATGAATACGGAAGTGCTGAATGAGTTTGTCAGAATAACATATCTAAATTAAACCAGTGGGGCAGCTGACACAGTAATCCTTCCTACTACGTTTTGTCAAGTATCTGTATCACGTTTAGACATCACAGATATAACTCTTCATCTCTGTTGAATGTCAGACACAATGTAAATAATTTTTTAACTTGAAAATAAAACAAATAATGTGAGTTTAGTCTATGTGTACAGCTAAGCAACAGGGCTGCAAAAATCAAAACGATTTCACAGACAACTGGAAACCTTCTATGTGACTGAGAATAAACCCTGGGACCTTCTGTCTTATCAGTCTCTTTCAGACGTCCCTAAGTGATAGGACACAGTTGCGGGAAAAAAAAAAAAAAAAAAAAAAAAAAACTCATATTTTCATTTTTAGTTCTCAAATAACAGTTTACAATTAAAAGGAATATTTCGTAAAAAGATCTGAACATTTCAATGACAATTCATGAAGGATTTCAAGATGGGGTCTTCAGCACAACATTTTCATTCGTTGGACTGAAACTTGAGCTCGCCTTGGGACAGCTATGAAGTGGTCGTAACAGTGTCTGTCCTAGCGACGAAGACAAAAATAAAGTGGATTGAAGAAGTTTGGGTGGCTCTCAACGAGATCTTAGGTAGGAACTGATGCGGGTAAAACTAGGTGGATATGGAGCAGCATCGGAATGCAAGAGTAGGGGAAACGGGAGATCCGAGAAAAAACCCCACCAACCAGCGACATCGTCAGGCACAATTCCCACGTGCGAAAATCTACACTGTTAATAATTTCCGAATATTTAATTAATGTTTTATGGAAATGTACTGAAAGGCAATCCGCAATGACGAACAATGGAGTTAAGTCCGTAAATACAAAATACGGAAAGTCTCCATATTCCCTTTGGCTTCAAGTAACGGGGACGAACAAAGCTATTCTACACGAAGCTTTCTTCGCCACTGTAACAAGAAAATTATCGTTTCTGCGGCAGTTAAGGTTATCCACGCGACTATGACATATTCTTTCAAACATTAAAAAATAGCATCAGGCATCTGTAACATTTGGCAACACTAAAAATACACTAAATTTAATAGAAACCGAATTTTTGCTTTTGTACTTTGAATATAAATATAAAAGTTATACGACACTTTTTTTTTTTTTAGGTGAGAGTTTTAGGTAAGTGGTTAAAGTCGTGGACTGGTAATTTTTTGACTCGGGTTCAAACCTCGCTTAAGTATAAAATATTTTAACTTTTTTAATATACTTTTTTATACACTGTAGAACACTCACATAACGAAAATTAAAGACATTTTCATTATCTCTTTTTATTTTAAACGTAAAGTACAGAAAACTAACTTGGAAATTAACGGAGAGGTCCTGTGGAATTTACGAAAAGTCTGTTTCTGAAAATCAATGTGTCCGTAATTTTACGGAGAGTTTACGGACACTTCTGGATAAATTTTTACAGGCACGTTTCCGTAAAATGAAGGAAACTTTTTATACAGTGTGGGAATAGTGACCGTGCTGTAGATTGAACATGGTTTGCCATGGTGGAAGTGACAATGATATAGTATTCTATAACATGGTCAAGTGTCGGGACATTCCTGTGTTAGGAGCACATGTGATCATACATATCAAGTGAAAGGAAGAGAGATAAAACCATGCATAAACAGTTGCTGCTGCTGTTGAGGCAAGTTCCAGTTTCTGGGTCACTTACTATCTGCCTTTATGCAGAAGGGTGAGCAGATGCGCACGTGGTTCCCGCCTGAGGCAGCGCCATGTATCAGAGCATGATGCTCTACCCGGGTGAGTGCCATCACAAAGAATGGACGACGTGAGGAGGGATGGTGGTGGTGGTGGTGGTGGTGGCACAACGGAATGAAGACGGGGAAGGTGCAGGAGAGCCCGGAGAAAACCCCCACACGACAGTGTCCACCGCAATCCTCACAAGTGGGAACCTGGGATTGAACCGCGGACTTCAGAAATGGGAAGCCAGCGACTAACCAACTGAGCCACCAGTAGGTCTCTGAGCAGGTGTGACCAGATTAAGTAAACGAGAACTATGGTATAGTTACGAGAGTCAGGCAGCTCAATCACAACTTACACACATCGTCATGGCACCGCCAAGTTAGGCAAATCTTCAACAGGTACATATGAACAATGTGTATTCTAGGATTTACACTCAGTCTTAAAAAGTGAAGTACATATTGACGTTTGATGACAATGGTATAAATAACTCAGTTACATTCAGAGTTTAATCCGACATTCACATTTTCCTGGAACGAACACAGGAGTGCTCACCATCCCAGACACTGTACAGTGACTCAAATGACAACCTGCCTCCCACTACCCCACCATCTCGTCAGCCTTCAGAGGCACACCACACGTGGGAAACTACCTACCTACCCACATTCTTCCACAAGGACGTGAAAAATCGCCTATATCATCAAAAATTAAAAAAAAAAATGGAAAATATCCATATTAAGAAATTGAAATGAAAATTCTTAAAGTGCATAATGAATAAAACATTCTAATAATCAAATAATAAATCAATTAAATTCTCTTGGTAAAATTTTTGCTTATAATTTCGGATTTTGATTTATTTTTTATTTTCAGGGCAGAACTGCTGAAATAAGCTGTATTTTAAGAATTCAAAAATAAACACTGTCGAACAGTAATAAAAAAAATTAAATAATAAAGCAAAACATTTTAATTTATCAAAGCAAATGCGTATGCAATGTCTTAGAATAAAAGGGGTATCCATTTTGCATCTGAGTACTAATATCTGAAAATATAGTATCAATAAAGTTTTCTCCACGACGTTCTGGCTAATCTTATACGCTGCACAATCCTTACTTTGTATCTTGGTGCTTCCAGCTATCATCATGCCTGTACGTAGATTTGAAAATCTGTACCCTATTTATAAATTATATCTGGTTTTGTAGAAAAAATGACAGAATACTATTTTAAAACAATTAAAATTTCTTATAATTGTTTATTGATAGCTAACTACAGATTACTGGGCACTTTAGTTCAGCTTTGCTACAACTGGATGTCCTCTTTGTGAAAAATTTAAGACATTTACATGAAATTATGTAAAACTAGCTGTTACCCGCTGCTTCACATGCGTGCAAAATTCAAACCTTAATTATAATGACCAAGTGCTCTATCTTAATGGTTGGTGGCATATTTTATTTATTCCCTAAGAAACTTTTCGTTTTTCCGGGATGAAAAGTACTCTATGTGCTATTCCAGAATATAATCTACCCTGTACCAAATGTCCATCCAAATCCGTCTAGTCGTTACGACGCGATTGGGTATCAAAGAAACATACAAAATTTCGTAATTATAATATTATCAAGATTAGGATTCACTGGGTGCAGGTATTTTATTGCTGTGAATTGGAACTAGCCCATTCGATTTGACTCTCCAGCCTCAGTTTGTTGACGACAATTTGTTTCCAAACCATTTTTGAGTTTGGTGATATGCTTGAAAAGGATAATATCAGAGGGCAACTTCTAAGATAAAAAAGACATATTTAAATTAATATTTCTCAGAAATTTTGCAAAATGATATCTTAAGTTTTGGAAGAAAATATTAATTATTGTCATGGTAGAATTGAAGTAAAAATTTTCCTCCACCCTTCCAGGTTCAGCAGCAGCATCTTTGAGAACAAAACAATTTTTGGTGAAACTCCTGAGGCTGGAAGGAAATTTGTACATAAACATTATGGTTGTAGTTTGGATGAATTTATCTCAGAGTTGGGGTATCACTCTTCTATAAAATCACTGACCAAAATTAATTTTTTACTTGGCTTCCTTTCCTCATACAAACGTTGCTCTTCAATATGATTGCTTCCAAACATATTATGGAGTTCAGAAACGGACAGGAAACAAATTCACAATAGATGAACTGAAAAGTCATTCCGAGTGGGCTAGCTCCAAATTCGCTCAGAACACAATCAATCTCAATATTCCACGCAATTTTATGTTAAGTGCCATAAAGGAAGTACGGAGAAAACATTTAGCTTGGCTGAAGTGTTCAGTGATCTGCAAAAATCGTAGTCAATTATTATTTTTTTTCTATGACACTAATCTCGAACAATAGTGACGTGATAATACCGTTGATAAGCCATTAGGAGAATTCTGCTTTTTATTTACATATAACAATTAGTCCCCCCCCCTCAATATTAAAAGAGCAATAAAACTTGTTCTTACCATTAACGCCCCCCTCCCCAAGACCACCATTTTTATGATGGACTTTTCATCATGAATACAAAACAACATATTTTTGTCATTTATTATGTGTGATTTCTATTTTGTGTTTACATGCTGTACATTTAATAGCTACACAGTATTGTAACGTTGAAGTAGCAAAAGACAGTGATTGACATTAAAAAAATGTGTTACCAGAAGTGGGTCGTATTCAGAACGACAATAAAGACCACAACACAATTTCATACTTTACAATTTTAAATCGACAAATTTTACACTCTTGTTTTTTTTTATAAAATATAATAATATGTTAGCATAGCACAATAAAACGGATAGTTGAAAACCGCAAAGTGATTTTCCTTCTAAAGTGTGAAAAATGCCAACAAAGCACTCTGCTGATGCTGCCAGAAAGCGACAAGCACAACTATGTGGGTCTCTTTTTGTTTCGAGGGTCACAAGCAACAGACATCCACATATTCATTGAAGGCCAATATACTTCGTTAGAGCAGTTAATGGCTCATTTGTAAGTGCTACACTTGTTTAGAGATAATTTAGTTTGAGCGTAGACAATTTAAAATAAAAAAAGTTCATGAAAAATGTAGTTGCGACAGATTTTTTACTTTTCATTAAAAAAATTTTGTTGTGTAGTATCAAATTTTTTTTAAGTATAAAAATATTGAAAGTGGTAATGTAGAGACTACAGACACACAGTAGCTGTTACAAATTTTTTTCTTTCCATAAAAGTACAGAAATTAGGGCGTCTAGTATAAATATGTCTACTCAGGTATTGGGAACATCTTAGGAGCCCGCCCCTCTTCAGAGGGACGTAAGGGTGTTGCAAGACAAATAGTAGTATTTACAGTAGGCCTATTTATGTTCCTAACATGCCAGTAACACTGCTTCTTGAACTCCCGCAGTAGCTGGGCTCTCTGCGGTAAGAAACAGCTCTGGGGGTTATCTTGCCATTTCGTGAAATAAAATATAAAGACTGCAACATCAAGTAAACATTTTCACAATGACACGTGACAGTAGGAAAGTGCCTACATGGAAATGATGGTTGCTTACGAAGAGCTGCATGTGTGCAGAGGATTCAGCTGAGAGGAAGGCGTGTTTCCACGCCGACACCAGGTGGGTGCAACTAGTAAGGCCATGTTTCTGGGCGAAGGGAACCAGACAAGCTTCAGTTGACAAACACACAAGAAGATATAGAAATGCAACAGTCTCTGTGAGCTCGAGCGAGAGAGACCGTGTCGCAGGGAACGCCTCGCTCTCCTGGACGCGTGCTGCAAGCAGACTTTCCACCAACCACATCTCCTGCTGGGTTCTGATTGGCTGGCCGTCGCAGTTCTTCTGCGTCTTACTACGTCGCTATACGTAACTTCTGCTTCTTGACGAAGTCTTGTGCGACCTTATCTCCGAGTCGAGTTTCGAGCGTTTGCAAGATGGGGTGGTCTGAAATACAGAAATACGCGGCTGAGTCCCGACACACAGTGTGTACATCAGTCTTCATCAGAGTGCAAAAGCACAGCATTCGTGCACACTCAGTGTAATAATATTCTGCATAAGAACTATTTCTTACTAGGCATGACCATCACATCTATTTCTTCTCTGTATACATGATATATACTAATTTATAAGTAAAAGTTAAATTTAACAAAAAATAAGTTACGCCTATGTACTTTTATGTTAACACACGTGTGAAACGCTTGTGAAACATTGCATATTTAGGAAACAACCAAACGCATCATTCATGGAGCATTTTTTCAAAGGGTTGATCGCGAAAGTGCCAAGAAGCCGTGAATGGATCATATACATACTTTTGTTCTTCTGGTGCATGAGGATGAGGTCTATGGCCTTGAGGCCGTGGAAGTTGTCGATGCTGGAGTTGTTGTCAGCTACTCCTGGGATGTTGCCCAAGGCCAGGAACGCCTCCCCAGCAAAGTCATTGGACGTGAGTACGTCGTGGTCCATCACGGTGAAGAGGATCATGGCTCCGTCGGCCCGACACTGCTCCAGCGTCACCGAGCTGCAAACCAACACACACTACCCTGCTGCACAGTATCACGCTGTTCACGGTAAAATGAGCACTTTTGAAAGCCCTGCTTAAGGTCTACTTGTATACACGTTGTGTTTCTTCCGCCTAATGTAAAATTAACATTGTTATGGTGCTCATCACTTTATTCATGCGTCGGTCAAGTGAAACTGTCAACTTATTAATTACAAAAATAAATATTGATCTGCTCATTTTTACACTTTGATGCATTAAAAAATGCAGAACGCGAGAGAAATAATTTAATTAATCAGAAATGGTTACCTAACACTTTTTGTTCGACGTTAAGATATGGAACTACTTTCCTCTCCATCGTTACCAACTTTACTGGGCGGATGTTACTCAGTGCTCCCGTTGAAATATATGCGGATAGAGGGAGTAACTTATTTCTACGGTTGATTTCAAAAGTGCTCACTTTATCGTGAACATGCTTTATCCCCTCATTTCATAGAGAAACAACTAGCAGTAATATTATACACATTTTAAACTGATGGAGAAGTAGGCTGCTGAGATTGTGAATAACTATGTATGTTGCTCCATGACACTCCATCTTAATGGCTTTTGAATCATGTCGCAGCAGAGACTATAGTCAGGACATATATATATATATATATATATGTGTGTGTGTGTGTGTGTGTGTTAGTTGCTCTTATCTGAGAACAAGATGTATAATTGTGACCCAATTTCCGGAGGCCTCGCAGTTCCTGAGAATGGCTTCATGAAAAAGATGTCTTCGTAGACTCGTAGCAGACCGATTTTGATCCTCGAAAAGTCCCAAAAATATTTTGGAAGTGTTTTTCTCATGTTAAGGCTGTCTTTAATTATCTCAAGTGCAAAAATGACAGCTAAGTCACTTTAAGAGAATAGAAAGTCTGTTTTCAGCAGCTTCTTGCAGAAAAATCAGCCAATTTAGAAATTTCAATAGATGGACGTCTTCCGAGTAAAAGTATACCACAGAACAGTATACACGACTTTACTTTGTTTTAAAAAAAAAGTAAACACCGTGTGCTGAGTCACATTTACCGAGTGCTAAGTCAATTTTCAGTAGCTTCTTGGGGAAAATCCAGGCGTTTTACCACAAATGTATTAATTGAGTTCAATAGTAAGACGTCTTCAGTATAAATTAATACTCGAGAAAGTTACATACTATCACTTGTTGATGCCAAAAATTAAATTTACACAGAGCACAGTGTGATTTTCAGGACGTTCGAGAATTCAATTCTCACTTGCTTCTCGTGGGAAATTCAACAGCTTTGTTAAAAATATATAAATGAGTTTCAGGTTTTAGATGTCTTCAATATCGAACAATATCTCAGAAAGTACTGTATGATCACTTATTGTCGCCAAAATTAAGTATCACATAAATAACATGCAAAGTAAAAATAGTATCACAATTGATATTACTTTGGTTTGTGAGTTGACTGACAAACTACACTGAACAAAGACTACATGTAACACCTTTCAAGCTCTCTGTAACAATCTGGTGTGTTCCTCAGTCTCAGAACTGAAGTATCATTCGTGTTTTCTTTTTATCACCCATACTAATTTATATATGCCACACAGTAAACAACTGCACAGTACTTACAACTCAAAACATTCGTCGAACATAGGATTGAGGGTCTTCTTCTGAACGTTTGTTTGTTGCTCTGTGCAGTGAGCAAACACATTTCTTGGAAGCAGCTCAATTATGACGAACGGATCACTGAAACCTGCAAAAAAATAGTTAGCAGCATCATCATTGTGTGGCCGACACAAATAGCCGATTGAGTGAATGAGTCCAGTATGGCAAATTCATTAAGTGATGACTCAGCATTGGGAAGATTTAAATGAAATAGAGGTTGAAATGGAAACAACCAAATATAATTTTCATGCTGTTTCAGTGTTCACAATACCCTTGATAGAATTTCCCCCCGAATAAATCTCAGACTGCTGGGACTTGGGATTGAAACTGAGAACTTAAACATGGGAAGAAGATACAAAGTTGTCGGACGGATACTGTATATGTTTTTGATAAATGTATCGGAAGACTACAATAATAGTTGCAGCCAATCAAATGTTACCTGCCAGTCTAAAAAGTGCCATAGTCTGTCAGCTGGGGCAACAGTTTCTAATGAATATATGTATGTATTATAATTACGCTGCATCTGTTGACTGTTGATAAAAATGTACTACTTCTCTGGAAGGGAACGTGAGTACTTATGTGGACGAGCTAGAGGAAAGTGCATACCATTGGGGTCGAGGGGAATGACATCCCTTGCGTTGAGCACCTCGACACAGAGGGAGTCGTGGTTGAAGTAGGCCCTGACGGACAGCACACCATACTCGGGGTTGTCCACGATGGCCTGGTCTTGCAGCCGCTGCTGGTAGTACAACAGGACCAGGTGCTCTGTGTCTGACTTGTGGTACTCCAGCCGTTGCTCCACATTCCAGTACGTCGCTGCAACACATCCGTGCAGACACGCCCTGTTACTCGCTGCTACAATGCAAGCTAACCAACCAAGCTACCAGAGCAAGTGTGACTAGTGCTAGCTTGCAGTGAGCTTGGTCCTATAAACAAAGGGACGTTGTTCAAACTTCTTGGAAGCTTGCTTGTCGCATATCATATTTACACATGTGCCACCCGCACATTTTTCTCAGAAACAAGTTTGTAAAGTGGGAGTGCGGATCTTACATGAAGATTGCAGTTCTGGAGAAAATATAAAGAAAAAAAAAAACAAAGAAAAATGTAACAGCAGATGGAGTGGTAGCATGGCTTTTAGGCTGGTGCGCAAGTGAAAGGCTGGCCCGGTGGACAACCGCTTTACAAACGAAGTTCTTGTTAAAGTTGTTCATGTTAAAGTTGTTCATGTTAAAGTTGTTCATGTTAAAGTTGTTCATGTTAAAGTTGTTCATGTTTTTCCATACGCTAGCAACTTTTAAACGGCAATTACATTAAAAAAAATTATGGCATGTTTACCATATTTTTGGATATTTTTACCTGTTGAGTGACAGTTTCCTCTAGTGCCTTCAATCACCCGGCAGAGCTCGCCCTGCCGGCAGGTGGTAGCACATGTTTCTGGGTGGCAAAACGGTATAAATCACAAATATAAATGCCACCATATTTCCAAGAAGCCATTTTCTTTTCAAATATTAGCGTTGCTTATTTTGAGCGAAGATGGCATCGTTCTTACCATATTTAGTTTATATTACTGAATGTGTAAAAAATTAATGTTTCCTAAGAGGATATTCAGAATATGGGATGTGGGCTGTACACAAGTAAATACAGTGTATGCTACAAATATGCTGCTTTTTAAGACCAGCTTGCGTTCGACTTGCAGACTTTGAAAATGGTAGGTTCTACATTAAACTAGCTCTAGTGGCCATATAGAGGTGCCAAAATATCACGTGACAGACATGATAATCACTGCATAAATATTAGGTGTAACATTAATATATATCTACATAATGACTTATTACACACACACACACACACACACACATAGACTGCTCCCAAAAGTACTAATATATATTAATAAAACTGGAACTCCTTGGCCAGGGCCAGAATAGTAAAATCTGTTATAAAAACATAAATGTGTGTTACAGTTGTAAGGAGACCTAGGTTGGTAGCAAGACAACTGGAGGAAGTTGGAAACAATACAAAGGTAATCAATAAATAAGATGGAGGCATAGAATAAAGGACGTACATATAATGCTAACAGTGTGCTATTTATTACTTACCTACACCAGTGTACACAACAAATACATATGACAGATGTAACCAGTGATTTACTATTGCTGTAACCACTCGATATCTTTCATAATTACAGCCACATACACTAGAAAATTTACTTTTCTTTGCATTCCCTGACATTTGGGCGTGTTACAATAATCCAATTTTTGCTAACAGAAATTATACATCAGTCACATTTATAAATTCTCTTTTTAACTTTTTACTTTTATGGTTTTGTACATGCCAGTTTACACTTTTCTGTATGAATTTGAGTGACACATTTATTGCTACTTACCAGACTTTAATGACTCAAGCGACAGTCCTTTCTGTTCGGCATGGAAGAACTCCACAAGTATTGTCAATGCTTCATATAGTCGTTCGTAGAACATGGCAACTTTATCCTGGAAGCGAAAGGAAATAAACACAGTTTTTAATTACACCAATAAAAATTATAAAAAATGAAATAATGAGAATGAAAAGAATTAGTAGATAAGTCCTACCATAGCAGTGTTGGAAAGTTATTTTGTAGCATCTTTAATAATACTGACTATATTTTGCTATAACGCTCACATCTTCACGTAAAGTTGTTCATTTTACTCGGAAGACATCTGCCTATTGAATACAATTAATATTTAATTCTAAATTCATCTTGGTTTTGTTTCCGAGACAATTAAACACAGATTTAATAACAAATACTCTGTAAATGTAATTTTTAAAATTATTTATTTATTTGCTTAATGTCAAATTCCTTATTTCAATAAAGGAGAAGCATTTGTCATATACACATTAGTAAAAGAAATGTTTTAGTTTTATTTTACAAGGGTTGAGGTCTCACGAAGTCATCGTCGGAAATTGTGCCGTAAGAGCTGGTGTCTACCGTATTAACACTGAGTCATCTTTCTTCCTAACAAGTGAATTCTCTTTACGCATGGAAGACAGGAAAGTCCAAGCCTGTCCCTACTGGAACCATTCGCATAGCAACTAGGGGGAAGGGTATAAATTAACCTTCTCTAAATTTAAGGGGTGCATGAATAAGGGTAAATGGGTACCCAAACTACTTTTTTTTTTTTTTGCAAAGATGTGTTGATATATTTTATATATACTGTAATGAATAGTTATAATGTATTTATGATAATTACAACTATCGTCACTTCTGGATGGGATTTTCCCATCTTTTATGTACAATGTAAATTAGGGTTTGATTGTACGAACGAACATGGAAGTTATAAGATAACCAAAATGTCTTAAAGAGTGGTTGCTACAAGGCTGCACGACCTCTACTTGCTCCAGGGGAAAACCTGAAGGTAGCCTCCTCCCAAGTTGGATATGTTATTTCACTACTAATTGCAACAACACCTGCGAGCAAAGCTCCTGCTGAAAACATTCCCTTGTGGCTATCTGGGATGAAAATGACTATGATTACTGCAGAAACCAGTTTCAAAAAGAATTCAAACAAAATTATTTAAAATCTTTGTAATAATTTTCTGGCAGTTAAACCTAACTCTGCAATGGAATGTGTCTGGGCAATGAGGAACAAGAATGGTACAAGAGAATTCTTCTCATTATGTTTTGCTTAAATTTCTTAACATTCTATCTGTCAACAACATTAACAAATTTGTTGTAGCTGTACCAAAATGTGCCCCGGTGGACTCGAAACCAAAATTGATATAGTAGATACGTAGTAAGTATATGAAGAATGAAGAGGCGCGAAGCTAACCCCAGCATTGCCGTCCATCTGCTGGCCCAGCTCAAGCAGGACGATGTCCCACACGTTCTCGAGGATGCGGTGGAAGTTGCGCTGGAGCAGCGCTGCGTTCAAGGTCACCAGGTGATTGTCCAGGTAGTCGAGAAGGGGCGTTATGGCTTCTGAAGCAGGTAGCGACTCGGGCGACCACGCAAGGTGGAACATGGCCTTCTTCAAGGCGGGTCTCATCTGCAGCAAACTCACAGTCATCAGTCTACACCGGCTACGAGCTACACATTCCCACCAGCAGCAAGAATGCGAGAACACTGTACACACCAGAGCAGCATTAGGTGCATGTTGGCCAGATGCGAGGATATAAAGAGTCAACCAGAATTTCGATCATACACCACAACATATGGCATACGGCGTCAAATACCTACAGCCATTTTACAATCTGAGCACAAAACAGTGACGTCAATCACTGAAATAATATTAATTGAAAGTCAGCTGATAAGCTACTGTCGACTGGCGAATCAAGCAAATTAACTGGGAATAAGTGACTCACAGCAGTGCAATTCTCGATATTCAGTGGGAATCACAAATAAATCAGTAAAATTCTGCCATCATATTAGTTAATTATTTAGCACTGATTCCCAGTCGTACAATTTTCAATGGTTTTCACTGATTTGGTTTACATGTTTACAGTTTAGCAAGTTCTTAATGCACCTAACACTGCATTCTGCTCATAGTAAGGCACCATGTTAGCAGTACACAGGGAACTAAAATATATTTGTGGTAAATTTTTAGCACTTTTCTTTCCTTCTATACACAACAAACTCAGGATTTTATATCCATTTTAGCAGCTAATTATAGGTAGAAATAACTGCAATTCTATATTAAAATGACCAGTTTTAAATACTGCCTAAAGATGTATTTTATTATTTTTTCAATTGTGTAAAAAAGTACGAAATATCAAATAAAGACTATGACTGCAATGCATATTTACTGTCTTTGCTCAATTCAAAATTTTCCCCAAAATACTTTTGAAAAAAAAAAAGTGCACTTTAGAATTAATGCTAGCTTCGAATTAACAGTAGCTACGAATTCATTCTAAGATTTCTATGCTGCACTCTTGTTTTGCAAAAATGTTCTCTGTAACCTGGGTGCAAATTAAAACAAATAAATATGTTGTTTTGCACTTCAGTGAATTCTGTCTTTCTGTATTGAAATTCTTGTCAATTATGTACATTTGAAAACAATCTCTGAAAAAAATCCCTGTCCATAACTTAATACAATGTTGTGTAGACAGTGAGTGGCATAGCTGCAATAATCTTATTATTTTATTTATTTATTTAGGACTTATTTAATACAAGTGGTGAAGTTAAGGTATAACGGCCTTGTCTTACACTTAACTACTGATAAATGAAAAAATAAAATGAACAAAAGACAACACACACACTTAATAAATCACGAAGTTATGAAACTAATAATATCATCTGAATTACCATAAAACAAAGACAACACACACTGACAGCAAGATCATTAAGTTATGAAACTAAGAATAACAAAATCAGTTAAAATAAATTTAAATGGCACAAGTAGCAGATAAAGTATTCTTAAAATGATTTATAGATATCAAAGAGATTTAATTATTACTAATTATCAATCATGTATAGTACAAAACACAATAAGAGGAAAACAATAAAAGCTAAAGCTAAAATATCATTCAATATCGCAGTCACAATTTAAAAAAATCAAGCGCATGCGCGTGCGCATACACACACGCGCGCACACAAACTCACAAAACAGCTAATGATTAACATCATGGGATATATCCACTGCTCGCATTCGAAAGACATCCATTGTTCACGTTGAGCTGCATTTTAAAATGTTGGTTTTAACAGATATTTTAAACATAAGTGTAGATTGGTTTGACGAGTTCTCTTATCAAGTGCATTCCAAATTCGCGAAGCGGCCACCGAAAAAGATTTAGAGTCATTACAGGTTCTGCGCCTTGGTATCAACGAAGTCATACTAACCTTAGAACGAGTATCGACGCCGTGGCGGGATTTTAGAAAATTAAAATTTTCAGCTACATAGTCCGGAGTTTGCAATGAAACACTTTTCTAAGAATCAGCAGGCTATGTAATTCACGCCTTTTGTCAAGTCGTAGCCATGATAGCTTATCGTTGTACGGATAAACGTAGTCACGAGTTTTTTTGTTAAAAATGAAAAGAATTGATAGATTTTGTAATTCTGTAGTCTGATAGACTGTACATCTGTGAGGTCGCTTGAAACTGTGTCACAGTAGTCTAAGAATGGAATAATTAGCAACTGTACAATATATTTTTAATATGCTAAGGGAGCTGGTTTTTAAGGCGCTTAAGAATATGGATAATAGCAAGAACGTTTTTATTAATATTAGCAATATGTTGTGACCAATTTAATGCGCTACTCATGGGTAAGACCAATGTTTTAAACATTTGATTGGATTTTAATAATTGCGTCGTCTCTTACTATATTTGGTAATGCTGTAGAAAGAGATTTTATCGAACACTTAGAGCTACTGATTACAATAGCCTGTGACTTAATTTGGATTGACAATGAGTCCATGTTTTGCGGACCATTATTCAACAGCGTCAAGGTCAGTGATAAGATTGGCAACATGTGTGACAGAATCAGAGGGAGGGCAGAGCGGTGTAACTGTAAGTCATCAACATGGAAGTGGTACTGAGAAAGTGTTATTGACTTAGGTAAGTCGTTTATATAGAGCGTGAAAAGAATAGGACCGAATACTGAACCTTGTGGCACACTGGCACTAACTTTATACCAATCAGATGTTATATTTCCGGCTATGACACTCTGACTCCTGCATGAGAGTTATCACCTCACCCACTTACAGCCTGTTTACAGAAATTAAAATTACATTTTACTTGGTTGGTGAGTAAGACATTGTGGTCAACATTATCAAAAGTTTTATTAAAATCTAAACGTGTGAGGAGAGTAATGTTTTTCATATCGTCGGCCAGTCAAATGTCGTCAACAATATTTACAAGAGCGGTGCTGGTGGTATAATTAGCTCGAAAACCTGGCTGGTATTTATCAAGGAGTTTAGTATAATCAAGATAAGATCTCACTTAACCTAGCACAATGTACTCAAGTACTTTAGAGAGTAGTGGTAGTGTTGAGATGGAGCGGTAATCTGCATTTGTGGAGGGCTTCGATGTTTTAGGGACAGTATTTACGTACACATTTTTCCAGGCGCTAGGTAATTGCGAGTGTGTAAGTGAAGAAGTAAAAATACCACGCAAAGGGAATATAATGCAAGGAAGTATTAATTTTATTACACGAATAGATATTCCATTTGTGCCAACCGCTGAGCTATTTACACAACGTACTGCTTTATTTACATCTTTAAATGTTATGTTGCGGAAATCAAATGTATTGTTACGCGCTTCTGCCCGGCGCTGTGGCAGTGGACCAATCTCATCCCCCCCCCCCCCTAGGCTGACACACTTGTTGCCTCCTGATCCCATTTTATGGGAAACCCGTGAATAATGGGCAACGGTCGTCGGGCTGTCGCACTGCTCGAAGCCTTGCTTGCGTCACGGTCCATCTCCCCTGCTGGAGGTTTCGACGGGTTTGGCGACGACACAAGAATGTTCTAGTGAGACTGGCTGGCACCTCGGCCCTCCGCGGCGACGCATCACGCGACTTGGAGAACATTCTAGGTGGCGGCCTAAGACACTATATATATTGCCGCAACCCAGCGGCTGGCAGTCTTTGACAGAGGCCGCCTCGCCGAGTGTGCGTGAGCGAAGAGAAGAGTGGACGACGACTGGAGATTGCGGGACGACGGTGGGCGAGGTTGTCGTGACGTGAATGGACGAGAGGATGTGAAACCGACGAGTGAAGCCTACTGTGCGTGAGGGCGCCTGGAGGACTCTAGAACATTGCGACTGGCGGGACACTGACTGGACTGAGGTGGGATTGTAAGGAAGTGTAATACGGATTTTATTGTAAATATTCGAACTGTCGATTTGGACACATATTTCACAGAATATTTGAATAGGCTGACACACCGTCTATTGGGACTGATCTTTAATTATGTAATTTAATTGATTTCTTTGTGGTAATTATAAATGGTATCATATTGGAGTAATTAGTTGTGAACAGTAAGTGATATCAATTTATTGTGAGGTTTTTTGAGTTCAGAGAATTTTGCTGTAGTTATTTAAAATTAAATAAGGATATTATAATTAATTATTTTAATTGATTAAGACCTCCATCCCTTACCGAACTTGTTATAGCCCAGTTGATTTCTAGAGACAGAAATTGTAACAGTATCATTGGTGATGCCTTCCATCGCTATGGCCACGGGAGTGCAAGAATTTTAAAAATGTAAGTTCATTTCGTTGGGATTTATATCACTCGTGAGCTGTATAATTTTATTATTTATCCCAAATGCCCGTAGATCTCTCCATAACTGAGAAGATGAACGATTTCGCTGACCGAGTTCTAAGGAATGAGCGAATTTAGCATTCCGTGCCTTCTAAGTGCATCTGTTTCTAAAACACGTTACGTTTCATGGTGTTTTGTGGTAGTCTCTTTATCACTTTTGAGGGAATTTTCATTTTGCTGATAGGCTGCATCCCGTTGTGGCATTAAGGACAGTGTTCCTTGTGTCATCCAAGATGAGGGAGACCGCGTCACACGTCTAGTTTTGACAGGCACGTAAGTATCTAGAAAACTGATGAGGGCATTGTTAAATTGCTCAACCGTATCATCTACTGAACGCATACTGTGTTATTTCATTCCATGGCAACGGGGTTGCATTATTTAACAAATCAGATGTGTTCAGATTTTTAATATCTCTGGATGTTACCATTAGCTGGGAATTTAGGAGCACGAACAGTATGCAAGATACATGAGATCAAGGCGTGGCAATCCGGGGACAGGTAGCTGCCCATGATGCACCACTTTGTTTGGATTGGATGTAATTATTACATCAAGACAGGTATGAGAGGTGGCAGTATGGTGGGACGCATCAAGATGGCAGAGTGAAATATCGCAAGAATAAATAAAGTAAAAATTTTTTAGAGGTATAACGGTCGTTCTTACTAACATCAGTGATTAAGTCGTCCATGATGACTGCATGATTATAATTACTGGAATACATAATGAGGTCCGTTTAGAGCTCACATAAATTACCGACCTTGGGTGGCTTATAAACAACTATTAACAGTATATTTTGTACGAACATAACGAGTTCTAACATTATAAACTCCGCTTGGCCAGAGTAAACACCAGAGGATGAGGACAATATTTTAGTCTTACAATCGTCGCAAATGAATATAGCTACACCACCACCTCTTTTGCCTTCCCTATCATTTCTAAACAGGACGTCCCTCTGTAGTTGAACCAACACAGTAACGCAGTAGGAAGGGTTCGCTTAGGCCACGTTTCCGACACCATAATAGCGTGAAGGCCAATACCTTGAAAAGGGCCTTTAACTCGTGCAATTAAACAACTAAGGGCTGGGCTTTGACATGTGCCAGCTGAAGGCTACAAGTGTGGGTGTTAGGTTAAATATATATTATGTATCTTACTAAAAGTTTAAATTTAATATTCAGTTGTAAGGGGAATTATGTATATTTTTAAAGACAGGAGAGCAAGAACTGGCGTTACAGTTGTTACATTGTTGTGTTTCTAACGATTACACAGTGTCTTATGGTCGATGCATGGTCACAAGATATTCGGCTCATTGCTATATTAATGTTTACTTGCGGTATAAGTATGTAGAATTTTAGTACTCGACAGCCATAGGTTACAAAGATACAAGTCAATGACATATGTACTTATTTTATTATTGTGCTTCTGCAGAACACAAAGAGACATCTCTTATACCTGTCGCCATGACACCTACTAACGTTTATGTGTAAGGCTTGTGAAAGTGCTGACTTGATCGCGAATAGTAACGCACCTTGGAGACGACGCGGGTGATGACCTGCATGGCACGGGCCTCCAACTGCATGGTGGCGTCCTCCAGCAGGTTGTAGAGCGCCTGGCGCCACTGCTGGGGGTTGTCGCCATCCACGCAACCCTCCACAGCCTCCAGCACCGCCTCCACGCGCAGCTCCGCACCCAGCACCGCCAGCGTGCGCCGCACGTACTCCAGGTCGTTCACGGTCACGCACATCTGCAACCACGTGCCCGTCTTCCCCACTCTGCTGCACCCCCATGCTGTTCGCGGCAACATAATACTGGCGGTGTCGTACTCAGATGCACTCTATTTCATGCAAGCTCCCTAAATTTTGACCGAGAGAGGTGGCGCAGTGATAACTCTCTGGACTCGCATTCAGGAGGACCCGGGTTCGATTCCTAGTCCGGCCAATCTGATTTCGGTTTTACCATGGTTTTCGAAATCACTCCAGGTGAATGATGGGATAGGTCCCTAACAAAGGCCATGGCCGATTCCTACCCTAATATTTCTTCCCTGCATAATTTGCACCGTCTCTAATGACCTCACTGTCGATGGGATGTTAAGTCCAATTACCTACCTACCTAAATTTTGATAGTTGGACACGTACTATTTGATGATGTGTTTACAGGTCACAGTGAAAATCAAAGTTGCTTGCACAAATGTGAATCTGAGACCCTTGGTTAACCAGTAGAATAATACATTTGGACTGGCATCATGACCTGCGTGCACATAATCTATACCATCATAACGGTCAGAATTTTGTGAATTTAAATGAAACCGAGTATAGCACAGAACTTCCACAATTCAGTAAGGCGCGAGTACACAATAGAGGTGGCATCACCAAACTAAATATATTTACACATTATAGGTTAAGCCCGTCACACTACGAACTTATTTAAAATTTCAGATATAAACTCCTGGAGCGAAGAATGTTACCATTAAAAACAATTGTTAAAACGTCTTTCGAAAAATTCAGAGTTGTTTAATCTTTTATGCAATTTTCACTCAAAGGTTTTCCTGTTATCTTTCACTATCGTGTTTCCTACATCACATGTTTTACAAATATATCTTTACAATGGGAATATATAATGAAATTACAGTCCTGTATATGTTTTTCAGCTCTACTCAGCAACTGAATCAAATAAGTAATGTGACCGATGGTAATATTTCATTCTGGATGGCATGACTCATGGTTATCAACAGAATGTTCTGAATTTGTTGACAGTATTTATAACGTTTCATGCAGATAAAGTCGCCAATACGCAGTCCTATGATTGAGAAACGGCGAAAAAAAAAAAAAAAAAGTGAGGTACCTCGTCAGTGATGTGGAACGTAGACGTGTCCTCGTAGTAGCCACTCTTCTCCAGTTTGCCGTGGATGAGGTCGGAGTAGTAGACTGCTGCCAGGCAGATGATCTGCACACGACAATCGGCCGTTGGAACACTGCAGTCTCGCCTAACTTACTAAATACAATGCAATAGGCACGAGAAACCATTTGGTTGGGCTATGATGTCCACTCGACCTGGCTCAAGCATCCTGATTTTGGTTTCTCAGGGTTTGCTTTAATCACTCCGGGCAAATGCTAGGATGGTTCCTTACTCCAGGCTATGACAGATCCTTCCCCATTCCTGTTTCTCCCTCTCTGGACAACTTGATCCTTACCTTGCTATCGACAAAAACTCTACCTAGATACCACAAACATGTTCTGCTAACCAAGCAGGTCCTATAACCACACACGGCCTGACTAATGAGGCCTGCTGTGGGATATCAGGCCATTACATAAGCTCTTAGTGATAATGACCAATAGGTGAAATGTGGGCAATCCTTGATAAATAAAACTTGTTTGATACCTACGAATGAACAACATCGAGGTTGCAGTTTTAGAGTACATTACATCAACCACATATTATATTCTCACAACCAAAGTTACTCAATTATAATCAGTCCCCAGTTCTCACACTAAGTGTGACCCAGAGGCTCTACCACGAGCAGAGAGATTGCGCAGTAATTCTTTGTACTTTGTAAAACATATTATTTATATTTTTATTATATAGCAACATCTATTTTCTATAATTGCAATTATAATTTTTGCAATACTTTTTTTCTATTAAATTTTTCATCTAGACCTATTTAAATAAATGCCACAGTATGAGTTATCTGCTAAATTGTTTAAGCATAAGAGTTGGGTGATTTTGTTATAAAATAAATATTTCTATGCTAGTAGTGGTTAAACGTTTTTCTAATCTTCTGCATGTAAATACTTTTAGTTTGGAATGATTACTACTAATATTAAAAGTATAAATGCGAAGCATTGGAATTAGTTTGAAAATTGCCAACCACAATCATTTCTGGGGCAGCAGTGGCTAGGGCGCTAGCCTCCCACCACGGCGATCCGGGCTCGATACCTGGCGGGTTCACTCCTGGATTTTCACATGTGGGAATCGTGCTGGACGATGCTGCTTGGCGGCGGGTTTTCTCGGGATACTCCTGTTTCCTCTGCCCTTGCATTCTAGTGCCGCTCCATCCTGGGGTCTCATTTCATGTATGTCCGGGGATGACGGGCACCTACAGGTACCAGTTAGAAAGCCCGTCACTCGGTGAGTGTTGTCTCGCCCTGGGTTTACTCCCAACTCAAGTTTTTTTACAACTATATGACAGGGTACTGTACTACCACTAAGAGAAACATACTTCAAAAACAATTTTACTTACTTCAATAATTTTTATTACCAAATTGTAGGAACCAACTAAGTCTGGCCAAGCCAGTTGCCGCCAAAATTCTTTTACCTGAAAAAAATTATGTTTACATACTCATTATTGTACTTACAAAAGTAACTCTATTTAATATGTGTTATCACACAATTTTTAACTTATTCAAAACCCTTCATAGGTACTAATTATAAATATTTAGACAGAATAACACATGCTGCAAATTTTGGAGGGTGTTCTGGCTCCTCGACAAGGAAGGCCCTGTCGTGAGCACCGGGGTGCCGAAGGTTCGGGTCCCTGTGCTCACAACAAGGGGCATCAGCTATCAGATATTACAGTCTTTTTTAGTCTTTTAAATACCTATATATATGGTAAATGTACATAGTTAAGGACAGTTTATTGACTATTTTATTAATATAGGGAAATTTATTTTTAACCTGCCTTCTCAATTTCCAATCACTATAATTATACACCACAGATTTAAAAGCTGCCATTTTCAGAATTGTTAATTCCGTTATTTTAATTTTAACATGTGTTTCTTTTCATATCATTTTAGTATGTACTAAATGTAAGGGTAACATTTCAGTTTGTCTTTTGTTTTATTTAGAGTTGTTCCGATACCATGTACCACTACCGATATCCCGATACCAAAACTGATACCAGTCCCCTTCGCACTCAATTTTAGAAAAAGTATTACTGTTAATAATACATTAAAACATTTCTCCTAGACTCATTCAAATAAAGAAAATAATGCCTTAAAATAATGTAAATAATTTATTGTAATCCGACACAAAATGCAAGCTGTCCTAAAACTTTTAAACCCTCTGAAAATGCAAATAATATGACACCAAATTTAAGTCAAATTTTAAATGCCCCACATGCACTATCAGCTAAGAGCGCGCGAATAAGTTATCGATCAGACCTCTCCATGCCTCTACCTGTTGGCGACACCTTGCACTCGTGGCAAATGTCTGTCTTTTAAAGTAATTAATCCTATTTTACTGCAAAGAAACTTGTAATTTTTAGACACAAACGAGGCCATTATAATTTATTTCTTCACTGTCTTTAATAATTGATCATTCGAAACCATGTCCTCTGATTTTCCCTGTCATGAGTTACACTGCACTCGGCTCTGTGCTTACCTACCCATTATTAGATGGCAAAAGGTGTCGAATAGGCACTTACATACTATCAATTTATTCAAAGACGTGTATCTATTGAAATAAATTAATCTAAATCCTCCGATTTCCCCGCAAGAAGTTACTTAAAATGAACATTTATAATACAAGTCGCTCGATGTTCAAACAATTTTTTGCTGACAAGTGGTAGAGTATATGCTTTTGGGCATATAATTTTATTCGCAAAGATGCTGCCTTTGAGTTAAATAAATATCACATATTAGAGCCATTTTAATTTTACACCTGATACAAATAAACACCAACCTTACCGGATAAAACAACCTTTACAAACAAAAGAAACCATCGTTACAAATAATAATTCCTCATTAAAATGTTTTGCATAACATTTTCAGGTGAAACCGTTTGCTTTGCAATACATGTGATGTTATGTGCAACTATTTTGAGCGATGCATACCATATTTACTCATGTATAGAGTGCGCTCGTGTATAGCGCACACTCGTGTATAGCGCACACTCGTGTATAGCACGCACTCGTGTATAGCATGAACCATGATTTTTGCAAGATCACAGAAAATTAAAAAAAAAAATAAAACCCCCAAAAATTTGTGGCGCCATATTAGTAAGCATGGAACAAATTATTATTATTTTTTATATTAATGTGTGGTGATTGCGATATATTTGGAAAATACTTTAATTAAATAATTTGGGTGCAAAAGCAAAAATAAAAAAATCCAGACACCTCCTCTAATAATCAACATTTCCAACTTCGTATTTCTTTTTTCTCCTTTGTCCTTTTAGCAGTGACTGGCTCTCTTTTTCTGCTGTGCTAGAATGTCACACTACCCTTATCTCAAAAAAAGGGGTCCCCTCATCCCTTCCCCCTCTACCCACTTCCTCGAAAATTGCTCGCTAGCATCTGCCATGGAAACAAAGAGGGCTTGGCAGAATTATCGACCAGCAACACCTGAGTGTTCTTTGATGGGGGAGGGCATAAACACATCGCAGCTCTGGTTTGTGGTGTGACAGGATGTCGTTAGGGGGAAGGAGCGGGAGGGAGGGGGGTTTCGACCTACATTAACTGAAGGGTCTCAGAGAGAAAGAGTGAGAATGGAGAGGAGTGATGTAAGAGTGAGAGATGAGACAACAGACAGTCCCGCCACTGCTCTCAACACCCCTGGACAATTTATGGCTACCACTCCCCTTTTCAATTTCTTTTTCAGTGTATAGAACACACCCCAGAAATTTTTTCCTTTATTTCAGGGAAAAAAGGGTTTGCTGTACATGAGTAAATATGTTATTTGTTCTTATTTTTCTTTTTGTTTTAATGTGCAGCATATACAAACCGAAATACAGTAATTTTTGTGCCTAATGAAAGTAATAACCTTACTTCATTGTCTACTACCGATACTAAGTATCGGCCCGATACCATAGGCGATACAGATACATCCGGAGAAGGCGAGGTATCGGAACAACTCTAGTTTTATTCATTCTGCAGCGAAAAATGTTTAATAAAAAATATTTATCTTCGTGACAAATAAAAATTGTTTCTTGACTGAGATATGAAAACTACTTGGTAATGTTAACATATACACAAGGAAGACTGATAAATAACATGTAGAAAAGAGAAAGTGAAGTTCGTTCTCTGGCCAAGTGTAGCCTATGTTTAAGGATGGGATCTAAGAGATAAAATACCTGGAAGAAACATGACGTAGAATCCATAGCAGACGTACTGTGCTTCACTATGAAGTCTCCCGTACACACACGGTTAAGTTCCACAGCTTTCCGTATCCTGTGCATGGCCTGCAACGAGACAGTAATGTCAGTATAGAGGCAGGATGAAAATTCCGCAACTTGGTATTGCCAAAAGGAGGATGAACTTGCCTCAAGGTGCTAGGCCCAAAATTTCCTGTTTTTGCCATGGTTACATTATAAATAAAATATCTTTTCACACAAACACAAAAAGCTTAGCCATTTTAACTTTCAGCAGGAGAACATGTTCCAGGAAGAACTATTAAATCTACATCTCGCTTAATATCCTAATCCATTTCAATTGTACTTAATTTAGTTTTCTGAGAGAAGTAATTTTTATTTATGTACCTACATACTATATCACGCTAGCTATTTCCCTTATCTTGAAGTCAAATATAAAATTGATCTGCTGATAAATAACTGTCATAAATAATGTTATATTAAAAACATAGTTTTATTGCAATTCAGTTATGAGTAACAAATGATGCACAGTAGTCGATAAATGATAGATGAAAAAACTTAACAGTTCATAAATGTAACATCACAATCTGCCAATATCAACCATAAAATGCCAGTTATTAAAGATTTTCAATCTAGTAGTCAGGCTTCCTCTTAATGATCAAGATGATTTTCAAATTCACCCACCTTCAACTTGGCTACATCTAGCCACTTTTCAACTGCAGGTTCAAACCATTGGTAGTAACCATTAATTGACAATCCTTTTTGGTCATTTGGTGGTAGATGCTGTTGGAACCTGGAATCAAAATACTGTAATTACACTAATAATACAGGTGTACAGGTGATAACATGAGGTGAATATTGAAACAAATTCGGAAGCACTGCTGACAATGCAGGAAATTCCTCTACACTAAAATACAAGCAAAGGTATTTGATTCAGAAGAAAATCAAACACTGTACTTCATGTTACCCAAACAACTGGATGTGAAATTTATAGAATAATATTGTTCATCTAATAAAAAATATATAATATTTGTAGAACTATTGATGAATTGTAAAAGGTTACAGATTTATAGTTATAAAAACGTAATATATAAATTTGTAATTTCTGAACAGATTAAATAAAATTAGGATTATGAAGAACTAGAACTAAATTATGATATTAATTATGTTAGATATTTTTAAAGTAATAAAAATGAGAAAAAAAAATATCATTTTTAATTCTTATTAGAATATAAAAAAATCTAAACTCTAAAAAAAAAAAAATATTTTTAAAATTAATATCAACTTTTTATAATAAATGGAGCAAAACAAAATGTTTATAAATCAAACTGAAATAGAGTAATTAAAAAAATTATTAATAAAGTAACAAAATGAAAATGATCAAATTTTAAGTATTTTTGTATAGTATATTAATTAAATGGATTTTCTAAATATAAAACAAAAACAGATTGAATCAAATTTATTTCTGATATTTATATTGATAGGAAGTATCTTAAAAAGCGATCCAATAGAGCATATAAAACGAATATATAATAAAAAAATAAAATGCTGGAAACATAAGAGCTTAAAAAATTTTGTCACAAAAACTATTACATGGATGTTTTCTAAATATGAAGCCAAAGCAGATTTAATTCAATTTATTTCAGGTTTTCATGTTGATTGAATATATTAAAAGAAAAGCAATCCCTATCTTTTCATGTAAAGTAAAAAATCTAATGGCATTGGACCATTCAATTACTCACGAGGATTACATAAAAATTACTGTAATGATAAAAATATCGAAGACTTTTTAACAAATAATCCAGTTACAAATTTTGATAATAAAATTGTTTATAAGAAAGTTTAAATATTCAATAATCCATTTTCCAAAATAAAAACTGGAGAAATTAATGATTTAATTAAAATAGGTAACAATAATAATAATAACTAAAGGAAAATAATCAGCTCTTAAAACTAAAACAACAATATTTATAATTAAAAATTAAAATTAAAAACTTTTAATGAATTTCAAGAATCAACGAATTATGATATAAAATGAAATAATTCTAATTAAAATAAACATGATGAATATGAGAACAAGTTTTCAAATAAATTAAATAATAAATGCTGCATTAGTATTTAAAATAAATGGAGATGAAATTTTTTTTATTTCAGAACTAGAAATAAAATATTTTATATTTTCATTAATTATTTAAATTAATTATTGTACTATTATTTGCTATTACGTGTTTCTAAATTATTTGGCTTACTTTTAGAAAATTAATTCCAAATCTTTTATAATATTTTCACCATATTTATCTGTAACTGGAATAGCAAATAAACAACATTAATAGTTAAAATGTATTTACATACTCTATTATTGAAATATATTTTACATTTTCCGAATCCACTTCTACTAAATCAGCCCAAGATATTTGTCTATAGTAATTTTGTTCGATACATAATGTAATTTATTGGAAAAATGCTGATGGTGTCGATAGCACAGCAGAATACAAGTAAAACTATTTTGTTAAAAAATTTGAAATCCTGTGGCTTATTGTTGAATACGAAGCTTGTATTTCTGCCCTTGAAATACAAAAAATTTCTAAAATAACTGACATTCGTAGTACATTTAAATATTGACCATTTTCAGAAAAAGAAATCCGAACAGATACAAATATGTTTAATTTAAAATAAATTATCAATTTAATAACTGTCTATATGATATGCCATAGTTTGTTATTATAAGATTTCAAATAGGTAGAAAAATAATTCTAATGGAGATAACATGTTTCAATTCTTTATCATTGCCATATAAGAATTTTTATATTAAAAATGCTAGAAAAAATATTTCGTACAAAAAATTTTAATTTAAATTTTCATCATGGATTTCTTCCTTACATGTATCTAGCTTATAATGATTTTATAAATTCTAAAATAAAAACTAAAAAAAATTATAGTAATAATGAACTTCATTTTAGACCATTAGTAAATATTGACGATGAGTATTATTTCTTTTCTAGACGACCTTCGTAATTTATTGATTGTTCATATTGCCCCGTCAGTAATTTGACTTCGACAATTTGGTGTTTATTTTCGCGTGTAAAATCAGTCTCTTGGACCTTGAGCCAGTGATCGCGAATTGGAACCCCTATAGAACGATACCTGAAAGCCAGTTTGCTCTAGCAGCCGAACTACATGGTTGTGTAACAGCGGTCGACATCTTACCCGGGGGGCAACGGCCTGCCTTAACAATATATCCGCATTCCGACTACCGGCGGATTACCTTCGGAGTTCCTGGATTGTCCGGCCGGTGAGGCGGAGGGGAGGGGGGCGTCGCTCGCGAGCACTGACTGGGCTTTGACATTGCCAGCGTTCCTAGCAGCTGGGAAAGCGGGGCTTCGCTTGCCCATATAGTTTTAAGGCATTGGACGGATCGAAGAATGTGACGGCTCGGAAATTGGCGGGAGTGCTTACAGTGATGGTTTCATGAGTGAGGCTATGTGGTGTGTTTGAGCAGGAGCTTTTGGATGGCACGCCTAGCCTTGCAGCGCGGTGGTACCAGAGATTAGCATAGCGTCAGTACTGGATTTAAGCAGAGTATCCATGCTGGTTTCATTATTAATTAGGGTCTAAGTTACAGTGGTGGTTTGCGAAACCACACCCTCCCCATTCGGCACGGGCTAGAAATAACTGAAGTGCGAGGCTGACAGTTGCAAGGAAGCAACTAGTAAATATATGTGTGAGAATTTCGAATGTTCCTTGTGCCAGGAAAAGTAAGCAAGTTTGCTCTTATTTTGCTGTTAATACAGAAAAGATATTTTTAAAGTTATCGTGGTTTCGTGATGTTAAATGCCATGTGAGTTCATCGGTAGTTAGTAGTATGTAAAATGTTGACTTGCTTAATTGTTAACACATGTAGTTATATGATCGTCCCTCGAAATTTATCATGTTCATCCCTGCTACAACAGGTGATATCCTCAGAAATACCTCTCAGTGCCAAGCGAAATTAATCAATACCTAAATGATGCTTTGTTGAAAGCTCAGATATTCGGGTTTCAACCCTGGGATACGGAGTGGGGGGAGTAGAAGCATATTTGAATTAAATAAAGGTGAATAAGGGAGCTGCTACAATGCCTGCTTCCACCCCGCTTCGCGACAATATAGAAAAACTACAATTGTATACACAAAGTTAACAGCCCTAAAAAAATTTGTTGGTGAATTTAATGAAAAACTAACATATGGTTATATGAAAAATGAAACTAGACCTGTAAAAATGTTTTTAACTATAAATGAAACAAAATAAATCTCTAAAATGCATTGATAATTCATTTAAGATATTAAGATTAATTCATAAATTACTGATCCATATAAAAAGCTAGAAATCATTTTTATATAGTGTTTATATTCAATCCATCTTCAGCGACAGCTGAAACCGTCTTCACACTCTGTCCAAACAAAAATAATATTGTTATTGTCCACAAAACTTGTTCAAAGAGACTTGTAAGCTTTACATCAACATTATAAAAATTAGGTAAATATTTAATATTACAATATGTTGAAGAAAACAATGTTTCATTCCCAACATATTAATAATTTTAAACTAGAAGATAGGTTCATTTCAGATGTATCAAATTATCATACATATTTCATCTTTAATTATTTTAATTATTCAAATATTTTAAAAAACTTAAAGGGTCTTTTATATTACAAGACGAACCATTTTAGTAATAACATTCTTGTACTTATATAAAATTTATGTATTTTTTACACCTTTATAATTGTAATCTATTTTAAACTTATATGAATATAAAAAAAATTAGAAATTAAACTTAGCATCATGTTACCATTTTCCCTACAAATTTTATATTTTTGTATCTATCAAAAGGTAAATTTTGAATCATTGTTTTATTTTAAGATTGTTTTTTGTAGTCATTTTATTTTGCTTGGTTTATTCCATAAATTTGATACATTTTGATCATATTTCTAATTTTAATTATTTGGTTATTTTTTTGGTTATGATTACTGTGTAATTTAATTTGTTTGTGTTTTTAATAGGATTTATGAATATATTTTCTAAATTCGCCATGTACTTTATCTATAATTTTTCCTTTATTAGTATATTCTTTTCTATAATATCAGAACATATTTTACTAATGTGTAGATGTTTATCCTTTGTGTAAGTATATAAATAAAATTAATTTATATATATTCCTTCATTACACTTTTTATATTTTTTGTTTTAAAATTTTCAATTTATTACTTTTTTGTTAGTAATTTTAATATTTTAATTTTATTGCATTCCTAAATTATATATTATTATATCGTTCATAATTTTATATTTTATATAGTTCTTTGTTAATTTTTATGTTAATATTTTAATTTTTATTTCTGAGATTTTATATATTTTAACAGGTTCATAGGTTCTTAATATTTATATAAAATTATCAAAGAGTATTTAGGTTCTTGATATTTAGAAAAAAATATCAAAGAATTAATAAAACAGTGCCAGTTCTATCAAAATAAATATTAGTGAGATGTGTTAGCATGTGGATAAAACTGGAATATTATGGAAACTGACAAATGCGAAGGAGGCAGACAGCAAAGGTGCTTACTAAAACCAACCAGATTAACCTAATCGAGTTAGAAGTTTAACTCCGCCCATTTGGAAACTTGTGGAGTAAAGTTTATCCGCATTCGAAAACACTTTTGAGTTAACCCGATCCTTTACACGGTCAATTCTAAGCTAACCCTGCTAGATTCCAGGGTAAACTTCTACCAACTGGCGAAAAAAAATAAAATAGCATGAAGATAAGTAAATAAACTGAAGTGTTGTGTGTCTGTTGGCGTATGCACAAGAGAAATAATGTCGAAAAGTGATATACTACTGTTGAATGAAAACAGAGGAGGTATTTATCAAGTAATATTGTCACCAGAAGAGTACGAAGCCATAGACAGCGATTTGGACGACGATATTCCTGCACTCCCTTTTCAAAGTCAACCATCCTAATTTTTTTTTTTTTGCAGCAGGTAAACTAGCAATGATCAAGTTAACCTGAATACATGACCAACTTAACCCAGGCAACTCTACCTGATTAGTTTTTATAAACAACCCAATTGATAATCAGACAACCCAACCACCACTAATGAAAATAATTCGGCAAAGAATATATTGAATCATTGGATAAGTCAGATAATATTGAGTAATAAGTCTACTGCTCACCATAATCTAACTACAGTATTGGCCTCCCAAAGTGCATGTCTCTCTGTAATAACTTCTCAGTGATAATTCTGGTATAAAATAGGATTACAAGAGGCTAGCTAAGTCCAAAGGTACGTAGAAGTTCCACATCAACAAGAAGAACAGGTATCTTTAAGAAAATATTTTACAGCAGGGCTGGTTAGTTCATAAGACATGTTGTCAACAGAACCACAAGAAAAGTATGTAATCATTACATTTAATTAGATTATCATTATATTCTATATATTACGGGACTACACACATAATCTTTCAATAACAATGTCTCAATATTCAATGAAAGGCATAGAAACCGGTAATTTTGTATATCCGTTCCTTCACTGAATAAAATCAAAGGTTTAAAATATTTCTTTGTAAATATCAATTATGACAGAGTTTAAGTAACAAAACTTCTATAAAACAAATTTTATGTTTAAGGAAATTAAGAAAATTTCGCAGGTATAACTGAAATAGACAGGCTCAAATATTGCATTATATTTAATGCTAAAAAAAAAAAATAAAGTTTCATCAACCTTACTGTAACTTTTTCTTTAAAAAAAAATGGCTGCAAGTTGCAAATACATAGTTAAAAGTAGTTTAACCTAGAGTGCATACATGTTTTAATTTCCTCTGTGCAATATGATTTTCTACAATGCAATGTGATGTCTGTATCTCAGTAGCCATGTACTACCTACAAACTAAGTATTTATGTATTTAAAAAAAAAGCTATTTAGTCTAGACTTTAATAAGCATCTGGAAAATTAAAATAACTCTATGTGAACAACACTAGTTAGGTTATTCTTAAATCTAAAGCATCTTATTGAAAGAGCTAATGTTCTAGTGCATCTACTTAAAGCTGGTATATGTAAATACAGTCTTCAATGATGCTGAAAGATAAGCAAGAAACCTCAAAAATGTGACTGACATGTAGAAACAATAGTGTAAATAATTGGCTAATACTAACGCAACAAATTCTTGAATAGCAATGTAGAGCTCAAAAATGGAAGTAGATATTTGGGAACCTTGGAGCTGGGACGCCTCATCGATGTGCTGTGGGTCCGTGTGAGACTCCTGGAGACTAAGGCAGAGAGCGGTCACCTGCGGGCCCAGCTGAGAGTGCACCTGCCAACACGTCACACATTGTCAACTTCTGTCAACCACGGTGTGGACATATCTCAGCACGAAGCATGTGGCTTGAAACATGGCATGCAGGCACTGTTAAGATGCCAGCAACACCATACTATGCAGACATTGGTAAGAAGATAATGCGGGATGTTAACTCATAATATTAACCAACCTCCCCGACTAAATAAACTATTTCAAATCAATTTTGTTAGAAAACCAATCAACTTGAGTAGCTGAACGACTGAGTTGTCCATGGTGATAATAGCCATTAAATAACATCTATATGTTCGGAGCAGAGCTCTGTTGAAACACTTGCCTGATTTTCTTTACATAAACAGATAGTAAAACCATTGTTTCACATCAAATTTCGCATCGCACATACACTGAGCTTACATGGCTCTCAACATACACAATACTGGCAATGTGTTTGACTCCTAATGTACAATCAAATGGTGCAAAGAACTTCCCATCCAAATAAACAACTTACTACTTCCATGTATGATACGATGATGGAAGTTCACAGACATCAGACAGTAAAGCAAATCAGTTTTATCATTTATGTACTCTAATAGACTATCAGTGAAATTACATACTAACCTAAACTTAAAATTATACTTCAGAATAGCACAATATTATTTATGTATACCGGACTTAAACCTAGGACCTTTTTAACTAGCATGTGGTTGAAAGGTTTTGGTTGGTGCTGAAGTATTGAACGCCGGTGAAAGGAAGTGAAATAACGATGAAGCAGAAGCAAAATGCAAGAGGGACGGGGGTTATGAGAGTGCCCCGAGGAAGGAAAACCGTCGGCCAACACTACATTTCCCAAATGTGAAAATCTGGGTTACCTCTCCAGGAAATGAGCCTAGTTTGTCTTGGTGGAGGGCCAGTAAGTCTGACCATTACGACACCACAGCCTCCCCCTCCCCCCGAATTAAAATAGTGAATCCAACCATTTTACTGATGTAGTGTCTATTCGAAGAGGTTGTGTAATACATTCCTAAAAGTTCCACCCATTATAAGAAAAATACCTTTTAATTAAACTGCCCTTCAGTCTCTCTTAACTCATTTAATTTTTGTTTGGTTTCACATGTGGACAGACCACTCAACTAATCTAAGACTTGAAGAGGGTAATGTTTAACGAACGAACAAATTAATTTGTGGCCATATCTCTGCTTCTACAGAGATCAGGAGAAACGTCTCACTTAGTAGACCAATACTAGTATGTAAGGACATTTTTTTTTCTTTCTAATTTTCGAAACTGTCCATAACTATATGTATAGTCACACTGTCAAAAAGATATGTCGTGCTGTAAGCCACTCTAGTCTGAGGTGGTTTGTTCCAAAGTTTTACTAATACACGAGTCTTGAATGGTGCAAGCAGAAGTGCCACTCTGGCAAGCATTTGACGTGACTCAGTGGGTGACACACAGCACTTTGTTTTTACACACTGGGGATCACAGTGCTACTGACACACAGTCCTGGTAGGATACTGCCAAAGGCAGGTACTTTGTCTTGGTGGTGGTACCACAGTGTCTCAAAAGCTACATTCGTCCTCTATATGCTGTGAGGGATGAACATTTGGAACTCTTCAAGTCTTTTGACTCTCTTCTAAAATTCTTGCTGGTTTGACATGCTCTACTCAGAGGGCACTTGTGAGCAGTACCGTCTGATTAAACTTCGACTCACGCCATCTTCATAAAAGAACACAAGAGCTGAGAAAAAATTCCCATTGAAATATCAAACCAGGTATGTATTTGGTGTTATCAAGAATGTGGCACATGGTAGTCAAAATGTAACATCCTTCTGTCAATCTCTCATCCTTTAATCCAACATCTTCAGGATGCTGGGCGGAAATACAGTGTAGTGGCGATGATCAGAGGTCATGATGCACCTGTCTCAGTGGAATCTTCTCTACTTCATATGACCAAAACTCAAGTGATGGCAGCCGAATGAATTCTGCATTCGTTGACACGGAATGCATCGGCATGCAAAAAAAAAAACGACGATGCTGACATAACATCTTCACCAGGCAATTAACTCAGTCATCCCCTCTCTACCAATGAAGGAATCAGAATAGCTGTTCTGGAACTCCAAACTCTAATTACTAAATTATAGTGTCTTCCATATAAGGCACGTCCAACACTTGGCAAATACGTCGTGTGGGTCTTTTTCTTTGACCACAAGGCATCTACTTGCATAAATGTTACAAGCTCTTACTGAGTGCCTGGGTACTAACAATTCACATAATTCTTCAAGGTGCTACATTGTATGAATATCATGCAGTCTGCTTAAGTACGAACATACTGGTGTGATGTTATTCAGCATTTTCTCGTATGTTTCTATTCCCAGTAGTCCTGTTTACAAAAGTAACTGTGTTACTGAAGTACGTAACACTTACAGACAGTTATTACTTGGCAAAAATACGATCATCTCTATTTCCACACACTACCTATATAAAACTTTTCGGCAACAAAAGTAGGTTAGTTACTTGTTTAAAAATGCATTAAATGTCCTGGACACATTTGATAAAGACTCTAATTGGTGAAAGTATTTCGTATTGAACGTCTTTGGCACACACTTTTAAGTAAACAATTTAGAAAATTAAACTTCGAAATAGATACATAGAAAAGCATAGTACTCTGAACAGAAGTTGTACATTTCTCTGTGCACTGAACAATCTTCTTTTTATAACAAACAACACAGATTGCATTAAAAATAATTATTTTAGTAACCCTAAAAATAGCATTATGTTTATGTTATTCACACAGATCTGGCAATATATAGTCACAAGCTTACTACAAGGTTAGAAAACAGGCAGATTTACATTGTGAAATATATTATTGTTATTTCAAATATTAAAGAATAATAGTTTGAGACACTGAAAAAATTATTTTGCGTAAGAAATTCTACAAAAAGATTTTGTAATTACTGCAATGAGAAAAACTGTATGTCACAACCATTATAACTTTAAGTGCACTAATTTATTTAAAAACCATGCATAAATTAATCACTTATGGCAGAGTAAAATAATTTAGGACATGCTAAGCATTTTGCCTCTAAAATAAAATTAAATAGTTCTCTAAAATAGCATACTATGATGAATTTTGTCACAATGCTACTTTTAGTTGTTAATTTATTGCTGGGACAGCTCGTTTGATTGGCAGATGTCTTACATTAGTCAGACAGACCTGGCAACTGGACGAATGTTAGCTAGAAAGCCATGCTGTTAACTGCCTACGTTAGACGGTGCACAGATACACTGCATAGGCAACTATTCAGCACTACTGAGGCAAGTCTAGCCACTATCGTTCAATACCTCTATCTTATCCAGCTGTTTGCCCAGTTCATCCGTCAGCTAGAAACAACACAACACAACATAAAGGCGCTGGTTTCAGCTCCACAACTCACGGGAGGTCAGCTCACAGCATACCTCAAACAACCGACTGCCCACATAGTGACACGCTGTTATCGACATACCCAGGTGCACCAAGTACAATGCCGTGGCATGCAACGTTCAAACCGCAGGATCTTACTGGAGGCTGTTATTTTGGATTAAAAATAATTCGATGACGTCTCAATTTAATGTCGTCTATGGAGCCATGGAAGGTAAAGAATTACTGTGTGCAGGAAAACTAACGTGTATAATTGCATTTTTTTTTTTTTTTTTTTTTTTTTTTTTATAATTTTCGAAACTCTGTATAACTATATGTATAGTCACACTGTCAAAAAGTTATTTCTGGGATGGCACACAGTGAACGACTGAAGGAAAATATAACATGAAACTGGTTAGAATGAATTCCTACTGTATTCTATATCCGAGTGGCAGGCTTAGTCAGTCCTGCGGATTCTACTCATGCCCTTGTGTGAAGATCAGAGTGTACAGATAGCTCAAGAGCTATTAGCACGTACCTGCAGCAAGCCTTTGTAAGTAGTGTGGCGCTAAATGCAGCCAAGGTTTTTCACAAGAAACACTGCTACTTCGACAGCCCACATTCAATTACAAATAAATCCAAGCCTGGAGTCGTTTGAGTCAAACAGCAGCATATTTCACAATTGGATTTTATCAGGGTAATACCAGGTCATCAATTATTTATTTTGTTTTATATCCTGATGTGTACTGCATCGTTTCCTTTGTTCAAAGGACAACAGCTTATTGTGGTTACCTTGTGAGCCAATAGTTTCGTCAGGGCGTGTTACTTCACTTCCAGATTTGCATTATCATAGGCACAGTTTATTTAAGTCAAACAGTTTCCCACAGATTTATCACCTGATAAACATTCAGTATAAAACATTAACTTAAAAATGAAGCCCATAAACAGAAAGTTTTGTACCTTGGAAATGTAATTTTCACCACACATACTGGTAATTCTATTCCACTGTACAAAGATTTTTACAAATCCTCAGTTGCAGTTATTAAAGAGAATTAACTACTGAAATATTAATGTGTGTCAGTACAGTATAATTTACGAACACTTGCTTATATTTTGTAAATTTTAAAATTAGTACCTATCTGAAGCATTAATTGCCACCATATCATTTTCGTAGAGAGTTTAGATAGTAAGAGTTACAAAACCAATCGATTCAGGAATCTCTTGATTTATATGACTGACAGTTAAATGTATTTAATTATATTTCCTGTTGTTTTAGCCACACAATATCTGAGATCTAGTGCACGGCTGCTTACAGAAACATTACAAGGCAATGCATAGGTCCACCAACTGTTAAGGGAGGGATCATTGTTTGCTCAAGTTTGGTGTTGGTGCATGTCAGTTGTGAAATGCGACTTTCAGTACACCACTAGAGATATTATTCTGCCTTATCCTATCATCACTGCTCGATGGGTAGCATCCAGATATTCAGTCGATACTCAAAAACCGTACAAGTAATGTGGCACCAATCCAAACACATGTTCTCTGCATGCACACACATGTACATATCACCATCAACTGGGCATGTAAAAATCAATTCGATAACTCATAACACGCAAAGTTTGTCTTTGTTAGGCCTACGAGAATTACATGCCACTTACCAGTTTCTCTAACTGCTTGTAAACAACGTTGAAGTAAGGTACGTCATTTGTCCTGAAAATAATAATTTGAGACAGTTACAATTTACTTTGCACATAAAACGAATTAAAATTTTATAATTGCATAATCAATAAGCTAATTATGAACCGTACATGTATGGAATATTCATTATAATATTACTATGTGTAAGTGGTGAGTAATTAAATCATTGGGAGAGAATAATTTAAATATAAAATATACATCTATAAATTCATTAGTATATATCAAAACTTCTCCACCGGTTCCATTGAACACGAAACAAACCTTACATGCCTGTGAAATTGCAGAGACACAAAACTGTGCATTTTGTGTTGTAAGTCTAATACACTCCACTGATATGCTGCACAACAACCTACTTTGATATGAGTCAGGATAGACGTGGACACATGTTCTTCGCAACATTTACGTGCATGTTAGACTGTTTATCGGAATAAAGCTACCAGAAATGTGAATGCCAATAATAATTTACAGGCAGGCACTTATGATGCATAACAAAGAGTAAATTATCCAGTCACAAATGTAGGTCTGAGAATATGTGTTTTCATATGTGGTTTATCATCTTTTGTCCATTAAGTAACTTATTTTTACGATGGTACTAGAGTCAGTTAAGTAAAAAATGTTCTACCGATTCGACTCTGCATTATTACGTCCTACAGTTACAACAGGCTATGGGCTCAGGCTGAGTAATGATGTTAATGTAACAAAAGCGTGATACTAGGTGTGGTAATGTAAGATGAAACAAAATAATCGCGCACGAGTGATCTCGCTATCCGTGAGGTTAGGAACTGTTGGCGCGAATCGCTTACTACGTCGGATAATGATTATTATGGTGCAGATAGTAATAAAGTGATAATTAATGAGCTAGGCGAAGTAAAAGAAGACGTGATTGCTTTCGATATGGCAGCAGGGCAAGTTCATAGCTCAAAGTTGGTCGGGCACGAAAACTACAACACTTGGCAGTTTGCAATGATAACTTATCTGGAGCATGAAGAATTGTGGCAGTGTGTCACGGGCGAAGAAAGGGACGATAAGAAGGCTACACATGCTCGGGTAAAGATTATTTTGTCAATTGGTTCTGTGAATTATGTACATGTTCAAGACACCAATGCAGCAAAGGAGGCATTGGACAAGTTAAAGAGTGCATTTCAGGATTCATGGTTAACAAGAATAGTAGGGTTATTAAGGACTCTGATAACGACTAAGTTAGAAAGTTGCACATCCGTAGATGAGTATGTCAACAATATTATAACTACAGCACACAAACTCTGAGGCATCAGTTTTTAGGTTAGTGAAGAGTGGATCGGGACATTATTATTGGCTGGGTTATCAGAAGAGTGTAGGCCAATAATAATGGGCCTAGAAAGTTCAGGAACGCTCATTACCAGATATTATGTCAAAACTAAACTATTACAAGATGTCTAAGTCACTGTAAAGAAGCCTGTAGTACCTGACTAAGAGTTAGCCTTCTACAGTTCCAAGGGAAGGAGGGACTACAACAAGGGTCCCAGGTACTATGACTGCAATGGTTATGGTCACATAGCCCGAAATTGCCCACGAGTTGAACCAGTAAGATATTCAGAGCAGAAGGGCGTGGAACATAGGAGCACTGGTCACCACGCCTTTCTGAATGCTGTGCTTGCTACTGGTAATGCGGATGCTGAGGAGTGGTGCACAGACTCATGGGCAACGGCACATATCACTAGACAACTCAGCCTATCGGGCACTCATGGAGAGACAAATGATCGAATTATGTTGGCTGACAGCAATCGACTGCCAGCTAGCTGCAAGGGAGATGTACTCCTAAAGGTATCTGTAACTGGAAAGGTAGATACTGTTAAAGCAGAGGAAGTACTATATGTGCCTGAACTTTCTACCAATCTGCTATCTGTAAGTAGAATAGTCAAGCACGGCCACACTGTGTTGTTCAATGATAAGGGTTGTCACATTTATGACACTAACTGGGAGCTGATGGCCACAACCTTCTTAGTAAATAACATGCACAGGTTTCCCAAAGAAAGGGAAAATTGTTCCAGGTCAGTCTCTGGTAGTGCTTCATGGCACAGAAGGCTCGGTCACTTGAATCAATTAGGCAGGAGGCAGTTGAGGGACGGCTCCACGACAGGGCTGACATTCTCCAAGATCGACAGTACCACCTGTGCTACATGTGTAAAGTATAAGCAGCAAAGACTTCCATTCAAGCATCAGGGATCAAGGGCACATGAACCTATGCAGTTAGGGCACTCTGACATTTGTGGTCCGATGGAAGAACAGTCGGTCGGAGGTTCATGGTATTTCTTCACCCTCGCCGACGATTATACCAGGAAGATATTTGTCTACTGCTTTAAATCTAAGAATGAGGTCACTAACACATTCGAGGTTTTTTCGATCAATGATTGAGAGACAAACAAATAAGAAAGTTGAAACATTGCGTATAGACAATGGGGGTGAACTGTCAACAATGAACAATGAACTGTTGACGACCTTGACGGAACTGGGAATCCAGCATCAGAACACTTGCCTATATACACCTGAGCAAAATGGGCTAGACGAGCGACTAAATCGCACACTTGTGGAGAAGGCACGGTGTTTACTATCATCGAGGCAGGGCTGGATTACACCTTCTGGGCTGAAGTAGTGAACACAGCAGCCTACTTACACAATCGTTCTCCTTCCAGAGTACTTGATGGAAATACACCAGAGGAAGTCTGGAGTGGTCGCAAACCAGACTTGTGACACCAGCGAGTTTTTGGGTGTAAAGCTTTTGCACACATCCCAAGGCAAAGACGTAGACAATTTAGCCATAAAGGTGGAGAGTGCATTTTTGTAGGTTACTGTGAGAATTCCAAAGGATATCGACTTCTCAAGCAGGGAACTACAAGAGTTATCAAGAGTCGCGACATAGTATTTGTTGAGAATGAAGGAATTCAAAGTGAGACTAAAAAGGGTGTGTGTAAATCTCCTAATCCAACCATATCCCTCCAGATAATGGAAGACACCTCTACCCCAACCATAAATTATGTTGAAGACGATACATACCACGAAACAGATAGTTTGAGTGAATTCAAAGGTTTTGAGGCTCAAGAAGACTTGAATCAAGTGGGAGATGGCTCAATCGAGGATTTTGTACACAGTGACGAAATTACCAGTGCATTACCTGCATCAAGTGCAGAGAGAACACGAGATCAGCAGCTCCGAAGTTCTGTCAGAGACCAGAAACCAAGGAAGATGGAGGAATTTATCACATACAAGGTCGAGGTTAACTCAGCTGACCCTCAGACTCTGGAGGAAGCTCTGGAGTGCTCAGCAAGCAAACATTAGATTCGTGCCATGGAGGAAGAACTTGATTCATTAAGACAGAATGACGCATGGGGGATCACAAGTTGGCCGGCTGACAGAAGACCCATCGACTGCAAATGGGTATTCAAAACCAAGAGGAACGTCGAAGGAGGAATCGAGCATTATAAGGCCAGATTGGTTGCAAAGGGCTGTGTACAGAAAAGGGGAACAGACTATGGAGAGACATTTGCTCCTGTAGTTCATCATGCATTAATAAGGATGATTTTAGCATTAGCTGTGAAGTATGACCTAGACGTTGATCACATGGATGCGGTAACAGCTTTTCTACATGAAGACCTATCTGAGGAAATATATTTGACTCAACCAAAAGGTTTTGAATTGGTAGGAGAAGATAAGGTTTGCAAACTTTCAAAGGCAATATATGTTCTTAAGCAAAGGAGACAAGCATGGAACCAGAAATAAATAGAGCTTTGGAAGAAATCAGCCTCTCTTGTTCAATGACAGATCAATGTATATATTTCAAAATAGAAAGTGAAAATGTCGTAATTGTAGCCGTTTACGTCGATGACCTGCTTATAGCTTGCAATGACAGTCAAATGAAAAACGTCATTAAAGCTGGATTGATAAATCGCTTCAAGATGAAGGATTTGGGAGAGGTCAAGTGTATCCTTCGAAAGAGAGTTACACAGGACCGTACAGCAGGTAAGATCTGGATTGATCAAGAGGGCTACATCAACAAGGTGTTGGCCAAGCTCAACATGGATGAGTGTAACCCAGCTGCTAGCCCAAGTGATGTCAACCAAAGGCTGTCCAAGAGTATGGCTTTGCAACCACAAGAAATGGACGAGTTGAACAGAGTACCTTATCAAGAGGCCATCGGAAGTTTAATGTACATCTATCAAGGAACCAGGCCAGACGTTGGATTCGTGCTAAACACAGCTAGCAGATTCTGTAGAAATCCCTGCAAGGCTCACTGGGTGGCTGTGAAAAGGATCATGGGTTACTTGAAGGGTATGGCAGAAATAAAGCTAGAGTTCAGCAGAAGTGAATCCAGTGACATCATAGGACATTGTGATGCAGACTTGGCCAATTATTTTGATGACCGACGTTCTACAACTGGCTATGTTTTCACTATGCAAGGAGATGCCATTATCTGGAGTAGCAAGAAACAGAGAACTGTTGCGTTATCGACGGCCGAAGCTGAGTACATGGCACTTTCCACAGGATGTCAAGAGGTACTATGGCTTAAAGGACTGGCAAGCGAGTTAGATAAGAGTTGTTTGCATACAACAGTGAACATTTTGTGTGACAGTAAAAGTGCAAAAGATCTGGCAATTACAACTGGGTATCGGGCAAGAACCAAGCACATCGACACAAAGCATTACTTCATACGTCAACTTATAGAAGACAAGAATGTTCAACGTGCTTCATCAATCAGTTAACATGATTGTTGATATGCTGACCAAGAGCCTACCAATTACCAAGCACCGCTTCTGCGTCCAAGGAATGGACTCAAATCAGTTACCTAATATAACCACAAAGTAAGTTCTATTGTGAGTGTTGTGATAGAGAACAGACTTTACATTATATAAATTGTTTTATGTCATATTGGTACCCCTGACTTAGTGTTTGTTTCCTTTGTTAGTGTGTGTCTTTTGTCCGTTATGTAACGTATTTTTGCCATGTTACTAGAGTCAGTTAAGTAAACGATGTTCTACCGATTCGATTTTGCATTATTACACCCTACACATTCAACAGAAATACATTAAGATTGCTGTAAGATTGCATTATTACCTTTGCTTTAATCGCAATGCAGTTTATTGTGCATCACAGTATAAGGAACGTATAAAGTTGGTAGCTTAATAACATATATAGTGATCTGGATAATAGCACACCTATATTTGAAAATGGCGTCTATGGTAAGATAAACTTTTACCTCCTTTAGGTACAAGTAGCAACTAGATCCTTACCATTTTCCCGCATACAGCCTGTGACGAAAAAAAAAATAGAGACAGGTTTAAACAACCAAAGGATGGGTGTGAATAAGCTGCTGTGCAAGAGGACACTTCAGTTCGTATGGTACTAGCTAGAACAGTGTGTTTAGCTAGCCTGATAAGCGGCTGTGACGATGGCAGCATAATTATTTCCTCGAAACCACGTGAACATGCACAATGAGGTGTTACGGGTCTCACACTATCCACTGCCTCAAGAGTTAACTTAAGTTATGTTAAGGTTGCCACGGTGGCTGAGCGGTTAGCCTGCTCGCCTCCCACCAAGGCGATTCGGGTTCAATCCCCGGCCGGGTCACTCCGGATTTTCACATGTGGGAATCGTGCCGGACAATTCCGTTGATCGGCCGTTTTCTCGAGGATCTTCCGTTTACCCCGCCCTTACATTCCGGCGCTGCTCCATATTCACATCTATCAACTTCATCGGCTCTCAAGACCTCGATGTTAAGAGCTTTCCAAATCTCTTCACACACTCATCACTCAGTTATGTTAAGTTAAGATTAGATATGTCACAATTCAAAAATAAAAGCAATATTAACTTCGATACAATATTTCGATACGAATTTGTGTGTGCTTGTTGTGGTTAATTATATTTAGGGTTTGCAATGGCGGAAAATACATTTCCAAGAACCTCCTTCCCGCCAACATTATCAGCAGCCTGAAAGCAGCTGTGATCATAGTCAGGCACATGCGCTGTGGAGAGGTATTTAATTTAATTAATTATTTAGTTTCTCCTTGACTAAATTCACCTGAAGCCTTTTCCATTTTGCCCTCACTAGTGCCATTTGCACAGTGGTTCCATTTTGTTTGAATTTTATGGCAGCCACGTTGTGCTCACTGGCAATTCAGCAGCAGCCCCACAGACACGCCTGGCGCCAGTATTTTTTATCTCCAACGTGTTTTTAAAAATCACCGACAAACTCCGGTAGGTGATTCGTCACAAAACACTAGGAGGAAAAAAATTACAATTGACCTACAGCAAAAGGCTATTCCTTAACTGTGTTCACGCCCTTAAAAGTGGAGGTAAAAACCACGTTTATTGCAAATAAATCATGCAGTATTTGAGCTTGATCTTAGAGTTCCGGTAAATTGTGTTATCAAACAATGACGTGCAATACGTGATAAATTGTTTTGCCGATATCAACACCGTCCATGAGAAAATAAATAGTTAGCACCCCATTTGTTCATGAAAAAATGTGACCATATATAATATGCAAGACTTTACCTGCTGACGTAAGTGACGTAGTAACTTTATACCAAAAAAAAGTTGCCTTGTATTATTAAGCTACACCCCACGGTTTTCGAGAAATTGATGATTAATCTCCTGAACAGTGAATTAGTTAAGCCTGCGACATAGACAACACTCATGGTATGTGATGTTCTACATAGGTAGCACTGGTGAGTCACATTTTTGCAAGAACAAATGGGGTGCCCGTCCTTATTTTGTCATGGATGTGGTTGATATTGGCAAAATAATTTGTCATGGATTGCACAGCTTTATACCAAAACTCTGAAATTAAGCCGAGATGTTTTATTTGCTATAAACGTGGGTTTTAACTCCTTTTTTAATGGCGTATACACCCTTAAGGAAAGGTCTTAGGCTCTAAGTCGTGTACATATGTTTATCTTCCTAATTTTTTGTGAGGAATCTCCTCCCGGATTGAAGGTGATTTCTAGTAACACTTTGTATTAAGCATTCCAGCCTCAACAGCCATGCTTTAAAGCTACCGACGCACTGGGTAAGTACTGTCATAAACTCAGTACAATGCTTTCCCATTTATGTAATGAAAAAATATCCCGCAAATAATAAATAAAACTTGTGCGACTCCTGGAGGCCTGCCCAGATAATTTTCTAATAGTTATTTTCAACATTATGAATATGTATTTTGACTACTGGACCAGAAACATGAACCGTACGAAGGACAAAGAAATGTAATGCAAATGCAAATTGCAAAAGGTTGCTGAAAATATCCTTGGCCGTGTATTAACATGCAGCTATGTGCAGTTTCATTTTAACTTTCTTTGCCAACAAGATAACTTTTCTTGGAGAGTTAGGGATAGAGAATTAAGGCACCAGATTAGAACTTATATTTGAAACTGGAAAATTGTTTACAAGTGTATTTTACAACCACAAATACTGAATTATTTACCATAGACAACAAATGAACCATCGTACGAAGCAAATTACGTAATACAACACATTATCCAGTGTGCATACTTACGTTTCAAACAGGGAGTCATAATTTTCATACCCTCTCTGTAGATCTACCAGGAGGAGGGTTATTGTGTGTATCAGTGTTTGTATCACGTCATCGTCATTCTTGGGAGGAGGATGATGTTGGCACGCCTGCGTGTCTTCGTACCTGCAGAGGAGAACACACCACTACAGTAAAACATTTATTATTGTCTATTCACAGTATCTTCACGCTTTTAGAATAAAACCTTTGAAACATCATCCTATGTATGACGTGTTTAGTTGTTTCATAAATATGTCACATTTCAAAAGTTTTTTATATTTCTGTTTACATTGAAGTGCTTTATTTTTAGTTAAATCAAACTTTTACTTATATTTTATTTATAAATCATAATACTGCATTGATGTTTAACACAAATAAAACCACAAACAAAGTGTGTTAGTAATGCCTAATAAGTAGAGACCTGCAAAATTCGTGTTATTATTTGGGGACACGTTAAACTTTAAAGACGCGTGCCTTTGCACTAAGTTTGTCATTGGAGCATAATGTAGTCGGGTGTAACTCTGCTTCAGTAAATGAACACTTCATAATTATTTGCCCCAATAACTTGCAATTCAGTCAGAAAGGGCGTAACTTCATATCTGCGCAGCAGCCAATGAAGAAACGACGTCGGCTCCAGTGCAGACAACACTATGAAGTTTAGCCTGATGCCGAATAATAACGCGAATTGTGTGCATGTCTCTACTAATAAGAAACAGTTCTCGTGCAAAATATAGTTTTATAGCCTCAGTTAAGCTTAGCTTGCCTGGGGCGGAGGAATAACCTGCAAGTAGAACATTAGCAGGGCTTCAGGAAAGTTGGAAGTATCAATGAATGCACTATAATCCTGTAAATGAACCCACAGGCTAAGCAAACTGTGATCATCATAACTCATTACTTAAAAGGAATGCTCCATGATATCAAAAATACACACATTACTAACAGTTAAGATGGAGAAATGATGGAGTTAATGAGTGTTCAAAAGATGGCCTCCCATCTTGGCCACCTGGATTTGATTCCCTGCGAATCAGAGTTCGTACTTTTGTACACGGGAAACGAGCATCGGACATCTTTAAAGTGGTATTTCTCTCTTCTTCATTTTTTTTTCTTGGAATTTGGTTATCTGAGAGAGGTTTAGAAAAATGCCCCCTTAATGCAGTTCCTAGTTGTCAAATCATTATAGTTTTCAAAATGTAACACTCAAATTCCGACACAAGAGTGTTATAGGCAGGTTCAAAGTGTAGAATTAGCCTCTAAGCGCGGCACACTGCATTTGTATTAAAAGCTACTAAAGGAACAAAAACAACTTTTCCTCTACAGTTTATGGTTTAAACTATTTGTTAAATGAATGCTAACAGTTTCGCTGAATGAACAAAAATATATTTACGACAAGTCTGACCCCTATTTTCAACAAAATTCATAGTGCCAATACTAGCTCGCATGTTAATAAATCGCACTAATACTGAATCAGTATGTTATGAACACCATACAGTTTGTATTAAATGCAATTTGACTGGAAAAAATATCTAGGAGCAAACCCTAGTATGCTGCAGGATTCGGGAAATTAAGACTTTTGAGTGTTAGGCTATATTTTGAAAACTATAATGATTTGACAATTAATAACTTCATTAAGGGGACACTTGTCGAAATCTCTTTCAGATAACCAAACTTAAAAAAATGTGAAATATCACCTTAAAAGGCCTGTGTGTATTCTAGAAGCATGCATTTTCATTTTCTTCGCCTCATATGTTATCATTCGAAGTATACCACTGGGCCCAGCGGCATCACCTCATTAAGTCATGCCCTACTCACGTCATACATGTTAATTAATTAACACCATTTACTGAAGTACATCATTATTGTATAAGTAGAGACCTGAAATACTTGCGGATTCATTTAGCGACAAGTGAGAATCCAAAACACGTGCGTTTATACAACTTTAGCCATTGATCCATATCCTCGAGAACGCTGGCCTAATCGTCGCCTTAAACTGTGACAGTAGACAACCAATGTGCAGTTAATATCGGCATATTTAAACAAAAGACCTGCAGGTCACTGAACTCTAGAATTTTTCAGGTCTCTGTTTATAAGATCACAAATTACCATTCAAGAGTGCCCTTCTTGATGGCAACGACGATTTCTCCCCGAATCTCCTTGTTGAACGGACAGCATTTCCAAAATGCTTTCATACTGGACAGAAGCCCGAGGCACCTGTGATAAACCAGACGCTATGTTCAAGCAGTGTATAGAGCATTTTTACCTAAATGAAGTCATTCGTACCTTGTTTTACCTGTAAACATTAATATAAAAATTTCTGCAAGCAGTGGGCAGGCATTTGTATTGTTTTTATTTTAGTGAAACAGCTGTTGAATCATGCAGTTGGCGCCAACCGCAACATAACTGTGTTAGGTAGGCCAGAAAATGCCATGCAATAAGCTGTCCAAGGTTTCCAAAATATTTGCAACATAGGAAATTTTCTGTAGCTGTAATGAGTCCTCTAGAAACAAGTTTATTTTTTCTTGAGGAAGCTTACAGAGGCAATAAATATTTTTTAAGACGTAGTGTTTGCAAACTGTTCTGCATGACAGAAACTTCAAATAGGTGGACACATTATACGTTTAACATCAAACAGCTAAAAAATATTTCTAGATTAGCACAGAATTGATATGCAGTAACTACACACAAATTTAACTATAAAAGTAAAAAAAATATACAAAAAAATAAAAAAGTATTAATTTTTTATAACTAATAAACGTTATTCTACATTGCAAATAGTGATGCTGGAAATGTTACATACTGTTTATACACCTTATTTCTCATTTTAACATGTGTTTCTTCAATTTACCTTCCAGATCAAATTAAATTTCCTGGGTTTTGGATACAAACATTTGAATATTTATCTGTTGTTATAATTAAATTGTCAGCCCATTCATCCTTCTCTAAAACTGTAATTATTTCACAAGTGTATAATATTAAAAACAAATGTAAAATTATGTACATAAATTATTATCATGCTAAGGTATATTTGTGACGAAGTACTTGTTTAAGATGATAGCTTATAGAGAGTCCTTAGTTTAGTTTCTGAGTAGGGCACACATATCTCTATCATTTTGAGGTGAGAAATTAGGTAATTTTTTTAGTGTAAGTCCCCTTCGAACTCTTAGCCTTCTGACTCAAATCATGAGAGTCAATCAGTAATAAATAAAAATTATTTCATGCGTGTTATCGAAAATAACGCAACCAACACTTAGCGACGAAAAAGAAAGTACCAACACCAAATAATATTTCATTTAAAGAAATTCTAATAGATAAATCCTACTGTTTTACTGTTCAACAGGCTGAGAAAAATTTCTTAATGATTTTATTTATAGCCTTTTCGCCGTTTCTTCATACTTTTTGAATTAAACCTTTGAAAAATTACCCCAAGGATGACATGTTTAGTTATTTCCTAAATATACCATATATTACAAGCGTTTCATACCTGCGTTAACATATAAGCCACTTTCTTCTGTTAAATTATAATGTTATTAATATTTAATCTATAAATTATAATGTTTCATTTATAAATAATATGAATAAAAGAAGCGACAAAACATGTGTGTTGGTAACGCCTAGTAAGAAATAGCTCTCATGCAAAATATAATTAAAGTGAGTGTGCACGAATGAGATGCATTGTTCGTTGGTGTAATTTTCCAGACTAAGTTAAACTTGGTTTGCAAGAGGCGGATGATCATCATGGCATTAGAACTTTGACAGGGCTTCCGAAATGTGTGAAGTAACTGTGAATAGATTATAGTCGCCATTTTATATTTAATTACATTGATTGTTAAACTTTCTGTCACAGTAACACAAGCCAAGAGAAAACACTGCATACAAAAAATATGTGATCTAAATGATTTACTGAACACGAGGAGGGGGCAATTGTCCATTGGGGTAGCGATTATAAAAATAAAATACTCAGAAATATAACAGGGCCGTAGTGGCTGAGTGGTTAGCCTGCTTGCCTCCCACCAAGGCGAACCGGGTTCCAACCAGGGCCGGGTCACTCCCGCATTTTCGCAAGTGGGAATCGTGGCGGACGATGCCACTGGTCCGTGGGATTTCTCAGGAATCTCTCGTTTACCCCACCCTTTCATTCCGGCTCTGCTCTATTCTCACCCCAATCACCCTCATCGGCTCTCAATACCTCGCTGTTAAGAGCCTCCCACATCTGTTCACTCACTCAGAAACATATAAAATAAAATCAGCAACTTGCAGTGTGAGAAATAAGTGGGTAGGAACATATTTGTATTGTACTATTATTAATTATGAAGAATTAAAGGAGTTTCTCAGTTGAAGTCTTGATGGGATTTAGTGATGTAGAGTTACTTTCTAGCTCGGAGGGTACAAAGAAGCAAAGTTCGTATGAATCCCAGAAGCGAGACATTCAGGATGATTTAATTTGACAGTCTTGAACAGGGCATGCACTTGACAAGAGTTTCACCTGAGGATATACTCCAGTCGACACATGGACTCGCGAACCTGTGGCACGAACAACTGTCTATGCTTGCGCACAAGGTGTAGAGAGTAGTCCACAAAAAGGTTGAACGACTCCGCTAAACACTCTTCCTGGAAACGCATGGAACAAAACATTTGCAGCAGGTACCACTAATCTTGTTAATTTTGTTATCCTGACGAACATCACGTGGACGTTAGATTTTAGTTAGATCAAAAGGAACACTGGTGATGTATTCAACCACTTAATAATTTCAAAGGATGCCATTAATGAGACAAATATTTATCCACACAGCCTAACAAATACTTATCATTTACAGGTATTCAATTTTTCATGCACACGTTAACTTGCTAACATGTAGAGCATCAACACTGTAAAGTGCTCATATCCCATATAATCTCAGTTTATTATGTCTTTAACACAATTAAAAACGTGTATAACGAAAATACGTACATTAAACAATTTTGAAATCATCCTTTCAGTATATGGTTAGTATTGTGGCGTGATATAATAAAAAAAATACCATTTCAAAAGCAATAGAATCATAATTTTTATACAGAGCAACAAAAAGTTATTTGGTAAGGAGAAAACACGACACGAGGAGTCCAGGATGAAAGGGAAAAATACTTTTTCAGGGGAATAAAATTAACAAGTTGGACTCAGACTTCTTACCTTTCTAGTTTGTATTTATTGAATGTTACTCTGCGGATAATTCAGATCAGATCATTAATGGATATGACTGCTATAGTGTCCAAATTACGTAGCGAGGAGGGCAAGTTGGTGGTAGTTCAAGCCCTGCTAGTGGCGGGATTGAGAGTTCAGAGTCATAACTTACAATCTGTACCCAAGTGAAATATTCACGGGATGTTTCTCCTGCATACTGTGAGTTACTAGCATGTATAGGCTGTTCACGGTAAACTGAGAACTTTTGAAAGCCCTGATTCGGATTTACTTGTATGCATATTGTGTATTCTTACGCCAGAGGTACAATGAACATTGCCATGTGCTCGAGCACATTATTCATATATTGGTCAAGTGAAAGGAATTATTAAAAAATTTAATGTTTTACCAATTGGCTAGTATTTACTTTTACGTGCATTAAAAAAACAGAAAGCAGAAGAAATAATTTCATTTTTCACAAATGCTTGCCTGACAATTTCAATACTACGTTAAGATATGGAACTACTTTCCATCCGTCGCTGCCACCTTCGCTGGGCGAATGCTAGCCAGTTGTGCCAGTTAACAAATATGCAAATAGGGGCAGTAAAATTTTCCAAAGTTGCATTTCAAAAGTGCTGATTTAACCGTGAACAGGCTATAACAGTTTTCACAGCTGTCAATTTTAGAGAGGTTGATTTCAGACCTCATGTTGTAATTTTCCTTAGTTAACAGTGGGATGAACTCCCGTGGGAACCCCACGTCCAAGGTTAAGAAGCGAAGGAGCTATACGGGCGACACTAACACGCACGCCTAGTACCTCATCGCTCCTATGCGCAAGGCGTGCAGTGTTTCCGTCGTAACGCTGCAATGTGCAAATTAGATCTGTAACATAGGGGTTTTATTACACGCGATGAAAGCCCACAGATTAAACCACGCCCGTATCTTTATACTTTTCTATTACTGCTTAAGGAAACTGCATAGGCAAGCTTTAAAAATGTGATTTCGGAGCATTTTACGATTTTTTTTCTCCAAGAATATACTTAGTATTACAAAAGTAAAAAATTAGGGGCATAGATAATTGATTGTTAGCTTTTATGACAAAAAATTGTATTTGCAGGACATTTATTTACTGAGACACGCTTATTCGCTCAAACCACTATTTTATAAAAAAAACGCGGGGTCCATCCCCCTCTTAAATTTGAACTTGTAATTCGGTGTACTCTAAGTTATACTCTTGCTCGCTATTATGATAGCACCTCAGCATACCACCAAAGCAAGAAATATTTGAGCCCCGGAGGGGTGAAACCCAAAATGTTTGTATGTGGAAGACATTACTTTTTTTCACCTCCTAAGATTACTTAAAACTAAAAGGAAACATGGCAGACGTTTCCATGTCCAGTGGAGTTTCTCAGAGTATTCCAGTTTCCCATTCGCCATTATGTTCTTCAACACTCCATCTCGGGCTGTTACTTCATGATGTCTGAGGTGTAGCCATTATACCGGCGGGGATAATGGACAAGCACGACACACAAGAAACTTACTCGCGACACGTCCGAGGTCGGCTAGCCACAACATCCACTCTGCTCAGTGGTCCCACCATAACTGACTAGGTCTACAATGTTTACGTCACGACTACCAACACCGGGGTATGTAACACCTCCTCCTTTACAAGAAAACACTTAAAAGTAGTACACAACCCTAACGGTCTCCACGCGTCATCGTCACTGCACGTAGTCCTTCAACTTCTCTGGTTGGCGCCTCGCTCTGCGAGGGTACCGACAACCCCCTGCTATGTGGTCCCTGGTCCCCGGCAACCCAAATCCCCGACTCCGCGATGGGCTCCCCCTCTGCTGAATCTCGCCCGTCACAGGCGTTGGCCTCTGGTCCTCCGCTTGAGTCCCGCATGATCTGCTCTGCAGCTTGAGTAATTGGAGCTACCTCCTCGCATCCCCCAGCAGCAGCTACGCTCTGGTGGGAGGTGCCCTGACTGTCCTCCTGTGGGCTTCTGATGGACCGTCGAGCCTGGAAGTTGCCACTATGAGCGGGACCCAGGGTCCCTCTTGGAGCCATTCTGGGTGGCTCTAGGAAATGGTCCTCCCTCTGGTCTGGTCTGGTATGCTAGGCTCTCTGCGCAAGACCTGGTCCATGTGACGCCTGTGTACCTGCCCATCCTTACCTATGACAGAAAATGTGTTGCCCTTGTGATCCAGTAATGGTACCAGGCAACCACTTCATGCTCCTGCTATAAACTCTGTACCACATGGCATCTTGTAACCTGAAGCATCGGCTCCTGTTCCCTGCTGGCGGTTGAATTGTCGCTGCTCCTGCGTTAGCCTCTGGGCGTACCTGGTCCCAAATGGTCATGAGTGGGTGACACATTAAAAGTTCTGCTGGAGTTTTGAGGCTTCCAGTGACAGCACTGGTGCATAGTGCAAATAGTGTTCTATCCAGTCTAGTCTGCCAGTCGCCCTTGAAAAATTTATTTAGCTTTGCCTTCACCGTCTGGATCTGGACCATGCGCTCCACTTGCCTGTAACTCGACAGGTGAAACGGTGTTGTGCGAATGAGTCGGACCCCATTTTGCCACACAAAAACATTCAACTCGTGTGCTATAAAAGCGGAGTCATTGTCTGAGTCCAAAAATGCTATGCAGACTAAATATGTCCCTTAGCTCCCTCACAACGGCTGATGACATCGACCCTACCAGTCTCACCTCTGGCCACTTGGAGTAGGCATCCACAGCAACTAGGAAAACCCTGCCAAAAAAATCCATGTGGACCCTGGCCTACTGTGTAGTCTCTTGATCCCATCCCGCACTTCCTTGCTTGGGTGGGTTTGCTCGCAACTGTTGGCACTGCTGACAACGCCCTACCGTTTTCTCGATATCCTCGTCCATCTTTGGCCACCACATGTAGCTCCGTGCGACAGCCTTTCATTTTACTACACCATCGTGTGCTGCATGCATCATCTCTATTATATCCTTCCTTAGTGCCACAGGGATGATCACTCTGCTCCCCCACAGGACGCACTCCTTGTAGAGGGACAAATTATATCGCCCGGTCCAGTATGGTCGGAGCTCGTCTGGCACGGCTTCACTCCCAGCCCACCCGATGTTGCAGTACTCCTTTACCTTGTGCAGTACCAGATCCGTGTCTGTGGATCTAGCAATTCGTGGAGCTTCCATTGGGGGGTCTGGCAGTACTTCTAGCATTGAGACGTCTCCCACAGTTGGGATATCCACATTTGGAGCTCCCAACATGAGCCTGATTAAGGCTGCATGCCCGATACTCAGTCCTGATCGGTATACAATCTTAAAATCGAACATGGACAATAATAAGATCCACCATAGTAACTGCGGAGACACTATGTCTGGGGTTTACCTGTTGGGGTCTAGTAAACGCAAAAGCTGTTGGTGGTCTGTTATGATCGTGAATGGCAGGGCTGTAACATATTGCCTGAACTTGGTCACTCTGTACATTATAGCTAGAGCCTCCTTGTCAATTTGGACGTAGTACTTCTCCTGTTTGTGTAAGCTGCGTGACCCAAACACAATGGCCCTTTCGATCCCGTCCGCATCCACGTGAGCGAGTACTGCCCCAAATCCATACCCGGAAGCATCGCACGTCAATGTCACTGGTTGGGATATGTCATAGTGCACCAAAACAGCATCCGACTGCAGCAACCGCTTGACTGCGCCAAACGCATCGTCGTAAACCATTGTCCACTCCCACTGGTGTCCATTGTCGAGCAGGCGGTGAAGTTGCTCTGCCTCACTGGCCTTGTCGTGCAGGAACCAGTCGTATAAATTAAGAATCCCCAAAAAACCTTGCAGCTGTTTCTTACATGTAGGGACCGGAGCGTGGTGGATGGCTTTCACCTTAGCCAGCGTTGGGTGTATCCCGATACTGTCCACCAGATAACGCAAGAACTTTACAGATGATGCAGCAAACCTACACTTTCCTTCCTTCAACCGCAACCCGGCCCTTTACATGCGACTGAGGACCTGATGGACCCGCTGCCAATGCTCCCTGCATTTGTCCCCGTAATGAGAATTTCGTCCAGCAGCACCACGACTCCCTCGATACCAGAGAAAATGGTCTCCATCAATCTTTGGAAAACCACGGTGGCACACTAGATGCCAAATGGCAGACATTTCATCCTGTATAATCCTTTCATGGAATTCACTGTCAAGATGTCAGCTGCACTGTTGTCTACTGATACCTGCAAATAAGCATCGGCGAAATCCAAATTGGTGAACAATCTCCCGCCTGACAAATTGGAGAATGCTTCGTTAATAGTTGGCAGTGATAAATATCCGTGTTACATACTCGATTCACGGAACATTTATAGTCCCCACAGATCTGTACAGATATATCAGCCTTGCGGACGGTGACGATGGATGTAGCCCAGTTTGAGTGTCTTACTGGCTCATACACCACCTACTCCACCAATGGGTCTATCTCCTTGCTGACGGCTTCGCGCAGAGCAAATGCGACTGGCCAGCACTTCCGGAATATAGGCCTTGCCTCTGGGTTGATGTCGATACTTACTGGTGGGCCCACGTACTGCCCCAGGTCTACATTTGCGAACACAGTGTGGTGTTGAGCCATTAAACTTGCTGCCTCGTTTGAATGCATAGTGAGCATCCCTTTCACTGAAATGCCTAGTGGCTTAAACCAACTCCGTCCCAAGAGACTAGGCCCGCAGCTTTCTGCTACCAAAAGTGGCAAACTGACGTCTACCGTGTCTGTTTGCACACGCACCTCCAGGGACTCTAGCACTCTCAATTTCTCCTGGGATCACGTGTGCAGTAGCAAGCTAGCTTCCTGTAGTTATGACCTCCCTGGCCACAACTGCTGAAATGTGTCGCTGATAATGACCATTATTCCAGCCCCGGTGTAGATTTCCATTTCTAAGGGCTTACCGTCCAAGCGCTCGATCTTTTTTATCGGCGGCTGGCTCTTGGCGGGGTGCGACCGTAACTGGTACAGACTGTACAAGGCTGTGTTCTCCTCCAACGGGCCCCTCCTGTCAGTTACGTGAAACGCTCCGCTGCTCGGGTTCTGTTTCAAGTTCCTGTGTGGGTCCTGCAGTCGGGTACTGAGTTTCTTTTTAGAGATGCATGCTCGTTCAAGGTGCCCTTGTTTAGAAAGGAAGTTGCATTTTGTGGAGCGGTGCTTACAAATATCTGGTTTGTGTGACTCGTTGCAGCGTCAGCAAGTTGGTTGTTCCCGTATGTGATTACGTGGAGGTGACGTTCTTCCCTGATGTGTTTTATCCTGAGAACCGAACCGGTGCCTGGACACCCCCACCTGGTGTACTGCTTTTGCCAGCTCGCGCACACCGCCATTAAGGTCGTAGACATTCCGACTAGCCGCTTCGGCCGCAGTGGCCATGTCTAGGGCAGTCTGAAATGTTAACTTGTCTTTGGTAAACACAGCATGTTGTAGTGCCATGTCACTCACCCCACACACCAACCGACCCCGCAACACTCTATTTAAATCAGAGAAGTTGCAATGCGCCGACAAGCGGCACAGCTCGGCCACATAATCGGAGATCGACTCACCCTCGTGTTGGTCGCGCTTGTTGAGTATGTATGATTCCACGATTTCGTCCGGCTTGGGGTATAAATGGTTCGACAATGCCGTCAAAATGTCCTCTATATCCACCTCGTCTGTTGCTTTAGGAATACACAATGACGCTGCCAAATTGTACAACTCAGCCCCGCAAATCGTAAAAAATATAGCCTTTTGCTCCGCCTCGTCGGCCGCTTTGTTCGCTACAAAGCAACACTTCAGCCGTTCTGAGTAAGTTTGTCACGTGTCCCGCCCTGGGATGAACTCTCCGAAAGAGTTCCACAACGTCATGTGGGGTTTGTTGTGTCTCGCGTCCGTTTCGGCACATCCGAGACCACCCTACGCGTTAAGTTCGTACCACTCGTCGCCAATGAAGTGTAGTCATTATCCCGGCGGGGATAATGGATAACCACGACACACAAGACACTTACTCGCGGCACGTCCGAGGTCGGCTAGCCACAACATCCACTCTGCTCAGTGGTCCCACCATAATTGACTAGGTCTACAATGTTTACATCACGATTACCAACACTGGGGTATGTAACAATATCCTCATAGGGAGACATGCACCTGTAGGTCCCACTCCGTAAGCTCATCACTCGATGCGTGTTACTCCCGTACATGTGTGCATTCTACGCACGTTATCATCTGAGGCAATAGCGGCAAGCCTAAAGAACATGGGTGTAGGGTTCCCAGATAACTACTCAAAATATAAAAAGGTATAACATTCAATGTGGAAAAGGAGAACATTTAATTAAAAAGGCAGACAGTAAAATTTAAATGCGCCACAAATTATTTATACTAGAAGTAATTTTTATTATTTTTGCCCCAACAGTTTAATCATAATAAAGACAAACAAAAGTAGAATTAAATCATATATCATCAGAATTTCAAGCAAAAAAAATGTTTACTAACATAAAATTATATTTTCATTATCATTGACATAAAATGTGGAAGCTAATAAGGTACCAGGAAAATAAAATTTCGAAGTTGTTTTGAATAAATAATTTAAAAACACACTGCAGTATGAAAAATCATTCTAAATGAGAAATTTGAAAACAGAATGCAAAAATTATTTACACAGTTTATCAGAGAACATGCATACGTTATGATATGACTAACCAAGTGTCCGTTGACAACGAATCTATAACAATGTTTGTTGTACCAAAACATATAATTAAGGCCACCTGTTTTTTTGTGATAAGATTTAAGGACTACTTGTACTCCCAAACAAGAGCTCACATCCACTTTTGTGATTTCATGATTTTAATTACCACGCATTGCAGGTGTGTGTTCGTGAATCACGGAAACTCAGCATCGGAGTTATCTAATTTTGAGTGGCCCAGTCATGTAATAAAATGTATCCTAACAAACACACGTGACCAATAGCTACAGCCACTTGTTTTCTCGAAAAGATTAACGCACAAGCTAGATTCCAGCCTGTTACATTCTTGCTTATAAATCTCCTTTGGTTATTGGCCTAGATTTCAGCTTGTTACATACATGCTTATATATTTCCTTTGGTTATTGGCCGTGTGTCTGTGTGAGAAGACATTTTATACTCGACTGGGCCAATCATAATAAAGTTGCCCTGACTCTGATTGTCCGAAATTGGCTGGCAGACACTTAAGATGTGTGTGAGTTAAAATCATCCAACCACGACATCGGTTTTGAACTAACAAGTTTTCTACTACAACTAGTCGTGAAACCTTATCCCAAAAAAAAAGGGGCCTTATAAATGATAACTGCACACATGGGATAGGAAATTGGGGTCTAGCCTTCGCATAGATTTTTTCACTTAAATAATATCAAAATTCGGTAGTTAGCAGATAAGTACTAATTTTCGTCAAGTCAAAAACCACGACATTTTTTATGGCGACGGAAAATATGACCGGATGTAAACCAAATGCTTCAAATTATGAAATGTCGCCCTTTTACCAAAAAAAAAATGGGGGGGGGGGGGTGAGCGGTTTGTCTGCTCGCCCCCACCAAAGCGAACCATGCTCAATCCCCGGGCGAGTCACTCGCGGATTTTCGCATGTGGAAATCATGTCGCATGGTACTGCTGGTCAGCGGGTTTTCTCGGGGATCTCCCATATCCACCGCCTTTTCATTTAGACGTTGCTCCAAACAAACCTCAATCAGCCTTATCGGTTCTCAAGACCTCGCTATTAAGAGCCGCCCAAATCTCTTCACTCACTACACTCCTCCTTTTGCCAGGTGTCTGTTATCTCTGCACGGGAAGATCATGAGGAATGGAGAGGGGGGTAACTGACCTCCTCCTTGGACATGCACTCGGCGCTCCAGTTGTGGTCGAGCTCCTGCAGCAGGCGATAGAGGATCCTGGTGTCGAGGCAGTGCTCCAGCGCCTTCCTCGAGAACACCACCCAGCGCACCATGGCCAGCTGCAGCTCCGTGATGTCCCCCTGGATGGCGTGCTGGTGCAGGATCGTGAGCGCAACGTGCGGCAGGTCCCCGTTCCACTCCCATGGCGCACCCTGCCACCATACACACAAACCCTCTTACCATGTCTTTCCCTTGAGAACACCACCCAGCACACCATAGCCAGCTGCAGCTGTGTGATGTCCCCCTGGATGATGTGCTGGTGCAGGATCGTGAGCGCAACGTGCGGCAGGTCCCCGTTCCACTCCCATGGCGCACCCTGCCACCATACACATAAACCCTCTCACCATGTCTTTCCCTCGAGAACACCACCCAGCACACCATGGCCAGCTGCAGCTCCGTGATGTCCCCCTGGATGATGTGCTGGTGCAGGATCGTGAGCGCAACGTGCGGCAGGTCCCCGTTCCACTCCCATGGCGCACCCTGCCACCATACACATAAACCCTCTCACCATGTCTTTCCCTTGAGAACACCACCCAGCACACCATGGCCAGCTGCAGCTGTGTGATGTCCCCCTGGATGATGTGCTGGTGCAGGATCGTGAGCGCACCGTGCGGCAGGTCCCCATTCCACTCCCATGGCGCGCCCGGCCACCACACACAACATCCCCCTTCACCAACCTATCTTGAAGGGCCGCAGCGTCGTGTCCCCTCTCTCCATACTAGTTTTTCATCTCTACGAACAAGAGCATGTTTTCACACATTCTGTCTCCTGTAGCATTTATGATTAATGCATGCAACAATTTTGAATTATTTCCTGTCGACTGGGTTCTTACGGTGTCTTTGCCGGTTTTTTCCAATCTCTTCTTAGATATAGTTTAAATATAGGTATACTTATGGAGGTAGTCATCGCCCCCAATTGCTGGCCATGGCTGCCCAGTCCCTCTCTGCCGCAATACATGTCTCCTTGCATGACTTTCTTCCCTTGTAGGCGTAAGGGGTTCGCTCTGAGAAGCAATTAGCACCCCGATCCTACCTTGGACGTACATTTAACACTTAGAATTAGGGTAGGTTAGGAAAAAAAATTGCGGCAGAGTTGTAGTGGTCGCACTACTCGCCTCACGCCTAGGAGAATCTTGCGTGATACCCGGCGGGGTCGCTCCCGGATTTTCGCATGTGGGAAACTTGCCTTATCCCACGCCGTTGTTGAACTGTTGCAAGGCACTCTGGTGCTTGCTTACAACTGTACATAATCTCAACGCAGGCAGCGGAAACCGATGCCCATCGTAGAACTGGGAAAACTGAGGCCGTGTCTCAATTTTAAAGAGTACTCTTTCAGGAGAGCACTCTTTCGCACAACCTGGCAAGGTCACTTCGTCGCGCTCTCTCACGCTCTCACTCTGTACGATTAGTGCATAAAACACTATTATTTTGATTTTATATATTACCGCCGTGAAGCAAGAAAATGAAGAGAAAAAAAAACGAGGCTTTTGGCAGAAATCTCTATTTATATTTTTATAATTACGTGTTGCAAGTTATTTTGTTGACTAAAACAGCTTAAATTATTCACTTACATGTAAAATACGACGTGTATTTGTACACTGAAACAATGTAAACAGATATGGCGCATTGTCAGAGAGGGCGAGAGAGGGCGAGAGAGCGCCTGTGAGTATACAGCTTCGTACTCTCCCTGTGATTTCGCTTTTTCATTCTTTCCGACGAATTGAGACGAACAGAGGGCGTTCTCTCTGACGTCATTATGACGTTGTCGCAAGAGCGAGAGCTCGACAGAGCGCTCTCTGTCTGGGCCGATTGTCACGCAGCCTGATTGTACTGTGACCATTCACATGTGAAATCGGAGTATCCTTTGTCGCTGTTGATCGCGCTTGCAGTTTATGTAATAAAATGCAACAATTCCTAATTCTGCGAAAACTCGCGACGTAAGTTATACGCTCGGATTTCTCTCTTTACGTAGGACTATATGCTCGTTGCGTACAGTACCGTTTATTTCGGGAACGCACCCTCGTAAAATGACAGTTGCAGAAAAGGCTATGCGTAGAGATAGAGACCTACAAAATTCGCGTTATTATTTGAAGACAGAATAAACTTCAAAAAGTTATACATTTCTACTGGTTTTATTACTGGGCTAAGGTTCGCTTGATACGGTCCTGGATGTATTTGAACCAATAAGAAACAATTAACAATAGTGTCCAACCAAGTCGAATGGAAAATGGCACCTGACTTCTGCGGAAGCCTATAAACAAATGACCCCACTCGAATATATATAGATATAGGACGGTGAAGTTCATCGTGCCGCCAGGAAATAACGCAAATTTTGCAGGTCTCTAGATATACGTAATTGTGTATTGTAAAATCCAATTTTATGAAATTTTGAAATTTGATGTTATTTACGGTTAAAATAAATGTTCTACAAATGATTCCTCCCATTTATCCAAGGCTGATAAAAGTGAAATGTGGGTTTTGAATCTCGAGAATGCTCAAAATCAACGATCACTGGAGATAAAAGAAAATCACGAATTCCATATTGTTAACAGCCAAGCCGACGAAGAAAAATAAAACATCTCACACTCGAAAATATATGTGTGTTTCTTTAAAACCGGGTAACAAGCGTTTAATTAACGAGTGAAATTGACGAGCGCACAAAAAAATATTTAATGAAAAACTCAGGAGTTACTGCTGCGCTTACTAGCGAACGCCACTAATGGCAACTGCGTGACCGCACATTGCCCCAACTCGATAAGCTGGCACTGCACCTTGCAGATGATAATAAGATTTTGTGCATGTTGGCACACCTGTCAGTCGAGCGCTGCAATACGTCCCTTTCATTCTACCGATTGCTGGCCATCGCAGCAGTCAGTTTAAAAGGGAGGGAAAAGTTCAAAGGGCGAAACAAAACTGGAGGAAGCGAAAACAAAAGTCAGGCCCTCTTCAGAGTCTCAATTAGTCGTGGTCGGCGAGGTAAATGTGCGAGCAAATTAGAGGCGGTCTCTCGGCGTTTTGTTGTTTGTCCGGACATGAGAGCGTTCAGCAAACCCACAAAAGAGCAGGTTATGCAAGGAGGAGAGAGAGAGAGAGAGAGAGAGAGAGAGAGAGAGAGAGAGGGGGGGGGGTAGCAAATTGAATAAGGAGGAGGGGGGGGGGCTAAAATAAGCTGACATTCAAACGAAGGCATTGAAATGTGGACCTTTTGGTCGGTGGAAGTTCCATTGGTTGCAAACAATGCGCTGATTTTATTAAACTGAAAAGGCGCGCCAGGCTTCAGTTCATAACCTCGATAGCTCCTGCATACAATGACGTTCCAAATGCCGCGCGTCCTAGAACGAAAACCCCGGGGACAAAGTGCCGTCAAACGCAACGTTTTATCTAAAGACGATAACGAGGGGTTCGTTACACTCGGGCTATTGAGGGATGACTAATGCAATCTCCCTCCGCCCTTCATCCAGTAAAGAGCGGCTGGGCCACTGAACTACAAATATTCCTCCATCGGACGTCATAGACTTTCCGAACCACTATGAAGAACAGATTTCTACTAACTACTTTCCTAGGAAATCGCTTTACAAGTGAAGGATGAATTTACGCAGCCAAATACAGAATATTACCTGGTCTACAACGTAAAACGAGTGTTGACATAAATAATTAGAAGAGCCAATGATTTTTCACGAGAAAATCGGAGTACATAGCGGACGTCAATACTAAAGGCTGTTCACGGTAAAATGAGCACTTTTGAAAGCCCTGCTCTATAGTCCATTCCTCATTGGAAGCAACTTTCTCGGAGCCCTGCTAAATATCTACTTGCAGACCCGTTTCGTATCCTTCCGCCAAACGTAAACAAACATTGCCATGTGACTGCCATGCAGCATATGTCAAAATTAATGTTTGCATGCCATCGCGTGTGTACATGTATTCGTATACGTTCGCTACACCTAAAAATATACATTGAAATGTGACTTCTACTTATATACCTGTCAAATGTGCCATTTACTGTTTACAGCTTTTCAAAGAATTCTGTCTTAGGTCTATTTCAAAAACCATTTCGTACTAATATTCACAGTTTAGGCCTTTAACATTATTTAGGTCAGCTTTATGACGTTTTAAAAATGCCTGAATTAACGATAGTTCTTACGGTTACGTCACATATTTGTTTTCCACGACATAGCACATTACACGTAATGCACGTTAATATTTTGCCGCGACTGTGTTAAACACTGTTACAACAGCGGGGTAATGAACTGTAGTATTTAACTTTTTGTTATTGATATGTCTTGGGTTATTTCTTTAAAAGGATGGCCTCAGTTCGAATAACGAAGGAACAGCCAGTCCAACGAAAAAGCGACATTAAAATCAAGCACGTAACTCTTGTCGCTCATTTTTCGTCATACAAACTTAAAATATCGCGGTGAACATGCACACAAATAAGCCTACCGTAACTTTTATTCCGCTCATATTTATATTTAATGCTACTTACTGTGTATTAGGTTTATTGAAATTTAATGGGGCTGGGTTTGGCTATTTTGTTGGGATTGGTGGTAAATCATGTTACACGACTGTGTTTCAGACCCCAGAGAAAAGGTACAACATTGTGATAAATAAACATACGTGGGTGTAAATAAATAACTTAGTCATAAAAACAGCTCACATTTACGACGTATAAATAGTTCACATCAAATATTTGAAATCACGTACACACAGATCCAGCGTAACTATTATCAAACAGCCACGCCACGCTATTTCACACGCAGCGGTTAACGAAACACATCGAAACAGTATATTTATTACTGCCCCGGAAACACAGATTTATTACAACAAGGTCGGTTTAAAAAACACAACGTCTACAAACGTGATGTGGTAATTTGAAGTATTTTTCAGAGTAAGTATAACTGACGCTCCGTTTGGTAAAACAGCAACACGCCATGTCATAGCTCGCCAAGTCTGCCAACTTCACTTTGTTTCTGCCCCGCCATCATATATAAATATATTAGAATAAGTATTCAAACATTAAAATCTCTTTTCAGTTGTAAATTCCAAATTTAAAAAATCATTATTTTGCTCTAATAAGTATGAAATATGCTACAATTGAAAACATGTACAATTTTTGACGCACCTAGCGAAGTGAAACTTCCCGCGTGTGAAAGAGACAAAGACAGAGAGAGAGTGACAAAGCTCGCTCAGTAGACAGTTGCTTCAAAGTTGCTCTCGCTCGATAAAACAACACCGTACCATTACGGCCTACTCACGATATTTTCCGCTGTTATTTTAAACTGTAAAAATGAGATATGTTGCCATTGGGGCTACCTAAATATTTAAATATTTCAATAGGCACCGTTTAATTTACAAATAGTATACTAAAAAACGAGGTTAAAATAATATTTTAACTGTGAACTATTTCTTACCAGCCGTTGCTAACACGTCGCTGCTCTCGCTGCTAATAATTCATATATAAAAATAAATAAATATTTCAAGTTATAGAATATATTATGGTAAAGTTTCATTTATTCAATAACGCAGTACTCTAAAGTTAACCACAGTGTTATATATTTGTGCAATACAGTTGATTGAAAAAACAGGTTGACATGTTATGCCTGGAGTGTTTTTTCAAAGGTTGATTTTCATAAGTCGCTTCCAATCGGAAATGGACTATACCTGTATGCACGTTGTGTATTCTTCCGCCTAATGTAAAATTAACATTACCACGGGCCTCATTACTTTATTCATACGACGGTTAAGTAAAACTATGAGATTATTAGCAAAGTAAATATTTTACAAATCTGCTAATTTTTACTCTTCGATGCATAAAAAAAAACCAAAAGGGAAATAAATAATTTAAGTTACCACAAATGGATACCTAACATTTTTTATCAGACATTAAGATATGAGACTACTTACCCTCCATCGTTAACAAATTTACTGGGCGAATGTCACTCAGTGCTCCCATTAAATCATATGCAGGCATGGGCAGTGACTTTTTTCAAATGTTCATTTCAAAAGTTCTCACTTTATCGTGAACAGCCTTTATATATGTATATACCTCGGCTGTTGTCATGCCTACACTGGTGTCGTTTCCGCATTTGACTGAGCCACTCAATATTCCGTGACCCCGACACTGTACTTTCGTGATTCGTGCGCAAACAGTTGACACGAACCAGAACGTGTTTCAGCCAATTAAAAAAGCTGGACGGCCCTACAGTGCATTGGACTGTATCTTGTCTCGGGGCCACGGTGGCTGAGCTGTTAGCCTGCTATCCTCCCATCAAGGCGATCCGGGCTCAATCCCCGGACGGGTCACTCCGGATTTTCGCATGTGGGGAATCTATGTCATTGGTCGGCGGGTTTTCTCGGGGGATCTCCCGTTCCCCCCGCCCTTTCATTCCGGCGCTGCTCCATACTCGCCTCAATCACCCTCATCGGCTCTCGAGACCTCGATGTTAAGAGCCGCCCATATCTCTTCACTGACTGTATCTTGTCTCGAATTCTTTTCGCGAAATATCACTGCCCCTAATCATTTGTTTAAGATGTTCATACTTCGTCTGACCTAGTTGAAATGCAAGTAGAAAAAACAAGTTACGCGCAATATTCGTCGTAAAGCCAATAGTAGGCCTACACTGAGAAAAAATTAATATGCTTACATAAACTAAATTTCTGCAGCCACGTCCATATAGACTGTTCGTACGGTGACTGCAATCAGACTAGTTCCTGGCATCATCGGAATATTGTTTTCGTAGATATTAACAAGAATAGAACACTATGTTGTCGTCTTGTATGTTAAGTGTATTTGTAACTGTACGTATAGTTTGTAGGATAGAGCAGTCTGTTATCGCTAGTGTAGGCTGTTCATGGGCAACTGAGCACATATGCAAGTTATGCCAAGGATATAATTTTTCTTTCATTCTAATTATTTTCGCCATTTGTAAAAATAATATTACCTTGGATCTGATCACTTTATCCGTGCGCCGCTCAAGTGAAACCGTGTATCAACTATTCACGGTGCAATGAGAACGTTTGAAACCCTGCTTAGTATCTACTTGTATGTACGTTGAGTATTATTTCGTCTTATGTAAGATTAACATTGTCATTGGCCTCATCACTTTATTCATGAGTCGGTCAATTGAACCTGAGCAATTATTAGAAAAGTAAGTATTTTACAAATCTGCTCATTTTTACGATTCGATGAATTCAAACAAAAAAAAAAAAAAACGAAAGAAATAATTCGAATTATCAGAAATTGTTACCTAAACATTTTTTATTCGATGTTAAAATACGGAACTACTTCCCTTTCATCGTTACCAACTTAACTGGGTGCATGTCACTCGTGGCACCCGTTAAAATATATGCAGGTAGGGGCAGTGACATTTTTCTAAGTTTATTTCAAAAGTTTTCACTTTATTGTGAACAGCCTTTAATTGTTACGAAATTAAATGTGCCAGTAACGTGTAAATTCGTACTCTAATATTAATAAAACAAGAAATAATGACTTCAGTGGCCATACTCTTGCAATACAACATCAAGTCCTAGAGTTATTTTTATTAATTCATTTGCCAACTTAAGTGGGAGCCGACATGATGGCGCGGCCTATGCTCTGCCATATATGCATGTAGCTGTGGGCAGTGATTTTTTTTCTCCAAAGGTTGGTTTCAAAAATTTTCACTTCGGAGAAGTATGGTTTCTGCAACCCTGGAACCAGTTTACAGGACTGTTTTGTTATCATTTCTCTGCTACTGTTTTATTGTAAACAAAAGGGCACGTCACTGTCTTAAGCTCGAGATTGTGACAGTTTTTGCGCCATTTTGTAAGCAAATTTTGTGAGGACGTGAAATAGGATACTTAAAACAGCATACGTCATCTTTAGTCCATGGTCTGTAAGGGAAAGTTATTTATAAAAGTATAACAGAACAAACAAAAAAATTAGATGTTTAGTAGAATTGTTAAGAAATTATGATAATTGCATCAAGTACTGAGGTGGTTTGTTCTCTTAATGTTGAAGTAAATTTCCCCTCTGTGAGTTTTGAAATACTAATTCAATTAACAGTCGAAAACAGGTAAAGAGTTTTTACTCGTAAAGTGTGCTTTGACGACTAAAACATGCCGTAATTTCATATCTTTCTCTTAATTATAAGTTCTAGTTAAATCAATTGAATATGATGCAGAATTGTTGTAGTAATATTGGCATAAATATTTTATGCATATTTAATTTCGTGCGCCAAGTTTTTGCACTTTAGTATACAAGTCAGATACAGAAAATATGTCGCAGTTGCTAGAATATATTAGTAGATGGAATAAGCTTACTCCTGGATTTGTAGGCGCTGTAAAATTATGCTCACTACAAACATCAAGAATAATGAGTTTACTGTATACTAAAGCCATCCGCCACAAATTTAATTAACCTGCCTTCGTTTTAAGCTAGCTACCGCGAATTTTATCCTTCCAATTTGCATCTCATTTCATTTCTACCTGCCTTCTGAGACTTCAGTAGTGAGTTGGGCGGAACTATACTGCACGGCCAAATTCTGAGTGTTTTGGTTCTCATACATTTAAACGATATTCCACTCTACTCTACGTTGCTGTAATTTTAATTTAATAGGGAATAAAAGTAAGTTCATTACGGTGAGTAACAGAATGTTAATTGACAGAGGACAAATAAAACTGCTAACAGTTTTACACTACAAGTTCATGTAGTTAATACACCGTGAATGTTACTGCACTACAAAACAAGATATATAAAACAAATGTGTATACGTGAGAATTAAATGATTAAGGGAATTCGTGGCAAGGGCGTGGAGGAGCAGCGAATCGGAGCTGTTCATGCTGTGTCATTCCGCTCTCCCGGCGGCCATCTTGTCCGACATGTTGGATTTCGGTGACCTTGACCCGGCGATCTTTGACCATGAGAATTCCAAAAAAGCACAAAAATCCCAAAAATTTATAAAATTTATATTTAAAGAATTATCTAAAAATTTTAAAAATATTATTAAAATTTTATTTAAAAATTACTATTTAAACATTTATTATTAATTAGTAAAATCATTAAAATTATTATTTTAAATATGAATTAAAATTTACATTTTCGGACATTACTCCAGCACCATGTCCAGCAGACAAGTAACTCCCTCCAATCAATCACATTGCTTTAATATGCCCCTTTCCTACCAATGTTTCTCATTGGTTAATTAGTCAGCAGGCCTACACCCGCCTCAGCCATTCTGATTCTACCGTAGGCAGCGATCTTGATTTTTTTCGTTTGTAATTTGTTTATACATTGCAAATGGCCGTCTTTTGGGTTATTTAATATGTTTAATTTTACGTCACCTTGGTGGCACTAGTGTTTTAATAATCGCTGTTATATATATATATATATATATATATATATATATATATATATATATATATATATATATATATATATATATATATATATATATATATATTGTAGAGTCATTACTTTGTAATTGATTAACTTACATATTCCTTTATTGCACAACATAGAACTTGAATGTAAATATAACATAAATTGTATATTTTATAAAGTAACGTGAATTAAAGTGCCTTTGATATTTTACGGCTGGTTTATCAATGAGTTACGTCTCCTAGTCTTTAAAGTAAAATCCACAGAGTGTGATTTTTGTACCACCTTAGGTTGGTAACCAAAGGAATGGTAACACGGTGGAAGGACTACGTGTATACGAGCGAGACACTCGCCGACATGTTTTGCTGTATCAAAGCCGCTTCACAGGCGGATCACCCTCCTGTACCTGATCCGACACGGTATGACAGGAGTAATACTTCCAGAGCATTCAGCGTGCACGGTGCAGTCCACCACATCTTGCAGGCCATGAAAGCCACGACAACCTCTTTACTGTCACTTCAGGCGATTTAAGTCCGGACCGTGCACGCCTACAGAGCAACAGGTCTCACACAGACAAAACAAGACTGTTTATGGCACAGTTATGGCTAGAGACCCGAGAAATTCGCGAGTCCAATGACTCGTAGGCTATACTTCAAAGTCTTAGATACTCTCATACAGATATCAAGTGTTTATTGGTTGATTGTTGTGGTAGTAAAAGGCGGTGGTTGGGCGCACAATTCATTGCATGTTTGTTATTGGCTTATTTATCTCCAGGAGGTGTCAAACAACACGTCGACCAATTACATAAGTAACGTGAACGTACACGTGTGTGAATTCTAACTTGTCCAGGAACGAACCCGCGAGATTCTCGGGTCTCTAGTTACGGCACAGTTGACTGCAGTCCAGTAGAGACTCACCGACAGCTTGGCGAGCTCGTAGTCGACGAAGATGGCGTGCAGGCGCTGCTGCTGCCGGACCTCGGACCAGTTGTCCTCCTCGGATGTCCCTCGGTCCTCGCGTGTTGACAGCCATAGCTTGAGTCGTATCCGGCCCTGGATGTTGGAGCGCTGCGTGCGGGCCTCCAGCTTGTACCAGCTGTCCAGCCCCGTCGACGGTATGTCCTGTGTGTGCACCCCCACCACACTTAAGGGTAACGGTGCACAGAAATCGTATATTTATATATAGGGATAAGAAAATTTCGCAAGTTCAATGCCCTGCATGTTAAGACTCCACAGCCCTGTGTATATTCAAGCCCCGGATGTTTGTTCATTTGCTGCGGCACCACAGAATAGCCAGTGTTACCTCACACCTGGCAGTATGGGGTTTGCTACTAGTTCCCTTGCAAGTCTGCTATTGGTTCAGAGTCGTCTAGGGCGTGTCTAATAAACTCCGATCCAATTGCAAAGGTGACTTCAATGTACACGAGTTTGACGTCTAACTTGTCCTGAAATGAATTTGCGAAATTTTCCTATCCCTATTTATACAATTTTTGTCACAAATTGTGTTAAAGGGGATTTTTCTCGAAATTTTCGGTTCGAACAGATGTAAATAACAATTTTTAACATCTTATTACATGGTTAAAAATTCCCTGCGTTCGTTATTCTCGGAGCTCTGATTGTAGATAAGAAAAAAAATTCTTTAATTTCTTTCATCAGTGCTCCGAGCGAGAATAATGAAGGCAGTGAGTAGTACGTTTTGGGGAAGGCTGGCGCAGGAGCCTAGGGGCAGGATTCGGGATTTTGGTTCCATCTCGGTTTCTGCCATCTTGGAATTTTTCTCTCAAAATTGCGTTTTTACCCAAAAATCAATTAAATTTTCCATTTCGCCCAGTTGCTAAAAAGGGCTCCCCCAGAAAGCTCCCCCAGAAATTTCCCCCAGAGGGTTCTTTCCTCCAATTTTGAATTTCCCTTTTTTTCCTTAAAAATTTCCCTTTTTCCTTAAAAAATTCACTTTTTCTCTAAAAAAAATATTAATAAAAAATTATAAATTTTGTTTTAATGAAATTAAATAAATGCGACTCAATACCTCGGATTTCTATTGGTTTTCCTAGAAATAAACCTCTATTTGTCAAAATATCTGTGCTTGCATGGCAAGAGCAGCGTTAACAGGTGCGCACTGTAACTGCATGCATGCGTGCTTCCTGGCCGTTTTCGCACCTGGACGGTGTCGGATGACCACGTGCGCGGGAAGAGCTGTGTTAGCATTTTATCACATCTGCACCGGCATGGTGTCGGATAGCCTAAGTCGGGGAAGTCTCCCATGGCGGACCCTACTCTGCAGGTACTATTTCCCTTGCATCACTCACGCCTCTCCACCACTCGGCTAGGATATACAAAGGCCGAAGCATCACCAAATCCCTCACTCTGATATCAGCGCTTGTCGAATGCATATCCCGAATACTCTTCAGCTTCGTTGCCATTTTCTACTTGAAAAGTTATAGTTGGAGTGAGTAACATTTTTTAGTACCTGATCCTGAGAAGGTTTTCACGATGTCACCCCAAGCACGAAGCTTATAACTTCTGTATTTTCGTACGTATAGACAATATCATAATTCCTGCAACACTGACGTCGGAACTGCCACAAAAACCTATCCTCTACACAGGTGTGGATGCGCCGAAGATTGTTATTGAGAAAATTGTCGAGATCAGCAAGAAAGTGAAGAAGATCTACGAGACTTCACTGACGATGTTACCACTAGCCCCAGCAAAATATTCATCATATCTCCAATCATCAAGATGCTCCCACTGCGGAGGAAGCTTCGGCAAAGATAACGTGAAGATATGGGACCACTGCCACTTTAGCAAACAAGTATATATTGGAGCAGCTTGTAACAACTGCAATTTGCTCCAAAGACGACGAAAGAGGCTTCCGGTATTTTTTCATAACCTGGCATACAGTGAAAATTTCATCTTTAGAGAACTGGCGTATGACAACAAGGACATCGCCATAATACCACATAATGAAGAGAAGATGATTACTTTTAGGAAATCGCTTGGAGAAAGTTCAGCATTCAATTTATCGACAGTTTCCGTTTCATGGCCAGCAGCTTGTCAACCCTAGCGGGGAATCTGCCAGCAAACAAGTTCAACAGTACATCTAAATTCTTCAGTTCCGATGAGCTGGCTCTAGGGATAAGGAAGGGAGTCTTCTCGTATGATTATATCGACAGCATCGAGAGACTGGACGAGACAGGGCTACCACCGAAGGAGAAGTTTATAATAGGCTGACAGATGCGAACATAAGTGATTCCGAGTACGATTATGCTCAGAAAGTATGGAACAATTTTTACTGCTATACCTTTAAGAATTATTCAGATATTTACACGAAAACAGATGTACTACTATGCGTCGATGTATTTGAAAACTTCCACAGCCTCTGCCTAGACTCGTATGGACTGGACTGCGTTCACTACATAAGTTTACCTGGCTACGCGTTTGATACCATGCTGAAGGTGACTGCTGTGAAACTCGAACTTTTGACCGACTACGACATGTACATGTTTCTCGAGAATGGCATAAAAGGTGGTGTGGCCCAGTGTGTGAAGAGGCACTGTGTTGCGAACAACATGTGTGATGACGAGAACTATGTCCCTTATGAGCCGCCAAAATACCTTATGTACATGGATGCTAACAATTTGTACGGCTGGGCAATGAGTTTGCCTCTACCTCTAATGCATTTCAAGTGGGCCAGTACCGACCTTGAAATTATGGACGTGCCTGACAATTCTCCTGTGGGATACATAATCGAATGCGATGTTAGTTACCCACCTGAACTGCACAGCGAGCATAAAGACTTGCCATTTCTACCAATTAATGAATTCCAACCAGAATATAAGTAGAAGAAACTGATGGCTACACTGATGAGCAAGAACAATTATATAGTTCACTATGGCACACTCAAACAAGCCGTCAACCATGGACAGAAAACTGAGAAGCTTGACCGTGTGCTAGAGTTCGAGTAGTGTGCCTGGCTACAGCAATACATTTAGTTGTTGAATACAGCAAGATGTGCAGCAGCAGCAAACAATTTTGAAAAATACTTTTTCAAGCTGGAAAACAACGTAGTCTTCGGCAAGCTCATGATAAACAAACGTAATAGACAGGGAATGAGCCTTGTCTGCAATGATAGGCGACTCGAGAAACTTGTCGCAAAACCGGTCTTCAAAGACAGAATAATCTATTTAGAGAACCTGTCGCTCGTCAAGCTAGAGCATGAGGCTATTCTGTTCGACATGACTATTTATGCTGGCGTGGCAGTACTGGATTTGTCAAAGGTACTCATGTATCATTTTCATTATGATATAATGAAGACAAGGTATGGTGAGAACCTGCAGACTTTTATCATGACATGTCTTCTGATCCGGCTTTCCTAGACGAATTTGACACCAGTGGCTATACCACAAACCATCCTTGCTATTCGCTCAAGAACAAAAAAGTCATCCGCAAGTTCAAGGACGAGTGTAATGGTGTACCTATGACAGAGTTCGTAGGCCTGCGTGCAAAGTTGTATGCCTACAGATGTGCAGGCAATATTTACAAGAAGACTAAAGGAATTCAGAAGTGTGTTATTAGGAAGAATATTACTTTAGAAGACTATGTCCATGTTCTAAACACAGAGATAAGGCTTTGCGAGTTATTGTACATGATACAAGGTCACACCAAAAGCAGTTGTATTGAGAATGCTGTAATATATTGGCACTTGTGTGGATGGACGACAAACATCAAGTATGTATGGATGGAGTGAATACATTGCCACACGGATTCTCAGGTTAAAAAATGGGCTTGCAGTACACTGGAGTACGTTCAAGATATTTTTTTCGCCTTGTTGTGGTAGGACTCAGTACCCAATGATCCAGACGACCATTCCAAGGAAATATACTTCGGTAGCTTTCTGGGTGGTAAGAGGAGAGGGGAAACAAAAAAATTGACATACAACAGGTGGACATGACTGGCTAGCTGCACAGGAAGGAGAAGAGAGCTGATGATGTAGACAATTTGTATATAATTTTAATAGATTATAAATGTTATACTCTGGCTGGGCATATAGTGTATATATTTGTGTGTTAGCATTTTACATTTATTTAAAAAAACAATGCTGACTTCAAGATATTTTCTCAACATTGTATGTGAGATTTTATCAGCGTTGTAATCCTGCCTGCGCTACATCATTGTAGTGTTGCCGGTCGCAAGCCCAGATAAAATGGGGAGGGCAACATGTGAGTTATGTGTTTCCTAATCAATATGCAATACTGAAAAAATTGATGGAGCAGATGGAGCGATGAAGCAGATGGAGCAGATGGAGTGATGGAGCTATGGAGCAGATGGAGCGATGGAGCAGATGGAGGAGATGGAGCGATGGAGCAGGTGGAGAAGATGAAGCGATGGAGCAGATAGAGTGATGGAACAGATGGAGGAAATGGAGTGATGGAGCAGATGAAGCAGATGGAGTGATGGAGCAGATGGAGGAGATGAACCGATGGAGCAGATTGAGTGATGGAACAGATGGAGCAGATGGAGCAAATGGAGCAGGTGGAGCAGATGGTGCAGATGGAGCAAATGGAGCAGGTGGAGCAGATGGAGCAAATTGAGTGATGGAGCTATAGTCCTTCCCAGGCTAACCTAAAAATATACATTATTTACGAATTATAACTAAATTTTTTTCCCCCATGGTAACTTACATGTGAGGTTTTCACTTTCCTGTCGATTATTACAAAATTGACTTTGGTGTACGGGGTTAAACATTTTAATTTTTTTTTCGCTGTATGTTGTTTCACCTTTGATATACCTGTATATAGGCGCGATCGACATAATAAATATTTGTGTTTCAAGTGTGAAATATTCTAAGCCTTGTTAGTTAGCGATAATGAGGGTCGCAGCTCCTTGTTAGCTGAGGTCAAAGGCAGGTCTTCGTATTTACTGTATAGCGAGAGAATGCTTCCAAATCGATCATAGCTTCCCCTGATACTAAGGTATCAACATGCTCTATATGAAAATTCTCCCATCGCTCGGAAAAATGTCGTCTGATATTTTCTAAGTTCGATAGAGAAAATTAATCTTGTTTTAATTGTTTTGGGTCTTGAACGCAGGTCCTTACGCCGTACCACGCCTTTGGAGATGGCTTTAATCAGGCTCAAATGAATACTAAACAGTGAGAAATTAATGTACGAACATCGTTAAAAATGTTTCCGAAACTCAGGTCACCAATCTAATTGCGAACCTTTTATCGTACCCTGATTCCTATATCCACTGTTTAAAACTTGCATTCCCCGTTTATTATAAGTTCATAATGCAGTCTCCGAAAACACTGGGAAAAATCACCACTTTTTTTCTAAGTCCGATAGAAAAAAATGTATACTTCTATGGTTTCGGGTCTCAACCCATGTCTATACGCTATTCCTAACCAATGGATATTACCTAAATTTTTATAATTGGTGCGTATTAATTAGTCAGAAGAAATCTTATACAAAAGTTCGTTTAAAACGATCCAATGTATAGGTCAGTATTCAAACTGGAGTCCCTAAATCATGTTTATTCTTTGTCCAAAAATTTGGGCACGTGGGTGTGTGTGTAAATTATTTTCATTAGACATATTGTAAATTATAGACCTCGTTTCTTACACGGAAATTATAAACACTTTGTTCTGTTGTAAAGCAAAAACATTATGTGTACAGTCATGTAGTAAACATATGTTTTACAAACACTTCCACCGTCTGAATATCTACACGAAAAAAAAAAAAAAAAAAAAAAGAAGTTTATAGGCAGTAAAAATTGGATTTAATTTTTAAAATGCGGGGGGAAGTTTCGTAGGTATAGCAGGTTGTCCATGAATATTACCTGCGCAGAAACCCTGCTGAAGTTCTACTTCCAGGATATACCTCCGCCTCATGCAAACATAGCTTAGAAAATATAACCAGAGGACAAAGCGGCGAATTCGTGCGCGTCATGACGTAATCACTAGTTAAAGCCATGATGTCACCTTGTGCGGCCCTTCGCAATGCACCATACACCCGCACCCTCCCGCTGATACGCACAATAGGCCTTCGCGTTACCTAAGCACGCACGCTACACCACGCACGGTCAGTGTATCGCCTGGCAGTGACTCAGCTGGACTTCTGTACCTTCGCACGCCACAGCACCAAACAATTCGTCATCCAAGCACAGATATTTTGACAGGTAGAGGTTTCTATAGGAAAACCAATAAAAACCCGAGGTACTGAGACGCATTTATTTAGTTTTATTACAACATTTTTTTTATTTTTTATTTTTAAATAATACAATTTTTTTTTTTTAGAGAAAAAGTGAATTTTTAGGGAAATTTCAAGGTGATGACCTATTTTGGGGGTAGAACATGCGGTTTTAAGTGAAAAAAAGGGAAATTCAAGATGGCGTACAGAACCCTCTGAAGGAAATTTCTGGGGGAGCCCTTTTTAGCAACTGGGCTAAATGGGAAATTTTTAAGTGATTTTTGGATAAAAACACGTGATTTTGAGAGAAAAATTCCAAGATGGCAGAAACCGAAATGGAGCCAAAATCCCGAATCCCGCTGATATGTTCCTGCGCCAGCCTTCCCCAAAACATACTACTGCAGTGAAAATCTACCAACGTAAAAATATGTAAATTATTATTTACGTCTTCTCGAGCCAATAATTTCAATTAACTTTATGGTAAGCTACTGATATCGAAAATTTTGGACGATATTTTGGACGAAAAACAATTTAAAATTTGGTCTTTCGGGTTGTTGTTTAATGCTTGTTTATTTTTGGCTTGAAATTGAGGGCGTGCCATACGAGATACGAGAAGATTCAGGAAGTAATATGAATAAAAGTGTGTTTGAACCTTGCTTGTCCTCATACGAAGCCGTGAATGTTTAACAGTAAGTCATTAACGGTTCATTTTGTCGCGGCGCCATATAGCACATCACCCACGGTTGGCGAGTACAAGAAGGAAGTGTTTGTGAGCGTAATGTCAAAGAACTGAGTTACCTCACGGGGAAATAGGCGACCAATGGCGATATAAGGCAAACGCGCGACAGAAGCGTCGTCGTATTCTCCCGCCAGCGCCTATCATCGAGGTCTCGAGAGCCGATGAGGGAGAAGTGAGGTGAGTGAGAAGCGGCGGCCCGGAATGCCAGGAAGTGGGGAAATGGGAAATCCCCCGAGAAAAATTCCGCCGACCAACGGCCTCGTCCGGCACGATTCCCACGTGCGAAAATTCCGGGAGTGACCTCGTCGGGAATCGAACACGGCTCGCTCGCCTTGTTGGTAAGCTACGTCGGAAACTGCGTGAACAAGCTCTCGTTATTGGTTCCGTACGGCGAGGCCTAGTGAGTCGAAGGCCGCGGTTACACGGGATGCAGAACTAGTTCAGCTAAACAAGTTCAGATATTGAAGAGGTTACATTACCTTCGAACGAGTTCCGATCGCAGTTGTTTCTCGTTCAAAGTGAGCAGTTTTCATAACTCGTTTCGAACGACTTCTCTTCTCTGCTGCGCTCCTATTGGTTGCTTCGAAGTAAACAAGCGGTGTAAAAAATTGCTGAATTTGGAGGGAATTCCTGCACTTGTTGGATTAACTTAAGTTTAAGGTTGAATGTATTAATACTCACGTATTATGCCATTACAGTAAAAGTGTAGGTTTCATAACAATTAAAAAGATCAATACTGACAAATATGTTGTAGGCTATTATAATTAAATATCATACATTTTAAGTTCAATGTTTGTTGAGGAGAAGTGCCATAGATTTCATTCTATTTTGGGCGTGTAACCGCGGAAACACGTTCTGTTTTTAAACCTGTCCAGACATGGCTACCGAATGTATTTAGCTGAATGTGTTTAACAGCATTCGTGTAACTGCGGCCTTAAACACTGGCGAGTGAGTCGTTTGCTGTCGGGAGGAAGCGAAGCGTGGCTGAACTGAGTGAAACTTAATATTAACATCATGAATGAAGAGGCCAAAGCAAGTCCATTGAATCTGCTGGAATTTCTTATATTATTAAAACCGCGTGGTAGTATAATGATTGTGTGATTATTCGCACACCTTCTACCATACAGATCCATATTAATATTTCTGGACAACCCTCTGTTAAGCCCAGCTGAAAACGAAGAGACGTTACGCCGTAGATCAGTATGTACAGATTCTTATATTATTGCGCATCATCTTGCTCCTCAACTGCGCTGTTTAACACCTCCAGGATTAAACCCATTGCTAGTTCCATTTATTCTGTTATGAAAACTTCGTTGATCTCGAAGATTAAACTCGAAAGAATATATTTTTAACAATCCGTTACCATTCAACAAACGCACAGGTAAAACAATAGCACAACAAAATTTTTATTCATCACTGAAAAATTATTATAAGATGTATGCGATGGATTGTAAATATTCTTAAAAATGCAGCAACATTTAACACAACTTTTTTCTGAGGTACGGCTACCCGAGAAGAAACAGGCCACATTACAGTGAGAACCGTGTTTTGTGCGGTCTGGAAGTACAGTATGTGGTCGACTGGAGACACACGTATGGGCTGTTCACGGTAAAGTGAGCACTTTTTAAGACCCTCCCAACAGGCATTAACCAATAATAAATATATCATTTTGCAGCCGCAGGCATTTAATTTTGAGGGTGGGGAAATGTAGACACTGTGTTAATTGGTCACATTGTAATGTTTATATTAAAGAGCAGCAGGAAGATAGAAATTGGACGAAAGGAAAAAATTAGAAAGGCCTAAAAAAAAATGCTCACTTTACCGTGAACAGCTTATACCTTAGAACTACGGTATTTGCCGCCAGTGCTGTCAATAAATATGTACCAACATTTGAACATCTTACGCCATCTAAAAACCACCCCCCCCCCCCACACACACATTGACAGCTTACGCGGGATTCGAACCCAGCAATTCATGACTCATAGGTATAGTCTTACACTTTTTAAATCAAACTTTTTAATAAATCACCCTGGTGTCGCAAGCCTTTTATACTAGTATTAACATAAAGTTATAATATTTTAAATTAAATTAAACTTTTACTTATGATATCCATACATTAAAATATATCATTTATAATTAATGTGAATAAAATCAGAATGAAAATAGGTGTGTTGGTAATGAGTAGTAAGATATAGTTCTCATGAAAAAACATTATTAAATTACGCACGAATATGGTGCGTTGGTCCTCTGGTGTAATTTTGTAGACTCAGTTAAGCTTTCTTTGCACGGAGCGGAGAAATATCCTGAAACTAGAACTTTAGCAGGCCTTCAGAAAAGTTTGAAGGAACCTTGGATGGGGTATAACGCAGTAGTTTTAATCCGGCCATCGAGGTCGATTAACCTATAACTCAGTGTCAACTATACGGGGCATTGCTGGAAAAGGGTCTATAATAATATACACTGTGCATAAAGGAAACCAACATTCAATAACGAACGTTTCTAACGTCATGCGGTATTGAGACTACATTCTAAGTCCCATAGTCTAATAAACAGCCACTGCTAATAACCTTAATCAGAAGATTAGAGGATGGAGAAAAACAAGAAGAGAGGAGAGGAAGGAGATAAGGAAGAGGCGGGGAGGAAGAAAGAGGGAAAGGAGAGGAGAATAAGGGGACGAGGAAGTAGCAGCAAAGGAAGGAGAAGACGTATCACGAAAAGAAGAGGCGAGAAGGGAGGAAGGAAGAACAAGAGACGAGGAAAGAGAGGAGGAGAAGGTGGAGAGGAAAGAGAAGGTGAAGAAGAGGAGAAGAAGGAAAATATAAATGGAAGAGGAAGCAAAGAAAGAGAAATAGATGAAGTATTTGAAGCGGAAAGAGAAGAAGAGGAAGAATATGAGAATAGGAAGAATCATAAGAGGAAGCAGTGGAAAGGAGGTTAAAACAGAAAAAAAGGAAAGGAGGGAGGAGGTGAAGAAGAGGAAGAAAAGGCGAGAAGAAGGAGTGAAAAAACAAAGAATAGAAGCAGAGAAAGGAGAAGAGGTAAAGAAGGAGAATGGTGTGACGAGAAAGAAACGGAAGGGAGGAAAAATATGGAGAGTAGGTGGAATACGCGATAACACAAAGTTGAAAAAGAGTGTAAGTGTGTTAGAGGAAGGAGAGTACGTTGGTTGGTGGCACGGCACCTGCAGGGGTATGTTAACACAGCCGAGGAAGTCGTCCTGGTTGCCTGTGCGTGCGCTCTGAGCGATCTGTTTGAAGAAGCGGCCCAGTCCCTTCACGCCTCGCACCTCGTTCAGCTTGCTGACGGCGTCGAAAACAGACGACTCGTCGTCGTGGTCCCTGCAACCACACAACACACACACACATACATAACTCTCTCTCTCTCTCTCTCCCCCTCGCGTGCTTGGCCGGCACAGCTGCGCAGTCTTGCAGCATATCCAAGCCAATTAAACATTTCAGTAATATTGCTATTGTGGTAATGTACAACACAATACATTACATATGACGATATTCGGTATATGCCGATATAGAGGATAAGTGCGTTATCTGAGTATTACATATTTCGGACATATTCCATAATTGCGATCCTGGCTACACAGACTTGTGTGATTTTTTCCATTTCTTTTATTCGTAGTATGAACATCAGCGAATAGTTTGGTGTTACTAACGAGATTTACGATTTCGATTGCAGCGATACCAACATAAGAGAAAGGACCTTGCATTTGGATATATTAATCAATTTTTACACTAGGGAACGTTTTCTGGAAGGCGGTCCCTGTTCATGATGAGGGCGTGCTTGATCAAATTGCTGAAGGATCATGTTACGTATTTAAGCAAAGAAAGTGAAATTTAAAATTGACTATGAAATATGGATGTTTTGTAAATTGCTTGGTAAAGGCTGTTCACGATAAAGTGAGCACTTTTGAAAACAACCCTAGAAAAAAGTCACTATCCCTATCTGCATATTTTTTAACGGGCGCCTTGAGTGCCATGCGGCCAGTAAAGTTGGTAACAATGAATGGAAAGTAGTTCCGTATTTTAACGTCTAATAAAAAGTGTTAGAAAACCATTCCTGATGACTTTAACTATTTCCTTCGTTTTCTGATTTTTTTTTTTTTTTAACGCATTGAAGAGTAAAAATTAGCAGATTTGTAAAATATTTACTTTTCTAATAATCTCACTGTTTCAATAAACAGACCCATGAATAAAGTTGTGAGGCCCATGACAATGTTAATATTACATAAGGCGGAAAATACACAACATGCATGCAAGTAAATCTTAAGCAGGGCTTTCAAAAGTGCTCATTTTAACGTGAAAAGCCTATACCACTTCAGTTAACATTGAGAATCATCTCTCAAGTTTGTCAGTCGAATCCTGCCCCACTCTATATATACTTACAACACACATTCAGACATATATCTCGCACTTCATTTGTCTTTCTACCATTGGCATGAGGAAGCATATGAAGCTATCATAAATACGACCTTTACTACATAGCATCATCTCATTCTTAGATTGCACAGTCATTCGCCAGTATAGGCTATTCGCGGTAAAGTGAGCACTTTTGAAAGCCCTCTCATTTGGAATGATAGTAAAATAATAATTTTTTTTAGACATAGACGTTAATTCCTGAGTGTGGTGGAATGTATGCAGTGTTTATTACAGAAATGGCAATATTTATCTAAAAAGGCGGCAAAAGGATAAATATATGGCTGATAGGAAGTAGTAACTAGGGCCTCAAAAGTGCTCACTTTACCATGAATAACCTATACTTTCAGTCACACGATTTTTAATGCTAGTGCTATTCTATTTACGGGATGTGGTGTTTTCAAATAGCCTAAAATTCTGAAATGAGTACGTAACGAGTGATATGGTGCCGCAAGAAGTGTGACATTTGAAGGTTTTAAAAAGTTTTGGATATAAATTGATAATAATTTAATGTATGATGTGAGTATTTATGTCAATTCAATGTTGGTTCTCTTTCTTTAATAAATGTGGCCTGGAGAATGTTAAAATAATTTTAGATATTTCGGTTGATTAAGCACTTTGAAATCAACCTCTGAAACATTGAATATATTTTAACAGCCACACTAACAAGCATGCGCCCAGTAAAGTTAGTAACAATGGATGACGTTTTATCAAATGTGTTAGGCAAATATTTATGAATACTGAAATTGTTTATTTTGCTTTTCGTTTTTTTTTTTTTTTTTTTTTTTTTTAATGCTTGTAAGTGTGGGAATTACCAAACTCGTAAATTGTTAACTTTTCTAGTAAGTTCTCAATTTCACTTGACCGACGCGTGAATGACAACGTAAATTTTACATATGTTGGAATGACACACAACACGTAATTTCCCGTGAACGGCCTTTGTTTTATATCATTTATATCAATTAGCACGGGAAATGTAATTAAATTCGTGCGTCTCTGGCTTTCTTGGTTGCGAGGTAAGCATAGTTGCGTGTTCGCTGGTCCCCTACGAGCGTTTCTTACTGTTGCTCTTGTTCTGTCTGTCTGTCTCTCTCTCTCTCTCTCTCTCTCTCTCTCTCTCTCTCTCTCTCTCTCTCTCTCTCTCTCTCTCTCTCTCGCTAAACCATCCGGATAAGGCACCCCAGGGGTGAAAATGGCTTACGTAGGGGCAGTGATATTTTGCGAAAAGATTTCGAGACACGATACAGTTCGAAGTACTGTAGGGTCGTCCAGTTTTTTTTAATTGGCTGGAAAACACGTTCTGGTCCGCGTCAGCTGTTTCCGCACGAATCACGAAGGTGCAGTGTCGGGGTTTACGGAATACTAAGTGGATCGGTCCTATGCGGAAATGACATACCAGCAGCCAATGGAGTTATGGCAACAACCGAGGTGTACGCATAACACTGAAGTATACTGTGTGCTCGGATCTGTTCGCGAAAAATCAGTGGCGAACGCCCCTGCAGAGTTATTTTTTTCCAAGAAAAACACAGAGGCCGTGTTCCAAACAGCAGGAATTGTGCACTCTCATGCACTCGCACGCGGCGATGACGTCACAGAGTGCTGTTCCAAATGTTCATCGAGTACGAGCGCGAGTATTTGTTTACGAGCGTGTGCAAGTGCATGCTCTATTCGTGCTCGAACCAACCTCCATACTTTTGTTTGTTTTCTAACATCAGGAAAAATAAATAAACCACCTAAATTTCATTCTCCTCCGTATGTATTTCGTATACTAATATATAGGCCTATCGGAAAATTATTAATTCGTATTTTTAAGAATAAACGGAGCTAAAATTACGAGCTCAAGCCGTTAATTGCAGATAAAATTTATACCTGACTCTCTTCATCATACCCATCACCATCCCTTGCTCACTTTTATTTTTAAATAAAATGTAAATACATATTATTGTATACATTTTTTTTTGTAAATATTATTTTGTTTATGCAGAATAACAATCGATTGCCGACCGTATCGATTAATTTGAATAGTACTAGTGACGATAGTTCCATAAGGAGGGAGTGTAAGTGCGAGAGCGAGTGTGAGTGCTGGCTATTTGGAACACAAGGGGCCGCGGTGGTGTAGTGGTTAGACTGCCCACCTCCCATCCAGGCGAACCGGGCTCGACTCCCGGTGGGGTCGCATGTGGGAATCGTGCCGGACGATACCGCTAGTCAGCGGGTTTCCTCGGGAATCTATCGTTTCTCCCGCCTTTGCATTCTGGCGCCGCTACATACCTCACCTCTCTTCGCCCTCATTGGCTCTCAATACACCGATGTTCAGAACCGCCCAACTGCACACAGAGGATGATATTAACCCCTCTGAAGAGAGGAACCAAGCTACAAGAGAGCACCTGCGAGTCAGTTAATAATAGTTTATGTTTTCGTGTTTTTATTGAGTCATTTAAGCTTAATTAACCAGCAATTTCCAAGGCATCAAAAATTTTACAAAAATCTTTTTGTATAAACGTGACTCGAGCAAAGATGGGCAAAGTGTTTTGACGGAATACGTCTTTAAAATTATATCAATAGTGGGAGGCAATCCAGAAAATTCTATGATAAAATCGGGGGATAGAGTTTGGTATTAAAGCTCCAAATATATCGTCTACATTCAAAATTCAATTACACCACTCGACTGTCAAAGGATCAAAGAATATGTTACGTTGAGTGAGGACTGCGAAGCATGGCACGCGATGGTGGGGGGGGGGGGCAATTTGGAGTTCGTTTCGCCGCGTCTCATAACTTCCGCGTGGTGTAACGTTTAACTAGGTGAAGCTAAACTCGTTAAGTTTCAATCGACAGCTTTCGTCAAGATCAATCGATTGCGTGCATAAAAACTTTTAAGTGGCGTGGTTATGGTGAAATGTTATGCTTTTACTGCATAAAATTAAGAAAACTTAACCCGTGTCCCCAACCCAGCCATACCCCCCCACCCCTTTTTTTTTTTTTGTTTAGAAGCGACATCGTAAACTGTAGCTGAGAGAAACCTAAAATAATTTAACATGAAAAACATTTTCTCTTTCGTAAGGCCGATCCTACTAGGTGCACGTCTGGCATGTTGCAGGATACGCGAACTTATGGTCGGTACTGTCCAATGCCAGAATCTATAGCACCAATACGGGCAGCGCCTTATTATCCCGGGCAATACTATTGGTTGCAGCTGACACACCGACTATTTTATAATTTGTTGCTTCTTTTAACGTGGATGTACCGGAACCCTTTCCACACGTTCCGAAGTATCAGGTGTTACAATAAATACACAAGTACGGAATATCTCATCTTTTGCAACACCTGAAACGAAAAATTTGCACGTACACGAGAACAAGCCAAGACTAGTTGTTATCAACATATATCTAAAACATAAAATATATGTTCCATTAATAAGCCCAACTGTATCCTCGTATTACTAATTAAGTCATCTGCCGAAATATAAAAAAAACAGATCGAAATACAATGAGGCAAAACATGATACGTACGATATTATGTCGGGAAATAGGCAATTCTCAATGTGTAGATTAACTGTCTTTAATAAAACTTATCTTACCCGTATTGTACACTGTTTTCTAAACCAGCAATGTGACACAGCTTACTAATTTAACTAATACTAAATTTTCCACAAGTCTTCAAACTTATAAAACTCTCTCCTGAAAAATTTGGTGAAATAGGCGTATCAGCTTCTGTCATCTTACTACATAAATAAACCCACAAGTAATTCAGACAATAGTTCCGCCAAACTAAACTAAATAAAACAGGAAGAGTAACAAACGAACGAGCAACAAAAAACAAGACAAGTACATGCAAAAAAACTCTAAGCCAACACTACGAAGAAAACACAAAAGAACACACACACAGTTTTATTGGCGAACCAGTAATGACTTGGCGTATGCACGAAGTAATTTTCCGTTCAATCACTTACTCCCATTGCGAGTATCATTCGAAGAACATGCGTGGTGAATGTCTTGTCACCTTTATGGACAGAGCACTCAACTGTGTGGTCTTGCTGTTGTACTGCTCCCCACCATGGGACATCAAGATGGGGCTCTATCATTTCGCCACACAACATAAGCCTTATCATCATATTGATAATATAAAAATTTAATTCATCTGGAATTTCATACTGTCAGAGAAACCATCAGTTAAATCACTTTCACAAAAACCCTGCATACGAACAGGTTTTACTGAAAATAAAGTGCAGTTTAGAGGCAGAAAACTTATATCGAATAAGTCCATCATAATAACTACTCTGATTTTATACAAGACAAATTTTAATAATGTTTATAAATAATTTTAATGATTCATTTAATGCGCATACATTTCAGCAACAAAATGTATTATTTTTATTACTAAAATAAATGTACATAAAATCCATAATTAAAATATTAGTACTAAAATTCTTATACAATCGCAGAAGTTCTTACGATTGCCCTACTTAACGAAGGGCTTCTTGCAAAACGTGCTTTCTTAATCAGCCATAATTGAAATACGCCTAAATAAATTTTGGTTTAAAACAAGACTCATGAATAGAATTTTTAAACATTCAAATAATGAAAATCAAGGGAAATATTTTAGCGTATTACAGCATACAGTATATGCATTATGCTTTCATATGCAACATAAATCGTACTCATCCGAAAATATTGGTAGCGTGTGTACTACAGTTTAATGAGTTCCGTGTGCTGCACAATCGGATGCAATGTTTTATCGGAAGCCACTGTACTGCTACCCTCGACAGAATCTCTCATATTGCGTGTTCACGGTAAAATGAGCACTTTTAAAATCCCTACTTAAGATCTACTTGTTTGCGGTTGTGTATTTTTCTGCCTCATGCAAATTTCACATTGCCATAGGCCGAATTACTTTATTCATTTATCGGTCAAGCGAAACCGCGGAACTATTGGAAAAGAAAATATTTCACAAATCTGCTCATTCTAACACTTCGACGCATTAAAAAACAGGTAGCGAAAGGAATAATGTAGGTTGTCACATATGGTACCTAATATTTTTTATTGGTCTTTAAGATCCATGCCTTTCCAACTTTACTGGGCGCATGCCACTCAGAGCGCCCGTTAAAATATATGAAGTTAGAGCAGTGACTTTTTTCTAGGGTTAGTTTCAAAAGTGCTCACTTTACCGTGAACAGCCTTTAGTGATATGACGACATTCGACCCAAACCAGTACGGACGCACGTTAAATGTTGATGGACCGTTGGTCCCTTTTCTCATCTGATGACTCGGATAGGAAGCGCGCTGGCAGGCTGGAATGGCAAGTGGTAAACTCTGTTATAGCCGTATCTCATGAGCACAATCGCAGAGCGATCAGTATCGTGGTTTCTGGTAGCCGAGAACGCTATCATTAAGGGCCCCGCCTACCTGCAGACATTTCCCACGTTTGTGGTCGAGGAGCGCGACAGTGCCACGCGCATCAAGTGCACCATTGCCACTACGCGCAAAGCTCTAAACTGGCGTGCAGAGTTCTTGTCGTCACCCTATTGTTTTATTGGTGAAAAGTCTGCGGCGATGTACTAGATTCGCAGGAATCCTCTCAGAATACTTTAAAATACAACAGCATGAAAACTTAGTTTTTGGCCATGTTGAAAAGATCCAAAATAGTGCTCGCAATAAGTGTGATCTCTTGACTGTTGTATTCCAACATTGTTCGACGCGATATTTTTTGTTTCGGCGTGCAGGGACCGCGGCAATGCAGTGGTTAGACTACTCGCTTCCCAACTAGGCGAACCGGGTTCGATTCCCGGTGAGGACTCTCCCTGATTTTCACACGTGGGAATCGTGCCGGACGATGCCGTTGCTCGGCGGGTTTTCTCGGGGGACTCCCGTTGCGCCCGCCCTTGCAATCCGGTGCTACTCCATACGTCACTTCACCCTCGTGATGTGGGTGTACCCATTCTCTGATTGGCTGGGTCAAGCTCTGGGATAGAGCCTCGGGCCTTACTGGGTACGGCGTGTTGCAGGAGGTTCCCTACCCGCTGAGCTGCCTGGTGGTTAGCAAGTTACCATGCGCTGATTGGTGAACTACATGTTGCTCGTTAGTGGTGCCATTTTGCTGGCGTGTGCGGCTCGACTTTGTGGAATAAGCGGCTATTTCACACCCTGTATTCCTGAGTACTCTGTGAATAGACTATGTCCACGTGAAATAGCTTAGAAAACGTGAATTACAAAAGCACTGCAAGCGATTTTGCATGGCAGGTAGAGAGTATCTGGAGGCTGTTCAGGAGCCCAAAAAAACGCTTCTAAATTTTTACCTTATTTTGTTGTTTCATGACTTAATACCAATGATAACCTAACAAAAATACCGAATAGTAAAGAAATAAAGAGGAGTATTCTTAATGTTTCTTTTTTATGGTAAATACGAAAATTTGAACTTGAAATCTTTATTCGTACAGGTTTCAGAACATCGTCTCAATACAAATTTTTGTTTCAGTGTAAGTGTTTGATAAACTCACAGAAGTGACATGCTGCGCAATTTATCTGAAATTTTAACGGTTGGTTCACTGCGGCAGGAGTTCAAATTCTGGCTATTTTGACTAGGAGTTTTGTCAAAAAAAATTTCGAATTGATATACAAACAAACCGCATAACGACTTTCCAACAAAACGTTCTAATAACATGAAAAATTATTTTGAGTGTTATCCTAACGTTTTAATTTTGTCCCGTTTTCAGAAATGTCCAAAAAAATTATCAATTAAAAAACCTCATGACTCGTTTCTTTCTAATGGGAAAAGTAATTTCTCTCCATTGTTATTATTTTATCAGACTATCGTTTCATGCAACAAGTAAAGAAATATGTAATAAGAAAAAAATATAGAAAAATAATTTTAGCTGTTAGAACGTTCTTAAGAGAAACTGGCTTACAATACTTGGTGATAGTGATATTTTCACGTATGTTTCGTGACTAGATGTACTTGAGAACTCCGTACTTCGTTTTAACATTTATGACTGAGCGAATTCTCTCTTTGAACGTAGTAGCTGTGAGCACGCAAACCACCTAAGTACTCTATTGCAATCACCGAGTCCTGGGCGGGCCGTATAGATAAGAACATTGCCTTCTCGTGGCCTTTGCAACCGGTAACATGAGCTAACTTGTTATCGCATGTAGTACAGGAACCCCAAAACCACCCAGTGCTCTAATTACTTCGTGAAAAATTCTTGGCACTATTGGTGTCGACGAGGACACTGCTAAAAGGCTGTTCACGTTAGAATGAGCACTTCTGAAAGCTCTGCTTAAGATCTACTTGTGCGCGCATTGTGTAATCCTCCACCACATCGGAAATTAACACTTAAGCATGGCCACTTTATTCATGCGCAGTACTAGAAAAAAATGTAAATTTTTTAAGAAAGTAAATATTTTATAAATGTGCTAACTTTTACACTTATAATGCACTAACATATATGAAAACAAAATTAATCGTTTCAGTACTCACAAATAATTAACTTTGCAGTTTAAACTGAATATTAAGATATGGAACTAGTAGTATGTAATAGCCGATTGACGGCCATCGGCGTCTGGCACAGGATTAGGATTCGGAGGAGCCGCCATCTTGTTACGTCACAGCCCGCCATCTTGGATATAATTGACCTTGATCTTGTACCTGTGACCTTCACCTCGACCACGGTGACCTCTGACCCCAAAACCAAAAGAATTGCGAAAAAATTCTACAAATATTTATAACGAATTTTTTTATAAGGCTCGTGTAAAAAATAAAAATCGATTAAAAATTTATAAGAAATCTATCATTAAAAATTTAATTCAAACCTCGTTCAAAAATTTTTTAAAAAAAATCATCAAAAAATAAATTTTTATGAAATTTTATGAAAAAAAATTCTTTATTAAAAAGCCTTTAACCCCAGTGGCCATTTTTCCCTTTTTTTCTCGAAATTTCCCTTTCTTACCTTGACATTTCTCCTAAGAAATTATTATTTTAAAAATCGTTTAAAAAATTTGATTATTAAAAAGTCTTTAACCCCGAAGGCCATTTTTATATTTTTCCCTCGAAATCTCCCTTTTTCCCTAAAAATTTCCCTCAAGAAATTTTTTTTATTAAAAATTCCTTTAAAACGTTTTACTAAAAAAAAAAAACTTATGTACGTTACTGCCTCTCTCACTCCCGTTCGCCTACATTCGTTCGACTAACCCCCACCACTCCAGCCTTGAAATATATATTTAAGTGCACAATTACCCCGCCAATGATTCTCATTGGCTAATTAATCACATTCGTGCCACTCTTTCCACCACCTCTGGTCGACCCAACCAGAGTTTAGTCGGCTACCCCCCACCACCGCCGTTCCACCAATTACTCACCTCTGTTCGATCCCCTCCAATCTCTTCGATTGGCTTTATAAGGCACATCCCCGAGAGCCTCTGGGAAAAAGTTGCACCTCTCTCTTGGAAATGCACGCATGTTGTCCAAAGGTCGTGAAATCCTATCGGCCATTTTGGTATTCGGAAGTGTACGATCACTTAAGTGTCCTGCACGAATGGGACGAGTTATCGTATCTGCCGATAGAGTTCCCGCTCACGTACGCACCGTGCGAAATTTCGACAGTATTGAAGTATTTGCCAGCCTACCTACAGTTGGCTAGAGACATACGGGACTGCCTCCCGTGCAAGGAGTGTTGCAAGGGCTGCACCACCACCTCAGTTCCCGACACACCATACCGCAGGGGCTGGTGCAAGGCACGCAGGGAGGACCTGACAGCGATCAACTTCCCCGTGGAAGACTCTGTACAAGTCTTCTACTTGCAAGCAGTACCCAGCGACGAGGAAGCTAGCCCAGAACACAAGTAAACACAGTGGGAAATATCATTTGTAAAAAAATTTATAGTGCCTGTGAAGAAAAAAAAAAATGTTTGCAACATCCAAGGGTTTCGCATGCTGGACTCGTGCGTCATCAAGCAGATTGGCCTCTCGCACAGCGACGACGACGAGCAAACCAAAGTGTTTAAGTTTTTACCACCATGCCAATGGAAGCACCTCGACCACACCACGCAACAGGCACGCCGCCAACAGCAACACATGCACGGACTTAGGTGTAACGATGGAAATATTCCGTACGGTGACATTCACAGTGTTGGAGGAAGCCATAATTCCCGATTACCCCGTGTACGTGTATCGTCAAGAGTCGGCGATGCGCAGTGTGTGTCCTGTCGGTACAAAAAATTGTAGACTTCTACAAACAAAAACATCCACGATGTCCTTCGTGAAGGTAGCTGGTAGAGAAGTATGTAGCATGGCTTCACGACTGTGAAAATGGACGATGTGCATCGTGCAATGCCCAAGCATTACGGCTCTGGATGCGTGATGACCCGTCGCACATATAAAACAATATTAAGTGTATGTAATGACCTCAAAACAGAAAAAAAAAAAACATTGTGTTTATTACTGACGAAGAGACGAATCTTCGTATGGTACGTATGTAGAACAGAACAGTATTGTAATGCATGTGTAAATAACTAAATGGAGGTTTATAAAAAAATCGTATCTCATGTTACAGCATGCTCACGTAAGTTAAAAAAATGTTTTTATTTTTATATTTTATTTTTTATTTTTTTTTTCTTTGCGGCGTTTCAAACAAACACTGTTGGTAAAGAAAATGTTTTGTACCAGCTTTACCATATTGTAAATAACGTTTTGTTTAAAAATACGACTGGTAAAGAAAATATTTAGTATCAGTGGTTGAAAAAAATACACGGCTGGTATGCATACATATATATGTTTAAAAGTCGCTACATCGTAAAGGTATACTGGATGGAGGTACACTTTGTAGGAAAAAGAGAGACAGACGCGAGCAGTCACAAACAAATACGTACTAAGGTTTATGAACGTAATTGAATGTGTTTTTTAAAACGAAGCAACAGCGCGTGTCGCTCCAAGCCACTGCAATTGTCTCAGCTTTCAAGGCGCCGGCAGACGAACATGACGGCCGGAATATATGCAGTACATTGTTCATACCCCACGAGTGCATACACAACAGCCCCGTAGGCATCGGGAGGGGAGACATGAATGAAAGAAAGCAAAAACGGTTCAGTAAAACAAACAAAGCTTTATTATAGTAAAAAAAATTGTAAGTTTTACATGAAATGTTAGTTATGGCAGAAGTGTCACGACAAAATGTCATTCTTGTCGACACAGGAATCATCATGATTCGAGTGACCCAGCCACCGTACGTACACATGACCTTTACGCCATTTCAGCACCTTCTCCACCAAGTACACATCTGGAAACCGTGTAGGCCAGATCTCTTCGGCGTAAAATCCACCAATGATGGGTTCGCCATGTAGGTCCTCGAGGTAAAACATGTGTGGGTACGCATGTCGTATACGTACCACCAACTCGTTCGGATCGTTCCAATACTGATAGTCAATTTTTTTTCTCCGCTCTCCAATTTCAGAGTCAATCCCGATCCGTCAATTTCACATACCTTGGGAAACAGTTCGGTGATAATGGGAAATTTAACGTGCGTCACATCCTTAAATCGTAGCGTCGAGGGGTTATTCTCGACATAATGAGCACGACTGGAATGTAGCAAGCAGCGGTACTTGCGCTTATCTGATTCAGAGTAGTGCCCGGTTCGCCTACGAAACTAAGGTTCGCTCAACCTCTGTGTGATCTTCACCTTGGGCTTGCCGATCTGCAGTACATCCCGAGGAAAAAACAAAACTTCCTTGTTTCCGAGAAACCGAGGAAGCGATGTAATGAGATAGAAGAGTATCCAACTCAGGTCCAAGCTCCCGTGTTCGTTTCCTTTCCTGTGCACGTAGTAAATCGATCAGTGGCAAATCATCTCCGTCGCTAGTGATGGCACCTTCAGATTCGTTCGGTTTCGGACATCGTTTCCGTTTATGCGTGGAGGTCGGTTCTTCCACCTTGATTTCACGTTTGATATCAACGCGGACATCGTCATTCGGTTTTTTCCTAATTTCGTCTAGCCGGAGGGTAATAGGTTTGGGACCCTCCTCCCTTCGTATCTCGACAGCCATCCTGTTAGATTTCGCGGGTAAGTATTTGGCCCGTACCACCTCGAGCGCTTGCTGAGGCTCGCTCACCAGTTCGGCTCGGCTATCCATCGTTCACTGAGTGGAGAATACTTTTCTTACGTGTATATATATATATGTGTGTGAATGTATATATCACCTTTGTTTGGAGTCAATCGTTGAGGATTCCCCCCCCCCCCGAAACTGCTTTATCTAGGTGCCCCAACATCGGTCTTCGTAGCTATTTTTGACAGTAAAAAATTTTGTAGCTCCCTCAATTCTTCTCCTCTCTGCACATTCGATACGTTGATCAAGTCTATTATCCGAGCCTCCACACCCCCTATGTGCTGGTCGACAGCTGCCAAATCCTCAACCACTTTGTTCTTCATACTTTCTAATTTTCAACCAATAAGAGACAAGTCTTCTCTATGTGCAGGAGCGAAGCGATTTTGGCCACATTCGTGGTCATCGTGGCAATCGATGTCGCGATTTGAAAATGCTCCCATTACTCATCGTTGTGTTCTTAGGATAAACTGATCGAAACCACGTCTGGACCTGCCATTATATAGTGGACAGCCCTTTACGATCGTCAAAAATCCGTATTTCTCTTTCCAGCACAAGGTATACATATTTTTGTATTCTGAAAATGTCATGTCCGTATTGACCTGTTCGTTGTAAACGTGACGTAAACTAGTGTTATCCATGCGAAACAGCACAAACAATTAGCATTATTGCGAAGCAGTTGTTTGGGTACGTGATAATAAGTCTGGCTGAGGTACACACAGTCCATGTACGCATGCCGTGCCATGCTAAAATACTCTTGAATGCAAGTTTGTTTTTCGCAAGCAACGTCGTTGAAGACATATATCGAGTTTGGAAGAGCTTCGCTCGGTGGTATGATGGCATCGTTATCGCTGCATGGGAAATATTACATACCTACTACAGCTTCCAGTACTCGTGTCAGCAGATGGTATTTTGGTTGCTGGAGCGATTTCGAATAAATGTACACGTTCTCGAACCGAAGCCCATTCGGTTCCTCCAGCAGGCTCAGTAGGGAACATGTTTTGCCACAGCCCGACGGGCCACAAATCAGACCTCGCACACTAGTAGGCAACAGGGCACCGTGACGTGATTCATGGGAGATAGCTTCATATTCACCATGGATGCATATGGGTAGAGTAACATCTTGCTTGGTGATTCGTATGTTACCACTACGATCTTCTGGAACAGATGGCGCCGATTGTACTTGCAGAGAACCAGTGATACAAGTTTTAGAATGTGTCTTTAATGCATCACTCCTATAAAAATGTCTATGCCACAATTGACATTCAAACGTCACACTCGAACTTTTCATTCTGCAGGTCGTTATTTCATGTCGCCGTAAATTCTGCAAAACTGTGAATTCTTTACCGCAGAAGCGGCACAGCAGATGCATCATCATTGACATTTTGTTTACGTCTGTACTGTTCCAAGTCTAAAATGATACTGAAACGAAAATCTATAAAATGATCGTATTTATACATTTTAACCAGTTTCGGCGGACATGCGCCATACGACAAATGGCTGATATTCAATACCGCATATATAAACTAATATATGCATCATACAGTTGGTGAACGAATGTTATTTCTATACAATTGTACGGAGGGCACAAACAGAAAGATCGATGGGGCGATGGAGCTATGGGGTGGTGGAGCGATGGGGTGATGGAGTAATGGAGCTACGGGGTGATGGAGCGCTGTAGCTATGGGGTGATGTAGCAATGGGGCTATGGAGCTACAAAGCTATGGGACTATGGAGCTACGAAGCTATGGAGCGATGGAGCTATGGGGCGATGGTGTAATGGAGCTATCGAGCTATGGGATGATGGATCTATGGAGGAATGGGGCTATGGGGTGATGGGGCGATGGAGCTATGGGGCGATGGAGCTATGTGGCTATGGGGCGATGGAGCTATGGGACTATGGAGCTATGGAGAGATGGAGCTATGAGGCGATAGAGCTATGTAGCTATGAGGCGATGGAGTGGTGGATCTATGGGGTGATGGAGCGATGGAGTTATGGGGCAATGTGGTGATGGAGCGATGGCGTGATGGGGCGATGGGAACTTTGTAGCTATGGAGCTATGGGATGAAAAAAGTATAAAAGAAGAATATGTATCGTTTGTAGGTCTGTTTAATAAAATTCGTCGTGAAGTGAAGACAGCGAAATACGGTCGTTGGCTCATTCTCCCTACCAGATTGTTTTGTGGAACCAAGCTAGATCAACGACACAGTTATCAACGCGTTGGATGAGGTTTATTTGCAAGCAAAAATAAATAACCGTCTTTGCTACCCCCGTAAACAAGGATCTGGACAGTAGGCAGATTCTTTATCCAACATCATGAAAGCCAAGGTGAAACTAGGCGTGAAATTACGTACAAGCAAACGTCTTTGCAGAACAACCCACGAAAGATCAAAAGGAAAGAGAAGAAGAACAAGGTAGGTGGGTTCCTGCCCGCACTGATACCTGCAATCGGCGCTCTGGCCGGTATCGCCGGGGCAGTCACGAATATCGTTAGTGCCGTGAAGCGAGCTTCAAACGATCGAAAACAGGTAGAGGAAACCAGTCGCGATAACAGAACGCTGGAAGCTATTGCCATGGGTAAAACAAAAAAATAAACGGCAAAGGACTCTTTATTCGGCATCTGTATCGAGAAAGAAGAGAAGGATGGGTATCAAATGCCAGGAGGAAGAAAATGGGGGGGGGGGGGGTCGAAGAAGGAAATCAAAGTGAGGCTGCCTATACGTCCACTGACGAACATGGATCTGGAACTGTTTGCGCGCAAATTGAAAATATCTCATTTTATAGGAGTGTTTCCGAGAGATGCCTTGCCCGCTAAACCAAAATGTAATGAGTGCGCCATAATTAATATGGCACGCACTGGGTAGCTTATTTAAAACACTGTAAACAAGCAATATACTACGACAGTTTTGGGAATTTGCGCCGTCCGCCCGAACTGCGAGAGTACCTGAAAAATTATAATCTAACTTACAACTACGAAACGGAGCAGATGTCCAACACGTGGAACTGTGGACACTTGTGACTGTGATTTTTAAGCGATCGTGATTTCTAGTGATAAACTGGGATGAAAAAAATATCAATAGAATTCGTAAGGTATATAAAGTGTTGCGCCAGCCATATCGATCTCATCAGTATGTCGGTGTCCATCATTCTGAGTGGTAAACCGTCCGAGCTGAGGGCGAGCTTTTACCCTCCCTTGGAGCTGGAGGAGAATGGTGTGTGGGGATAGTAGACTTTCAAACATACAACTCCATATCCAACATAGAAGAAAGCGTGAATTCCACATTTCGGTACATAGTGGCAGGAGAAGCGAAAGAAATCAGTATTCCCACTGGGGCGTACGAGCTGAAGGATATGGAATACTTCATAAAGAAATCGCTACCGCGCGACATTGCATTCGAACTGCATGGGAATCCGAATACCCTGAAGGCTGAAATGTTTTGCACCGCAGATGTAGATTTCGCGGAAACGGATAACCTCGGATCCATGCTCGGGTTCGAATCCTGAGTGTACGAAGCGGGAATGAAACACTAGTTATCGCGGACCGTAAACATCTTTCCAGTCAACGTCATATGGATAAACTGTAACTTGGCAAGTTGCAGTTACGTGAATTGGGAACTGAGCAGTACTATTTACGAGTTTGCTCCCACCGTAGGTCCCGGATATACAATCGTACAATCTCCGAGAACGCTCATTTACGTTCCGATCGTTGCAAAGAGCGTCCACGAAGTACTGTTTCGATCGTGGACCAAAGCGAGGAATTGATAAATTTCCGAAATGAAGAAATTACGGTACGATTACACCTGAAACGATGGGACTAAATTTCGCTGGGAAGACAAAAACTTATAAAAACCTGTAGTACATCGAACCCATGTTCAGTAAGATGCGAGGTAGCGTTGCGCTAACACCTAAAAACGCAAAGTTTCTCCGGGTCTACTTCGGTTTAAAAGTAGATCGACATTCAGACGAATTTCTCGACGAGGACCAGTGCCTAGAATTTGACGATAAACATGATAAAATCGAAATGCACTGATGCGAACCGTATCTTGCCGGACCTTTCGCTTTCGGAAAGGAGGTTAGAATACCTATACAGCGACAAGCTTTTACACCCTACCTAGCCAGTCCTTTGTGCGCATAGGACGCAGGCTAACGAAGGTGGACGGGACCCACCCGACCACCTCCAAGTTGGTACGAAATGGACTCCTGCACCTTTTCGAGCGAGTAATGTACGAGATTAATGGCATCACGATCTACCAGTCTCGTGATGTGGAAATAACCTCACAGATAAAGAAATTACCTATCGCTCACGTCTAGTCATCTCCCTGTAGCCAAGATGACAGGCTGGGGAATTGAAGATGCATACAGTGTTCCCATTTACGACGAAGGCAGGTTCGAAGTGTGCGTTCCGCTCTCCATGCTCCTGGGATTTGCCGAGAATTATAAGAAAATAACAATAGGAGCGAGGCAGGAGCTGGTCATAATGCTATCCAAATCGCATTTGGATGCTGTATTGGGAGTAGTAGAAAACCCGCAGCCCGTCTCTCTTACTTTGGACACCATAGAATGGTTCGTCCAACACGTGACCCTGAGAACTCGTGAACCTGTCAAACAGTTGAATTATGCCAAGAAATAGAAAGTGATCGAAATAGTATTCAGAAGTTGGAGCCTGGTCACTTGTCCGGCCTTGTCCGCCGCCACGCGAGATCACTGGGTCGTGAAGACGTCGTCCACCCCGGAAAAACCACGCTACGTCGTACTGGGTCTTCAGACGAACAAACAGCATAGTATCAGAGCCGACAAGTCTACATTCGACCCCTGCAAGGTCGAAAACCTAAAGATATTTTTGAGCAGTGAAAGCTACCTGTACGTGGATTTGAACGCAAACTTTGAAAAGGGGCAGTACCTGCTGGCATCTTATATGTATTCGCAATTCCAATCTTCGTACTACGGACGCGAGGAGCATCCCGTCCTGAGCGCCGAAGATTGCCGAGACATGGCACCTTTGCTATTTGCTAGTATTCGATACATCGAAGCAAAACGAGCGCGTGCAGAATGTCACGGTCGACTGCCGCATCGAGATAATCACCAAGGAAAATGTGCCCGCAAACACGGCTGCCTATTGCTTTATATATATATATATATACACACACACACACACACACACACACACACGCACACACACGTCTGTCAAATACGTACGGTAGATATGTAAGTTGTGGATACGTACGTTTCAGTCGTAATAATGTACTGTAATCTGAAAGGCTTCCTGAACAGGGGGAAAAAAATGGTCGAGTAATTTGCGAAAGTGGAGATTATCGGCTTACAGAGCAAACATGGCTGTCCTCTTCGTAAACTAAGGAAAGAAACTGATCCCAGTTCTTTGGCGAGCGCTTCGAGAAATGTACAGTTACTTTACGAGTGGCGTGTGCAAAGATGTAACATAAATAAATAAATATATATATATATATATATATATATCTTTGGTAGTGTGAAACATGTTGTCACTCCACGACACGAAACAATAGATATAAATATAACCCTAAAATAAATTATTCGCTAGTCAAGTGCGAGTCACCGTGGGAGCAAGATGACGCCCTTTCACCCGGAGAACTTGTATGCCCTGTCATTCCCGGACGACTCTAAAATCGTCTATTCGTTCTGGGAGTCTGGGTCGCTACTTACCTACGAAGAAAAATGCGATGGATGGGACCACTGGCTATACTCGACAACGTCGGGCGAATCTGCGCAACAGTTAATAACTTGCTGCACTCCTGGAGATTGATTGGTTCATCACGTGAAGCGAGGTACACCTCTTACAACCACAGTGGACCAGGTTCTTGAATTCGCAGCAACTTCGAGCCGAGGTGACTCTACGAACATCTAAATTCACGCCCCCGACTGCTCCGTCCAGGGCTGCTACCCCCAAAACAGCTCCACACAGAATTTCTCCACACCAAATGGCTCGACACCAAATGGTTCCACACCAAATGGTTCCACACCAAATGGTGTGTCGGGGAAAAAATACTACCAATGACGTGCCGACTCCAACTGTCTCCACGAAACGTCGAAGGTCTTGTCGTCGTGTCGTTCCTACGATATATAAGAAAAAATTTCCAGGGGACTTGCAACGGACTGTGAAGTGCGCCCCAGCAAACATCCACGTGTGACGTCACCTGCTACAGTCGCTGTCAACGCGTGTTCGTCCGCAGCTGACCTCAACTTGGAAGAAGAAGAAGTTGCGGCGATTCCAGTTCTACTGCGCCGGATCGAACGTCAAATACTGTTACTAATTTTTTACGAACGTATTTTGACTGGTAGATTGGATTTAAAAAAATAAGATTGTCGCATTTGTATATCATAACTGACATGGTTGTGTATTATTTTTATTTTTTTACTACTTAAAATAATTTTTCTTTTGCTAAATAAATAAAGTTTGAAAATAAATTTTATCTAAAGGACTGGCCGGCTGGAACAGGAGTCCCTCTCGGGCCATTAGGCACTGGATGACCAGCAGGAAACAGGGAAAAGCTTGCGCAAAGTAATTCTCCTCGACATCCGTTCGGTCCTGCCCTGTCACGCATGTACTTTAAACCGATAAAAACAACAGTTCCGCTGGAATTAATACGTGTTTCCTGGCGGCTAGCTGCGTTTCCGCTCTTATGAGCGATGTGCAGTTTCGTCAGTAACCTCTCTCATGGGTGATGCGACGTGGCTATTATGGCGGGAACACCTCCCACTCCATTTACCTGCCTGTGCCCCCCCCCCCCTCCATTACATCGCTATTGACTATTTGCACAATTTAGTCGATAACTTATTAATACTTCAGTGGTAAACAATATGTATATGGTTTTAAAAAAGGCGAACTAGTAAGTCAACATATTTAAGGATTCTTCCTATCTTGAAATAAAGTTGAGTTTAAATGTAACATTTTTTTTTTGTATTCGTGAGCAAACAAGCCCATCCTGAGGGGGTGGCTGGGTGTGGTGGTAGTATATGGAGCATGAAAGGAAGGGGGGGAGGGGGCTGGACCCTCGCCACTAAGCTTTAGTTTGGACATTGATTCACCATTGTTGTACAGAATCGAGCGGTGAAAGGTATGAGGTATGTCGGTGAATATTACAAAGTGCTTGACGTGTTTTGGAGGGTACGCACTATGCACGGGCTGTAATTGGTACGAAATAGAGCCTAGGCACCCTCGGCAACCGCGCCCCAGTGTATGGTGCGAGGCGCGTCGGGCGAAGAAACGGGGTGACGTGGTGCCAAAGGACGATGATGCAGTGCCCTTGTGAGACACGTGTAAGCAGATGGAGGATTTTTTTTTCTTGAGGCCGCCGCCTACAGCCAACAAGTGATTTCGTCATCGTATCGGTGTTGAAGATTTTTTTTGTGCTGTGGCTATGGGTATTACCTAGAACCCATATTCGCCATGCCGCTGCTTGATTTCTGTTCCAAGTGTGCCGGCGCCCTCCTAATTGCGGCGGGAGAGTTGTTCGAAAAGGTAGCTACCTCCATCTCAGGACGGCGCGGCACTGCACCACCAGAGACCATGGTAGTATCCAGTGCTGCACCAATAGCAGCGTCCGGCATCGCGACGGAGACGTCGTTACGAAGCAATCTGACGGCAACCTTCCAGGCGGCGGCGTCCTTCAAAGGTCCCCAGTCGTCGCCCTTTCGTGGCTTCCAGACGGGTGAGTTGACTACATGTGACAACACCATCACTGAGGGTTCACTGCTGCTGGAAGCTGTCAACATACCGCAGCGAGAACGTAGATCGACCGAAATGACTGCTTTACATTAGCAAGCAACTACACCAACAGAGACTCACAGAGTGGCGGACTCGCCTGTGCCGATACGATCCTCGCCAGCCTCTGATATTGATCCTATCAATGACAAAATATGGGAAGGCATGTGGTCTCAGTTGCCTCTCGATGCCATCACACCCGCCCCCATCCCGGTTCAACCCGATGGTGATGAGATTCGTCAGTGATTAAATAATTTCGTAACAAGATTACTTGCGTCACGTAACGATGTTGGCGATGTGCACCCAGAACTGTATAACTGTGTGCGTGTTCTTACAGAGGTGAAATGTATAATGGAACTAGTGAAACTATTTCTACCCACCGAGAATCTCTAGTCCAATCGAGACATTTATACGAATGTAAAACGAATGCGGTTTTAAAGAGAGAGAGATGGAGAATGAGAGAGCGAGAGAGACACACACACATTTATAAAAAAAATTTATTTAGTATGTTATATGTGTGTGTTTTTAAAGTTCAACACAACTACGTGTTATTTATCTTATAACTGCGTGTGTGCGTGTTTAGTACTTTATTGTTTTTTCCCCGTGTAAACAGAAACTTAAGTAATTCTTTTTTGGTAAATAATCTGAATACATCTCGCTTACTTTTCCCTTGGAGAACGGGACAAGTACGCGCAATAGTTTTTTTTTTTTTGTTAAACAGTTCCTATCACCTACAATCTTAAAAAAAAATAGCTCTTAAATTTATGGCACTTTTTCTTATTACAATAAATAGCCATTTAAAGAGGCAGCATTCACATTAAATAAAATTGCACACTGCACGATGGAACTGACCTATATTAACTAGCACATGCAAGCCTGTGTGACGACGGAAGGGGAACAAAAATGCTGACAGAGAGAGGAAGTGCTTGCGTAGCAACTTTCATTCTACCACACGATATAAGGACGGCACCCGACTCTCTCTCTCTCTCTCTCTCTCTCTCTCTCTCTCTCTCTCTCTGTATCGCTTGCATGCGACAGCAGCAGCGGCACAGATAATTTGCAATTTTTCAACATTATTTTTGCTACGAATAAAAAAAAATATTACGCCCGCACTTGTAACACAAAAATATTCATTTTACATCGTATATATAGAGACATCATACTTGCACACAAAAATAATTGAAAGAAAATAATATGAGTATATACTTTTACATCGTATATATATATATATATATATATATATATATATATATACACACACACACACACATCATACTTGTACACAACAAATAATTGCAAGAAAAAAGAAAATAATACGAATACATACTTTTACACCGTATATATATATATATATATATATATATATATATATAGACACACATCAAACTTGTACACAAAAAATAATTGAAAGAAAATAATATAAATACGTACATACTTTTACATCGTATATAAAGATACATCATACTTGTACACAAAAAAGAGAATTGAAAGAAAATAATATAAATACATACATCGTACTTGCAAAAATAATGAAAGAAAATTATATATACATTGTATTTACACACAAACCACTTGAACATAAAATAATTTTTTACACGATAAACATATTTACTGACAAACTTGGTAACCATGAATATTACAAGATGGATATATATTTAACAAACATTTTACTGAAAGAAAAAAAAAAAAACGAGATAATAATGATTTTCCTTATACCTAAGATACTTTTCTTTCCCCTCCATACTATTAATCACGTACAGCATTATGTTGCTTACACAGTATGTTTCAACTGAACACAAAAAAAAATTATGGGCGAAATGGGAGGTTTTCATCACTTGGCTTCTTCTATAGATAGAGCAAAGATCGTATGCACACGCACGCACAAGCACCTCTGGCCATCAGTTCGAAGGCGTTTTAACCTACAAACTGTGCCAGCACCGTGACACCGTTCCGAACGTACATTAAAGAGTTTGTCGGTTTTTTTTTTTTTTTTTCGTGAATAATTTCACAATTTTCCCTGTCGTACTTGGTTGTACGTCTTCCGTCCGCAATTTCTTCTTTCATATTTCCAATGTTTGTGGGGAACTTTGTTTGTGGATGGCATATATGAACAGCGCAATCGTCACTTTCGCAATCTTGTACTGTTAAATTCAAACGCCTTACCGTAGATTATTCTTCTTTCTAGGAGGAGGAAATGAACATTTTTGTCAATCTCTCCATGGTCATGGTAGCTGACGGGTGGTCCGTGTAGGTTATACCGTGCAGCAGAGGTGATACACTTGCGTATTGTTTCTCTGGATTAAACTTGTCGCCTGGACGCGCTCCGTCGATGCGAGAAGACTTGGTGAAAGGCCTCAGCCTCGAGCCTAAGTGAACTTCGCATGCATACGGCGTGCAGTTGGATGTCCAGTCCGGAAAACCATGCCTTTCCACGACGTGGTTACGTCCATCGCATTTATCCAGCCATTTACACGCATTATTATTTTTATTTTCTCGGAACAGTTCGTACAATACACTTTTGCACGTTCTTGCCTTGCTTACGTTAACGTAGCAATTTTGTTTTACCAACTCCTCCAGCGAACAGGGAATCGTAGAGTCGGGGCTTAAATTGTACATGCAACAGCATGTAGCAGCCTTCGAACTCATCGTAGCAGAATAGCCAGTGAATTGTGCCGTCGCAAAATTGAATTTGCAGAACGCCTCTAGCATCTCGAAAACTGACGCGTCGGTACCCCCAAGTTAGTTCATTGTACTTGCTCGTGTCTTCTGTCCTGAATGGAGAAAATTCAGCGACGGTCACTTCTTCGATGTCGCTGTCTTCGAAGTCGGAGCTGATGGGACTCTCTTAGAAACTGGGGGCTATATCCCGGGGGCTGGTACGAGTTGACTGATGGATGCGGGTTGTCTGGTGGTAACGGGTTTCCTGATAGTCGTAGGTTCGAGTCGGTAGACAACATTGCTCCTCGTGCCAATATCGTGCGGATGAGCTGAATAATATTGTCTCCAGTGTCTTCTGCGTTGCTGAGGGTTTCTTCTGTACTTGATGACATGGATACCGTAACAGATGTTTGACACTTACAAGTTCAGAAATGATCATCGGGTTCTCCTCTCGAACTAGAGAGGTGCAACTTTTTCCTGGAGGCTCTCGGGGACGTGCCTTATAAAGCCAATCGAAGAGATTGGAGGGGATCGAACAGAGGTGAGTAATTAGCCAATGGGAAACATTGGCGAGGCGGAACGGACGTGACTCATTAGCCAATAAGAATCATCGGCGGCACGAAGTTTTCCGAAGATACCCGAGTTAATCATTCAATCGGGAGGGTTGTCACGTTGTGGGGATGGAGCGAAGGTGACTTATTAGCCAATGAGAATAAGAAACCTTGGCAGGGTGAGGAGGGGATGGAGCAAAGCGAATAATTACCCAATGAGAATCATTGGTGGGGATCGAACAGAGGCACTGGAGGATAGTCGACTAAACAGTAATTGGTGGAACAGAGGTGGTCGAAGGGGTGGCACCAATGTGACAAATTAGCCAGTGAGAATCATTGCTGGGGTAATTGCCCACTTGGATATATATTGCAAGGCTGGAGTGGCGGGGGTTAGTCGGACGAATGTAGGCGAACGGGCGTGAGAGAGACAGTGACATAGTATATAAGTTTTTTAAATAAACATTTTTAAAGGACTTTTAATAAAATAATTTATTGAGGAAAATTTTTAGGGAAAAAGAGAAATTTCGAAGGAAAAAGACTTTTTAATAAACAAATCTTTAAAACGATTTTTAAATAAAAATTTCTTGGCGGAAATTTCGAGAAAAAAGGGGAAATGGCCACCAGGATTGGTTTTTAATAATAAATTTTTACATAAAATTTTATTAAAATTAATACTTAAACGATTTTAAAGATTTTTTAACGATTTTTTAATTAAAATTTTTAATAATAAATTTTTTATAAAATTTTAAATGGATTTTTTAATTTTAAAAGATTCGCTATAAAAATTTTCGTTAGAAATTTTTTTAGAATTTTTTCGCAATTTTCTTTTTGTTTTTGGGTTCAGAGATCACCAGGGGCAAGGTCAAGGCCACGGGTCACAGGTCAAGGTTAATTACATCCAAGATGATGGGTGGTAACATAACAAGATGGCGGCTTCTCCAAATCCTAATCCTGTGCCAGACGCCGATGACAGTCAATAGGCTATTCCATACTACTGGAACTACTTTCCTTTCCGTCGTTACCAACTTTACTGGGCGCGTGCTAGTCAGTGCGTCCGTTAAAACACATGCAAGCAGGAACAGTCACATTTTTCCAAGGTTGATTGCGAAAGTGCTCATTTTACCGTGAACATCTATGAAGCTCAGTAAAGGCTGTTCACGATAAAGTGAGCACTTTTGAAATCAACTTTAGAAAAAAGTTTCTGCCACTACCTGCATAGTTGAAGTGCCCTGAGTGGCATGCGCCTAGTAAAGTTGGTAACGATGGATGGGAATTAATTTCGTATTTTAACGTCGAATAAAAGGTGTTATCAAACCATATCTGATAACAGGTTATTTATTTCGCTTTCTGTTTATTTTTTAATGCATCGAAGTTTGAAAATGAACAGATTTGTTAAATATTTACTTTTCAAATACTTCCGCATTTTCACTTGACCGACGCATGAATAAAGTGATGGGGCCCACAGTAGTATAAAAATGACCATTCCAGCACAGCCCCCAGTTATCAGAAAAACGACGGTAAATTAAATGCTCGAGCCATCAGAAAACCATCAGAAAAAATTACTTTTAATTTTCTGATCTAAAACATCAAATGACGATTCGGGTACAACCGCAAAAAAATTGGCTCAAAAAGTTGCGTTTGGGAGCAGTTGCAGAAAGTGGCTCCAAAAGTTGCATTTGAGCACAACCGCAAAAAAGTGGCACAAAAAGTTGCATTTGGTAAGATCGTAGCCTTTAGAAAAAAAGTTGGGTTAAACTTTGCGTTTTAGTGCATCTGCAAATATACGCATAAAAAGTTGCAAAAAAAAAGTGGCTCAAAAAATTAAAAAAAAACAATATTTTATATAATAAAAATGGATCAGTTGCTAAGTGTATTAAACGGAACCACAAACAATTTAAGAATCTTTCCGAACTTACAATTGGACAGTCCTATCCCATTAACCATGGTGAAATAAATGATACTCAGTATGGATACAAAGTGGTAATTACTTCTGGACATTTTAAAGTAACCTTACCAGACAGATATGTTCAGATTTTCAGTGAAAAAGTTTTAAATGATGTTAATCGTGGAGGTATAAGTTTTATATATGATGGAATGGTGGATTGTAGTGTTAAACAAATGGATTCTATTCGGTTTTTTAAAGAGTAAATTATCGTCGTCGTATAATTAGACATCAGTTGACTTTTATTTGCGTTCATAACTCTATAAAGTTTTAATGGTTAACCAATCATTAAAACACAATTATCGCTCTGACATCGGCAATGCGTTACAACATAGTCTAATTGAAAATCTAGATACACATCTCCAAATTCGACATATTAAAGTAGCCGAAACATTGAATTCATTTTCTAAATCTTTCATTGCACTTTCTATAGATAAATTATTCATCTTTATCACATGAAACTTTAATAGTTTGAAAACTATTGAAGTTATTATATATAGAATATGACTACTTCCAACAAAAAAAATATATATGGTCTCATATCTAATACCACTGTTCTTTCGTACAAATCAAAGTTAATTAACTTACATTTTTCATCCTTAATTTCAACTATTATTTCATTAACTTGACTTGTTTGCACTGGAAAAAATAATGGATAAGCTTGTTCGTAATAGATCGTGCTGCCAAATCCAAATGTTGTTCTTGGTTTAAAAGTGGTAATTATGTTAGTTTCTCTATGATTATATTCACCATGTTTTAATATCACACCATTTACTATATTACAGTATATATTTATTGTTTCAAATAGAGCAAATTTTGGAATTGTATAGCTATAATGGTCCACATTTGCTTCAGAGTTTTATTTTCTACGAAACTCAAAATTTTCCTATTGAACCCTGTTTTCCAAACTATAATTTAAGCATACATTTTACTTTCACTCTGTTTGTTATTTTATCCAGCTCGAAAGATATATCATTTTCTTTCCCGTCCATTGAATCTCCGGTAAATGAAAAAAATTGCTTTTATGTTTTTTTTTAAGATCTTTTAAGCTATATTGGGCAACTGGAACATCAATTGCTGATTCCATATCATTCTTGCTCACAAAATATAGCTTATTTTTAGCAGAGATAATGTTATGTGTTAGATAAGTAGTATAGAACTGAACTAAATCCAATGAGTTCCCCTCTATCTCTAAAGGGTAATGTAGTCTTTTCTTCAACACTGATTTGTTATCTGTTAGTTTGAATACTTTACTCATTTATTATATTATTAAAAAATCTACTAAAAATGAGCAAGAAAAACATGAAACATGTAGACTGAGTTATTAAAATAAGAATACCAAACAAGACTCTATCAACAAAACGCCATGGAGAATTATTACCTAATAATATTATATGTTTGATAGTGGGTCCTAGAAACTGTGGAAAAACTACACTTATGATAAATAATTTTTATATATGCTCAGGGATGGTTGGACTTTGGTACTCTCTATGTGTGTTCAACAATCTGGATTAACCAAAATATATCAATTTAAAGAAAGATATAGACGTAGTATCAAAATTATTTAATGAACCAATAGCATACTTATTTCCATCAAATGCAGAAATGGTCGATGTAAATGAATGTCATAAAGAGTCTGTAGTTGTTTTCGATGATATCATATTGAAAATCAAAATATGGTAAGGGATTACTTTACTTGCAGTAGATACAAATGATTTGTTTTCTATTTAGCTCAGACATACTCAAAAGTACCTAAGCAGCTTATAAAAGACAGTGCCAATTTTCTTTGCATATTCAGATAAGATGATACAAATCTTAAACATATTCATAGTGATTTTGTTGGTGGTGATATGTCGTTTGAGAAATTTAGGGAGACTTGTTCAAAATATTATTAGTGTCCAGATATGTAAGATTAAATATTTCCTTTGTACTATCAAGAGCATTCATATATTCATTATTTGCTTTAGCAAATCGCTTACAACATTGTGAAATTCCACCACGAACACCTTTTTCTATCATCAAAATCATGTCGTAATCTGTTAATAATTCTAGTTCTATTTTAGTATGTTTGAGCATAGCATCCCATGCTAACGCTGGGGCAGTGAAATACCATGCTGGATCTAGTTTATATGTTTTGAGACATACATCTCTTAAATTTTTCATTATATCACACAATATAAATACATCAGATTTGTTATAGAGTTCTGTGTACTATCTTAGAGATTTTATGTTGAATTTTTCCCATGCCTTTCTCGCAAATTCGTAATCTTCGTCTGTAATGTCACATTTATTGAGTTTGTTGTAAAATGCATCTTTAGATGGAAGTGATGTTTCACAAAATTTTTAAGCACTATCCATGTAGTCATATGGATAAACACCTTTTCTTATAATAAAGTCAAGTAATTCATTGGAAAAATGCTTACACATTTCTCGGAATTGGCTTCTGGAAAGGTTGCTACAGAGTTTATCGATACTACTAGCCATAAATTTAAGTGAGTCAATACATCTAAGATGTACACTTTCACATACATGTTTCATAAAAGAAATATATTTTTCTTTGTTGTTGGGAATTTGATCAATTTTATTTTCATCGATGCCAAGATCTCTTATTAATACATGTGTGTCATAACCAGATATGTGTATAAACACTGGGACAAAACATGCATTTCTATACGATAAGTTACAATCTCTATTTGCAGCTCCCCATAATTTCCCCGTAAGATGATCATGACCTCTCACAGGATCACCATTCAAAGACTTTTCACATATATGACAATGGGTAGCTGTATCATAAACAATCTGTTCTTTCTGAGTTAGTATAAGCATTGATGTTTCATTTGTGTATATATCACCAACAGACTTTGCTTCTTCCATTAGCATTTTGATGAATACACTAGATGCATCAAATCCTTCATAAGTTACTGGTGGTTTATAGTATCCGTGTTCGTATTTTACATAGTAACAGAAGCTAATAGGCTCGTTTTTTTGGTATGCTTTCGTGTAGGATTTGTCGGGGTTTGGTTGGCAAGTTTCAATTTTAGTCAACAAACTTTCAAAATCAGCATATATCACAAACGGAACTCTCAAAGAATGATTTTTGTTTTTAAATCTTAATATGTAATTTTTTTCCTTTAGATGGTAGTTCAACTCTAACACCATCGTGATCTCGGCAGTCTTGTTCGTGATCTTTTAGCTTACTTAGAGTAGAAATGTTGCAAACATCTATCGCATATATATATTTTGTGACCATTATTTGATACTTGTGATGCAATAAGTCTCGAAAGACTTTTCATCCAGCGGTAGTAGTCGTTCTTTTCGTCTTTGATATAGAATAGGTTTATGTGCTTATCCGTCTTATTTTTTGTTGTTTTAATGGGCAAATTATATATTTCTTATCACCATCCTTTTCTTTGTAAGCATATACATTAATAGAAATTTCACTTCTTTTCTCAAAGGTTGTTATGCTATCCAATTTCATTGGAAATTCCAAACCCTTAAGTGCATCATCAAACTCATGTTCATAAGCTATGTATTTATTCACTCTTTGGGGGTTTCTTTGTACTTGATGCAATGCAGATAGAACAGGCCAAAAAAAAACAATTTTTCATCATTGTTCTTAACAATAATTACCGCCTGCTTAGCTTTGATTTTTTTCTGGGAGATCAACATAAGAACTGCCCTTGAATGGTACATATTTATTTATTCGCACTTCTAGTTTAAATATTCTGTTGACCACTGAGATCCCTTTGCTTCGAAAGCCCCCATCTCAGCTATGATTTTCGATATGCTGTTGGTATAATATTTTTCCAGATTAGTCGATTTCATAATTTCGTTCTTTGTTTTAAAGGAACTTTCTACATATTCAATATTCCCGCCAATTCCCCTTTTGTACTCAGTGAAGAGTTTCATGTTCACTTTAAGTGATTTCAAATGTTTATTAATTAGTCCCGTGATAGTTCTTTTACATTGTTTAGGAAATTATTTGGGTCTTTGTATGCATTCACATTCTTTACAGCATAAGTCTTGATCCTACTTTGAAATGCTGTTTCGATTTCTTCTACACTGAATCTAAGTGTGTACTTACGAATTTTACTTCTCAAGTGACTTCTTATGAGAGACTACACGTTTCACATTTTACTTGTTTCTCTCGTGGGAACTTCTGTTTTGGTATTAAATGTTGTGGTATTTTAAAAATTTCCCATGCATTTGTTGGTTCATGTGATTTATTATGTATTGGTGCAAGACCTTTGTGCAATCTACTTCTAAGATGACTTCTTATGAGAGATGGTTTGTAAAAGTGATTACAAGTTTCATACTTGACATACTTCTCTTGAGATTTCTTCTTCTTTCTTTTCACAAAAACATCTTTCTTAAATTTATATTATTTCCAAACATTTTACCAGTTGCGTTAGCCTTTTTCATTGCCATGGTCGTCGTCGTATTAGACATCAGTTGATTTTTATTTGTGCTGATTTATTATATAAATATTTTATTTTTTACGTTTTCAAAATTTTTAAGCGACTTTTTTTGCGGTTGTCCTCAACCGTAACTTATTACGCGTATTTTTACAGATGCACTCAAACGCAAAGTTTAACGCAACTTTTTTCTAAAGACTACGATCTCACCAAACGCAATTTTTTGAGCCACTTTTTTTGCGGTTGTGCCCAAATCGTCATTTGATGTTTTAGATCAGAAAATTAAGAGTAATTTTTTCTGATGGTTTTCTGATGGTTCGAGCATTTAATTTACCGTTTTTTTCTGATAACTGGGGTCTGTGATCGAAACGTCATATTTAGACTGCTGCCCACGACAATGTTAATCTTACATATGGCGGAAGAATACACAGCTTGCACACATGCAGATTTTAAACATGGCTTTAAAATGGGCTCATTTTAATGTGAACAGCCTATATCACGCAGGTGCAAGTCGCTTTGAAAGGTACCCATTAAGGGGAATTACTAGTAAACAATTTGAAAACGCCTCAAGGTGATGGCAGGCCGTAAGGAAGTAATCGCGACGGCGCGGCGATGGAAAATAGCGTAAACAAGCGTCGCGTTGTGTTCCGTTTCCTCAGAATTTCGAGCGGCGAATATAGGGCTTTAACACATTCAAACCTGCTTTAATTTACGGTGTGAGGTGTTGCAAACAAATTTTTTTATGACACATGCTGTACTTAAGTCAACCCAATACTTCTTTCGTTGTCACAGCCAATGAGCTGTAGGCTGTATGTTTGGCTACAGTTATATGAATTATGACCCAGACCAGTAAGACGATTTGCGAATCGTTTACTCACAGGCGATATCATTGGCCATTGAGATTCGCAGTGTGCAGTACAGACCAAAAGTTACCTACACGTGCGTAATGTACACAAATGTGCACACTGTATCTGAATGCGTGAAAGCATCCTATTAACCCGATTTGCGATATAAGTAGTTTTTGACTCGACAAGACTTAAATAATAATTCTCAACACTTCTTTACGTTTTTGTATTTTCACTGCCTTGATTATTTTCGGAACACTGATGGAAGAACAGAAAGGAATTTTTTTTTTCTTATCTTCAATCAGAGCTCCGAGAAAAATGAACGCAGATAATTTTTACAAATGTAAGAAGGTGTTCAAAATTGTTATTTACGTCTTGTCGAACCGAACATTTCTGGAAATCCCCTGTAAAACAAATTGTGACAAAAATGATATAAATATACGATGTTCGTGCACCATTCCCCTTAATACAGCAATCTGTTCGGAAAGGACACAGCGTTGCCGCCATAGTTGAAAATTCTGTCGCACAGAAGAATAAATATCGCAGATTAGTGTTACTTACAGCGGTATACGCTGATTTCGACACATTTCAACGACCACGTGAATGTTTCAGTAACCAAAGTTATAAACTGGTTTCAAGATATCGACTTTAATTTCTATCTTGAAAAGTGATCTACATTAAAATATTCCAGAATTTTTTTCCTCGATAATAATAGACATAACTTCATGCAGGAGACACGTATGTCAACAAGGCAGGCACCTTAACCTATAGGACACGAAATCCTTTACGAGTTTAAGTACTGCGATTATATAATATTTTCGTGTTTTCTGTATTTGTGTCGAGAGTACTTCTCACAGCGAGTGCACGATTCTCACCAAAAAAATGCATTCATTATTTTATGTGTGAACGAATACTGTTGACCTTGTGGACATTACTTACAACTACTATTTTCCAGCATTAACATTTTTAGACAGTAAATTTATTACACGATAACATGTCAAAATCACAATTTCTCGATAAAGTGAGCACTTATGAAATTAACCTTAGAAAAATATCACTGCTCCAACTTGCATACATTTTAACGAGCCCACTGGGTGACATGAACCCAGTAAAGTTGGTAACGATGGAAGGGAAGTAGTTCCACATTTTAAAGTCAAGGAAAAAGTGCTAGGTTACTATTTGTGATAACTTAAATTACTTTTTTCTTTTGCCTTAAGTTTTTTCAATGCATCGAAGTGTAAAAATGAGTATATTTGTGAAATATTTACTTTTATTATAATTTCACAGTTTTAATTGACTAACGCATGAATGAAGTGATGAGGCCCATGGAAATGTTAATTTCACATACGGCGGATTAATACACAACGTTCATGCAAGTAGATCTTAAGCAGAGCTTTCAAAAATGCTAATTTTACCGTGAATAGCCTGTAGGCATATGCCAGTCAATTTGCAGGGTAAAAATATACGCAAGTAGGAGAAGTGACACTTTTGAAAAGTTGATTTTCAAAAGTGCTCACTTTACTGTGCACTGAGAGGAAAGCCAACTGAATGTTTGCTTGCATACGCCAAAAAATTTATTTTGATCCCCCAATTAATTTTTTTGCATACAAAACTTGAAAAGAAAAAAAAAAAAAAAAATGTTCACCTAACTAAATATACGCATGAATCGACAAAATCTACGTGTTGGGACTAAATAAATTAACTGCCAAAAAGTATTTAGTTGTATTTACTCTATATATTTTTTGGCCACTCATTTGATTGCCTTCGTTTAAAAAGACAACTTTTTAAACTTTTAGTTTATTTGAATTTTTTGTTAACATTAGGATAGTAACGTTATATAATCAATGATTGCAGAAGTGATGTAATCCAACATGGTGGTTCGAGGGGAGCGAATAATCAGCAGGCTACAAAATCGAGGTGGAATGGTAGAGTATGAATAAAATCTAATATGATCGCCTGTAACAAAATCAATTAGGTTTGATACGCAATTGAATGAATGTAACTAAGGAAAAAAAAAAACGAAATCAAAGATGGTGAACATCGCATGACAGAACATGAGAGAATGTTTGTTTCGTCGGCTCGTCTGGTATCTTAAACAAATGAAATCACAGATATCTCTCATTGAATGATAAAGCATAAGTATGTGGGAAACATGGTGATGATGCTATGTAAGATGGTGGTAGTGATGGAAACGAAGATGGCTGAAATGGAATAACAAAACCTTGATAAAATACAAGATGGTGGATGGACACAGATGAGAAGGAATGACAGAGCATGATGGAAAGGTGACTACGCAAAATTGACTCCAAGATAGTAGTCGGTGTCAATAATGCAATTTCTCCATCGATTTTTGGGATTTTTTTCGATTTTGTGATTTTTTAAAAGATGTTTTGGGTTAAAGGCGAGCTAAGGTCAAGGTCGACAACAACCAAAACGGTGACTAAATCGGCAACTAGTCTGGTTGCGATATCGATAATTAATACACTAGCATCAACTAGGCAATGAAAATGAAAACGAATGACAAACTAAAAAAATTAATGTGGAGGTTGGAGTGCATTCGACAGAATTAACAAAGGTGAGGGGGCTAGAGGTTTGTCGACTAATCAACCAATGAGAAACATTGGCAAGGGTTAGTCGTTTGCTGGACGTGGTGCTAAGGGAACTCCCGAAAATGTTTTTTAAATAAATTTTCTAATAATTTTCTTAAAATAATTTTTTTTAATTTGAAAATTTATATATTTTTTAAAAAATATTTCTCGAATTTGCATGTATTTTAACGGACACGTTGACTGACTTGTTCCCAGTGAGGTTGGCACTTGGTTTAGGAAAAGTTGTTCCACGTCTTAGAGTCGTATAAAATGCGTTTCGTTTAAAATTGTTTACTTCGAACTTGTTTATTTTACTTTATTGGAATCGGAGTAAGTAAAGACCGTTCACGATAAAGTGAGCACTTTTGAAATCAGCCTTAGAAAAATTTCACTGTTCGTGCTTGCACGTATTTTAACGGGCTCACTGAGTGAGATGCGCCCAGTGAATTTGGTTACGATGGATGGAGAATAGTACCATATTTTAACATCGAAAAAAGTGTTAGGTAGCCATTTCTGATTTCTTGAATCATTTCTTTCGCTTTATGTATCTTCTAATGCATCAAAGAGTAAAAATGAGCAGATTTGTAAAGTATTTACTTTTATAACAATTTCAGAGTTTCACTTGACCAACGCATGGATGAAGTGATGAGGCCCATTACAATGTTAATCTTACATAAGGCGGAAAAATACACAACGTGCATACAAGTAGATCTTAAGCAGGGCTTTTAAAAGTGCTCATTTTACCGTGAATAGCCTATACCGTCATATTAGTAGTAAAATATTTACTTTGATAGTAGATTCACGATTTTACATGATCGACGCATGAATAAAGTGATGCGATCCTAGGTGAAGTTAGTTTTACATATGGCGAAAGGATACATAATGGGCAGGAAATGAGAGCTTAAGCACAGCTTTAAAAAATGCTCCAATAACTTTTGGAATCCTATACTTTTGTTTTCCCGCTACTAGGGTATACTTCCGCTATTAAGTTATAAAACGTGCCGTTGAGGATAAGTATTTTTTTTTCTTTTCTCCTTCATTTTAAAAGGCTGCGTCAAAAATTGCTGAGTCATCCGTGAATCACTGATACCGGGCAGGAAAATAAAAGCCAAGGCTTCTCCGGATGCGCAAAAGGAAATTAAAAATGAAAGCACCCTTAAATTTTAATATATAAACCCGTTAAAAATGCCGCATGAATGCTAGAAGGCAATTTTGGCGCTTGTGAAGGTCAAACAAGGTTGATACTTCAGATTTATTTCCGTCTGAATCGCTAAGAAAACTTTTCTCTTCAAAGCGAAGCTTCCCGAACGCGATTTATTACCTTAAGTTAATATGGAAAAGCTGTTTTTATTTTTCCTGATGGAGTGAATGGGGTTGAATAATTCATTTTTTAAATGATGAGAAAAGGGTATAACAGTTATACTATCCCAGAACTTAGCTTCTCGGAAAATATATAAAAATACATTTCTAAGCTCTAATAATCACACCCCAGAAAATAAATCTGAAAGTAAAAGTAGTGGCAAACTTAATTGATGAAAATTTGCTCCCATAAAGGCATAATTGTTTGTATTATATCTGAATAGTTAGTACAGTACGTGCTAGTCTTATTATAAATTTTTATTCTGAACTAGTTCTATTCACCCTAACTTGACAGGTGGCACGACCTGGCGGAGAAGTTATTTACTGAAGACAGTTCACCGTGAAGTTATCACTTTTGGAAGCCCTAAATTACTTCACGCTTTCAACCAGTTTTGTATAGTTCCGTGTCAGTTCAAAGTTCTTAACACAAAACACGGACCCAATAAACAGAAAAAAGGTTGACCGCTGTCAGTACATCATTCATTATGCATGAAATGAGCAAATAAATGTGTTTGCTACAGCAATGTGTTCTGTACAGAGAATCCACACAGCGCTAGTATACCATGAAAAAGGGGGGGGGGGGGAGGAGCCAAGTATACTTGGAAATAATTCGGACATAAACTACAAATAATATCTCGTGCCTGCCACGGTGGGATTATAACCCACGATTTTTGGGTTGACCATCAAGCACACAGACCACATTGTGTTCAACAGAGCACCAGCGAAATTCAAGATTCGTTAGAAATAAATAAATTGGAAATTCCTCACTCACCATATGTCCAGGTGGAGAATATCGCTGGTGACGTCATCTATGTCACTGCAAAAAAAAAACAGTTTTTATTGTAAAAAGAAGGAACTGCATGGTTGACTGGTTTACTAACATTTGACACACTTCAGACAGAAACTAAGCACCTGTAAACGTAGCTAAGTAACAGTATCCATGCATTATGGGAACTATCAAAACCTAACCATTCGACATAAATTTTATCACCTTTAGTTTTTAAGTCATTTTTAACAAAATATTCATGTGGATAGTCAGTTTTCATAATTTCATATTCATAAAAACTAACCATTATTTCTTCTCCTTTAATGCCTTTCAGCTTGTAAGTTGGTATATCATAATTTAACACTTTTAAAATAGTAAATAATTATGTTGTCCAGTTAGCAGTATATCATTTTTCAAACATTCGTTTCAGTTTACTGACATGGACGACACCACCAACTTTGAATTTCGGTTTAGTAATCGTGTCTACAAAATTTGTTTGCATTGAAATTTTCATTGGTCTTATTATCTTCAATTGGTTTCATACCAATAGTTCTACACTTTGTGTAGTTGTATTCTGTCACTAAATCGTCTAATATATTTATCCATTCATAATTGCCATTTTAAAAAAATTTCTCCCATATTTTATTCTTCATTGTTCGATTAAATATTTCTACAACAATGGCTTTTAGTTCACTGAATGTAGAATAATGATTGATAAGCTCTTTAAATGTTTTATTATAAAATTCTGAATCATTATCGCTTTGTAAATTATGTGGATTTCGTTTCTTCAATATAGATTTTAAAGCATTTACTACATGTTTAGCAGTTTTATCTTAAATAGCTACAGCAAATAAAAACTTTGAAAAAACATCAATAGTTGTCATAATATATTTATATACATTATTTATATGTGATATGCCTTACAAATTGTCAGTATCTATTTCAACGAGATCAATTGGTCATAAATCATCGATTCCATATTATATAACTTTCATTCTGGGGAAATTCCTTCTTGCTGGTTTATATAATTCATCGATTATGCCTTCTCTTACATTGAGCTTTTTCTAATGTTGATTTATTAGAGTTGCATATTGAGCATTTACTTTCTGAACTAATCGCCCATTTTTTGTATTTTGATGTTTTATATTATTATTTTTGGTGACTTTCTTGCACTTCAAACACCAAGTGTTCTCCATTTAATTATATATATTTTTTAATCTATATATTTCACGAATATTCCTATTATAGTCATAAACCCATCAGCATTTTCTGATTTTTTTTTATTTTAAAAAGCAATTTATCACCTCTTTTAACATCTAATGGTTTACTATAATCAATTTTTTTTTGGAATCCTTAATAACAGTTACAGCATCATCAGGTAAATTATCGGAAATTATTTTATAAACAGTACAATCCATAAAAAAGAAAAGAAAATAGATGATCTAAATGAAATTATCAGTTTTTTTAATTCCACTTTGTGGGTAAATAAAATATATGAGATTTTTTTTTCACTTTCCAATTAACAATCTATTAGAATAATTAAAAACTGATTGGTTTAAATTTTGTAATTTATCAGCTATTTCTTTATCAAAATATATTTTAATGACAGCATCTTTTTCATCTACAAGTTCAGCCATATTATTGATTCTACGATTTTGAAGAGAAACATACTCTGCTGTATAAACAAAAATTTTGCTTATTTGGTCTCGTAAAGCAGAAACACAATTATATTATATTTTGATTCTACATATGTTTTTAAATCAGAAACAATGGAATTGTATTTCGAATCTACATCAGTTTTTAAAGCATAATCAGCTATTTCCCTATCGAAATATCTTTTATTGAGTGCATCATCTTCATCTATAGGATCAGACAGACTACTAATTCTATGAGTCTGAAAATAAATATAACTGTTTGTATAAGTAAAACTTTACTTGTTTGATCTTGTAAAGCAGAAGAAATAGTATTGTATTTTGAGTCTACGTCTTTTTTAAGTGCCTGCTTTGTATTATTTATTCGTTTTATATAATCAGCAACAGTATTACTGAATTATAAATGTATATCTTCTTTTGAAGCATAATCAGCTATTTGTTTATTAAAAAATATTTTATTGGCTGCATCTTTATCGTCTCTAGGAACATCTATATTAACAATTCTATGCCCTAAAAAAAGAAACATAAGATTTTGTATAATCAAAACAAGTGCTTAGTTTACTTTGTAAAGCAGAAACACCTAAATTGCATTGTAAATCTACATATTTTTTTGAAGCATAAGCATTAGTGTCAAAAATTTTATTTAAAGATTTGATCAATGGTTTCCCAAATATATCCGTCATTTAGTAACAAAGAAATTATACCGTTAAAATTAAAATCTTTCGAATAAAGATGTAATACAATTGAACATAGATGTCCAAATATAAGTGAATCAAAATTCTGAATTCCATTATCATTGTAATAAATATTTCTGTTTGTGAAATAATTAATTAAATTACCAGGAATATTACCTCCAAATGAGTTCCAGGTATTTTTGTAATGTCAAAATTAACCACTGCACATTCATTTTTGTGTATATTTTTTTGGTACTTCATCAATCATATAAACATTTCTGAAATTTTTATATTTAATATTTTTACGTATTTTTCAATATCGATATTAGATAGTGGGAATACATTCAAATTTTTTTGGTCTTCCTCTTTTTGATTCACTTCCTCATTTATTTTCCAATGCTAAATTATGCCTTTGTTGTTCTAATTCTTTCTTTCTTTTTCTTGTTTGTTCCATAAAATTGTGAATTGCACTAGCTCCTCCGACCAAACCGTGTGTTTCTAAAGCAGCCAATATAAATTGTATAATTCCTCCATGATGTAAACCACTGCCAGTTTTTTCTTATGTAATCTTTTTGACTGTTGGCAATAATAAAGTTAATTTGAAACTTTTACCTTATTTTATTTTTTATTTTTTCTTTCAGTTTGATCTTTTGTTCAAAATTGATCTATAACCGAATCTTTTAATTCCTCGAAAGGAATATAAAAGATTATATTTTTTATCTTCATTTATAATTATAAAAAATTAATAAAATTTAATGCCCCATTATAATTTTATTTTTGTAAGCATAGTTGAAGCAACAGCAACAGAAGCAATTTTTTCTCCAATCGGAGTATTTTTATCTAAAATAATCTCCTTAGCTTCTTTTTGTAAAATTTTGTCTGCTTCATGTCTAGAGCCAATATCTTTATGATCGCTATATGCAATATCATGATATTTGCACGCTTCATCTAATTTATTCATGACATTGTTGCCTTTTTCTAATCTTTCAATTAATTTTGTAAATGGTCCACAATAATTATAACCAGGCAAAGGCATTTCAGGTAGATTTAAATTGTTTAATCCCCAATTTATTATACCCTTACCATGGTGTTCAGAACTCCAAAATGTGCGTGGAATTACATTTAAAACTCATAAGATAGGCATTCCTTTTGGATTATTAGTAACAAAATCGGAAAATTATTGTTCAACATAATCATCATGCTTACTTTTTCATTTAAAAAAACTGTTATTACCAGCTTTTTATTCACCATGAATAACTAATAATTTATCAATCAAGTTTCTAACGCATTCATCCAAAAGTGTTCTTTTGGTAAACTGTTGTATTTTTTATGCCTTCTCCACATCTAGGAGTTCTTGTAGAAGTCGGTATTTCTGGTGTTTTTGGCATTGATGTTGATTGAGGTTTTATGTAATTATCATAAATCGGTTTAATCATGTTTGTGTACTTCCAACTTTTATTAGAGTTTATTTTATTATTAGGATCAAATTTTTGGAATGCAACATTCGTTACTAAAACAATATCCTTGTAATTTTTATATAGTAATTATTGGTGAACCCACCTATAAGATCCTCTTCTTTTCCTTTTGTTATCAAATTATGAAGTCCTTCCGTTAATTCATATTCTTTGCCTTTAACTTTTATATTATCATTTTTTAGCTCTACATTTGTATCACAAATGTAAAAAATTATCTCCATCTCCTCGTAAACCATACTTTTCCGAAATTTCTTTCCCCAGACTTATAGTAAAACTTTGCAATGCCATAATCCCCAATTGCTCTTCTAAATTGGGAAACTTTTGTTCTGAAAATAATTCTCTTTCAAATGCTGTTTCTTCTGGTGCTAGTGGATAAGCTAAATTTTTTTGCTACCACAGGAACTAGTGTTGCTATTAAATTTTTATTTTCTTCAGTTACTTTTTCTACTTTTTTTTTTTTTACCAATATTTCGTAGTTCGTCAATTTTTTCTTCTTATTTTTTTCATATTCTCTTTCATGGCGTTTTTGATATTTTTTATATCTTTCAACCAGTAATTTAACTTGAAACTCCCTTTGATTCTGCCATTTATATATAATTTTTTTACTTACAAATGAGTTATAAAAATATTGAGAGCTTCGAAAGGCAAACTTTTCCTCCAACAGATCAAACTAGGAGGAATTTAAATGTTTACAATAATAGAATCGAGTTTGATGTTCCTATAGGAGATGGCTTTTCTTTCCCAAATTATGCTTATATTTTTGAGCAATTTAAGTTACTAAAGAGAGATAAAGCCGGGGCTGATGAAGAATATAAAAAAGAAGATAATGTTGATGTGTGTTCTAACTTTTTCCCATTTCAGTTTTCTAGAGTAGAAATCTCAAAATATGGTAATATTTTTGAAGCTGTTGATAAACCTGGATTAACTTCTACAATTATGAATATTTTGTTAAGATATCCAGATGAGCAAAATTATTTAGAAGTTACTCGTTTTGATAGTAAATTATCGAGTAAAATCTGTACAGTGATAGAAAAAATGAAATAATTTACCTATTGAGATATCTGTTTGGCCCTATCAGAGATAATGCAGAAATTTACTGGAAAGGTGGCTATAAAATAACTTTTTTCCGTAATTCGTCTGATAACAATTGTTTATTTGTATATGATGACACAGCTGCCACACCTCAGACAAGTCATGCCTATCCAGGTAGAATTGATATTCAAAAATTAGAAATTATGTGGCCTATTGTTTAATATGAATCTAATGCAGCCATTGCAATTAAAGAAAAATATACAAAGAGCCTAAAATAATAATTTACAATTCGACATGCCTGATTTTGTAATTGTAGGTTTTCAAATTAATAGAAAAAAATCTCCTTAACAGTATGTCCATGAACAAAATGAGACATTTCGAAAGGAAAATTGGAATCCTGCTATTGAAAATGGTCTTTGCAGTAAACAGTTTCTTACTTATAATGACTTTAGAAATTCAAAATCAAAACGAGATTTAACTTATGATTATTTGAAAGAGAGGATTACTGAAAATATATATATTTCATTTTATAAAATGGAAGAAACAACAAATTGGTTCGATATTTTAAAACAATATTTTAGACTTATAGTTGAGTTGTTACATTTAAAACTTTTATGAATTTTTAGAAATATAGATGAATTATTCGATCGAATAAAAAATTGTGATTCTAATTAAAATTTTCTCATAGTATCACTTTTTTTTTTATAAAAACACATACAAATTTTCAAATAATATAAATGGATCAAATTATAGTTCTTTTAGAACTTTGGGATATTAGATATGAAATTATAAAGACAGCAACTTCCATTGATAAAGAATTGGACATTGTTCATTTCAAAATTGTTTTAAAAATCAATAAAAATGTCTTAAGATCAGATAAATTTTCTAATTTTAAAGAAGACGTTTATGATTTGGAATGTTGTGATAGTTGGGATTATGGAATGTTGTGATAGTTGGGAATATGGAATGTTGTGATAGTTGGGATTATGGAATGTTGTGATAGTTGGGATTATGGAATGAGTAATGGTTATGCTTCAGACTTTTCTTTATTTTCAGACTTTAAAAATTCTTATTGGTATTTTACTTTGTTGAATAAATTTATACATTCTATTAATTTGTATATTTTTATTTGATTTTCAGCTTTATTTGTTTTATTTAGATCGCTCGCTTGCAAAATTGACATTTCTATTAAAAAAAACGTGATAAATTGATTGAAAAGCAAGAAATTTGAATGTTTTTTGCTTAAATTTTGATGTATTTTGATGTATTTGCTTAAATTTTGATGTATTTGTGCCATTTATAGTGGCACAAATTTACACTGTATTTTTGGCAAAATTAAAAATTTTGCTTGATTTTGGCTTAAATTTACATGATTTTTCGAAGAAAATTGTTTGTTTTGGAAAGCTCATGTTTAAAAATTTTTGGAGCCTACATTTAGCCTCAAAAACCTTGATTTTGGAGAAAAAAAGCTCGAAATTTCGATGAAAATAAGGCGCGAGTCAGAACTCCCCTTATATTGTATTTAAAATATCTTTGTAGTGACAATAAATGCCGTGGCGTGCATTTATGTTAATATTACCAACACACGCAATACATTTCCCCTAGAAGGTGCTTGATTACAAGTGTGACACATGTTGATTCGCAGTACTCTGCTATTCACTGACATCAATGCGTCATATACGAAAAAAAAATTAAGATAATTTCATAACCCGCTACTAACTGGCGAAGCCATAGAGTGTACATGGGATAGAGAGCTCATGCGAGTTCAGGGTTTTGACGTAGAACGGATTTTGGACTCTAGAACGGCCGAAAACACGCTGTATTTGCCTAGGGTTAGCAAGGTTCCCCCCCCCCCCTCAAATATTCCCTTTTCGAATTGTAAGCACACTTCCTCTGTCCAACTTTTAATACAATAAAGGCGTACTCAAGGAAACACAAAACAACTTTTTAATGATAGTACGTGTGTTAAAGACAGAATGTAAACAGACAGCGAGACCACTGCCAGACCACGTGACAGTCGTGTAGGCAAATCATGAGCCAGTGCTAGATACCTGCGCAGAGGGCGAACATCAGTTTAACGGCTGTTCAGGTTAAAGTGCGCATTTTTTAAATCAACCTTAGGACAATTTCACTGTTCCTGCCTGCACATATTTTAACGGGCTCAGTGAGTGTAATGCGCCCAATAAAGTTGGTAATGATGGATGGAAAATAGTTCCATATTTCAACGTTGAAAAAAAGTGTTAAGTAACCATTTGTGATAGCTTTTTTTTTTTTTTTTTTCCATCGAAGTGTAAAAATGAGCAGATTCTGAATGTATTTACTTTTGTAATAATTTCAAAATTTCACTTGACCGACGCATGACTAAAGTGATGAGGCCCATAGCAATGTTAATTTTGCATAAGGAAGGAGAACACACAACGTGCATACAAGTAGATCTTAAGCAGGGCTTTCAAAAGTGCTCATTTTACCGTGAATAGCATATACCTTATCTTTAGTCAGTGTGCTGAACTGGGACCAGCGCCTTGCAGTAGCAGGATTTACTGAGATTCTACGTAAATGATCTTACGTCAGACACCGTAGTAATAACACTGATGTACAATAGAGCCTGTTTAGTTGGTATCATTAACATGGAGCAATCTCGACTATTCCAGGTTTGGAAAGTAATATTCCCAATTAATTTCGGCATAAGACTCTGTTGAGTATCCATTTGTATCTACTTCAATGAAATTTTAGAATTTGGAGTAAAATAATTGTGTCTGGTTAGTATCAGTGCAATAACAAGTAGACACGCGAATAAAAACTTGATATAAGCTTAAGTTAAAACAAAAGAATGAGAACGATATTTTGTATCATTAACACAAAATACAGTCATAAATATTGAAAATAAATGCAGTGATAAATTCATGGAAGAAATATGTGCATGTTTTATAATTTGGAGCATAATTAACAAATTTGTAATATGCATTAGAGTTTCTGATGATTGTTAGCTCGTTGTGACAGTCTTGCAAATTAAATTCAGGACTTTAAATTGAAACGTCAAAAACGCGAGACTGCCTCTGTCTCCGAAAGGCCTAGATTTGGCCTTGAGACCTTTTCAAAACATATTACGCATTGGAGACTCACAAAAATGTCAGTTAAAATAGGTAACGGCTAAACATATGCAAACATTTGTGCTTAGTTCGTTGTCTATAATTGGATCGCGCCTATTTTACTTATTTCTAAATCCTTGCTTAGATTCTTCTGTCTGTATTTAGAGTAATACTTCGTCACAAGTAAGAATAAACGCTTATAAGCGTACATTCAACAGTAATCTAATGTTAGGAAATTATTAGAAATATTACTTCATGTTCATTTTACTTCAACTTTTCATATTATGTGTTAAAATAACGCCGCTTGCAGGGGTGGCCGAACTTTAAAGTCACATGTCTAACAAGATGTTAATTTTAAAACCACATTAATTTGGAGGACCCACGGTGTTGCAGTGTGAGTGAGTGAGTGAAGAGAATTGGGCGGCTCTTAAGAGCGAGGCCTGAGAGCCGATGAGGGCGATTGAAGTGAATATTGGGGGTGATTGGGGGGAATTCGGCTGGGGGAGGAGATCCCCGAGAAAACCCGCCCACCAACGGCATCGTCTGGCACGATTCCCAATTGCGAAAGTCCGGTGACCCTGCCGGGGATTGAACCCGGTTCGCCTTGGTGGGATGCGAGCGTGCTAACCGCTCAGCCACCGCAACCCCCGGTGATGTAGAGGTCATACTATTCACATTCCACCAAGACGAATTACGTTCGATTCCTGGCGGGGTCATCCAGATTTTCGCACGCAAGGGAACGTGGCGGATGTTGCCCCTTGGTCGTCGGATCTCCTCGGGTGTTTCCCGTTACCCCTACCCTTGAATTCCGCTGATGGTCCATTTTCGTCTCATTCTACATTCACCGGCGCTGTTCAGCCCCGACCAACATCTCTGCAAATATCTCTCTCTCTCTCTCTCTCTCTCTCTCTCTCTCTCTCTCTCTCTCTCTCTCTCTCTCTCTCTCTCTCTCTCTCTCTCTCTCTCTCTCTGGACTTTAGTTATTTCGTTGCAAACATTGCAGTGGCTGTGTTAAATGCAAGCGATAAAGAGCAGGGACTTTTGTTTTCAAATAATGTATTCAAGAACTCTGTTAGCAATGAACCAGCTACAGTCTTACTTTTCTGAAGCCTTGATATGTTCTACTTCCAAGAATATTCCTCAACCTCTGTGCCATCTTTTGTGACACACGTTTTTGTTTGCCTTATTTTGTGTATTTTTTTTTTGTATATTCCTTTTCTAGGAATATGTTTGTTTGTTTCGCAAAACCGGTGTTCGGTTCGGCCACTTCATTTGCTTGTGCTTTGGTGTAGTAATGTTATAGGCTATTCACGGTAAAGTGAGCACTTTTGAAAGCCCTCTCATTTGGAATAATAGTTCATAGATATATTTTATTGTAGACTTAGACGTTGACTTCCGAGTGCAGTGGAATATACGCACTGTGTTTATTATTTACATAATGATATTTATGTTAAACGGTAGTTAATCGATAAAGAATGGCAGAAAGTAAAATTAACTAGTGCGTCAACAGTGCTCACTTTACCGTGAACAGCCTATATTAATTCGTTTTCACTGTTAATTTCTGTTAGTCACAGTTACTGTGACCTAGTAAGTTATTCTGGTATTTATATTATTAGTTCACCAACATTTGTGTCTTAATATTAGTTATTCTTGATAATTTTTCATGTTTGTAATTAGTCTCGTCAATTAATTTTAGGGACCAGAATTTTGGCAATGTATTCTGTATTTTTAACGAAGATCGCGTACCTTATTGATTATCTATGTATCGGGAAAGAAATAAAAAAAGTCACGTTTTATGTGAAATACCTTTTTCAGAATTTTGTACTATGTCGAAATATTACTATTGTTTACCTTACTTTTGTCAGTTCGTTAAATTCAAATCACGTGACTATTTACTTTTTTTTTTTCGTAAGTTGTTATGTATCGATTGTAGCCATAACTGCCTGGATCGATACCTGGTCTACGAACACTTCCGCCGGTCACGTTCCCGTCTTCTGCATCGTTGAAATATGGCGTGACATTCTCTGAAAAATTGTGGTCTACTGCATCTTCATGATCCTACGATAAACTAGCACTTTCGCCGCTTTTGGTGAGTGTGGCTTGTAGCCCTTTTTGAGCGGCAACTTCTGTTCCTTTTAGTTTTCGCATGCCATGGATATCTTATTTGTTTTCGTGAATTTTTCTAACATTAACATGGCCTAAGATGTGACGAGCCTGTTTTCGGTGTCCATCTTCGCTATCTTCATGGATCGATAACTCTTCTACTTTCCAAGGACCATCCAGGGCTGCGGGCGTTTTCAGGCCAAAAAATATATTGATACTTAGCATGTGATTGAACTAACCTACTTCTTAATTTTGAACTTTTCGGCTAAGTGTCTGCAATCCGACGCTACTTTTGTGACCGTTTTATTTTCAAGCAGTTTTGGCTTTTGGACTTTAGAATATTTAAAAACATAACAAAAAAATAAAGGAAAATGTAACCACAAAATCATGGAAAGTCTGTTTCACCTCTGGCCTATGGCCATTTCAACCTTTATAAAAAAATGTAATGTTAAACAATTTTTGTGTTCAACTCCAAGCTTTGTCACCTTAACCTTAAGCAAAGGTGACATAAAATAATAATTTTGTTTAATCGGGATCCCGTTAAAAAAAACATGAGATTAAGAGAAAATGATATTATTACTATTATAATTAGGTAACTAATATATTGAACTAGAGTTGTATAAATACATGTTTATAAATATATATATGATAGCTTATTTATTTTCTTTCAGAAATTAAATAATGTCATTCGACATATTGTTAATTATTTAGTTAAAATCACCTTTTGACATTTACCTTAAAATAAAAAATAAATGTTAAAATCATAATTTAAAACTGCCTTTTTCAATGCAGACAAACCGTTAATTGGGAAAGCTAATGCAAGTTTGCCGAATCGGGCTAGTGTTCGGCCCTGTGTATTATCTACTAACCTTTGGTAATCACCACTCGACACAACTGGTCCATTATGTTATTTGGTGTTTGTTGCACGGGGTCGTTGGGAGAAACGTAAATTCTAGGTAGTTTGCCCTATGGTGTGTTTCTCCCGAGGCCCTGTATAGTACACCTCTTACAAACAAACTTAACTCAGTCTAGAAAATTACGCCAAAACCGACAACACACCGTATCGTACGCACTAAGTGTAGTAATATTTTGCATGATAACTATTTCTTTCTAGGTTTTACCAACACAATTAGACTATCCGCGACTACCCATGACTAACCGTGACTACCTGCGACTACCCATGTACCCGTGACTACCCTTGACTACTCGCGACTACCCATGACTATCCATGACTACCTACGACTACCCATGACTACCCGCGACTACCCATGACTACTCGCTACTACCCATGATTACCCGCGACTACCCATGACTAACCGTGACTAGGCTTGACTACCAGCAACTACCCGCGACTACACATGACTACCCATGACTACCCGCGACCACCCACGACTACTCGCGATTACCCGTGACTACCCATGATTACTTGCGACTACCCATGATTACTTGCGACTACCCATGACTACCCGCGACTACCCTTGACTACTCGCGAATACCCATATTTACCCGCGACCAATGACCACCCGCGACTACCCGTGACCACCCGCGACTACCCGTGACCACCCGTGACTATCCGCGACTATCCTTGACTACCCGCGACTACCCGTGAGTACCCGCGACTACCTACGAATAATTTTTTTGTTAGCGCATGCTTAAAAATCAGCCAAGTAGCTAATTTTCCTCCGATTTGATTTGTAAATTTTGAAACTTCTAAAGGATTTTTTTTTTTTTTAAATTAAACATAACCTATGACCATCTGGAAGAATGTGGCTTTCTAATAGTGGATGAACTGTAAAAAATCATCTTTATAGTTTCCGAGATCACCCGAGACATATAAAAAAAATAAACAAACTCACATTGCCTCTTTATAATAGTAGTACAGATGATATTGTGTGAGATGTGAAGTAAGGACGGTGCAGCAGGAAGAGAACACCAGAGGACGCAGGAAGTGTGGCGGCTGAGTAGCACACATTCACATCCACATGTTCCCCGGGAATTCCGTGCATCAGGTTGTACGTGGGTTAGGTGTCCGTTAATCGAGTGTCTATCGCATTTTAAAGCAAGTAAATTGGATGCCCTACGTTCCTACGTTACCTCAAGCTATGAAGGAACACGACTCAGACGTGCATGTTGCATTTTGTGACTGGCTTGGTAACGACTGCGAACGTTTCATTGACATGATTGTTTGGTCCGAAGAGGCCACATTTCAATTGAACGGAAATGTCAACTGCCAAAATGCGTGTACCGGGCCGATGAAAATCCATACATTTATGGCATTTATGGATTAACAGTGGGGTGCCGTAAGCCTGCCAGAGGACTAGTAGGGCCATTCTTCTTTGGCGAAATTTGTATCATACTGTAGGAAAACATTATGCTAGGTGTAAACCACCGGGAAATAATGTGCCTCTGATTTGGCCTCTCTCATTTCACTGGTTGGGTGCGCAAAGCTCTGAAACGTGCCTTGTGTTTGATTGGCTGCTGCATGCTGCGAAAGTTTCCTTATTGGCTTGGTGGAAGCCTGCTGGCAGGTAAGTTATCAATCATTGATTGGCAAACGGCGTTCCAACCACAGACTTTGAACATAACATTGACCCACCAACACAACTGTCAAAGTCACATGGTCTACAGTGATGATCGTGTGTTTGTATCTTGATTTTCAAATATAAGCACCTTTATATGAGTACAATACTTTACCAGTTTGAATGTAATAAAACTGCATTACAGATAGATTACAGTACAGGAAATATACAAGCGTCTCATGTCACTTGTTTACAGAGCAGTGTTCTAGCCTCAAATCCAATCCATGTAGTTTTTACTAGACGTGTTTGCAGGAAAGCAGTTCAATGTTGGAGCACGGAGGCTGGTTTTGCGTAGCTAGCGTGAACACTACATAATCCATTCAAGGTTACTTCACATTTTTCTGAAGCCTTGCTAAAGTTCTACTTACAGGATATCCCTCCGCCTGGTGTAAACTAAGCTTAACTAAGTCTAGAAAATCACACCAAAGGACAACGCACCGAATTCGTGCTCACTTAATATTTTGCACGGGAACTATTTATTACTAAGCGCTACCAAAATGCATGTTCTCTCACTGTTCTTGATTCGTATTTATTATAAATGAAATGTTATAATTTATAAATAAAATATAGTTAAATTTCAATATTTAAGAAAAAGAGGATAATTTCATGTGAAGAGAGGTACACATCACTTCTGATAAATGATATGTTTAGGAAATAACTAAACACGTCATACATGGGGTGATTTTTTTAAATGTTTGATTCAAAAAGTGTAAAGAACCAGTGAATAGACTATACCCCATATTCACTCTGCGGTGCCGCCATGTTGCTGGCTAGTGACGCCGTATTGGGGGAGTGTGCAGCTGGAGTTCGTGGTTTGAACGGCGTTTGAACGAAAAGTGCGTCTTCCCCGGGAGACAGAAACGGACAGGAGATCGCCGTTCATAACGGGCTGTGAGACTCAACTTTCTGGCCCGCCGAGGGATTTCTCTGTGCCTCGCAGGCCCTCCGCTTTATAAAATCACAGCGCGAACAATGTTTGTCGGAAGTCTGCGATAATGAGTTTTTTTTTGTGTACCCAGCGTTCCGTTCATCGGAAAACAAGTTTGGAAAGGGGGGGGGTGGAAAAGGGGGGGGGGGGGAGGGGCTCACGGGGGCGCAATACTGCTTGCTCTCCGGTACAATTAGACTCCGCCTAGTTTTTTTTTTTCTGTTATTCTTCCGCAGCCACCTCCCAATTAGCCCGCAGAGAGTCCAACCTCGGCTCCTAACGCAGCAGCGGCTCCGTGCTCTATCTCCCTTATCGAATTATCGACCTCCGAGCGGGATTAAACAGCGGCGTGGGGTCCCTGCCGACTGCGCGCGAGTTATCGCATAGCTGGATCGTGGAGCGGCGATCGCGCGACGTGATACGAAGACGCAGCCGAGATATTTCGGAACTGACAAATTATATTATGCGTCGAACTTCCCCATTTACGAGTCTCAAAAATGAATTCTGCGGAGCCATACGCCGAACCTTAGGATGAAAAGTCTACAAGTAGACCGATGCTACTGAAGTTCTAAAATGTTAACGAGGCTTGCTATACGGCAGGGAAAACTGTTCTTGAGAAAACCATATAGAAGGAAAATAGTAGCATGCCGAAAAAGATTCCTTAGGAACATGGTTGCTGGCTATAGTACTTCAATGGAGCAGATTTAAAATATACACAACATTACTGGAACAATAAAAACAGTACAAAATATGATGGAAATAACCTGGCTAGATAAATACTTTTAAAAAAGTCTAAAAGGCTTAATCCTTAACAGAAGGAAATATCACGATGGATGACGATGACTGAAATCGGGACGGTGGATGTATGATCGATGGATGGGGGTAAGAAAATTTCGCGGGTTCAATTATGCTATACTCAACAGTCCTTTGTATATTCAAGCCTCGGATGTTTGTCCATTGGCTGCTGCCCCACATAACAGCCAGTGTTACCTCACACCTGGCAGTATGGGGTTCGCTGCTCGTTTCCTTGAAAGTCTGCTATTGGTTCAGAGTCATCCAGGGCGTGTCTAATATACTGTTATCCAATTGCAAAGGTGACTTCAGTGTATACGTGTTTGACGTCTAACTTGTCCTGAAATGAATTCGCGTAATTTTCCTATCCCTATCGATGGGATAATGGATGGATGGTGAATGGATGACAATGAACAGATGGCGAGTGAATAATGAATGATGTATAAATGATGGCGTGAGGGTTAATGAGTGATGAATTAATGAGTATTAGGGACCTACAAAAGTCGCGTTATTATTTGGTGGCATACTAAACTCAATAATATCTACATAGTAAAGCGGCCACACATACGTCGTATAGTTGCTAGTAGTCAATGGAATCAAGAATATAGCTCAAGTATGTACAGGACACGTAATTACAGTGTTTCACCAGATAATAACACGAATTTTGCACGTCTCTAATGATGATGAACAAATGATGAAAGGATGAATGATGGGTAGAGACCTGCAAATGATCGTTATTATTTGAGGGCATGTTAAATTTAAAACACTTTTCCTTTGCAATACGTGTGTCATTGGATCATTCTTTATTTGACACGCCCCCCGGTAACTCTGCGCCAATAAATGAACACTTCACAATTGTGTGCCCCAATCACGTGCAGCTCACTTAGAAAGGACGCGACTTAACATTTATGCAGCAACCAATGGAGAAATGACGCCGACTCGTTATAGTACTATGAATTTTATCTTGATGTAAATAAATGCTAATTTTGTAGGTCCCTAATGATGGGGGATGATGAAGAATGGATGATGAATGATGATTATTGAGGATGGAGGATGATGATGGATGAGGATGGATAATGGACGATAATGACGGATGAAGATGATGATGATGATGACTGTTACTGTCAACAATGCAATAATTAGGGACACCCGAAGTCCATGAATAGATTTCCGCACATGCTAGATTCCAACACCCTACGGACGATCCAGCAGTTTTCTTTTCCTTATTGGCGACATGTCTTTGTGAGAAGACATTTTTCTATTTGACTGGCCAATGAGAATTTGGTAACTTCGATATCATACGTCTGTGACTCGCAGGCAAACACCTAAGACGTGGTACACGGAAACCATCCAATTATGGAAGTGGATCGGAGCTAAAGTGTTGAGAAATACAATTGATCGTGAATTCTTTTCGCGAAATTCGGGTGTCCCTAGTGATACGAAACAAAAATGTTACTTACCACTACTAACCGTTTAATAATAATTAATCTTTACTTGTAATAGTGGTCAAAAGTCAACTGCTTTGGCAGATGGGCCTGATGACGTGTTTCAGAATTAGCTTACATTATGAGCAGCTATGTACCTCACTAAGCTGAAGTGGTTATACCTGTGAAGGCCGAGTTAGAAATCTCTCCGAAAAAAATATCACTGCTCGTACTAGCAGTTATAGAGACTTTCATTAGAAGCTCGTAAGTATTACTGTGCTTGAAGACGGGAGGGAATAGTACAAATCTAAACCTGTCAATGAGTCAATTTATCTCGCAGCATTCATTCATTTTCACAGACCTCCTTATACTGGAGATACTACAATATGTATATTAACTGTTGTTTTTATACTTATTCATACATAGTATAGACTAGTTATTACTGTCTCACGTTCACAGAGGGCGTGTCTAAACAACAGCGGGAGTCACAAAAGTACATCAAAAAAGTAAGTGCTTCAAGTCTACCTAGCCCTCGAACCAGTTCGCGAAACATACGATAGTTCGACGGTATCGCCAAAGATACAGAATACTTAAGAATACCGAAGAAAAACAGGCACTTATATTGCGAACTCTGACAGCACACACCATAATAGTCTATTCGCAGTTTCTTCGCACTTTTCGAGTCAAGCCTTTGAACAATCATCCCGTGTAGGACGTATTTTGTTATTTCCTAAACATGACATGTATCAAGAGCGTTTTATACCTCTGTTAATATGAAAGTATCTTATTTTCTGTTAGATTGAAGTTTTGCCTGTAATTTATTGTCATAAACTCTTAAATTTCATTTTTAATAAATACGAATAAAAAGTGAGAAAACATGTGTGTTGGTAACGCCTAGTAAGAAATAGTTCTCATGCAAAAATATCATTAAGACTGAGTGCGCACGAATTCGGTGCGTTTTCCCAGCCAATAGAGGTTCTTTTGCAAAACACAGTCACCAATCAGAAACAACGTGCGTTCCGAGAGCCTTGCTCAGCCAATCAGCGAATGGGTTCGCCCACATCAAATGAACCGCCACACCGTTAAAAAAAAAGTCCGCGTTTATATACGGAAATTTTCACGGAAATGTACTGTACGATAAATATACTGTTACGATGGCGTGAACGCGCCTTAAGTGAGATCCCCGCCTGAACACGCCCTCGCGCTTAAGCAGAAACCAGGAGAGCAGTTGCCGTAATTAGGGCTTACATTACCAAACTCCGGTAAGCAGGAACCTCCTCTACCAGCCAGGGAGTCAGGCTAGACTGCAACATGTGACGCCGATATGAGGGTAATACTGAGTAGCGGAAGGCGTCTTTTCTCTACTCGACGCCGGCCGAGATGGACGACCCCAGGATCTCGCTGTGCCGTCCGCCGCAACCCGTCATAGTACACCATACTCCGGATACATCTCCAGGTGGGAAAAACCCAGCATACTATCACGGCTATTATTAAGTTAACGTAGTTGCAATAATAATACTCCCCCGACCGTTCAGTACTTCATGCAATGTCCAGATGTTAAATTATATACTATTCAAAGCAAGTAACCGTAATAGCATTTGCATTCATTTACCCCACAGTGCTCCACCATCATAAGTAGAGACATGCAAAATTCGCGTTATCTTTCGGTGACAAGATAGACTCCCCTTGCCGTATAAAAAAGTGGCCACAGTTCGTGGTTTCACTGGCCGCTGCACTATAATCAACGTCACGCATCTGCTCGACCTCCTCAAAAGAGATTGGCCGCTCCACCGCTAAACTTATATTATTGGCTCAAGAGTACTCCGAGGAGGCGAGTCAAACATATTTTTTGGCCAATGACTGAAGTTGGTCAAACGCACAGTAACTTGGAGTTCAGCTGTCCTTAAATTATAACGCGAATTCTGTAGATCTCTAATCATAAGTAGAGAAGTGAGGTATTCGCGGATTCAATTTCAGACAAGCTAGAATTCAAAACACATGTGTTTTTATAACTTTAGCCATTGGTACACACGGTGTTTTACACTTCCTAGAGAGCGCTGGCCCAATCGTCGCATACCACTGTGAGAGTAGACAACCACTGTGTAGTTAATACTGACATATATGTACTGTACATAAGAATGTAGAGTCTAGCCTGCAGGTCATTGAACTCGCGAATTTTTCAGGTCTCTAATCATACGTTAACAGCTATCATTATGAATCACGTCCCATAAAGTCAATAGTTTTCATGTATAAATCAGAGTAAAATTCAATTTATAACTAGCGATAGGAAAATTTCGCGAATTCATTTAGGGACAAGATAGACGTCAAACACACACACATATATATATATATATATATATATATATATATATATATATATATATATATATATATATATATAGTGAAGTCCCCTTTGCAATTTGATTACAGTTCATTCGACACGCCCTAGACGCCCCTGAGCCAATAGCGAACTTGCAAAGAAATAAGTAGCGAATCCCATACTGCCAGGTGTGAGGTAATACTATTGTAGCAGCCAATGAACAAACAGCTGAGACTCTAGTGTACACAGGATTGTGGAGTCTAGCCCACAGGTCATTGAACTCGCGAAACTTTCCTATTCCTATTTATAACAATACGTAAACGCAATGTGTAATGAAGAAAACAGCTGGCGCCGTATATCATAAAGATCCGGGTTTCGGGAACGAACACTGCCGAGTCTACTCGAATATTTCTTCTCCAAATGTAACCAGGAAATGACATATAGTTTCTACTGCGGCAGCTGGGTTAACCACGATACTAAGACCTAGCTTTCAATCGTCAAACTGCAGCATCAGGCGTCTGTAACATACACTAACTTTAATTGAAACTGAGAAAGTAGCTTACGTGACTGTAGTGGGAATACAAAAGTTATGCCTCAAAACCGTATGAGAAGTTGCAGGTAATGTGACACACTGACGTTTCTGATGCTGTTCGCCGGGGTCGTCTCGTGCAGCCCTGTGTGCAGGGAGACATCTGGTGTCCTTGCCAGGAGACGATATTCGATAGACACTGACTGCGCGTGATTGTTTTTTGTTTTTAATTATTATTCAGTGGGTAACAAAAGTTGGAATGTATGGTGGTCACTTTTGTGAGTTGGTCTGTTGAATTTTATTTATTAAAACTGAAGCAGTTACTCTCATGAAGAATGAGTTTGTTTGAGAAAACTTTTAAGTTGATCTAAATTTGTTTGGGTGGCTATTGTCGGTAAAGAGTATTTCACAAGTCAAGCTCCTACGAAATTACGTTAATATCTAATCATTTCTAATATTGGTTCCAACTTGTTCCTTCTCTGACATTATAATTCACGAATATAAAGCTAGATGTGCAAAAGACAAATTCTCCATCAAGTACACTTATCAATTAAATAATTATTCAATACTCGTTACATTTGCGGGGTCATTGTGAGATTGTATAGTCACAGTCATTTGTTTTAGTCATGGGCTTATAACTTTTTTTTTACCCGGGTTTACATCTCGCTCAGGTATAAAATATTTTAACATGTTAGTAAGGTATACATTTATACACATTAGAACACACACATAACAAAAATTAAAGAATTTTTCATTATCTATTTATTTTAAAACTGGAAGTGCACAGATATCTTGGAAATTAAAGGAGAGCTTCCACGAATTCACAGAAAGTATGGTTGTCCGTAATTTTACGGAGAGTTTACGGACACTTTTGGATGAATTTTCACCAGCACTTTTCCGTAAAATGAATGAAAATTGTTTTTTTTTTAATGTGCACTTAATTTTTAGTTGTTTGTGCTCTTTGCCGCTCTTTGCCCGAGAAACGCGAGCCCGCTGGTACTTCGCCCTGTCCAATCAGCAACCTTGTCACGACCTGGGGTAAGTGGGCGGAGCATTATTGAGCAGGCGACCACGGTAGCTCGCGAGGATTGGCAATCACGTCGCAGTGTGATGGGACGCAACTTGGCAACAGTTTTAATTCGAGCTACTGCGCGTTGATTAGATCTTTCCGCGAAGCAGGTGAAGGAAATCTTTTCCACGGCCCCAGAAGGGCGAAATTACCCAGCTATTCTGCTCAGAGTATTCGTAGAGACCCCTCCCCCATTTGCGTTACAGCCACGGACGTGAAAAAAATTCGCGAGTTCAGTGAAATGTAAGTTAGAGTTCACAGTTTTATGTACAGTGATGCGGATCTCAACTACTCATAGGTAGTATTGCTTCCCGCCTAAGGGGAAGGCGATAATTTATAGTGCGCTCGGGGTATTTTCACACGTTTTGAATCAAACCTTGGAAAAATCATTTCACGTATGACGTGTTTGCTAGTTCCCTGTGTCACGTACTACAAGCGTTTAAGGTAGAAGTAAAGCAACTGCCTATGGAGCACTGCACCCAACTATACAATGTGAAGATCTCATAACAAAGTAGCACAGACACCATGAAAATTGTCACAAACGTGTGATTTATGCCGTATATGAAAGAAGAATATATTGAACATTATAAATTATTTTACTAAAATATACTTTCTAAATGTAAATAAATATCGATTAATATAGTCTGTATTTTTAACCAAATTTTTGGCACATTTCCATTCTGGATGCTTCGAAAAGCAGAATTTGGAAGAAAATCTTCGTCGTGGAATATCGTCACAATTTTTACTACGATGTTCTGTAAGAAAATTGTAATAATAATGTAGGAAATAATTTGTTATAATTTTTTTATGTGCGTACATTTGTCATAAACATTTATGGCTGAAACGGACGTAAATAAAGTTAATCATAAAATTGATATCATGCATTATTACTAGAGACCTGGAGAATTCGCGAATTCATTTTGAGACAAGCTAGATTACAAAACACGTGTATTTTTACAACTTTAACCATTGGTACACACGGTGTTTTACACTTCCTAGAGAGCGCTGGCCTAATCGTCGCCTACCCCTGTGACAGCAGACAACCAATATGTAGTTAATATTGACTGTAGAGTCTACCCCGCAGGTCATTGAACTCACGAATTTTTCTGGTCTCTAATTATTACTATTTATTACACACGATCACAGTAAATATTATGAAGATCTTTCTCGAAGAAGATTGAATGCAAATTCCGCGCATTCCGAATCATCCTTGATGAAAATGCGCTCAAACGTTGTCAAAGATACAAACTATTTTAATAGATTATTTTTTTTACATTTAAAAATTATATTTTAGTAAAGTATTTTATAATGTTGCAAAATATATACATTCTTCTTTCCTATACAGCATAAATCGCATTTTTCTGACCATTTCTATGGTATCTGTACTACTTTGTTATGAGTTCTTCACATTGTATAGCCAGGTGCAGTGCTCCATAGGCAGCTGCTTTACTTCAACATTAATACTTCTGTTGACATGGAAGTGTTCATTAAATTAGACCTCTACTTACATGTTACATATGTGTTTCATTTATAATTAAAGCGTGTAGAAAGAGAGAGAAAATAAGTTCGTCGGTAATGCCTAGTAATAAATAGTTACCATGCAGGATTTTACTAAATTGATTTGTTCATTTGAATTGTTACGCATCTGTCTGTCTGCCCGAGAATCACGGACGGTTAGTGTATGAGAAAATTAATTCTTATTGTCTCTCTCATGTAACAGACTGTCTTCACAGAAATACAGGTGGCCAATAGTCAAATGAAGACAGTAAGTATGCACATTGGATATTGAAGTCTAGCCTTCGTGTAAATCTTTTCGTGAACAACAGGTGGCCGTAGAGATAACTAAACACGGCATACATAGGCTGATGTATCAAGTGTTTGATACAAAAAGTGTGCAGGAACCGAGAATAGACTATAAGAAGAGAGAGAGAGAAAAAGTACGTGTGTAGGCAGATGTAGGGAACCCTGGACTAAATACGACATAGACTGATTTTCGTCTTCCAAGCAAATCTCTTACATCGACTCACGAATTTCCGTCAAAAATCACATTTTTAAGGAAAAAACGTGACATTTGCTTATAGGCCTGTTCTCCAGAGAATTATCGTTCGTATAAGAAAAAAATCAGTAATTTGTGTAACTTGATTGCGAATTATTTGTATAGGCGGTGATATTTTGCGAAAATATTTCGAGACAAGATACAGTTCAATGCACCAGCTTTTTTAATTGGCTGGAACACGTTCTGGTTCGTGTCACCTGTTTGCGCACGAATCACGAAAGTACAGTGTCGGGGTCACGGATGCTGAGTGGCTCAGTCAAATGCGGAAATGACATCAGCAGCCAATGGAGGTGTGGCAACAGCCAAGGTGTGTGTGTTAGTGTGTGTGAAAAAAAATTTATCTAAGGCCTATGTATAGCTGAAGTCTACTGTGTGATCCGGTTTATTCGCGAAAAGTAAATGGCCCTAATTGTTTTCATTCATGTCACATTCATGTAAGTAAAAGCGTGCACAACCGCAGTTCAATGTTGTGACATGGAGACTGGTTACCGAGCAGCTGGAATGCAGACTCTACCCCATATTCCCCCTAAGTTCGGGAGCAGTTGCACAACCAGAACATACTTTTTAGGGGGAGGGGTAATGCTTTCCACGTATTTATAGAAATTAATAAATACAATATTAATTATATTTAACTGTAATAATATAAAGTTGAATTAATTTTAAAATTATTTTTCTCATATTGCAGCATGTACGTAAACAGGCACAATATCACAACAGTATGCAGCCAATGAGCCAACTTGTCAAAATACCCCTATTAGCCAATGTAAAATATGTGGAAACTTGTAATCTAGTAGCGAACCATTAAAAAAATATATAATATTTCACAGTTATTATTGATTACTCAAATTTACAGGCCCCTGCTAGCGCTGTAAGAAACTATGTGGAATATAGGAACAAAAAATATATTATAGGTAAAGACTTTTATTTGAAGAAGTTGTTTGTAGTTAATATTATTGTACATACATGCTTGTATTTCTACCTATGCATTACGGGCTTGCAAAGAAGGGAGGACGGATACAGACCATAGTTCCCTCCGCCCCTTGTTGCGGTTACGGAAGGTGGGAAAACTAAGATAAGTGGTATTGATCGGATCTTTACAGCGAAGCCTTGAGAGTCGATGAGCGAAAAGAAGTGTAGCAAGCATGGAGCAGCGTCGGGTATAGAGTCCAGTTCGACATAGTGGGAGGCGAGAAGTCCTATACAACCGCTGTCCTCGGTAGGTGAAGGCTGTTCACGATTAAGTGAGCACTGTAGAAACGAACCTCAGAAAAAAGTCACTGCCCTGCATGCCTATATTTTAAGAGGCGCACTGAGTGGCATTCGGCCAGTAAAGTTGGTAACGATGGATGGAAAGTAGTTACATATCTCATCGTAGAATAAAAAGTGTTAGGTAACCATTTGTGATAACATGAAATTATTTATTTCGTGTTCTGTCTTTTTAATACATCGAAGTTTGAAATTGAATAGGTTTATAAAGTATTTACTTTCTTAATAATTTCACAGTTTCATTTGACCGACGTATGAATATAGTTATGAGGCCCATACCAATGTTATTTTACATAAGGCGAGTAATGAACGAAATGCCTACAAGTAGATCCTAAAAAGGGCTTTCGAAAGTGCTCATTTTACTTTGAACAGCATTAAAGGAATGCTACTTAGATGTAGGAAGGACGTCTACTCAATTGTAGGAAGGCCCGCAGCTAAATTGTAGAAAGGACGACTACTCAATTGTAAAAAGGACGGCTACTCAATTGTAGAAAGGACAGCTACTCGATTGTGGAAAGGACGGCTACACAATTGAAGGAAGGCCAGCTACTTATTTGTAGGAAGCCAGACTTCTCAATTGTAGGAAGGCCGGCAACTCAATTGTAGAAAGGACAGCTACTCAATTGTAGGAAGGAAGGCTACTCAAATGTAGGAAGGAAGGCTACTCAATTGTAGAAAGGAAAGCTACTCAATTGTAGAAAGGACGGCTACTCAATTGTAGGAAGGATGGCTACTCAACAATAGGAATGAAAGAAGGCTACTCATTTGTAGGAAAGGACAGCTACTCAATAGTAGGAAGGCCGGCTACTCAATTGTAGAAAGGACAGTTACTCAATTGTAGAAAGGACAGCTATGCAACTGTACGAAGGACGGCTATTCAATTGTAGAATGGCCGGCTACGCAATTGTAGAAAGGACAGCAACACAACTGTATGAAGGCCGGTTACTCAATTGTAGAAAGGACAGCTAATAAATTGTAGACAGGATGGCTACTCAATTGTAGGAATGCCGGCTACTCAATTGTAGGAAGGCCGGCTACTCATTTTTACGAAGGCCAGCTACTCAATTGTAGGAAGGACGGCTACACAACTGTAGGAAGAACGGCTACTCAATTGTAGAAAGGACAGCTACTGGATTGTAGAAAGAACGGCTACTCAATTGAAGGAAGGCCAGCTACTTATTCGTAAGAAGGCTGGCTTCTCAATTGTAGGAAGGCCGGCATCTCAACTGTAGAAAGGACAGCTACTCAATTGTAGAAAGGCTGGCTGGTCAATTGTAGGAAGGACTGCTTTCAATTGTAAGAAGGATGGTTACTCAATTATAGAAAGGACGGCTACTCAATTGTACGAACGCCGGCTACTCAATCGTAGAAAGACGGTGACTTAATTGTAGGAAGGATGGCTACTCAATCGTTGAAAGGCCGGCCCCCAAATTGTTGAAAGGACAACTACTCAATTGTAGAAAGTACGGCTACTCAATTGTAGGAAAGACGGCTACTCAATTCTAGTAAGGACTGCTACTCAATTGCAGGAAGGACAGCTACTCAATTGTAGGAAGGATGGATACTCAACAATAGGAATGAAAGAAGGCTACTCGATTTTAGGAAAGACAGCTACTCAATAGTAGGAAGGCTGGCTACTCAATTGTAGAAAGGATAGCTACTCAATTGTAGGAACGACGTCAACTCAATTATAGAATGGCCGGCTACTCAATTGTAGGAAGGACTGCTACTCAATTGTAGGAAGGCCGGCTACTCAATTGAAGAAAGGACAACTACTCAATTGTGGGAAGGATGGCTTCTCAATTGTAGGAAGGCCGGCTACTCAATCGTAGAAAGGATGGCTACTCAATTGTAGGAAGGGCAGCTACTCAATTGTAGAATGGCCGGTTACTCAATTGTATAATGGTCGGCTACTCAATTGTAGGAATGGCAGCTACTCAATTGTAGGAAGGCCAGCTATACAATTGTAGAAAGGATGGCTACTCAATTGTTGGATGGATAGCTAATCAATAGTAGGAATGGAGTCTACTCAACAGTAGGAAGGAAGGTCATTCATTCTACAGTGGGAAGTAGTACTACCAAATGGTAGGATCGAAGGAACACTTCTCAATGGTAGGATAGAAGGAAGAAACACTAGGCCTACTCAGTGGATAGGATGGAATGAGTACTACTCATTGGTAGGACCACTGATATTTCGCGAATAAATCAGAGCGCACAGTAGACTTCAATAATATATATATAAACCTCGACTTTTGCCATACCTCCATTATCTGCTGTTGCCATGTCCGCATTTGACCGATCTACTCAGCATTCCGTAACTGCGGCATTGCACCTTCGTGATTCGCGCGAAAACAGTTAGCACGGACCAGAACATGCTTCATCCAATCAATAAAGCTGGATGACCATGTAATGGTTTGAACTGTATCTGGTCTCGAAATCTTTTCGCGAAATCTCTCTGTCCTTACTCATTGGTAGGATGTACGGAAGGTATAATACACAATTGTTTTCAATGATAGGAATGAAAGCTTACTCAGCAGTAAGAAGGAAGGGTACTCAGTGGTAGCAAGGAAGACTACTCGACAGTAGGAAGTAAGAATGCTACTCAGCGGTAGTAAGTATGTAAGTAAGTAAGGCGGGCTACTCACAAGCGGAACTTCTCGTTCCAGCGGGGGTTGAGCGTCTGCGGGCGGACGGAGGTGGCGCGGATGAACTTGGCCGGCACTGCTGAGGACATGCTGTCGCGGTGCTGGTCCCTGCGCTCTCTCGAGCCGGCCCCGTGCTCCTTCCGCTTGAAGCTCAGCCTGAAACTGCAACAACAGCCTCCGTCAGCCCCGCCTCTCTCATCGCGGCGTCTAAGTTCACACTGCGATAACCCTTTCTGTCACACATGTGAATTTTGCGAGTTATTTTGGCAGCAGCATGCACTTTTGAAGTCCTTCGCGTGCTCTCAATGGGCAAGACTTTCAATTATTTTGAAGATATTATAACTGTGGGATGGCTTAACGTTAAACAAAATATTTGCACATCTGGGGCTGACATTCTAAAAGATGATATAATAATTTTTCCATTATTTTAACAGGTTTTGGATTGAGTTTTTTTTTAAGTGGTCAATTATATCCCCTGTGTGTGGCAACTTCGACCAATCGTTAAAACCCCAAATATTCTAGTGTTTCTGTTTAATGTATCATTGTCACGAGGTTTCAATGGCTATCGAAACAAAAAAAATTATGTAGTAATATTTATTTAAGACATTGATGTTGTCAACAGCAGTATTGTATTATTTCTAATTTAAAATATACTTAATCAAATGAACTGAATATATGAGCGTACTAGCAACATTCCAAGATGTCCTGCCACATTTTGTTTCATTTTTGGTCAAAGTTAACCATAGTCAAAGTATCCCCATTTGACGGTACAGCGCTCGATAGCTAAGTTGGTGGTTGGCGCCTGCTGAGAGGAGAGTAACACCCCAAAACATCGGGTAAAGGCTGTTCATGGTAAAGTGTGCGCTTTTGAGGCCCTAGTTACTTTTTCATCTTAGCCATGTTTTATTTTATTTTTCCCGAAATTTTAAAGATATATTACCATGTAAGTAATAAAAATAGTGTGTATATTCTTCCGCACTCAGAATTTAACCTCTAAGGTTACAATAAAATATATTTATTGACTATTACTCCAAACGAGGGACTTTCAAACGAGTTCACTTTACTGTGAATAGCCTATAACAAGCAAAGGCAAAAACAATTAACATACTAATAAATTAACATATTAGTACTAACACAGAGAGAGTGGTTTGTACCAGACAAGAAAATATTTGTTTGTATAGGACAAAAAGTATGTTTAGTTGCCCCAACTAAATATTTTGATGAGTAAACAAAACTTCTAAAGCAACTAAATTTAATTTGATCGTGTAACAAAATACAAGTTAGAATTCAGAAGAAATCTGTGTTGGGCAAAATAAATTAGCCTGTCGACAAAATTGTAAGTTGGATCAACTGTATGCATTTGTGTGGCATATCTCATTTTATTGTCTTAGTTCAAAAATACAACTAGAGAGTTTTTTTGTATTTTTTGTAATAATTAGGATAGTAACATTGTTTGTTAGTGCTTCTATTGATAGTTAATATCGATATAGACATCCTAATAAAAGTAAAGATGCAAAATTAGAAATATTTATTTGCTCACATTGTCACGTCCCATATTTGAAATGTTTCTATCTAAAAACACTCTTACTTAATTAGTAGGTGATTAGGGCGTAGCTTTCGTGCGAAAGAGATCTAAGATCGAATCACTGTTGAGCTTCCTATTTCTTTTCTAACCTAAAAAATTTTAATGTACGTAGAACCAAACAAATATTTATTTGTACCAACAAAATATTTGTTTGGGGCAACCAAATAAGAAAAACAGAACCATTTGATTTCAACAACAAAAAAAAAAAAAGTACCCCTATGCAAACAATTAATATGGTTGCGTCAAACAAACTTTGTATGATTCTGCAGAACCTTTTCCCCATTGTAGAGAGTGAAGAATGAAGAGATTTGTACAGCTCTTAACAGTGAGGTCTTGAGAGCCAATGAGGGTGGTTGCGGTCAGAATGCAGCAGCGCCGCAATGAAAGGGTGGGGAAAATTGTAAATCCCCAAGAAAACCCATCGACCAAGATAGATGGCCGACATGGAATGATAGAGCAGAAGTATAAAGGAAAAAAGGTGACGATGTTATGTAAGATCGTGATATTGATGAAAATTAAAATGGCTAACATGGAATACCAAAGCATGGATAAAATACAAGATGATGTATGGAGCTCACGTGAAAAGGAATGACTGACCATGATGAAAAGGCGAGTAAGCAAAATTGAATCCAAGATGGTAGTCAGTGTCAATAACGCAATTTGTCCCTCGATTTTGGAATTCTTTCAATTTTGCGATTTTTTTCTTGATGCTTTGGGTTAAAGGTCACCTAGAGTCAATGTCAAGGTCAACAATAATCAACATGGTGGCTAAATTTGCAACTCGTCTGGTGGCGAAACTGATTATTAACACACTAGCGTCACCTAAGTGATGAAAATTAATGACAAACGAAAAAATGAAAGGTGGGTGGAGTGCATTCGACAGAATGGGCAAAGATGAGGAATTAAGGGGGGGGGGGGGGGTTGACGCCTTTCGAATAATTAACCAATGAGAAACATTGGTGTCGGAATGAACGAGTTTGAGTAATCAACCAATAAAAATACTTTGGGGAGGGGGGGGGGTGGGTGAAGCGAGCACAAGTAATCAACCAATGAGAAACATTGGTGGAGGGAGTGGAGAGGAACCGACTAATTAACCAATGAGAAACATTAGTGATGGTGTGTCGCCTGCTGGACATGGTGCTGAGGGAACCAATGGAAATTTAAACATTTGAAAATAAAGTTTATTAATATTTTTTATAATTATTATAATTTATTTAAATTTAATTTTTTTTTTATTTTAGGAGAATTTTGTGATTTTTTTTGGGTTGAAAGTCATTCAAGGTCATGGGGTCTAGGTAAAAGGTCAAGTTCAAGGTCACTTGGATTCAATATGGCGTTTAGGTGACGTCATATCGTTTAGGCTGGTCTGTTATAGTCCCCCATTCCCTCTAAGCCAAAATTAGAAATTTAATTTTTTTATAAAGTTTTAAATATTTGTTGAAAATAAATTTTTATATTTTCAAACATTATTTTTATAAATTTGTTGGGTATTTTGAAAATATTTGTGAATGTTTTGGGCTCAAAGTCATCCAATATCAAGGTCTTGCATCAAGGTCAAGCTCATCTGGATCCAATGCTGGCAGTCGGGTTATGTCAGTGTAATTTTTACCTCAGTTTTAAAACTTTTTTCGATTTTTTCGAATTTTTTGGGCGTAAGGTCATTGAAGGTCATGGGTATATTGTCAAGGTCAAGATTACCCGGATATAACATGGCGGTCGTAATCAGTACTGTAATGTTCTCGCCAACTTTTACGAATTTACTCGATTTTTCAATTTTATAGAGTTTTTGTTTTCATGGTCATTGGGGACAAGGTTACTGGCATCCAATATGATGGCCAATGTAATATTTCCCTCGATTTTAATTTTTTTTTCATATTTTTGGGATTTTCTTTGCAATTTTTTGGGTTGAAGGTCATTCAAGGTCACCGGACACAGGGCCAAGGTCATAGACGAAGTTCAAGGTCTTAGGTAAAGAACAAGCTTTCCAAATCCATCCAATGGATCTTTTTTTTTTTTTTGCAAATTAGGGAATCGGCATTTTTGAGGGAAGAACGGGATATGTTGCAATTCTAAGAGAAAAAAAGGGTAAATTCGAGATGGCGTCTGCCGGCGTCTGACTTATGTGCCCGTGCCACTATGCCCGACTCCCCCAAATCATTATACTTATTAGAATAATAGTTCTTCTTACCAACATCAGCTAGATTAATTGATTTTTACAATAGTAAAAAATTGTGATTATGGTTGGGCTCAAATGTTTGCTGAAAACGTGAGAATGACCACACTTAATGCACACCAACCGGGCTACTCATTACTACATTCAACCACGCGATTAATTTCTTGGCAAAGTTCGCAACATAATCTCAGTTACATATGGAGCAGTTTTTAAGACCCTTTATTAATGAGGTTTCTTTTTACGAGGTTTTTGCTATCCACAAGCAAGGTACACGGTGTACTTAAAAATTAAGCGATGTTCTCACGGAGTAATATCCAGCATATTCGTCCCAGAAACAATACACCGTAATAACCAGTATAGATTCTCCCAGAAATAATATAGTAAATTCACGATTACTTCCAACTTTTCCGAAGTCCTTTCCTCCTCCTCATGCAAACAAAGCTTAGCCGAGTATCGAGAATCACACCAAAGGGCAACGTACCATATTCGTGCGCATTCAGTGTAGTAATATTTTGCATAATAACTATTTATTACACGGCATTAACAACTCACCTATATCCTGTTTTCTTTTAGAGACCGGTGTTTTTTGCGAGAAGATTTCAAGGCCAGTTGTACTTTCATGGTTGGATGATTCTAAATGTCACGTGCCTCAAGTGTCTGTCCGCGAATCATGAATGTTCAGTATCAGAGTACTTTATTCTGATTGGCCGAGTCAAATAATATTATGTCTCCTCACGTAGACACGCGGCCAGTAACCAAAGGAAGTTGTGTTTGTGGACGTAGGATATTGAAGTCTAGCATGGCCATAAATATTTTTGCCAAAAATACCTGTCTCTGATGATAATTTATAGAGAGAATATAAGTAAAAGTTCAATTTAACCATTAAAATAAGGTACTTTTATGTTAACACAAGTATTAAACATTTCTAATACGTGACATACTTCGGAAACAAACAACAACCACGTCATGCATGAGTGATTTTTCAAAGGTTTGATTTAAAAAGCGTGAAGAAATAGAGAACAGACATTACGCTGTAATAATCAATATGATATTTTTAAGGCCACCTGTTTTTCGCGAAAAATTTTACGCGCAAGCTAGACTTCAATATCCTATGTGCACACTTGCAGCCTTCCTTCGACTATTGGCCGTTCGTCTTTGTGTGAAAGAGAGTAAGCCAATCAGAATTGAGTTTCTCCGATACTGACAGTCCGTGATTCGCGGGCAGACAGATAAGACGCGTAGGTGTAACAATTCAAATGATCCAATCACGATAGTGGTTCTAAACTAAAGTGTTTTGGGACACAGCTTGTCCTGAAATCTTTTTTGCGGATAAAAAGGTGCCCCTACTAACTATCTATCCTTAGGGCTTTTTCGCGAAAAAATCTGAGCACACAGTATACTTATATATATATATATATGCATACACACACATTCTAGTCCGTGTTAACTGATTGCGCACGAATCACGAAAGTACAGTGTCGGGGTTACGGAATACTGAGTGGCTCAGTCAAATGTGGAAATGACACCAGCAACCAATGGAGGCATGACAACAACCGAGGTGTTTGTGTGTGTGTGTGTGTGTGTATATATATATATATATATGTATGTATGTATGTGTGTGTGTGTGTGTGTGTGTGTGTGTTGTGTGTTTCAGCCAATTAAAAAAGCGGGATGACCCTAAAGTGCTTTGAACTGTATCTCGTCTCGAAATCTTTTTCGCGAAATATCACTGCGCCTATCTATCCTTATACATTCACTTTTTTTTTCCAGTGAAAGTATTTTCGCTAATTTTCGTCGAACTGAATCCATTTTCGCCGCTTCACATCTACGACGTAGAGTTAAAAACCACTGAGTTAGCGTGGGTAAATTTCCTTTCTCGTGCCATTATGTCACGTGATACAAAAGTTAGTTGGGCGTATGTACACGCAGCTCTTGTGTGGCCTGGGGCACTCGGAGCTAATAGCACACCACCCACGACAAATGAGAGGCCAGGTCGTTGTGCAAGCCAGTCAAGAGTGAAATTGGATTCTCGCTGCAGCAGCCAGCTGATGGCCGAATCACGGAGGGTTGATTACACGGCGGACTACGGAAGTCAGCCCTGAAAGCCACTGAACATGCGAATTTGTCCCGTGTCTGGGTGCGCGAGCGTCGAGAACACGCCACGAATGAGAAATTCGGTAGTTCCGCAAATGGATATGCGGTTAAAAAAAAAAAAAAAAAACAAGTAAATCAATAATTAAGATAAATGTTTGTTTTGTTTGCTCATAGCTTATAAAATTATACACTTTTCGACGGATCTTAACCAAATTTTGAATGTATTCCCCGTCAACACCCAACTGAAAATACTGTGTAGGTCAAAATGTCATCCCCCCCCCCCCCAGAAAATTGAGCCCAAACCCCCCAAAACTCATAAAACGGTGTCGTATATCTCAATTATACACCGTTCGACGGAACGGGATCAAATTTGGCAGCGATTAACTTCAGTTCCCAAATTAAAATACTGTGTATGACAAAATGGGGTCCACCCCTCATGTATTCGAAACCCTAAAACCAATTTGTGAAGTCTCCAGACCCTACTGGTCCCAAACCCCTAAAAATAAAGGGCTCGTGTACTCTTATTGTTCTATCGTACCCGGACAACGCCGCGTAGTACTGCTGGTAAATAAATAAAGTGGAGTATTCGCGGGCTTCCCAATTTTAGAGAAAATGTGCATATTCAGAATAGTCGTTTGTAAAGAAATTTCAAATATTCTTTTGTGGTTGGCTGCCAGTGCACTAGTCTCTTCAAGCATCGGATCAACACAACTCTGATTGGACGGTCAAGAGTAGAAACGCCTTCTCACAAACCCATGCGGCCAATCAGCAGGATGTTCGTAAATATTCTATTTCAGGCTGCACGGTTGTACGTATACGAAAGCAGCTCCCGGCCTTCCTGATTATCACGGCAAGAGGCTGTTGCTGTAGACTTCAATACTATGTTCACGCACCCCAGTAGTTCATCTTCTTGCCGCTGGACCGAATGGCGTGGCGCGTTAGTAAGCCTTCCGACTCGCATTCGAGATGACGTGGGTTCGAAACCCGCACTGAGAAAAATGCATGGTTGTAAGAACCATCTAAATATTGTTAACTAGGGATAGGAAAATTTCGCGAGTTCAGTGTCCTGTAGGCTAGACTCCACATTACTGTGTATACTCGAGCCTCAATTGTTTGTCCATTGGTTGCTATCCCAGAGAGTGGCCTGTGTTACTCCGCACCTGGCAGTATGGGATTCGCTGCTTGTTTCTATGCAAGTCTTCTACTGGCTCAGAGTCGTCCAGGGCGTGTATAATAAACTGCGAACCGATTGCAAAGTCAACTCCAGTGTGCACATGTTTGACGTCTAGCTTGTCCAGAAATTAACTCGCGAAATGTTCTTATCCCTATTGTTAACCCATTCAGACCCAGTGTACACAATATTTGTACATTACGCATGTGTAGGTGATTTTTGGTCTGTACTAAACACTGCGAAGCTCGATGAACAATGACCTTACCTGTGGATAAATGATTCACAAACTGTATTACTGGTTCATACGTCATATTTGCTTGCTTGTTAAAATACACAGTAACTTTATACCTGCTCATCAAAAGGTGCAGTATATTTTGCTCTAATAAATTTTTAGCGTTACGGAAATACTCTTGGTTACTAATTTCGAAAATAAATACTTTTCCAGAAATACTAACATTTTCACAGCGAGGATCTACTATATTAAACTGAGAGTTGGCGCATTGATAATAAAATATTCCCTTACAGGTTGTGCCGTTTTAATTTGTGGCACACCTTGTTTGGTAAAAGTATGTTGTTTTCTTGCCGCGTTTAAAGTTTTATTCTTTTTTTCAAGGCAAAACTTTTGTTCCTGGTTTCCATTGCTATCTGTTGTGCAAGGTTTGAGAATCATTTTAACATATTTTAACACTCCGAAATGGCAGTCACTATTAAGTTATTTAAACGTAAATATAAGCAAAAAATAAAAACAGGAGTTGTTTTACTCAAGTAAAATGTGCGACAGAAGATTCTGTAATTTAATTTGTAAAACTGTGTCCTTGGTCATTTTAATATTGTAAACATAAATCATGACTTCTCTGTTTCCTATTTAGGCTATCTACAAGGAAAACGAAGGCTGCATTGTCCTAATTAATTGTAAGAATAATATTTTATTTTAAGTAGAAAAAATTAAATCATCCATGTAGTTAAAATTAATAAAATATTTAGTTATGTATAATTTCGCTATAGTCTATGTTCGTTTCACCTCACAATGATCGTCATTTCGATCACTCTGATTATACGTGGCAACGGCATGCAAAGTTATCTGTGTCTTAGGAATTACTCAGCCGATTTTGAGGATTCACTGAATTGGCCTTTTTCTGTCTTTTCGGACGTTTTCTCAGCCAAGCAACAAGACAAAATTCTGTATCATCAAGAAAACTTAATTATTTAATATAACGTCGTGATTGTTCCAAAGGATACCTCTTCTTGTAAGTTGTGCGTAGTGTTTGGTGTTTGTTTACGTTTCTCATGTGTTCTCTGTTTTGCCAATTAATATAAAATATTTAGTTTTCATAAAATTGCGGTTCACAGGAATCCGTGGGTTTCGGGTAGTTGTCACTGGGGCTTCTGGTTATACAAGTCTGAAGGAATGAAGTCGGGTCGGGTGTAACACCATTACCCGAGATAACAATGACTTCTCGTAACAGCTACCTGCTTGCGGGTTCTGCCAGTTTCACCAAAGGGCCAGCGAACCTGACAGATATAATCTGGGAAACGTAATTGATATTATTCATATTGCATATGCCACACCTACTATACTTATTTAATCTAAAATTTGGCTGCCGTGTTGAAAAATTAATCTTTTTATTATAAATAAATATAACCTGGGACCCCAAATAAAAGAAAGGGCTAATGTTAAAAATTATTTAAAAAACTAAAGTCTTTAAGAACTTTAAAATAATACGTTAATTATGAGATTTGCAAACATGTTTATTATTTAAAAATACTAGTTTTACATCACCATTTTTTAATATAGGATAAGCTATTATTTGTTATATGAAATGTTAAATGTCACACATATATTTTAAGGTAATTTAAATAAAATTAAGTCAATCGTAGCTAACTTTTTTTTTTTTTTTAAGTTGTTCCCTGTTTGTAATTTTCTTGGTAACATGTCTCTTTTACTTTTTGTGAGGAACTCAGGACTCTTGTGGCTCGGCCAATGCTCTTTAACATGGTTTTTTTTATTAGCACGTCTGAGTAATCACAAATTCACGCCTGTGCGGTACGTCCTAACAACAAATTAATTATATTTTGTGTTGGAATGTTTGATACGCAAGGACAGTGATATTTCGCGAAAAAGATTTCGAGACAAGATACAGTTCAAACCACTGTAGGGTCGTCCAGCTTTTCTAATTGGCTGAAACACGTTCTGGTCTGTGTTAACTGAATCCTGAGTGGCTCGGTCAAATGTGGAAATGACACCAGCAGCCAATGGAGGCATGACAACAGCCGAGGTGTATGTATAGCACTAAAGTCTATACTGTGTGTTACGATTTTTTTTTTCGCGAAAAATCAGCGGCCTTATTGATACGGCATTTGCTGGGGTAGGATGGCGTAAGGCCTACCCTTCCCGTTTTCTCGTCAGTTTCCAGCTGCCTCGTTGGAAACGTCGTCTATATATGTGTGTGTATATATATATATTTCAAACTGTTTCAGTGCCACTGGCCATGTTGACGGCGACAGACGCGTGTCTCGTCTCTGACTGCCGCCTCGTTGCACCGCTGACGCAGGCGAATGTCTCGTTAGCTGTGGAGTCTACGTCTCTAACAAGGCACTTAGGCAGGAGCGCAACAGGTCTCGTAAATTTTCTTTTTCTCAAAACGACCGTTTGCGAGTCGTAACGAGAGAGCAGTTACCAGGGGGCGAAGCGCCCACGTCTCACGTATCTGGTATCACCTTCTAGTGGAGTCCTTGGGGAGGGCCTGCTGTTGCGATTGGTCAATAACCGAGCAATACGACAGCTACGGCTCAGAATACGTAACAACACTGTAGAGATACTATCGGTAGAGACCTGTGAAATTCGCGTTATTGTTCGGGGACACGTTAAACTTCAAACACATGTACTTTTGCAATAAGTCTGTCATTGGACCATACTTTGTTTGACACGCCCTGGGTGATGATGAGCCAATATATAAACATTCCACATTTGTCTAGTACAAACACGTGCAGACCAGCCAGAAAGGGAGCGGCTTCACATTATTGCAGCAGCCAATAGAGAAACGATGCCAGCCCGAGTATATATAGCACTGTGAAGTTTAGCTTGATTTCAAATAATAACGCGAATTTTGCAGGTCTCTAACTATAGGCTGTCACGGTTAATTAAGCCCTTTAGAAATCAAAATTTGAAACGTGTCACTGCACTGCAATGTTCGAAAAAGTCTTTCCCTGAATACGAATTTTATTTACTGCATATCCGCTATACGTAATATAGAGATGTGAAACTGGTATCAAAATGTTGTAAAACTAACCAATTTATTTTTGTGGTTTCAGTAACGTGGCTGTAATGTAGAAGTGACAGTCTCTCCAGGAAACCGGAAATGTCCACAAATCAGGGCAAAACTCAGTGTGTCGTCTGGTACCACGAGACCCGGTCATCAATAACAGTGTAGAGGAACTTTCAGACAGAGTATGACGAGATGCCGCCCGACCTCAAGAGTACTAAGTGGTGGTATGACGATTTCAAGAACACAGGATATGTTGCTGACTCGCCGAGAACTGGCCGACAGTCAAACTCAGCTGAAACGGTGGAAACAGTGAAACAGTCTTTTGTGCGAAGTCCCAAGAAATCGGTGCGTACGGTCTCACGTTAATTACAGATGCCAAGAAGTTATCTTCATGACATCTTACACACACGTTTATTGTTTCGTGCATACAAAGTGCCAATTGTTCTGGCTTTGTTGCCCAATGACGCCACACGTCGGTACGACTTTGCTGTTTAAATGTTATCACGGATTTAGAGCTATCACGGTTATCTCAAACGTGAGTGAGTGAAGAGATTTGGGCGGCTCTTAACAGCGAGGTCTTGAGAGCCGATGAGGGTGATTGAAGTGAAGATGGAACAGCGCCCGGAATGAAGGGGCTGGGGAAACGGGAAATCCCCGAGAAAACCCGCCAACCAACGGCATCGTCCGGCACGATTCCCACTTGCGAAAATCCGATGACCCGGCCGGGGATTGAACCCTGTTCGCCTTGGTGGGAGGCGAGCGTGCTAACCGCTCAGCTCCGTGGCCCCTATATAAAACGTGTTTCTTTTCTTAACGAGGTGACCTTTTTTACCAGTGTTGTAGAGAACCAGTATAATGTGCGTACTTGGGTTCAGAGTCCCCTGGTGAGGCGTCACGGTGTACCAGAGGTAGCCCAAATGTGAATATTTGGCGCGGGCTTTTGAATGATAAAATTCTTTTTTCGCAGAGGGCTCCATCTCATCTCCAGTGTATCTGGACATGTTGCAATCGCGCGCTGTTCCTCAGTTGCTTGAGTATCACCCAGGCGACATTTCTTTAACAAGGTGGAGTTAGGGGGTTCGTGCCTATCTTGATACGACTTTTCCTGGGCGATGGTCCTGTCGTGACGGCCCGACAGCTTGGCTCCACTCTCTCCTAACATAACCCCATTAGATTTCTTACCTTTCGGGTTATGTCAACGACAATGTCTGCAGAACTCCTGTATCAGATCTTGCAACAAGTGATAGCCACAGTCATTGCAACGGCCCCTCCTGTGATGTTGGCTAATGTATGGACAGAAATGGAATATCGACTTGATGTGCTACGTGCTACCAAGGGTGTTCACGTAGAGACTTACTGATGTGTTGTCCTGTTGCAACAAAATTTTGGTTAGTTTGCCAACATTTTGGTACCAGTCTCAAACTTATATCTTACATATAGCGGATATAATATAAGTTTGTAATTAGTAGGGATAGGAAAAATTCAGCGAATTCATCTCAGGACAAGCTAGACGTCGAACACGTATACACTGAAATCACCTTTTCAATTGGATCAGAGTTTATTAGACACGCCCTGGACGACTCGGAACCAATAGCAGACCTGCAAGGAAACGAGTAGCGAACCCCATACTGCCAGGTGTGATGTAACACTGGCTATTCTGTGGGGGCAGCAGCCAATGAATAAAAATCTGAAACGTGATTATACACAGGACTGTGGAGTCTAGCCTACGGGTCATTAAACTCGCGAAATTTTCTTATCCCTAGTAATTAGGGAAAGACTTTTCGGACGCACTTTTCAATATGCACCAAATAAAGATGGTAATAATGAAGGGAAAATAATTCCATGTTTTACCTTTGAATTGTGTCAGGTAAACACGTGTGAATAATGAAACTATTTTTTGCTCTTTTTTTTTATGAATGTGCATTTTGGAGTCAGCAAGTTTCCATAATATTTACTTTTATAATGATGATATTGTTTCACCCCACCGATGCACGACTAAAGTGGCCAAGCCCATTGCGATGCTAATTTTACATGTAGTGGACGAATACACGTTTTGCACACAAGTATATCTTTAAGGAGGGCTTTCAAAGGTATTCAGTTTGCCGCTTACAACCTATACCACGCGTTTCGCGAACTTTAGTAAACAAGTGACTGCGGAGTCTAGCCTACGGGTCACTAAAACAGAGGTTTTGAAGTTCATGAAGTGGAAAAAAATGTGGAACCTAATGTCTGATATTTGAGGCAATATGCACAACATATAATTATTTCTACACAATCAACAATTTTTTTTTAACATGTGTGGATTTTTTTTATTCAAGTTCCAGCAACTTAACAAACTTTAAGTGATGAGTATCGTTACACCACGTCGTCGGCAAACTGCCTCGTATTCGTCTCCGAAGATCAAAGTGTCTTTCCTCGATAGGGCCTCATCATATGATTTGTACAATGTTTAAAGTTAGCGTGTCATGATAGTTGGACAAGCACAAAATATTATTATTATTATTTGAGACCAGGAAATTTCGCGGATTCACTCGGCACCAATCTAGACTCCGCAGTCCATTGTGCACTCGAGCTTTAGTTAGTTGTTCATTGGTAGAGCCCCGAGTATTTCGCGGACTGAGTTGGCAGTAAGCTAGGCTGGACAGCCCTCTGTACACTCGAGACATTATCGTTTGCTTATTGATTGCTGTGATCAAGCGAAGCCTCTGTACAGGACTGCTAAACACTCACTCACACTACTGCTTCCTGCTTATTACTGGCTCGCAGTTGTACGGGACGAGTCTAAAAGAACCGTCGTCCAATCACAACAGTACGAGAAAAGAACAAGTGTTTGGAGTCTACCTCGCCTCCGAATGAATTCGCGAAATACTCGTGGCTCTATTCATTGGTCGTTGGTCCAAATGAACTCCAGAGCAAGAATCACTGTAGTGGTTTCTTGTTGCCATTGCAAGTTCGTTATTGGTCGAAAGCGGTCCGTGGCGTGCCCAACAAACCGTGGTCCAATAGAGATAGGAAACCAAATGTATGTACACGTTGTTGAAGTCTAACTTGTCCTGAAATTAATTCGCGAAGTACACGGGCCTTTCATCAGTACGTACTTAAATTATTTTATTTTCATGTGATTGGTTCCTTTCTTTTTACGTGGTGTGCTCCTTCTTGGATTGCTACGAAACGGATTAAATGGTTTTGAAAATTGCTTGAGTATAAAGTTTTATTGGGCGGTCTTTTAAACACAATTTTCCTTCCTTTGTCAAGTTGTGATAGTGCTATAAATTCTTACCGGAGCTTCTGATAGTAAGATTATATTATTGGGACATTAAGCAAACTAGTATAGGCCGTTCACAGTAACGTGAGCACTTTTTGAAGCTGTTTCATCACACAGGGCAGGGTTTGCATAAACAAGTGGTGGAAGGATATAATTTGGATGAAAGAAACAAGTAACCAGGGCTTCAAAAGTGCTCACTTTAACGTGAATGGCCTATAGGCAAACGAACTATAGATTATAAATATATTTTAGAAAGTTTCCTTGCAAACTTTCTCTTTAACCCTTTCAGTCACAGCGTCCTCTTATCTGGTAAGTTGCATATGAAGTGGCTTGGATAGTCTGCACTGTACACAGCAGAACATACCGTCCAATAAGAAAGGGGAGACATCGTTCGTCTCTAAGACTATGTTCCGTAGCCTCATACACCACAGCAGCCAGTAACATAAAGCACAGATAGATTTGTATTCGTCCTGATGTAAGACAACGTCATCTGGATATCGATACAGCACCGTACAAAAGATTCGTTAGTTACAACGCCTAGGTGGGCGGGTGATTATTTCATTGTCACAAAATGAGAACCCTGTAATAATGAAGAAACACAGTGCGGTAAAAGTGAGGAGTAAGGCATCACTTCAAACTAAGGTAGTGTTCATTTTCCTACTCTCAGCAGCTGAGATTGCTGAGAGACATTCCTTTATTTACCGGTGCTGCTGAGGAAGAACTGGTGAGCGTTGTTTCGGCGTCTGGGTTGGAGGCTACACTCCCTGCCCACACCACTGATGTGCGTCCGTCTCAGTAGTTGAAGACGAACAATCATGGCGGCGGTAAATGACCATTCTAACCAAGAAACTCTATTGCCGTTATCCACCGAGGATGGGAAGAGAGTAAGGATGAGTTAGTATTCAATTATTTTCCACTGAATTGACTGTCCATACTATAATTTTTTACAAATCAATTTCCCATTTAATGGAAAAACACATTCATTGCCAATGACATGGCAACAAACTTGTCGGGGATAGCGTAGCGTACACCATTTATTTCTTCTGCTGGCACTGCTGACGAGTCTTTCGCTATCGAGACAACTGATTGGTAGACACCTGCAAAATCCGCGTTATTATTGGAAGACAGAATTGACTGTGAAACGTTTAAAATTTCTATTGGTTTTATTACTGGGTTACACTTTGGCTGGCACGTCCCAGACTTATTTGAACCAGAAAGAAACAATTAACGATAGTACGGCCCAATCACGTCCCGCCTAGTCTAAGGGGAAAATGGCACCTGACTTCTGTGAGCGCCAATAAACATATGTCCCCAACTCGACTATATATAGGTAGGTGAAGTTCATTGTGCAACCAGAAAATAACGGAATTTTTGCAGGTCTCTAATGATTGGCTGTTGCTGTTGGGGTTCTTAAATTGTTTGCTACTGACTAGTAACCTAAATACTGTCAGTAGAAAAAGGAATGTGCCCTCATAGTTGTGAACAAAATTTAATTTGAATAATCATTAGAGCCACCAGTTTTTCGCAAAAAGACTTACGCGGAGGCTAGACTTCAATATCCTATGTGCACGCTTGTAGCCTTCTTTGTCTTGTGTCTTTGTGTGAAAAGAGTCTGTTACATAAATGAGCCACTGTGAATTAAGTTTATAAAATACTGACCGTCAGTGATTCGCGGCGGGCAGACAGAAAAGATGCGTAATAATTAAAATGATCCAATCATGAAAGTGGTTCTGAACTAAAGTGTTTTGGAACACAACGTGTCCTGAAATATTTTCGCAAAAAAGGCATCCCTGTTAATCATATAATTGCTTTCTTTTCGACAAAACCAATGTAAAAAGTCAAAGCGGGAATTTACCGAGAATTGAAAAATTAATGATAAAATTCCTACGGTAGTACTGCCATTTCAGCTGCAACTTGGCACCCATGACGTGGTCACTATAGTATTTCACACTTTACTATTCTTGGCTGAACTTTGGAGAGTATGTGAAATAGGTATTTTTGCCACTTCAAGCATATGCATACTTGGAAGCACCTTTCACAATTAGAGACTCGGTGTATGGATCAAGATTAACTTCCTCGACTGAAATGTTACCGCACTTCAAGTAATTACTTGTGGAAATGTGTAGCAGGGAAGTACGGCGAAGTGCGTGCGGGGTCCCTGAAGCAGGCGGCTCGTGTATCGCACAGCCCCGGGTGGCAGAGAAGAGAAGAGAAGAGAACAGCCCTCCAGCTACTCAGAACAAGACAGCGCGGGACAGCAATGTACGTCAGCGGGGATATCTGCCCACGAAGAAGAGTTTGCAAGCCCGGAGGCGCGTGCGCTGTCGTCGGTCGAAGAAGAACGTGTATACTCCCCGAGAGTCTGATGTAAGGGGAAGGTCGTCGAGGGGGAGGGGACAATGCAGGAGAAACAAGCGACGTTCAACGCAAATCCCTCACCGACAGCAGCAGCGGGGGAATGAAGTCCATGTTCCATTTACATTGGCTAGAAAATAGCTGCTTGCTCGTGCTGAGCCAAGTGGAACAGGAGGTTTAAAGAGTGCAAATAAATAGCAGATAATTCTCTCTCTCTCTCTCTCTCTCTCATCATTTTTCTATCACTCTCTCTCTTCCTTTTCTTCTTGGGGCGTTTTCACGTGCATCATCGTTCTCGGAGCTGAAGGTATGTCTATGTAAGTGGAAATATGTGTGCTATGCTTAATAGTACACTTTATCTTCTCTGTTGATTATAACTCGAAAAATAATTTAAGAAGAATGAATGAAGACTATGTGTCCAGCCACTGTTAACAGCAATATTTGAAGACGTTCCCGAGTTGAGAGTTATTTTCTACGATTGTAGTATATTGCTTATTTTTGTTGCACATGAAATAATAGTCTGGAAAAGTATGGACATGAAAGAAAAATACTTTAGTAAAGCTAATAAAAATCCTACAAAACTTTAAATGACAAAATTAACACATCAGGTTACAGCACAAAATAATTATCGGTCTCATCTGAATGACATGTTTCGCCTGTATTTCTATTGTAATTTTGAGACAAAATTTATAAAGTCAAAATAGCCAAAAGTTAAACCGTTACAGGCAGTAAAGCAAGTGTCGGGTTTCAAAAGTTGCCGAATCACATTCCTGCTACTTCAAGAAACTCTGTGTCGCAATAACATTTTTAAATTTACACGAATCAATGATTTAAGTTAAAGTCTCACATTTGCGATAAAAATTGGTAACACACTGCCAACCTAAGAATGTAAAATTACAGCAGAAACTACAATTTTTAGAGACAAAACATTTTCTGTAATTTGAACTTGTCTAAAACAAATTATTTTCTATCACCACTTTAAATATAAACGGGGATTATTTCATTTTAATGTGGCGTTTCCAGTAACTGCGCGATGTCGCTGTTATTCAGCGGTGTGATCACGGTCGTATTTTCCTATAATTTTAGCAGCCCCAGTTGTTAGTGTCTGTGCAGTCGTGAGCGTGATGGTACTTTCAGCTGCTCGTTCAACTCTCAGCGTTACGTGTGAGCAAAATGAAGAACGTTGTAGGATAAAAAACATCAAATCACCAGCCACCTAGACTTTTGTACTTTGCCGTGATAAGCCCGCAACTGTTGATACATCCATTACTGGCTAAAGATTCGTCCAAGGCTGGTTTAGAAATTGTGGTTCGATCAAGAAAGGAATACATGGGTATACATTCTTGAATTCTATCTCGCAAATTAAGGATTGAGTGAGTGGGTGAAGAGATTTGGACGACTCTTAACACTGAGGTCTTGAGAGCCGATGAGGGTAAAGTGAGGAGAGCCTAGGACAGCGCAGGAATGAAAGGGTGGTGAAAACGGGAGATCCCCGAGAAAACCCGCTGACCAGCGGCATCATCCGGCATGACACCCACTTGCGAAAATCCGGAGTGAACCGGCCGGATATTGAACCCGGTTCGCATTGGTGGGAGTAGAGCAGTCTGACCGCTCAGCCACCGTGGCCCCCGCCACCGAAAGAATTTTCGAAATTCACGTATCTACAGGTTCCATAACACCAGGGTTCCAACTGCCAAATATCATTCAGTTAAAGGCGTAAATTTTATAAGGTGTTAAGATAAATAATAGTTCCCCAAATTGATCCATATTAGTTTGGTAGTGCAATTTAGAGTTGATGGCCTGAAAGCGGAATAACGAGAGTTCAAATCCTGGACACCACTAATTATTATTATTTTTTGTTACGTTAAACTGCACAATAGAAACCAGTGATTATCAAAAATATGTTTACTTCTCGTAATAATTTACCTAATTCAAATAAAAACAATACTCAGTCACACGCAGTTAACTGTCACTTATTTAATCAGTGAAATTGTTTCACTGAAACAACACAGTGGTTTTCCACCGAATATAATTTGAACCATTTTCGCTGATTCTAGTGATTGAGTTTCATTGCGAATCAGTGGTTTTCCACAGGTTCGAATTTAGAGTGTGCAGGACGATTTTATTTTCTGTGTACAATATGTTAAACAATGCCTACTCTTTTTATTCGCCCAAGAGAAAATAATAAATATCAACATTATTTTCTTTCAGGCGAATAAAAATGTGTCGGTGAAAACATTAATAGGCCCAAGACTTTCAATAGGCCTACCTATTTTGAAATAGATTCATAATTGCGGTGCCCGAGTACATTGTTTAATATCCATGATACTTAGTAATGGTGTGTATATGATATAGGCTACATGGATGTATGATTTATTTGGCAAAGTTAATTAGGAGCATAGAAACATACGCTCCTATATTTCGAAATCTTCGCCTTTTCGGTGTCAAATTTTGAAAACTATAAGTCAAATATTTACATTTATGGGGTCCTTATGTAAATCTCTTTCAGACAATGAAATAAAATATCATCTCTGAATATGACCTTTAACTTTTCAAACCCAATTTAGTTTACTGTTTCAGGTATTGCAAATAAATTTTTTTATGATGTGTGCTGTACTTAAGTCGACACAACACTCGTTCCTTTGTCAGAGCCAACGAGCTGCATGTTCGGTCTGCAGTTATATGATCCAATTATGACGTAGGCCAGTAAGACGGTTTGCGAATCATTTATACGCAGGTAAGTTTATTGGTCACTGAGTTTCGCAGAGTGCAGAACAGACCAAAAATATCCCTAAAGGCTGTTCACGGTAAAGTGAGCACTTTTGAAAGCCCTAGTTACTTTTTTTTCAGCCAATTTATATTCTTCTGACACTTGTTAATGTAAACCCTGCTACGTGAACAATTAACACAATGTCAACATTCCACCACACTCAAGATCAAAAGTCCAAGGTCACGATGAAATGTATTTGTTGGTTATTATATCTGATGAGACTGCCTCAAAAAGTGCTCACTTTACCGTGAACCACATATACATGTGCGTAATGTACAAAGTTGTGTACACTGGATCTGAATGGGTTAAGGCAAATCGTGACTTTAACGTCTTTTAAGTGTTGTTTTCTAACGCGGATCAATTTTCTTTCTACACGCTGCTCGATCTTCACTCGCCAGTCGTCCTCGAATGCTATGCCGGGATCACATAGCCCCGACCAGCAAGACACCGCAAGCACGACACGAAACTTAAATTTAAACAATCAATGAAATACAAGGTAGATCTGACGTAAGCCCGACAATTCTATCGTACGACCAGCAGTTTTGAATTATAAACAATTTCTATTCTTCGCCGTGTCGTGCGGCACGACGCACAGAGTGTACAACCTTGCGAAACGAAATTGTACTATAAGCTTTCCATACGATGGGCAATACGTAGTTCAAAAGAAAACAAATTATAAAAATTACTGTATTTAACTTTTATAAATAATAATTTAAGCTATAAAACCTTGTCACCATCATGTATTCCAAATTTCCCGTCTGCCCACCGCCTTTGAAACTAGCATAGTTAATCAGCGACTTCTAAATGGTTCCGAAAAATTATACTCGCTGTGTCGCGACAGTAAACTGTCGGGCTGTAAATTCGAGCAGGCACATTGAAAATTGTCGTGGTTGCGGGTTTTTGTCGTGTCGTGCTGTGCTCGTCGGGGCTACGTGATTCCGGAATAACAGTCGAAAGCCGAATACACGGCAAGCAATTTTATTTTTGCGACCGGTTTACCGAATTAATACCGCGCGCTTTCACTCTCCTCGGCATCGAAGATCCAACTGGCTTGGTTTAATTTCAACCGATTCAAATTAAGATAGCGCAAATGGCGTGCTTCATCTCGGAAGGGCGAGCAGCTAGCTGTGCTCGGAGGAGTATAACACGTTTCTTTTACAACCCTCTTCATCACGGGCCAACTTCCGTCCCTCAATTAACGTGGCTCACGTTACTAGGCCGCCCAGCAAAGTTTAATTACAGTTTTACTGCTCAACGACCGCACGTATATCCCCACTGACAGTGATATAGTAGTATCGATCGTGCAAGTTTTTAACAAAAACCATTTAATGCATCAAGACAGGCCAACAAGGATCAAACTTACATCTTAAGCCCTCTTCACGGTATCCTTACGTTGGTCCCCTGGGTGGGCCGCCGAACGGAGTGCAGAGCTCCCAAAAGAAAACATTAAATTAAAAAACCGTCCAACGAGTCTTAGTGAGGTCTCCTTACGATTAGCACTTAAGAGACGTTACGCGTCTGTAAACGTTTTTCACTTCCTCCATTTCTCTCTAAAGCATGTTTTGTGATAGTAAAAATGGCTCAAACGGGTGTTTTTACGATCATTTTTAGGTATAAACATTCCGGTACAATACATTAAAAAATGAATATAGACCTGCATCAAACCTTTATTTTTATTCTTACGTCATGAAATAGCAGGGTTTCCTCAGCCATTTTGTAGGAGTAAAAGTATGCTACACATATTTTTTATAATGTATGCATATATGACAAACCAAGCCCACCATACTAATAGCGACCATATGCACGAGTATGTTATAGTCATGATAGGCATCAGCATTTACCAACACTTTTATAGACTTAATTGGCGTAAATTTAAATGCCAATACTGCTAGGCCCTGGAGACTTGGAATGTATGAGCGTGATAAACTATTAATTCTCGTGCTCTTCATAGACACCAATACTTCGATCGATCTCAAAATCTTTCCATCAATCAGCGCCGTACTTAGCGCCCCACACTCCGCGAGCTCCGCAATCCTGTAATATTAACCGATAACTAGAAAGAATTACAGCATTTTTTTCTAAGTCCGATAGAAAATTATTATTATTTTTTTTATAATTACGGGACTCGAGCTCAGCGTCCCACGACGTGCTTAACCGATGAATATGACTTTACGAAGACTGTTCGTTTAAATCGCGACCTCATCACGTACTTTTTACACTGTCTTATGTAACGTAAATATTTATATTATAGGCCGTTTACACTAAAGTGAACACTTTTGAGGCCCTAGTTACTTTTCATTTCAGTCATATTTTACCTATTAACCAACTTTTTAAATAAAGATTGCCATGTACGTAATAAACGCTGTGTGTATATTCCACCGCACTCTGATGTTAACGTCTAATACTAAAATGAAGTATATTTATTGACTGTTATTCCAAATGAGCGGACATTCAAAGGTGCTCACTTTACCGTGAATTGCCTATATCTGAGTTGTGTGCGGTAGAAGCTCATGTTCATCTAAGACATTATTAAAGGAACAGTTTAATTGTTGCGAATTTAAATGTTGACGTTATATATATTTTTTTTTTACTTAGATTCTGATAATATTCGGCGATACAGTAAAACAATAAAAGTTTGATATTTACGTTGAAGAGAAGGGAAATTTCCTTATAAAAGTAGCCCCGCTTTCATATGTATGTGCATTTCCTCAAAGAGTTAATTCCGCCAGAGAAATCGTTATCTGGGCTACCTCCGCGCGTGTAGCGATGGCAACCGACTTCTCGGGGCAGAAAGCCCAGCGCGCGCGTCTTCGGGAACGCGGATTGACGATGGAGGGGTTGCAGAAGCGAGAAAAGGCGACGCAGATGCGAGCTAATTACGGGGTCTTGACGTGCGGTAGTTAGTATTTCAGGAGCATCCAGGAGCGGAACGAGGATATTGTGCGAACGACAAAGGGTTAGTTCGTTAGCTGGCGACTGTGGCCGCGATATCGCGGGCCGTTGACGTCTGAGCTCGTAGCGTCGCAACGCAAACCCACGACTCGGATGTCGCCACGGGCTTCTTTCATCGCAGACGTATTTACCCCTCCTCCCCCTTCACCACTCATATTTCCAAGGGCCAGTGATATCTCGCGAAAATACTTCGAGACAACGACGGTCTACGGTTCAAAGTACTGTGGGGTCGTCCAGCCCCTTTTTAATTGGCTGGAACACGTTCTTGTCCGTGCTAACTGTTTGCGCACGAATCACGAAGGTGCAGTGTCTGGGTCACGGAATACCGAGTGGCTCAGTCAAATGCGGACAAGACAACAGCAGTAAATGGAGGTATGACAACAATATAGTATTGAAGTCTACTGTGTGCTTCGATCTTTTCGCAAAAAAAAAAAATCAGGTGGCCCCTTACCGATTACACTCTTAGCTAGTTATTCGCAACTCACCCTATTAATCCACCAAGGCGAACCGGGTTCAATCCCCAGCTGGCGTCACTCCGGAATTTTTGTAAGTGCTAATCGTGCCGAACGATGCCGCTGGTCGGCGTGTTTTCTCGGGGATCTCCCGTTTCCCCCGCTATTTCATTCCGGTGCTGCTCCATACGCACTTCAATCATCCTCATCGGCTCTCGAGGTCACCGAGTTGCCTAAACCTCTTAAGAGTGGGATGGACACCCCCTCACCACGCACTTTTTGTGAAATAGTTGTTTCTCTTTAAATAAATGTTCTGCGAATACTACTTTTAACAAGAGAAGATAAAAAATATAATTATCTATGCTCCGATTTATTTACTTTTGTCATTTTAAGTGTATTCTTGGAGAAAAAATTCGTGAAAATGGTCAAATATCGCATTTTTAAAGCTTTCCTATGCAGTTTCCTTAAGCGGCAAGAGAAAACTCCAAACATAGGGGTGTAGTTTAATGTGCGTACTTCCATCGCGTGTAATAAAAACCCCACTGTTACAGATCTAATTTGCACAGTAAAGCGTTAGGACGGTAACACTGCACGCATTGCGCGTAGGAGCGATAAGACACTAGGCGTGCGTGTTAAGTGTCGCCCGTATCGCTCCCTCGCTTCTTGACCTTGGACGCGCGGGTCCAACCCACTCTTATCACTCAACTACCATATATAAATGCATATGTATATCGAGGAAGCGCTTATTGCCGTGGTAGCGTTCCTACACGTATTCAAGAAATGTAGTCCAACCACGGTCACTTCCAACTTGTATGAAGCCCTGCCAAAGGGACCAAGCACCATATTCGTTGCGCACTTCGCCCGATAATATTTTGCATAATAATTATTTTTAACTAGGTATTACCAATAGGCATGTTTTCTCCCTGGTTTTATTCATATTAATAATAAATGAACTATTACAAGAATTTAAAACAAACATATATATATATAATTGCTATATAGCCGAAAATGAGGTACTTGAGTTATCTTATGCCAACACCAGAGTTAAAACGCTTGTGATGCATAACATTGGAATAATTAGGAAATAACCAAACGAGTTATACATGGGTTAATTTTTCAAAGGTTTGGTCCAAAAAGTGAGAAGAAACAGCGAATATATTATAGTTAAATGAATTAGAATCTTCCCAGTGTATTATAGTACTGCGCTAAATATTCCTATTTTTGCATTCGATTACGCGGCATTATTTCCGTTCTATCTACAACTTAAAATATTCCATCACAGCTTCAGTTTACTAGAATTATTTATTGCAGAGTACTGGTTACTATAGGCCCGGAAATTTCGCTAATTAATTTGAGGACGTGTTAAACTTGAAAAACGTGTGCATTTGGTTTCCTATCTCTATTGGACCTTAGGCACGCCGCGGACCGATTTCGAACAATAAAGAACTTGCAAGGGCAGGAATCGATACCGTGATACTTGCTCTGGAGTTACATTGGACGAACGACCTCATGAACAACTAACTGAGGCTGGAGCACACAATGGACTGCGGAGTCTAGCTTGGTGCCGAGTGAATCCGCGGAATTTCCGGGTCTCTACTGGTGACGCTTTGAGGCTTTGCAGTCTTCAAGTCCATCGAGGTGACTACTCTATTGAAGGCGAGTAAAAAGTACACTTTGACGGAGCCTTACGTCATCATATAAACACTAGCAAAACCTGCAGCCGCGAACACACAAAGTTGAAACCTAGCAAGCGCTCCCTGGTTTACACCCAATGGCGAGGGAGAGTGTGAGTGAAGAAGTTTTGGGCTACTCTTTACAGCGAGGTCTTGAGAGCCGATGAGGGTGATTGAGATGGGTATGGAGCAGTTTCGGAATGTAATGTGGGGGGGATGGAGATCCTCGAGAAAACCCGCTGACCAACGGCATCGTCCGGCACGATTCCTGTATGCGAATATCCGAGAGCAACCCCACCGGGAATAGAACCCGATTCTTATAGGTGGGAGGCAAGCAGTCTAACCATTACACCAGCGTGATCCCCTCAGAGGAACCACTAGGGACACCCGAATTTTGCAAACATGCTAGATTTCAATACCCTATGGCATTCCAGCAGTTCTCTTTTGCTTATTCGTGGCGTGTCCTTGTGAGAAGCTATTTTTTTTTTTACTTGACTGGCCAATCAGAATTAGCGCAAGTCTGTGGTTCGCGGGCAGATACATGAGACGCGTAGCTAATAGATAGTCCAATCACAAACGTGGATTTCAGCTCACGTGTTATGCAATATAACTGGTCGTGAAATCTTGTCGCGAAATTCGGGTGTCCCTACATATCACTAGAGATAGGAAAATGCGAGTTCAATATTTGTTCATTGGCTGCTGCCCCACAGAATAGCCAGTGTTACCTCACACATGGCAGTATGGGGTTCGCTAATCGTTTCCTTGCAGGTCTCCTATCGGTTCAGAGCCGTCCAGGGCGTGTCTAAAAAACTCTGATCCAATTGCAAAGGTGACTTCAGTGTACACGTGTCTGACGTCTAACTTGCCCTGAAATGAATTCGCGAAATTTTGCTATCCCTACATATCACTTCTATATACTTGCTTATTATGTGTCAGTATTTTAAAACAATCTTTACTCAGACATAGTCCTCGAAATGTAGGTGTATATAAAATGTGTACCACTGGATGTAAAAGATGTGGGGCGAGCAGTTGCTACCATTGCCTAGGGAGGGGAAGTGGAAACAACAGGCTGGAGTAGTGAAGACTGTAAAAAACATGGCCGCGCACTGGACTGAATAATTATGGACATTACATTCATGCTGGCGACAAAGACCCGCAGCTGCAGCCGCTGTGGGAGGACCCACGAAAAATACTTCTTTTCTTTTTCAGAAATTATTATAATCCTCGTTTTAATTAGCATCCTTTGTTTAATGGACGAAGGGGGAAGAGGTGTACCGAGTGCCGGGCAGAGGATTAACGGGAGTTAACGGCGCTCCAGCTAATTAAAACTTGCGCCCGTGAGCGGACCTGCCACGCCGGCGTGGTGGTGGCGCTATCCCAGCCACGAAACTGGATGACGGCCGCGGAGAACTCTCACGAATCCGCCGTGTTTATGAACTTCCCCCGCGCAGTTATACAAGTTTCCCTACTTATTCTGGATTTTCAAAATGGAAATACACAGTTGACATGCAGAAACGCGATCCGCGTTGGCTGGAAAAAGGGAGCCTGACTACGTGTGTAGGCCTACTACTTTGTATGGGCTGTTCACGGTAAAGTGAGCATATTTTGAAGCTGTTTCATCAGACATAATACCCAATAAATACATTTCATTGTGGCCTCGGAATTTTGGTTTTGGGTATGGTGAATGCATACGCTGTGTTTGTTACTAGCATGGCGGGGTTTACATTAACAGGTGGTGGAAGGATATAAATTGGTTGAAAGAAAAAAGTAACTAGGACTCCAAAAGTGCTCACTTTACCGTTAATAGCCTATACTTTGTAATGTGTTCTGCGTGTTGTACAGTCGGGTTAAGTGCTGTGTTGGAAGCTCTCCTTCTACCTTAAGGGGGTTGATAACGAAAGAAAACGGTTATTTTATATTCTTATCTCACATGATTCAACTCCTAGAAATCATAAGTAATTACTTTTCCTTCGCAAAAAAAAAAATTCTTGAGTGCATAGTTTTCGCATACATACATTGCAAAATCACAATTTTACTGTTTTACAACCGCACAAATTATTTTAAAAAAAAACTCACTTACTTACAGAAATAAGATAATTCACATTGACGGAATATGCTAAGAGCTACTTCAAGGCGGTGCAAGTAAATGTTTTTGCAACTCGAAAAAAATGCTGATACAAAGGGAATTATGCATGTTATTTATTTGCGTTTGTCTCTCAAATCTTATTAAATATCTTTTGCCAAGCATACCTTAAAATGAATAAAACAAGATCTCTCATTTGCCCTTGTTCAATTTTCTGTAAATAGTTTGTTATGTTTAATTTCTACATAACGAAACCGTAAAACTTTGACTATGAAATGCCACTTCGCAAAAGCCATGCTTACAGATGATGTAAAAATGCGAAAAATGTTTTAAGCCAACATGTCTTCTATAACAAAAACCAGTTTATTCTTTCATGATTGAATGAACAAGGTTTTGACTCGGCTAAGTTATTTGCAGACCTGTCACGAACGTGTCTGCCTTTTAGTATCAGGATCCTCATTGGCCCAATGAAAATAGGGCAGTAGCTTCATACATGCAGCCAATAAGGAAGGGGAAACTGTCGTACGTGTGTCAGTGGCGATGCGTGCTATAATTTCATGGACAAGGTACTGTGTGCAGGGGGCAGTGGTTGTGTTGATCTCCACAATAAACGGGAAGGGGGATCCGGGGGTTCTCCCTCGAGAAAATTTGGATCCAAGGTGTAAAATGGTGCCATTTAATAATTTTTTCGTACCTAACTATAAAATACACCGCTTGTAAAATTATTAATATTTTTTAACATAAAATTTTCCCGAGTGAAAAATATTACAAAGATACCTTCATCAAACCCGGAACCTTGTCCAATTAAAGCAATTAGCTCATCATAATTGCCATGGTTTTCTGATTCTTTTGTCTCGTCATGACCACGGAAAGATAGGTTCTGTACACCCAATAAACAAACATATGTTAAACGCTTCAACATTTCTCTGTTTCTTTTAACTTTTTCGTTATGTTGTTGTGTGCTTAATTGTTTGGATCTATCTAGACCAAAATCAACTCTATTTGTACCAAATTCTTTAAGAGACAAAAATGAATTTATGTGAACTACAGAACGCTCGCGTTTTTGAACAGCATTGCGCAGATTGTTAAGGTCACAATACCTAGATACAGTCCATGTGTTAACATCCTTTGAAAACAATAAACATTGCCAGCAAAACAGTTTGTTTAGGCTGTTAAACCCAGCTAACCACAAGTGTTCCTGATTTTTATTTTTTATTTTTATTTTTTTTTTTTTGGAAATGTCGTACAACATTATCTTTCTTGCGTGTTGTCGTGATCGTAAATTCAGGTGTCTGCCTACCCTCTTTTATGATGTCACATCTTTCCTGAAAAGTGAAAACACTGCTGGAAAAATGCTTCACTCGTAATCCACACACACACACACCACACTTACATCCACATGTTTCTGTTGCACTCATTCTATAGACACGGTTCTCAGTCTCAGACGGTAATGTTGTAACTTTTGTGTAGGGTATACATCGCTCACGAATATGTATAACATTCTGAACACCAAAACTAAAATAAATAAAAATAATACGATTCGTGTTGTGCGCGCGAATTTGCTCATGCATCGACCTAGTTACTGTAAACTACACCACTCCAACTGCCTGCGGCTAGGCCAGCTTCGACTATGTCCACTTCAGTTCGGTGAAGAAAGCACTACCATTATAGCTTCTAACACAGGTTGACGGAGCCATAGGTCCCCGCCGCTCCCTGGAGGTCTTCCTAGCCTGTCTCCCCTCCGGTGGCCGGGAAACGAGTGCGACCGCCTACCTGCTGAAAGCATTACTTACAGCGCTTCCAAACATCTTGGTTTTGCTAGCCAACGGACGAGTTGTTTTCTTATAATGTACAGTATTGTTTCCCGAGTAGAATGTGTACCCCATGAGTGAAAAGTTACCTTAAAGTAAATATAAGTTAGAGTATAATATTTATTTTTAATATAACATTGTCAGGAAACTGTCTGGGCAAGCACTGATTACCTTGCTTGCCTCAACGAGATGCCACTGACATGTGTACAGTATGTTGAATTCTAGCGAAAAGTCAACTTTTCCCGCGGTAAATAATTATCTCTAGCCATGTTATCTAAAATAATTTGAATTTAGGAAAGAGTAATCACTGATAATGCCTACAAATTAACAATTATTTAGCACAAATATAATATAACACCTTTTTTCGTGGTCAACGCCCATAAGAATTCTGTGCCGGAGCCTCAAAGAGCAGGAGGATCAGCAATTGTTGGTAATAGTACTTAGTAAGTGACGAGCAGGTACAGTCAAAATCAAACGAGAAAATCTTTGTGCAGCTTTGAGGGAGGAAACGTAGGGGAGGCAGTCTGGGGGACGGCTCACCCGAATGCTTGTTGCTGGAGGGAGGGAACGTAGAGTATGCAGTGTAGGGGAGGGCTCATCCGATTGCTCGCCGCTGGAGGGTGGAAACGTAGGGGGAGGCAGTTTAGGGGAAGGCTCACCTGATCACTCGCCGCTGGAGGGAGAGAACGTAGGGGAAGCAGTGTAGGGGAGGGCTCACCCGAATGCTTGCCGCTGGAGGGAGGGAAATCACGTGAAGCTGCTGGCGCTATAGAGACCAAACTGATAACATCGCTCTCTAATACCGCGCTATTAAATACCTAGCTGCGCGACATATGTTTTTTTTTTTTTGACACGTAATACGTATACGCGGAGCAGTTCTCGCTCAACCGCTCTCGGCCACTGTCACTACACAACTAATCAAACCCCACCCCTTCGTGCAGCGGCAATGGGTTTTCCAGACTCGCCCGATGCGTTTTCGGACTTCCGTGCATTATTTTGGCCATTTGGAATGCAATTTACCTGTGGTGCTTGCGCAGCTTCTCGTGGTGTCCGTCCTGCTTGGCGGACAGCTCGGCCTCTATGCCGCTGTCCGAGAGCGTCCTGCTGGCGGGCGGCATGCGTGGAGAGATGGGCGGCGTGTCTCTCTGGGGCGCCACCAGCGGCGACGGCGGCGCCACGTTGCCCGGCTGGATGCCCAGCATGCAGTACGGGTCGCTGAACCCTGCCACAACACAACACGCAGGATTGTAAACAGAGGAATAGCTGGGAACCCACATCAGACTTAGAGACTTACACTGATGGACATTAAAAATAGCGCACCCAAAATGGTTGCATAGGATGGCACTGAAATATTATAGAGGTAATGGGACACAAATAAGTAATACACAATTATCACAAAAACATAGCAGCAGGACAATTACTTATTGATTTACGGTAAGTCACGTCACACCCCTTTGCACTGCTATACCATGTGTAACACGGTCTAGTATGGAGTCCAGTATACTCCGGATGTTGTTCTGACGCAAACGGGCCCATAACTGTTGGACGGTGAGTTCCAAATCCCGGATACTATGGCACAGTGGCAGCTGGTGTTTCAACCAATCCCGGATACTATGGCACAGTGGCAGCTGGTGTTTCAACCAATCCCACACATGCTCGAGTGGGGACACGGAGCGAGCAGACCACAGCAGTAATTGGACATGACGGATACAGTCTTTCCTAACGCACCTGGAATCCCGAACAGAAATTAGAATATATGGTGGCGTAGAATCACGACCACATATCGCTGGACCATCAATGTTCCACTTAACTCGACAAGGGCGGATCGTCTATCGTAAGCTACGACTCCCCAGACCGTAACGCCCGCTGTGTAAGAATTGTGCCGCTCGATATCGAGACTAGGGATCGAGGCGTTCCCCAGGGGAGCCCTCCACACACAGTCGCGATTATCATCAGCCCCAATAACGAAGCGGCACTCACCACAACACCCACAAATCACCAGTCCGTATTGCTTATGCATGACGTCACTGCAAACAGACCCGCCGATGGCAGCACACGTAATGGGCGCTGAGATCACAGACTGTCCTCCGCAGGTCGTCGCGAAAACGTTCGTCGGCCCGACACTGACCAGTATCGCGGGCCAGGTCGCCCCTTGAACCCTCCTGCGCCTAGTGCACGATCCGTCCAATCTCTCGACTTGCAGTTGACCTCGTCCGTCCTGAGCAGGTCATACCTGTGTGCGTGCTATCTCGTTTCCACTGCTCCCAACGGCATCTGGCTTTGTGGTCCGAACGAGCCGCGTGGTGAGCTATTCGGCGATATGGCCACAACGCGGTTTTCAGCCCGACATGAGTCCTCTCCCGAAGTCCGCCAACTGCCTAAAGCGACGTCTTCGGCGTCTTCCTGGCAGTCTTCACTCTGTACGCTTGCTTGGTATAGACTGTTCACGGTTAAATGAACACTTTTGAAAGCCCTGATTAATATCTACTTGTATGCACGTTATGTATTCTTCCGCCTTGTGTGAAATTAACACTGCCACGGCCTTATCACTTTATTAATGCGTCGGTCAAATAAAACTACGAAATTTTTAGGAAAGTAAATATTACACAAATCTGTTCATTTTCACACTTCGATGCATTAAAAAAAACAGAAAGCGAAATAAATAATTTAATTTATCGCAAATGGTTACCTAACACATCTTTCCATTCATCGATACCAACTTTATTGGGTGAATGTGATTCAGTAAGCCCATTAAAATATATGCATTCAGGGTCAGTGACTTTTTTTGAGGTTCATTTCAAAAGTACTCACTTTATCGTGAACAGTCTTTATCATCTGGTGTTTCTTACTATGATGTAGCCTTGACTTCGCGCCAGTCTCTACGACCGCTGGTCAATTGTTTCAGCGCCACTGCCGGATGCGCAGTCAAATGCAAACGTACCAACATGGAATCATGTGAGTGCCAGCCCGTGCTCACGGTATTTAGATCGTTAACGATTATTTCGTGCCAAACACACAGCATGAACTCTATTACTTCATAATTCACCGAACTTTCATTTACAACGTTTGGAAAACGATGTCGTTGGTCGACGGGTTTTCTCAGGAATATCTCCCCCCCCCTCTTATTGGCATTTCAACGCTGCTTCATATCCACCTCGTTTCGCCCTCATCGACTCTCAACACCTCGATGTAAAGAGCCGCCTAAATCTCTATACTCGCCCACTCACTCTAGCCCACAGGATATTCATGACATCCGATTTTCCGCGAAAAGATTTTTGATTTGTGTTTCGAAACACTTTCACTCAGAACCACTTTCGTGAATCGATGCTCTTCTTGTTACACGGCCTGAGTGACTGGCGGCGAACCACAAAGGTTCATTTCCCAAATAACCTAATTCTGATTGGCCAGTCAAGAAAGGAAATCAATTATCACCTAGACATGCGGTCAATTTGAAAAGGAAAACTGAAAACAGCTAGAAGGCCTGGGAAGGTTTTGAAATATAGCATGCACTGAATTCTTTTCGCGAAATTACAGTGTCGGTAGATAGCGAACTAGCAAATTTTTCCTGTATCTAGTAATTTTTCATGTATACTTTCAGAAGAATTTGTGGTATTTAACTAGGCCAAACATATTTAAGTCATTCTGTTATTGATAATCTGTGATCCTCGAGCAGGCTCTTAGGACACTTAGCATTAAAAACATGAAACTGCGAAAGTAAATCTGGGCTGAAATCCTTTAAAATATGACTACCGAGGAACTGTTTTAGCGAAAATTCCGGTGTCCCAAACCTACCACTAAATAAAAAAGCGAGTTTCACTGCTCTCTACGAAACGGCACATAAATAATGCAAAGTGTAGTTATCTGTAAGTACCGTTATACATATATGAAAAATTCCGCTTATTCATTTTCTAATTGCTTAGAATTCAAAACCTCGTACTTTAAAAAACTATAGAAAATTGTCTAAGCGTAAATTTTCTTTTAAATTTGAGAAATGTTTGCGTGAGTGATAATTACTAACATTCATTAGTTTCAAATGTTCTTAAATGTTATGAAACTTATATATATATATATATATATATATATATATATTTGTTTCGATCTAAGCGTTATATTATCCATGAAACTGTCCCTCGGTTTTCTTAAATTTGAGCTCATAACGATGAGATTGTGTTTTTGCCTAGAGACTAACACAGACTCCGTACGTGACTGCACGAAGTTTTGGCGAGTATTTTTAGGTACGATCCCTCCGCAATTTCGATTCTCTTGTTTCCAACGGAGTTAAATTCGGGGGACGGAAGGGAAGAAGTGAAATGGGTGTTATGAAGTACGTGTTTCGAAGAGTTCTGAACGAAAGGGGAATCGAAAGGAACGTGGCTACACTGCTAATAAAACAACAGGCTTCATGAATTATGAATAAAGATTCCTGTAGCTGTATGAGCAGATACGGTCCGGAAAATATTAACAACAGTTTCTTCTGTAAATATCAATGTCGAACATCGTTAGTCCAAATGTCTTACTTTGCGAAGTATGTGATCTGAATATAGTAATAACACCAGCATTTCAAATCACCGCCAATTAGTTATTTGGTTCCATGGATAAAAGCAGAACATGAAACAGTGAGATATATAACTGAACGGTAATGCACTTATTGCAGCCAAACTGGGGACAATCGAGAAAGATCAATTCCGCAAAACGTATTTTACTTTATTTACAAGAAATTGTTTATTAATGACGGTGAATTTCTATACCGTTATTTTATGACGCTATAGAACTGCACCTTCCTTTTCACCGGGAGAAAATAACTGCATAGCAAATTCCAGACCACTTAAACCGTTCTCTACTTTTGTCCATAAAGGTAGAAATGTTGCATATTAAGAATACATACGACCAGTAATGCACATGGCAAGTAATCAGTGGCTGTCTACTGACACCACGATTAGTGCAAGATTTTTCTCTAATATAATGATTATATTTGTGGCGAAGAGATAAATTAAACAGACTCGTCAATACCAACGAAAGCGAGTGTGTAGCGTTGGAATTGAATGGTGTAACAAAATGTTGTTTAGCACTGATGATATATAATTATTTAACACAGGTGTGAGTGCAGCCTATAGTATCAAGTGGCAACGACGAAAATTGTGCCTCATAAATAATTACCTTAATACCGTAATTTCAGTTGCTTCGAGTGACGTGTAGCAAGTAAGTCATGTACTCAGAGTGAGTGGATCAGAGTCCATGTAAAATTCCTCAGCAGACATACCACACCTGAATATACAATAGATAAGGCAAGCACTAACAAAGAGTTCAAGAAGACGATAAAACTGAATGATAGTCAGACTACACATAACAAGGACACTGGCACATCACTTACAATATTAAATTTATTACTTAGCAATTAATTAGAATGCAATGCAAATGCAGTAGTGTGAAGAGAATACAAATTTTAGCTTAAAACTAAACTTAAAATACTCTAAAACAGGAGGCAAAAAAACTGATGCTGATTGTTGACTAACAATAATTGAAGATGACTATATTAGGCGAATTTAGCTGGAATATCAACTCTCTCACAAACATAGTAATAAATAAAATTATGACAGACCATTCTTAATTACTAGCTCTTGGACTGAATTATTCAAATTAAATTTGTCGGAACTAGCTCGCGTGAAGCACAGATAATTTCTACATCTCATGTCTCTGGTATGATCTTGCATAACGAAAATTCAGTTCAGCTAAAACTAAAAATTCAGTTCCAATTACTAGTGACGGAGCGATGGCTAACATTGCCTCAAGTAAAACCATTTCGCTCTTACAATGAACCTATCTAGACGGCGTTGTTGATTGTTGTCACCCAGTGACACTGCGGTGATGGCGTGATTGTAACATAAAAAAAATAAACAAAATATTTCGCGCTAGGACCTCCTCTTTCTCGCCGCATGATGTTACAGAACTCCCATGCCTCTCTCACGTGTAATATGATTTAGGATGGGCAGTCATCTCAATATTTCTAGTCCATCAACCGTGCCGAACATAATACTGTACTACTTCGTCTGATGGCTTAAAATCAGGAAATTGTAGACTTATCTCACTTAAGCTAATCAAACTAAAATCAAAATTTTCTCAGTCACACAAAACCTCTTTTACTTGTTCATATCCACAATACGATTCAAACTTGCCTTAAATAACTAATGTACTAAGAGGAAACACTTATGAGTAATAGCTTTAAATATGCTTAAACTTAATAAAATAATATGTTCATGATAAAAAAAATTCTGGGATGCGATAAAAAATATTGTAAATACATATATAAGGATAGGGATTCTAAAATTATATAATAATAGGCACAAAACAAACAAAAAATTCATAACATTACCAAATCTGCAATACCTTTAGACCTGATACTTTGTATTCCTTCAGGGGGTAATCTCATTAAATCAGTTCAGTCCCTGTATTAATGACCGAGGATATGTTGCGCACGAACAATATTTATGGTCAGTGCTGTACTCAGCAAGTAATCAGTGGCGGTTGTAATGACTGCTTTCCTTGCTGGAAATCTGATTTGTTGAAGTTTCTAAATACCAACAAAGTCGCAGCACGTTGCTCACTGGCTACAAGAAGTACGCCTCACACAAATACAGCGCACACCAAAATATTCTATGACTGCAAAACTTGAGCTCATAAAATAATATGTGACCGAATGGTTTAAACAATTGAGGTGACAATGGCACTTGCTTGCAACGTTTCGAAGCATACATATTCGAACAGGTTACAGCTTTCCTATAGATTGTTGTACCAATTATAATAATTTTTCGTTATCTCTATCAGCAAGTAATCTTAAGAACGTTATTATATAAATTCCTGTTGGAGTAATTCCTTGCACAAATATAGTTCTACTTCTATCAAGCATTGGTTTGTCGTGTGATTAAATGTACGAATATCAACGTAGCAAATGCTGCACGGCAATTCACAGAACTTACTCAATTATTTTCAGTCAGACACTCAGAAATCGCGTGCATTCCAGTGAAAACGTGTTAGATTTCCAACACGTGCACAACTGAGCCACTTGTGCAATTGGATCACATTTTACGAAACACGCCGGGCACGGTTATGGGCAAATAAAATTGAAAACTTATTTGGGCAACATCCCAATGAACAAACAGCTTAAACGCGAGTTGTCGAGACGTCCGTAAAGTCTAGTCCTTGGATGGACGAACCCGGAAAGTTCCATGGTTTCAAATTATTGTTTATAAAGACTGTACGAAGTGCTCTTTCTCATTAACCCCAACTTGTTATCAAATGTATTAAAATCTCATTACGTGTATTTTGCGGCACATATGTACCACACATTTTAAACCCGTCTGGGCCAAGCGTACGCAATCGGTACAAATAATACAGGTTTGTAGTATTTGGCTGATACTGTACGCTGCGACGTTCAATGCCGAATGATACATCATGTACGTTAATGATTGTTATAAATCTTACTACTATAACAACCTAAACCTACAGCTCATTGGCAGTCAGTGGCATGTAGTGAAGTGTTGCAAGGTCAGATGGTGTTTGCTCAGTGCTGTACACACTCGGCGCACGCAGCAGGAACCAGTAACCAGACTGGAACCGGGAGAAACTGAATATACTGCGGCCACTCACGAGAGAGCGGCGAGGCACCCATTACACACGTGCTTCGACGTCAACTGTATTACTAAGTTTAAGTGGCCGATGTCTAAACTAGTAAACGATTAGGGAATTTCCACACAGCAAAACACAGCTTGCCTCGTACATGCCACGGTTAGCTGTAATAACTAAATGAATATTGTAATATTAACTAAATCACGTCTTAAAACATTCGTTGTTTGCAGTGCCTAAGCCCATGCCTTTATGTGGCCATGAAAGGGTTTTAGATGACAATTATTATTTTTAACTTCCGGCACTCGGCGAAATCATGTTTCGAGGGCAATGATTCCATCAGGTTAGTGAGTGAAGAGATTTGGGCGGCTCTTAACATCGAGGTCTTGAGAGCCGATGAGCGTGATTGAGAGGAGCATGGAGTGGCGCCGGAATGAAGGGGCGTGGGAAACGGCAGATCTCCGAGAAAAAAAAACCGCTGACCAACGGCATCGTCCGGCACGATTCTCACTCGCGAAAGTCCGGTGACCCGTCCGGGGCTATAACCCAGTTCGCCTTGGTGGGAGGCGAGCAGGCTAACCACTCTGCCACCGTGGCCCCCTCCAAAAGGTTAGGTGCAAAAAGTTTATTATACCTGACAGTGAAAAACGGACCATTTTACTGACTGTTGTCCTTGGCTTTCAATTCATATTTTCGCCTGTGCACACAAATCTCACTAGTTTCACGAACAAATGTTTGTTGATGCCCCGCTGAGTTCCTGGCGGGGGAGAGGGGGAGGGAGTGACCGTTTTCACACCCAATAATGACATTAGCGATGCTGGAGGATAATATTTACCAGTCAATCACGAGCGTTTATCTATTATGTTATCAAGCGATTATAAATTTTGGTTACATGAAACTTTCTGAATGGCACATTGATTCTCGTACGCTGGGACCACAGTGGTGCGACAGACAGGCTGCTCGCTTCTCGCCAAGGCGAACCGGGTTAGAGTCCCGGCGGATTCACGAGGATTTCCACACGTAGGAAACGTGGCGGGCGTTGCCGTTGGCTGGCGCTTTTTTTCAGGGTGCTTCCGTTCCCCACGCCCTTGCATTCCATCGCTGGTCAACCCTCACCTCGCCGGCGCTCGGCGCCAGTCAAACCCTCGAAATTCCATTCTCTCACTTTAATACTCGCTGTGCTCCTTACTTATAGGCCACTCACGTTAGATTAACACTTTTGAAAGCCCTCTTATTTGGGACAATAGTCAATAAATATATTTAACCTTAGACTTTAACTTCCAAGTGCAGTGGAATATACTTACCGTGTTTACTACTTACATGGAAGTATTTATTTTAAAATGTGGTTAAAAGATAAGAAATGACAGAAAGGAAGAAGTAACTAGAGCCTCAAAAGTTTTTACTGTATCGTGAACAGCCTATACCAGAGTGAACTATAAAATTGGAAGGGCGGGTGTGCGGAACTAAAAAAAAAGAAGAAAAAAACCGAAGCAATATCGACCAATCATTGGCAGGGACTCGAAAATTTCGCGAATTCATTTTAGATCAGGCTAAACTCCACACACATAACACACACACGCGCGCTCGCGCGTGTGCTTCTGTTATGTTGGCAATTAGATCAGAGTTTATTAGACACGCCCAGGAGAAGTCTCAGCCAATGAAAGACCTGCAAGGATACAAGCACCGAATACCGTGCCATCTGGTCTGAGCTATAACTGGCTACTCACGGGGGCAACAGCCAATGAACAGAAAGTAGAGGCTCGAAAATACATAGGACAGTGGAGTCTAGCTTACAGGGCGTTTAAAAATGCGAAATTCTTCTGTTCCAAATCATTGGCCATACGGCTCACGGCAGGCATGATGATGATTTAGCTGTATTCCGAGAGGATCTGCTGGCGTCTTATAAGATCGGCCGCTGGCAGCGAACCATACCGGATGCACCACCTTCTCTATACCAAGGCGACCAAGAAAGAGAATTCAGAGAACCGCCTAGGCATGTTGGAAACCCTGGAGTAAATTTTTATCACGCTGAGTCAGCAACGCGAGTGGATTAGTTTTCCACTAGTATTCAGAGGGCGCAGAAACTACTCAAGAGGAAATTACAGACGCCGTGACACACAGGGGGCATGAAGACGAACAAAGCGAACACTCAAGAAGCAGCGACTACGATAAGAGAAGAATAGTCCAGCCAGATGTTCAACAGCCACAAGACAGTAATCAACCAACATAGACACGTGTAAACAATAAATTTATACACAAGCGCATCACACTGTAAATTGTGATATTTAATTTAAATCTAATGCAAATAAGAACAGTGTGAAAATTGATGTGTTGGCAATGCCTAATAAGTAGACACAACCTCCTTCCAACGAACGGTGATTCCCTGGCGAGGTCTGGTGAGTTGGTAGGTGATTATTCCATTTCCTCGCTCCTCTTCAAGCTCCTCGGCAAGGCTGGCAATCATCAAATCTTCTGATGTTGTGGTCACTGTTGGTGCGAAGATATCTCACAGCACAATCATTGCATGTTATTCCTTCACCAAATCGAATGGCGAGACTGTTATCGAAAGTGTAGCACCAATGTTCTATATCGTTGCAGACATGAACTTGTAGAATACCATCATACGGGTTTAAAGAAAATTCTTTTGTATCCAATTTGTAGGATCTCGTATACGTCTGTAGGGCCGAAGATTCTAGCCATGACTGACGATTAAATACTGAATGCTCTCCTTTATATAGCTGTTGTAACACCACTTTTCCTCAGTTTTTAAAACTGCTCTTGTTAAGCCAAACTCTAGAATTCCACATACCACAGGGAGAGGTTAATTCTTGGTCACCGATATACGTAAAATGTTGTTTGTTGTTGCATTGTTCTGTCCAAACTTTAGTAAGAGAACAGCAACTACACTCCTTCTGCATTATGTATTTGATTTTCTGGTAGGGTTTGCGTTTGGTGATGTATCCACTTTGAGCTTCAAATTCTAGTTGACCGTCATTGCAAGGTAACTTGCTGCCAGGACGTAAATTATACAAAGGGCAAGATCTTCGCCCATAACATACGTCGAAAACTTTAAAAGTTTATGTTGAACTGAATAACAAGAAACGCTAATGTTCATCTCTGTTGCACATCTGTGTCTGTAGTGGAGTATCTCCATCTTCAATTCTAAACCACACTCGCCTGTATCCTGGAGTAACACTGGCATAAGGGAGTGTTGAGTCGAACCTCTCCATCATTACTGATGCTCCGGTTTCTCTCTCTCTCTCTCTCTCTCTCTCTCTCTCTCTCTCTCTCTCTCTCTCTTTATAGTCAGATGTTCTTCCAGTTTGTGGTAAAATTAGTTCTCCAACGACAACTTGGTTAAATCAAATTTACAGACACAAACATTGCTGTTACAAACCTCACAGACCCACATTCCACATGATGCTCTTAGAGGACCGCTACTGCCTTGCATTTGCATGATGTATTCCTTATTATTACATGTTTCAGTCCATAAGGTGGGGCTGTCATAAAATTCCCTACTCAATTTCTATTTTATTTGATGAAAACCTGGTTCTTTGGTTATTTCTACACTTCTATTTTTAAAACGCAGGTCCCAAGAAGAACAAGGCAGTTCGCTGTCAGGCTGCATATTAAAAACCGGACAGTCTTCTTCTTCATAAACACAAAACTCTTTCTGTATACATGTTTTCTCCTAAACTTTTTGCAAAATTCCAATGTTCATCTCCGTTGTATAGAGACAGGAAACATTCATTCATTAATCCTCAAAAATACTGGCGTATGTCTTCTCTGGGTTAAATTTCTCCATTTTTTTCAAAATATTATGGAGGTATATATACCTGTAACAAACAATTTTTCGAAAATTAATGTCTTTATACGTTGGTAGGATGCTGATACAAATATTATCTTAAAGCTTCGCTTTTACACTGCGAACAGAATGTATTTTCCTTACAGTGATGATTAGTATTATAACTTTTGACAGTTGAATTAATACTCGAACAGTCATGATATCTTCCGATATTTATCACTTCAACATTGGTTAAACTTTTTAAAATTTCCTTCTGCATTTTCCCAATCATGTAAATGGGATAGTCATCGAGTAGCGCATCATTTTCATATTAAAAATGTTTTTTTTGTAAGCTATGTCACCAGAGTCCCATTTCAGGTTATGTATCTCGTAAGTCTGTTCCCGGAATATAATTTTAATTTCAGGTTCTAAACTCTACCAAGGATTGGGAGATTTAAAGCATAATACTTTAGAGTCATTAGCATCGGTTGCATAAGAAATAGCAAGCTCATTAATTACGAAGGAGTTGTCTTGATAGTTTTCTAAACCCTGCACGTAGTACATCATTTTTACTTTATTTCTTTATACACTATGTACAAAATGTCTCTCTCAATTCATTTATAACATTACAATGCTCGTCTCGGAATCTACTTCATCGACTCCGGAATCGTCCATTACTATATCTGGAATAATTCTAGCTTTTAGTAGCTGTTCCAGTCTTCGCGACATACAATCCATCCTCATATGTTGCAAATTCCCATCATTAGCAAAGGCAGGCATGCCGTAAGGGCAGTCTTCACATGGCAAATAGGATACTGTTCATCAAGGAGCGGATACACTAGTTTTATTTCGTGGCCCGCAAAACACATTATAAATCATTTCGGCAGCACTCGCAGTTGGGAGCAGTCTAAACTCAATAAAGTTTTCGCCTTCCCATAAGCTAAAATCGCATTGAATATTCAACACATTCAGAATCACAATTGTCACAGCAGTGACCTTGATGCATTGTACCTGTTGCGAGCTGATGCAGAGATGAAATCTCTTGCAGATCTAGACGATGTAGTGAAGTTTGTGGTAGATGTTGTAGACCTTTGGCGTGGTCCTCGGCGTGGACTCCTGTCGTTGTTGTAGATGCCTAGTGTTGATGTAGATGTGATAGACGCCTGGCGTCGTTCCCGGTGTGGGCGCATGTTGTTGTATTGGACGTCTGTTGTCACAGTAAACAGCTAAGTCTCACTAGTGCTAATGTAATACACATGTACGCATACACACACGAAGTTACCTTTGCAGATGCCAACTTAACACTGAGAAAAAAAAATAGTTTATCCCTCCTTATATAGTAAACGGATTCAAAATTGCGGCCATTTCCCTTTAAATTTGTACCTTTTAGGAAAGTCAGTTGAAATAACGTGGAATTTTATAGATTTCAGCTTCGATATCAGTCATTTAAAGCTGGATACGTACTATTTCAGTAATATCACGTCGATATTTATTTTCTAGGGACAACAATTTGTAAATAACTTCGAGTATAAACGCATTTTATGGTAGATAGTAGAGTCGAAATTCAGAACTGGGAAAACTACACGTGAAATACGCACAAATGTTTAAAAAACAGATTGAAAGTAAAAAAAAACTTTTTGAACAAGTTGTTTTACGTTAGTTTTCAATGGTTGAAAAAAGTTTAACTTGACTATTGCTTAAATGTAATAATGGTGTTCTAAGTTTAACTTGAGTAAGTGGAAAGATGTGTGGTTTTTGATTACTTAAAAAAAATTTGGCAAGTAAAAAAAATCTCTTATTGTTGTGTTGATATGATAATTAATCATTGATTAATTTAAAGTTAAATAAGTTTGCTGGAAAATGGTATAAAGTATTAAAATGTCTTGTATGTTTACAAAATTAAAATTAAAATTTTTACTTAAAACTGTTTATATTTTTAATGGAATTTATCCTGTGTTAAAGACAATTTGAGCGTATTTCTTAATGACGAGGAAAATAAATTTTTATTGGCGGGAATGCGAATTTTTTCTATTCCATCTCGAAAATAGGAGGAAGCTTCAATCTCCAAATCAAAGTAACAATTGGTAGTGAAGAGGGGAGAGGGGCAGGCAGTTTGCCCAGGTCAGATCAAAATTCGGTGCTGCCCCATGGGATGGAGCCTTCATAACATTTTACACAAAAGACTCACTTTGGCCTTGAAGCAAACCTTCGTTCTTCGCCGAGGCAACACTCTGTGGTGAAGGGAGGGGGATTGGGAATGCGTGGACTGGGCATTTCTCCGGAAACATGTTCTTGGCTGGTGTAAGAGGATTGGGGACTGCATGGCCTTGAATCGACAGCGAAGGCGGGGTGCTTGGACCGGAGAGTTCTCCAGCCAACAGAAAAATGCGCTCTGTGTTGGAGGGGGGGGGGGGGCTGGTTTCCACGAAACAGGTTTTTGCAGTGTTAGATCGATGGCAGGGTGCGTGGCCTTCGAAAGGGCAGCCCCCTGAATATGAACTCTGCATTGGAGGGGGGATGGACAGATCGCTGAAGACAGGGTCTGGGGAGTTGTTCCGTGACCTTGGATGGAAACTGTCTTTCGCACAAAGTCATCTTCTGGACAAGGGGTGGGGGACGGGGTGCAGTGAGGAGCGACGTGATAAGTTCTCGCAGTATGCCGCCATGTTAGTTTCATGACAACACTTGTCCAGGGTATAGGTATACGTCAGCTCTCCCAACTTCACCTGGCCTAGCGATCAGCGGGCTTCATGACGTGACAGTGAACTTCACTATGTGCTGCGGGCCAGTGGTGTCCGGAGAGTGATAGCCGCGATTCTCGTTTTAATATAAAAAATAACTAATTTATTGGGAATAAAATAATTTTCGTGTAAACTACATTTCAGTGTTCGGTCCACGAAACTTAGGACGATTTTGAACGGTTGTTTCGGTAACTAGTGTCGTGAATTTCACAGACATAATGGTAAAAAAAAAAAAAAAAAAATTGTAGCACATCCGTTATTTTAAATAATATGTAGTACGTTTCTATAAAGTGTTACATGATGAAGTCATCCGAGTGTCCCTGCGTTTCGATGGACATAATTTGAGTTAAAAGTGAGTTATTATTCTTACAATAGTGAAACTTTCGTGAAAACATTATTGTTTTGTTGTCTGTTGTAGGACGAATACAGAGTTTTTCTTGTAAATTTCCTGTCAGACTCCGACCGTGCTACATGTATATATAACAGATTATAAGCCTGCGTGCATCATTCATTGACCATCCTCCGAGGAAGACAGATGTGTTTTGGGGGCACTCCTTGTGCGATTTCATTAAGTGTTTAGTCATTTTCGTATACTTGTGTTCGTTAACCATTTAATTTATAGGGACATTTTTTAAATTTGTTATAGATCGTTAATTCATTCATTCATTCATTTTAAGACACCTGGAGAGCCACGTAATTGTGATCGTTTACCACTCATCGACACTAGATGTTATTCATGTAGTTGTGTTCGTTTGAAATTTGAGATTCGATGAGTGTAATTTATTCATAGGTAGAACTCGCTGAAATTATTTATTTCGTGTGTTCACTATACGCCTCTTTCTGTTTACCTAACCAATAACCGCTTATCTACAATCTACGAACAACATCCCATCCAAAAAATGCTTAGGCCACTTTTGCACAAAACTCACCACACACACACGCACACTGTCCCTAACATGCCACATCTCAGTCCAGTGCCAGAGCTCAGAGGGTGAGGACTTACCACAGCTGCTCCCCACAAAAGGAAAGAAAGAAGACCCTTAGTACACTCTTGCACCAAACACAAAGGAATTGATCAGAATAAAAATCAACCCTTAAATTTTTTTGACTATCCCTTTCAATCAATTTAATTAACCCTTTCAATCAATTTAATTAACCTTTTCAATCAATTTAATTAACCCTTTCAATCAATTTAACGATTTTATATCAATAAAGGCGGTGTCCCCTTTGGGGTAGAACCGGCCCGCTCCTACTACTAGCAAGGTGTAAAGTAATTGTGAATTGGCTATATTATTCCATCACAGAACACTTAGGAATACTGATATGAAACAGCCGCAGTCGCACACGCCAGCAAAGTTGCGTCACTAAACATGTCGGATCGCCGTTCGCCAATCAGCGTTTCCTATTTTACTCTCGCCAGCTGGTAGCCCAGCCAGACAACAGGGAAACGTTTGCAGGACGCAATGGCCAATTAAGCCCTTTTCAGAGTAACGCGATGCGCTACTGTGATGCGCTAAATAGTCGAGTTTGCCATATGGGCATCGTGTAGGTATAAAGAGTTAAGCCTATTAATGCCCTACATTAGCTGAGTGATCTTACCGTTGGCATCTTTGGCTTCCAGGCCCTCTGCTTCCAGGACCACAACGTTGAGAACCACGATGGGAGGCTGCAACACAACAAACGCGACATTAGACATTACTTAACTCCAGTCGACAGCAATGAAGCATTTCTCTCCGCGCGAAACACAAACATGCTCCCACACACTGGGTTCATCTCTGTAAGTGCTTTCTTGTGCTCTACCGCCGTTCCTTGCTGTACATGAGCATATACAGTGCTAAAGACTGTTCACAATAAAGTGAGCACTTTCAAAATCAACATTAGACATTACTTAACTCCAGTCGACAGCAATGAAGCATTTCTCTCCGCGCGAAACACAAACATGCTCCCACACACTGGGTTCATCTCTGTAAGTGCTTTCTTGTGCTCTACCACCGTTCCTTGCTGTACATGAGCATATACAGTGCTAAAGACTGTTCACAATAAAGTGAGCACTTTCAAAATCAACATTAGACATTACTTAACTCCAGTCGACAGCAATGAAGCATTTCTCTCCGCGCGAAACACAAACATGCTCCCACACACTGGGTTCATCTCTGTAAGTGCTTTCTTGTGCTCTACCACCGTTCCTTGCTGTACATGAGCATATACAGTGCTAAAGACTGTTCACAATAAAGTGAGCACTTTCAAAATCAACCTTAGAATAAAGTCACTACTCTTACCTGTATATATATTTTAACGGGCGTACTGATTGACATACGCCCAGTAAAGTTGGCCACCATGGAGGGAAAGAGTAGTTCCATATCTAAACGTTTAATAAAAAGTGTTAGGAAACCATTTGTGATCATTTAAATTATTTCCTTCGCACCTGTTTTTTTTTTAATGCATCGAAGTGTAAAAATGAGCAGACTTGTCAAATGTTTACTTTTGTAATAATTTCAGTTTCACTTGACCGATGCAGGAATAAAGTTAGAAGGGTCCATAGAAACGTTAATCTTACATAAAATGGAAAATTACACAACCTTCATACAAGTCGATTTTTAACAGGGCTTTCAAAAGTGCTCAGTTTACAGTGAACAGCCCTTAAAGCCCCGATACTAAATTGTAAATAAATCGCGAATACAGAAGAGGGTATACGGGAAAAGACACTCTTTCCTATACTCAACTTATTGTGCACATGCCAAAAATTTTTCTTTCATTATTTGTCGTCGTGTAAGTATGAAGCTATAGGCTTTTCACCGTAAACTGATCACATAGAGTGAGTGAAGTGAATATGAAGTGGCACCGGAATGGGGGGGCGGGGTAAACGGGAGATCCCCGAGAAAACCCGCCGACCTACGGCATCGTCCGGCACGATTCCCAGTTGCGAAAATCTGGTGACCCGGTCATGGATTGAACCCGGTTCGCCATGGTGGGAGTCGAGCATGCTAACCGCTCAGCCACCGTGGCCCCTGATCACATGGAAAGCCCTTATTAACACCTACTTGTGCGTAAATAGTGTATTCTTCCACCGTTTGTAAAATTAACATTGCAGTGTGCCTGAGCACTTTATTCATGCTTCGGCTGAGTGAAATTATTAAAAAAGTAAATATTTTTATGAATTTGCCCATTCTTACACTTATACGTATTGGAAAAAAAAAAACAGAAATCAAAAGAAATCATTTTAGTATATACAAACGTTTACCTAACACTTGGATTTCAGAGTTTAAACCGTGAAACTGCCTTCTCTCCGTCACTACGAACTTCACTGGATGCTCGCCACTAATGTACACTCGACAATATTTGCAGTGATATTTTCCATAGGTTAATTTTCATACTGCCCAATTCATCGTGAACAGCCTGTATTATACCATTCATTTGGGCCAATACGTATTTTGCCACTCTAAGACTGGACCTTTATTGATTAGTTTGCAAAATGCTAAGCCAAGTCAAAAATACATCATACAGTCCCAAAATGCTCATAATGCTACAGTGTCCTAGAAAATATGTAAAAAAAAAAAAAAGTTCGCAATTTTTTTTACACAAAAATTTTTCTTTTATTTCAACACGGATTTTTTTTTGGAAAGAATTGGTCAGAGATATTTTTGTAACACTGCAAATGAACAAAAACTTAGTGTGGAATGTGCAAAACCGATGTTGAACTTTGAGAACCAAGTGTTAAAGACTTTTAAGTTTATTATAAACATTGAGCTACATAAAACAATTTTGTATGGTGTAACAAGTAGGCCAACATGATTTTTTTTTACTGTGCAGTGTGTTTAACCAATTAAGCATAAAACAAATATTATAATCCACCACTTCCTTAACATAAATGCTGTGGATGGAAAATAAATATGCTAAATCAGCATCCTTTGGACTGGACCACATTGTTCTCTGAAACCTCAGACTTCAGGTACCACGGTGGCTGAGCTGTTAGTCTGCGCGCCTCCCACCAAGGCGAACCGGGCTCAATCCCCCGAGCGGATCACTCCGGATTTTCGCGTGTGGGAATCGTGCTGGGAATCCTCTTGGGCGTGTCTCGTGTTCTATGTTTTCATAGATTTTGACTTCGTGTACACAGTAGCGAACATGTCGCACAGTCAGAGTTGAGTCGAGCAATTTGGGCGGCTCTTAAGAGGAGTGTGAACCTGCTCTTCCAAGGTCAAGAAGAGAGGGAGCGATACGGGCGACACTAACACGCATGCCTAGTGCCTCATCGCTCCTACGCGCAGGGCGTACAGTTTTTCCGTTGTGGTCCTGTACTGTGCAAATTAGATCTGTAACAGTGGGGTTTTTATTACACGCGATGAAATACCACATATTAAACTACGCCTGTATCTTTGTACTTTTTTTCTCCTACTGCTCAAGGAAACTGCAAAGGCAAGCTTTAAAAATGCTATATTTGACCATTTTCGCAAATTGTTTTCTCCGAGAATACACTTAATATGTTAAAAGTAAAAACACAGAGCCATAGATAATTGTTTTTTACCTTTTCCGAAAAAAACGCAGCATTTACAGAACATATATTCACCGAGATACGCGAATGCGTACAAACAACGATTTCACAAAAAATGTTCCAGTTCACACTCCTCTTAACAACGAGATATTGAGAGCCGATGAGGGTTATTGGGGTGAGTATGGAGCAGCGCCAGAATGAATGGGCGTGGAAAGCAGGAGAGCCCCGAGAAGGCTCGCCGACCAGCGGCATCGTCCGGCACGATTCCCATATGCGGGAGCCTGGGAGTGGCCCCGCCAGGAATCGAGCCCAGTTCGCCTCGGTGGGAGGCGAGTAGTCTAACAACTACACCACCGCAAACTCCTTTCAGTGCACTGGAAATAACTCAAAGGTACAGACATGCAACAAATTGAAAGGAAAGAAATGTCTGTAAACAAAATACTATTAATTTTAGTTTCCGTCGTTAAAGACTGTTCACGATAAAGTGAGAACTTTTAAAATCAACCTCAGAAAAAATAAACTGCTCCTGCCTGCATTTATTTTAACGGACGCACTGAGTGACATGCGTCCAGTAAAGTTGGTAATGATGGATGGAAAGTAGTTCGATCTTGTAACGTCGAATAAATGGTGTTAGGTGACAATTTGAGATAAATTAAATTACTTCTTTCGCTTTCTGTCTTTTTTAATGCATCGAAATGTAAAAGTTACCACATTTGTAACATATTTACTTTTCTAATAATCACAGTTTCACCTGACCGATTTATGAATAAAGTGACGAGGACCATGACAATGTTAATTTTACATTAGGCAGAGGAATACCCAACGTGCATACAAGTAGATCTTAAGCAAGGCTTTCAGAAGTGCTCATTTTACCGTGAACGACCTATATCACATTTCCTAAACAATATAACTTAGCGATTGTATTGCGTACCATTAGTGACGTCACATAGAGATTAAAGGCACCATACAGAGGTAGTAGGGCCTTGTAGTTTCGGTGATAAGGTGCGAGCCCACAGCAATGTGTTGTATTACTTGTAAGACTGCGTTAGTCCCTGCCCAGACGTCAAGAGAAGATGACTCTCTTCGCCCATTCTAAGTCCTCTCAAACTCGAGAAGATCATAATGTGACCTCCGAAATATTCAGGCTATTTGCCACGAAAGCCTAGGCCACCTAACAACACGCAGAGCTCCCGTAAAAATCATTTAAAGAGATTTATTCATGTGTGATTTTTTTCTTTTAATTTATTCTTCAAAGTATATATACACTTAAAAGTATGAATTTTTTTTAAAAAGACGACTATGTTTTCACAGACACTATTAGGTACGAAAAACTCGGTACCGATTACTTAGGGCACTACAAGTATGTGCAACAAAATTGCATCTTTTTAAATATAGACTGTTCACAGTAAAGTGAGCACTTATGAGGTCCTAGTTACGTTTCACTTCCAGCAATTTCTTGTCCTGTAACTATCAATGTAGCTATGCAAGTAATAAACACAGTGCATGCATTCTACCGAACTGTGAAGTTTACGTCAAAGACTAAGATAAACTATATTTATTTACTATTATTCGAAATCAGAGGGCTTTCAAAAGTGTTCACTTTACCATGAATAGCCTATACGCAGTGCTATTACGAGGATCACCGCCGAAAATCTAACAGCGTTGCGTTTCTGACGGAAAGACTACGCACCAGCCTAGTATATTGCATCTAAAGGCTATGAGGTACTTGATTTGCCTGCCACTATCCACCTTACCGCTCTAGCCCCCCTCTAACACCTTAAAAAAATTCCACACAGACGGCGCGCTTAATAAGGGTTTTTTTTTGTAATAATATAGGAGAAAAGTAATTATAATATTTTGAAGCCCCTTCCCTGGCAAATGTTTAGGTTTGTTAAAATATTTTATAATTATGTATTAAATTAAATCTTCCATTATAATTCATTTTAATTAACGCTGTTTAATATTAAGTTTTCAACATTAGAGTAAAATCATACAATTCCTTTCTGCAGTTAGTTTTCACGATGTTTGAATCCAAAATAAATATAATCTTTAGTAGGTATGTACTTCAATTATTGGACTTAAGTAATATTTAAAACTCTACTATTTTCGGATACGAAGAAAAAAAGCCTTTAAAAATTATTAAAAATAACTACGTAATGGTTAACAATCAAAATGTTTTCTGATCATACTGTCAGGCAGGACACAAACGTGACCAGGAAATTCCAAAAAAAAGGGAACCTCGAACAGCTACCAAAGTCAGTTGATTTTGTATTCGACACGAAACAGTGTAAATTGCCTTCGTTAAAACGTGCATACTGTGCCGACTGACGGAATAAAACAAAAATCGTTTCCTCGCTCATTAAACACAAGTGAATATTTCAAGCACTTTCTTTCATCGCCACTCCTTCCCTACTCTCTGTTCCACAACATGTCCATAAGCGAATTTACAAATATTGTTACTAACATTGTGACCAAATGGTTTTTTGGTAATTTTTTTTTTCCGCAACCAAATGTAAAAAACTCTGTTTTAACAATTGTTAAATACCGAAACAGTTGCAAAATTTTGAGTCATTCACTTTCAAGGCCACTATGTTTCCAATCGACCGTTTTAAGGCCGTAGTTCGCGATTTTTTTATTTCATTATCGGAAAGGGATTTATATAAGGACCACATTAATGTATATATTTTGTAGTCAAGAAATTATAATTTTCAAAGTAAATAATATTAATATTTATTAGTATCTCTTGGACGAATAATATTGTGTTGGCAAAACCATCAATACCTATTTTAAAAGAGATTCAGGATACCAGTACCCGAGTAACCATTCTTAAACACCCTCAATACTTAATTCATGTGTTGTGTCTATGATATAGATCATTATAACATTTAAGCTGGCAAAGTCAATTAGGAGTGCATAAACTTAGGCTTCCATATTCCTAAATTTTCGACTTTTCGGTGCTATATTTTGAAAACTATAATTTGTTTGACTAACAATATTTACATTTATGTGGTCCTTATATAAATCGCTTTCAGACAATGAAATAAAAGTTGCTGTGAAATATGGCCTTGGGGAATTCGCGAAAAAAACTATTGCAAACCTTTGACATGGCATTAAGTCCCTGCCACACTGAGAAATTTTCGTCTTCGACTACTATATTTGACAATAAAATTTGAAGACGAATACGGTCATAAAAATTTTCCTTCCAACAAATGTTATCAAATAATGTTGAGTGTGTTTGAAAATATGTCACACTGTCAATTTTTTTTAAATGGATAATCTAATATGAATCATTATTTAAGAATAATTTTCATAGTGAGCTATTGCTTTTGTTTTTCCCATGCAGTCCATTGCAGGAAGAAATGTAAGGAATATTGTAATTTATTTTCGTTTATTTAATTCAAATTTCATTAATCAGAAATGTTACCTGAACAATGAAGTTTAATGTCTCTGAGATCGCAATATTACATGCAAAATTCACTTAACATAGCATTCATGCCCGGACAGCTTCTACATAAATTAATTATCTTCATGACCTACTTCGTTTCTAGCAATTGTTAGTTAAAGTTTCTTGACGTCAATTTTTGTCGTGCATGAATCTGATTGGCCGAGACCGTCAAGCGACAAAGGAATTTTAAAACCGGTCCAATCTTCAAATGTTTGATGGAAACTGAAGCCATACAACTTTCTCGGACAAATATGGCGGCGTTTGCGAATTTTCTTTCGATGGAGCCATTACTGTTCGACTGAATTTGATCCAACTTATTGGAAGCAGTTTTACAGAAAAACTTGACAGTGCGTCAGGGGCTTTAGTGGACACGAGAACTGTTTTCACACAGAGTGGATTAGATTACTACCCGAATACAAATACTGATGCGGTTCCTTTAACGTGGGCGTACCCGTTCTCTGCCCGAGGCTCTGGGGAACAGGCCTAGAGCCTGATTGGCTGTTGCGAGCTACGAAAGCTTCCCTATTGGCTGCGCTGCCGGTTGGCAAGTAGGTTACCAGGTCTTGATTGGCAAACGTCGGCTAGTGACGCTATTTTAATGGGGTGTACGGCTGGAGTTCGCGGCATAAGCAGGTGTTTCAACTCTGTATAGGCTTTTCATGGTAAACTGAGCACTTTTAAAGGTCCTTCTCAATCTTTCCTTTCACTCAGTTTCTATCTTTCTGCTGCTTTTTAATGTATACAGTGCAATATGACATATAAAAACAGTGTATATATTTCACCACTCTCAAAATTTAATGCCTGAGGCTGCAATAAGATATAGTTATTAGCGGTTAATTTCTGTTAGGAGGGCATTAAAAAGTGCTCACTTTACCGTGAACAGCCTATAGCCTCAGTCACACTGTGATTTTCAGCAGGACAGAGAGAATTTCGGGGAAAAACAAATTTGAGTTCACCACCGAATTACTCGACCTCGATTTTGTTAAAATCGATACATCTCTCGTTTAAGAGCCTCGGTGGTTTAGTGGTCAGAATACTCACCTCCCACCGTGGCGAAAAGGGGTTCGATTCCCGGGGGGGGGGGGCACTCACGGATTGGGAATCGTGCCGAACGATGCCACTGGTTGATAGGTTTTCCCCCTCCCTTTCATTCCGGCGCTGCTCCATACTCACCTCACTTTACCCTCATCGGCTCTCACGACCTCGATGTTAAGACACGCGCTAAATCTCTTCACTCACTTCACTAACTCATTCGTCCAATTATTTCCTTTCCTCGGGAGAGGAAACATTGGCAAAGCTCCCAAGTCCTATGTTATAGCGGCACTGCCATACAACCTGTTATAGGACTTTTGGGAATCGACCTTTGAAAATGCTACTGCCTCTTAACTATAAACCGTTCACGATAAAGTGAGCACTTTTGAAATCATCCTTAGAAAAAGTCACTGCTCCTACCTGCATACATTTTAACTGGCGCACTGAGTGAGTGACATGCTACCAGTAAAGTTGGTAACGATGGATGGGAAGTAGTTTCGTATATTAACGTAGAATAAAAAATGTTAGGTCACCATTTCTGATCATTGAAATAATGTCTTTCGGTTCCTGCTTTTTTTATATGAATCGACGAGTAAAATAGCAGATTTGTAAAAGATTTACTTTTCTAATAACTTCACGGTTTCAGTTGGCCAACTCATGGATAAAATGATTAGGCCCATGACAATGTTAATATTGCATAAGGTGGAAGAATACACAACATAAATACTGGTAGATCTTAAGAAGGGCTTTTAAAAGTGCTCATTTTACCGTGAATAACATACACATGCATTTTAACAGGCACACTGACGTCATGCGCCCGTTAAAATTGGTAACGGTGGAGGGAAAATAGTTCCATGTCATAAAGTTAGATTTAGGTAAACTTTGTGATACTGATATGATTTCTTTTGCTTTTTATTATTTTTTCTGCGCATAAGTGTAAGAATAGGCAAATTTTATAAATATAAATTTTTTAATAATTTTACTGTTTTACATAATTCACGAGTAAATAAAGTGACCAGTCAAATGTTAATTTTACTTGTGGTGGAGGAATACACAATGTGCATACAAGGAGATCCTAAGCAGGGCTTTCAAAAGACTATACTGAAAATCACTTACAACCTCCGATAGGTTATTCCTGACGAAAATGTATATAGGCTGTTCGCGGTAAAGTGAGCACTTTTGAGGCCCTAGTTACTTTTTTTTTGCTTTCAGTCATTTTTTATCCATTAACCACCTATTTAATAAATATTTCCATGTCAGTAATAAGCACAGTGTGTATATTCCACCGCACTAGGAATTTATCCTCTAAGGCTACAATCAAATATATTTATTGGCTATTATTCCCAAATGAGAGAGCTTACAAAAGTGCTCACTTCATCGTGAATAGTCGTTACCATTTATCCTTACTGAGGGAACTACATTTCCTTGAAAACGAGTTTTGAATTTATTCTCGTTACAAATATGAGGAACTACGTACTTGAGATATTAAGCAACAAATCGGCGAATAGTGTTTTGTAGAACCGAAATATTGCGCCAGTGTAAATGCGGCTGGTATTATCATCCCTCTTCTTCATTATAAAAATAGATGTGCTGATTCATTACAAAAAAAATACAGGTTGGCAACACCATTTTTTTGCTTACGAAGGGGGGGGGGTGATATTAGCAACCGCATCTTTACAGGAGTGAAATTTCCGTTCTACAAAACACTATTCGCCGATTTGTTACTTAATATCTCAAGTACGTAGTTCCTGATATTTGTAACGATTATCATTTCGATACTCGATTTTTGAGGGTGCATAGCTCCCTTAGTAACCACTTGAAGGAAAGTGGTGTATACATTTTCGTCAGGAAAAATCTGCCGAAATTCGTCGATGATTTTCAGTAACCCGTTGCAGTTTTGTGAACGTCGGTAACTCAAGCTTTGTTGTGCCATAATGTTGTCTTGACTGGGCCGGTCAGGCTTACCATAACCACAGTGATCAATAACAAGTGAGATGCACATAAAGTTTAAGTTGGTTAGTGAAAATCACCCCGCACAAAGTCTTCCTTTTTTTCAAGAAGACGCTGATTTTGAAGTTGTTCTCGTGTTCTCGAAAGGGGTTTCAGTTTTGAAGTGATTTTAGGAACGACAATGCAGTCTAGGCTGCTCAGATATAGCTTCTACTGTTGTTCAGTTCAGTACCAGAATATCTCTCGTATTACTGCCTAGTAAAGCACGCGTATGTATCAAACAATTAATGCGTAACATCACGTATGGACAGGGAAATCTGGACGTTGCGAGATCTGCAAAATTACACATTTTCTACCCAAGAAATTAAGCGATCAGTAAATTAATTTAAATATATTAATCGTCTTAATTTTATTCAACAGTTCCTTGGCTCCGTATGTATGCTTTTTCAGTTCATAAGGAAAGTATTCTCGGCATTCGCCGCTTCTCGAGACGGAACGAATCGACTGAGCCTTGATGCGAAAACGAGTGAGTGAATGAGTGAAGAGATTTGGGCGGCTCTTAACAGCGTGGTCTTGAGAGCCGTTGTGGGTGAGCGAGGTGAGTATGAAGCAGCTCTGGAATGAAAAGGCATGGGCGAAACTGGAGCTCCCCGAGAAAAACCCGCCGAACAGCGGCATCGTCCAGCACGATTTCCACATGCGAAGATCTAGGAGTGATTCGGTCGGGGTTTGAACCGGATTCGCCTTTGTGGGAGGCGAGCAGGGTAACCGCTCAGCAACCGAGGGCCCCTTCCGAAAACGGGTTCAGTTTAATATTACACAAGGAAAGTCTGGAATACTTTACGGCGGAACTGAAATGTGAATCCCGAAGAACGCGGGGTTAAAAGATGTTGACGAGTTAGAGTAATGTGGACTTGAAGAAGGGCAAGCGTGCAGAGGGATGGCAAAGAGAGAAAGAAAAAAGACGTTACAGAGGATAGAGTAGGAAAGAAAAGCCATTTTCTGAAATAAAAAAAACGGAAAAAAAGTAAAGGATATGGGACAGGCGGTATACTAAAAGGATGCTGCTTAATCAAGATGGCGATGCGAGGGAAAAGTGGAGATCACGTAAAGGAGACCAATAAAAAAAAAGGAAACAAACACCGGACGTTTCAAAAGAACGGAAAATGGGGTGTAAGGAGCTGCAAGACTGGGTATTGAATAGACAGTAATGGAGAAAAAAAAATCATGGGAAAAGAATGGATCTACACTACAACAGGGCACCGATGAATGAGCGCAAAAAATAAAATGGTTTTCTTGAAAGAGAAAGAATCCATCCAATCTACAGTTTCTTCTCCCGTTTTATTTATTTTTTTTCGCGGGAAGCTTAAAAGTCGAGCCTGCAGCTACGTACTTTTAAAAATACTGTTCTTGCCATTAGCAATGTTTTTGTAATGTACGCAAATCTGGAATAATTTACGTAACGAGTAAACTTTACACTTTTCAATGAAAGTACACGTAACAGAATATTTATCGCGCATTAAGATACTCAAAACAACCAGCATAATTATGAATTATTCAAAGTATCCTAGATAAGATATTAACTAACTCTGTTTAAACTCAGTTATTACTTTTGCGTTGCTGTATTTTACAGTTATCCGTTCTTTTTAATTTTTTCTTTTTGTTTGTTTCCTGGACTCTTAGAAATATATCATCAACCACACAGAATCAAAGTGAATTCTTGCAACACGGAAATTTTACTTAAGGAAAAAAATAGTATGTGATTACGATATAAAACGTTAACATATTATTTACTACACTTTTTACTATATTTTAGAACTCGCAAGGGGGAAAAAAGGTGGTTTGATAGGGCTTGGAGGGTGGAGGGGGTGTATCTTCGAGCTGCTGGTGGGGCCACGGTGGCTGAACGATTAGCACGCTCGCCTCCCACCAAGGCGAGCCGGGCTCGATCCCCGGCCGCGTCACCGGATTTTCCCAAGTGGGAATCGTGCCGGACGATGCCGCTGGTTGGAGGGTTTTCTCGGGGATCTCCCGTTTTCCCCGCTCCTTCATTTTGACGCCGCTCCGTAGTCACTTCAATCACCCTCATCGGCTCTCAAGACCTCGCTGTTAAGAGTCGCCCAAATCTCTTCACTCACTCGAGCTGCTGGCACAGTCTGCTAAGGTTTCCAGATGTACAGATGTACCCACAAAAATCCCGATTTTGCTCATTTTGATCCGCGTACTGTCCTTGTTTGTAACAGTGCGCTCAATGACCCGAACTTCTTTAGATCGACTACATAATCGAGCAAAAGTTAATGCGATTTCAAATTAGTGATCGTAGCAAACCTTTGAAAAAATATGTATTATTTTCAACACACTCTTGCCATTCAATAATTGGGTTTTCGCATTACCAAAAAGAAAGTAGAGTAAACATTTTTACAAGAACAAAAATAGAATATAATCAATAAGTATTTCCAAAATTAAATATATTGACCTACACACATGCAATTTTACACTGTTTAGTACACGTAGTAGCATGAAATATTGTTTTATTTAACATGCCTCTGTTGAACATGTGTGAGACCCTTATTAATTTCGGATGTGTCGAAAAAGCAATGTTGCCAACGTGTACTGATTTTCCTTTACGAATATCTTGCAATCCTAAATCTACCCCCGTAAATATACATAAAACTTCAACGTTCCAATGTTACTATTTTGAGTGAGTGAAAATATTCGAGCGACTTTTAAAATTGCTATCTTGAGAGTCCCTGAGGGCGAAGTGAAGTGAGTATGGAGAATAGCTGGAATGCAATAGTGGGGGGAAACGGGAGATCCCCGAGAAAACCCGCCGACCAGCGACATCGTTCGGCAAGATTCCCGCATGCGAATATTCGGGTGCGACCTCGTCGGTAATCGAACTGATATTGCATAGTGGCCTTAAGAAAAAGTATCTTATTCTGAAGTTAACAAATCATTTATAACCACGCAGCATTACAAAGACAACGGATCAATATGTAGAGACCTGCAAAATCCGCGCTATTAATTGGCAACATGTTAAACTTCAAACACATGTACTTTGGCAATAAGTTTGTCATTGGGCAATATTTTTAGCCGGCACGCGCTGGGTAGCTCTGCATCAGTAAATGAACTCTTGTAGTCCGATCGCGTGCAGTCCAGTCAAAAAAAGGAGTGACCACATCAATGCAGCAGCCAATGGGGAATCGACGCCGGCTCGAGTGTATACATTGTGAAATTTAGCCTGATGCCAAATAATAACGCGAATTCTGCAGGTCACTGTCGATGAGGATTCTGATACCCTATAGCAGAATGATTGTGACTGGTCTGAAAAGAAATTAGCGGAACTAAAACCTTGGTCATCCATTTTCAACTGAGAAAAACCTTGATCATACTAGGATAAATTATCCAGCTGGAGTGTTATCGGAAATATGTTGGTCCAACATTTTCCAGTTATTTTCCAGTGTCTCTAGCGACAGGATGTCCACCTGTGTGCGAGGACTGTGTAGATTGTCGTGCGGTTTGCCGAGGGGCCGCTACACAGGGGCACGGCCTTGCCTGCAGAGACTATCGATCGCAGTGCTGCCAACCTTGACGGCTAACGGCGCCGCGACGTGGCTACACGGCAAGACAAGAGTCACATCCGCCTTTCATCGCCGTGGCGTTGGTACCTCCGCCACGTCTGCAACCTCGTTGCCAGTGCTCTACAAGAATTGATTTGCGTTGTTTCTGATGTTCCTTCAGAACTAGAAAACATACGTGTCGGGATGCGTGGGTTGTCTTGTGTTTTGATATTAAGTATTAATTAAGAGCTTCTCGAGGACACAAACTTTAAGTGCGATATTAGCATGTACGTCGGAGTCTTCATAGGCTTTGTGCACCGCGCATCTACGGAAATCTAAACGCTAACCACTTTACGGCATAATAAAAAAAAAAATGGAAATATTCGCTACTCGTTCATAACAGTTCAATTTTCTCAGTATGAAGAGAAAAAACTTGTTTTGGCAACTACCGCAGCCGAAAAATTACTTTTTCCGGAACAAAGGTTATAAAAAACACTTATTCAATTGAAACGATCCTAGAATGCTATTCTTTAACGGGGTATACAGAAGTATGTCCCGAAGTTTCCCAAAAAAAAAACACAAATTTCAAGAGTTCTGCACGTCTCTTGCTGCCATACGTATGTGGTCTCCTGAACATGCGCCTGATCGAGAATTCCATCTTTGCTCAATGCAGTTTTTTTTTACAGCTTCTTATCTCAAGTCAGAGAATAAATTTAGTTTCATGAAGGCAGAGAACATCAATATCAGTTTCTTTCGAACTCTTTCAGGGTTGCCGTATAGCAACTGCTGAAGGCTTGAAAAGAGGCTACTATAAACCAATTTCGACTAACGTTTACAATTATTAAATAACGATTTCACTGGAAACACTCACCATTTCTGCATGCTGAAAAGTCTGATGTTTTGATAAGGAAGTCAGCACAACTAAGGTCCATGAAAGTTGTCGGAAATGGTTTACTTGTTGAGTCGGGATTTCTCAGGCAGGAGTGAGTGAGTGAGTGAAAAGATGTGGGCAGGGCTCTTAAACTTCGAGCCTATGAGGGTTAAATAGGTGAGTATGGAGCAGCGCCGGAACGAAAGGGCGGGGGAAACGGGAGATCCCCGAGAAAACCCGCCGACTAGCGGCATTGTCCGGCACGAATCCCGCTTGCGAGAATCCGTAGTGAAGCAGCTGGGGATTGAACCCGGTTCGCCCTTGATGGGAGGCGAGCAGTCTACAAATATAATTTGTAAAATTGCGGGCGCCCAGACGAACAGCCACGCTCCCACAAAAAAATTGTTAATTTATATAGCTTATATACTTTTTGTTAAATTGTAGTAGCCATTATATAATTGAACACCCTGAATTGCTGTACTGCTAAGTAGGGTTAATAAAATTAATTTTAAAAAAATGCTAACCTCTTAGCCACCGTAGCCCCTCTCAGGAAAGGAGATATTTCCTTGAATTCTGCGTTGTAATTTGTCCTTCATAACGCGGAAGGAAAGTTCAAACCACAGAGGAACCATTGCAAACAGTTCGCCTTCTGCGTCCGAACAGGTCTCCGGAATGAATATTTCGTCATCGTTGTCGTAGTTGCTACCATCACCCTCAACATTATTATTAAAGGCTGTTTTTGATAAAGTGAGCACTTTTCAAATCAACCTTAGAAAGAAGTCACTGCTCCTACCTGCATGTATTTTTAACTGGCGCGCGGAGTGACATGCTCCCAGTAAAGTTGGTAACGATGGACGGAAAGTAGTTCCATATCTTAACGTCGAGTAAAAGATGTAAGGTAACAATTTGTGATAACTAAGATAATTTCTTTTGCTTTCTGTTTTTTTTTTTTTTTTTTTTTTTGGTAATGCGTCTAATAATAAAAATTGAGCAGATATGTAAACAATTTTTTTTTTTTTTTTTTTTTTTTATAATTTTACAGTTTCATTTGACCAACGCATGAATAAAGTGCTGAGGCCCGTAACAATGTTAATTTTACATAATGCGAAAGAATACACAAAGTGCATAGAGCTAGATCTCAAGCAGGGCTTTCGGAAGTGCTCATTTTACCGTGAACAGTGTTTACTATTAATATAATCACAATCATGCTGACGTGAATGTTTCGATGCTTCATGAGATAATTATGTACACAGAAAATGTTTAACGCATTAAGGACTACGCTCTAGTGCAGCTCGAGAAACGCTTCTTTGACCAGTTTGACGTTCAGTTTACTGTGGTCCATTCAGAGATACTTCCAACTTTATTGAAGCCCTGCTAAAGTTCTACTGCCATGGTATTCCTCCGCCTCATACAAAGGTTAGAAAATTACACCAGAGGGCCAACGCGCCACATTCATGCGCACTCAAAGATATTTATATTTCGCAGAACAAATAATTCTTACTAGGCATTGCCAACCCACTTACTTTCTCTCTGTCTTTATTTATAACAGTAATAAAGTTTAACCAAAAATAAGGTACGATTAGATTAATAAAAGAATAATACGGCTGTAATATATTATATATTTAGGAAAGAACAAAATACGTCATACATGGGGTGATTTTGCAAAGGTTTGATTCAAGAAGTGTGAGGTCACCGTGAATAGACTATACATACGCTATTCACGGTAAAGTGAGCACTTTTGAAAGTCCTCTAATTTTGAATAATAATCAATAAATATATTTTATTTTACCCTTAGACGTTAGATTTAAAGGACATATTACTTGCAAGGCAATATTTATTTTTTAAATGTTTAACGTATAAAAAATGGCCGAGAGGAAAAATCACTAGGGCCTTAGAAGTGCTCACTTTACCGTGAACAGATTACAGGGCACGTGTTTGGGCTGGAGCCTCAGAGCTCACAGGCTTGTCATCTAGAACCATCTAGCGGGTTAGCCACGTCAACATGCTACGTTACGAGGGGTCGTGTTTCGCGTACGTCTTATACACGCAAATTACATCGAAGCCCGCAGCGGCAACTCCGAGCTGATGTAGTCGAGGCGGCGGTTAACTCGATCAAGTCCCCGTAGAGACGGGTAACTCCGGCGGATCAAGTTTCCGACCAGGAGGAGTGGAAAAGTTCCGGCTCTCACTGGGTTAAACCCGATAACGTTTTCGGAAGAACCTCACACCGACGATTTTCAACATCTCGTCGGTTCGAACACAAGAGGTGCGATCCGTTCAACGTAACAAGACGCGCCCCACGCGCCATCGCACGGGCAAATGTTCCGTTTCACACTCGGCCAAGCTCTTGCGTCGTCTGAAAAGAATGCTTTGCCTTGCGAGGTTTCTTTTGTCAGACGCTATACTCTACAAGTGTGAACAAACAATGAACTGTAGGTAAGTTCAAATAATTAGCAAATTATATAAAAAAAAATTATGTAACAATCGTACGTGTTTTTTACATTTGTTTCGAAATAACATTTTTCTTTTACTAAAATTAACTAGTTACGTGAATTGTTACTCTTGATCGGTACTGCTTAAAATAACTTGGAATACATTTTTAGGTGTTGTTATAGTTATCACACATCACTGCACATAAAGTTCTTTTGTTATCTCTTTCATTATTCATTCGAAGTTATATTATACTACAGATTGACTTGAGGTAATATAAATAGTAATCGTGGAGGTGAAAATATCCATTTAAAAAATTTTTATACTAGTATTCATGAAAACACACGTGGCACGAACTAACAAGTGTGAGCTCCACACAGACAAATATCAATGTGCTACCACCATCAAAATTAATAAATGCAATAAATGTGTTTATATAACATATTAAAGAAAAAGAACTAATCAGTCTTAATTGTATACATATGGAAGAATATTTAGTTTAAACATGCAACACCTTTTTTTAAATTCTGAAATTGTAAGACTGCAGAACCTGTAATTCGCCTTTCTCCGGTAAGGATTTGATTTCCCTATTCAAGATAGAGGTCGCTGCTCACACTCAGTAACTACCACTGCCATAGAAATGGAGGTGATGTTTTTGCTGAAAATATTTGCATGATAGGTCTCTAACACATGCAGAAATGTGTTTCTTGAAACTGGTTTCTTTCGAGACCTCAAAGACCGTCCCTAGACAGCCTTAGAGCTCTCAGAAACCACCATGGCTAGTAGCGAGTTCGGGAAGTGATCTAAACGGAGAATTTGCTGCGAAGTTCACCCCTCGACTGTTGACAAATGATCAGAAAAAAAAAAGTGCGCGTCAACTCGTGTCTTGAACTTCGCGGGAAGGCGAACGAGGACGCAGATTTTATTCGTGGGATCGTAAAGGATGATGAGACTTGGATTTATGGTTACGATGCAGAAACAAAGTGAAGAGCCGTCGCGGTGGAAGAGTCAACACTCGCCGAGACCAACGAAGGTACGCCAAGTTCGGAGTTGAAGAAAGAGGCTAGTTCCTTGCCTTTTTTTTTTTTTTTTTTTTTTTTCGGCGTCTCGGAGAATGTTCACCGTAAATTGGTTCCTCCGAACACGACGGTAAACTGTCACTTTCACTGTAAAGTTTTGTAGGACCGTGGAGCCACTGAAACTGTGTGGCTTCTCCATCACGATAACGCACCCACGTCTATGTTACTTTGTCCTTCAGACCCATGGACTTTTGGACGAACAACATCAATGTTACCGTTTCCCACTCTCCCAAATCTCCGATTTGGCAACCTGAGATTTTGCTATATTTTCTACATCGGGACCGCAAGTAAAGAGAAAAGGTCTCGAAACGTTACCCGACCTCCGTTGGAAATCGCGGATGGCACTCGACAACATTCAGGAAAAACACTTCCCCAGTGCTATCGAGGCACGGGTAAAACAAAACAACTGGATTTCCCGCCTATGTTCCCAAAAAAAAAAAAACTACATTACGGGCAACTGGAAACAAAAATTAATAATTTAAGCCATCAATATCATTCGCACCGTCCGAAAACTTTCCGATCACACCTTGTTCAGGACGAAGTTGAGGGAACATACAGCACGAATGAACGTCAGCAGAATACCGAAAGCACTAACTGAACATGACACAACAGAGAAGAAGGGATTTTGTCCCACCCCTTACCGTGTACCACAAGCGTTTACATAAATATACCATATTTCTGATTAAATTGAACTATGAATTCTAATATTTTATTGAAAAATAATATAAATGACAGCAGCCAGAACATAGGTGTGTTGTTATTGCCTAGTAAGAAATAGTTCTTATGAGAAACATTATTACACTGGCTACGTACTTATAAGGTGCGTTGTCCCTTTGGTGATATTTATTTGGCTGTTAATCTTTGTTTGCATGAGGCGAAGGAATACCTCGGAAATATAATTTAAGCAGGGCTACAGAAAATTTGGAAGTAACCGTGAATAGACTATAAATATCAATTCTCATTCACATGCGTATAAATACGGATACTAAATGGAACAAATACAATGTCCTCAATTGAAAATAAATCATACTATTAATACAGGACGAAGTAATGTAATTATTTTAACATGCGTCGCTGAAAATTCAACTAGTATCACGCAATTCAGTGTTTATATTAAAATACCTGCGTTTAACAAGATGAGCTTTTTTTAATTTTTAAATGTTGGTATCAAACGTGCTTGATTAACCTGTGGAAGAGTTAGTACTAGTTACCGAGCTACTGTTTGTTATACATTGTTTTTACTGTGTAGGTTGGTGACCCTGTTAACTTAACATTGTTGTCAGAATAAAATAGAATAGGTATGTGTAGAGGTGAAAATGTGCGATGGTTCCTTTTGATGTGAGCGTACCCATTCGCTGATTGGCTGATCAAGGCTCTGGAACGGGCTTTGTGCCGACTGGCTAATGTGCGTCGGGTTAAGATTCCCTATTGGCTGCGCTCCCGCCTGACGAGTAAGTTACCAGCCGCTGATTGGTGTAAAGTGTTTCCGCATGCTGCTGGCGTATGTGGTTCAAGTTTGCGATGTACGCAGCTGATTCACCTCTGTATAGGCCGTTCAGGATAAAGTGAGCACTTTTTAAGGCCCTTCTAAATTTTTCCTTTCATACAATTTCCATCTTTCTGCTGGTTTTTTAATATAAACATTGCAATGTGACCAATAAACACAGTGTCTACATTTCACCACCCTCAACATTTAATGCCCAAGGCTGCAATAAGATATATTTATTAGTGGTTAATACATGTTGGGAGGACCTTAAAAAGTGCTCACTTTACCGTGAACAGCCTATAATGTTCGGTATTCAGCGGCAGCATCGTCAGGGTTATCGAGGCCGCGGTTGTGAAGTGATTAGACCACGCGCCTCACACCAAAATGAACCGGATTCGATTCTCAAATTTTCGCAAGTGGGAGTCGTGCCGGACGATGCCGCGGGTGGACTGATTTTCTCGGGGATCTCCAGTTTCCCCCGGCCCTTGCATTCCAGCGCTGCTCCATACCCGCTTCGCTTCACCCCCGTCGGCTGTCAATACCTCGACGTTAAGAGCCGACCAAGTCTCTGCACTCAGCCCGCCCGCCGCGGTATACGCATCTGGTCCTGCGGATGGGAGGAAGGCAAGCTCTTCACAAGACTAGAGGCGAATTCTAAGTGGTTTCATTTTCAAAATGGAAAATCTCTAGCTAGAGGCAGGTGCGCCCAAAGTGGCGTATATAACCGGGCCAGCTCTAATCCCCATCGAACCGCTGACTGTGCGAAAGACCTAGATGTTCACACGTTTGGCTCGCGAAAATCGTTTTTTCTGAAAACTGTAGGCCTAATATAAGTACACACCCGTGAGATAAAACATATAACAAATTATTACAAAACACGAAATGAAAAGTTTTTAAAACGGAAGGAGACTAAGGTATACAACAGCAAAGCGAATACGCACGTGTTCTCTGTAACGGTTTGTATTAACATCTTCAAATCTCACGTGTAAGTGTTTAATATGTGTAACATTTATGTGTAAATAATTTTAATTCTTTAAAACTAAAAAACTTTTGTTCAATTACAGAAATACTCGAAAATTATTGTCAGCAATAACAAAGTACTTCCAATCTGACAATTACGTGATAAAACAGCGGGAAATTAAACACGATGTTATATTATGCAACACAAACACTGGATTAAGTGTAATATGATACACTTATTACAACAACGTCGGTATTATTGTAAATATTTTTCTTAGATTCGGGTGTCATCAGAAACCTAGATGGCATTTTGTTTGATGGACAAAACACGAAGATTTCACCGTACAGTTCCGGACAATAGAAGTCAACAAATAAGTTTGGATTAATAAAATACTTGACTGATTACGAAGAATTGAATGCTTAAAACAATTTCAGCACATTGTGCTCTCACGGGGCAGTGCTTAGTGTCACAAAAATATATCAAGTGAATATATTTCGGTGGGTGGAAATTAAACTAATATTATTAAAGCCACTGCAATGTCTTCGTCACACTCAGGGCATTCACAATGCTCTACATATGGTTATCTTACAGTTCGGCTACATCTATGCACGTAACACTTTCAGAGCATATTCGCAGAATCCGCGTCTCAAAGCCAAGCATTCTTTGTCTGGCAGGCAGCTAGTAAATTATGCTTTAATGTTGCATTTGTTTTACTTTTATATTCTTCATAAAAAAAACGTTTGAAGGTTTCAAACTTGTCTGAAGCCATACTTGAAGTGAACATACCTGTAATCTACAAGTGTGAGGGGAGGTATCAGTAGAGACAGTGATTTTTCGCGAGAAAAAAAAAATCTGAGCACATGGTAAATTTCATTACTCGTAGCACAAACACAAATTTTCACTTCTCAATTGGCCACCCTCTGCACGAGAACCGGGCCAATTAGAATTCAACAACTTTGGCAGTGAACCGAAGCGATTCGCGTACTAAAGAGTCACATGTTAATGTAGCCAATCTTGAGAAACGTAAACAATCATACTGCATTTCGGAATATAACTTGTTTCGAAATCTTTTCGAGAAATTTCACTACCCCTACTTATCAGCTCCGATCCCATCCCCCACAACTATAATCTCAACCTCCACCACTCCCACCCCAAGAGCAACAGTATCAGGAAGGGATGGGAAGCTGTTATTCCAAAAACGTTTAACACAAACATGAAAAGGGACTCTTGACGGTAGTTTTGCTTTCCAAGGTTAGTAGAGTGCTTCTGTAAAATGAGAAAAATAAACATTTATTATTTCAAGTATAATATTGTGGCTGTAAAACATTTTTTTTTTCATAAATGCCAGCCATTTTTTTGGGGAATTTATAAAAACATGCAACACATATAAAACTATCATAAAAAAAAGCACAAAGCTCACCATACTTTAGTTTTACAATATTAAACTTGAAATAATTGATTGGCTCTCCGAGATGCGACGGCAATTAAATATGCTTAATCTTCCGTTAGTGTGCTTCTTACGCCCATGCAAGCTCACTCGCAGCATCCGTCCTCATCAGTCCTGGAGCCGAGGTTACTACTGTCACCGCAATGCTCACTGATGTTCCTTCTAACCATTCTCTCTACAGTACAAACTAGAGACCGAGGACATTCTCCTCATCTTACCCCCGAAGGGAGTAGGCAGTGTTTCTCCACAGTATCGCTCTTTAACAATGGGATGGACCCCCGCATTTTTTGTGAAGTAGTTGTTTGCGCGAATGCACGTGTCTCGGTAAATAAATGTCCTGCAAATACGACTTTTTGTCAGAAAATATTAAAAAACAATCATCTATGTCCACATATTTTTTTATTGAGTGGTATTAAGTGTATTATTGGAGGAAAAAATTCGTGCAAATGGTCAAATATCGCATATTTAAAGCTTGCCTATGCAGTTTCCTTAAGCGGAAAAAGAAAAAGTATGGCTGTACGGGCGAAGTTTAATCTGTGGGTTTTCATCGTGTGGGATGAAACCACTATGTTACAGATCTAATTTTCACAGTACAGCGTTACGACGGAAACACTGCACGCCTTGCGCGTAGGAGCGATGAGGCGCTAGGTGTGCGTGTTAGTGTCGTCCGTATCGCTCCCTCGCTTCTTGACCTTGGACGCAAGGTCCCCACCAGACACTTTGCGATGCTGGAAGTGCCCGCCTGATCACACACACACACTCTCTCTCTCTCAGTCCACAACGCATCTCAAACATAAAATACGTTTGCAGCTTCCTGAACCAACATTTTACTACTACTTTCCCATACAAGTCTCCTTTCAACTAAGGCCCAGAGTTCCTTACTTTTACAGAAGCGTATGGGTATGTCTTCAAGATATCTCGTTAGCCCTGTATTCTCTGCAGGCAACTTCCCTGTAAGCGCGAATCAATCAATACACGGGAAAAGTTAAAGTGCCTGCAACTTCTCGGTGAGAGTCCCAAATTTTCCCCAAGAAAGGTAAAGAGTGCAAGCACATTCATTAACTTGGTAATCTCACGCATGACATCATCGATACTGCAAGCATAGTCTTCTAAAGGGGATGTCTCGGCGCTGTCTCCCTACGACATTGCGCCGGTGCCAGAGCCTCGAGAACACTCTACTATGCATTACGACACATTCCTTCGTCGATAGTATAACACAATCGTTTACAGGGATGGCCAATAACGTTGACATGAACAAGGACTTTTTATAGCAGCGAAACAAAACGCCTGGGCTTTTTCAGGCAGCAACTAGCACAGCGGTTTTGTTCGGCAAGTAGAATAGCATTCAGGCGAAGTGCCCACAGTCTGTGACCGCGAGAAACGTGTATACAAGTAAGGCAGATCAAGGTTTTATTAAGCCTAAGAACTCGGAAACCTGAAATAATGGAGACAGAAAGAAAAAAATTGGGGTTGGCTGTGTGTTTGCGTGAATGCTTCTACGTTGCGCGCTAGAACACCTTGATATTTTTTTTACGTTCCCGGCACCGCCTCACTCGATCATATGAGGTTTTATGGGTATCAGTGAATTGCTTTTGAGATGCTCTTTCCAACCGTATACAATTTCTGTATTTCGACATGGCTTTTTGACTAGTATAGACTGACATTGTGTTAAGTTTTCTTAATTTTTATATCAAACTCATACAATTTCACTATAAGCACGCCACACAAATGGTTCTTATACACGCAGTCGATTGATATTGACGAAAGCTGTTGATTGAAACTCAAACGAGCGTCGTAGCTTCTCCTAGTCAAAAGTTATACTACGCGGAAATTATGATACGCGGTGAAACGAACTCAAAATTGCATCACCCCCACCCCTCCTCCGCGCGCGATGCTTCGCAGTCACCACTCAACGTAACATATTCGTTGATTCTTTGGCAATCGAGTGGTGTAATTGAATCTTGAATGTAGACGATAGATTCGGAACTGCAACGCCAAACTGAACCCCCTGATTTTGTTCTGGACTGCCTCCCACTATTGCTGCAAGAAATGAAATGCGACGAGAACACTCCGTCACAAGTGGATGATGATTTGACTTCCGACCACGTCTTACTTCTACATTTAAATGGCAAAATATTCCTCTGGCCAAATATGTTTCCCTAATATCTAATTCTGCTGTTCTGATGCTTAAGATCGGTTACGGAAATGTACTCGCCACGCCATGTTGCTGCACGGTAACGAACTCTAGAGCATTGTGTAGCGTCATTTAGCGGCACTGCACCACCTTAGGTGAACGCACTATAGTTTATGGCCGGGCGGTATTGTTTTACAAACATGCCCCAGTTCGCCCGGCTATATAAAAGGCCTGGAAGCCGGCCCACTTCCCCAGCTGACTGCGAGACTACGACGAGAGTAGTGTGTGATTGAGGCTGAGGACGGGAGCACCTACCTACCCCTTGCGTGAGGGGTTCCGAGGTCAACTGAGAAGAAGATAAGGGTGAGCATAAATCGCGTAGCGGTAGTGACCAATGCTTATATCGCGAAATCGTACCCAATCCCCTATTGTATTAATTATCATTGGCAAGGACCAGGATTAGCTGCATGGGTGAATATCTGAACTTACCATATTGTTTGAGTAGTGTACCATAGCTTGCTGTTCAAGACTAAGAAAGCGTATTGTGAGTCTTAAGTAATTGTTGTCCCAGTAACTGTTGTAACTTGTGTCTAGGTAAATGTTGTTTTATTAAACATATATTTTTATAACTCCAGCTATCCTTCAGCTAGTAGTGAGACAAACCCCCAGACACCCCTTACCTCCAGTTAAGGTGAAATGAGTATTGAGAGCCAGAGTAAGGAAGGATACAGAGTTTAGAGCTATTTAGTATCCAGGAGGAAATGGGAGTTATTACAATTTTTATGACTGCAACAATTAGCTATATCTGGGAGAGATGGCCACAGATCGGCTTTATATTTCGTACTGGTTATAAGCCCTCTATATCTGAACTGCACTAGAAAAAGGTTTCGTCAAATAAAGCTAAGCGTATGGCTCAGTGACATTAATTTTTTGTATAGGGGCGATTAAATATGGTTTCGTTGATTTATAATGTGTTTTATTTGACACGAAAATTACTGAGAATTAAAACAAAAAATAATAAGACAAAAATTTACAATAATACAGCACACCAGCCGATTTATGAGATCTTCTGTTTTATATGAAGTAATAAACTAAAGACAGGAAAAAAAACTCGAGCAATGACTGCAACAAAAAAAAAACACTGTAAGAGTATGAGTAAATAATTCAAAAACTCAAAAGGGATATTTCGTTCATGAAGCCAAAGGTGTTCATATTTTGTTACCACAAAATTGTAGGTTTTTTTTTTTTTGGTGCAACTAGAGATTTGTATGGCGCTATGTGCATTGAACAGTTTCTGATATCATAAAAAGAAAAGCGCGTAAGCACAACATGTTTTCAAACCCGTAACGTTTGCTTCGGAATGCTACACCTTAGCAACCTTGGCTAATGTGACTACAGATTAAGTAAGGATGTTTATAAATATATAATATTCTAATGTAGGCCATGCGCGATACAAACTGTTTCAAAGTTTGACACATTTACTGCTTTGTTCTCTGCTCAACTTGTTCCATTGGGATTGATTATTCCGTTGTTAAGTATCAATAAATGCCCAAGCAAGCACTGTTGTCATTCTAATTGTTACGAAAATTACAAACTAACTCTCGAAACGTATTTTCCAACAAAGGCAATCAAATGATCCGATTACCCTACAGTTAGCGAAATAAACGCCAACGCTGTACCAAGCAGATTTTGTTGCTGCAATAACTTCTGTTATTAAAGACAGGTTGTTTTCGGTAACCAAACCGATTCGTTGAACGTACTTGTGAATTAGACGTGAGTACTAAATACACATGGAGAATGTTGGAACAAACGAAAAAAAAAGTGTTTCGCTTAAACGAATTATTTTCAAAATATTATTATTTTTTGTTTTCGTTTAAAGGAACGCATGCACATGTTTGCAGCAACAACATATTAGTTGAGTGAACAAAATATTGTTTGATCGTAAACAAATATTTTTCGAGCAAGTTAATTTGCTATCTGACACTGAATAATTCTCTCAGTGTAAGGGGACCAAGGTGGCTGGGCAGTTAGACTGTTCCCCCCCCCCCCCCCACCTAGTCAAGACGGGTTCAATCCCCGGTCGGTTCACTCTAGATTTTAGCTAGAGGGAATCGTGAGGGACGATGCCGCTTGTCGGCGGGTTTTCTCGATCTCCAGTTTCCCCTGCTCTTTTCCTCCCGGCGCTGCTCCATACTCACCTCACTTAACCCTCATCGGCTCTCAAGACCTCGCTGATAATAGCCACCCAAATATCATCACTCACTCACTCACTCACTCTCAGTGTACGTGGCCGAAAGTAGTTATAGGGAGATCCTAGCAGCCATCATACTGTTACTCGCTGACTCTCGTACTGAGCGCTCTGGCGCTGTGAGGGGTGACTCAACTCGACCCTCCCCTCCGCCCAGGCAGACCCACCCATCGCTTCGTCGCTCCGTCGACCGGCGGCCTGGGGAATGATTGACAGCCAACATGGTGGCGTCACATCCCCTCCTCCCCCTCCTGACGGAGGAGTCGATGACCTGAGGCGATGAACAACAATTTTCTGGTAATCATTTAGCTCGGCGCAACGCGAAATTTGGAGAAGATTCTGCTCCAGAACAGAAAACACTATAAATACCCCCGCAGCAGGAGAGCAGTGAGTCTCCGTTTTAGCCATCGGGCTGAAGTGCGGCAATGGGGGAAAGCCTGGTGCCGCGTGGTACATCAGTGGAGAGGACGGACGACGGTTCTGTGTGGCGTGGACTGGCGAGAGAGCGTGATGCTAGGCGAGTAAAGGGCTACTGTGCATAGGGGAACCTGGAGCACTCTAGAACATTCAGGACTTTTGGAATGCCGACTGAATTAAGGCGGGACTGTATGAACGTGTGATGCGGACTTTCTTTTGTGAATACTGGAACTGTTAAACATGGGCATATAATTGGTAAAATTATACAAAAGATTTTGATACACTGTTTATTGGGACCAGTTTTGGTTGTCTGATTGCATCAATTTCTTTGAGGTTATTGTATAGTGTGTCGATTGAATAGATTAACTGTGAGTGAGTGAGTGGGTGAAGAAAAATTGGGCGGTTCTTGAAATCGAGGTCTTGAGAACCGATGAGGGTGAAGCGAGATCAGTATGGAGCAGCGCAAGAATGCAAGGACGGGGAAACGGGAGATCTCCGACGAAAGCCGCCGACTAGCGGCATTATCCGGCATGATTCCCACTTGCGAAAATCCGGGAGTGACTCGGCTGGGTATTGAACCCGGTTCGCCTTTGAGGGGAGGGGGTGCGAGCGTGCTAACCGCTCAGCCATCGCGGGCCCTTGATTGATTGTGAATAGCAAGCGATGGCCATTTGTTGTGCGATGTTGGGTCAACAGTATTTTCTTTGTGGTGACTGAAAATAAATTAGGAAGTTTTTATTAACTCCTTAATTTGGTTAAGACCTCCATCCCTTGGAGAGGCTGGCTGAGCCTACCGAACTTGAGAAATTGTAACAATTTTATATATATTTTGCAGGATGATTACGCCGTTACGTCCTGAACAGAGTTACTCCGACCAGACTACAGGTGTTCGATATAGATGAGGGAACACGCTATGAGTTGGCAAACACCTTGCGAGCACCGGGGATAGCAATTTAGGTTATCGAGAACAAGGCAACTGCTCGTAGTTTACAGCGCTAATGGAGCGTTACTCGAACACTCAGCCCGAGGCAGTCGAGAAGATGGCAGCCTGCAGCCACGCGCTGTGACAAAACAAACAAAGCGTTGAGAATATGGACCGGTAGTGACGGAAAAGAAGAAAAACGGTTGCTTGTAAACACTGCAACATTAATATTGTTTCCATATTTTCCACGATCAACAAAGTGTTTTGCTACACAAAACGCCTTTGATCATACATAAACGAAATACTTGCCTGGAGAAAGACTTCTTTGAGACAGCGACGCAGTTCATTATTTTATGCTTGTTCGAAACTCAGTTCAACTTGAAGATGCCACTTATTTAAATATTCTTTCTTTGCATAACATATTTTCTATCACATAGTTTCGCATTGAGGCAGGCCAATATCACGGTTCTAGTGTCTTGGGATGTACAAACGAAATTAATGGTATCATTTACGGGAAATTTAACGAGGGCAACTGAAATATCATTAATTGTTAATTAATTTTAACGTATTCTTAGCAAAACTTACTTTACAAAAAATCAGTCTCTGCTACAAAAATTTAAAAAATGCAAAACTATCCTTATTTTGTGGAATAAAAATTACGAAAACATTTTATAGCCTGGTTTTAAAGATTCCTTGAAGTACCTTGTAGTGTCTTATTTAAATATGAGTTCTCATTTGGATAAGTGAGTTGTTTTTTAGACTACTTTCCGAATGAAGGACGGGCTTGTGAGATCACTTTCCAGCCTGTGTGTGTATGTGTGTGAGCATTTGAGCGTGTGTGTGTGTGTGTGCCCCTAAGAACTTCTGAACGGCTGAACCGCATTCAACCAAACTTTCTACCTACATATATAGTACTAGTAAGGACATTGGACTTTTATAGTTTCCTAACACGCCAGGTACTTACTTTCAATGTGTATGTCGTTGTTGCTCCACCATTTCCGAAGATAGCATTAAATGAAGAAAAAAAAATCGTTCCGTTTTATCTCGAAAAAATACTCAACCAGTTCTCACGAAACTAGGCACGTAAATAATACCATAGTGGGCCACGTTAACACATGCTACTTAAATAAATAATGCATTTTCTTTCAAAATAGTTGGCATATAAATAATTTAGATCGGCCTAAATTTGTCACAATTATGAAGCTATTCAACCAAACTCGGTAAAACTTTGTAGGTTGACATTATCTTTTAGAATAATCTTATACAGAACCTCTTTTTAAGCCGTTTTTGTACGTTTTCACAAAATTAAAAAATAATTTTTTATGCCATATCTCGGGAACCAAACAACTGACTGCCACAAAATTGTCCACTAAAGCAGCACTGTGGTAGGCCATGTAGTTTTACATGACTTAAGTTTAGTCTCAAAATGGTGGCTCCGCAAATATTTCAGATTAGTAAACCATATCTACCAAAACCAAATCGTACACGTAGTTTACAGCAAGCTCGATAGATGGTCTGGTAAGTATCTTGCCTGAAGGCCAGGCTTCACCAAGTGTGGGCGTATAGGGAATCAAAGGCTAAATTTGGACAAAGATCTCTCAGCCGTTTTTTTTTTGTGGTAGTATTTTCAACCAAAATTTTTTTTGTTAAAGTTGGAACTCATCTAGATTTGAAAACATTCCAAATTTTAATTATTTAATTTCAAATGTACGTTATCATTATTTATAAAGTTGTGACATTTTATATATTATTAAAATTTGCATTTAAAAATTAAAATTTTAATGGTTTACAAATGTAGATGCGTCCAATCACCAACAAAGAAACCTTAGTTGAAAATACTAGCACAAAAAATGACTGAGAGATCTTTGTCCGAATTCAGCCTTTGACTCCCTATACTCCCATGCATGGTGAAGCCTTTGACTCCCTATACGCCCATGCATGGTGAAGCCTTTGACTCCCTATACGCCCATGCATGGTGAAGCCTTTGACTCCCTATACGCCCATGCATGGTGAAGCCTTTGACTCCATATACGCCCATGCATGGTGAAGCTTTTGACTCCCTATACGCCCATGCATGGTGAAGCCTTTGACTCCCTATACGCCCATGCATGGTGAAGCCTTTGGCTCCCTATACGCCCATGTATGGTGAAGCGTTTGACTCCCTATACGCCCATGAATGGTGAAGCCTCGCCCGAAACGAAGTTTTTAGTTCCCTTGCCACTCGCCGTTGTAATCGTCCACTTTCGGCCAGCAGTTTCGTTTCAAGGATTTTGCGAGTGTGTTTCTGATTGCGCGTAGAAGGAAATAATTCATCAAACATTTTCAGCGCTGTTTCAGGTGGCTATTCACGGTAAAATAAGCACTTTCGGAAGCCCTGCTTAAGATCTACTTGTATACACGTTAAACATATAAACGACATGCAATCATTTTCCCGCTGGAATCGCTGCTTGATCGCTGCTTTGCTTTGGAGGGAAGCAGCTGAATGACAAGTTTTTTCAAAGGTTTGATTCAGAAAGTGTGAAGTAGACTTGAACAGACTATAGCAGCAGTCTATTTAGCAGAACTTGCAGTATAGGCTGTCCACGGTAAAGTGGGCACTTTTTACGCCCTAGTTATGTTTCCGTTTCAGTTTTCTTTTTATCCTTTAATCACCTTTGAAAATAAATATTTCCATGTAGGTAATAAACACCGTGTGTATACTCCACCCGCACTAGGAGGTTAACGTCTAGGGCTAAAATAAAGTATATTTATTGACTGTTATCCAAAATTAGAGGGCTTTCATAAGAGCTCACTTTACCGTGAATAGTCTATACACTAGCATCTCTGCAGCATCGCTGAACGCGCCCAAGGAGTGGAGGTTGGAGAGGACGCTCGCCGAAGGACTCTGTACAGGGGGCAAACCTGTGCAAGAGAGGATGAGAGTAAACAGTTAATTCTTTCATTAGATCGAGTGGCACGTTTCTCGAGTTGGGGGCGAGGAGTCTCGAGAAAATCCATTCGCTATCGATCAGACACCTCAACGCTGATGGCGGCAGCAAAACAGGAACCTATCAACATAACTAATTAACCGACTTTACTCTACATATGCATGCAAATATATATGACATTAAATAAAAAAGAAAAATGGGTGTTGAAATAAAGTTTTTCTATTTCCATTATTTTGAAAATAAATGTCCCACCCATTTAAAACATATTAGCATACAGGACTTACCACAGGGATCAATATTGATCGTTTCTGGAGGTATTACAAAAATCTTTAATTTTCTTAATGTGGCGCTATCTTACAAAATGGCAAGAATTAGACTGTATATTAGCATATTATTTTATGTTTCTACTTGATATTTTCAGCATTCCAAGTTTGGTCAAATGTGGTCAAACTGTATGGTAGCGCGGGAATATATTAAGTTGTTTCCAAAATATTACGTAACAGCATTATTTTGTCAAATGGCGGATTAATAACTATATACCTATATTCATTAAGCATTTATATGAAAAACTGTCGGAATACAAAATTTGCTTTTAAATCTGTAATATGGTTCCCGAAATATGAAATGGCACCCTGAAGTTTAAAATTACCGCCATTTAGATAATAAATATAGGATGTCCTTATTAATTACTATATTTGTATCGAGTTTAGTGGAATTCGGTTTAAGGAATTCAAAAGTTTTTAGAGGGACACACACATATGGAAACACGCTATCACACTAATCTCTTCTTCGGAAAGTGGGCAAAAAATACTTTTCTTAAAAAAGACGGTACCGAAATGTTTGGGTGTTGTTAAATCATTAATCTGAAGTGTTGCTAAACTAACGTTTTTCTTGTAATCAATCTCTTAATGTGACATTCTAATCATACCCCTTTCAATCGAAACATGCTCAATTTTCTGTTCCAACACCAGATAAGGAAAATTAATGTATAAATTTATATAAACCTAACTAATATTTGTCTGTGTAACTAAATAATCTGTCGAAGTTCGATTACCATAACTATAAAATTGTAATCGCCAAAAACTATTATTTTTACCGCCACAACAAAATAGTGTGTATGAGATGTATCTTAACACGATTTGTGTGTGAGCAGGAAAACAAGTAAAGGAGAGGCATGCAGAAGTATAGGATGTTCATTACTGAATGGAGAAGCCCGAGATAGCCCGCAGACCAGCGGCATCGCCCGGCACGATTCCCACTTGGAGAAAAATCCGGGGATCGAACCCGATTCGCCTTGATGGGAAGTGGAACAGGCTAACCGCCCGGCCACCGCAGAAGAGAGAGAGAGCCTCTGACTGACCTTCTCCTCGCTGGCGATCGCCATGAACTTGCGGTGCATGTCGGACGAGATGCCGAACGCCTCCTGCGCGTACAGGTACAGATCTTCCTTGTAGTGCGCATACTGGCCTGTACTCGCGCCAACCTTGTTGGTGATGGTGTACAGCACCTCCACGTACAGCTGCTCCAGCTGCAACACGTGACACACCCCGCCGTTAAGCCGTTATCTAGCTGGGAAGTGTTCTTTGCACCATTTGATCGGAGATCAAGATTGATTGTTAGAGATGATGGTTTATCGCGGGAAAAGTTTACTGTTTGTTGGCATTCAACGTACTGTACACATGTCCAACAGTTTCCTTTCCGTACTGGCTGTCATTCATGTATGAAGCTACTACCATATACACTGGGCCAAAGATGATTCTGAAACTATAAGGCAGAACGTTCGTGATTGGTCTGCAGATAACTTAGCCGAGTCAAAACCTAGTCCATCTAATTATAAAAGAATAAACTAGTTAGAGTGTTGTAGAAGCTAAGTTGGCTAAAAAAAAAATTCGCGATTTTCCATCATCTCTATTGATTGTACATGAGGAGACAAACACATTGCCAGTATTGTTTATGTTGAGGGCCACATAAGCTCAGCGTATATACGATGCGAAATTTGATGTGAAACAATGGTTTTACTAACTGTTTATGTAAAGAAAATCTGGCAAGTGTTTCCACAGAACTCTGATCTGAACATACAGGTGTTATTTAAAGTTGAAGTAAAGCAACTGCCTATGGAGCACTGAACCCAACTATACAACGTGAAAAATTCACGAAAAAACAGTAGGCCCTACAGTTACCATGAAAATTGTCAAAAAAGTGCGATTTATGATGTACATGAAATAAAAATGTATATATTTTGCAACATTATAAAATATTTTGCTAAGACATACCTTCTAAAAGTAAAAAAATATATATATATATCGATTAAAATAGTCAGTACTTTTAACAAAATTTAAGTGCATTTCCATTTTGGATGTTTCAGAAAGCAGAATTTGCAAGAAAATCTTCGTCATGGAATATCGTCATAATGCTTGCTAATATTGTGTGTAAGAAAATTGTAATAATAATGTACGAAATAATTTTTATAGCTGATTTTACGTGTGTCCATTTTTCACAAACACATATGGCTGAAACTGATGTAAATAAAGTTAATTATAACATTTATATGATACATTATTACTACGAATGGAAATGCGTTTAAATTTAGTTTAAAATACAGACTAGTTTAATCGATTATTTTGTAACATTTAAAAAGTATATTTTAGAAACGTATTTTATAATGTTGCAAAATATATACATTCGTTCATATACAGCATAAATCGCACTGTTCTAACAATTTTTATGGTGAAAGTACTAATTTTTATTGAGTTCGCGTAGTATAGTCGGATGCAGTGCTCCATAGGCTTTACTCCATGTGCTCCGTGTTGCTTTACTTCAACCTTAACTTCTACACTTAGCCACATCACATTCCACCACCTCCAACCCAGTAAATCCCAGCACAAAGACACAGGGCACACAAGCATACACATCAGATCTGGATCAATGAAAATTTCACTGTTTAAACCAGTTAGCAGCATCTGACTTATTCAAAATTCACCTCAAGCAATTTAACAGACGAATTAGTGGAAAATGCCAGGTTTCCATCACTTATTGTTTTAGTGACATTTTCCACTGATTCATCAACTATTTTATTTTTTGACTGATGGATCTCTTTAAAGAAGGTGTGCCAAATGAAATAACAACGCACAAACTGAAAAAAAAAATTTATATATATATATATTTTTTATGGGAGTTTCGTCTTTTATAATACCATTTTACGAGGCAACATGAAAGTGCCTTTCTGTTCGTTTACACGCAATTAAAATAGCGCCCGATTTGAACGTTTAAACTTCATTAAATGTGGGGAGGTAAGTGTATTAATACGTATTATTATTATTATTATTTTTTAACAATCCTAATGTTACGAACTGAACTAAAAACGAAAAGAAAGAACGTACTGCTAAAATATACCTACACATTTTCAAAAAAATATAGTTATTATTAGGGCCACCTGTTTTTCGCGATAAGATTCACGCGAAGGCTAAGACTCCAATGTCCTCTATGGCATACGTGCAGTTTTCATTTGGTTATTGGCCACGTGTCTTCATCGGGAGACAGTTCCTTACATGGCTGTGGGCCAATCAGAATTAGGTATCTTCGACACTGAGTATCCGTGATTCGCTGACAGGCACCTGCAACGCGTGACAGTTAAAATCGTCCAACCACGAAAGTGTATCTGAGTTGTAGTGTTTTGCAGTACAAGTAGTCGTGAAATCTTTACGCGAAAAACAGGTGGCCGTAGTTATTACGTATATTTTCCCAATGTTCTGTCAACGTTGGCTTTGTGCTCGAATGGCCAGGTAATAGTCTTGCGAATGGCCAGGTAATAGTCTCGAAGCGGGTAATCGTTGATTCAAAAGCTAGTAACCGCAATTTCTTTTTTTTTATATACTTTTGTTTAAATTGCGTTAAATTTCGCAACATAAACAGGGACTATCGAAAATATACTTATTCCTGGTGATGATTTGGTAAATTCGATAAACTACGATATTTAATTCGCCAAACGCAGATAACGGTCACATATTCAATCAAGTGAAATTGTTTCGTTGAAAAAATCAGTGGTTTTTCCCACCGATTGAAATCTAGAGTGTACAGAGCCGTTCTTTGTAAACACGATTTATTTCTTGTTTTGTCAAATCAGGAACTCAGTTTTAGTTGCACACACAGACGCACGAAGTTAACCGGCCGCCATTTTGTCTCCCACTGCTTTCCACTGTCTATATTCCCACAATTCATATGGCGCTAATAAGCTCTGAATACAACCTTCAGCGAACAAAGGTCTAACTCCAATTGTTTTTTTTTTTGCTTCACTCGGGCTTGAACAGACGCAATGGCGTGTTCGTTCTCTGATTGGCGGCGCGAGTCTCTGGGGAGGTGCCTCATGTCTGATTGGCTACTGTATGGTATGGAAAGTTCTGTGTCGGCGGGTTGCCGGCTGTCGATTGGGATTCCAGGAGCTAAGGCAGGATTTACAACCACAGACTAAAGATGAGGTAGACTGCTTATTCGTTTTCTGCACATGTACCCAACATTGACCTATCTTAAAGGAACACAACTGTCAAAGTCACATGGTCAATAGTGATGGACGTGTTTGTTTACATGCCTCTGAGTTCGTGATATTATGTACAATATTAACTTAAAATAGCATTCATGCCCTGATAACTTCTACATAAATTAATTATATTCATAGCCGACTTTGTTTCCAGTAATTGTTCGTTATTTTAAAGTTTCTTGACGTCCATTTCTGTCGTGCGAGTTTCTGATTGGCTGAGACATTCAAACATCAAATAAATTTTATAACCGGCCACATCTTCAAATGTTTTATGGAAACTGAAGTCATCAAACTTTTCTGACAAATATGGCGGCGTTGATGACGTTTCGATGACGTCCTAACTGTCCAATTTTATTTGACCAAACATATTGGAAGCTGTTTGACAGAAAAATTTGACAGTGTTACAGGTGCTTTAGACAACGTTTTTAATTAATATTTACCGAAGTGTACCCTTACAATTTTGAATTGCCATTAAAATCTTCTATAAACGAACTTTTCTGAGTGAAATCTAAATATTTAATATAATTAAGTAATGTTATTAAAAATATGATTATAAAACTATACAAAAAATTATCTAAAATAATGACGAAAGAATATTTCGAGTTTTACACACACACACACACACACAATCAGATGATTGATACATAATAAGTTCACATTTAAAACAAGCATCAGACTCGCCCCAAAATATAGGCTGTTCACGCTTGTGTGAGCACTTTTGAAATCAACGTTGGAAAAATGTCACTGCCTCTACACCTACATACATTTTAAAGGACTCACTAACTGGCGTATGCCCAATTAGGTTGGTAACAACGGAAAGAAAGTAGTTCGTTGTATTAACGTTGAATTGAAAGTTTTCTTTTTTTTAATGCACGTAAATGTAAAAAACAGAAAATTGGTAAAATATTCACTTTCTAATAATTGCGCAGTTTCGCTTTACCGACGTATGAATAAAGAGATCAGGCCCGTGATAGCGTTAATGGTTGAAGAATACACAATGTGCATATAACACATTCAAGGTTATTTTACACTTCTCTGAAGCCCGCTTAAGTTCTACTTCCAGTATATTCCTCCGCCTCGTGCAAACTAAGCTTAACTAAGTTTATAAAATTACACCCACCAAAGGACGACTCGACGCACCTAATTCGTGCGCACTCAGTTGTAATGAAATTTTGCATGCGAGCTATTTCTTACTAGGCTCTACCAACATACATGTTTTCTCAATGATTTTATTCATATTTATTATAAATGAGTCATCATATTAATTTATAAATAATTCTAACAAAAAATAAGATTCTTTCATTTTAACAGGGGGTACAAAACACCTGTGATACACAGAATATTTAGGAAACAACTAATCGCGTCATAATGAGGTGATTTTTCAAAGATTTGGTGCAAAGGAAGCGCGAAGATACCGCGAATAAGCTGTACAATTAAATCTTAATCTGTGGCTTTCAGAAGTTCTCATTTCACCGCTGGCACAAACATATAAACATCTGCACTCACCCATTACATTATTCCAAACAGTCACATACACAAACATGAGCTCACACATCCCAACAGCCTGAACAGATCATCAGCTTAATTAAATAGAACGCACGTGCATTCCACACAGTTAATTCCAACATCAAAGCAAGAATTGTTAATCATTTGATATTACAGGTCCCTGCAGGCTGGTGTCATTAATATTTCAAAGGAAATACAGCTGTTTTTGTATTAAGATAATTTATCAAGAAATATTTGAGCACACGAGTGAATGGAGGCAGGGACAGTCCGTTTCAAAATCTCCTCTCTCTCACTGTGAAAGACAGACCATAAAATAATTTATGAGATGGAAAATATATATTTTATTTTGATTTTCTGAACTATGAATATGTTTGTGTTCATTTTTGCAGAGGAAACTAAATATCTGTCATATATATATATATATATATATATATATATATATATATATATATATATATATATATATATCGAGGGCGCCACGTGAACAAGACTTCTGCAGAGTAGCGTTATTACAATTCAGGTAAGGGTTTTTTTAATCAAGCCATTTAAATTTGTTTTATAATATTATATGTGGTCTTTGTGGTTTAAGTAGAAAATCAGTCAAATACAATAGTTATGAACTTTTTAGTTCTTCAGATATATCTCTAAACTGTATCGAATAACCAATATTTGGTATAGCAAGCATTTTCGTTAAGATTTTCGTTGCCTTCTGTGGTACAAAGAGTTAACTTCTTTTTAGAGAGTGCAACATTCCCAAAGAATATTTTTAAAAAATATATGTTTTAAATATTTTATCCACGAAAACAAAATTGTACATTAACACTTATTCTTTTTACAGTGTTTGAGACGTGTATTGGCGTACTATTTAGTATTACATCCGGCAACTGTAACTTATTAAGGAACTCAGTCATCGTTTGGAGTCATCAACAATGCACCTCGATTTTTGCGCTTTTAATGGTAAACCGTGCCTGCGACCCTTCCCGTCCCACATTAATTTATGGTACAGGGTGTTCCTGGCTAATAGAGCACTTTAGAAAGCCATGCCTAGGTTCTACTTCTCTATTCGCTTTTTATTCATCCACAGTACGTAGGTTTAGCAATGTCATTGACCCACTTACTTTATTCATGCAGCCATCAGCGAAATCGTTATAAACATAGGCATGTTAACAGCGTACCTATCTTTATCGTACACACCAAACAGAAAGGAAATTAAATAAATGCACTGTCCACCAATTTAAACGTTACACGTGCAAATACGATGTCAACATATTAAACAACCTTTCCCTATTGCGCTGCCAACTAATCTAGGAGCTTGATGTTCAATGCTACGTTTCAAGGTTTGATTGCGAAAGTATAGCCTAACCACAGTATCTTCACATTTTGTGAATCAAACCTTTGGAAAACCACCCCATATATGACGTGTTTGCTTTTCCCCCCTTAAATATGTCACACATCAGAAGCGTTTTATATTTCTGACTAGCTGTTACCCGTGTACAAAAATCAAACCTTAATTATAGTAAGCAAGTGCTTCATCTTAATGGTTGGTAGCATATTTTATATATTACCTAAGAAACTGTTCGTTTTTCCGGGACGAGATGTACCGTAGTACTAACACAGAATATAATCTAAATCTAGCCCTGTACGAAATTCCATTGGAATCTGTCGCAATGGTACGTCGTGATTGAGTAACAAACGTACAAACTTTAGCATTTATAATATTATTAGGATAACGTACAAGTATCTTATTTTTCATTAAATTGAACTTTTACTTAAATTTATATATAAATTTGAATATTTTATTTATACTCAACATGGATAAAATGAGAGAGAAAATGTGTGAGTTGAAGTAAGTCAGTAATGTCTAGTATAAGATGTTCACGTTAAAGTGAGCACTTTTGAGGACCCCAGTTACTTTTACCTATCAGAAATTTCTTGTCCTTTATAACCACATTTTAAAATAAATACCACCATGTAAGTAATAAACACAATGCATATATTCCACCGTACCCGGAAGGCTATAGTAAAATATATTTATTAACTATTATTCCAAATGAGAGGGCTTTCAGAAGTGCTCACTTTACCATGAATAGCCTATAGTAAATAATTCTCATACAAAATACTATTAAATTGAATGCGCACAGATAAGGTACGATGTCTTGGCGTAATTTCTAAAGATTTGTTTGCATGAGACAGAGTAGTATAACTTTAGTAGTTCTTGCAGAAAAGTTGTAAGTGACAATGACAGGCTTATACTAGTATAATGCTGAACAATAAATTGTTCGCTGCAACGCAATAAACAGTAACAGTAAATGTTAAGCGTTTCGATAAACAGTTGATACTGGAAGCTTTTCGCGTAAAAAAAAAAAAAAAAAAAAAAACCCCGCCGTGTCTGAGTACACGAAGCTACACACAAGGATTGTTTTCAAAGGATGATTTTAAAAAACACGAGTTCGTTCAAGCGTGGACCATTCCTGGGAATACCACAGCCTCTGCCTTGAATGAACTCTCTGTGCTTCAACAGAGAGCCGCGAGGTAGGAAGTGTTCGATTTCGAACAAAAGACTGTTTCCTCGCAGACGGAAGGGATTTTACGGCCGGCGTCTTTGTTTCCCGTTCTGCCGCCGCTAATTTCTCCGCGAGGCAGTCGCGGGATCTCGAGAAGGAGGGCAGAAACCACGCGAGAGAGAGAGGGGGGGGGGGGGGGGAGAGGAAATTAGAAACACAAGAGCAGAACGTGGCAAGCCGCGACTTCGGCTCGGAACGTACCGAAAGGCACCGAACCGCAGAAGCAGTATTATAACCTCTTTACGCAACACATTCGGAACACTGTCCTTCTCAGACGGAGGGAATCCTGGCAGCTTCCACTCTCTTCGCTCTAGCGGTTCTGCGCACACGTTTACCAGCGCCAGCGCGGCATCCCAAGATTCCGTGCGAAAGAACTCTCCACCGCACAGGGGCCATTGTTAGCGATAAAATTTGTTTTCGTCGCCCGTTATTTTAGCAGTCCTTTGAACACCAAATCTTCAGCCCTGAGATGCGCCCTGAGAGGAAAAAATAATTCGATGCTATATCGCAGACAGGAAAGAACGAACGTGGCGACACGGTTTAAGCACCAAGACTGGAGGGTAAAAAAAGAGACGCAACTTCGTTGTTGACGCGCTTTAAAACTGACAGCCAACTGAAACTAAACCTGATGAAGATATTACGTGTCAGTGTTTCGCCCATTACGAAAATAACATTTACTCGTATAAGCTGTTCACGGTAAAATGAGCACTTTTGAAAGCCCTGCTTAAGATGCACGTTGTGTATTCTTCCGACTCGTGTAAAATAATATTACCAGGACCTCATCACTTTATTCATGAGTCGGTCAAGTGAAACCGTGAAATTATTACAAAAATAAATATTTTACAAATCTACTCATTCTTACACTTCGTTGACAAAAAAAAAGGGAGGGCGGACAGAAAACTAAATAAATAATTTTAAGTTATTACAAATGGTGTTACCTAACACTGTTTATTCAATGTTAATATATGGAACTACTGGGCGCATGCCACTCATTGCGCCCGTTAAAATATATGCAGGTAGGAGCAGTGACTTTTTATAAGGTTGATTCCAAAGTTGCTCATTTTATCGTGAACTGCGTTTAAACACCTGTAACTTCCATTCACTGTTAACAGGCAACTATGGCGCTATGTATAAAATGTGCCTTTAACTATAGTTGTCGTTAGATTTGTCGCTTAGCTTCCATCAACATATATCTTCACAATGCTTTGAGAACGATTCTATACGAATAGTGTTTGTATACTAGTTCTTTATTTCGTATTTTTATATCAGTTTAACGTATGAGGGCAGACACGGGATTAATGAATGTCGTCTCGCTCTACCTTAAGGCCATATAGTTCACGATAATTTTATATATCATTATCTCAAAGAGATTTGAATAAGGACCATATAAATGTAAATATTTATAATCAAATAATTATATTGTTCAAAATATAGCACCGAAATTTCAAAAATTTTTGATTATAGAGCCCAAGTTTCTACTCTCTTAATGAACTTTGCCAAATAAGCCAAATTTAATGTTATCTATATTATGATCACAGCATATTAATTAAGAATCATAGATGTATAGGCCTAACAATCTGTACCAGGGTAGTGACATCCTGAATCAATTTAAAACAGGTATTGACGTTTTGCCAACACATTTTTATTCGTCCGAGAGAAAATAATATTAATATTTATTAGTTTTTCTTGGATGAATAAAAATGTGTTGGCAAAACTTAAAAGATTTTCAGGATACCCGTACCTGAGTACCCAGTGTTAAATATCCTTTATAATTAATTATTTTAATGTATGTGATATAGATAACATGACATGTGATTTACTTGATAAAGTTAATTAGGAGCATATAAATTTATCCTCCCATATCCAGAGATTTTCGATATCTCAGCGCTATATTTTGAAAACTATATTTATTTGACTACAAATATTTACATTTATGTGGTCCTTATATAAATCTCGCACAGACAATGAAATAAATAAATAATCTTGTAATATGGCCTTAAATATACGCCGTAGAATAGGTAAGTGAATCGCAATGAAGCGGCTTCTTGGATGTATGCTTACCCACACGCTGATTGGCAGCACGATGCACCGGATAGTAGGATACTTGCGTCTGATTGGATACTGAGTGCTGTGAAAGGTTCTTCATTGGGTGGACTGCCAGCTGCCAAGTCAGTTATCTCATCCGTCATTACGGACATAATAGGATGAACTACTATCGCGTATTTATGAAAAAAATTACTTAAAACTAAACATTAAATATTAATTTATTCTCACCTTTTAATTACAGTCAGGGGAAACCTATCAATAATCAGGTACATAAATTTGCACAGAAATATAACATTTAATGCTTCTGTAATGAAATATTTTTAGTAATGGCCCTGACATATGTTATGGCACTAAAACGAATAATTCCTGTATAAAGGGCGATACAGACTCTTTAACTACAACACCGAAGACGCTTAGTACATTGCGAGGGACGGCAAACTGGTAATTTTCCAAGAGGCGTACCATGACCTGAAAAACATGACTGGCGTGACGCGGGGCGTCAAAGTTTGACAACGCTTCGGATATGATGACGGGCGTACGTTTCAAATTGTATCACGAAACCACCACCAACCCAAAAAGAGCACCACATATTTCAGAAAACGGCAAAAGGGGTTCGTATTGTCGACCCCCTGCTTAATTGCAGGGCCTACATCGGAGATGCAGGGATTGGCACACACGTGGTTGTATGCCCAGTAGTTCAGTCGCTGCGTGGATTCGTGCTATAATGTCCTCCTCTGATGGTACAGGAGTCTAATACACCATACCCTTCATAGTACCCCGAAGAAAATGCATAGTTGAGAGGTGTCAGATCTGGTGACCATGGAGCACCCACAGCGCCCAAACCATGCTTTTCCGGACATCAGTCCCCTCTCGACTGATGATTGGTTTGCCATCCCGCACAACATACTAAGCGCTGTAGATATTGTTTTAAATCATCCGATATTTTTTATACGTGGCCAGCCATAGGTTGAACCACGCATGTGAAGCTTTCCACACCTACACTTGTACGTACCATTTCTGGGAAATGCAGGGGTGTAAGTTATACTTTTCTTCTAATGATTTTATTTGTATTTTTGTCGAACTATATAAATTTACTTTTTCTTTTCATTTACTACATTCATCTCACCACGTAAGTGGATTGTCATTTCCATATATTTACACCCTTTAGTGGCTGCCCTTGGTGCCCGGATTATGGAAGTGGAGCGGTTGACATGCCATCCACCACCGTTCCTTCACACATCTAGGGGCTTCTAATTCTATATACTATGCCTTCTATAGCAGCACTAACTACTACTACTAATATATTTATGCCCTACATTACAACTCCTTTCATCAGTGTTGGCTAAGTAAGCGATCTACCCGTTCGGAGTCCTATCCTTACGTTTCAAGTACCATTTTCACGCCGAGTCGTCTTTAACCACACTTTAAACAGTTGCCTACTGATTGTACCTTAATAAAGTTTATTCTGATTTTTTATCGGGAAACTCGCAGTTTTTTTAGTGTGTCCGCTCCCACTACTGGATTTCTATAACGGTTTTACTGTGTCACTTCCGGTGTTATCTGTTTAATACGGGGCAACCATGTGTTGTTCTGAGTTAATCATTCATCGAACTCTTCTAATCTTTTGACGACCAGTCTTGCAAAATCTGTAAACATCTTAATTTTTGCTTTACATTTCATTATATTTCTAATGTGAATATTTTCACCTTACATTATTCTTGGCTTCCTTTTCAGTTCGATCATTATATCTTCAATTTTGGGACACACTTGAACCACATGCTGGACATATTCTTCTGTTTCACAAATTACACAGTAAGGGGGTTCCACCAAATTGAACTTGTATAACTTAGCCTATAGTAGGCGCCCTATTCCTTGTTGTTAAGAACCGCCCAAATCTCTTCACCCTCTTCTACAGTAGGATATACGTTATTTCTGATTCTGCCTTGGTTAGAATGTTCCCATCTCTCCTGCCACAGAAGTACTCTTTAATCTCTCTTCTTTCTCATCAATCGGGGTGATGCTTTCTCTACCTTCGGTGACTTCCATTACCTTACCTCTTTCTTTAACCGAAAGGTCCAGGGGTATTGTCCCAGTTATCACTTGAAGAGCTTCTGTAAATGTTCTTCTATGTTCTTTCGTAGCTACCAACAGCTCTGCTATACGTGTGTTTTTAAAATTGACATTTTCATCTGTACCTGTGATGCTTTTCTGTACCACACTGCTCCTCTATGCATGGCAAATGCTGCGAAGACACCTATATACAGTATCAACATAGTTTTGAAGTGAAATACTCAGGTGATGTTAGACACCGATCTCATCTTGGTGTAGACTGATACAGCTTCATCCATTGAGTATCTGATGTAGTCATGTAATCGTAACTTACTATCCACAACCACACCAAGATACTTGACCTTGTCTTTCAGCTTTCCTTGGATTCTTATTATCGGTGTTCTCTTGAGGTCACCTTTCGTAAGCATTGCATTGGCCTTGCTTATTGCAAAGCTGAGTTCCACTGCATTCCCCACTCTTCTACTTTATTTGGTATTATCTCAGTTTTGGCTTATAGTTATCTTCTGCTCCATGCCAGTATGATTACTAGGGTATCATCTACATAGGCAAAAATCTCACATTCTGCGGGTATGGTCATCTGCAGTCAATGTCGAAAAGGACGTTTCATAGGAGAGTCCATAATATTGAGCTTTGCGGCCATCCCCTCATCAAAGTTTGCCGAACTTCTATCTATTTGTCTTTAAATATACTTATTCTGTATTCACAGCAGCTCAGTATTAGTCCACAGATATTTCTTGAGCATTCTTACTTTTTTAGTTGCCATAATATTTCTGGGCACCATGCATGGTCAAATGCTCTTCTTACGTATAGGAAAATGCCTAGGACATACGTCTGTGGTGATAGTTTTGCCTTCTTTGTCACTTCAGGGACTGCTCACTCTGTACCACTGCCTTTCCTGAAGTCACACTATCGCTGTTATAATCCATTTGTAGCATCCATGAAGCTTACTAGTAGTTTGTTGACCAGTGTCTCCATCATTTTGCCCATCACTGGTAATAATGTTCAAGGTCGATACTTGTAGGATTTTTTCTCCGCTTTTGTAGAGTACTCTTAGAATGCCTTTTTTTCCATATTCCAGAGAAACATACTTGTTCCAATCCATCATTGATTATGGTCAGCAGATCTTGTCTTATTCGAGAGTAAACTCTTTTAATAATTGATCTTGTTATATCGTCATATCGTTGAGATTTCCTTAGTTTCTTATCTTTCTTTACTTGGTAGAGTTCTTTCATTGTAAACCTAGATGGTAATTCAGTTTCTGGCAGTATTTCCATGGCATTCATTTTCTCTTGCTACACATCATCCTTTTCTCTTGATACACATCATTGCCATTTTCGATTATGTCCTCTGGCAGAAGAGCTTTCACTAGTTCTTCTAAATTTTCTTGCATTTCAGTAATAGTTCTGCCAGTAACCTTTAGGCTCTTCATGACTTGTTTAATTTTCAGTTTGCAGACTAGTATCTGATATACAAGTCCCCGTGGGTTTTCATTCCCATTCTCTGTTTAGGACTTCCTCCAAGAGTTCTCCCTCTTTTCTTTCATTATATTCTTATAATTCCGCCTTTTTATTCTCTATTCCTCTGCAATTATTTTTCTTCTGTCTTCGCTTCGTTGTCTTTTAGGATTTCCTCTTACCTTCCCGACCTGCGTTTTAAGTTTTTCTAATATACAATTCCACCAGTTGTTTTACTCCTGGTACTGAGGTTCGTAGAATCTTGTCAAATATCTCCTGGATTGATCTTGTTAGGTCTTATATTCTCTGGCGTAGATCTTCCGAATTTTCAGGTCTGTATTTCTGGAGTTTCTCAATTAGCACTTGATCAAATATTCTCCTATTCGCACTATAGTATATGTATTTTGTCATAGGAGTGTCTTCAGCGATTTTCTTTTACCTCAAAAACCATTAGTCGGTGATCACTGGTTGAGTCTTCTAAAACGGTCTAGAAGTCAATTAGTCTGGCTGCCTTCCTGGTCACGACAGTAATGTTCGGAATATATTCTGTGACATCTGCAGGGGAAACATATATGGGAAGGTTATCTGGTCGATTCACGATATGAAGATTGTTCGCTACAAGGAAGTGATCATCCGCCATGCCACGGTCGTCCATTTCTTCCAAATACTATTCTCGCGATTTTGCATTAACATCAGCTCCAATGACCAGCTTCTCCCTCCCTAACACTTCATCCCACTTCTCTAAGCGTATTCGGATCTCGTCCGAATATTGGAAGTAGGAGCTGATTACACATATTCCATTGGTACTTGTTCGCAGCTGGACACAGATATGATGTTCATTATTTAACGAGCTCATACTCATTATTGCATTATCAGGTGTTCGAATCCATATTCCTACCATTGGTTTTTCACCTGTTGATAATACGCGTCCTGGAATAAGTATTATTTTTCATCGCAAGAAGTACGGTTCTTTCATGAGTATCACATCTAGGTTTCTCTCATTAGCTATAGTTTCTATCTCTGCAGTGGCTAATGCAGAACGTTGCTAAATTATCTGCCATACTCTTGGAATGTGTTCAGACGTCTCTATAGTTTTTTTTATCCCGTATGCAATTTGCACATACTGGATTTCTCTTGTCTCCTTTAAATTTGGTTGTATCTGAATGCCTGTGTCCCGTTTCTGCACATGTTGAGCAACTTTCGTTTCCTTTGCATTTTTTACTTTGATACTTATCACAAACGACCCGGAGACAAACTGGTACCAAGATATCACTCCTTGCGTTCGCCTCTTTTAGTAATGTTCTCATTTTTACGTCCGGTGTATTTCTACATTTGCAGCAGAGGCGAATAAGACCGTCGTGAACACGAATTAGAAACAGCGGTCGTAGTAAAGTTGCCAAGTTTTATACCCGGGGTATTTTTTTTTCTCTCCCCTGTTGCGGAGTATCGCCATCGTAGGCGGGCGGGTACGAAGGTCAGGATTGCCGGCCAACTCGATTACTGCAGACGTAGTTACTTTACGCCCGTCTTTGCCGCGTCTTCCCGACGTCCGTCGTCAGAGGCTGTTTACTTCGAGGATAGCACTCATGGGCGAGAAATATCAAGGGCTAGAGGGGTGGTCGCCCCTCCATTTTTCAACCAGCACAGACGGCCACCCTCCCCCATCGCCAGTGGATTTATAATAAACAGTGTTTAGTCTCTACCGCACTTTGATTTCGCCAATCCAGGCTTAGAGTGCACAATCAATGAAATAACATTTAGTGAAAGTCAGTTGATGAGCTACTGCCGACTGTCAAATCAAACACATTAACTGGGAACAACTGACTCGTGGCAGTGGAATTATCGACATTCAGTGAGAATCTATATAAATAAAAATTAATGGCTAAATGTGTTGCTAAACGCAAAACTCGAGAATGGCTGGACCAATTCGGCTATTTTTTTTTTACTCAAATTTTCGTTGGAGTCCGAGGAAGGTTCTTGTGAGGAGAAAAATTGGAAAAATTGTACTGAAAAACGTAAAAACCACATTTTTCTTTTTCCCATTCAAACTGTTCCTAGCTGTCAATTCTAGGGATGGACGATCTGAGATCGATTAATCGAAGAATCGATTTTTTTGGGGCCGTAAAGATCGATTTGAGCAATGGATCGATCAAGTGAATCTATCTCGGACACCCTAAAATCGACTTTCGATTCATTGTCTTACTGTTTTGTTTTATTCAAATAAAACAAAAGAGTACCAAACCATAATATAAAGAAAAAAATATTTAAAATTGAATTAGTAACTTTATAATTATGAACGCAACCTTAAAATTATTATAAACTACTTGAATGCATCCGTAGATTTGACACTTTCTCTTTCTACTTTAAACAGTTTGTCTTTGATAGTTTTTTCAGTAGATTCTCAATTATTTTTTTGGTTGTTTTTAAATCGTCGCTTCTCAATCGACAAACAAGTTCCTCGATTTATCTTTGGTTGATTGGTTTATTTTGTGGTGCGTTTCCATTTATACTCAGTTCAAGACTCATGCCGCCTATAAGACGCGGGTGGAGCAATTTGAGTCGAAGAATTCGAAATGCTAGAAACCAAGTTAATTTTAAGGGCTAATCGGACTGCACAGCAACGTGAAGAGCGAAATGAAATTGAAAGGCTTCGGATATCACAAACCCGTGCAGCGCGTCATTCAGCTAATAATCTTGCAAGTTTGAAACGCGCTGCTTTCAGTTACGATGTTTCAGTTGACTACAGTGCCTACCAATGCGTTGCTATTGGATCTATGAACTCAGTTTGCCCACATTGTAAGGCATTGGAATACAAAAATGAAGCCGCTGGATTGTGTTGCGCAAATGGCAAAGTGAAATTAGTGCCATTGGTTCCGCCACTAGAGCCATTGTACTCATTGGTTTCAGGAACAGGAACAGATTCCATACATTTCCTTACAAATATCCAAAAATATAACAACTGCTTCGAAATGACTTCATTTGGGGCAACAAATGTAGTTCGGGACAATTTTATGCCAACTTTCAAGGTAACATATAATAAACAGACTTACCCCCCGTATTACTTTGTTTATTTTATTTTATAGTTTTTGTAACAAAAGTAATAAACCTGTCTTTTTAATTTACAGATACAAGGCCAAATATATCACCGAGCAGGTTCACTGTTGCCGGTGTCAGATGCCGACTACAAATTCCTGCAAATTTATTTCATGGGCAATTCAACACAAGCAATTGATCTGCGTTGTGCACATAATAGTTCAGTGAAGAGGTCTATTGTAGAAGAATTACAAACTTTCTTTCATCAACACAATCAGTTGATTACATTGTTCAAAACTGCACTGGATCTCATGCAATCTGATAATCACAAAATTGTAATCAGAGCTGATAAAACTCCTGTGGGCCAACATGCAAGACGTTTCAATGCACCTACAATTGATGAAGTTGCCATTGTTATAGTTGGAGAAAATTTGGAAGCTCATGATATTGTTTTACATCGCCGGAATGATCAGTTACAGCGTGTGTATGAAACACACCGCTCATATGATGCGCTACAATATCCCATCATATTTTGGCAAGGTGAAGATGGTTATCACTTCTCAATCAAGATGATAAATCCCCTTACAGATAATTAAAAATTAGGTTTAGCAATGGAGATTCTGTATCAGCTACTATATGTATTATATGCAAATTCAATCACTGTTATTAAAACAATAATTTATTTTCAGGTGCCGAAACCAACAAAAAAGTCAGTTCAATGAACTATTATTCATACCGTCTGATGGTTCGTGAAAATGAAGACAATCACATCTTGAAATGTGGGCGATTATTTCACCAATATGCTGTTGATATATATGTCAAAATTGAAACAGAGCGATTGACATTCATCAGGTTGAACCAGACCAAACTCCGTTCTGAAGAGTATATTCGCCTTCGAGATACGATTAATACTAATGGAAATGCAGAGAATGTCGGCCGGATGACAATTCTTCCAGCAACATACATCGGAAATCCTCGACATATACATGAATATGCTCAAGATGCCATGTCGTATGTTCGTCATTATGGTACATCAGATTTATTTATCACATTCATGTGCAATCCACAGTGGACAGAAATCAAACTTGAGTTATTCCCTGGCCAATCGCCCATTGATCACCATGACATTACGGCAAGAGTTTTCAAACAAAAGTTGAAGTCTTTAATGGATTTCATAGTGAAACATAGCATGTTTGGCGAGACGCGCTGCTGGATGTATTCTGTGGAGTGGCATATTCTGATTTTGTTGGTTGAGAAGATAAGACCAAATGAAGTTGATGAAGTGATATCAGCTGAAATCCCTGATATACAAGTAGATCCAGGCTTGCATGAGGTAGTTATTAATAACATGAATCATGGTCCCTGTGGAACACTTAATCAAAATTCACAGTGTATGGTGGATGGTAAATGCTCGAAGCGTTATCCACGGGCATTAGTAGCAGAAACAATTACCAGAAATGATCGTTATCCATTGTATCGTCGCCGATCGACTGCAGACAACGGAAGATCAACAATTGACAAAGCGAATCAACAAGACATTGAAATTGATAATCGTTGGATTTTTCCATATTCACCGATCCTATCAAAGACTTTCAAGGCGCACATCAATGTTGAATCTTGCCATTCCGTGAAATATATCAAATACATTTGTAAATATGTAACCAAAGGAAGTGACATGGCAGTGATTGGAGTTGGTGCAGAAAATTCCAATGACGAAGTTACCCAATACCAAATGGGCCGCTATGTTAGCAGTAATGAAGCAATTTGGCGCATTTTTTTTCCCCATTCATGAAAGACACCCCACTGTTGTTCACTTAGCCATACACTTAGAAAATAGTCAAAGAGTATATTTCACGGCACAGAACGCATTACAACGAGCTGTTCAACCACCATCTACAACCTTGACCAGTTTTTTTTTAATGTGTCAGAATGATGATTTCGCCCGAAAACTGCTATACTCCGAAATGCCAAAATATTAGACTTGGAATCAATCTTCAAGAAATTTCAATGACGGAAACAAGGAAAACCAGTTCCAGGTTACCCAAATGTATATTGCACCGATGCAATAGGTCGAATTTATTCAGTCCATCCAAGCAGCGATGAGTGTTTTTATTTTCGATTGCTATGAGTCAATGTTCGAGGCCCAACATCATTCCAACATTTACGAACTGTTAATGGCGAATTGTGTGGCTCTTACAGATAAGCCTGTCAACGTTTGCAACTGTTAGAAAATGATGCTCATTGGGATCAAACTCTCAATGATGCTGTAATTTCTTCACAAGCTTATCAAATACGAACATTGTTTTCTATAATTATATCAACATGTTTCCCATCAAAACCAATTGATTTATGGATAAAATACAAAGATGATATGTGTGACGATATCTTGCATCAAATGCGCATCAGAACAGGAAATCCAAATTTACAAGTCAGTGAAGAAATTTACAACGAGGCGTTAATATCAATTGAGGACATGTGCTTGATGATGTCAAATAAAGTATTATCTCAATTAGGCATCGCCGCGCCCAATCGCCCGATGCTCGACGCTTTTAATCAAGAATTGCAACGCGAAAATATGTACGATCTCTATGCTTTAAGAGAATCAGTTCGAATAAATCTTCCGCTGTTGAACCAACAACAAAAGTATGTATTTGATACTCTTATGAAAGTTGTAAATGATGGAACTGGAGGGATTTACTTCTTGGACGCTCCTGGTGGTACAGGAAAAACTTTTTTGATTTCATTAATTTTAGCAACAATTCGCTCACACAATGAAATCGCACTCGCACTTGCTTCATCAGGCATTGCAGCTACATTGTGGGAAGGCGGTCGAACAGCCCATTTAGCACTAAAATTGCCGTTGAATATGCAAAGCAACGAAACTCCGATCTGCAACATTTCGAAGAACTCTGCAATGACAAAGGTTTTGGAACAACGTAAATTGATAGTGCGGAATGAATGCACGATGGCACATAAAAAGTCTTTGGAGGCATTAGACCGAACCATGCAAGATCTGCGGAACAATCAAAACCGATTTGGTGGTGCGATGATTTTGTTAGCAGGAGATTTTCATCAAACATTGCCAGTGATTCCACGGTCAACGCCAGCTGATGAACTTAATGCATGTTTAAAGGCCTCCGTTTTGTGGACACATGTCAAGATATTAAATTTAAGCAAGAATATGCGTGTCGAGTTGCAAAATGATCGATCTGGAGAAATATTTTCAAAACAACTCATTGACATAGGTAATGGCAAATTCCCTTCAGACGTTTTGACTGGCTGCATTACCTTTCCTGACAATTTTTGTCAGTTTACTGAATCAAAAACCGAACTCATTCAAAAGGTGTTTCCAAATGTTACTCAAAATTACAGAGATCATATTTGGTTGAGCGAACGAGCTATATTGGCTGCCAAAAACATGGATGTAAATGAATTAAATTTCAAAATTCAAAATGAAATTGCCGGTGAATTGAGGACATACAAATCAGTTGATTCCGCTACTAACCAAGATGATGTCGTCAACTATCCACCCGAATTTTTTAACTCGCTGGATTTTTCAGCATTGCCGCCTCACAATCTTCAATTAAAGGTCGGATCGGTGATCATAATGTTGCGAAATATCAACCAACCGCGTTTTTGTAACGGCACACGGCTAGCGGTGAAAAAATTACTGAACAACGTGATCGAAGCAACCATTCTAAAGGGAAAGTATAAAGGAGAAGACGTTTTTATACCTCGCATCCCAATGATTCCAACTGACATACCATTTGAATTTAAACGACTGCAGTTTCCAGTGCGGCTTGCTTTCGCTATGGCCATAAATAAATCCCAGGGGCAGTCACTGAGTGTTTGCGGCATTAATCTTGAAAACCCATGTTTCTCGCATGGCCAATTGTATGTCGCCTGTTCCCGTGTTGGAAAACCATCAGCTTTGTTTGTTTACGCGCCAGGTAATCAAACAAAAATATTGTGTACCATAAAGCATTACAATGACAATATCATTTAACACAAAATTACCAAAGTATTGCAGTGTACGAAATAGAAAACTGAATTTTGTAAATAGTTGTGTTGTTTATGATTATGACATTAAAAATTCATAGAAAAGTGTATTAACATTATGCAAATGTATTGTTGATATCACAGTAATTATTTGATAGTCAATAAATTAAGTGATCACTCTGAAATACGTTTATATTTATTTATTTTATTTAAATTACACATTTGTGACTGTATAGTATCACAAACTTATCTGTTCTGGTGACACCAGAACTTGACCAGAAAATATAAGTTTATAGGACTGCCACAGTCCAATAGCTTTTGACAGAACGACGTCTGTCGGGTCAGCTAGTCACAAAATAAATCAGTGAAATTAAGCAGTCATATTAATTAGTTATCAGGCTCTGATATTCAGTCGCTCAATTTTCACTGTTTTCACTGATTGGGCTCAATTATCACTAATTCAGGTTTATAGAGTAATACGTATTTACAACTTACTGCAGACTGCGTGACTCATTCTTTAAGAATATACCGCTTGTTCATAGTTTTATTTTGCGTAACCAAAACCAGCAATATTTCAGTATAACTATTTTATTTAAATTTGTTAGAAAGAATGGGGCGCATGAAATAAAGATTTACTTAGGTTAATAACCACATATATTTAAACATACAACGCACAGTGTGAGGGAGAGGGAGAGAGAGAATATTCAAATGAACAACGTGGTTACTGTCACACGAAATTTGAGACTGGCCCTCATTCTGCACTCTAAAATCGGAAGAGTTAATTAAAACTGCTCAGAATTAGCGAGTCTGACTGCAGTTATGTCGAAACTGTTCCTTTAGAATTGGTAACATACTACTGATAACTTTAGTTGCTGCGGGTATTCACTGACTAAATAGTGTGTTCTACTATAGCAGCGACGCTGTGACTTAGGACTTGAAAGTTCTGCCAATGTCGGGTTATACTTCTCCCGGGGAAAGGAAACAACTGGACGACGTTGGTACCGCAGGAGCAGATTCTTCAGCCCGCCTGCAGCTACCTGTGGTCCGTGCTTTGCAAGTAGTTCTGTTTCTCTCTCACACACACGTGGGTAGGTGGAGCCAAGTCCGATCTTGGGCCGGTGCGAGTAAAATCTCAGTGCACTCCACTTATTTGCAAGTGGACGACAGTTCATCGACAAAATATTCCGCAAAATAATAGATGCCCTACATAATAAATACTATGGAATACCGACATACGAAGTCACTACTTTCATATTTGTGATGTAGGGATTAATATTGAATTTTAAAGTCTCTATTTTTTCTAACTTACATTCAGTTTCCATAACAGCATTTCATACATATTCTTGGAATTTTTCGCTTTACTGTAATTTAATAGAACTAATACAATCATTTTAAGTAGCATAAGTCAATAATCTTTCTCACTTTAAAAATCTATAAGTTGTAGGGGCAATGGGGTTCCACCTCACTTTTGATTAATATGATCAACCCTTTGCTATCAAATCAATTGAAAGGGTTAATACTTAATCCGATTTTAATCCGATCAAAAAAATTTATCCGATTCTAATCCGATGAAATTTTTTCGATAAATCCTTAGTACGATCTTAATCCAATCGATTTATTTATATTTATTTTTGTTGTATTTTCATAGGATAAAATGGTATGTAACTTTGATCGATTGATCCAATAAACAATAAAAATGGTTGTGTGATAAGTATATAGTTTTCCTTTATTTTTTCTTTCTGTTTGGGTTGGGGAGGGGGGGATTTGTGGTACGTCCTCACCCTTGGAGCCCTGGCACTCGAATGAGGTGTGGAGTGTTAGGGACAGGGAGGTGAGTTTCGTACAAGAGTGGCATAAGTGTTAATTTTTTGGGTTTGCAGTGGGATATTGCTTGTAGATGGTGTTCGGATATAGGTGACTTTGAAAGATACTATTATTCCGAATAAATAACAGTGGTGACGAAATACACGAGAGAAATTTAGGAGTGTTTAAACGAAATATATTTCAAACAAGTTCTACGTATGAATAAATAACACGAAAGAGAATTTTAACTATGTGAATAACCTGGTCTCGACAAGTACTGAACAATAACAATTACATGGGTCTCCAATATGAAATGAATGAATTAACTATGTAAAAAAAGTCCCTATAAATTAAATGGCTAACGAACACAATAACAATGTATTTGAAAAATGATGCTTCTTGACGCCTCTCGCATGTATCTTACATAATTTTTAAACACATCCCTTTGGTCGGGAGGTGGCTGAAGCAATCACTGCAGTGTATGATGTGAGCCAACTTAAAAGCTGCCAGATACATGGAGTGCGGTCGGCGTCTGACATGCGACTAAGCATATAGCTACTCGGAAAGATATGTGAAAATGATTTACCTGACAAATGGATAAAAAATTATGTTTATGATGCACACACTAATATATAAATCACACTTTTGATTTAAAAAAACACATAATTAAAATTGCTGTTAACAGTCAGTGATTTTAATATATGCCCATTCGCTCGGGAGGTCGCTGCAGCGCTGAACTGGATATACCACTTACGTCAACTTATAAGCTGAACGAAGCATTGAGAGCAAACATAACCTGTGTCGGACTACGTTTGATTATAGACTGAGGTGAAAAACTCGGAAATGAGTGAAAATACAAAACTAATGATTCCAAATAAATTAAGCAGCTAACGAACACAAGTACATGACAATCACTAAACGAATTACGGAACACAAATATCCTGTTTTTTAAATAAATTAAATCGGACCAGGGGCTCTCCTAAAATACATCCGCCCGCCTGGGAGGCTGGTGAATAAATGACTGTAGTGTATGACGTCCACCAGCTTATAAGCTGCTATATATGTGGAGCTTGGGTGATAGGCAACTAAGTTGAAAGTACTGCAAATTACGTCCGACAACGAAACAATTTTTTGAAAAAACTTACCCAGAATTTTTAACGAAAATTTCACTATTGTAAGAAGAATTCACTTTTAACACAAATTTTCGTCGAAGTATAAGGAGATTTAGACGGCGTAATTCCGCAACACTTTATAGAAACATACTATAAAGTATTTTTAATTCACAAAAGTTTGTTGAAGAAAAATTATTAAAAATAACTGACGTACTACAAATTTTTCCGTTAAATCTTTGCAATTCACGGCACTAGTTACCCAAACGTTAGATGAAAATGCTACGAAGTTTCGTCGACCGAACTCAGAAACGGGGTTTACAAGTTAAACATACTGTATAGGTTTAACACACAGAAATTATTTTTTCCCAATAAATAAAAAAAATTAAGATTGTTTTTATATTAAAACGTTTATATAATATTGCTTAACGAGGGGTGAAGCCCACTGACCGCTGTGTCCGGTGAATAGCTGCTTCAGAGGAGATAGCAATGTATACATATGTCCTGGACAGGTGTTGGAACCAAAATATGATGGCGCCGGACAGCTAGAAGTGTGCATGTCGGTCCTGCCTGCAGCCTCCCCCCCCTTTAGACAGATTGTGTTTACGTCCGAAAAGAGAGTTCTTTTTCACGGCCATGCACCCCTATGTACCAATGCCCTGCTTTGCAAAAGCTGCCAAGGGCCCCCTAAATGCCAGAACACATTTTCGGAGGACTGCCCTGTCCATGGCTATGCACACCCGACACCCTCTTCTTACACCTCACCAGAGCATGTTTTCTGCTGGTTGGAGAACAGTCCGGTCCAAGCACTCTGCCCTCGCTGTCGATACAATACCACAAAAACATATTTAGCGCAACACATCCCGTCCCCCTACACCAGCCCAGAGTGCATTTTCAGCTGGCTGGATTGCTGCCCTTTCCAAGGCCACGTACCCCTGCCAAGAGTCGATAGCTGCCTAGGCCAGGAACGGAGGCTTCCCTCAAGGCCAAAGCGAGTCTATTATGTATCATGTCGGGAGGGCTTCATTCCTTGGGCCAGCAGATATCGAACTGACCTTAGATATTTGTCATCCGCACTCTTCCCCACAAACAGCTATTTTCGCTCGAACACTGAACCAACAAGAAAAACTGTTTCGCTCAAAGCCGGAGCCTGGTGTGTGTCCTAGCAAAATAAAGTTTCACAACTCCCGCCGATGAAATTTATATACCTTAAACTAAATATTACCCGACATTGTAATCCCTGCAAGATAATCCTCAGATTTAACATTCCAACAAAAACTTATTCCCATTTTACCGCAAACTTTATCCCATTTTCCATCAAACTATAAGTAGGGATAGGACAATTTCCCTAGTCCAATGATCTGTAGGCTAGCCTCCACAGTCCTGTAAACACTCGAGCATAATATGTTTGTCCATTGGATGCTGCCTCAGATAGCAATCAATTTTACTCCACATCTGGCAGTGTGGCACTTGCTACTTGTTTCCTTGCAAGTATACTATTGGCTCAAGAGTCGTCTAGGGTGTGTCTAATAAACTGTGATCCAATTGCAAACTAAACCTCAGTGTACATGTGTTTGACGTCTATCTTGTACTGAAATGAACTCGCAAAATGTTCCTATCCCAAACTATAACTAACTATGAGACATATTTTTCACTACCTAAATTTTTTTAAGTAATGAAAAACATGCATCATTCTATTTAAGGAATGCACAAGTAAATGTTTTTTACTTTCAATATGTTTTTAAATATTTATTCATATAAATTTCTCCGTAAGATTTCCCAGCCTAGAATTTCGACTGTGCTATATAGCATATAATGTGTATGCATTTGAACTTAAAAAATATTACTTTTTCGATGTGATATTATTGAAAGAGGACGTATCCAGCTTCAAATGACTGCTATCAAAGCTGATATATGCTAATTTCACAATATTCCAATAAATTTAAGCAAATTTAAAGGAAAGTGGTGGCTATTTTTACATAAGTGGCATTTTATTTTTACAAACTTTCAATTTTTTTTTTTTTTTTGAGTTTGTGTAAAGTATGATTATGTTTTACCAGTTGGCATCTTCATGTTGAATCCCAGTAGCAGTAGTAGTAATCTGGTTGCAGTGAGAAAATATTTTAATTTCAAAGTTCGCTGGATTGTGCCACTGCTTGCTGTAGAGTTGTAGGGCAGCAGGAAATATTGTGTGTCGCTAAGAGGTCTTTCTACCTGGCTCCTAAGAGGTATTTGTCTCACTTCACTCTCATTTTCGTTAAGTCCCCAGAGTTCTTCAATTTGACCAGCAGGTCGACAGAGGTTTTCTGAAGATATTAGTCTGTTCCCTCTCCTTTCATTACAAATTCATTCTTCAGATATGTTTTATTTTCTCCAGCATTTTTTTGTAATGTCCCCCTTCAAATTTTGCTTTTATTACAGTTTAATTTAAATGATAATTTTTAATATATAATAATTTTTTTCTCCCTCATCAAGAAGGAAACGAGTAACTTGATTTTTTCCCTTGAAAATGAGCAAACAAACAAATAATCCGCTACCTGGCTTTAAAATCTTTTCAAGCTCCAGACCTCAAAATCTTACCATCACCGACTCGTTTCATGTTTACTAAGAATACTTATTTGTTTACTAAAGTAAACAAACACTCATTGTTCACAAGAGATATAATGGCATGGGGAATCTTCAAACTAATAAATAACAAGTCTAATGATCCCTTTTTAACATGAAAAATTTTCTTAAAAAATTTTCTTTTCAAACAAATCATCCTTAAGAGCTAAAATATTTACAATTACTTTACAACAAACATTGACACACTAAAAGACATTTCACCACAAGCATTTTTAAACATTAAAGTGTAAAAGCTTACAATCTCAATTAAAAAAACTCCATCTTACACCTTAAAAACTGTAAAATAATCCCAACAAAGTATGCTATGACTGAAAATATTAAACGTTTTTAACATTTTCATGTGAAAGCTTACTATCTCATTAACAATAAAACTTCATTGTATGCCTTAGAACTGTAAAATGATCACAACAGAGTATGTTACCAGTGAAAAAAAAAATCACAGATTTTATTATTGAAATCATAAAGTTTATTGGAACTTTCCAACAGTTCAGATCATAAATCATTAAATTTCTTAAAATCTTTAAAACTTTTTAACAAACTGAATGAAATTTTCTTAAGATCTTTAAAACTGTTAACAAACTGAATGAAATTTTCTTAAAATCGTTAAAACTTTCAACAAAGTGAATGGAATATTATTAAGATCATTAAAACTTTCAACAAACTGAATTAAATTATCATAAAATTGTTAACTTTCTTAGCAAATCATATCATCTTTATACTTTTAATCTTGTTACAAAAAAAACATTTAATTTATGAGACAACTTTATAATTTCAATCATTAAAACTTCTCACCCTATTACAAGTGAAAATCAAATATTTATGAAAAATTATCACAAGATGTTATCCCTGAAAATCTTATCACCATATCACACCTGAAGATCATTACAATTGTAAATCTGAGAAATGATCAAATTATGCTGCATCAGAAAGCATCACATTATGTTATGTCTTAAAATCATTCATTACTGTAGTTGGAATTTTCATTAAAATTTATGTTTAGAGTTAAGAGATAAGCTGAATTGGCATTTCTCTACAGGTACAACAGGTGGTGGTGGTTGGAGAAGCAGGTGAAGGAGTTGATGATATTAGACTATATATTATATCCTGTGGTGAAGGAGTTGATATTGGACTATATAATATATCCTGTGGTAAAGTTATGAACAAAGGAGGAGGTGTGGAAATTAATTTACATTGCAGTGATTCAGGTGATAATAATTCAGGAGAGGTAGTCTTGGAACATGTGAATACACAAAATTGAACTATAAAAACTCTTCCAACTCTTGGTAAAAGAAGTTATTAGACATATCTTCTGCACATTATTTGTCGTTATAATCATTAAATCTAGTGGAATGCAACACAAACACATTGCTGGTTTTTGTACACATTGCCAGCCTCATTTGATGTCTGATGTCAAGCTCAAGCTTCTAAGCTCAATGCCCGAGGCATCGCTGTACTACTGGATAATGGAGGCATCGCTGTAGCTCTGGATGCTGGAGGGATCGCTGTAACTTTGGACATCGAAGGCATTGCTGTAGCTCTGGACACCAGAGGCATCACTGTAGGTCTTGTTACAGACGACATTAATATATTTGCTCTCTATGTTTTAGGTCTTGTTAGCGCAGACATCAATATACTTGATCTCGGCATTGTATGTGATGGTGTATTTAATCCTAACGCTGGAGGCAACTGTTACAGCTGTAAGGAAGGCACTGACAAGATCAACGGCTGTAGAGTAGAGCCACTTTCTTCATCGTCATCGTCCAAATATCGAATTAATTTTTTTCCACTGCATCAGGTTCGTTCAATAAAGTGTTAAAATAACCCCAGTTAAAATCTGCAAGTTCCCTAAAAACTCTTGGGTAGATAAGCCAAGAAAATAATTTTCATACGAGTGTGACATGGGTAGGTGAATCGAACTGACAAACAACAGGAAACAGTAGAAGAGGTGTAGAGACTAAAGCCCTATTTATAAAAATTTCAAATTCCCAGGTAAATGCTCAGAAAGCCTAATTTCTCCCCACCAACCAGAAGTCATAAGGCCAAACACCCAGTCCCCTCCCTTCCCACACCCCTGATTTTCAAATATCTTCAACCCTTACCCCCAACTTCTGAGACAAACCTCTATGCTAAGTTTCATCCTCAAAGTAATGAATATCATTTCTATAGGACTAAAATAACTTCTGTTCAATAAAAATAAATACTTTTTAATTATTAATCAATTAAAACGAACAGCAAATGAGTTAAAGATCAACACACTCAATAAAATGATATTTAATTTATAGAAAAAATAAAGTATTATAATCCATAAAAATAAACCATTTACGCTTGCTATAACCCCTCTTTAAACTTCTCTATGAATTTGTTACACCTTTTAAAGGTAATATTATTTAAATTTATCGAAACTTTAAATGTAAATGCTGTTTAATCAAGTGAAGTATTACATTTCGTAATATTAAGACATTACCACATATTTGTGTAAACCTTAAACTTAACATAAAATATTTTTTATTTTCAATAAATCTTATCAAAGTCAAGAAATGTGTTATGCTTTACAATCTTATTTAAGTAACTACATTCCTGATATCTTAATGCATATATTGTTAATCATATTTACGCTAACCATATACAGATATTTTCTGTTAATGTGTACAATCATGATTTCACTAGGCTTAGAATGATATTTTATAAGATACATTTACTAAAAAAATTTGCATAGGTCGGTGTGTACAGTAAATTAAGCTGGTTTCATAAATATTTGTTCTTTTTTTTCTGTACATTTTCTTGTGTAATGGAGGTTGGAAAGTGAATATTAATTTTATAAAGTAGAAAAACACAATATTTATTCTCGAGATTTTGAATTCAACAAGGAAGATGTTTTAGTCTTGGTATCCTTGATGGTTAAAATTGTTGACCTGAACTCTCCTCCCCAGAGGATGGACCAAGGACCTTGATGACTTGCATAGTGGAAAGAGATACTTTCCCAGGGCATTATAAAACCGAAATGATCTTTGCAGGGGGCTTGTTGGAGTCAGGCAGGCACCCTCTGAGATCTTGGTTTTGTAGTAGGCACTATTGGAAAAATGTCGAAATGAAACCTTGAAGTTTTATGACTCTGGAGAAGGAATTGTCATGCTGCTAAGACCATAGATATCTCAATGTAACAAATTTTCACATGTTGAGATATTAGCAAACACTATAAGTATACCATTTCCAAGCAAGTATAAATTTATTAGCTAATAATGATCGATTGGAAATATTCCACACAATTCATTTAAGTTTAATCAAATGTAAAATTGAGCACATCTACTTTTTTTGATGTGCACAAATGAATTACTAACATCAATTTTACATATTTTTTATTAATTTCATGATTCGTTCATTATTCCTTTCATGTTTATAAACTGTTATCAACATTACCTAACCAAAACTCGAAACCAGAAACAAATTATTATCAAATATACCTAACCTGGGACTCAACCCCGGAAAACTTACATTAACCATGCCTTATCCGGTATGGTATATTATATACTTAGTAATTGAAAAGTGGTTAGAGTGCTCACTTCCAGAACTTTTACTCTGGCTTTGTTATTACAACACTTGTACTTTTAGTAAGATGGGTAAAATAAAAAAGTAAACAAAATAATTTTAAGACATTTTATTAACAAAATACATACAAACACAGCTTGCTCACACATTTATGTACATTTTGATATAGGATTTTACAAAATGTTTCAAAATAATTATTCCTTTCTGAAACATCGAAATGGTTTACTCCAACATGTTAATAACTTGCTGATATTCAATTTTCAGTTCGATTTCTGTATGCACGAACAGGTGATTTCTTGTCTTGTTGATCCATATTTAAGAAATATTGGATTATATGCAATCAAATACTCTTTATACTCAATTTGACTCATTAGTTCTTTAACCCAAATAATGCCATGATCATTGAAATAATATCCACAGGTGATTCAGAAGGAGAATCATCATAATATGTTTCACCCCAGTCAGACATCATTGCCCTAGTTAGCATTAATTTAGAGTTTTCCTCTGCAGAGAAGAAAGTTGAATAAGATCTGTGTGTTTTACATAATTGTTTAAATGATGGGCAGTTGTATTCATTTTTAATAGCTATTATTTTCCCATTATACACACTTTCAAAATTGTGTTTTTGCTTGACTCCACCTATGTATATTTCACAATTATTTAGATAATGTTTACAAATATGTTTAATATACTCATACTCCATACATCCACTCTCCCATTTTAAACTGTGATGGGTAGTAACCCATTTATTAGTTTTCTTGTATTTGAGTCAGATATTTCCATTCAAATGGTACTTTAAAGCTGAATATAGTTGCCTATTATTCTGTATCAGTAATAGCTAATTCTTTAATGATAAATATTTCTGCATGTTGAAATCCTTGTACATAGCAAAACATCTTGTCGTAGTTGTTGTTTGTCACCTACTGACTCAACTCATTATTTTCACCAGCTTATCTTTTACATTGTTACTCGCTAATCTATTGTGTATTATCAGTGTGTAAGCTTGTGTATTTGCAATTATTTCAATTCGTGAATCAATTACACCCTTGATAATTATGTCATCTTGTTTGCTTGCATCAAATACAAATAAAGTTATACTGGTTTTAAATTATTCTAGTTCAAGGATCGGTGAGCTGATTTTGTTATAATTTATTTCCTGAAACTTTGAGTACATATAGCAAATAAGAAATTCCCCTTTTTTAAATTTCAAATTTAAATTCATATAGAGGTAAGCTTGACTGTTATGATACACTTTAATATTCTTCATATCATAATGATCGGATACTGATCTATCAGCTTTTAAATTGTTTTGTTGGTTTGTTTGAAAACCAATAATGACAAATCGTGGTTTCTCAGTTGAAAAATTTTATTTAACATATTCCAAATTACTTTTCATGATGTTGGTAGCATTGGAAATGTCTCCAAAGCCCACAATCTGAATGCAATATCATGACTCTTCCCTTTTTAGATATATTTTAAAAACCTTACATGTTCACGAGTGTTAATTTGAATATGTGGCAATAGCCATTCAACACTGTGTAATTCAAATGTTACACCTTCCTCATTATTAGCCGTATCATATATGATGGTCAAATACATATTAATGAATAAAATAACAAATTCTTGTTTAGCATTTAATATTACATGTTTATAGAACTCAGCAAACCCAAGTACCATACTTAACAATATAATAACTTTGTATTTTCCACCTGGGTTTATTTGTAGTGTAAAATTATTAGCATTGCTCCACCCAGCCATAAGCCTTGTATAAATATTGTTTACAGTTTCCAAGAGATAGTGCTTTATCGTCGAAGTAATTCCAGAATCTCGTGTTTGGTCTATTTCAACACCTTTGAGCCAATATACAATTCTATTGATTAAATGAAGTATTCTGTTCCTCACTAATCCTATAGTTACTGGATTAGTTGTGTTGGTTATCTTTTTAATTGTTTCTCTAAACCTTAAACATGATTTCGACAGTAATGTGTAAATATCATGATTTTGTATAGCAATCCATATTTATGATGGAACTGTAAAGAGGCCTGCTAGGAATGGTTCATACACATGTATTTCCATATTAGTGAGTGCATCTTCATAACTGATCAGTTCTTCAACATTAAGTATGTCTTTCATTTCGATTAACTGAATATCCTAATCCCTTTAAAAACAATTTGTTGCCTCATGTTAACTTCACAGGTAACTTACTTGATGTCAACATTTTATGCATGCGTTTACGTCTTTTCATACTTACTTTCTTCAAAATAAATTCCTTATTGAGATACTTATTAAAATAACTGCCTATTTTACATTCATATTGGGTATTATGCACAATACCCATTTTTTATTGTATTGCATACGGTATGCAACTGTTTATATAGATTTTTTTTTTTAAATTTAAATGGACTCAAATTCCTTCATTTCTAAAATTAATCAGTTTACCATCTTGATCGACAAATGTAACAACTATTTCATCGACATGATTAACTATTACTGGCAGACATATTAATATATTTGGTTTTTCAATTATTTTATATCCAGGAGCCACAGCACATGTGAATGCATGTAGTGCATTTGTCAGTTCCCCATTCAAATATGAACAACCTACAATATTACAGTTATACAACATTAATTTAGCGACAATATATTAACCTGTTTTGACGATTGATTAGCTAGATATACTCTCTGTCCATAACCCAACATATTTGCAATTGAATTCTCTTCCGAGAAATCGATATCGACATTACTATACATTGTACTATTTCGCATATTTCGATTTCCATGCAATTGGAAATGTACATTTTCAGATAATGCTGCTTTAATGAATGTTTCTAAGTCATCCAAATCATAAGATCCGACCGATATCACAATCTTGTAGGTTTTTTCACCAATGTTAACCATAAGTGATTGGTTAACCATATTAATGTTTGGAATGCTGTTGTAGGTTATGAATTCGATTAGACTTATTTGCCATACCCCATATAACTCCACTATAGGGAAACATACAATGCACAATTTCAACCAATTTCCATTTCATATCAATGTAGTTGATGTATTACTAATGTTTTACTATTTTAATTACTTATATACCCTATTTATAGCCAAGTAACATAAACATAAATGTCCACAATTGATTGTATTTGGTAATTGTTCACTTTGGTAAGTGTACCTTAATTGAGTCTTTTTTAAATAATTACAAATTTCATTTGGAGGATGCAAATCACAGAAGCTATCGTAATACGATAGATTTACATTTTTAATTAATGCAACCTAATGTGTTCATTCATTTTGTTTCGAATCTAAATTAACAATCGTACATTCACAAAGATTTTGTTTCTTTGGTAAATCATATATCTAAAATAAACACCTTGGAAATAGGGAATATCCAGTTTCTTTACAAATGCATTAATATCTTTGTTTGTTAATTCACGTTTTGGTAGAATATTTAGAACTTTCTGTGTTTTTACATGTTTCAAGTTCTTTTGTCCTTGTCCAACTTTATAGGGTTTCAAATAAATTCCTTTAAATTTTGATTTAACTGCTCTACTATTTGCCGAAATTCCTCCGAGGGTTGATCCAAGTGCTGTTAATTCTGGAAATAGGAATGGAATGATTCCTCCTTTCTTTATTTTTTGTTTAGTTTTATGTTTTACACTCATTCCTCTCTTCACCTTTCTGCACATTACTTTATCAAAACCCAGGTGCCTAGCTTTTCACCTGTTGATGTAGATGGATTCTTCATTATAATTGCTGCTATATCGGCCAGAATTGTATGTGTATGCATTTCTTTCAAATCGTTTATTCGATCATAAACTATATAGTGTTCTTCACATTCATTATCCAGAGAGTTTATTCCTTCATTGTTATGTGCCAGATGTTTTGCATATTTAGTACCTGGTCCACAATAATTGTATTTCAGTAAATGCAATCCAAATGGTAATTTATTAATCAATGTATTCAATACACCAATTCATTTTTTGATATGTTTAGTACAAGCCATTGTTTTCAACTGAAGGAGAAACTATATATAGAGTTGAATTTATAAATTTTAAATTAGTAGGTTATGTTATGTTACATTAAGAGACATTACTTAATACTGTCTAATGGTGTATAAATTAAGGTTATAAAACCAAATCTACATCTGCCAGTAATTGTAAATACGAAAGAAAATGTAATTGAACAAAAACATTTTATTTGTTTACCATTAAATATACAATTTACAATAAGTGGTCCTTCTTCATGTGGCAAAACTTGTGTTATTATGTCGCTGTTTGAACATCCAAATGAACTTAAATTTGAGAATGTATATGCGATTTAAAAAAAAAATACAAGAGAAATATCAATGATTAGTAAGCATTTTGTTATTAATCGAAGGAATGCGACATTTCCCTTTTACAAATAACAAAGATGTAGCGCCTCCGAATGAGGCAATTGCCCAATTCTGTATTTATTTTTGACGATGTTTACTACGAACTGCAGGGTGAAATAGAACAATATTTTAATTTTGGTCGACATTCAAACGTTGTTTGTTTTTATCTATCACAAAGCTATGCACGTATACCATAACATAATCTGCATGACAATGCAAATATGGTAATTTGTTTTAAAATGGATAGTATGAATCTGCAACATATTTACAATGATCATGTTTTATATTGTATGACCTTTACAAAGTTTAAAAATATTACTTATTTTTACTGTTGGAAAGGCAATTATGTTTTTTTAAAGTAATTATAGCAGCACTTCCCCTATATAAGGCATATATATAGGTCTGGTTTTGACATTTTTTTACTTCTAGACGAAGAACTATGAGTATTTCAAAGTTTGGACATTGCAGTTTAAAGTGTAGTCTTTACAATAGCTGTTTAACAAAAAAATGATATCGGTATTGTGTTTTGAATGGACATATATTACATTATATGGGTATTGCTGTGAAAGATACTGATGTAAGTAAACAATATGTGGAAGATTTAAACACCATTACATTAAACATATTTAAATCACAATCAAACAATATTCAAGAGAAATTAATAAAGTCAGTTGATTTGAATTATGTTTATAAAACATGAGTGTTTTTGCGAACATTTTAGCCAATAATGGTAATGATTTGCAGAGTAATGAATTTAGAATAAATGAATGTTTAAAAAGTTTAAGTAAGGACTTTAATGATATGACAAACATAATTTTTACAACACAACTTGCAGAAATGCAAAATAGTTTAACAGATGTGATTAATAAAGTGGTAAGCGCTACTGTTACAAAACTACTTGAAACATGAATGGAACAAATAATGCAACATATGTGTTGAATTGATTAATAAAATATTGATTTAGTTACACAAACAGAACTGAGAAAACAAAATAATGATTAGAGAACACAAATAAATTATTTTATTAATGATTTGAATTGAAAGGATTTAAAAAGCCCAAACTATTCGACCTATTGCAACAGTTTAAAAAACCAACAAATTAATTCACATATAAATAGTTTGAATTTAATGTAATAAAATCAAAACATGTCTGCCTTTGCTTCAGAATTACATAATGTTATATCTGCTGTGAAGGAGAAATATTTACAAGCTAAGAGCCCAAATGGAATGGGATGTTTTGAACAAAGAAATATTTATACCTGTTGCTAGTAGATTGGATACATTGCATTCTTTGTTGAATAAACCTAATGAAACAGCTTTGAAAATTTAATCAGAAGAAGAACCTTTAACAAGGAAATAGCAAACTCTTTCTCATTTAACACATAGTTATTTAGCTTTAAAACATAATTAACCTATGCCGGATATGACATTTGGTGTTTATCGACATGAAAACATCTGGTTCCTTGGAGATTCAGTAGTAATGATTTTGCCTGATAATAAAATTAAAATAGGTGATTTTGTAACTGATGTGAGTTAAGGATCATTTTAATTATTGTTTAAAAAGTTTCCAAATGGATATTCCGACACTGATTTGCAGAAATATAAAGAACTTCTTCGTCATACGAATGCAAATACGCATTTAGGGTACGAACACAAATAAGCATTTAGGAGATGAAAACCACCAAAAACAACATTTAATGGGAGATATAGTCGGAAGTGGAATATATAAAAATGAAATTGACAACTGGTTTTCACCTGTATATTGGAACAGTCTTAATGAATTGGTTGATATTAAAACTTATCATAGCTTCGAGAGAATAAGGCAATAATTAACATACAAACGAAATTGTTTATATTATTGAAGAGCTGAAAGAAGACGGTTATATTACCAATGAAGTTTAGTAATATTTCTGAAGAGATTCACACCCCTGCAAGGATAAGATATCCCAGAATAAGAGTTATTACTAAAGGGCTAAATTTTTTTCAAGCAGATTTGTGTGTAAATGACATTGCTTTCCAAATCCAATAAAGGATACAAGTATATTTTAACCGTAATAGATGTTTATTCGAAGTATGGTTGGGGTATACCTCTGAAAAACAAAACTGGGAAACATGTTACCAATGCAATGAAGATCGTTTTGAGGGAGAGAAAGCCAAATTCGCTCCAAACCGACAGAGGATCCGAATTTTTTTTTCTGTGCTGTTCTGGAAACTAATGACAGATTATGGTATTAATCACAACACAATGTATTCTGAACATAAAGCCAGTATTGTGGAATGATACAATAAATCGATTAAGCAGTTAATATATAAACATTTCATGTCGAGAGGGACTTACAAATGGGTTGATGTTTTGCCTGAAATTGTTAAATTTTATAATTCCAGATAATATAGAACTATCAAGATGGCGCCCATATAATGCTAAAATCATCGATGAGAGAAAACAAAAGTTCAAAGTTGGTCAATATATAAGTATCTCGAAGCAGAAAGGAATCTTGAGAAAACATTTATGGTTAATTGGTCTCATGAAATATTTTAAATTATTTCAATTAGACAAACACATCCCAGAGTGTATTACCTAGAAACATATGATGGACAGACCATAAAAGGAGGTTTTTACAAACATGAACTGAAAAATGATAAGTTCTCCAAATTAATATTAGATTGAAAAAAATCATTAAAAGGAAAAAATATATATCTTTGGTTCTATGGAGGGGTTTCTCAAAAGCACACGACTCCTGGGTTAACAATAAAGATATTAAAAGAATGTAATATCATGATTAAAAAATATTTTATTTACTATAATAATTTTACAATCATATTTGATGTCTCATTTTATTTAATATTCCTATGGATAGGTGATGGATGTAGTATTTATTCTGTAATCAATAAACTTTTTTATTGGATTATCATTTTATTGGATTAACATTTGAGCGATAATCCTGTGTGCTTAAATTATTTAGATTATACATTTATTTAAAATCATCTAAATTTTTCTCAACTTATTCAGTTCTTAACGTAGATTAAATTTTTTTCTAAAAAGACTTCTATGCAGGAACAGTGTGAAGTTTTCCATAACCGATGTGTATTACAAAGGAAAGGGAGAGGATAGAAGAACAAGTGATATATGACTAAATATAGGTTAATGTTCATAGTGTGTTCCTAGTATCACTTTCATTTTGTTTCTCTTAAACATCTGTAATGGGTTTAGACAGCTATTCAGGCAAGCTTGGGTTTCGGTTATAATTTAATTTCCTTCATAGTATTAAATTCAGTAATAATAATAAAAATGTTATTAATTACTTTTGGGAAAAATTAAATCAAAGATTTATAAAAAGTTTTCACTTTGCTATGTAGGATTTGGTGGAAGACGTGTAAAAAAAAAAAGAACAATGTATTGCGATAGCAAAAGTTAGCCAGAAACATTAAATTACAGTTCTGTAAATACAATTACATATCTACTGCTATTATTATCAATATTGTTATTAATGTTAAGAGAATAATTTTTATGCAAGATTTATAAAATATTTATTCGATGGAAACCAACGTTCAGACACTTGAGGCCCGAAGTGCGAGAATTTTTTCAAAAATTTCTTGTCTCAAAGGTTTGAAGGCTGTTGACCAGCTCCAGGTATGGCGAGTCATGGGAAGGGGCTGGAGAGGGAATAACTATTCCTCTCACAGAACCGGACAGGACCGATTTTCGGGAGACTCCACAATTCAGGGCTAGAGATTATTTTTGCAAACAGCTCACTTCTTCAGATAAGTTAAAAAAAATCCCTGTCCGAGGGAACATAGGTATAGAAACAGCTAGCCCTTGATCTATACAAAGATAACTTCTGGGTAAGGGGGTCGAGGGTGAAGGAAGGTAAATGGGGATGCGTGACATTGGACCGGACAGTTCTCCAGTCAGCAGAAAACGCTCTCTGGACTGGTGTAGGGTAATGGTGTCAGGGGTGCATAGCCATGGACAGGGCAGTCCTCCGAAAATGCGTTCTGACCTTTAAGGGGCCATGGACAGGTTTTGAGAAGCGTGGCATTGGATAATTAGCGGGGGTGTGTGGCCTTAAAAAATAACTCTCTTTTCGGACAAAAATGCACTCTGGGCTGGAGGGGTGGGGGAGGGCAGCTGCAAACAGGACCGATGTGCACACTTCTAGCTGTCCGGCGCCAGCTTAGATTGACGCCAACACTTGTCCAGGATACACATACTCATCACTCTCTCCTCTGAAGCATCTATTCACCAGACACAGCAGTCAGCGGGCTTCACCTCTCGTTAAGTGATTTTAATATTAAAAAATTTGTAATTTTTTTAATTTATCACAAAAATAATTTTTGTGTGTTATGCCTATATAATGCGTTTATCATGTAAACCCCATTTGTGAGTTCGGTCGACGAAACTTCGTAGCATTTTCAACTATTGTTTCAGTAACTAGTGCCATAAATTGCAAAGATTTAATTGAAAAATTTGTAGTACGTCCGTTATTTTAATGATTATTCTTCGACCAACTTTTATGAATTAAAAATAATATATATAGGATGTTTCTATAAAAAGTTCTGGGATTAAGGCATCCGAATCTCCTTACACTTCGATGGAAATTTGTGTTAATGGTGAATTTATCTTACAATAGTGAAACTTTTGTTTAAAATTCTGGGTAAGTATTTATCAATATTATCGTTTCATTGTCTGTTGTAGTACATAGTGTATTCAGTGGGTTTGCCGTAATTTAAACTCAGTTGCCTAACGGTCGCGCTACATGTATATAACAGCTTAAAAGCAGGTGCACGTAATACACTACAGTCATTTATTCACCAGCCTCCCAGGCGGGCGGATGTGTTTTGGGAGAGCTCCTGGTGCGATTTCATTAAAAAAAAAAAAAAAACAGGATAACTGGGTTCCATAATTCGTTTAGTGATTGTCATGTACTTGTGTTTGTTAGTGGTTTAATTTATTTGGAAACATTAGTTTTGTATTTTCGCACATTTCCGAGTTTTTCACCTCAGTATATAATCAAACGTAGGCCGACACAGGTTATGTTTTATCTCAACACCTCGTTCAGCTTATGAGTTGACGTAAGTGGTATATCCAATTCAGTGCTACAGCGACCTCCCGAGCGAATGGGCATATATTAAAATCACTGACTTAACAGCAATTTTCATTACTTTTTTTTAAATTCAACTAGTGTAATTTATATATTAGTGTGTGCGTCGTAAACATAATTTTTTATCCATTTGTCAGATAAATCGTATTCACATATCTTTCCGAGTAGCTATATGCTTAGTCGCATGTCAGACGCCGACCGCACTCCATGTATCTGGCAGCTTTAAAGTTGGCGCACATCATACACTGCAGTCATTGCTTCAGCCATCTCATGACCAAAGGGATGCGTTTTAAAAATTATGTAAGATGCATGCGAGAGGCATCAAGTAGTATCATTTTTCAAATACCTTGTTATTGTGTCCGTTAGCCATTTAATTTATAAGAAAATTTTTTGCTTCGTTGATTAATTAATTTAATACTGGAGACTCATGTAATTGTTATTGTTCAGTACTTGTCGAGACCAGGTTATTCACATAGTTAAAATTCTCTTTCGTGTTATTTATTCATACGTAGAACTCGTTTGAAATATATTTCGTTTAAACACTCCTAAATTTCTCTTGTGTATTTCGTCACCACTGTTATTTATTCGGAATAATAGTATCTTTCAAAGTCACCTATATCCGAACACCATCTACGAGCAATATCCCACTGCAAACCCAAAAAATTAACACTTATGCCACTCTTACACAAAAGTCACCACACACATATATATATATACACACACACGCTTACACTGTCCCCAACACCTCATTCGCGTGTCAGGGCTTAAGGGTGAGGACATACCACAACCACTCCCCACCCCTACTCAAAAAGAAAGAAAAATATAAAGTACAACTATACACTTATCACACAACAATTTTTGATTGATTAATTTAATTAAATTAATTGTATCAATTAATCAAAGTTACATACCATTTTATCCGATGAAATACAAAAAAATAGAATTAAAATGAATAAAAAAATCAATCGGATTAATGATTAATCCGATTTTTGATTGGATTAAAATCATATTAAGTATTAACCCTTTCAATAAATGTTATATCAAAGGGCTAATCCGATTAATCAAAAGCGAAGTGAAACCCCCACGTCTTTGCTACTTTTATATAAACAAACTTTCGCCAATTGAGCTTTCTGTAAATATTTTAAGAAATCATTGTGTAGTAAATTGGTGAATAGTACGTGGACTTGGTGGAGAAAATAATAATTATAATGTCAGAGACTATAATAGTTATTGCCAATGTGTGGAGGAGGGATACGTATGTGTGGGATAATGTGTGTTTGACCTTTTTACCTTTAGAACTTACTCTCCAACAGAGTACCGGTCATCTCAGGAACTTCGCAAGGGCATTTACATGCACTAGCATGCACAACACATAAAACTTTCAAACTTATTAAGAAGCACCTCATTTATATGATTGCCTCTGTAAAAGAAAATTTGACTGTGGTGGTCCAGCATTACCAATAAAAGAAATCAAAATGTTATTAGTTATCTTTAATTCAAAGCAGAGAAATAGAAATAAAAAAAATATAAAAAACTGTTTAACTGTGTATGAAATTCCAATCAATTAAGTAAAAACTCTGTTCTGCAATTAGTTTAAACTTACTAAAATATTACCACCATTCGAAAGCAAGAATTACTTAATTCGAAAAATAAAATTAAACGTTTTTAAGCTGCTTTCAAAATAATTGAATAAACTGTATATTAATTAAACTGTTTTCAAAAGAAAAGTGTCTCTATTCTTAGTGCCTCTTAACCAAGTTTTACGTAGTGAGCTCCATTATTTCATAGCATTACACATTCAAATCTCTATTCCAAATATCTGACTTCAGTTCGTAATCTCTTCAAAAATTTATCAATGTCTCAATCTCTCCAACAAAGTTATCAAAAATAGAAAAATAGTTCTTCACTCCCAATTTAAAATGAAATCGCTGTAAAGTTCAAAAAGTTTGCTCCGGTAACTAGCTCAAGTAGGGTACCGTAGTACAACTGGGCTGGATTCATAAGGGACATCTGTACTGCAATTTAAGCTTACATATATCATATTAACTGCCGTCAACATTTCGGGAGCAATGATACATTTGTAAAAAAAAAACGCTACCAAACATAAGTCTATATTTTCAAAAATTAGGTGGCGTCACCTTATTGTGTAGTTACGCTGACGTTGCCAACATGGCGTCGGGGCGTCGGTGTAAGCTCTCCTCGTCGACAACGTCTACTAATAAAATTTAACTAACTCAGCTAGGCTTTGGCCTCTTCTTCATTTGCCAAGCTAGCTCTCAAAATGTACTCATTTCAGGGTACCAAAACACTGTCCTAAATTATGATGATGCCGGGGTATTTCGCCCATGAAATCCCGGCTCTCGGATCTTCAAATCCGTACCCAGAAGCCCTTGACATCTGGCAACTTCGTTATCAAGTCCTATCAATGGAGCTCAGCTACTTCCAGTTCAGTAAGTCACAGAAATAGCTTAACACAAAAGACAATAAAAACTGTAAATAAAATAAAATAAACAGTGTTAAAAAATAAAAATAACAAATTCTGAGATGTGAAAAACTCTGAAAAATCGTTCAGTCACATATTTTATTTAAGCAGCCAAAATGCTCAGAATAATGTTCGTGCTTACCACAGAATAACATAAATTAACATACATGGATTGAAAATAATGGTGGGTTCTGACTCATATTAAACATTTAAAAATCATATAATCAAATATGTAAAGTTGCAGAAATATTTCAACTAAAGTAAATAAGTGCTTAAAAATATGTAAAATATGTAGGTGTCATATGGTAAAAAACAATACACGTGTTGATCTGCATACTAGTTTAGGGAAATATAAATGAGAGTACATGAATCTGTTACAATTGCAAATTTTTGTTTTATAACGTCCTATATTGTCACAAATTCTGCGTAACTATGATTATCTTGGGATTTGAATCTAAACTTCCCCGGAGTAGAAACCTTTGCACCCCTCTGCCCTTTTATTGGTGTCAATCGGCGATTATCTGACGTTCGTGGCACACTACAATTATGAAGGCAGTACACATCTATATGTTCAACAAATTACATACGAATACAGAATCGGAACATTTCGCGGATTCACGTGGCAGGAAGCTACACACCACAATTATTTGAGTACCCGAGGGGGCCGCGGTGATGTAGTGGCTAGACTACCCGCCTCCCACCTTGGCGAACCGGCTTAGATTCCCGGCTGGGTCTCTCGACCTCGCTTTTCAGAACTCCCCTTATCACCCCACTCTCTACATTCCGCAAGTATTTCTTACTAGATATTGCCAACACACCTATTTTCTCACTGTTTTTATTCAAACTTATTATAAGTTAAATATTATAATTTATAGATTAAATAGGCTTATAAGTAAAATTTCAATTCAATAAAAAGTAAAGTTTTTTTTTGTTAAGGCAAGTATAAAACGCTTGTGATATCCTAATAATATTATAAATAATAAAGTTTGTATGTTTGCTTGTTACTCAATGACGTCATAACGGCTCGACGGTTTTGGTTGAAAATTGGTACTGTGGTAGATTATATTCTGGATTAGCATATAGGGTACTTTTGATCCCGGAAAAACGAACAGTTTCTTAGGGAATATAGAAAATATGTCACCAACCATCAAGATAAAGCACTTGGTCATTATAATTAAGGTTTAATTTTTGCACGTGGGTGAAGCCGCGGGTAATACTTAGTATGGCGTATTTAGGAAACAACCAAACACTTCATACATGTGGCGATTTTTCAAAGGTTTCATTCAAAAGTGTGAAGAAACTGCGAAAAGGCTAAAGTATACCCCATACGTTTTCCATCAGCCTACGAGGTTTCCGAACTGTCCAGGCTTGTATTTTGCAAAATATGCTGTAAGTTTGGCTACTGTGCGTGCAAAACACATACTACTCGAGTAATGATTATTTCGCCATGTAATTTGCGAAAATGTTTCCTCCTGCACGTTTATAATTCTCTTGGCTGTTCACAGTTTTTTTGAGCACTTTTGCAATCAATCTTTGAAAAAAATATGTAACTAACTCTACCTGGAAATAATTCCACAGGCACACTGACTGATATGCGTCCAGTAAAGTTGGTAATGAAGGAGAGAAAATAGTTTCATCGTTGAATGAAAAAAATTAGGTAAACATTTTCGAACACGGGAATTATTTAAATTCGCGAGTTCAATGACCTCTAGGCTAGACTTCACAGTCTTGTATACTCTCATACAGATGTTAACTGTGTATTGGTTGGTCGTTGTGGTAGTAAAAGGCGGTGGTTGGGCGCACAATTTAATTGCACGATTGTTATTGGCCCGTTTATATCCAGGAGGTGTCAAACAACACGTCGACCAATTACAAAAGTAACTTGAACGTATAAGTTTGTGAATTCCAACTTGTCTAGAAATGAGCCCGCGAGTTTCTCGCGTCTCTAGTTATGGGTAGGCTGGACCAGTACAAAAGAATGAGTAGAGATATTTGGACGGCTCTTAACAGCGAGGTCTTGAGAGCCGATGATGGTGATTGAGATGAGTATAGAGCAGCACCGGAATGAAAGGGCGGGGAAAACGGGAGATCCCCGAGAAAACCCGCCGGCCAACGGCATCGTTCAGCACGATTCTCACACGCGAAAATCCGAAGTGACCCGGCCAGAGATTGAATCCGAGTCGCCTTAGTCGGAGGCGAGCAGGCTAACCGCTCAGCCACCGCGGGCCCGCACAAAAGAGGTCCCACGGCTATGGGGAGGAAACTTCTTTCCTCGAAGACTTTCAAGAACTCGTCCAATACATTTTCTCTGGCACGAAGAGAAAGGCTTCTTCAGGACTTTTTTCTGCACGAGTGGATATTTGCTTGGATAACGTCGGATAAGAATGTAAGCGGATAGACTTCATCCTTTCCGGTAACGTTGGCGATTTGATGTTCGACTCCAGCAAGTTCCGGTCCACAGGAAACCTGAAGCTGATCAGCTTCCGACGAACCGGAAAGAGATTAAGCGTTAAAAATCCTACCATCTCTCTGTCCGGATCTAGACCCAACTTCAGCGGCGATAAACTTACCTGCGCTGTTCACTACTTGCAAAGGAAGGGGGGAAAAAATATAGCCACTTGAGTTTCATCCTGCAGTGCTTGCAGTCAGCACTTTGAAAGCAGTTCGAGACGTTTCATCTCCCAAAAAATCTTTAAGCCTTCACTGCTCTGAAGCCGGAATCGGTACCTGTTAATTAGCCAACTCGTGTGATGAACTTAGATGTCTCGGAAACAAATATGGTTTGCTCGCTTTCAGGAAGGAAGATGTCGAACGAAATTCGTTTACATTAAAAAGGCGCGTAAAGAAAGCTTAATACGTGAATCCGCAATTTTTTAAACTTCGTACGGCATTGCAAGGTGATCTAGTAAACACCCAGTGAAATAATTTGAAGAATAAATTTACCTCAGGAATTCAAAAGCTGTCCGAGGATAAGTTTAGTTTTATTCTAATTCTACTGAAAATTGGCCGGTGGAAGTATAAAAAAATCTCAAAGAAATTGTGTTACGTGGACTTGAATAGTATTGTAATATCAAATCATATCCACGCCGTTTATGATGGTCGTGTTGGCAACATAGCAAATTATGGGACATGAAGACTTGTTCAGCAGCGCCCTACCCTATATACACTCTACGGTTCTGACTGCGTCGGGGCCAACGCAGATATTTGGTTAGCCGGGGGGGGGGGGGGGGGCTCAACAGAAAGGAAGAAGAAAAATTTAGTAAACATTAGAGATTCCGTCTTCACATTATAGGTTAGTGTTTAGTTCTAATCGGTAAACAATATTAAATATCAATGCCCTATTACTATCAGTTTGAAACACATTTTAGGTAGTGATATTTAATTTCGTAAAATATTATATGTTTATAGTTTTTTTCTTCTGCCTGTCTATACGAAATAAGCCAATAGCAATATCCGACTTTATTTTTCAAGTTGCAATATTTGTATTTAATTTCAAATTTAGTGGGAAAGCTTACGATACCTAAATAAGTCTAGAGCTGCGAATTTAAAGTGTATACCGTAACACAACAAAATGACAGCAAAGAGCACAATCTGCAAAGGCGACTGCCGCCGACATTCTGTTGCTTTGTTGTTGCCGGAATCACATAGCCCCGACCAACACAGCACGACACGACCAAAAACCCCACCACGACACATTTCAACCACGCTCTCGGCATTTCACCTAACTATATAGAAGGCGCTGATGGGCTACGTTAGTTTTAAAAGCTGTGAACAAGAGGAAAATTTGTAGTAGGCTGCATAATGGTGACAAATTGGTATCGCTAATGCATACAAAGGTAAAATCATTATTTTTAAGAATTAGATACAGTAGTTTTCAATTTATTTTTATTTTAAGCTGCGTATTTACCATTATAGGGAAAGCTTGCAATTCTATTCCATTTCTCAATGTTGTACATTCTGTGTGTCGTGCCGCACGACACGACGAAGAATAGAAATAATTTCTAATACAAAACTGCTGGTCGGACGACAGAATCGGTCGGGCTTAAGACGATCTATCTTGTATTTCATTGGCTGTTGGCCGTCGTGTCGTGCGCGTCAGGGATATGTGATTCCGGTGGCTTTTTCAGACCGTCGTCGGCTGTCGTCATTAGCTTCCCCGGGTCCCTTGTAACGTCGTACAATTGCGCCATATAGTTAGTGACGCGGGGAAGTAGAGCAGCAGAGTAGGGTGGCGACGCCACGAGCCGCGGGCCGGGATTTGATATCTAATAAAGCATTTCGGAAACAAGCGCCATACTTAAGGCCTGCGGGGCATCGAGCGCGGAGTTACTACAGCCATAGACCAAAGATGAGGTAGACCGCTTATTCGTCTTCTGCGCATGTACTCAACATTGACCTACCCCAAAGGAACACAAGTGTTAAAGTCACGTGGTCAACAGTGATGAACATGTTTGTTTACATCTTAACTAGGGGCCCAGTCCATGACCGTGTCTTCAGTATTGTCACGTGTCTAGAACAGTTACCATGTTTAAAAATTTAGTTATCATAGAAAGACTGAAAAACAAATTGATTTTTTTCTATCCACTGGGCCACTGTGGCCCCACTTGGAATCGCTCTATCCACTGAACCAGTAAGGCCCCACTTGTAAATTAACTCAACATTAAAGCGAAACATTTAGAGTAAACAAAACTATACTCCATTACCTTCATATTTCTATGCAATAATCTGTATACATTAATACAAAACTTCCATAGGAAAAAAGTAATTAAAAATGAGTTTTTAGGGTCAGAAGTCATGTTTGCGTAATCTGATCTTACTGAAATTCGAACTTGACCTGTATTTTACCCTGAGGATTCGCTCTGCAAAATTTGAAGAACTTCTGTTGAGTTTCAAGAGACTTAGAAGTATTGAAGACGGACAGACGGGCAGAGATCGTCCTTTTATATAATATGATTATATTATAGGATTTTTAAATGACAAGCTCTGTTATATTAGTAAATTCCTTTTCCCAGTTTGAATTCAATCGAAAAGCATAGCAAATTGATAAGAGGGAGTATAAAAAATATCTCAACAGCACTTGTTTACTAAAGAGTGTTCTAACATCAAATCCACTCTACGCCATTTTTGCTAGCCGTGTTGGCAGAAAAGTAGTTCAATGTTTGGAGCAGCCAGCGAAATCAGTCAACTTCATCTTTAGTCTATGACTACAGCCAGCCGCCAAAGAGCCAAGATGGGACTACGCGAGGGGTACCAACCGCCGTAGCGGAGCGATCATCAGCCTTCAGCATCATTAAGGTGAAGATGTTCCAATAGTTCCAAACAGCTTATTAAAGACTTTATAGATAATTTATCACACGTGGCTAACTATCTAAACACTAATTAGATTGCACCTAGATATTAACTCGTTAACACTGTGCTCCCCCCGAAGAACAGAAAGTAATTTATAAAACTTTATGTAAAGAGTATTATTCAACATAATGTAAACGCTGTGCATTTACCTATTTTAAATACATGACGTTGCTGTGGCCTGTCCAGAGGGAGCAGGTCTCGCATTAACAAGAGGGATAAGGGCAGCTCAAAGGAAACCACTCAATTACAAAAGACTACTTTTATTTACTTTAACAATACAAACACGCCTCAAGCAGGTGACTAGTGACTCAATTCAATACAACAGGAATTTGGCAACTATTAACAGGATATCACCAATAACTCTCAATAAGGCGCTGATGTCTTTACTCGATTACATTGAGCTTTAAGCTAGAAGGCGGTACTCTACTCGTATGGAGGTTAATTGCCTTCGCAAGTCCCGCGCCCTAACATGCCTATTTACCCTCTGGATGTGAACGTATCGCAGAAGCTCTCTCGGCGGCGGGTTCGTCTGGTGCTTAAGTCGGAATACAGGAGGCGGTCCTCTCGTCAGGCAGGATACGGACAGAGCCTCCGGCGGCGGCTGGCAAGATGTCGCCCATAGCCGCCCTCGCTCTGAGCTTGTATACTCCTGTCCTGACTTCACGCTCAATCCCCCGGAATGTGTTATGTTAAAACAATGGCTCGGCTGGCCGAGGTCGCTCTGCGCCTTGCCTCAGCGCACAGCTTAGCAACCCTTGCAGGAGCCAGCCGCAGCAACGTAGTAGATTAATAGCGAGTTATTCATCTAAGCACGCTTCCCCCATGTAGTTTGTATGGCCCCCATATGGGACCATTACACTGATGAAGTTAATTGTTTACGTGTTTATGTATTTGTTAGACGGAATACGATTTCACTGCTATGATTTCTCACTGGCACATTAACTATGTTAAGCCTTTCAGACCCACTTTAATTTACTGTTTCAGGTATTGCAAACTAAGAATTTTATGACGTGTTATGCACTTAAGTAGATAAAACACTTGTTTCATTGTCACAGCCAATGAACTGTAAGCTATATGTTTGGCTACAGTTATATGAACCAGTTATGACCTAGACCACTAAGACAATTTGCGAATCACTTATCCTCAGGTAAGATCATTGGTCATTGAGCTTCACGGTGTGCAGTACAGACAGAAAATTACTTACACGTGCGTAATGTACACAATTGTGTACGCTGGGTGTGAATGGGTTAATTGATGCGGTATTTCACTGCTCGCTTAAATTTTTATTTCATTTTATCGTAAGTAAACACATCTATATGTCTTTCCAGTATGTTATTTTTGTAATGTGTTTACGAGGCCCTAATATCTGAGCAGTTATTGATCCGTTGCCATGGTAACTAAGTGACGCGATAGGTAGTTCTGGGCGCTAATACTCTCGTGATCGGTTAGTTGTAGAAGGCGTTATTTAATTAAGTGATTGAAAGGAATTTTTAGCCATCTTGGTGTTCGAAAGCAGGACGCTATGCTGCGTGGGATTATCACACAGTGTTTCAATTTAGGTTATATTATGAGGGCCCGAGCTCGAACCAGGAAACAGGCTTTCTCGAATGAGACAAATACGTGAGGGAAGTTTTAGGAAGAAACAGGACTGTATTGATCGCCGACTGCGTATGTTTTCAGGATAATTAGTTCGAACTACCTCGTGTGCTAAAATAAGCTGTGATAGTAAAGGCACTATCGGGTCTGAATACGGAAGCCCGCGATGAGAGATCCTGCGGCGTCCAGGGGATGTGACAACAAGATCATCAGGAACGTCTCTAGAACTTCAAGAATTCTTCGTTTTTAAATTATAATCAGCTATGTCTAAAAACTGTTTTATTAAGAAACACAGGCGAAATTATTTTGTTGTCATGTTGAACTGACTCCAAATAATTTAACCACGGACGTTTTGGCATTTTAAATATTTTGCTTAAAACGCAGCTAGTCTGGAGCAAAGAAACAAATCGATTAATTTATTTTTCTTGAAGTTAGGAATTTCATTGCCAAGTCTGAAGTGAATGGTACATCTGAGTCACGAAAGAGACTAGTATTGCTGAGTTCACACACATAATTTAGTATGCACACTGATTGCATTATTCCCGTCACAATTAATCTGATTACAAGAAAGCTAATTAAATTCGACATACCGGACGTTGCCGCGGGTCAGCGGGTTTTCGCTTTCTGAAGCATCCAGAATATAAATACGCTTAAATTTTGTTAAAAATTCACACTATTTCAATCTATTACTTTTTTTTTTAATTTTAAAAGCCTGTTTCAGCAATTTTTTTTATAATGTTGCAAAATATATGCTTTCTGCTTTCATATACAGCATAAATCGCACTTTCCTGATAATTTTGATTGTGTCTGTACTACCTTCTTATGAGTTCTTCACATTGTATAGTCGGGTGAAATGATCCATAGGCAGTTGCTTTACTTCAACCTTAAGAGTTAGTTGGAGCTGCGCGTCCAAGGTCAAGAAGCGAGGGGGCGATACGGGCGACACTAACACGCACGCTCAGTGCCTCATCGCACCTACCCGCAAGGCGTGCAGTGTTTCCGTCGTGATGCTGTACTGTACAATTCAGATCTGTAACATAGGGGGTTTATTACACGCGATGAAAGCCCACAGATTAAACTAGATCCTTATCTTTGTACTTTTCTCTTGACGTTTTAAGAAAACTGCACAGGCAAACTTTAAAAATGCGATATTTGAACAACTTCACGAATTTTCTTCTCCGAGAATATACTAAATATGACAAAAGTAAAACAATAGGGACATAGACAATTGTTTTTTTTATTATTTTTTTATCTTTTCTGACAAAAAGTCTTATTTGCAGAACATTTATTTACCGACATACGCGTATTCGCGCGAACAACTATTTCACAAAAAACGTGCAGGTACATATAACTCTTAAGAGCCGCCCGTAACTTAGTGAAAATGCACTTAAGTACTGCCTACGTTCCAGGGGGGAGGCAACCGCGATGCCTTGTGTGAAGTGCCTCGGTGACGAGGCGGGGCGGCAACCCGTGATCCCCTGGCGTAAAAGCACGGGTACCCACCCCCTCCCCCTTCATGCCCCTGCCCGGGTGGCCTCTACCGCGGGAAACGCCATTACTTGGCAACCATTATTGGGTCACGCCCCGCGGCGCGATGCCTGCTCGACGGGCGGTGTGCGGGATTGCCAGCCCTGCAGGGGGCGCCCGCGTTACCCCCTCCAGTACGGCGCGCGTCCTGTTCCGCCGGGCTCAGGGGTGTCCACGCCACTCGTCCTCGGGTATCAAGAAATTATCATCCTATAGTTGTACCAAACATTGTACGACTTGTACGTCTGGTATGTAATGACATTTTCTTAGGAAAACAAAATTTACACTCTATATTTTTTTGGCTAATTTAATGTCAAATACAATTTTTTTTGCAGTCATAATAAATACAAAGTTAAAAAATGAATATATATATACTAATGCCGCGTGATACCATTTGACGCATTTGTAATCACCAAATGTTTACAATAAGTAACTTTTTTTTTATATTTAACATTTACATTTATTGTTTGTTATTTGGTGATTGCATATGTGTCACGCAGTAGCCTATGCTAATACTTTACTTTGTAAATAGTTTTATGTGTACAACTTGGTTAGTATTTGTTATCACGGCTGCGGAAAAACAGAAAAATTTGTACCTGACAACAAATTATTCAAAAAATACAAAGTGTAAAATTATTTTATTCGAGGAACATGTGATCACATACAATACGTACAAGTTGAAAACTGTTTCGTACAAATATGAAATTATTAATTTTTCGGTACCAAGCACCTAGTATATCACTGATATGAGTGGTGCAAAAGTTTTTTGAGATGTGTAGTAACAAAACAAAGGTAATGCTTAATATTTGGCTGGGAGGAGTGTAGGCTATATCAAAATTAAAGCCGAACAAATCTTTTATACACGAATTATCTACAGCTTAAGAGAAACATATTTGGAACACGAACACACCTAACGGTGAAAATTTTCCCCATGTCAAACTGGCACATGAGTTATCTTGTTATGCTCCCAAACTAAATATAATAAACCTTTGTACAACGAGACTTTCCTTTTTGCTGCTGTACTAAGAATACAATCCATCCTTCAATAAACTTATTATTTCTATTACATTTTTATTTTACGATTTTTTACTGAATTAAAATATAATTAGTTCTCTTGCATTAATATTTTATTTTAAAAAATTATACACGTAGTTATAGGCCTACCTAGTTTTCCATCCAAATTTGCATACTGTCTGTATTTATTACTTAATAGGCATATTCTTTCTTTTCCTTTTATTTACTCGCATTCTCGCCTTGTTATTTATCTATTAACATACTTTCGCGTTGTTGTTCAAAATGGCCCAGATTACCGTGACTTTCATTAATTTGCCACATTTCCACTATCAAGGACACAGTGATTGAACTGGTTAAAAGTGTAATTGCGTTATTTCAACCGTGAACGCAGGATAAATTATTGTAAAAGAAAATAAAACTTTCAACTTCCATGCAGAAGGTAAGTATTTAATTTTCTGTAAATTTACAATAAATTTATTATTGGTGGTACAGGGAGTCACGCGTACATTTATCTTCTATGACGGATCTCTGTAGACTATCGTGAACTTAAGAGTATTTGAGTAATCTCTAGTAATAGCAATTTGCTTTTAAAATTTAGTTTTTTTTTTTGGGGGGACATAATGCATGACTTTGAAGATTGTCTAAAGTTGAAAGCGATTGTTTGCTGCAATATTCATCAAACGTGGGCTCGGTGGTAATTAATTACTAATTTGTTTATAAGGCCAGCATTTAAGCTAAGCAAAAGAACTGTATGACCACAAAACGTGAGTAATTATTAAAGCTGACGAACAAAATAAACCTAGTACCAACTTAAACTAATCCCACTAATCCCATTCGAATTACTGATGAATAAGCAATTGATTTTTTTTACATCTGTTTTTGCCGAAAACACACCAAACTAGTATGGTAGAGTCGAAAGTGATGAGCGTGTGATGGCATCAACGCTAGTGCTACATGTAGCTGTCTAGTGTTTGGAAGATCGCACGGCCTTAAGGCAGAACCCCACCCGCCATCTTGAATTTATCGATTTTCCGTCAAAGCTTCTATTTCAAAAGATGGAATGAAATTTCCCGCATGACATATCCTAAATTACCGCTTCCCAAATCTTATCGAACTGCCACAGCTTCGCTAAATTGATTAATTTTTAGCTGATAACTGTCAAGGCAGAACATGAGGTTATTTCTTGCTAGTGATTACGAAGACGACGATATCAACAGTAATCAAGAAATACTGACCTCAGACGACGCACTAGGCAATGCTCTGTCGTTCCAGAAAACATCGGGCAAAACTGTACTTCTAGAGTGCGGCAAGAGTTCCATAAATCCAAGATGGCGGATGGGAATCTGCCTTGACAGGTGTGCGAAAAGCTAGAAGCGACGAGCCAGCGGAGCGACGAGTGGCGACGAGAAAGATCAGCGAGAGTAGAGACAGACTGACGGCAGGCCTGCTAAACTGACGTGAAAGACGTTTGGAATGATAGGTAACTAATATAGAGACACTAATAAGGAATTTAATTATAACTGAGGTAGACATTAATATTGAGCTTGAGACGCCATCCGACCCCCAAGGGGTGAGGGGAGGGGGAGTGCAACAACATGTGCCTCACTCCGTCACCCAGACAACAACCACCCCCAACCCCGTCCTTGCATGAAGTTAGACGTGCTCAGCATTAAATAAATTACTGGTAAAATGCATCAAGCAGCGATAGAGGTCCATTTTAGTGATGCACGAAAGAATGTTTTCCAAGTTCAGACTTTTGGTGGCAACAAATTTTTCTTTTTAAATTACAATCCGAGGCGTGGCATTGTAAAAATTTCTGGACAACACATTAAAAATACTGCTCATAAAAATACTCTTACACAAGTTCGGAAAGTCCATTCTCACTATACGTAGTATTATGTATTAATACACTTTAACGCAAGTTCCAAAAATGTGTAATTGCAAGCCACCGCAGAGAAGCCACTGAGTTCGCCCGCTGACGAGTCTTTACCCCGCGTCACGTGTCGCACTCCGATACGAAGAAATACCAATATAATAATCACAGTACCATAGCCCTGACGATGTGAAGGAAACAGCCCGACCATTCGGGTCACGACACAATGCATTTGTCGGGCCGCCTCTGCCCGGGATGCCGTCGTGTCGTACTTTTCAGCACTCGGAATTCTGCTCAGCCTTTATCATCCTGCAGGCGCGGTCTTCATTTCCATCGGCACTAAACTTTAATAACGCCGCTCTGTCGTGACACACACGCGGCAGCTATGAATGGGCACGTACATACCCGAAGGATTTTTGGCTAGCAGAACAATCAAGGTGTTATCCCCGGCCAAAATGACTTCCATTATTCAACCCGACAATTTTACCAGACCGACCGTGCAGTAGCACAGGGCGAAACTTCTAACACGCCCGCCGTTATCACAAAATCAGGGCTCACCTCGATACGTTTTCCACACCAAAGTCCAGTAATTGTTTCAATGACTATCATGGTTAAAAATCGAGCTACGGACATTTGGCGATCTATAGCCGTCTCTAAATACTTTTCCAAAACTCCGCACAAACTTTTACTAGCAGCGAACAATTCATTCCTCCTCAACCCCGTGCTCTCGATTACGTTATACAACCTGTCAATGTTTCTAATCAGTTTCGCACACATTTTCCGGGGAGGGTTGCGTCTCATGCAATATTAAAAGCCAGCTTGTGTCTAGTCCAGCGGAGCCCCATTTCACAATGTAAATTTTCGTGCCACGCTTCGCTCGCTCACAGGAATGTTTCGTCGCAACCCGACAAGACACCGTCGCCTCACTATCATACAGTACGAGCACAATCCAAATTTACGTGAGACAACAGCGCTGGAAATCCTGTCGCAGTCCGATGCAATGTACACGCCGTCTCTCTAACCCGACGCTGGCTGGTAACACACATAATCGGGCCTCCATTGCGTTAGCACCCGCGACGACCAACAGACACTTTACGGCAGAGCGATCATAACTAAGTGCCGCAACATTATACTGCTATCGCACACAGCTGGCTCTCTCAACCTGGCCGCCGAAGTCGGACTCTACCAGCCTACCGCTTACAACTCTTGCCCGCCGAAGTCACATACTTCATACTACTCCTGTCCGCCGCAGGCCCGCGCACCCGACGAAGCCCCACCCCCGCGACGTCCCGCGGAACACGCCAGATGCGACACCCGGCGGCTGCTCTTTACATTAAGGCGGTGGGATAAGGAACTACAACTGCCATAATCGACTCGCAGGCTAAATCACAATCATTACCCAGCAATAACACTCAATGATAATTATTATGCAGAGAATAACTGAGACTACGATAAATGTTAGATAAAGTAATTACTATATATATATAAGCAAATGATTAAATGATAGGATTAAATACATGACCGGTATTAATACGATTATTACCACACGTACTAAAAACTACCAACGCGGTAACACTAACCGCCATTAAAATACACAAAAAATATATACTAAAAATACTAAAAAAATTGTAGCGATTCCCAATTCCCAAATCGTCACAAGTTCATTGAGGATAACAAAAGTAATAGTGGAGGTAGGTAGTTTAATGTTTTTAAATATTAGCTATGTGAATAAATTTAAAAATTCAAATTTAGTTATTTCATTCTTAATGAGCCTTCCATCCCTCACGAACTGGCATACCCAGTGGCGTCTTTTAACACTGGTGTCAGAAGTGGGGTGGGGGCGTTTAATTGTAAATGAAGATAGGTAAACGGCTAGAAAATAGTGTTATTAAAGAGATTTATTAATTGTAATATTTGCACGCTAATAATTATAAATTAATACTGTCTTGTATAATCGTCGCAGTCAATTTTATTCAGAGAAATATCTACCGAACTAGAAGCACCACGAGTATTAATTAAGAGGCTAATTGATTAGTGTGAGCGCAAGTGAAAAATAGCTTGAAAGAAGATTTAAACAACCAATTTAGTAATGTAAAAGAAAGCGTGAATGAAACTATAAATATTCAAATTAGTTCTGAGATAGAAACTGTAAACGAGAATGTAAGTAGCCAGATAACTAATGTGAGTGAATTAGTAGACAAGAAAATAGATCCTGCAGATAGGAAAATAAAAAACTTTAGCGAGATAGCGAATACAAGAATCGACTGCGTGGACAAGGAAGTTGGCAGTGTAAATGAAAAAGAGGACAGTAACTGAAGTGGTATACAGTGTTTAGGGATGGATGGACAGAGTCGAGAACGAAATGAGAGCAATAAAAGAGGGGCAGCAGAAATTCCTTCAGCAGCGTAGTTTCATTTTCACCGAACTAGCAGCCAAGATAAGTGGGTCAGCAGTGCAAGTCGTAACGAATGCAGCGACCTCGAAGGATAGCCAGCAGCACTGCGACATTGATGTAGCGCAGCCAAGAGTGGGCAAGGGAGTCTGAATTGAGCCCGCCCTTTACGATGGCCAGGCTTCATGGCAGGGGTACCAACAACAGTTTGAAATAGTCGCCACCCTGAATGGCTGGTCAGCCGAGCAACGGGCTTACTAACTTGCAGGTGTACTGAGAGGCCTCGCACTGTGCATACTATAGGCTGTTCAAGGTAAAGTGAGCACTTTTTAAGGCCCTTGTAAATTTTTCCTTTCCTCCCATTTCCATCTTCCTGTTGTTTTAAATATAAACATTGCAATGGAACCAATAAACACAGTGAATACATTTCACCACTCTCTAAATTTAATGCTTGAAGCTGCAATAAAACATATTTATTAGTGGTTAGTGTCTGTTGGGAGGGACTTAAAATGTGCTCACTTTACCGTGAACAGCCTATACAAGCTCTGGCAGAGCGACATCGACTGGAGTACCCCAAACTGGTGTCGGCCTTGGAGCTACGTTTTGGCGACCGATACCTGCGACATGCTCACCATGCCCAACTGCGAATTCACACCCAGCGAACAGAGGAGATACTGCAGCTCCTGGCAAGACGTCGTGCGGCCGTCCGACCTATCTATGGAAGGGTGCCTCGAGAGGCGCGCGACATCATCGCAGTCCTTATTCGATGCCATCGCCGACACACATAGGTAAGGCAAACCGTACGCCTGGCTTACCCCACACCATGAACGACGCTCTGACCGGAACAATTGAGGTGGAGTCAGCAAGACAGGGGGCCACACCCTGGCCTCCAGTACGGGCAGCGACGCTGAACGAAGACGATGACGGCATCAAGAATACATTGGGAAGGGTGTGCAGACGACAATGAGGGACATGAATTTCATGGTCCGCGCTACAGTGCCGGAGTGTTGGTCGTGTGGTCAGTTGGGCTTCTGAGAATCTACTGCATACAACAGAAGCAACAGCGGGAAAAGCGGCAAAGAGAGGCAGGTGAAAGCACAACACATTCGGAAACCTTGCAAACACTGAGTTTTGGGGGCAAAGGCAGGTGACTGCTAGAGAGAAGGCCCCAATTCTTACAAGTACATTCGGTGAAACCGGTTTTTAATACAATATTTGTGGAGGGGAGGCTGAATGATATCCTTGCCAGATGGTCAACGACATTGGGGCTACCATAACCATTGGAAGACCAGACAGCCTCTGCCCTTCCCCCAGCGATCGGCCATCTACAGTGTGGAACATTGCTGTTTGACTATGTTAACTAATGAGACCTCACCTGTTATAGTCAAGAGAAAGGTGAACTTGAAACTTGGTACCTGAGCACGATATAGACATAGCAGGAATACGAGATGGATGTATTTTTGGGCTTGATGTACTACATAGGCTGGGGTGCTCTATCGATACTCGACTAGGTGTGCTACATGTAGGCAATACCGAGTTGGTGATGTCAATATGGCAGTATTTGTCCTCGCCAAAGAGCTGCCCAGTAGTCTGTTGTAAACCAACTGTGCTACCCGCGTCTAGTGAAATTTTCATTGCAGGCAGATGCCAAGGAACATTTGTCAGGTTTTTGGGTCTAACTGAGCTAGCAGAGAAAGGTGGCATCCTGAAAGGGCAGTGCCATTTTAGCAAGGGCTTTGGTCTCTTCAAATACTGACAGTGTGGTAGATAGAATGATTAGTTTATCCGATAGCGCCATTTTTCTTGAGGGTGGGGGAGTGATAGGGGTTTGCAGCAAGTCACACAGATACCATACTTCCAAAACAAAACACGAATGTCCTTAATCAGAAGTACTGGAATAAATCCAAGTACGAACAAGAGAAGTCACAACTAGCGACAGGATAAGGGTGTCTCTGAACTATTGCGGAGAAATAGGAATGCTTTCTCATGTGGAACAAATTACTTTGGACTGAATAATGTGACATGCCAGGTACATAAAGCAGCCACCAAAACGGCTGCCTCTGGCTATACCCGAGGCAGTCATTAACCACTAATAAATATATCTTATTGCAAACCTCAGGCTTAATGCCTGAGGTTGCAATAAGATATATTTATTAGTGTTTTGAGGGTGGTGAAATGTATACACTGTGTTTATTGGCACATTGAAATGTTTATATTAAAAAGCAGCAGGAAGATGGAAATTGGATGAAAGGAAAAATTTAGAAGGGCTTTAAAAAGTGCTCACTTCAACGTGAACAGCCTATAAGAAGGAAGATGATTCTCTGGTGTTTTGTGTGGATTATCGCCAGCTTAATAATATGACAAAGAAAGGCTCTTATCCCGTTCCTAGGACAGGCGACACACTGAACAGCCTGGCTGATTCACATTGCTTTCTACATTGGCTATGAAAAGTAGGCACTGGCAGTGCGAGGTGGCGCCAGGGTACCAAGAGAAAATTGCATTTTGTGTAAAGGGAACGGAACCTGGCAGCTCAAAGTCAAATTCGGGTTGTCCCTACTTATAAATAACATACGTGCGTGCCTGAAGATTAACATTTAAAATTTTTCAGCGTATGAATAGAGTGACCTGGGCAGTGTTAATGTTAATTTTATGCATGGCGGATGGATACAAACTGATGTGTAAAGTAGATGCTTGGCAGAGCTTATGAAAGAGCTCAATTAACCGCGAACAGAGTATAGACTAATCAGGTAGCAAATCGCGGGATTAAAAATTACTGCCTCAATTAATGGGGAGTTGAAATAATTAATTTAGGTTCGGCGTGGTGGCGAGCTCTCGCTTTCGGAATCAAGCCACGGGCGGTAACAACTGCTAATCGTCAGTCGCTCACGTCGCAAGGGGATTAGTAGCGGCTGACGTGCCGATCAACAACAATCAGCGCCGCAGTTTCATCTTTGCGAGGCCGCCAGGCGTGCAAATTTCCGCGCAGCCCGGGAAACGTCATTGTTCGCACAAACCGGAAGCGCCAATGGACTGCCATGCATGAACACCGTTCGTGTAAATCAGCATTTCAGGACAAGCTAGACGTCAAACACGTGTACACTGAAGTTGACCTTGCAATTGGATGGCAGGTTATTAGACACGCCCTGGACGACTCTGAGCCAATAGCAGACTAGCAAGGAAACAACTAGCCAGTGCCATACTGCCAGGTGTGAAGTAACACTGGCTACTCTATGGGCAGCAGCCAATGAATAAACATCTGAGGCTCAAGTATTCACATGACTGTGGAGTCTAGCCTACATGTCATTGAACTTGCGAATTTTTCCTATCGCTAATGGTTTGATACTTGCCACTTTTCTGGAGCCCTGCTAAAGTTCTATTTTCGGTCTTAAAGGATAGGCTCATGTATGTTTAGCGAAAAGATATATGCTCATGCTATATTTCAAATTCCTACGCCCACAACCACAACTCCCTTTAGTTAGTTATTGATAGGGCCACCCGCTTTCCGCGAAAAAAAAATCTCTGCAAAGGCTAGACTCTAATGTCCTATGGCACACGTACAGTTTTCCTTTGGTTATTGGCCACGTGTTTTGTCGGGCCAATCAGATTTAGGGAACTCTGACACTGTGTATCGGTAATTAGCTGGTAGGCACCTAGAATGCGTGACTGTTAAAATAATCCAATCACGAAATCGGATCTGTGCCGTAGGGTTTAGGAGTGCAAGTAGTCCTGAAATATTTTAGCGTAAAACAGATGGACCTAGTTATTGGCCGCGTGCCTAGGTGAGAAGACATGTTCTTATTTGACTGGGCCAATCAGAAGAAAGTACCCCGATAGTGAACGTCCATGATCCACGGGTAGACAGACACTTAAAGTACGTGACAATAAAAAAAATCACCCAACCAATAAAGTGCGTATGAACTAACTAAAGTATTTTGGAGTACAACTGGTCTTGAAATCTTTCCGCGCAATTCACGTACCTCTACCAAAGGAACAAAGCCCTTCATTAATGTGCACTCAGTTTAATAATATTTTTTATTGGAACTATTTCTTACAAAGCACTGCCACACTTCTTTATCCCCATTTTTATTCATATTAATTATAAATTAAATCTAGTAGAACATGGAATATCCTTGGGCCTGTTTGACCGTCAACTTCTATGACCCGTCAGCCACAGGCGGGGGGGGGGGGGGAGGAGAAACCGAAAATACGGCATTGCATTCAAAAACTAATTTGATTTTTTTGTTCAAATTAAATCGTACATATTTAAATAAAGATTTTATTATAACTGCTGTGTGTACGTAGGTACTGCGTTTTATTCTATATCAACACAATTTTACTTGTATTATGTATTTCAATACACTAAATAAAGCCTCAATGTTAAATTTACATTTCACTGTTACATGCTCAGGCCTTCGTATTTTTTTTATATTATCCGTCACAGTGATGCTCCCAACATTGACGGATAATCGATGTTCTGCTGTGTTATAATTATAGATGACATGTAAGTAAGATTCCAGTTTAACTAAAAATAAGGTACTTTTATGTGAACAGGGGGCCGATTAAATACACTTTTTTATGGGTGCAACACAAGATTTACACTTCCGTTGCACCAAAATGGAATTAAATATGAAAAAACAGAGGTGCCAAAAGTTGCGGCGTATCGACGCAAAAAGAGGAGAAATCTGCGGCCGGGCAAATACCTCGGCGCAAGTGCAATTGCTCTCACTGCGCATGCGCAGTCGACACATGTAGCTAACGAGCAACATGGCTATCATATAGCAAATTGTCAAAAAATACGTATAGGTTAAATGTTGTCGGTGGCAAATTCTGTAAATTACTAAATTAGAGTGATTTCAACAACAAATTGAAGCGGATAGAATGGATAAAGGATGTTTTCTGAGGGTGCTTCTATCTTAAATTTTCGATCAAAACAGCCAGAAAAAATATTTTTTTTATTGAAGTGTTTAGGTTTTTTTGCTTTATATTTTGGAAGGGGAATAGCTATGAAATACAAAAAAAAATCTTGCTTCATTAGCTGTCAAAAGGTGCGGTGACGATTGATGATAAAAATGCTTATCGCACGACATGCAACACGAATATTGCTAGAAGTTTACGAATACTTTACATAAACCTCAATATTCAACTTTAGCACTGCACCGATTGCATTCGCGCAGAAGATTTCATATATATGGAAATTTGTATTGAACTCAACAAATACAAGGTAGAAAAGCATATTTTCTAAACAAAAAAAAAGTAAGTAAACACAATATTAGGTCGTTTACACTTCGTACACGGTCATAAATCGTATTAACGCTTATAATATACGATATCACGTCTCTTCTTTAACGTAAATAACATCAAACACACAATCTCAAGCGTATCTGATATCATGTCGCATAATTAAAATTTTAATTTCTTGTCTACTAAAAATATGTACTTGTCCACGTAAATCACCAATCGTCATACTTCATCAATTAGTGAAATAAGCTGCTCTCCACGTCCAAACGTCACATTACAAACACAAAACCCGCCAGTTTTCCTTTAGGTTATAACTACTACACAATATCAACAGCTTTTATGGGCGAAGAAAAACATTATGCACTGCCACTTCAAAACACAATACAGCATGTGAGTAGTAGGGGGGTGGGGGTCCTACTTCAACTGGGATTAAATTATGGATTATCAAATTGATTGAAAGAGTTAATCCTTAATCCGACTTTAATCTGATCAAATATTGAAAGGGTTAAGTTGATTGAAAGGGTTAAATTTAATTGAAAGGGTTGATGAAAAAGGTAAGTCAAAAAAGGTTAATTTTTAAAAGAATAACATTTTTTTATATTTTTTCATAATTTTCTTTCTTTATTTTTGGATGGGGGTAGCAGAAGCTCTGTACAATGTTGACGCTGTGGTATCCTGAAGGCGACTGATGTGTTATATGTGTTGTGTTCAGTGTAAGAGTGTACGAAGTGTAAATTTTCTTATTTTTTCTAATTTTGATGTGTTTGTAGGGATATTGGTGGTAGATAGGCGATTTATGCGAATATATTTAACACACGAGAGAAATTTAGAGTCTTTAAACGAGTTCTATGTATGAATAAATTACACACATCGAATCGCAAATTTCAAACAACTACGTGAATAATAAGTGCAACTACATGAGTCTTAAATGTAATGCGAGTCTCGAGCTTAGAAATATAATTTACATGGGAGAGAATTTTAACTACTTAAATAACATCTGATGTGGACAAGTGCAAACTGACTAATCGAAATCCAGCTAGCCAGTATGAAATTGCACAAGGCAGAGTCTTTAAACGAAATATATTTCTACATATGAATGAATAACATGAGAGACAAGTATAACGAACAATTACGTTTTACTGTCTTTAAACGAAATCCAGCTAGTCAATATGAATAAATAACAATTTTACACCTACAAATTACACGATTCAGCATCGTGAATTATATCTTATGGCAAAAAAAAACTCTGAATACGATTTAAACCAGACACATTAGCGTACGTCTATTCTCATATGTAAAATATATAACGATAGAAAATCTTACCCCAAATGATATTAAAATAAGTCCATTCGATGTATGAATAAGTAGCACTTATGTCGAGCGTTCTAGCACGGCCAATAGAAAACTTGATGAAGCAAAAAATTTTGAATGTTTATGAAATTCTCTACACTTATTAACACAAACAGTTCTTTTAAATTGCTAGGAATTTTCATATAACGAGCAAAGAAATGTGATTTGAAAATCTTATCACAATATTGACTTAACACACGAAAATTTATATTTTCTGATAAACTAACAAAAATTTTCACACTATAGTTTACGAATACTGTGAATGAAGTGTGACCCCCGGAGCAAATAATATCGCTTAACGAAAATTGCGGCTAGCAATAGAGATAGTCACCAGTCCGTAGTTGATTTAACTCGCGATCATAACCTCATCGTCCGCCAAGTTTCTAGAGGTGATGTGCAGACGAGAGAGAGATAGAGAGGGAGAGAAGGAGCTGTACACGTCTGTCTACTCCAAGCGTTCATGACCAACTGAAGATTGTGCAGACTGGATACAGGGGTGCAGATGGCTCCCGAGTTCCATACCCCCTCCCACCACCTACTCCTCGCCAGACTACTACCCTAGGGGCTGCCTGCAATTGTCAATTTTTTTCGGCAATGTACAAGATGGCATCAACTGCCTAGTTGCATTCAGATCGGGAGGGCTCTGCCTGCCACCCCCTCCCACCACCACCCCTCAGAACCGGCCCGAATCCAGGATGCCAGCAACCCCCTAGATCCCCCTCTCTGCCAAGCTGTATCTGCGAGGTTGTGGGGGTCATTCACCCGTCCACCAGCGATTGTCATTTTTCGCAACTGACTCAGGATGGCGACAATTGCCTACTTGTGCTCAGATCGATGGAGCAGCCACCACTCCCACCCCTACCCAATACCCTTCGCCCTCAGAACCGGTCCGAGACCAGAAGAACATACCCCTGTCCACGTACCCCTCTCACCCCTACTCCAGAAGCTGTCTGTTCAAAAAGCGAGTTCTTCTCCAAGGCCACAGCTATGCACCCCAATCCCGCCCTTTACCGTAAGGCTTGAGAGCGCATTCTGCTGGCTGGAGAACTCCCCGATCCAAACACCCCACCCTTGCTGCCGATCCAAGCTCATGCAAGAGCCTGGCATATTCCCAGCGAATTAAAAATTTAACATTCCAACAACAAGTGTGTATTTCAATAAATCAAACTATGATTTGTAAAATCACACAGATATACAAGACTTATTTTATTCACTTGTTTATACAGATCTGTTTTTACAATACAACACAAGACATATATTTAGTCATCTAACAGAAAAAAATATGTATTTATCGTGTAGTTCTCCTAGCCCAGTATTTTTAGAGAGTGGTATCATAGAGGAAAATATAATATATACTCGATAAAGTTTATTTTGGAAAGGGAGTCGACTACAGCGACATGCATTTAAAAAAGATACGGGAACTAGTCATTCTAAAACCTCATGGACAATACCAGCTAGCGGATAGCTGAGAATTGAGTGTGTGCGGGAGTGGCCCGAAACTAAGGTCTCGAGAACTGATGAGGGGAAAGCGTTCAATGTTGGAAAAGCGCCGGTCCGGTCCGCGCACGCGGGAGATGTGCATGGCAGTTTGTGGGCAAGATAATGGGAATAATAGTTCAGTAACCTACTGCTAGTGCCCGGGTGCGCACCATCCAGCCGCTATCCCCTTCGCACTCGCCGGACAACTCCTGCCCGCTTCCATCTACCCCACAACCTTCCCTTCACTCGCACTCGCAGAGCCTGGTGCTTGCATTGCCTCTACAATTCAATGTATCATGGGACTTCACCACCCTCATCTGTCTTTCACAAGTTTAAAGCAAGCGGGCTGTGTTTACAACATTGTATTGAATTGTAAGCCTAGTATTAGAAATTTACATCTTAAATGAGCTTTTTTTAAATTTTGAATCTTACACCATCAAAGTAGTGTGCACTGTAAAAATCGTTTAAACCATCAAAAACATAAATGAAATTTTATAATGTGAAATCATTTACACCGTAAAACTTTTTTATAAAATTTTAAACAAGAAATATTTTACAGAGATTTTGGTATAAAAATTTTTAAGCTTTGGGAATACTATTTTTGCTCTCTTAAAACTAATCAATTTCCAAGAACTGTATCGTTTCAAGCAAAGAAATATAACCTAGCACAAAATATTATGAAACCCAGAAATCTAATCCAAGAAATGAATTACGTGAAACAATATCCAAATTCTAAGAAACATAACACTTTAAAAACACATTCTAAATATTATTAAAATGGAATCGCATCCAAAACACCTTAAAATTGAAAAAATAAGCGAAAAAATACTTCAATTCCAGGAAATTACAACAACTCATTAAATAAATCATATCTTAAAAGTCTTTAAGCAGTAAAATTCCACGAAATTTTATCCCGAATCCAAGAAACGTAACATCACAAACTATCAAATACATCACATTTAAAAGGAATCTATTCCAATGGAATACCACCCAAACCCAATGAATTACAATATATACCAAATACACCCAATTAACACCTAAATGCGAATTTCCAATTAAACGAATCTATGACAATTACCAATTGAACTACATATCAGATGTAATCGATTATCACCTAAATGTGAATGAAATCACAATTAAAATGATTTAATCACACTGGATTATCGCTTCAATGTTAATCCAATCAAAAAGGGGATTGATTACACAATAAATTGTACATCCATTCCCCATCCAGAGTATATTAAATCAAATAACACATCAAATATAAATATAAATCTTTTACTTAGTAATCAGAGTTTTTTTTTACAAAAATTGTATTACAATCTTTTAAGATCTTGATTCTTAACCCAGGAGTTGTGTGCTTTTGATAATCCTCTCCATCGAACCAAGGACATATTTTTCTTCCTTTTAATGATTTTATCAACCAAATATTCATTAAGATAACAGACTTTTTGCAATTCTAGTTCGTAAAATCCTCCTTTTTTTGGTTCTCCATCATGTGTTTCTATGTAATACATTAAGGAATGTGTCTGTCCAAATGAAATAATTTCAAATATTTCAAAAGACCAATTCATGATTAATTTTTTTAAGATCCCTTTCTGCTCCAAGATACGTATAAATTCCCCAACTTTGAACTTTGGTTTTATTTCATCCATGACATTAACATTATTATAAATAGTTTTCATTAAACTACTATCCATAACTTCTTTGGGAGCCATCGTAATAGTTCTATGATATCTAGAATTATAAATATTAATTATTCCAGGTAAAACATTAACCCATTTGTAAGTCCCCATCGATGTAAAATGTTTATATAACAGTTACTTAATCAATTTGTTGTAATGTTCCACAACACTGGCTTTAAGCTCTGAGTACGTTGCATAGTGATTAATATCGTATTTAGTCATTATTTTATGGAATGGTGCAGCAAACATTTTAGTTCCTCTGTCAGTTTGAGGGGAATTGGGTGTTCTCTCTTTCAATACTATCTTCATTGCATCAGTAAACTGTTTCCCAGTTTTGTATTTTAAAGGTATACCCAACCACATTTCGAATAAATGTATATTAAGGTTAAAATATACTTGTATCCCTTGTTGTATTTTGAAAGCAACGTCATTTCACACTAATTGTATTGAAAAAGATAATTTAAACCATGAGTTATTACTCCTCTTCTACAATATATTATCTTCGCAGGAGCATGAAACTTTATTTGTAAATTCGTCTTCCATTAACTCTTCAATAATAGGAACAATTTCGTTTGTATGTGAATTATTCCCAGACTCTCTCGAAGCGATGAGAAGTTTTAATCTACCGTCCAATTCATTGTGATTGTAACAACATACGGGTGAAAAGTGGTTGTCATTTCATCTTTATATATTCCACTTTCGACCATATCTCCTATTAAATGTATCTTCGGATGATTTTCATCTCCAGAACGAATGCAAGCATTCGTTCGACGAATAAGTTCTTTATATTTCTTTAAATCAATATCAGAATACCCATTTGGAAAATTTTTAAGCGATATTTAAAACAATCCTTCACTTGTATCAGTTATGTAACCACCTGTTTTAGTATTATTCTCAGGCAAAAATTTAATTCACGAATCTCCAAGGAACCAGTAGTTTTCATGTCGATAAACACCAAATCTCGTATCGCGTGTAGAAGTATATAGTTTTAAAGCTGAATAATGTCAAGTTAATTGAAAAAGAGTTTGCTCTTTATTTGTTAAAGCTTCTTCTTCCATTTTAATTTCCAAAGCTGTTTATTTACATTTATTCAACACGAAATGCAATGTATCCATTCTACTTGTAACAGGTTTAAACATTTCTTCATTTAAAACATCCCGTTCCATACAAACACGTTTGGATTATAAAAATATTTTTCCTTCGCAGCAGATATAACTTTATGTAATTCCGAAGCAGACACCGACATGTTTTGATTATATTACATTAAATTCAATATATGTATATATTAATTAAGTCGTTGCTTTTCTACATAATGTAGTAGATCGATTACTTTGAGCTTTTTCAATCTTATCTACTTTACTTATAACGACATATCATTTTGTTAAAGTTTTATCTTTCAAATCATTTATAAAATAATTGATTCAGGTGTCCAAATTATTATTATGTTTTCTCTAATCTGTTTGCATAACAAAACCAAATGTTTTATTAATCAATTAATTTGTTATATATTGTGTTATTTGTTCCATTCTCGTTTCAAGTTGTTTTGTAATAATAGCATTTACCACTTTATTAATTACAACTCTTAAATTTTCTTGCATTTCCGCAAGTTGTTATGCAAACACCAAGTTTCTCATAACGTTAAAATCCTTACTAAATCCATTTAAACATTCTTCTATTCTAAATTCATTGCTCTGCAAATCAGTCCTAATATTGCTTAAAATGTTGGAAATTACACTTGTGGATTTATAAACATTATCATTCCAATCAACTAAATGTATTCATTTCTCTTGAATATTGTTTGAGTGTGATTTAAACACTTTAGCATAATACTGTTTAAGTATTCCACACAATGTTTATTCGCCGCATCGCTATCGTTCACAGCCATATCCATATTACATAATATATGTCTGTTGTTGAAATCACAATTCCCATCGCGATTTTCGGTTAAACAGCTATTGTAATGATTGTGTTTTATACCACTATGTTCAAACTTTGAAATACTCAGTGTTCTTCGACTAGAAGTAAAGAACCATTAAAAACAGACCTATATCTGCCATTATATAGAGGAAGTGTTGGAATAATCACCAAAAAAACATATTTTTCTTTCTACTATTAAAAACACATGTCTTTAAACTTTGTAAATGTTATATCGCCTAAAACATGATCATTGTAAATATGTCGCAGATTCATATTATCCATTTTAAACACAATTACCATATTTGCATTATCGTGTAAATTATGGTTTGGTATATGTGAGTAACTTTTGTGAAAGATAAAAACAATCAACGTTTAAATGTCGACCAAAACTAAAATATTGCTGTATTTCACATTGCAGATAACACCAAACATCGTCAAAAATAAAAACGGAATTGGGCAATGCTTCATTCAGAGGAATTATATCTTCTTTATTTCGAAAAGTGAAATATCACATTCCTTCAATTAACTATAAAATACTTGCTAAACTTTGATATTTCTCTGTTGTACTGTTTTAGAAAAACATATATATTTTCAATTTTAAGACCATTCATATGCTACAACAATGACATAACACAAGTTTTTCCACATGAAAAAGGGCTGCTTATTATGCAATATATATTTGGTGGTAAAATAATACCATGTTTCTGCTCAATTACGTTTTATTTCGTATTTACACTTACCGGCAGATGTACATTTTGTTTATAACCTTCATTTCTATGCAATTACACAGTATTACATAACGAACTAATGTAAAACTATAAATGTAAGTCTATATATAGGCTCACATTCAGTAGAAAACAATGGCTTGCACTAAACATATAAAAAAAGAATGTGGTGTGTTGAATACACTGATTAATGAATTACCGTTTGAATTACATTTACCGAAATATAATTATTGCAGACGAGCTACTAAACTTGCAAAACGTTTGGCAATGGAATAAAATGCAGAAAGTACTAAATAGTCTTCCGAAATGTGCATTAACAAACATATATATTAATGCATTTATAAAGAAACTGGATATTCCCTATTTCCAAGGTGTGTATATGAGAGACAATTTACCAAAGAAACCAAATCTTCGTGAATGTGTGATGGTTAATTTGGATTCGAAACATAATGAAGGAACACATTCGGTTGCATTAATAAAAAAGTCAATCAATCGTTGTATTACGGCAGTTTCGGCGATTTGTGTCCTCCAATTGAAATAAGTAATTATTTAAAAAACACACAATAAGGTATAACTACAAAATCGAGCAATTACGAAGTAAAATAAAATGTGGACATTTATATTTACGTTTTTTGGCTATAAATAGGGTATATACGTAATAAAAATAGTAAAACATATTAGTAATATGTCAATTACATTGATATTAAGTGGAAATTCATCGCAATTGTGTGCAGTATATTTCCATGCATTGGAGTTAGATGGAGAATGGCAAATAAGTATAATAGAACTCGTTACTTACAACAGCATACCAAACATTGATAAGCATAACCAATTATTTATGGCTAATATCGCTGAAAATACACACAAGATTGAGATACCAGTAGGATCTTGTGAGTTCCATGACCTCGAAACATTAATTAGAACAGCATTACCTGAAGATGTAAATTTCCGATTACGTGGAAATCCAAATACATTAACTAGTGATGTATAGTAACATTGATATCGATTTATTGGAAGACAATTCAATTGCAAATATGTTAGGTTATGAACAGAGAGTATATCCAGCTAATCAATCACACGAATCATCAAAACAGGTTAATATATTGTCGGTAAATGTATGTCGTATAAACGTTAATATTGTAGGGGGTTTATATTTGGATGGAAAATCGACAAATACAATACATGAATTCACATGTGCTATAGCTCCAGGATATAAAATAATTGAAAAAATTAATACATTGATATATCTTCCAGTAATAGTGAATCATGTTGATGAAATAGTTGTAACAATCATCGATCAAGACAGCAAACTTATTAATTTCAGAAACGAAGAAATTACTGTTCATTTACATTTAAGAAAGGTATATAAAAACCTGCATTCTGTTGTGCATTACAATCATAATGGGTATTGTCTACAATAGTAAATTCGGATGTAAAGTAGGCAATTATTTTAAGCACTATGTCAATAAGGAATGTATTTCAAAGAAAGGAAGTTAAAAAGACGTTAACACAAGCATAAAACACTGTCTTCAAATAAGTTACCTGTGAAGTTAACATGAGGCAACTAATTGTATTTAAAAGAATTAGGATATACTGTTAATAGAAATGTAAGACATACTTCATGTTGGAGAACCGATCATCTATGAAAATGCTATCACCAATACAGAAATACATGTGTATGAACCATTCCGAGCACGTCCGTACACGTTTCCTTCGGAAATAACAATTTCAATACAAAATCATGTTATTTACACATTACTATCGAAATCAAGTTTAAGGTTTAGAGGAAAGACAGCCGATGCAAGTAATCCAGCAACTACAAAAATAGTAAGAAAAGGAAGACTCCATTTAATCGGCAGAATTGTATATCTGCTGAATGGAGTGGAAATCGATCAAACACAAGAAGTTGGAATTACCTCCACGATAAAGAACTATCTCTCGGGAACTGTAAACGTTTTTTTATACAGGGCTTATAACTGGGTGGAGCAATGCTAGTGATTACTCACTACAAATAAACCCAGGTGGAAAATACGAAGTTGTTATACTGTTAAGTATGGTTTTGGGCTTTGCTTAAGACTATAAACATGAAATATTAAATGCTAAACAAGAATTAGTTATTCTATTCGGCAATATGCATTTGAATGCTATATACAATACAGCTAATAACGAGGAAGGTGTAACATTTGAATTAAGCAGTGTGGAATGGTTCATGCCGCATATTGAAAATAACACTCATGAACATGTAAAGTTTTTCAAATTTATCGAAAAAGGGAAGAATCTGCACATTGCATTTAGATCATGGGCTTTAGAGGTATTTCCAAACACTGCCAACATCACAAAAAGTCATTTTGTCGAAAAAAACCTAGAGATGTTATTTGTTTTCAAACAAATCGACAAAGCAATTTAAAAGTTGCTAGATCAATATTCGATAACTGTTATATGAAATATATTAAACTGTATCGAAACAGTCAAGCTTACACCTATGTGGATTTAAACATGAACATTTCCAATGGGGGATTCCTTATTTCATATTATATGTACACGAAGTTTCAGGAAACATATTATAACAAAATCTGTTCACCAATCCTAGAAACCGAATCATTTAAAACCAGAGGAATGTTGTTAGTGTTTGATGTAAGCAAACAGGACGACAGAATGACCAATAGTGTGATTGATTCACGAATTGAAATTATTCCAAATACACCAATTCCAGCAAATAGGCAAGCTTACGCTCTTATAATTCACCATAGATTAGCGAGTTACAATGTAAGAAATGAGCTGGGGAAAATAATGAACTGAGTCAGTAGATGCCGAACCACGCCTACGAGAAGATGTTTTGCAATATGCAAGGATTTCAGTCTACAGAGAAAAAATTATAATTAAAGAATTAGCTATCACTGATATGGAAGACAATACAACTGCATTCAGCTTCAAATTGCAATTTAACTGGAAATATCTATGTGCCACATACAAAAAAACAGATGGGTTACTAACCATCACCGTGGTCTAAGATGGGAGAGTGGATGTATAGAGTATAAGAATATTCAATATATTTGCAAACATTACCTAAATAATTGTGAAATATATGTAGGTGGAGTTGAGCAAAAATGCATTTTCGAAAGTGTGTATAACTGTAAAGTAATAGATATTCAAAAAGATTATGGTTGCCCCTTGTTCAAAAAATTATGTAAAACATGTGGGTCTAATTCAACATTTTTCTCTGCCGAGGAAAACTCAAAATTAATGCTAACTTGGGCAATGATTGACTGGGGTGAAACAGACTCTGATGATTCTCCTCCCGAATCACCTGTGTATATTAGTTAAGTAATATGCCATTATTTGGGATGAGAGAAGTAATGAGTGCAATTAAGTACAAAAAGTATTTGGTTGTATGTAATCCACTACTTTGTAAAGATAGATCAACAAGACAATAAAACCACATCCTCATGTATACAGAAATCAAAATGTAAGTTGAATATCAGGAATTTTTAACACGTTGGAGTAAACCAATTCGACTTTGTTTTGGAAAGGAATAGTATAAGCAACTTTTCTTTTTAAACAGATTGTGTTTGTCTAACTGAAATTATTGAAAGAAATGTGTAATTTGTATATGTTTTGGAACAAACTGTACTTGCTTGTGTTAAAATGTTGTACATACCTTTTTGGATCATCCTGTTTTTGTATATATTTTGTAAATAAACATGATGAAAACGAATCCCTTTCTTAAAAATTATTTAACTTATTCCTCACTAAAAGCCAACTTGTTTTGATAAGAAAAATATTTTCTCCCCTGAGACTTTTGAGAAAAAAAGTTCTGGAAGCAAACAGTATAGCCACTTTTCTATAAATAAGTAAATAATATACAATATTGGGTAAGACTTGGTTAATATAAGTTAGTTTCTGGGTTACAGTCCTGGATAAGGCATGTATGACACTACTCGTATAAACATAAAATAAATAATGAAGTAAATATGTAATTAATACAATATAAATTTGTTTGTGTATGTAAAAAAGGTAGATATGTTCAATTCTAGAGATGTTTAAAAATAAATGAATTGTGTGGAATTTTTCCGATTAAACATTATTAACTTATTAATTTTATACTTGCTTCGAAATCTTACTACTTATAGTGTTTGCCAATATCTCAAAACATGAAAAGAAAAAAAAACATTACATTTAGAGATCTAAGGTCTTAGCAGTGTGACAGCTCCCTGTACAGAGTCATAAATCTTCAAGTTTAAATTTCAATATTTTTTTCCAATACTATTAACTATAGAAACCAAGATTTCAGAAGTTGCCAGCCTGAGTCCAACAAACCTCAGCAGAACACATTTTGATTTTATTATAGCCTGGAGACAACCCTGGTGCATAGCTTTTCACAAAGGAAGCGGCCAAGGACATCCCTGTCCCTGGCAGGGAGGGGAGTTCAGGTCAACGATTTTAACCATTTAGAATAGCAAGATTAAAACATCTTACTAGCTGTTTGAAAACTCTCGAGCAAAATATTGTGTCTTCTACTTGATAAAAATTAATATTCACTTTGGAAGCCCTATTATGAAGGAAAAAATATACACAATTCATACATTAAAAATAAACTAATATTTATGAAACAAGTTTTACTCCCCCATACTCGCAGAGCTTTACAAAAAGTTTAAAAAAAATCTTTTAAAATAAATTTTTTTATAATATTTAAATCATGATATGATACATTAATGGAAAAATTTCCGTATATGGTTGACATAATTATGATTAACACTATACGAATTAAAAAACTGGAACATATTTACTAAAATTAGAACGTATCACATCTCTTGATTTAGATAACATATATTGTGAATTAAAAAAAAGTTCCTTTAAAATATTAAAGTAATCTTAGAGAAGTTTAAAAAGGGATTGTACCATGGTTTTTTATGAGTCATTTTACTTTCTTCTTTTTTCTATAAATTATATATTGTTTTCTTAAATATGTTGATCTCTAATGCATTGCTAATCGTTTTAATGTATTAATAATTATACTTTATTTATTTGTTATAATTCAGAAGTTATTTTACTGACAAATAAATGTTATTCATTTTTTCGAGCAAGAGGTTGGAGGTGCTGGCTTGAAGATATTTGAAAGTTGGGGGTTCGGGAAGAGAGGGGAATGGGTGTTTTAACTTCTGACTTCTGGTTGGAGGGGAGAAATCAGGCTTCTCGAGCATTTTACGTGGAAATTTGAAATTTTTATAAATAGAACTTCAGCTTCTACACCCCTTTCACTTTTTCCAGTTGTTTGTCAGTTCGGTTTGCTTTGCGATGTTGCGTTCATATGAAGATTACTTTCTTGGCTTATCTACACAAGATTTTAACAAAGAGCATGGTGATTTTGATTGGGAGCATTTAAATAGACTAATCGACAGTTCGGATGATTTAGTAAGCAGTTTCTTAACTTTTTAAGAGGAAGAGGAGTTTACCTTCACAATGCAACCAGTGATGGTCTCATTATCCCCATCTAAGAGAGCTTCCACAATGCGTCAACCTCAGTGTCCACATATTCAAAGTTTGTAGCACTGTCTGCCAAAGTGTCCATGTCTAAGAGAGTGTATACAGTGCCGTCAACCACTGTGTCCACATCTTCCAAGTTTGTGAGCACCGTCCACCATGGTGCCCATGTCTAAGAGAGCTTCCACAACACCGTCAGTCATGGCATCCACATCTTCCAAGTTTGCAGCACCGTCCACCATGGTGCTCCCACCTACAGAGTTTGGAGCTTTAGACTTAAGAAGAAGAAAAACAGGAGAGCAACAAGTGCCAATGCCAAAATTTTATGGTTAAAAAGCCTGTTTGGCCTGTACATGTAAATGTTAATATGATGAACAAAAAATTATTGTATTTATTTCATAATTTGTGATGTAATATTCATTAATGATTTCAGTATGTGGCATTTTTCACAAGTCAGTGGTAAACAATGTTTGTATTTCGTTTATGGTTGTGATGTAACATGAAGTATCGATTTTAAGTTGTGATGTTCTTCAGAAGGCAATGGCGACAAAAAATGTTTGTATTTCATTTAAAGTTTGTGATGTAATATGTTTGATGCTAAGATCTATAATTAATTCTATCTTGAAACTGGCTATGAGTTTTTAATAAAAAATTGTCTTTTAAGTTAAAAAAAATAGTGTGACTTATTTGTTTGTTAATATCTCATGTCACTAACTTTTTTCTGATAATATCTTATGTATGAGTGATGAGAAAGCAATCTTATGCTATGAGTGAGTGTCTATCAGTATTGGTAAAGTGATGACTAGTATTTAAATTCAAATTTATTAACTTTTTGCTTACTTTCACAAAGAAGATGTAATTTTCTTGACTTAAAAAAATTCTTATAATCATTTAAATTAAAACTTGATTAAAAACTAACTTTGAAGGGATGAGGGTAAATTACTTAAAAAAAAATTATGGAGAAAATCAGACACAGATGAATGAATGAGGTTTTGCAAAGAAACGAGCCAACTGGTTAAAACCTTTGTCCACTCCGGCTATTCATGTTGAAGGTTGTAGTAGGATACACAATGCCCTGCTGACCAACTTTTGTGACATCCCAGAGGAACATGTTGAAAACAAGCCCTGAATACCTTTACAGAGGCAGGTAGCAAAGACCTCTTTTCTTCCTTGTGTACAAGAAAGTTTCTTCAGCTAAAACTTTTACGTTTGCAGCAAACAATTTAAATATTTAATTTCAATTATATGCACACAAATTACACCTCTTCAAGATACAACACGATGCTGTCTGGAGGAAAAGAAGACAAACACAATATAATATATTGAAACTGGTATCTTAACAAATAAAATAAAAATTCAAGTCAAGTTATGTGAAAATATTCGTATATTTTCCCATAAATTTACAAAAATTTGGACTTCTAGTAAAAAAGTAAGAATAACACTGAAATCACCATATTCCAACTCTGAAATTTCTATTTCTGCCTGAATTCATTCTGTTTTGTTAAACATAAGTCGGAATTTGTTAAAATATTTAATAAATACAAATATATACATTTTATATTAGATGGAATACAATTTTCCTTTGGAAAGGTTTTGTGTTAGACATAAAACAGAAGGAACACTATGGTTAAGCAGTTAGCATCCTTGCATCCCAAGGGAGGTCACACCATAAAAACAAAATATTGGTAACAAGTGGATGTCGTGTTAGATGTTGCGGTTGATACAAGGGTTTTATCAGATATCTCTCTCGTTTCACTTAGTCTCATGTATGGACAGGTGCAGTGCTTCTCCAACTCTGCACATTTTGCCCTCATCTGCTTTCGAGACCTAAATTTCGTCCGCTCCTGCACACAATCAATTCTCGGCTATCCGCTAGCTGGTATTGTCCATGAAGTTTTAGAATGACTCGTTCCCATATCTTTTGTAAATGCACGTCTCTGTAGTCGACTCCCTTTCCCAAATAAACTTTAGTAAATATATATTATATTTTCCTATATGATACTACTTTCTAAAAATACTGGGCTAAGAAAAAACTACACGATAAATATGTATTTTTGTATGGTAGACGAATAAATATGTCTTGTGTTTCAGTAGTTGTAAAAACAGATCTGTTTAAACAAGTGAATAATATAAGTCTTGTATTTCTGTGTGATTTTACAAATCATAGTTTACTTGATTGAAATATACACTTGTTGGAATTTTAAATCTGGGGATTATCTCAGGGATTAAAGAAACTTTATTTCAGGGATATAACATTTCATCGATGGGAGTTGTGAAATATTTAATTCTCTGGGAATACTTCAGGCTCTTGCATTAGCTTGGATTGGCAGTGAGGGTGGGGTGTTTGGATCGGGGAGTTCTCCAGCTAGCAGAACGCATGCTCTAGCCTCACAATGAAGGGCGGTGTTGGGGTGCGAGGCTGTGGCCTTGGAGAAGAACTTGCTTTTCGCACAAGAAAGCTTCTGGAGCAGGGGTGGGAAGGGTGCGTGGACACGGGCCCGTTCCTCTGGACTCTTACTGGTTCTGAGGGTGAGTGGTGTTGGGTAGGGGTGGGAGGGGTGGCTGCTCCCCCAATCTGAGTGTAAGTAGGCAGTTGTTGCCATATTGAGTTAGTTGCGAAAAATGACAATCATGGGCAGACGGGTGAATGACCCCAAGAACCTCGCAGACACAACTTTGTGGGGAGGGGTCGTAGGGGGTGACTAGCATCCTGGGCCCATGCTGGTTCTGTGGGGTGGAGTTGGGAGGGGGTGGCAGGCAGGGCTCTCTCGATCTGAATGCAACTAGGCAGTTGACACCATCTTGTACATTGCCGAAAAAAATTGACAATCGCAGGCAGCCCCTAGGGTAGCAATCTGACAAGGAGTGGGAGGTGGGAGGTGGGTAGGGACCTCGGGAGCCATCTGCACCCCTGTATCTAGTCGGTGACATCTTCAGTTGGTCATGAATGCTTGGAGTAGACAGATATGTACAGCTCTCTCTCTCTCTCACTCTCTCTCTCTCTCTCTCTCTCTCTCTCTCTCTCTCTCTCTCTCTCTCTCTCTCTCTCTCTCTTCACCGCATCTCTAGAAACTTGGCGGACTATGAGGCTATGATCGCGGGTTAAATCAACTACAGACCGGCGACCATATTTACTGGTAGCCGCGATTTTCATTAAGCGATATTATTTGCTCTGGAAGTCACACCTCGTTCACAGTAGCCGTAAACTATAACGTGATTTTTTTTTATTTATCGGAAAACACAAATTTTCATGTGTACAGTCATTATTGTGATAAGATTTTCAAATCACATTTCTGATATTAGTCTACGAAAATTTCTAGCAGTGTAAAAATAACGTTTCTGGTAATAAGCGCAGTGAATTTCATAAACATATAAAAAAAATTTTCCTTCATTTACAAATTTACAAGTTCTCTATTGGCTGTGCTGGACGTATCTACTCACAGCTCGACGTAAGTGCTACTCATTCATACATCGAACGGACTTATTTTAATATCATTTGGGGTACGATTTTCTATCGTTATATATTTTACATATCAGAATAGACGTATGCTAATGTGTATGGTTTAAATCGTATTCAGAGTTTTTTGCCATAAGATATCATTCACCATTCCGAATCATGTAATTTGTAGGTGTAAACTTGTTATTTATTCATACTGACTAGCTGGATTTCGTTTAAAGACAGTAAAATGTAGTTGTTTGTAATACTTGTCTCTCGTGTTATTCATTCATGTGTAGAAATATATTTCGTTTAAAGACTCTGCCTTGTGCAATTTCATACTGGCTAGCTGGATTTCGTTTAGTCAGTTTGCACTTGTCGACATCAGCTGTTATTTATGTAGTTACAATCCTCTCTCGTGTAAATTATGTTTCCAAGCTCGAGACTCTCTTTACGTTTAAGACTCGTGTAATTGCACTTTTTCACATAGTCGTTTGAAATTTTCGATTCGATGCATGTAATTTATTCATACATAGAACTCGTTTAAAGACTCTAAATTTCTCTTGTGTGTTAAATATATTAGTAAAAATCGCATATCTACCACCAATATCCCTACAAGCACATCAAAATTAGAAAAAAATAAGAAAATTTACACTTAGCCCACTCTTGCACTCAACTAGACACCTATACAACACATTGCAACCAACTACTCTGGTCAGTCGCCGCCAGAATACCACAGCATCAACATCGTACAGAGCGCCTGCTACCCCGACCCAAAAGGAAAGAAAGAAAGAAAATCAAGAAAAAATAAAATAAAAAAATGTATCCAATTACAAATTTACCTCTTTTTGATTAAACCTTTCAGTTAATTCTAACCCTTTCAATTGATTTAACCCTTTCAACTTTTGTTCGGATTAAAATTGGATTAAGGATTAACTCTTTCAATCAAATCGATCATCCATCAATTAATCCCATGTGAAGTAGGACCCCACGCCCCTACTGCCCATGTGAAATCCTTTACAACTTAGGTATATGTGTGGCCGTGAACACTTTGTAACAAATTAATTCATTGGCCACTGTTGTTCGGGTAGTGGAAGTGAAAATGTGTGACCAAATGGGCCCCGCCCACTTGCGTTCGGTGTAATTAATTGCACTTGGGGTTATGGGTGCAAGTGCAGCGGAATTTTATTTGCGTTGCGTTGCGCTGGTGCAAATGTTATGTACTTATATTTAATCGACCCCCAGAAGTATAAGCCGTGACACGTTTAGGAAATAACCAAACACGTAATGCATGAGGGTGATTTTTCAAAGGTTCGATTCGGAAAGTAGGGTGATACTGTGAATAGACTATATAATTTTAACTCGTGCGCGATTAGCACAACGCAATTGAAATTAAGGCGCCCGCAGAGCGTTTGGAATACACGTTTCCCCACGTGCGCCCAGAGTATCTGATATTTGAAAAGAACACACACTTCAGACGAGGCAAGACGTCACTCACACTACAAACACAATTTCGAACACTCCAATACAGCTACAAACGGCCTTTTCGAAGCACTCTATCACAAAATACAAGGGTCACATAGAGGAGATTGCCTCAGTACCGGATGCTTTAGTTTTTTTTGCAATTTGCATTATTATTTGGAATCAGATATGAAAAATATATGTTGGACATGTAGTTTAGCATACACATAAAATGATCATATAAATCAATTTCACATTATTTTATTCTAAGATTTTTTTTTTATATATTTTAAAATGTGCCACATTTTTTATGTTTTAAAAAAGAGATTCCCAGTACCTGACATCATTTAAAAATATGCATATACAATTATGAACAAGACTAATAACTCTAAAATGGTGAAAAACCTGAATATACAATCTAGCATAAGTACCTGAAAAAAATATTAAAAAATCTCTTTACAACGCTCACACTTGAAAAAAAAAAAACGATATTGTCGCTGTCTGCACATCCTTCATGTGCCCAGTCACTGTAGTCTAAACAATGCACCCAGTTTTCCTGGAAAGTTTCACACATATTACGCACTCAGTACGATTGGTTTCATATTCTTGATCTTCGTGTTGTTTCCCGCCTGTCTCTTCTTTTTCATTGTCCCCAAAATTCAACATTCGCCGTGTTCCTTGAACGTTGGAGGTATTGGAAGCATTCTTTGTCTTCCTGTTGCTTATATTTCTCTAATTCTTTTTTCTTTAGCGTTTTGTTTTATTCTCTCCTCTTTCATGGCTTTCCTTTTTCTGCTTTCTCTATTTTCTGCCTTTTAGCTTCCTCTTTTCCTTCCAGGGCTGTCTTGTATGGTATTGATGTCAGCACTTCGCTAGTTTCTGCTCTTCTTCTAGTTGCTGATTTTTTTCTCTCTATTTTTTCTGGTACTGGCGATATTTTCTCAATAACGGCTCGGAAGTCTCTCGATGTTAACCAAGCGACAGATGTATCTTTCGTGAATTTTTAGCCCCAGCTGTCCATATTTGTGTATCCAGTTCCCACAAGCCGCGTTGAATGCAGTCTTAAACGGCCTCATAAGGGCACAATTTATTGCAAATATTGGAGATAACATTTATGATGAAACACCGTTTGTCTGGTTAATGGTTCAATGAACAAAGATCTTCAAACAACACAACACTTGTCACTGTCATAAAATTATGTCATGTGCATATCCGGGATTTAAAGGAGGTATTATTAATCCTAATGTTACAATTAACAAAAATTTCACTTTGTGTAAATAATCGAAACATCACGGTTTTCGAGTAACTAGTGTTTGATTTTCAAAATAATATTTACCAATACCTGGCAGGTGGGGCACGGACAATACCCAGTAACACCCTGCTGCGGCTATTAAATGGAGGGGAAGATTGCAGAGAGAGGTACATTACATTGGTACTGCAGTAAAGTTTTTCTTCTACTACAACTTCAAAAATGCGTAACTTCCTTAGAATTAATTTTAGACTTCTGTCATAGCGATATATGTTTCCAACTTATTTTTTCGTGATTAACCTACACACGAAGTTTGTCGGTCGAGTTTAAATACAAGATGTAGAAATACTCAAGGACGCTGCACTGAACTTTGTTACAGACCTTCCAGCAATAAAATGATACAATGACCCTTGAAGTCCCATAAGTAGGTTACACGCAGCACGACGATAACGCTGCACGCCAGTTCAGACCATTGCACATAGAGGCGATGGCGCACTCGATGCACGTGGCAATGTCGCCCTTCGCCTCAAACGCGGGAAGAAGTTGCAGGAGTGTGTACAGACTATTTGAGGTTTCTTCACACTTTTTGAATCATACATTTGGAATATTACCACGTGTATAACGTGTTTAGTTATTTTCTAAATATGTCTTGTATCACAAGCGTTTTATACCTCTGTTAACAAAAAATATCTTATAATTCGTTAAATTTAAGTTTGAGCAACGTTTTATTTATAAATTATGTTTCATAAATACGTATAAAACAGTGAGAAATCATGTATGTTGGTAGCACCTAGTAAGAAATAGTTCTCATGCGAAATATCATTATTACTGAGTACGCACAAATTCGGTGCGTTGTCCTTTGGTGTAATTTTCTAGACTTAGTTAAGCTTAGTTTGCACGAGGCGGAGGAATATCCTGGAAGTAGAACTTTAGCAGGGCTTCAGAAAGTGTGAAGTAACCGTGAATGGATTATTATTATAGCTGCGTCTTCAAGTTCAAGAAGCGAGGGAGCGATATGGACTACACTAATACGCACCCCTAGCGCCTCATCGCTCCTAAGAGCAAGGCGTGCAATATATCTGTCCTGCCGTACTGTTGATGTGTAACAGTGGGACTTGATTGCACGTGATAAAAGTCCACAGATTAAACAATCCCCGTATTCTTTTCTCTTTCCGCTAAAGGCTCGGCTTCAACCCTTTTGCAGATATTCTTCGGTTTCGCGGCATAGTTTCGGATTCACAGGCCTAGTAATTACTGGCAATCAACGAGTATATAAACATTCAATTTTACGAGAAGTTTAATATTTTTGTGCGTAATTTTCATTGTGTGTTATCTGCTTGTTGTAAAATGTCAGGGACGTAGTTATATTTTATCGGTAAGTTCCTGCCTTTTTGCGAGCAGGGATTAACACACAGTGGAAATTAACTACGTATTTAACATCTATTAGACCTGCAAATTTTCTATAATGAGACGTTTCCAGTAATACCTCTGGAATTGACATTATGACACGAAAACGACGAATTTCTGCATAGGCAAAGCCGAGCCGTAAGGAAACTTCATAGGCAAGCTTTAAAATATGCGTTATTTAACAATTCTCAGTAAATTTTTCTCCATTAATGCACTTTATATGAAGAAGGTAAAAAAAATAATAAGGGCTTAGATAATTGTTTTTAAACTTTTCTGTTAATAAGTCGTGTTTCCATAACATATATGTTATTAACCAAAAAAACGCGTATTCACGCACTCAACGATTTCACAGAAAATTTCCCCGTGCACACTCATCTTGAGCTCGGAAACAGAATTTCCCTCCCCTGACTGCGTTAACTGCGCTTGACTGCCCGGCAGCCCCCAACTTCTAATGGGGAATCAATGTTAAACGAAATTCCTTGTCATTACGTCTATATTAAAAATAACTGTTTCGAACAAAAAGAATTCTACGTGAAATAACTTCAGGAATGATGCTGTGTTTAGACATTTTGCCGATTGTTTAGTTTCAGAGTGGGATGGACCTGCACATTTTTTTGTGAAATAATTGTTTGCGCGAATACGCGTATCTCGGTAAGTAAATGTTCTGCAAATACGACTTTTTGTCAGAAAAGATAAAGAACAATTATCTATGTCTCCATTTTTTTTTACTGTTGTCACATTAAGTGCATTCTTGGAGAAAAAAATCGTCAAAATGGTCAAATATCTCATTTTTAAAACTTGCCTATGTCCAGTTTCCTTAAGCGGCAAGACAAAAGTACAAAGATACGGGAGTAGTTTAATCTGTGGTCTTACATTGCGTGTAATAAAACCCGTACGTTACAGATCTAATTAGCACAGTAAGGCGTTAGGACGGAAAAAACTGCACGGCTTGCGCGTAGGAGCGATGAGATACTAGCCGTGGGTTTTAGTGTCGCCTGTATTGCTTCCTCGCATCTTGACCTTGGACGCGGGGGTCCCACCGAGTCCATACCACTCTTAATATGTTTATTTTTCTAAAATGTAATATTGCCTTTTACATATAAAAAAATATATATAGCAATATTTATTGAGAAAGTTACGTCAAAATGTTTTTTTTTTTTTTTGTTTGAAATAGTCATCTCTAAAATGTACGTAATGGAAAGGAATTACGTTTAACATTAATTCCCCATTAGAAGTTGGTCGCTGTCGGCTTGTTAGGCAGAGCTCACGGAAAATTTGTCAGCGTGTGACGAGTGAGTGAGATAGTTGGTTTGTGTAGCTTGTTCGTTAGAGAGGTGATTAGCGACCACACAAGGTAATGAAAGACTAAATGGGGGGGGGGGGGGGGTAAATAACCAAGAGTCTGTGGACAGCCGAGGGCGTGGTCACTGCGAACGCCAATGTGAGCGGCCATCACGGCTGTGCACGAGCGTCTACACCCATCGTGCTTAGAAATGATGGAAAATCGTTAAAAAAAAAAAAAAAATTGAGCCAACATATCTTCCATAACACTTTTAACTACTCTATTCTTTCATGATTGGATGAACAAGGTTTCGACTCGGCTAAGTAGTCTGCAGGCCAATCACGAACGTTTCGCCTTATAGTATCACATTCCTCATTGGCCCAGTGTAATGGCGTTGTGGTTTCATAAATGCATGACAGCCAATAAGTAGGGATAGGAACATTTCATTTCAGGACGAGATAGGCGACAAACACGTGTACACTGAGGTTGATTTTGCAATTGCGTCGCAGCTTATTAGACACGCCCTGGACGACTCTGAGTCAATAGCAGACTAGTAAGGAAACAACTAGCCAGTGTCAAACTGCCAAGTATGAAGTAACACTGGCTACTCTATGGGGCAGCAGCCAATGAACAAACATCTGAGGCTCAAGTATATACATGACTGTGGAGTCTAGCCTACAGGTCATTGAACTCGCGAATGTTTCCTATCCCTAACAATAAGGGAAGAAAACTTCAATACATGTGTTCAGTACTTTGAATCCTAGCAAACAGTAAACGAATTTTGACCGGATCTCCATTGCCTACAACGACTACAGAAAAAAGTAATAAAAAACTATGGACACAGTGTATGAAAGAGAAAACAAATACAATAAGAATGCGATTATATAAATAAGCACATATATGGAACAAGAGCCAACGATCAAATTATTCACAGAGCTGCATAGAAACAACGCGGAAAGCACACCTGTGACAATACGAAGAGAGCGAAACCACAAACGAAACACACACTGCAGTAAGCCAATATGTAGAGGCACCTGTTGTTCGCGAAAAGACTTACGCGGAGGCTAGACGTCAATATCCTATGTGCATACTGGCAGTCTTCATTTGGCTATTGGTCGCTTGTCTTTGCGTGGAGAGAGACCGTTACATGAGTGAGCCAATCAGAAGTAAGTTTATCCGATAGCGACCGTCCGTGATTTGCAGGTAGACAGATAAGACGCGTAACAAATCATATGAGCCAATCACGAAAGTGGTTCTGAACTAAATTGTTTTGGAACCCAACTTGTCCCGAAATCTTTTCGCGAAAACAAGTGCCACATATATATATATATATATATATATATATATATATATATATATATATATATATATATATATATATATATATATATATATATATATATATATATATATATATACATATATATATATATATATATATATATACATATACATATATATATAATGTTGACTTACTGCAGTATGTTCTCCTAAAACTTGTGAAACCGTACGTTGATGGTGTTAGTAATGACACCCGACTCGATGTTTTTTGACCATTCCTGGTGCTAAATTTATCAATTTTATTTTAGGGTGGCGTGTCAAATCTCAAGAACCATTCAGCAGATTTAAACAAAAAAGATTGTGTTGGGAATAGTGCTCTGGCAAGTTACCTTGAAAATTTACGGTCTGTTTTATCGAGCTCTTAATTTCAAAACAGCGGCCATATAAATATTTCACGTAATAATTTCATATATATATATAATCATTTGACTATTTATTACTCCAATTCAAAGCGTCTTTTGCCTTCTACCAATTCGTAAGATAGCGTTGTCTGAAATGCATATACACATTTACATAATATTTTTATGTGTTTGTGTGTATGTTATATATACGGGCAGTTTTTGAACCATTCTCGCTATTTTTTTCTTTGGATAATTTAATAGGATTGGGATAATAAGGATCACCGCTGGAATTACGATGACACCCATGGGTAGAGACCTGCAAAATTCGCGTTATTATTTAACCCATTCACACCCAGTGTACACAGTTGTGTACATTACGCACGTGTAAGTAATTTTCTGTCTGTACTGCACACTGTGAAGCTCAATGACCAATGATCTTACCTGAGGATAAATGATTCACAAATTGTCTTAGTGGTCTAGGTCATAACTGGTTCTTATAACTGCAGCCGAACATATAGCTCATTGGCTGTGACAATGAAACAAGTGTTTTTTCTACTTAAGTACATAATACGTCATAAAATTCTTTGTTTCTCATTCCCTGAAACAGTCAATTAAAGTGGGTCTGAAAGGTTTAAGGACAGACTGAACTCCAACTTACTGTGCGTTTGACCAACTTCGGCCATTGTCCAAAAATATGTTTGGCATGCCTAGGATAACTCTTGAACCAATAATGTAAGGTCAGCGGTGGATAGACCAATCTCTTTTGAGAGATCAAGTTGATTACACTGCAGCGGCCAATGAAACCACGAACCTTGCGCACTTGTGATCATGTTGGCGTCGTTGCGTACCTTTCGTAACCCTATTCTTAAAATAATACTTCACGCCAGTTTCAATTATTGCTTCGACATAAATATCGAACATATTTTTTTTTTAATGCAGTCCTGATCAGGCATAGCATCGCAAGGCGATACAGGCTACGAATAGTAGGCCTGCATTTCTAAGGAAAGTTAGAATTGTTCCTGCCTTTGAAGACTATTATAAGAATAGGTAGTTGATAGACAACGCACGTAGAACTGCTGTTAGCAGATTAACAATGTCACCTATATCTGATTTTCTAACAATTCATTTATATTTTATTAAATTTTCGTAGTCATTAAAAAGAAAGTTGTTAGTTAAATTTTTTAACTAACCCAATTAATTTTTATTTTAAGAAAAATAATTTGACAAAATTTATAAAATGAATATGAATAGTAATTTTTAAATAAAATTGTAGTTAGCGAAGCTTTCTTCGCTTGGTAATGTGCATCGGCGTAGAAGCTTGACGATGGGGGGGGGGGGGGGGGGGTTGTGGAAAGAATGGGGAGGGGGTTATGGTAAAAAAAAAGCTTCTGTTAAAGTTGGATCCCCCATTGGAAAAAATAAGCTATCCACGTCGTTAAGACAAAGGCGTTTCGTTTATGTAAATCGTAAGTGTAATGGATCGTCAGCTGGAGCAATTGGCTTACGAGTTAAGCTCGAGTTTGGTAAAACTCTGGACAATACGCACAGTACCTTTCAACGTTTGCAATGGATAATTTCCTTTCCAGTCGGTATACGAAGTCAATTTTTCTGACTGGCGGGCTCAGCCAGTATCCACGTGGAATATGAGAGCGTTTCTCCCTGTCTTACCCCCTCCGCGTTGTCACAGCCCATAGTTCCATAACGCCCACTTGCTGTGACCTACTTTACCTCTCGACAACAGCGCACAAGTGCTGCCCGTTCTTCAAGTGTACGTCATTTAAGTGGCCTGAACCACTCCTACAACTAGTCCACAGGCACAGCTATGGTCTCAAGTTCAGCCATCGAGGAACCAGGCTTCGTCCTACACAGAGTACAGGATGAACAGTCAGTCTTGTAGCTTGGCTGATGGCATTCCTCTTGTATTTCTCTTCTCCCGTACCAGCCAACTAGGCTAACTATGTTCGCAGGTAAAATTTCAGGCTGTATTTCAAGGCGAAAACAATCATGCCTTTTTGTTTCGCAAACTTGGGAGCCAAGTATACAAAATTACTCTCGGAATAGGAGAAATTTGTAACTCAAGAAAATGTTTGTACTCGGAATGTGAGTAAACTGTTGACCATTTCAGAAGTATGCGCTTATATACTCGGTGCTACGTTTATATGAAAATATCTTTGCTCTTGAAGGCAAAACTCACACATTTATTATTTTATTCTGTTTTGCCGAACGTTGTGGAAACTAAGTAAAACATTTCAACTGGTCAACATTTCAAATCGTATGAATAAAACGGTAATTTTTAATAATTTCTCAAGTGAACACGATATGTTGTAAAACCTGTTATCTCTGTAGCGACACATTAATAGGGACCTTCAAAATCCGCGTAATTTTCTGGCAGCAAGGTAAAATTCACCGTCCATGTCGGTACGACATGGTTATTTCCTTCTGCAGCCGTTACGGCATATTTTTTCGTTACGACTTAGTTGAACATGATTGAGCACGCCTGTCGTTAGTGGTTTCCTATTGGTCCAAAACATTCCTGGGCGTGTCCGAACAAACTGTAAGCCAAAAACAGAGGCAATAGGAAATTATAAGTGTTTGAAGTCTAGTCTGTTTTCAAATAATAACGCGAATTTTGCATGTCACTACATATTACATTTTACACATTCACGACTTCTTTGGCTGACGACCAGCCAATAATAAACGTTGCAGAGTAGAATAATGATGTCCGGCGTAGCCAGGGCCAGTAGGACGAAAGTAAGTGGAAATACAGTAGCTCATCTCTACACTGTCATTAGTGACAGTAAATCTGCACCGTACTAAACTGGTCAATACTTGCTTTCGGTGTAAAGTGTGAGTACGTGCAAATGACCGCTCCCAACATTCTTCAACGTTATGCTCTGGCACCGAAAGTCGCGAGCCTCACCAGCACACAGAAATCAGAATCGGCGAGAACTATTTTACCTCTCCGATACCAAATTATTTTTCACGTGCTCGAATGTTTCGACCACGTGTTATTTTGGTGTGCGCTGTACATTAAGTCGGGCGCGCTTCATACAATATGTGAATAAACCTGTCAGAAAACGACAGGCATAAGAAGTTTAGCAAATCGGATCACTCACAGAGAAGACGTCACAGAGAAGACAGAGAAGACGTCCAAATCATCGGGCACAGGTTTCATTGCAGTGCAAATTACCGGCTACAAGTATTACTCATTAATTTATTCACGACTTACTTTATACTAGTGGCGATAGGTAAAAACTTCGCGAGTTCAATGATCCGTAGGCTAGACTCCGCAGTCCTGTGTATAATCAAGCCTCGGCTGCTGCACCACAGAATAGCCAGTGTTACCTTACACCTGGCAGTATAGGGTTCGCTACTCGTTCTCTTGCAAGACTGCTATTGGTCCAGGGCGTGTCTAATAAACAACGTCTAACTTGTCCTGAAACGAATTTGCGAAATTTTCCTATTCCTAGACATAACCGCTTTGTTTTACACTTAACTTCTGGAAAAATATTAATTAATTAATTAATTAATATATAAAACATATGAAAATAAGATAATTAAAAGGGCAACCTCCTGGTGTTGACTGGCGTACGACTATTAAGGAGGGGGGGCCATGGTGGCTGAGTGGTTAGCCTGCTCGCCTCCCACCAAGGCGAACCGGATTCAATAACTGGTCGGGTCTCCGGATTTTCGCAATTGGGAATCGTGCCGGATCTCCCGTCGTCTCCCCCCCCCCCCCCCACTCATTCCGGCGCCACCCCATATACTCACCTAAATCAACCTCATCGGCTCTCAAGGCCACGATGTTAGGAGCCGCCCAAATCTCTTCACTCATTCATTCGCTATTAAGGGTATTTCCTACCGGCTGACAACTGTGAAATTTAAATAGGATATCCCATGTTAAGGAAATTTCTCCCAAGTGCGTTAATTTTAAATATACGCGTTTCAAACAAAATGTGTTCTTCAGAAATTTTTTAAGAGAATATCCCTACGAGCGTATATTTTCATTATAGATAAGTTGTATGTACTTACATTTTTAAATCATTCATTTTAAAAATTCCTTACAGACAGGCTATACATGTTATGGAAACATCTTAGCTGCAGGGCACTTTTCCGAAAAAAAATTATTGAAGAATACATTTTGTTTGAAACGGCTATCTTTAAAATTAACGCAATGAGGCAAAATTTCCTTTGACGTGGGATTTCCTATTTGAATTCCACAGCTGCCAGCTGCTAGGTAGTGCCCTTAGCCGCGTTGTTTGCAAGCAAGGCAACTTCGCTCGCTCGTTCGACCGACAGCATTGTGCGATACGCGGGGCTGTTTGGCATCTGTATCCTCAGGCAATGTGCGTCCCCCGGAGGGCGTGAGGCCTCGGTCCCGACGGAGTCCCCGGGAGTGCAAACAGCCCAGCGGCGCCAGGGGCGCGGCCCCGGGAGAGCTGCGTGTGCAAACACGCGAGGGGTTTTCAGTGGCCGACCGGCTCGCAGAGGCGGCAAACCCAGCAAGTCTTCTCTCCTGCTTTACTCCCGGGAGACCACTTTTATAGGCTGTTCACGGTAAAGTGAGCACTTTTTAAGGCCCTCCCAACAGTCACTAACCGCTCGTAAATATATCATATTGCTGCCGAAGGCATTAAATTTTGGTGGTGGTGAAAAGTATACACTGTGTTTATTGGTCACATTGCAATGTTCATATTATAAAGCAGCAGGAAGATGGGAATTTGATGAAAGGAAAAATGTATAAGGGCCTTAAAAAGTGCTCGCTTTACAGTGAACAGCCTATACTTCCCGTGTCCTCGAGCTTCGTCCAGCGTTTGGAATCTTCCTCTCGGTACACACCGACGCAGACACAGTATTTTCGCGGATTCTTTTAACCCTTTCAGACCTACTTTAATCTTCTGTTTCAGGTGTTGCAAACAAAAAAAATATGATGTACTTAAGTAGATAAAACACTTGTTTCGTTGCCACAGCCAATGAGCTGTAAGCTATATGTTCGGCTACAGTTATATGAACCAATTATCACTAATGCCCGGTTGCACCAACATCTTCTCCGATCCCAGATCGAATGATCATAGTTCCGAACCAGGATCAAGTTTAATCTTGGTTCCATTGTAAAAGTGTTGCACCAACGAAATTTCATAATTCTGGATCTCCGATTCGTTGATCTTGGTTCCAAAGTGAGAGATCGAGATTAAGTACGAGACAAATATTGCTATTGGTTCGTATTATGTGACGTCATGGAAGTATGTGTATTTTTCACTATAGATAGAACTAAATGTGCAATTTTTTATCTGTTTTGAGTGAATTATTGTTGTCCGAATTTTACTGAATAATATTTAAGTGCGTCTAATGTTGTTTTACTTTTCCAAGAAAACAATCGAATGTAGTTCTATCTGTTGATGTATTTTCAAACTACATTTGTCGACGATGGCTGCTGATCTCGGATCGAGATTCCCAACCGCCAATTTCAGCGGTTCGAAATGAACTTCATCTCGATCTCCAGTCCAGCTCTGACTCGAATGGTGGAACAGTTTTCTGTGTCGATCGTAGATGCGATCTCGGATCGAGTTTCGAACCACGATGGTGCAACCGTGCGTAAGACAATTTACGAACAATTTACCCACAGGTAAGATCATTGGTAATTGAGCTTCGCAGTGTGCAATACAGAACGAGAATACCTACACGTGCGTAATGTACACAATTGTGTACACCAATGGGTTAACGCGTTCATTCGCTGTGTTCATGGTCGAGGACTTAGGCCTACAGCATGTGTAGAACATTTTTATGGCTAGCGCTGTACACAGAAAATAATCAGTGACCGGTGTTTAAAGTGTCTTCGGTCCTATTGACTATTCGCGGTAAAGTGAGCACTTTCTGAAGCACTCTCGTTTAGAATAATAGTCAGTAAATATATTTTATTGTAGACCCAAGACGTTAACTTTAGAGTCCAGTGAAATACATAGGCCTACACTGTGTTAATTAATTGCATGGCCATATTTGTTTCTAAAAATGGGGGAGGATAAAAAACATAATTGATAGGAAAAAATGAAACTAGGGTCAAAGAATGTGCTCACTTTACCGTGAACAGCCTAAAGCGAGAGACCTGCAAATTTCGCGTTATTATTTGAGGACAGAATAGACTTCGAAAAGTTATACATTTCTACTGATTTTATTACTGGGCTATAATTTGTTTGATACGGTCCTGGGTCTATTTGAACGAATTAGAAACAATTAACGATAGTATAGCCCAATCGCGTCCAACCAAGTCGAAAGTAAAATGGCACCTGACTTCTGTGGAAGCCAATAAACAAATGACCCCTCTCAAACATAAATATAGGGCGTTGAAGTTCATTGTGCAGTCAGAAAATAACGCGAATTGCTCAGGTCTTTTGACGCAAGGGCGTGGGGCATTGGAGCACGTGGCTGTTCCTGCTCTGTCATCCCGGTTGACCAGCCATCTTGTCCGCCATTTTAACAAGATTTGTTTCACCTCAGAAATCACTTCAAGACAACTATTTTACTCAAAAATTATTTTTTTATCCAAAAAATGAAAAAAAAAATGGAAAAATGTCCTGTTCGAATCCTCAGATGAGCAAAGCCGATTCGAGGCTCCTGGATGCAAGACGCTAAAAGTCCTGAGATCAGTAAAGCGGATTCGAAGCTCTTGTCGGTATGAGCCACTATTTCCTCGCATCAGCAAAGCGAATTCGAGGCTCTTAGGGGAATGAGACAATCCACAGATCAGTAAAGCGGATTAGAGACTCCAAGCGGATCAGAGGACATGGCCTTCTACAACTACCATCCGTGCCCATGTCCTCGACCCAGTGCCCATGGATACATTACATGCACTATCCAAAAAAAAACGCAAATTCCGTAAAAACTAAATGTTTTTAGAAATTACAAAAACAATTTGTAAAAAATATATTTTTTAATTTATAAAAATTATTTTTAAAATGTATTGTAAAAGAACTTACATTTCTGGAGGTCTCCCCAGCACCACGTCCAGCAGACGACTTACCCTCGCCAATAAATTATATTGTCTTAACTTTCCCCCTCACCATCCCCCCTCACAACATTTCAACCCTAACCCACCTCACTCTTCTCCCTCCGCCTTCTACTAACCCAATACCTCTTTCCCCTTCAAGTCACACTACTCGCATTAGTTCATACCGTAATATTCCCCCTCCCCCTCACCACCTCTGCTTCGTATATTCCATCGTATGCAGTATGCACCCATCTTTTTTTTTTTTATCGGCAATTTGTTTACACTGCTGGAGTGTTTTCTCTCACCTATGCTCGACACACCATTCCGCCTCCCCACTCAAGTTGACTCCCCTACAATATCACGATTCAATTTAGTCTATTTTCCATTTGGCAATTATTCTGTTACCCCTACACCACACCACTATATTTAATTGAGTATCTAGTATATCTCCCATCCACCCAACTACCCCCCACTGTGAATCATGGGCTTACATCACATCACCTCATTACTCGACTCACTCGACTTCCCGCCCCCTCATTTTCCTCCCACCATTTACACACTACATATCAACCACCGACACTACCACAAAGCTCCAATGGCGATTTGATGACATCACGTTGCTCGTTCATGATCGGTTGTTGGTCGCATGTCATCTCATCCTCTGCAGTTAATTAATGTAGCCAAATGTGTGCCACATCACAGTTCTTCATATGATGCGAGAGGTGACAGATCGCACTCTCTTCCCCCGGCATTTTCAGCATTCAGTCTGATAAATTAGTGTTTTTTATGTTCATCTCATCCATCAAACTCTGCAGGATTTCATAAGGTGTACTCGTAATTTAATGACACATATATTAACCAAAATAAATTTAAAACTTTGCCTAAAATTACGAATACCAGTTCGTACCAATGAGATATTGTAGGGCGATAAACAGTTTAGTCTTTCGTGCTCTTCTCATACATCAATACTTCGATCAATCCCAATTGTTAAAAGTCCTCAGCAAACCTCCGTAATCTTTCGCAATTCACTGCAATCCTCCTACGCAATGCTCATCAATCCTCACCAATTCTCCTCCGCAATATCTCAGCAATCCTCTATATTCCTCTACAATCCTCCGCAATTCTCGTCAATCTTCACCATTCCTCACCAATCTTCCACAATCCTCACCAATCCTCCACAATCCTCACCAATCCTCCCCAATCCTCACAAATTCTCCGCACTCCACAATCCCCGTCAATCTCCACCAGTCCTCACCAATATCTTCCGCAATCCTCCACAAACTTTGCCAATCTTCACCAATCCTCCCCAATCCTCCGTAATACTCGCCAATCCTCCTCCTCCTCAATCCACAGAAACTCTCAGCAATCCTTACCAATCATCAGCAATCCCCAAAAAAACCTCCTCACCAATTCTCGGTAATCCTCTTCACCAATACACAGCACTCCTCAGCAATTTTCCTCCGCAATACTCACCAATCCACCTCAGTCCTCACCAATCCTCATTAATACTCCCCCACATTCCTCTACAATCCTCACCAACCTTTCGATCAATCCCTCGATCGATCCTACGACCAATCCCTCGGTTTGTTGTCTGTCCCCACCCATACATAGGTATAGAAATTACATTAATTCGCCACCTGTCTCCAACTTTGTAAATGTCAATTGAATTCATGTTTTGCAAGCAGTCCACTATCCATGCACCTTTTATACATGAAGTCTTCGTTAATATTCTGCATACGGAACTTTACTTTAAAAGTCGAGTGCTCATAGCACCACTTTAAAGATATGAGGGATAAAAGGATACAGCACAAAATAATTAAGACACAATAATTTATTTTTTTAAATGTAATTCACATTGCAATCTCAGAAGAAGGCAGTTCATCACATCGTGCGATATATTCCCTACCTTTAGTTCGTTAATGATTGAGGTTATCTCGTTGATGTTCTAGAAATCTCCACCTTGTTGCAAAGCAATCAGATGTCTGAGTATGTCAACCAGTTCATTCGGGTCTTCGGGAAATATATAGCCAGTGTTCTCAGCGTCTTCTGCTTTCTTCATGTCGCTCGTTGCATTAAAAGTGTGAAGCAGGGGGGGGGGGGGGGTCAGAGCATCAGGAAAATCGCCATCGTCTTCAGCACCATCAATGTCTTCATGTTCAATTTCATCAATGCTGTCATAATGGTAGCCTTCGCCTCGTGTTGTGTATTCTAAATTAAATTAACTTTTATTTGTTGCAGGAGTTGTATGGTCATCACTATTTATGGCTGATGGTCGTTTATTTTGAAGTTCATCGATTTCACGCGAAGGTCTTGCAAGTGTATATTTCGCACCAACCGACTCTACTGCACGACGCAGGTCACTCATTCCGTCTTTAGCATTAACCATCTCCTCATAATCGCCTGTGGAATCCGTACCCATCGATGTAGCAAGAGTTACTGGCGGCAACACGTGCTGGGTCTCAAAAAAACTAATCCTTGCATTTCTTGTCGTCCTTCAATGTATGCGCTGTTCACAGTCAAGTGAGCACTTTTGAGGCCCTGGTTAATTTTTACTTTCAGAAATGTCTTATCCTTTAACCGCCCTTTTAAATAAATATTGCCATGTAAGTAATAAACAGTGTGTATATTCCATCGCACGGGGAAGTTGAAGTATAAGGCTAAAATAAAATATATTTACTGACTGAGGGCTTTCAAAAGTGCTCGCTTTACCGTGAATAGCCCATAACACCAAACACTAGATTGAGTTTAATTTATATAGATGTTATATGCAAAAATTGCCTAATATTTCTCGGTACTATCAACGCTGTAAACTCTAAACCGTGAGAATGACTCCAAGACCAGTGAAATTGAAATCTGCGAAAGCGTGCTGATTATTTCAGCACAAGGAGTACGGCGTAGAGTGCGCGTGGCAACTGATCACATTGAACTGCAAACATCGCATTGCTTCGACTGAGGTTAACTCATCGTTCACGTAAATAAGTGGTTTGAAATGTTAGTACACTTTCCCGTGAACAAACTTTAACAGAAATACGATGTACTGGAGTAGTACTAATAATTTTATTAAAAAAATGGGTCTGCTAAAAAAAAAATATTTTGACTAACATTTGCGTCACTGTTCCAACACGCGATTCGGACAGATTTGCAGGAAAATGATGACCCACTCTGGGGGACTTACACAAGAAGACAAGAACAATCACTCCACCTCATCATTCATTCCCCTGATTCAGCAGTCGATAGTAGTGACGCCCGACACACCCCCAAATTTTCGTCTTCAAATATATATGGCAATAAAACTTCAAGACGAAATATGACCATTCAATGTGTCTTCCCAACAAGTTTCATGAGATAATTTTGAATGAGGTTTAAAAATGTGTCACACCCAAATTTTTTTACTAGCAAGATTTAGTCGGAATTTTTATTTTAAAATTATTTTTTAATTGAGACTTTGCTATTGTGTTTCCTTGCATTCAATTACAGAACACGCTGACATAGTTAAAAACGTATTTTCCAAAGCACTGGTATTCAAACTATATACAGAAGTAGAGGACTATTGCAGATCTTGGCGTAACTCAATAATTTAACTAAAATTCAACCAATGTCAAGCTAAATTCAAACAAATTTCTAATTCCCCGTCAAATCTTTCAAAGCACAACTCAAAATCAATAATATTTTTGGTCACAATCAAAATCATCTTTGAACTTGTGTTCACTCTTTGTGGGTGGTTCTTTAAATACTCATTTTCAAGCCAAATCTTCCTATTTTTGATGAAATTCCAAGAATTTTCATACTTTTCTTGTGATATTATTTTTGACTAACTGATTTGGTTTTCAAATTTAAAGTAAATATTTACCCTTTTTGACCTCAATTTAGCCCCATTCACCCTGAAAATGGACCACTGATCAAAGAGTGAACAAAGTATGTTTTTAAAAAAGTATGCGTAATTGAAAATGAATATTTGGGTCAAATTATCTTGATGGGGGGAGGGGGGGATTGACGAGATGAATCGTGTTTGAAGAAGAGATTGAAAAATTGTTGCTTGAAGGTGAGAAATTAGCGTGAATTTTAGTTAGATTATTGTGCTGCGCCAAGAACTGCAATAGACCTCTGCTTACAAAACTACTCAAGGGCCCTGCACTGAGATTTCCGAACAGACTTCCCACCAACAAAACAGTAGGAACCGAAACTGACAAGTTATGCTAAACTAACCTTGGGTAAGTTTATTAGGTAAGTAAATATTTTTGCATGTATCTTATTTTAATTGACAAAGAAGCTCAGAGAATGAATGCTATTTGAAGCGAATATTGCTCATAATATTAAGAACTCAGATGCATTAATTTCATTGCGCCGGAAATATATCTAATAAATAACATCCAAATTTAGTAAAGAAGTGAAAATAAATGTAGAGTGTTGTTTGAGACTACCCGGTATACATTACAATATCAAGAACGGTCACATAATAACTGTTTCAAAAAATGAAATAAGGAGTACTTCCTGCTTTGTCGAGCCAGCCCTAAAACATAAAACGAAATCTGAACTGCAGGCTGCGTGGAATGAGAAACTCGATAAATACAAGATGGCGGCTACTTATCCCCTCAGAGTGCTGAAGCAGGTGCGAAACTCCTCCATCAACAGGTGCGCGCGCGGGGAGGCGATAAACCGACGTTGGTAGACTTCAGATGAGATTGGAATGGCCGCGAGGGCGTCGTAAAATTTCCCGCCAGGAAGGCGAGGCGCGTGTATAGCCGGGACGCCGGTCAGTGTTGCCAACATTTAGACAGAGAACTTCACTAGACTGCAAGTGAAAAATACACCAGAATCCACAATCCATTATTTAAATCCCGAATATGCTACCGCGACATGGATGTTAGTTCGAAATAGAGGTAGTAACAGTGGTTATTCGCATGAAATAATTATATGACAGTGACAAGTGTTGTGGTGTTTGAAGATCTTTGTTTAGTTAACCATTAACCAGACGATTGGTGTTCAATCTTAAATAGTATCTCCAATATTTGCAATAACCTACAGCCGAACGTTGTCTGTCAAGTTTAGTGACATTCTGTATGTTAAATCATCTTTCGAATAATATCAGTACCCATGTTTTCAATTAAACGCAATACAATGGCTTGAAATATTTTTATAACATTTTTTTTTTGCTTTTGCAGTTAAGTGAGTGAACTGAGTGAAGAGATTTGAGCTTCTCTTAACAGCGAGATCTTGAGAGCCGGAATGCAAGGGCGGGGAAACGGCAGATACCCGAGAACACCCACCCACATGCGAAAATCCGAGACCAACTCTGCCAGGAATCAAACCCGGTTCGCCTTGGTGGGAGGCGATTAGTCTAACCACTACACCACCGGAGCCCCGGAAATTTATATAAATGCACATCCATATCATGTAATTGTAGTAGTGAGAAAGTTAGCTAAAATCTGGAACAGCAATGACAACGTATACAATAAGGATCATTATGCAATGTTACAGATTAATGAGTAACTAAGTAAAGTATGCAAAAATACTTATTGCTAAGCCGTATAAACATTTTAATACAATTTTTAAGACATTCAAGTTATATATTTCTTCTTCTAGAAAACTGTTTGCAGGCAATTTACCATTATAAAAGCCGCTAGGTTATTCATTTTCCACTAAGTATACGCTATTCACAGTGTGGTGAGCACTTTCGAAAACCTTGCAGAATGCCTACTTGTATGCACATTGTGTATTTTCCACGCTACGTAAGGTTAACATTGCCATGTGCCTGATTACTTTGCCCACGCTTCGGTTAAGTAAAACTGTGAAATTATTATAAATTTAGTAATTAATACAGTTAAATGCACGAAAAAAAAAATAATTTCGTTATTCAGAAAAGGTCAACCTAACATTTTTAATTTAACGCTAAAACATAGAAATAATTCTCCTCGCCATTGCCAACTTCACTGGAAGCATGCATGACAGTCAGCGCGCCCGTTACAATCTATGCAAGTATAGACTATTCACGGTAAACTGAGCACTTTCGAAAGCCCTGCTTAAGATCTACTTGCACGCAAGTTGTATATTCTTCCGCCTAATGTAAAATGAACACTGCGATGTGCCTCGAAACTTTATTCATGTGTCGGTTAAGTAAAAATATTAAATTATTAGAGAAGTATATATTTTGCATATCCGCCAATTGTTACACTTATGTGCATTAAAAAAAGCAGAAAGCGAAATAAATAATTTAATTTATCGCACATATATACGAAACACTTTTAATTTGAATTAAGACATGAAACTATTTCCCATCCGTCGTTACCAACTTTAATGGGCGCATGCCACTCAGTGCGTCCGGTAAAATATATGTAGACAGGAGCAGTGACTTTTTGCAAGGTTGATTTCAATAGTGCTCACTTTATCGTGAACAGCCCTTTAGGATAAGTAACATTTTTTTTTACAAAGGCTGATTTCAAAAATTGGTTAATTAACTACGAAAAGACCATAGAATCTTTTTGCCACAAGGTATGAATTAAAACGGAGCATGCGTGGTGGCAAACGCGCAGAGTTGACGACACTGCCGAGCGGCGAGAGTGACAACTAGGGATAGGAAAAATTCGCGAGTTCAATTACCTGTAGGCTAAACTCCACATCAATTTGTATCTTCGAGCCTCAATTGTTTGTTCATTGGCTGCTGCCCCATAGAGTAGCCAGTGTTACTTCACACCTGGCGGTATGGTACTCGCTACTTGTTGCCTTGAAAGTATGCTATTGGCTCAGTCGTCCAGGGCGTGTCTAATAAAATGCGGTCGAATGGCAAAGTCAACTTGAGTGTAAACGTGTTTGACGTCTATCTTGTCCTGGAATGAACTCGCGAAACGGTGAAGAGGTGCGCAGGATGAAGGAGACGCGAGTATTGAAGTGGCGCGGCCCGCTGGGGCGACGACGAACAACCACCCGCGAGATTGGACAAGAGGCTACGATGTACAGTGATGGGGGGAGGGTGGTTGGGGAGGACGTACAGCCACCCTTCTCCGTCCCCTCTTAGAGCCCGTCTTCCCCCTGGCTCTACCTTATCACCATCTTACACAAGAGACAAGCGGTCAGCGGAGGGCGGTCACCCCTCGTCGACACACGTGCCACCCGTCCACACAGGCTGTTCACGTGAGTAAAATGATTTTCTTTTTTTCTTTTTTTTAGGTTATTTTTAAATCCTGTTGTATTATATAATAATAGTTCATTTACAAAAGTATAAAAAATCATGGGAAATTAATTTTCTAAAGATTAATGACGGAAAATACAGGAATATCTCATTTGTATGCATTCGCATACCATATAAAAACTTCTGCGTGACTATCATGTTTGGCTACACTGCAAACTAGTCGTTAATATCATTAAAATAAGATGACGAAAGTTCATGGAATTTCTTCCAGTGGTTCGGACACAGTTTTATTTTAAGTTTTGCGATAAAATTTAAATCCAAAATAGCCAGAAATTAAAACCCTAATCGCAGAATTCCACAATTCAAAGAAATGTCTTCGTGGCGTTCCTAAATCTTTAAACAAAAAAAAATTTTTGCTGAAATCAAACATTGTGCTCGTGTAACTTTTTAAAATTTGTTTGCCATAAATTTTAAGGTTAACATGATGGCAATTACATAAAAAAAATTGCGAGTTATTCTTAAACTGGTGAAGTATTTAGTAATATTTTATCGCAAAACCACAAAATATCTTAAAAATTCAGAAAAATATTTAGGGTTTCGGACCGCAAACTATTTATAATTTTGTATTTGTACCAAAAGTTGTTCAACTCGTCCGCGTTGTATAACATTTTCCTAGAGTAAAAAAATTGTACACTTTATATATGTTGAATAATTTGATGTCAAATACAAAATGCTTCAGTTTTGTTGCAGCCAATAACAAATACTAAGCTGTACAGATGAAAAAATTTACAAAGTGAACTAATGCTACTGGCTACCACGTGACACACATGTAAACACCAAATAACAAGCCGTAAGTATGAGAAATGATACTGTCAATCTCTGTATCAAGGCAATAATAACCATTTGTTTTTCATCAGTTTTTTATTTAATTGTTAAGTTCTCTGATTTTTACAGGATAAAGGCTATACATTAATGTCACAAAGGGCTTCGATAGCAAAAAAAAGCACGTATTTTTCTGCTCAAAAAAGCTCATGGAATTCCATTAACATGTATTTCCCTATACCAAATTCTCATTCTCACCGCTTTCAAATCAGTCAGCAAACAGCCTTCTAGTTGCAGCTCTACAGACTTGGGTCAAATCGTTGAGCGGCGACGGGCTGCCGTGTTTATGTTTGAGCTGGGCTCCGGACCCTTATCTATAGCTGTTAACTACGGCTGCTATCTTAATCACTTTACGTGTTGGTGTATCGAGTCGATAGTTTTAACTGATACGTGTCTCAAGGTCCTTGCCCGTGAATAACAGATGTTCGTGCCTTACTAGCGTAATTCTGACTCGCCCTGTCAAGTATTACTAACACAAGTTGTGCTGTAGGCTGTTCACGATAAAATGAACACTTGTATACACGTTGTGTATTCCTCCGCCTTAGGTAAAATTAACATTGTCATGGGTCTCATCACTTCATTCATGCGTCGGTCAAATGTTTCATTTGACCGACGCATGAATGATATTATTAAGAAATGCTTATGTTTACACTGCGATGCATTAAAAAACCATACAGCGGAAAAAAATAATTCTTAGTTATGACAAATGGTTAAGTTACCTTACGCTTTTCATTCAACGTTAAGGTATGGAACTACTTTCCATTTGTCGTTACCAACTTTACTCGGCGAATGTCACTCAATGCGACCAGTGACGTATATTTTGAACCTAAATGACAGTCATATTGGCAGTGGCCTATGTTTACCTAATTATATGTATGTTTAGATAACGTGCATATACTTTTACCATAATTATTAATATGATATTTCAAATTGAAAGTTTGGCTTGTATGATAATTATTTTGTGTCATATGTAATTTTGAAAAGCAGTGTCTTTTTACTTTATGTTTTCACTGTGTTTTTGAATGTCAGTACTGTTTATGATTAATGTAAGTGACGTCATTAGCTGAGAGGGTTTTTTATAGTGCTTTAGAGGTAAGCCCTAAAGCTGTAAGGTCATTTTGAATTTGGAATTTTGAGTGGAAATTTGATTATTGTGAACGAACCTGGGCGACATGTGATACGTCTTTGAACTGGGCAGCCAGGGTTGCTGGCCCAGAGTTTTGAACTCATCAATTATGTGGCGTTTCGAATGCGTCGATGCGTGTAATTGTACTCATTTGAATAATTAAGGTCGCCTTAGTGTGCAGGAGCGCAAGCGAAGAGGGTCAATGAGTTCTTATTGCATATAATCTGCAGGTAATACGATACATGTGTCAGTCTAATTGGTTGTTCGCCTTATGCTATCGAGGAGGGGCATAGAACTGCATTAATAACGTAATTGGACTTCTCTTTACTGTCTCACAGTAACCTCCAGTGAAAGCTTTTTTGTCACCCAAATACTATGCGTTAAGCCAGGGAAGAATATTAACTAATTTTGTGTGGCATTTTTATTAGCATTGAACTTTGTGAGAGAACACTGTAGTTTTGCGCTGATATAAATTACACGTAACTGCCAGTTGCCTAATTGCTTAATATGATGATTATTTTCCTACAAGTTAATTGAATTACCTTAACTGCATTTAATAGTATTTGAATATTACTCTGAACTGGAACCACTGATTAAAGAAAATAATTGGCCAATAAATTTATGTTTCACCAATGGGGATTATTACTTGTAGTCTTCCTGGCAGTATTGGGATCCTCTTCCTTTATGTATCAGTGTCCTGTTCATGTACGTCAAGTGAAGTTGCACTTTATCCAGCACACGGAACTCCAGTCTGCATGGGTACGATCATATATATATATATATATATATATATATATATATATATATATATATATATATATATATATATATATATATATATATATACAGTGTGTGTGTGTGTGTGTGTGTGTGTTTTCTCTGTGTCACAAACTCACTATTTCCATATTTATTCACGCCTTGGTCCCCACATATCACCTATTTCAGCCCGTTAGAATATATTCATTCAGGAGCAGTAGCATTTTTATAATGTTAACTTCTAAAGTGCTCACTTTATCGTGGACAGAAATTACTTAATTTCTTATGAATTCCATATCACAGAGTAGACAAACACACAGAGGCGAAATGGCGTCGCTGTTCCTTTGTCGGGGGGGGGGGGGTGTACACGTTCTTCGATTGGCTGCACGCCTCTCTGGAAGTGGGTTGTGTGTCTGATTGATTACTGCGTACTGAAAAAAGGTCTCCTATTGGCTGGTCTGCCAACTGGCAACTAAATTACCAGGCGCTGTTTGGGGGACGATGTTCCGGCGTATTCGTGGCAAGTGACGCCATTATGCTGGCGTGCGCGGCGCGAGTTTGCGGAATAACGTAGAGACCTGCAAAATTCGCGTTATTATTTGAGAATATGTTAAACTTAAAACACTTTTCCTTTGTAGTACGTGTGTCATTGGACCATTCTTTATTTGACACGCCTCCGGTAACTCTTAACTCTGCGCCAATAAATGAACACTTTAAAATTGTTTGCCTCAATCAGGCTCAGTTCACTCAGAAAGGAAGTGACTTAACATTTATGCAGCAACCAATGTAGAAATGATGCCAGCTCGCGCGCGCGCGTGTGTGTGTGTGTATATATATATATATATATATATATATATATATATATATATATATATATATATATATATATATATATATATATATATTAGTACTATATATTTTAGCCTGTTGTCAAAAAAAAACTACGCGAACTATGCAGGTCCCTAGGAATAAGGTACTGTTTCATCTCTATATTCTTAAATACAGTCTATTCAAGGTTTCTTCAACACTTCCAACTGTCCTTTAAAAATCACCCCATTTCTCTCACCCTTCCCCGCCTCTCCACTTAACTGGCGTGCAGTGTCCTCGCCACACTACGTGTACATATGGGACTTTCACCTGCGACACCATTATTTGATTGGTGGAAAGTCTGTAGGAAAGTCCATTTCAGGACCATTGAGTAGTTTTGTGTATATCTGATGCGTATATTCCGACATACAATGTTTTAAAAATGCCGGTTTGAACCATTTTGGAGTACTCCGAAATTGCGAGTGAGTGAGTGAGTGGAGAGGTTTGGGCGGCTCTTAACAGCGAGGTCTTGAGAGCCGACGTGGGTGAGATAAGGTGAGTATGGAGCAGCGCTGGAATGAAAGGGTAGGGAAAACGGGATATCCCCGAGAAAACCCCGCCGACCAGCGGCACCGTCCGGCACGATTCCCACATGCGAAAATCCGGGAGTGACCCAGGCGGGAATTGAACCCGTTTCGCCATGGTGGGAGGCGAGCAGACTAACCGCTCAGATACCGCGGCCCCTTCTAAAATGATGTTTCTGATGGTGTCGTCTTGAAAGCACTGGTTGAAGGGTGGGTTCCTTTCGTAGATCAGCAAATTGGACGTACGTTTAATAGTTGGTGAAAATACGTGTATTTCAAACAAACTGCGAGTTATAGTTGTTGACCTCCCCCTTTCAACCCTCTTCGGGGGGGGGGGGGATTTACTCTCCAGGCTTAAGGGCGCCGCCTACCTGTCGGTGGAAACGCATTGCAGTGTGTTTGAAATCCGCGTGTTTTTTTTTTTACGAAACCATTAAACGTGTCTGAAAGATACCAATGTACGAAACGAAAACACATTTCGGGCGAGCTACAAATAATACTGTCAATACATCATCATGTACATTATAAATTCTATCCCCGATCCCTCCAACATAGCTAAAAACGTTTTTTTTTTTACACTGTTATAGCTCATAATATACTGTTTGGAAACACGTGAAACTATTATAGGGACATGCACTGAACCTTGGTACAGACTTTGCAACGATAAAATTATAGGGTCACGTTAAAGTCCCACAGGTACACACAGCACAGCGGAAACACTGCACGCTAGTTCAGCGCCTTGCACGTAGGAGCGAAGGGGCATCAGGCGCGCGTGTCAATATCGTCATCGGTCCCGCGTTTCTCTTCCTCAAACGCGCTAAAAACATCCAAGTACGCGGCGCCCTTAAAGCTCTTATATACAATAAAAGTTGGGTTCGGATGTGCCATAATTATCGTACAGAAGTTCATATACCCATTTCTCGCGTACCCTCAAGTCTTAAGTCTTACATAGTAATTTTTAAGTCTTAAGTACTAATTTTTAAATTGTAATATTCCCATTGTAACTTCAGGATGGGATGTGCTAACGAGCGCTGGCCACGAGCGAGCACACTCCGGAGTTCCCAGATGACATTGTATCATAAATACTAATTCGTACGGTTAGGCCGGGAACACACGGCAAGCTCTACGGGCCGGGCCCGGCACGGTGCACGACTAAAATGGGCCCTGATGGGCGCCATAGACGGGCGCCGGGTGTTTTCCGTTGCTGCGAATTCCGCGGCCCCGTCCCCTGGTTGAATTTTGCAGAACGACGCAACACGGGGCATTCCTTCATACATTTGATGGAGATTTGATCCCATGTGTAGTGTTTTCGTGTTCGTCATCGTTTTGTCTATCCTTTTTGTTTGCTTTTGTTGTGTGTCCTCTTTTTTAATAACAAGTCGTTCAACCGTATTCTTTTTGTCGTTATAAATTATATGAAAGTAGTATAAAAAGGGAGGTTCTGGAGCATCAGGCTGAAGGCTAAGGACCCCGTGGACCCAATTTGCATATCAAGGTCCCAGCGAATTACCCTTTTTCCCCTTTTTCCCGTTCAAAATGGTCGATTTCGAGTACAAAAACGTCACTCTTTCCCTTTTTCCCCTTAAAATTTTCCGAATCTCCCGCCCGCATATGGCGGCCATCTTGGCAACCAGTGATTATTAGTATAATCCGGGCAGTTTGCACTTTGCGGCACAGGTTTGCCCGATGCGGCAAAATCGGTCGGAACTTCTCATTCCCGGCCGCCATCTTGGTATCGACGACGAATGTCTACCCAGGACAATTGTCAACCAGCTCAGGATGTCGATCATTCTGGCAGCCAACACCTCGCCGGCGGCAGTGGTGGGGCATCAAGGGGTCGAGAACGATCAATTTCGAATCTTGTGGGACACTGCCACCTCCTTAAGCCTGTGTGTGTGTGCATAACACTTATAAGCATAGTTGGCTATAATTTCCGAGCCATTTAAGTTATAGTTGTCAAATTCATTACGTAGGCATTCACCCCGACTAGGAGAAGGGTCGCATGGTCAAATATGCCCCATTTCAACTTATAAGCATAGATGGCCGTAATATCCGAACTGTTTAAGTTATAGTTGTCAAATTCATAACATAGACATCACCCATCTCTAGGAGAAGGGCCGCAGGGTCAAGTATGCCATATGTCAGTGTATAAGCATATGTGGGTGTAAGTTCCGAACCATTTGAGTTATAGTTGGCAAATTCATAACATAGACATGCTCCACGACTAGGTGTGTTATCGCAGTGTCAAGTATGCTCTATGTTAGTGTACAAGCATAGCTGGGTACAATTTACGAACCATTTGACTTATAGTTGTCAAATTCATATCATAGACATTATCCACGACTAGCAGAAGGGTCGTGATGAAAAGTTTTCCCTATGCAAACTTATAAGCATAGATGGTTGTAATTTCCGAACCATTTGAGTTATAGTCGCCAAATTCATAACACAGACATCAACCACGACTATGATATATGGCTGTATTTGACGAAGTGTTTAAGATACAACTACCAAAAGCATAATACATACACAAACTTGCAATGACAAAAAGTGATGTGCAGATATATGTCGGCCTGAATATCTCGCCATTCATATTCACCACTATCTCTCCTGTCTCCTCGGTGCCCCCACCAGGCCACACACACACTTCCTCGTGCACTCCCATCCTTGGCACCTCGACCAGCGACCTTCCACTCATCCTCGTGCTCTCTCTCTCTCTCTCTATACCTTGTACTCCCCCTCCGATTGCCTACATCACCCCTGAACATACATCCTCACACACTCGTCACTGCCCGGTCAGCGACTTGCTGCATGCCGACTCCCGAACACTCGTGTAACAGAGAGCAGACACCCTTTATGACCCCTGTGCTCAGGATTACCATCCGCATGGGATCAAGTACGACCTATGTCTACGTCCATGTTGTGACTGACCGCCAAAATGCCACCCACTTACCGATGCCCTCGGTGATGTAAACCGAACCTGTGTCGGAACGACGACAACCTCGTCAGGTGCTCCAGGTACACTTCCCTCTGTCCTTCATGAGTTCCTAAGGGATGGAATCAGTGTTAGATACTCCTTCAACACTCTTCCGACGTTCATTACACCAACCCCTGGAATGTGGTGTGCCCATAACAATAGTACATCTTTGCAAACATTCTGTTCAAGGGAGATAGTCCCATATGTATTTGCCCTGTTGTAGATATGTGGGAAGATGTTTTTAGACATACTGCATTTCATGTCGAGCATACGACAGAAGGAATTCTTTAGGCAAGTATGCAAGCTCAGTTTCTTTGTCGAGTGCTGCAAGTGAGTTATACTTTCCATATGTCACAATAGCTGACAGAATCTTCTGACCACTAGTACAACATGCCATCATTTTCACTTTGTTCCACGACATGTTTTTGGCATAGCTATGGTACAAACTTCTGACCTGACATCATACACTCCTAGGTCTGTCCGAGCTCGAACGATAGACTAACTGTGAATGAGCCAGAGAGCTCCTGTGACTGTGTATATACACTCGTTTTATGCGAGCGTGTGCACACACACACACAACATCCTTATCTAACAGGGGTAACACACCAACAAGGAAGCGGAGACTGGAAAGAGAGTGTGCATGCAGATGTCTGTAGTGACCTGAGTTTGCGACTTGCCACAGCTGTAGGGTCACCAGAGAATGACTGTGGTTATTTAGAAAAGCTTGGTACATGCATCGAAGGTTCGAGCATAGGCAGGGTCGATGGTGTATGACTCCCTGTAATTGCAAAGGCTCACTACATGAGTGTAGGTCAGAGACAGAGTATGACTATAATTATGAACATGGTATGTTAGTTTGCGATGTCTCAACTGCTGGCTGTGAAGTTGGCATCTTTACACTCATACACGATCAACTTAGTCTTCCTTCAAACACTTTCTGCTGCTGCATACAAAGTACACACACTTTGCTTGCTTCGTGTGGTTAGGGCAATTATACGATGTCTCTTTGTAACATTTTTGGCAGTTGGTAATTCCTTACCCCTCCGACGAACGATTGTCTGCTGGCGAACATATAATTGGTAATGTATTGCGTGTACAGAAAGGCAGGGCAGTCATTACTTCCAGTGAGTTCGCAGGTCTTCTGAAACAGCTACACTCATTAAGGTAAAACCTCTGCTCTGCATCATATATGAGCAGAGTACATACATAGTTTACATGTGTGTGTTTGAATACCTCCTTACCCTGTTCGTGTCTTGGGTTGTCACAGTGTGTGTATATGTGTGTGTGTGTGGGACCTATGACTGCAGGTATTTGTGATAAACATACACTGCACGATGTGCTTGTTAGTAGTTGTTTTGTTTATATCTTTTTTTTCCATCGTGCAGTCTAGTGGACATAACTCGACTGTGGAGAGCAATCAGCTATCTGTAGGGACCTGGGTTCGAGACTTGTCATTATGGGTAGACACATCATTACAGTTATCATGTGGAATGGCTGAGCATGTAATTCTGGATGGAAACCACCTAAGTGCATACATTAAAGGTTAGGGAAGGGTCGACTACTTGTAATTTCAAAGGCTCTGTATATTATGTAAGTTCATATATTGAAGGTTTGGGCAGAGTCAGTAGAGTATGACTGCTTGTAATTGTAAATGCTTGGTACATGCATTGAAGGTTCGGGCAGGGCTGACTGAATATGGCTTCCTGTAAGTGTAAAAAGGCTCAGTCGGTACATGAGTGCAGGTAAGGTCGTTAGTATAACTGTCTGTAATTGCAACAGTTTGGTACGTGAGTGCAGGTCAGGGATGGAGTATGACTGTCATGGTCGCTACATGCTTGTCTTCATGACCAGTGGGACATACGATGAAGGATTGTTTGCAGACTTGTCAGCATACACTCTCAACTGGAATGGAACCTTCGATGCCTTAGTTTTTCAAGGATAAAACACCATCATCGTCAGGCTACATGGCATAGTTACTTTCATGTACGTGTGTTTTGACACAGAGTGGTTGTGATGTACCTTCTTGGTTGGTAATGTATAACATACATGGAAACACAGAGTGATAATTGTGCTCTGAGCTTCCAGTGAGTTCACATCGCGACCTACAGGACTTCTGCTCTACAAACAAGTTCATAAGTAGTTGCAAATGTGTGTGATATCTCCTTGCTCACCATGTCTAATTCGATTGTACTCAATTGTCTATAATCGTCGATGGATGAGAATGTGATGTATATTGTGGTCTAGGTACATAACAAGTGCAGGTCGGTCCTCAGTTGTTGTTTAGGGGAGGGTAAAGACTATCTGTGAGCATTCAAGGTTCAGTACGTGCATATGGATTGGAGTATAATTGTTGTACATTGAAGGTTCGATATGGGGTATGACTGACTGTAATTGCAAGCTTCGGTACACGAGTGGTTAGGCTGCTGTCTGGTCTTGGGTGATGGTTTCCTTTCAGTCAGTTCGTAAGGAGATTGTTTGACCAGAGTGGCCTTGCATCATTTACATTGTATGTGTGTGTGTGGTTTGTATTACAGGGCTGGATGACCCTCCCTGACTGCTCCCTGACCCCTACCTGTTATTATTATTACCTGCTTTGGTACACGAGTGCAGATTGGAGATACTGGGGAGTGTGTAGGCTCATGTTATGTTTTTTTGCTAGTTGTATCTCACATGGTTCGGAAATTACAGCGAACTATGTGATGCATCAACGTATATAACAGCAAAAAATGCAATAGGGTTGGTACATGTGTGCAGGTCGGAGACAGAGTATGACTGTCATGCTAGTCTCTTCATGGGCAGTGGGACAAACGAATGTCTGCATGTGCTCTCAATGGGAATCAAACTTACGATACCATATTTATTCGAGTAGAGTACAGAAACCAAAATACAAAGAAATGTGTCAGGTGCAGGAATTCGAACTCACGCTCCCTTTTACTGGAACCAGAGCTCATATCAGGTGCCTTAGGCCACTCGACCAACCTGACAGTTTGTATTAGTAATGAGGTTAAATGGCTTTTGTCGAATGCCATACAATGTATGGTCTTGTCTAGCCATTGCTTGTGCAATAGGCATACGTACATACGGGTTGGTAGGAGTTTTTTTTCTTTTGTGCACTCTAGTGAACGACATGAGTAAGCACACAGAGCGATGCATCTTTGAAGCAATCGAATCTGCGATATCTCAGGGATGGTTCACGGTACATGCATTGGTTCCTTTCAATAGTATATCGGCAGTACAATGTCAAGGGGGAGGTGGTGGGGATGTAGTACTTTGTCGCTATCTATCGTGCATGGAAAGGCAAGACCTGTCATTGTGGTCTCCGCTTCCAGCGAGATCACATCGAAGACGAAGATGACAACAACTACGACGAGATGCACTCTGGTCTATGAGTATTCACTGCTACACTAGTTAAGGTAGGGCACACTTCGTTTTGTAATAGGAAGCATATCGTTCTAGCATGTGTTGTATGTGTGGTGACTCTGCTGTCTAGCAATGACTGTGTATTCATTGCGAGTGACATCTCATTACATACCTACATCTATGTTATGGTACACGGTTCGCAAGTGCATGGCCAGTAGTACTGACTGACTTACTGGAAGTAAGTACACACATTGAAGGTCTGTGTATGTTTGGGGGTCAGTGGGGCTGCAAGAAGGTGGCCACCTAGGACGACTTGTGGTAGTAGCATGCTATAAAGCAAAATAACCTAGGTGAGGCCTATGTTATGCATTTGACAACTATATCTTATGTAGTTCGAAACTTACAGCCAACTATGCTTATTTGGCATACTTGCTCCAGCGATTACTCTCATTGTTGGAAATGATAATGTCATGCATTTGACAGCCAAAATGGTTGCCTGTCAGTGGGGTGGCTTCGTCATGTGGACCTTCATGGATGGTTAGTGGTGATATGGTCTTCGTCGCAGTCGGATGCTGAGGGCATCAGTGAGTAGGTGGCGTTTTGGTGGTCAGTCACAACATGAACACCAGTGACATGGTGTGAGTAGAATTTGAATTTTATAATGTCTAACAGGCCACTGGAGGAGGTAGTGTACTCGATACCAAATAGGACATTCTGGTTCACCTGGCCTCATGCTGTGGACACAGGGGCATAGACATAGGTCGCACTTGATCAAATATGAATGATAATCCTGAGCACAATGGTTGGAATGGGTGTCTGCTCTGTTACACAAGTGCTCGGGGTCAGCGTGCAGCGAGTCGCTGACTGGGAGGTGGCGAGCATACGAGGATGTATGGTCAGGGGGTGATGTAGACAATCGGAAAGGGAGGGCAAGGGATAGAGAGAGAGCCCGACAACGAGTGGAAGATCACTTATCATGGTGCCGAGGGTAGGGGAACACACAAGAAAGTGTGTGTATGTGGCCAGGCGATGGTGCCAAGAGGGCAGGAGAGACAGAGGTGTGTATGAACAGGGAGACATTATGCCGACACATGTCTGTATATCCCTTCTCACCATCGGGGAGGGGGGTTTATGATTTATTATGATTTGGTAGTTGTATCTCAAAACCCTTCGTCAATTACAGCCATCTATCATTGTCATGGTTGATGTCTATGTTACGTATTTGGTGACTATATATTCGGATATTACAGACACCTAAGCTTATAAGTTGACGTTGGCCATACTTTACCCCGCGACCCTTCTCCTAGTCGTGGTTGATACCTATGTTATGAATTGACAACTATAACTTAAATGGGTCGGAAATTACAGCCAACTATGCTTAGAAGTTGACATGGGGCATATATGCACTCGCGACTCCTCTCTGAGTCAGGGTGAATGCATATGTTAAGAATTTGACAACTATAACTTAAACAGTTCGGAAATTATAGCCAACTATGCTTATAAGTGTTAAGCACACACACAGACTTAAGGAGGCGGCAATGTCACACGAGATTCGAAATTGATCGTTCACGATGCCTTGATGTCGCACCGCTGCCGCTGGCGAGGTGCTGGCTGCCAAAATGATTGACATCCTCAGCTGATCGACAATTGTTCTGAGTAGTCATACGTCGTCGATACCAAGATGGCCACCAAGAATGAGGACCTCTGAATTTGAGAGATGCTCCAACCGATTCTGCCGCATTGGACAAACCTCCGCCAAAAAGGGCAAATCGCCTGAATTATGCTAATTAGCAATGGATGCCAAGATGGCCACCATCGGCGGTAGAGAAATTCGGAAATTTTTGAGGGAATAAAAGGGAAAATATAATGTTTTTGTACGCGAAATCGGCCATTTTGGCCGGGAAAAGGGAAATTCGCAGGGACCTTGATAATTATGCAAATTGGGTCTACGGGGTCCACAGCCTGCAGCCTGATGCTCCAGAACCCTCCTTTTTATACTACTTATGCATGTTTTTTATTTATTGACAAGGAAGCAATTTTCTCTTGTCATCTCTGTGTGGTGCTGTAAAAGGTTGTTTTCGTTTTTTGTCTTGTTGAGTCCTCTGTGTGTACGAATTTAATTTAGTCTCATGGTCGGTAATGGACACAGTCCAAGCATACCATCACAACAGCATGAACTCACTATTGCCATTACACTTCTAAGATAAAATTTTGGATACTGTAATTACTGTTGTGTTTACAGATCTGGAAGTTGTCTCCTGTAACACCTAAGGAATGGGAACAGGAGCCCCGCTCAGATCCAACACGCTAAACCAAGTTCATGTTAACCTATATGCCTGGCCGATAAGACACGGCAGAATGATGCACTGGAGATAATTTGGAAACGTGACAAAGAGTGACAGGCGCTTGTAATGTCCGGGTAATTACATGGGCTGGACTGACGCGCGCGCTGTTGTGTACTCTGAAAGTAGTCTCCTGTACAATACTTCGGGATCACTAGCTGGAGAAGGTGTGAAACAAGCACGCTTAACTCGGTTCAGAGAAAATGTACTTATCTAGATTGAACACTTGCTTAGATTTCACAGCCAGTAATATAGATGTTCTGTGCTAAAGAGACACTATGTTATCTACTCACCAACGAGAGCTGTGTACGTGTCAACATCACATAATCAACAAGGGGAAAAAAACACCGGCTGTATTGGGCCATGGTACTAGCCGTGTACAGCCCTCGTATGTTTTCATTCTCTACAGCATTTCCACTACAGGGAATGGAAGGTTTTAAGAGCCACACAGATCTCTCCACTCCACCCCACTTCACCTTTGCATATTTACTTATTGTATGGTCGAAGGCCACGCACGGCAAAAGACGCGGGGTGTGGTGCTCCGAACAAAGTCCAACGGCGATCCCTCGACAGCAATCTCCGCAGATTCGCAGTAATTGCCCGGCGTGGGGCGCGGGCCACGAGGCATTATTAACACGGAGCGCGCGCGCGTGGGCGGGAAGTACCAATATTTGCCCCGAGGGGTGTCTCGATGGCCGGGGGGCGACGGCAAGGTGATGTGTCCAGCCAGACCCGAGGGCCGGCAGGGCGTTCGCCCTGCATGGCCCCGTGTTTACACGATCAGGGCGCAAGTGCGGGTCCCCAGGCGATCAATAGTGCCGCCAGCAACAGGGCGCAGCGCTCGCTGCACGCCACGTCGGCACATCTTCCGATGCATCCACTCCATCGATACTCCCAACTCGAACATCGACCTAACCACAGTTGTGAATAAATCGATATACCGGTGTGGCAGCATTTAACTCACGTGAAGTTTACTAAAGGCTGTTCACGATAAAGTGGGCAATTCTGAAAATCAATATTAGGAAAAAGTCACTGCTCTTACCTACATGAATTTTAACGGGCGCACTGAGTGATTTGCGCCCAGTCAAGTTGGTAACGTTGGGAGAAAAGTAATTCCCTATCTTAACCATGTGTTGGGTAACCATCTGTGTTAACTTAAATTATTCATTTCGCTGCTTTTTTTTTTTTTTTTTTTTTTTACGCATTGATCAGATTAATAAAATATTTGCTTTCCTAATAATTTAACAGTTTCACTTGACCGACGCATGAATAAAGTGATGACGTCCATGGCAATATTAATTTTACATAAAGTGGAAGAATGCACAACATGCATACAAGTAAATCGTAAGCAGGGCTTTCAAAAGTGCTCATATTACCGTGAACAGCCTATAACATATCGACGCATTTACTGACCCCTTAACATATTAATTTATATTTTTCCAGGAGTTGCGAAAGAAGAAATTTTTAATCTGAGAAATGCTTACGAATGTCTTACAATACTTACTCTTACAATACACTTTGGAACCTATTGAAAGGGTTTCAGTACATCAATTACACAAGAAACAACCAATTATAAAGTATTTGGTGTGTCAGCAGTAACCAATAGCATTGAGCAGGGAAAAGTAATGCCCGCATTGGTGCTACCTTCTGGATGTGTACAGCGCCGACCTGATTGCACACATCTACAACATGTCAAACGTGAACGCGTATACCCGGAACAATATGTTGATGTAAACAATGAGCTAACCTTAGCGAGTTAAGAGATTTGGACGGCTCTTAACATCGAGGTCCTGAGAGCCGGTGAGGGTGAATGAGATGAGTATGGAGCAGCGCCGGAATGAAAGTGCGGGGGGAAACGGGAGATACCCGAGAAAACACGCCGACCAGCGTCATCGTCCGGCACGATTCCCACGTGCTAAAATCCGGAGTGACCCGGCCGGAGATTGGACCCGGATCGCCTTGGTGGGAGGCGAGCAGGCTAACCACTCTGTCACCGTGGCGTTGTTGCAACAGTTGTAATAGAAGAACAGACTTCCAATGCGCAACTGGAATGCGCACTTTACCCTACATTCCTTTTAACAGCTCTAACCACCAGCGTTGGCAATTTTTTATGTTTAAAAATGCCAAGTTTAGATTAGGAATGTTCCATTTAACTGCAAAATTTCGTATAATTTAAAAGATGGCCTCTGTGGTGTATTGCTCAACATTTATACTTTTCGGCATTATTTTTGCTATAGTTATATACCCCAATGCGTGATATACACTGCATTTTTTTCAACAGAATCCACCCATTCCCTGGCTAAATCTTATTAAACAAGCTGCTTCTGTAAGAAAAAAATTAAAGGATATGTTTTTCTGATGTGTACTACCGAACCTGAACAGCACAACACGAGAATTGGACGGACTGACTATTCATCAAAGAGTGTAATGATCTGGCATCACATATATCTGGTGTTTTTGATCAGCCACATACATTGTATATCGTTTATATCTTGCTAATGGCTGTTCACGATAAAGTAAGCACTTTTGAAATCAACCTTAGAAAAAGTCACTGCCTCTACCTGCATATGTTTTAACCGGCGCAATGAGTGACATGAGTCCAGAAAAGTTGGTAACGATGGAGGGGAAAGTAGCTCCGTATATTAAAGTCGAACAAAAAGTGTCACGTGACCATTTGTGATCATTTAAATTATTTATCTCACTTTCTGTATTTTTTAATGCATTGAAATGTAAAGATCAGCAGATTCAGTCCATATTTACTTTTCTAATAATTTGACAGTCTCACTTTACCGACGCATGAATAAAGTGATGAGGCTCATGGCAATGTTAATTTTACATAAGGCGGAAGAACACACAACGTGTATACATGTAGATCTTAAGCAGGGCTTTCAAAAGTGCTTATTTTACCGTGAACAGCCTATAATAGAGATAATGGGGCAACTTGGGAATGGTTACAAAAATGTCTTCAAATAACCATGTTTTACTCTCTACACCAGAAAAAAAAAGTAATTATTTCTTTGACCTTTAGAAGTAGTATTTAGATGATAAATAAGCTATTAATAAAATTACCCATATAATGAGTATTTAAATAAGAAAATCTCTACACCATTTGTTTTTTCCCCATTAGAATAATCCCATGAAATGGGTGAATCCTCTGGCACAAATGATGACCATAGACTAAAAATGAGATGGGCCAATTTTCGTATTTTGCGAATGTACTCAACATTGACTCGCTCATCGGCAATATAACACATGGTCAGTGGTTATTATGCTACTAAATACATGTTGTTCCAAGTTTCAACTTTCAGCAGACATCGTTTTACACACCCCATGAAAAAATGACTATAATTCCAAGAAATAATAAGGACAAATATTGCAGACAATAAGAAGGAATAATAGAGAATGAGGCTGAATGAATGTGAGTAAGAAAATTGTAATTCAATATGACGGTGGTAATGCCATCCAAAATGACGGACGGCAATAAGGAACGACAGAGCATGAGCTGAAACGAAGATTACTAATAAAATCTCAATCCAAGATGGCGGGGTTGATGCAGTCCAAGGTGACACTGCAGCCTGCAGTCCAAGGAATCCAAAATAGCCAGTGGCAAACCAAGATGGCTGAGGTTTTAGTAGCATATTCTTGTAGATATTTAGCCAATGCGGTGGGCTGTAAATTAATCTCACGAAAAATATGATGAAAATTTCGAGAAATAAAAAAGGCAAAGATGGTGAACAGTAAGAAGGGATAACAGAGCATGAGGTGAAACAAAGGTGACTAAGAAAATTAAAATCCATGATGGTGGACAGCAAGACGATGACAGAGCATGAGGTGAAATGAAAGTGATTAAGGAAATCGAAATCCCAGATCGTGGATAGGAATGACAGAGCATGAGATGGGACGAAGGATAATAACAAAATCGAAATCCAAGATGACTGCGAGAAACAAGACGATGGACGAATCCCTAACCTACAGCCCTGGTAATCCAAAATTGCCGATGGAGATCCAATATGGCTTCTGTTTTAGTAGAATATGGCGATAGATGTTTTCTCAATGCGCCTGGCTCTTGCTCAATTTCCAGCCGCATCCAGCCGCAATGAGCACATGTCACTCTTTTGCAATCATGGGTGAGTAATAATTTGTTGCAAGAAAATTTGAAGGTTTAGTAGGAAATATGGAACATTTTTGAAGGAAATTCTAGTAAGTTTAAGTGCTTTTGACGTAAAAATGGAAATTTTGAGGGGTGAATGGAAAATATGAGGTAGTACAAAATGGCGGCAGCAGCACCGCATGCACCACACTTTGAACCCTGAGTCCCAGAACCAACTTTTAGTATCTACTTAAATAATGCTAGTTGCATTGAAATTAAGTTATAGGAATTTCACAAACATCTCGAAGGACATAAAAATTATTCTAACCTCAAATCCTACCCACGTTATTTTTTATAATGCAGTTGACGGAAACCCATTTAAATATTGGAAAACGGAGATAGAGTGTTCGTTCGAGCTGCGCAATAGCGTATGTTCCCTGTACGGCTCTGACGCCATGGCTATGGAGCAATGCTAAACTGGAGGAACTGCGGCTACGCTAGTTTCTTCCATCCTCTTTGGATGACACGCGGCGTTCTTCTCCATCTGCACTACAGACCGCAGTGTGACGCGAGCGACACTAGTACAGCGACATTATTCATTCCTGCTGCACGACTTGTGTTTTCAAATATTGACGAAGGCGACGGCCGTGGAACTCAAACAGAAAACTAGCGGTGGACAGAAACAGATCGATACCGCTGAATGATTAACACTTCCACCATCTCGTTTCTCCGCGATTCAACGGATGCGACTAGGTGCAAGGAGAAAGTCAGACAAGCTGTTCGGCGTACACGTTGTTACGTCTTCCACTAGTGTTCAAAGACTGAAGGCAAGATATCGTTGTAGGTCGGACGATTGTTTAATTTTCATTCCCGAGAAATATTTTGTGGTATTCTCTGCCTGGCTTTTATTACTAAAATGGTTTCAAGCTGAAATAAAAATGGTTAATTTGTTTTCGAAATTGAATGATGCGAAATTCTAAGTTAAAATCATCATAATTCCTTGCGAGGTCTTTAAAACAGTGAGTTTAGTTTCCAGTTTTCATGTTAACATTTCAAAATCCACTAGTAAACAAACCCAAAAATAATTCCTGAGTTTGATTTTGTACTTATGTGTACAGGCTTTGAAGAAGTTTGCAGTTCAAAAGCAGAAGCAGGAAGAGTTATAAACGTGCTAACAGTGATAACAGTAGTGAAAGTGATGGCTATGGTACGTGGTGGTTGTGGATGGTGATGGTAGTGGGGGTAATCACTGGTGGTGGTTGGTGGCACTAGTTGTGGTGATGTTTGGTGATAGTAGTGAAGGTTGATGGGAATGGTCACAGGTGTCTGGCTGGTCGTGGTGTGATAGTGGATGTGCCTCGCCCTAACCAGGCAACTGGTACGTCTGAACAATCCAACCGCCGCAGACCGGGTGATGCCCTAGGCGTGAATCCATCGTTTCCTACGCGTGTTTTTAAAATAAGAAACTTTTAAGCAAAAACAATTAAAAAAAAAAAACTTACGTTGAGCCAAACGATTCCTTGGGTTACAATATTGTTGCATGCAATAGCTCACAAATTGATTGCAACAGTGTATAGTAATAAAATAAAATAAAGAAGTGTCTCAGTTGAGGTAATTTATTTAAAAGCACCTTAACAAAATTACATTTTCAGCTCTGTACACATAATCTCTTTCGGGAAATATAGTGATGTGAACACAATGATCAAATATCTTTAAAAAATAATATCCAAAATATCTTTATATATTAAAGTTATTAATATTTGGAAAATAATTATTTTTCAACATAATGCACTTTCATAGTCAGTGGATTATAATCGACGGGGCCCCAGGAGCTATAGAATCTGTTTTATTTGTATTATATTAAGTGATCATAAATTTCATGATATTTTCAAAATTTCTAAATTACCATTAAGAGTCCGAACGTAGCAGCATGCACTTGCATGTTTATTGATTTAAGTCAAAGTCATATCTGTTTGTTGGGTTTCACTGGTCCATTGGCGAAACTGGCAGAAACGCCGAGCCAAACTCGTTAACAGAGCTTTTGCCTCGGGTGAAGATGTTACACCTGATCAGAATTCCATTTTCAGAAGTTCCAGGACCAGCAGCCCGACATCCATCAACAGTCCGACATCCATCAACAGCCCGACATACATCAACAGCCCGACATCCATCAACAGCCCGACATCCATCAACAGCCCGACATCCATCAACAGCCCGACATCCATCAACAGTCCGACATCCATCAACAGCCCGACATCCATCAACAGCCCGACATCCATGAACACGAGAACAGTATTCACCTCAAGTAGTGAACCGCACTTTAAGAATTCAAAGAAATTTTGTGTAAAATAAGCGAACTAGATTATACGCTCGATCATAAACGATTACTCGCCGAAGACGGTGATTCCCAATTTGAAACCATCAGAAAGTAGGGAAAAAATGCAAAATACCAAACAGCAGTAAATTTGAGATGTTACATGGCTGAGAAAATGTCCAAGAAGGACGAAAAAGACGGGATCATTAAATTTCGAATATCGCCTCAGCGAAACATTCATAAACAACAAAGATAACCTTGTATGTGCTCGCCACTTACAAAATTGCAGAGATCCACAGGACGATCGTCTTGCAGGGCAAAGAACATAAGAAATAACAAATAATTTCATAACCAATATTATTAGTTAGTTCAGTGATGTTGCCTGTACCAGGGACCTCACGTAAGTTTAGGAAAGCTCAAGTGAGTCAACTGAAGAAAGATGTCCCTCGATCATAATTCTCTATGCAGTTTACTTTATATACTTATGATTTTGTAGAAGTTTTTTCTAACTTAGTTTTGGTGTATTGGTTAAAGTCCCTGTCAGAACGTATGTTTCCCATCACTTTTACCCCTTTTATTTTATCCCTTTTTCTGACACAATGTTGGTTTTGATTGCTTCCGCTCTAGTTCCTGTTCGTGGACTTTGAGTACGACCTTTGTGCTGCCGCATGCTGGACGTGGGACATCTAGTTTCGGCTTGCGCAAACCGCCTTGCTGCGACCTCCCGCCCGCCGTAGGTGTCCGACAAGTTGCCAGACTCCCAAGTGCTATGGCGCGCCGAGAAGAAATCGGCCCTCTCTCGTCTCCAGTGTTTTGTACTTCCTTCTGGACTTCCACCTGGGTGGACCCTTCCTGCATATGAATTCTGCATAAGAACAAGAGCATTGATGTTGGTTCATAATATTAGTTATATTTCCTTATCGGTATTTTTCCTCAAGAACTTATCTGTTTTTTTGTTGACGTCGATCTTCCGTGTCTTCGAGTGTACTGTACTGTGTTTTTCTAATGTTCCTTCGTTTGTGTTCTGATTGGAGTTGTTTGGATACGTTTCTTAAGTGGCATTAGACTTGTTTTGAGGGGGAGATTGCGAGGTTCGCGGTGCGCGCTCTTCGATTAGGAACACTTACCGTGCGTGATCTTCATTCCGCTTGCGTTCGGAATCCGGTAACCCTTCCCTTTCCTCCACTGTGGTGTAGGCTGTTCTGTGTTTCCTCCACTCCCGCGCATGCGCGTTGGGCTGTCTGCGACGTCAGACGACTTTAGTTAAGATGTTGTGCAGCATTTTCCTTCCTCTCTTCGGTTCGTCTGCTGCTGCCGCTTTCGTCTATTCCTGCTAGGATGACTTGACCCGATGGTCGCCGCCACCGACGACTTAAGGACGTCTCACATTAATTTTGTTCGAGTTCTACGCCCGTCGCGGCTAGGTAACAGGTGGGTCGTTCTAGTGATTTAATAATACCAATTTAGCTGTTTAATTATGTTTGTATGTTGGGCTAGTGCATGGTAGTTGATGTATCGCCGTGGTTATGTATGCTAAATTTAGTTTTGGGAGCCCGTTCAAAATTTGGTTTGGTTTAACTTACGTAGATGCAGCTTCATGTTCACCTTGCACCATTCATTGTACAGTTTTCTGAGGAGCATTTCCACTTTTGTTGCTTGTTGTCTGAATGTGTTACCGGTATGTCCAGTTGTGTGTATGTACTGTTTCTGCAGTCACTCGTGTTCGTACTTGTACACTGTTCGAGTTATGTTTTTTTCCAGCCGCATTCTGTAGCATATGCAAGAGCCATTTCCATCTTGCCAGGAGTGTTGCTGTTGGTGGATGGTGGCACGCTGTAGCCTATGCAAGAGGTATCCTTATCTTGTCAGGCGTGTTATCGACATGTCGTGATGTGTGTACTAATTCACATTCCACAATAACTCATACACGTACTTACGCGCGGGATTTGAAAACTATGTTGGGTCTCCAACCTGAGGTTTATAGCCATTTCCTGTGGGTCTCGACGCCAATCTTAGCGGTGGTTGTAGTGTTAAAAGGTATTCGTATCATGCAAGCACAGTAGCAGTAATTAGAAACCACATCGTACACGTATTTAATTTTTTTACAGGCTCCCCCCCTCCACCCCTTTACGCCTTATTTCTTAATTTACCACTACTGTACTCTTCCGCTGTTGCTGTCGTCTAACTGTGAGTTCCTTTGTCCGCTTTGATATTTTTTTTTTAAGTGGGTCGTTTTTGCCGTTCCAGCATCGTTAGCCGCCTGTACACTACAGCTGCGGCACTACTGGTGTTTTTTTTATACCGTTACATGTGCACTACTTGTTTGAGTATACGGAAACAATTCCGGTGGTGTTTTTGCTGGCGTAGAGTAGCGCCCTGGTCCCAAGCCCTGGTCCCATCTGCATGGTTATGCCATGCGGATGGTAAAATGCGAGAGCGATGCTGCGAGAGCAGTGAGAGAACGACCATCTTGCTGCTGCTGATGAGAACGTGTATTTGCAATTTGTATTTTTAACCTACGGCTAGTTGTTACAGAACAATACGAACGAACTGTTTCCTGCGCGCGAATGCCGGCTACGTTCTCGTACTGCGTGTTAGCGCAGACAAGTTGGTTGCACGGGCAAGTGTTAGAATTATGGTATTTTTTCGCACTATCAATTTTTATATTTAACTTTTACACATATAACTTTTATGTAGAAACGCGACCTGCCCGAATTTTATATATATATATATATATATATATATATATATATATATATATATATATATATATATATATATATATATATATATATAACCTTTTTCTGAATGTTATAATGACAGTATTTTTTTTTCGTCCTATTAATTTTTTAGGTGCCCGCAGTTTTTTCCTACGTGAATTCGTCATTAAACATCCTCTGAGGAGTGCGTAGGCCAATGCGAGTATTTGCTTTATTTATTCTCATAACCGTGCAATGTCGATTTTTTTTTCGCGATTACAGGTTCATTGTCTGGCGAGTGTCTGCATACAATGGTGGTCGTGTGGTCTAGATGTCGGACTGACGATCCAAGTGTGGTCGGATCGAAACCATGTGCTTCCTGCATTTTCTGAGTTCCGAAACAGCTGCCGACTAAAAAAATTTCCAGTGCTCCTGGAGGCCTTCGTTTGAACTCATCTCCCGGGTGCTAGTGAGCTGCGTCAATACCAGCCCTCCTAGCCTCGAACTGTAGAACTTCAAACATTCTGGCGGCGGGTGCGGGAATCAAATATGGCTGCCTACAGCATTAGACACGGGCAGCAGGCACGGGAATTAAAGATTGCTGCCTACAGCAGATGGCATTGATGGTGTTGGAGGGCACGAAAAGCAAGAGAGAGGAAAGGGTGAAAAATAAAGGAGACCAGAAGGAATATGATAATCCCCCCAAGGGATAGAACAGGTAAGAGACAGGAAGGCATGAGAGCGCATGAGTAAATAAAGGAGGCCTGAAGAAATAAAGAAGTCCTGAAGAAATATGAGAAAACCCCAAGGGATAGAACTAGGAGACAAAGAGGGAGAAATAAAGGAGACCGGGAGGAATATGAGCATACCACCCAAAGGGATAAAACGGATGAGAGGCAGAAAGGAATAAGGGCGCACAATAAAAAGAAAAAAAGCACAAGAGATAAAATAAACGAAATCGGGAGGAATACGAGGAAAAAATCTAATGTCTAGAACGGATGAGAGCAGAAATGAATGAGAGAGCATGAGAAAAATCCATCGGAATGACAGAGCGGAGGGAAACAGAAATGGAAAGAAAGAGCATAAAGAGATGAAGAGATAAGGTGGCATGATAGAGCAGGAAGGAAAAAAGGGAAATTCCCTAGGTATATAAGGGAAATCCAAGATGACCGCTGCTGACTAGGAATGACAGAGCAGGTGGTTTCCACATGATGTTATCCAAGATGGGCGCCATGGCTCCCCGTACTGCATCCCCATGTCCCAGACCCTACCATTTTATATCTAGTGTTTTTCTGCTATGATACATGTTTTCATCATGTCACTCATGTTCACTTTCGTATGCCAGCCAAAGATATAACGTACACTGTTAATCTACGTTCTACTAGTGGAATTATTTACTTTACTCCCCTCTGGATCATATTATAACTATTAATAACCTTTTTCTCGTCATTCATTAAATACTGTTGGCCTTTTGTATCAAGCACGCATATGTAATTTGGTGAATTCAATCGTAACAAACAATCTAATTATGCACTTAGTATATACAATTCCAAAGAACTTCAACTAGTTATTCTAATCACTAGGGCGTAGAAGACGAATATACAGTGAGGTAAGTAAGTTTAAAAAACAAAGATGCCTCACTCGTCACCACACGTACGTGACGGCACGTCATAGCCCACAAGATTTCCATTATCACTTACCGGAATCACAACTTCAGCTTTTCTTGGTTTAACAAATTTATTTTACAAAACGTCAGGAATGGCCACAAATCAATTAGGTTTTTTTAAAACGTTTCTTTACAAATACGAAAGCAATAACTGTTTTGCTTGCAGTTACAAGCACATCTTACGGCAGATTGTGTTATTGTTACTAAAAGTACATTATCTAATACCTGCGAGTGAGTTTTATTTTACCTACCTACCTGTTATTTCGTAAACACCTAAATAGTAATTTAGACATGTACTGTACAGTACATACACTTGCAAAAAAAAACACGGAAATATGTTTTCATTTTTTGTGACGATGTATGTAAAGTGTGGGAGTTGAACATGAGTCACACAAATATAAAATAATGAATATTTTTGTATGCAGCAGACTAAGGGAAATGAAAATTGGAACCACTTTTTAAGATCGGTATTCGATGAAAAACGTGTGAGTCTCGAAGTAAAGGATGGTATTCTTACAAAACGATTCATGGTTATCGCATTACATGTTGTGCAGGAACATTCTCAACATGTAGATGTGTTTACGAAATTGCGATATTTTATTTCGTGTTGTGTACGTTAAGCCCTCGGCGAACAGAATTATAAGAGAAAATAAGAATAAGAGGTAGTATACTATATTTATTTGAATGTGTAATTTTGAAAGGAAACTTACATTATTATTTTTGTTTTCGCGTTAGAATAATACGTCCAAATTATTATATTTGCTAATAAACTACTACTTCAACAAAATCAAGTTAATGCACTCTAAAGTCGAATCAGTTGGAAACCACTGATTCGCAGTGAAATTCAACAACTCGAATCAGTGGAAATGGCTCCACTTGTAATCAGTGGAAAAACCACCGATTGTTTCAGTGAAAAACCATCACTGATTGAATTAGTCACATGAAACAATTTCATTGAATAAGTGACGGCCGACTGCAGCGGCGAATTAAATATTGTTTTAATTGAATGTAGCCAAAAAATTACGTGAAATAAGCATATTTGCGATGGTTTACTATTCATATTGCGCAATTTGCCGTAATTTGAAAATTAAAGAAGTTTTCGGAGGGAGCCAGGATTGAACGAGCATACCTTTCCCAACTCGCTGTCACGCCCTTACCTTACCGTCTACGCTACCAAGTGAAACCCATAAACTAGAGGAAAATGTGTGAATTAAGTTATTATCGAAATCGTGAAGATTTAAGTTGTATTCTCTTACTTCTCGTTTTTGGTTTAATTAATTGGTACCGCTAGGATTGTTAAATCAAACAGTGTATTTGAGTGCACTCTCTTTACCACATTATATGCAGTTTAAACCTTCAAACAGAGCGCTGTGATGATGATTACATGAAAACGAAATTAAAGACGTAAAAATGGAATGAAAGGCTGATTCTTCATATTAACTCGTTAAGCGTTTTTTTTTATAAGACGAAACACGTTTTAGAAAGTATTTTGTATTTGTTTTATTAGTCTATTCGTTGTTATTTTACTAGATACACGTTGTTTAGTGGCATTTTTCATCATTGTTTGACGGCCATTGTAACACGCTGTTTAACTCATCCATCAGCCAAAAATATAAACCACTGAGACACAGTGAAAAAAAAAAATCACTGATGAATCAGTGGAAAATGTCACTGAATCAATAAGTGAAAGAAATCTGGAATTTTTTCACTGATTCATCAGTTAAATTCACCGAAGTCACTGTCAAATCAGTCAGGTATTGTTGACTGATTGAAACAGTGAAATTCTCAATGATTCAGATTAAGAGTGTGTATAGTCGTGTGTGATTGGCTGAACTCAAGAAGAGTACGTTCTCTATGAATAGGGGCAGTGATATTTCGCGAAAAGATTTCGAGGCGAGATAGAATCCTAGGAATGATAGGGTTGTTAAGCTTTCTCGAGTGGGTGAATCATGTTTTGGTCGGTGCTGCGCACGAGTCGCGAATGCTCAGTGTAAGAGGTACCGAATCTCGAATGGTTCAGACAAATAAGGGGAAAAATTTCCATGCCAGGCAACGGCCAATGGAGGTATAAAAACAGCTGGGGTTCGTATAGTCCATTCATGGTTTCTTCGGCCTTTATTGATCAAACCTTTGAAAAATCTCCCCATCCCCATGTATGACGCGCGTGATTAGTTATTTCCTAAATACACCCTGTTTCACAAGCGTTTTATACTTTTGTTCGTAAAAGTTACTTTTTTTCCTGTTAAACTGAAATGTTATACATATTTTATCTATAAATTATAATGGTTGATTTATAAATAACTGGAATAAAACAGGGAGAAAACAAGTGTTTTGGTAGCCCCTAAGGAGAAATAGTGCTTTTACAAAATACTGTTACACTTAGTGCACACGAATGCGGTATGTTGTTACTTGGGGTAATTTTTCAGGCCTAGTTAAGCTTAGTTTGTACGAGGCGGAGAAATATCCAGGAAGAGGAACTTAAGCAGGGCTTCAGAAAAGGCTGAAGTAACAGTGAATGGATTATGGTATTGAAGTCTACTGTATGCTTAAATTTTTTCGCGAGAAACACTGGCCTTAACTCAGAACCACCGCACATTTCCGTACACGTTCAATGTAGACGTCTCTTACGTACACGGACTTGGTTGAAAACCGAGCTCTAGGTTCGCAAACAGCTCTGGTGCCAGCAGCAGTAGCAGCAGCGGGCGACTTGCGAAATGGAGTTGTTATGGGATAACAAGCTCCGCGCCAAACAGAAGCGCGCGCGTTTGCTGTGGTTTCATTAGCGGATAACGCTCCGTTCATCTCGCCTTGGAGGACTGCTGGCAACAGCAGCGAGAACCTCGTGTGTTCTCTGAGCGCCGCCAAGGTGCGTACTCTGCCCTCCTGTCTAAAACTGCCTTTTCAACGAAACACATTGTGAGTTAAGAATTGTGCAACAGGCGCTTATCTGGCATACGGAAACACGTCTTCTGTATTTGCAGTTTCCAATTAATGTTTTGATTTTTAATTCCAGCCAATGGAAACAGGATACAAGCCTTCCATGTTTACTTTTGTTCCTAACCTAACTTCGTATATCACAACCATATTTAAGCAGATCATACTTTAAAGAAGACATTTTCTATTAGAGAAGCTTATTTTTGCGAACAAATATAATCGTAAATATGTGCACACATGCGCCTTCTTAATATTTTTTCTACTTATATTACTGTAAATATAATTTTCCCGCCAACAACACTGACTACTTGATCTGATTGCGCATCGTCTCAAAAGTTTCACTTAAGATATAAAATACAGCTATTTCCTTTAACGCATAAGGAAATCCCAACAACTCACACGACCTGCTAAGTTCCAATGGAAACCAATACATAAGTTAACGCACTTTCAGTTCTTCTGCAAGCAAAATAATGCATAATAAACGTTTATTATTATTATTTTGTAAACCATCGATTAAAGGAAACCTTCACCCGCCATATTTCTTACATGCATTTTCCAGCTTATAGGTTTTTAAAAACTGGTAATTCCGGAAGTGATCCTTATTTACCTTTAACAACAGTACAAACCTAACGACAGAACTACGAAATCGCATTTGTGTCAGAATATTTTGTATGGAAAATTCTGGCAGAACGGCATTTAACACTGCCCGTACTCTTCCACAATATGGCGTATGATGAGAATATCATTATTAAACAACTTGGTTACAACATTGATGATATATTCGTATTCTCACACACGGAGGAGAAATTAATAACATTTTCCGGAGTCGCCGAGCGAGAGATTTAGTACACACGTCAATGACACATTTAGATTTGTATCTGCAGGCCTCGCCGCACTCGTCGAAAATCTACCGCGCAGTGAATTTAAAGGAAAAAAACAGCTAAATTTTTCACGCCTGGTGAAATAGAGCTTGTAACAAGATAAGGCGTTGTTTTCCTACGACTATGTAACTTCGCTAGAAGTACTTGGAGATAACCGACTGCCGCCGAAAACAATATTTCTCAATACACTGACCTACACCGACTAACACACGAAAATTATGTTCACGCTCCTGACTGGAGGACTTCGACAAGTGGCAAGGAGAGCAAATTTCGGATGACCCATGATGGGGTACTCGGGTAAATGCTTCAGTGATATGAAGTCGGAGTGACTCAGATTGGCGAGGACGGCAAGTTTCGGATGACCCATGATGGGGTATTCGGGTAAATGCTTCAGTGATATGAAGTCGGAGTGACTCAGATTGGCGAGGAGGGCAAGTTTCGGATGACCCATGATGGGGTACTCGGGTAAATGCTTCAGTGATATGAAGTCGGAGTGACTCAGATTGGCGAGGACGGCAAGTTTCGGATGACCCATGATGGGGTACTCGGGTAAATGCTTCAGTGATATGAAGTCGGATTGACTCAGATTGGCGAGGAGGGCAAGTTTCGGATGACCCATGATGGGGTACTCGGGTAAATGCTTCAGTGATATGAAGTCGGAGTGACTCAGATTGGCGAGGAGGGCAAGTTTCGGATGACCCATGATGGGGTACTCGGGTAAATGCTTCAGTGATATGAAGTCGGAGTGACTCAGATTGGCGAGGACGGCAAGTTTCGGATGACCCATGATGGGGTACTCGGGTAAATGCTTCAGTGATATGAAGTCGGATTGACTCAGATTGGCGAGGAGGGCAAGTTTCGGATGACCCATGGTGGGGTACTCGGGTAAATGCTTCAGTGATATGAAGTCGGAGTGACTCGGATTGGCGAGGAGGGCAAGTTTCGGATGACCCATGATGGGGTACTCGGGTAAATGCTTCAGTGATATGAAGTCGGAGTGACTCAGACTGGCGAGGAGGGCAAGTTTCGGATGACCCATGATGGGGTACTCGGGTAAATGCTTCAGTGATATGAAGTCGGAGTGACTCAGACTGGCGAGGAGGGCAAGTTTCGCAGAGAAAACCGGTAGAACACCGTGCAATGGCACAAAATAATACCGCGAATAGTTCAGTTAAAGGCTGTTCACGATAGAGTGAGCACTTTTTGAAATCAACCTTAGAAAAAAAAAAGTCACTGCCCTCCTACCTGCATATATTTTAACGGGCGCCCTGAGTGACATGCACCTAGTAAAGTTGGTTGCGATGAAGGAGAAGTAGCTCCGTATCTTAACGTTGAATTAAAAGTGTTAGGTAACCATTTCTGATCATTTAAAGTATTTATTTCTCTTTTTGATTATTTAATGCGTCTGAATGTAAAAATGAGCAAATATGTAAAATACTTTTCTAATAATTTCACAGTTTCACTTGACCGACACATGAATAAAGTGATGAGGTGCATTATAATATTAATCTTACATGAGGTGGAAGAATACACAACGTGCATTCAAGTAGATCTTAAGCAGCGCTTTCAAAAGTCCTCATTTTAGCGTGAACAGGTTATACATGTTTTAACGTTAAATTAAAATTGTTAGGTATCATTTGTGAAAACTGAAGTGATTTCTTTTGCTTCCTGTTTTATTTTCTGGATACAAGTGTAAGAATGAACAAATTTGTAAAATATCTAATTTTATAATAAATTTAAATAAATGAAAATAATACAATCAGGTAACAGTTATAAAGTAGCGTTTTAAATAATAAATTACTATTACTTAACTGCTATGGTTGAAACCGTGAACGAAACGCAAATGTTTTAGCTCATCACTAGAAGGTTGTTCACGGTAAAAAAAAAAAAAGAACACTTTTGAGAGCACTACTTGTATGCACGTTGTGTATTCATCCGTGTTATGTAAAATTAACATTGCTATGGGCCTCGTCAATTTATTCATCCGCCGGTTAAGTGAAACTGTAAAATTATTAGTAGAGTAAATATTTTTTAAATCTGCTCATTTTTACACTTCGCTGCATTGAAAAAAAAAAAAAACAGAACGCGAAATAAATAACCTAATTTGTCACAAATGGTTACCTAACACTTTTTATTCGACGTTATATGGAACTGCTTTCCATCCACCGTTACTAACTTTACTGCGTGCATGTCACACTGTGCGCCCGTTTAAATATATGCAGGCAGGAGTAGTGGTTTCTTTTTTTTTAAGTTGATTTCAAAAAGTGCTCACTTTGTCGTGAATAGCATTTATTGGCTGTAACTTGAGGTTTGGCGACGTACGTGGTGCTGCGCCTAGTGTCACGCGCACGTAGCCGGTGTGGCGAGTGTATCCCTCCGCGGCTGGCTGGCTAGGGCAGGGTAGATTCGCACGCAATCAGCGCTGATGGAGCTCTGCCTGCTGCGCCCACCGCCGCTGTCGCGGTTAATTTACTCGCCGCAGCGCTCGTTAGCTGGCTTCATGGGCGGAGCACCGCAGAACGACAGCAGATGACAGTCCTTCCGCCTCTTGTTTGCGTCATTCGGCCCGTTACCCCCTCCCCCCCCCCCCCTCAATCACACTGTTCCACCTTCCCGCCCCGCAAATTCAAACTACTCAGCATTTTCATACCGGTATATACTACTGTTCACGGTGAGTTGCACTTTTGAAAGCCTTGCTTACGATCTATTTCCATGTACACTTGGTATCCTTCCACTATACGAAAAATTAACGTTGCCCTTGGCCCTTTCACTTTATTCGTGCGCCTGTTAGGTGTAACTGTGGAAAATTTAAATATATAAATATACCGATAATGTTCGTGATCCTACTCGTATGTGAATAAATATAGAAAAAAACTGAGTCTACAAAATTTAAAGATTTATTTTAATACGACGTTGTGACTTCGAACTACTTTCCGTTCACCGCTGCCAAGCGTACTGGGAGCATGCCAGTCACTCACTGTGTCTGCTATGTAACATACATGTAGTCACATGGTCAACCGTGATGAAAGAGGTTGTTTATATCTTAACTTTTGAATGACATGCACTATTATATTAATAAAATACATTTACCAATTTCAATTGAGTCAAACTTCATTACAAATTTGTTAGAGGAAGTATAAAAACATCTTTAAGCACTTGTTTACAAATCAGTTTTCTAACCTAAAATCCAAACCATGCCGTTTTCGCTAGGCATGTTGACAGAAAAGCAGTTCAATGTTGGAACACGGAGATTGGTTGTGCGCAGCCAGCGAGATCGGTCTACCTCATATTTAGTCTTATGGGTCGGTTACAACATAAACTAAAGATGGGGTAGATCGATTCTTCGTTTTTTGCGCATGTATCCAAAATTTACCTACCCCAAACCAACACCCGTCAAAGTCACTTGGTGAACTATGACGAACGTGTTTATTTATCTAGCCTGTTCACGGTAAAGTTAGGAGTTTTGAAGCCCAAGTTACTTTTTGATTTCGGTCATTTTTTTATTCTTTAAAAACCCATTTAAATAAATATTGCCATATAAGTAATAAACGTAATATGTAGATTCCACCGCAATCGGAAGTTAACATCTAAGGCTGAAATCAAATATATTTATATACTTTTATTTCACACAAGAGGGGTTTAAAAAAGTGCTCACTTTACTGTGAATAGCCTATTCCTTAATTTTCAAAATATACGCAAATAGTGTAAAATAGAGCATTCTGACCTACCTGGCATCTGATGGAGGATGGAGGATTGTAATTAGCATGTTAAGGTTCCTGCCCATAAAAACTTTCAAAAATTAACCTCTTTTCCAGCGGAAAATTCTAGAACGTAGCAGTCCATCACGATGGCGGCCATTTTTTTCAGTGAATAAAAATGTGCCCGAAACCAATGGCGACCATTTTGGCAACAAGTGAAGAAATCCCCCGGAATAGATTTACTACTACCCCAAATGAGCATGGTGGCCATATTGGTAGCCAGTAAAATGTCCCCCGCAACCAACAATGGTCATTTTGGCAGCCAGGGGGAAACCAGTAAAATTTGCATTGTTTTATGGACAGGGACTTTAATATGCTAATTACAATCCTCCAATCCTCTGCCATATGCCAGGTGTGTGAATACTACTCGTAATGCACTGCCTGGTCGCCAAAATGGCGCCCATACACACACTAAACTACATGTCCTCCTCCATATGTCTGGCTGAGACGAAGGCCCCACCAGCATTGGCCCCTCACTGAGGGAGTCCTCAAGACGAAGCCAGGTGGCCATCTTGGCCACACAGGATGAAACCAGACCAGAGTAATAATGACCCACCCAGCCTAGGCAGGTGGTCGAGAATGTTATATGTGCCCTCGGCCAGCTCGGAATATGCTTATAAAGAGAGAGAGATTAATGCATGTGCACAGTAAAACCTGTCAAGAAGAATAATGACCCACCCAACCAGGAGGCCAGGAACACAATATGTACCCCTGCTGGTGGTATGGAATACTAATAAACCACCCACTGCCACACACTCTCTCTCTCTCTTTCTCTCTCTCTCTCTCTCTAAGACATGAGACGTATAGCCCTGTCCCAAATACCATTAACAATAACGGGAGCCACAAAAACCGAGATTCCCACACACACCAGATCACCTGCCTGTTTCCCCCTCTCAGATGCACATGATGTATAGCACTGCTCACAAGAACATGCAGGGGTGGCAGGCAGGGGGGGGGGCACAAAAACTGAGGTTCCCACACACACATACACACCAGACCACCTTTCTCTCTCGAACAGCAGAGGTAACAAAGCAGAAATAGATAAATACACAGGTAAGCGCAATGCTATTTAATCACAAAAAACAGTACATCAATAAGTAGTACAGCCATCACGCAGTTGTAAGCGATGATTTGGGCACACATAGGTTGAAGCGGGAATCGAAGCCCAACCACTTCATGAGCACTTGGTCGCCACCTTTATGGACCACTCACTCCACCAAATAGTCATGAGGAAACCTTGTGACATAGATTTTGTAGTCATAGAAAGAACAGCCGATCTCTTGGCTTGCCATATCGGCGAGCGTATAGGTGCATGGAGCCATGTTCTCCACCTTGACGACGCATATTACCTCGACACTCCAGTTAGGGTAGTAAGACTTATCAAAGACACCTTTGCTCATGGAGATACAGACAAAGTCACCCACCTTGGCTCTCGGTCGTCGTGGGTCCACCATCTTGGAGTGCCAGTACACAGTCTGCAGTAGAGAAGCAGCATATGCAGCAGTAATCTCAAACGGACGAAGACCAGTCCTCCTATGATTGCGTGTATTGTACTGAGTAAGCAGTCTAGAAAGCAGATCCAACCACCGGTAGATACCCTGTGCCGAGAACGCCTTCCACGTCAGACCCTTAAGTGTGTGGTTGAAACATTCGATGGTCGAAGCCTTGGGGTCGCTGAAAGTAGAGTAGTAATGAATCTTCTTTGCAGCCATAAGCGCACGCAATGCAAGGTTGTGGAACTCCTTCTACCGCTGTCCATAGAGATGTTCTTTGGTTCGACCATCTTATCCACTGCAGCTGCGACATCCTGCGCCACCATTCTGGCACACAGAGACAGCCCAACCATACTTGGAGAAACACTTGATAAATGTCATAATGTAGCAAGAGCCCTTATTGATGTTGGCATAAGGAATACTTTCCACCAAGTTGGTCTGGAACAGGTCATGAAGTCCGAAGAGGAGCACCTTACACCTGGGGAAGTCCCGATGTACAGGGCGATGCAACTCAGCGGCGATCTGTGCTTTAGACATAGTCGCAGGTCAGGCCCTCCACTCACAAGATATAGCCGGCTTCACGGAGTTCTTCCAAGATATACGCTATTTTGTATGTGTGAGACATATTGCCAGCTTGGTAGGATGCAACAAGGAGACATAGATAGTCCACAAGCTCGTTCAAGTCATCCCAAAACACATATTCCAAGGGCTGCCACCATCAAGATTCAGACCTGATCCGCTCACACTGATGTTCGGAAACAGATCTTCGATAATAGCGAATTTAGGGTGAGTCTCTTCCTTATATCATGAATGCTAGCATCATTGTCCACCAAATATGCATGTGTGACCTGCAACAACTGCCAGCACTGTTGAAGCGCAGGACAGGAGTAATCCTTGGGCACACGTTTAAACAGTAACTTGTAGAGGTTGGGCGAGGCTTGCACGACGACGTCCCTACCTGGATAACATCGTCTGGCAGAAAGAAAACTTGTTTGTCACTGAGGAACCACATTTTTACACGCCTTTACACACCATAAGTAGAATCATTCAGACGAGGCGTTTACTAAGCGAGATAATTATGAAGCACCATAGAGCATGCATTGGATCGCACCTTCTTATGTTTCAAAGATACTAGGGGCACATCATCATCTTCATCAGTGTTCGCTACCTCCTCTGCTTTAGTGTTGTGTTTTGGTGCAAAGCGCGACTCAGCCTTCAGAGGAGGGGGAACAGGTGGTGGTGGCTGCAATGTGTCGAGCCATAACATTATCGGCTATAAGATCTCCGATAATATCACATCATGCTCCATGCGTGCCCTCTTGATGAGCAGATACTTTTTGCGAATACTCGCAACAAAACAACTCAGATCCTCGGCAGGGGTAGCCATAGCACTGATATGTACTGTCAAATGTACAGAGTATATATATAGTGATGATGCTCGATTAATTTGGTAAGGCTGTCTTCCATTATGCCAATGCGTCATATGAAAGCATCCCGTACATGGTTGCAATGATCCCACTTGTTCTCACTGACACATATGTCAGATAGAAGGTTTGAGAACATGACACGTACAACATCTTCCAATGTCACAAGCTGTACATCCAAAGTCGTGATGTGGGACATGAGCTTGGTGCCAACATCGCTAATAATTTTGGTAGTCACCCCCAACATGACAGTGCAGATTCGCGCTTCCGTGTTGGCCACAGCTGTTATCTGCGAACCCCCAGCTGTACAGTGACCGGCCAGCGATACAGAGAGAGTGTCGAGCCGCGCTTCCACAGAGGAAAGTTTGGCCATGAGGTCAGGGCCAGGGTTCGTGACCATCTCGGAGATGAGCTCTGAGTACTCAGAGCAGCCAGTTTGCTCTTATTGGCATTTGCCATGAGCAAATGATCATTCAGATCAGCACAGAGGGCTTGCAGCACCCTGGTGTCAACACGAGAGCCCAGACCATCTACCTTCTTCACAACACTGGCAAGTGCACTGCCCAAACTGCCGAGGGTCTGCACATCGGCTGTGAGGGTTGATATCTGACTAGCCAGTTGTCTGGATGACATACCGACAGCATCGACGTTCGATTCCATGTCGACCAGCTTCTTTGTGAATAGTGCAAACATACCCTCAGTCCAGGAGGTTATGTCACCGACCTGCATACCCACATCATCCAATTGCTTCTGCATGGTCGCAAAGTTCGATTCCACACCGGCCACAACTTGCAGTACCATCACTAAGGGCCCTGTCAATATTCACAACAAGTTGGTAAGGCCGCTGGCAGTAACTTGAACACCAACAAAATCGAGTTTCTTCTCCAAAACTTCGAGCTGTCGGCTGAGGGTGGTGGTAAGTGTTTCCATGTTGGTAGAAGTCAACAAGCGAATATGGGCCTCCATCTTGGCAGACAGGGTATTTGTGTTGGTCAATATCTGCCTTCCATGACCCAGAGCACATCGCCGGAGGCGAAATCGGTGGGACTGGACACAGACTTGACCAGCTCGACAAGATTAATATCCATACCCATGACCAGTGCATTGGTAGCATAAATGTGGTCCTCCAGTGTCGTCATCTTCGCACCCAAGCCGGATAGTTTGCGCACATCGGTGGTCAAGGTCTGCAAGCCATTGGTCAACATGTTGACAAGCTTCTCGCCCACACTGCTAAGCTTTAGCTCCAAGGCCACAAGGTGAGACACAGCGGACTTGAGCGAGCGAAGATGATACACAGTGGCTGTACATTTGTCCATAGAGGTTCTATAGCTGTGGAAGTAACGCTGCCGACAAAGGACACGTTCGCCGCATCGCCATAATGCTTAGGTCCTCCGAGATGCTTGGCCTGCTTCCCACCAAAACTACAGTTTTCATCATTAGTGGACATAATACAAATATCCGGTGCATGCTTCAGGCCGCTATAACCGAACTTGGACACGGTATAGTCCATAGTTCACTGGTGCACAATAATGAACCGATCGAAGCTGCGTCGAAACCGGTCCTTGGCAATGATGAGAAACCCATGTGGGTCATGCCAGCAACATGAGCACATATTTTTAAACTATCGTAAGTCATATCTATGTTCACATGATCAGAGTACACATGACAGAGATTCTGGTCAATCATATGAAACACAACGAGGAAAGTGGCACTGTCACACAGAAGTTTCTTCGGTATACGAGAGTACGCCTGTCAGAGGTAAATCGCATCCGCGGCGACATGGTGACCCATGCTGCTGTACTGTTGTTTCGTGTTCTGCTTCTCACACGCGACATAGTCGAATACGTACACATAGTTAGGTCTAGCATCCCTCGGCAGCACGACATCAGCATTGTTGCCAAACAGGAAATACTGAAGTCCAACCATGGCCTGTAGAACCTGTGCAAGGCAAAGGTATTTAGGCTGTTGGAGAGACTTCAAGTATAGATACACGTTCTTAAAGCAGAGACCATTGGGATGCTTCAGAAGGCTGAGCAGCACACACATCTTTCCACAGTTGTTCATATCAGCGATGTTAGCATGAACAGTGTTTGGTAGAAGTGTCCATGGTGTGATTCCTGGGCCGTAGATTCGTCGTCGTCAGTGACGTTAACAGAAAGCATGGTAGTCTGTGGAATGATCTCCATCGTACTGAGATGGGACCGTTAAACCACACGTACTTATGGTTGTGCGAAACATATAAATGATGAACAAGCCATCCACATAGCATTAGTATGCATTAATGCATTGTGGGAGCAAGGTCAAGAGGGGATGTGGGCTGGTGAATACGCTGATCAACAACTTACTGTTCGAAGTGCATATTCCAGGCTACAAATTCTGAGGGCCTGGCACCTGGCTAGTGAGGAGATGGAAGAGAGGGGATGTTCCAATCAACACCCTCGATGAGGCATGCCGGGAGCACGACATTATGTATGCGACAAGTAGCAGGTTGGAGGATAGACACGTGGTGGACAGGATCCTCGCAGTTAAACCAGCACGGTAGGCGTTTCACCTTCATCTAAGCTCCGCAAACGGCTTGCTGCCTGGGGGGTAGTCAAGATCATGCGAGCAAAGGTGAAGCATAGAATGGGCCTGGTGTTCTGGAGGAAGACAAAGGCGACAACCACACATAGGAAACCACACCACCGAGTTAAGCGCTGAGGGATCTTGCCATTTCTCCTACCAGCCATCGGACTACTCGGTAGTCTAATCGGAGGGGCCAGTGGGATAGCGAGAGTGGTGAACAGTGCTAAAGGAGAAAACCAACGACTCTTGGAAGCGATCAGGCATAATAGAAAAATGGAAGCTCTCTCCCGGGGAGCAAAAATGTTCAAGGCTTGTATCTCTACCCGTACAAGCAGGTGGGAGGTGGAAGGAAGAGAAGGGCAGTGGTAGGACGACAACGAAGGAAGCAATCCTAAGAGCCCAGCCCGATGCACCACTCACGAACATTGATATACACAAATTCGCTCGGAAGTTTCGAATACCCAACTTCAGGGTGTCTTCATGCAGGACCACCTACCGCACTGCCCATGGTGAGCGGAGCGAGGGGTAATAAACCTAGATACCAGTTGTGGGCCCAGGATGCACTGCACTGCATAAGTGAAGCAAGGATTTAAGGTCGACTACTATGACAGCTATGGCAACCTAAGGGCCCCACCCGAATGCAAAACATACATGAGAGGTGCTAGGATCTATTACAACTTTGGGGCTGAGCAGCAGCCATGGGAATGGAGCTGGGGACACCTATGTCTGAGATTCCTACTTAACACAGGATGCACTGTACATAACAATCAGTCATGTCCGTAATGCTGATCATGTCGGGCAACAGCTTGAAACTGCGTGCCGCACATTTTTCACCACTGAAACTAAAGGGGGTATGGAAAATTGCGCTAACAGACTTTCAAACATACTTATCCATACCGAACATCGACAAATGCAACTCCATGTTTCGTTACATCAAGAATAGCGGGAAGAGAGGCGAGGTGTGCAAACCCACTGGATCATACAAGGTAGAGGATATTGAAGAGTACCTGAAGCAAGAACTGGGACAGGAAGTCGTGGTGAAGCTGCACAGCAATGCCAACACTATGCAGTGAAATGTCCAGTACCACCCACATAGACTTCACACAAAAAGACGTGCTCGCAGCTATGTTGGGGTTCGAGAATGCGATGTACGAAGCCAATAACCTGCACAAATCGACGAATGTGGAAAATTTAGTACCTCTATTAATTGTATAGTTGTAATTGAAGACTATGTATGGGATATATTCATCCCAATGTGCATGGTCTTCATTCGTGCACGTGGGACTGGACTTCAAGCATGCGAAAGTAATAAAAGCAGCTTACCACACGAAATCGACCATCAGTACAGGGCGAGTATCCAGCATGTTAATATCAGCAAGCATGAGTTTTCTGTGCAGATTGGGACTATCTGTTAAGCAGTATGGACAGAGAGATTCTAAACGTAACATAGCCGGTGGGGTTCGAATACTAGATCACCAAGGCGGAACCCCATGCGAACTCGCCTTATCTGCCAGGACCGTATGCCCCCTCGTCTGAGGTTCGGATACCGGTCTAAAACCAAGATGTCTACACCATACCCTGTAATTCCTATTTGCTGTTTCGGGGGATGATACTGAAGGCCGGAAACATAGTACCAGTGACGACAAAAATTGTTAGGAATAGGATTCTACAGATGATAAGCTGCATCTCGTACGAGCTCAATGGTAGCGAATTCGATGTGACATGGGATGTATGAATCACAGCAACCATCAAGAATTACCTCTCGCTAACACAAAATCAGCTTCCCGGGCAAAAATGGCCAACTGGGGTATCACGGAGAACTACAAGGTCCCGGTCTACCCACAGGGGAAATTCGAATTGTGCATTCTGCTGGCCATGCTGTTGGGCTTCTGCGATGACTATAAACATGTGATAATCATTGCGAAGCAGGACTTGGTTATTCTCATTGCAAATATGCAAGCTAATGCCTTGCTGGATACCGCAGCCACTCCCAAAGACACAATGCTGGATATCCGGTCCATAGAATGGTTTCTGCTACACGTACAGGTGAAAATCTCGGAACTGGTGAAACTGGTGAAGTATGCCGAGAAGGGTAGGAGCATCGACATAGCATTCCGCATGTGGAGTCTAGAAACGTACCTGAGCTTCCCACAAGCCACAAGCATCAACTGGAACGTCAAAACCAGCTTCCTTTCATATTCCTCTTAAGGTCATGTCGTATGTAGCAATGCATACTTGTTCTTTATTCTGGTCAGGTTTCATCCTGTGACCTAGGGGAGGGGCCAGTGCTGGCGGGGCTTTCATCGCGGTCGGACGTATGGAGGACATTTCAGTGAGTGTGTGTGTGTGTGTGTGGGCACCATTTTGGTGATCAGGCAGTGTATTACGAGTAGTATTCGCACACCTGACATCTGGCAGAGGATTGGTGGATTGTAATTAGCATATTAAGTTCCCTGTTCATAAAACAATGAAAATTTTACTGGCTGCCAAAATGGCCCCCAACAGTTGCGGGGGACTTTTTCTTGGCTGCCAAGATGGACGCCGTCAACATATGCTCTCATTTGGGGTAATAATACATCAATTTTGGGGGTAAAATGGCCGCTGTCGGTTGCCAAGATGGTCACCATGGATGTATATGCTGATTTGGGGTAATAGGAAATATATTTCGGGAAACATTTTACTGGCTGCCAAAATGGCTGTCACTGGTTTCGGACACATCTTACTGGCTGAAAAAATGGCCACCGTCGGGATGGAATGCTACGTTCTAGAATTTTCTGCGGGGAAACAGGTTTACTTTTTTATTTTTATGGGCAGGGACCTTAATATGCTAATTACAATCCTCCAATCCTCCGCCAGACGCCAGGTGAGTCAGAATGCTCTATTTTATACTACTTACGGACTTCAATTTGAATAAAATTCTTCTACCGTTTTAAATTTAATATAACTACATTCCACATTGGGTAGAGAAAGTATACAAACATCTCAAAGCACAAAGCGCGAATATCTATGCGCCCTACGCCAGATGTTCTCATTACGCTTACGCAAATGATGTATATTTTATATACTGTGAATAGTTAAGAGTCTTACGAAAGATATATGCTTACTACGATACGCTTACTCAAATGAGGTATAATGTTCTATATTGCGCCAAGCTTTTATATACTAAATATAAATTGATACAAAAATATTAATTAGTAGTAAATTTTATTATGGCTGTTCGATAGTCTTAAAATTTCTTCTAATTCTGTAATTACTCCTATAGTTATCTTTTTACTTCATTTATTGGCTGCTTTAACTACTGACTGCACTTTTGCCGCTGTGATCTAACTTATACCGTGCCTCTCGGATCCCGGTAACTGCTATTAGTAGCTTCCGATATTTGCTTGCACACAAATAATGTGTCAAATGTCACGCAACCGAAAATGTTTGAAAGAAGATGAGTTCTGAAATACTTCTAGTTGCAAAATATTTTTGCGAAACAAAAACTCTACCGGATTATTTTTCCACTGTAATTTGCGCCACTGAGTGTGGCACGTCGTGCCGCTAGAAGACATTCTTGAAATTTCCTCATCGTTTCTAGTTTCATTGCGCTTGGTTTGTTTGGGGAAGGGGGGGGGGGAGGGGAGAAGGAAATTCATTTTCCTAAAAGTGCGCGCTTGGTTTTTCATAGTAAATACATACAGTCGAAGACATATCTATTCGAACAAGCGACGGGTCTGTAGTGTCCACGGTACATTAGTGCGTTAATGCTACGTTATCGCGAAAAATAAAAGAAGCCAACGAAAACCACAGTTGGTGTGTGGGAAGTTTTCCGTTTCAACTCGAGAAACATCCCTTACTTGAACAGTGTAGCGATGTACAGATAAAGTGGCGATATCTGTGTGAAAAAAAAAAAAAAAAAAATCCCTCTCTTCATTCTACATAAATGGACCTGCTAAAACTGCATGAACAATTTCGGCCTGTGAAATGTCAATTCACGCAAAATAAAATAACGTTCCCGTTTTTTGACTAAGTTGGCTGAACTGGGAACCAGTGCTCCAGAGCACAATAGTTAAATAATAATCATTACAGATCGCAGTTAAATCAGCGAAATTAATCGTGGAATCTTCACGGTTTACTAAACACTGTAGAAATGCCTGATTGTGCTTTGCTTTTCTGTTAATTTATATAATATAGGCGTTTAAAACAAAATTTATTCCTCACGAATTTTTGAGAAGTTCCCTACGGAGGAGATATTTCTATAATGTGTATAACCTATGTGCAACGAATTTTAAAATTTATGTTAAAAAAAAAAAAAAAATTGTATATCTATATTGGTAATACACGCTCGTACACTGTAAAAAAAACTTTGTAATTTTTACTGAGGAATTGTTTATAATTTTTTTAATGCTTGTAACAGTACAGATATTTATCTTGTCTACTCGTTTGTAAAACTACAAGCGCCGTGTTTGTACTAGAACTCAAGAAATGTTTGTACTGTAAAGGCTATTCACAATAAAATGAACACTTTTGAAAACCCTGCTTATGATGTACTTGTATGCAATTTGTGTATTCTTTCGCCTCATGTAAAATTAACATTGGCATGGGCCTCGTCACAATATTCATACGTCGGTCAAGTAAACCTGTAAGATTATTAGGAAAGTAAATACTTTACAAACCTGCTCATTTTTACGCTTCGATGCATAAAAAAAATAGAAAGCGAAATAAATAACTTAAGTTATCATAAATGGCTACTAAAGAATTTTTATTCAAAGTTAAAATATGGACCTACATTCTATCCATTGTTACCAACTTTACTGGGCGAATGTCACTCGGTGCGCCCATTAAAATATATGCAGGTAGGAGCAGTGACGTTTTTCTAATGTTGATTTCAAACGTGCTCACTTTATCGTAAACAGCCTTTACTGGCCTGTATCCACGAGCTTCAGAAAAATGGCGCACACTCAACAACGTAACACCGTATATAGCTGTTTGTATAAAAAAAACAGTAGATGATGTAAAGTGTAGTTGCGCGCAAAAAAAAAATTTATTGCGAATTTGAATAATGTGAAACGCTAAAATAACAAATAATCATTATAAAACGACAATTTCAATCAAACGTGACCGTATTACTCAGAACTGTTATGGTTTCCTAGCTAAATGGAACTCTCAAACTGAAATACAGTACCGGTAAATGTATTCTTCTTAATCAGATAACTTCCTTAGCATTCTGTAAGTACTTTGTGTTATATAAAATGAAAAATAAGCGATCAGCACGACAGGTAAGTGAAGATGGTCTAGTAGTTACGAGTGCGGGTTGGTATTATAAAAGGTGTTGGTTCCATTCCCTGCGCTAGCAAACTGTAACGCTTTTTCATCAATTATATTTTGAAATATTTTTTCAAGATATTTCCTTTTATTAATGCATCACATTTGTTTTCTTGAAGAATAAAAATAATGTTATGTACACTTTTCAATACTGTAAGTGGTAATACAAGTGTATCATTAGTAATGTTACAAATAGCCTACATGCTTTGCAGATTTTACAAGGAAATTGTTTGTAGTTTTACAAAGGAATTTGCTGGCAACTGGGTTTCCAAGGATTTTTCTTGTAAAAGTACAAAAAAAATTTTTCGAGTGTAAGGATCTTCTCCTACAAAATCCGTGAAGAAAACATTTTTTTTTTTTTTAAGGCGTATATTTCAAATTAACGCACTGAGGAGGGATTTTGTTAACATGGGACTTGCTATTTAAATTTCGCAGTTGCCAGCCTTAAACAGGCCTTTCGAAACTGCTCGGTTCACCGCGAAAAGCCTGCAGTCAGCCATGGACCAGCTGTACGAGTGGTTGGCGGCGAGGTTCAGACGGACTGCGTCGTCAGCGGCTCTACATCCGGGTCACCTCCCGCGCGGCTTCCTGGAAGGAAAAGACGATAACGACTTCCTGTGCGTTTTCGCTGTCTCCCCTCCCCCTGACATTTCCATGTTTTCCAGGTTTTCCAGACCTGTGGCAACCCTGTCAGTCTCCTCCGACCGGTTGACTCCTGGATTTCCGCTCGTGAGAATCATGCACGACGATGCCGCTGGTCGGCGTGTTTTCTCGGGAATCTCCCGTTTACGCCCTCTCTTTCATTCCGGCGCTGCTCCATAACTCACCTCCACCAACCTCCTCGGCTCGCAAGACCTCGCTGCTAAGGGCCGCCCAAATCTCTCTTCACTCCAACTTTTCTGAAACCCTGCTCAAGTTAAATCGCAAGAATATTCCTTAGCCTTGTGCAAACAAAGCTTAACCGAGTCTAGAAAATTACAACGAAGTGACAACACACCGCATTCATGCGTACTCACTGTATTGTCCATTTCATATAAGTGGGGTGAAATCTGGCAGACAATGTGAACAACCTACATTCTATGTAAACAGTAAATGCTCTCGTTCGTGCAGTATTGTATCTGCTGATGAACTGCTGCGGGATCCGTGTTGTTAAGTTGGCTATTTTTATAATGGCTTTGGAAGAAAATAGTATTCACAACTAAAAGTTGTAATTTAAAATTTTAAGTATACTTACAATATTTATGGTTTAAATTATGTTTTTAAAGCAATATTACATTTTCTTCGCTATTAGTGACTGGACTTTAACAACACGTTTAGCATTTATGACAGCGTATGTCAACACGTACGAACAGTAAACATTTCCAGCCAATGGCTAGTCATGTTTATGTTTCCAGTTTCTAGACCGATGAACGGCCGTTGTGCGTGTGCTTTTTTCTCATCGTGTTTATTATACGAATACTTATCTTGTTCATGTTGTCAGAATATTTAATCGGTAGTTAATTATATATATTTTGTTTAGTTTCTTTGTTCAAACATAATTGGTTGTAGGTACCGTTGTGCGTTCTCTTAAGAGAAATTTAATATTAATCGTCACGTGTTTACCGCGTCCCTTCCGCCATTTTCCTTACCGCCTTCCACAATGAAGTGACACGAATATAATTTACGTATATAAGTTTAAGTTTGTTTGTATCAGGAAAAGTGCGCAGAGCTGATTTTTCTGAATGATTCTGCAAATAAATTATTTAATGCTAGTGACGAACAAACGTGATTTTAGTGAAGTAAACTTGGCAAGGATTGCCATTAAAAAAAACACGCGTTTAAGAGACTACAAATTTTACAAACAGTAAGTTTTGCGTGTTTTTAAAATGTATTTGTAAATTGTTAACGCAATTATTTAAATCCACGTGGCTTGAAAAAGCCGTACTTTCCGCACTTTTGTTTATTCGTCTACGTCGTAATTTAAACGAGTGTAAAGTTAACTTCGGTCAAAGTGTGTGCGTGTATATATTACTGCATCTGCACGAATGAGAACACCGACGTATGTATCGCGTTTTGATTTTTCATTAAAGTTAAAATTTTCTAAGTTAAATAATTTAAATTTTATCTCCATAGGAGCAAAATTTTCCATTGCTCCATCAAAACAATAAGAACATCAAAACAATGTCATCTCACGAAAATACGTTAAACTAAAGGTCCCCCCCCCTCCCCCCCAACACACACACACACACACACACACACATACTTCCCGAGATAAACACTGTTTCCTTTTTTCCTCGAAATAAATAAACAGAACCCCGACAAATTAAACTCGGTAATTACAAAAATAAAACAAGTTGGAATGTCAACCTAGCTATAATATCCCACATTAATTACTGGACGAGTTAGCTACCGTCAGATTTTCAGTGCCTGCCATGACATGGAACACGGGGAAGGAGGAAATTGCAAGTGTGCAATTGGACTCAAAACATTTGTTTATAAACGTCTTTTACTTCAGCGACAAAACAGCTGCGGTGGAAGGATACGTTGTGACCGGTGTTACTTTTCTAGAACTGTCAAAATTAACCCCACTTACATGAAATGGACAATAATGATGTTTTGCAGGAGAACTATTTCTTACTAGGCATTACCAACACACACGTATTTTTTCCGTGTTTTTGTTCGTATTAATAGTTATAAATTAAAATTATAATTTATAGGTAAAGTATAAATAAAAGTTCATTTTAACTAAAAATAAAGTACTTTCGTTTTAATACAAGTATAAAACGCTTTTGATAGGTGGTAAATTTAAGAAACAACCAAACTCGTCATACGAGTTTCTTTTTAAATGTTTGATTCAAATAATGTGAAGAAACCGCGAGTATACCATGCTATTGTCTTGTGAAGGTTTATGCTATTATGAGGGAAGAACTGAAGTTAATTATGAAGACAGAATACATATTTAATATAATCATTATTAGACACAATAAATATAAGGTACTGGTGAGGGAGATCCTAATCAATTACAAATATGTTACTAACCTGAATTATACCGTTGCCGTGGGTTGAGTGTTGTGTTGAAAAGCGACGTGCGGCAGGCCAAGCTGCATCTTGATGGCTTCATCTCGGAGTGGGTCCACAGACTTACAGACCCCTTACACAGCGTTGCCAAGTATTATATAGTATCTGGTGGCGTAATTGTCCCAAATACTTTGCCACCGGGAGGGGAGATCCACTGGCGCTTCGCTGATACGTTTTATTATTTATTAGTGTTGTAATATGTCTTGGATTCTTCGCCTCTGGCCTGGCTACCGACGGGTCGTTGCAATTCGCTAGGCTTGTCCGCCCGAAGTGAATCATGGCAAGCTACTCCGGTTTACGGGGTTCCGTATCTCTAGCCGCCTTCCGTTACTCACTGATTTCACTGGTCAGTGATATCAGTAAAGTCAGCTATTGTTCCGATAATGCTGAAGGCACTGATTGTCGCATCTGAGAGGTACCCTGTGCGAGTCTAGAACCATTACTGAGATCGCGGATTTTACTGGCGTTTAAACCGTCAGTGTTGTCAGGTAAGCCCTAGGTTTGGCGGGAAGTTCAACTCATGTTGGAGGAATTTATACTAAAGGAAGGTACAGGTGCCAAGGCAATCACTTACAACATTGTGGTGCCGTCAGAAGATACCCAAAAAGTAGTAGAAGGTGAGTGAAAGGGCTTTTTAACGTCCCCCCGGTTTTAGGCTTGAAAACATAGCAAGGGACGGCTTATAAACTAACTTACAACCTAACTTAAATTGATACCCGTGTCTAAACCGAGATTGGAACCCAGAGCCTCCCGCACCCCAGATCGGTGGCGTACTAACTGACTGCGCCACGGGAGGCCAGCTACGGTGAGGAAAATGTTTACTGTTTTAGGATCAAATGCTGTCTGAAAATTATTTAGGTTAGTGTGTCCGCCATACTTGTTAATATTTTCCTGCGCGCGGGAATACCACTGCCAGGCGCCCCGAAACAATCAATTTAATGATGAAGAGAAATATTTGCCGCTTACTTACGACTGTTCCCTTATATAGGCCGTTCACGGTAAAGTGAGCATTTTTCAAACCCTAGCTACTTTTTTATTTCAACCGATTTATATCATTCCACCATATGTAATGTAAACCCTACAATGTGAGTAATAAACACAGTGTATACATACACCATACCCAAAACGAAAAGCTTTAAAAAGTGCTCACTTTACCGTGAACGGCCTATAGCTGGGGAACACTGACAAACCATCGGTGATTTCAGTACTCGTCAGCAATAGCGGAAGACGGCCTGTGTATGGAAGTTCCCTGCCTTGTTGAGCGAACAGATGATGCCGTTTCCCTGCGGGCTGGGCGCTACGAACACTGTCGTGACCTACTTCCGAGAGACTTGGGAAACGAGCCAGGTCAGCATGTACAGCCTCAGGGAGAGCTTGAACTACCAAGGCGTGCTAAAGTGGCTCAATGTTACTTGAAAACTGCTGGAAACAACCCATCAGTACACCGTCCCTCGAAATTTGAGTTTCGGTAACCTGGGTTTCTGAAACTTAAGTTTACGTGCAGTGCTACCTTCCATATATTTTAACGAACACGCTGACTGTCATAGGCCCAGTAAGTTGGTAACGATGGAGAGAAAGTATGTCCATCTCTTAAAATTAAATTAAATTTAATGTGTTAGGCAAACATTTGGAAATTCTAAAATGATTCCTTTTGTTTTCTGGGTTTTTTTTTCCAGTGTACGGATAAGTGTAAGAATCAAAAAATATGTTTTGATAATAAGTACAATTCTAATAATTTTACAGATTCACTTGACCGACGCAAGAATAAAGTGATCAGGCTCACGGCAATATTAATTCCACATATGGCGGAAGAATACACGATGTTCATACAAAGTAGATCTTAAGCAGTGCTTTTCGAAAGTGCTCACTTTACAGCAAACAGTCTCTTTTGTAAAATACTCTTCCGAGTGCAGTTATTTATATTTAAAAACTCAAAACTCATATGGATTTATTGCCCATTTACCCCTTTTCAATCCTGTATTATGTTATATTTTTAAACTTTGCAACGAACTTTTTCTTTTAAAATTACACTAGAATTAACATAACACCGCGCTATCGGTAACCGCAACCAGTAAACATTTACGTGTGCTTTATTAAAATGCCAGCAGGAGTTAACGTGATTATAGGCTGTTCACGGTAAACCGAGTACTTTCGAAAACCCTGCTTAAGATCTACTTGTATGCACGTTGTGTATTCTTTCGCCACATGTAAGATTAACATTACCATGGGCCTCACCATTTTATTCATGCGTCGGTCTATTGAAACAGTGAAATTATTATAAAAGTAAATATTTTACAAGCCTGCTAATTTTTACAATTCGAGGCATTAAAAAAGAAAGCTAAGGGAATAATCTTAAGCTCTCGCATGATATGAATCTACTTTCACTCCATCGTTACCAACTTTACTGGACGCATGTCACTCAGCCCGTTAAAATATATGCAGATAGCAGCTCTGACTTTTTATAAGGTTGATTTCAAAAGTGCTCATTTTATTGTGAACAGCCGTTAACGACTATAGTGTCAACAACTAATAAGGATACCAAAGTGTGAGGGACTTTTCTTAATGGGTCGCTGTTTTATGCTACGTTCATTGCAGATCATCAGAGCCACTAAAAGCTGTTCACTCTAAATTCAGAACTCTTGTAATCACCATTGAATAATGTCACTTGCATATATTTCAACGGCCACGCCGGCTGGTTCGTGCTCAGTAAAGTTGGCAACAACGGAAAGGAAGTAGTTCCATACCTCGGCGTTTAATTAAAAAGTGTTGGGTAAACATTCGTGAATACTACGTTGTGTATGTGTGTTTATATATATATATACACACACACACACACATACACACACACACAAGTGTAAGAATAAGCAGGTTTGTAAAATATTTCCTTTTTGGATAATTTCACAGTTGTAATTTACCGACGCATGAATTAAGTTATCAACCCATGCTAATATTAAATTTACATGTAGTGGATGAAAACACAATAAGCAGATTTTAAGCAGTGTTGTCAAAAATACTCAGTTTACCTGTTAACAGCCTATATAATCTATTCTCTGTTTCTTCGTATTTTTTAAATCAAGCCTTTGAAAAATTACCCCATGTATTACGTTCTTGGTTGTTTGCTAAATATGTCAGGTATCACAAGCATTTTATAATACTTGTGTAACGTAAAAATACCTTTTTTTCTGGTTGAATTTGTATTTTAATTATATGTTATTTGCAAACTATAATACTAAATTTGTACGAATATTAATAATAAATAAAAACATAGATGTGTTGGTAATGCCTAGTAAGACACAGTACTTAGGCGAATTATTGTTTTCTGAAACAGAGTACACATGCACAAATGCGGCACGTTGTCCCTTCGGTGTTATCTTGCATGATGCGGAGGAATATCCTGGAAGTATAACTTTAGCAGGGCTTCATTTCGGACATGTCGGAAGTAACCATGAATGGACTATAATTGTGTAACCTCCCAGATATTGGCCACTGTGACAGAATCACAATATTTAACCACAGTATAGCCACCTCTGTCCTTGACAAAGGGACGCTTGTTATGCACTGGGGAGAGACTGAAGTGAAGAGATTTGGGCGGCTCCTAACTTTGAGGTCTTGAGAACCGATGGGGGTGATCGAGGTGAGTATGGAGCAGCGTCGGGATGCAAGTGCTGGGGGGAAATGGGAGAGCCCCGAGAAAACCCTCCGACCAGCGAAATCGTCCGGCACAATTCCCACGTGCGAATATCCGGGGTGTTTACCGGCAGGAAATCGAACCAGGTTCGTTTAGGCGGGAAGCGAGCAGTCTAACCGCTCAGCCACCACATGGGATATCTCGAGGGTCGGGCGGGTAGAACCTCCCACTTCCGACTCCTTCCAAGGCCGCGAGCTCAGTGGGAGCTCGTAAGGAGTAAAGGCCTGCCTGCAATCGGCTGTACCTGTGGACGTGGGTGTGTCCGGTAACTCGGCGTCAAGTAAAGTCACACTGACACAGTCAGAACATGCTCTACAAATGCGTTTTACGAAAGTGAGCTATCAGAATCTGACACTAGATCGCAGTAAATTTGGCACATTATTTGTTGTTACTTACTGGTTTTTAAATACCGCTAAATTACTTATAATTTAATGTTTGCGAAATGGGTGGTTTGAATATTTATTTATCGCTATAACATAGATCCTAACTGATTTATTTTAAATAAGTTTGTCAACTGACAGCCAACAATTTTCTTTGAACTTTACATTTTCTAAAGTTTCATCCATAATATTAAATAATTCAGACTGAACCTAGACAGTGCTAATTAGCATTTCATGGTGTTTGCCTTGAGAAAGCCTGCTTTGCATGTCCACTGTTTAAATTTACATTGCGAACATTACACAAATGCGCGCGAAAATATATGAGGTCCTCTTCTTTTTACGTGCTTTTAATTAACTTGACTTGTTTGTTTGTATGGTGTCTGTCCGACCTCTACGCACTGACCTGGCGTGCCGTCTGCCTGCAGCGCATTACTGCTCTACAGGTTGCAGCCCGAAGTGTGGAAGAGGCCACCAGTATTTAACTTCACATGTTTAGTCTTTTTAGTCTCACGAACGTATAAATATTTTTTATAAATAGTATACATATATAATAATAACAAAAAAAATGTGCTGGGGCTAAAAATTGAAAAATTAATTAATTAGAAAAACCTTTTAAAACCAACCTTTTATTTATAAATGCACTAATAAGATAAACATAACTGTTAGTTACAGAATTTGTAGAATTTGTAAAACGTCGAAAAGCCGTAAAAAACTTTACTACAAATTGTTATGTTTATATCATTTTTTTTTTAGTACATAAAAGCTTGGCGCGAACAGTTATGAGCCTTACGTACGATATGTGCTGCTTACTACGATTACGCAAATTATATAAACATTCTATATTGTGAAAAGTTAAAATTCTTACTCAAGATATGTGCTTACTACACTTACGCAAATGAGGTATGCGTTCTATATTACGCCAAGCTTTTATATTCTAAATATAAAATTTTTATCAACGTAATAATTTGTAGTAAAGTTTATTGCGGCTTTTCGACCACGTCTTACAAGTTCTACAAATTCTATAACAAATATAATAATTTTTCTCTTTTTAGTACATTTATGAATAAAAGGTTGTTTTTAAAGGGTTTTTTTTTTTTAGTTAACTTATTCTATACTCTTAGGGCACAATTTGGGAAAAATTTCAGTTTTATGAATGCTTTGACTTGGGACATAGGTTGATTTGCGACAAGGAAGGTTGAGACAACACTATGACGTCATAGGGTCTCTTGCACCAGCCAGCGTATCCTTGTCTTAGGACACAGGCTGGGATAGCGCAACTGTAGACCAGTGGCGTGTGGTGAACTGTTGCAGGTTACCTGTGGTTTACTCTCTGATATACTTAATGGTTTGCTATAGTTAACATATCGGCCACTTAAACGTACTAGAGCAGTTGACGTCACAGCACGTGTGTAATTGGTACCTCGCCGCTATCTTGTGAGTGGCCGCAATACATTTTGTTTCTCCCGGCTCCACTCCGGTTACTGGTCCCTGCTGCGTGCGCCGAGTGTGTACAGCACCGAGCAAGCACCAGCTTACCTTGCAACACTTCACCACACGCCACTGTAGTAGACAAGCCTTAAGTCTACTTGACCTGAGAGTGCGCGCTGTTCGCTGCCAGAGCATACGCTCACACTGTTGTCTTCCTCGTCTTGGATGAGCAGCAGACAGCTCGCCATTCAACTTCCTCCCTCCTTCTTGACCTAACACTCCGGCGCCACTCGATTAAATATTCACGACACTCGTTACGGAAGATGTGTCTGCCTCCTTTCCTCCCTCCATTCTTAACTACCACCGCCAACAAAGTTCCCGAGGCGCCTATAACATCTGTACACAAGCCCATCACAGCCTTCTAAGTTACCGTCTGTGGCCTTTCAAAACACGCCGCCTTCCGTGGGCCAGCAGTATATACACAAAGCGCATATCAGTAACCAGCCTATATTCCTGTCTGTCTGCCAGTATGCTGTGGTTTTCGGAGTACGCAGTCACTGTATTGACTCAAACAGAAGATAGATTATCGATGTGGTCGTGTGTACCGCACACTGCAAGCCACAGTTATCTTACCTCTGGGTTATTGATTCTACTACTGTTCTACATTACGACTAGAAGTAAGATTTTGTGCTTTTATTTCAAGGCAAATTTCATTTATTTTAAATGCCAGGTTTCGGTGTTACTGGTTTTATTATTGAAGTCTCGTAAATTGAAACTTCATCACTAAAATTATCCGTTACTACAAACAAAAAATTTGCTATGTTATGTTAACACTGATTTTAATTTTAGGAATTGTAAATCAGCGAACAACAATTTATCCTTATATGCATATTTTCATAAACCATTTTAATTGTTTATGCTATTGCATTTAAACAAATATAAGCAATTTTATTTCAACTAAAAAAACACAGGACATTAACACAAATTTAAAATCACTTTTTAGGGTTTTAGGTTTTTTCTACCTCATGGATATATTCTTGAAGAAACTGTATACACTCATGCAGCCGAACGTATCCATTCAAATGAGTGTATACATTTTGTACGAGAATATATAAATTGGTTAAACGCTTATTTCAAGTAGTTATGTATGTCTTTGTTCCTTGCCGGACATTCCTACATCCATGTCCCATGTGGTGTCACCTTTAAAACGCATTTGTCGTACACTTACACCTGTACATAGTACATTTCCTGTGTTGGGTCATTTTCGGGAGATAAGCAATGGTTGCCATGAATTTTAAATCAGCCATCGTAGATTTCAGGAAGTGTGTCAACCAACCTATATACTTTGCCTTTTCAGCCCGCAAAATGTGAAGCGTGTTGTCTACTGCCAAGTTTCGGAGAGAAATAAAAAAATTAAAAAAAAAAAAAAAAACAAATCCAAAATTACAAGGAACTATTCTCATCGCCGTTGGCTGCTTCGGTCACTTGGTGGACTTAAGAGATTTCGGCTGCTTTCAACGTCGAAATCTTGAGAGCCCTATGAGGGCGACATGATATTAATATGGAGCAGCGCCGGATTGCAAAAGCAGAGAAAACGGGAGATTCCCAAGAAAACCCGCCGACCAGCGCCTTAGTCCGGCACGAGTCACGCATGCCAAAAGCAGAGAAAACGGGAGATTCCCAAGAAAACCCGCCGACCAGCGCCTTAGTCCGGCACGAGTCACGCATGCCAAAAGCAGAGAAAACGGGAGATTCCCAAGAAAACCCGCCCACCAGCGCCTTAGTCCGGCACGAGTCACGCATGCCAAAATCTGGGAGCGATCCCGCCGGTAATCGAACCCGATTCGCCTTGATGGGAGGCGAGTAGTCTAACCACTACACCACCTTTCAATCACAAGGAATGGGGGAGGGGGGTGATAGGGTTGTACTCCCTTTCCCCTCCCCTGCACATTATGTTGTCAACTATTAGTAATGGAATTATTCATACTTCTTCAACTGCGATAAAATCATGCAGTAGCTGTTTACTGTAGTGTATTATATAATGCTGCGAGGTGATTTTGTCTTAGAATTTGACAAAATTGTCCTCCCTCCGTTCACTTCAGTTAAGGAGCCGTGATGGTGTAGTGGTTAGACTACTCGCCTCCCACCTACGCGAACCAGGTTACAATTCTCGGCGAAGCCGCCGCCGGATTTTCGCACGTGGGAATCGTGCAGGACGATATGCCGCTGGTCGGCGGGCATTCTCGGGGATCTCCCGTTTCCCACGCCCCCTTGCATTCCGGCGCTGCTCCATACTCACCTCACTTCACACTCATCGGCTCTCAAGACCTCGCTGTTAAGAGCCGCACAAATCTCTTCGCTTCAGCCAGTGTAACCCCCCCCCCCACGCACACACACACACAACACTCACACAACCACCACCTACTCCGTTACACACTTCAGCCATCCCCTTGAGAAATTCCTAGTTATGTAACTGTACGAATGATAACTAATTTCATCAGTTGTTGTTTACTCTAATAAACATCATAATCGTGCATTTTGTGCGCTGTATCTAGCCTAATCTCGAGGAAGTTGAGGCAGATACCGTTATTATTTTGCCAGTGGGTCCCGGTATTTGGAAATGGTGTTTTACAAACATAGGTCAGTCGCATTCCCTTACATCGTCGCCGCTGTCGTCGCTCATGCATAAAGCTCGACCTGACGGCCTCTCGTAGCAGCTTGGATTTGCATGCTGATATCGGCACGTCATATAGTGTATTGTGAAGTTCTGCTATGCTCGACGCTTCCTATGTCCCGTTACGCGCTAGCTTCTCTGCATGCCTCTATGCCGGTAGCAAGTTGTGGAAAATTACTCAGTAATATAATTTCTCTGTTCATGGCTTGTCTGCGATACTAATAGGAAAATAATGGCTTTTAAATTGCAGCTCATGTACCGTAAACTGCTGGGCCCATTACTTTATTAAAACTGTGTAGTTCATTGCTTTCGTAATTAACGGTTAAGTGTCGTGCACACTAATTATTCCATTTCATTAAATTTAAAGCACAACCCATTTTCCTGTGCTAACAGCGTGTAGCTTAAATGCAAAAGGTATGTATGGGTGTTGTCTTAATTTAATCAATGTGTTTTACGTGTTATTTATCACACGATTGACCTATGCAATTATAAGCTGTTCGCGGTAAACTGATTGCGTTTGAAAACGTGCTTAATATACTTGTGTGCACATTGTTTTTTTTATCCTCCATATGTAAGTAAAAACATCATTGCCATGGGCCTGATCGTTTTATTTATGCGTCGGTCAAACGAAACTGTAAAATCGTTAAAAAAGAAAATATTTTACAAATTGGCTATTTCTGGCACTTATACACTCATTAAAAAAGAGGAAAGCAAGGTAAATGATTTCATTATTTACAAGTGTTTACTTAACACTTTTAATTCAACGTTGAAGCACGTAACTAATTTCTCTCGGTCGTTGATAACACTGGACGCACGCTACTGAGTGTGCTCTATATAATACATGTAGGTAGGGGCAAGTTTGACGGCTCGAAGGCCGGCACACCCTCCATCCTCCCGCACTGCAACTGTACTAGGATGAGTAAGGCAGTGCACTGCACTTTCTCCTCTTCTGGCTTAGTGCCTTGGGCCTTTCTTGCTGTCATACGCGGCTTTCTGCCGGTTTTTCCAGTAAAACCTATCCTCCTCGCCATTCGGTAGCACTCCGACTTTAAACATTAAAGCCTTCATCCGAGCACTCCCTCGTGGTTCATCGGAATTCTCGAGCTGCCACAGGTTTCAACTTCTGAAGTCTCTTGCCAACCTTGGTAAGATAACTGTTCCAAAGCTTATGCAGCTCTTGATCTTCCATGACTCTTGGTGTGTCCGATTGCAACCCCTTACGATCGGCCACCACCTGTAACCTATCCCTTAGGTCTTCAATCTTGGAACGGTCCTTCAGTACATGTTGTAGGGTGTCATCAACACCACAGAGTCTGCAACTTAGCCTTGAAGTCACCGCATTATTAGTGAACAGCTGAGCACTGTAGTGGTTCATCGTGATCCACTTGAGCTTCGTTCTCTCTTCAACTCTTGGTAGGATTTAATGGGCGATCCTTCCTTTAGTTGATTTGTCCCATCTGTCTTGCCATATTTCAAGGGTGTCCTGCCTGATGCAGGTAGGGACAGTGACATTTTTTAAAGTTAGTTTTCAAAAGTCCTCACTTTACTGTGAACAGCGTATAATTACACATACTGTGGTACGTTTACACAGCGATTCAGTTTACCTACCTCTAAGGCGCTGGACGGTTATCCTAGTATAGGGGTTGTTTTCTCGGAAACGATAGGTTTAAAGCGTTGCTTCAAGGTGTCCATTCTTGTACATTTAAGCGTGGCCATTCTAGTTTATCTTGCCAATTCACTAAATTCTCAGAGGTACATCTAATGGGATATGATAATTGCGGTCTTTTACGTATTTTGTTACTGATGAGATGTTATTTGCACTTTCGGTTTCAGACTATGCGTATTTTATTTTAGTCATACATTGTTCGTGTTATTTTTCCTTCGCCCTTAGTTGTTTATGATATTTTTAATTACAAGACTTAAATTTTTTCATTTTCGGGGGGCGAATAGCTCCATTTAAAATCTGTTTAGGTCGTAAACCGTACATACCTTATCTACATCATTTTTAATAAGGAATCACCTCCCAAACGTTGTATCATACGTAAAGAAATTCGCTATGTGTGTACGCTATACCAGTCCTGGAGTTCTACATAAGACGGGAGGTAGGGCTGTAGGGTTTCCGCGCTTCAGTATCTGTTCGACAGTGGTAATTATTTCTATATCATTGCTTCCTTAAGGATCGAAAATATATGGCGCTATATGGTAAATATTGTTTTAAAGCCATCGCCAAGTGAGGGGTATGTTTGTGAGTAGTATCAAAAGGGCGGTTCTTGTGCATCATACGTCAGGCGGCGGGCATGCCTACCCTAATTAGCATAATTTCAGGCGTCTGGCTGCGGGTCCCGGGAGCGAGAATTTCCCTTTTCCCATTTTTCCGTCCAAAACGGTCGATTTTGCGTTCAAAAGCGTCACTTGTTACCCACACTGTGGGGTTTGACTCATTGAGGAGGAGGAGAGATTCCATGACAGCATTCAGGAGCACCATCTCGGATCACGAGCACCACTGACCAACAATATGGCGGCCACAGGAGGATGTCGCCCACTTTGGCGGCCAGTGAGTTTGCCCTTTGTGGCTGAGGTTTGACCAATGCGGCGGAATCATTCGGAGCTTCTCTCAAATTCGGAGCTTCTCATTCCCGGCCGCCATCATGGTATCGACGACGTATGTCTACCCAGGACAATTGGTGACCAGCTGAGGATGTCGACCATTTTGGTGGCCATCACTTCGCCAGCGGCGGCGGTCGGGCATCAAGGCATCGCGAACGATCGGATCTTGTATAACACTACCGCCTCCTTCAGTCTGTGTGTATGCATAACACTTACAAGCATAGTTGGCTATAATTTCCGAACCATTTAAATTATAGTTGTCACATTCATAACATAGGCATTTGCCCCGACTAGGCGAAGGGTCGCAGTATCAAATATTCCCTATGTCAACTTATAAGCATAGTTGGCTGTAATTTCCGAACCATTTATGTTATATTTGTCAAATTCATAACATAGGCATTCACCCCGACTAGTAGAAGGGTCGCAGGGTCAAATATGCAAGATGTCAACTTATAAGCATAGTTGGCTATAATTTTCGAACCACTTAAGTTATAGTCATCAAATTCATAACATAGACGTCATCCACGACTAGGAGAAGGGTCGCAGGGTCAAGTATGTCATACTTCAGCATATAAGCATAGGTAGGTGAATTTCCAAACCACTCGGGTTATAGTTGGCAACTTCATAACATAGATATTTGCCACGACTAGGAGAGTGGTCGCAGGGGCAAGTATGAACCATGCCAACTTATAAGCATAGTTGGCTGTAATTTCCTAACCATTTGAGTTAGTCGCCAAATTCATGACACTTCAACCACGACTATGATAGGTGACTGTAACTTACAAAGTATTTGAGATACAACTACCAAAAAATCATAATTCATGCATAATACCCCGACGATGAGAAGGGACATGCGGACATATGTCTCCCCATTCTTACTCACCTCTGTCTCTTCTTTCCTCTCGGTGTCACCACCTGGCCACACATACACACACTTCCTTGTGCGCTCCATCTCCCCTCGACCAGTGACCATCCACTCGTCCTCATGTGCTCTCTCTCTCTCTCTCTCTCTCTCTCTCTATCACTTGTCCTCACCCCTCCACCAGCCTGCATTACCCCTGATCATACATCCTCGAGCACTCGCCACTGCCCGGCAAGCGACTCGCTGTGTGCCGACCCCTGAACACTTGTGTAACAGTGTACATACTTCCAGACAGTCGGTCAGTACCACCGACCTTGCACCCGTGAGCCATGTACCGAGACGTCAATGTATGTATGAATGTAATGAGATGACACTCGCAATGAATACACAGTCATCGCTAGACAGCCGAGTCCCCGCACATACAAAAACGCATGCTAGAATAGTAAGGATCCTACTACGAAAACGAATTATCCCCTACCTTAACTGGTGTAGCAGTGAATACACATAGACCACAAGTACATCTCACCACTATCGTCGTCTTCGAAGACGATGTGACCTCGCTAGAAGCAGAGACCTCGATGACGAGTCCTGCCTTTCCGTGCACACTAGAACCCCCTCTCTCCTGTCCCCTCGGCAAGGCCACTTAACACTTCCTCTTGCACTCTCTTCTCTCGGCACCTCCGCCTGCCACACTTCCTCGTGCTCTCTAGCTCTTGTCCTCCCCCCTTTGCCAGCCCCAATCAAAACTGGTCATACTTCTTCGCTCGCCACTGCCTGGTCAAACTCCAGCTATGTTACCGTGTGCCGACAGAGAGCAGGCACTTTTTCTGACTCTCGTGCTCAGGGCATAACATAGGCATCCACCATAACATAGACATCAACCACGACTAGGAGAAGGGGCGCAGGGTCAAGCTTGCCCTATGTCAACTTAGAAGCATATGTGGCTTTAATTTCCAAACCGTATAGCATAGCCATCAATTGTAGGCGTGTGCTGGGTCATCCTGGCAGTACTTTCTACTCGTCGGCTTACTGGTTGCCATCATGGGCACCCACCACCACTGGCACCCATCATTGTACAAATGACCGTCGTCGGCGCACTGCCCTCTCCACCACCAGCCGCCAATGATTTGGAAGTGCGACTTCCAAGATTCAGCATTCAGATGTCATCCGTACAAAAAATTGGCAGAAGGATTGAGGGGTTACGTTTGACCCATGGCTATGTATAAGTATAGTTGCTCATAATTACCGAACCGTTTGAGATACAACTACCAACAGTCGCCGAAAAGGATCGAGGGGTCTAGTACGTCCTAAGCACAAATATAAGCACCACAGCTATAGGCTGTTCACGGTAAAGTGAGCACTTTTTAAGGCCCTTCTAAATTCTTCCTTTCATCCTATATACACCTTCCTGCCTCTTTTTAATATAAACATTGCTTTGTGACGAATATACACAGTATGTACAATTCACCACCCTCAAAATTGAATGCTTGATGCTGCAATAATATATATTTATTAGTGGTTAAAAACTCTTGGCAGTGCCTTAAAAAGTGCTCACTTTACCGAGAACAGCCTATAGCACCAATCAGTTCGGCGTTCATACATTGAGTAATGACGATAGTTGACGATTAATCACCAGCTTCTGAAATACACTTATTGAAAAAAAATCCCCTGTCCCTAACATTATGGAAATAATGCTCCCTGCCATATTGGCAAGGAAACAATACTTCCACCAGCTCAAAAGAAAGCATTATGAATGTAACCGTTAAACCAGTACACACACAGGATGTATGAAATCCATCTTTTAATCTCCGACCCACATTCATGTACCAAATCAGGTAATAATAACAATAATTACAGACATACATACCTGAACCTTCAATGCACGTACACACTTCCAGACAGTCGGTTAGTACAACACCACTACGGGGGGGGGGGGGGGGACTGGCTTTGCGCTCGTGCGTAGTGTACCTAGACTTCGATATATGCACGTAATGAGATGTCACTCGCTACATCGCATATATAACAACACATGCTAGGCGGAAAAGCTTATTACGAAACAAATTACCCCCTACCTTAACTTGTGTAGCAGTGAATTACCCGTAGGCCGCGAGCGCATCTCACCATCGTCGATGTGACCTCGTTGGAAGCAGAGACTGCAATGACTGGTTACGCCCTCCATGCACTCTAGGTACCGAACAATTACTGTGTCCCCAACACCTAACCCTTGTCAACATTCTTACTGGTATACTATTGAAAGGAAACAATGCATTTACCCTGAACCATCCGCAAGGTATCTCATGTTCGATTCCCGTAGAGTGTGATAATACATGTCGTCATAAAGCTGACATTGGATGTTCGTTCGTTAAGGGAGAAGCAAGGGGCCCCACTGCTAAAACACCAACACGAAGAGAGTAACTGTCATTGTCTACAATAGTGTTCGTAATAAATAAGTGTTCGTAATTACAGACAGTCCCCTACTTGCACCCGCGTACCAAGCCCATCACACACACACGCGCGCAATTAGAGAGAGATAGTCATGTGCATTGCTTTGTGTGCTTTCTCCTGTCGTCTGTTAGAGTGAATGAAAGGAAATATACCTACTAAATATGTTAGGAGTAGGGAACCATTCTGGTAACGAATCATCGTCCCTTTCCCCCTTGTAAGAATAATCTCAGCAAGATTAGGGCATAGCTGCGATATATTTGTGAATCTTGTTAACTATTGTTTCAGTATACCTTAATAACATAATTGTAATCTCCTTGTTCTGTAACGTAACTGTATTCCTATTGTTGTATAAGTGTATATATATTGTGTTCTCATACTTAGAGTTTGTTATAGTAAAAAATATGTGTATTTATAAATGATCCTTCTTATTTAACCACCATCACGTGCACATATCATGACATCCCTTACCGCCTTTGCTGTAATCTCGTGTTTGATTTTGGATCGAGTATAGAGTGTTGGATACCAGAGATAATTAGTAGTCTGGAGGAAGGAAAGTGTTACAATTTGTAACTGAAGGGTCTTGGTAACCAAAACATTTCTCCGCCCACCCGCCTCCGCCTATTCTTCCGCGTGCACGACACGGCCAAAGAAATTGCCGCAAGTTCTCACGCTGCTCGAGACCACACATTTCGCCGTTTCACCCCGCCTCCTCCAACGCATAGTCTGATGGCCTCTCACGCTGTCAAAAAAAGCAATAGACTGTTCACCTATCTGTTTCGAATAGCGCGGAGACAACACATGACAAGAGTTCGGGCAAGGAGGGAGATAGTTTACAGTCTCATCCGCTGCATGCAGAAAGCACCAGGTACCATAGACCGTTCCCCTTCACCGCCCCCAACTTTCCCCGCAGTTCTAGTGCTAATGCACATTCCTCCGCAATCTGCTTACCAACCAACCTCCTTTCCTCGTGCAGATGCCTCCACCTGCACTAAACACCACCCCGAAAAATTATGGCCACCACTTCGCCTCTCCCCCGCCTCAACAAGAACTCCATGCAGCATCAAGGCAGGCGACAATATAGCGCTCGCTGTCGCCCGCCGGGCACTTAAGAAAGCCAGTGCGGACCACCATCACACCACCTCCCAAGCACGGCTCCCGGTACTAACGAAAAGTCAAACACAATCCCTCACGGCGAGACAAGTGGGGAATCATGCCGACGGCCAGCAGTTACCCGGCCGTGGGAACCAGCTCGCCTGACCAGCGCACGCCTTCCTGGGAACACTAGCTCGCCAAGGACATTCAAAGTCTAGTAACATAACACCTTCTAGAACTTTTACCCAAAATATATCCCGCAACCAAACAGATGTATGATAATTCCCTATAGCGACGCAAATATTATGTTGTTCAATTAACAAAACTAAATATTTGAAAAATCAGTTTTCCAGTCTTTAAACATTTTTGCTAACTAACATTTTAAACGTACTTGCATATTGTTTACGAAACTAAAAGTTTTTAAAACAATCTTTGTATCTAACAAGTTTATTTTACAAATACACCCAACTAACTTTTATATCAAATGCTATATATCAATTCTACAGGACAATGTTAAAAGAGCTCCTACAGAAAGCCCTAAAAAAATTCATTTAAAACAATTTCTAGCACTTTACATTTAAGGTTTCAGAGTGAAACCGGTGTACACAAATTTTATTACAGGGTGTGTTCGAGAACAGAGCACACTGGTGGTTTTCAATCAATGTTAAACAGAGAATCTCCCTCTCTCTCTCTCTCTTAACTATGAGACAAACCCACTAAATAGGAACGACCAATGTACACACAACATACTGGTAAGAAATGCTCCTTAAAACGCTTAACAAATTTCAATACATTACACGATATTAAAAAATAGCTGAATGCATGTGAAGTACGTTTACTAAAATACTGTATACAGAAAATAATATTAATGGCACATTTCAAAGAAACTCTGCCATGTGACTAGCACAAGAGCAGAGCTCGTATATTTTGTGTCTGCTGAAAGCATTTTCCAGCCACCCAACACACAGGTTGTAACATTTCAGGTCGAAAGTCGAGCTTGTAAATCTTTTTTTTTTTGTGTGCTTCCCGATACAGTCCGCTCCCAGATGTGATACTGTCTTCCCACTGTGGTGGCCATTTATAAAAGTTATTTTTAAATGTTGATCGCGAGGCGGTGAAATTTAGTGTTCAAATTAACGCGAGTTTTTGTCTTCGTGTCACATCTGTCGCGCTATTGTGATTCTAGCAAAACTCATAACATAATACTAGTAGCTACAGGCTGTTCACGGTAAAGTGAGCACTTTTGAAGCCCTAGTTGCTTTTTTTTCGCTAGGCCGTTTTTTATCCTTCAAACCCTTTTTGAAAATAAATATTGCCATGTAAGTAATAAATAAAGTGTGTACAATCCACTGCACTCAGAACTTAACGTCTAAGGCTACAATATAATATTTTTATTGACTATTATTCCAAATTATAAGGGCTTTTAATTGTGCTCACTTTAGCGTGAATGGCCTATAGCCGCGGTAATAGAGAAAAAATTGGTGCACAAAAATAAATATTTGTGGGAACGAATTGTGACTATATGAGTATGGGCTGTTCACACTAAAGTGAGCACTTTATAAGGCCCTTCTAAATTTTTCCTTTCGTCCAATTTCCATCTTCCTGCTGCTTTTTAATATAAACATTGCAATGTGACCAATAAAAATAGTGTATATATATCAGCATCCTCAAAATGTAATGTCTGAGGCTGCAATATGATATACTTATTATAAGCTATTCATTGTAGAGTGAGCCCCTTTTAAGGCCCTGCCAACAGGCATTAGCCACTAATAAATACATTTTATCGCAGCCTCAGACGTTAAGTTTTAAGTGTAGATAAATATATACAGTACGTTTATTAGTCACATAGCAATGTTTATATTAAAAAGTGGTGACAAAATAGAAATTAGCTAAAAGAAAAAAATTTAGTAGGTCCTTAAAAGAGCTCACTTTACCGTGAACAGCCTATAGTGGTTAATGACTGTTGGAAGGGCCTTAAAAAGTACTCATTTTACTGTGAACAGCCTATAGTGGTTAACGCCTGTTGGGAGGGCCTTAAATAGTGCTCACTTTACCGTGAACAGCCTATAGTTGTTAATTCTTGTTGGGAGGGGTTTAAAAAATGCTCCCATTACCATGAACAGCCTATAGTTGTTAACGCCTGTTGGGAGGGCCTTAAATAGTGCTCACTTTACCGTGAACAGCCTATAGTTGTTAATTCTTGTTGGGAGGGGTTTAAAAAATGCTCACTTTACCGTCAACAGCCTATAGTTGTTCATGCCTGTTGGGAGGGCCTTAAATAGTGCTCACTTTACCGTGAACAGCCTATAGTTGTTAATTCTTGTTGGGAGGGGTTTAAAAAGTGCTCAATTTACCGTCAACAGCCTATAGTTGTTCATGCCTGTTGGGAGGGCCTTAAATAGTGCTCACTTTACCGTGAACGGCCTATAGTTGTTAATTCTTGTTGGGAGGGGTTTAAAAAATGCTCACTTTACCGTAAATAGCCTACAGTTAGTGAGATTTCTGCAGATAGTGTTTTATAAGAGCGAGACGAGATGGCGGACTGACCTCCTTCTTGTGTATGCGGTACTCGACGGGCTTGATTCCGAGCGCGTGGTCGCTGGGGATCTTGTCGCCGGCGCGTCGCTCCAGCTCCTCAGTCTGCATCAGCCTGCGGTTCTCCTGCTTCCACGACAGCGCCGCGAAGCTCTCGAAGAACGAGCCGTCAGTCTCGTGCACCCTGCAACACAGCGCTCGCCTTTTAAGGCCCTTACACTATTGAAAACTTTTAACATTTGACTTCGCCATTTCACTTTACGTTTGCTTTCCGGCATGTTGTTTCTTATTGAGCCTGACACAATGGAACTGTCATAGGTAAAGTCAAGCACTTTCGAAAAGTTCAAATTTAAAGTGAAAGTCAAGCAGCCATTTCTCTGAGAATCTAACAGAGGTTATTTGGAAAATGCGTTATTTTATATTGTAGTACGATTTTAATCTCGGTATATTAAACAAAGTTCGTTTTTAATTAAATTAATGGCAAGCGAAAATACCGTGACGAGGAAATATATTGAAATTACGTACTTTAATAAAGTAAACAATTGAGTTTTTTGTTTTAAAATAAACTTTTAATATAAAGTTTAAGCCTATTAAAAAAAAAAAGGTACGTAAAATACATTCCTGGATATTATCATAATTATTTTCATAACAAGATACAGAATGTTACGAATCTCGCAGAACCGATGTTCGACTGTCTGAACTCTGGCTTTACAATTCGATTGTGTATTGGTGGTTTCGCCAGGAAAAAGGACACAAAGTTAAATGCCGAAGTTTTCTATTGTGTAAGATGCTTTACGCTACCTATACCTACTTCCACACCTCTGCTGCGACTATACTCTAGTCGCTTTTTCAATCAAACCTTTTTATAAATCACCCCATGTTTAATCCACTCACGGTTACTTCAGACATTTTTGAATCCCTGCTAAAGTTCTGATTCTAGGAAATTCCTCCGCCTCGTGCAAACTAAGCTTAACTCAGGCCGTGTCCGAATTGGCAGATTTTGTTGACAAAATGATCACGTGACCCGACTTTGTTTGCAAAAATGGTGACGCATTTGGTAATTCGGTATTTCGTTTTTTATATCTAGTGGATGTTCGCAAAAATACAAAATAGTAAAATCAGCGCCATGTTTGTTTTTAATTAAAAATACATGCCCGAATAATGTACATAAAATGCACTAAAATATTTTTAAAAGTCGTTATTGCATAATTTATTATTTTCTTTTTTATTGACGTATTCGTGGCATTACAGTGATTGCAAAAATATTACGTCCATTTTAAGCATTGAATTTATATAAAAATATTTTGCGCTGTTACTGTAATAATGTGTTGCCGCGAGTGCTAAACAAGTGACCGTCGATAACGTCCGAATTGATACCTACCAAATCACGAACTTGCAAAATAACCAAATACCGAAGTTTGTCAATTCGGACATGGCCTAAGTCTGGAGTATTACACCAGGAGGACAACACACCGCAGTCGTGCGCACTGAGTGTAACAGTAATTTGTAATAAAAACTATTTATCACTAGGTGTTACCAACACACAAGTTTCTTAACTGTTTTTATTAAAATTACTTATAAATGAAGTATTATAATTTATAGATCAAATAAGTATAGCATTTCAATTTAACAAGAAAAATAAATTTTATGAACACAACTATAAAACACTTGTGATATATGGCATATGTTCGGAATAACTAAATACGTCACACATTTTTCAAATGTTTTATCCGAAAAGGGCGAAGAAACCGCGAATAGACTATATCACGTGTTTGGTTGTCTTCCAAATATGTCATATATCACAAGCGTTTTATACTTCTGTTAACATAAATATATCTTACTAGGGGACCCAGCACGTGACCTTTTTTTTTGTATTGCCACGGGGCTAGAACAGTTACCATGTGAACAATTTGGTTATCATACAAAGACTGGAAAAAAAATGCATAGATATATGTAGGTAATAATGAAATGATGTGAAATTAACTCAACATTGAAGCGACTGCGACCTCATTTAATATTTCTCTATACACCTGGCCACTGCGGCTCCACTTGATATAGTTCTATCCACTAAGCCACTGCGGCCCCACTTAACATAGTTCTACCACTGAGCCATCAAGGTCCCCCTTGGAATCGCTCTATCCACTGAGCCACTGCGACCCCACTTGGACTCTCTCTATCCAATGAGCTACTAAGGCCTTATTTCATATATATATATATATATATATATATATATATATATATATATATATATATATATATATATATCCACTTGGCCACTGTGGCCCCACTTGGATCGCTCTATCCATTGAGCCACTGTGACTCCACTTAATTAACTCAATAGTGAAGCGAGACATTTCAAGTAAACAAAAATGATATTTTATGATCTTCATATCTCTATCCAATATTCTCTATTTATCAATACAAAATTTTCCTAGGGAAAAAGTGATTTAAAAATGAGTTTTTAGGGTAAAAGGTAATGATTGCGTACTCTGATATTGCTGAAATTCGAACTTGACCTGTATTTTACCCTGAGAATTCGCTCTGCCAGATCTGAAGAACTTCTGTTGAGTTTCAAGGGACTTAGAGGTATTGAAGGCGGACAGCCAGACAGATAGAGATCGTCTACTTATTATATAGGATATATAGGATTTTTAATAATTTGAATCTATACTCATACTTTATATATAAATTATAATAAATAATACAAGGGTCCGCGGTGGCTGAGCGGTTAAACTGCTCGCCTTCCACCGAGGCGAACCGGGCTCGATCCCCGGCCGGATCACTCCCGGATTTTCCCATGTGGGAATATCGTGCCGGACGATGTTGCAGGTCAGCGGGTTTTCTTGGGGATCTCTCATCCCCCTTCCTCCCTTTCATTCCGGCGCTGCTTCATACTCAACTTAACCCCACCCTCATCGGCTCTCAATACCTCGCTGTTCAGAGCCCAAATCTCTTCAGTTATTTCATTTATAATTAATATCAACAAAACAGGGAGAAAATTGGTGTTTTGGCAATGTCTAATAAGAAATAAAATTTAATGGAAAATAATATTACAATTCGTGTGCACAAATCTGGTGCGCTTTAACCTCTGGTGTAATTTTCTAGACTCAGTTAAGTTTTCTTTGCATGATGTGGAGGAATATCCTGGAAGTAGAACTTAAGCTGGGCTTCAGAAGAGTTGCAAATAACCGTGAATGTTTTATACAATACAAGCCAGATACGACTGGATGAGATTCTCGCTATTTTTACACCACCTATCACACTTATCGGCCCTTAGTCAAGGATACGCATCCTTATACTGTTTGTTGCTTATTCTTTTGAACTCGATTCGTGTTACACAGTCTGTTCGAAAATATATTAAATAGTTTACAGCATAACCTAACAACATTGCCAAAATTTTACGACAGGCATCTAGTTATACAATTTGTTTGTACTAATCAGTAATGAGTTTGTACTAATCAGGGTGTGATATTATAATGGAAGCTATTAACGTAACGTACAAACTGAGCATACATCAATAATAGACACGGCAGCCGTCCAATGCAGATAAACACACCCTGACAGAAAGCAAATTACTTTATTGCCAAGAGCACTATGTAGCATAGCAATTATATCATCTGAAATGTCAAAGTTTGTAAATGGTAAAATGGTAGGGGGTTTGATAACTGAGAGGGTTCAGACATTGATTAAATCAGGTTGTAAGCACAGCCCTAATTTTTAATTTACCTTGGAAAATAATAAAAAAATTTGCTTACTTTCTGAGAGTTTTACATTTTTGTAGATGTCGTCATATTTGTTGGTGGCTCTGGTTTTTGTAAGTTCCATATATACTATATACATACATACACATAAACACACGTACCCACACATTCGAAAAGTACAGAATGACTATTCGGAGACATAAAAAATCTAAGGAAATAAAAATATATGCAAACAAAAATAATATAATTACTATCACATTATATTGCAATTATTTATCTGCTACATCTTTAAAATTTTGAGGAGAAAATTTATAAAAATGTGGCTACAGCTTTCGCTACCTATACCTCACCCTGCAGTAGATGAAATATTAGTTATTAATCTATAATTATAAAATAATTACAGTATATTTTAATATTTCGAGGCGTCACGTCCTTACCGCTACCACATAAGTAGAAAAAAAAATAAAGGTTAATATTTTTTTTTAAATTGTAACGTAGGCGTAGTACGGAATGGTCAATAATTACCTTGAAACAAAAGTTACACACGAAAACGGAATTATTTCATGTTATAAGATACACTACAGGACAGTACAGCAACTTCATTGTGCGTTCAGTAAATGTTTATGCTATAAAAAAATTTGTTTAAAAAGCGCGAGTTTGCTGGATTTTGGAACGTGTGTGAAATGGTATGAACATGCAGTCTGCGTCACAAACCAAACTACGTTTTGTACGTGCCGTTCGCAGCAATTATTTCAATGTATCCAAACAAGAGCATCGCATCAGCCAAGCCCAGGGTGTCTGTATGTAGTAGTTCTGTAGATCAACGTGGCCGTCATTAAGGCGCATGCGCGTGTTTAGCAAGTGGACTGGAACATTTCTCCTGTCAATACTTTTGTACCATAGAGTGGATATGGGGTAGAGTGATTGATCACGCTATTTGTGCAAAACCACTCTTGTGTCCCAATACTGGACTCCCTTTCTTCCAATCATAGACTAACGAAGAGGTAGACCGATCTCGCTGGCTGTGCACGGCCAATCTCCGTGTCCCAGCATTGAACTGCTATTTTGCCAACACGTCCAGCGAAAACGGCATGGTTTGTAAACAAATGCTTTGAGGTATTTGTATACACCTTCTAACCAATTTAAAATGCATTTTGATTAAATTCAAATTGGTGAAAGTATTTCATTAATATAAAAGTACCCGTCATTTAAAAATTATGATATAAACAAATACTTTCATTGTAGACCATGTGACTTTGACAGTTGTGTTCCTTTGGGATAGGTCAATGTACAAAAGATGAATAAGCTATCTACCTAATATTCAGTCTATGCTTCCAACATGACTATCATAAACGACGTGGAGGATAGAATACTGTTTATAGTATACACTGTAAAAAAAATCTTATCGTTAGTGAGAAATTTTTTGTAATTTTTACAAATTCTTACGGAGCACAAAGATTTCTCTTGTAAAACTACTCCGTTGTAAAACTGCAAGGGCCGTGTTTGTGATATACCTCAAGAAATGTTTGCAATATACAGACCCGTTCCCACGTGCTTCAGCAAAATGGTGGACACTCAACAACGTAAAACTCTACTATAGCTGTTTGTGCAAAAACTATGGGTGATGTAAATTGTATCTGCGTACAAGAAGAAATGTATTGCAAGTTTGAATAACGTAAATCACTTTTAAAAACACAAGTAATCATAATAAAACGATTTCAATAAAATGTAACCGTATTTCTCATTACCTGTTAATGTTTCCTAGCTACACAGAACTGTTAATGTTCCCTAGCTACACAGAACTGTTAATGTTTCCTAGCTACACAGAGCTTTTAATGTTTCCTAGCTACATGGAACTGTTAATATTCCCTAGCTACACAGAACTGTTAATGTTTCCTAGCTACACAAAACTGTTAATGTTTCCTAGCTAAACAGAACTGTTAATGTTTCCTAGCTACACAAAACTTTTAATGTTTCCTAGCTACACAGAACTTTTAATGTTTCCTAGCTACACAGAACTGTTAATGTTCCCTAGCTACACAGAACTGTTAATGTTCCCTAGCTACACAGAGCTTTTAATGTTTCCTAGCTACATGGAACTGTTAATATTCCCTAGCTACACAGAACTGTTAATGTTTCCTAGCTACACAAAACTGTTAATGTTTCCTAGCTAAACAGAACTGTTAATGTTTCTTAGCTACACAAAACTTTTAATGTTTCCTAGCTACACAGAACTTTTAATGTTTCCTAGCTACACAGAACTGTTAATGTTCCCTAGCTACATAGAACTGTTAATGTTCCCTAGCTATATAGAACTGTTAATGTTCTCTAGCTACACAGAACTGTTAAATCGGCTCTCAGTACCTCGTTGTGAAGAGCCATCCAAATGTCATAACTCAACAACAGAAATCTTAAAATGAAATAAATGTTCCTATCTGTCTTAACCTAATAATTTCGTATTATTTTTTAGGTACTTGCCGCTATATTTACTGGGTACACGCACAGAAATTTGTAAAAGCTGTCTAAATCATCTTTAGTTTTATGGACTAACCGTCAGCCGAAACCTCAGTTTCAGTAAGGTTTATTTTACTCTATTTTAAATTAACATTAGTTTCGGAAATCCGAATTTCGAAATAAGTGAGGTTTTGCTAAAAATGTTTATACCAGAAAAAAAATAAAACACTCTATTCTGGGAAAATTATGCTTTGTTTGTATTTGCTGTAAATAGTTTCAGGCACAATAAATCGAAAACAAATTTTCGCGTAAAAATGTTGACACATAAATTTGTAGCAAAACTATGAAATTACATTAACAAGTTGTTAAAAGTAGTGTTTCTACATTACTGCAATTACTTCTTCGGAAATGTGATATTTGGTAAACTCTTTCAAATGCGAAGCAATGGTCTTATTTTTTGTTATGTGTGTGTAATTAAAATGAACCATTTGAATGAAATATTTCACTTTAATTTAAACTCGTTCTGCTTGCTGTGCTATAAATGATCACAGTAATACTTTTAAAGCAAAATTACAACTGAAACCAGAATCTAATCGTTTATACCGCACACAGAATCCAACTCGCGACACGAAAATTATAAGGCTGTAGCCTCGTTTTAAAGCAGCGATAATTTGGTATATAGAAATATATGATAGTGAAATTCAGTTTTTTGAAGTAAATCTTGAAGATGTAAACTTGAAAGAAAAACCTAAGTGTAAGAAATGATCATCTCAAGATCTGTATCGACGCAAATATAACAAATTAGTTTTTCAGTATTGTTTGACGGTACGCCTGAAGGGCGCATATGAGTTCTTGAGGGATGGAGAACTTAATAAAAATAGAAGATATTAATTTAATAATTATATTTATTCTTAATGTTGCAAACAGACAAACATATGCTATACCAATCTGAGCGTCCTGATTAACTCTTATTATTCTTATTGAGCACAATATTTAATTACTATCCCCATCTAAATTAAAGTCTTTATCACAGTTTTTACTCTTGCTAACGTCCCTTAGATTGCTCCAATTAGTTCCACGCGTCTAGTTAAAACTGTCTATTTCCATCGTCCCGAATGTATTTTCACTCACGCATACACAACAGAACAAAATTGCATTTTATCAGTACCCAGCTGTCGGCCATAACTGATCTCTATTGTATATATTCAAAACAAAATAAAATTAATAGACTCCCCATTTAATATTTCGCAATTCCTTTATCAGGTAGCAGCCGAAAGGGAGAATATTTGGACAACTTTTTTAATCTTCTCTCCCCCATATTGATCCCAATTAAAAGTATTGAACTCTGTTATATGAAATCCAATACATTAGTTAAAATGAATTTTCTTTAGGGGGAGAGGATTTTACTTTAGAAGTAAGTATACAATTTAACGTTTAATAATTATTTAACCTATCTACTATATTATAACTCTAATTATAATTTAATGTATTGTTTAATTGGCTAACTTATGATGGGAAACCACGTTCCCGAGAACAATTTATACAGGAAAATGGAAAGGTTTACAATTGTATGGGATTTTTACTACTTATGTGGGCGTGGAAATTTCTAAGGGGGCCTGCACTCTGATGTTATGAGTGCAGGAAGGCGGCAGTTCGTCTGGGCGCCGGTTAATTTGATATCTAAACGCATCCAGTCCACAGTCCCGCAGATCAGTCCCACTCTTCACTGTACACAAGCTCGCCGACGCACTTTCGGAGATCGCTGTAGTCGTCCCTCGCCACTCCGGAATCGTCCAACTGTCGCTTAAGGTCGCACGAGACGCCAAACTCTCGGCTCTTAATCACCCCCCCCCCCCCTTTCCCTACAGAGGCCAGTACACGGTACTTATACTTGAGGTAGGTGCCGTCTAGAACGTTCTCGGCCATCCAGGTTGTCCTGGGAAAGGCAATGGTGACGAAGATTACAATCCTGCGCGATAAATGGAGAAATATGAGCTTCTCATTGTCAGCGAGGCGCAAGCTGCGATAAGTATATCGGCGTGTGGGCGGCGTCCTTTATGATAGGCCGCTCGCTTTCCATAACAGAAGCTTGACTACCGGCCTATCGCTCGCCTGATCATTCAAAACAATAATTTGGCTTGCTGCCGCCGCTATCATATAACTGCTGTCTTTCACTCCTACTCGCACGCGCGGGATGCGAAGCAGCGAGCGTATAACATATTTTTTAAAATTTAATTATTAAGTTTTCTGATCTTTCCAAGAAACAGGCTATGCATTAATGTTGCAAGTAGCTTCGATAGCAAAGAAGCACGTAATTTTCTGCTCAAAAAAGTCTCTGGTGGTATACATCTATCTTTAACAGGAACGCAAAAAAAAAAAAAAGATTTTCATTAACTTGTATTTCCCTGTACCAAATTCTCCCTGCTCTTAAACCAGGAAACAGTCTTGGGTGACCAAAGGTTTCGTAAAGCAACGAAAAACCGTTTTCGCGTTGATTACACTGCCCCTTATTTAACTTTCCGAAATGGAGATTATAGAAACTCAAATTTCGGGTGACGGTATGGTACACTGTCAGTCTGAACTTTTCAATCGTTGTAATTCACAACTATACATCTTAACACAGTCACGAAAAGCAACTTAATAATACGTGCATAAGGGCTGTGAAATAAGATAGTTCTCCCCACTTCCATTATTTTTCAAAGTACTTAACCTTACGGCCCAACTACATTAATCTATAATTTTGTTTAGACGTCGAACACCGTTTTATAAGAACGTCAATAACGCAAAACAGTGTTCTACATTACAATCAAACTGAAAATATTTCAATCTGACAAACTACATTTGCGTATAGCGATAAGGCCATGTCTAAACAGAAAATGGCCGTGTTCCAATTCGTTTTCAGCTTCTTCTTCTTTTTTTTTTTTGTAACATTTATTTAGCGTTTTGTAATATTTCAGTTGGAAATCCACGATATTCAACTATCTAGCATGTTATGTTACTATTATTTTGTTGTTTCACGAGTCCAGAATTACAAGTCAATGAATTAAAAAAAAGTATTTATAAAACAATTATGACGTAAAATTTTACTAAAGAAAAATCACGTCATATTTCAACTGCATAGATATAGTCCATTTACGGGTACTATCAACTTTTATAAATTCCAGCTAAAGTTCCATTACATAATATTTTTCATAAGAACTATTTAATACTAGACACTACCAACACACATACTGTCTCACTGTTTTATTCATATTAATTTTGAATAAGATATTATAATCAGTGGGCAAAATATTAATTTAAATTTTAATTTAAAAATACAGTAGTATTATGTCAACACAAGCATAAAAAGCTTGTGATGTATGGCATATTTAGGAAACAAACAAACATGTCATATATGGGGTGATTTTTCCAAGGCTCGATCCAAAAGGTGTGAAGAAACCTCGAACAGATTATAACAATAAATTTTATGTTCCAAAAAAAAAAAAATTAAAGGAACTGAGGTGCAAGTGAACAAAGTGTTTTTTGAAATGCAAAACAGAATTCTCCATCCAAGATCATGTTCTGAATCCGCCCCTGACATAGATGGAGACAGAAAGAGAGAAAGGAAAAAAATAAGGGCAAACAGTTCGGGATCGCACGTGGAGATGTGGCCGCCGGAAGTGAACTTGGAAACCACTAGGGAGGTCTGCTCTTCCTGCTTCGAGCCGTGAAACTGTAGTTGCCATGGCGACCAGAAGGCACGTGTTCACTGCGGCCCACAAGCAGGGACATTAAACCCGTACAGCAATAGTATAGTCTTGTCACGCTGACTTCACACTTTTTTTGCATCAAACTTTTGAAAAATCGCCCCATTTATGACGCGTTTCGTTGTTTCCTAAATATGCCATGCATGACAAGCGTCTCATACCTCTGACAACATCCAAGGTATCTTTTTTTTTTTTTTTTTTTTTTTTGTTAAATTGGACTTTTACTTATAAATAAATATTTCATACGAATAAAAACAAAGAGAATAGGTGGGTTGGCAATGCCTGCCAATAAATAGTTTCCATGCGCAAAACATTATTAAAGTGAGTGCTCACGAATGGGGTGCGTTGTTCCTTTGGTGCACTTTCCTAGACTTAGTCAAGCTTTACTTGCATGACGCGGAGGAATATTCTGAAATTAGAAATTTAGCAGTGCTCCAGAATAGTTGGAAGTAACTATGGACGCAGTGTAGTTTAGAAGGCTGCTGGAGCTGCGTTTGGCTAAGATCTATGGTTAAAATATGCTTGGCGGTGAACTTAGCACTTATCACGACCCTGTTTATTTATTCTCTAAGCTTATTGTGTATACATTTATAACATTTGTGATGCGTTCTCAGATAAGGTAACTTAGGGTGAAAAACCATTTTCGGCTGTTTTTGTAGACAATTCCACCAGGAAGCCAATGAAACAAGTCGCACCCTTGTAGCGTTTGTACTCTCGGCATGTTTCGTTCGTATCTCAAAAACGATCATTTTTCGCATTTTCAACTTTTTTTTTTTTTTTTAGGCCTCCTGAAAAACTTACGTTTTCACGCTAAGGTACCTCTTCTGAGTACGTGCCACATATAAATTTAACCTGTTCATACCAACTGTACGATCATCTACAGTGGCGGTGTGGGGTGTTCTTAAACCTTGTGATTTCGAGGACCCCTTTGATACGATGTACTCTACATACATTTTGCCGGACCCACGACCATTTCTTTAATGCTAGCTACGAAAATAGTTTGCAATAAAATAATAGTTATGTAGCTACAGCATAATTATAACATTTTAATGAAAAGTAACATACGGTGCATTGGTTTCTTTCGCGGAACCCTGGTTATCAGCTCAAGGAGGAACTGCCATTGGTGCGGGAGTCGCAGTTTAAGAACTACTGGTCTACAGGAAGGTTATATTTGGCGTAGTACTGTATAGGCTGTTCAGGGTAAAGTGAGCACTTTTTGAAATTAAACATCGAGAAATGTGACTGCATACATTTTGACTGGCACGCTGCCTAGTACGCACCCAGTAAAGATGGTAACAACGGAGTGAAAATAGTTCCATGACTTAACGTCTCATTAAATGTCTTATGTAAATATTTGTGAATATACAAATATTATAAATTTAGCTTTTTGTATTTTTTATTTATTAAAGTGTAATAGTGAGCAAATCTGTATAGAATAGTTACATTTCTAGTGATTCCACGTTTTCATTTGACGGATGCATGAATAAAGTGATCAAGCCTGTAGCAATGTTTATTTTACATATGGCGTGAGAATACACAATGAGCGTGCAAGTAGATCTTGTGCAGAGCTTTCGAATGTGTTCAGTTTGCCTTGAACAGACCATACGTATAGGCTGTACAAGGTTAGTTAGGCACTTTTGAAACAACTTTTGAAGTAGGCCTATGTCAATGTTTCGCACTGACCACCAACATTGAGGAATCAGCGCTTAGAGACCAACTTGTCATAGAGCAACCTGACCAATACACTCTAAATCTGAATCAGTGACATAAATGAGTGAAATTAGTTTATTGAATCTTCAGCTTAATACACTATGTTTTACTGCTATGCCAGCGCAATTCACTAGGGATATGTATAAATCACTGTTTAATTAGTGAACAACACCACAAACTAGAATTATGAGTAGAATTATACTGATTCAAGAGGAGATCTCAAGAGATCAGCAGTCAAATTCGCTTATTTGGAGCAGTTTCAACTGTTTCAGTTTTAGAGTGTAGGGACTCTTTCACGGCGTGTAATAGATAGATAACTAAACTCATGCCGTACAGGTGCGTTAATTCTTGATATAGCTCCAGGTAACGTGATAAACAAATTCGACTTGACGATCTCTCCTGGAACAAACACATCTTCGGCTCTCATTTAAACCGGCTACTGGGTACTCAAACACCTCCATAAGTTCAAACGTATTCTACAGTCTCGCCTGAAACTAAAGCTTTGTGATAGCGTTGATTTAATCCCCTTTCAACTACTGCTCGGGGCTGTCCTGCAATTCAGATAACTCATTGCAATATACGATGCACAAACTATTAAATGCCTGTATAATAAACATCTATAATCTAAAAAGAAGGGACCACGTTGCAGTCATTAGCAAAAACTGTTTGGTTGAATGACAGAGCAGGAGGTACCAAGGTGGAATGATAGAGCATGAATTGAAAAATTCTAGAAATAAGATGGCGGCTGTGATACAATCCAATGTGGTGGACTACTCCGAGGCTCCTAATCCTGCAGCCTGTACCAGCTCTCTCACTATCTATCTATTAGTATGTAGTTTGCTTAACTTTTTTGGGGTCATGTTTCTACACTGACAATTGTTTATATTGAAGGTGTTTGTAATTAATTGTACACGTCGAATTGTAAGCTGGCCGCAATACTGAATTTTGTGCGTGTATAAATAAGTAGATAAACAAATAAATTAATAAACACATTGGTACAAGAAGCCAAATGACTAGAAACGTAATATTGTGATGTTATTCACTCTGGGAGAGAAAAGGTCATTAACGTAAAACGTTACAAAATATTGACACCTTAATGCATGCATCTCGAACACAGACTAGACAAGTATACAGAGGCGGAATGTAATGGAGTAGCTCTGGGATATTCATCGCCAGCCATCTGCTCGCGTGACTCATCTGACCGCAAGGAGGCGAGCGCAGCACGGGATCAGTAGTTGATATAGACGGTTCACGGTAAAGCGAGCACTTTTGAAAGCCCTCTCATTTGGAATAATGGTCAGTAAGTATGTTTTGTTTTAGTCTTGTAAGTTAACTTCCGAGTGCGGTGGAATCTGCACAGTGTCTATTACTTACTTGGCAATATTTATTCAAAAAGGTAGTGAAAGGATAAAAAAAAAATGGCTGAAAGGAAAAAAGTAACTAGGGCTCAAAAATGCTCACTTTAGCGTGAACAGCATATACCCTACTACTGAGACCTACACCAGCGTTCGCCGACACCACACGCGGGCAGGTGGGTAGAAAGCAAACAGCCAGCTGCTCCAAACCGTTGGTGTGTAACGCAGAGGAGGGGAAGAGGGCTGTGATAAGCCAGCTGCACTGGGATCGATAACTGTCTCCCCTCGTTGCTTGCTCAGTCTCTGTCTCCGTCACTTTTACACCCATCCTCTGTCTTCTCTCTCTCTCTCTCTTTCTATCTCTCTCTCATATTCTGGCATCGCGTATTCACCTTGGCGATCACTGTTCGTTTCGTTACAACCGCGCGTTCAGCAGTGCAGTCGCGTGCGACACGTCTCGTCGCTCGCTGTAGCACGTCCGTAATGGCAAGGGGGGGGGGGGGGGGGGGATAAAAAATACTCTCACCAGCCGCGTCTTACTATAGGCTGTTCACGATAAAGTGAGCACTTTTTAAGGCCCTCCAAACAGGCATTAACCCTTAGTAAATGTATTATATTGCAGGCTCGGGCATTAATTTTTTAGAGAGGTGAAATGTATACACTCTGTTTATTAATCACATGACAATGTTTATATCAAAATGTGGCCCGAAGATAGAAATTTACTAAGAGGAAAATTTAGCAGGGCCTTAAAAAGTGCTCACTTTACCGTGACCAGCCTATATCAGCACTCGCGGACATTTCTATTCCGTGAGGCAATAAGTAGACACGAGCGCTGTAAAGAATGCGTGGGCTACAAACGCCGCATCCCCCCCCCCCCCATGGTAATATCCGCATAAATTTGTTGGCGCAGTTCGTTCTTCAGAATTTTTTATGTATCGTTCGAATGAGATGACGCAAGTTACTAGATCATGGGACATGTGGCTGCGAGCCGCGAAACCGACGTTCGTGGCGTAAGAGATGCCGCGAAAACCGTTACATATTTTGAAATCTGGGTAATATTAAGATACTGTGTAAGGTTGGAGTTTAGATTTCCAATACCCCGAAATTTCGAAATGTGTTTATTTTACTAATTACATAGCCATCAATATGACGAACTTCAATAGGCAAATACTAATAAATTTGCATTGAAAATGGAAAACTGAAAAGTGTCGATCCACAACAAATTGGTGTATATGACGTTGAAAATTGCAGGATGCATGTAGAAGCAAAACAAGCTGTAGAATCTATTGCGCCTGAAACCTTGAAAACGGCAGTTCACGCGGGATTTGGCAGTGATTAGATACGTCGTAGTTCACGCGTCCACACATAGGTGACTGGCTCCCCCCGCGCAGTGATTCATTACAGTAATGCATCACAGATGTCGCGCTTGTTGGAGGCCGTCATTGTTTACCTTATAGTAGCGCGAAATCACTCTTTTGAATTTGGTGGAAGAGACGAGTGGTAATAAAACACGATTTAAAAATAACAGGGATAGAGGGGACATACTTATTTCTGCATGGCGGAAAAGAAGCCAAGGGAAATCACTTTCTTAATTTATTTATTTATTCGCATCCCGTATTCCAATACACTTTGGAAAGGACTTGTCAGTTATTATTATTTTTTTAAATATTTGTTTTACAATATGGATATTTGCACACAATTACATTAACATAAAAATATATAACAGATAAATAATATAATTTACACACTTCTTAATTGTAGCAGCTCTTAAAGCATGTAAAGACTACATTTTGGTTGCAGTACAAGTTATCACAATTCATATACAGATAGATATTAAAGTATAAATATGTAAAGTCTGCATTTGATTGAAACACAAGGTATTACATAAAGTCTCCTTATATCAGTCTTGTTCTGCATTATAGAAATTAATCTTGATTTAAGAATTCTTCTGCGGGATAGAAGGCCTTATTAAAATAGTAGGATTTAACAGTTCTTTTTAATAACTGCAAAATAATTAATTGACTTCAAATTACTGGGTTGGTTATTTATTAGTTTTGCCCCAGCATAGTGTGGATTCGATGTAAATTTTGAGGTTCTGTAGGAGAATAGGTAAAGATGATTAGCTTGTCTGATGTAGTAATGGTGTATATCACTATTTTTTTTAACTTTTCTAATGTTTTCCATGTAAAAAATAATACTACGGTACATATACATGCCATGGAGGAGTGATGATTTTGTTATTTATAAACTAGGGACTAGCCCGTGACAGTGCTTTTATAATTGCCACGTGCCTAGAACAGTTACGATGTTACAAAATTTTGTTATCATACAAAAACTGGAAGAAAAAAAAAATGATGTGAAATTAACTCAACGTTGGATATAGTTCTATCCACTAAGCCACTGCAGCACCACTTGGAATCGCTCTATCCACTGAGCCACTGTGGCCCCACTTAATTAACTCAACATTGACGCGAGACATTTAAAGTAAACAGAAATGACATTCCATTACCTTCATATCTCTATGCAATATTCTCTATGCATTAATACAAAACTTTTCAGAGGGGAAAATTGATTAAAAAATTAGTTTTTTTGTGTAAAAGGTAATGATTGCGTAATCTGATCTTGCTGAAATTCAAACTTGACCTGTATTTTACCCTGAGGATTCGCTCTGCACAATTTGAAGAACTTCTGTTGAGTTTCAAGGGACTTAGAGGTATTAAATACAAACAGACATATAGACAGAGATCGTCTACTTATTATATAGGATAGAGGCCTACAATGGCTTCTTTTTCCTTATTACTTTTTAATCTCACTATATTCTTTAGTAAGCTAAAAGTATTTTTCCATTTGGTCGATTTACTGCAAATATGATTCCATAATTTATTATGGACTGAATATATGAGAAATAGTATGCAACACCCATGAGAATAGGGTTTTTATGCATACAATTAACTTATATTATTTTTCCTATTCTTATTGCTACACATATTGTCATGCAAGAGTTAATGTAATATTTTTCACATGTCACTTTTATGATTTCAACTGCATATGTAAATTTAATTATTTTTATTAATTTTATTTTTTTAACACGTAAGATTTTTAAAACTTAGATATATGATGGTAATTATATTTATGTGTAATTTTGATAGGCTGGTTCATTTTTCATTGTATATTTATTTTTGTATAATTAATATTTATTTTTGGTGTGATCTCAATTTTTTAAGTCTTTCTATTTTTTTTATTTTATTATATATCAGTTCCGAGATCACGTATTCTTTGGTTTTTCTTAATTTAGGTCGTTAGAAGTGGTTCATGTGGGTGGTTTGAATAGTTTTGATCCCCATTGGCCCGCAGGTTTAAATCCTGATTGTTGATTGGCTGGCGCTATAGACCCCCTTAAGCTAGCGTCAGCCTGCAGAGACTAACGCTCTCTTCGCTAGCAGCCTCCAACGACGTCAGATGTAGGGCAGGACCTCCCGTCTGAAGTGGACGGAGAGGTAGGACTTTAAATTAGTTTTAGTGTGTGTAGACGTGTCCCTGAACCAACGTTTAAGTAAACTCGTAACGAGCAATGGATCTTGTGTCAATGGTCGCCCATTCGCGAGGCTAAGTGGCCAGGAGCTAGATAGTTCAAACACGCCTTATACGTACGTGTAGAGCGGAGCTCCACGTATCTCCACCTTAATCATGTGCTACGCCAAATCCTGCAAGTGCATCCTACCTTCAATCCGCTTGGTGATTAAAAGATAAGTCCTACAAAAAGATCTGACATTTTCATTTAGACCTAATTTTATTTACAGTTTGATTCAGGTCGATGTCCGTTAGCATCTTGACGCCATCTTGACTTTCATAAGTACGTTAATTTCCAGCACACATACGCCCACTGCAAAACCTGTGATAAGAGTAGTTTCTACCAGAGCTAGACTGTTTAGCGAGAGCACAATTATTTTTGACGTATTATTTACTACAGAGAACAGTTTAATTAATTTGATTTTGAAACCAGCATTTTCAGACTCTGGGAAGTTATGTCACGTAACCGTAAAAGGGTTCGAGTAGGCTAGGCATGGCCACTTTTAGCGTTGTTAGGATAGTGTGTTGTCTGCATAGCTTTTCTCATATTGCCATCAGGGTTTTTAATTATTTCTGATTTAAACAATTACAATACAAAAGGAAATGAAAAGTAAAATTAATGAAATATATCCAAAGGGCGTGTCTGTTTTGTCGTTTTCTGTACTGTAGTGCCAAGTTAACCTATTTCTTACCCAGTGTCTTACATATGTGTAGAGTTTTCAATTATCTTCCTTATTTTGACGTACGTACTTAAATTTTAGTTTCTAGAGGATGCTAATGGTAATAAGCTTGATCCCCTACCGGCCCAGGACTGCACTGGGCACTTATACAGAGGTAGCCTAGGTAAGATCACATCCTTTCCCACTGATTTATTGCAAGTCAGCTGTGCAGCCTGGTCTCTCAAATGTTATATGTGTTGCCCCATAGTTGCGTATGCAAATTCTACACCATACACAGCACATATCTATTTGAATATAATATGGTTGTATCTCATATTGGCTATCGCAGCGAGGAGGCCTTGTATGTGTTCTTCACAGCTCCCTATACACTATATTAGATATTTATATGAAATAATAAGCAATATTTCAAGTGTGCAAGTATTGTATTATTATTACACATATTTTTTGAGGTATGTACCGCGAAACACTCTGAACTCAATTTTTTACAGAAACTATCAACATGCTCAGTCCATGTTAAATGACTGTCTACAATGAGTCCTAGAAATTTAGTACTATTTACTGTTTTTAACGCGTATTTTTCTATTGTGTGCATCTTTCATCCTGCATTGTATGTTTATTTCTGTGCATGAAACTCATGAGCATAGATTTGTTTACATTTAATAGGTATTAATTTATTATACTGGAACCAACTGGACATCTCAATCACTGTATGTTTTATATTTCCTTCAAGAACAGCGTTATTTGAACTAGTTACCAAAATGTCGGTGTCATCCGCAAACATTATAGCTAAGCCGTTGGTTATTTGTTCTGGAAAATCATTAATAAATACTAAGAATAAAATTGGTCCCAGTATTGATCCCTGTGGCACTTCTACTCGAGTAGTTCTGGAATTGGACATAACATTTGTAATGTGATTTTTGTCATAATATCTTATGGAGGTGATCTGTTTTCTGTCTTCAAGATATTATTTAAGCAGATTATTGGTTACTCCTCTTACTCCACGCTGTTTAAGTTTTTGCAGTAAAATATCGTGGTCGTCACAACCAAAAGGTTTCGAAAGGTATGCGAATATTCCTGTTGAGAATTGTCTTTTATCAAAAGAATTTAACATTTTTTCAGTAAAACTGTAAATAGCTTGTTCTGTGGATATGCCCTCTACAAAGCTATACTGATGTAATGAAATAACCTTGTTTTTTTAATTGAGAATTGCAGTTTATTTGCACTCAATTTTTTTTTAAATTTTTTAAAGGGCGTAAGAAGAGCAATAGGCCTATAGTTATCGATCAATGCCTTATCACCTTTTTTATGTATTGGTATTACTTTTGCATATTTGAGTCTATCAGGAAAAAATCCCTGCGCAAGACATTCATTGAAAATGCAAGTCAAAGGCAGTTTTATTAAATATGAACACTTTTTTTTAGCAGAGTCATAGGTGCCTCATACATTCCACAGGAACTTTTATTTCCGAAATTTGTAATTACATTTATGATGTCGTCTTCATTGATAGGTGTGAAAAACAGCGTGATGGATGAAAAAAAGGTAAGTGAAAATAATATTTAATACCGGAAATATGCGGTCCTTATGATGACTTTCGAAGTTGATTAAATGTGTGTCAATATTGTTGCTAATGCCTTATTAATCATAGATTTAAGCGGTTTGAATTTTACGCAAATGCAGTAGTATTCCAAAGTAAAAAGAAATAAATTATAGCTGAGAGCTTATAAATGAAATATTGCGAAATTTTTGCACTATTAAAAGATGAAATGTAATAAAATTATACTTATCAGAAACTATGCTTATAAGCAGTATTTAATTTTTTTCTGGGTTGAATACGGGGATGCGACGAATTGCTGGTCACAATTATTTGATGTATAAATATAACGTCTGGTGGTTGTGCATGTAGGTTATAGTTTTCATACATCTTTATTGGAACAAGTGTAAAACAGCATTGATAATGTTACTAATGCATTTACAACTAATATCACTGGTTCGTGGTGTGTACGTGTATATATGTGGCCTATGTATATCGAATGAGAACACTTATAAATACCGTTATTTGACATTCACATTCTAACTAAATTCTTCATTAACTGACTAAGCTTGATTAGTTGTTTCTGTCCTAATGATAGCAAAACAAGTAAAATCGAACTGACCGAGCAAGTAGCAATAGTAGTAAACACTGAGCTATCATTCTGCAGGTCCGGGGTTTGAATCCCTGTCCGGGTATCCTCATTTCAGCTTTCCATGGTTTCCTGATAACTCCAGGCAAATGCAGAGATGGTTCCTTACTAAAGACTATTGCCGGTTCCTTTTTCAGTTCCCTTGAACTATGTTGTAGTCGGGGACTACGATAGCGTAGCGGCTATAGTTCTCGCCTCCCACCAAAGCTTCCGATTTCGATTTCCGGCCGGGTTACACTAGAAGTTATGTTTACAAGTCTATATTTAGAGCTACAATAGCTCTCATGTGTGCGTAGAGAACTCTGGCAAAGTGTTTTGAAGCTGTCAGAATAGAGCTGATATTTGTCTCTAATTAGACCTGGTATACTCTTAAAATCTTATATAACTAACTCAGGACCGTTTACATTGGGAACACAGTTTAGGATGAGAGAAGGTGCCAGTAGAGTGTATTTATAGAAAATCGGAGGCCACAATCAGCTGATGCTATGTCGGAATCACATTCCAGCAGTATTAATTTTTCATGTGGTGAAAGATACAGAGCAATGATACTGAGCAGTATTCATTAACTGTCAATTTTACTTGCGGGGGATTTTCGCATGCAGGAATCGTGCCTGGACGATGCAGTAGGACGACGGGTTTTCTCGGAGATCTTCGGTTTCCCCTCTTCCGCATCATTGCATTCCAAGACGTTTCTCCGTGTCCGCCTCATTCATCTCTCATCGGCTCTAAAGACCTTAGCTTAGATGATAAGAGCCGTCCAAACCTATTATTAACTTATTCTGAAATATTAAAGTAGTTATTCACGACACCAGCGACTGATTTGCAATTTCAGAATTTAATATGATCAAGTCTTATTTAATGACATATCATAGAGGAATAATACACTAGAGGGGGTGTGGCGTCATAAAAGTGTGTTCAACATGGAACAATGTTTTGTTAGAGTCACGTGGCAGATTCCGAACACACCATTCGCTCTCTGGAGCGTGACGTCACGAAGGTGCGTCCAACAAGTTCGCCATTGCGCAATCTTCCTAAAGTCATGTGACTCATCTTGAACACACCCTTTCTTTCAGTCTCTTATAGCAGATGCCGCCTCTATCTATTATACCTCTATGGGTATAATAGACCTCAATGATTATATGACATATTGCGAAGTCGGTGTTATATGCTTTAACATTTACATGTTTGTGAGAACCGTTTTCTTTGGGTTTGTAGCTAACAAAAGAAAAATTGAATAACGTTTAGGAACAGCCCGCGGTTATGGGAGATCTCAAGATCGCTGTGACCCGAATTTTCATATTAGAATTCGTCAATGTATTCACTTATATATTTGGACGTTGAAGACATGTATTTATGTACAAATTACCCTGGGCACAGTCTAGGAAGAGGCCCTAAAATATTATCACTGAAATGGCATGTTAAATAATCTTGTTTTCGATAGCGACGTTTGTAGGGGCAGACAACGCAAATTGTAAAATAATGACTTTTCGTTTGATTAGACCCCCGAATAACCTAGATTTTCAGAAGTCAACACATCGAAACAAAATTTAAAGACGTAAGAAATGTAACATTTTTGGCATCCAAGTCATAGTTTGGGACAATAACGTAGTTTTATGTCCATGACCGCAAAATATACAACTATACAGTAACCGTGACATACAGTTTCTCATGCATCCGAAGCTGGCCGCGTTGAGAGAATATTATTTTCAAACTCAATTTAAGGCTTTTGAACTATATTTAGTTATTAATTTTAATTATTTCCATATTTTCAGTGGCAGAAATAACATTTTCAAGTTCATTTTATCACGTTATCGTGTCTTACAACCATACGTTTTCAAGTTTATTCTATTACAATGTGAGATGAAATGGTTTATTTTCTGAATATCTGAGTCAATATTACAATATATAATATAATGTAATGTAATATAATAATACATTATATTAAATAAGATACAGCAAAAAAATTTTGATCTATTTATTTTTTGGAGTTAGATATTTTGATGATTGATATTTACTAACGTTAAGTCTACTGCATATGAAATGACAGAAAATTATACATTCTAAATGATTCCAAACATTGAGATCAATGATCTTACTCATCTTTTCGTACTTTTATTCATAATTATTGTATGCACAACTCACACGATTGTGCCAAAGAGAAACTACTTAAAAACAAAACGCACATGAAAATACACAATGATTCAGTTTTGATGAAAACAATTCAATCATACTAGTGATATAAATATAAAACCAATTTCTTAGCACACAACAGAGCATAGTGAGAACAATATCTGTATGTCTAAGTTACCTAGTCAGGATTAATTGATAAACTACAGAAGTATATCGTAAACGTGTTTGACTGCCTAATACCGCTTCTCCCTCATACACTTCCTATTATAAATGTTTTGAATAATAGTTTCTTAAATTACAATTATCATTATCATAGTGCGCGACTGTGAAAGAAGTACGCATCACTTGCGTATTCAATCACAAATTGGGATGTTATGTAAAATCAGCTTCATCTTCCGTTTATTATCATCTGCAATCTACTCTACATTAATTACTAAATATAATCTGTTGAACGTATAAAACGTAGCTTTTCGCGAGGACTGAAGACGGAATATTAATGTTCTAATCTATTCCACCATTATTTTTATTAAGTAACTTAGAGTAGTATGTCCGTTACTTAAGTAATCCTTGGAGAGTATTGAGCCAGCATTACGTAATATGAACTAAAATAAACTATACAATACAATTCACTAATCTGAATAAATAACATTACTTTGAATAGGTGGTTCACAAATATGTCGGCACTTAAAAAAATGGCATTGACGTTTTAAAATATAAAATACCTAATAACTTAACATTTCAACAAGATGGGATTACTTAAAAAAAATAACTTTAATTTTATAATAATCAGTTATCTTGCCCTCGTAACCGTATCTAATTATTGTTTCCTGATCAGCCATTTATATCACATCTAACTTTCCACCTGCCACGATTTCGGTAAACCATAAAAAAACCCAAATTCAAACCCAGGTCCTCCCGAAAGTGAGTTCAGTGTTTTACACCTGCGCCACCTTGTTCGGTCCAGGTGTACAATAAGTAGAAATAAGTTTGTCCAAAAAGTGTCCTGAGCATGGTTATAGACATAGATATGAATGCTGTTTTTCAGCTGTGTACAGAAAAACCTTTCCACATTTTTGCGGAAACCTATTAAATATATCTACCTATTTGTTAAAGAGTGTTAAATGCCCTAAAATGTGATGCGTTAAATTGGCAAAAGAGTTACACGAATACGTGGTAGTTTAAGAATTTCACAGAAGGAGCAGGCAGTTTCTTCGAAGTAGAATATAATGTACTGTTTAATTGGACACAGGTGCAAAGTGTTGATCGATATCAAAGAGCCTACTAGCTATCAGCAACATCCGCCTCGTTTAAAAAAAAAAAATGCGAAAAATTCGGGTTTGACTTCGCCTGGATTTGAACCTGTGCGAGTACTGTTAGCTGCTACACCACCGTGGCACTTCCTGGATCAATAATTCTCGAATTGCTAGTAAAGTATAAATAGATTACCTTACATAAAAACCAGTGCATTAACAGGCTAACTGGTCTTAGTTGTCCTTGATAGAGCAGTTCTACCGTTGGTTGGTTCAGTTGTATAAATGTAAGCTCCTCATTGCAAAGAAGTTCGCTGACCCACGTCAAAAGCATGCCACCTGCCTACAGATATCCTTATCTGCCTATCATCTTTCTGCACTCTTATTCTCCTTCTGCCTCTCACAATAAAGTCTCGTACGCATTGTGTTGCTAGTTCGAGGTAGTTCCGCCTAGATCACGCTGCCTACGTTATAGCCATAAGTGGCGCTATCCTACGAGTAACTAAAAAACCACACCAACAGCCCGTGCTCGGTAAATTTTTTTTCTCCCGCGCACTCTTAAGCTTGACTCACAACCATCCGTCGCTTCAGTCAGTCGCCCGTCCGTCAGTCAGCCAACCATCGGGGTTTTTTCGTCCGTCAATTGAAAGCGACTCACAACAGTCCGTCGTCCATCGATCCGTCGAACTAGAGAATTTTCTGTTTTACCACCCAACAACACTAATCTTCTCGCGCAGAGACAAATTATTTTAATGAATTTAATAAATAGATGATCTTTCCCTAACGTAATTTATCAGCATTTCCTCCGGAAAAATCTACATGTCAACTTCAGTTCACTGCAAAAGTGAAACATTAAGAAGTAAACAACTTCACTGCCTTGTGTATTTGAAAATAAAAATATTCAGACAAAAAATAAGTGGCTGTTTTCTGACAATCCGTGTTCAAGAAACGATATTACAAGGCGGTGGCGCATCCGTCGGTCCGTCGAAAGTTAAAGTTCGAGATAAACACTTGACGGATGGACGGAGGGGAAAAAAAGTTGCCTTGCGATTGGTCGAAGGTCACGTGACCGACGGATGGACGGGCGACTGTCGGATGAAACGGATAGGTGTGAGTCCAGCTTTAGCCATATAAAGCTAAAGGTAACGAATACATGTTCATATTTATATTCATACTTCATTATGCATGATAAAAGTAACACTTAGAAAAGAGAAAGTATTATTCTAATTTCTCTACAAAATTACTTTTTTTTTTTTTTTTCTTCGAACTGGTAACCGATCCCGATTTCGCGCCAGTCCAGCTCTTGAATGCGCAACATAAACTTGGTCTACAATGAAGTCAGTCGGTAGTTCGCGACAGTCGTGGAGGTCGCAGCAGTATAAGAAGCTGTTTAAAGGATGTTCACGATAAAACGAGCACTTTTGAAATCGACGTTAGAAAAAAGCCACTGCTCCTATAATGCCATGCTCTTGTCATAAATTGTAATTTTGCACACTCGGTTAAGCTTTGTTTGCATGAGGCGCAGGAATATCCCGGAAGTAGGTCTATAGCAGGGCTTCAGAAAACTTGCAAGTTACCGTGAATTGAACACATGTGTTTACATCACGTACGATATTTCACTCAAACCCCGCAATACTACCGCTTAGTTTACAAAACAATTCCGGCTGGTGCAATTCCAATGTTTTACTTACACGTTAACGTGTATTGGGTGTTCACGGTAACGTGAGCACTTTTTAAGGCCCTCCCAAAGGACTTTAACCACTAATAAATATATATTATTGCAGTCTCTGGCATTCAATTTTGAGGGCGGTGAAATGTATGCACTGTACTTATTGGTCACATTGCAATGTTTATATTAAAAAGCAACAGGAAGATGGAGACAGGATGAAAGAAACAATTTGGAAGGGCCTTAAAATGTTCTCACTTTACCGTGAACAGCCTATAAACACACGTACCGTACTGAAATGCGCGCACACTTGAGTTAGAATTCGTGTATTACTTACCAACGTTTATTATTCATTGTTTTTATTGTGCACTGGACATTATATCGTCGTTGCATTAAATAATATCGAATTTTCGTATGAAGACTGTTCACAATAAACTGAGCACTTTTAAAATGAACCTTAAAATGTCTGCTCACTGAGTGACATTCGTCCAGTAAAGTTGGTAGCAATGGAGGGAAAGTAGTTTCATATATTAACGTCGAATAAAAAGTGCTAAGTAGTCTTTTCTAATAACTCGTATTATTTATTTATTTATTTATTTATTTTCTAGTGTTTTAAAGTGTAAAAATGAGCAGATTTGCAAAATATTTACTTTTCTAATAATTTCACCGTTTCACTTGACCGACGTATGAATAAAGTGGCGTGGCCCGTGACAATGTTAATTTTTACATAAGGCGGAAGAGAACACACGCCGTGCATACAGGTAGATCTTAAGCAGGACTCTCAAAAGTGCTCATTTTACCGTGAATAGTCTATACACATAATGAATGGTGGTTCGCATATACGCCGATCACTCCGAACAGACAGAGCGGAAAACTATAACAGCCAATCAAAAGCGGCCCTCGGTTCTGATTGGCTGTTATAGTTTTCCGCTCTGTCTGTTCAGCGTGAACGGCGTACTTGTGAACCAGGCATTACACAGACGAATTTTACGTCAGCAGTTCTGTTATTTCATTGTAGCCAACATAACTTGCGTTTCGCCAACACAAACACTTGCATTAGCCTCAGTAGGCATTTGAAATTGATTTGAATTCGAAATCGAATTTTTTATGGGAGCGTATATCGTGCTCAGGCAGGATTTAGTACGAAAAATACGGGAAACGTTTGGAGAACATGTAAACGTAGCATGTGTCAGGCGGCATTCCTTTTGTAACTGCGCTGTCCACAAGGGTTGCCTTCAAGACATGTCTGACAGCCCTAAGCACCGGAAACGTCACTGACTATTGCGACATACCTCTTCCGTTGCGGCTAATACACGAAAGAGCGAGGCAGATGCCTAGTGCCAATCTTCGACCGGAAACGTCAACAAAGTTAAAAAGAAAAAAGGTTGATAATTAGACACCTTTTTATTCGTTATTCAGCACCACTGTTCACAAAACTGGGCGGCAGAAAAGAAGTTTAAATCAGCAGTGTTTTCATCACAAATAAGGAAATAGTTAATCCAAGCCATTTTCTTTTACAACTGCACCGATGAGAAAGCGAGAAAGGGAAAGGCACAAGAAAAACAAAATTATTCATATTCCTTTTCCTTCTTTCGCATCGTAGTTCATAGCGAGACATCGGTATACTAATATTATGATTGAACAGAAAACACGGGCTATTAGCTTTTAAAAAAGAGAATTTCCCATTTATATTACCCGTTTATACTCGAATCCTTTAAATAAAAGTTACGGTACACATTTCGCAAGAACGTATGCCATTATGGCGGGTTACACACATTGCTGAAGCTCAAGGACTTTAAGAAGTATCGAATGAGTCCAGAGTGTTTTCTTATTTTTGTTATTCATTTATGTCCCGTATAATGTATCGCTAAAGTTTCCATTTGCATCGTGCATGGTGCTAAACTTTGACACGTACTGTGAGCTGTGTTTTCGACTGTCAATTTTTTTTAGTATAAAGTAGGATAATCAGACGTCCAGGTTGTGCAGGACAATAATTATTTTTTATGCATTGCCAATCCTTAAATGCGAAAGGCCAAATCAAGTCATGAAATTTTACAAAATAACACACTGCTACGAATAAAAAAATGCAGTATATTTAAAAGCATTGGAAATTCAAAATTGATCTCCTTGCATTTGTTAGCTCAAAAATTAAATTTTAAAATTTATTTTTATTTACATTAAAATGCTTATTCACTATACTTCTTACAATTTTTCAATACTGTTATAGATTGTATTTACAGTACTGTCATGCCTGGAAATCCACCACATTCCTTTTTTAATTCTTATTTCTTATGGCACCGCGGTGCCTGAGCGGTTAGACTGCTCGACTCCCACTTGGGCGAACCGGGTTCAATCCCCGGCCCCTGGCCGGGTCACTCAGGGTTTTCGTAAGTGGGAATCATGCTGGACAATGCCGTTGGTCGGAGGGTTTTCTCGGGGATCTCCCGTTTCCCCCATCCTTGCACTCCGTCGCTGTTACATTCTCATCTCATTTCACCCTTATCAGCTCTCGAGACCTCGTTGTTAACAGCAAACAAAATATCACCCCCCTTCACATTTATTATTACAAGTGTCCTGATTCGTGATTTAAAAGACCTGGTCACCCTATAGCATGTTTGTTATATTGTTAAGCGGGACCCCTGAGGGGCGTATCTGACTTTGTGAGTTATGTAGGTGATAATAAAACAATCTTTTAAAGATTGTTTTATAATTTATTCACTCCGCTATTATTTACAACATTAAATTATCTGTCCCCAAGTTTACTTTTTTTTAACAGTGAGTGCAATATTTAATATCTAGTTCAACTCTAATTAACATACTTCTTAATTGTCTCTGTTGGTCACAGTCAATTAACTAATACTCATTATTAACATGTGTTCAGTCTATCCGTTGCCATCATTTGTAATGTATTTCAATCGTGCATCTAGTAAAATAGTCCAGCCTGCCAGCCATACCCTTCACTGCTTGATACTCGTCGCAGACTTCCCTGCCGCTGGTCACTTCTCTCGCCACTCTTCTTCTATCGCTCGGAACTCAGCCACTCATTCACTCATCAACTCCAACTCAACGCGCGGCCCGGAGGCCTGTGGGCAGTATTTACACCATTCTCCCTGACCATCTGGAAGGTTCGACGCACCCCGAGTCACGCTGAGAGAACGAGGTCAGCAATCCAGAGCATCCTTCAAAGAAATGCATAAATCAATACAACCGTGGTCAACAGCATTCGCCGCAATAGAGATTATCGTGTCCGCTCGTTTTTTTGTAACTGATACGCGGTTAGCACGCCTGCCATTTAAAACATTACACTGACATGCCGCCGCCGCTATCATATAACTGCTGTCCTTCACTACCCCTTGCTCGCATGGGATGCGAAGCACCTAGCGCGTAACAATATGTTGGCATTTCACCCGCAAACAGGCGGGAAAAACAGCAGTGACAGTGGAACGACTTGTATTAGGATATCACGTGCTCTCCGACAGTGGTTATATAATACCAGGAGTATAGAAACAAGATAACTTAATTTCTCTATCATGTCTCTCTGCAGCACTGTTCTGCCAGGTAGCGGTCGAGCAAGACGTTACAGGAAAGTTCCGCATAATTCGCAAACGACGTGACTTGAGAAATATTCACCGCCGCGGGCAGGAGAGAAGTTACTCAAGTTGTACGTGAACTAATCTCCCCGTAGACTCCGGTTTCGCGCATAGAGAGGGGGAGAACGTCCACGGGGCTTTTCCCGACCTCGCTTCAGAAGCGCGATCAAAAAAAACTCCACACGAGAAAAGAGATATTACACGATGGGATGCTATGCGATGCGATAGACCCCCGGGTCGCATATTCCGAGCCCCGATATGCAGAAAACACAGGACAAGCAAGAAGCGTGGTTAAAGGCTGTTCACGATAAAGTGAGCACTTTTGAAACCAACCTTAGAAAAAACGTGACTGCTCCTACCTGCATATATTTTAACGGACGCACTGAGTGACATGCGTCCATAAAGTTGATAACGATGGATGGGAAGTAGTTCCGTATCTTAAAGAATATAAAGTGTTAGGTAACCATTTCTGAAAATTTAAATTATTTCTTTCGCTTGCTTTTTTTTTTAATGTATCGAAGTGAAAAAATGAGCATATTTGTAAAATATTTATTTTTCTAATAATTTAACAGTTTCACTTGACCGACGCATGAATAAAGCGATGAGGCCCATGCAAATGTTAACCTTACATAAGCCGGAAGAATACACAACGTGCATACAAGTACATCTTAAGCAGGTCTTTCGAAAGTGCTCATTTTACCGTGAATAACCTCTAACTCCCAGTCTGGAGATGCTATTTAATTTTCGTTTCCTCATCGCCCTATAAGACGTCTTAAATAAAAGTTAAAACTGCAGCTCTTGACAATTTCCTCTGTTACATCTCAACCTTGCTGCATTTTCATGACATCCTTTGTGCGTTTCACTGATAGTATTTTTTTATACGATTTTCAACGAATGCGATTCTACACACTTAAAAAAACCGAACTCTTAGAGTGCACACACAACTCTTCGTATGCATGCAGAACGCGTTGGACAATATTATATAAAGCTATCAAGAAAACGCTTCGTACTGTATCGCGATCATAGGAGCGAATGTGGAAGTAACATTTACAAAAAAACTGTGCTCTAGCTGTACATATTTCTTCTACGCGGCTGCCATAAGAGGCTCTCTGGTTTGAAGTCTTACTGGAAGCATGATATTTAAATTGAGGACAGAATAAACCGACTGATTTTTTAATGTTTCGTCTTAAATGCACTGAAGTAAGAACTGGCCATAAAAACTACACATGCCAACTCTTTCTGGCCCACTTTGTTGCATGGCGCTTCAAATCGGTCAGAGTTATCAGTCCCGGAAATCAACGAGTACGGAATATATGCCTGTCGACTCTATATACACCAGGAGCACTGAGATACTAAGCAAACGAAAATATACTAGAAGTACGTGCTGATTCAATTTTCACTATTTCCACTGATTTGGCTCAATTCTCACCGTTTCAGGTATACGGTACAGCTTTAATTTGTACTTTCCTGTTTGACTTATTTTATAGGAATTTTTATATCATTACTAAGCATCAACAAATGCACAAACAAACACTTACTATTACAATTGTTACAAAAACTACACACACTCGAGCTGCATTTTTCGACGAAGGCATTGAAATGAAGTGGCCAAGCAAATATGTAAAACTGCAACTAAATATTTCACTGGAAGACTAATATTTTGGTCCAGCACAGATGTTTTGTTTATTCGAGCGTTTATTACGTTATACGAATAAAATACTTATTGTTTATTTCCAAGTATTGTTTAATATTATGTTGTGGCTACTACGTGTATATGTTTGGCCGCATACAAACAAGCTTATCTGGGATGAAAGTAACCTTTTTTAGCAAATTTAAAATACACCGGCTTGCCACACCAATCAATTAAAAATATAACCGTGCATATAAATACGAGGAAAACTAAAGACTCTTCCTTATTGATGAGCTTGCCATCAGAGCGCGGTGGACAAGAAATTACCCCGAGAAAACCTCGCGGCTAGAACAATAAACTTGAGGTGACGTATTGAGTGAGAGAAGAGATTTGGGCGGCTCTTAACAGCGAAGTCTTGAGACGCGATTAAGGTAACTTAGGTGAGTGTGGAGCAGCGCCAGAACGAGAGGTAGGGGAGTAGTAGGAGTATGAGGAGAGTAGCGCACAGAGCTGGGGCTGGTGGCTCGACCTTGGATGATGTCACGCCAAGGTCACGGGGCCGCCATGTTGGAAATTCTCTGTTTTTTTTTCTTCCAAAAATCGCTCATTTTCACACAAAATCGTAACTTTTAACCCAAAAATGCCTTACAGTTTCCCTTTTTTCCTTAAAAATTTTCCCGATTTTCCCTCAAAAAGGTAACAGCCACACAGCAGCCGCAAAAAGGCGAAAACGAGTTATTTTTAAGATTTTTGATGGCTTCCTTCGTGCTTCTAATATACATCGATAAAATAAAATAATCTTAATAAATAATTTTTACAAAAATTTGAATCTATTTTTATAATTAGAACATTTAAAGACATAAGAAATAAGTGTTATATATCACCGGACTCGTCTTTTCAAGGCGCATACGATCGTGATGGCATACCACCATTCTGTCTCGTATTTTCATGCTATATCATTCCATGCTGTCTCTCTCTTTCTCTCTTTAATTTCTCTTTCAATCTCTCATTCTATCTCCTCTCTTGCCTCCCTCATTCAATGTCTTTCTCTCATTCCACCCCCTTCTCCCTGTCTTTTGTTTCTCTCTCTTTCTCTCATTCCATCTCTTGTCTCTCTTTCTTTCTCTCATTCCATATCTATATCTCCATCTCTCTCTATTCTCTCTTTATTGCTCTCTTTCGTTTCTCTCTCTTGCCTCCCCTCATTAAATATCTTTCTCTCATTCCTTATCTTGTCACTCTTGCTCTTTTTCTTCCTCTCTTTTGCTTCTCTCTCTTGCCTCCCTCATTCAATCTCTTTCTCTAATTCCACCCATTTCTCCCTCTCTTTCATTTCTCTCTTTTTCTCTCATTCCATCTCTTGTATCTCTTTCTTTCTCACATTCGCTTCCTCGTTTTCTATGCCTTTCTCTTTTCCATCTCCTTTTCTCTTTCGCTTCCCTCTTACTCTATATCAGCCCATAGGTTTCCTCGGAGTCATCCCATTTTTTGTTTCGTTTCTCTCTCGTTCTCTCATTCTATCTCCTTCTCTCTTGCCTGCCTCATTCAATATCTTTCTCTCTCTTTCTCTTATTCCATCCCTTTCTCCCTCTCTTTCGTGTCTATCTCATTCTCTCATTTCATCTCTTGTCTCGCTTTCTTTCTCTCTATTAGTTCTCTCTCCAAGGGTTTTCTCCGAGTGCTCCCATTTTTGTTATTTCATTATCTTTTCTTTCTCTTATGTCTCTCTCATTCGTCCGACCCAATTACTCACACTTGTTCGATTAGTCGCAGTTGCTCCATTCCACCATCTACATAGTTCCTTCATCGCCTGCTAGAGTGCACGAAACGTCAGTGCATATTTATACACGAATTTAAAGATGCAATTTTCCATGTACGAGAAGGTGTATAAAAATTATTGTAAGTACATTCTATGCAGCACTTTGTAAAACATATTCGATTTTTAAAACTTTATATTTTGAAAAACAATGTGATGTCATAATATATTACTTTATTCAATTCGTTTTTACATGTGTCGCCTAGCCCCTGTAACAACACATATATCACCACGCCGACAGGTCCGCCAGGGATAGACGTTCCTGCAGACACCTGCCAGAGTGACATCATCAAATAGTGGCGTGAAGTGATGTCATCCACAGACATCGCGTGTGAAACAAACAACTGCTTGCGAACGCGATGCACTGGGCTATCAGCCCTGCCAATCAGACATCCAGGGATCGATGCATTAATGAAATAAGTAGAAATATTTAAATGTATTTCATTTATCATTTGAGAAAAAAATGCCGAAATCTTTGAAAAAATGTAGTAAAAAAGTATTTCGTAACGTAAAACACAGTTCAAAAAGCTTCGATTTTGTAAATTTCACACTTTCCCAAGACAGCTGGTAACATTAAAAAAGAAAGAAAACATCCTCCTGATTGGGCAGCGATTCGAACTTGGCTCTTTTGGATTAAGGGCCAAGCATGCTAACCACTAGACCAGCGATCTCATACGGAGTCAGCTGCTTAAAATTTTTATATGAGTTTTAAACATAGATGCTACATTCCCTTTTACAATTACAGAAGTATCGTCAATGTATTTTATATTTTTTTCAACCAGTTTGTATATGGCTTACGAATAATATATTTTAGAGCATTTTTATTTTATGAAAAGCCATGCGGAGTGTTATTTTAACATCTCGTAACTTTCAGTCGTAGTCTGAATTCTTAAGCTTGCATCTAATTTCTTCTTATATACTTTTTAAAATAAGTATGTAGCAATTCGGGTGGCTATAAGCAAGTGTATATGTCTGTACATATACACTTGCTTATATAATTTGCAAACTATTAAGACCAGGCTCGTGAAATTCAATTATGGGAGCTCCATTTCTAGGTCCAGGAATTAATTTGTTAAAGCCCTTTATATAACCATAATAGAAATTAATATTTTGCTGTGTTTCAGCGAGGTCTCATGGACTGGTTACGATACAGGATTGAAATAAAATATTCATATATTTTTGTTTTTTCAATTTTTATTTTTATTTATTACTACAAAAACACTTTTAAAAATATTCATGTCCATCTATATACTTACACAAATTTCAGTCCTTCCTTAAACACGAAACCAACCATTCTGGCACTTTTGTGTCGTCGTGCAGTAAGCATGAAGGCAAAGTCCTTGCAACAAAAAGCGGCACCAAATAACCACTGAAAGTTCTGTAGATGATACATTAGCGGGACCAGATGGTTCGGCTGTTGTAATGGCGGAAGGAGCAGGAACCAGACACGAAGTTGTCGATCACGCTGATGATGAAACTTCCAGCAAGCTCACTTTTCACGTAGGGAATATAATCTGCTTATACACAGCTCAAGACAGTCTATGCTAGCAAGTGTCCCCAACCAGGACCCTTGCTGTTATATTCTTCTTCTTCGTAGCAAAGTTTTTCTTTCAAGTCATCTACAGCCTCTGGGATACTATCAACAGTGTGCAGTGCTTGTTTCGCAGTCTTGAATGCTCGGCGACTGATAACTTCATCCAAAGGCTGAGGTTCTTCATAGTTACACTCCAGCCAAACATTGTATTTTATGCGGCTGTCTTCAACTTTTTCTGTTAATTGATTGATTATCCTTTGCTTAATACGGTCCAGGTACGTACATATGTCTTTCGTACCTACAAAGTTATTTACAATCACAAAATCCTTTAAAGTGCCCCTGAATGCTGATTGTTTCAGGTAGAATCCATTCGTAATGGTTTCGCCAACAGCCTGTACAGGCCGTTTCTAAGATGCTGAAACTCGGCCTTTACAGTTCTTGCTATCTCTTCAGCGTATCACCACGTTTGAACAGATGCTTGCACTTGATGCATTGCTGCATAGCACAGGAAGGTCCCTTAACACAAGTAGTTCTTCCATGCTTCCTAGCACCGTAGCTGTAGGAAAATACCTTGTCACAGTAGCAACAACGAAGCCTTGGCGAAGTCTTCGATGACAGCACTGCTGCAGGTGATGCATCCGAAGAAGTCGATGATGCTGTCGATGTCACCCCTGAAGAAGTCGATGGCGATGCTGCTGCTGCTGCTACAGGTGTCCCATCCGAAGAGACAGATAGCACTGTGCTAACCTCAGGCATTGATGGACCGGCAACCTTTGGCTCCATTGAATATTCCAGTAGCTTACACGAGCTGAGACGATGTGTCTTTCCCGCCTGCCACTATCAAACTAAGCTTCCGAACTGGAACCCAGCTACGTATATACTTTGAAGCAGTCACCTCAACATTCAATGTTCCACACACCGTAACTCATGCCTGTCATCTGCTCTACTCACCAACATCATACCAACAAATACGCCAAGCATAATAACCATCATAACTCGAGCAATTATACAGCTGAGGGCAGCCCATAACATAAAATCAATTCTATTTGTGATACCATCCAACACAGCTTATACTTACCAACCATACCAGCTAAGCATTCTACCTCTCTCATACTAACTAAACAAATACGAACTATACAATTAAACCATTCTCCTCACACCATCGAAGCTACACTTTTGCAATACTGCCAAAATAACCAAACATGTGATCAGGTCATACCAATCAACCATACAAGCAAACTAACTATACAACCAATTTATACTTTTATGTGGTCATCCCCATGTCAGTACTTTGAATATATTTTATTTCTCTCGACATCCACCTAACCTAACCAACACAGTCTAGCCATTTACGTTAGAACTAGGAAATTTTTTTAACTTAGTCACGCCCATTCTACCACAACTTTTGAAAGACATGTTAACCTAACCTAACATATCAAAGGCATCATACTTAGCACTGCATACACTACGTGCTCCACATGCTATGCAAGCTCTACATGCTCCGCACTTAGCAACACATACACTATATGCTCTTCACTTAGCACTGCATTTAACATTGCAGGCACTGCCCTTGGGTGTAATTGATGGCCATAAAGGGTCATTTAGGGTCATTTTAGGGTCATCATATGTCATTTAGAAGTCATTTATGAGTCGTTAGGGATCGTTTAGGGTCATTTAGGGGTCATTAGGGGTCATTTCGGGGTCATGTTGAGGTCATTTTTGAATCAAGGTGTAAAATAATCAGTCTTGTGAGTTCGCAGGTCTGAGAGTGGTCAGCTTCATGAGTTCAAGCTGTGCGAAATATATTTTTACATTAATAAGAACTTGGTATCTACGATTAGTTAGCAGATATCATAGACCACTTTAGAACGAGTACTATAGCCCTCCTACGACATGCACTCGCGTTACTTTTGTATTTAAACTGAATTTAATAAGTGTTTCATAGAAGCATATACACATATTACTATGAATTTAATAAAATATTTTTCACATATATTAAATAGATAGATCGCCACATTCTTTTGCAGAATATCTGCTCTACTAACCAACATCAGACCAAATGTACTCATACCTCTTATTAGAATATTCAGGTTCACCACAGTCCACACTTACCTTACCAAAAAAAAAATCACAAGTCCAGCATCTTTGCAATACCATCAGACCCTAGCCAAATATCATACTAGACATTATTATAAACCAATCTATCAATATCCATACCGACAAAAAATATAGGCCATCACACCTCACACACACGAAACAAAATATGAGTTAAATTGCAGACGAGGAGTACTGGACACTATACCAACCATAACCCCAGCATACTTCAGTCATACCAACATCACATTGTATATGCAACATAACAACTACTCATTTCATACCACCCCTACGCCATCCATTAACACCACCAACCAAAACATACTAGGTGAAAACCCTCCAGCACACCAGAGAGTAACATAAATCAATCTATCAACCAACCAGTTATTTATACCAGCGATCCATAATAATAACTTCTCTTATGAAACCAATCAGATAACATACCTCCTGAATACTTAACAGCGATATTGATAACCTAATGGACCTGAGTAATAAAACAGATGTTTAATAACTTTTACAATTACCTTAGCTTGCTTCAGCCATGCAATGTCGAAAGCCATACAACCCGGCATACCAACACACTATTCCATTTGAAAATATCAACTAAACACCACAGCAGATAACCATACCAACAAAAAAAACATACAGCCCAAACCATGTCAGTCACTCTAACCCAAGCATACCTTAGTCCAGCTATTAACAATTCATAACATATCAACACCCTACTCATCAGACTTACTGATCAATAATAACAGTAAACTATATTGACTACCATTTCACCCCATCTAACTTCACCAGTTACACATATAAACAAGCCATAATACCAGCCTAGCCAATCAAATATTACAATATTAAGCTCTAACCATGCTATCATAAGATCAATACTTTTAATTTAACCATCTATGATACCCACACAGTCTTAATTCCCAGATATTGTATCATACCATCCAATCGTACTAACCAGCCATACCAGTTAAGCATTCTGCCCCTCTCATGCTAACTAACCATCTCATCAACCACTTCGCTCTTACAAAAAACGAATCACACAATTAAACCATTCTCCCCACACCATCGACGCTACACTTTTTCTGTCCACACTGACTTACGAAATATTTACTAACTGTCTATACTTTCTGCATTACTGGTCGACACCAGCCAAAATATATACTAGTCGCCATACCAACCATGTATCCCCAGATTTTGTTATTATCGGATTTTCATGGATTGCCTCCCACTATGGTTGCAAATTTAAAGACGTATTCACGTCAAAAATTGTTCGTCATGCAATCGTCAATATAAGCGACACACTCCTAGCTTATCCTACAGCTAATCCTACATCCCTGAAAAGTTTTTATTCTGAATGAGTTGCAGTAGTGATTCTGCAGACTGGATGACTTTCTTGACTGTCCACATTTAAAATGCAGATGTCTTAAGCGAACAAAAAAAAAAAAAAATTTGGTTCTCGGGAACTCAGCTTAAGGAGATAACCATAATTTATTTCGGGGATGTCTTCTGAAAAGAGCGCTTCCAGGAAGTTATCGCGACAGGCTCTTGATGGATGGAGCGAGGGGAATGAAATACGTCAGCAATTTTGAACGTCCTCGCTTATCTTTTGGAAACAACCAAGCACACGGGCCGCCAACTTCTTTAGTGAAAGGTGCGCATAAAAATTCACATCTGCGCTTAGCGATACCGGTGAGTTAGAGTGTGAATGCCTCCTTCCTTGTATTACAACTCGCTATTTCTCAGAGTGTGTAGAAAATATATTTAATCCTGGATATACAAGCAGATAGGAAATCCTTGGAAATGTAATTTGTACGCCAAGCTACTAAAATATAGAAACTTTTATTTTATTTAGTTAATTTTTTTTTTTTTTTTTTTTGGTGTCTGAAGTGCTCCGAACATTAAACAAAGTCTTAGTATGGGAAATAGTCATCAGTGATACCTAGCAAAAAAAGAAATGTCTCAACAGACAATATACATCAGCCGTCACAAAGATAACGCTCTCGTGAATAGAAACGGGTGTATTTCATATCGCGATGTTATATAAATTTATATTAAATCTCCAGGAAGTCTCATCAAACGAAATAGTTTCGTTAGGTATGTGGGCATTCATTAGCAGAAGTTACTGAGCAGTGATAGGCTTGTTTCACTACCTCCACCTCTTTCCCGAAAGTTTTGTTTTCACCATTTTCTTAACACCATAACTTTAAATAACACGTTCCTTACTTTCTTTGCACTTAAATTCCGAAATTCTTTAAGAATACGGGTGCCTTGAATATAGCATGCAGTTCTGAACAAATAAAGCTATGCTTTCTAATTCGATAAGTATCTTTTGATTCCTCTTCCTTCCAGTTCACTTGCTCGTCTTGGTTTGGTTAGCAAGTGAAAAACCGCATCAGAGCGAAAAAAACCTGAAAGTTTGTTAGTAAGCAGTATACCGTCTTGCTAATCCATAGAGTGTGTTAGTAAGCAGCATACCGTCTTGCTAATCCATAGAGTTTGTTAGTAAGCAGCATACCGTCTTGCTAATCCATAGAGTTTGTTAGTAAACAGCATACCGTCTTGCTAATCCATAGTTTGTTAGTAAGCAGCATACCGTCTTGCCAATCCATAGTTTGTTAGTAAACATCATACCGTCTTGCTAATCCATAGAGTTCGTTTCGCTGCGTCTCATAACTTCCGCGTAGTACGACTTTTGACTAGGAGAAGCTACGACGCTCGTTTAGGTTTCAATCGACACCTCTCGTCAAGATAAATCGATTGCGGGTATAAAAGCATTCGTGTGGTGTGGTTATAGTGAAATGGTATGCGTTTAATGTAAAAAAATTACGAAAACTTAACACAATTTCAGCCTATACTTGTCAAAAAGCCAAGTCGAAATAGTGAAATCGTATACTGTTCTAAAGAGCATCTCAAAAGCAATCCACTGATACCCACAAAACCTCATATGATAGAGTGAAGCGGTACCGGGAACGTAAAATAAACATCAAGGCGTCCGAGCACGTAAACGTAGATGTATTCACGCAAAACAAACGACTGTGTCCCCAACACAGCCAAACCCAATTTTTTTTTTCTATCCGTCAATCCGTCAAATATATCTGAAACTAACTTTCGACGGACCGACAGATGGTCCACCGCCTTGTTATATTGTTCCTTGAACATGGCTGTCGGAAAACAGTCACTTGTTTACTGTCTGAGTATTTTTCTTTTTAAATACACATGATAGTGAACTAGTTTACTTTTGTACGTTTCACCTTCGAATTGAACTGAGGACGACTTGTAGATTTTCAGAGGGAACTCTGATAATTCATGTTAGGGAAAGAGATTATATTTATGACATTCATTAAAAACATTTCTCTCTGCGCGAGAGTGTTCTCGTTATTGAGTGGTTAATACTGAACTTTTTTGGCCAAGTCGGATCGACGGATGACGGACTGCTGTGAGTCGCTTTCAATTGACGGACGAGAAAACCGACGGACGGCTGACTGACGGACGGACGACTTACGGAAGCGACGGCTGGTTGTGAGCCATACTTAAAACTGTAAATCGTGCGGTGATATGGAAACAATCGTTATCCAAGAGTTTCTCTTTAGGTAAAGCTGTTCACATCAAAGCGAGCACTTTTGAAAACAACCTTTGAAATATGTTACTGACCCTGCCACAGTTTATTTTAACGGGTACACTGACTGTCGTACGCACAGTGAAGTTCTTAACGACGCAGGTAATATAGTTCAAAGTCCCTACGATGAATTAAAATATTAAAGTAAGTGAATACTGACAGTTTAAATGCAAATAGGTGCAACAACTGGCAAATTTTGTAAACCATTTATTTTTCGAATAATTCCACAGTTTCGCTTGATTGACTCATGAATGAAGTAATCATGCTTACTGCAATGCTAATTTTATTATGGCGGACGAATACACTGCGTGCATGGAAGTAGATATTAGCAGGGCTTTAAAAAGTGCTCAGTTCACGGTGAACAGACTACAAAGACTCGCAATACTCATGTTGTTATTTTGCAGTATCTTCGACTCGAAGTTTCTGTACGTTGTTTTCACCTCTGCCATTCACTGTGCATCATATCAGTTTTTCTTTTTCTAGTCGTTGGCTGCAGAATGATTAAGAAACTGACATAGAACACCTTTGATTCGTATTCTTATCCGGTTCGCATGTTCCAAAATACGTTGAACCGATAATGCAAAACAGTCGACGATTTTTTTAATTTTTTTTATCTTGTCTTGAAATATCTTCACGAAATATCACTCTCTCTTTGAACAAGCAAGTTAAGTTTATCCCGCTCCCAAAATTCAAAGCGAATTTTGCAGGCCTCTATCTCTATGATATATGCATCAAGGTTAGTCGAACACTTACAAAATAACCTAGGACAAAATAAAACCTGCTCGTAATTCCATTTATTTTAAAGTAAACGCTGATATGCATAATAACGAGTTTTTTTCTGTCACCGAACTAGAAAGGTTGGTACTACGAGTCTGTGTATTATTTAAAGTGAAATATATAAATAAGTAGCTGGTGTAATCCATGGGCGTAGAACCCCCCCCCCCCCCCCCCCGGGGGGGGGGGGGTGTTGTGCGTGTTCCGACCCCCCACTGCAGTATATGAAACGCCCATTGGAGTTACGATGTTTCCCAAGGACCCCGAATCATATTGCTACAAGATGCCAGATGGGAGTATCCGTGTTGGATGGAGTCTTAATAAAAGTAAAAGAACTAAATCTGATTTTTAATTTATTCACACAGCTATCATTTATAACATTAAAATTGCCATATCACTATTAATCTTTTCGTTATGAGCGTAATATTTAATGTCTATCTCAATTATAATTAAAATCCTTCTCAATGTCTCTATATTGGTTAGGCCTATAGTCAATTCTCACTCATTATTTACACCCTACCTGTTGAGTCCCTCTCTCGTCCTACACTGTAGGACGACGCAAGGTCTCTTTTCCAAAATAATCACGACCAAACTATCGTATGTCAAAAACATCAAATTTGAACTGAAGCAGAAATTGGTTAGCAAAACTACCAAGCACACACAAGTTCTTTGAAATAATTCACCATATTTGATAATCAAAGCTGCAAACATTATGGCTATAAAAAAAAAAAAAAAAAACTGAAATACATTGTGCAATACTTCATATATTTGCATAAACCAGGTACATTTTTGATTTAAAAACTTGATTAAAATCTGTCTCAAAAGGGCAAATTATGATTCGAAATTTCATTTAAAAACAATGAATAAAATGACAATCTTTGCATTCTCGGACAATCAGCGTACTTTATGAATGCTCGTACTTGACTTTTAAGAACTAATATCGTTCTTTCATGAAAAAGCTATGTGATGTTATAATTTAACTGATAAAAATTCAACATTATGGCAATTTCGATTCTTATCTTGTTTAGCTTCAAAATCCAAGTGTATGAAGGCTGTTCACGATAAAGTGAGCACTTTACAAATTAACCTTAGAAAAATGTCCCTGCCCCTGCAACCATATATTTTAATGGGCGCAAGCGAGTGACATTCACCCTGTAAAGTTGGTAACGATGGATGGAAAGTAGTTACATATCTTAACGTCGAATAAAAAGTGTTAGGTAACAATTCGTGATAACTTAAAATTATTTTTTTCGCTTTCTGTTTTTATAAGCATCGAAATGTAAAGATGAACAGATTTATAAAGTATTTACTTTCTTAATAATTTCACAGTTTTATTTGACCGACAGACGAATAAAGTGATGAGGCTCATATCAATGTTAATTTTACATCAAACGTGTATACAAGTAGATTTTAAGCAGGACTGTCAAAAGTGCTCATTTCACCGTGAACAGCCTATAAGCGAAATTATGGCTACAGCTAATTTTGGACAGCAAAGTCCACTTCTACATACTGGCCTTATGAGCCCTACATTTTAATATGCAATTACTTGTCTCAGGAAAGGTCTAGTCCCCAACAGCCACCAGTCTCTGCTGACCCAAGCTGCTGCGGGGACTTATAAACGAAATCAAAACTATGGTTCAAGCCATGAGAGGGCGTGACATTTCTACCCTAACCAGTCATCATGCGTGGCAAGTTCCAGAAGGCGTGTAACTCTCCGAATTTCGTGCGTGAAACGCCATCTATTTAAATTAAGAATACGGCGCGCGCTTCCCATGTGCTCGGCGATGCTGGCTCCCCTAAGCGCGGACACGGCGAACTATGGATAGCCGCCATGTTTCCCAGTCTGGTTTCAGTTATTATGCGGTTCGCGTGTTAATCACGTCATAACGGCTCGACGAATTTGGATGAAATTTGGTACAGGAGTAGATTATATACTGGATTAGCACATTGAGTAGTTTTCATCCCGGAAAAAAAAACGAACTGTTTCTCAGGGAATATATGAAATATGCCAACAACCATTTGAGTAGGCTCTGGTTGGTGGTGTGCTTTTTATATTTGGCACGTGGGTGGGGAGAGAGGCAAGGTCATTGAGCAGAACATTCTTTCGTAGATAATCACAGAAATTCAATACGCCCAAGGTCATTTTGTAGGAATAATGTAATATTTCATTAAAGTTTTATGTTCAGTGAAGAAAATCAATATTTTTATTCAAACTGGTAACTAGTCGAGTTATTTTTAATTTTAATAAAACATTTTGAAATATATTATTTTAAGTATAGCATAATCATGGTGGAGTGCTTTTAATAGTGGCAAAGGAGGATGGCAATATATTAATTATTCGCTAACTCTGACTATAGGTGTAATAATACTGTTACGAGCTCGCTGGTTCGCTTCCCGCACGAACGAGTGGAAGTGAAGGACAGCAGTTCTATGATAGCGGCGGCAGCAAGTCAAAGGATTTTTTAGACTGAACAGGCGAGCGATAGTCCGGTGGCCGAGTAGCTGTTACAAAAAGCGAGCCGACACGATAATACCTGTTGCGGCGCGCATTGCTGACCCTGCTTATGTTGAGTTTCTGCATCTATCTGAGGAATTTTCTAGTTGTTTAAGTGCCCTACATTCTGTCCGCATGACTCGGGTGCGTCGAACTTTCCAGGTCAAGGCCAGCAGAGTATAAATTGTACGACGGAACTTCGGGCCGCGAGTTGTTGACGAGTGAATGAGTGGCTGAATTCCGAGCGATAGAAGACGAGCGGCGAGAGAAGTGACCAGCGGAAGGGAAATCTGCGACTGCGAGTATCAATCAGTGAAGGGTGCGTCTGACAGTCTGGACTATTTGACTAAATGCGTGAGTGAAAGACGTTAAAAATGATGGAAACAGATATTCTGAACATGTGTTAATGAAGAGTGTGAGTTAATTGACAATAACTTAACAGATACATAAAGTAGGACGTTAATTAGAGTCGAAAAATATACATTAAATATTGCGCTCACTAAGAAATAAAAAGAGTAAGTGTGGAGATCGACAATTGTGTGCTGTGAATAACAGCTGTGTGAATAAATTGGAAATCAAATTTAATTATTTTATTTATTTATTTTTATTAAGACATTCATCCCTGACGAACTCAGATACGCCCCCCAGGCGTCCATGTAACAATAGTATCGACAGTTCAACATAAATAATCTTTGAGCAATCAATAAACTTACATCGTTTCGTAATATTTCTTCCAAAACTAGAAGTTTGAAATAAAATATTGGCGAGTCAAGCGTTCTTCACTCGCCAATGGACCTAGTATCAGATGAAGGAGTTAAATATGCTTTTCTTGTTCTTGTTGGAATCAGTTATGTTATTGTTTCAAACAGATCACAGCGTGAAAGTGCACGACAGAAACTTCTGTAACAGTAGGTGTTCGTAGTGCCACACGGCAATTGCAGTGTACGCGTGTGGCCGGATGATACGTTATGGGCATGAATGCTTTCAAAAGAGCTCACTTAACGATGAACATGCTATAGTTCGTTATTGCTTTGAAGAGAAGAACTAAGGGGCGCACGAAAGTAATCTCTCATTCTGCTCCCTTACATTTTCAGATAACTCCACTGTTTCAAACACACACACACACACACACACACACACACATGCACTTATGTAAATTGTAAACGTGATGTACGCGTGCACACACGCGCCTTGAACATACGGAGCGGCTGGGGAGTGGTGCCGAGTGTAGGCACGGAACATAATGAACCGACGACTTGTAGTACAAGCTCTCCGCGGGAAGCAAAGGGAAACAAGACAGCGGGATGCCGACAAGAACTCCCACAGACTTTCGCTAATAGTCTTTCAAGCATCTCGTGCTTGCAAACCACACTAAGTCCGCATCCCCAGAAAACAAAGAATAACTCGTGCTAAGTTGTAGCCGCAAATATCATTCCACATAATGTCGGCTTTTTTTCCCCCCCTAAAATATCGTACAATTGTTTTACTAATATTAAATTGCGCGTGTGTTAATCTGTAGTGTCTGCTGCTTATAAAACCTTTCTTTATATCCACAGTGCATTACGTTGCTATAATTTCAATGTAATGAGAACTAGTATTTATATCCACCAAATTATTTTTCTTTCCCGTACCATTTCCACAAACGGAGAGAGAGAGAGAGAGGGGGGGGGGAGGGAAAAAAAAGCCTCCCGCTATGCCAAGAGTCAAAGAACTGGCCTTGGCTACTTAAGTATCCAGAGAGATAACTGTGCAGCTTAACCGCAACTGCCAAATCAACTCGCGAAATTTCTGTGTCTCTGAGGATAAATATTAGATCGCGAGAACTGTTCGGATTTGCACTACCTCCAGTGTTGTACTTAAAGTGGTAACTCGAACTGTCTTAAAGTCTTATCAGTGATTGTAGAATGCGTCGTTTGCCGAAATACAACTACAATTTAAACATACTAAATTGCCTTTCCGAACGTTTTGTGACTAGAGCTTCTTGTTTCTGTTCGCCCACAGATGCTGTGGTTTAAATTTCTACACGTAGTTTCCGAACATCTTGTACAACCACCAAATAACAGACCATAAATAAATATAATGACAGTTTTGTAAAGTTTTAACTTTTTTTTTTTTAAATACATAAACTGTTATTTTGTGATTAAGTATACATCAAGCGGTAGCCTGTGGCATTAGTTTACGTTGCAAATTTTTTTTTCATCTGTACAACTCAGTTGGTATGTATTATTATGGCCGCAGGGAATCAGAAAAAAAATGGATTTGACATCAAATTATTCAAAGAATCTAAAATGTATTTTTTTTAATTCGAGGAAAATGTCATCACATACAACGCGTACACTCTGGACAAATTTGGTACAATTATAAAATAGTTAAATTTTTGGTATGAAACTTTCTTAACAGGGCTGTCAGAAATGCTGAATTAACCGTGGACAGCCTATATTAACACTATTGAAATGAATGTGTTCTCGTTCAATCGGGTATAGGCTGTTGATGGTAAAATGAGCATTTTGGAAAAGGCCTGCTTAAGATCCACTTGTATGCACGTTGTGTATTCTACCACCTTATGTAAAATTAACATTGTCATGGGCCTCGTCACTTTATTCATACGTCGGTCAAATGAAACTGTGTTATTATTAGAAAAGTAAATATTTTACAAATCGACTCATTTTTACTCTTCGGAGCATAAAAAAACAGGAAGCGAAAGGAATAATTTAAGCTGTCGCAAATGGCTGCCTAACGCTTTTAAATCGACGTAAATACATGGAACTACTTTACCTTCATCGTTACCAACTTTACTGGACGCATGCCCCTCAGTGCGCCCGTTATATGCAGGCAGGGGTAGTGACTTTTTATAAGGTTAATTTCAAAAGTGCTCACTTTATCGTGAACAGCCATTATATGAGTTACGACGCAAGCATAATCTTGGGTTAACTCTGTGCTTGCGCGAGGCGCGGTTGCCAGCAAATTTTGGACGTGCGTGGGTGAAAATTGTTGTCTTTTGCTGTGGCGTGTAGTGAGTCTTTTTTACAGGGTAAGCAATTTCTACTATACTCCGTCTCACGCTTAGATTGCAGTACAGGGGCTATGGCGCTCACTGTTACCAGATTGCTTCAGCTTTGTGACGTAACTGTCAAGCTGAGAAACAAATGGGCGGTGAAGGAAACGGCCTGATTAAGAGAATTTTTGTCTGCTTACCTCCCTGCCAACTCGTAAAGGAATCCAATCCTGCGACGCAAAGTTGAGCGCCTCCTTTGAAACTGAAACCTGTGAGATACCCTATCATTGTGATTGGAAGGCGCGCACGCAACATAGTTTTCTTTTTCGAAGTTGCAAAAAAAAAAAAAAACTTATCAGGCAACAGTGCCTGCAGGAACAAGGACAGCGTTAACGACATAAATCGTGCATTGGAAAGAGAGAGTGAATGTCCATTACATCGCACACCGCAATCTAATAGTGAGACTCTCTATAGCAAACGCAACTTCCAAGTGCGCTAACCCTCCGCATGTATTTAACATTTTATAATACCTAACATTAGTTATAAGAAAGGAAATGAAATTAATGTAATAATAATTAAACTAATTATTATTTTGAGAAATATAACAAATTATAGGAAAACTCCCGTTTTCCCGAACACTTCCATCCACTTTCCAAGGGAAAATGTAGAACTGCAGGACGCAAACAGAACGATGCTTACCCCACCGAAGGAACGCTGTCGAGCATGTGGCGTGTTTTTGCTTGCAAGTTCGATTAATCGCTAGCCGCTCCCGTTCGGGGAATAAATACTAGATAGCAGCACTATGCGTGTACAGTACGGGAGTTACGAAAACTCTGGTTCTCGAATCGGAAACGGGAAACTCAGAATTAAATGTGTTTAAAATAAGGCGAAAGCTATAAAGGGTCAAACATTTCCAATATGTATAGGGTTATCATCTTGCGTCTATAGAATAAACGCCACTGTGCCACTCAAGTGTTAAGCCTAGGCTACAATCACCGTAGCGTTCCCGTAGTAAAATAACAGTGGCGGTACCGTGGGAGTATGAAAATGAACTGGCTACAACCGCAGTAAGAAAACTGTTACCCAGCTAATGAAAAACGAGCACAAAAAAAAAATACAGGCTGTACATGTATCACCGATATTTACAAACAGTGTATTGGCTAACCTGACATTTATTTTTGTTTACCTACTTGCGATGAAAAAAGGTTTGGCGGGAATCGTGTTTCGGGATGTGATATACATGATAATAATTTCATTAACTATTTAAATAAACGCAAATCTGAACTATATCATAAAGTTCATTTAATAACTGTGTTCTTGTTACAAGTTTGCACTGAACTGACTCTCGTGGTTGGAAATGTTGTCTCGTGATTGGTCGGCGTAGAACTCTACGTAAGAGAATTGAAGATATTCAATCCTCTTTACGTCGCTACCGTGAGCAGGCCGCCACCTTACGCCGTTATGTTGTGTTGTAACTGGTCCTATATACAAGTGTGGGTTCGATTTTTTTAGTTAATTCTTACGGCGATTGTAGCCGGGGCCTAATAGCGCACTGATGTTTGCACCAAACGAAACATCGCGTCTAGATGTGTCGATTTAAGCCTTAAAAGCACGTTTAATCTATTCACCGTAACTTCACACTTTTCTGAAGCCCTGCCAAAGTTCTACTTCCAGGATATTCTTCCGCCTCGTACGAACTAAGCTTACTAAAACACCAACGGACAAAGCCCCGGATTCGTACTCACTCAGTTCTAACAAAATTTAGCATAGGAACTATTTATTATTAGGTGTTACCAACACACACATTTTCTCAGCGTTTTTATTCACATTTATTATAAATGAAATATTATAATTTATAAATAAAATATAGACAAAATTTTAATTTAAATAAAAATAAGATACTTTTATGTTACACGCTTGCGAAACACGTCGTATTTAGGACATAACTAAACACGTCACACATGGTGTGATTTTTTAATTGTTTAATTCAAAAAGAGTGAAGAAACCGCGAATAGAAGATACCTATTTTATTACTTTTATTTCTTTCATATATTCCAAAGAAAAACTTACCCGCTAGCGTAGATGAACTCACATAAAACACGCGGCATTGTCCTTACACGCAGCTAAAGACTCTTGCCGTTTCTTCACACTTAATCAAACCTTCGTGAAAGTAACCCATATATGACGTGTTTAGTTGTTGTCTAAATACGCAATGTATCACAAGTGTTTAACAATAACTACTTTTGTTACACAAAAGTTTTTGGTTAAATTAAATTTTTTTTCTATAAATTATATTTTGTTTTTCTATTTATATGAATTTAAAAAGGTGAGAAAATAAGCGTGTTCGTAATATCTAATAAGAAATAGATCTTATGCAAAATATTATTATATTGAGTGCTCACAAATGCTGGGTGTTGTCCATCTGGTGTAATTTACTAGATCGGTTAAACTTTGTTTGCACGCTTGAGGTGGAGAAATATCCTGGAATTAGAACTTTAGCAGGGCTTCGCGGAAGTGTGAATCAACCGCGAACTCACTGTACAACCTGATATTTATACTTCTATGGCTGTCAAGAGCACGTGCCATAGACTGAGGTAACGCACTATTTGTACAGTTAGGCCTGTGTGTTTTTAATTGTTATTGCACGTCCTCCAGCCATGTTTTCGAGCTATTAGAATATATCCAGATTATCCTACGTGTTATTAATTTTATTCTCTAGTTTAAGGGGCCGCGGTGGCTGAGAGGTTAGCCTGCTCGCCTCCAACCAAGGCGACCCGGGTTCATTACCCGGCCGGGTCACTGGACTTTCCCGTTTGGGAATCGTGCCGATCGATACCGTTGGTCGGAGGGTTTTCTCGGGGATCTCCCGCTTCCCCCGCCCCTTCATTCCGGAGCCACTACATACTCACCTCAATCACCCCCATCGGTTCTCAAGACCTCGATGTTAAGAGCCACCCAAATTTCTTCACTCAATCTATAGTTTAACTTATTGATGGTATAATTAACATGATGTCAACATGATATTTTAGGCCATGGATGTCAAAACCCTATGACAGTAATATATTTCAATTTTTTATTGTGTTTGAATAGCTTTTGCAATGACAATTTCTTCCCAAACAATTTAATAATTGAAAGTTTTGTTAAGCTATGTTTACTTATTCTATAGTTAAACTTGTTGTCTCCATATTAACATTCGTGGTAAGGTAGAAATTAGTAGTTATAATGTATAGTTTGTAAAGTACGGTTTTAAGTTTAAAATGTGTTTTTGAAAATATTTGGTTAAGTGTGAGAAGAGGCGATGATGCCATAAAAAGTAGACAATTATTAGGGCCTATTAATATTATTATTTATTATTATCACTATATTGGACAACTAAATGTATTTAAACAAACGCCCATGTCGCTACTTGAACACGTACTTCAGTCATTTCTGTGAGTAATTCTTGAACTAGCGTAGGGGACACTCGCAAATGACGAAACTTATACAACTTGATCTCTACCGTATATTAAATAAAGATAGTAATATTAGTGACTAAAGCGAAGCATTTTTTTTCATCATCAGTTTCAAGTAATTTCTACTGTGTCAAGAGACGAGTGATTTTTTAAAATTAAAATCGACACACAGACAAACTTCGTCAGACAGCCGTCGGCAAAAAAGAGGGGGGAAATCGCTTAGAACTGTACAGTGTCTCGCTCCATTAACGCTGCTCCAGAAACTCTGCAGAGTAGCCGCAGAGCAAGGGCGTTGTTCTGAAAAAAAAAAAAATACTTAGTAAATTAGATGGAAAAACTCTCATCTCTAAGCCTAAAATCCAGGCGCCAGCCCAGCGCTAATAGGATCAAAATCAGGAGGCTGGTGTTACAGAACTTGTCCTTTAGCTTCAGCTTTGATGACGTCCTGTGAGTCGAGCTCGTCAAAAGTGCTAATCCAGCCTCCTGGTACGTCGCAAAGTATCGAGGACTGATCCACAAAAGACGGACTTGTATCCATAAATTGCCAGTAAAACCAATAATGTTATATTTTCTTCATTTTAAGTCTTATGCTTACCGAAGAATTCATTATTTTATATTCGTACGAAATGCTGTCCAACTTGTACACACTGCTGTACTTATAAGCAGTGATATGGAAATTTCACGAATTCTTTTCGGGACAAGTTAGACGTCAAACGCGTGTACACTGAAGTCGCCTTTGCAGTTGTATTGGAGTATATTAGACACTCCCTGGACGAGTGTGAACCAATAGCAGACTTGCAAGGAAACGAGCAGCGAACCCCAGACTTCCAGGTGTGGCAGCAGCCAATGAAGAAACATCTTAGGCTTGATTATACACAGGACTGTGGAGTCTAGCCTATATGTCACTGAACTCGCGACATGTTCTTATCCCTATTTATAAATATTATTTCCTCGCATAAAAAATCAATGTGAGATATTTTTCACACAGTGTCTTGACAGAATCACAATTCATGTGTTTTTTGGACGTAAAACTCATAAAAACTAACTAACCCACCGAAACGAGAAAATTTACATTAAAATGAGATACCACGGGCTACTTCAAGGAATCTTTAAATTCATGGAATATAATGTTTTCGCAGTTTTAAAATATGGTTCACAATAAGGAAATTGTTACATTTTTTTATTTGTAGCAGTCTATGGCTTGTGAAATAAGTTTTGCTATGCATACCTTTAAAAACTGAATTAGGACATGATGTTTCAGGCACTCATCGTTAGATTTTCTTAAAAGGCTCAGTTTGTTTATTTGTACGTCCCAAAAACACTACAATTGTTTGAGTGAAGTGAAGAGATTTGGGCGGCTCGTAACAGCGGGGTCTTCATAGCCGATGAGGGTGATTGGGGTGAAAATGGGTGGCGCCGGAAAGGGGGGGGGGGAGGACGGGAGGACCCGCCGACAAGCGGAATCGTCCGGCACGATTCCCACTTGCGAGGGTTCTGTGACCCGGTCGGGGATTGAACCCGGTTCGCCTTGGTGGGAGGCGAGCGTGCTAATCGCTCAGCCACCGCGGCCACTTTTAATATGAGGGAAGAATACCTTTAAGTACCTGTTTTTTTGCGAAAAGATCTGTGCGCAAGATAGACATCAACACGCAGACAAGTATCCTGAGGCTAATGACCAGGGTGTCTGAGGATCAATTCTCTATTTGACTGGAAATGTCAGAATTAAGTTGCTCCGGCATTGAACTCCCGTGATTGGCTGGCAACACCGCAGACGCGTGATAGTTAAAATCATCCAACGAAATTGTTTCTGAACTAACGTGTTTCCCAGTACGACTATAATCCTGAAATATTTTCACGAAAAACAAGTGACCTTATGTATAAGTAGAGGCCCTGAGAAATTCGCGAGTTCAAATACCTGTAGGCTAGACTTCACAGTCTTATATACTCTCATACATATATCAATTGTTTATTGGTTGATTGTTGTGGTAGTAGAAGGCGCGGTGGTTGGGCGCACAACTTATTGCATGTTTGTTGTTGGCTCATTTATCTCCAGGAGGTGCCAACAACACGTCGACCAATTACAAACGTAACATGAACGTACATGTGTGAATTCCAACCTGTTTGGAAATGAACCCGCAAAATTCTCGGGTCTCTACCTGTACGCAAGGTCAGAAAACTGAACTGCGTTTCGTAAGTAAATAATAATTAACTTTTTTGGTGACCGGCAAGTGCAGCGTGGCGAGATTTGAGCAGCTCTTTAACGAGTGAAGCGAGGTGAGTATGTAGCAGCGTCGGAATGCAAGGGTGGGGGAAATGGGATATCCCCGAGAAATCCCCGTCTACCAGCGACGTCGCCCGGCACTATTCCCACTTGCGAAAGTCAGGGAGCGACCTCGCCGGGGATCGAACCCGGTTCGCCTCCAGCCGCGAGGCGAGTAGTATAGCCACTACACCACCGTGGCCCCTGCACCCTTAAGGAGCGAGCCTTACTTTTATTTCCTTATTTCTACTTATTTAATGTAGCAATGCTGGAGAACAAAAAAAAAATCACTATTTTATATCTGTACGAACATTGCTCAATTTGTAGCCACTGTAAGGACTAACTGTGTAAACCTAGGTATATGCTGTTCACGGTAAAGTGAGCACTTCTGAAGACTTAGTTACTTTTTTCTTTCAACCAATTTATATCCTTCCACCACTTGTTAATGTAAACCACGCCATGTGAGTAATAAACACAGTGTACCCAAAACCAAAAGTCCGAGGCCACAATGAAATGTGTCATTATGTCTGATAAAACAGCTTCAAGAAGTGCTCGCGTTACCGCGAACGGCCTATAACTAAGCCAGAAGCATATAAATGGTTGGCGTCTTAAAAAAAATAGTAACAAAATAATTCGATATTTTGGGCTGAGAGGGACGGTAATTAAAACGACTCCATCGAAATTTCATTCTGACGTACTTTCCTTTAATACTCTGGCACGGAGACATAGTGATTTTATTGACTCTTGAATTCTGCGGAGCTTGCCCAAATTACACGACTGGAATATCGGAGTTTTTTTTTTTTCGCCGATAAACTCGTAAGCTGTGTAATGGAGCAGTCGCGGCAATTTTTTTTTTACGGATATACTCGCTGGTAACAATGTGGTATCGACCAGGGATCGTTACAGGCCCGATGTCACGATAATGATTTTGAGTTTTCTCTCATCTTCCCCCACGCCTGCTGAAATATGGCAGATTGGGCAGCCCAGGGACATCAAGCTGTAATAATGCAGGCGACAGTGACTGATATTTGAGGGGAACTTTTTACGTTTCTATATTTTTGGATAAATAAAGTAATTCGTTTTGTTTTAGGGACATTGTGGCAGCAGTACTTTGTATAAATTTTACGTGTTATCGATTTTCAGAATTTATAATTTCAGTCGAGTCATTTGACAACGGCAACTATCGTGAGATATGCTTCATAAAGACTTGAAGGATTACTGAAATTTATTGCAACTAAACCACGTAACGTACAGTAATGAGAACAGTGCAGAATGAACGAGGATAATAAAACAGTTTGTGTTGTTATAAATATGGTTTTTGGCCATATTCGTGCATGAAATGGGATGAGGGCGGAGATGAATTATGAGACATGATTACGTAAAGCAAAACAGTTTATGACGGGATTTATTAACATTATGAACTTGATAACATGTTATGTGATTATTACTCGGGGGAGCTTATAAGAAATTCATTACCCTATATAAAAAGTAGACGGAGACGAAAATCTGTCTGTCCATCTTTAATACCTCTAAGTCCCTTAAAACTCAACAGAAGCTCTTAAGATTTTGCAGAGCAAATTCCTCTATGAAAGTTTTGTATTAATGCATAGAGATTATTGCATAGAGATATGAAGGTAATGGAATATAATTTTTGTTTACTTTAAATGTATCGCTTCAATGTTGAGTTAATTAAATGGAGCCACAGTGGCTCAGTGAATAGAGAGATTCCAAGTCGAGTCTTTTTGTGGCTCAGTGAATATAACTATGTTAAGTGGGTCCGCAGTGGCTTAGTGGATAGAACTATATCAAGTGGGGCCGCAGTGGCGAAGTGGATAGATATATATATATCAAATGGGGCCTTAGTAGCTCAGTGGGTAGAGAGATTCCAAGCGGCGCCGCAGTGGCTCTGTGGGTAGAGCGATTCCAAGTGGGGCCCTAGTGGCTCAGTGGATAGAGCGATTCCAAGTGGGGCATTAGTGGCTCAGTGGATACAACTATATTAAGTTGGGCCGCAGTGGCCAAGTGGATAGAGAAATATCAAATGGGACTGCAGTCGCTTCAATGTTGAGTTTATTTCAAATCAATTCGTTATTACCTACATATATCTAGGCAATATTTTTTTTTTCAGTCTGCGTATGATAACCAAATTTTTTAACATGGTACCGGTACTAGCCACGTGACAATACAAAGAAAAATGTCACGGTCAGGGTCCGCTAGTTCTAAATATACGTGTTATGAAATAGTTACCACAGCCACTGCTATGACAAACTAACTGGAATGTCCCCATCTTAATCATGGCCCTGGAGGCTGTTTCTGATAGGCAGTTATCGACGATCGGACATACCCATCTCTGCGTTCCTCTCTCGTTGATGGCCTGACGAGGAACGACGACGCGCCTAGTGTGTCGCTAGCCTACATGTATCGGAGCGTTTGACGTACTCGTCCCCGATTGCTGGCCGTAGGATGGGATTTCTGTGACTGGCTTCGCACGTCGATAACCGCAATAGCGCCCCGTGTCCTGGTTTAATATGTGAAGGTGTGATCGGGCAGGGATGTTAACTTAACGTCTGATCACATCGTAGCTTCAGAGTTAACAATCATGCCGCTAGGTGTCGCTCACAGTGACGCCCGCGTGTTGATCAGCTGGCATTCCTTAGTGGTGTTAAATGGCTGCTACACGTGTTGAGAAGTCTTTCAGAATTTTTTCCAATTCCTCACCACGATATCAGCACCTACTGATGCTGTGGCTCCAAACCTCACACCGCGAGACATTTTTTTTTTTTTTTGTGGAGTTACATCAAAGAGAGTGTGTACGCCCCGCCGTTGCCGCTTGAATACCGCAGACCTAAGAGAGCAGATCATCGCAGTGATAGGCAATATCGACAGGCCTATTTTGACGAGAGTGTGGCAAGAGATAGACTATCGTGTGGATGTAGCTCTGCTGTGTCACCGCGGTGCACTCATTGGACATTTGTAGGTGCCACAAAAATCTATTTGAGTTCCAAGTTGAGTCTGCAATTATTCATTACTGTACGTTACGTGGTGCCGTTGCAATACAATTGTGTAATTCCTCAAATCTTTATGAAACAGCTGTACATTTTCCCTCTCATAGTAAGCTAAGGAACACGTAGTGAGTGAAGAGATTTGGGCAGCTCTTAACAGCGAGGTCGTAAGAGCCGACGTGGGCGAAGCGAGGTGGGTATGGAGCAGCGTCGGAATGAAAGTGCGGGAGAAACGGGAGATCCCCGAGAAAACCCGCCGACCAGCAGCATCCGACTTGCGAAAATCCGGTAGTGACCCGGCCTGGGATTGAACCCTGTTCGTCTTGGCGGGTGGCGAGCGTGCTAATCGCTCAGCCACCGCAGCCCATGGGAACACGTAGTTGGCTATACCAATGTGGTGAAACATAGTGACAATCAGTAGGCAGAATGTAGACGTGACTAGGGTCGCGCTGTGCCAACGTGATGAGAACCATTCCCATGTTGCCAAGTCTCCAGTGTCACAGCTGGGCTATTTTTTTTATATATAGCTTCATCACTGGACGCCCCAATAGGACAGTTTCTGGTGGTGTAATCAAGTGTTCGCTAAACTCATCAGGCGGGTACGGTCGTCGTCGTGCAACATATGTCGACAGAACAGTCGACGAGCGCGGAACAACTGTCGCGATCGTACCTCACACCGGCAGCGACCGTGCATGACCTGTCTTTCCTTTACGTCGTACTTTGGCCGAACCTGCAAGCTGCCAAATTTCCTTCCGCCGGTGCAACGGGTCGCGCAGGCTGCAGGGACAGAATGAAATATCTCTCTCCCCCCCCCCCCCCCGGCCTACGTAACTATTCTCACGATGCGAGTGTTATCGACCGAGCGTTAATCGATACTGCGATTATCATCTCGTTCCTGCTTGTTTGTTGTCGTGGAAGTGTGTCCTGTCGCTGACGGACATAATGGAACTGCATATTATAAAATAAACTCAGTTTTGTGTCTTGCTCTAAGCTCCGGCTGTGCTGATTGGCTTCAAAAGATCTTCTGGGCTTGGAACTGAGCGTTTCATGATGCCTTTGCGACAGATCGACTTTTTACATGCACGAACATCTATTTTTTAAGTTTCACTGATTTCACAAAACTGTTATTAAAACTAATTAATTCTGACTCTTCACATTAGTGTTGCGTTACACTGGAGATTATTAATTGCAGCTTACTTGGGTAATACATGTTCCAATAAATTATATATACACATATGTGAGTGTGTGTGTGTTGTAATATCGGGAGTTATAAATTAACTCAGGAGGGGGAAGGGGGGGGGGGGGTAACTGAACGAAATTTTTTTCTGAAAGCTTCAGCAGTTTTCAGATGGAAAGGAACACGTATGATAATATCTGGACAAAATGTGGACAGTTGCAAGCAGTGATCAAAACAAACCCCTAGGCAGCACTGCGACCAGACTACAGGGTCGGTTTGGTAAAAATGTCTTACATCCTGTACTAAGAAAACGCCATGAATATGAGATTTTAAAATTACAATCGTTTAAGATCTCTGTGATACACGACAGAGCACAGAGCATTGCCTAGCGAATAGTCTAAGGTCAGTATTTCTTGATTACTGTCAGTATCGTCGCCTTTGTAATCGTTCGCAAGAGATGATCTCGCGTTTCGTCTCGAAAGTTACCAGCTAAAAAATTAATAAAAGCGAAGCTGTGGCAGTTCAGAAGAGTTTGGGGAGCTGTTGTTTAAAATATGCCGTGCGGGAAATTTCAATACACCTTCTGAAAAAGAAGTATCGGCAAAAAAAGTCAATAAATCCAAGAAGGCGGATGGGAATCCACCTTAACATCGAGGTCTAAAGAGCCGATGAGGGCAAGGTGAGTCTGGAGCAGCGTCGTAATGAAAGGGCGGGGGAAACGGGAGATCCCCGAGAAAACCCGCCGGCCAGCGACATCGTCCGCGCACGATTCAAGCATGAGAAAATCCAGAGTAATCCCGCCGAGAACGGAACCCGGTTCGCCAAGGTGGGAAGCGAGCAGTCTAACCACTCACACCACCGCGCTCCCTAACGGTGGTAGTAGGTCAATAAACTTCACTTATCAGAGAATAATCCTGATGCGGGTGCCCCGTGACTTTGCTCGCTTACGTTAAACACTCACTCACGTGTCGGGAAGTTACAGCCGAGCGCATAACAAGACTCAGAATATTTTTTGAACGCTCAAGGCAAGTGGTTCAGCACCCTTTGTGGTCACAACATCCCTTCCCTTCATATTAAGTTTTTTTGTGCGTAACCATGTGATTCTATATCCTAGACTCTAGGAAATTGTTCGAAAATGTACCTCTCGCCAGTGTAGGTATACGTATATTCGGATAGTGCGAATTGTAAAGTTTTTTCCCCCGTACGTCCATGGCAATTTTCCTACATTTGTTCAGGAAACAGTATGAGGAAGTTCCGGATTTTGTATAGTCTAAATATTCCTATATTTGCAACCTGACGTTTGGTACTCTTTCCATAATACGTATAGGTGAAAAACTTCCATTACAATCTAGGAAGTTTACTTGAATCTTTTTGTTTTACCGTGTAACTAGAGGCGCGGACATTTGAAGGCTAGGATAAACCTGACAGTTCTCTGTTCACCCCCACCGGAATCTAACATACGGTTCGTTCAAAATGCGAAATTCTCCTGTCCGTAATTATTAATAAATCGTCCGCACGGTGAATAGGTATCGTGTTGCAATTTGTAACCCGTTCAGCTCAAGTGTTGCAGACGTTGATTCTTTTGGTCTACGCTGTACTTGCGTGGAGCTTGCTTATCGCAACCAGTAAACGAAGTAGTGCGTTTTCGTTGATAAGGGCTGTTCACGATAAAGTGAGCATTTTCGAATTCAACCTTAGAAAAAAGTCACTGCTCCCACCTGCATATATTTCAACAGGCGCACTGCGTGACGTGCGCCTATAGGCTGTTCACGGTAAAGTGAGTACTTTTGAGGCCCCAGTGACTATTTCCTTTTAGCCACCTTTTATCGTTTAATCACTTTTTAAAAATAAATATTGCCATGTAAGTAATAAACACAGTGTGCACACTCCAGCGCACTCGGAAGTAAACACATAACGCTAAAATAAAATATATTTACTGACTATTATTCCAAATTACACGGCTTTAGAAAGTGCTCACTTTATTGTGAACAGTCTTTATCAGCATTATACATTCACAAATGAGAGGCACATAAACTTGAATGAATTAGATTTCTCATAAGGAAGATGTTCGAAACACATGCCACTGATTTGTTATTGTGTACAGTGCCAACTATAAACATCCTGCATGTACAACATTTCCTTGATCATGGGAATCATGGACATGGGTGTCTAATTGTACTCACTGCATTGGTAATTACAGCTTGCGTTTCAGTATATAGGGGATAAAAATTTACCGCTACGATCAGCAACCAATAGCTACAGGTAACAGTTCATGAGTTCGCGAGCCACTTTGCTCACCTACGACAGCTCCCGCCTTACAAGAGCAGGATTTCCAGGCGTAGCTGAACAGTAATGGGATCTGATTGATTTGTGTTCGTGTCAGAAAAAGAAACTCTTCAGTGCGCGCGTAAAAGTTTTAGCTCGCTTTCAAACCCGCGGACCTGGTCCTTCACGCTAAAGGAAGAAGACATTAATACAGGCAGTTGAGAGACGACGTGGAGAAGTAAGTACGTCTAAACGAACTCGAAAAGACCGAGTTAGAAAAGTAGACTTGCCACGGGGAAAAGCATTAGCAAAATACACTTACAAAAAAAAGGGGGCTTATTGTTACAATTTCTCTCTCTAGAAATTAAGTGGGCTATACCAAGTTCGTTAAGGGTTGGAGACATTAATCAAATAAAAGAATTAATTATAATTTCCTTATTTTATTTACAATAACTACAGCAAAATTCTCTGAACTCAGATTCTCACAATAAATTGAAATCAGTTACTGTTCACGATTGACAATAACTAATAAAATTTATAATTACGACAAAGAAATCAATGAAATTAAATAATTAAAGATCAGTCCGAATAGACAGTGTATCAAACTAGCCAATCATTTTATAATTTATGCGTCCATATTTGACAGTTCGAATATTTACCTTAAAATCAGTATTACACTTCCATTCAGTCCCACCTCAGTTCAGTCCATGTCCCGCCAGTCGCAATGTTGGACTCTACCTCCAAGCGGCCTCGCGCACTGTAGGATTCACCCGTCGGTTTCACACCCTCTCGTCCATTCAAGCCACGAACACCTCACTCGTCGTCCACACCTTACTTCGCTCGCGCAAACTCGGCAAGGCGGCCTCCATCAAAAACTGCCGGCCGTTGGATTGCGGCAGTATATATAAGTCTTAGGCCGCCACTTAGAATCTTGCCCAACTCGCGTGATGCGTCGCGGAGGACTGAGGCGCCAACCAGTCTCACCAGAACATTCTTGCGTCGTCGCTAAACGTATCGGAAACTCTAGCAGGAGAGAGGATGTCTGCGACGCCAGCAAGTCTCGCCGCTGTCGGCATTCACGGGATTCCCAGAAGGATGGCAGACAACCACGAGCGCATCGTTCCAGGCAGAGGGGAGGGCGAGGTGAGTCTTCGATTACGGCGCAGGGCAATTGAGTGTGCGCCAGCTGCAGCACGTAACAGTTTATAAAACGAAATTAGTAAAGAGGTAGTGGAAGACAAGATGAAAGACGGACTGATGCACTGGCTGAAAGGACTCTAAAGCAGACACATGAGGAAGGCAATGGCAGAGAATAAGATATGTCTTGCCAGCAAGAGAGAGGCACAGAGATAAATGGGAACTATACGCGTATGCCTTTGCCCGAGTATGGGTAGCAACTACAACCGCAGATGAGATAAACTTTTTTTTAAATAAAAAAATAGTTACTCAGCCATAATTTTTTTTATGTAAGGTGTTCTGGGGAGAAGATCGACTTGGAAGATGCAGGTGTCTTTTTTTACGGTCAACTAAACAATTTTGACATCAGTCTTTGAATATATAATTCCCTCTCAGTAGCTGTGTATATACGAACGACTACGATAACTGAACTTCATAAAGCATTGTTGTCAACAAAAAAAAATCTGTGATTTTACGTCGTCTTAAAAGTATAATGCTTTAACTTTTTGAACACGCGGGGCCGCACCCACATTTTCGCAAATGGGAATTGTGCTGGACGATGCCGCTGGTCGGCGAGTTATCTCGGGGATATTTCGTTTCCCCAGCCCTTGCAATCCGGCACTGCTTTATACTCACCTCGCTTTATCCTCATCGGTTCTCAAGACATCGATATGTAAAGCCGCCCGAATCTCTTCACTCTAACTCTTCAAACACGGTGCATGTATGCTACATGAGCAATCGTTTGTTTATATTGCATTAATATTAAACCACCATGCATTAATATAATTGATTTTATTCTGAAGTCTGGTAGGGAAGGAGTTTTGGAGGGAAAAAAATCCCTTTAAAATATAACACACGGCTAAAATACCGTTTTACCATAAAATACGTTAATAGGCTCAAAAAACAGATCAACACTGTTTAGGGCCTATTTAAGGCAGCTGTTATAGGTATGGACGTTAACATGTCCATATCTTGAGCATAGCGGGAAACTAACAAGCAGTCATCGGTACACCCGATTAACTCTCTGTTATCAAGTGAACAGAAGAAATGAGGAAATAAATAAGCAAAGGCCAATGAGCTCTTCACAAGCACATAGAGAAATCTTGCATCTAGATTGTTGCCAGCGTTATTCCGTTACGTAATTTCGCTGAGTAAATAAAGTGTTAAAATGTTAACCACCAAACTGGTCCCGTTCGGCTTTATACACAGTGGAATAAGAAACTATATGCTATTGACGTTAAGTGAGCTCTTTCGAGACCCTAGTTACTCTTTCCTTTAGGCCATTTTTTTTTCTTTAATAACTTTTTAAAAATAAATATTGCCATATTACGTAATAAATAGGGCCACTGATTTTTCACAAAAAAAAAAAAATCGGAGCACACAATAGACTACAGTTATATATATATATATATATATATATATATATATATATTATATATATATATATATATATATATATATATATATATATATATATATATATATATATATATATACACACACACACCTCGGTTGTTATCATACCTCCATTGGCTGCTGGTATGTCATTTCCGCATTTGACCGAGCCACTCAGGATTCCGTAACCTCGACACTGTACTTTCGTGATTCGTGCGCAAACAGTTAGCACGGACCACAGCATGCTTCATCCAATTGAAAAAGAAGGACGACCCTACAATGCTTTGAACTGCATCTTGTCTCGAAAATTTTTCGCGAAATACCACTGCCCCTACTCATAACCAAAGCAAACATACGTATAATACTAAAGCGACAAATATGTGCAATAGAACATCACCGAAGTCTTCTTCACATACTTTAATAACCATACAAAAAACGTGTTTTGGATAAAGCTTCGTCCTTGTAGGCTACCCTGTTTACCGTCGTTGGCTTGTTCAGACAGCTGCAAAACCTTATTGCTGCACGCTGTACTAAACTAAAAATTCATCATTACACGATGCCTCTCTCTTCCCAAAAGAGTAATTCCAAGAGATTGGCGTGCAAGCCACAGCATCATTCGAGGCGAGACTTTCAAACTATGGAAACGCCCCAACGTTGCGTGCGGATGTAAACCAAACAAAACTGGCCCCGTTATTCATGGCATGGCCTCGTAAAAATGGATGGGTTAAGGGATGGGTTGAGGTTATAGTAGGGAGGGGGAGGAGGAAGGTTCCTACGCAACTGATGAAGTGATTAAATTAACGATACTATTGGCAAATTGTGTGTGGTGGTAAGTGCAGAAGAAATTAAAATCATCCTACATCACCTCGCTAACCTCATTGGTAGGGACCTGCAAAATTCGCGTTATTTTCTGGCAGCACACTAAAATTCACTGGCCTACACATATTAGCGTCAGTGCCACTTGGTTAATGGTTTTTGCAGCAGTGATGACACACTTTCCTTTCCGACTTAGTTGTACATGATTGGGCCAGCCTGGTCTTAGTGGTTTCCTATTTGTCTAAAATATTCCTGGGAGTGTCTGAATAAAACTGTAACCCAAAGACAGACGCAATAGAAAATCGTAAGTGTTTGAAGTTTAGCCTGTATAAAATGATAACGCGAATTTTGCATGTCTCTACTCATCGGCTATCGTGCATTAAAAACATGTTTTAAAATATGCAAAACTTTGTCTATATTTAACTTTTTTCATATATATGGTCCGTTATCTGGCGACTACGCTTGCCACGTGATATCCCCAGCATTAGTTTACTTTGCATTTTTTATTTGTGGAAATTAGTATTCATTAAATGGCTGAGGTGAAACAGGAAAATATTGCATTTAACATCAAATTATTAAAAATATATTCACTGTTAACAATGTTTTGTACAAAATAAAATAATTTTTGGTGCCCCCAACACTTTTGATGGGGATTGAACCCTGCCATTTCGGATTTAAAGTTTTCCCTCCAAAACCTGGCAGTAGGGAATTTGTTGTGAGTTTTACGGCCGAAAGTTTAGCATACTTCCTGAAATCACTATGGGATGAGTCCATTCCTGGTTATTTCACATTTTTCTGAAGCCGTGTTTAAGTTCTATTTTCGGAATATTCCTCCCCCGCCTCCTGCAAACAAAGCTTAACTAAGCCTAGTGAATTACACCAGAGTGACGACGCACAGCATTCGTGCGTGCTCAGTTTAATCATATTCTAGGTGAAGAATATTTCTTACTTGGTTTTACTTACACACCTATTTTCTCCCTGTTCTATTACAAGCTTTTATTTAACTTGCATTGTTTGTATGTATCGTGTCCGTCCGACCTCTATGCACTGAACTGGCGTGCAGTATGCCTGCAGCGCATTACTGTTCGTCAGGTTGCAGTCCGAAGTGTGGAAGGGGCAAGTCTTACAAATGTATAAATGAATGTATAAATACTCTACATATATAATAATAACAAAAACATATAGTTGAGACTAAAAATTATATTTCTAAGCCCCCCAACATGTCTAGAAACCGCCTTGTTAAACTGCTGTATCTCTAAAAATGCTAATCGGGTACAAGTAACTATAGTACTGCATTGACGACCTTTGGTACACACTTTACGCCCATAAAATTATATAGTCTCCGCTTAAAGTCCGATAGAACAAACGATTGGTTGGATGCAGTGATATTGTGCGAAAAGATTTCGAGACAAGATACAGTTCAAATCACTGTGGGGTCGTACACCGTTTTTGATTGACTGAAATACGTTCTGGTCAGGTCACGAATGTTCATTGCCGGAGTTACAAAATCCTGAGTAGCTCGTTCAAATGCGGAAACGATACTAGCAGCCAATGAAGGCAAGACAACAGTTGAGGCGTATAAGCAGTACTGAAGTCTACTGTGTGAGCGGATCTTTTCGCGAAAAAATCACGGGCCCTGTAGCCAGTTTGCTGCCTTGCGAAGCGACACTCGATGCGCGTTCCAATGTGGCCCTTATCGCTCCCCTTTCATCTACAGAGACTAGCTTGCTGGTCTGTCGTATTCATGTCGTTACGCCTTGTTTTCCGGAGTTCTCCCACAAGTGGCTCGGGGGTTCGTCCTTGAATCAGCTGCCCCGCCACGCGTAATGCAATTCCGCCTCCTCCTTCCTCTCACCAAGACCGCGATGCATCCGGCTTGCAATCTCATCAGATAAAGGAAACACGACTAGCCAAAATAAATGCGCAGAGGAGGATCGTTCCACTACAGAAGCATTTCGATGCGGGACAAGTGCAAACTTAAGTTACTTCCACTGCTACATCGAACGCTTTCTTCTCCACAATTCGAAATACTTGCGTTGTGTTTTCAGTTCAAGCTTTGACAACAGTGCACATTAAATCGTACTTAAAGAAACCACAAGTGAATCGCCTATATCAGCCACTAGATACACACCAGTAATACTGGTATGTAAAGGTGGTTCACGATAAAGGGAGCACTCTAAAAACCAACCTTTGAAAAAGTATCTGTCGGCAACTACATACACATTTAACGTAGTTATATTCATTACAATAATATTATTATGCCTTCATTGCTAAATAACATTCATATTTACTTAATTGCTTATTATATACTACCTTGCAATGCAACTATTTATTACATTCTCTATACACTCAATAACTTTCTATATTGAGCTGACATTTTCCTTTTGAGTAATGATGATTCTCATTTCCCTTAACAAAATACATTAGTAAAATATTTTAATGTACTATGGTTTGCAGATTTCTTATAAACATGGCGCAATTATCTTCCACATCGAACCTTATCGGGACACAACATTTTCTGCTCTCAAGAAATTACCCCAAGGAAGTCGAATTGCAGTGCCTTCGTGACACACTGCCAGTTATTGTGTCGCATACAGGACCAGTGAAAAGTCCTAATTATGATGTCACGTTCAGGGCCCGCAGTTAAAGTCCGACTCATCCCAAAGCAATCATACTTTCTAAAATCAGGTCAGTAGAGTAAAGAGCAAGCCCCTAAGGTTCGGGTCAGCATCCCGAAAAGAGCCCTAAAGTTCCGTGTTCGTTCGCAAAATGTAGTATTCTGTGTGACCTCCTGGGTAAGAGACTTCGCTCTACTGCATGCACGTGAGTTGGACTGCGTATAGGCAGTGCAGGTGGAGTGGGCGTGTCTCGTGCACTTTTCCATTCCGTTACAACTCTTCACGTTCCATACAATACACCATACTTTCGCTTCCAGGTCGAAAATCTGTGCACCCCTGAATGTCGGAGATTCACGTCTGAAGCATGGAATCGAACCACGGGATTGGCCAAGTCCCGTATCACAGTTCCATCTAGACCTGGTTGCTACCTTTCTGATTGTGCCCGATTTGATACAAAGAAAATGGTTTCCGAAAATGTATCATAACTGCAAGGGAAATATGGGAGTTAATGAAATAAATTTGCTGTGATGTGTGGCTAATGCCCGAGTGCTCTCTTCGCACACAGAACTGCCTGCTTTGCAAGGTCAGTGCTGACTTACACAATGCACACGTAACAGCGACCTCACCACTCGGTCGTGTATTGCACGTCTGTATATGACTGCTATTAAACTTACCACATGGCTGTGTTAATAATATTAGTCCTTAAAATCACAATAGTATTTCAACGTGAAACCTTATACAATTCCCTAAAGCATTTTACTTATTATAGCCATATTACATTATTAAATCTTTTCGAGGAATGGAGAACTTTACAAAGATATCTGCTTGTATTATCCAATATTTAAAACTTTCCATACATTTAGCATTTCGTTATTATTATTGTTATTGTTTATGTACTCATCATTTCATTTTACACATTAATTGCCGTATTAAAATCATTATTGTATTTCATGTTATTACCTTGACGATAATGTTATTTAAACTGGCAAAATAACAACATAGTGTCTTTTATATTTACGTTACCTAATATGTGCATCTCATACAGAGGCTTCACTATATCCCGTTGAGTTACCATGTTTCTTTTGAAATTTAAAGTTGTTTTACTGACTTACACATTTTGCACAATGCGAAACAATACAATTTAGTAATTATTTATACTGACACTAGAACTGCATTATTTTATTTAACGTGGGGATGGGGAAGAGATTTTAAGGGGAGGTGGCTTTATAATTTTTATCTTGCAAGCTTCACCAAGTTATTATAATTAAACTTGTAGTTAGTATGAGATCTACTGAAGTGGGATGGCTGAGCTTAAAAGTTTGGTTAATGAAAGATGGGAAAAACCCTAGCCTCCACCATTGTAATGGTTAGAATATATTTATTTATTTAAACCATTCAGTTATCACTTTAGATTGGGAGTTGGTTAATCACAATGCACAAGATACGAAGTATAAAAAGGGTTACATTTAGAGTTATATCTGGATCCGAAACATTATAACGCAATTACATTTACTGTAATTCGAGGAGGGATCTTTAGTTAGATAAGTGCCACATATTCTATTTAGTATGAATGTCCACTATGCACACTCACCTCCTGTTGAGTCGTCGCCGTAGACTGGTCGTCTTTACAGAAATGGCGGTCGTGCACGATGGCGCTGTGTCCAGGGCAGCATCATCTCGCCCCAGTGACTGGCTGCAGACAAGACCGCTCTTCCGGGTGCGATATGCTTTTATTATCAACTATGTATTATAAATTTGTTCTGGCTTCTATTTCGCCTCGTGGCGAAACTGCTGAGAGCTTGTTTTGTTCCTCTAGGCCCGTGTTTGTGTGTCCTTGCAGCTAGTGACGTAGTGGCATTCTTTCGCCGCGGGTGTTTGCAAATTGTCCTTAATACTGCGGTGTCTACCTACGGTGCATTAAGCGAGTGTGTTCATTTAAATGCATGTTCACACTAGTGCCCAAAATAACAATATAGGATATGTATGGTTGGCATTGTACATGACAACATCAGGATGAAAAGAGTAGTGGATCACTGAAGGTACAGAGAACGATAGTTCAAGGTTTTGTATCTTGTAATGGGTCACCTACTTGGAGTGACGAGGGTATAAACAGTGATCAGCTAAATGATCCCACTTTGCGCCTATGACTAGAGTGAAATGAAGCTGGCTGTCAGCCAAAATTGGAAGAGAATATCCAGCCTCAGCACAGCAGTCAAAGCATACTAGGCCTAGGCACAATGAAATTCTCTTGTACTGAAGAATGGTGTGCTTTACAGGAACTGAAGAAGTAATAATGTAGAACACGCTTATAGTTGATCATTCTAGACAAATTTAGGGTTCACGAAGTCAAAGGAATTGCACAACACTACAGTATGTGATCACTTTGGTGTTATTACCCTTTACAGAGTTCAACTGAGATTCTAATGGCTTCATTGTTGGGAGTATTTTGAGAAGTGGTGCCGAAAATGTGACACCTGTATCGCAAGGAAGGGGTTAAGTAAGGTCTATGGGACAAGATCAGCTTCAGAAATAGAATGTTGGAGCCCCATTCGAGAGGATGGAAGTAGATATTATGGGGTCCTTGCCGGTCACAGAGAGGGGTAATCTGGTATATACTGGTGACCCAAGACTTCTTTACTGAGTGTCCTGAGGTCGTACCCACACAAACCTAGAAAGACATACTGTGGCCGATGCACTCGTAGAGCATGTCTTCCCGACGTTTTGGGTGCCACTAGAACTTAATTCCTATCAAGGAAGAAATTTTGAAGCTGCAGTGTTCCAGAAAGTAACAAAGAATATGGGGATGAACAGGTATAAGACTTCATACAGCCTTACACCCTCAGTCGGATGGAATTGTTGAGAGGCTTAACCGCACTCTTGAGCAGTACTTGTCGATCTTTGTGGCAGAAAAGCAAAATTAATGGGATTCAAGGGTGCCATTGTTTCTCCTTGCTCACGGCCCAGCAGTTCACTGGTGTACAAGGGTAACATCATCAAGACTGATGTTTGGAAGAGAACTACGCCTCCCTAGTAACCTGCTTTCTGGCCGACTGGCCCATTGGCGGAAGAGGAAGCTGCTCTCCTTGATTAAACCAGATAATTAAATAAGATACGATTTGGCATTTATGATTTTGCTCAACCCTTAGAATAAGTAGTGACAAGATGAAGACGCGGTATGACAGGAAGATGTCGTGCGAGGTATTCCAAGGACAACTGGTGTGGCTGTACAATCCAAAGAGGTGTAAAGGGTACTTCCCGAAGCTATACGAATGTTGGGAAGTCCCCTACATGATTCTGAGGAAGATCAATGATGTGGTCTTTCGGATTTGTTGTCAAGGCTCGCGGGCGAGGCCTAAGGTTGCCCACATCAACTGGCTGGCACTCTGCGAAGGTCCGAATGTTGTAGAGCCCGTTCGGAAGGGACAGACTTAAGGAGGGGGCAGTGTTACATGTCACTGGTACGTATCGCTCCCCTTGACGGGCCCCACTCCTGCGAGCAAATAAATGTGACAAGGACTGAGTTGTAATGTGAGAATTGGGCGGCTATTTAAAAAGGCAAGCCACCGCTTACCCCCGCGATAAGCTTATCGTGACTCGTGCGCCCCTGACCTTCAGAGAATTGCATCTATTTGGTTATCTTTGAAAGAATGTACTCGTAGTTGCCTTAGCCTCGCTCAACTAGATTAAAGTTGCTGTGAACCTCCCAGATCGGGCCAGCGAGGCTACTTAAGAAGCGACCGTGCCTCCGAGCCGACAGTTTAGAAATTGAAGGTTTGAGCGATTGTAAGGGGGACGTGTGCGAATAAAGCGAAGCGACGAGTCAGCAGAGCGGCGAGAGTAACCAGAGGGAGTAACTCTGCGGACTGTGAGCATCGGTACAGTGGAGAGTGAGATTGGCGGATTGAACTGTATGTGTGAGAATTAGTCATTTAGAAATATGTGACCCGCCCCTCGGTACTCAATATTTGAGCCCCAGACAAGAGAAAATATGTTCAACACCAATATACTCAAATTGTCTGTTATTTTTTCTATGGTAACTGTAGGTTGTTTATTTGTGCCCTCACCCCCCTTTTGGGGGGGGGGGGACGCTTTGTGTTCTTATGCACACATTCGAAAAAAGTAATAAAGAATAACCAAAAAGGTTATAACATCTTGTTATTGTTTATCATTGAGGCTCTTCCACTGAACTTATAACCTTTCATGGCATACTTTTACACTATTGCTTAATATAAGTGGTGATGTTCTCAAAAAAATTTTAAGCGGATAATGCCCGAGCTAGTGTGCCTGATATAGGAACAAAGTAAGAGATTTTTTTCTTTAATATTTATATTTGGGCTGGGCACTCTATATTGAATGCTTTTGTGTTGTATTCAAAGATCACATTTGTAGCGGAGGGTTTTCCTTCCGCGTTCTCCCCTGGGGCACCTTGGTTAGAAGACTTCGGCTGGGGCGATCCTTTTTTTTGGAGATTTCTTAGCTGTTTGTTTTCGGCTCCAGATCTTGAGAACCGAGGGGCGGCTCAGGTGGCAATATACAGACTGAATATGTGTAAATAAGGAGTGCGAATGAGTGACTGTAACCAACATGTAGACATTGATAAGGACTTTATTTAGAATTGCGTTATAAATTAAGTAGTGCGGTCAGTAACAATAACAATAGTAATATGGACTAGAGAGGTCAAAGTTGGAAATAATAGCTTTTTGAATAAATTAGAAATCACATTAATTATTTCATTTTTAATACGACCTCCACCCTCCACGAACTATGATGTCCCTCCGGCGCATTGTAACAGTATTCTAAACTCTCGCCATGAGAATGTGATGCGCATGAACATCAGTCTCCCCGGCAGGGTGACCTCGTTTTGTGCGATACGTGGAGTGATGGTAATCCCGTGCTAGATCACCTTATCCCGGGAGAGCACGATGGGTGACGATGGCGATAATCCGCGTTGACGCATGCGCGGCGGGGCGAGACGGGCAGGTGCCGTGTTTAGCCACGCCGTGCAGATAAGGCAGCGTGACACGCTGTTCGTTATCGCCGTACACTAGCTCGCCATCTGGCAGCAGGCACACACCCTCGTCAAACAAAGTGGCGAGAATATCCGACACCCTGGGAGCGTGGATTTTTTCTCCTGTAGAGCGATGATCGTAAAAGAGAAGGGTGAGCGGAGGGGAGGCGCGGTCCCACGGCACACCAACATGGCGTTTAGTAGAAAACATGTTGCCAACTGCCACCGTCGCGATGTTGCCAACTGCCACCGTCGCGGTGTTGCGAACCCGCGAGACGCAACCTTAGATTAAAGGCTTTTACACAATAAAAACTGTTCACAATAAAGTGAGCACTTTTGAAATCAACCTTAGAAAACTATTTAATCGGTTTGAAAAAAAATCGAATTTTAATCGGTAGCCTTATATATTATTTTGTTTTTACTGGATTGCGTGCCATCAACTCCTTGCTTCATTATTTTTGTATATCAATGAGTACTGTATTGTACTGCCAAGTAGCCCGGCGGGTGAATATGGCAACACCTGTTCTCTGTTGGTATTTACCCTCACCCCCTTCCACTTTTTTTCCACACAACACTGCATAGTCACGATCAAGTACACGTTTCAGCAGCTGTTAGCCAGTATAATTCCAATTGACAATGCCACAATGCCGCAAGCATGGGTTAAAATCGGTGCTCCGTTAAATATTCTGTGACCTGGGGCCTGTTTCATAAAACTTATAAGTCCTTTATTAGAAGTGATTTACCTGTAATACTGGCAAAAAATTTTACAAGGAGTTGTTTCATAAAAACATATAAGTATAAAATCATTTACAAGCATTGTGCCTGTATTACAGGTAAGTATTACAGGTGTTTTTTTTTAACTGTGTCATAAAGACCAGGAGCCTGTATTACAATACAAATACAGTAGCGAAAATTTTATCAGTATTGAGACCACCCTCAAATTATTTCAAGTGTTGATTGAATTGTAAACAAGAGTGAAACCAATTGATTATAGTTAAATTTGAAGTGGACAAAATTGACGAAGAATATAGTTCCAGTGATGAGGAAGTTATTATTATAAGGAGACGTAGGTATTTCAGAAACAGAATTTTTCATAATGTTATCCAAGAAACCCACGAATTCAGCGAACGGTTTAGGCTAAATTTCCAACAATTTTCGTTTATTCTGGAATGAATTGATGTTCATCTGGAACATCCAACACACAGAAATCAAGCACTATTGCCTCACCAACAGTTACAAATAGCACTGCATTTGTTAGTAACTGGGGCACAATACCACAGTATAAGAGAAATGCATGGTGTTTCAAAGGCTACTATCAGTAGAGTAGTTCACAAAGTTGTGAATGCTGTGGAAGCATTGGTAGAAGAGCTTGCTTGTTGGCCTGATGATGTAGGGGCTGTAGTCAATGACTTCGGTAAACTTGCAGGCATGCCACTTGTCTGTGGAGCAGTTGATGGTGCCCTAATTAAAATGGATAACCCACGTGACTTTGAATCAGCATTTGTTGACCCTCGTGGAAATAATTCCATACTATCATGCTTGTCAGTGGTGAAAACTTCAAATTTTATTATGTGTATGCTGACTGGCCAGGAAGTGCTAGCGATGCACGGGTGTTGCGTAAAAGTGGCTTATTCCATCGAATGGAAGAAGGATGGAGGTCGTTTCCTGGAAGTTTAATTTTGGGGGACTCGATATATCCCTTAAAATCATGGTTAATTTCACCAATTGTGCAAAATGATAACAGACCAGAACAGCGCAGATTTGCAAGGGCACATAAGAAAACACGCCGTGACATAGAATGTGCAATAGGCATTCTGAAGGAGAAATTCCCCTGCCTTAATTACCTTAGACTCCAACCTGTTTTTGCGAGCAAAGTTGTGAAATGTTGTGTAGCACTTGGTAACTTGTCAAAGTTTGGAAACGAAGGCTTGGAAGTTGAAAATTAAATGGTAGGTTTCTAGACCTACATGGTAAATGGTGCTGAAGGACAGCCAAATGATGTTGTTGATGGTATTGATATGCTGGGACAAGAAACATCGAACTATTTTTACAGGCACTATGAAAACTAAAAAAATTTTTTTTATTTAATATTTTAATACATACAAATGCTTTTTTTTTCGTTTATGTTATAAGGCACAGCAATTTTTTTTTCCCTGCCTTTGCAATCTGCTTAACTATTACCATTGTAAGTACTGTACAACAAATTGCTAGAAACTAAATTTTGAAAAAATATATATATTATATATATTAGTAAAAATTTAAGTAGACTTGAATACATATAAATAAAGTTCTTTGGTACTCCCCTCTGTGAAATTATTTACAATGGTTTGCCCATTGGCGTTTATGGCGAAGCCTTCTTCATCGACATAAACAACTTGTTCAATGCTTTCGTTAGAAGTGGTCGTTTCAGTGCGTTCGATATGGTTGGTTAAATGTGAATGTTTGATTCCAAGAGAATTTTCTTTGTCCTAAACTTATATTTCCAGTCTTCGGACTTTTAGTTCAGGTTTCTGTCTTTAAAAGCTCTAGCTGTTTCGTTATATCTAATGCCTGGACAATAATTACACGTTCGTTTGTTTCTGTGGAAAAATAAATAATGCATTAACTTTGTCATGCGTAAACTGTGTGTTGGAAAACATGAAACAAGGAAGATAAATATGTAACTATGGTGGTTGTAAAGCGTAAAACACACAGAACAAGTTCTAACCATTTTTGTTACGAATAAGATTGATTTTATTTGCATTTAGTTAAAAAGTATTCATAAAATTTAAGCTCAGCAACAAACACAGAGCCTGATAATTAATTATGGATTGTTAATTGATCACACATGTCTAGTTAATACAACTCGTAAGCCTACTGACAAATGAAATGCCCAATATACGTTTTTTTTTTACCTTTTCTTGAATTATTTGAATAGTTAGATGTAGACACTGGTAGGTTCTCGACATCATGTTGCACATGTTCTACACCCGCTTCACCTGCTGGCTTATCAGTAATTGAGGCATTTAGGTTTACAACTACTTCTCTACAATCTTTATGTCGTCGCAGCCCCATGGAATCGATCACACCAAAGCCTTTAATTACTGGGGAGTCTTTGCCAAGGATTTGTATGATACGCTGGTCGATTTCGTCCAGCTTTTTATGTGGGCCACCAGATTCTCCCAGTTGCTTGTCAAGCTTTGCCTATAAGATATAAGAGAGTCACGTTTATGAATAGTCGGGAAAATATGAAACTGTATGAGAAGATCTTCCACGTAAATTATTTGGTTCTGAATTCCCTGCACGTGAGGTTAAATCCAACATAAATTGATAGATCACAGGAATGGCTAATGTTAAGTGTAAGTAGTTCAAACAGTTTACAAGTAAACAAAGCAAGTGTGAATTTTTTTGGTAAAGATAATAATAAAACAAAGATGTAATTGTTTTTATTATTGTGTCTGTAAGTTAATTAAACGATTATAAAACACATCTCATTTTATTTCTGTAATTTTTTTTTTCCTTGTAAATTTTGGTTAACTGTTAAGGTTAACGTTTTGTTTATCGGTACTATAACCTCAAAATATAAACTTTCCGGCATAGGCCCACACAAACACAGGCCTAGATATTAACATTCTACATTGTAATTGAATTAATTTTTTAACATGCCATGGTTCTTCCTCTCAGATTCTGCCATGTTGTGTCTCGGGCATTGGTTGCATCTCTATTGCTGGAGATCAGTCCTATGTATACTGCAAAATCTCGTACCACGCTCCAAGCTATTTTGCGCGTCTCTTGGGTTATATTTGGACCAAATTGCTCAAATAAGTTTGCTTCATTCTCCAAAATGAAACGTAACAAGTTTTATGTTCTTTATATTTTTTCTTCCCTTTTAGACCTGTTGAGTCGAAAGAAACTACTAGCAAGTCATCACTATACGAATGAACAAATGAGCATACACATTCCCTCGTCACGGATTCGTGATCATGAACTCGCCAAACACATTTTCCTGTAATACAGGCGCTATTTTACAAGTAGTTTTAGGAGTGTAAAATAATATTTTTTGAAACAGACTTTTACAGGGTTCTAATTTTAATTTTACAATTCCTGTAATACAGGCCCTCTATTATTTTAAGTCTTTTTATGAAACAGACCTCTGGTAGGCTGTTCACAGTAAACTAAGCGTTTTGGAAAGCCCTGCTTAAGATATACTTCCATGCACACTGTGCATTCTCCGAACTTACGTAAAATTATCATCGCCTTGGGCCCGATCGCCATGGGCGTCGCTTAAGTGAAAAATTAATTTACGTATTTGTTCATTTTTACACTTATATGAATCTAAAAAAATACATAAAAAATAATTTTATTAATCACAAATATTTATCCGGGAATTTTAATTCAACGACATGATATGAAATTACTCTCTCCCCGTCGTTGCCAACTTGATTGGGCACTCACAAGACATTATATCCATTAAAATACATAAAGAGGAACAGAGACATTTTTCAAATGTTGATTTCAAAAACTCTGTTAACCGTGAATAGCAAATGTATCTTATAAATATTAAGTACTCGATATTCTAAGTGTACAACAACAGTTTTCTGTACATTATATTCCCGCGTGTTTTGGAGAGGAGACAATTCAGTATACGATTGGGCCAATCACTAGGTTACTCCGGTGAATTTTTCTTTATCTAGAATCTAGATGAACATACAATAAACTTATTTGGCAAGTTTCGTCGAAAACTTGGATTTGTAATACATAGTCGAGCAGTTTAAGAAAAAGCCACTGCTACTACCTGCATATATTTTTACGGGCGCACTGACTGACATGAGCCAAGTAAAGTTGGTAATGATGGAGGAAAAGTAGTTCTATGTCTTAACGTTGGATAAAAAGCGTTAGGTAACCATTTGCTACAACTTAAATTATTTCTCCCGCTCTATTTTTAAAATACATCTACAGTAAAAATGAACCTTTTTGTAAAATATTTACTTTTATAATAATTTCACAGTTTCGCTTGACCGACGCATGAATAAGTAATGAGCTCCAAGGCAATATTTATTTTACATAAGGGGGAATAATATACAACGTGCCTACAAATAGATCTCAAGCAGGGCTTACAAAAGTGCTCACTTTAGAGTGAACAGCCTATAGCAATATTGTGTGTCGACAATAGTTGGCAAGGCAGTCAGACGGTGGTAGGTCTGAGTGGAGATATTTGGGCGGCTTTTAACATCGAGGTCTTTAGAATCGATGAAGGTGATTGACGTAAGTATGGAGCAGCTCCGGAATGAAGGGGCGGGTGAAACGGGAGATCCCCAAGAAAACACGCCGACCAACGGCATCGTCCCGCACGAATCTCACATGCGAAAATCCGGAAGTGACCCTGCAAAGGACTGAACCTGGATCGCCTAGGAGGGTGGCGAGCAGGCTAACCACTTAGCCACCGTGGCAACAGGTGGTAAGTCGGATTACAAAGACCAATATAAATTGTGTTCCTGCCGTTTTGGATACATATGACTCACTTCTTGCCCTTCTCGAATTCCGGCAAATGTTATCCAACCTCGATGTGCTAAACAACAGTTCAACTGCCGTTAACAAAATATAATTTGATACGAAATATAAGCTGTAAATGCACAAAACATTCTAGTGAGCCAATTTTTTTTATATATTTTTTTTTAAATGTTGACCTCGAAAAAACTGATTTCATGAAAAAATCTCTATTTGGTTACAACTGTTAAAACAAATTTTTTCGTTTCATCGAACAAAAATTTCTCTTTCCACTCATTAATGAAGCTTACGGCGTGCACCGTGTCCGCATAATAATTTTAAAGTTTTTCCACAAAATTTTTTTGTGTCTGAAAATATCCCCTCAAAAGGGGCAATTAACGTCTTTTTACCGTTATTTTCAGACACAGTTTGTGCTGCTGCCAAATACGTCCCCCATCTAATTTCATTCCTTTGACGTTTGTGCCTTAAAGCATTCGTGATAAGGGGAGATTTCAGAGAAGGGAGACCAAATTTCGAAATACTTAAGTATTTCGTGTTTGAAGAAGTAGAAAGAGGGGAAAGCGAATAACTAGCGCTGACATCGGACGAAAAAATCTCTCCCTTATCTGAGTTTATTTACTGCAGGTATTAGTTTATAGCGATGTTTGACTAAGAACCTGCTTGATCGTCAGAGAGCGGGGAAAATGTGCGAGTTCAGTGACTTGTAGGATAGAACGTACGTACGGCTGTTCGAAATATCGATGTATAGATAATTATCGATATGAAAAATAACTTATTGAACGATATCTAACTTTAGTACCAGGTGAAGCTAGCCAGAGAGGGGACCAGCGGCGTGTGTTGAGAGACGTGGGTAGCTGCCGCACTGGGAATGGAGGACAGCGCCTCACATATATATAAGGCAGGGACGAGATAGGGCGAGGGTCTTCTACGTCACCTCCGGCCGTCCGCCGCGCCTTGCCACTGTTACCAGCGACGTCTTGCGAGGGACCACGACGATCCGACCACTAGACTTCCTGAAGTACTGATAGATATCAGTGGTAAGTGTGAGCCCGTCAGGGTGTTAGTTGGGGTTCGATAAGTGCTGAGCTTTTTAGTGCTGTAACTGCTTGACAGAATCGCATAAATGCATTAGATTGAGTATTTAACTGAGAAATGAAAGAACTTAGGCTGTTCACGATCAAGTGAGCACTTTTGAAATCATCCTTAGAAAAAAAATCACGTTTCCTGCCTGCATATATTTTAAACAGGCCCACTGAGTGGAAAGCGCCCAGTAAAGTTGGTAATGAAGGATGGGAAATAGTTCCGTATTTTAACGTAACAATTTGTGCCAACTGAAATTATTTCATTTCCTCTGTTTATTTTAATGCGTCTAAGTGTAAGAATGAGCAGATTTCTAACACATTTATATTATAATTCCACAGTTTCGCTTGACCAACGCATGAATAAAGTGACGAGGCCCATGGCAATGTTAATTTAACATAAGGCGGAGGAATACACAACGTGCGTACAAGTAGATCTTAAGTAGGGCTTTCAAAAGTGCTAATTTACCGTGAACAGCCTATAATTGGAAATATTAATTTTGAGTGAATGTATAATAACAATAAATGTAACAGACATCACTGTGTCATTAAAAAAGGGACTGATTGTCAGTTAATTAACTCGTCTGCTTACTTGACCAGCCATTCCAAGTAGAGTAGACTATTACCAGTTAATACGAGCACGCTTCTCCCTTGTAATTGTGTTGCCCTCTTAAGGGACCATAACAAGCTGTTTGTACACTCAGGCCGTTGTAATTTGTTCGTCAGCTGCTGTTGAAGTCAGCTGCCATAACCCGGCTCGTGAACTGCGTTCCAGAGAGTTTGAAATACACTGTTATCCACGAAACATTTAACGTGAGTGTGTGCTCATCTGCGAGAAGAACGCACACTTCAAGCGAAGCCTGTTGTGGTCTTTCTAGACGCGTTGTAAACACCTTTCCAGAGAACTCCGACGTAGCTTAAGATAAGATTTTCGAAGCGCTAAAATCTCAAAATATACGCGTCAAACACATACAGAATACTCAAGGGCCCTGTAAGGAACCTTGCCACTGACTTTACACCAATAAAATGATAGGGTTACTGCTTAAAAGTCTGATAGGAACTTTGTTATGATATGATCAGGCCTTAAGTGACATCCTCTTCTGAACGCGCCATTATCACACCTTTATACTTTAAACCAGGACGCCAGGATTTACAACGAGTTATTGCGAAAAGGCCGACAGCAATAACCCCCTCAACTGCTGTTGGTGAGGATCTCCGGGCAGTAGCTATTTTCTGAGCTCTTTCGGAATCTAACTGTGAAAAATGTCACTGTGTCCTTACTGCATATATTTGAGCGGACACACCGGCTGGGACGTGCCCAGTAAAGTTGGTAACGACGGAGAGAAAGTAGTTCCTTGACTGGGCGTAGAATTAAAAGCGTCAGGTAAACATTTGTGGAAGCTTAAATAATTAATTTGGTTTTCTGGTTTTTTAATTGCACATCAAGTTTAATAAGAAGAGCCACGAGTATTTCGCGGATTGTGTTGGCAGCTAGCTAGGCTGGGCAGCATTCTATACACTCGATACATTATATTTTGGTTATTAGTTGCTGTGATCAAGTGAGGCTTCTGTACAGGACTGTCAAACACTCACTCACACTATTGCTTCCTGCGTATCATTAGCTCGCAGTTAAACGGGGCGTGTCTAAAGAACTGTCGTCCAATCACAACATTAGGAGGAAAGAACAAGTGTTTGGAGTCTACCTCACCTCCGAATGAATTCGCGAAATACTCGTGGATTTAGTAATAAGTAATGAATTTGTAAAATATTTACTTTTCTTATAAGTTGGCGTTTTCACTTGAAAGGCGCATGAGTAAATACTCTTACATATGGTGGAAGAATACACAATATGTATACAAGTAAATCTTAAGCAGAGCTTTCAGGAATGCTCAGTTTACCGTGAACAGCCTTTAGCTCGGGGTATTGGTACAGTACGCAACGCCAAGAATAAACTGCGTATACAAGGAAAAAAAAAATTTTTACTGCTCGATTGAATACGACGAATTTCATACCATGTTTCACACACCAGAAAGCTTTGACGAGGGAACTGTCCGCTCGGGACTACATCAGCTGTCAGCGAATCAATAACAACCCTCTTGATACATAGGACCACGTGCCTCTCACGCAAAGATTTACACTCTCGCTTGACTTGAAAATCATTCCTCCTCTACTGCAGCTTTCCTTAGGTTTTTGACAGATTGTGCTCGGCGAAAATACATTGTACTCGGCTAATCAGAGTCAGGTTGTTCCGCTGCTAGAGTGAGTGAAGAGATTTGTGCGGCTCTTAACATCGAGGTCTTGAGAACCGACGAGGCTGAAGTGAGGAGAGTATGGAGCAGCGCCGGAATGAAAAAGGCGGTGAAAATGAGAGACCCCGAGAAAACCCGCCGAACAGCGGCCAGCCGACAGAAACTCAATATAATTGAGGCCAGCAGCGCGACGCAAAACGATCGTCATGTAGGCACGCTTTTAGGTAATACATACGTGGCTCCATGGTTTAGCGCGAGCCTATAATTCCGCCGCCGCTATCATATAACTACGGTCTTTCACTTCAACCCGCTCACGCGGGACGCGAAGCAGCGAGCGCGTAACAAAACACTCTACAAATTACGAATGAATTCTCTTGTAACTTTGAGACTTGTAGTTTTATGAAATACGCCCCCTGAAGTACAAGTTGTATAATATTTTCACGTAAAACCATTGCCCTTGTAACCAGTAGTACTCGAGTATTTGTGATAGTGGACACAGTCGCACATTTCCTGCTTCTACTGTAACTGTGTCCCTACATGAAGTAGCTATAATTTTGGCCTGAATTTCGATCATTTCTTAATTAATTATAGTTTATGTCCACAGTGTTGACAAGATATGTCAAAATAAGCAAAAAATAAAAACTTTTCTTATATGTTCAACAAATTATTGATATAGGCTGTTCATGGTAACGTACTTTTTAAGGCCCTTCTAAATATTTCCTTTCAGTCAATTTACATCTTCCTGCTGCTTTTAAATATACGTTTTGCAATGTCATTAGTGGTTAATGCCTGTTTGGAGGGCCTTAAAAAATCCTAACTTTGCCGTGAACAGTCTATACCTATTTCATCATTCCGTTGAATAGTTTTTTTTTTATAACGTATGCTTTCCTCTTCAAGCAAAATAATTTGGAAATTAATATTACAACTTATATTCGAAAGAAAAAAACTACATTTCGAACACTTTTTTTATCGTGTAATTAGCGTGTCAACAATTTCAACGAATGCTGTTGAAAGTATACGATAAACAATAATACTTGAAGTATTAAAAAAAAAAAAAAAAAATTGCAAACAAACTGTTAAAAAATATGTCACACTAGAACTCGAATTTTTTTTTGTATGTTCTAATCCCTGGAAGGTCAGATATTTGCAGCTTAATTCCTGCGCCCTCTACGACAGTCAACATTGTTTCTGTTTTATTAAACTTCGCCACACATGTCCCAGCTCATGACAACTTCATCCTGGGGATTAGTTCAGTTGGGGGAAAATAGAATAACATATCAAACTAGTAGCGAACAACAACGAACCAGAAAAAAATATTCCTTTTACGGGTACGGGATGCTGACTTTTTCTTTTTTTAAGTTGAAGGAGGTACACGGGTGTGTATATTTACAATCGGCAACGCGGATAAGCACAACGGCAAACGTATTTGATATTTTTCCCAGCAGTAACGAGCTTGAAACTCGCACTCAACTGCCATTATTCAGAACTTTGTGTGTTCGTAATACAGTCTGATGGAACATATTTGCTTTTATTAAGCAGTGCACACATTCCGGCGCCGGATATATACTTTCCGCGGTTCCTACGCACTTTTCTGAATCAAACCTTTGAAAAATCACTCCATATCTGACGTGTTTCGTTGTTTGCTAAATACGTGAGTGTCAAAAGCGTTTTATACTCCTGTTAACACAAAAGCAACATATTTATAGAAGAATAGAACTTTTACTTATATTTTATCTATACATTTAAATATTATCCTTATAAAATTGGAGTGAAATGATTTGGGTGGCAACGAGGTTTTGAGAGCCGATGAGGCTGAAGTGAGGTGAGTATGGAATAGCGCCGGAAATGAAAGGGCAGGGAAACGGGAGATCCCCGAGAAAACCCGCCGACCAGCGGCATCATCTGACCCCCTGCTCATTAACAATTCATTACCCTACAGTATACGATCGTTGTGCTGATGTTGAAAACGTTAACTGAGAGCATTTATGACATTGTGTAATGAAGGACATGTGTAAGTTATGAACGGGTCCAACCCCGCCTTTTTTTATTGACCTTGACCTTGACCTTAGAACGTAGTCCCATAAGATTTACCTAGCACCTCGATTGCTGGAAAAGCTAAGACACCTAACTCCATATTAGCACCTCACATAGCACCTCTATTGCGGTGCTAATACTGTGCTGTGATTGGTCCACGCATAGCACCGCAATATCCTCCTCCTCCCCCACCTGAGCTGTGTTGTGATTATTTCTGGAATTAATTGGGTTCCTGCTGCGAAATTTTAGGCAATCTTCTACTCCTGTCATTTATTCTGAATACCTGATACACTATCACCCCTCTCCCCCACTTACAAACCCTCCCCAACTCATCATTCTCCTCTCCTCACATATGGTGAACAACCTCCCCACACCTCTCCCATACACTCCTTCCCAGTGAGGTAGGCTGTCTTCACTTCCAAACTTGACAGATAGGCAGCACTGCTGTCCTCATCATAGACCGTCACCCTAGTTGTAGAGTTGACCACCAGGAGGTTGATTTTAATAAGTTGCTTCCAATCGGAAATGGACTATAGGTGTGTTTGACCTTGTAGTCTTTTTTGTTGTTGGGTTTGATGTGCATGTTATAAATGTGCTGATTTTAGCTTTGGTATATGGGAAATTATGAGTTAGTATGCTTATAAAAGGGCTTTAGGTGTGTTTGACCTTGTAGTCTTGTTTGTCGTTGGGTTTGATTTGTATGTTATGAATTTAATAATTTTAGCTTTGGTAGAATGGAAATTATGAGTACATATGCTGATAAAAGGGCTTTAGGTGTGTTTGACCTTTTAGTCTTGTTTGCTGTTGGGTTTGATGTGTATGTTATGAATTTGATGATTGTAGCTTTGGTATATGGGTAAATTATGAGTTACTATGGTTATAAAACGGCTTTAGGTGTGTTCGACCTTGTAGTCTCATTTGTTGTTGGGGTTAATGCGTATGTTATCAATGTAATCACTATAGCATCAGTGATTCGAAAATTATGAGTAACTATGCTTATAAAAGGTTTAACTAAAATTAAACTTTTGCTAGTAAGTGTTAAGGATCTAAATGACCTTACCACAATAATGGATGTCGGGTATGGTACCTATGTTATGAATTAGATCCCTATAGCTCCAAAGGTTCGGAAATTACGAGTAACTAATCTTATAAAAAAGCTTAACTCAAATTAAACTTTTGCCACAAAGTTTTTAGGGTCTAAATGACCTTACCACCATAGCGGATGTCGGGTATGGTGCCTATGTTATAAATTTGCTCACTATAGTATAAATAGTTCGGAAATTATGATTAACTATGCTTATAAAAGGGCTTAACTCAATTTAAACTTTTCCCCGAAAGGGTTTCGAGCCTAAATTGCCTTACCATTATGTTGTATGTTGGATATAATGTCTATGTTGTGAATTGGATCCCTATAGCTCAAACTGTTCACAATTTGAGTACATTTATAAAAGGGGCTTTAATAATTGGCCTTGCAGGAATTTTTTACAACTTAATTAGCTTATCATTATGGTGTATGTAGTGTAGAGTATCTATGTTATGAATTTGATGACCCTACCAATAATGGTTCGAAAATTGTGCCTATATTTATGAAAAGGCTTAACTCAAAATTGATCTTGTTAGAAAGGGTCTAGGACTTAAATGACAGGTTGAAAGGTAAACGAAGCGTATTGTCTTATGTTCGGAGTGGTTACATAATAAATATTAAAATAAAAATAAAGATTGCTTTTATTCTTTAAAAAATCCAAGATGGCAATAGTTATATTTATATAATAATTAATTCTAACGACATATTATTAGGTGTCTAATAAATGCGAATCATTTCATATGTCACTCGGTTATTTTTGTTTTGAAAGAAGTCTATAAATTTATTTTTAATTGACAATTTTTTTAAAATAAAAATTACTTACTTTTAGAATATTTTGGTTGTCGTGTCTCCCATAAACTAAATCTCAATTAAATACAATTTCATAAACATTTCGTTTCATATATGTATATTTAACAATTTTTAAAGTTTCATATACAAAATAATACTTAAATTCCTAACTTTTTAATATAATTATGCTTTAATTAATCGATTGTTCAACCATGATATATACTACATATTCATTTTAACTATACAAGTATGTAGGCGTGTTTCCTTTTATAAATACAACATTTAAAATTCCAAGGTGTTGTGCTATGGAGCTGGGTTCCCCGATTCGAAGCCATCGGAAAGCAAAGTTTTTATAGTGTACTAATGCATTACATATATGATGGAGAGAATTGCCTTAAGCTTCCAGCTGATCTCAGAGTTCATCGTAACATTTAATAGCATTACCAAGATTGGCTCTTTGTGGGCGAGCGACTCGCCCGCTCTCTTGCAGGCATTTATAGAACTTGTGCGCTACCTACAGGCCGATAACGTTAAGAGACGTCAGCGCTCCTGGTGATTCCAGAAATAATAACAACACAGCTCAGGTGGGGGAGGAGGGGGAGGAGATTGAGGTGCTATGCGTGGACCAATCACAATTTTGGTACAATAAACAATATGGGTTCAGAAAAGGATCAAATACTGAGACAGCCGCTTTAGATTTCATCTCTAATATAACAGAAATTATGGATAAAAATAAAGTTGCTGCATACCTATTTATTGATCTTCGAAAAGCTTTTGATACAGAAAACCACAAAATGTTACTTTACAAATCAGAAATGGCTGGGATAAGGGAGAAAGCTTTAGATTGGTTTACCAGTTACCTGAGTGGAAGGAAACAGTATGTGTGTCTAGCGGACTCTGAAAAAACTAAATTAGCAATCTCATGTGGCGTTCCCCAAGGCTCGGTACTAGGGCCAACTCTATTCTTGGTGTATATAAATGACTTGGCAACAATCAGTCTCAAAGGGTGCCTTAACTTATACGCGGATGATACAGCAATACTATATGAAGGAACAGATACTGGAAAAATAATGGAGGCTATGCAAGAGGATATAAATATAACTAATTGGCTGTAAAAAATATAATGTCACTTTATGAGAATAAAACAAACTATATGATATTTAATAAACCTAACAAAAAGATAACCTCAGAGCATGTATTGTCAGTCAATAATAAAAATATTGAAAGAGTCTCCAAAGTTAAGTGTTTAGATCTCATCATAAATTAAACATTACAATGGCAGAATAATATTGCAAACAAAATAACCCCAGCCATTGGAGCACTCAATAAATTAAGAGATTTTGTGCCACATAGATGTCGACTACAACTTTATAACAGCCTAATACAGTCCCATTTAAGTTACCTTAATATAGTATGGATAAACTGTAATAAAACCTAACTGCATGAATTAGAAAAATTACAAAATAGAGCAATAAGAAATGTTTTTAAATTTCCTCCTAGTGCCAATACAAAGAAGCTATACATATAAACAAGCATTATGCCCAAAGAATTATGCGCAGATATGATCTCCCTCATATTATTAAAACATTAAAATAAATTAAAGATAACCTCACTTTGAGCAATCTAAAATTCACATCAAGAGAGATAATCCATCAGCACTACACCAGGCATGCAAAAAAATCTGGAATTACCACGTGTATCATCTGTTAAATATGGACACAAAACTTTTCGTTTCCTAACACTCCAAAAATTTAACAAACTGCCAAAAACCGTAACGTCTTGTACCAGCCAATTTAAATTTAAAACAAAACTAAAATAATTATTATGGGATAAGTACAAAAATGATGAGTGAATATTTATGTAAATTAAATTTTTTCCTTCTGTATCTGTCTCACCTGATATCGAATAATAATTTTTTTGCAACTGTAGTCAATCTTTTTATTTCTGTTATGTTATATGTTTTTGTATTGCATGTTTTGAAAGGTCTGTTATAAGCTCTTTCTTTTATCTTTTTTAATACTGTATGTTATTGTATTTTTTGTATGTTATTTAAGTACTTATGCATTACAAACTGCCAAGTTTTTTCTTTGGTTTACCATCTCACTTGCTATTTTTCTTATTGTAATTATTAAGAGCACCATTTTTTAAAAAGAGGTTTTGAATAATTTCTCCCCTGTTATCAAATAAATTTGTTTTATTTGAAATTGTAGTCAATTTTTCTCTTTTTACTGAAGAAAAATGTATCTGTACTGTATTTCTGAAATGCCTACTTTAACTCCTTTTGTCTTGTTTAATACTATGTGTTATTGTGTGTGTATTGTATGTTACTATGTATGCAATCACAAACTGCCATGATGCTTTTTGTGTACCATTTCTCCTTTATAAACAGGGTTGTTCGTAGGAAATTGCAACAAATGAATAAGAAATAATAATAATAATAAAACTGTTCAATGTAGATAAGAAACTCTCTTTACATCATACAATTATCGCCAATAATTTAAAAGTTATGAAAAGATTTGCAACAAATTAATTTCTAAAATCGAGACACGCGCACATGGACCTACACATGGGAGGGGTTTGATGGCGCGGGGTGTGGCGATGTGTTAGAAAGAGGTGCAAGAAGGGAAGGTGTACGAGGCAAGCGGCAGGCAGAAAATACTGAATTGTACCCGGGCGAAGCCGACGGATCGCTAGTTTGGAATGATAGTCAGTAAATACTTTTATTTTATAGAAGTCTTAGACGTTGAATTTCGAGTCCCGTGAAGTATATATACTGTGTTTATTACTAGTAGCTTGGGAATTTCGCGGATTCATTAGAGGAGAAGCTAGACTCCAAACGCACGTGTGTCTGACTTCCTTTCCCAATTGTCTCGCAGTTAGTAAAACACGCCGCGGTCGAATTTGAGCCAATAACTAACTTGCTAGGAAACAAGGATCCAATCCCGTGCCACCTGGTCTGAGGAAAAATTGGAGCATCAGCCAATGAACAACTAATTGAGGATCGAGTATACAAAGGACTATGAATTCCACCTTACTGCCAAATGAATCCGCGAAATTTCTGGGCCTCTATTAATTATTTACATGGCAATATTGATTAAAATAAAGAGAGGTGGGATAGTAAAAACTGACTGAAAGGATAAAAGTCACTACGGCCTGAAGACTGTTCACATTACCGTGAACAGCATATACCTTTATTATTCTGTAAGCACTGAAGGAAGATGAGGAATAAGGTATTCTTCCGTATCTCCCCTCAGTGCTCCGATAGTAGTAATAGTAATGAATATCTGTCAATGTAAAAAAGTGTTCGAAGTAATTCTTTATGTCTTATTGTGCCAAAAATTATTTTAATATTCTCTGAAATACAACTTTTGACTAAAATTAAGGTAAATACACGGCTTTCGTGCACCATTCCCCTTAATGCAGCCAGTGGAGAAACGTAAACAACCACACAGTATTTTCGAATATAACATGTCTCGAAATATTTTCGCGAAATCTCACTGCCCCTACCCATCTCTAGAGACAGGTGTTTTTGGCGAAATTATATATGATTTTGCTAGACTTCAATATCCTATGTCCACAACCACAACTTCCTTTGGTTATTGGCAGCGTAGTTACGTGACAAGACGTGTTGTTATTTGACTGAGCCAATCAGAATAAAGTACTCTGATACTGAACATTCAGGATACGCGGACAGACACTTTAGGCACGTTAGATTTACAATCGTCCAACCACGAAAGTGCATATGAACAAAAGTGTTTTGGAGTGCAACTGGTGTTGAAATCCTTTCGCCTCCCGTCCCTGAGACACAAGTTTCAAATCCCTCAGCGGTGATCCCAACACGATGATGGAGAGAGCTGCGTGGTTTGGGCGGACAGTCCCGCTGGGAGGTACTTGCTGACAACATAACGTGACGTTAATGGAGAGGAAAGCTAGAAAGGGGAAGGGATGCGCAACATGAAACTTGCAAACGAGTCAGACGACGGGTTATAATTGAAACATTAACTGGGGCCGGATCCCGACTGCATAATTAATTTGGAGCGCCGAGTGAAAATACCGAGATAATTTTTCCCCTCGTCCGAGCAGGCCGGCATTTGCTTTATTGTGGTTTTGAGTACAGCCTGAGCTGAAAACGTAGACGGGGGAGGGGGAGATGGAAGTGAAGAGATTTGGACGGCTCTTAACATTGAGTTCTCGAGAGCCGATGAGGGTGATTGAGGCGAGTATGGAGCAGCGCCAGAATGAAAGGGCGGGGGTAACCACTATATCACCGCGGCCCCTGCCGTGTTACGTTTTTTACGCCAATATCCATAACGAGTGATTTCACAAAATGTGAAGCTGGTGTTGAAGATCATCCTGTATGGTCATCAGGTAAATGACGTTTAGTTTTACGTGCACAGGAAAAATTATAAAGAAAAAGAAAATACTATTGAGGCAGTTGTTTAATCGTTTATGTTGTAGTGACATTACAAATGTTGTAACAGTTACTTAATGCTAACCATTTACAAAGTTTTATATTCCTGTAATACAAACTTACTGTTAAAGTGTTAATGTTAACAGAGCTTCTAAGTAATGTATCCGCAACCAAACGTTGCATTACTCTAAAATTAAGAGGAAGAACAGATATTTTGTGTTACTGCGACATTAAAGAAATGTTCAACCAACACAATGTTACACTGACTTGGCGTTGTAAAAATGGCGGATAGTAGTGAACAGCGATAACTTCGTAAAATGAAACCGCTGTATTTAAATTTTAAAGCGTTTTTCGAGAACTAAATGTAGTTTAAATAAGCTCTCAAGCCTTGCAAAACGTTATACGTGTGCCAATTACTTATTTATTTATATAACATAAAGTGTTTCGACATAACGAAAAACAACTGCCGTTTTGTCGTTACTTTCATGGTAAACATACAATACAAAACTTAATTAAACGTGTCAAGTTAGCGCAGTTGGTAAGACGTCGGGTTATGTAAGATGGGGTTGTAGCCCTCACGGCGCGGAATCGAGTCCACTCTGGATCTGCAATATTTTTTTCGTTTGTAATATTTCTTTTCGTGACAAAATAATAGCACTGTTGCGCGCTGCTGCCCGGCGCTGTGGTGGTGGACCCACCTGACCTCTCCCCCCCCCCTTTTTCGGGCTGACACGCTTGTTGCCTACTGAACCCCCTTTGTGGGAAACCCGTGAATAACGGGTAGCGGCCGTCGGGCTGTCGCGCTGCTCGACGCAAGAATGTTCTGGTGAGTCTGGCTGGCACCTCAGCCCTCCGCGAAGCATCACGCAAGTTGGGGAAAATTCTAGGTGGTGGCCTAAGACGCTATATATACTGCCGCAACCCAGCAGCCGGCAGTCTTTGACGGAGGCCGTCTAGCCAAGTGTGCGCGAGGTAAGTAAAGCGTGGACGACGACAGGGAATTGTTGCGGGACGACGGCGGGCAAGGTGTTCTTGGCTTGAATTGACGAGAGGGTGTGAAACCGACGGGTGAATCCTACTGTGCGCGAGGCCGCTTGGAGGTAGAGTCCAACATTACGACTGGCGGGACATGGACTGAACTTAGGTGGGACTGAATGGAAGTGTAATACGGATTTTATTGTAAATATTCGAACTGTCAAGTTGGTCACATATTTTATAAAATATTTGAATAGTTTGATACAGTCTATGGACTGATCTTTAATTATTGAATTTAATTGATTTCTTTGTGGTAATTATAAATTGTATTAAATTGGAGTTATTAGTTGTGAACAGTAAGTGATATAAATTACTTGTGAGATTTTGTGTTCAGAGAATTTTGCTGTAGTTATTATAATTGAAACAAGGCAATTATAATTAATTATTTGATTTGATTAAGACCTCCATCCCTTAACGAACTCGGTATAGCCCACTTAATTTCTGGAGAGAGAAATTGTAACAGTACTTAATTTATTTTAAATCGAAATGTTTTTTTAAAGCAAATAAAATGCAAGAAAAAACAAATATTAACATCAGTTCAACACATAATTTGTTTTGCCGCAACATGAACACCACTTTAAGTCGACAGTACAGAAAGCATGTGATGTTGTTACGTTATTATTTTAATGTTACATTAACGTAATAAAACATTATATTACATTAATAGCAACATTAGTTACTGACGGTTCACAGGTAACAAAAAATTACTGTTGTAGTAACACATAGTAGTGTTGTACACTGGCAGTTAGAAGTGAACAGCGATAACATCGTGGAATGGAAACACCGTATTTAAAATTTAAAGCACAACGTGAAAATTAAATGTAGCCTAGACCAACCCTTAAGCCTTGCAAAGTACGGTGCCAAATATGCATATATTTATAGAGTATTAAGTTTTTTTTTCACATAACGAAAGAGAACTGCAGTTTGTCGTTTAAATTATATTTAATATCATCATATGAAACAGTAGCAGATAAGTTAAGGTAGAGCAGTTGGTATGGCACCGAGTTCTCTGCGTCAAGCTGTCAGGGCTCGCTCACACCACTAAACTTTCGATTCCCTTGCCTGTCGTAATATTTCTTTCGTTAGTAATATTTATTTTTGGGACAAAATAATTGTACCGAATTTACTATACTCTACGATGTTTATTTAAAGCAAAATAAACAACACAAGAAAAATTTTTAACACTAATGTTAATATTAATGCAACACAGAATCTGGTTTGCCGTAACACAAAAGTTGTTTTGAGTATCACTAAAGTTGTCTTGCTGGAACACAAAATTAATTTTGCCGCAACATAAACATCGCCTTAATGTTACCAGTACAGAAAGGAGGTAGTGTTGTCACAAAAATACTTAATGTTACAGTAACATTAATAGCGTAACATTATAAGTTTGTTGGTTCGGTGATACATATATTCGTAATAGGTGAATGAAGACAAGACAAATGTTGGTAGATGTGGCATTCATCTACGTCCTGAACAACATAAAACCCCGACGAGGTTATAGTTCCCTTCGGCATGCATAAATAAATACGTTTTTCTGAAAGAACAAAGTAAACCACACAAATGTGTTATTTTTACGCCGAAATGTTCTTTCAGTGCCTCTTTCAAGGTAATCAATAGTAATAATTAATGTTATTAATTTTATTTTCTGCATATAGTACGTTGTCAAACGCCGTGTATTATATGCAACTGTTTATTTGCTTAATATTAATATCTGACTAATATAACAGACTTTATCGTATCGTTCAATTTGCCTACTTTAATCAGACAAACTACACGATACATGATTTGTTATTATTATGACTTTAAGCTGGATTAATTATTCGGCTATCACAACACTTCGTATACTGTCCATTATGTTTACACTCGAATGGGCTCTCGCTGACGTAGTACGCAAAACGCGACACATTCGAACAGCTGATCAAGCAGGCCTGCATGTTTCTTTCGACCGTGTGTGTAAGGATACTAATTGGGCATAAATAAAGGTTTTGAACGGGACTTTTACAATTGTTTAGTGAACCGCGAACGTTCTACACTCGAAATCTGAGTCAATAAAAATTTCACGGTTTAAATCAACAGCGCCTAACTTATTCAACAGACTCTTTAGTCATTTTAGCAGATGAATTGGTGATAAATACCAGTGTTCCTTTACTTATTTATTCAGTGACATTTTCCACTGTTTCATCAACTATGTCATTCACTGTTTTTCAGTAATTTGTTTTCTGACTGATGGATCAGTTAAACAAGGTGTAACAAATTAAATAACTCATAAACTACTAAAATACATCTGAGTGGGTGAAGTGAGTGAAGATATTAGAGCGGCTCTTGGGAGCCGATGAGGGTGAAGCGAGGTGAGTATGGAGCAGCGCCGGAATGAAAGGGCGGGGAAACGGGAGATCCCCGAGAAAACCCGCCGACCACCGGCATCGTCCGGCACGATTCCCACATGCAAAAATCCGCAGTGACCCGGCCGGGGATTGGACCAGGATCGCTTCGTGGGGGTCGAGCAGGCTAACCGCTTAGCCACCGTGGCGGCAAAATCCATCTGAGTTTCGTCTTTTCTAATAGCATTTTACGTCTTTCATTTCGTTTTCACGTAAATCATAGCGCTCGGTTTTAAGGTTTAAACTGCATTAAATGTGATGAAGTGAGTGCATTCATACGTAGATACTACTTGTTTTAACACTCCTTATTTTAACAATAAACTAAAAACGCTAAGAAAACACATATAATTTAAAGCAATATGTTTTCGATCATAAATATAATAAACGTATTTTCCCTAAGACTGTCAACGTGAGTTTCGTAGATCGTTTGGTAAGGTAACAATCCGGAAATTTGTTACTGTGGGTTTAAATCCTGAATAGCGCGAAATCTTTACCTTCTTTTTAAATTACGTTAAATTGCACAAAAATAATGACTCTCGTAAATATGTTTACTTCTAGTAATTACTAGGTAAAATTCAACAAAACTAAATTTAATTCGCCACACACAGTTGGCTGTCGCGTATTCAATCAGTGAAATAGTTTCTCTGAAACAACCAAGAGTTTTCCGCCGATTCCAAGTGGAGCCATTTTCACCGAGTCGAGTAGTTGAATTTCAACGCGATTCAGTGGTTTCCCACTTATCCGTATTCACGTGCGTGCGTGGGTAATCGCATGCCACGCTACTGACAATCTGAAAATAACATTTCTTATAACTCTTGTAGGTTTAGAAGATGCCGGGTTGGGGGGGGGGGGGGGGTCATTACGGCAATCTGAGTTTCTCTCCACCCTATGTACGACCCCAAATAAAACATTCGTAGGTGAAATGACATTCACATTGCCCAAATCACCACACAATTTCAATCATGATTATAATCAAAATTTGTTACCGACTAACAAAACCGCCAAAAAGAACCCACAACATGAAATGGCCGAGTCAACACAAAAACTTTCGGCGTGTTAAAATTATTTTTAAGAGAATATCCACACGTAATAAATGTAGTAAATTCGAGACTTAATTTATAACTACAGAAGATATGATTCCTTAGACGGTTTTGTCAATAAATTATATTTAATTTTGTTTTCAATAAATAGTACTCTGCGAATTTAGCGATCCTATGAATTCACAGCAGAAACTAATTGCGATACCTATTAAGTATATTGTAAACTACAATGTAGGCTCTTGAAAATCTATTGAATTTGCAAGGGGGTGCCCTTAGGTCAAGGTCTATCCATTCATCCGAACCCCCAACCCCGTGTCACAGATCCACCACACGGGGTGTTATAAAGTCGATTTGTGGTCAACTTTATACAAGAAAGGGTTAGGGTTTTACGGTTGTGATTCATGATAGGGGCTGTAGCTTACGGTAGAGCAAGGGCTCATTGACTGTAAAACTGTCTGGAATATTGCCTGGTTATTATTGAATTAATGAACATTACAATTTCATGGTTGCACTTAATGATCAGGAGAGCAATATGAGATTAACTTTTAATTTCTACTTCTTCTCTTCATAGTAGGCTTACAGCCTGTTCAATCCAGAAATTAAATGTATTCCCATCTCTTTTTTGGTCTTCTAGGCGATCTCTTTCCATCCACTGGTAAATTATCTCTTGTCACGTGCACAATTTTGTCCGATGCCATGCGGGATAAATGTTGATTCCATTCCATTCTTCGTCTTTCTACCCAATCCCGTATTGCTTGGATATTCAACTGTATTCTAATCTCTTCACTTCTAATCTTGTATATCCTGGATTTATGTACAATTTTCCTCAAAGTATTCAATTCATTTGTCTCTAAGATTCGTTTAGATTTTGAGGTAACCGTAGAGACCTGAAGAATTCGCGGATTCATTTTGAGACAAGCTATAATTCAAAACAAGGGTGTTTTTATAACTTTAGCCATTGGTACACACGGTGTTTTACACTTCCTGGAGAGCGCTGGACCAATCGTCGCCTACCACTGTGACAGCAGACAACCAACGTGTAGTTAATGTTGACATGTTTGTACATAAAGACTGTAAAGTCTAGCCTGCAGGTCGTTGAACTCGCGAATTTTTTCAGGTCTCTAGATATCCATATTTGTCTCAGCAGCGTAAGTCGATACTGGGCGTATTACTGCTTTATATATTCTTGTCTTAGTGTCCTTGTTTAAGTACTTGTTATTCCATATGATGTCGTGTGGGGTTGCTAGTCCCCCATCGGGTGCCTCCCTGCGTGGTGGATAGTGGAATGCTCACCATATCAGTAGATATGGAGGGTACTCGGGAAATAAAATACCCAGGGCGAACCAAAACTAGCAGGGCGGACCAGGCTCTTTAGCTATGGTGGAAGCAACTGGTGTAAAAGAAGGAAACTTTGATATAAAACCCACCAACAGCGGGCCTAGCAAGCCACTCGAGGTGTATTTTATTCAAGCTCAAAGTACCAGATGTGAAGAGAGCCGGACTGATTTGATTTTAACTTTTAACTATCTGCCTAAAGGCTGTTCGCGATAAAGTGAGCACTTTTGAAATCTACCCTAGAAAAAAGTCCGTAACCTGCCTGTTTATATTTTAACGTGCGCACTGAGTGACATGTGTCTAATAAGGTTGGTAACCTTGCAAGGAAAGTAGTTCCATGTGTTAACGTCGAATTAAAAGTGTTAGGTAAACATTTGTGTACACTGAAATTATAAATCGTGCTTTGTGTTTTATTTAAGGCATACAAGGGTTAGAATTATAGAATTAATCAAAATAATACTTTTTAATAATTTTACATTTTCACCTGACCAATGCATGAATAAAATGATGAGGCTCATAGTAATGTTAGTTTTACATATGGAGGAATACACGATGTACATAAAAGTAGATACTAAGCAGGGCTATCAAAAATTGTCATTTTACCGTGAACAGCCTATAATTAAATTCGTGCTACACTACTGGGTATGTCCCACATTGAGTAAGTCAGAGTCTGTAGTGAATGGCGATTACGGCGATCGGCACTGGTCTCTGTAGTGGTCCATCATGGTCGGCGATCAAGAGGAGAAAGACGACGCCGACATTCAGTATAGTTTCATATCGGCGTCGTGTGGTGCAATCTGGCCTGATTCCTGGTTAGTAGTGGAGGTCCTGCTTACTGTAATTTGGCAATGCACACCCCGCTTGCCGCAATCACTGTCCTGGATTCTGCTTTACCTTTCAGGAGTATTTTAATTTACGGTGTGAGGTGTTGCAAACAAACAATTTTATGACACATGCTGTACTTAAGTCAACCCAATACTTGTTTCGTTGTCACAGTCATTGAGCTGTAGGCTATATGTTTGGCTACAGTTATATGAACCAATTAAGACCCAGACCAGTAAGACGATTTGCGAATCATTTACTCACAGGCGATATCATTGGCCATTGAGCTTCGCAGTGTGCAGTATAGACTTAAAATTACCTACACGTGCCTAGTGTACACAAATGTGTACACTGGATCTGAATGAGTTAATGTGAGTGGGAGAGTTCAGGCGACGATGCATTTAAGGGTGCCTTCACGCCAGTGTAACAGGGGTGACGCAGGTATAGGCTATTCGCGGTAAAGTGAGCACTTTTTAAGGCCCTGCTAAATTTTTCCTTTCGGCTGATTCTCATCTTTACGCCTCTTTCTAATATGAACATTGCCATGTGATTAATAAACAAAAGTGTATACACTCCACTAATCACAAAAGTTAGCGCCCAAGGCTGCAGAAAGGCATATTTATTAGTGGCTAATGAATGTTGGGAGGGCGTTAAAAAGTGCTCACTTTGCCGTGAATAGCCTATAGTACGGCAACCTTAGTTTCTCCACACTCTATGTACGACCCTGTCTGTCTTCAGCTTTGCGTGACGCAGACCTGCAATTTTTTCCAACCCCTGAGATGTGTCTCGACAGTGGCGGTGAAATTAAACATCGCAACAATTCCCTTAGATCCACGATAGTCAGGTTCAGCCTAATTTTGCCCGCGGTAAATTACTCTTGCCCCAACCCCCGCATGATGCGAGTGCCGTACCGCTTGATTGATGTACGGCCGGGCACTTTGTTACTTTTTTTTTTTTACCGGGCTATCTCAGGGGAGAACGCCTACTATTTGTTATCCAGTCGGCGACGGGTGATGAATAATGTACTGTCGGTGTCTGACGTGTGTTCCACGCGCACATCACGCCAGCTTACTGGCGGGCGTCAAAGTTATACGCCTGGCGTTATTGTTCTGCGTTCTAACGCTGGATCCATGGTTCAAACCAATGAGTCGCTGAGCGCTGGAAATTCACTTCTTTGGCTGCTACCGACTGTGTCGTTCCTCGATTTCGATAGCTACACCCGAGTTCCGCGATGTAGGGATAGGAAAAATTAGCGAGTTCAATGACCTGTAGGCTAGACTCCACAGTCATGTGTATACTTGAGACTCAGATGTTTGTTCATTGGCTGCTGCCGCATAGAGTAACCAGTGTTGCTTCACACTTGGCAGTATGGCATTGGCTAGTTGTTTCCTTGCTAGTCTGCTATTGGCTCAGAGTCGTCCAGGGCGTGTCTAATAAACTGCGATCCAATTGCAAAGTCAACTTCAGTGTACACGCGTTTGACGTCTATCTTGTCCTGAAATGAACTGGCGAAATGTTCCTATTCCGAGCGATAAGAATTCCGCACACCTTAGATTTCAATGCCTTAAGGGGCACATAAACAGTTATCTTCAGCTTGTTGGCCACATGCCCCCCCCCCTCCCCAGAAAACAGTGTCTTACTTGACTGGCCAATCAGAATTTGGTTACTCCGAAACTGAACACCTGTGGCTCGCGGGCAGACACCAACTTGCGAAGCACGTATGCCATCCAATCATGGAAGTGAACCTGAGCTAGACGTGTTCTGAAATGCAACTAGCCGTGAAATATTTTCGTGAAGATCGTGTATCCGAAGATATCAGTGCTAGAAAAAATGAGGCCGCAATACGACTATGGTACAGAGTATCTGTTCACGGTAAAACGAGCACTTTTTGAAAGCTCTGCTTAGTATCTATTTTTATGCACGATGTATATTCTTCCGCCTTATGTAAAATTAACACTGCCTTGGGCCTCATCGTTTTATTCAAGCATCCGCTAAGTGAAGCTGTGAAATTATTAGACAAATATATATTTTACTAAGCTACTCATTTTTAAACTCCGTTGCATTAAGAAAAACAGAACGCAAAGAAAATAATTCAATAATCACAAATTATCACCTAACACTTTTATTCGACGTTTAGATATGAAATTGCGTTCCATTTATACACTGCAAGTCCGAATCAGTGATATCATTAGGGATAGGAAAATTTCGCGAGTTCATTGACCTACAGGCTAGACTCCACAGTCCTGTGAACACTCGAGCTTAAGGTGTCTGTCCATCGGCTACTGCCCCAGAGAGTAGCCAGTGTTACTCCACACTTGGCAGTACGGCATTCGCTACTTGTTTCCTTGCAAGTCTGCTATTGGCTAAGAGTCGTCCAGGGCTTCTCTAATGAACTGTAATCCAATTGAAAATGTAACTTCAGTGTACACGTGTAGGACGTCTATCTTTTCCAGAATTGAATTCGCGAAATTTTCCTATCCCTAGATATCAATCAGTGTAATAACATTCACTGAAAACCAGTTGATAAGTTACTTGCCAACTGGCGAGTCAAGCAAACTATATGGGAACAAGTTATTTATAGAGGTGGAATCATTGACATTCACTGGAAAATCGCAGATAAATCAGTGAAATGCAGCCATTTATATTTATTAGTTATATGACGCTGATTGACTGTTGCTCGATTCTCACTATTTTCACTGATTTGGCTCAATTGTCACTGTTTCAAGTTTGGAGGGAGTTATCAGTTTTACTGGGCACATGCCACTCAGTGCGTCCGCTAACACTTTGTAGATTATGCTTGAGTGTAGCTCGAGCAAAGCTAATTTGAAAATTCCTTTGTTCGTCGGAACAAAACTCGCATGGATGTGCATTCATTGTTCGGCTAGTGCTTAGCACGACTTCACAAGAACACGACAGCGCAGTAACAATGATATTGCTAACGATATAGTAATTTTTTTTTAAAGCTACTCAAAGGTAAATGATTGGTTGTAAATACTTTTATACGACAAATTACATTTGATTGGGCCAATATCAACTCGGCTCTCCATTGTTTGATGACCGGCCAATAAAGAACGCTGTATAGTAAACGGGGAGTGTCCGATATGGTGTGGAGCAATAGGGCGATTGTGAGTTCTAACACAGACACCAACAAAACCGGTGCTCTTGCAGTAGTAGATATAGGCGACTCACTTATAATTCGTAGTAAGTGCCAGTAAATATGTGCAGACCTCAATTTGTTAAAATAATTACAGGCAGGAGCAGTGACTTTTTTTGTAAGGTTGGTTTCAAATGTCTTCACTTTATCGTGAACGGCTTGTACTTAGGAACACAGAGTTGAAAGTGAAAACGGAATGAAAGATTGCCCTCGTCACCTCGTAAATGGCGCTATGACAGACGAGATTCTCATCTTAGAAAGTATTTTATATTGGTTTTACTAGTTTATGCATTATTTCTTTTGAAACACTTTGCATACCTGCCATTTGATACACATTAACAAATAATTGATAAACAGTGAATAAAATCGTTAATGAATCAGTGGAAAGTGTAATCGAATCAATAAGTCAAGGAAAACTGGCCTTTTTTCCCCCCACTTATTCATCAGTTAAATTCACTGAAGTGACTGTTGAATCAGCCAGATACTGTTAATTGATCTAAATAGCGGCATTCTCACTGATTCAGGCTTATGTAAAGTGCACATCAAAGGGACCGACTCATAATTTCTCCTTTGTGTATTTTTACTTTCCGTGACTCGGTTATAAAATACTCGTCTTTCTTTTTGCCGAAAGAACTGCTATATTACATATCGTGTTAGACTTTCAGATATTGGAATTTTTTCTACTATGAATGGAAACAGCCAATAGCATTGTCTCAATGCTATACACACGAAAGAATATAACATGCCATTAGCACGAGAGTCACAAAGGTGATGGAAGATGTCTTTCTTGAGAGACAATCCTGTAATACTAGCGCAAGCAGTACTTGGTATTGTTTGCTTATTTGTTCTTGAGAACTGAGTTATAGAGAGAATTTTAATTTTGCCAGTGCTCCATTGTAATGGAGAAAAAGTTTCCTAAATAAAAGACTCCAGAGATAGAACGTGGAACTAAAGTTTCAGCGGCATGGCTAGTGATGGAATAATCGCATACGTTTGTATTTCGAATGAATCGATTACGATTATTTTTAATCGAATAAATAATCGGTAAAAATAATCGATTGTCTTGTTCCAATCCATACATAAAAATTGACCGCAAATGCTGTATATTTCTATAAATTTGTTTAAAATTACTCTCACGAAACACTTTCTTGGGTTAATTTGGAATAATTTCTGCTATTTTGAAAATTTGTTGTTTCAAAAACGTATACTGTAAGTATACTGTAATCTGATGTTCTATGCCATTGTCCACATATAGTTACAAATGACGCCGATAGATGACATGCGTCAACAAATACGTATGTTGCAGTAACGCTCGCCTAGATGTTAACAGTATACGCTGTGTTTCAGAGTCAGATAAAAAAATTACATAGCACTGATTTCTGGCTGCAGTTACAACTTATATTTCATCGTATACGTCCAGAGTAAATGTTACCTAAGGTATAATACTGAATTTTGCGCAAGAAAGACAGTATAAAAACTAGTTTTTATAATAACACTTTTGCTTATAAGCTGCTCACCGTAAATAGAGCATTATTGTAACAAGCCTTTAAAAATATCGTTACTCCTGCTTTCAAGCATTTTAACTGGCACGCGAAGGGCCCTGCTACAATTCCCATGCCCTCGGCCCTCGGTCCACTCTGACGTCGCGAGCACCGATTGGCCCACGTGATCATGTGACGTCATGAGCCATGTCCTCGCATGTTGTATGTCTCCGGTCCTCGGCAAAATAATGAATTTTCAATTTTTCCCCTCAGTTTTCCTTGGTTGTCCCTTGTCCTCGCATATTTCATGGAAGCGCTTACCTAGCGCCGAAAAATTTTACTTGGCAAACTGAAAGCATTCATCTTTCCAACCTGAGCAGAATAAACCTTAAGAGTGAGATGGACCCGCTCGTTTTTTTGTGAAATAGTTATTTGCGCGAATACGCCTATCTTTCGAAAATAACTGTTCTGCAAATGCGATTTTTTGTCAGGAAAGATAGAAAACAATTATCTATGCCGCTATGTTTTTAATTTTGTCGTATTAAGTGTACTCCTGGAGAGAAAAAAATGTGTGAAAATGGTCAAATATCGCATTTTTAAAGCTTTACCTATGAAGTTTCCTTAAGCAGTAAGAGAAAAATACAAAGATACGGGTGTAGTTTAATCTGTAGTCTTTTCACCGCGTGTAATAAAACATCTATGTTACTGATATAATTTGCACAGTGCAGCGTCACGACGTAAACACTGCACGCCTTGCCCGTAGGAGCGATGAGGCGCCAGGCGTGCGTGTTAGTGTCCCCCGTATTGCTCCCTCGCTTCTTGACCATTGACCCGGCGGGGGGTCCAACCCACTCTTGGCGCTGGCCAGACGACAGCGAAATGGCCGTGCTTGTCGCGGCGCAGCTGCAGGGGCGGAACAAGTTCAGCGTCGTGGCCCGGGCAAAGTTTCTCGACGCCCTGTGAAGCCTGCCAAGTGCCGTGAACGCGGCAATATCGCATACCCGCCAACACATCCGGCGACCGGGATAACCGCGCAGACAGCGGGAGATGCCCAGCCTGTCCGCCAATTACACCCCTCGACGCGCAGACTACGTGTCATTAGGGATAGGAACATTTCGCGAGATCATTTCAGGACAAGATAGGCATCAAACACGTTTACACTGAAGTTAACTTTGCAATTTGGTCGCATTTTATTAGACACGCCCTGGACGACTATGAGCCACTAGCAGACTTTCGAGGAAACAAGTAGCGAGTTCCATACCGCCAGGTGTGAAGTAACACTGGCTACTCTATGCGGCTGCAGCCAATGAACAAACATCTGAGGCTCGAATATACACATGACTGTGGAGTCTAGCCTACAGGTAATTGTACTCACGAATTTTTCCTATCCCTACGTATCATAGACAGAGACGATGGTTAGGGCCGCCTGTTCTTCGCGAGAAGATAGATTATACGAGTTCTACTCCACAATGTTTATGCCGGGATCACATAGCCCCGACCAGCAAGACACTGCAAGCACGACATAATGTTTAAAACTAAACAACCAATGAAATACAAGATAGATCTGACGTAAGCCCGACAATTTTGTCGTACGAACAGCAGTTTTGGATTAGAAATTATTTTTATTCTTCGTCGTGTCGTGTAGTACGACGCACAGAGTCTACAACCTTATAAAATGAAATTGTATAAGAAGCTTTCCCTGCGATGGGAAATACGTAGCTTAAAAGAAAACAAATTATAAAAATTATTGTATTTAACTCATAAATAATAATTTTACCTTTGTATGCATTAGCTATAAAATTTTGTCACCATCATGTATTCCAAATTTCCCGGCTGCCCACCGCCTTTGAAACTAACGTAGTTAATCAGCGCCTTTTAAATGGATCCGAAAAATTCTACTCGTCTCACGTCAGTAAACTGCCGGGCTGTAAATTCGAGCAGTAACATTGAAAATGGACGTGGTTGCGGTTTTTGTCGTGTCGTGCTGTGCTCGTCGGGGCTATGTGATTCCGGCTTTAGCCATAGAGAACTTAACGGTTCGTCAGCCTGGGACCTTATGCTGGAGTTTTCAGTCGCATACGAGTAGCTAAGGTCGAATGGTGTTTTGCCGAACGGAACACTGTTTTTGGTACGCTGGAACCATTCGGCTCTGTTGCAGTGTGACTAGAGCGCTCGCTCGGAATATGTTCCGAGAGGTCGGAAGCGAGTGGCTTGGCTATCTCGCATGCGAGACTGGCGGCTGGGAGTCATGTTGTAGTTGCTAGGCATCTCATACAGCTTCAAGTTAGAACATAATCTTTAACACTGTAACGAGAATTCACTAAACATGCTTTTAATAATACGAGAGTAGCTTTATTTATCAAGCGAGTAATAAATTGATTCGTGGTTGATTTAATTATATTGATTAATTGTGAAATGTAGGTAGGAGAAGTTACAGAACATGGAAAATTAAAACATTCACAAATATATGCATTGATACGATCCTAAAAATAAATAACATGTAATATCATTATATTCTCTTGGTTTTATCAGTTAGCGTATGCATCATTTCAATCAATCCGGATGTGCTGTACGTTATTTACTTTCGAGTTTGTCAATTAATTTTAATTGTTCGCGCAATTATTCTGTACTGAGAACAATTTATTATCACTTTTACTCACGTTCTTGGTATTTTTGTGATGCTGAAATGATCACTTATATATAAAAAAAATAATTAGATTAGCTTGTTTTTAACTAGAGTCCGATTGTTGAAAGATTATTTAAATATTGCCTTAGTTGACAAGCATCTCGTATTAATTTTTTTGATTGAGTAACATTGAGATTTTTCACAAAATTGGTATTATGTACGTACAGATCGCGTATGACATAGTCGCGTTGCAAGCTCTAATATTGAAGTATTTCAGAAGCGACCTCTATCTCGTACAAGCGAAACTGTTTTACTCCATTCGCTGTCATCTAGCATTTGCTATTGATAGAATGAGAATTTTCAAACCTCAGAAAAAATGTGCAAGCGCCTGAGATTGCGATAAAAATTGTACAATTTGCGAAGAATAACACTCAGCAGTCACTAGGGGAGTTTTGTTTATAACTTTACCTCTCGTTTATGATTAAATATTGAGCGTTAATATCGCAAAGAAACATTTTTCATTGTTATATTAAGTATGCAACTGAAAAAGTTAAGTTAGTATAAATTTAAAAAAAAAAAAAATTGTTACCTAGGAGAAACTCGATTCGTGAAAACTTCAGTTTGCAAGCCATAGCGCTAAACACACACTCTCTACAAATACATTTCGGCGTAAGACGATTTATTGCATATATATATTTGTAACGCACTTTTATTCGGTTTTTTCCCCTGTAACATTGAGAAGTAATTAAAATGCATATTAACACATATTATTACTGAAACATGATTTTGATATGAAAGTTCTGTTGCACGGCGTACATTTTAGGCCATTTATAACTGAAAAATGTTTAGAATTGTACGTTAAAACAGCTAGGGTGGAGCATGCACAACAAGGACGCTCGCCATGCAATATTTATTTTTAAATAAGGTGGTTAAAGGATTTAAAAAAGGGCTCAGTGGAAAGAGTAACTAGGGCTTCAAAAGTGCTCAATTTATCGTGAACAGCTTATAGTAAGAAATGGCGCGTGGTAAAGTTAGTTCCCATGCTTTCACGGCAGCGTTCTTACATCTGCTCGGGAAAGGGCCACATTAGAATGATGATTCCCAACTGTGCATTGCACAGACACCGAACATTCCTACATTAGCAGCCTGGTGTATGGCAGATGGCGCTATCCTTATACAACACATAGGTTAAAAACTTCCGTTACGTTTCAGGAGGTTTACTAGAAATTATTTTACATCGTAAATCTGGCCCGCGCCAGCACTTGCCGGCCCATGTAACAGTGCAAATACCTTGGCGAGTTAACAGAATGGTATCGCATCCATCTGAAGGCTCGGATTATCGGTTTTAACAAGCTATCGATTGCCCTGGATTGACGCGATAACCCCTGACACAGCCCTCCCCGATTGGCCTCTTCATTGCTGATTGTAATCGCTACACGTAACGAACCGCTTTTTTCCTCCTTAAAAAAAAAAGTGTGCACGGAACAAAGCACCGAGCAGATTTTAAACCCCTTCCGAGAAATTGCAATATTGAAAAAAATTTGTCTATACTTTTACAGCAGAGAATTGCTGGCAGCAATATCAGTTTTAGAAGCTAATCGTGCGGACTGAACAAATTCTGAAACAGTCGTGCTGTTGAAATTAACAGGAAATGTTTACTGTACTGCATAACTTAGGGGAAAGTAACCGAAATCGTACCACCACCTAAATCGTACCACCGCTGGTTTTCTATAAAGCAGGCCTAGTGGAGCCCTCTCACGGTGAATACTTGAACTACTAGATGTATTGAGCAGTCCGTGAAAATAGCTAGTCAGTGTAAGCACGTGTTGCGTTTTTATTACAGTTATATTGTTTGAGTGCTTGTTGATGTAGTTTTTCTACTCCATATGTATAATAATAGAGCACTTCAAGGTAAGTGTTGCTGGATTTCATACAGTTATCATTGTGGTGCAAGTAATATTGAACGTAATAGAACATATTTTAAAATTGGAAGAACTACTTTTTGGAGTCGCGATTAACGATGTACGCAAGCTGGCATATCATATAGCAGAGCACAACCACATTTCACATTGTATTGTTGTGTATGTGAAGAAACATTTGTGGAAGATCTGGTTTAGTGTTTAGTGTGCGCATCCTGGGTTCATGAGAGTTGTGCGGGTGTTAAGTCAGAACTGAGACATTTGTTTCTGTAGCCTGTAAATAATTGAATACTTCTTGCATTTTCCGTAGAAAAATTATCAAACTTTATATTAGTAATTAAATACGACAATAATCCTGTGTGTTATTACATGCTGTCTTGTTTATTCTCGTTTGTTTTAATTTATAATGTTGGGGTACGATTTAGGAAACCAGTTTCTTATATCGTACCAGTTGCAGCTTGTTACTTAAAAGTTCTTTATTTCTTCCCCGATGCTACATTTTGAAATGAAACCCACATACACGTACCCATAAATTGTCATATTTTTTGTTACAAATTCGCAAAACCTTGTATTTTTTTTTCATTTGAGACAGATAAAATTGCGATTGTAAAAAGTGGTACTATATAGGAAACCCTCCCCTACATGTTGACTCGTGAATGCAGGATGTACCGACCCTTAACTTCGGGTGGCAGTGACGATCCTTTCCCGAAAAAAAAACCGAACAAAGCTATCTTCGTCGATACAAACTGAAAATGGCTGCTCATGCATCCATTATGACATTCGTGCCACTTACACTTACACACTAAAAATGTGGTTTTCCATTAGCTATTAGTAGAGACCTGCAAAATTCGCGTTATTTTCTGGCAGCACGCTAAAATTCACCGTGCTATACATATTAGAGTCGGTGCCAGTTGGTTATTGATTTCTGCAGCAGTGATGGCACACTTTCCTTTCCGACTTAGTTGGGCATGATTGGGAAAGCCTGTCGTTAGTGGTTTCCTATTGGTCCAAAACATTCCTGGGCATGTCCAAACAAGCTGTAGGCCTAACCCAAAGGCTGAGGCAATAGAAAGTAATAAGTGTTTGAAGTCTAGCCTGTCTTTTAATAATAACGCAAATTTTACATGTCTCTTGCTATTAGTAGAGACCTGCAAAATTCTCTATATTATTTACGGACAGACTGAACTGCAAGTTATCGTGCGTTTGACCGACCTCAGTCATTGGCCGGAAATATGTCTGACACGCCTCGGAGAACTCTTGAGCCAGTAACATTAGTTCAGCGGCGGAGTGGTCAATCTCCTGTAAGAAGACCAAGCATGTAGGCGATGTTGATTAAAGTGCAGCGACCAATGAAATCACGGACTGAGCTCACTTGTTCATAAGCCAGTGGAGTCTATCCTGTCACCGAAAGGTAACGCGAATTTCGCATGACTCTAGCTATTAGCTGTGGATCTTCCTCCCCACTGTTTGATACGCCAGGGAACACAAACTTATTTTTTCTATGTAGAAAAAATATTTACCTTTCTTATAACAAGTGAAAATCAAATGGTAATGTCTAGCAGATTATTGCAAATAATAGTACTGCAACAATAGATGAGTTTGAAGAATTCAGGCTTCTGCAGTATTCGGCAGTGCAGCGGTACTATAGGCTGTTCACGGTAACATGAGCACATTTGAAAGTACTGCTTATGATCTACTTGTATACACGTTGTGTATTCCTTCGCCTTATGTAAAATTAACATTGCTAAATGCTGTTCACGATAAGTGAGCACTTACGAATTGAACCTTAGAAAAAGTCACTTCTCCTGCCTGCAATGGACACACCGAGTGACATTCGTCCAGCAAAGTTGGTAACGGTGAATGGACAGTAGTCCCATATCTTAACGTCGAATAAAAAATGTTATTCAACCATTTGTGATAACTTGAATTATTTCTCTCGCTTTCTGGGGGGTTTTTTTTTTAATGCATCGAAGTGAAAAAAATTAGCAGATTTGTAAAGTATTTATTTTCCTAATATTTTCACAGTTTCACTTGACTGACGCATAAATAAAGTGATGAGGCCCATAAAAATGTTAATTTTACATAAGGCAGAAGAATACACAACGTGCATACAAGTAGATCTTAAGCAGGACTTTCAAAAGTGCTCATTTTACAGTGAACTTCCTATACGGGCGTCATCACTTTACTCATGCGTCGGTAAATGAAACTGTGAAATTTTAAAGAAAGTAAATTCTCTACAAATCTGCTCATTTTTACACTTCGATGCATTAATAAACAGAAAGCGAAGGAATTAATTCTAAGTTATCACAAATGGTTACCTAACAATTTCTATTCGACGCTAAGATATGGAACTTCTTTCTATCCATCGTTACCAACATTACTGGACGAATATCACTCTGTGCGCCCATTAAAGTATATGCATGCAAGGGCAGTGACTTTTTTCTAAGGTTAATGTCTAAAGTGCTAGCTTTATCGAAAACAGCCTTTAGTCTAACGAATACAATGTTGATGTTTGGATTGAATGAAAACGTATGAAAGGCAGAACCAGAACCGCAGATCATTGTAGTCTAATATAATAAGCGTACGTTTTAGAAATTACATTTTATTATGATGGCGTGGTAAGGCCTCACACCATTCAGCCCATGTTTCCACTGCAATGTACATGTTGCAGGGGAAGGAAACTTATGACAAGCACTGTACTCAGTTACGATCACGTCCCAGCGTAGTCAGATATTTCCCTGTGGTCAATGTGATTTGTGGACTTTCTACAGACCTGTTTTATGAACGGTTTACCCAAATTATCTTAAAAACCAAGAACATATTTTACTGAATGCGTGAATGAAGCAAGTGTTGAATCACTCTAGGCACAGCACGAACAAAAACACCTACTTGGTTGCAATACTGGAAACAATAAATTAATGCGGGACTGAAAGGTTTAGCTATGCCCAGTTGCACTATGATGGTTCTAAACTCGATTCGAGATCGGATCTAAGATCGACACAGAAAACTGTTGCACCATTAGAGTTCAGAGCTTGACTGGAGATTGAGATTAAGTTCATTTCGAACCGCTGAGATTGGCGGTTCCAAATCTCGAGCTGAGATCAGCGGCCATCGTCTACAAATGTAGTTTCAAAATACTATAAAAGAACTACGTTCGATTGTTTTCTTGGCAAATTAAAACAACATTATACGAACTTGAATATTATTCAGTAAAATTCGTACAACAATAATTCACTTAAAACAGATAAAACATCGCACATATAATTCTATCTTTAGTGAAAAATTCGGCTACTTCCATGGCACCATAAGTTACGAACCAATTGCAAAATTTGTCTCATACTTAATCTTGATCTCACACTTTGGAAACAAGATCGACGAATCGGAGATCCAGGATCATGAAATTTCGTTGGTGCAACATTTTTACATTGGAACCAAGATCAAACTGGATCCCGGTTCGGAACTAGGATTATTCTATCTCGTATCGGGAAAGATGTTGGTGCAACCGGGCATTAGACGGCTTTCCTGAACGCGGCGTCTAACACACAAATTAAATCGTGCCAGCTAGCAGCAAATCGCTGGGGCGCTTTACCAAAGCCTCATGGGTGACACTTTAAAAATCCCCTTCACCGAACAAGGAACCAGGGCACGATTTCGCAAGGCCCAGAGGCAATAGAGGCCAACGAAATACCTTAAAGAGGGTCTTTTATCTATATGAGGCCGGCCGAGCAGGATGCACCAAGAAGCCAGGAAGGAGCCTATAACTTATATAGGCTACTGTGCCGACCGCCGTAATCCGCTTATTCTCCTTCAGCCTTCGACATCAATTTTAAATGAGGGCTTTTCCAATTAATTAGCTGAACACTTACCTGGTTCCATGAACTTTGATGTAGGCTAAAGCGTAATACAACATAAAGCTCCTCCAATTAAATAAGCAGGGAAACGTTTTAGGATTTTCGATAATACTTAATCATATTTTCCTACATAAATTTCAGTTCCATCTCAATTACTCCAGAGTTGCTCTACCAGTTATGCCATAACAATACTCGTCTCGACTCTTATCACGCATAAGGGGCCGCGGTGATGTAAAGGTTAGACTACATGTCTCTTACCATGGCGAATCGGGTTAGATTCCCGGCGGGATCACCCCGTGATTTCCTTACGTGGGAATCGTGCCGGAAGATGCCACTGGTCTGCGGGTTTTCTCGGGGATATCCCGTTTCCCCCGCCCTTGCATTCCCACGCTGCTCAATACTCACCTCGCTTCACCCTCATTGGCTCTCCATACCTCGTTGTTAAGAGCCGCCCAAATCTCTTCACTCACTCACACATGTATGATTTTTACTTATCGATAAACCCTGCAAATTAAATAATGTAATTAATCAAACCCATAATAATTTGTTAAGTTGTCCTCACGGCGTAGCCAACAGTTTGAAGACCTGAGTACGGCGTAGTTGGGAGACAGAAAGACTGAAGAGCCATGAACTAAAAAAAAGTTATAGGCTGTTCACGGCAAAGTGAGCACTTTTCAGGCCCTAGTTACTTTTTTTTCCTTTCAGCCATTTTTTATCATCTAACTACATTTTTAAATAAACATTGCTATCTAAGTAATAAATACTGTGTGTATATGTTACCGCACTCTGAAGTTAACGTCTAAGAAGGCTAAAATAAAATATATTTATTGACTATTATTTGAAATGAGAGAGCTTTCAAAAGTGCTCACTACACTACCTATGGACTGATTTTGTTCTTCGCGCATCTGCCAAATATTCTCTCTCTCATCGTCAATGAGATTGTCAAAGTCTCATAATCAGCAGTGAGAAACGCGTTTACATACATTTGGAATTTTCAAAAGACCAACCCATTTATAAGACGGGATTACTGCCACCTGTTGCACTAAAACTAGGTTAGAGTAAGTGCACAAATATCTCAACACACCTATCTTACTCTACACATGAATCAGACAGAGTGTCATTGTTTAAATCAGTTAACAGCGCCTAACCTATTCCAACAGTCACTTCAGTCAATCGAACTGATGAACCAGAGAAATAAATTACAATTTCCCTTCAGTTATTGATTCAGTGGCATTTTCTACTGATTCATCAATATGAACGGGACATTTACGCAAATGTTACGCCAAAACAGAATTTTAGAACCACTTAGAAATAAAACGTCAGAAAGGAGTGATTGCAACATCCGTAGGGCTATCGAAACTAGCACTTTTGAAACCAACCACAGAAAAATGTCACTGACTCTCCCTGCATAGGCCTTTATTTTAACGGGCTACTGAGCATGCACCCAGTAAAGTTGGTAACGACTGAGAGAAAGAAGTTCAATGTTTTAACAAAAAATTCAAAATTTTAGGTAAATATTTGTGAATACTGAAATTTTGCTTTCTTCTCTTAAAAAATAAAAAAACCTCAAAGTGTAAGAATGACACGCATGTACAATAAGTAGTTTTTTATTATTTTCCTTTTTATAATTTCACGCTTTCACTTGAAGAAGGCATGGATAATGTGGTCAGGCCCCGTGTCAATGTTAATTTTACACGTGGCGGAAGAATACACAATGTTCATAGAAGTAGATATTATGCAGGCCTTTCAAAAGTGCTCAGTTTACTGTTAACAGCTTACAGCTAAATTTTTGGTCATGACCATCCATAAATCATCAACACGAACGTTTATGTAAGCAACCATCTTTCCACAGTCGAATAGAATACATAATGGGAAAGCAAGACTCGAAGGTGAACGTCTGCCATTAGTCTGCACTCGCCGCGGCACAATTAAAACTTGTGTGTTTCGTCACTGAGGCGAGGAAATGCAGGAAGTGCGAAGTTGGAAGATAACGAAGAAGCTATGAAGCGGTAACTAATGACACCCACGAAAATTCTGTGATAAAGTGAGGGTAGCAAAATATTTCAGCTCCCAGCGACTTTCCAGACAGCTGATTCACATTTCATGGAAAAATGTCCTTAGAAGATAATCAGTTTAAATTTGTTTGTGCAATTCCGGCCCATAAAAAAGCTATCTTCAATATAATAATAATAATATTGTCTCTAGAATATTTGTTTCCAATACCTTTATTCGTTTTAAGTTACGACCACGCCCATCTCTACGAACTTTCATCTCCGGGTATGTTCTGATGAAACCGTGTGTTTTCAAACTTGCCTACTCACTGCATAATCTTCTTACGCGAAGGAATTCGACCATGTCCTGCGACAACGTACGCGGGGATGTTATTCGCATCTCCACAACCAGGTAACATTAAGAACGCGCGTTTACAACGAACATCCATTACGGTATTAACAAATTTCCCTCTGCTATATCCCGCCTCACTGGCACAAGCTGCTATCGCGAGTTGCTTGCGTACGGTAGTCGTTACACAGTCAGAAAACATAGGCATAAAGCGTAGGATATAACTAGAGACCTGGGAAATTCGCGAGTTCAACGACCTCTAGGCTATACTCCATTGCCGTGTGTGAAATCATGTAAATATCCCTGTTCATTGGTTGCTTGTTGTATTAGCAGGAGACGGTGATACGGTCAGCATCTCATTGGCTGTTTATTATTTGCTCATAGTTGTCCAGGAGGTGTAAACTAACGGGTGGACCAATATCACAAGCAATGCAAACGCACGAGGTTTCGAATTCTATCTTGTCCCGAAATGAAACCGCGAATTTTTCAGGTCTCTAGATATAACAGTACAGAACTTTGCACCGCGCCCAAAAACATTGTGTGGATTCGGTTCACAATTGAATATTTTATGTATATAGCCCATTAATGGTTACGTCGAGCTTTTCTGAAGCCCTGCTAAATATCTACTTTCAGGGTATTCCTCCACATAATGCAAACGATGATTAACTAAGTCTAGGGAATTACACCAAAAGGATAACGCACCGTATTTGTGCATACCCAATTTAATGTTTTACATGTGAGCTCTTTCTGACTAAGCGTTACAAACACACCTATTTTATTCCTGTTTTAATTAGTATTAATTTAGAACAAAATATTTTATTTATAGATAAGTTATAACAAAGTAAAAGTCCAATTTAAGCAAAATAATATACTGTTATGTTAACACAAGCGCAAAACACGTCTGGTAGACAACATATCTAGGAAACCACCAAACACGTCATACGTAGGGTGATTTTTCAAAGGATTGATTCCAAATGTGTGAATGTACCGCGAATATACTAGAGACTATAGCATTTCGCGTTATAAGACGATGCCAAGTTTGACTCGACAGTGCTATACTCTCCCAAGCAGAGACAACTTGTTCATTGTCTGCCGCCACCCACAGAAAAGTCTCATTCTCTTGTTTAACCCGGTCACAAGGAACGAAGCTACAAAAGTGATAAAAGTTCATTGGTTGTGAGCTCTGCAAGGCGTGTCGAATGGCAATCTAATGACGTATGTGGAACTATAGGCTGTTTACGATAAACTGAGCACTTTTGAAAGTCCCACTTAAGATCTACTGGTATGCAGATTATGCATTCTACCACGACATGTAATAAACATTGACATGAGCTGTTTACTAATAATACAATCATACACATTGAGGCCCAGGGATAACCCAGGACACGTCAACTAAACAATTTAAAAAAATACTTTAAAACCCAAAGTATGTTTAAAAGCAAAGTTTGATAAGGAAAAAGATAAAGAGTATGCATAAACCTGGTTAATGAACCAGAAAATATATTATTTAAAAAAATCCATTAAATTGCACAAGGTTAATCTACACTACCAAATAGAAACATGAGTAAATTTCATATTGATTTTTAATATAGCAAGATTATTTTCTTTATTTTCGAAAAACACTTTAAAGACCCAAATGGTCTTAACAAAAAATTTAGTTTACAATTTTTATTTTAAGAAAGATGATAATGCTCACAAAATATTAACAATAACATTTCACAGAAACATATGTATATACACACACATATTGTTCCACAAGGACTCTTTCAATCATGTATTTTCTTTGGTTTTCACGCCAAAATTGATTAACATTCACCATATTACCCCTATAGTAAAACCTAAGTGTTGAGCCAAAATGGTATTCAAACTAGAATAACATATGCACGCACTTGTGCATTCCATTGACTACTCCAAAATTCTGGTAAAAACTTTCTTAAAATGGGTGACTTATCCTGTATCTTCATTCTTAAATTTTCACCGCGCCAACTTTGAGAGCCACTTAAAATTTTAGCTCTGGTTTCTTTTACAACAAACACAAAAGTTTATGTCTTCCAACCTGGCCACCTAAGATTTTTCATGGTCGTTAACAGGTATTTTAGGTAAATACTTCTTATTTCAGTTGTACTGTTTATTATTCAAAAATGTAAATCCTCAACTATTTCAAAATTAAACTGAGAAACATCTGTGCCTTCGAAGCCCTGGCAGAGGCCACTTAACCTTCCCGGACAGCTCGTTTCCAAAATGATGGGGGGGGGGGGGGGGAAACTATGAATGAAGTTATTCCATCATCCCAAAAATGGCAGAGAACTGACAACATACAAAGTATCATCTTTTGGAAAAATTTAAATTATTTTTTTTAACAAGAAAAATTATGGCTCCCCCTCTCATGTTTACCAATAAATATCTTATTAGAATTTAACAAGTGATTACTTATTAAATTGTGCAGAAATACTTAAACTGTTAATTTTATCCATAAAGATCCTGACTGTAACTGAAAAATTAGAGCATCAAAATGACGTTCCTTCATCTCCTGAAGGGTTTTACATTTCATTACAACCAGTGATCAAACTGAATACCTGACCTGTCATCTAGGGGAGACTTTCCTCGCAGCCAAGCATCTGAACCCGATGTCAGGATTTACCATCGTTTAAATACAAAATACGAGCACGGCCTGGCTATGGGGGTAGCTACAATCATCCACCAATAGTGAGCCACTGTCGTAAAATTCATTCTCCCAATTAAGCCCTATAGGGTTTACCATAATTCACAAATGTTTGAAAACAATCCAGTGAAATGATCTGTAACATCACCTCCACTATATTCAAACTAGCCATTCATAATTACACGAGCTAGGCACGTCTTTTCCGCCACACTTCGGGGAAGGAACTCTGTTTAACTCTGGTGGTGGAGGCTTCAACTCCAGCCAGGCGAGCTGCGCCTGACTCTCCCGGACTGTGACGCGTCATGGTGCCAGTCCACCAAGAAACATTAATTTGTGCTGTATTTACGCTACTATGAACCGTAAATCCACAAACGTTGGCTTCCATTATATAAAAACGTAAGTGTTTATGGGTGTTGAAGGTAAGTTCGTAATATTATTTATCCATATTCTGTAGTTTGTGCCAACACACGTCTTCTGATTATTACTTTTCCTGAGGCAGACAGGTGAAAATGGTGTTACGTAGAAAATGGGCCGGGGGCGGAGAGACAACTGTACGCGAATTTATAAGCGTACTTGTCTCGACATTAAAAACTGAAAGTCGTTACCAGATTTACTGGGCGAATGTTTGACATTGTGGCCGTCTGTCTATGGACTGTGGGCTGATTAGTAAGTTATAGGCTGTTCACGGTAAAGTGAGCACTTAGAAAAGAACCTTAGAAAAAAGAAACTGCTCCTGCATGCATGTATTTTAATGGGCACACTGAGTGACATTCAACCAGTAAAGTTTGTAACGATGGATGGAAAGTAGTTCCATATCTTAATATTGAATAAAAAGTGTTAGTCAAACATTTGCGATAACTTGAAATTATTTCTTGTGCCTTCGGTTTTTTTTTTAAATTCAAAGAAGTGAAAAAATGAACAATGTGTAAAGTATTTACTTTTTTATGATTTCACAGTTTCATTTGACCGACGCATGACTAAAGTGATGAGGCCCACGACAATGTTAATTTTGCATAAGACGGAGGAATACACAATGTGTATACAAGTAGATCTTAAGGAGGGCTTACAAAAATCCTTGTTTTACAGCGAACAGCCTATGTAAGGCTGTTTAATGTAAAGATAGGCTGTTGACGATAAAGTAAGCACTTTTGATACAAACCTCTGAAAAAAGAAAAACTGTCCATAACTACATGTGCGTCATAGTGCACAGTGGTGCGCGGGATCGCAGTTAAGTTGGCAAGGGTAAAAAAGTTTTCAGGCTCCACGTTAAGTTTACTTATACTAACATCTATTCCGCTCAGGTGGCGAAGTTCAAAGCTTTTAGTTCGGAAACTAGAATTTTTCGCCACTCGGTAAACGCTAGTGTCGCATATGTATCGGATTCTCTTTATTTTCTACGTTCAAAAAAAATAAAAAATAAATACAATTGTCCCTAGTGGGTGAAATATATTAAGTGGGGACACAGTGGCACAGCGGCTAGAGCTATCCCAAGTGGGGCCGCGGTGGCTCAGTGGCTAGAACAATCTCAAGTTGGGCCGCAGTGGCTCAGTGGATCTTAATATTGTTACGTGCTGCAGCTGGTGCCGACTAAGCTGCCCCGCGCCGTAATCGGAGACCCACTTCGTCCTCCTCTCTTTCCGGAACGATGCACTCGCAGCATCCTGAGCTCCTCTTCTGGGAATACCGTGAATGCTGACAGCGGGGAGACTTGCTGGCATCACAGACATCCTCTCGCCTGCTAATACGTTTAGCGAAGACGCAAGAATGTTCTGATGAGACTGGCTGGCGCCTCAGCCCTTCGCGACGCATCACGCGAGTTGGGGAAGATTCTAGGTGGCCGCCTAAGACACTATATATATTGCCGCAACCCAACGGCCTGGAGTCTTTGATGGAGGCCGCCTGGCCGAGTGTGCGCGAGCGAAATAAAGTGTGAACGACGACTGGGGATTGCAGGACGACGGCGAGTGAGGTGTTCGTGGCTTGAATGGACGAGAGGGTGTGAAACCGACGAGTGAAAGCCTACCGTGCGTGAGGGCGCTTGGAGGACTCTAGAACATTGCGACTAGCGGGACATGGACTGAAACTGAGGTGGGACTGAATGGAAGTTTAATACGGATTTTATTGTAAATATTCGAACTGTCAATTTGGAGACATATTTTATAGAGTATTTTAATAGGTTGATACGCTGTCTATTGAGGCTGATCTTTAATAATTTAATTAATTGATTTCTTTGTGGTAATAATACATAGTATTAAATTTGAGTAATTAGTTGTGAACATAAGTGATATCAATTTATTGTGAGATTTTGAGTTCAGAGAATTTTGCTGTATTTATTGCAAATAAAATAAGGAAATTATAATTAATTCTTTCATTTGATTAAAATCCCCCATCTCTTAACGAACTTGGAATAGCCCACTTAATTTCTAGAGAGACAAATTATAACACTGGTGTCAGAAGTGGGATGGAGGCATTTTATAAAAATAATATATTTAAATAATTATAATTAGTATTTGTAAATATCACAATATTTGAGCAATAGGCCGAGGAATTATTTTGAAATTTTGAATGCTAACTAGGAAAATGTCGGCAGGCATGGAAGCACTACGCTCTTTAATTTAAGCACTAAACGGCCAAATGAGTAATGTTAGTGAAAATGTAAATTATTAAAGAGATAGTGTTAATGAATATGTTATTAATGTTAGCGAAAATGTAAATAGAGTTAATGAATTAGTAGACAAGAAAATAGACAGTGTTAATGAAGAAGTAGACAAGATAATATCCAGCGTTACTAAACTTGTAGATAGGAAAATAGACAGTGTTAGCGAAGTAGCAGACAAGAAAATAGACAGTGTAAAAGAAAATGTAGATAGAAAATATACAGTATGAATGAGAATGTGGACAGAAAGATAGAAGGTGTGAGCGAGTTGGTAAACAATCAAATAAACTGTGTTGTGTAGACAAGAAGATCGACAGTGTTGAGCAAGAAATGAAACAGCAAGTGAGCGCCATCAAGAAGGAGTGGCAGGAGTTCTTGCAGCAGCTGGGGAGACGACATGCAGGGGCGGAAGAAGAGCCGAGATTGGTCACCACCGAGACGACGAGTGCCGGAAGCGAGAAGAAGGTAGACGTCGTCGCCAGTGGAGCTGTCGCATAGGAGGCGCAGCCATTCTGCAGTGTGGGAATGCCTCAGCCAGGGGTGGGTAAAGACGTCCCAATTAAGCCCGCCCCCTACGATGGACAGACACCTTGGCGCGAGTACCGGCACCAGTTCTAGACTGTGGACACCCTGAATGGCTGGACTGAAGAGCAGTGGGCGTACTACCTGGCGGCTGTACTGAGGGGCACAGCATTGAGCATACTGCAGTCGCTGCCGGAGCGACATCGTCTAGAATACTCCACACTGGTGCCGGCTTTGGAGCTTCGATTCGGCGACCGGTACCTGCAACACGCACACTATGCCCAACTGCGAAGCCGCATCCAGCGACCCGGCGAATCACTGCAGGAGCTGTGGCAGGACATTGCGAGACTGACACACCTGTCTCTGGAGGGGTGCTCCGAGGTGGCACGAGACATAATTGAAGTTGACTATTTCGTATATGCTATTACCGATGCGGATGTGCGCCGAGCTGTACGCCTGGCATCACCACACAGCATGCAGGATGCCCTGGCCCGAGCATTGGAGGTAGAATCAGCAAAGCACGAGCTGACGTTCCGACATGTAGTACAGATAGCTACCCCGTTCAATGACGGATATGGAGATAGCATCCTGGAAGTCTTGAGAAAGTTAGAGACCACAATGAAGGACATTGCTGCCAGAGTCTGTGTTAGGAAACCCAGTTTTTATCCACCTAAGCGTCGAGAATGTTGGGAATGTAGACATACAGGACACCTGAGTACCCAATGCCCGCAAAGGAACTACAGAACCCGGTAGCCAGACCTGAGTACGACTGACAGCTTGTTGAGAAGACTAGAGACGGCGGTAGAGGAACTTTTGAAATCCGTAGAGGCGGCGACACCTGTCCCTCGTCGACGGAGGCGCCGATAATACTGGAGCTGTGGAATGGAGGGACACTTACGAGCCTGCTGTCCAGATGTCCCAAACGAGACTAGACATCGAGGAACCGGTCAAGGTACAGCTGCACGAACAAATGGAACTGACAGCTGCAGTAATAATCATCCAAACCACGGGCCCATCGAAACAACTGGTAACATCCTATCTGAGGAAACGAAGAAAGATAGCCATATGGTGGTAAGAAGAACAAGGATATTTCAGTCAAACCATGTAAGCAGTCACCCAGCATTTAATGCAGGCGAGGAAACAAGAGAGGTCCGGTTTTCAGATGGAGCTGCACATATGCGTCTTCAGAAGAACGAGGACAGCCAGGGGGCGGGGTACGAACATATCGCAGTGTCTAGTGGCATCAAGAGGAATGCTCGATGTTGTCCAAGCGTTGCGGATGAAGCATTCAGGGAAGGATGGCTATTGTAGCTGTATGAAAGAAAACACCTTCAGGGGATTACATCTCAATGCCAAGGATGTTGGGAAGGCACTTATAAAATTTTGAAACAAGTAAGTGACACTTCCTTCCAGATCTGTCACCGGGACTCCTGGGAAGAAAATCCTAATGCTGTCCAGATCGACCGATTGACGCTGTACGAAGGTCCTGATTCTGTTCGGGAAGAACAGACTTAAGGAGCGGGCAGTGTTACGTGTTGCAGCTGGCGCCGACTCAATTGCCCCACGCCGTAATCGGAGACCCACCTCGCCCTCCCCTCTTCCTGGAACGATGTACTTGCGGTGTCCTGAATTCCCCTATTCTTAGAATTGCCGTGAATGCCGACAGCGGCGAAACTTGCTGGTATCACAGACCTCCGTTCGCCTGCTAGAGTTTCCGATACGTTTAGAGACGACGCAAGAACGTTCTGGTGAGACTGGCTGGCGCCTCAGCCCTCCACGACGCATCACACGAGTTGGGGAAAATTCTAGGTGGCGGCCTAAGACACTATATATACTACCGCAACCCAGCGGTCGGCAGTATTTGACGGAGACCGTCTGGCGAGTGTGCGCGAGCGAAGTGCAGTGTGGACGACGACAGGAGATTGCGTGCGGGACGACGACGGGCGAGGTATTTGTGGCTTGAATGGACAAGAGGATGTGAAACTGACGAATGAAGCCTTCCGTGCGTGAAGGCGCTTGGAGGACTATAGAACATTGCGACTGGGACATGGATTGAACTGATGTGGGACTGAATGAAGAGTAATACGGATTTTATTGCAAACATTCGAAGTGTCAATTTGGACACATATTTTATAGAGTATTTCAATAGGTTGATACGCTGTCTATTGGGGCTGATCTTTAATTATTTAATTTAATTGATTTCTTTGTGATAATAATACAATGAATATAATTGGAGTAATATGTTGAGAACAGTAAATGATATCAATTTATTGTGAGATTTTGAGTTCAGAGAATTTTGCTTTAGTTATTGCAAATAAAAGAAGGGAATTATAATTAATTCTTTATTTGATTAAAAAACCCCATCTCTTAACGAACTTGGGCTATAGCCCACTTAATTTCTAGAGAGAGAAATTGTAACAATATTATAATTTCACAAGTAGCTACAAGTTGTTGCAGATACTCGCAGGTTGTCGCAGGTAGTCACGTTGTAGTGCCTAGCCAAGTGTACAACCTATATATATTCTTGCATAACGACACTGTCTCAAGGCCCTCAACAAAGTACCAGGATCGACTTTATTAACTCTTCTAGATTACTCCCACCTGTTGCTTCATTAATATCAAACTTTATTACATAAACAAAACTAAACTCAATTAAAAATTACAAAGATACAATAAACGCTACACTTCTTGCCTCCTTTTACCTTTAGTTATATTTCAGATCTCAACTGTCTTAATTATAATGACTTTAGTTATTACGTTAAACTCCTATCACTTAGTCTATAAATACTAATTCTTCCCTGATTCAGTAATTACTTTAGATTACATTAATCGCTCTACCCGACTCGTATCGCACCCTGCTCGCCTTTGCTCTCTACTCAAGATCACCTACCACTGACAGCCTCAAATCGCCGGAGCTCCTCCGTCGGCTCGTGTAGTAGAGATGTGGCCAAGCCTGGTCTCGACCCAGCTCCTGGATCACCTCGGCACTGGCTCCGCCCGACGCTGCTCCAACATCGGCAGACTCGCTGATCGGGAATCGCTCCAGCCTCGCTGAACGACCAACCTCCGACACGCACCAGGTTACCAATCTCTCGGGAGGGGGGAGGGGGGATATCGGACGTATTAACGTACGTGGCCTGCCGGTCAGCTCATCGTCAGCGCCTACCCCGCTGTCTCCTGGGCACTCTATCTCTCCTGTGGGGTGTCTCCCTCGACCACGGACAGACGTCAACCTCGTGTCTTCATAAAAGTTACTTTTTTTTTCTGTCAAATTGAAATGTTATTCATATTTTATCTATAAATTATAATGCTTAATTTATAAATAATTTACATTAAAAACACGGAAAACATAGGTATGTTGGTAGCGCCTAGTAAGAAATAGTTCTTATACGAAATACTGTTACAACAGAGTGCGCACGAATCCGGTGCGTTGTCCCTCTGGTGTAATCTTCCAGACTTAGTTAAGCTTAGTTTGCACGAGGCGGAGGAATATCTTGGAAGTAGAACTTTAGCAGGGCTTCAGAAAAGGCCAGAGATACCGCGAATCAACTATAGATCCTAAGCAGGGATTTCAAAAGTGCTCAGTTTACCCTTGGACAGGCTGTGAGCGAGGTCAGCAACGTCAGTGTTTACATTCGGGTATCTTAAGAGGAGTGTGAAGTGAAACATTTTTTGTGAAATCGTTGTTTGCGCGTATTCGTGTATCTCGGTAATGTTCTGTAACACACGATCTTTTGCTGGAAAAGGTAAAAAAACTATTATCTATGACTCTATATTTTTACTTTTAACATATTAATTACATTCATGGAGAAAAAAAATTCGTGAAAATGGTCAAATATCGCATTTTTTAAGCTTGCCTATGCAGTTTCCTTAAGCGACAAGAGAAAAGTACGGCTGTACGGGCGAAGTTTAATCTGTGGGTTTTCATCGTGTGGGATAAAACCACTATGTTACAGATCTGATTTGCACAGTACAGGACCACGACGGAAACACTGCACGCCTTGCGCGTAGGAGCGATGAGGCGCTAGGCGTGCGTGTTAATGTCGCCCGTATCGCTCCCTCGTTTCTTGACCTTGGACGCGCTGGTTCATACTTCTCTTATAAGGATACACAAAAAAGCAGAATGACAGAACGACGCGGGGCTTGGGCCAATTAATCGTGAAGAGGACGAGCTGTATATATGCTGAGCCTACGTGTGTGTGCGTTGTGAATAAATCAGCACGGGCGGGAGGGTCCACGACGGCCGGGCAATAGCCCCTGACCAGGGGGGGTGGGGAAGAAGGAAGGAGGCAGTGCAGTTTGCCGGCCTGGAAGTGTCTCCCCTTCTCCAAGCTGCAGTTACGCATTCATGAGGCACTTGTTGCTGGCTTCCCTCCCTGGCTGGCCGATAACAGGTGGCAGCACTGCCGGGCCGCCTCACTCTCGCCCCCAGGGGTTGGCAGCAGCTGCACGCCAACGTGCATGGAAGATCTAGTCACGGGATAATCGCATACGTTTGTAGCTCGAACGAATCATTTACGATTATTTTTTAATCGAATAAATAATAGGTAAAATAATCGATTTTCTTGTTCTAATCCACACGAAAAATTTTCCGCAAATACTGTATATATCTATAAATTTGTTTAAAGCTATTCTCGACAAAAAATTTTCGGATTATTTTTAATAAATTTTTGATATTTTGAGAATTGTTTGTTTCAAAATTGTATTATATATTTTTAATAAATTTGAAATATACAATTATTTGTTTTGTTTAAGTACAAAGATCTGAAAATCGTGACTAATCTAATTGTTTATTAATGAAATAATCGAATAATAGAATATTTAACAAGCGGTTATCCCATCACTAGAAAGATCTCTTTGCGACTAAAAACATGTACCCAATGAAGATGCACGTGTCAGAATATAGGTATTTTTATGAGACTGTTCCTATTCATAGTATACAGATCGTGAAAGAACATATGAGATACGTATTTTATTTCGTGTCGTGTAAGACTTAAAATCATTAGCCGGTAGAATATAATGAGAAAAGAAGAATAAGAATTAATGTATTGCCTTAAAATAATCGTATTTCTAAACAAACCTTCAGTTTTAATTTTCCTTTCATCGTTAAAAAATACGTCTAAGCTTTATGTAATAATTACTTATATTTCAGTTTTGCATTGTGCTATCGTGTTTTGTATCATATTGTCGACAAATCCTGTGCAGTAACTTACGCATGCTACTGACAGAATAAGGATTCAAACGAAATTAAATGTTTTTTTTTTTGCTAGTAGATAAATCACTATTTTGATAAATTCATGATAGTGCCAAGTCGTATATGACAACATCTCCACATGTCCTATTACTTCAGTTGCCGCGATGAATAGACTAAAAGAAGCGATCATTATCGCCGCGAAGTCCGATTCACGATCAATACATGTACTGCAAGGTTATGACACCTACAAAATTGTATGTGAATGACCCGCCATGTATAACACCAATCACACACTTCTGGGAATTAACTTTATTTTCATGAGATAATGACTGGGTGAGGAAATAATGAAAAGCGTAGTCAGGAATAAAATATACGCAATTTCCCTCCATTCTGAAGTACGTTTTCATATGTACCCGCCTTCTGTATTACAGTATTCACTTGGAACTGAGCTGAAGGCCTCGATTCTCACTAACTGGTTGAATTAAAAAATACAGATCATTTTATATTACCAGCCATGTGGCATGAATTTAAATTCTTATTAGGCTGCTGAACTTTCTTTTCCGCTCAAATAGTATAATTGGTACAAACATTATTAGTTAATTCGAGTATACTAAATACCTTTTCCTTTTAACACACACACACATATATGCATATATATATAGTGTGTATATATATCTACACTCCGGAAGGCAAGGCTATAAATAAACATGTATTGTGATTTTGTTTCAGTTACATAGTTACTTTGTCAGTACTAGCATATGGCAGTGAACACAAAAATTAAAAATAAAGGAAGAGCGCAGAGGATGATTTCTCACAGCAGTACAAACGGAGTTTAAATATGAGTGTGAGTGAGCGAAGAGATTTGGGTGGCTCTTAACAGCGACGCTTCGAGAGCCGATGAGGGTGATTGAGACGAGTATGCAGCAGCTTCGGAATGAAGGCGCGGAAATGGAGGGGGGAGATCACCTAGAAAACCAGCAGACCAGCGCATCGTCCGCCACGATCGATCTCCACATGCCAAAATCCGGGACCGACCCCGCCTAGGGGAATCGAACCCGATTCCCCTAGGCGGGAGGTGGGTAGTCTAACCACTACACCACCGCAGCGCCATTAAGGTAGATATGAACGAAAATGTTTCGAAACAATGCCACAGTTCAAAAGGAATGGCGCCCTGAGTGTATGCAGTCTCGCATCTCTGCGTCGACTTAGACATTCGCACATCGTCCCTCGAAACAGTCGCACGTCTGCCAACTTGGTATAACAGTTGGAAACACTGCTGAAACATAATGGCTTCTCTCGTGGAAGTGATTATCTCTTCAGCAGAAATTACATCTCTACACCCAAGTAGATGTGCTTCCAAAGGAGGGAAGATAACGGAATCGCATCAGGTGAGTATGTAGGGTGTGGCAACACTGTGCCCTATTAATTACCTTGCCAGTTTATCTTGGGCAAGCACAGGACGAAGTGGAGGGGCGGGGCGTTGTATAGTAACTGCCAGTTCCTCCTTCGCCACAGCTCAGGACGATTATTGTCTACTCGCGGTCTCTTCACGCTTTTAAATCAAACCTTTGAAAAATATCCCCATGTATGACGTGTTTAGTTATTTCCAACATGTGCCATGTATCTCAAGCGTTTTATACTTGTGTTCATAAAATTTACTTTTTTCCTGTTGGACCAAAATGTTATGCATATTTTATCTATAAATTGCAATGTTTCATTTATGAATATTTTTGATTAAAAAAAGAGTAAGAAAACATGTGTGTTGGTAGCGCCTAGTGAGAAATAGTTCTTATGCAAAATACAGTTATAACAGAGTGCGCATGAATGAGGTGCGTTGTCCTTCTGGTATAATTTTCTAGACTTATTTAAGCTAAGTTTGCACGAGGCGGAGGAATATCCTGTAAGAAGAACTTCAGCAGGACTTTAGAAGAGTCTGAAGTAACCGTGATTGGATCATACAGCAAATTGTGTAGTGAAGACGGTGAAGGACCTCCACCTAGCAGGTCCTGTTTACAGTAGTAGAGTCGTCGAAATAAGAGAAGTAACTGCAACTTTTTCGATGAAATAATTCGATGACAGCGACAAACAGGTGTCGTGGTACTTACAGATCTTTACTGTGTCACAAATTATCACGACACTTGGAGTTACATCTCGAATATTTTATCCGCAGTTTGTAACACACTAGTGTTTCAGGCCCCTGCGAAGAAGATGTGTATCACCCTCAGGATTCACTTAGTCCGTAGGTAATGCGACCGCGGTTGTGTAGTGGCTAGATCACTCGCCTCTTACCTAGGCGGTTCGATTACAGGCGAGGTCGCTCCCGGATTTTCGCATGTGGGAATCGTACCGGATGATGTCCCTGATTGGCGGGGGTTTTTTTTCGGGGTTCTCCCGTTTCCCCCGCCACCGCATTCCGGCGCCGCTTCATACTCACAACTCACCCCACTTCACCTTCATCGGCTCTCAAGACCATGACGTTAAGAGCCGGCCAAATCTCTCCACTCCATTCCGTGGGTAGTATATCTGTTTTCACCTTTTTTCGCGATTAACCAGCTGCTGAAGTTTGCTGGTCTAATTTAGATACATCCTGTATGTAGCTCATTCAAGGTTTCTTCGGCCTTTTTTCAATCAAACCTTTGAAAAATCGCCCTATGAATGATGTGCTAATTATTTCCTAAATCCGCCATGTATCACAAGCGTTTTATGCTCGAGTTAATACAAGTGACTTTTTTCCCTGTTAAATTGAAATGTTATTTATATTTCATCTATAAATTATAATGCTTAATTGATAAATAATTGAAATAAAAAACAGGGAGGAAATAGGTATGTTGGTAGCGCCTAGTGAGAAACAGCCCTTATACAAAATACTTGGTGCGCACGTGCGCGGTGTATCGTCCTTCTGGTGTAATTCTCCAGGCTTAGCTAAGCCTATTTGCACGAGGCGGAGGAAAATCCTGGAAGTATAAGTTTAGCAGGGCTTCAGAAAAGGCTGAAGTAACCGTGAGTGGATTATATTAGTCGGGGCGCATGTTACCTCGCCGGTACGGTGGAGATGGCCTGTGTTTGTGGTCTTCGAAAAGTTGACTTAGCTCGCAGTGGGTCTCCATGGAGCACAGGCGGGCACGGCAACCAGAAGCCACCTTGTAAATAACTACTGACTGCGCCGCCAGGGGACTCCTTCAGCGGCGCCATCTACAACAAATACGCCACCGCCCGCTGGACTAGGTGGCCGCCTGGCTAGGCCGCCGAGCGGTGTGCAGAGCTCCAGCAGAAACCGCCCAGCGTGTCTGAGTGAGGTCTGCTCACGAATAGCATTTAACAAACGTCACGCGTCTGTATGCGTTTTCCAGTTCCTCCGTTTCTCTCTAAAGCATGTTTTTGTCATAGTGAAAATGGCTCAAACGAGTTATTTTTACTGCAATTTTCATGTTGTCAACATCCGGCACAAAACATCGAAAAAGGATCAGAGTCGTGCATCAAACCTTCATTTTTATTATTACGTCATGAAATGGTACGATCTTCGCTGAAAGTCTCGTCGAGGTGTGTTATCGACGGCAAGTTCATAACCCAGACATTTTAAGAGAAAAATCGGGCAGAACTGAAAAAAAAAAAAAAATTGTTTTAAAATTTGGCACAGACCTTCCTTTGGGTGTTCGAAATTGTCCCTGAAAAGTCCCCACCTCTCTGATGCCGGAGTAATACTTTTGGCGTAAGTGTCAAAATATGTATATCACGACTGTAGCGTAGAAAATATTCATTGGAATTTATTATAATGTTGCCAAAAAGTGGAGTAAAGAGTACATAGTCATTTATAATTCGTTTTTGTTATGAAATACACCGCAAAATTTTTTTCTAATCCGATTTAGAATCAATAAATGGATGTATAAAGTACTACTGCTCTACACAACCACTAATTGCATGAGACCCGTCACCGATAGGCAGAAATAGATCAGGTTAAAAGTTTTTGATAATTTTGTATGCTTTCAAACGGCGTATTAAAGTTTTCTGTATGATAATTATTAGCTGAGATAATAAGCATCAAAATGAACTACTGCACAACAATGGTATTGAGAGCGAGTTGGCTATAAAATTAATTTTTTTTTTTACCTCAAATAAAAATAATGTAGTTTTAAAATTTGGCACAGATTTTTCTTTGGGTGTTCGAAATTGTCCCTGAAAAGTATACACCTCTCAGATGCCACCGTCATACTCTTTTCAAGCAATAAGGGCGTAAGTCCCAAAAGAGGCGATGAGAGAGTTGATGCGCATGTCTCGGTCGCCCCAAAAGCTCCCTCACTTTTACACCTCAGACGAGCAAAATTCCTCCAACCAGGCGGCCACCTTTAGGGAAATTGTGCACGAAAGCCGTGTATTTACCTTAATTTTGGTCAAAAGTTGTTTTCCAGAGAATTCTTCAAGATGTTTGGCACAGCAAGATATAAAGGATAATTTCGAACGTCTCTTACATTGATAGATATTCACTACCATTATTACTATCCGAGCACTAATGGAAGATAAGAAAGAATATATTATTTCTCATCTGTAAGATTTGTTGTTGTAAAATGTGTGGGGAAGAAAAGAGAGCAGGGCTTTTGTAAGAATATAGAATGACTGAATAATAACGAGATCTAAAATAACAAACAATGTAGCTGAAATACTGGTGTGTGTGTGTAAAAACAAAAATAATTGTGTGGATAGAAACCAAATATATTATTACTTAGCACCTACTCTGCAGTACCACGGTTAAGTAGAATTTTACGTAACAATTAAGATATTTACGAGGACCCACCAGCTAATCAGTGTAGTAGCGTGTAAGGGAAGTGAGAGAGGAATGAGAATCACAAAATCATATGCGAGGCGCCGCGCTCACACAGACTGAGCGGCGCCAAGGCCTCTCGACGGAGGGGAAGATAGGGGAGGTGGTGTGACGTAGCGAGTTCCCGACGCCACTGACGCCGCTTGTGTAGAAGGGAAGAAAATTATCAACATAATTCGTTTGGTTACGGTAACGCCTTATTTCTGTAATAGTGAAGGTAAAACAGAATATTCACTCAGTGAAATCGCTGGCGAATAAAATGGTACATCTCGGAAAATGGTCACAAAATACATATGCTTTAACACTAGGCAAAGCTTATCGTGAATCGTCGGGGTCGTTCTCTCTGTAACAACATACATATGCAATACACTAAAATCAAGGAATAGAATATCAATCCAATTCTAAGGAATGGAAAATCAGTGGTGAAAATTAAAAGAGTAAAATTTATTAGGATTATTTGTTCTTTAAATTACGTTGGACTTCACTATCTAAGCAAATGTAGTTATATGGAAGTACAATCAAAATACTAGAGACCAAGACAATGTGAAATATTAATGGGTAAAATTAAACATCCGGTGAAATTGGCTCAGACAAAATAATCTTTAAATGCTCAGACGTCTTAACACTCTGTGAATGCCCAGGTATATTTTAACGCAAGATAGATCCGCATCGCCGGACCTCTGAGAAACGTAAGGTCCAATTAATTAATGAAAGTACTTATTGATAATACAAGTTTGAAAAATTTACACAAAACACAAATTCCAAAGAGTGATAGGCTCAGTACGTTATGGAAAAAACCTTACACACGGCAACCAAGATTCAGTCAAATACTTAGCTGACCAGCTGCTGGAGGCGTACTTCTTGACGGAGCACTGCAAAGCTAGGTTTTAATTAGGCCTCTTCTTATCATGCCTTCAAGTGAAAAACCTAGTTCACACTCTGTTCTGCCGAACTAATTAACCTGAATTAGGCTGGCGAACCACAAGATTAGTTCGATATAGTTGGAGATTATATAACCGACGTCCGCTGATTACATGATGGCAGCAGAACTTACTTTAGTCCGGAGTTCACATGCTAGTTCAGATGCTTAATAATCCCCATATATCGCATATGTAGAAGAAGGAGTCTGTTCCAAAACTGACTGAGATCAAATTGTATGTGACCATATAAAAAAAATCGTGAAATTATAACCAAATTATTACACAAACATAGATTCATAAATTCTGCTGTGGAAAAATAAAATAAAATATTTTGGGACTGTAAACAAGCTTGGATCAGGACTTAAATAATTACATATGTATATATATAGGATAGGTGCCGTAGAGTAAATAAACAAATATAGGCTATAGCTGTTATCAAACAAGCAAGGGTAAAGTATGAAAAATAAACAAGTTATTATTCTGTAATATTACAGCATTATATTAAACATCTTCCATCGGTGCTCACAGCATAATAAAGGTATTGAATATTTAACAATGCAAGAAGTAGTAAAAAAATAATACTTAGGTCTTGTGTCGTAAATTTCGGCAAACCCTACGAAAAACTAGTTATAACGAAAATCGGGTAAACATGCTGCTTTCGTGCAACACTGGCCTTAACAGCGAGGTCTTGCGAGCCGATTAGGGTGAAGCTAGGTGAGTATGGAGCAGCGCAGGAATGCAAGGCGCAACAACAATAAATAATGAACTACAACAGAAGCAAATTATACTAGTCAAGTATGTAGGTAAAAATTAGTGTAGATTTTTATGAAATAATTTTTGGTATAAAAATTTAATTCATGTGATTTAAATAGAAAATACTTCAGTAACAATTTAGCCATACATGAAAAATGCTATAGTTTACCATTTTTACAAAAAGAAACCGATTGTCAAATTTCGCATTGCACGTGTCATAAAAAGGATATTTTCTTTAGGTAGAAAACGTTGTTACTTCTTTAACTCTAAAAACGGACATAACCGACAAAAAACCTTATAGAAACCCAATAACTAATAGAAAATAACTGATAGAAAAAATCCAAGAATTCACGAAATATTTCAACCTCTCCCTAAAGGGCTCTCTTTGCCTGCCAAGCCTGCAGTCACGGAATCGAAGAGGCAAATCAATGATAGAGAAATTCCCTATCATTGCGTCAGTTGCAACGCGACTTTCTCAGACAATACTGCCACGTTTGAATATTTAAAAAACATATATATATATATATATATATATATTATTTCCTTTTTTTTTGTAAAATGTAAATTTTAATGATTAATAAAAAAATTCATATAAACATTTGCACAACTACTTAACGTACCACTATTCCTTAAGAAACGTCACATAGAATAATTTTTGTTTGAAATAGTTATCTTAAAAATTGATGCAATAGGCTGTTCGCTGTAAAATGAGCACTTTTTAAGGCTGTTCTAATAGACACTAACCAATAGTAAATATATATAATAGTGGGTTGATGCGTTAACTTTATGGAGTGTTGGAATGTCTACACTGTGTTTATTGATCCCTGCACAAACAATGCATAACCACAGTATGTTGGGCAATGCGGCGTCTTGATGCGCTAACTCTGGCAGTACGGGAGACAACCCGCGCACGTTATTAGATAGGCAAGTATCAAAACCTGTGCTTAAAAGTACTGATTTATGAGAGAAATGGTTCACTAATTACAAGGTTTCAGTGCAGGTATTGGGTACGCATTAAAATACGCAACCCTTCTGCGTTCTTTAGGGTCGTTCCCTGCGTCCACCCTACATGGTAAACAAATCGGCCCTTTAGTGGTTTTACCATGCACGCCGCCGTTCTCGAGAAATGGCGCACAATGAATTGCACCGTTTGCAGTGTTAGATCTTTTTCGAAAATGGCGGCACGTAGAGTAAAAACACAAGACAAAATGTTGTTTACCGTGCAAGGTAGATTATTAATTCGCGTGGAACAACCCCAGAAATGCAATGGAGTTACATTCTTTTAATGCACGAAATTAGTTTCCAGCTCCCTGTTCCATCTTATTTATGGAAGGGGGTTGATATCGGCATCCGATATTTTATGGTTTGCATTTCGTCATTTAATAATGCATTAACCAGACACGTAGACTTATCTTTATTCTTGTCTGTGTTACTAGTAATAAACGCCAGCTTTAGCTGCAATTTCAAGGATGGTTACACCCTTTTGGAATAGACTCAGGCAATAGGTCGTATATATATTTTCTACCTATTATTTGATAAGAAATCACCTGTCGAAGTTTGTTAATAGAGGTCAGCTCCGTCCTATGGCGTCTATAGTTGGCCAAATAGCTCTTTTAAACGTGCGAGGAATGTTTATTTCGTAGTAGCTCAAATAAATAAATAGAAGATAGGTCGGTACCAACATTCCACGTCAGGACAGGGAGCCACAGTAACTGAGCGGTTAGCCTGCTCGCCCTCCCCCCAATAACCCAGGCGAATCAGCGGGTTTTCTCGGGGATATCCCGTTTCCCCCTGCCCTTTCATTCCGGCGCTGCCCCATACTCACCTCAATCACCCTTATTGTCTCTCGAAATATCTTCACTCACTCACGTAGGGACAACGAGCTATTGCGCGAACTAGAATATTACCATCAGCGTAAACGGGGAAATTTCCGTGTTCTGTTCACCAGTCGTGAAACTCGATCGCAACTGAGCCATCCCCACTTCTGTTCGGGAATTAAACACGGGCTTTCAAGGAGATGATGAAGAAGGAAGGAGGAGGGGGGATGATGGGGTAGCTGCTGAACACAACACAGAACTAATTACAAGTTCTCAGTTTCCTGGGAGGGAGGCCATGAGCTGCTGTGCTTCCAAACAATTAGAGCTGGGAAAGTGACTGCAATCTCGGCCGGGAGCGGGCGAACAAAAACAAATTCTAATAAGAAACGGTAAACAATGTAGCATCGAGCAGCGAAGTACGAGTCGTGAAAAGAAAGTGACGCAACAACTCTTTACCCACACCCGTCTTTCCCCCGGTAGAATGGACTGTTCCAGACTGCACCCTTTCGTTGACATAGTCCGGCAAAATGGCGTCACCTCTTCGATCCCGCAGCAATTTTGCGCGTGCAGGACCTCGAAACGCGTAAGCTACAAAGCCCCTGTCATGCTATAGGCTGTTCACGGTAAAGTGAGCACTTTTGAAAGAGCTCTCATTTGGAATAATAGCCAATAAATATGTTTTGTTATAGGTTTAGACGTTAACTTCCGATTGCGGTGGGATATATAGATTGTTTTTATTACTTACATGGCAATATTTGTTTAAAAAAGGTGTTTAATGGATATAAAATGGCTGAAAGAAAAAAGTAACTAGGGTTTCAAAAGCGCTCACTTTACCGTGAACAGACTATACTAAATTTCTACGTCTAACTGCTTCCAATGAGTTCGGTCAAACAAAGTTGGGCTATTGTGACGTCACTGAAACTTCATAAAAACGCCACCAAATTTATCTGGAAAAGTTGGATGGCTTCAGTTTCCAGTGAACATTTTGAAGATTCGGCTGGTTCTAAAATGCCTTTGATTTTTGATGGCCTTAGCCAATCACAATCGAGAAACACTCATATAGTCTTGTACGCGTAGCAGTCTGATCAAGCCTTTCATAAAGATGTTGGAGGACCTCAAAATAATATTTATAGTGTGAGTGATATTTTGAAAGTACCATTCCCTTATCGTATGAAATATATTATCTTATCGTATGTAAATATAGTGCCCGCGTCTAAGGTCAAGAAGCGAGGGCGCGATAAGGGCGACACTAACACGGACTTCTAGCGCCTCATCGCTCCTACACGCAAGGCGTGCAGTGTTTCCGCCGTGACACTGTACTGTCCCAATTACATATTTAACAGTGGGGTTTTATTACACGCGATGAAAGACCGCAGAATAACCTACACCCGTATGTTTGTATTTTTCTATTGCCGCTTAAGAGACCGTTCCAGCATTGCAGGGGTATTATGCAACCAGCAATAATCCCCTTTAACCTCAAGGATAATATTGTCAGGCTTCTAGCAATATATTTAATTCAAATTAGGAAATTATGTTTACGCCATATTAGCGTGACAACTATTTTTGTTCGCGAACTTTGCCCAAAATAAGGTATAATTAATGGTTTTGTCGTAGTATTTATAAGCATACTTCATTGTCACATGTAGCAACAGAAATAACCATAATATTTTCCAAAGCAAAATATTTCGTGGAAAGTGGCGAACCTTGACAATCTCCTGTGAATAACCTTTATAATAAAACATTCATAAAGCATGTGAGTATTATATTGCGATCATTCATAATAGGAATAATTATCAAGGAATATCAAATTCGAGATACTGTTTTTTTGGATATAAGTAGTTATCGTTCTGGTTCGTGGAGTAGCTTGATGGTCTGCGTGTGACGACCCAGGGTATTAAGTGTCGACGGGGGTAAGAAAGAGAGTCAGTGGGTGGCGATCCCAGAAAGAGCTGCCCGTAGTTGACGAAAAGTAAACCTAGTGAACTGCACTGTTTCTGGCAGCTAGAATCTGTAGGTTGGTACGGGACATGCGTTAAATTTTTTTGTCCTGTAAAGGCTGTATTGGTGTTTGGTGTTTCAATTCTACAAACATTTTGGGAAATGTTTACAGTGTGACGCATACTATTATCTAAAACTCATACTTTTCTGTAAATGAGAATTGCCGTGTTTAAGAAGTGTACGCGGCCCCAGCTTGTAAAGGGAAGTCCACTGACAGCTGTTTGCTATTTGTAGGGATAGCAAAATTTCGCGAGTTCAGTGACCTGTAGGCTAGACTCCCCAGTCCTATGCATACTGGAGCCTAAGCTGTGTGTTCATTGGCTGTTGCCCCACACCTGGCAGTTATGGGATTCGCAAGGTGTTTCCTTGCAAGTCTGCTATTGGCTCAGAGACCTGAAGGGCGAGTCTAATAAACTGTGATCCAATTGCGAAGGTGACTTCGCTATATATGTGTTTGACGTCTATCTTGTGCCGAAATGAACTCGCGAAATTTTCCTATCCCTAGCTATTTGTCTTGGCGACGCATCCTGCACTAGGACACGAGCTCAGATCTATAAGGAGCTAAAAGCCTAGCCGCTACCTCCTCGCTTCCGACACGCTGAGAAGGAATTTGATCCGCGCTGGAACAGCCTCCAAAGAATACACTTACTATGTTAAAAGTAAAATAACAGGGCCATAGATAATTTTTTTCTTTATATATTTAGTGACAAAAAGTTCTATATGCAGAACATTTATTTACCGAGATATGCGTGTTCGCGCAAAAAATTATTTCACAATAAACGCGGGGGTCCATCCGTTTTTTAATAGTTTCGCCAATTTTTTTTCTTCTTTTTCGAACAAGCTGCAATGAAGTTCAAGTGTTGGGTAGGAATGTCTGCGCCGAAGATCGAGGGCAAGTTGCACGCGAAGGGTTTTTATCGTCGGCACAGGACACAAGGAATCAGTAGCATGTGGTTTTGGGCCTCTTCCTTCCGAGGAATCTGGCTTGTTGAAGATTCTGCGTCTCTCATCTCTGAGTGGTTAATACTGACATCAACGAACACGTGCGACGACCTCCCGTGGCACAGTTGGTTGGTGCGCCGCTGATTCGGAGCGCGGGAGGTTCTGGGTTCGAATCACAGGTAAGGCATGGGTGTTAGTTTGAGTTAGGGAATAAGTCAGTTTGTAAGCCGTCCACTGATAAGCCTTCAGGCATAACTCCTTTCCAATCCAATGTAAACAAGTTAAACATGGACCAAATTTTCATAGTGAATTTTTTGTTTCAAACTTCTCCAGCCAGTGATTCATCAAAGTGGCTTAGTCTCAGAGGTCCTGATCATTATTTGATGTGAGGCTCAAGGTCACACAATCGAGAGTTTTCGTTGTTTTGTAAGACTGAGTTGCTGGCCGATGGCAAATGTAGGAGTGCAGTTTCATGGACCATTTGATCGAGCTTAATATTCATTTGTTTGTTCGTTATTGAGTTATAATGGACTATTTAGGGAACATCCTAAATTTGACTTCTAAAAGTAATCATATTCTTATTATCATCTTATGCATTTCTTTGATTTTTTTTTTAATTGTAGGATTGAAGGGTAGTTGTGACATGTTGTTCTGTGTAGTGTTAGAATTGTCTATTTAGTGAAGTTATAAACTTGATTTTCACATGTTCTTTCTGTAGGTAGAGCGTGTCTTAAGGTTGCACTATTAAATAATTACTAGTACAAGTTTCTGCCATTATGATCCTGGACAGCATTACGATTTAAGGTGATAATTCTGAACATAAAACTTATTTTTTCATGCTTTTCCTTGAATAGAACTACCAAGTAGATGTTTTCCAAAATACATGTGAAAAGGCGCTCATATCTCTACATCCATGAACTACACACTCTTATATAAATAATTCTGTATGAAACTCTACATAGTATACCAAATATATTTGTTGCGGTGTGCGTGGCGTTTGTTTCAGCTATGTGATCTTTTGTTGGTAAGACCAAGCCTCAGTAGGGATGTTGATTTCGGGATATATATATATATATATATATATATATATATATATATATATATATATATATATATATATATATATATATATATATATATATATAAAGGCTGTTCACGGGAAAATGAGCACTTCTGAAAGCCCTGCTTGAGACCTAATTGTTTACACTTTGCGTCTTCTTTCGCCTTATGTAAAATTAACATTACCATCGGCCTCATCACTTTATTCATGCGTCAGTCAAATGAAACTGTGAAATTATTAAGAATTAAATACATTGCAAATCTGCTCATTTTTGCACTCCGAAACATTGAAAAAACAGGAAGCCAAATAAATAATTTTAATTTATCACAAATGGTTACCTCGTTATTTTTATTCGACGTTAAGATATGTGTTCAATTTTACTTCAGATTAAAAGTATATTCTTTATATTAATTATGATTTGAAAACAATACACTATTACACATTTCGTAATAGTGTATTATTTTCATTTCATAATTGTGAGTTTACAGTCGAAAAGTTTTGCATTAAGAAATATACAGGAAGCAACTTTTTTTTTTTTTTTGGTTCATATTACACAATTACATATATTACGTGAGCATCCACGATGCGCACTCTGCTCAAGGAAATTGTTTCAATCCCTTTCTGATGGTGTATCGGTTACCGCGTACCTCGTTTTCCTTCCGGCTGAACAGCATGATTCGAGTTTTCTACCAATTGTGTTAATGCAGGGAACGGAATGCGTCCCAAATTTTCGTATATGTGCGATCCACATCGCACAGTTGACAGCACTGCTTCACTTCACTTTTATTAAACATGGTCATGGCATTTAGATGTTCAGCCAGAACCACAACCGTGATTTTATAAGGGCATGTATTACGACCTCTAGTTACAAATCCGGTTAAAAGTTAACAGTCAGTTGGTGTAAAATAGTGTATTACGACCTCTAGTTATTGCTAACTAGAACTGTTATCAAGGGGTTAAACTATCTAACACTTCAAGTGGTAGACAAGCATTTATCCCTTTAGATAAGCTTCAAAATGGCGTCTCAAACATTAGGTAGTGTTGTGTTGATTATATGCATATTGGTTTTGGAGGTCATATAAAAATGTAACTAGAATTTTTTTTGTATTTTGAGTGTAATGTATAATATTTCTGCAACATGTAAATAAACCCGGCGAATGTTGATAACAACACAGCAGATTAGTTTTGGAAAGTGTATTTCATAATGAAAGGAAATTGGAAAGAAAATATGAGCGCTAGGCTTAATATCATTTTGAGGAATGGTATGCCTTAAAATTGGTGAAATAGAACATTTTCCCCACCCTTTCTTAGAAATATTAAAAAATACAATATGTAATACTGCCATTACCCTCAGTCCTCTGAGTTGTAAGAAACGAGACCCATGCATTGTGATAAGTTGTTCGGACGTTAAGCAAGCAGTGCGAGGGCTGATATGATCAGTGACTAATAATTATGAACAAATATGTTGTTTGCCTGGGCTTATAACACCTAGCATTCCATAGTTAGACACTTGGTTCATAGTTTTCATTTAATTCACTTCTACTAAAGAAGCATTAATATACGTATATTATTCAAAACACATCTCGCACTCATTACTGACAACTTAACGTAAACCTCAACACTAAAAATATAGTAACTTTTATTGTCAACATGTACAGTAACGAACCAAAACATTGCAGTACTTATTTCAAGGATATCTTTACTAATCGAATATGCATAATACAGGTTACCATCAAATAGCTAAACTGTGGAATAGCTATTCCACACATTTATCTAGAGGTCGTAATACAGGCCCTAAGTGAGAAGGCCCAACAGGCCTGGACATGGCCATAGAGCAGCAAACTTTCGATGCCTCAGTACAAAGGTGTTACAACTAAAAAAATTTGATTTTTTAATTAATTATCGTCTAATATGCAGTACAGAAATCTCTATTACGTGCAAAAATTTTACAACTGAAATACAAGTGGTTATAATTTTGCGTGGGATAATGCAGCGTGAAAATACGCTGGTTAAGGGCATTTTGTTAATACAACTGTGTTCCTCCTGAAAAATAGCACATTTTGAGTTGTAACGCGCTTGTACTGAGGTATCAGTTTGTAAGAGAGCAATGGCGTCGCAAAGCACAGCATCCTAAACAGCGAAGTATAATGAATGGCTTCCGAACAATTGAAAGATAATCGCCATAAGGGAAGATGCTCAGAGCCCTACAGCCAGAAAGCGATGTATAGACTATTCACGGTAAAGAGAGCATTTTGAGAGCCCTCTCATTTGAAATAATAGTCAATAAATACATTTTATTTTAGCCTTAGGCGTTAACTCCCAAGTGTGGTGGAATAAACACACTGTGTTTATTGACTACGTGGCAATATATATTTAAAAAGTTGGTTAAAGGATTTTAAAAAATGGCTGAAAGGAAAAAACCTAGGGCTTCTAAAGTGCTCACTTTACCGTGAACAGACAGTAACACACTTGATCAATTGAAAATAGTGAGTGCGCCACTCAAGCATGAGGTCCTATCACTACACTCTGCACCACTTGTGTAACGAACTGTTGTCTAGGTAGGGGTCTACTTAAAAATTCTTAAATTCAAAACAGCACTTACTAAAACTATTGACATTTCAAATATTAAAATAAATATATATTTCCGATAGTTGAAAAAATATATAGTATATCGATATCATAAAATATTGGTAAAAATATATTGCTTTTAAATATCACTATATTATGCAAAAAAATTGACATTGCGATGTTTCTTTAACATCCCTAACCCTCAGTCCCTCAAAATGAATGAAAATATTCACAAAGCCAAATAATTCATTTAAAACAAATTTTTTGTGTCAAACAATTTTTTTTGTTTCATTATGTTAAACAAATATTTAGTGTAGGCAAATATATCGCTACAATTTGCCAACAAAATAACATGTTTAGTTATGTGCGATATGTTTTGAACAAGTAATTTGTAGCGACCAAAGATTTTGTTGGAGACACTAGTCCATGATACAGAGCAAATAAAAACATCTAACGATTGCAAACCTTGAGCCCATAAATGTATTCGGTAATAAACGGAGTCACGACACCATACAGGGAATTCGGAGTACCGCGCGCATGGCAGTGCAATATAAAGTGCCATCAATTAAATATGTATTAATAGAATATTATATACCTCAGTAAAACATATTCGAATTTCATCTAAAATGAACTCGATGTCTTGTTTATTATTGGATCTACCAATTCTAGCTTTACCCTTTTATCTCATGTACAGTGCATCCAATTATGTGATTAAATCAACCAATCAATATCTGACTGTATCTTTTTAGGTAAAATAACTTTTAATAATAATCGTGCCTGATGATGCCACTCGTCAGTGGGTTTTCTCGGGGCTCTTCCGTTTCCGCCGCCTTTGCATTCCGGCGCTGCTCCATACTCCTCTCGTTTCACTCTCATCGGCCCTACGAGCCTCGATGTTAATACCCGTCCAAATCCCTCCACTCCACTCCACTTTAATAATGCTATAGATCTTAACGTATATGCGATAATACCGTAAACCACATAAGAAACTGGCGTTTATCCATTAGAGCTATCAAATCCACGTGGTTCCGACTGTTTTCGGCGGAACATTTACAAAAATTAATTACTTTGAGGTGTTAGTATAGTTCTGCTGACCGAGTTTTAGCATGATTTCATGAAGTTAAACACGATGCCAAAATTGTTTGAGGCCAGTTGTGGAATTAGACGTGAACAAACGGTATATCGCTGTTTGAATACACGATTTTGAAAGTTCTCACAACAGCTCACGAATCGGTGTTGGGGACATGCTCAAGAGACAAAAATGTCGGTCCAACTCATTTTTAGCCTACGGAAATGCCGCGCCTCATGTGTCGTTTTTTTTTTTTTTCCCCCCGGTGCGGCACGAGTGTTGAAATAACTTGGGGTGTCATGGCGCGGAAGTGGGGCAGGCTATATTACTGGATTACTTGTTTCGCACAGAGCTGGTGTGGAAACTGAGGGTCCCAGGTGCAGACCGACTCTGTTGTTGCTCTCTCCCCTCCCCCCTCCTAATCGAGTGAGTGCGCTGGTCTGGAACACGCGGCTATTTGTATGCGGACCGACGACAACCCATTACCACAGCATTACGAAATGGAAGCATGCAAGACTCCTGATCTGCACCTGTTCGACATATCGATACTTCTGTACGATAGTATTGCGATAAAAAAAAAAAAATGCTGTTCTTGGATGAACATCGCTGCATTAAGGCCATTGGTGCATCGAAGCAGTATGTTTATATAGTTTTTGCCATAACATGTTTCACAGCGGATTTTTCAAAACTTTTGGCTCGCCAAGACGTAAATAACAACTTTTTGCACCGTCTCACGTTGTTATACGTTCACTGCCGTCATTATTCTCGGAACGCTGATCGAAGAACGGAAACAAATTTTGTTTTCTTATCTGCAATCAGTGCTCCGAGAATAACGAACGTAGTGAATTTGTAACAATGTAAGAATGTGCTAAAAGTTGTTATTTACATCTTGACGAGCCAAAAACTTTGAAAACTGCGCTGTGAAACAAGTTAAGACAAAAATTATATTAATATGCTCCTCTCATGCACCAGCGGCCTTAACAAAATGCCTTACTCCAGTGCACTGTCAAACTACGTTAACGAAAGCATAACCGTCAATGTTCAAGGGCCCCGCCTACCTGGAGATATTTTCCACGTCTGAGGCAGAGAAACACAAGAGCTGTAAGGGCGACCTTGACACGCGATACAAGTGCGCCATCGCCGCTACGCGCCGGGATATGGACTGGCGTGCAGTGTTCTCGTCGTGTTGCGTCTACCTGTTGGAATTTCACCAGGGATGCTGTAATTTTATTGATGGGAAGTCTGTACCAAGGTTTAGTACATGCCCCTAGAGTACTTCTGTGTGTATATAACGCGTGTATTTTGAAATGCAGCGTTTTGAGAAAAACGTTTTTAGCCATGTTGGAGTACTCTGAAATGGTGTTTTTTTTAATGTGCGTGACGTATTAAAAGTAATCTACAGGCATAGTCTGAAGTACGTTCTAGGGTTTTGGAGTAAAAGTAGTCCTGAAATCTTTTCTCGGAAAACATGTGACCCTACATGATGAGTGTTCCTTTATGTGCTAGAGTTGCTGATGTGTTGTAGCCAAAGATGAGGTAGACCGTTCTCACTGGCAGCCAGTGGCACAATCAACCTCCGTGTCCCAACATTGAACTACTCACCTGCCAACACGTCTAGCAAGAACGGCATGGTTTGGATTTTAGGTTAGAAAACTGATTTGTAAACAAACGTTTTGTTTGAGATGTCTTCATAATTCATCTAAACGTTTTGGAATGCAGTTTCATTGACTTAAAATTGGTAAAAGTGTTTTATTCATATAATAAGTGCCTGCCATTTAAAAATTTAGATATGAACAAACACTTTCATCAGTGCTGACTATGTGACTTTGACAGTTGTGTTTTATTGGGGTAGGTCAATGTTGAGTATGTAGCAGACGCGCAAGAATACTGGCCCACTTTGAACTTTGACCCCGTGACCTATTTTTGACCTGGTGACCTACTTTTGAATGTACTTTTGACCTGCTTATGACATCATGGCCTACTATCCCGAAAAGTGCCTTTTTGCACAATTGGCCTTGAAAAGTGCATTCAAAAGTAGGTCACCAGGTAAAAAGTGCATCTCAAAAGTATTTCACGGCATCAAAAGTCAAAGGTAAAAGGTGTAAGTGGGCCAGTATTCTTGCTCGCCTACTACTTATGTATGTGTGTATAAGACGAATAAGCGGTCTACCTCAGCTTTAGTCTATGGTTCTGGCGTCTGTGTTGGAAGCTACACTTCCTGCTGAGCCGACTGTTGTGCAGGAAGAACCATCTCAGCAGTGGTAACGATAAATATAACCAAGAAACTGTCGCATTGCCGTATTCTGCCAAGGATGCGATAAGAGTAAGGACGGGTTGGTTATTATTTTCACGTGAATTAAATGTCCTTAAAAGCGGCTGACTGCGTTTGACGCACATGGACTGCTCGGTTGTTTCCGCCTGCTATGCAACACATTCCTGACGCCGAGAAACTTCCCATTCTTAAAACGCGTTTAAATGAACCATGAAGATCTACAAACGATTCAGAATGACAGTGAAAAGATTACACAACTATGGAATACTGGCCAAAAATAATGTCCCACGCTGACTCTGCGAAAGAAGTTTTTCTCATTGCAACGGGCAAGAGAATGTCGTCCTGCGCGGGAGTATTGCACACGCGTGCGGGATCGCTCGCCACTGCGGATCTTGTCAAACGGCGGTACGTTATCTCCTCGTAGCGACAAGTGACCGCACCTTTCCAAACCCCCGCCCAGGTAAAGGCAACAGCCAACAACGGGCCGGTTGCTTTCTCCGCGTGCTTTCCTCTGGACAAATCCAGCGAGAGTTTTGAAATCGCTGGGAGGAAACGATTTCTTACTTTCTTCGGCTAACGGGAATGAAAGCTGGAGGACATTCCCTTAGCTTAAAGGGCATTCGGTATAGAAGAATAAATGCCTAAGCGCCAAAAGAACCGCTCGCGTCACCCGACCGTATTGCACCGTTGCTGCGCACGTCATGCGACCGTACTGCCTGCCGCCCGGCCGTATTGGCCACGTCAGACACAGCGGCGTCTGGCGAGAGGTGAATGGAAGAAGTTCCAGGAACAGAAAATGCGCTGGGCAAGCACTGCGGTTGCCGCTCTGTTAGAGACAGCTCAATATTCTTTTTGTATAATTCTTCTGTCAACGAAGTTTATATTTACAATACATGAGGACCAGTTTGATTCAACACATATCGTTAATGAGTGCTTTCACGAAAACATTTTTTTTTGGGTATAAAATCTATTTAATTATATGCGCGTATATTTCTGATAGATTCCCTACAAAATTAATTAAATTAACTTTTAATTGTTGTTGTTGATTGACGCCGAGGAAGTACGCGAGGCGCTTTGTTATGAAACTGCACACTTGACAATACACGACAATTTCGGGATTGAAGCTGCAAAACTGGCTGCAAGTATGGGCTGAGTGATCTCGACAACGATGCTCGTTGATCTGACACGAGAATATACACGTGTCAGTTATGATGATTAGACACGCAGACACTTGAACACATTTAAGTCTGAAAATCTTCCGATATATTAGCCTAATACTACATGCAACATGTGACTTAATTCTGTATCATATTGAGACAGGCTTTTGTAATACTGTGCGACCTGTTGTTAAAAGAAGCGATACCCAGTAGACTAAATGTGGATTTATTGTATAGTATGCTATAGGCATGCATGCCTAATCTGTTACTGAACTGTCCGAAAAAAAATCTATTTTGTGGTATCTCTAAGATGGGAAATCTGCGTGTCCGATTTTAAATGTTTTATCACAGAAATTTTGAAATTACCGTCAATGTTTCAATCTTCATTAAGTGATTTTCCTACAATACGAGAAAAAAATTACATCGTTAAATTTTATTTCATCAAAAAATTTCTAAATTTCAGCACAGACTTACAAGAGGCAGGACTACGTCTACAAGCCACTTACTTCAATGAACAGATGTTACCTAGATGCTACAATAAGCTAACAGAGTTATGCCAATTTTACTCCAGTAAGGCTTCTTATATTTTTCAACATTTTTCTTCTACCTGTGTGAGTATTGGTTTTAGTATTTCAATGAGCTACGTAAATTGTTTTGATCGTTCTTTAAGAGAACGCAATTTAATGGCTAGAGTTACAAACACATTCTAGACTACCTACTAGCTGCGATCAGGTGTCACGCATTAACTTACCTTATATCCGTTATCATGTAATAAATTAACAAATGGTTTAATAAATGCAATTAAACATTCCAACATTCTGCGAATGCAAATGAATGGAAAGCTGCAAGATGACATTGATGCTATGCAACTTTGGTGTGCAATTTTTAACATAAAATGAAACCCAAACAAAATTCAACTAAAATATTTCACACGAAAACTATTCTTATTGTGTATATAAATATTAAATCAATAATAAACTCATCAAACAACGAAAGTTGTGTTCAGGATCATGGTTTTTTTTAATGAGATTCTAAGTTATATTTTCACAATCACGTATATCTGTTGTATGTCATACGAAATATCTACATAAATCGTTATGCATCCAATTGTGACAATATTATACTTGTTTCTATACTTGTACGTACCAAATTAGAATATACTGATCTGTATTATGGGCGCCATTACTGAAACACACGCGAATCTACTTTAAAATTTATAAATTAAATAATTTTAAATGATTCTTAAGATATTTCAGGCCAGCAATTTTTTTTTTTCAGTTGTAGTCAAATTCTCACTAAACATGAAACACATTCTTTAACGAAAAGACGTAAAGCACTGTTATGTGTTTTTAATATAAAAAGTAATTTGTCTGTTTTGGATCGAAATGTGATAAACAAGCAGGAAACAAGACCGGCGTGTTCATGTAGGCGAACTAGGGCACCCAGAAAATGAGGGCGCCAGGACGGTCAACGTAATATCTAACATTCTTTACAGTTAGGCTATAAAAATTTATAGAATTCATATAACTGATTGGATCATTATGAAGGTAATTTAAAGTAAATAATTATTTGTATTGTCTAGTAACATATTTATTGCAATATATCATTGGTAGCGTTTAATGATGCAGGTAAAGACTGTATATGAATAGTGTGTAAAACGGAAAAACTGCTGACTCGTGAAGACTACAGAGGCTATTAATGTTACTGAGATGTGTAGTGAGATACAAGATGTTGCAAGAAAGGTGTCTCAGAAAGCAAGATCATAGAACATTTTAGATTACATTTGTAGGTCCATCTTACAAGGTAATGTAGCACCCTCATTTTACACGTCTTTGTGAATATTTAATTGATTTATACATTTTTCACACTTGTCACGCGTAATTTTTTGTGTCAGCAAATATCAATAATTTTCATATTTTTATTTAATTTATTATTTTTTAATTGCACGATTTTTAACTTTAGATGTACCGATGGCGATATAAAATGTTTGAATGTGTTAGTTAAATATAAATACAAAAATTAAAATCTAGCTAAGTGATATTTATTTTATTTTGTATTTTTGGTCTCTATTGTTAATGCTTAAGGGACTATTTATACTTGTACCTCCGTTTTGAGACATATTCTATGATTTCTAGTACGTTAGGTCATTGGAGTAGATATTTTGGGTAATTTTGAATTGGAAGCCTTCCGATTGGCTGGCAGGTTTAAACCCTGCGCTAGGATTGGCTGGCTATGAAGGATATGGTTAGCAAGCGCCAGTCAGTAATGGAGATCGCTCTCTCCGCCATCACCACTCGAAGAGGTAGGATCTGTAGCAGGAAGCTCGCCCGAAGTGGGAGAAGCTTAGGTGTGAAATTAGTTGTTAATATGTCCGATAGTCCCCCTGTTTCCTTTTAAGATTAAGTGGAATTCGCGATTAAGATGAGTTGCCATGAAGCCCCTTTCGCGTAGTAGAATCAGGAGGTAGCAAGTATTGGTTACGACGTTGGTCCGTGAACGGGTGGTTCACGTATTAAAACGCCCTACACACTGATTGGTATCTGCAGTGGGAGAAGACTGCATCCTATCCTGTCCATGCCTAGTAAATTTGATTCCTACGAGAGCAGAAACCTCTTAAAGATAAGAAGTAATTGTGTTTTCCACTTTAGTAATGGCGAAACCCGCATCTTATTTTTGTTCTGGAAGGTCTGGAACGTCATATTGAAAAGCTACAGGAACACGATTTCCAGCAGTCTTTAACTTCGGAAACCCCAACGAAGAGTTTAATGTTTTCCCTGAGCTTAACGAAGTACATTAATACAAGATCTTAAAGATTGGTCCAGAAACAGTATACTTTTGAAATTTTTAATGTTACGCTAAGCTATGAGCTATAAATATCTTTTCAACTTTTTCACACTTTGTTAATGGGTATGGTGCATTTTAGAACGACCACTCTCCAACGGCAGTTGAGCATTTTTCTGAATTTCCTAGTTGATATTGGCATCCAGGGAGTTCAAGCTTATTTTTATTTCAGCATTAGTGAATTGAATACTGGAAAATAGCAATTTCATTGAAATTCTTTATGCTAAAAGAAAACGTGATGAGTTACGTTTTTGTAATACGTAGTCGTTTCACTCTCTTCCTCTCTGTTCAATGGCAATTACGTTTTTCCTAAAGTGACTACATTCAAGTTGTTATTTCAGCTCACATGCAAATGGCCTGTGCACCGGCAGAGCTTATACGAGGTTTGTAAATCACCTGAGTGCTTGCTGCCTACTGTCTGTGGAGGACCGGGCTACAGTTACCTCACAGGTTATTTACAAGATCGTTACTGTGTGTTGATCTGTTCCTAATTACTTACATATTTTAAATCACCTCTCAAAAAAACAAATGAAATGTAATGTGGCTAGAAGTGAGAGTAGTACATATTCCTAGGCCTAACACCGAAACGTATGCAGATTGATGTATTCTTAGGTTGCGTTAGTACCCATATTCACACTATTTATTCCACACGTATTGTTGAGGTGCACACGTGTATGTTACACATACACCTACTTTAGTGAGTTGTTACATGCTACATACTTGGCTATCCCAACGTATATACGTACACTTTCACAACAAACTTGGAACTCTTACGAGGGACTATTTTGCCTACGTTCTGAGTCACGTTATATGCTTCATATATTAGCGCCCTTGCAGGGGACAATTCGTTTTCAGTTAAATCACTGAGTTTACATTACATAACTTTAATGTACCTAATTTGTTTATTAATTTGGAATTTTGCTGAAACTGCGTGTATCTTTAGTTACCAGTGAGTGCAGTTTTTCTGTTTATTGTTCAACATATGCACACCGATAATGTTGTACCATTTACTACAGTAAATACATAGGCCTTTTTATTATTTATTTGATTATGTATGTTTTTATTTATTTGATTTAGAGCTAGACAACCAAAATGTGACGCGGTAACTCAGTGGCTAGATTACCCAAGGTTCCGCGGTTTCTCAGTGGCTAGATTACCTAAGGTGCCACGGTGTCTCAGTGGCTAGATTACCTAAGGTGTCGCGGTGTCTTATTGGCTAGAATGTCCGAGTTACCGTGGTGTTTCAGTGTCTAGATTACCCAAGATGCCACCGTGTCTCAGTGGCTAGACTACCCAGGATGCCGCGGTGATTCAGTGGCTGAACGACCAGAGGTGCCGCGATGATTTAGGGAATAAACTACCCATGGTGCCGTAGTGTCTCAGGGGCTAGACTACCCAAGGTGCCGCAGTGATTAAGTGGCCAGATTACCTGAGGTGCCGCGATGTCTCAGTGACTAGACTACCCAAGGTGCCACGGTGTCTCAGTGGTTAGAGACTACCCATTGTTGTTCAGTGATTCAGAGGCTAGCCTGCCCAAGTTGCTGCGGTGTCTCAGTGGCATATCAGTCATGAAGGGAAGATAATAACCACAGGAGAGCCTAGAATCTCGCAGCAGGTATTCAATTAACTCCAGAAGTTATCACAGCATAGCTCGCTCTGAATGTATAGGATGTGTGGATGGGGAGGGGGTGGTTTGGTGGAGGGGGTTGATCAATCACAGCACAGCAGATGGGTCGGGTGAATGGCGTTAGGGATCAGGCATACGGGATAAATAGCCATACAGGAGGGCGGGGAGCTTAGCGCCTTGCTTCCCGATACTCTCTCGCACTCTATTCCACACTTAGTGAGCTGTAACCCCTTCCCAGGTTAATCAAATGGCATTACGCCTGCCTTTTCCCCTGCTCCTAATCTGAAACCGCCACGCGTGTTCCACTCATAAGTTCCTACATCTGTTGTACTCAGTGTCTCTACACGGCTTTAAATATCTCCATCCTTACACGTTTATATTATGTAACGAAGTTGTTACACGTCACACCGTACACGGGGCCTAATTAATGTACACATACACACGTAGTAATGTTTAACGTAAGTACATAATTTAGCTCTGACTACATGGGGCGATCTATACAACGCACAGATATATCATTGTCATATTTAACTGGTGAGTATTAATCTCTATATTATCTTCAATGTACCTTTCCATTAAACCATCGGTAAACAGAAACAAATGTGATATATGACTTGCTCTCTTACCTTTATTAGCCCTACATCCTGTAATTTCACGAATCAGCACGTTAATTCCTCGTTTTCTCCCTTCATCCTGAAATTTTACCCGTAAAAGAATTCAACATGCATTTTCACCAACATAACACAACTGCTCTGTATTGAGCAACACATTCTCACAGTGGCCGCATCTTTGTGGATGTGTTTTGTAATGTTGCCTGACAAGATGGTGACCAGAGCCACGAGCTGTATCGTGTAAGAAACTATGTTTTAATACTCCTGTCCGTAAGCAATTTCGTGGTTCCGAAATCCGATCCTTTACCGATGTCGTCAATCATGCTAAAATCATATTTACTTGGCCCCCTCCGCGCCTATGTTTTTTTTGCTTAAATTTTGATGTTTTAAGTGGCACATCGACACGGTATTTTTGATAAAATTTAAAATTTTGTTTGATTTTGCTTAAATTTACGTGATTTTCAAGGAAAATGGTTTGTTTTGGAGATCTCCTGTTTTAAAATTTATAGAACCTTAATTTAGCCTCAAAAACCTTGATTTTGTAGCAAAAAAAAACTCGAAATTTCGATGGAAATAAAGAGTGAGCTAGAACTCTCATTATACATCTACTGGTCGTATGTATTTTCGAGCGTTACATTTCTTGTTCGTATCGTATTGCCCAGAGCGTAATCAGTTTAAACTCAGACCAGGTGGCACGGGAATTGGTGATTGTGTCCTTGCAGCTCCGTTATTGGCTCAGAGTTCACCAGGGCGTGTCCAATAAAGTGCGATCCAATTGCAAACATAACAGAAATGTGCAGTGTTTCAAAGTCTAGCCTGTCCTGAAATGAATACGCAAAATTTTTCACTTTCTAATGATAGGTAGAGACCCGGAAATTTCACGATTTAATTTCGAGACAAGATACACTTCAAACACGCTGTTATGATTCTATTGGAGAGCCCTAACTTGGTATCCTCGTATGAACCTAGCATCACAACTTCAGTAAATCAGGACGTCAGAAATTACAACAGAGTATTGCAAAAGAAGGGCCGACAGCAATATCCTCCTCCACCAGCCGGCAATCAGGGACAGCTATGTCTAAATAACGTGCCGATATAGGCCGGCACGAGCCAGTGCGCGGGGTCTTTCCACGTCCAGCCAGCTTCAGGGGAATGCCGCCGCTAATCGCTCTACAAGATGATACAGCCTCCGGCATCTGGGGACTGTCCATAGTGGATAATAATTAAACTGGCGTGTAACAACATAGCTGTAACTTCAATTAACACCAGTTCTAGTGGCTCCCCCGGCATTTAATATTACAGTGTCTTGTATTGCCTGTGCCTCATATCATGATTAGAAACCCCTCATTGCCAGTTATGCTCTACCATCTCATTAATAAAATCAATTATTCCCAAAACCCCTTTCTTGTATGAATATGACCATAATTAGAGACCTACAAAATTCGCGTAATTATTTGAGGACATGTTAAACTTATAACACTTTTCCTTTCCAATACGTATGTCATTGGACCATTCTTTATTTGACACGCACCCGTTAACTCTGCACAAATAAATGAACTCTTCACACATGTATGCCCCAATAAAAGGAAAGGACGTGACTTAACATTTATGCAGAAACCAATGGAGAAATGACGCCGGTGCGAGTATATATAGTACTATGAAGTTTAGCTTGATGTCGAAAAATAACGCGAATTTCGTCGGTCCCTTATAGCCATAAGTTATATTCTTAACAACGTGTACATTTGACTTATTTTTCCAATTGGATCACAGTTTGTAAACCACTCCCTGGACATCTCGACCCAATTTCTGAATTGCAAGGAAAACAGCAACAAATCCCGTGCTACCTATTCTAGGACAAAACTTATCAGCCAATGTGCAACTAGTTTAGGCTCTACTATGCTAAGGATGTTGCCAAATGAATCCGTGGAATTTCCGGGATTCTTATGATAGGGTCTGTACTAAGTAATACATTTTCTCAAAATATTCGACATCATGTAAAGAGGACTTTTCAGTAGACCGTATCAAATAATATGTACGGAAAACGGAGGAGCACGCAGAAAAGAAGGCATGTCCATGAATAAGAGCACATTTGGTAGCCCTAGGCATAGAGCAAAATTAGCTAGGAAAGAGCTAGGAAATTTATTCACGGCGACGTCTGTAATCGCCAGAAATGCTCTGCAGAGAGCCTCTCTCAACTCTCCTCGCCCCTCGAGAAATCATCTCTTTGGACGACAGTTCGTTGAAGAAGTTTCTCCGCTTATCGCTTCCTCCCTCGGTTTCGTGCAATTTCCCCTCCTCGACTCCACAAGGGGGCCACCCCACAAGGGGGCCACCGCGTTTTAAGCCGTCCCCCGGCGGAGCGCTCGATAATTCCCGCCCATACTTAGAGCCGGCAGAGATTGCGAACAAACCGCTCCTTAAATTGTTTCGCCACAACCCACCCCCTCTTGAGAGTGCGGTGGAGCCAGCGCCAATCACGCGCGCACTGGCGAGAGGCCACGCCCCTCCCCCTTCCCAACCCACACAGCAACATAGTAGTAATGCCAAGGCGGTTACTTTGATGTGACTGAGACGTCGAGGCCTTGAGAGCCGACGAGGACGAAGCGATGTGAGTATGGAGCAACAGTGTGAGGTGAACTGTGTTTTTCTCTGTGCTGTACCTAATCGTTTGCTAGTTAACACATCGGCCACTTAAACGTATTAGTACAGTTGACGTCACATCACGTGGGTAATGGGGGCCTCGCCGCTCTCTCGTGAGTGGCCGCAGTGCATTCAGTTTCTTCCAGTTCCAGTCTGATTATTGTTTCCTGCTGCGTGCGCCGAGTACCAGCTTACCTTACGACACTTCACCAACGTTGGAGCGTAAGGGCCGCCGAACAGCTGCATCGTCCGGCGCGATTCCCACAAGCGAAAATCCGGGTGCGACCCCGCCGGGAATCGAACCCGTTTCGCGCAGGTGGGAGGCGAGTAGTCTAACCACTAACCCATCGCGGCCCATCTGATCTAGACGTATTCATTGTCTGATTGGTACCGCGAGGCTCTGGGAACGGGTTTTGTGCCTGATTGGCTACTGGTTGCTGCGAAAGATCCACTAATGGCTGGGCTGCCAGCTGACAAGTGGGTTTCCAGGCGCTTGATTGGCGAATGCCTGGGCGTTCTAACATTTTGTTGGTCAGTGACGTCATTTTTCTGGCAAATACTGCTAGACCTCGCGAAATAATAAGTTGTTTATCCTCTCTGTTTTGAAGTACTCTGTGCATATTCCTTTGTATAATCCATTCACAGTTACTTCACACTTTTCTGAAGCCCTGCAGAAGTTCTACTTTCAGGATATTCCTCTGCCTCGTGAAAACTAAGCTTAACTGAGTCTATAAAATTACACCAAAGGACATCGCACCGAATTCGTGCGCCCCTAGTTTTAATAATATTTTGCATGATAACTATTTCTTACTAGGCGCTACCAACACACGTGTTTTCTGACTGTTTTTATTCACATTAACTATATAAATAATACATTAAAATTAGAGACCTGAAAATTTCGCGAGTTCAGTGACATCTAGGCTATACTCCATTGCCGTACGTGAAATCACGGAAATATCCCTGTTCATTGGTTGCTTGTTGTACTAGAGAGAGACGGCAATTGGGTCCGCATCTCATTGGCTGTTTATTATTTGCTCATAGTTGTCCAGGAGGCGTAAACTAACGGGTGGACCAATAGCATAAGCAATACAAACGCACGCGGTTTCGAATTCTACCTAGTCCCGAAATGAAAACCGCGAATTTTTCAGGTCCGTAATTATAATTTATGAATTAAATATTGGTAAAATTTCAAATTAACGAAAAATAAGAACGGCTGTGATACATGGCGTATTTAGGAAATAACTAAGCACGTCAAACATGGGATGTTTTTTTTATTTTAAATAAGGTTTGATTAAAAAATTGTGAAGATACCGCGAATAAACTATACTTTCCAATCTACGCGTTATTGGGTACCACGCTTTGTTTTTTTTTATTGGCAAACAAAATTTCGCGTTTGAAAGCATCAACCAAACCTTTTTTGTATCTACTAACATATATTTTCTTTGAGTGCGTCTTCTTGTATGTACTTACATAATACCTGCTCTGTGCCTGGACTAGACAGCCAATGGCTTTGGCTTTATCACCGGACATATTTTTCTCTGCTGCCGCCTTGGAGCGGATGTAGGTAGCAGAGACTAATAAATCTTCTGTGCAATTAACCAACACTGACCTACACCACACCAATCCTGTACAACTGTCGAAGTCACGTGGCAAAACACTGATGAAATCGTACGTTCATATCTTAATTGTCGAAAGACAAACCCTTTTATAGGAATAAATTACATTTACCAATTTAAATATAATTTTCAATAGAGTCGATTTTCCTGGCTGATAATAAAAAATTCGGATAACGTAAATACGTTGAAGATGAAGATTTAAAATAATAATTTTCGCACAATGTGAAACTACACGCGCTTATAACATAGTACACTTATCAAAACAGAAACTGTACATAAAATAAAATAGAAATCAAGTCAGTCAACAAGTAACCATCCTTCTCCCGGACGTGTTTACAGTGGACAACACGTGAAAGGCCACATCACAAGATCACACACAAGTAATTGTCTCTCCTCCGCGGATAAGGGAAACACTGTGGCGAAAGACACTTTCGTGTTTTTATGTTCTCCATATTTGTTAAACGAGTTCGGATAACTGGTCGTCCGTATAACCAACTTTCGGATAATCGAATTTCTACTGCATATTGCATTAAAAGTATATGTATGCTATATACATAGCGTTTTAAGAATATTGTTACTGTGCTATATATCATTTTTACTGCTTTATAACGTCCATTTTAGTTACATTGGTACCTGTTACTTCGAAAATCTGGTCCCACGATAACTCTTTACATCCTACCTTGTGACTCAACAGGTACTAGATATTTCACAAATCAATCATAATTTCGTATTATGGGTTGGGGGGGGGGGGGTGAGCTTCTTTCCTCACTTGGGGGTAAATACAGAAACGCAGAAGTTAAGAAAAAAAAGGCCGTAAGGGGGAAATTCCCCGGCTATCCCTCCTCCGAGCACCCCTTTAACAACTACCAACAATTCGAACTGAGGACACGACTAGTGGTTTGGTTCAGTTGGCGTTATCACTCTACCGCCCACGTTCGCTCCAAAGCACTTGTAACACGATGAGCGGCTGTCGGCGCGTGCAGACAGGCAAAGGTGCGAGCGCCTGCAAGGGGCGTAGCCGGTTAGCTCGCTCGCGTGCCACGAGGTGGGATCAACATCGGAGACTTGGCCGCTCAATATCTGGCCCTGCACCCTCTTTCGCAACCCCCCTCCCCCTCGACCAAAAGGTCAAGACAATGGCCGGTGACGTCACCTGGCTCCGCCCATCATGCACTCCCTTCACGTGCTCCCCCTCCTCAACAACTCCTCCACCCCTCCTCAATCGTACAGGTGCGAGGGGGGGGGGGTGGCATCCTGACGTCACAACCGCCCACCCGACACATCTTCTGCCGCGTCCCTGTTTGTTGCGAAATTCACCAGGGCATACGCTCACGTGTATTCAGGAAGGTTGTGCTTTCACCTCCAAAACTATCTTCTCACACTGTAACTTTTCCGGAATCTCGCACAAACATTTATAGTCTTTTCGCGGTTCCTTCACACCCTCTTGAATCAAACTTTTGAAAAATTGCCCGATCAATGAGGTCTTCGTTTGTTTCCTAAATATGCCATTTAGGTATCACATGCATTTAATACCATAGTTTTAGCCATACTGAACTTTTACACACACACACACAGATATATATATATATGCGTGTGTGTCTATATATATATATATATATATATATATATATATATATATATATATATATATATATATATATATATATATATAGACACACACGCCATCTATGAATTATAATATTTCGTTTGTAATTAATATGAATAAAACAGAAAAAAATAGGTGTGTTTCTAATGCCTATTCGCTGTTCACGGTAAAATGAGCACTTTTGAAAGCACTGCTTGGCCTCATCACTTTATTCATGCGCCAGTCAAGTGAAATTTTGACATTATTAGAAAAGTAAATATTTAACAAATGTGCTCATTTTTACACTCGGATGTATTTAAAAGACAGGAAGCGAAAATTAATAATTTAAGTTATCACAAAAGGTTACTTAAAAGTGTTTATTTGACGTTAAGATACGGAACAACTTCCCATGCATCGTTACCAACTTGACTGGGCGCATGGCAATCTGAGCGCCCGTTAAAAAATATGCAGGCAGGAGCAGTGACTTTTTTCTAAGGTTGATTTTTTTAATAGTGCTCACTTTATCATGAACAGCCTTTAGTGAGAAATAGTTTCCATGCAGAATATTATTTCAATGAATGCGCACGAATACGGTTTGCCCCTTTGGTGTAATTTTTATGCTGAATCGTCCGAACTGTGTTGTTTTCATTGCTCCCCCTTCTGCACTTCCACGTTGCAGAGTCCGCTTTCAGCGCTCCACTACAGTTTCGGAAAGGAATCAAATTCTTGTTTGCCACCTGTATCTTAAGACACACCGCGTATGTCTGGTCACGGCAGAATGTTCTTTTCCCCGATAATTCGGTAATTTTTAATTTCGAAAAGCTTCGGCTTTTTCGCCACATATTTTAGTGTATCGTGGCAGCCAAAATCCAAATATACAATTTTCTAAATTCTTCGTGAAAATAACAAGCAAATAATTATCGTGGGTATCTGCGAAAATTATTTTGCAGAAGAGTCCCCTGATTAAAATTCCATTGTAATTGAAGTTCTTAATTAAACAAAAAAAAAAAAAGAGAGAGAGAGAGAGAGCGTGTGTGTGTGTGTGCGTGTTTATGGGTAGTTTGTGCCTATGTTTACACGATAGCAAATAACAGATAAAGAGTGCACACGGTTAAGTGAGCAATTTTGAAGTCTACATTTGAAAAGTGCCACTACACACTTTCGTATATTTTAACGGACACAATGAATGGCACGCGTCCAGTAAAATTGGTAACGATGCGCTGGAAAGTAGTTTCATGTACTGACGTTGAATTGAAACTCTTAGGCAAATATATGTGAATACTTAAAATATATATTTTGTATGTGCAATTTTTTTTTTTTAATTCATTTAAGTATATGAATGAACAAGTTTGTGAAATATTTACTTTACCAATAATTTTACAGTTTCACTCAAGCAACGCCTGAACAGTGATCAGTCCTGTGGCAATGTTGATTTTGTATATGGCGGAAGAATACACAATGTTCATACAAGTAGAACTTATAAGTAGGGCTACCAAAAGTGCTCAGTTTACCGTGAATAGCCTCTACAGTGGTTTGCATTTGTGAATACTCAAATTTTTTTTTTTTGATTTCTGTTTTTAAAGCAAATTTTTAATAATACGCATCTTTTAAAAATATTTACTTTGCTAATAATTGCACAGTATCCCTTGACCGAAGCATGAATAAAGTGATCAGTCACATGACAATGTTAATTTAAATAATTATTTATATAATACGCATCATAGAATAAGATACACTAGTTTTTGGGGAAAACATAGTAAAAAATAAAACATTATCAAAAAACCAACACTAACGCGACGATAAAAATAATTCCTATAATAAAGTAATAATCGTATATAGGCATGTATCTCAATAACTTCATAAAACTTGGGCGAAGCGAAACTTATACTTTAAACATATATAAATAAATCCTTAAGCCCAGGCGAAAGAAGTCGCAGGCACTGCATTAATTTCCATTCAAACATAAAAATCTTTTGAATTAGTTTTTTGTATTGATTATAGAAATTACTATGTATACATTTCGATTGGCACTATTCAAGCCTTCTTTCAATTTTCTATTTCTATTTCTAAAATATGAAAACAAATCCTAAAGTGCACGCAAACGAAGTTGCGGGCATAGATAGTTGTACATAAGATGGAAAAATACGCAATATGTATGCAAGTAGGTCCTAAGAAAGACTTTTTAATGTGCTCAGTTTAAAGTGAATAGCCTGTGGTGATGCGGTTAACAGCTAGGTACAGATCTTCGTCTTGTAAGCGTTTAAATGAGGCCTTATTCTAAACGCTCACGCAGTTGTGTACACGCGCCGGGAACTGCCGTATTGTTCGTAGCGGGGCGCACGTTGAACGGCTTAATTAATAGCCGGTGGACGATCAACGGGACCTATCTGGCTCACAAACAACTGCCACGGGCCGGCCACTCGGCTTGAAAGGGTTCCCGTTAAGGGGAGAGGGGGTGTGCACCGCCCCGCGCGGTCCTTTGTCTTCCAGGAGTTGTTGACAGAGTGTTGTGTTTGCGAGGGCAGTTGTTTGCCGCTGGCTGGAGCTGGCAGAGCTGTCACATCTCCCGCTCGCGTACACGTCATGCCTTCCCTGTTTCTTTCCCTCCCTTATTGAATTCCCTGCCGGCAGAGATACGTATCAGAGCTTTGTAAAGGTTGTTCACGATAAAGTGAGCACTTTTGTAGTCACTGCCCCTGCCTGCATATATTTTAACGAACGCACTGAGTGACATGCGCCCAGTAAAGTTGACAATGATGGATGGGAAATAGTTCTATATCTTAACGTCAAATAAATAGTGTTAAGTAACCATTTCTGCAAACTGAAACTATTTATTTTCTCTCTATTTTTTTTAATGCGTCTTAGTATAAGGATGAGCAGATTAGTAAAATATCAACTATTCTAATAATTGCGCAGTTTCATTTGACCGACGGATGAATAAAGTAATGAGGCCCATGGCAATGCTATTTTTACATAAGGCGGAGTAACACAAAACGTGCGTACAAGTAAATTTTAGGCAGGGCTTTCAAAAGTGCTCATTTGACCGTGAACAGCGAATACGTTCATGTACGCAGGTTTGTTTACATTATGAGCTGCAGTCAGTGTGCATAAAAAATATCCCTATTGCAACTACATACAGTTCTAACACTGGTATACGCCCCTGCGCACAGAACTGTTGGCTGTCAATAATGGAAAAAATAATTTTACGATTTAATGTTGTATTAATTATATAAGGTTCCAAAATTTATGGCCAATGAAATTGTGTTATTTCTATCTGAAGAGCATTAAATGTGGTTTTACAGTTGAAAATATGTTTGCGGCAATGAAAAGGAAAGAAAGGAAGGATGGTTAGGACTGAGCCAGAACTCTCTATGTATATCCACTCACAACGGAAAAGTAAGAGGGTTAACTCTGTCAATCCGCCAGCTCCCAGGCGCTACCCTGGGAATCCTGTACAATAATGTTGCTCTGCAGCTTGAAGTAATTTTGATGGGTGCGGAGGGGGGCGGGGGTTAGCTTCTCCTCGCCTCCGCAAACTAATTGATAACCAACTGGGTGGCCAAGGTCCCTCACAAGGGACCGATCTACCCCCGCGCTGAGGGAGTAGCGTCCCAGTGATGTAAAATGGCGGACTCTGTCAATCCGCGTCACCAATAGGAATAACGTATTTGATTCTATGACGTTCGCTTCCGTGCCCATTGGGTTTACCTGCATATATTTTAACAGGCACACTGACCGGCATGCGCCTAGCAGACGGAAGGAACGTAGTTACACATATTACGTTGAATTAGAAGTGGTTGATAAACATTTGTTAGTACTGAAATTATTTATTTTGCTTGCCATCTTTCTAATGCATATAGGTGTAAAGATGTGCAAATTTCCAAAATATCCACTTTTCTAATCATTTTAAAGTTTCGGTTGACTGGTGCATGAAAAAATTATGAAGCCTATGGCAGTGTTAGTTTTACATACCTATGGTGGAAACATACATAAGGTGCATACAAGTCGATCTTCAGCAGGGCTTTCAGAAGTGCTCAGTTTACCGTGGACAGATTGCATCAATTTTGTATTAATAAATAAATTTACTTTGCTTGGCAGTACTATATATAAAATATTGAAGATGTACATAAATAAGAAAAAATAAGTTATGCATGGTGTAAAGACTTAGTTCGGTCATTTATGCCTTTCATTTACCGGAACGACGATACACAGTAGGCAGAAAGAAAGCATTCAGAGGACGTGCGACTCAGTCAACTCAAGATACGTCAATTGAAGCTTGCAGGTTTTCGAAATCCAGCGCAGAAGAACTAAGAAAATTCAAGCCTTAATAACGGCTTTTACTGACTTTGTGAGCAAATATTTTGCCATATTGGTGCATTTATTTTGCACAACATCTTGCGCCTTAACAGCATGTCAAAATTATGGTTTACAGAACAGTTCTGGCGAAACATTTGCTCACAAAGTTAGTAACAATATTTAAAGGCTGTTCACGATAAAGTGAGCACTTTTGAAATAAACCATAGAAAAAAGTCACTGCCCCAACCTGCATATATTTTAACGGGCACCCTGAGTGACATGCACCCAGTAAAGTTGGCAACAATGGATGGGCTGTAGTTCCGTATCTTAACGTCGAATAAAACGTGTTAGGTAACCATTTCTGATAATTTAAATTATTTCTGTCGCTTTATGTTTCTTTTTAATGCAACGAAGTGTAAAAATGAGCAGATTAGTAAATTATTAACTTTTATAATAATTTCACAGTTTCATTTGACCGACGCATGAATAAAGTGAAGACGCCCATGACAATGTTAATCTTACATAAGGCGTAAGGATACACTACATGCATACAAGTAGATCTTAACCAGGACTTTCAAAAGTGCTCACTTTACCGTGAATAGCCTATATGTAGGATTGCCCTTCCTTTGTCTTTCTAGGTATAGTGACTGTCATAAAATTGTAAAATGCGATTATCCCTTATAGTTTGAGAAGGGAAAATTTCGGAAATTCATTTCAGGACAAGTTAGACGTCAAACACGTATACACTGAAGTCACCTTTGCAATTGTATCGGAGTTTATTAGACACGCCCTAGACAACTCTGAACCAATAGCATACTTGCAAGGAAACGAGTAGCGAACCCCATACTGCCAGGTGTGAGGTAACACTGGCTATTATGTGGTGCCGCAGCAAATGGACAAACATCCGAGGCTCGATTATACACAGGATTGTGGAGTCTAGCCTGCAGGTCATTGAACTTGCGAAATTTTCGTATCCTTATATATAGCATTACTTCTTGTCTTACGAGTTCTTAAGCTAATCGTTCAAGAGTACTCCATAAATGAGGAACACTTTGGCCAGACTTATACAGGTAACCCGAAAATTCTCCTTAGAAACTCCTAGAACTTGTGCAGGTGACTGAGTAGACTATTTTGTGAGTAGGAACCCATATCCGAAAACGTTTCGGTGCTACAGCCATTTCAAATCAGGTGTATCACTCGTTCACTTCCGCTGAGAGAAAGAGCAATGTCTCGGATGTGCTTGAGTTGGTAAGCTACTGGGTAGGCAGTACATTACTTCAGACAATCACCTGATAGCACGCGACGTGTACCTTGTCTCGAGCCCCATTCTCGAGCCTTCGTGTCTCCGATTAACATGGTTGAGTACACGTTTGTGGAATACGCAGACATGATCCTCGTGTACGGCACAGCTGAAGGTAATGTCTGTATCAAGAGCGTTATCCACAACGTGCGATACCATCGCATACCATTTCCGCCACAGTTATGCAACGGCTCCGAGAACAAGGCACCTTCACCGCCGACAGGAACGACTATGGCGCTCCAAAGAGACGTCGCACTCCCGAATTGGAAGAGGCTGTACTGCATCACGTTGAACAAGAGTCCGTCAGCGAGTACGCGAACAATTGCGCGTGCAATGTGTGTTGCTCCCAGCATAGTCTGGAAGGTTCTGCATGATCAACAACTACATCCTTACCACCTCCAAAGGGTACATACAGTCTTTAGGTCCAGCCGATTTAGCACCACGTGTTGACTTCTGCGCGCGTTTCCTGCACCGCTGCACCGACGAGCCCGTTCCCAAGTCGCGTTCTATTCACACATGAATGTAAACTCACTAGGAACAGTGTTCTTGATTCACGGAACAGCCATGTCTGGGCAGACGAAAACATATTACCATGCATGTTCAGGGATTCCAGCACAGACTTTCTATCAATGTGTGGGCAGGTGTTCTGGACGGTCATGTGTCAAATACCTGATTTGAAATGGTTGTAGCACGGAAACGACACGTTTCAGGACATGGGTTCCTATTCAAAAGGCCATCTACTCAGTCCCCTCTACAAGTCCTAGGAGTTTGTAAGGAGAATTTACGATCACCCTGCATAATCTATTCGCGGTTTCTTTACACTTGTTTAGTCAAATGTATGAAAAATCACCCCACGTTTGATGTGTTTTGGTGTTTCCTAAATACGACATGTATCACAAGTTTTTTGTATTTGTGTTGACATGAAGGTATCTTATGTTTGATTAAATTAAACTTTTACTACAATTTCATGTATTAATTATAATATTTCATTTATAATTAGTAGGCTCTATGAATAATAACAGTGAAAAAAAACAGGCGTGTTGGTAATGACTAGTAACAAATAGTTCTTATGCAAATATTATTAAACTCAATATGTTCGAATATAGTGCGTTGTCTCTTTGAAGTAATTTTTTAGACGCGGTTAAACTCTATTTGCACGAGGCGGAGGAATAACGTGGAATTAGAACTTTATCAGGGCTTCAAAAAGTTGGAAGTGACCGCGAATGGTCTATAATGGCCGATGCGCTGTGTACCTCACCTGTCTCGGGAAATTTTGTTTCTGTACTGACACACACACGTTTATTCATCGATGTTGGCAACCCTGCTGTTATCGCTCCGGAACAGTTAACCGCTTCTGCTCGCGCCAATTACCAACCGATACAGTTTTTTTCCTTCGAAATGTTTTTTACCGGAAAACAAAGCCGGTATTTCTCATCGCTTGCACGCTTCCTGTGTTCTGTGTTGGGGAAAATTTGATTAACGGCCTTGCAGATCGGCAATTCCGACGCGTCTCTTTCTGCGCATCGTCCCGGCGTGACATCATCCCCTTTGGCTTATATTGTCAACTCGAGCGTTAATTTGGATGTGCACGTGGTTCCAGCATGACGTCAAAATCACGTGTACAAGTTGCCTACGTTTATCCTTAACAGCGCAATTGATGCTACCTGTTCACATTCACAGCACCAGTGGAATTAAATTTTGATATAGGCTGTTCATAGCGAAGTAATCAATTTTGAGGTCCTAGTTACTTTTCCTTTCAGACATTTTTTATGCAGTAACCACTTTATTGATAAAATATTGTCATATATGTAATAAACATAGTGTGTATATTCCACTGCACTCGGAATTTAACGTCTAAGGCTAAAATAAATCAAGTATGTCTATCCACTATTATTATAAACGAGAAGGCTTTTAAAAAGTGTTCACTTTACCCTGAATAGCCTATAGAAAACATTTTTACCGTCAGGAATTATGAACGTCCAGAGCCAATGACGGTGAATATGAAAACTTCCTCGATTTTAACGCTTGGAAAAAGTTATCAAAGTTTTTCTTATATTTTGATAAATGTTCGCTCTTCTGGTCTCATAGACAAGTTTTCCCGCGATAAACCATTGTCTTTAATAACAGTTGACTGTGCTGCACCCATTGTCGCGGCCTCAACTGGCCTGGGGATTCGGCGTGGGCAGCAGCAAACAAGAGAAAAAGCAGACGACAGAAGCAGAAGACTAAACGACCACAGGACAGGAACAGTGCAGCCGGAGAACGCATTAGAACTGCGGGAAGCCAGACAAACGAGGGTTGTGGGGGGGAGGGGGGTTGAGTCCAGCAGATAGACGGAGCCAATAAGGCAATATGGGAGAGTGGATCCAGTTGGCAAACAAAAAAACCGACGTGTAAATACAGGGTGTAGCTGAAAAAATGTTTCGCTTTTGAAGTTATATGGCGATCGCGCAATTGAATTATATCCAGAATTTAATTCGAATGTGCTTATTGCCCATAGTAGCTGCAAAACGAATGAAGCAAAAACTTAACAACAAAAAAATATTTCAAAATAGTATGAGTATAAAAAAGGTAACTAAAATTCACAAAAATAATCGTGTGCACTCTGAACTTGAATCAGTGAGAACTGAGCCAAATAGTGAAAACAGTGAGAATTGAGTGGTAGGCTAATCCGTGCCCGATAACGAATTAACTCGTTCAGATCCAGTGTACACATCTGTGTACATTACGCACGTGTAGGTAACTGTTGGTCTGTACTGGACACTGCGAATCTCAATGGCCAATGATTTTACCTGTGAGTAAACGATTCGCAAACCGTCTTGCTGGTCTGGGTCATAATTGGTTCATATAACTGTAGCCAAACATATGGCCTACAGCTCAATGACTGTGACAACGAAACAAGTATTGGATTGAAGTACAGCATGTGTCATAATTTTTTTTTTTGGAACACCTCACACGGTAAATTAAAGCAGGTCTGAAATGGTTAAAATAGCGTCTGAATTTCACTGATTTATTTGCGATTCCCACTGACAGTCAATAATTCCAGTGTTATAAGTCACTTGTTTCCAGTTAATTTGCTTGATAACAGAAGAATAAGAATAAAAGCTAGATAATATATGAATCCACAGGTTTGATTGAATACAGTGTTTTTTTTTAAATAAATGACCAAAAACAATATCTCCATTCCTCCTAGTGTTAATAATTATAATAAATCTACGATGGTTTATTATTCAGCAGCTACATCTATAGAACAATCATGAGCTTTCCACGGCTAACTTATTCTATTCTTCGAGTCAGTATTACTACAAAAATATTGACATATAGTCGGCTACTACGGCAGCATAAAACGTTGCCCAAGGAAAAACAAACAGATCTGAATTAAATTGACTAAAAGCAGTGTTAAAATCTAGAAGTCGTTCAATGTCCTCCTCTGCCTTGAAATAATTCTAATAACCAAATCTTGTGTTTCTTCGCACCCAACGCACCAAAATCAAACACACTCAAGCAAACTATTAGTTATCGGACCGTAATAGATAACGCAACGGGATAAAATTTTAGGGTGAATACGGCGTGGAGTACGTGTGGAAGCTGCTCATTTACCAATCTCTTGTCCCGAGATTGGACTGCTTTTGTTAATACACAACTGTGTAAACCACGCGACCCCAACTAAACTTATTGGCCCCGGTGGATGAGCGATTAGCGCGCTCGCCTCCCACCAAGGTGAATCGGGTCTCAATCACCAGCCGAGTCACACCCGCATTTTCGCAAGTGCGAATCGTGCCGGACGATGTCGCTGGTTGGCGGGTTTTCTCGGGATCTCCAGTTTCCCCCGCCCCTTCATTCCGGTGCTGCTCCATACTCACCTCAATCACGCTCATCGGCTCTCAAGACCTCGCTGTTAAGAGCCGCCCAAATCTCTTCACTCACTCATTCTAGTTGCTGGCATTCACTGATTAAACTGTGATTGCTACTCGTTCTGTTGAACTCTGATTAAACTGTGATTGCTACTTGTTCTATTGAACTCTGGCTGAACATTGATTTCTATTCGTTCCATTGAACTGCACCGGTCTGGCTGTAAAACCTCGGTGGATTCCACTGAATCACTAGAAGATAACAGCACATATTTACTGAATATTCAGTAAAATAATTCTACTGATTGAAATCACTTATTCATATTTAGAGTGTATGTTAGACGCTGGTACGATGTAATCAAGTTTTACAAATTCATTTTTCGTAAAAAGCGCAAGGTTTGCTGTATATTCAAATGCAAACAAAGGTAACAATTTTGTTTGAACACTTTCGCAGAAGACGACTTCATCTTTAGCCTATGATTCAAAATCACGACTAAAAGTAAGATAATAAAAATAATAAAAATCATGGTGTTCTAGAATACAAAAGGGGTAGGCAGAACATTAATTATTAAAAAATAAATTTTTTTAATGTGCACGCAGCGTCTTCTGAACGATATTCTTTATCACGTCACTAGACCATGCGTGAAATACATCTCTTTCATAATAGTAATAACACACACTATCGTAACAAATCGCTTAAGGAATATCCAGGTCCGCGTGGGATAAAGGTTTTAATCAAATAACTAAATTCAATTTACTAATCTATTTACAACGGTATAAAAATACAGCTATTATTTCCAAGATACAAATGTCTATCCCTAGTATTAGCAACTGCTATTCTTTTTTTAGAGGTGAGAGTGATTTTTAGGCTAATCTCAATTGTAATTAAAGTGTTTGTCATTGTCCTTTTATTAACCCAGCCACAAAATCAGTACACCTTTGATTACAAATATGCGATCTACCGTTTACAATTATCAGTATCATACACTACGTGCATGTCGGCGAGCTCTAAGTGCACTGTTACATTGCTCCTATCGGAATAATCCGATACACGCAAACTACCAGCCATGTACAACACATAGTTATCGATAGTAGGCTCACAATTGTCAATTTGGGTCATTACAGTAAGATAATCGACTTTCTACAAACACGCCAGCCAGAAATAAATAGTTTCGGCTTGTCAACTTACGCAACACAGATTGCACAACTGTGTGGCGGATTATAAATGCTGTCATTTTGCAATCATCATGTATGGTTAAGCATTTTCGAACATTACAATGATGCGTCGATCAAGTGAACCTGCGAAATTATTAGAAAAGTAAATATTGAATAAACCTGCACACTTTTACACGTGATGCATAAAAAAAAAAAAACAGAAAGCGAGATAAATTATCTAAGTTATCACAAATTGCTACCCAACACTTTTTATTCGACGTTAATATATGAAACTAATTTCCCCTCCATCGTTACCAACTTTACTGGACGCATGTTACTAATTGCGCCCGTTAAAATTTATGCAGGTTGGGGCAGTGACTTTTTTCTAAGGTTGATTTCAAAAGTGCTCACTTTATTGTGAACAGTCTTTATCTGATCATGCGCGGCCTCTCCGCTGTGGGGACCGACCCACCTCGCCCCCCCCCCCCCCAAAAGGGCAGATCCGCTCTTCGCTAAGTCGCGCGGCGGCCGGGGGAATGATTGACAGCGGACCGGCTGGGCGTCGCAGCCCATCTCCTCCCCCCCCCCCTCCTTGACGGAGTCGCCGACTTAGGAGGATGAGCAAGAATTTTCTAGAAATCTCCATTCTCGGCGCAACCCGACGTGTATGAACCATTCACGGTTATTTCAGACTTTTCTGAAGCCCTGCTAAAGTTCTACTTCCAGGATATTCCTCCGCCTCGTGCAAACTCAGCTTAACTAAGCCTGGAGAATTACACCAGATTGACAACGCACCGAATTCGCACTCACTAAGTGTAACATAATTTTGTATAAGAACTATTTCTTATTAGGTGTTACCAACACACGTGTTTTTTTCGCTGTTTTTTTATTAATACCATTTATAAATGAGGCATTATAAATTATAGATAAAATATGAATAAAATTCCAATTCAACAATTACAAAAAGTAACTTTTATGAACACAAATATATAACACTTGTGATATATGGCATATGTTGGAAATAACTAAACACGTCATACATGGGGAGATTTTTCAAACGTTTGATTCGAAAAGGGCAAAGAAACCGCGAATAGACTATAGAGAAGATTCTGGACCAGAGCAGACAACACTATAAATACACCCCGCAGCTGGAAAGCAGTCAGTTTTTGTGGTAACAATCTGGCCGAAGTGCGGTAATCGAACAAAGTCTCGTACAAGGAGGGACATCAGCGAGGAGGAAGGACGACACCGGACTAGTGTGTGTGTGTATGTTGGTGTGTGTGTAGGTGTTGCGTGTGCGGTGTGTGAACGGACGAGTAGGCGTGGTATCCGACGACTAGAGAGCTATTGTACATGGCAGCTCTCGCAGCACTCTAGAACATTCCGGACTGACGGAATCTGGATTGTATTAAGGCGGGGCTGTAAGAACGTGTTATACAGACTTTATCGTAAATATTTGAACTGTCAAATACTGACGTGTAATCTATAAAATAATTCTGTATGTTTTTTTTTTAAAACACTGTTGATTCGGACTGATATTAGTAATTTGATTGGATTAATTTGTGAAATGTAATGGACGATTGTGTAAATATTAGTTGTAAAAAGCAAGTGATAGCAATTTATTGGGAAATAATTTTCTTTGCAGTGTTTGTAAATAAACTGAGAAATTGTTACTAACTTTGTTTGTATAGTTTATACTTTAATCCATTAAATAACCTGGTTATGCCCACTAACTTTGAGAAGACGTAACAATGCTTACAAACGCGCGTGTGTGTGTGTGTGTGTGTGTGTGTGTATATATATATATATATATATATATATATATATATATATATATATATATATATATATATATATATATATATATATATATATATATATATAGAGTTACATACACGTAACGGCTGTGCACGGTAGAATGAGAACTTTTGAGGCCCTAGTTACTTTTCCCTTTCAGCCATTTTTATCTCTTAAACATTCTTTTTAAATAAATATTGCCGAACGTAATAAACATAGTGTTTATGTTCCACTGCACTGTAAAGTTAACGTCTAAGGCTAAAATAAAGTATATTCATTGACTATTATTCCAAACGCGGGGGGGGGGGGGGGGGAAGGGCTTTCAAAAGTGCTCACTTTACCGTGAATAACCTATAATACTTACATGCATATGTCTGAGAGCTCTACAAGGGCAGTTATTATTTTCCTCAGTGCAGGTGTGACGTCATAAGTAGAGACGCCCGAATTCAGCGAAAAGTTTTTCAAACGCGCTAGATTTCAATACCCTACAAGGTATTCCACCGGTTTTTTTTATTTTTTTTATTTGACTGGACAATCATAATTAAGTAATTCCGATAGCGCTTGTTTGTGGTTCGCGGGGAGAAACAAGAGACGCGTGGCTACTAGATCGTCCAATAACGAACGTGGATTTCAGCTCGCGTGCTATGCAATATAACTGGTCGTGAAATCTTTTCGCGAAATTCGGGTGTCCCTAGACATAAGGTACACCTGAGGAGCGTGACACGTGGATAGCTGCAGGACACCCACATTCAACCGAGCGCCCGGGCCTATTAGCATTCCGTGCGACACCCACGCGGTTCCCTCCCTCCCTCCCGCCGCCAACCCTACCATCACCCGTCCCAGCCAACCACGTCGTGCCTCGGTCGATGCGATGATTAACCTCGTGTGTCGGCGTGTCGCTGGTTTATCAAAACTCCACGCCCGAGTTACGGCTCGGAAACCGCCCCGAGTTAGGAGAGGGATGGACCCCCGCTTCCAAGGTCAAGACGCGAGGGAGCGATGCGGGCGACACTAACACACACTTCAAGCGCCTCATCGCTCCTACGCGCAAGGCGTGCAGTGTTTCCGTAGTGGCGCTTTACTGCGCAAATTAGATCTGTAACAGCGGGACTATATTACGCGCGATGAAAGCCCACAGATTAAACTACGCCCGTATTTTTGTACTCTTCTCTTGCCGCTTAAGGAAACCCTATATAGGCCGTTCACGGTAAAGTGAGCACTTTTTGAAGCTGTTTCATCAGGCATAATAACCAATAAATACATTTCATTGTGGACTCGAACTTTTAGTTTTGGGTATGGTGAATGTATACACTATGTTTATTACTCTTATGGCAGGGTTTACATTAACAAGCGGTGGAAAGATATAAATTGGTTGAAAGAAAAAAGTAACTAGGGTTTCAAAAGTGCTCACTTTACCGTGAACGGCCTATAGCCAAGCTTTAAAAATGCAATAATTGGCAATATCCAACAATTTTTTTCTCCGCGAATACACTTGATATGGCAAAAGTAAAGAAAAATAGGGGCATAGGTAATGATTTTATATTTTTCTGACAAAACGTCGTATTTCCAGGACATTCATTACGGAAATACGCTTTACTTTCGAACTGTCTGTCGCTTGTCCTCTTGTCCCCCGCGGCCGATCTAACGTTCTCTCCAGCCAACAGTTGCAGTTGGCACCTGTGCGAAAGTGGTTTAACGCGTGATTCGGGTCACGTACAGCGAGGCGTGTCTTGTCAACTCGGCTCACCGCCTCAATTACTGCCTGGAAACAACTGCGAAACGCGCACCGCGTGCTTTGACAGCCAACGGTGACGCAATTTTACGTCTAGAGTACACGTGGCTTAAATAAACGTCAAAATACATTAACTGCCCTTCTACAGCTGATTTCCAGTTACGTGAACACTTTTTAAAACCATGCGTGGTTCTTCTCCCAGGGAGTTGTGTATCCTTCCGCGACGTGCAAAAACGCCACATAGACCTTACCCATGACTACATAGGGGTCCGCGAATTTATAACGTAGAACTGTGAAAAATGTTAGATTCGCAGGTATTTTACTCTTATGACAATTTGTTCTTGTCTGGTGTGCTTAAACACACAAGTAATTTCATAATTTGCTGTCAGCATTAGCATTACTATTACATACACCAGTCGCTTAAAATTATATTTTAACTGGACCTTTTCATTGTCTCAGGACCAAGCAAAGAAAACTATAGAAACTCGACATAACTTCACCAACTACAATGTCCTTTTCAAATAAACATAAAAAAAAAAAAAAAAAAAAAAAAACCCCTAACAAAATTATTTTCTTACAATCAAAGGAGAAGAACAAATTTTAATACGAGTAACACAATAGTCAGAAAAAAAAACCAACATTGTTCAAAAACTGAATAATAATAAAATAGAATAAAAAAACAGATTGCTAGAGAAAAGCATACACTAGAGAACGAAAATACCAAATATCTTAGTGTTCTGTACGTCTAATTTACACTTGTCAGCAATAACGCGGAAATGTCGCAAACACCAAACAGGGACAAACTATAAAATTATAAACGTGTAAGCTCTATACGGAGCGAGTAATAATGATCCAGTATGAGAGGAGCAATATTAAACAACGAAAACAAGGGAAATAAAATATAAACAACGAGATAAAACAGCAACGAAATTGAAACAGTAAACGGCGGTTTTTACCATCTCGTTTACGATTTTTCTATCGTCGTTGTTTCGTTTCGTCATTTGTTTGCATTGATCGCTATACCTTGGTACATACATGTTTTTTCTTGTAGTCTGTTCCGTAATGCCTCGGGATCTTTCTTTGATTACTTTACGTGTATATATCTGACTTACACAACGAACACTAACGACATGTCCGACAGTTTTCTTTCGTTATTGGCTGTCATGCATGTATGACGCTACTATCCGATTTCACTGGGCCAGTGAGAATTTTAATACTGTATGGCAGAGCGTTCGTGATTGGCCTGCAAACAACTTAGCCGAGTTGAAACCTTGTTCCTCAAATGATGAAGGAATAAACTAGTGTTATAGAAGATACGTTGGCAAAAATATTTTCGCGATTTTCCATCGTCTCTAGGGGCAGTGATATTTCGCGAAAAAGATTTCGATACGAGATACAGTTCAGAGCACTATATGATCGTCCATCTTTTTTAATTGGCTGAAACACGTTATAGTTCGTGCTAACTGTTCGTGCGCGAATCACGAAGGTTCAGTGTCGGGGTTACGGAATCCTGAGTGGCTCAGTCAAATGCGGAAATTACACCAGCAGCCAATAGAGGCATGGCAACAGCCGAAGTGCATATAGTCCATTCCCGATTGGAAGTGACTTATGAAAATCAACCTTTGAAAAAAAACTTTAGGCAAAACATGTCAACCTGTTTTTTCAATAACCTGTATTCCACAAATATATAACACTGTGGTTAACTTTAGAGTACTTTATTATTGAATAAATGGAACTTTACCTTAATAACTTCTATAACTTTTAATATCTATTTCTTTTTAAATATGAATTAACAACAGCGAGAGCAGCGACGTGTTGGCAACGGCCGGTAAGAAATAGTTCACAGTTAAAATATTATTTTAACATAGTTTTTTTTTAGTATACTATTTGTAAATTAAACGGTGCCTATTTAAATATTTAGGTGGCCCCGATGGCAAAATATCTCATTTTCACAAGAGCTTAAAATAACAGCGGAAAATATCGTGAGTAGGCGGTAATGGTACGGTGTTTTATCGAGCGAGAGCAACTTTGAAGCAACTGTCTACTGAGCGAGCTTTGTCACTCTCTCTCTGTCTTTGTCTCTTTCACACGCGGGAAGTTTCACTTCACTAGTACGCGGAAATAATTGTACATGTTTTCAATTGTAACATATTTCATATTTATTACAGCAAAATAATGATTTTTTAATTTGTAATTTACAACTGAAAATATATTTTAATGTTTAATATATTTAGATATGATAGCGAGACAGAAACAAAGTGAAGTTGGCAGACGTGGCGAGCCATGACACGGCGTGTTACTGTTTTGCCAAACGAACCGTAAATTATACTTACTCCGAAAAATACTTCAAATTACCACATCACGTTTGTAGACGTTGTGTTTTTTAAACCGACCAACGCAAGTTACAATGTTGTAATAAATCTTTGTCTCTGCGGCAGTAATAAATATACTGTTACTGCGTGTTTCGTTAACCGCTGCGTGTGAAATAGCGTGGCCTGGCTGTGATTGGTGATAGTTACGCTGGATCTGTGTGTGTGTGATTTCAAATATTTGATGTGAACTATTTATACGTTGTAAATGTGAACTGTTTTTGTGACTAAGTTATTTATTTAAGTCTGTTTATTTATCACAACGTTGTACCTTTGCCCTGGTGGTTGTTTGAAACACAGTCGTGTAACGTGATTTACCACCAATCAACAAAATAACCAAGCCCAGCCCCAATAAATGTCAATAAACCTAATACACAGTAAGTAGCAATACATATAAATATGAGTGGATTAAAAGTTACGGTAGGTTTATTTGAGTGCAGGTTCACCGCTATATTTTAAGTTTCTATAACAAAAAATGAGCGACACGAGTTGCGTGCTTGATTTTAATTTCGCTTTTTCGCTGTACTGTCTATTCCTTCGTTATTCGAACTCAGACCATCCTTTTAAAGAAATAACCCAAGACATATCAATAACAAAAAGTTAAATACTACAGTTCATTACCCCGCTGTCGTAACAGTGTTTAACACAGTCGCGGCAAAATATTAACGTGCATTACATGTAATGTGCTTTGTCGTAGAAAACAAATATATTAATGTAACGTAACCGTAAGAACTATCGTTAATTCAGGCATTTTTAAAACGCCATTAACCTGACCTAAATAATGTTATAGGCCTAAACTGTGAATAATCGTACGAAATTGTTTTTGAAATAGACCTAAGACAGAATTCTTTGAAAAGCTGTAAACATTAAACAACACATTTGACAGGTATAATAGTAGAAGTCACATTTCAATGTTTATTTTTTGGTGTAGCGAAAGTATACGAACACATGTACATGCACAATGGCACGTAAACATTGATTTTGACAGATGCTACATGGCAGTCACGTGGCAATGTTTGATTACATTTGGCGGAAGGATACGAAACGGGCATGCAAGTAGATATTTAGCAGGGCTCCGAGAAAGTTGCTTCCAATGGGAGTAGACTATAGGTAGGGACACCCGAATTTCGCAAAAAGTTTTCCACACACGCTAGATTTCAATACCCTATGGCATTCCTACAGTTCTCTTTTGCTTATTGGTGGCGTGTCCTTGTGAGAAGCTATATTTTTTTACTTAACTGGCCAATCAGAATTAAGTAACTCCGATAGCGCACGTCTGTGGTTCACAGGCAGATACACCAGATGCGTAGCTATTAGATCGTCCAATCACGAACGTGGATTTCAGCTCACGTGTTATGCAATATAACTGGTTGTGAAATTTTTTCGCGAAATTCGGGTGTCCCTATGTATAGGATAGTTAGATACCCGGGAAATTCGCGATTTCAATGACATGTAGGCTAGACTTCACAGTCTTATAGATTCTCATAAATGTTTATTGGTTGATTGCTGTGATAGTAAAAAAGCGATGGTTGGGCGCACAGTTTATTGCATGTTTGTTATTGGCTCATTTATCTCCAGGAGGTGTCAAACAACACGTCGACCAATTACAAACGTAACATGAATTCCAACTTGTCTAGAAACGAACCCGCGAAATTCTCTATATGTAGTATTGAAGTCTATTGTATGCTCCGATTTTTCACGGAAAATCAGTGGCCCCAATCATCTCTAATGATCGTTTCCTTCCTCTCTCTTATTCTCACTCGAGAGTCTCCAGTGGGATGTCTAGTGTGTGACGGAAGTAAAGGCGAGCGCACGCAAGCGAAACGGCAAGACAGCACTTCGATGTCGTCTGGTCGCCGATTGTCACGGAAACCGGAGCTTCAGTCTGATTGGTCACGCGCGTGTCAGCCACTGTTTTTTTTTTTTTTTTTTTTTTTTTCGCTGTTAAATGAGCACATTTGAGAGTCTTCTTAGCGCTGTCACTTCAATCCTTCGCTGGAGACGAAAAAAAAAAAAAAAAAAAATTCTACATCAAACATTCGAATAGCAGACCCTCGAAAACAACTATGGCGGCTTTGTTCCTTTGTGAAAAGACGGTGCTTTTTTTTTTACGTTGCTCCAGTGTAGCTCGAGCAAAACTAATTCGAAAATTTCTTTGTTGTTCAGAACAAACTCGCATGGATGTGCAGTCTTTGTTCGGCTAGTGTTTAACACGACCTCACAAGAACACGACAGCGCATGGACGTTTGGCTGGGCCGATATCAGCACACCATTGGTTGATGACCGGCCAATAATGAACGGTCTAAAGTACAGGATAGTGCCCGGGTTGGTATGGGCCAATAAGACGATGGTGAGTTCTAACACAGACACCAACAGAACCGGTGTTCTTGCAGTATTGGTTATAGGTTACTCACTTCTAATTTGTCTTAAGTGCAAGTAAATGTGTGCAGACATCAATGTGTTAAATAGGTATATTCTCCATAGCTTTTAATTCATGAAACTAAAATAATTATTAGCAAGCTATATTGTGTAGTTTCATCTATAGGAGCAGTGTAGTATGAAGAGGTATTGTTTTGCCTTGAATTACAGTATTTAAGCTTACTATCATAGCTTTGCTTCAAAATTAGTGGAAAGAAAAACCCGAAATAAAATTCATGTTCCATTATAAAATGAAATATTTGGACTGCCTCGAACATGATGGATATTTTTAGCATTTTGAGGTTTCATCTCCGTCTATTAAGCCATTGATTGTACATAATTTCTTGAACAAATAATTTTTTGATATTATAACTTTCGTATTTTTTCCGAAAATATAAATTTGAAATTCTCCCTTTCCCCCACCCCCCGAGGGACCACAGTGTTTGAGCGGTTAGACTGCTCGCCTCCCATCAAGGCGAATCGGGCTCAATCCCCGGCCGGGTCGCTCCCAGATTTTCGCATGTGGTAATCCTGCGTCGGCGGGTTTCCTCAGGGATCTCCTGTTTCCCCCGACCTTTCATTCCGGGGCTACTCTATACTCACCTCGCTTGACCAACGTCGGCTCTCAAGACTTCCCTGTTAAGAGCCGCGTACTTCTCTGCACTCACTCACTCACTTCTCCCCCCCCCCCCCCCCCGAAGTAAATTACTAACCACGTTATTTCACGCCTGCATGCACATACTTTTTGTGTGGTTCCGGAATCACATAGCCCGACCCACATAGCACGACACGACCAACAACGCAACCACGACACATTTAAATGCACGACCGACACCACGCTCTCGGCATTTAACTTATTTAGAAGGCGCTAATCGGCTACATTAGTTTCAAAGCGGTGAACAAGAGGGAAATTTGTAATATATAATGGTGACAAATTGGTAGGCGCTAATGCATACGAAGGCAAAATTAGTATTTTTAAGAGTTAGATACTGTAATTTTCAATTTATTTTTCTTTTAAGCTGCGTATTTACCATTGTAGGGAAAGTTTGCAATACAATTCCGTTTTGCAATGTCGTACATTCTGTGCGTCGTGCCGCACGACACGACGACGAATGGAAACCATTTCTAATCCAAAACTGCTGGTCGTACGACAGAATCGGTCGGGCTTACGACGATCCATCTCGTATTTCATTGGCTGTTGGCCGCCGAGTTGTGCGCGTCGCGGGGCTACGTGATTCCGGCATGATTGTAGTGCGTCTGGAGTATCAGCGGTGTTGTCTGGAGAGCGGCGAGTGCGGCAAATACGCGCGCTCTTAATTACGGCAAGAGTGTCCTGGCGCTGATGGCGCGGATAACGTCGCCACACACGTCGCTGTTTGCCGACCCCACACCCCCTACCTTCCCTCTCCCCCTCCACACTCCACCAACACAATTACCCCGCACAAGCAGGGCCGCCAACTTTCCCCTCCCGACAACTTTACATGCCAACATCAACATTTCAAGGCAACCACTTTCCGTACAGTTAGGGCGAGCGAAGAGATTTGGGCGGCTTTTAACATCGAGGTCTTAAGAGTCGATGAGGCTGAAGCGAGGTGAGTATGGAGCAGCACCGGAATGCAAGGCCGGGGGAAACGGGAGATCCCGGAGAAAACCCGCCGACCAGCGGCATTTTCCTGCACGATTCGCACTTGCAAAAATGCGGGCGTGACCCGACCGGGGATTGAAACCTGGTTCGAATTGGTGGGAGGCGAGCAGGCTAACCGATCAGTCACTGTGGCCCCCGTTTAGTGATAACTTCAAATTAATTCTTTCACTTCCTGTTTATATAATGCATCGAAGTGCAAAAATGAGCGAATTTGTAAAGTATTTACTTTCCTACTAATTTCACAGTTTGATTGACCGACGCATGAATAAAGTGATGAGGCCCATGACAATGTTAATTTTACATAAGGCGAAAGACTAAACAACGTTCATACAAGTTGATCTTACGCAGGACTTTCAAAAGTGCTCATTTTTACCGTGAACAGCCTACATGTAACAAACCTTTATTTTTCTTAAAACGTCATAAAACGGTAGGGTTTCCGCAGAAAGTCTCAGAGGCGCGTTATCGACGGCAAGACTGCAAGCCAGTTCAGTGCTTTGCGCGTAGAGGCGATGATAGAGTTGATGCGCATGTCTCGGTCGCCCCTAGCGCTCCCACGCTTTCAGACCTCAAACATGCAAAACTCCTTCAACCTTAACATATCACCGGGCACGTTTTCTGCATTGTACTAAGTTCATTTTCGGCTGGTCATTAGTGAATAGGGTGCCTATTTACTTTTGCCTCAGTTAAATATTCTTTACACTTTGTACTCTGCATACACGTTCTGGCCCTCAAGACAAGCTAGATGTGTGTCACTTATATCCACAATTTTAGGAAAGCCTTCTCTTTTGTTTTTGTGTATGATTTTCCACTTACCGACGTCCTAGAAGCGGTGATGTTATACTGGTTAGACTACTCTCCTCCCACCTAAGCGGACCCGGGTTCGATACCAAGCGGGGCTGCTCCCGGATTTTCGCGTGTGGTAATCATGCCGGACGATGCCACTGGTCGGGGAGCTTTCTCGGGGATCTCCCTTCAATGACCTGTAGGCTAGACTTCACAATCTTATATACTCTCATATAGTTATAAACTGTTTATTGGTTGATTGTTGTGGTAGTGCGGTGGTTGGGCGCACAATTTATTGAAATTTTGTTATTGGTTCATTGATCTCCAGGAGGTGCCTGCAACACGTCAACCAATTACAAAAGTAACATGAACGTACATGTGTGTGAATTCCAACTTGTCTGGAAATGAACCCGCGAAATTCTCGGGTCTCTAGTAATGAGTAGAGACCTGCTAAATTCGCGTTATTATTTGGCATCATGCTGAACTTCACAGTGCTGTATATACCGGAGCTGGCGTTGTTTTTCAATTTGCTGCAGCATAGACGGGAATCCACGCCCTTTCTGACTGAACTGCGCGTGATTGGGGCACACAATTGCAAAGTGTTCATTTATTGGCACAGAGTTACCCAGGGCGTGTCAGATAAAGCCCAGTTCAAGGACAAACGTACTGCAAAGGCACACGTGTTTAAAGTTTAACGTGTCCCGAAATAATAACGCGAACTTTGCAGGTCTCCAGTAATGAGATATAAGCATGTGAACAATTCGTTTCTAGGTATATTGGAGCGCTCGGGAATATAATTCATAATGAACTACATGTTGTAGTGAGAGTATTATACGTATCTAGTCTCAAGTGTGTTTTCCTTTCGTAGATTGGTAAAATGGGGACACGTTTAGTGGTTTAGTAGAAAAAAATGCTGATTTAAAACACACTGCAACGCAATTCAAGTGCGAGGTACGCAGCGCCTCTTAATGTCTGTGGCAGGAGAGGCGAGAGAAGTCACTAGACTTTCCACAAAAAATTGACTAGCGAATGAAGAATATTACGAAATAAAATAATAAGATCTGAGGGAAATTTCCATTAAAGATTTTCGAGCTATTGCCATGGTTACTTCCTTTTTCATGTATATTTTGTAATTATTTTTATTCTTTAGGGAGGCCACAACGACTACAGAATTGAAGGAGTTTGATAAAAAAAAAAAGAGACCGTAGGTTTAGGCAAATGAGTTTCTCGTGCACTGTAGTAAACTTCGATAACCCTTGATAAAGAAGTTTATTCGTGTTAAAGTAACTTATAAGAACAACTTTGAAATTGTAAAAGTTCTGGGCGAAGAACATAAAACATCTCACACTTTGATAAGGGGTTTTAACTTCGCAAGGAGGCAGGTAAAATAAGTTAAACACAAACTGTAAATTATTACTTTTGCTAGAAAGAATAAATACCTATAAGGAGAGACCTGAAGAATTTGCGAGTTCCTTTTAAGCCACGCTAGAATTCAAAACACGTGAGTGCATAATACCTGTAGCCATTGGTCCGCACAGTGTTTAACACCTCCTGGAGAACGCTGGCCCGATCCTCTCCCTCCACTGCGACAGCAGACAGCCAATGCACAGTTGTCATCAGCATATGTGTACATAAGACTGTAGAGTCTAGCGTGCAGGTCATTGAACTCGCGAATTTTTCTCAGGTCTTTACCTGTAAGTTGACGTGTAGAGTGCGGTGCAAATATACTGACAATTAAGACAACCTGGAAGCGAGTCACCTATATTCACGATTGCATCTAGATTATTTCTGTTCGTAACTGTATTTATCATTTACAACTGTCCTATTAGTTCACACAACACCTGAAAATCTTGCAATACTGCACAACGCTGATTATTGGTAGAGACCGAAAAGTTTCGCGCTTTACGGGGGCAGTATCCCCTCCATCTTCGAATTTTCTTACAAATCTTCGTAATGAAAATGTATGACCAGAGATAAAAAATCAAAGCTAGACATGACATGGACGACTACTTAACGATTTTTTTTTAAATTTGTAGGGTTTGAAATATACCTGTATTTTCCCAGTAATGTTTGATTACGGTTACAGATATGACACTACTCATGCAAGAAAAATAAGTGGGATTTAGAAATAACTGTAAAAATGTTCCTTATGTCATGACTAGCTTTTTTTTTTTTTTTAAAATACTGACTCCGAAAATTAAGTTACTGAGGAAAATACGTAAATCCAAGATAGCAAGGATATTTCCCCCTTAAAAGACCTGCAGACTATGACTCCACTGCCCTATGTATTTTAGAACCTTAGCTTTCTGTTTATCGGCTGCTGCCCCAGTGTGTAGCCAGTTCTACCTCAGGCCATGTGGCAAGGGATCCGGAACTTGTTTCCGTCTAGGTAGGTAACTGGCCCTAAGTTCACCTGGTGCGTGTCTAGCTAACTGTGATACAATTGCAAACCTAACATTAATGTACATATTTTTGACGCCTAGCTTGCCTTTAAATGAATTCATGAAATTTTCGAATCCCTGCTCTCTGGCAAAATTAATCCGAGTTGAAAGTGCCCTGTAAAATGTTCTTTCCTGCGTACAATAATAGACCATTCACTCTGTTCATTTGAGTAATTCACACGTTGAGCGTCGCTGAGGTAATATTTAGAGACTTCGAAAGTTTCGCGAAGTCATTTGAGGACAAGCTAGACTCGAAACACGTATACTTTTGACTTTATTGTCAATTTTATCGCAGTTTGTTATGCCTAGAGAGCCGTAAAATCCGCGTTGTTATTTGAAGGCGGAATAGACTTCGAAACGTTATACATTTCTATTGGTTTCATTACTGGTCTACATTTGGCCTGATACGTCTCGGATGTAGTTGAACCAACGAGACACAGTTCGCGATAGCATAGCGTAACCGTGTCCAATCAAGTCGAAAGGGAAAATGGCACCTGACTTCTGCGGAAGACAATAAACAAATTGCCCCACTAGAGTGTGTACAGCACGGTGAACTTCATTGTGCAGCTAGAAAATAACGCGAATTTTGCAGGTCTCTAGTTATGCCACGCTCTGGACCAATTCGAGCCAATAATTAATCAACAAAACAACCACAACCGAACCCCATGCTACCTGGTCTGGGATTAAACTGGAGCACCAGTCAATGAACAACTCATTGAGGAGCGAGTACATAAAGTATTGTGCAGTATAGCTCGTTGCCCAATGTATCCACACAATATCCTCGCCTCTAGTAATACTGCATCGCAGGAAACCTTGTGTTTCCTCACGCGTGTCTTTAAAAACTGTAGATGTCATCATGTTACGATAAACTCCAAATAACTCAGTTAAATTCAGTTGACGACGTCTGTAGTGTTAAATACTAAATAATATTCCTATACTTCAAACATTCGGAAGCTGACGGATTTTTTTTATTACGCCTTCGAAAAGACTAGCGTTCTTTCAAACCAAACTACTAAATGTGATTTGTGAACGGCAACATTATCGTCTCAGCACTCTGATTCTACACTCGCAAAATAAGAGGCGTTAAAAAAAAAAAAAAGTGAAATTAAATAATTTTACCCGAACATTAATGCAGGCCGCATATTGTGTGTGATCCTCCTGGGATGACTTTCTTAAGGTGGATTATTGTTCTGTAAATCGGCCAACGTTATAGGCCCTTCTCAAGTACTATACCGAACGTAAACTATGCTGTAGTAGCAGAACTTTATAAAACAATGATAGGAAAGCTACATTTAAGCTGTTCCAACGTTTAAAACGCGATCCGACATTTGTAACATTTTATGTTTTTGTGAAATGGTACAAATACCCGTCCTCTAAAATAAAATTAATACGCTACGTTCTAAATGGAGGTATGAAAGTTTATATTTTTATTTTGTATCACTATCAGACAGATCTCAAAGTGGCACTCGAGTAAAATGTTAAGTTACAGGTGAACATAATTTTAAGTGTCAATAGAATGACAAAACGAAACAATTTTGGAGATTCATAAGTAGAGACCTGCGAAATTCGCGTTAAATATTTGAGGATAGTTTAAACTTAAAACACTTTTACCTTTACAATACGTTTGTCATTGGACCATAGTTTATATGACACGCCCCGGATAACTCTGCGCCAATAAATGACAACTTGACGTTCGTGTGCCCCAATCACGTACAGTTCACTGGAAAAAGGAGTCACGTCACATCTGGGCAGCAGCCAATGGAGGAACGACGCCGGCTCGAGTATATACAGTACTGTGAGGTTTAGCTTGATGCCAAAAAATAACGCAAATTTTACACGTTTCTATTCATAAGGTGTTTGTTTTCTAAATTCATGTCAAGTTTTATGATAAACTTCAACCATAAAAAAGTTGGAAGGTAAGCCTAATATTATTAGAATAAATTATTACCCTTTAAAGACATTACTTCATGATATACATATTTTTTCAACTAATATTATAGTCAAACCAAGCAATTGTGCCAGATTAACTTATTGTCAGATCATTCGTGACTACAAAAATGCAGCAAAAGTTGTTTTCCTATTATGTTGGCATGCTAATTGCATCGCTGTCGATATCGTGTTTGAAAGATGTAAAATTTTCTCAGAAACTGGACATTTCTGACACTTTAACAAGGGGAACCTTGAATTATTGAGGTTTTCTACATTGTTTAAGTTTCTTAAAAATATAATTCCGAAAGTATACATGTACCCAACTAGCTATTGAATTACACTGCAGTACAGGCAAGACCATGGAATTACAGATTCATAAGTAAGTTACAATTTTAATTCTGGAAAAAATTTGGCAAAGTTAATAGTTTGATATAGATACGACTTCGTAGTTGATTCGTAACGAATGCACATCGAGGTCTTGAGAGCCGATGATGGTGAAGCGAGGCGAATGTGGAGATGTGTCGGAATGCGAACGGCTAGAGTAACGGGAGATCCCCGAGAAAACTCGCTAACCAGCGGCATTGTCCGGCACGATACCCACGTGCAAAAATCCGGGATCGACTCCAGCGGGAATCGATCCCGATTAGCTTAGGCGGGAGGCGAATAGTCTAGCTACTACACCACCGCGGCCCCATAAATGAAACCGACTAGTATGTATAAAATATAAATATGATGTTCTCGACCGTGTCTAACAAGCAGATAACACACAATTAAAATTACGCACAAAGATATTAAACAACTCGTATAACGTACTGTACATGCATTTTCTATACTCGTACATTGTCAGTAATTACTATGAACCCGATATTCTGACGCGAAAACGCAGATTCTGCAACTAGGGTGAAGCCAAGCCTTACAAGCACTACCTGACTAACATGTGTGCCAAAGTGAAGCAGCTGAAAGGAAATTGAATGTTTTCTTCAGAAGTGTCAGCGTCAGGCCACAGAATATTTAAGTACACAGAAGCGAAAGGGTGATCGTGTATCCCGAACTGCAGCTGCGGGCACCTACAAAAAGGCCTCCCTGGCCAGCAGGCATGGCGGAAGATCGTTCGCCAGCCAGCACTTGGAGAAGCAACTTGCCAGACGACAGCCCGACCCCTGACGTGCAATAGCCAATCAGACCCGAGGCCCGTTTGGGGAGTCTCACACTGCCACTGAGTTATTGTTGGGCAGATCCCACAACCCTGTATACATTCGAAATGGTTTCATTTATGGGGCTGCTGTGGTGTAGTTTTTAGACTACTCGCCTCCCTTCCTAGGCGAACCGGGTTCGGTTCCCACGGTTTTTCACATGTGATATTCGTGTCGGACGATGCCGCTGGTAGGTGGGTTTTCTCGGGGATCTCCTGTTTCATCTAACCTTGCATTCCGGTGTTTCTCCATTCTCACCTCGCTTCAACTTCGTCGGCTGTCAAGACCTAGATTATAAGATCCGCCCAAATCTCTTCCCTTTTCACTCACTCGGTTTCATTTATTTATTGATTTCTGGAAAAGCGAGGTTCCACAATCCCTTTCGACTAGGTGAGACGTGATTGGTGTATGTTGTCATTAGTTGTTTCCGGTTGGTTCAAGGCCGCACGAGGCGTGTCAAGCTAGTTGCAGTCCAATGACAAGAGCAATACAGACGCACGTGTGTTTGAAGTCTATTCTGTCTTAAATTGATAACGCGAATTTCGCATATGACTAAATAGATTTGGGTGGCTCTTAACATCGATGTCTTGAGTTTGAGGCGAGATGAGTATGCAGCAACGCTGGAATGAAGGGGTGGGGGAAACGGGAGATCCCCGAGAAAACTCGCTGACCAGCGGCATCGTCCGGCACGATTCCCACGTGCGATAATCCGGGAGCGACCCCGATGGGAATGGAACCCGGTTCGTTTTGACGGGAGGTTAGTAGTCTAACCACTACACCACACCCTGCACGGTTTAAATTGGAACGCACGCTACAGTATGTCTGGCTCATAGAGGCCAGCTGTACTGAGTTCCCGATACAGAGTTTGGCGAGGAACTAACTCGAGAAGTAGCTACAAACTCCGAGGATTGTTGTCTTGCAGGCATTGTCCAGATTCGTCTTGCAGTTAAGGCCAGATGTCTGTCTTGTTACAGTGTTGTTAGTCTTGGGCGACCTTGTACTGGCCTACAAGAAACATTGCCCGCGTCTCGCCCAAACCTCGAAAGCACGCTGTGACACATCCAGGGCTATCGAGATTTCGATTTATGCATGACCTACTTCCAGGCCTCCGATGATTATTATCTTTGAAAACGGGTAAACTGTAGAGATGGGCATTATTTAACGCAACAGTTATAATAAACTGTTACAGTTTGGTAACGTGTTAACACGAGTAACACGTTCCATCGTTTATACCGTTATTTTTAGAACGTCTTGGATTGCCTCACTTAAGCCAACGCTTGACTACTGTGCATGCGTAAAAGCTATCTTTTGGAACGTCTTGATTTACAACTGTGCGGACGCGCGAGTGTTATTTATTGAAACGCCTTGCTTTGTAACATTGAACCGCGTAATTGTTAAATTCCTGAACGTCGGGACAGGTGAGAAATATTCCACAGCAACCTGTTAAAATAATAACACGTTACCCGGAACGTGTTACTTACTTGGAACTGGAACGATAGAACTCGTTATATGAATGTAACTGTTTAGCCCATCCCTAGTCAACTGACATATTTGTGCCATTTTCTAACTGTACCGTGAGCAATTTACCACAACAGTTCCATCCGATCTCAGTGAGAAGACACTGCAGAATGAGACTCTCTTGGTATGATACACTTTTCCTTGACCTCTCTTCCTCGAGCATGCATATCTATCGCTGATAATGCTCTTGCCTGCGCACGTAAGCTGAATCACATTCCTTCATAAATATTTACGGTAATCGTTCTACTGTCCACCTTCTAGTTTTCTTGTTTCCTTAATAATATTAACTTTTGGACACTAGCGGTTTAACCATCGCCCCATTGCTTCCGTTTAAGGAAGGAGGAACTGCGACTTCATGTATTTCGTATCGAAAGATCACGCAAGAAGATACTGAAAGAAAGAGGTGTCATCACATCATCTACAAACATGAGAACTGATTTTAGTTGGATGTGGTCCCGAACAAAAGAAAAACAAATGTCTCTGAAGTTGACAGTTTAAGGTTGCGCTAACGTCGCAGTTCACCACCGAAATAAAATGGGTAATGTTGGAGTTTGGGAGCGAGATTTCAGCTGTCCGGCCTCCTCGCTATAGTCCATTCACAGTTTCTTCGGCCTTTTTCAATCAAACCTTTGAAAAATCTCCCCATGTATGACGTGTTTTGTTATTTCCAACATATTCCATGAAATTAGCAACACACTTTTGCTCCCTGTTTTTATTCATATTGATTTTGAATACAAATTTATAATTTATAAATAAGATATAAGCAGAAGTTCAGTTTAAATCACACAATCAGATATTTTAATGTTAATAGAAGTACGAAAAGTTAGCGGTACATGACATATTTAGGAAACAAAAAAACACGTCATACTCGGGGTGATTTTCCTAAGGTTTGATTCAAGAAGTATAGGAGGATACCGTGTATAGACCATGACACTCTCCGTCTGGCAGCGCATTTTAGACTTTCACGTTATTGGCGGAGACTGTTTGTAGTCATTAGTCAACACTTGGGTGCGTTGCAACTCAGAAGACTATAGTCTATTCCCGGTTTTTTTTTCTTCACACTTTTGGCATCAAACCTTTGAAAAATCACACAGTGTATGTCGTGTTTAGTTATTTACTAAATATGCAATGTATCACAGGCGTTTTATACTTGTGTTCACAAAAGTATAATTTCTTTTGATTAAATTGAAATGTTATTTGTATTTTATATATAAATTATAATATTTAATTCACAGTTAATATCAATATAAAACAGTGAGAAAAATGTGTGTTGGTAACGCCTAGCAAGAAATAGTTCGTATGCAAAATAGTATTGCAACTGAGAGCGCACGAGCTCGGTGCGTTATCATTTGAAGTAATTTTCCAAACTTAGTTAATTATGCTTGGTTTGCACAAGGCGGAGGAATTTGCTGGAAGTAGAACTTTAGCAGGGCGTCAGAAAAGTGTGCAGTAACCGTGAGAGTATTATACTTGATTGCCGTTGGCTTCGATTGGAGTAGGGGCTTGGCGTACAATAAGTGTGAAAAAATCAATTCATAAATGTTTGTGCCTTTTTTAATTTATGCTCTAGTTAGCTTAAAACGTGATTAGACTTCCTTCACAATACGAGGAAGCGAAATAAGTGTTCTTCATAATTGTTAGTAAAAAAAAAAATTACATAAACTTTTTTGCTAGGTGTTACCTTTTATTTGAAACACGGGACATTTTCTATTAAAATATTAAAAATATTGAACAGACAATGATATACATATATAGAGCACAAGAGGCTGAAAAAAATAGACTGCATATCGGGCGAGGCATTTAAAACAGTCTACCTAATATATCGGCCACTTGTAACGACAGAAGAAAATGTTTCAGACAAACGTTGTTTAGGGTGAAAGGGGCCATAATGTTACGTTAGTAAATAGGTGTGTTGTACGCCGAGGGGTGACGGAAATATGGGAGTCAACTTCGGTATGTTAAATGGGACGATGTGGTTTAATGTTCACCTTTCTAGTACGTTTGTCATATGTTTGCATTCATCTTGCGAAGAAGTGTTCAGAGCTGTGTAATAAAGTATGTCATCCCATTTACAAAACCGAAGTTGACTCCCATAACTCCCTCACCTCTCGACGTAACACCAAGCTGTTGACGTCACATTAGGGCACCTTTCACCCCAAAAAAGTTTGTCTGAACCGTTTTCTTATATCTTTACAAGTGGGCGATTTGTTAAGGTGGCCTGTTTTAAATGCCTCACCCAGTATATTTTAGAGCCAAGTTATTTGTAAATAGCCAATACCTCTCTGCGGTTGTGTTGTTAAACGATTCGCCACAAAGATGATAGAAAATTGACAACTCCAAGCATTACAGCCTTTTTAGAAAATGTCTGAAGGAATTCGTAACAGACAAAGCTTTCTATAATGTTAGTAAATTCTTCTCGAAATGAAGTCTTAGTAAACAAGTTGCGTATCACAAGACCCTGCACCGATATAATTGTTTAGTATTACTTGAGTGAAGGGCTTTTTCCTGTTACTTTTTAATACAGAATTGCGTATGTATTATGGCAATTATTATACAGATGTTTCTGCAACTGTATGCATGTGTGTGCATATACCTCAGGTAAAGTGCACTACGTCACAAATACGCATCTTTGAAGGAGTGCGCTTTGCCCTTACACCATGATGGTACACAGAGCCACTTTCCCACTGGCTAAAACACTAATTATTCCATCTAGTAAAGGCTGTTCACGATAACGTGAACACTTTCGAAATCAACCTTAGAAAAAGTCACTGCCCTTACCTGCATATACTATACTGCTGCACTGAGTGGCCTGAGCACAGTAAAGTTGGTAACTATGGATGGAAAGTAGTTCCACATATTAACGTTGAATAAAAAGAGTAACGTGACCATTTGTGGGAACTTAAATTATTTCTTTCGCTTTCTGTTTTTTTTTTTTCACGTATGGAAGTGTAAAAATGAACATGTTTGTAAAATATTTACTTTCCTTATAATTTCACAGTTTCACTGGACCGACGCATGGGCAAACTGATGAGGCCCTTAACAGTGTTCATCGTACATGAGGCGGAAGAATACGAAACGTGCATACAAGTAGATCTTAAGCAGGACTTTCAAAAGTGTTCATTTTACCGTAAACAGTCTATAGGCGCGCGCGCACACACACCTGTGATGTATGTGTCGATGTTTTCAAAATTGTATGCATATTTCGAACTCTGAAATGACAATAATCTGCGTAGCTGCACTGTATGTATATTTGTATAGTGTGTATGTTTTCAACATTATGTGCCTATTTCAACACTGAATTGACATATTATTTTCTCTGGCGTTGGGGAGAAGAATGGTATTTCAATAAATAAATAAGGGTCCTGACACTCGTAGCTCCGTTTCTCGCCCTCGGGTTCACCCATAAGTGATATAGGCTGTTCACGGTAAAATGAGCACTTTTGAAAGCCCTGCTTCAGATCTACTTCTATGCACGTTGTGTATTTCTTCGCCTTACTTAAAATTTACATTGTCATGGGCCTCATCACTTTATTCATACGTCGATCAGGGGAAACTGTGGAATTATTGGAAAAATCAAGTGTTACAAATCTAGTCAATTTTACATTTCGATGCATTAAAAAAAAAAAAAAAACAGAATGAGAAAGAAATAAATTGAGTCATCACAAATGGTTACCTAACCCTTTTTATTCGATGTTAATATATGGAACTATTTTCCATTCGTCGTTATTAAATTTATTGAGCACATGTCGCTCAGTGCGCCCGGTAAAATATATGCAGGCAGGGGCAGTGACCTTATTTTCTAAGATTGATTTCGAAAGTGCTCACTTTATTGAAAACAGTCTTTAGACAGTTAATGCGAGAGAACGACTTCGTCGAAGGCGGCAATCTCAACTCACGTACTGCGAGCTGCGGATATGCATTGCCTTCCCTGGCCAGAACCCCACCCGTGCCGGCGATAAGGCGCGGATAGAGTGGGCATTCGCCCTTATACGACCTCGGCACTCGTCCTCCGAGAGCGGGCGCTAAATAAGACTTACGAGGTGGCTGCGCCTTCGTGATAGCTTTTTTTTTTTATATCGGCGTCCTTAGCAACGAACGTGAGTGGGCGTGTGCAACCCCGCCTCCAGGCTTAGCAACCCTCGGCCGATGAAAGAAAACGAAGAATTGGAGAACACGTGGGAGACGGCGCGCTACATAAAGTTCCACTAGGAAGGCAACACTTGGCAACAGATTTGCGTCGTAACTTAAGTAAAGAATGTTCACGATAAAGTGAGCACTTTTGAAATGAACCTTAGAAAAAAGTCACCGTCCATGCCTGTATGTACTTCAACTGCCGCACAGAGTAACATGCGCTCAGTAATGTTGGTAACGATAGATGGAAAGTAGTTCCATATCTTACCGTCGAATAAAAACTATTAGGTAACTATTCGTGATTATTTAAATTATTTATTTCGCTTTTTTGTTTTTTAATGCATCAGTTATTAGGAGGTTTTCAAAATGTTTACTTTTCTAATCATTTTACAGTTTCACTTCACCGACGCATGAATAAAGTGATTGATGACTGTTGAGACTCATGACAATGTTAATTTTACATAAGGCGGAATAATACACAACGTGCATACAAGTAGATCTTAATCAGGGCTTTCAAAAGTGCTCATTTTAACGTGAACAGCCAATAGCTGAACGAACTGTAATTTTTAAAATTTTTAAAACGAATTTCCCCATAATAATGTTTGTGAACAACGCCTGCTGACCTTTATACAAAGTTTAACCGTCGTTAGTTTTTTTCTTCTGGTTTTTGCGATTGTTTAGGTCAACGGATAGTAACTTCTTTCGAAAGCTTTTCCAGAATAAACGTGTTTCAATTTTTCACATCTTCATTTAAATTTTACGAGAAGGGGTGGGAGCGTACCGAGTCTTCATTCGAGGAAAAGCTGTATTTGAAATACGTGTTCATTTAAGCTGCTCGTGCAATTGGCTCCATTCACGGTTAATTCCAACTTTTCCGAAGCCCTTCTTAACTTCTACTTCCACGATATTCCTCCGCTTCATTCAAACAATGCTTACAAAATTAGACCAGATGGGCAACGCATTGCATTCGTGCGCACTGAGAGTTATAACATTTCGCATAAGAACTATTTGTCACCAGGCATTACCAACATACCTATTTTTTCTCTGTCTTTATCTATACTAGTTAAAATATTAAATATTATAAATTATGTATCAAATATAAGGAGGAGAAAAATTTTACCAAAAAATAAGGTACTTTTATGATCACACAGGTTTAAAACGCTTGTGATACGTAACATATTTATAGGGATAAGAAAATTTCGAGAGCTCAATCACCTGTAGGCTAGGCTCCACAGTCCTATGTACAATCAAGTCTCGGAAGTTTGTTCATTTATCTGCTGCCCCACAGAATAGCCAGTGTTACCTCACAGTCTGCTGGTGGTTCCGAGTCGTCCAGGGCGTGTCTAATAAACTCTGATCCAGTTGCAAAGGTGACTTCAGTGCATACGTGTTTGACGTTTAACTTGTCGTGAAATGAATTCGCGAGAATTTTCCCATCTCTACTTATTTAGGAACCAACCAAACACGTCACTCGTGGGGGTCCCCCCCCCCCCCCCGAGGGTTTGATTGTAAAAGTGTGACGATGGCGCGAATAGACCGTATACACGCCCTGGATGACTCCCACACAGAGTACTTGAGCATACAGAAGCGAAATGGCAGCTTGCACCGCAAACTACAACTGCACTCGCCGGCGGAAATGGCGTCATTGGCCAGCCAAACGCCAGTTGCGCGCCTGGTAACTTACTCGCGAGCCGTTAGCCTAAGCACGTACAGAGACTGTGATGCATCACTCTCGAGTCCAGTGACGCTTTTTGTATTTTATGTCAACTAAATTAGTTATGTTTGTAAGCCATTATAGGCAGGTTAACTTCATTTGCAGCGCCACTTAGTACTATAAATAATTATTTATGTTATGTTTTATAGTAAATATATTTTTACTCTATGAACTAAACTAGATGTATGAGTTGCCAGGGAATTGTTGATTGGGAGTATTACAGCAGTGTCTTTTCATAAAATTGAAACTAATTTTTATTTTAATGTTACGTTTGATTCTGGACGGATAATATGTGTAATATGATTTATCATTTGCAGATACTGGCTTCAACCGACATTTCTACCCCTCAGTTGGTAAGTCTATTTATTGTACGTATCAAAACAGGAGTTATTTCGTGGTCTTAGTCATTTTTTTTTACCCAGTGGTCCTAAATGTTAGTGTCCAAGACTAAAGAGTGATATTAGCCGACGACTAATCATTGTTTAATTGCTTATCTGTGCGATCTTAAGAGCTACATATTAAATATTATATATGAACACATGCAGTTGATTATTTAAAAAGGTAAAGACGGGCCTATAAATTTCTGTTCACGTACAAAACTTTAGCCATTTATTACCCTTTAACCACCTTTTTAAATGAATATTGCCACTTAAGTAACAAACATTGTGTATATGCCACGGCAATCATAAGTTAACATCTAAGGCTAAAATAAAATATAATTATTGATTATTATTCCAAACGAGCGTGCTTACAAATGTGCTCACTTTACTGTGAATAGCTTATTGACATTTTTGCCGTCAGGAATTATGATCTTTGAGAGCTGATGACTGTGAAGTGAAGTTGATATGATATGGAATGGAGTGGAGTGGAGAGACTTGGCCGGCTCTTAACATCGAGGTCTTGAGAGCCTATGAGGGTAAGCGAGGTGAGTATGCAGCAGCGCCGGAATGCAAGGGCAGGGGACGGAAGGTCCCCGAGAAAATTCCGCCGACCAGCGAGATGGTCCCCGGCACGATACCGAAGTGCAAAAAATCAGGAAAAAAAACCCCACCGGGAATCAAACCCGCTAGGAAAAAAAAAATCGCTGGCCGTTTAGTTTTGCTTTCATAATATTAAGCGCAGTAAAACAATTGTGATATTGTATTTAAAAAAATGGCAATCTAGAGGTTGCCTGCGCAGTTACCTTCACAGGTAAAGGCTGTTCACGATAAAGTGAGCACTTTTTAAGGCCCTCCCAACAGGCATGAACCGCTAATAAATATATCTTATTGCAGACTCAGGCATTGCATTTTGATGGACGTGAAATGTGCACACTGTGTTTCTTGGTCACATTGCAATGTTTATATTAAAAAACAGCAGGAAGATGGAAATTGGATGAAAGGAAACATTCATAAGGGCCTTAAAAAGTACTCAGTTTATCGTGAACAGCCTATAGAAAAAAGTACAACTATACATATTTGGTAAAATATTTGCCCTTTCATCACGTGTGGTGAAGTCCTATTGTTACACACATCATTTACACAACAACAGAAACTCTGCAAACTAGTTCAATTTCTTTCGCGTTAGGGGCGATCGGATGCTAGACGCGCCATTTAGTGTCGCCCGTATGCTCTTTTGCTTCTGGGCATAGAAAGCGCAAATTATCTTCAGGTATATAGGAGCCATAAGACGTAGCATATTTTCATTATTTGCTGTGAATGTTACTGTACACGGGTACTAACTCAAGGGGACCTAATTTTTTTGGCCGCCATTGCATTTCCCGACAATATATAAAAGGAAACTCCACTCTTTGTATATATTGACAGACGCATCATAAAAATTTAATCAAAAAGCACAAATACCTTTTGATGTGAAAGACTACCGAGATTTTGTGTTACTAGCGCGAGTTAACGATTGCCTTCCTTAATAAATCTATAACGTGGAAATGACTGTAATAAAAACTTCAGTTAAAACTTATGAAGCAACGTGAAAATATATACTGCCCTTTAAAGACGAAAACGTAATAAATCTGGCGTTGAATCGAAGCAAATGGAATTTCCCCGCCTCCCGTTTACGTAACTGCAAATGTGCCAACTTTATCTTATATTACCGACAGAGATAGCTTCAAACGTCGATATAAAGAGTGTTTAAATACCTGTAAATATTATGGGAGCTAACATAAGAATACTAACCAAGATAGGAGGACCTTGAAGAAACCTCACAGGTTAAAGGAAACGCCCGCCACGTTTCCAAACACAAAAATTCAGTGGCGACTCCGTCTGGAATACAGCCCGCTTCTCCATAGTGATGTAGGCTGTTCACGGTAAAGTGAGCAGTTTTGAAGGCCATCTCATTTGGAATAATAGTCAATAAATATTTTCTATTGTAGCCTTAGACGTTAACTTCGGAGTGCGGTAGAATATACACACTGTGTTTATTACTTATATGACAATACTTATTTAAAAAAGGTGGCTGAAAGGATAAAAAATGGCTGAAAGGAAGAAGTAACTATACTCATTTTACTTAGGATAACCTATAGATGAGTTCACTTTTACAGGACGCAAGCAAGTAAAACGCTTTGCACTTCGGAAAACAAATTTTGTAAGTAACACTTATCATTTCACATTTATATATTTTTAAAGTACCGAATGGCACGCCGTTATATATTAAAACAGTTTTAGAACTTCAAATCCCCTTTGCGACATAGCGTGAAAAATTCAAAAACATAAATAATTCTTTTACCCTCATTTACAATTAGTAGAGATCTGTAAAATTAGCGTTACTGTTTTAAGACAGACTATACTTCAAACACGTGTGCTATTTTACTGCGTTTGCCATTGGCCTGCAGTTTGTCCGGACACGCCGGATGGCTTTGGACCAATAGCAAGCAACTTACGAGAGGCTGGCCCAATCACATCCAACCAATTCAAAAGGGAAAATGGATCCTCACTGCTTCAGAAGTCAATAAACAATTGGCACCTGCTCGAATATTTATGCAACGGTGAATTTAAGACTTTTGCCAGCAAAAAAATTATTTTTTTTTCAGGTCTATAACCATTAGAGGATTTTTTAATTTACAACAGTCTTGCATTACGGTTGCGATATGCAAGTTAGTGTTTAGTTTAAATTATATAAAGTAGCATTAAGGAATTTTTTTTTCCAGGTAATAACCGCGAGCCATCTGCAGTAATTCGCTCTAAGTGGAAATGCTAATAGTTAAATCTAGCGGAAAGATAAACGACGGAAGAAGGAGAAAATGCGAAGTTGCTATCAAATGTGTGAAAGTATCCGTAAACGAAGTTACTACGAGGATAAAGTTTGCGTGTTCCTTGCTGTTGTATCGTCGCTCCTGTGTTCTCTCCTAATGACGTCAGACGTGCTCGCGCCATTAACTCGGCGAAAACAACTCGTCCGTTTATGCAGGTATTTTTGAGGACGTCCCAACACCTAGACACTGGATAGGAGTAAACAGAACGTTTAATTTATTTATGATTGGATTTTGTTTAATTACCCAGTCCAATATCTACAATTTAAAACGAAAAAGTATTTCATATATTAAAAATAAACTGCTTATCGTTTCACAAATATTTTTCAACGGAATTGAAAATAAAAGTATAGTAATATTGATTCAATTGTAGAGACTGAAGTACAATGATTTATGTAAATCGACATTTCTTTTTACGATGTTGATGATGATGTGAGCATTACATGTATGGTCGTGCATTGTCGATTATGTGACCTAATTAAGTGTTTTAACAACGATTTGGCGTTGTGTACCGACACTTGACAGCTCACAGTGGCCGTTTATTTCTGGATGTAATTCTAAATATTTGAAATGTGAATATTGAACACATTTTAATTGAAATGGGCGGAATCAGACGATTGAAATGTTATACAGAAAACTACTCATGTATAGTAGCGCCAACCCGTGAACACAATTTTTTTATTTGTTTTGACATTGGCACATTTGCATTGGGCAAAAAAATAAGCGCTCCTCTGCTTTGCCTTGAGTGACGTCTCTGGTATAGGCTATTCGCGGTAAAAAGAGCACTTTTTAAGGCCCTGCTAAATTTTTCATTCAATTAATTCCTACCTTTCCGCCACTTTTTAATGTAAACATTGCAATACGACTAAGTGACACAATGTATACATTTCAACAATCTCAAAAATTGACGCCCGAGACTGCAATAAAAAATATTTATTAGTGATTGATGCCTTTTGGGAGGACCTTAATAAGTGCTCACTTTACCGTGAACAGCCTATACTCGTATGCTCGTTGAAACGCCCTCGTCCTGGTGTGGCGGCTACCCTGCAAGCAGAGCCTGATATATGCAGTTCACGGTGAACTGAGCATTTTTGACATCAACTTTTGAAAAATTTCCCTGCCACTACCTGCATATTGCTGTGAGCACCAGGTGCTAGCCACGCTGTAAAAACGCTTTCGTTGCTGCAAAACATAATTTGTAGCTGCAAAGAAAAATTTGTTTAAATATGACCCACTGCAAAGTAGCTTTGCAATAAACATCATTTTGTTTGATCTATATAGTAATGACTATGATAACCTTGCTTTGTCGTTACAGTACATGAAGTACCAAATATTTCAATATAATACTCGCAATAAAAAAAACCAGAGCAGCTCCGAGATAAGAACCCGTGCACCTTGTGTTAATAACCTAGCTCCCTGCACCACGCGACCACTTTGTCTATTTGCATTTGAACCACTTTTGACGGACAGATTATTCGATGTAGTAGTATAGGCCAGACTACAACGGCGCCTCTTTGGAAGAACTGAGATCAGTGCTGTGGAGAATCGCCGAACTTCAGAATGACATTAAACGTATGCAGCCGGACTATAAATGTGCTCAGCTGCGGTATCGTAACTGCAGAATATTCTTATTGGTGTATGAATGTTCGCGTTGGGATAACAGTTACGTTCTGAAAACTGCAATGCACGACTGAAAACCTTTAAACCGTTACCTTTAGTTCAAAGTTATATTTATTTACTGTGAACAAAATAAGCTCAAATAATGTTTATTTCTTTGCTATAAAGAAAGACAATATTCCCATAAAATAAAAACGTATAAGAAAAAAATTTATTAGCAGCAAACTTATTTTTTTGTAACGTTTTATTTGGGTTAAAGCTGCATTGTGCTGCTGTGAACAAAACAGCACCAAAGAAATGGCTTTCTTTGTCGTACAGAAAACTATGTATGAATTATTTTAGTGTGCAGAGAGGGGACCAGAGGCGTGTGTTGAGAGACGTGGGTAGCTGCCGCACTGGGAATGGAGGACAGCGCCTCACATATATAAGGCAGGGACGAGATAGGGCGAGGGTCTTCTACGTCACCTCCGGCCGTCCGCCGCGCCTTGCCACTGTTACCAGCGACGTCTTGCGAGGGACCACGACGACCCGACCACTAGACTTCCTGAAGTACTGATAGATATCAGTGGTAAGTGTGAGCCCGTCAGGGTGTTAGTTGGGGTTCGATAAGTGCTGAGCTTTTTAGTGCTGTAACTGCTTGACAGGATCGCATAAATGCTTTAGATTGAGTATTTAACTGAGAAATTAAAGGGTAACTGAAAATATTAATATTGGGTGAATGCATAATAGAAATAAATGTAATAGAGATTATTGTGTCACTAAGGGGAAAGGATTGACAGTTATTTAATACTTTTGCTTACTTGATCAGCCCTTCCAAGTAGACTAGACTATTACCGGTTAATCTGAGCACGTTTCTCCCTTGTAATTACATGGCCCCTTAACTCTTTCAGTAAAAAATGAATATATAATTTTAGGTGGTGCAACAAAAAAATATTTTGTTCGGAACTGTAATGATATCTAGACGACGATTTGTCTTATATCGGGACCAATAGAAATCTACATGTGCTTTATGTTACTGACAGCGGTAGTTTATGAGGCAATGGAACATAGTCTCATCAGCGAATGATGTCTACCACACGTAGGGAACCTTTCTCTTTGGACAGTATGTTCTGCTGTGTACAGTGCAGGCCATTAAAAAAACATGCAAGATAGAGGTCACTGTGGCTAAAAGGGCATAGGGACCATAACAATATACACTGTCGGACATTAAAAAGTATTGCACACAGGAGGATGCATAGGATGGTACTGAAACTTCGCAGGGGTAGCGATAGAGATGAGAAATACACATGGACACAAAAACAGAGCAGCATGGAACTTACACATGGATTCGTAGTATGCCGTCCGGTCATCTTGAATGTCGCGTCGCACACCCTCGCACTGCGATGAACACGGCAACACGATCTGGGCTGGAGTCCAGCAGACACGGATGTCGTCTCGAGGCAGACGGGCCCGTAATTATTGCACGGTGTGTTTTGAATCAAATCCCGAGTACTGCGGCACAGTGGCAGCTGGTGTTTCAACTGATCCCACGCGTGCTCGATCGATGACTTGTAAACGGAGCGGGCAGGGCATGGTCGTGTTTGTACAATACGGTGGCAGGTCCTGGGAGATATGTGCTATGTGTGGGTCCTGCAGGAATACCGCTGGACGTCGAGAGCGGATCGGCTATCGTAAACTGTAAAAAAATTTGAGGTAAAATTCCCTTACATGTAATGGAAGATAATTACATATCCAAGTAAGGTAAAGTTACCTCTTAAATGTTGAGAAAATTTGCCAAACGAGTAAAGTACTATTCCTTAATCGTACAGGAAAAGTACCTGACAAAAGTGGGGAAATTAACTATATTGTATAATCAAATTATATTTAAAAATATCCCGGAGGATAAGTACTGATAATTATTTTATTATCCACATACGCTGATGAATTGTAACCGAAACCTCAACACTAAAATACTCGACACTTGCTGGTGTGTGGGCGAGAACCATGCTCCTTTATCACGATAGGCCGACCACCACGACAGCATCAGTGAATATCGGCGTGTTAAAACATTGTTTTTTTTCCCCCCCCCCCCGTCACCCTACTCAGCTGTTGAGAATGCTGAAGAGATGCACATATCGTAAGGTAATTTTCCCAAACATGCATAGGATTTTCCACTACCATGTACGTGAATTTTACACCAGAGTGGGGTAATTTTACCTTACCAGTAAGGAAAACTATGTTTCCCCCACAAATTTGCGAATACTACATTACACTTGTCAGGAAATTTTTCCATTTTTTTTTTTTTTTTTACAGTTTAGGCTATGGCTGCCCAGACCATAATGCCTGCCGTTGGAAAAGTGTGTTGCTAGATAGCGAGATTGGCATTGTGGCGTTCATCAGATTCCATAACGCGCTGCTATTGCATAATTATAGGCTGGTTCATGCGCAATGGCCAGTATCTTGAACCAGGTCGCCATGGAATCTCTCCGCTCCTGGTGCACGATTAATCGATCATCTCGACTGGTAGTATACCTCGTCGGTCCTAAGTTGGTCTTTCGTGTGTAGGTACCGTCACGTATCCACTGCTCCCAGCAGCATCTGACAGTATGATCCGAACGATTCAGACGGTGGGCTATACATAGGGATAAGACAATTTCGTGAGTTCAATGACCTGTAGACTAGACTCCACAGACCTATGTATAATCAAACCTCAGATGTTTCTTCATTGGCTGCTGCCTTCACAGAATAGCCAGTGTTACCTCACACCTGGCAGTATGGGGTTCGCTACTAGTTTCCTCGCAAGTCTGCTATTGGTTCAGAGTCGTCCAGGGCGTGTCTAATAAATTCCGATCGAACTGCATAGGTGCCTTCAGTGTACACGCGTTTGACGTCTAACTTGTCCTGAAATGAATTCGCCAAGTTTTCCTATCCCTAGCTATACAGTGATATAACCACGCTGCGGCTTTCAGCCCGACTATGATCCTCTCTTGAAGACCGGCATTTGCGAAAAGCGACGTCTTTGGCATCTTACTGGCATTCTTCTGCGAGCTGTAGACTTGCCAGGTTATCTTCTGGCGTTTCTCGTGTTAACCCTACCAGACTAACTTTAAATTACTGTTTCAGGCGTTGAAAAAAAATATTATGATGTTTGCTGTACTTAAGTCTACACAATACTGGTTTCGATGTCGCAGCCAATGAGCTACAGTTATGTGAACCAATTATGACTTGGACCAGTGAGACGGTTTACGAATTATTTGGGCACAGCTTCGCAGTGTGCAGTAGAGGCCAAAAATTACCTAGGCGTACTTAAGGTACACAATTGGTTGCACTGGGTCTGAATGGGTTAATGCAGCTTCGAGTAGACGCCGTTGTTTACGACTGCTGGTCGGTGATTGCGGCACCACTGCACTGCCGGGTGTGCAGTCAAATGCAAACGCACCGACATTTCATACCAGGCGTACTCACGCTATTTACATCGTTTCGTGGCTGACGCATGGTTTCTTTGTGGTGCGCTATTTTCAATGTCTGTCAATGTATTTTAACGAGCACACTGAGTGGCATGACCTTATATAGTAACGTTGGTCGCGACGGAAGGAAAGTAGTTCCTATTCTTGACATTGAATTAAACGTGTAAACATACATGAGTACTAAAATTATCTCTTTCGCTATATGATTTTAATTAACAACTGTAAGAAGCAGTAAATTTGTAAAATATATATTTTTACAGCGATTTTGAAGTTTTGTTTGACGCATGAATAAAATGATTAGGAGCGCGGCAGCGTTAATTCTACATACGGTGGAAGAATACAAACCGTGCATACAAGTAGAACTTAAGCAGGGCTTCCAAAATTATTCAGTTTACCGTCAACAGCTTGTAGTTTCGGGACAAACGATGGAAGAGGCGGACTTGTAATGGACTCGCTAATCACGACCCGGCGAGATGTAAACTTCATATTCCGCACTGGGTGCTTCTCTGTCCCCCTCCCCCCCCCCCCTCTTCCAGCACGCCCAGAGGAGGTTGAAAAGTGTACCAAAAATGTAATAAAGAGAGACGATGTCATCACGGAGATGAGACGCTCCCCCTCCTCACCCCTTCCGCGGCCATCCTTAGTAACTGTCTGCATGGTAATCCCGTTTCCACCAGCCTGTGCCCCCGTTCTCCGCCCCAACTGTGTCTACACGCGCGGGAGTAGCTCTAATTTAGAGCTCCGAGGTTTTTGTTGCCCGTGTCTGTGTTATTCGCAAGAACCAAGTACTGCCCCGCCTCTGTGTGTTATTGCGCCTTTGTCACTCTCTTCTCCTGGCGCAGATATGCTGCATCCCCGCTGGCGAAAGCTCTTGTGCGCCTCGAATACCATCCGGTCTTAACTTAACGGTGTCGTTAAAAATAAAGAGAGTGCGTGACACACTGATCAGCTTTGTGATGCTATCGTTTGGAATGCTGAAGATTACATGAAAACAGTGGTACGTGAATAATCGCCGACATAATACTAAATAAATAGTAGTGAAATTTCGCGAAAAGATTACAAGACAAGTTATATTTAAAAACACTGTAGGGTCATTTACTTGTATTGACTGACTGAATTACTTTTTGACATGCGACATCTCTCAAAACACCTATCACGTAGGAGCCGTACCGATGTTGCCGAATTCTGAGTGGCCCGGCCAAATAAACGCATTCTCAAGAAGACAGCAACCAATAACAATAGACAAACTGCTGCTGGGCGCTTATAGGACTGAAGTCTACTGTGTACTCAATTTTTTTTTTCGCGAAAAATCACTAGCTCTACCCATAGGTGCACGTAGCACCACGGAAACACTGTACGCCAGTTCAGATCCTTGCGCGTAACAGCGATGTCGCACTTGTATCGCGTGCCAGTGTAGACCTTATAGCTCTTGTGATGGTTCTCGGCCCCAAACGCGGAAGATATCTTCAGGTAGGCGGGGCCCTTAAGGACCGCCTTCACCTGTAATGCCGAAAAATTCTTTATTTCCGTGTCACAATTTAATTTTCAGAGTTATTATTAAAAATGTACAATCTTAGAAAATTTACAGTTTACTAGTTGTTTAATACTTTTATATATTATTTCCCCTGGGTGTTAATGCCTGCTTGCTTGCGAACAGGCAGGAACTTGCTGATAAAATATAAACACGTTCCTGACTTTTTACAACTAGCAGATAACACGCAATCAACACAGACCTGAAAATTTGGTGTTATTATTTGAGGACAGACTAGACTGTGAAACGCTATCCATTTCTATTGGTTTTATTACTGGGTTCCACTATGGCTGGCATGTTCCGGACCTGTTTGAACCAGTAAGAGACAATTAACGATAGCAGGGTCCAGTCGCGTTCAACCAAGCTGAAAGGGAAAAATGGTACACGACATTGGTAAGCGCGAGCAAAGAAATGTCCCCGACTGGGTGACATATGGGACGGTGAAGATCGTCGCATTGTGCAGCTTAAAAATAACGCGAATTTCGCAGGTCTCTAACAAATATAATTAAGCAAAAATTTAAACAACTCGTAAAATCTAAATTTTCTATAACCGTGCAGCGCATCGTCAGTATTTACTGTGAATCCGAAATGATGACGAGAAAAAGAAGAATTTCTGTGACAGAAGTGAAGCCAAGCCTGAAGGTCACAGAGGCTAAACAGCCAACGATACTGCGAACTACAGCGGCACGCGCTAGCAAGATGGCGTCCCTGGCCTGGTAACTTGTTTGCACGCAGTAGCCAATCGCACACCGAGAAAAAGGTTTTGTTGAATCAAACAAGAATTGTTTGGTGCAACCAAATTATTATTTTTTGTATAGAGGCAATGGCATGTTTTGTTGCTGAAACTAAATTAGTTTGTTGTCCTCATTTGGTTGCCCTAAACTGTAAGATTTGATTGGTGCAACTATATATTTGTTTGGCTACATGTACATTAAACAGTTTGGGATGATATAAAAAAAAAAATTAACAAGTTAGAATGAGTTTCGAACCTCGATCACCTGCGTCCAAGCTCTACGTCTTGGTAATCTCAGTTAATGTGACAACTGACGACGCCAGAAAGCTTTTTAATAGATATGCTGCAAATATTGGGCAACGTGTGCAAACAAATATTTCAAGTTTTACAGTTTTATTTGTCAGTTTCTTGATGCATTGCTCTATTTATGTGTTTATACGATTGTTAAACATCAATAGACGCACGAACAAACACTGTTACTATTATAATTGTTACAAAAACGCAAACAAAATATCGAGCTGTATTTTCGAACGAAGGCAGTCAAATGAGTGGCCAAACAATTATATACAGTTGACTCAACAAAATGGTGAGTTGCCAGTCTAATTTGCTTCTTCTTCTTCTTCTTCTTCTTCCCCAACACAAAGATTTTGTTTATTCAAACATATATTTTGTTAGACGAACAAAAGTAATTTTGTTGCTTTTCGAATGTTGTGTGCTAAACAATTAATTTTGTTAGGGCAACTAAATATATATTTGGCCCTATACAAAAAATATTTTGTTCGATTTTCTCTCAGTGCACATGCAACTCAGTTACAGAGGTCGCGAGCAGCCAATCAGAGAGCGGATTAGGCCCACATTAAAGGTACCGCCATGCCATTTCTTCACTGCGTACTTAGTTACACTGTAAAAGATACTGTGGCAAACTTCGTAGACTGTAATGGCAGTGTTTAACCTATACACTGTATGGTAATAATACCCAGAGACCCCGAGAATTTCACGGGTTCATTTCTAGACAAGTTGGAATTCACACACTTGTACGTTCATGTTATTTATGTAATCGGTCGATGTGTTGTTTGACACCTCCTGGTGATAAATGAGCCAATACCAAACACGAAATACATTGTGCGCCCAACCACAGCCTTTAACGACCAGAGCAATCAACCAATACACAGATGGTATCTGTAAGAGAATATATAAGACTGTGAAGTCTAGCCTACATGTAATTGAACTGGGGAAATTCTCAGGTCTCTAATAATACCACACATCAAGCTGCTGATACAGGATTGTTTAACGTCGCTACTATACAAAGTTGGGGACTTCCCTACGCATTTGACTGTTTCCTGAGCAAATGTAAGAACGCTACAATGAATATATAGGGAAAAAATTACCATCCCTGATTTCTCACTAAGCGTATACACTGCTATGGTAAATTTCAGAATTGTTTCTTGGAGTGAGTGAAGAGATTTGGGCGGATCTTAACGGCGAGGTCTTGAGAGCTGATGAGGGTGGTTGAGTCGAGTATGGAGCGGCGCCGGAATGAAAGGGCGGGGGGAACGGGAGATCCCCGAGAAAACCCGAAGACCAACGGCATCGTCCGGGACGATTCCCACACGCGAAAATCCGGGAGTGACCCGGCCGGGGATTGAACCCGGTTCGCCTTGGTGGGAGGCGAGCAGGCTAACCACTCAACCATCCGCAGCCCCTATAATTTCTTAAGAGTGTACGCTGTAACATGGCGTGACCTGGCTTCGAGTGTCCCGCCCACTTGCAGCGACCCTGCGATCTCGCGGCCCAGTGATTAACATTTTGAGTGATGCCGGAGTAATATCACGTCAACTGAATTTTAACCGAGTTGTATGGAGTTCGCCGGAACATTACGACTTTCTCATTCTTTGAAGATACGGGCAAATAAATACCATAGCCCATCCACGGTTACATCCAACTCTTATGAAGCCCTGCTGAAGTTCTGCTTCCAAGTTATTCGCCCGCCTAATGCAAACAAAGCTTAACCGAGTAAAGAATATTACACCCAAGGGACAGCGCACAGTGTTCGTGCGCACTGATTTTCATTATGTTTTGCATGAGAACTATTCCTTGCCAGGTATTGCCAACACACCTATTTTATCTCTATCTTTCTTTATAACAATTATAAATGAAATATTGTAGTAAAAAATTAAATATAAGTAAAATTCCAATATAACCAAAAATAATACACTATTATGTTAAAAGAAGATATAAATCGCTTGTGGCGTATGACGTAATTGGGAAACAACCAAACACGTCATACAGGGAGTGATTTTTCAAATATATGATTCCAGTTATCGCAAACAGACTTGGGTGTGGGGAGAGACAAATTTTCGCTATAAACGTTAATCGCACTCTACAAGTTTCTGGAAGCCAACAGAGATAAGCCAAGAAACCGCAATTCTATACAAGTGTTTTTACTAACTTCGTCAGCAAATATTTTACCAGAGTGAAGTATTTCTACAAATGTACTTCTAATGTTGTAAATATTTATGTTTTTTCTTGCGGCGTAATATATTATACAAAATCAATATACCAGCATGGTAAAACAGTTTTCACAAAACTGGCATAAGCTGTTATCTAGAATTGCCTTTCTTTTCTTTTCCACGCCGTCTTGAATCTCGCATGCGTACAAAAGATTATTGTGGACAAGGCAGACGGATCAAGTCTTCTAAACATGTTCCCGGTGCCGCGGCGGTGTAGTGGTCAGACTACTTGCCTCCCACAAAGGCGAATCTGGATCGATTACCCTGCGGGGTCGCTCCCGAATTTCGCACGTGGAAATCGTGCCGGGCGATGCCGCTGGTCGGCGGGTTTTCTTGGGATCTACCGTTTAACTCGCCCCAGCATTCAGACACTGCTCCATTCTCACTTCACTCTACCGTCGTCGGCTCTCCAGAACTCAAAGCGGCACAAACTTCTCCAATAAACACGTCCCCAAAAACACACGTCCCCAAAAACGGATTACGGTTTTCCTGCAGAGCTGTGACGATCACGTTTTCAAACTCGAATTACAGGAATGCGTATGGCTGTGATGACAAACGGATTTCGTCACTAGGGGCGGAGCTATGATATGTTATCTTCTTATCTATGCTGTGGCAGACGGTTTCCCTAGTTAATTGTGGTGCAATCACCGCTAAAAATGCCTAGAAATGCTCCTATTAATTAATGCAGCTAGGGAGCCGCTCGCCACTTAACACTTCCTGTGGGAATGTGATTTACCGTCTTTTGAAACTACTTGGGGCCACGTCGCACTCCGTATTCGGCCACGGGGCCCGTCGACATCGTGCATGCGCACTCTACCATGGCTTGACTGAAGTGGAGTTATTTTCACAATTTCAGGTATTGGGCTGTAAGTTAATGAAAAGATTATACGCATTGCCAAAACGTGATCGCGTGAACAAAAAAGATACAATGAGTATGCAATTTCACAAGAGTACTTGAGTTCGAGCATGTACAACATTCACATACGCCTCAAGAAGCTTGCCTTGACTTGCTGCCGTGAACGCCATCCCTCGAGTTTGCGCACTAGTGCATGCGCGTCTGATAATAACCGGGTCGCTGAGATTCTCGACAGCGAAGCGACTGCTAGCTTCAGTTTCCACACGATATACAGTCTGCGAGGAAGTTTCGCGGGAGCTCGCAGTTCTGGAGCTTGTTATTAATGCGGCTGCACGCTCAAGTTTCCCTACGAGCCAAGAGGAGATGCTATCAAACTCAACTCCTAACTCAATTAAGATACTTTTTTTTACAGTCATGTGGAGTAGTTACGTAATAAGAGGCTACGTCACCCACCATATTGGATCTTTTATTTATTTCTTCCTGATTCGAATTTAGGATGATTTACTGGAAAATGTGACGATAGAAGCTTAGCTTTACCCATCATTACAGACATATATGAACTAGTGATGCATATTTATACAACAATTTACTTAATACAAAATTTTATGTATTAATTCGTTCTTACTTTTAACGGCATTCATTAGATCAGTAAGAAATGAGCATTGCATATCAATCGTGTCTTCCAAATACACCGTGAGGCTGATAGAAACTGCATCACCACAAAATGCGTGACGGGACATGATGGAATTATATACACTATTCGCTAGAATCTCTAATACTATTGATGCAGTTAAAGATGACCACGCCTTCTAACACGGAGGACTACTAAAATACATATGTTTCTACACTGATAAGTTCTGAGTGAACAAGTGACGTAACTCTGTAGCGAGAGTAAACTGGAACAACCAATGAAATGTTGTTCTCTCTACTGGCGAATATACGCGCTTCATATCTAGCCTGTTGGGAAAAATGACTTCATTACAGAATCTCGAGTGTTTAAAGTTTTAAGTCGAGACAGCACTTGTTTCGTCCACACAACCAATAAGATGTAGGTTTTGTGTTCATCTATAGTATAATGAATCATTGAAAACCTAGGACAGTATGGAATACGAATCAGTTAGCCATAGGTAGGGATAGGAAAATTTCGTGAGTTCAACGACCTGTAAGCTAGATTCCACAGTCCTGTGTATAATCGAGCCTCAATTGTTTGCTCTTTGGTCGCTTCCCCAGTGAGTAGCCAGTGTTACGTCACACCTGGTAGTATGGCGCTCGCAGCCTGTTTCCTTTCCAAAGTCTGCTATTGGCTCAGAGTCGTCCAGGGCGTGTCTAATAAACTGCGGTCCAATTGCAAAGCAAACTTCAGTGTACACATGTTTGACGCCTACCTTGTCCTGAAATGAACTCGCGAAATGTTCCTATCCCTAGCCATAGGACTATCACTGAATGCAGAGCGTCACAGTGGCCAAATCCTGTGCTTGTACAGAATTGTATGTACAGGTATGAATGGGTTAGCCGGTTTCGAGAGCAGCACTAATTTTATAACCTGTTTTATTTGTTGGTTCATCATTTCAAAAACGCGTTTTATTTTCAAGCTTCAAGTTTTGACATATCCGGTGTCCCAAATTAATATTCACTCTCTTTGAACGGGAATAACAGAGAAATTATAAAATACAATCTAATGGGACTGTTATACTTGGCGCTATAAGGACAAAATTGTGTGTGTGTGATGCTGTGGAACATAACGACAGACAGTAGCTCCTGCTTCCATGGGAGTGCATTCACAGGCGGCCCTTAACATCGAGGTCTTGGGCCGGAACGCAAGGTAGGGGCAGGCGGGAGATCCCCGAGAAAACCCTCTGACCAGCAGCATCGTCCGGCAAGATTGTAAAATGCGAAACTTCGGGGCGACCCCACCGGTAATCGAACCCAGTTCGTCTTGGTAGGAGTCGAGATCCCTCCAGTATCCGCGTGGCTTTGTGATCCGCACAGTGTTCTTCAGTATTCGCCACAGATAGCAATTTGACGTGCGCACTTCCAAACAAGTGGACTAATTGTGAACTGATCTTAAAGGCATAAGTTCTTGAATTATGGAACGATATCTAAAGAATCGGCGAAACATTCCCAGTCCTATAACCATCGTCTGACGGTAAACTGCCAAATATTCGTTTATCATATTCTAGTCGCAATATTTAATGTTGTATCGTGGACAACTTTTGAGACATCTCACAGCCATAGCCGCTGTATTCGCTCGCTTCCTGCCGTCCGAGGCGCTGCCTCCGACGTTGATTGTGCACTCTGTGGGATGGCGTCGTATCCACGGTGTGACGAGTGAGTCGTCACTTAAGAAAGGTATGCAGGGGTTGGTAATTTTCGAATTGGGTGCTCGCTTATGAGTGGTTACTATGTTATTAAATATATGGTTAGGTCGGCCAGCCATTTTTAATATGTTTTGTATTATACTTATATGAAGTATTTATATTGTAGTATTGCGTAATATTTTAGAGTTTGGTTAGTAGTTTTATATGGTTGTTGTATGGTTACTGAGTGCTGTAGAAAGCCAGCTGAGAGCGCGCGCGTCGCCAGCGCAGCCACTCGTGGTAGCAGCCTCGTGAGGCGGGGCGGGGAGAGTCGTGTAACCTCAGCAGACGGGGTAACATGTGCGTGTAGTTGTAGCACACCAAGCTCTGCTATGGCGTTGCCTAGTCAGCCTCAGTATGAGCTAGGGTTTCCTTTAATGCATCTTGCTTTCAAAATTGCATACAACGTGGTTGTTATAAAACTTGTGGAAATAATTGTGGTGATTAGTCTGCCTGCCAGTTCTAGTTAGAAAACGTTGTCGAACTTCTGTGGAGCCCTATTTTTCTGCCGTGGATCATCGCCACGAAATTCGCCTGGGAGCTGCCTTCGCGATCAGCGGGGAGTTTCGCCTTTGCATTTCCTGGAAAGGCGGTTTGCAGTTCGTAAATATCCGCGAGCTGCGGCACGCGTGTGGAGGCGAGCCATGTCTGCAAAATTCTCGGGGTCCTCAAATTTGAAGGTACTGTCAAGCTGTTCTTTTATGTGGGGGCAAGTTGCGCTCGAGGCCCGCTACTATTTGGATAATGTTGGCGATAGTGCCGTTCAGCTGGCAAAAATAATAGTGACATTATCATAATGTACTGACTTTTTGTGGCAAGAAAAAAACTGTCCGTAGAAATTAAAATATACAAAAAATTCGGCGCATAACTTTTCATTAATTAAATGGAATTCCTAACCACGGGTGTAGGGATATGGGAAAATTGATTTATTGTGATTGTAAAACACCGTACGAGTGAGGTCGCTTTGACTCTCCCCATTTGTCTCACGCTCGGGGGTTTCAACAGCATAGACTGAAGACGAGGTAGAGGGATCTGATTAGTAAGCAAGTTATTTGAGATGTCAGTAAATTTCCTCTAACCAATTTGAAATGCTGCTATATTAAATTCAAGTAGGGTAAAAGTATTCTATTCGTATAAAAGTACATATCTTTTGAAAATTGAGATATAACCAAACACGTTCATCACTGTAGACCATGTGACTGTGACAGTTGTGTAAGCTTGGGGTAGATCAATGTTGGGTACATGCGCAGAAGACGAATAAGCGGTCTACTTGATCTGTAGTCTGTGGTATACAGCAGTCTCCGACATCTCGCCATCTTGAAACTCTCTCTTCATCAGAGGCTGCCGTGGCGTGTGCTGTTTGACACTTTGTAAACTATGCTCGAGTGTAGCTCGTGCAAAGATAATTTTAAAAAATGTATTTTTTGTTCAAAACAATACTTGCATGGATGTGCAGTCTTTGTTCGGCTAGTATTTCACGATCTCGCAAAAATACGACAGCGCATTAACAATGATATTGCTAACGATAGAATATATATTTTATAGCCACTCAAAGGGACATGATTGATTGATAATTGTAAATCCTACTATACGGTAAAGGACATTTGATTAGGTCAATATCATCTCGGTTCTCCATTGGTTGATGACCGGCCAATGATGAACGCTGTAAAGTACAGGGTAGTGTCCGGTGTGGTATGGACCAATAGGACGATGGTGAGTTCTAACACAGACTCGAACAGAACCGGTGTTCTTGCAGTAGTGGATATAGGTGACTCACTTATAATTTGTCGTAAGTGCCAGTAAATGCGTGCAGACATCAATGTATTAACAGAGGACTCATTAGTGCGCCCTGGGCCAGCCGAGCTGTGTTTCATAAACTAGTTTCCTGGCATCGCAATATGGAGCTCCTTGGAGGGGTTCCTCATTTCCACTCGCAAAGGACCTTTTTAGGGACTATCTCTGACTATTTGCGGATTTCGGAAAACCTTAAATCAATTAAACTTTTTTTTTACTTTCTCTGACCTAGTTGTCATGTAAGTTAACTAGAGTATGCTAAAGTTAATATTTCGTGTGTGCAACTTTTGCCGTTTTAGCGGACTGTGTTGCGTCTGAGCAAAGATGTCTCGATGTGTTATTGTGACCAAGCAAGTGTATTCTCCAAACGGTGTTTATAATTTCCAACACTTTTTAATATAAAAATTGTAATTTAACTGATAAACGCAGCGTATACAGTTCGCCACTCTCAAAAGTTAAACGCCTGAGACTGTAATAAAATGCATTTATTAGCGGTTAATGCATGCTGGGAGGGGTTTTGAAAACTGCCCATGTGCCACGAATGGCATATACCATGTAATATATTAGTAAGGGCTGTTCACGATAAAGTAAGCACTTTTGAAATCAACCATTAAAAAAAGTCACTGCCCTTATCTGCATAAATTAAAATGGGCGCACTGAGTGGCATGCTCCATAGAGTTGGTAACGATCGGTGGAAAATAGTTCCATACCTTAACGTCGAATAAAAAGTTCTAGGTAACCATTTGTGATAAATTATTTCTTTCGTTTCCTGTTTTTTTAATGCATCGAAGTGTAAAAAAGAGCAGATTTGTAAAATATTTACTTCTATAATAATTTCAAGGTTTCACTTGACCGACGCATGAATAAAGTGATGAGGCCCATGGCAATGTTAACTTTACATAAGGCGGAAGAACACACAACGTCCACACAAGTAGATCTTAAGCAGGGCTTTCAAAAGTCTTCATTTTACCGTGAACAGCTTTACAACACGAAGTACGTAAAAGAGGTTTGGCAACAAATACGAGATCAAAAAACTGTTGTTATTTTGTAGTGGTGTTTGGACACGAAATCCATTTAAGGGCATTGCCTACCGTTTGTCAGCTGCGGAATTTTAAAATAGGAAATTCCATGTTAGGGAAATTTCGAGTCGGTGCGTTAATTTTAAAGATACGCTTTTCAAACAAAATCTATCATCAATTGATTTTTATAAAGACCCTGTAACGGAGATGTTTTCATATCACGTACAGCCTATGTGCAAGGAAATTTTAAAATTTATGTTTTACAAAAAAGAACATACTGCCTATCTATATTGAAAATAAACGATCGTAGGGATCTTCTCCTAAAAAATTCGCGAAGAATACATTTTGTTTGAAACGCCTATCTTTTTAACTAATGAACTCAGGAGAAATTTTCTTAACATGGTATTTCCTATTTAAGTGTCGTAGCTGCCAGCCAGTAGGCACGGTCCTTAATAAACGTTTCGTGCCCAAATACCAGCTTCAAGTTCTCATTTCAACTCTAGGAAGATTGTTTTTGGGCACGAAAATGTCTATAACGGGCGTTTTTAGAATCAGTTTTAAATGCTAAATTCATAGTACAGAATCTTCAGAGCTGTCTTCAGACACCCATCGCACTTTTACCTTTATTATCGTGTCGTACAATTATAGGGTCATTGCTTAAGTCACTTCAGTCGAGCCCCTCGCGCATAAAGTCGACGTGGCAAGTGGTGATTGAGCAAAAGTCGCCTTAGAGTTCACGCGTATCGAGACCTTGAACGCACAGGCGGAACACAACGTGACATTGAAAATAACCAGATTCAAGTAAGTAGAGGTGTGAAATTCACACTGTCCACATTCAACTCTCCATTCAGATCATTGTACGGGAGCAACGGCCTAGTACGCTGTTCAAGAGCAATTAAGAAGAAAATTAGGATATCCTACGGTTTCGATGACAATTTGTGTTCAGTAATCAACATTATGCATATTGACTATCAGTTAGGTTAGGCCTAACTTTCGTCTATGTTTTACAATGATTAACGTCACTATAAACTATGAGAATGTAAATATTGGAAAGACAGGAAAGGCAGCAGTGATGAACTAATTTTATAACATTTGATGAGCTATTATTTACTATGTGTCGAGTAAAAAATTTCTTTGCACATTTTGATATTGAACTCAAGGCAAAAAATGATAACTCCAAATTGGCGAGGACCGATTCCTATTAACGTCTCGTCTACAGCGAAGTCGTTGAGAGACTGAGATGAACGAAGTAGCGAGTTGAGAGATTTGGGCTGCTCTTAACGAGGTATTGAGAGCCGACGATGGTGAAATGCGGTGAGTATGGAGTAGCGCCGGAATGCAAGGGCGGGGGAAACGGGAGATCATCAAAAAAACCCATCGACCAATGCCATCGTCCTGCACGATTCTCACTTGCGAAAGTCCGGGAGCGACTCGAGCGGGGATTGAACCCGGTTCGCATAGGTGGAAGGTGAGCACTCTAACCGCTCAGCCACCGCGGCCCCAGGAACGAATTAATCCCCGACTTAGCACCATCTATAGTCCCCGGACTTACCATCATAGTACCGAATGTTTATGGGTCTAATTAACTCCCTGATGGCCAGGTGTCCAAAATTGGTGATGACGATACAAAGCCTGAAGAAAATGGCTCCCATGGAACAAGGAATTCCTGGGAGACGCCTTTCACACTAAGAGTCTTGTGTATCGTAAGCTGAGACGGGTCGCTGCAGACAGAACTTATTTTGACTGGCGCAGATATATCCTATTCCGAAACTCAGTATACTCTGTGAGTTAAGGAAATCGCAATCTATGTGTTTTTTGAACGACCTGATGTTTCACATATTAAAAACTTCTATGTTCTCCGTACAGAATATTAAAGTTCTGAACCACTGATTTTTCGCGTCTTTATCCGAGTTTAGGCTGGGTTGCGGTACAGTATAGTTCCTAATTTTTATGTCACAGTAGTTGTGAGAAATACGAGTTTGGACACTGTAACTTCAACAGAGAATCTCCGTTATCTACGAGCACTCAGTGGCTACGTATAAATAAAGAAGGGATTCTGCTATAAATGTTAGATTTCCGAAGCACATTATATGCCATCATGCCATCCTAGGTTTATGATTCCCTAACGCATTCTTCTACACGGCCTACCTTTTTGCTGCCGAACCACAGTACAAAAGGAGCCGCGGTGGCTGAGCGATTTGCACGCTCGCCTCCCACCAAGGCGAACCGGGCTCAATCCCCGGCCGGGTCATCGGATTTTCGCAAGTGAGATTCGTGCCGGACGATGCCGTTGGTCGGAGGGATTTCTTGGGGATCTCCCGTTTCCCCCGCCCCCCACTCCTACGCCGCTCCATATTCACTTCAACGACCCTCATCGGCTCTCAAGACATCGCTGTTAAGAGCCGCCCAAATATCTTCAACACTTCACATGTATGCATCATTATTTTGCATTGAATAGGTAGCACTCTACTACTCCTCGTGTCTCAGAAAAGCTAAGGTACAGTTACAACAATAATATATAAGTGAACTTGAACTCTATATACCGTGCAACAAAATTAATTCAAGAAGTTTCACGGGTATGCGACATGTTTGTAGCACATGTACGGGCCATCATAGTTTATTTAGTCAAACAGACCAGTTATTTAAATCCCATCGTAGCTACAACATATAAGTGCAGAATCAGATACTGTCTATTGACTATTACAATTTTATAACGTTACAATTAAAATTATAAAAAATTAGTTTGCAATTTTGTATTACATTTTTACTGCATATATCACATCTGCTGTGCGGGGTAAAATTTAAGTTAAGAGGACAACAATCGCATTTTACAAGTCGTCCTGAAAATCTAAGCTCAGCTAGAGGTATAGACTGTTCACAGATAATCAAACACTTTCGAAACCAACCTTTGAAAACTGTCATTGCCTCTACCTACATACATTTTTAATGGGTACAATGACTGGCATGCGCCCAGTAAACTTGGTAACGACGCGCGGAGGTAAATAAGTTACGTGATTTAACACTGAATTTAAAGTGTAAAGAAAGCAAATGCCAATACTGAAAATTGTCATTTCGCTTTCTATTTTTTTTAGTACGAATTAGTAAGAATGTAGATATTGCAAACTATTTACTTTTCTGATAACTTCGCAGTTTTACTTGAACGACGCGTGAATAAAGTGAATAGGCTCACAACGTACATACAAGCAAATCTTAAGCAGGGCTTTGAGAAGTGCTGAGTTGACCGTGAACAGCGTGTAAGAGGTACTCACCCAGAGGTGGCCTGCTGGTCGACCTCGGGCCAGGACTGGCGGCGGCGGCAGAACATGAGCGGCTGCCTGCCGCCCCCGAGCTGCTGCTGGGGCGGCGGCTTCCTGAAGGAGCCAATCCTGCCCGGGGGCGGCCCGTCGACAGTGCGGCGTCGCGCCGACAGGCTGCGGCCGTGGGGCGGTGTCGCCGTGCCCGGGGGCGGCACCACCTTCGGGAAGCCCGCGTGGCCCGTCGACGAGCTGCGTCCCGCCGCCCCCGGGGGCGGGGCCCCCGCCGCCGCCGCTCCCGCCTCCTCACCGCTCGCCTCCCGCCCCAGCGAGAACCTCTTGGGTGTGAGGCTGAGGTTGGCGACGCTCGACGACACGTACTGCTGCAGCGAGTTGAAGAAGCTCATGGCCTCAGCCGCCGGAGTGCGCTCTCGAGTGACCGTACTCGCTACTCATCCGCACTTCCCCGGCCCCGGTCATAGCACTGTGCTGCCACCCTACGACATGGCGCCTGCCGCCCCCGCCTCCTGACCACCGCCTGCCTTGCCTGCGCACCACGCAAGTCCTGCAACAAAACCACACACAATCATCAGTCATATATGGAGACCCGAGAATTTCTAGACAAGTTGGAATTCACACACATGTACGTTCATGTTACTTTTGTAATTGGTCGATGTGTTGTTTGATACCTCCTCTCCTGGAGATAAATGAGCCAATAACTAACACGCAATGAATTGTGCGCCCAAACACCGCCTTTTACTGCTACAAGAATCAACCAATAAACAGTTGATATCTGAATGAGAGTGTATAAGACTGTGAAGTCTAGCCTACAGGTCATTGCATTCACGATTTTCTCGGGTCTCTAAGTCATATAACTGCACCTGGCTCGCAGTTCATCGACAATTTCTCATCTCGTTTCACTTCTCATTGTTCTTAAGGTAGGTAGGTAAGTAAGCGGGCTTAACGTCTCATCGACAGCGAGGCAATTAGAGACGGTGCAAGTTACACCGGGAAGAGGGATCGAGGAAGGAATCTGCCATGACCTTTGTTTGGGACCCATCCCAACATTCGCTTGGAGTGATTTAGGGAAACAATGGAAAACCGAAATCAGGATGGCCGGACCAGGAATCGAACCCGGGTCCTCCCGAATGCAATGCGAGTCCAGCGAGTTACAACTGTGCCACAACACTAGGTGACCAGTGCCCACTATCTTGGCCGTACGTTCCATTACAAAACTTTTAAAGATTTTATTTATACGACCAGCCATAAATAATGACGTATTTAACTTTATCAAATTGTTACAGCTTTGCTGCTTTATTATTTTATAAGTGGTTACGGTCGAGAAAAATTTTTGCTGCCGATTATGTAAATGATACTACCGACAACAGTGCTTTAAAATATAATGGTATCCTAGCTTTTTTCTTTGCCCACTCAAATATAATGTAAGCTGCAGGCTGCAACGAAAATTCCATGAATCCAAGATGGTGGGACTGATCCTCTTAACTGCAAGTATTCTTAACGTAACACCTACTGGTTGGTGTATGTTCATGCAGCACTACTACAGAAATTAATAAAAGTATTCCCCTAACTAAGGGCGGGACGTTTTCGCGAATTCATTTTAAAACAAGTTATACTGCGAACACATGTACGTTTATTTATGTTAAGTTTGCAATTGTATTACAGTTTATTAGACACGCCCAGGTGTACTGTGAGCCCAGGTGTACCCGACCTATGTGGAAACAAGCACCGAATCCCGAGCCACCTGGTCTGAGGTAGAACTGGCTACACCATGGGGCAGCAGCAATGAAGACATGTGAGACTCAAAAATACATAGGATAGTGGAGTCTAGACTGCATGCCGTTTAAAACGCGGAATTTCCTAAGCCCTATCCATAACTAAACACGTTATTTTAAATGTAATGTTAAAGTAAAAAGAAATATAATTTAATGTTTAGAATCGAGGATTCTGCGATGTGGTATAGGAAGCAAACTACAGAAAAGGCTAAACAAAGTAAACAAACTTCAAAAGACGAAAGTCAAATGTGAAAGGACTAATGCCAAACGTCAAAGACAAACGCCAAGAGAGAAATGTCAAACATAAATTGACAAAATACAAACGTCAAATTTTAAAAGTCAACTCCAAACGTCAAAAATCGAACATTTAAAGTCAAACATCAAAAGTCTATATTCATGTTTGTTCTCTACAGTGTGCAATTCCTTACCGTTTGACAGGTTTGTACCAAATTCGGCAGTAACGCTTTTCAGTACACTATTCAAAATACTGTGTGGGGTAAATTTGTCTCTGGCCTCCTACTGGACCTGGAAGCCCAAAAACGAGGTCGCTTATCTCTCATTTATAACATCCATCACTTGACTATTTCGTGTTCAGTCTAGTTTTTCATGACAGACATCTGCATCGCAATGGCGAACGTCCAAAAAATCTCCATCTAGTCATTCACCCCGTTTGCACTATTCCTTCAAAGACCACACCCATCACTTCTAAATGCTGTCCTCATTTATATGTACTACAAGTTGGAAATGCTGTGATCCGCCTGGCTATGAGACTTTACGAAATACTGTTCAAAACAAACCCTGCTGGATATGCTAACGCAGTGCACTGCAACAGTATAAAAAAAAACTGCTGAAATTTACGAACACACACTTGAAGGATAACAACCCTGCAGCAATGAATATAAGGATGAAACACATCCGAAATTCGGTATTATTTCGCAGTGGTTTCCCGATATTGGAGATACCGTTGGTTCTGGTCTCGATCGAAGTAAAACATACAGAACATCGTAGACGTCCAGAATACATTTACTGGAATGATGTTAATGAAATTGTGAACAGACTGCATCTGCCAATCGCTTCTCACCGAGCTGGAAATAAATCTCATGCTAATGAAATAAACAGTATTATTGAAGAACTGTGTGAAGACAGATGCATAGAAAGAGTCGAGCAGATCTTGCCTGTGAGTTACACAAGCCTGCGAGACGATTTTATCCTCGTCGCAAAGTGCTAGTGTTTGATTTGCGAGACTTATCTTAAGCAGAACTTGTTTAAATGATACCTTATGCATGTGCGAATAAAGGATTCAAATATCTGTTGACGGTCATTGACTGTTACAGCAAGTATGCTTGAGCAGTGCCCAAATAGACTAAAAATGCGAGAGATGTTTCAAATGCAATGAACTCTGTTTTTCAAGGCAACGGACCTCCCGAGATTTTACCTACGAACCTATGAAGAGAATTCTACAATCATACACTGTGTGCCTTGAAGTTAAAACATAATGTACATCACTACGCCACACATAGTGGTATGTAGGCAAACATGTCGAAGCACTTTAATAGCACTTTGATGAATTTAATGTGGGAGAAATCTTCATTACAAGTAAGTTACATGTGGCTGGACATCTTACCTCACCTGGTATCGAATTACAGCCACAAAAATATCGGACTATACGAATGAGACCTGTGGATTTCAAAGACAACTCCATAACCGGATTCAAGAACGAGAAAAAAGAAGACATTCACAAACCTAAGGCTAAGACTGTAGACTACATCAGAGTATAATGAGTGAAGGGAATATTTGCATTTCTGGAGCATGGAAATATATTAGGTTGTCAAGATTCGCCATTACGAACCAAGAACCTGCTATCGCGAAGACATGGAAGGAAGACCTATCAGAGCAGGCTTCTACGGCGAATAAATATAAGCTACCAATTATCCACACACATATTTGGCCAAGAAAATGCTGAAGTGGAAAGAAAATTACTTGTTGGTACAGTGGCTTGGTTTCGATTATACTCATGACAGTTTAATTCCAAAATCATCCATTACCAATAAATAATAATTAGAGATGATGGTTTATCGCAGGAAAAGTTGACTGTTTGCTAGGATTCAACATATTGTACATATGTACGACTGCTTTCTTTCCTTATTAGCGTTCATGCATGTATGAAGCTACAACCCCATTTCACCAGGTCATTAAGAATTCTGATACAATAAGGCAGAATTATCGTGATTGGTCTGCAAACATCTTAGCCAAGTCAAAACCTTATAAATCCAATCATGAATGAATAAACTAGATAGAATTTTATAGAAAATATGTTGGTTCAAAAAAATTCCGCTATTTTCCATCATCTTTATTAATAATGCATACTTGTGTTTCTGTTTATGAAGATCGGTTATTTCTCTCTCTCTCTCTCTCTCTCTCTCTCTCTCTCTATCTATATATATATATATATATATATATATATATATCGTATGTCTGTATAAAGTACTGAATCAATATATTTTTAACTTGCAATTTATTTGCTTTTATGATTTTCCATAAAGAATCCGAGTGCGAGTGCATGTAATTCGACTGGGCCTGCAATGACCTGCTTGGGGCTGGCCCTCCTCCCTGGCACCTGATGCTTCTTTCGTCCAATGTAGCATCCACACAGCTAGTCGACACCGGCATGTCGTCTGTCATCGACTGACTGCCTGGGCCTTGTGATGCACACACTGCAGGCACACATTGTGACCTGCCCACATATCCCTCTCTGCCCTACCAGGGGACGAATTATCATTCTTGCTCGATATGTCGCAGGAACTACATGCGTTCCACACCATACTGGAGGACAACCGGGCCTTCGAGGAATACCTTAAACATGTACCTCTCCAGCAGGGTCTACAACAAAAGGCCACAGTTGCATGTATCTCCTGCTCCACAACTCATTCCAGCAGACAGGCGACATTATCGCAGCGGGTTAACTGTTAGGCAACGACAGATGCCTACATCTCACCCTCGATCATCTCCGAAGGATGATATAGCATGGACAACACCACCTCTAGCATCTATCGACTTCTACTCTCCCACAACATCGCTGGCAGAGGCATTCCTACCACCTGATGAAAGTATATTCACTACGGTGCCCTGGAGTGAGTACACAATGGCAGGACATTGGCTTCGGTAGGATGTCTCACAATCTGGACGAGGTGAACGGAGAGGAAGAAAAGATGACTCTGCATAACTTGCACACCGAGGTTAGACTCTTCCGGGAGGAGGCAGCAGCAACACATACAAGTCGCCAGTTGTACGACAATAACTAAGCTCTCCTTCTAGAGGAAATGTAAAGCCTGCTTGCAAGTGTGCGGTGTCTGTGCGATGTCCTTATCCCATCTGCAGAGTGATAGTAGTTTGTGTGTTTTCATTAATGAAAATAATATAAATTATTTCTTTAATTTAAATTTAATTAATTTCTGCATCTGTGTGACATTATTTCATCACCATTGTCGTCAGTTTGTTTAATCGTGAGTAGAAATTTCAACCATCATATAGTGTTTCTGAATTTGTTAGTTAATGTTCATAAATACTGTTCTGTATTCGTGTTTTCATTTCGCACTTGTATTCCTTTGATGTTCTATGTGGGGTTAACCATATTCTAAATTTATTTTATAATTCTAATGTGCAACAAAAAGTGGAGTTCAGGCGACTAAAGATATTAACACATATTTATTTTTCCTTGGACTTTTAATTGGTAATTGATATTATTTGATGCTCAAAACCTACACATGCCTACATGTAAAAATTTTTCTACATTACAAATTAAAATATTATAAATAAAATGGAAATCATGATTCAAGTTGCCTGGTTCATGTTTGTAAATACTCATTATATGCTTCGTGTCATTTTGCACTTGTATGCCTTTGATGGTCTATGTGGAGGTTTGCACATCAAAATTATGTATTTACATGCAGCAAATGATTGAATCAAAAGGTACTAATAATCTTATACTGATATAAAAACATCCCCCCCTGCTCATACAGACCTTAAAATATATTTTCTAATATAATTAATATAAAATAAATCCCTAATCAATTTGCCTAGCATGTCGTTCATCAACTTAAGCCAAGATGATTGTTAATAACAATACTTGCAATAATATTCTAATGAAAGAATGATAATGATAGCAGGTGTGTGCTGCAATGGCATCTTTTAAAATCCTACTCTCTACACTGTTCCTATAGCCGAGACAACATTATACCCAAGGTCTGGCTGTTCGATCCCACACTCATCCAGAGAATTTTTTTACCTAACACAACACTCCTGGGAATCATTCGACGACCTAGATATCAGAACCAATATGGCATTCGATTAATCGCATGCACGCACCCCTGGTGTGTCATTCATCGACTTATGTGGTAAACAAGATGGTGGACGACAGATTCGCACTCTAGTGGATGACATCCAAGAGGGAGTATGCTACTGGTGCACTCTAACTGATGACGAACTAGCAGATGAAACAAGACAGCTGCATGCAACAGAGGAAACAAGATGGCTGCTATTAAGCATCCAAGATGGTGAGGTCGAATGTAGGTGATAGATGCTCCAACAAAATGAGTAGTAGGGTGGTGCACTCTGGTAGTCACAAACAACATAACAGACACCAGCACCCCTAGCAGGCAGCAGTCGAACTAAGGTCGCGAGAAAACTATGTAGATGACAGGCGAAAAAGGCGACATAAAGATGTAGCAGACAGGAGAGAGGCGGAAGAGAGGAAATAAGTAATGAGAGAGACAGGGTGGAATGACAGAGCATGAGGCAGCAATATGTAATGGCAGAGCATGAAGTAGCAAGGTGGAATCACAGCGCATGAAGAAACAGGCAGTATGACAGAGCATGAAGAAACAGGATGGAATGACAGAGCATGAAGAAACAAGATGGAATGACAGTGCATGAAGTGGAAAATTCTAGAAGCAAAATGCCAACAGGAAACAAGATGGAAGCTGGAATGACAGAGCAGGAGGTGACTTCATCCAAGATTGCAGATGCCTCCCTAGCTCCCCCGTTGCCAGCTGCTTGCACCGAAACATACCAAAACCCCCTATTCATAAGCCTATCCTTCCTTCGGAAAGTGTAGGCTATAAATAATAGTCTGTTTCTTTTGTTTCGCTGTATAATTTCTTCGTACGGTAAATGTAGTTATGCATACGGAATCCAACAAATATTGGCTACTGCTACTTACCGAATTTCTTTGTCAATATTAAAAGGTTAAGGTTTGTACTGTTATTGGCATGCTTTAAAGCCGATTCATTAAAGGTCACATTACATCTAGATAAATTCACTCGAACAGAACAGATTCAATAACGATTAGGTTACTCAAATGAAGAATGTAGTTTTCTTTGTTTTCTATAATTAAAAATATGCTTAACTAAACAAGGTATGTAACAGTTCCATGATCAGTTGGAATAGAAATTTATCTATTCAGTACAATGCATTAAGATGCATTCTGGTGGATATTTGTGTCTATCTCTAAGTATTTGTATAAGAGTAATGCTGTAAATACTCATTGCCAAAAATATCGCGAATAAAATATCGTGCAATAGGTTCAATTAGAAGTTGTATGTTATTGAGACAGGAAACTTAAATCTATAACCGTTAAATTATACGCATTAAAGAAGATAACTGTCTGGTGTTGTGATTTAAAAAAAATTACCACTCCCTTTCTGATATTATGACTTGAATGTTATGTAACATTCAGAAAGGTATTACTATTTACTGAAGAGCCTACATTTGTAGATAATTGAAGACAAAAATGAGCCCGAGCAACGCAGAGTACTTCAGGAAGTAACGACAAACATATGACCTAAGCTATATTCCACGAATGAAAGAGTAAGAGGGACAATAGAACAGGATTGGCCATAAACGAATACTGGATAGTGATAACTAGGGACAGGCGTTTTTCGAGAAAAAAATTTCAACGCCAGTTGTAATCCAAAACACTTTTGTTCATATGCACTTTCGTGGTTGGATGATTTTAAATGTCACGTGTCTCAAGTGTCTGTAGGCGAATAATGGACGTTCAGTATCGGAGTACTTTATTTAGATTGGCCGAGTTAAATAAGAACACGTCTTCTTACGTAGGGACGTGGGCAGTAACCAAAGGGAATTGCGGTTGTAGACGTATGATATTGAAGTCTAGCATGGCCAGAAATATTTTCGCGAAAAACACCTGTCCCTAGTGACAACTCCAACAAATTTTATCTTAACGTTGGTTTCCTGTATAAAGGAGAAGGGATAAGAAAGGCAGGTCGACATCAGAATAGATGGTCTCAACCAAGTAGGAACATAAGAGTGGATGAACAACTATCCTTTTGGGCGAAGAAGTAAACGAACTAGCTAGGCGTTGCTCTTGTGCGCCATTTTACCTGTGGGTATGCAACCTTCATTCCCGAAGCTCACATGTTGTATACCTACTGGGATGCCACACTTTTGTTAAACATCCGATATCACGAAAAAGATCTTGCCATTTTCTTCTTCTTGTATCCGTTTTGGATGTTGGCAACCATCTTAGCTGTGCTATCTCTATTAAGCACTGCCCGGGATAACCCTGTATATGTCCAAGAGGTCCATGTTTTGAGGTTTTTTTAACCAGGAGATTCTTCTCCTACCAGCGCTTCTCTTCCCGGATATCTTTCCTTGTAGGATAGACTGCAGTAGCTGATATCTGCTTTCGTTCCTCGTGATATGGCCGAGGTACTGAAGCTTCCTTGTTTTCACCGTGATCAATACTTATTTGTACTTTTTCATCCTCTGAATAATTTCAACATTTCTAACATGGTGTGTCCATGGCACTCTTAACATTATCCGATATAACCACATCTCAAAGGCTTCCGATCTTCTACTGAGTAACTCCATCAGAGTCCAAGTCTAAACGCCATGATATATAACAGACAACACATAACAGCGTAGAAGTCATATTTTTGTGGTCATTGTTATCTCATGACTTTTAAAAAAGCCTTAGCTTTTCTAATACGAGTCTTCACTTACTCAGAGCAATCCCACTGATCATATATGGTGGTACCGAGATATGTATATCTGTGTGCATGTTCAACAGGTCTCTGATTTATACTAATATGACATGTAGGGATACATTTTTTGCTAATGACCATTAGTTTCGTTTTATTTATATTAATATCAGGACCATATTCATAACTACTCTGTGTCACTCTATCCAAAAGGTGTTGTAAACTTTCCAGGCTATCTGCAAAAATGACTGTATCATCTACATAGCGAATGTTGTTAATCCATTACCATCACAAAACTTTATTTTACGTTAGCAATATTGAATACCTACATACCTGCAAAATTCGCGTTATTATTTGAGGACAGTTTAAACTTAAAACACTTTTACCTTTGCAATACATTCCTCATTGGATCATACTATATATGACACGCCCCGGATAACTTTGCACCAATAAATGAAAACTTGACGCTCGTGTGCCCCAATCCGGTACAGTTCACTCAGAAAGTGAGTCACGTCACATCTGGGCAGCAGCCAAGGGGAGAACGACGCCGGCTCGAGTATATACAATACTGTGAGGTTTAGCTTGATGCCAAAAAATAACGCGAATTTTGCAGGTTCCTATGAATACCTAATTTATAATTTTACCAAACATTTTTCAACTTGTACGCATTGTATGTGATATTTTCCTCGAATAAAAAAAAATTACATTTTATTGTTTGAATGATTTGATATCAAATTCACATTTCCCTGTTTTTTTTTTGCAGCAGTAATAAGTTGTAAATATGAACAATTTTTCAAAGTAAACCAATGCCATCGGCTACCGCATGATACATATGTAAACACCAAATAACATGCACTATACATTTTTAAAAAATGTTGAATATAAAAAATGTATGCATATTTAAACATATTTTTATTTTATGTACTGTTATTCGGTGATTACGCATGTGTAGGGACATGCAAAATTCGCGTTATTATTTGAATACAGGTTAGACTTCAAACACTTATGATTTTCTATTGTCTCTGTATTTGGGTTACTGTTTGTTCGGACACGCCCAGGAATGTTTTGGACCAGTAGGGAACCACTAACGACAGGCTGGCCCAATCACGTCCAACCAAGTCGGGAAGGAAAGTGTGTAATCACTGCTGTAGAAGCCAATAACCAAGTTGGCACCGACTCTAATATGTATAGGACGGAGAATTCTAACGTGCTGGCAGAAAATAAAGCGAATTGTGCAGGTCCCTACGTATATGTCAAGTGCTAACCTACAGCATCAGTTCTAGTTGTAAACTTTTTTCGTTTGTACAACATAGTATTTGTTACTATGGCAACAGTAAAACAGACAATTGTGTATATCACATAAAATTATTCAAAAATATAAATGGTACCTTTCTTCTATTCGAAGGAAATGTCATCACATACAAGTTGAACAATGCGAAGAACAAATATAAAATAAATAATTTTTTGGTTTCCAACATTTTTAAAGCGTCTTTAAAGTCAGACCGACAAACAAGGCGATGTGACGTTTCCATGGTGATCAATATCGGCACTATAATTCATGACTAATAATTAGGGATAGCAAAATTTCGCGAATTTATTTCAGTACAAGTTAGACGTCAAACACGTGTACACCGAAGCCACTTTTGCAATTGGATCAGAGTTAATAAGACACGCCCTGGACGACTCGGAACCAATAGCAGACTTGCTAGGAAACGATTAGTGAGCCCATAGTTAGGACCACCTTGTTTTCGCAAAAAGATTTACGCGGAGGCCAGACTTCAATATCTTATGTGCACACTTGCAGCCTTCATTTGACTACTAGCCGCTTGTCTTTATGTGAAGAGAGTCTGTTACATGAACAAGCCAATCAGAATTAGGTTTCTCCGATACTGACCATACACGATTCATAGGCGACGCATAGTAGCTCTAATTATCCAATCACGAAAGTGGTTCTGAACATAAGTGCGTTGGAACAAAACTTGTCCTGAAATCTTTTCGCGAAAAACAGGTGCCCCTAATCATAGTTAGGCCTCCCCTCCCCCGAGAAATTCACGAGTTCAATTACCTGCAGGTTAGACTTCAGAATCTTATATAATCTCATAGAGATATAAACTGTTTATTGGTTGATTGTTGTGGTAGAAAAAGGCGGTGGTTGGCGCACAATTCATTGCATGCTTATCATTGGCTCATTTATCTCCAGGTGGTGTCAAACAACACGTCGACCAATTACAACAAACGTAACATGAACGTACATGTGTGTGAATTCCAACTTGTCTAGAAATGACCCGCGAAATTCTCGGGTCTCTACCCATAGTACCAGGTGTGAGGTAACACTGGTTATTCTGTGGAGCAGCAGCCAATGAACAAACTTTTCAGGCTTGATTATACACAGAACTGTGGAGTCTAGCCTACAGGTCATTGAACTCGCGAAATTGTCTTATCCCTAATTATAACACGATAACAATGAACGTGGTTTTAGTTCGATCGGGTACACGACTACGATGCGAGCGTGACCTTGAGTTGGGGCTGTGCATGCGTTAGGCCAGGGACGGGGACTCGTGGCGACTTTGGGCTGGGCGAACATTTTAGGGCAGTGCATCTCGCGATTCCGACCTGCAAGTGCGCTGTTTTGCTGCTGAACGAAGTATCTCGTCCAGACATTTCGATGAAAGCCACGAAATCCGAGCATTATCCATTCCGTTACTTTCGTTCTATTTCCATTTCCCAAAGAATCTATTAACGCAGGCATATTCACGTAAAACCCACGGCTTTCTTTTAATGCTTGTAATGCTAGAAACATAAATCAGCTCTCAAGACCTCGATGTTAAGAGCCACCCGAATCTCTTCATCCAATCGTTAATTATACAGTATAAATATTTTACAAATCTGCTAGTATTTATACCCAGGTGCATTATAAAACATAAAAAGAGATAAATCATTTATCACAAATGTTTACCTAACGCTTTTTATTCGACGTTAATATATGGAACTACTTTCCCTCCAGCGTTACCAAATTTGCTGGGAGCATGTCACTGAGTGCGTTCGTTGAAATAGTTGCAGGTAAGAGCAGGAAATTTTTTCAAAAGCTGATTTCAAAAGTGCTTACTTTATCGTGAACCACCTTCGCATAGTTTCAACTTTGTTAAATTCTTCGACACTATAGCTACTGCAATTTTCGTCTTACGAAAATTTCCGTCAACATAATACTTTATGGGTTCTTTTCAAAATACCAAACTTAAGTTGTTTAATTAAACATATAATGATAAAACTGTATTACGCGCCGAAACTAAATAAGCGATGGATGACAGTGCCACAGCCTGCCTCAAAGCACGTGCACAAACTTTTTTAATATGTATGATAAACTTGAGGAAGCGCAGGCTGTTTTCTATCCATAATATTTACTAAATTTACAAAATGGAAAGTTCTTATTTAACCGATTTCACAAACAGATTCATATTACCTTTCGTTTTTTTTTTCCTTTTGGTTTTAGCAATTTTGATTTTTAGAAAGGCGCTTGGCTTACACGTTGATTCAAGCAGTACGTAAAGAAAGATTGGATGCTTAACATTTAGGAAATTCATCTCCGGTACAGCGTGATTTAAAACTCTTTGACGTCCCGTGTTGCGATTCCAATTTAATAACTGTTTTTTTTTTTGGACACGTTACTGAAGGATTTAGAGAGTTAAAGACGAATATGAAAGAAAATAGGATAGAATACCGCGAGTGGCCTGGTCTCATACAAAACTGGAACAGAGGCCGAAGGACAAATATAGTCCATGAGTGCACGGTAAAAAAAATTGAGGTAAGATTCCCTTACATGTAAAGGAAGCTAATTACCTCTACATGTAAGGTAAAATTGCCTCTCAAATGTAGAGTAAATTTTTATTACAAGTAAAGTAATATTTCCTAATCGTACGTAAAAAGTACCTGAAAAAACCGGGGGGGGGGGGGGAATCCAATACTAGTAAGGGAAAATTAACTATATTCTATAATAAAATTATTTTTAAAAAATATCCCGGATTATTGGTACTATTGACTTTTTATTACCTTTATCTTATGACGAATGGCAAGGGAAGCTTCAGCACTAAAACCCTCGACGCTTGCTGGTGGGTGGGCGTGAACCATGGTCCTCTATCTCGACAGGCCGATGTGTTACCCATTAGACCACGACGACAACATGAAAGTGTCAGTGATTATTAGTGTGTTAAAGGACTGTTTCTTCCTACCGTCCCCCTACTTAGCTGCTGAGACAATGCTGAAGAGATCCATGCGTCGTAAGATAATTTTCCCATCCATGTATGGGATTTTCCACTACCATGTACGTGAATTTTACTCCAGAGTGCGGTAATTTTACCTTACCCGAAAGGAAAACTTTCCCCCACAAGTTTGCGAATATTACCTTACACCTGTCAGGTAATTTTCCCATTATTTTTTACAGTGTGGTAACTTTTAACTTTTCTGAAGCTCTGCTGAAGTTCTACTATAGGGATATTCATACACTTCGTGCAAACAAAGCTTAACTAGGTCTAGAAGATTGCACCAAAGGGACAACGCACCCCAATCGTGCTCACACGGGCTTCATAGTCTATTCACGGTTTCCTCTCACTTTTTCAATCTAACCTTTGAAAAATCACCCCATGTATGACGTGTTCTGTTATTTATTAAATGTGTTATGTTTCAGAAAGTATTTTATACTTATGTTGACATAAAAGTATCACATTTTTGGTTAAATTGGAATTTTTCTAGTATCTTATCTTTAAATTATTATATATGATTTATAATTAATATTAATAAAAACAGTGTGAAAACAGGTGTGTTGGTAATGCCTGGTAAGAAATAGTTCTTATGAAAACTATTATTACAGTGAGTGCGTACGCATGCGGTGCGCAGTCACTTTGGTGTAATTTTCTAGACTTGGTTAAGCCTTGTTTTCGCTTCAGGCGGAGAAATCGGCCGGAAGTAGAACTTTAGCAGGGCTTCAGAAAAGTGTGAAGTAATCGTGAATGGACGATAGTAATATTATACATGAGGACCATGTGGGGCGGGAAAATAGCGGGTCAGAGGTCTCATATGATCCCTGATAATCTACTGTAAGGGTCAGATCCTCGGATGGAATAATAAGCCCGCAGTCCGGAACAGCTGACAACCTGTAACTGGCAACACTACGCGGCGATTCCGCGCGCCACCCATCATTACTAGATGGGGCTTTTAGTGTGGGGCTTTTAAAGCCTTATCTGCAAGCTAAATCATCATATTTTTGATGAAATTCCAAGAATTTTCATAAAATTTTTGTGATTTTTTTTTTTTTTTTTTTTTACTAATTGATTTGGCTTGCATATTTGGGTTAAATTTGTCCTATCTTGAGCTAAATTTAGCCTGATTTACTCCCGAGAAGGGCACTGCTCAAAGAGTGAACGAAGAATGTTTTAAACGAAAGGTGCGCTTGATTTAGACTGAAGATTTAGATCAAATTAGCTTGATTTTAGAGTAAAATTTGGTAAAATTTGTGGTAAATTTGAAGAGATAAATTATTTCTCCAGAAGATCTTGAAGAAGTTACTTGAAAGTAAGAAATTTGATTTTTAGCCTAATTATTGAGTTGCGGTATGATCTGCAATAGACATGTACTGATCTATTTAAATTCTAAAGCCTTCTAGCTGAATGATGCAGTATTTCTAGACTTTATGGCATTATGTTTCTTTCTAAATGCTATCAGTAGAGATAATGGCTTATCGAAGGAAATGTTGACTATTTGCAAGGATTCAACATACTGTACATATATAAGACAGTTTTCTTTCCTTATTGGCTGCCATGCATGTATGAAGCTACTATCCCATTTCGCTGGGCCAATGAGGATTCTGATACCATAAAGCAGAATGTTCGTGGTTGGTCTGCAAAAAACATAGCCGATTAGAATCTTTGTTGATCCAATCATGAAAGAATAAACTAATTAGAGTGTTATACAAGGTATGTTGGCTCAAAATATTTTCGCGATTTTCCATTATCTCTAGCTATCAGTTATCACGTTAAAATAAAAAAGTGCTTATATTTTATGTGAATTTAAGGTAAGCCTTAATATTAAACAGGTAAGAATCTTCTGTGATATTGTTATATTTGCAAGTGTTTATTTCCATTTATAACATGTGTAAACTATTCAAAAATATATATTTTAAAAAAATAGGAATCTTGAATCTTGACCCCCTAATAACGAACACCTTCTGCCGCTCCTGATGAGAACTTTTTCTTATATGCTATTCATGGTAAAGTGAGCACTTTTGATGCCCTCTCATTTGGGATAATAGTCATAAAATATATTTCATTATCGCCTTAAACGCTCACTTTCGAGTCCGGTGAAATACATAGACTGTGTTTATTACTTAATAGTAATATATATTTTAAAAAGTGGTGGAAGGTTAAAAAAAATGGCTGATAGAAAAAAAAAGCAATAAGGGCCTCAAAAGTGCTCAATTTACCATGGACATCCTATAAAGACTGTTCACGATAAAGTGAGCACGTTTGAAACAAACCTTTAAAAAATGCCACTACCTCTACCTGCATATATTTTAACAGGCGCTCTGAGTGCCATGCACCCAGTGAAGTTGGTATCGGAGGAGAGAATGTAGTACAATGGCTTACCGTTGAATTAAATGTGTTTGGTAAACACTTGAGATTACTTAAAATATGTTTCCGCTTTATGTTTTAATGCATCTAAATGTAAGAATTAGCATATTTGTAAAACATTTTAATATTTAATAATTTCATAATTCTACTTAACCGAAGCATCCATAAAATGATTAGGCCTGTGGCAATTTTAATTTTACATATGGCGGAAGAATACACAACGTGCATACAAGTAGATCTTAAGCAGGGATTTCAAAAATGCTCAGTTTATCATGAACAGCATATACTACAATTACCGGCACACTTTATTTATTTTTTCTAATTTTATCTCTAACTAGTACAGACCTGAAGAATTTGTGGATTCATTTTAGGACAAGCTATAATTCAAAACACGTAAGTTTATATAACTTTAGCAATCGGCCCACATGGTGTTTGACACCCTCTGGAGAACGGTGTCCAATTGTCGCCTTCCACTGTGACAGCAGACAACCAATGTGCAGTTGACATAGGCATATTTGTACAAAAGACTGTAGAGTCTAGCCTGCAGTTCATTGAACTCACGATTTTTTCAGGTCTCTACTGACTAGGGAGTGGAAAATTTCGCGAATTCATTTTAGGACAAGCTGTACTAAGAACACTCGTATGTTATTGTTATGTTTGCAATTAGATTACAGTTTATTAGACACGCCGAGGTCAACTCTCGAGCCAATAACAAACCTACACGGGAACATGTACCAAACCCCATGTCACCTGGTCTGAGTTAGAAATGGTTGGCTACATGCACACTGGAGCAGCAGCTGATGAACAAGGAACTTAGACTCGAGAATACATACGACAGTGGAGTCTAGCTAGTTTAAAACGCGAGATTTCCATGTCCATGAGTGTAATAGAAGAATTCCCCGACGTTGCCAGGGTGGCAATAAGTAGAGATAGTGATTTTTCGCGAAAAAATATGAGTACACGATAGACTTCAATACTATAAGCACCCAACAGCAGTTTGTCTATGGCCATTAGTTGCTGTCTGCTTGAGAAGGAATTTTCATATTCTACTTGGCCACTCAGAATTCGGTAATGCCGGCACGGTCCTACGTGACTCGTGTGCAGATAGTTCATACTTATCAATAAGTAATTTAGCCAATTATGATAGGCAAACGACCCTACGGTGATTTGAAATATAACTTGTATTGAAATCATTTCGTGAAATTTCACTACTCATAGCTAGGGATAGGAATAATTCGCGAGTTCAATGACCTGCAGGCTAGACTCCGCAGTTCTGTGTACACTCGAGCATCTGTTGTTTGTTCGTTGGTCGCTTCCCCAGTGAGTAGCCAGTGTTTCCCCGCACCTGGTAGTATGGCACTCGCCGCCTGTTTACTTTACAGCCTGCTATTGGCTCAGAGTCGTCCGGTGCGTGCTTGATAAACTGCGATCCAATTGCAAAGTAAACTTAAGCGCACACATCTTTGACGCCCAACTTGTCCTGAAATTAACTTGCGAAATGTTCCTATCCCTACCCATAGCAATAAGAGATACACGACCCCGTTCCAAAGGTATCGGACCCAGTCGGAGTCCAGAGATTCACAAGCCGGGTTTATGGGTTTCCGGCCCAATAGGATGCTGGAGCCCATTTTCGCGTACAAAGTATTTAAGTTGGTAACTGAAGTGCATCCCTGTCAAATTTGGTCCCTTCAAACGGTGTAGAAACGAGATATACAACCCCGTTTTGGAATTTTTAAGGGATTCTGGGCCTAATTTGAGTGTGTGTGTGTGTATGTGTGTGTGTAGGGGAAGAGGGGCTGCCCATTTTGACCCACAGTATTTTAATTTGAATAAGGAAGGGTATACCTACCAAATTTGGTTACGGTCTGTCAAACGGTGTAGAATTGTACTGTACAAGGAACAAACGTACGTACATACATACAAACTTTGACTTTTATGTATATTGATAATGATGGTAAAAACCTTATAAGTTATAAATAAAATATAATAAAAATATAAATTTAACCAAAAATAAGACACCTCCATGTTAACAGAAGTATAACACGCTTGTGATGAGTGACATATCTAGGAAACAATCAAACAAGTCATGAATGGGATGGGCTTTTAAATGTTTGATTCAAAATATGTCTGCACAACAGAGCTAATATGAGGTTTATGGCATTTTAATTAGAAACGATTGGCTGAATTACTGTGTTCGTACTTCAGGTTTTGTAAATAGTACTATGCTATCCAATTGAATGACCATCCCCTCGATACAGTGGGATGGATTGCCGATCACGTGTACGGAAGGAGTGAATAATGGCGACAATGCGCTGGGACACGCACGGATAAAAAGTAAATAAATACACTAAAGTCGGTACGTGGCGAACAGGGTACTTCGTGCTGTTGCAGCCATATAGCCCCATCCAGCCCACCTGTGTATTTTCTTTGCCGAGCGCATTTCTTTTCGCCCCTTCCCTTCACCAATCCTTCATCACTCGGTGTGAGCGCTCCGCGGAATGCCAATACCAACCCTACCCCGTCATCCCCTCGCTGGGATTGCGAGCAGGGTTGCCATCCTCTCAAGCACAATATCACCCCCCCCCCCCCCCACACACACACACACACATATACAGCTACGGCCACGAGCCTGCCTCCGCATACCGCACAATCTCAACCGCGCGGTCGGCGGAGATTTCCTTCGTCATTTATGGAAATTCCTGCCGTACCATTGCTGGTTGTTGGTTGCTCTGCTTGGTTTTTTGTGTGTGTGTGTGTGTGTGTGTGCGCGCACTTGCATCTCAGCACACCGGTTACAGCTATTTAACACTGATTGGAGGACGCCGTAGGACCTACTGCAGGGCCGTGTTACTGCGGTAACCACGGAGAAACTTGAAGTTAAAAGCGTCTTCTGTGTCTTGCATTTCCTTTACTTGACTCCCGCAGACCCAATTTCAACCCACTTAGTCTCTGTGACCATGATGGCTGAAACGTTGCATGATTCATGGTCATATTCATACATGAAATGTTATTGACTTTATGGGATGTGATTCATTATGGGAGCTGTTAACTTACGATTGTAGAGTACTGTGGGTTAAATTAATATAATGAGCTATTAGTAGAGCCACAAGTATTTCACTAATTCATTCGGAGGCTAGGTTGACTCCAAACACTTGTTCTTTTATCCTACTGTTGTGATTGGACGACAATTGTTTAGACACTCCCCGTTTAACTGTGAGCCAGTAATAAGAAGGAAGCAGTAGATTGAGTGAGTATTTAACCTCCTGTACAGAGGTTTCAATTGATCACAGCAACCAATAAGAACCAGATAATGTCAAGAGTGTATAGAGGGCTGCCCAGCCTAGCTTGCTGCCAACTCAATCCGCGAAATACTCGGGGCTCCAGCTATTAGTTTACTATTGGTGTTAATAATTTTACATCGGGACATTATATTACATGAAATACAGAAAGATAGGGGGAAGCATTGTTATGCTAAATACTTTGTTTGTCCCTCCTTGAGATGTATCCGGAGGTGGTTGTACTATAGCGGATTACAGCGGACGGCACAGCAAGCTCCTGGAGTCGTCCATTTCGGCCGGCGTCATATGGAGAAAGACGACTTCCGCTACTCTACATTGCCCTCGTATCGGCTTCGCACGGTGCAACCTGGCCTGATTCCCTGGCTGGTAGAGGCGATTTCTGCTTACCGGAGTTTCGCAATATGGGCGCCGATTGTGGCAACTGCTGTCCTGGTTTCTGCTTAAGTGTGAGGGCGTGTTCAGGCGGGGATATTACTTAGGGCGCATTCACGTCATCATGACAATAAGAATAATACTTACGACCAGTACTGCACACAATAAGGCTCCAGTGCTATGATAGCCCCCTCTCGTGGCTAAAGCGATTTTGTGAAATCATCTACACCTCTTTGACGTCAGTGGTTACTGACAGTGTCATAGAGCACGCAACTCGTTCATCACTGGCTGCAAGAGAAATGCCTACAGCGCGTACCAGAAAATACCGCGGTTGCAACACTTGAACTCGGAAATCTACGTGTCACCGAACGGGTTAATTTATTGTTTCAGGTGTTGCAGACCAAAATATTTATGATGTGTGCGGTACTTATGTCGACGAAACACTTCTTTCGTTGTCACAGCCAATGAGCTGTAGGCTATATGTTCGGCTACAGTGATATGAACCAATCATGACCTAGGTTTGGTAAGACGGTTTGCGAATCATTTACCCACAGGTAAGCTCATTGGTCATTGACCTTTGCAGTGTGGAGTAAAACCAAAAATTACCTACGCGTGCGTAATGTATGGGTAATGGTTGGGCTAAAGTACTTCTCACTTACCTGATAATGATTCGTTAAACGGCAACGATCATAATTTGTCAACTCCTAATTCACTTCCTTTATATTTGTAAGGAAATTAGCAATTACTAGGTACATTTTAGACACATTGGGAATGATGCTTAATTAGACGTCAAGTTTTGTGAATTCATACAAAATTTGGATGGTTTTCTTTCTGCGCTGGATGAATTGTAACAGCTATCGACTTTCCAATTCCTCCTTCCCCTTTTATCTATTCCAGCTCGAGCAAGGAATGTTCGTTAATTGTGATATGTGATTAGTTTAGCAGAGTTTATTTGATACATACATACCCTTACTTTCCTCCCTCCCACGCTCCTTAATACTGAGAGTTATATACGAGCGCTAACATTAAACTGTGGGTTTAGCGATATATCCGTAACTTCATTTTGGGCTGAGCTGTAGTTGTCCGGCTGCTCGCCTCTCACCTAGACGGACGGGGTTCGATTCCCGGCGGGGTCGCTACCACATGGGGAAATCGTACCGAACGATGCTGTTGGTCGGCGGGTTTTCTCGGGGGTCTCCAGTTTCTCCCTCCCTTGCATTCCGGTGCTGCTTCATTCTCGCCTCGCTTCGCCCTTATTCGCTCTCGAGACTTCGGTGTTAGGAGCCGCACAAAATGTCTCCACGTATATACATTCGGGCTAAGTCATTGTAGTGTTAAGGTTGCCGTAACACTGGCGAAATAATGACAATATTTCCGGCGGCCATATTCCTGGCACGTATGGACGAATCCATATGCGTGAACAAGGTTCTGTTCACTTGACTGTTATGTGCCTGTAGTCATCATTTACGGCAATCGACTGCATCGAGCGACGGTAGGCAGGCATAGGCTATTCACGGTAAAGTGAGCACTTTCGAATGCCCTCTAATTGGAATAATAGCCAGCAAACGTATTTTATTTTAGCCTTAGACGTTAACTTCAGGGTGCGGTATAATCTGCACACTGTGTTTATTACTTACATCGCAAGATATATTTTAAAAGGTGGTTAAAGGATTAAAAAAAAAAAAAAAGGCTGATAGGAAAAAGGCACTAAGGCCTCAAAAGTGCTCACTTTACCGTGAATAGCCTATATGTGGATGTACCTCCTGTCAGGTCGGCTCAGCAGACCTAGCCTTTATTATGCGCGTGTGGTCCATCAATCAGCATGATCTTGTTTCACTCGCGCGCTGTTATCGGGCGAGCAATTGCAGCAAAAATTTTGCTAACCAAATTTCCTCCCTCCTCCTCCTTTCCCCTGGCCCTTCATGTAATCTTTCCTTTCTCCGGCGTTATTAACAACATCTATTGATATTTCGGTTGCAGTGAATAGTCGTTTTGATTCCAGGTAGCGCTCGGCTCATTTGCGCCCCGATACCGTTGGCCAATCAAGAGCGGGAGGAAGCCCACGACGCGAGGAATCATGGATAGAGACAAAAATTTCGCATTTCCAATAGCTGAGTAACCGAGGGAGGGGGGGGGGGGGGTTCCACCAATATTCAAACACACGTACGTTCCAGTTATTTTTGCTATTCGGCTACAGTTTATTACATACGCACTGATAAAAAGGTTCTGTTGGATCAAACAAATTTTGTTTGACACAACAAAGTTATTTGTTCGTATAGAGTCAATGAAATATTTCGTTGCTGAAACCAAATTATTTTGTTGTTCTTATTCGGTTGGCCCAGACAAAGGTTTGGTTGGTACAACTAACGATTTGTATGGCACCAAACAGTTCGGGTTGATATTAAAAAATCGATAGGTTTGACCGGGATTCGAACCTATACCACCTGCATTCGAGCACACCGCCTTAGTAACCTTGTCTAACGTGAATTCTGATATTTAATAATGTTTTACATAGATATATTGCAAATACTGGACAGCGAACGCTAACAATTATTTCAAGGTTTGCAAGCTTTTGTTTTCAGTTTCCTGTTAAGCTTATTTTATGGGTGTGTTTATATGATTATTAAGTATCAATAGAACCACTAAAAAAACACTGTTACTATCCGAACTGTCACAAAAAGTACTAACAAACTCTCGAACGAAGGCAATCAAATGAGCGGCAAACAAATATATACAGTTGATTCAACGAAATATTTTGTTGACAGTCTGATTTTTTTTCACTCAACGCAAAGATTTTGTTTCTTAAAACGTGTATTTTCTTACATAGACAAATTTAATTTTGTTGTTTTCAAGTTTTGGCTGTCCAACAAAATAATATTTTAGGGCAACTAATTATATTTCTGGCCCTATACGAACAAATATTTTATTATATTGTCTCTCAGTGCGCCCTGGCCACATTCGGTCAACAAATAGTGCAATTTCAAAAGAAAACAATAACCGAATACCGTATTACCTAGCGTGTTGTATTATTGGTTACTCACTGGGGGCAGTGGACAATGAGCAATCAGCTGAGGGTCTAAATTGCACAGCACTGAGTACTCTAGACTGCAAGTAATTGAGCTCGCTAATTTTCCCGCCATTAATGATATTTCCTGATTTTATGCTAGTGCTAGATGGTTCTCAGTACCAAGTGTAGTCATATGCAGGTTATCTGTTGTTGCTGAATCGTGTGCTCATGACTTCATTTGTTTAACTGGTCATTCAGGACTTGGTAACTGAAGTAGAGGACTTCTGGAAATTGCGTACGCACAGCTATTGAGTATTAATATTTTAGTCACCCAACCATGTAGGTTGAAGGAAGTTCTAGGATTTTAAAGTGTAGTCTCGAAACTTTTTTTAAAGAAAATCACAAGTTCCATCGTTGACCTCTTCGCTATATTTTACAACCATATGCATGCGGATGCTGCTGTCATTTGTCCATTAGTTGGTGGTACAGTGAGAAGCAAGTTATTTTCTGAATTGGTTCAGTCTTCCTTTTTTCGCGAGTCTGTGATTGACTCGGAGACAAGCAGGACTTGACAGAATAGTTGTTCAATTGATAAGGTTCGGTAAACGTAAAAATGTTTGAAACGCATAACATGTTTCTGCTTGAAACAATGATTTTTCATGTCTTCAGCTATAACTAGGGACCTGCAAAATTCGCGTTATTCTTTGGCATCATGCTAGACTTCACAATATTTTAAATACCGGAGACAGTGTCGTTAGATCATTGGCTGCTCTTTGGGTATGAAACTATTCCCCTTTTAAGAAGACTGCGTGTCATTTGAGCACGCCATTATGAGTTTGTTCATTCATTGGTGCAAAGTTTTTCAAGGCATACCAAGTGAAGTATTGTTCAATGTACAACGGGATGTAATTCACGCGTGCTTAAAATACAACTCATCGCCAAAAGATAACGCCAATTTTGCAGGCCTCTAGCTATAACATCATTACCTGGATGCAGGCTAAATTTCACAGGCCTGTGTTTACTCTGCTCTGCGCGATTTGTTTGTTGAAGCATCGACGATAAGATTCAGTTCATATTCTGCTGAATTGCACAGTTTTATTGGCCCACAGAAGTGCGGCATGAGTTTGTAAAACAATTACGTATAGTACATGCTTAAATAAGAAATGGTCACTAAGTAACAACGTGAATTTTACACGTGTCTAGCCATGGAACACAGAGCCATTCATCGTTCAAGAAACAAGACATCCGGGCCACTAGTTTAAAGTACATAACGAACGGGATTGTGTTCAAGGCGTGTGCTTGCATGATCATTTGTGAAACATGACAAGTTCTGTCGCACCAGCGCGGGTGCTCTTGCAGTTTTCAACACCAAGCCAGGTCCCCATCGTCCCCATGAAACTGCAGGGGCCGTGGTGGTGCAGTGGTTAGACTACTCGCCTCCCACCAAGGCGAACCTGGTTCGATTCTTGCCGGGTTCGCTCCCGGATTCCTGCGCTTGGGAATCGTGCCGAACGATGGCGCTGTTCTCAGGGATCTGTCGTTTCCTCCGTTCTTGCATTTCGGCGCTGCTCCATACTCAACTCACTCCACCCTGCTCAGCTCTCAAGACCACGTTGATACGAGCCACCCAAATTTATCCCCATCTACACAACACTGAACCTAAAGCTGTGCGTGATTCGAGTCTGATACACTGAGGATGGTACTGGTAGGCAGTTCCAATTGCTTCGTGTTCTCTGATTTCCTAAGGGACGTGGTCAGTGTTCCAGCCACAGTATATTCAAGAATACAGAGTCGAAACATCAGTCAAATATTCCGCGAACTCCAGAAATATGTCGGAACGCCCATCGCCAATCAGCGCCTGGTAACCTACTCGCCAGTTGGAAGCTCAGCCAACAGCGATCATTTCGCAGCGTGCAATAGCCAATAAGCAAGGACACCCGAATTCCACAAAAAGATTTCCGCCCGTGTTATATTTCAATGCCCTACTGGTATACCAGTAGTTTTCTTTCGCTTATTGGTAGGCAGGGACACTGATTTTTTTGCGGGAAAATCGAAGAACCCAGCAGACTTCAATACTATATATAGTACACCTCGGCTGTTGTCATACATCCATTGGCTGCTGTTGCCATGTCCGCATTTGACTGAGCCACTCAGGATTCAGTTAACATGGACCAGAACGTGTTTCAGCCAATTAAAAAAGCTGGACGGCCCTACAGTGCATTGAACTGTATCTTGTGTCGAAATTTTTTCGCCAAGTATAACTGTCCCTACTAGTAGGGATAGGAAAATTCCGCGAGTTCAATGACCCGTAGGCTAGACTCCACAGTCCTATGTATAATCAAGCCTTGGCTGTTTGTTCATTGGCTGCTGCACCACAGAATAGCCAGTATTACCTCACGCCTGGAAGTCTGGTGTCCGCTATTCGTTTCCTTGCAAGTCTGCTATTGGTTCACAGTCGTCCAGGGCGTATCTAATGAACTCTGATCCAACTGCAAAGGTGACTTCAGTGTACACGTGTCTGACGTTTAACTTGTCCTGAAATTAATTCGCGAAATTTTCCTATCACTACTTATTGATTGTGTGTACTTGTGAGGAAACGTTTTCTTATTTGGCTGGCCAATCAAAATTGGGATACTCCTGCACTGCGCGTCTGTGATTCGCGAGCAGATACCTGAGACGCGTAGCACGTGAATTATACAATCAAGAAAGTAGATCTGAGGTAAAGTGTTATGAAATGCAGCTTGTCGCGAAATTTAGGTGTGCGCACCAATCAGACGCAAGGCCAGCTCCCAGAGCCTCTCGCAACAAATCATAGGACGGGCATGCCCACATCAAAGGAACCGCCACGCCTATTCCGTTTCTGTGCACGTGTATACTCTGTGGTCCCCGCCGTGCGATGCACGACAGTACGGCGTTAACACTTCGGGTGCTTTTGTGACAATAAATTGCCGGGATTCAGCTAAGATATGGACAAATACACTAATGACCAATACCGGACAGCTTGAAGGTTTTTTGCGAGAAAATCCAGAGGTGTTATCACCTCCAGCTATAAGACAGCAGCACCTCCGTTTAATACTACATTTCAATGCTAGTAAAAAGTCACAATACCAACATTGTGGATATGAGGTAAAATGTATTTTCTCTATGAAAAAGTTTATTTAACAATGTCCAAAAATTAGACGACGAAAATTCATAATATGTCGAATTTTTAAAAAGTGGAAAATATGTTATAAAAACTGATAGTTAATATAAATTTTAAAATATTTCTGAAAATATAATAATAGTAACACCTCTTTCCACTAGGTTTATTTTCGCACACTCGCCTATGCTATGTATATAAAGCTATCCGGTATTGGTCTCTAAGTGCATTTGATATGGAGTTTCTTGTATTGGTTAAGTTCAATCGGGAAAATAATCTTGGCGCTGGTTTGAGAGAGGAGAAGTATGATATGCGATGTTGGGGGGGGGGGGATCTCTCTAGAGCACGCCTTTGGAGGGGGAGGGAAACCACGTGATATTGCACGCGCTATAAACACCTAACTTGACCCTCCATTCCTGTCTCCACATCCGTCCTCATCCGACCTGCAAGCTGTTTCCACTTCCCTTCTTCAACTACTTCAGGCATTTCTTGCACCGTTGTATCCTCTTGTTCCCCTTCTCAAACACCTGGTATCCCAGTTCTGCCCAACACCAGCCGTCCCGTGGGTTAAGGTGGGGGCCGTTTGCCCCCTAGTCCCGTGTGTGCTCCTTTCTCCCTTTTGACTCCCTTGTTTATTCCTCATTTCATGTGGTTTTCCATTTTCTTTCTTTCCATTTTTGGGGTTATGGTTAATATCTCCCTTTCTGTATTTACTTTCCTTCTTTTCACATTTCCAGTTTCTCCAGTGTTGTTCATTTATTTCCTATTAACTGACTCGTACGACTTCGTTCACATGATATTTTTTGTAAAGTTATTATAATAAAGAACACTATTGGGGTCTCTACTCACTGGGCTACTGCGGCCCCGCTATTGGGTTCTCTACCCACTGAGCTACTGCGGCCCCACTATTAGGTTCTCTACCCACTGAGGCACTGCGGCCCCACTATTGGGTTCTCTAGCCACTGAGCTACGGCGGCCCCAGTATTGAGTTCTCTAGCCACTGAGCTACTGCGGTCCCACTATTGGGTTCTCTAGCCACTGAGCTACCGCGGTCCCACAATTGGGTTCTCTAGCCACTGAGCTACTGCGGCCATCCTATGGGATCGATCTATCCACTGAGCTACTGCGGCCCCACTTGATATATTTCTATCCACTAAGCCACTACTGCCCCACTTGGAATAGCTCTAGCCATTGGGCCACTACGGCTCTTGGGAAGGAATTGAAGACATCCCATGGACAAAAAGATAGGATAAATGAGAAACCTTTTTTTTTAACAATGCTTTTTTTATGCTGTAAAATTACAATAAGAATTTTCTTTAATGAATGGATTTAAATTTTTTTCATGAAGGATTGAGATATTTTCCTGGAGTAAGAAGTAGCCTATGTCACTCTCCGGCCCTCCAACTATATCTGTGCAAAAAATCACGTCGATCCTTTGCTCCGTTTTGACGTGAAAGGACAAACAAACACGCAAACACGCTTTCCCATTTATATAGTAGTAAGGATTGTGCAGAAGTATGATTTTGTTGTTGGTATGCTGATTATGTTAATGTCCATGTTTTTGTTCTATGTACACATTCTTCATTTAGTTAATTCATTTAAACATTAAAGAAAACTGATAACATCGCTCTCTACTACGAACGCTCTTAAAATACCGCGCTACGCGACTTACGTTTTTTCTACAGGTAATACGAACCCACGGAGCCGCCGCCGTCACTACTGAACTGAACAACCCCCACCCCTTCGCGCAGCGCCGATGGACTCTTCCTACTCGCCCGACGCGTTTTGTACTTCTGCACATCAATTTTCTCATTTGGAGACGTCTGCGCTCTTTGAAGGCAATATTGACGTGATGTTACGTTACTAAAGGCTGTTCACGATAAAGTGAGCACTTTTGAAATCAACTTTGGAAAAAAGTCACTGCCCCTGCCTGCATTTACTTAGACGGGCGCAAGGAGTAACATGCGCCTGGTAAAGTTGGTAACGATGAATTGAAAGTAGTTACAGATCTTAACGTCTAATAAAAGTGTTAGATAACCATTTCTTCTTCTTCTTTTTCCAATAAGGTCTTCTAGGGACCACGGACCAATTTCAATGCTTCGTCCTTTGTTGTTCCTTCTTCTTTCTCCAGCACTCCTTCATTTTCTCACTATTTATCTTTTTCCTCTCCTCGGACCATTTCGAGCCTGTTTCCTTTTCCTTCCTGCCTTGGAATCCTCCCATTTTTAACAATTTTTTCTTAAAAATTCCTCTCTCTGTTGCTTCTTCACTTATATTGTTTATTTCCAAATCTTTCTTAACTTCCCGAATCCGGGTTGTTGTTGATTTCTTGTTCCAAAGATATTTGAAGATCCGTTTGGTTAACCTGTTGCCATTATTATATATATATTTTTTCATCTTCTATTTTTTTAATGCACTGGAGTGTAAAATTAAGCAGATTTCTAAAATATTTAATTATCTAATAATTGCACAGTTTCACACGGCCGACGCACGAATAACGTGCTGCGGCCCTATGACAATCTTGATCTTACATAAGGGGGAAGTATACACAACGTTTGTAGATCTTAAGCAGGGCTTTCAAAAGTACTCATTTTATTGTGAACAGCCGATACTAGAAGTTTTCATGACGCTCACTGAGAATTAATATTATGTCGGCATAGTGATTTTATCTGTTTGGAAGGAAAAATACGTAATACACTGCGTTCAGGGGTCTGGTGGGCACATAACTGCCACTTGCACGAGGTCCAGCGAGGTTATTGTATTTCCGCCAGTGAGCTCTCGCGTCTAGTAGTTAGTTAAGGCGCCGGCTACCACCCCTGGGAGACCGGAAATTAAAAACTTTTTAACCGAGGATAAATTTAGAATGTAATTACAAGGGTCGTCCATTTTTCGCGAAAAGATTTTAGCGCAGGCTAAACTCCAATGTACTACGGGCACCCTTTTACATTTTGTTCAAATTATTGGCCACGTGTCTTTGTAGGAGACAGTTTTTTTTTTTTTTTTTTTACCTAACAGGGCCAATCAGAAAAAAAAGTACCGTTGACAATGGATTCCTGTGATTCGCGGGCAGACACCTAAGACACGTGACAGTGTTATGATTGCTATAAATGTTATATTTAATAGATTTTAACTCCTCACATGAAGATTCGTAACTATAGTTTAAAAGAGACTATAGGGGTAATGCAAGTTATTGATAATATTTTTGTAATTAACATTATTTAAAAAGAGTTTATTTAACATTAAAATTGTTCTATGGACATTATTGAGTATGCGGAGAGGGGAGCTATACAAATGTACTGAAATATTAATTTACATTAAATTATAAAGATTTAATCAGCCACATTCTAAGTAAAGTCTAATTGGAGAGTCCCCACCTTATTCATGTTTCCAGAGGCTGATTAAGATAGTATCCAGTCAGGAAAGTGGATCTGAGTGTACTTGGGAGTACAGCAAGTCTTAAAATCATTTTGCGGAAAACAGGTGGCGCTATCAACAAAGAACAAATTGCCATTAAGAATGAGCTACTATTTTAAGACGCAAACTTCCTGTATTTCTAGGTACAAATATAGACAAAATAGAGACGATGGTGAGTCGCAGGAAAAGTTCACAGTTTCCTAAGTTTCAGTGTGGCAGACTATATTCCTAGAGATACTGATTTTTCGAGGGGAAAAAAATTGAGTACACGGTAGACTTCAGTACTATAAGCACCCAACAGCAATATGTCACTTACCATTGGTTGCTGTCTGCCTGAGAAGGAGCGAGTGAGTCTCTTAACAGCGAGCTCTTGAGAGCCGATGAGGGTGACTGAGGTATGGAGCAGCGCCGGAATGACAGGGCGGGGGAAACAGAAGATCCCGAGAAAAACCCCCGCCGGCATCGTCCGGAGCAATTCCCCGAGAACGACCCCGTCTTGCTGAGGCGAGTAGTTTGTCCACTAACCCACCGCGAACCCCAGAATAACAGGTGCGCCGCGACTACGAACTAATTATAGGCTGTTCGAGGTAAAATGAGCACTTTTGAAAGCCCTACTTAAGATCTATTTGTATATACATTGTGTGTTATTCCCCCTAATGTAAGATTAACATTGTCATAGGCCTCATCACTTTATTCATGCGTCGGTCGTGTGAAACTGTGAAATTATTAAAAAGTAAATATTTAACAAAACTGCTGATTTTACTTCGATGCATTAACAACAACCAGAAAGCGAAAGAGATAAGTTAAAGTTATCCGAAATTGTTACCTAACACTTCTTATACGACGTTAAGATACGGAAGTATATCCCATCCATCGTTACCAATATTACTGGGCGAATGTCACTCAGGGCGCCCGTTAAAATATGTGCTGATAGAGGCAGTGATTTTTCTCAAAGGTTGATTCCAAAAGTGCTCAATTTATCGTGAACAGCCTTTAACCACGGTGTTACATGTTAAAAATATTATATTAAATAACTGCCTTAATAGATATTACGGCGGTACATTAAAGCTCTCCTTGTTTTTTCTCAGTATTTTTATTTTGTCTGGCCGAAAAATTAATGATTTAACAGGCTGTTACGGAAAAAAATGTATATTTTTAAATAATGTATTGTCGGTACCTATTTTTTTCACATATCATCCCTTCTTGTTCTATGCACATATTGAGCTTTTAGCAAAAAAGTTACTTTGGCCACCCCTCCCCTTACACACACAGTATCCTTAACGCTCGGTTTCGCCTCTTTCCCAGACATTTTTTTTCTTTTCGTGTCATAATTTCGGTTCCATAGTAATTTATGACAGTGTACGATTATAGAAAATTAACATTTTACCAGCTGTTTAGAAATTTTTGTGCGTAATTTTAGCTGTGTGTTATCTGCTCGTAAAAATTGGAAACATATTTATATTTTATCAATTGCCTTTTTTCAAGCAGGAACTAATACGCGGTGAAAATCAGATAGAGACGTATTAAAGAACAAGTATATTGTAAATTTTCTTAAATCCGATATTTTCAATAATACCTCTGAACCGGAAATTATGACTCGAAAACGAAGAAAATCTGCATAATAGTCTGTAACACCTGGCTTTTCTTCCTAATTTGATGAATGGCGTAAGCGTAAATTGAATATAAATCGGTGCATGTATGTAAAATTTTATCTGGTTCAAAATGTAAAAATTGTTGTATTAATGCTAAACAGATCCCTTAGTTGTAAATTTGTGATATTTAAACCTGTATTAATCTATGATAATGTTTTGTTTTGCAAACTGTTTTTATGTAATGCTTGGAACGTTTTAAGGTTGTTCTAAAAAGTACTAGTCTATGGAATTAAAATAAGTAAGAGGTTCCGATTTAACGAGTTTTTACTGAAGTTAATTTAATATTGGTGTTTAATTTCAAGAAGCGTTCTTTTTATGATTAAATGTTGTCAAGTTTAAGAAACAGAAGTATGCAACTGCATAATATTGAGTCGTCAGTAACAGAGGTGTCGACGACGAACTTTCCAAGGGATTGAGAACTTCGTCATTTGGTTTTCCGAGTAACTTTTGGTCAGACATTATCATCCATTTTCTGAAGGAGGCACGTCACGAGGAATAGTTCCATATTGGGAACACGGTTACCGCTTCAGTGGTTGAGTCGGGAGCCGACTCCAGGACCGCGAATGAAGGAAGGATGTCGGAGTACCTATGCCGTCATGGAATCGCAGTCGACAGGTAGTTGTGAGGTACCAGATTCGAACCCAGGAGGAGATCCGCAGATCTAGCTGTGGACTACTTTTTTTTCTCATCAACAGATAAGTCCAGTGTACACCATATTATTCATGAACCTTCTGCGAAGGCTAATTAGTGGTGCGTTTTCGAAGGGTGTGCCTGACAATAAATTGGAGTTATTTTCTTATATATGAATGCTTACGTGGTAGAATAAATTTCTTGTAGTATTCTTTCATATATTTGAATAAAATGCAGATTTTAATTTCGTAATTTCATGTTATATTGACTTTTGCACTTGATATGGAAGAGTCTCATAGCCGTGGCAAGTAAATAATGAATAGTAGTTATATATATATATTATAATAATTTGTACATTCCGTCACATTATTCTGTTATGGTAGACGGCTTTATGTTGTGCACATTTGATTTGTCGGAGATTGTGCCATATTTATCGTAGTAGTTCAGGGTAGTAGCACTGGTTGTTAGAGAATTGTCGACCCAACGTGTGGGCCTCAAAGAATAACTAACCCACAAAGCCCTGAGAAATATATAAAATAGTCAAAGGTATATGCTTTTGAAGATTTCATAGAGTACACTATTTTGTGTTACTTATTTGACTAGCATGTGAGTAGCGACCTGCAAAATTCGCGTTATTATTTGAGTACAGTTTAAACTTAAAACACTTTTACCATTGCAATACGTTTGTCACTGGACCATAGTTTGTATCACACGCCCCGGATAACTCTGCGCCAATAAATGACAACTTGACGTTCGTGTGCCCCAATCACGTACAGTTCACTGAGAAAAGGAGTCACGTCACATCTGGGCAGCAGCCAATGGAGGAACGACGCCGGCTCGAGTATATACAGTGCTGTGAGGTTTAGCTTGATGCCAAAAAATAACGGGGATTTTGCAGGTCTCTATATATGAGTAATAAGACCAGGTAACCTTATTTCCTTAGAGTTAACAAACGTACAAGTAATAAAATTGCTGCAAATTCCACAGATTTATCCATAGAGAATACCTGTGAAAATTCCGACACTGAAACACAAGCAATCACATATAACATCATAGATGATAGCATGACTAGAGATACGAGTACTAATAAAACTTCGCCTATACATACAAATGTTTCACACGCTGATCAATTTGAAAAAAAAGTTTCTATTTATGCGCGAAATAAATACCCGGAAGGAAAACAACATGAGAGAAATGAAAGATGAAATGAGGGAAATGGAGGATCGCTTAAGCACACGTAATGAAAGCAACATGCGGGAGATGAAAGATGATATAAATACCAGACTGGAAAATAACATGCGGAAGCTGAAAGGCGATATAAACATGAAACTAGAGCAAATTGTTCGCAAATTAGATAGTAGCGTAAGCGAAATGAAAAACAAATTAGATGAAATAAATGCTCGTCAGGAAAACGACACGAGGAAAATAAATGTGCAACTGGAACAGACGTCTGGGGAATTTAGGAAGGAGCTTGCACACGCACACACTGAATTGAATTGAAGGCATTTTCCGAAAAGTTCGAACAACGATTCTCCACAGTCGAACATAACACTGCGGATTTGGAAGAACGAGTAGTAATACAGCTCAAATCGCTGAAACACCAAATAGAAAACAGGTTAGATGAGGTGAAGGCCACAACCGAGTCCAAATTGAATAAATTCAGTGGGGAAGTTAAGTTTGCATCGGAGAAATTGGACAATGTAATAAAATGAGTAGGAGAAATCCGTATTAATCACCTTACTCAGAGCCAAAAATATCAGGATACCAATGCGAACCCAGAGGAAGTTTCTTGCTCGTCGGACAGGTCAAAATCTGTCCAGGCTAACGACAGCCACGCTCAAGTGATGTGTTCAATCAGTTTCCTATTACATCGCCCTGGCAAACTGTGGGCGGATCAAATGCCATCCTTCGAAGGAAAGACAGGTGAGATCCCCAGTCAATTATTTAAACAAATTGGTCTAATATTGTAACTTATTCAATTTAAGTAATTCTGATAAGTTACGTTGCATTAGCTTATGTCTCAAATCCACAGCTTATTTTTGGTGGGTCATCAACAAAGACATCATATTCTGTATGAAGAGTCCAAAGAAAAATTTCTAGCTAATTTTTGATACAAAAAGGTGCAAGGAAATCTCCGTACCCAGTTGCACGCTGAGCGATTCTGACCAGGGCAAGGAAAGGCATTGAAAGCACACATTACCGAGATGCACGAGAAATATCGATATCTCTAACCCCCCAGCACCGATGAGGAATTTATAGCTAGGATCCTCAGACAGCTTCCTTTTAAATATCAGTCACATTGGGCTGGTAGACATGACGTGTGCTTAACAAATTTCCGAGAAGAACTCTTAGCTTTTGATGCCATTGATCGATTACAACGTCAACAAGGGAATCGAGACGGGCAAGCTATGCGCAATAAGGAACACTCATTTACAGTCACTAACTGTAATAATAGTCGAAATAATTTCCTGCAACCATCCAGACACGACCGCAATCCCGCAGTAAACGCATATGGACGAGCAAATAGTAACTACGACAGAGGTTTCATCTCTTCGATTAGAGGTGGACGATATTTTTTATCGGAGTTCACATAGAAACAAGGGCAGGAAACGGTATCCGCACCAACCATGTGACAACAGGGGCAGACGTAGATGTAATGACGAACCGGACAGACAGTACAGAGAAAATAAAAGACACGGTTCATGGAATACGGAGAGATACGGACAAGGAGATTCCGGAACGTCTACGGATAATAACGCAGAAATACCAAGTGATTCAGAACGAAACTCTTCTAGGAGAAATGACGAAAGGGGCGATAAAACATTCCGAAATAGTGACACCAATGCACGAAATGTTCATTTTGCTAGGAATTCAGAACAGGCTTACCGAGGAGAAATAAATCAGGGATATTTTGCTAATCAAACACCACAATTCAGATACCCAGGCTAACAGTTATCAACAAAACCGGGATGGCTGGTTAAATTATTAGAAGACACAAGAACCAAATCAACGGAAAATGAAGAAGACACCGAAGGAAGGAAGACAGAAATGTTGGAATTCACAAGAAAAAGATTAATCTTAGCTTTTGAACGAAGAAACAAATACGTGAAGAAATCCCGGAAGAAGGACCTAACCATCGGACAGCTTGTGTTGGTTCGAGCTCATTGCATTTCCAAAGCTTGTGAATATCTTTACAAGAAATTGATGCCATTGAACGTTGGACCAGTGCAAATTTCGAAGATCTGTAATCATAATTGCTACGAAGTAGTTTGTCCTGAGTCAGGAAAAGTCATAGCCAAGTACAACACCATGGCTTTAAGAGAGTACCAACAGCCAATTACGCCAGTTTAGGAAAAATGTTGGAAAAATATATAAGTATCCTTTAGCTGCCAAATTTGAAGTGTGTAATTTTTAGACGTGATTATTGAGAATTATAGTCGAAAAAGTGCAATTTTATTCTATTAATTAATGTTTGGGGCTTGCGTTTATATACATGATGTGTAACGAATAATAAGACAAAGATAAATGCCGCCAGGTGATGATAAGAATTTGTTCCACGTCTAATAATATTTTATTGTGCCCTGAACGTGTGCCACGTTGACGACTATGTCTTATAAGGAATTGATTATATCGTAGTATATTTTGCAGCAAAGTACTTAAAATTTCTTACCAAGGTGGAGGTGTAATTGTGTGACATAAGGAAATGTTCGGTCTAGTTTAGAGTCTGAATCGCAAGCCATGTAAACTGCCTAAATAGGACAAACTAAACAGCAAGAAAAAAATGGTAACGATGTTTAGCAAAGGCCATGAACCAATTTTAATTTGCAGTAAATAAGATGGCAAGTCAATAAAAAGAATCCATCGCTAGTAAAATCAGCAAGGAGAACACTGAGTCCAAGAAGTACAAATTTGCTGTCGGCAATGACAATGAAATGGATTAATTAATATACAACACTTCATACTGGCTGATGTGAATGTACAGTAACGAAACAAATCCTTTTCCTAGGTAGGGTCATCTGAAGTTACTTATTTAGAGGGCCGAGAATCTTCTTTACACCTATTCATAATTCTAATCGATGCTATGGTTGATAAACCATTCTCTAGAAATTTAATTATCAAACCACTGTGAGCATTGGTGGGGTGAGTTTGGGGGCCCAGTTTAATTGTCAGAGTCGCTCTGGAATTTAGCGCAAGGTGAAAAAAAATGGCGAGTGTGAATTATAACTAGGATACTGTGGAGCGACATAGTCTGAGGACTAAAATAAGTGATAATTACTTTAAAAAAAAGACACTCACTAGTGTTTATTTGGGCCATGTATTACATTACCCAAAGTGAACTTTTATTTCCTATGAGAAAAATTATTTGAACTCCTACTTGATAAGGCAGGAGCTAACAATTGAAACAGTTGGTTGGTGGAAGGTATTAAACTGCTCCACATAGATGCTTATAAGTGTTGCAGAAGAAGTGCTACGCTACCGGCAGGGACGCAGTGGTACTCCAGAGCCACAATGTCAACAGCAGTGTCACTGTGAGACGTAGCCACCCAACGAATTTAGAGACAGTAACATCTACTACGTCATTATATCAAGTGGGTGGCCATCCTTGCTACCTTATAAGTGTTGCAGAAGAAGTGCTACGCTACCGGCAGGGACGCAGTGGTACTCCAGAGCCACAATGTCAACAGCAGTGTCACCGTGAGACGTAGCCACCCAACGAATTTAGAGACAGTAACATCTACTACGTCATTATATCAAGTGGGTGGCCATCCTTGCTACCTTATAAGTGTTGCAGAAGAAGTGCTACGCTACCGGCAGGGACGCAGTGGTACTCCAGAGCCACAATGTCAACAGCAGTGTCACCGTGAGACGTAGCCACCCAACGAATTTAGAGACAGTAACATCTACTACGTCATTATATCAAAAACGGTGGCCATCCTTGTTACCTTAAAAGATCAAAAACTTAAAAATTCTTCTAAGCCAGCGTAAGGGCTACATTGCAAAAAGTGTATATTTTCTGTATTAATTTTGTGCTAAACGTGTAATCATTGTATGTTCATTAGTTGGAGCTCCTTGGTAATTTTAACTATAAAGTAATCAATATTTTTTTAAGCATATAAGATAACTATTTAAATAAGTAACAGGCATTACAAGTATTAAGTGAAAATTTTCAATAACAAAATATTTGTTATTTTTTAAAATTTGGCTGGACAGTCTGTAACACCTGGTTTTTCCTTCCTAATTTGATGAATGGTGTTAGTGTAATTCGAATATAACAAGTGGTACATATATCTAAAGTTTTATCCACTTCAAAAGGAAAAAATAGTTGCATAAATGTTAAACAGATCCATTAGTTGTAAATTTGTGATATTTAAACCTGTATTAATCTATGATAATGTTTTGTTTTGCAAACTATTTTTATGTAATGCTTGGAACGTTTTAAGGTTGTTCTAAAAAGTACTAGTCTATGGAATTAAAATAAGTAAGAGGTTCCGATTTAACGAGTTTTTACTGAAGTTAATTTAATATTGGTGTTTAATTTCAAGAAGCGTTCTTTTTATGATTAAATGTTGTCAAGTTTAAGAAACAGAAGTATGCAACTGCATAATATTGAGTCGTCAGTAACAGAGGTGTCGACGACGAACTTTCCAAGGGATTGAGAACTTCGTCATTTGGTTTTCCGAGTAACTTTTGGTCAGACATTATCATCCATTTTCTGAAGGAGGCACGTCACGAGGAATAGTTCCATATTGGGAACACGGTTACCGCTTCAGTGGTTGAGTCGGGAGCCGACTCCAGGACCGCGAATGAAGGAAGGATGTCGGAGTACCTATGCCGTCATGGAATCGCAGTCGACAGGTAGTTGTGAGGTACCAGATTCGAACCCAGGAGGAGATCCGCAGATATAGCTGTGGACTACTTTTTTTCCTCATCAACAGATAAGTCCAGCGTACACCATATTATTCATGAACCTTCTGCGAAGGCTAATTAGTGGTGCGTTTTCGAAGGGCGTTCCTGACAATAAATTGGAGTTCATTTTTTATCTATGAATGTTTACGTGGTAGACTAATATTCTTGTAGTATTCTTTCATATCTTTGAATAATATGCAGATCTTAATTTTTATTTCACAAATTCATGTAATATTAAATTTTGCACTTGACATGGAAGAGTCTCAAAGCCGTGGCAAGTAAATAATGAATAGTAATATATATATATAATAATTTGTACATTCCGTCATATTATTCTGTTATGCTACAAAGTTTTATGTTGTGCACATTTGATTTGTCGGAGATTGTGCCATATTTATTGAAACAGTTCAGGGTAGTAGCACTGACTGTTACAAGGTTAAGCCGATCATTAATCGAACATTGATCCCCCCCCCCCCCCTTTTCCACTCTCCTCCAATATTCCACTTCCAGACAAAGCTAAACCACCCAGTTGGGGTTACTCGCTCTCAACTCTTCCCGCCTCCTTTCACTTCCTTTTCCGCTTTATTTCCCCTCGCTCGCTCTCCGCTGTCAGCCCCCCCCCTCCATTACTTCGTGCTGAGAGGGAGGGGTGCAATCGGAAGAAAGCAGTTCGAATTTTCGAATGCTGTTGTTCGGTCCGAATTTCAATTCTAGTTTGTCGGGGCGGAATGAATTACCCACTCTTCTAGTCTGGTGACTTCGTTATATTCGCAACCTACAGCATTTTCGCGCGTAAATAAATCGGTTCGAATTAAACTTTTTACGTGCAGTCCTTTAGAGAGTCTCAGAAAAAATTTCTGAATAATTTTTTTTTTCGTCAAAAGGAGCTTTAATAAATCCCATTGTCTTAAATGCAAGCGTGTGTGTGTGTGTTTGTATGTATCCCTTTCGTGGCCATTGTATGGCAATCATCAACATGTTGCACAGGAAAGTTATGCTTGACCAGTGCTGCACTCTGTTTGGCTCAGTGCCAAATGATCTTCAGTGCCAAGTGATCAGTAAAATGATCACTTTTGAAAGCCCTGCTTAAGAACTACTTGCATGCACGTTGCGTGTGTCTTCCGCCTTATGTAAAATTAACATTGCCATGGGCCTCCTCACTTTATTCATACCTCGATCAAGTGAATCTGTGAAATTATTGTAAAAGTAAACATTTTGTAGATCTGCTAATTTTCACACACTGATGCATTAAAAAATTCGAAAGCGAAATAAATAACTTAAAATGATCACAAATGGTTACCTAACACTTTATGTTCGACGTTAATATACGGACCTACTTTCCATATATCGTAACCAACTTTACTGGGCGCATGTCGCTCACTGCACCCGTCGAAGTACATGCAGGCATTGGGCAGTGACTATTTTCTAAGGTTGATTTCAAAAGTGCTCACTTTATCGTTAACAGCCTTTACCTCTGTGTAACTGATTCCTTAATCGTGCTACCGCGATCTGTTAGGATTGGTTCATATCACTGATCACTGAAAACAAAGCCGACAGATAATTGGTCGTGTAAATGAAACAAGCTCTTTGCCAGCTGAATTTGCAACACTATTAATTTCAAATTAATATAGAAATGAAAGAGATACAGTCATTTAAACAAATACCCGCCCAGCCACACAAAAAAAAATTAATTCTCATTATGCCATTCGTGATTAAGTGAGCACTTTTGAAAGTTCTCTCATTTGGAATATTAGTCAATAAATATATTTTATTTTAGCCTTAGACGTTAACTCCCGAGTGCGGTGGAATATACACACTGTGTTTATTACTTAAATGGCAATATTTATTTAGAGAGGTGGTTAAATGATTAAAAATTGACTGGAAAGGAAAAGTAACTTAGGGGCTCAAAAGTGCTCACTTAACAGTGAACATCATATAACCAGATGTATCTGAAAACTCTTTAGCTTAGATTGTATTTACCAAAAAAGTTGTTTTAATATTTCGTCGTCTGAAGTGTCGCCCTGCAGATCACGGACAAGTTTAGTATGTGAACCTAGTATTGGTTGGTCCCGTTAGGATAGAGAAAATATATTCTTCCACAAAGACACTCGGTCAGTAACCAAAGGAAGGTTGTTAGTTTGCACTTTGAATGCTAAATTTAGCTTGTGCGTTAACCTTTTCGTGGAAACAGGTGTGTCTCTGTTATCGTCCACAATGTGGAGATCGCACTGCGTCCTTCGGTTTATAAAGTTCTTTTATTTCATGAGTCTGTATCGGTATCTACAGCGCATGTCTATTCATATCTGTTCCTATTTCTATTCTCTGTATTATATTTCCAAAATTCTTGTAATCTTACTCGATGGTCGTGCAATATGCAATCTTTGGTTTTTATGTTATTGTTAGGGACACCTGAATTTCGCGAAAACATTTCCGCGCATGCTCGATTTCAATACTATACGGGCGTAACAACAGTATTTTTTCTTCTTGTCGGTGTCGTGCCTTTGTGTGAAGACATATCCATGCTGGACTAGCCAATCAGAATTAGGTAACTTCAACACTGCACGCCACGGAAACCGTCCAATCACTAGATCCACGAGTATTTCGCGAATTCATTCTGATGAGAGGTAGACTCCAAACACTTGTTCTTTTCTCCTACTGGTGTGATTGGACAAACAGTTATTTATACACACCCCGTTTAACCGCGAGCCAGTAACAATCAGGAAGCAGTAAGTGTTTAACATTCCTGTACAGAGGCCTCACTTGATCAAAGAAACTAATAAGCAAAAGATAATGTCTCGATTGCTGCCAACTCAATCCGCGAAATACTCAGGGTTCCACCAATCACGAAGGTTCATCGGAGCGGAGCTATTGTGTTGTGAAATACAACTGGTCGTGAAATCTTTTCGCGAAAATAGGGTGACCCAAGTCATTTAAGTTTAAAGTTTAGTTAATGGGTGTTAAAAACCGATTGGAATTTAGTGTTATTGGAGAGTTTCTTACCGTTTGGTTCTCCCTTCATCATGAAAAGTTGTAAGTCTTGGACAGTGCATTTATAATATTCATCCAATCGTTTATTTTTAAACTTTTTTCTTACCAACCATTTCACTTGCTGAGATTCAGTCAAACTGACTTTAAATATAAAAGCCATCCCGAGAGAGCATATTGAACGGCTGTTCTAAGTATATGCTTGCCATTTACTTGGGTTATAATTAAAACAATTACTTGAAGTGAAATGCTTTATTCACCTGAATATATTCGCGGGTTGGTGGTGGTGATGGTAGTATTTCAAAATTCGTATCACCATAACGATTTCATTGACACAGACATTGGCGTCATCAGTTTATCAGTTATGAATTTTGGGGGAACATAAATCTTCTCATTGAAAACCAATTCTTACAATGTGCTTTATTAAATATACATCACGATTTGATGACAAAGTACTTCATGTTAATGAAATTTAATTGCAATGATTGCTTCAAAACTTGTAATATAAGAAATAGTAGATAAAGGATTCGATTTTCCAATAAATAAAATAGAAATTGTGAAAATTGTTACTAGGATGAAACTGTTCCCAACACTATCTTTCTTAATCTATACCTGGAAGCCAAAGTTGCAGCAACTTTTCTAAAATCAACTGGTTTCAAGATGTCACTGTAAGAAAGTTGCTAAAAGGGGAAAAAAAACTACACTGCATTTACGTAATGTTGACTTGAAAACTAGTGCTTAAGGCAACTCCCCGACAATTAAGGATAGTTGTTTTTCGCGAAAAGATTTCAAGACCAGTTATAATCCAAAATACATTTTTTCATGCGCACTTTCGTGGTTGGATGATTTTACATCTCACGTGCCTCAAGTGTCTGTCCATTAATCATAAAGACGTCCAGTACTGGAGTACTTTATTACGATTGGCCCAGTCAAATAAAAACATTTCTTCTCGCGTAGACACGCGGCCAATAACCAAGTTGTGGTTGTAGACGTAGGATATTGAAGCCTAGCATGGCCATAAATATTTCCGCGAAAAACACCTGTCTCTCCTCATAACTAAAGAGACGTTCGTAAACATAAAGCCAAGAAAGACAAATTATTGGTTAGGGAGAGGGGGGTGAATGGGGCGCATGTCATCTTAAACTTCCCTAGTAATAATGTCCATGATGCAGAACACACCAGTTTACAGAGAATATTAAAGATTTCGTTGGAAATTAAGCCAGATTGTTGAAATATGAAGCTGTTGCAACTAATAAAAATATTTACTTCCAATATCGGTAGGTAAAATGACCAATTATTAAATATGTTAATAAAATTTCGTTAATATCAGGTGCAGAAAACAGCTTGCGGACGCAGCAGAATACTAGCTCTACATTACAAGTTTACTAGGAAGGTGAATTCCATACTGCATTCGCTTCGCTAAAAGAAATATTCTCATTGTCGTCATTCATTGCGGAATGGCAAATGTTCATTTTCTCGTTCTTTCGCTTCGGGAAGCGAGTAAACTTTTCCACTTGTTTCCCGCGGCACTGAACATCGACGCTGCCATTTTGCAAGTAAACGCGGCGATGCTCGTAAACCAGAGACGTGGAAATTTTGCGAGTTCATCTGACGGCAAGTTCCGACTTCACTATTCTCTTCATACTCCCCAGTTTCTGTCATTTGTACAATGCTGCTTCTTTCGTGATTTTTTTTTTTTGTGGACTAGGTAGCGCTTTGCTCGTTATATTTTCCATGTTCGCTACGATGTAACAGTTCTGCATGGCGTGTATAGAAATTTGTTCCTTAGTCGCAAAATCAGATAGTACAAACGATTAACAGGGTATGAACATTAATTTGATGCTATTGAATTTTCATCTTCTTTTACAATTTTCGTCTTCTTTTACAATTTTCATCTTCTTTTACGATTGTCTTGAAGCGTATAGAGAAAAAAGAAGAAGGTTAATCCTACAGGATTATTTTTACTAACCATAAGAGCAAATAGCTTACCAGAGATATGTATTTCTGCGCAGCCATTTCCGGCTCGTAAAATTTTATATGTTATAGTGAGGCAATATTGTACTGTACAAATATTGCCAAACAGTTGTTCACTAAGTTGGACGAAATTACCATTTTCTTAGTTTTTCTATGTTCACTCCCAGAAGTCTGAAATATTCAGTTGACAGATTTATAGTTAATTAATGTCCCACGCCCTCTCAAGACCATATTTCACATTTCACGATAATTTTTAATGCCTATCTGAAAGAGATTTACACTAGGAACACACAAACGCAAATATTTGTTTTAAAATGATTATAGTTTTCCAAATATAGCACCGAAAAGTCGATAATTTCGGAATATGGGAGCCAAAGTATCTATGCTCCTAATTAACGTTGCCAAATAAATCACATACCATGTGATCTATATTATATACACTGCATGTTAATTAAGTATAGCTCGTTCACAGTAAAGTGAGCACCTTTTGAAGCTGTTTCATCTAACACAATAACCAATAAATACATTTCATTGTGGCCTCGGTTTTTTTGGTTTTGGGTACGGTGAATGTATACGCTGTGTTCATTACTCATATGGCAGGATTTACATTAACAAGTGGCAGAAGGATATAAATTGGTTAAAAGAAAAAAGTAACTAGGGCTTCCAAAGTGCTCTGTTTACCGTGAACGGCCTATATCAAGGATATTTAACAATGTGTACTCGGGTGCTGGTATACTAAATATCTTTTTAAAGAGTGTTACGTGCTGTAGCTCGCACCGGCCACGAGCTCCCGTTAAGCGCGGTCCGGCTCTGGCAGGGGGGTGGGGGGTGGTTATTCACCTCGACCCTACCCTCACCGAGGCAGACCTACTTGCTGCCCCGTCACTTCCCCCCTCTACCGGGTAGCCATGGAATTATTGACAGCAGTGATCTAGCTCTGGTCACAGTCCCTCCTCCTCTCTACCCCTCCTGAACAAAAAGAGGAATTTCCGTATGTGAGCCACGCCCTTATGAAAGGAGTTTCAACTTTAAGTTGATGTGTGGTTTTAAATGGGGTACTCGCCCCTCTACCAGTGACCCTATTGCTTGGCTGCCGGCCCGCGAGTAAGTCGCCAGAAGCTGATAGGCGATCGGCTTTCCGCCATGTTGTTGGAGACTGGCGCCATTTTGCTGCAGTACATTGTTTGAGTTTGCGGCAGAATAGATCTTTTCAAAACGTCACTCTGAGAGTACGGTAAAGTAACAGAGAGTAATAGCTAGAGGTAGTGAAATTTCATGAAAAGATTTCAAGACAAGTTATATTTCAAAACACCGTAGGCTCGGTTGCCTATCTTGCTTGCTGAATTTCTTGTTGACACGTGTTAACTGTCTGCACACGAATCACGTAGGAGCCGTGCCAATGTTCCCGAATTCTGAGTGGCACGGCCAAATATGAAAATGCCTCCTCAAGCGGACAGCAACCAATGGCAATAGACAAACTGCTGTTGGGTGCTTATAGTATTGAAGTCTACCTTTCACTCATATTTTTCACGAAAAATCACTAGCTCTAGTAACAGCTGAGGAAAGCAGGAGTAAACGTGATTTTGAAATGAGCATGATATACTTATCATTCTGTGTTTAAAAATACGCACTGATTAAGCAACCATTGTGAATTACAAAATATATTTATCACTTTCTCCAAATTATTCCTTTCCAAATTACAAATTGTATACATAAACAGATTTTTTTACCCTAAGTTAATCGTAAATATTATGTCTAAAGATGCCATCTCTACAAAAATTTACTTTTAAATAAAAATACGAATTTTATTACTCCTGATTTGTGATAACTCCTTATGCGTCTTTAACCAGGATGTCCTCATTTCCTTTCAGTTTTATTTAATTCTACTAAACCTCCTGCTCCCGTCATTTCCAGTTTACCTTTCTCTATTCGCTGAAATAGCGTGTGTAAACGTTTTACTCTGACGAAATATTCATACTAATTACTGTGCAGTTCTGGAATACCACCACAAGCAAGTGAAACGTTTACTCAAATTTTTGGCACAACCGAAGAGAAAAGTTTACCCGCAGATCAACGTTTCGGAAAGCCGCGCCTTGTTACGCCAGCGGAGCGTGTCTGCGCTTACATACATCGATGGATGACGGGAGCAACTACAGCATAATACCGCAGGCCAGCGAGTGCATCATAGTCTTTGAGTATTCCCATACACACACTATAAATTGTAAAGCATCCATAGAACAGCATAGGAAAGGGAATAAAGAGACTGATTCATTTCAGTCATAGACTAAAAATGAGACAGACTGATTATTCGTCTTCGGCTTCTGCGCATTGCTGTGGCCTGTCCAGAGGGGAGCAGGTCACACATTGACTAGGGGGATAAGGGTGGCTAGATGGAAAAGCACTCAAGAACAAAATACTACTTTTATTACTCTTAAGACAATACAAGGTGCGTTATTCTAAAGCGTCTAGCAATCCACATTAAAGTCAGTACGCAACAGAGGTGCTGAGATTATGTCAATCAGATCTGGATACAATCTAGGAGGCACAAATGCCTTTTCTCAATTAATACAATTAATAAGCGTAAAGAGGCAACAGCTCTGCTCTGAGAGAGCATAATATGTCTTCGCGTGTCCCGATTCCTATCGTGCCAGAGTCGCCCTACCAGGGAATATATTTACCCTTAATGTGTCGACGTCTCGAGGAAGCTCTCTCCACGGCGGGCTTGTCGGGGCTGAATCAGGACTACGACCGGTGGCCCTCTCGTCCGGCAGGTCACGGGCAGAGCCTTCGGCGTCGCTGGCAAGATGGCGCCCAGAGCTGCCATTGCTCCGGCCTTATATACTTCCTTCCCTACCTCGCGCTCAATCCCCCGGAATTTGTTTTTCTACCAACAACGGCTCTGCGCCTTACCTCGGCTCGCAGCTTGCCAACCCTTACAGAGCCCAGTCGCACCAGCATGTACCCAACAACAACCTACCCCAAAGAAACACAACTGTCAAAGTCACATGGTCAACACTGATGAACGTGTTTGATTATATCTTAAATTTTAAATGACAAGCACTCTTATATTAATAAACTATATTTTACAATTCGAATTTAATCAAACTGCATTCCAAACTGGTTAGAGGAAGTATTCATACATTTTAAAAGCCCTTGTTTACTAAACAGTGTTCTAACCTTAAACCCAATCTACGCCAGTTTTGCTAGCCGTATTGGTAGAAAAGTAGTTCAATGTTGGGACACGGAGATTGGCTGTGCGCAGCCAACGAGGTTGGTTTACCTCAATACAGTCTACGGTTCAACCGATACTTGTGAAATCAACCTTTGAAAAATACCACTGCCCCTAACTGCACATAACTTAACGGATACACTGACTGACGTTCTCAAAGTAAAGTTGGTAGCGACGAAGGGAAAGCAGTTCCAGGTCTTACCGTTTAATTCGAATAGTTAGGTAAACATATGCGAATACCGAAATGATTTATTTTGCTTGCTCTATATTTTTTTAACGCACATAAGTGTAAAGGCTGTTCACTATAAAGTGAGCACATTTTAAATCAACCTTTGAAAAATGTCTGTGCCCATAACTGCATTTATTTTAACTTGCGCACTGAGTGTCATGCGCCAAGTAAAGTTGGTAACCATCGATGGGAAGTAGTTCCGTATCTTAACGTCGAATAAAAAGTGTTACGTAAACATTTCTGATAACTTACATTATTTCTTTCGCGATTTTTTAAATAGACCGACGAGTAAAAATTCGCAGATTTGTGAAATATTTACTTTTCTAATAACTTCACGGTTTCACTTGACCGACGCATGAATAAAGTTATGAGGCCCATAACAATGTTAATCCTACATAAGGCGGACGAATACACAATGTAACATCCAAGTACATCTTTAAGCAAGGCTTTCAAAAGAGCTAATCTTACCGTGAATAACCTATAGCAAACAGCACATTTATGAAATATTTATTTTATATTAATTTTATATTGTCACTTGACTACACAAGGACAGTCATTAGGCTCATGGTAATGTTAATTTCACACTTAGTAGAAAAACACACAATGTAGATGAAAGTAGATCTTAATCTGGGCTTTCAGGAGTGGTCCGTTTACCGTGAACATCCTGTATCAGCTATTAAATGTTTAAGTTGTGACACATATGGCACAACATAATACGAAAAAATATAAATAAATGTGGTTGTTGCTGGAAAATGTATTATGAAATATTTTCAAAACCCACAAATTTCTTTAAAACATTTATAAAAATATTACTTCCTACAAGACTCAATTCAAATTACAATGAAATATAGTACCTTTATCAAGCCAGTATTCAAAGTTAAGGTTTCTAGCGGAAACAGAGCCTAACTACACATAATGGTACCTTATATAACATGATAATGAAATCGCACAAAGTTTTGATAATTATAGGCCTTACAAAATATTTTCTTTGTTGATATTTCGTGAAATAACTAAAAATTGTTTTGGTGTGGTGACTTATTTGTAACTGTGTTTAACAATGAAATGTAACAAGTGGCGCACAGCTCTAGTGAAATTCAAAGCTGTATTTAAGTGAAGTGTCATACATAAATGAGGAAACTTTCATCATTTATTTCGTTTGTTGAGGTAAGACCTCCATTGCATCAGGTAGCTGGCTAATCCCACAGATATCAAACGTCGAGTAAACATTATTGTACAAATTCACAGTTCTGTCATCTGATGAACTCACGTTACGCGACGACCTTCTGTTGAAGTATTCCACTCGTAATTAAATGTAAAAGTCGAGTGTGCCGACAGCCGCTTTGAGTGCGGGGTATCAGGCAGTGGCCACACATCACCGGTCGATATGTATCGAGATGAAAACTGCCCCTTGACACGCAACAAGTGTCCAAGCTATCGAGTGTTGGCGTATACGCTCGCCCATATCTTTACCATATATGTTCCCCGAAATCTTGTCAATATTGCGGCACCTGTTACGAATAGCGCAGCTACGATGAAGCTAATCTTCCTTGACTTCGGCTAAATTGAGAGGTTTTGGAACAGTAATGTACCGAGCGACGTTGAAGGAGAAATCAGACGAAGATGGACGTGCAGGGATACTCGAATTTCGGGGGAAATTTCCAGCACATGCGACGGCCATAGCAGCAGTTTTCTTCTGCTTATTGGCGGCGTGTCTCTGTGAGAAGACACTTTCTTAGTTGACTGTCCAATCAGAATTACGCAACTTCAGTGCGATACGTGTGTGATTCGCACGTAGATGTATAAGACTCGTAACACGCAAACCATCCAATCACGGAAACGGATCTGAGCTAAGCGGTATAAAATACAACTGGTCATGAAATCTTTTCGCGAAAATCGGGTTTCCGCATGGCTGTGACAAGTGTTGCTCTTATAGGTAGCGACTGGAAAATTTCACGAATCCGTTTTAGGAGAAGCTAGACTTGGAACAAATGTACATTTCGGTTACGTTTCCAAATTGGATCACAGTTTATGAGACACGCCCAGGTGAACTCTGAGCCAATAATCGACATTCACGGGAAGAAGCACCGTATATCGTGGTACCTGGTCCGATGTATGACTTTCTACACACTGGGGAAGCAGCCAATGAACAGAGACCTGAGGTTCAAAAATACATAGAGCAGTGGAGTCCTACAGTTAGTTTAAAACGCGAAAGTTTCCTGTCCCAACTTATAAGTGGGACAACAGAATTTCGCGAAAATATTTCCACACGCATGCTAGATTCCAATACCCTACGGCCATAATAACAGTTTTCATTTGCACTTTGGCAGCGTCTTTGTGAAAAGACTATTTTCTTACTTGACTGTCCAATCGGAATTAGGTAACCCCGACACTGTACGTATGTGATTCGCGGGCAGACGACAAAAACACGCAACACCTAGATCCTCAAATCAAGAAAGTGGATATGAGCTAAAGTGTTATGAAATACAACTGTTCGTGTACTGTAAAAAAAAAAAAAAAAAAAAATCCTGGTATACTTCCTTACATAGTATGGAAATAATATCACATGTCAGACGGCAAATATAGCAATGTTCAGTGTCGTTACTATACAACGTTGGAGACTTTTCTACGGATTTGTTTGTTTTGTGAGCGAACGTAGGGACGGTACCATGGATGTACGGGAGAATAGTTTACCATTCGCAATTTCTCACTATTCGTATAGGTTGACTTGGTAATTTTACGAATAATTTTTTTGGAGTGTGAAATCTTTTTCGCGATTAACTGTTCGCGGTTAACTGAGAACTTTTAAAATCAACCTTTGAAAAATGTCACTGCTCCTACCTGCATATATTTTAACGGGCACAATAACAGTCGCGTGCCCAGTAAAGTTGGTAACGACGGAATTAAAGTAATTCCACGATTTATCTTCGAATAAAAAGTGTCAAGTAAACATTTCTGAATATTGATTCTATTTCTCTTGCTTAGTATTATTTTTAATGTAGATAGAGGTGGTAATAACAAGCCAATTTATAAAATACTTACTTTTCTAATAATTCCACAGTCTCACTTGGCAGACGCGCGAATAAAGTGATCAGGCCCATGGCAATGTTAATTTTACGTGTGGTGGTGGAAGAATACACAATGTGCATACAAGTAGATCCTAAGCAGGGTGTTAAAAAGTGCTCAGTTTACCGTGAACAGCCTTTATGTTCATTAAGAGCTGTACGTTCGCGCCCCCTCTTCTCCTCCAGTAAGCATAAGATTTTCATGTCGTCGTATAACGTGTTTAATAGTGAAGTGAAGGAAATTAGAAACCAAGAAAAATTGATATTGATGGTAAAAATAATTATTTTTTAAGAGATAGTGTTAGACGTATGGTAAAAGCGTGGGTAGCAGTCATATATAGGCCACCTGATGACTGTGATATGGTACATCGATGGGCCATTGCTGTTGTAAGCATATGAGCCATGCTAGGTCCATTTGTGTTCACCCCACCTGGGCCAGTTATGGGCAGAGTATGGCTAGTTAGTGGAGCCACTTCAGGACCAGCAATGTTGCCGGGTGCATGCCAGCTGTTGTCCAACTGTTTGCCGGCTTGGCATCCAACTGTACGCCATCAATGGACCATACGTGGTTTGCTAAACGGGGTGTATTTTGTTAGATAAACAAAATTAATTTGGTTGGTTTTCAAGTTTTGTTTACTCAATAAAATATTATGTTGGGGCAACTAAACCTATTTTTAGCTCCATACAAACAAATATTTTGTACACTATTCTCTCCCTGTACTTGTCTTCAATACCAACGGCTTTACGAGTAGCCGGAAGAGATTAGAGAGAGCCGCTACCTTTCGTCGATGTAGATAACTAGCGTCAGGAACGCAGATAATTTTTGTAAAGGTGTCGCCCGCTCTACAGTATTCTTCCCATTCAGTAAAGGCTGTTCCTGCACATGTTTTGGCGACCAGCACACCGACTGGTGAGCGCCTAGTTAAGTTGGTAACGACTAAGAGAAAGTATTCCATTTTCAAACTTTGGCATAAAAGTTTGAACATCTGTAAATAGTGAAATCATTTATTTTGCTTTTAATTTTTTTTTCATAGCATATAATACTAAGAATTCCCAAATTGGTAAAATATATACTTTCCAGGAGCGTGCGGCGAACTGTTGCGATAGAAGCTGTGTTTTGACGTGTGCTGTACCTAATCGTTTGCTAGTTTACACATCGGCCACTGGAACGTAGTAGTGCAGTTGCCGTCAAAGCACGTGTGTTATGGGTGCCTCGCCGCTCTCTCGTGAGTGGCCGCAAACTATTCTGTTTCACTGGCCCCACTCTGGTTACTAGTTATTGCTTCGTGCGCCGAGTGTGTACAGCACTGATCAAGCTCCAGCTTGCCTTGCAACACTTCACCTCACTCCACTGGTACTTTCTTAATAATTCCACAGTTTTAATTTTGTTACGCCCCTTTGGGGCGTAGGAAGGATTAGGAAAATGCAGAAAAGGGTACACAAACCTACGGTCAACACCAGACACAATTCAGAAAAATTGTCATGTATTAGATCACAAAAAGATAACACAAAAGGAATTATTGTATCCAATATAGGGCAATACTGCTTGATGCTGCCAAACTGTGGCAAGGCAGGAAAATATACTACAACATACAGAAAAACAAAGGTCTTAACCTATTCCCAATAAAATCACAGCAAATATAATACACATCTTTCAAAATGACGCATGAGAAAAAAAAAAAAAAGCAGCGAAATCGTAACAAGCAACCGCCATAATAACAGACAACCTTGGAATAAAATTTGCATTAAAAAAATCACTATGATTCCCTCTATTGAAAGAGAACAGAAAAATGTGGCAACTACCACTCTTAAAAAAAATACCGATTTAAAAAAAGTTATTTACCTTCAATGGGGCACACATGATTCATTGCTCAGAAAAATCACCTCTTACAAAATGTATTTAAAACAGCAATTTATGATAGTTATAATATTGAGGGCGAAGAATCACTTCCCTTGAATATCGAAGAGACGCCGGAAAATTAAAAGTAACTATTAAAAAATACCTGCACTTCCAAACGCAGTGAAGACATAAAGATTTCTACTATTCCACATTCCAATTATGTAAGTATTCTACTAATTACAAGGGGTAACGTCCTAAAAACAACACACTAAAAAATTACTTAGCTTTTCAACTTTCAAAATTGGCGCGGCAATAAGGAGACGTAAATAAAACTGGCTCCAAGCAAAATAAACAAAATAGTAAAATTTGGGACCGCAAGAGGTTTAGCCTCCTGTTTGTTTTAGCCAAAATAGGGACTGTTGAAGAATCTGCCCTTATTGGTAGTGGTTGTTCGGTGTCCTTGTTAATCAGAGCTTCTGTAACAAGTTGTTTAGAGAACACCCAGTACGAGTGAAGACTGCTAAACGTAATGAGAAAACAGTTTTTAGCTTGGCGAATGGAGGTGTGATGCACTCATGTGCACTACTGACTATGAGTATCCACCTAGGCCATATGCCGTGGAAGAGGGATTTTTTTTTTTATTTTGCCAAATTTAAGTCGCAACTTAATTTTGTGTGTAGATTTCCTCCACAGCATTCGCACACATTAAAATTTGCATGAAGGGACGTTGAGTTTTCCTTTTTGCAAAGAAAGGGCGAAGTTGATGGAAAAGGAGCAATGCAACAAAGTTAATATAATTGAAAGTGAATTTGCGCAGGAAATGTGTAAGAAGTTTCCTTCTGTAATATCGGAAAAACTTGGTTTATGTAATAAGTATGTGCCTGACCTTATGTTGATCGACAATACCCCTGTCAGGCGTCATTCTTATAGTGTAGGTCCAGCCAAGAGATAGGACTTTAAAACTATAACAACCCAACTACTTGCCGAGGGCGTAATTAGGCATTCAGCCAGCTGTTATGCGAGCCTGGCATTTTTAGTGGCCAAGAAAGATCCTGGAAAATTTTGATTAGTAATAGATTATCAGGGTGTTAGCAAAGAGATCGAACTGGATCCCTACCCCTTGCCCAAGGTTGACCATGTTTTTCAACTGTTAGGAAAGGCCCAGTTATATCAGTGCTAGATTTAAATCAAGCTTTCCATAAAATTTAGTTGCATAAGGATGCACGCAAAATTCGTGCTTTTGTTACCCCTTGGGGTTTTTTGAATGGACAAGAATATCATTTGGTGTGTCGTTTGATGTTCAAGCACTTTCCCGTGCCTTGGAGAGTGTCTTGCTGCCATATAATGATAAATTCGGTTTTAATTATATGGATGATATTGTTATCTATAGTGAGACTGAGGAACTACATCGTGAACATGTTACCTTGGCGTTACAAAAGCTTTTTGAGGCAGGATTGACGGTAAATCCAGATAAGATTACCTGGTGTGGTAGGCATGTAAGGTTACTTGGATTTATAATAAGTGAAGGGCAGCTGCTGTTAGACTCTGAGCGCATTACCTGAGTGCTCTCTTTTCCCCGCCCTAAGAAGTTGCGTGGGGGTTTTCTGGGGAATATAGGCAATTATGCTAGATTCATTCCGTCACTTGCCGAACTCGTGGAACCCCTTAATGTTTTGAACTGTAAGGGATATCAGTTTTCTTGGGGACCAGAGCAAGAGGAAGCCCCTGTAAAAATATAAACTTGCTTGACCTCTCTACCTGTGCTAAGGTTAGCCAATTTTGATCGCGAATTTTTATTGCGTGTAGACACAAGTTCCCTAGCACTGGGTACAGTTTTGTCGCAAAAATATGAGGATGATGTTTTCGCCATAGCCTATGCTAGTCGTCTGTTGACCTTGGCTGAGGGAAGGTATTCAGCCTATGAAAAAGAGGCTCTTTCCTGTGTGTTTGGCATAGATAAATTCTCTGACTACCTTGAATGTACACGTTTTCAGCTGTGTACAGATAATCAAGCCTTAGCGTGGCTATGGAATTCTAAGAAACATCTTAGCAATTTTTACTTTGACATAGTCCATGTAAAGGGAAAAGATAATAGCATAGCAGACAGTCTATCAAGCATGTTTGATACTGATGAGTTTGTATGTGGTAAGGGAACTAGTGAGCAGGTTATTGAACATCAAGGTTTGGCAGCAGAAAGATGATGAATGTTCTGAGTTGTGGCACAAACTCCAACAGGGTGAGCTTACAGGTTTCGAGGTAAAGAAAGGAATTATTGGAAAAAAATCTCGCAAGGACGTATTTAATACCTATGTTCCCAGGGCGGTGAGGCCAATGGTGTTTGATTATTTTCATAATTCCTACTTGGGTGCCCATCAGGGGCAAGAACGTGCCCTGCAGTGTATAGAGCAACATTTATTTTGGCCCGACATGCAATCTGAAATTAAAGATTGGGTAAAACAATGTATATTGTGCCAGCAAACTAAAGCCACCAACACTAGAGCTAAGGGCAATTTAGCAGTGTACTTCCTACCTTTGTTTGGGAGAGTGTGTACATGGATGTGTTTGATCCTCTCCCCAGGCCTAAAAAGGGTTTCAATTACTTATTGGTATTGGTAGATGGTTTTTCAAAGTTTGTTTTGTTATTCCCCATAAGTAATCAGAAGGCTATTACTATCTGTAGGATTTTGCAAGACCAGGTGTTCTCGTATTTCGGTTCACCAGCCCAGGTAGTTACTGATCATGCTAGGCACTTTACGTCCTCTGAGTTATCTAATCCAGCGTTTTCTTGGGTAGTTATATTCGTCCATACAACACCTTACCATCGTCACGCTAATATGGCGGCGTGGTACAATCGTACCATTACGGTGGCCCTTGTTGCATTCCATCGTGATATACATACCGAGTGGGACAAAGAGATGCATGTGATAATGTTGGCTTTAAATTCTTGTGTGAATGCTGCCACAGGTTTACTCCACAAGAGCAGTTTTTCGGTCGCAGATTGCGGAATCCTCTTCTTAACTCATGGGGGCTCCATTTCGATGTAGATGTAAGGGAACGAGATGAGTTTTGGGAAGAAGCTACTAAACATCTGAAGGAATACCATCGACAAATGCGCAAGGCGCAAGATGAGAAATGCGATTCTGTTTCGTATGTTGTCGGAGATCTTGTACTAGTATAGTAAAAACACACAATCTGGCTAAGAAAGCTGATTCCTTTACAGCAAAATTAGCATTAAAGTACAACTATGTCAGTGTTGTTATAGGAACCAGGTACGAATAGGTTTTTTAAGAGCAATCTTTCTAACATCAAGAGTTTTCACCAACCCCAGGAAGTCGCGTTATTCCTCTCAGCCCCCGCATCATGAAGAGGAATTCTTTCATCACTGGGGGTAATGTATCGTAATGTAGTAGACTGTAAGGTACTGCAACTTAATTCACAGAGGTTATAAGCGTATTAATGATATTATATCATGTAAATTGTTTTATAGAGCAAGCTGTAGCTATTTTAAAAGTAGGAAAAAAAAACACCTCTTGTTTTTAATTACGGTGAAGAACCACAAAAGGGCGTAGGGTCTAACAACTTGGCAGACTTACAAATAAAAGTGACAAGGTCCGTGGGAATGTTAATTTTACATTTGACGGAAGAATACACGACGTGCATGCAAGCAGATCTTAAGCAGGGCTGTTGGAAGTGCTCAGTTTACCGTGAACAGCCTATAAATGCGTTAGGCAGGATCTACAAAGAACCGTCGCATGCGCCCGTCCCTCATGCGTCCGTCAATCATGTGACAAAGAGCCAATCAGAGGTGACCATTAATTCTATCCGTCCGTCAAAACCTTGGCAAGCTTTAACTTTTGACGGACGAACGGATGAAATTACAGTCTTCTAAACTTGCACGTTTTGTTATTCATTCATCCCGAGTTCTTTACAAGGCTGTGTAGTGTGTGCAGTAATTTGTTTTGGCTGTCTTAGGTTTTCATATGTTTGTTTATGTACGTGTAGGTTGTTTTAGGCACTTAGAAAAACAATTTTACAAATAAAAAAAATTATTTTTAAAGGATAATTTTTTCCTATTTGTAAACAGTTTGATTTTCATTAGTTTGCAGCAATGGACATACGACGGACGTACGAAGTTTGGTTGTAAATCGCTCGGTTGTGAGACGGACCAACGTCTGACGGACAGACTACTGTAAATCCTACCTTCCCCGCTTTTGACGGAATCCCGGGAACATTTCGTGTGCGCGCTGCGAATCTTTGATAATTTCATTTTCATTTCCATTTATTTTTTTAATACGTGCGACGTGTGATACCGTGCGGACGTGGTGGTTTACCCATTCTGCTCGTGTGCGAGGACCATCAGCGCTGCAGCTTTTCACCACACCTCCGCGATATATAGAGAGAAAAAAAAAAGGGGGGTGGCAGGGGGATACATACGTATGTACGGTAGGAGAGCTGGTCGTTACAGTGCTGAAAATACGGGCGAGACCAGCGGGGGAATTCAAAAGCGAAAATGGCGCGGGAGAGTTAGCAGGATGGCTTGGCTGCGTCTGTGAATGGCCCACGCGACGTACATTGCTTTCATCGTTGTCCATCATTCGGTAGCGTCAATGGGGGAGGGGGGAGAGGGGTGTAGTGATGCGGAACCGTGGTTGGTTCAGGGGTTAATTGAACGTCAGGTGGACTAACGGGTCCGCGGGTTCCACGATATTACTTCTCCCGCAAGCACAGAAAAATATGGTATGCTTAACACTCTGTAGGCTATGCTCGAGTGTAGCTCGAACAAAACTAACTCGAAAATTTCTTTGTTGTTTAGAACAAAACTCGCATAGACGTACAGTCTTGGTTAGGCTAATGCTTAACACGACCTCACAAGAACACGACAGCGCGGTACCAATGATATTGCAATCGACATAATTTATTTTTATAGCCACTCAAAGGGACATGATTGATTTTAAATCCTTTTATACGATAAGTGACATTTGACTGGGCCGATATCACCTTGGCTCTTCAATGGTTGATGATCGGCCAATAATGAACTCTCTAAAGTACGGGATAGTGTCCGGGTTGGTATGGACCAATAAGACAGTGGTGAATTCTAACACAGCACCAACAGAACCGGTGTTCTTGCAGTAGTGGGTATATGTGACTCACTTCTAATTTGTCTTAAGTGCAAGTAAATGTGTGCAGACCTCAATGTGTTAAATCGTTTCTTGGTTACTTTATGGGCGAAGGTGCACTGTATGAAATTATTTGCAAATCTACCATATCAGTGTATACGTACAGTGACAATGTAGGAATGGTGAAATATTTTCCCACGCATCTATGCCAATGTTCCTACAGGAAAGGGTCAAAAGCGTAGGGAAGTTTCCAACTTTGTATAGTAGCGATGCTAAACATTCTCATGTTAAAAAATTCCATTACAGTTTAGGAAGTCTTCCAGAAATTTTTGTGTAAGTGCGTGTGCGTCTCTACGAAATTAAAAATCAGGACTCATATTCCGTTTGAGGTGGCTGGTAAGAATAATTAAAGGAAAACGCCTTTGTACCGGTAGTTTTCGAGGCTCTGACTGACTATAGCCTTGCCTGGGGAAATGCACTGTGTATTATTGATGCTATAGCTTGCGACCTTTCTCAGCAACGTCCATGATCATACCTAGAGACCTGCAAAATTCGCGTTATTTTTTGGCATCAAGCTAAACCTCACAGTACTGTATATACTCGAGCCGGCGTCGTTCCTACATTGGCTGCTGCCCAGATGTGACGTGACACCTTTTCTGAGTGAACTGTACGTGATTGGGGCACACGAGCGTCAAGTTGTCATTTATTGGCACAAAGTTATCCGGGGCGTGTCATATAAAGTATGGTCCAATGACAAACGTATTGCAAAGGTAAAAGTGTTTTAAGTTTAAACTGTCCTCAAATAATAACGCGAATTTTGCAGGTCTTTAATCATTCCTCGAGTATCCTTGGGATATGTTAACACTCTGAGGTCTGTAAACATTCACAAGCACCCAAGACAAGCTAGAAGTGAGTCGCCTATATAGAACACTACAGTGCAACTAATTCTGTTGGTGAGTGAAGAGGCTTGGGCGTCCCGTAACAGCGATGTCTTGAGAGCCGATTATGCTGTTCGACTCTGTACTCCCATTTACAATTCTATTGAACCATACCACACCGGATATTGCACTGTGATTTACAAACTTCATTATTTGTTGGTCATCAGTAGAGGCAGGCGTTTTTTCGGGAAAAGATTTCAAGACCAGTTGCACTCCAAAACACTTTTGTTCATGCGCGCTTTCGTGGTTGGATGATTCTAAATGTCACGTGCCTCAAGTGTCTGTCCGCAAATCATGAATTTTCCGTGTCAGAGTACTTTACTCTGATCGGCCTCGTCAAATAAGAATACGTCGTATCAACGTAGACACGCGGCCAATAACCAAAGGAATTTGTGTTTGTGGATGTAGGATATTGAAGTCTAGCATAGCCATAAATATTTTCGCGAAAAACACCCATTTCTAGTCATCAGGTACTGGAGTGCCAAGCTGGTTTTGAACCAATCAGATGCCTTGTACTGAATAGAACGGTTTACAGTCAATCACGTCCTTCTTAGAGGTTATAATAAAAATACATTTCGTAGCCAGTGATACTGCGTGTTGCTGCACTGTCGTGTTCTTGTGAGATTCTGCTAAACACCTGTGGAACAAAGAATCGATATTCTTGCGAGTTTTGTTTTGAGCGACAAAGAAATGTTCAAATTAGCTTTTGCTCGAGGTGCAGTGTTGAACGCTGGCTCTTTATATATGCATATAAAATTAACTAGGGAAAAAAATCCACACATGCCTAAATTTCAATATCCTACTGGCATACTAGCGGTTTTGTTTTGCTCATTGGTTGCATGTCTTTGTAAGAAGGTATTTTCATTATTAACTAACCAATAGGAATCAGGTGACTCCGAGACCAAGGGCCGGATTTCTCATTAGGCCCACTAGGCCCGGGCCTAGGGCGGGGGGCGCCTTGACATGACAGGTAAAATAGCAGAAAAATGTGCCTCGGTGTTCTCTTATATAGCTATGTGCTAGAATAAAAAGGTATACCAATTCAAGAATAAATTCAATTAATGTGACTGGTATGTGTTAAGTAATCAGTTGTTTCATGATACTACTAAAAATTCCCTGTTGACTACGTACCCACCAAGGCCAGCTTTCAGTTTATATCTACCAAGGGAAAAACTAGTATAGATGGACCTTGAGACTTTCTAGTAGATCTTTGTAGAGTTTCGGGTTTCCATGTACTGCTACGCTAGCAGATGATTAGTGAGAGTTAAGGATAGGAAAATTTCGCGAGTTCCATGTCCTGCTGGCTAGACTCCGCAGTTGTGTTTACACTCGAGACTCACATGTTCGTTCATTGGCTGCTGACCCACACAGTAGCCAGTGTTACTACACACCTGGCAGTATGGCGCTCATTAGTTGATTACTTTGCTAGTCTGCTATTGGCTCAGAGTCGTCCAGGGCGTGTCTAATGAACTGTGATCCAATTGCAAATGTGACTTCAGTGTACACGTGTTTGGCGTCTAACGTGTCATGAGATTAATTCGCGAAATTTTCCTATCCCTAGTGATAGTGTTTGTTTACAGTACTAACAAAAGTTGCATTTATTGCGACACAAATAAAGGCGCGGAGTTCAGTAGAGTTTAGAGATTTGGGCGGCTCCTAAACAACGAGGTGATGAGAGCCGGCGAGGGTGAAATGAGGTGAGAATGGAGCAGCGCCGGAGTGCGAGGGCGGAGGAAATGGGCGATCGTCGAGAAAACGCGCCGACCAGCGGCATCGTCCGTCACGATTCCCACCGGCGACGCGCGGAGTTCGTGATTTATGATTGAAAGGTTTTACTGATACTGAGAACTGATCTCGGCGTGCGAAGTACTTGCGAGCGGCCAGATATCGAAATGGAAACAAATACACTTGACAGTAAATTAGCACAAATAATTTAGTACATAATATTTGTTTTATCAATGAGAGCTATCAAAATGACTATTGTAAAGAATTCCCATAAATTTTATTTGAGCTCAAACAATTTTTTTTACTGTTATAAAACATAATTATCTAATTAACTTAAAACATAGCATTTCACTTATAGAAAAATTCTCATATACATGAAATCGAGATAACAGAAATATCAGCATTGACGAAAAATACTTGACAAATGCTGTCACTGACAGTCACGCTGTGTACAAATAGTTGTTGGTTATTAAAACACAGAAAAGTGGTCTGCACAGGTTGCTGAGAAAAAACGGGGGGGGGGGGGGGGTGTAAATGGATTTTACTTCTGTGAGCATGTCTTCAACATTTCCTTACGGTTTGCCGTCGTGGATTGCTGACATTAAGTTTGTTTTAATTTAGTTCTTACAAATATTCCTTGGATGCAGTGGTGTAGTGGCTATATTACTCACCTTCTACTAAGTTGGGGGTCAGTAATCGATTTTAGTATGTGAGAAATGTGGCGGAAGTTGCAGTGGGCTGGTGTGTTCTCATGGTGTTACCGCCTCTCTTACTATTACATTTCATCTCTCCTCCACTTGTCCCTCACTTTACTCTCTTATAGTGCGGAAGACAGCTGTTCAGCACCGCTAGCTCATGAACTGATCCACGCTTTTATATTTTAAAAATATTTATCATATTTAAATATACCTTCGTCACATTAAATCTCTCAGAAGAAGTGTAAGAAACTTTAAAAGCACATACAAAATGCTGCTAACACCAAACCGCATTCAATAAACATGGATTTAAGGCAATTCGTTATCGACAAAAGCTTTCTGTACGGCATTGCCTCAAATTTAAGAAAAACAAATATTCTACCGTTATACGGTCTTAAAGGACTGTCAGCAACTTATAAATATAAAAATGTAATGACAGGAGGGACAGAAGCGCACTTTGAGGTCTGACGAGACTAAATATGGAGAGTTAATTCCTAAGATAGGATCAGATAATTTTCGTGTTGATACATATAACGAAATTATCGATACGCTTAGAGAAGTTTGCATATTATAGCATCTTGTTACGAAACTGACCTTGAGCTATCCATAATCTGAGTCACTGCACCTTAGAAAGCATCTGAAGATGAAGAAAATGCCAACGTGACAAAATTATGCAAATTTGTACACCAAGAAGGTTTCCCCAAAGTGTATCCAAATGTAAGCATTCCACTCAGAATAATACTTAGTGCTTCATAGACTAACCGTTCAGCTGAATGCTCCTTTTCTACTCTACGGCATGAGAAAAACTACACTCATTCATAAAACAATAAATTGATCATCATGAAGAAAACGCCCGATTACAACGAAGGTTGACACACAGTATCTTCATAGCCCGACTTGGGTCCCATTTGTGCCTAATGGGGTTTGCTTGTGCTGATGTATTACTAGGGGCCAAACATGACCCGTAGTAATTCATATCTGCAAAATACAGTAGTAGCTGTGTGAGCCATAGAACCAAATTCAGTGAATGCGCAGTATGCCCCGGCAGCACATTCAACAAGTCTTTGCGCAGCTGAATGAGTTTGAGAGGCCTCATTGTCGTCCTACAAGAAGCAGGTGGGTTGTTTCGGCGCACTTCTCGCCACTGAATCATTATACTTGCACTGTGAGTCGGTACTGGACGGAGTGAGATCAGGAGGGTACACATACACACATCGAGATGGCTCGGCACAGGTAGGGAGGATCGTTTCATCGTGAGACAGGATGTAAATCACTCCCCGGGCATTGCTGCGCACCAACCAGGGACATGCCACGGAAGCAGAGGGTAAGCCTGTGTCCAGCAGTACGATATCCAGTCGGCTAGTAGAGCGGGATCTGTTGTTGAGGCGTCCCTCTCAACGTCTACCAGTACCTGAGCATCGCTGAGCATGCGTGTGTGACCTTCTGCCTGGAACGGGCACAACGGTAACTTGCGGGTCGGCGTCGAGTGGTGTCCAGTGACGAATCACGGTTCTGTCTGATTACAGACGACCGCCAAATTTGAGTCTGGAGACGTCCCATGCCAACGTCGTAGATCGGCACACCGTCCCAACAAGAGGTGTCCTGGTGTGGTGTGCCATTTCCTCTAGTAATCCTGCACCTCACTGGTGGTGATCGAAGGAATACTGACGGCGCGGCGACAAGTCCAGGAAATTCAGTGTCCATCTACGTTCCCCTTTCTGGTGCAGCCTGACTGTCCAGCAGCTGAATGTCCGATCTCGCACAGCACGGGTACCTCTGCTCTGCCTTCATGATCTCAACATGCTTCTTTGGCCAGTAAGGTCCCCAGACCTCTGGCCTTTCAAGAAAGTTTGGGGCCAGATTGGACGGCAACTTAGGCCAGCGGCATCTACGGCGGATTTAGAGGACCAGTTATGCTAGCTGTGGCATGCTCTTCCTTAGGAGAACATCCGACGCTTCAATGTTATGTGTGTGTGTGTATATATATATATATATACACACACATATATATATGTATATATATATATATATATATATATATATATATATATATACACACACACTGTGTGTGTGTGTGTTATTGCATGAGATATCAATGACTTTGTCAAAAGAAAGACTGAAAGAAAAATTTCAAATAAAATGTTTAGCTTACAATCGAAAATTACAGAGCCTTAATGCAAGTAAAACTTATTATTTTACATTGTACATTATCTTTAACTAATACTTGTTTATACTTTTAATTCAGTAATTTATCTATAAAGTTTTAATGGGGTAAATTAAATTATGAATACGCACCTGCTATCATTGGTGTGGATTTAAAAATAATAAATTAAGAAAAAATGAAAGGAAGATAATAGATTTGGGATTGGGCGCAATTTTTTCATGGGCCTGCAGGTGGCAACTTGAGAAATCCGGCCCTGCCGAGACCGTACATCTGTGATTCACAGGCAGACGCATAAGACGCGTAAAACGGAAATCACCCATTCACGAAAGTGGATTAGGGGCTACGGTGGCTGAGCGGTTAGACTGCTCGCCTCTCACCGAGACGAACCGGGTTCAATCCCCGGCAGGTTCACTCCGGATTTTCGCAAGTGGAAATCATACCGGGCGATGCCACTTATCGGTGGGTTTTCTCGAAGATCTCCCGCTTCCCCCGCCCTTTCATTCCGGCGCTGCTCCATACACACCTCACTTCATCCGCCTCGTCTTTGAAGACCTCGATGATAGAGCCGCCCAAATCTCTTCGCTCACTAACTCACTCACGAAAGTGGATCGGAGCTAAAGTGTTGTGAAATTCAACTAGTCACGAATTTTTTCGCGAAAATCGGGTGTCCCTAAAAAATAACTGAGCTAACAATTTTGAAAGTCAGTTCCAGTATTGCAATTTTATTTCTACGTTAAAGTAGAAAACCATTTTGATAATAATTTTAGGTCGCACATCTTTAGTGACATTCAAGACAAGTAGGGTATGGGTTATGCAATAAGTCGAACGGAACTTGAAGTGAAGAGTTTTGGGTGGCTCTTAAAAAACGAGGTCTTGAGAGCCGATGAGGGCGATTGAGGTGAGTATGGAGTGGCACCGAAATGAAGGGGCGGGGAACTGGAGATCCCTGAGAAAACCCGCCAACCAACGGCATAGTCCGGAACGGTTCTCACTTGCGAAAGTCCGGTGACCCGGTAGGGGACTGAACCCGGTTCGCCTTGGTGGGAGGCGAGCGTGCTAACCGCTTAGCCACCGTGGCCCCCAGAACTTGAACCCGAATGCTTGCGTAATAAAGTAACACTTAAACAGGCTGAGATACGATTAAGTGATACATACTGTTAAAAAATGTAACAGTAATTTATGTTAAATTAAACTTCTAACCATTATACACTGTTGTCAACTTTCGAACGTCAAATATCCCAGGATAGTTTTTCCCCGCTGAATTTTATATTTATATTCAACCAAGGGCACTTGTTTTACAGGCCAAGGTTTCCAATTTCGAAATACTCTTTCTGAAGGTTTTTTTTTTTTTAAAGAAGGGATAACAATGCGATAAATAAATGCTGTCATCGTGCTGCGATATGCAATTCTTAAGACTGATTCACTGCTTCGGTTCACCCACGTTTTTGTTTGGTTAGTTTACGGAAAATTTCTTTTTCTTTTTTTCCGGATAGATTTTTTTCAATTGGTGCAAAAAATATAATTCAATTTGTAATTCTATTTCGAATGAATACGTTCTTTCGATTACTTTTCACGCATCCCCTTTTTGCACATTTTTAAAAAATACTGTTTATCGCGGGAAAAGTTGACACTTTACTTGGTATCAAAATACTCTGCACTTGTCAGATAACATTCTTTCGCTATTGGTTGTATATGTATAACTCAACTTTCTCATTTCTTTGGGCCAATGAGATTCCTGACGCTCCAAGACTGAACTGTTATGATTCGTATGTAAAGCGTTTCGAGCTGATTAAATAAATTAAGTTAAATGACCCAATCAGGAAATTAATACATCGCTACAGTGTTGGCTCAAAATTTTTTTCCCAATTTTCCAGTATCTGCTCATTTTATAAAAGCCTATAACGTGAACGTGATGTGGAAGCAACGATCTACTTTATAACTAGTTAAAAGTACGGACGTATACACACAACGGCCATGCGACGTTAACAGGCTCTGGCAAATAAATCCCGGATGGAAAACACTTTTGTTGGGGGGCACTCGAATTGAGAGTTGAGGAGTTTGCTTTGGAGGAGGAACCACAATCGCATTCAGGAGCGTTGACCACTCGCCCTCTTCTACAACTCGGTATTTCATTTAGCGCTGCCTATTATCCCGAAGCTTTTAATAGACATGGCGCTTTCCCCTGGTGTAAATGAAAGTCTGAAAGTTCTGCTCTTCGACTCGCGGGTGGCCGTAAAGCTCAGCGTTGTTTTCAGTCTGTTTCCCGTTTTGCGGAACGCTCCGGAAGACATTTTAAGTACACGGTTTGTTCAACTCTTTGGTCTTCAAAATTAAAAGAAAAGAAAATAATCCGTATGTGCACACATTTCAACGTGAACTCTGAGTGGTAAATATACCGAGCACCGGGATTACTTTGCTTGCACCTGCTATGGGGTAAATTTACGCCACTCAAGATTTTTATTTTCGTGCCATCAGGCAAGTGAACAGTGAACAGTTACCAGGTATTTTAAAACATGGCACTTTCAACAACGTGCGAAATTATGTAGTAAAAAAATCATCGCATCCGACAGGATTAGCAGGAAACATATATAAGTAAGGATAGGAAAATTTCTCGAGTTCGATGACCTTTAGGATAGACTCCACGGTCCGGTTATACTCGACACTCATATGTTCGTTCATTGTCTGCTGCCCCAGAGAGTGGCCAGTGTTACTCAACATCTGACAGTATGGGGCACTCGCTACTTGTGTCCTTGCCAAGTTTGCTCAAGTTTGCTATTGGCTCAGAGGCGTTCCCAGGATGCGTGTAAAAAACTGTCGTCCAATTGCAACGGTGACTTTACTGTGTATGTTTTTGACGTCTATCTGGTCAGTGGTCCTAAAATGAATTCACGCAATTTTCCTGTGTGTGTGTGTGTGTGTGTGTGTGTGTATATATATATATATACATATATATATATATATATATATATAGAGAGAGAGAGAGAGAGAGAGAGCGAGAGAGAGAGAGTTTCTTGTGAAGAGTTAAAACATATCATTGGCTGCTGCACTTACGTCACGTCTTATTTATGCTTACCCAATCAGAAGTCACGAGCTATACTGACGACTGCCTGTCAACGGTCCGCTGTGTTGGAGGGTTGTGCTAGCCTCGGTGACGTTTTTCAACAGTCGAACTGTTTTATTCGACCGAACGATGTTTTTGAAGAACAAGTATTTCGTCCTTTGTTTCTGGCTTCCCCAAGCAAAGAATTAAATAGAATGCATAGGTAAATCATATTTAAAAAGCTAGTAATTACTCATAGATCGTTCCCCGTGTGATGTAAGGGCGACGTGTTGAAAAGGTTGATGTTTATCTATTCCAAGTTAATGTTTGCTACCCCTTCACCAAATTGCACTGAAACAAACGTTTGGAGTGGTGCAAATTTACCCCAGCAGGTGAAAAGTAACATAGTTTACGGTACAGAAATGTCGGCAACGAATTACGTAAATTATCGTCATCACTAAGAGTAGGTAAGTAGCTACACTTAGGCGGTTCCTTTGAAGTGGCCGTACCTACTCACTCTCTGACTGGCTCTGCGAACAGGTCTTGTGCTTGATTTGCTACTGCCTGCTGCGAGAAGATACCCTACTTGTTGAGCTGCCGCGCGGCAGGCAAGTTGGTTGCCAGTCGCTGATTAGCGAACTATGACTCGCCATGTTGCTGGCGAGTGCAGCTGCAGTTCGCGGAATAAGCGGATGTTTCATTACATGATTAAAAATTCCTTCCGTTCGTTATTCTCGGAGCTCTAATTGAAGATAGGAAAAAAAATCCCGTTAATTTATTCCATCAGTGCTCCGAGAATGTTAAAGGTAATTAAAATCCGAACAACGTAAAAAAGGCGTTAAAAATTATTATTCACGTCTTGCCAAAGCCAACAATTTCAATAAACTCTTTGGAAAACGACTTATATCGAAAATCGGGTAAATATACTGCTTTCATGCACCATTACCCTTAGGGCTTTCGCTTATCTGAAGCTACTTTCGGCGTTCGATGCTGTGAAGCGCGGGAGGTATAAGGGCGACACTGCCACACGCAACAAGTGCGCCATCGCCACTACGCCAAGGCTCGGAACTGGCGTGCGGTGTACTCGTCGTGCTGCGTCTACCTATGAAGCTGGATTTACAATAACCCGACAGTCCGACAAAACAGTCCCGACACCGACGACAATTTTACATCTGCCAATCAGGTGCAAGGTCAACCCCACAAAATAGTAGCTTCGATAGCCCGACAAAAGTAGATTTTATTTCTAATTTCGTCGAGCGTCGGCCCGGTCGGACTCGCTTCGCAGGAGAAAAAAAAAACATGAACATAACCTTAGAAAACAGATTTTCATGCGGATTTCACTACTGTGGTAAATTTCTCACTAAACGTATTTTTTTTTGTGTTCATCCTGGTTATCTTGTAACAGAAAGCTGTTGAATTTACGAAAATAAATATTCGTGGAAAAATAACTGTGCCAAAAAAAAAAAATACTTTGCTTGCAAAGTTGTTAAAATAAAATAATGTACAATGGTTTGCGATTTATTTGGATTCCAAACAGAATGTATAGAAAGTTTCTGGCCGTTTTAGGATTTGCTGAAAGCCACGCAACACTTGTCGAATAAAAACTTTCGGGATATTGTAAACACTGAACTAATATCGTTGGCGTAAATGGTCTGATTGAGTTGTGTCGTCGGACTGTCGGGACGAGCTCGTCGTGGCATTGTAAATCCAGCATGAGACATTGAGCGACAACCTTACCATGTTACTGGTAGGAAGCCTTCAGAAAGTTCAATGCAGGGCCCAATAATAGTTTCAGAGGAATTCGCACAAAACCTTTTTATCTATAACAGTCTGAAAACGAATTTTTTTTTGGCAATATTGAAGAGCTTTAAAATAGTGTTTGCAATAAGTGTGATCTGATGAAACTTACTGTTTGATTTAATAATGGGAATTACAAACACACCGCTATTCTGTTTGCCCTCCAGTTACACGAATGCCTTAAAGCAAGCACACTACTGCATTTATGCATACTTGCATACTGTGTGCCAGTTTCGCAAAAAATTTTCAATACTCTAGATTTCGCTGACCTATGGCTATGGAGGTTTGTCCGAAATGTTCGTTTTCCTTCTCAAATCTTTTTCTTAAGGAAAACACTGTTAACGATGTTTGAATAATGAAACTCCATAACTATACTGTTTGAATAGGAGTTGGAACCGCTTTATTAATCACGCGAATGAGAGACACCTAATGATTAAAAAAATGAATCGCTCGAAGGCGCTAATGACTAGATAAACACGGAACACCGGCCAAGTGAAAGAAGACAGTAAGTAAACAAAACATTGCGCTACAGTAATATTATTTTGAGTCTTACCTCAGATAATTTGCCAAGTGAGTAAAATGGCGCGTCAAATATTAAATAATTCAAAGTTTCCTGCACTCGCTTGACTTGAGCAGTGTGAAACTCTTAGTTTAACTTCAGCAGGTTCAGAAATAAAAATTATTCTGAGGATCACTTAATATCTAACAATAACTTGTTGAGTGGAGTTAACGAGAAAAGTTTCTGTTGGTCCTTTGCCAAAGCAGCACTCTATTATAAATGGAGATCCAGATAATTATCGGTTTCATTCAAGAGGCTAGACTTCAGAGTACTTTCCATAACTCGCGCATACAGGATTCACGGCTGAGTACATCTGAAATCGGCCTTTTAAAAACGTCACTGCGCATATCTGCGTGAATTTCAACGAGCACACTGATTGACATGAGTTCAGTAAAGTTGGAAACGATGGAGGGATGGTATTTCCATGTCTTAACGTTGAATTAAAAGTGTTACAGGATGTTCACGGTAAGTGAGACCTTATGGAAGCCCTGCTTAAGATCCACTTATATGCACGTTGTGTATTCTTCCGCGTTATGTAAAATTAACACTGTCGTGGACATCATCACTTTACTCATCCATAAATCAAGTGAAACTTTAAAATAATTAGAAAAGTAAATATTTTCCAAAACTGCTCTTTTTTGAACTTCGATACATAAAAAAATTACAAATCGAAAGAAATAATTTCAGTTTTTACAAATGGTAAGCTAACATTTTTATTCCACGTTAAGATAAGGAACTACTTTCCCATCGATCATTACCAACTTTACTGGGCGCATGTCACTCAGTGCGCCTGTTAAAGTATATGCAGGCAGGAGCAGTGCCTTTTTTCTAAGGTTGATTTCGAATGTGCTCATTTTGTCGTGAACAGCCTTTACCTACTGATATTGTGTTTCCTTTACTTTTTTTAAAAACTGATATGAGCGTAAGAATGAGCACATTTGCAAAAATATTTACTTTTCTATTTCACATTTTCCCCGAACCGACGCATGAATAAAGTGATGAGTTTCATGACAATGTTAATTTTAGACATGGGGGAAGGATTCACAATGTGGATACAAGTAGCTCTCAAACAGGGCTCCGTGGCTGGTCTGGAAGGGAGTGGAGGGGGAGAACACGGAAATAGTTTTAGAACAATTAAGGAGGGGACAATGGGGTCCTCTGGGTGGCGCATGTAGCTGCCCTCGCGCCCGGTGGTGGCCCTTGCATTAGGCTTGTTCGCGTCGTATGCTTTCTTTTTCTACTTTCTGAGAGCAAGTGTTATTTTTCGCTTGCCGAAAAGTAGCAAAAACAACAGTTACTCTCGGCGGGACGACACGAACGACTAACAGCATTAAATTAACGTCAAAAGTATACAGAAGAAATTGTACTTAAAAAATGTTGATAATCATTATTGACTGTGTAATTTACGTATGTTAAAATTTTTGACCACTCAAGATAACTTACTTTCGAGGATAAATTTGTCTTTAGTTATTTTTATTTCTCTCTGCTCTTCTTACAGGATACCCAACCATATTCTCTTCATAAATCTGCGTAAAAGTAAATTGCTATTTGCAATCGACGCTCTCAAGACACTTCAACGTTTGTAATTTTATTTTGGCGGCCATTATTTTTTCCCCATCTTGCTCGTTTTGATATTTCTGCTGTACCCCGGCGAGCAAGAGCAGAAATAGCTGCTTTTTATAGCACAAATGGCAATTGCTACCGCCAACCGAACATCATAAAACAAAGTGTTTCCGGTAACAAGCAGAAATAGCAATAAACTAGCAGAATAACAATCCACGCGAACACACCTATTCCGGCCGGTGTTCGGCTAGTTTGCCGGTGGGCCGGCTGGCAAGGAGGGGGTGACTTTGGGGAAAGAACCGGTCCCTGACCCTGGTCATTCGTCATGGTGAACTGGTGAGATATCCGGGTGCCGGATATCTCCCAGAAAGCCACGGCGAAGGGTAGTGGAGGAGGAAGGCTCACCAATCTCTGTTCACAGAGATTCGGTACAGACATTTGTTAGTAGTTTCGGAAATAGTTAAAACAAAAATCACCGGTGCCTGGACGAACAACCGCCTTCCTGAACTCACAACATCAAAGTTCAGGACCCTTTAGATTTGCTTTCATATCTCTTAAAAAATTATTTTCAAAAATGTAGATAGGTTTAAATTAGTAATATATTATTAAATAACATCCTTCAAAATTAAACCCCCTCCCCCCAAATAAAACCAAATTTGAATTAAATGTAACTGATTATGTAATAGAGTTCATGACTTTTAATTGGGATCAATGTGGCGGAGGGGGGGGGGATTAAAAATACGCCCAACGATCCCCTTTTCGGCTACTACCTGATAAGAGAAATGAATAATGTTATATATAGGATTTACAGTACACTTACTAACTTTAATTTTTCAAATAAAATAGAGTTCGGTTATGGCCAATGGCCGAGCACTGATCAAATTTATAATTTCTTTGTTGTTGTTGTTGCGCACTACCAGTCTCCGTGTCCCAACATTGAACTGCTTTTCTGCCAACAAGACTAGCAAAATCTACGTGGATTGGATTTGAGGTTAAGACCGTATTTACTTAAGAAGTGCTTTGAGATATTTTTATATTTTCTCTTACCAACTCGTAATGCAGTTTGATTAGATTAAAATCGGTAAACGTATCTTATTATTATTATATTGCTCGTCATTTAAATATTAAGATATAAACAGACACGCTCATCACTATCAACCACGTGACTTTGACAGTAATGTGTTCCTTTGGGATAGGTCAGTGTTGGGGGCATGCGCAGAAGACGAATAAACGGTCTACCTCATCTTTAGTCCCAACATATTGCTGGTTCGCGACGCCATTTCGCTGGCCTGTGTGGCTGTATCTCGCGGTATAAGCGTTTGTTTCACCTTCGTATTATAAACTACTCTCACACGTTGCTCTTCCTTGCCTCATCCAGCTCGAGATACCCAAGCATTGCGTCAAAGACGGAGTCGCGAGCCGAGGAGTGCGCGGAGATTTACAAAGGAACTCCGCTGCCGCGATGAGCTTGTAGAGAGTCGTGCTGCCTTATGTCACTGTAAGGATTGAATGTCTGGTGATTTATCGTTGAACGAATGTTCTGGTCATCGCCCCGCCCCTCTCAGCGTGACTCGGGGTGCGGGGAACCTTTTGGATCGAGTCAGCGAGATTATTTAAGCCGCGACGGGGCCCCGAGGCGGCAGTCTAGAGTTTGGAGGATTGCGCGTTCTTAAGAGCCAGGTGTGCGGAGACAGCGAAAACGACATGCCAGCAGAGCAACGATTGGCGTGGAGAGTGATCAGCGGGAGTGACACATATATGTAATGTTGGCACAAGACAGATTACATATATGTAAATAATGAGTGTTAATTAAATGACTGTAACACATACAGAGACAGTGATGAGGGCTTAATGAAGATTGAAATGGACAATACATGTTATGCTCATCGGGAATAATAAGAGTAATATTGAAGATAGGTGGTTTAGCGGTGTAAATAATATCTGTGTCAATATTTGTAGAATTACAAATAAATTAAAAATCAATTTTAGTTAATTAGTAAGTTCTCCATCACTCACGAATTCGATGCGCCCCTTGTGACTTTTAAAAGTACTTTGTGGTATAGGCTGTTCGCGGTAAAATGAGCACTTTTGAGGCCCTAGTTACTTTTTTCTTTCGACCATACTTTATCCTTCAACAAACTTTTTAAATTAATATTGCCATGTACGCCATAAACATAGTGTGCATATTCCACCGCATTCGGAAGTTAGCGTCTAAGACTAAAATTAAATTAATTAATTTATTGACCATTATTCCAAATGAGACGGTTTTCAAAAGTGCTCACTTTATTGTGATCAGTCTATATAGGAAATATCAAATGGGAAAATAATCTTCCCGCAGCTCTGTGGGAGGGAACGTAGACGAATCAGTGCTAGGGTAAAACCACGTGACATTGCTGGCGCTATACACACCACACTGATAACATCGCTCTCTACTTCCGCGCTGTTATATACCGCGCTACGCGACTTACGTTTTTTTCGACGGGTAGCCTAATATTAACGCGCAAAGAAGCTCTCGTCCGACCGCAAACGAGCGCTGTCGGTGTTGAACTGAACAACCCCCACCCCTTCGTGCAGCGGCGATGGACTCTCCCGACTCGCCCGACGCGTTTTTGGACTTCTGCGCATTGTTTTCTCGATTGGATTTCGCTAGACTGGGCACCGATGCCTTGTTGTGTAGGTACAGTTCCGGTCGTATAACTTTCATCTCCGACGCGTGCAGGATCGTGGAGACGATGAACGATGCCCGGTTGCACCAACATCTCTATCGATCCAAGATCGAATGATCCTAGTTCCAAACCAGGATCCAGTTTGATCTTGGTTCCAGTATACAAGTGTTGCACCAATGTAAATTCATGATTCTGGATCTCCGATTCGTCAGATAGGTGTATTTCGCGAAAAAATGTCAAGACCAGTTGTATTCCAAAACGCTTTTGTTCATATGCACATTTGTGTTTGGATGATTTTAAATGTTGCCTGCCTCAAGTGTTTATACGCGAATCATAGACGGTCGATGTCGGAGAGTACTTTATTACGACTGACCCAGTTAAATGAGAACCTATCTTCTCACGTAGACACGCAGCCAATAACCAAAGGAAGTTGTGGTTGTGGACCTAGGTTATTGAAGTCTAGCATGGCCATAAATACTTTCCCGAAAAACACCTGTCCCAACGATTCGTCGATCTTAGTTCCAAAGCGAGAGATCGAGATTAAGTATGAGACAAATTTTGCTATTGGTTCTTAATATATGACGTCATGGAAGTAGGCGTATTTTTCACTATAGATTAACTAGTTGTGCGATGTCTTTATCTGTTTTAAGTGAATTATTGTTGTACGAATTTGACTGAATAATATTCGAGTGCGTATAATGTTGTTTTAATTTCCCAAGAAAACAATCGAACGTAGTTCTATCTGTTGGCGTATTTTCAAATTACATTTGTTGACGATGGCTGGTGATCTCGGATCGAGATTTCAAACCTCCAATTTCGACGGTTCGAAATGAACTTCATCTCGCTCTCCAGCTAAGCTCTGAACTGGAATGGCGCAACAGTTTTGTGTCGATCTTAGATCCGATCTCGGATCAAGTTTCGAACCATTATGGTGCAACCGGGCACGAGACGCGACGTGTGACGCGCGCTATAGCTTGACGACGGCAGTTTGCTGTGTCGCACTGCGGCGGCGGCCCTAGTGCCGACACGCATAACCTTCGAGTCTCTTATCGCAGATCCACTGGCAGGCGCTAGCACGCGCAGCGGCCTCTCACGTCACCCGACGCGCTGTCCGCCTTCACCCATGTGCAGGAGTACCAGCTGGGATACTATCCCTCACCGGGCGCGGCGCCATGGCCTGCAAGTCTTCATCCCTGGAACACTATTCCCGACTCTAAAGCAGGCTTCACACGATGCAAGACGCGCGCCAAACTTGCGCGAGATGCCGACCTTGCACGAAAATTTCTTGCACAAGTTTGTGGGTAAGGCACATATTGCACGAAATGAGGAGGTAGAGCCGGTCCTATTTTCTTTTTTCGTGCAAGACGATGCAAGTTGCGATCCTACAGGTCCTTGTATGCTGGTCATGTGACCTGTTGTAACATCAACCATAGTAGAGTAATAGGAAATCGTAATCTGAGGTGTGCGAAGAGGAATAAAGGGAAATAAAAACATTACTGGAAAATAACTTTAAAACGTAAATTGGAGTTCAGACAGTTTGCTGACAATAAAATGAAATTAATTATATTTTGGAGGGATAGTTTTGAAACAATTGCCTTGTTGAAGAAAGCAACTTCTTATTTGGTATTATAATATCATGGCTGTTTAGTACTAACCAGGGCTATCAACTAATTTTGATGCGATACAGTATTCATCTTATCTATCTGCGTGTGAACTCGTTTCGCATGAAATTTAGTTGGCATTCTCGTACGAGAAATGTCGTACGAAATCTTACGGGAAATGCATCTTGCATCGTGTGAAGCCCGCTTAACTGAGTGAAGAGATTTACCCGATTTTCGATATATAAGTCGTTTTCCGAAGGGTTTATCGAAATTTTTGGCTCGACAAGACGCAAATAATAATTTTCAACACCTTTCTACGTTGTTAGATATTCACTGCCTTCATGATTCTCGGAGCACGGATGGAAGAGAAGAAATAATATTTTTTTTCTTATCTTCAGTCAGTTTTCCGAGAACAACGAACGCAGTGAATTTGCAACAATGTAAAAAGGTGTTCAAAACTGGTATTTACGTCTTGTCGAGACAAAAATCTCGAAAACTCCTCTGTAAAGCCAGTTGTAACAAAATTCGCATCGTTCTAGTTCCATTGTCTCGTTTATACTGCCAGGTTCTTAAAATAACTCCACAGCCAGAGACCCTATCATTCCGCGTTGTAGTTCGGTACCGAAGTATGTCAATAGCAGTGGATGGCTTGACGTACGTCGTTAGACCCCCTTCATTCGACACGCCCTACAGAACTCACAACCAGTGACAAACTTCCAGCACTTTGGTAGCTTCGTTCCTTGTGGCCGGGTTAAACAAGAGAAAGAATGAGTCTTGCCCCCTGCGATGGCAGCCAATGAACAAGTAGCCTCTGCACGAGAGTGAATATGACTGTGGAGTCTAGCTTGGCACCGTCTTATAACGCGAAATAGCCAATTATAACGTCGGAGAAGAGAAGTACGGTTGACAAACCATCTGCCTCCCTTTAAGACCTATTTCGGGGTATTTCAGCGGCGGAAATACCCTCTTCATGTCTAACCGAGACGGGGCATCCTGTTTGCTTTACCCTTGTATTCCGGAAGGTATGATTAGAGACCTGCAAAATTCGCGTTATTTTTTGGCATCAAGCTAAACCTCACAGTACTGTATATACTCGAGCCGGTGTCGTTCTTCCATTGGCTGCTGCCCAGATGTGACATGACTCACTTTCTGAGTGAACTGTACGTGATTGGGGCACACGAGCGTCAAGTTGTCATTTATTGGCGCAGAGTTATCCGGGGAGTGTCATATAAAGTATGGTCCAATGACAAACGTATTGCAAAGGTAAAAGTGTTTTAAGTTTAAACTGTCCTCAAATAATAACGCGAAATTTGCAGGTCTCTAGGTAGAGCCTATCGCGGTTTCTTCACACCTTTTGAATCAAACCTTTGGAAAACCACCCCATGCATTACGCGTTCGGCTGTTTCCTAAACGTCGTGCCGTGTATCGCAGGCGTTTTATTCTTGTGTTATTTGAAATCACGTTATTTTTTTTTATTAAATTGAATATTTGTTTATATTTTGTCCATGGATAGGGACAGGTGTTTTTGGCGAAAGTATTTATGGCTATGCTAGACTTCAATATCCTACGATCACAACCCTAACTCCCTTTGGTCAATGGCCGCGTGTCTACGTGATAAAGCATGTTCTTATTGGACTCGGCCAATCTAAATAAACTACTCCGATACTGAACGCCCATGATTCGCGTTCAGACACACTTGATGCACGTGACAATTAAGACCATCCAACCACGAAAGTGCATATGGACAAAAGTGTTTTGGAGTACAATCGGTCTTGAAATAGTTTCGCGAAAAAAACCCTGTCCCTATCTCTGAATTTTCATATTTCATTTATAGTTAATATAAACTAAAACGTGAGAAAATAGGTGTGTAGGTAATGCCTACTCAGGGAAGTTCTTATGCAGAATATTACTAGACCCTTCACATATTACACCGAGTGTACTCGTTCACGTATGACTGTTGCAAAATAACATGGTCGTCCTGTACAAGGTCAGAAGTTAACACCCATAAAGAGAGCGTTTCTTCTGTTTAATGCTAATGAATAGGGGCGCCTGTTCTTCGCGAAAAGATTTAGGGACAATCTATGTTCCAAAACACTTTAGCTCAGAATCACTTCCGTGATTGGCTCATTCGAACTGTTATGCGTCTTATCTGTTTTGCCGGCGAATCACGAACGACCAGTATCGGAGAAACTTAATTCTTATTGGCTTTCTCATGTAGCAGTCAGTCTTCGCACAAAGACAAGCTGCCAATAGCCAAAGGAATACTGCAAATGTGCAGACAGGATATTGAAGTCTAGCCTCCGCGTAAATCTTTTCGCGAAAAACAGGTGGCCCTACTAATGACTGCTAATTGCGCATCAAAACTTTATTATTGGTGTCTGCGGAGGCCGTAGATTAACAGCAATTATTTTCATAGGTTACATCGTGCGAGTTATTACCAGGAATTCGTAAGTACACGTTAGACCAGAAATCTCCCCTTTTGCAAGACCTGGAACGAAAAAAAAAAAAATTACTTAAGTTAACGGGTTAAGCTGAGTGCGCATGAATGCGGTACATTGTCCATTTGGTACAATTTTCTACACTCGTTTAAGATGTGTTTTGGTGGGGCGCAGGAATATCCTGAAAGTAGAACTTCAACAGGGCTTCAGAAGGAGTTGCAAGTAACCGTGAATGGACTATAATGGGAATTTCTACAGAATCATCCTACTTATACGCTGTCCTAGGTAAAGTGAGCACTTTTGAGTCCCTAGTTACTTTTTTCTATCAGTCATTTTTTTAATCCTTCCACCACTTTTTTAAAATAAATATTGTCGTTTAAGTGACAAAAACCGTGTATATATTTCACTGGACTCGAAAATTAACGTCTATGTATACAATAAAATATATTTATTGACTATTTCAAATGAAAGGGCTTCGAAAATTGTGCACTTTACCGAGAATAGCCTCTACATGGAGGTCTTATTAACTAGGCACTGAAACGAATCTTCGAAAGAAAAAATCTTTCCGTAGAACATGGTATGGTATACCGACGAAACTACAGTAGCATTGGTAACGAACTACGAAAAGCAGTTCTACGACTTGACGTTTTGTATGTATATATATATATATATATATATATATATATATATATATATACACACACACACATTGATTTTTTCTTTTGATTTTGATGTTAAATTAATTAGATTATTTATTGTTGTTAATTATCAATGTGTGTGTGTGTATATATATATATATATATATATATATATATATATATATATATATATATATATATATATATATATATATATATATATATATATATATATATATACACACACACACATTGATAATTAACAACAATAAATAATCTAATTAATTTAACATCAAAATCAAAAGAAAAAATCAATGTGTGTGTGTATATATATATATATATATATATATATATATATTATATATATATAGCAATAACAATAAATAATCTAATTAATTTAACATCAAAATCAAAAGAAAAAATCAATGTGTGTGTGTGTGTGTGTTATATATATATATATATATATATATATATATATATATATATATATATATATATATATATATATATATATATACACACACATAGGGTACTAAAGTAGTCGCTACTAAAAGGATTTTTTTTATTTCATAAACATCAGAGTAAAAGTTATCAAAATAATAATAGCATAACACGTGTGTTTATAACAATTGCACACAAAATAACTATAGGCTTTTCGCGGTAAAATGAGCACTTTTGAAAGTCGTGCTTAAGATATATTTGTATGCACGTTGTGTGATATTCCGCCTTATGTTAAATTATCACTGCCATGGGCCTCAACGCTTTCTTCATACGTCGGCCAAGTGAAATCGTACAATTATTAGAAAAGTAAGTTTTTTAAAATTCTGATAATTTTTTACGCTTCCAACCCCTTAAAAAAAACAGAAAGAGATAGAAATAATTTAAGTTATCACAAATGATTACCTAACACTTTTTATTCGACATTGAGATGTGGAACTACTTTCCCCTCCACCGTTACCAACTTTACTGGGCGCATGTCACTCAGAGAGCCCGTTAAAATATGCGCAGGTAGGAGCAGTGACTATTTTCTAAGGTTGATTGCAAAAGTGCTCTTTTTATCATGAACAGCCTTTAGTTCTGCGCATGTATACTAGTCGGTGGGTCTGTTCTAGCGTTGCTTTTTTACTTGGGGCGGAAGAATACACTGTGGGCAGGAAGCAGGAGCTAAGCGTGGCTCTCATGCACGAACCAGCAAGGGTAAACGACGCCAGCGTCATATTACAGTAATTTTTCCGTCAGTTCACCGCTTACCGTGTACAGGCCGTGAGTATTCCGAGTTTCAACAGATCAAAAGTTGCCCAGTTACATAAATCATTAACGATAAACTGCGGCATTCTAATTACACTGTTTCTAACTAAAGCGTATTAAAAATATTTATCAAAACAGGATATGAAATAACAAAACAAATTTTAAATAACTGAGACCGTAAACCGAAACCATACGGAAATTTTTGCATATTTTTATCTGTATATAAAGTGTTGAAAAACAACAGCGTGTAATTTTTTATGTATATTCCAATACCCCGTGGCGTTTTTTTCTAGAGAAAAATATTTTATTTTTGTACATGGACGCGTATTCATTTTTTTTACGCAACCTGCCAAAGGGAAAAGCTGAATATGACAGGTTATAAAGGAATATTTTTCCCCTGAAAATTATATTACATCGCGTGCTTGGTAAATAAATTTATCCTGTATTTTCTTTTATTTTTCGAAATGTGATTTAATGGCGTAAACTCTTCCCATTAACTAGCTCTCGCGAGAACCTTCCATCAAAACAAACAAGCTCTGGTTTCAAAAGCTCGCACACTAAACTTTGTAACGTTAGATATTGCGACACGATATACACTCTATACAGGATTATAATACTGTCAATAATAAACTGAGATCTTTTTGAAATCAACCTGTGGAAAAAAATTGTAATTAAAAACATTTTAAGGATAACCTTTTATTATATAGTGCACTAAAAAGAAACAAATAATAATATTAATCATTAACAGTGAGTTGTCATTAATTTTATTCTGAAATAAGTCTTGGTTGCAGTCTGGTTGTCTAGAAAATGTTTCTCGATTGAAAGGGCTCGTATTTATATCAAGCGTAATTGACAAATCATCGTCTAATGATTATATTTAGATTCATAAAAATTTAAAAATAAAAGCGTGGTGCGAGAATTTATTCGTTGATGTAACGTAGCAATGTTGTGCTTATGGCAAGAACTGTCTGTTACCCACTTATTCAACTTCACATGCATATGATCCGGTTATTTCTCTCGCACCACGCTTTTATTTTTAAGTTTTAATGTATCTAAATATAATCATTAGACACTAATTTGTTAACTGCGTTTGATATCACTACGAGCCCTTTCAAATGAGAAAAATTTTTTTCTAGACAACCAGACTGCAACCAAGACTTCTTTCAGAGTAAAATTACTGATAACTGACTGTCAATGATTAATGTTATTATTTGTTTCTTTTTAGTACACTATGTAATAAAAGGTTGAATTTAAAATGTTTTTTTTTTTTTTACTTATAATTTTATTTTTTCCTTTTCTGTTGTAAGTAATTAGATGATTCCTCATTCTGTTCATTTCCGTAAGGGGTTCAGTATTGCAGGGCTTTTTACCTCTTAATTTTGCGCAGTCTAACTCTTCGATTTGAAGACCGTCCAAAGATCCTACTGAGAGCAACGTAGGCTTGGCCAGCAGCAAAAAGTTTTGGTCCCAGATAGATCACAGCATAGTCCACTGGTACTAACCTGCATCTTGTGAACGGTAGTAGCCCAAGACAGCACCATCTCCAACATCCTACGTTCAGCAGTTCCATAGTTAAACTTAACTGGAAACTGTACGGATTTCGGGTGTATGATATGAATGCGCTCATTAGCAAAGTCTACCCGAACCGATGGTATATCCGTTTCATACATATGGGCATGTCGGAAACATGGCCATATGATTTCAGCGATGTGTCCTATGGCACCATTAACGAGTCCTTTGCCAACATCGATGTTGGATCGCAACATGGCCTTCGCTCCTACAAAAATCTCCAGTTTTTGAGGCATGCCTCCTGTTTCATTAATGTCTGGTGGAATTATTGTATCAATGTCAATATTCTTGGCATTTCTTGTTGCATCTTTTAACTTATACTGGGCTTTACATTTGAACATCGTTGTTCCCTTTGCCCCGAAGTGCTCAAGAACTGCCTTTTGGATCGTCTGATAAATCCGAAGGGCTTTTTCGATAGAGAACACACCGGTAGCTACTCTAGAGGCATTAACTTTACTTATGAGTTCGACAAAATGCTCTGATTGTAACTCCCCAATCCTTAAAGCATTTAAAATGTCGACGAAGGAAGCATTTCCTTGCTGTCTCATGTTCTCAGTTAGTTTAACCAAAGTAAAAAGTCGCCACAAGTGTATTGCTGGTGCTAATCTGAGAGGCTGATCAAATACTTGATTACCTCTTACAGGCGGCAATTGCATTAGATCTCTAAATAGCAGCATATTAATACCACCGAAAAGATCCTCGTTGTGTTTCAATTGTTTTAGTCGAAGATCTATCATACACAACATTTTGTAGGGGACCATGGATATTTCATCAATGAACATGAATTCAATGTCCCGCCACTGTTGCCGCATGAGCGTCAAATAATTTCCTGTTAGAATTGGCATCTCTACAATTCTTCCGTCCTTCTGTACCGGTTGTTTGAGAGCAGAATGAAACGTTAGGCCTCCAACGAGGCGAGCTGCTACTCCTGTTAATGCACAAATTTTAACTACCTGCTTTACGTAACATCCATTGGCTTGATTTTTGAGTAAATTATAGATGGATGTTTTGCCCGTTCTAGCATTGCCGGTAACGAAGAGACGTAAACGATCAGTAGCTCCATTAATTTTATCTAAGATTTTTTGGGTAAAGTACATAAAGACCTCTTTTTGTCCACTATTCATCGCTCATATTTTGCTCTGTTTCTACATATTCTGCCTCTAAATCAGTTTCAAGTCGTTCTTGATCGAGAATTTCAAAGGCGTACACTTGATTAAAGGCGTTTTCTAGTTGCCTGACACGTTCTCTCAAAATGTCCATGCGTGTACTTGTTTGTCGAAGATTCGGTTCTCTCGCCAGAAAACCAGCCTTCGGTGTATCGTAATCTTCCATTAATTCACTCTCAGATCGATATGGTGAGTATTGGAGAAGTAAACTGTAATAGTGATTATTTGAATCATTGGTTGCTATAAAGTAAGGCACATGTACGACTGCTGGAGTGTTTCTGATAACCATTTTGCTGTTGTCATTAAGTGTAATTAATTGTCGCCTAGTCTGCTGTTCGGACGATTCATATTGATCAACGCTTTCTTCATTGTTGACTTGTCGTTTGGTGTAACATGGTTCGAATAACATCGCAAACTCCAGTAAACTCATATTATTAAAGTAATAATCAGTGTGCTCTATTGGGAGTTTTCATATCGATCAAAATTTTTTTTACAATAGCCAGCAGGTTGACCAGCTTCGTTGAATTGGAGCACTCTGTATCTTTCCTCAGGCTTTCTGGTGTTAAGATAAAGGCACTTTCTTGAACTCTCTTTAAAAATCAAATGACACAGCCTGTATGGGTATTCGCAAGCCGAGATTTGACGTTCTTTTAATAACCTCATACATACCTTAAAAAGCTTCCGGGAAATATTAGACTCTTCACGTTGCATTAAGCGTAAAGCTTGTGCGACACTTGCATCAATTTGACTAGTTTCTGCTTTAGATATGTACTTGACTACATAAAAAGTTATGGCCTTGTTTGATCCGCCTTGAATGTCCATATTACCCTGCCATAGTCGGAGAAATGTAGGATTATAATTATTTACCCACCTATCTTCGTTTCGCCGCTTTAAAAGGGATATCCTTCCACCGCTGCGAAGGAAATCGTCTGATAAGTGAATAACAATTCGAGTTTGATCACATTCTTGACGTGGGAAGCTAAAGCGACACGCTGAAACATCATTTTTTTGCAGGTGTGAGTGTGTCGATATATTTTAATCTTTTTTACCAACTAATATAGCTCAGAACTTTCAAGTGTCATTTGGCACATACATACTTGATCTAGCTGATGAATTCCCTCCTCTGTCTCAACGATGGATGGTTCTCAACTCATACCACCATATGAAGATGTGGGCTTCCACGATTATGGAATTCAATCCGCTACCAGAAATCTTTTAGTTTACCGCCCAAAACTTCACAGTTATTCCGTAAATATTTCATGAATGCGTTTACTCTAATCATGAAGTGACGACTTGCCACAACAGAGTATCGCTCCATTAATAACTGAGTTGCGATCATATCCAGGTCCTTTGGATTTTCATTTGGGCGGTTGCCAGCAATCAAGAGGGCTGTACGCCAATAGGCTGCTGAGCCCCTTAAATTTTTGACGTATAGATGGATATCCTCTACCATGCCATCTTGGCCTCGAACCGTTTTTCAACAAGCTGCAATAGCAGATTTGACTCTATGATACACGAACATTGACAGTGCGTAAAACAAATAGTCGTTCCGGTGAAATCTTGTATCTTTGCCTAGTATCCGAAATTGGTAATATTCCACTGGTGTTATTTTTATAGTTCTGGATTCCTCGTTAAGCCCGTTTATACCGTAGGGAAACAAATGAAACCAGGCGAATTCTCCGGCCTTCCATTCGTGGGATTAATTAACAATATTCTCGTTTGTTTTACATACAATCTGATTTAAATTGTTAGATAGTTGAAGTTCTTCCTCTACTTCAGGTTGTACGCAATCTACTGGAATTATTAGCGATGTTTGAATAGGCATTGCTTCTTTTTGAGGTGACGCAGTAAAAGAAGATAAATGTTCAGTTTCGTTCTCTTTTTGCACTTGCAGATTATTTGCAATTGTTGATTGAAACACTAGCATGCGTAGCTCGTCTTCGTTTTGTGTTTGAGTGTTAGTACTTAGTATGTATACATTAATGCAATTTAAGGTAAACTGTATATTTATTGAACTTGTACGTTTTCAGTTCCTAACGAGCTCGTCTGTTGAATCATACTGTATCGCACAGGCTTTTCCATTAGAGTTGTTGCCTTTGGCACCCTTCGGGCCACATGAATGCGAATCTGTAAAAGAGAATTTGTTACTGTGTTTCATAACTCCTGATATCAGTGATGAAGCTATTAATGCATCAGTATTATGAGTTATGAATATTTCAGTAACAACTAATTTCAAAGTCATTCCTATATTGCCACGATTTGCTCGTTCTTATAAATTCCCATAAAAACTTGTATCATCTTCATATTCCACACAAAATGAGCGGTCGTACATTCTGAAATTGTTTTTGATGACATCAAAATTACGCACTTCCAAAAAACCGCTCTGTTCTATAGAGTATGCTAATGGGTTATTCACTGATAAGGATCTAACATTGCCCCATGCAAAACGTCACTCTCAAACGTGTTCTCATTTAAAGTATTCATAGACCACTGACTAGGAGGAAGAACGGCGGCTCTTAGAAAATTTGCGAGGACTATTGCGTAGCATTGAACACCTTTATATCTCGATGTGAAAATATCCGGAGTCGCTTGATGCCACGAAGCTCGAAGAATTTTGTTTTCGTTGATTGGAATGTAAGAAATCCCATTTTGCTGCGCAATTTGTTCCTGACATCCAACGTCCTCTAATTGTACATCTGAATTATCATAATTGTCAGCGTGATTATTATTCACAAGTCGAACCAAATTTTGTGGATTTATTTCTACGTCATCATTGATTACTACGCCTTTGTAGGGTGGATTATTCGTGATAAGGCAACGTAAAGCGTTATAAACTTTTACGCGTGAAATTTATAATTCTCGTGATACATTCAAGTTTTCTAGGTGTTCAGTAACAATTATCATGCCAGTACTATCAACAGACCTCAGTAACATGTTGGGCAGTTTTTCAGTTACTTAGAAAAATATCCTGAGCAAACAAAACTGCCTGGCCAAGAAATCCATATTGTCCGAATAGTCCATCAAATTTAATAATCTTAACAAAAGGTAAGATTCTAGACAGAATGCGTTGTTCAGGCTGTGTTAATGTTTAAATCACCTCAGGTATTGAACCAGGGTCCAAGCTATTCCAGTAAGCCTTTGTCGGCGGTACTGTTTTGTTACTAGTGACATGGCTAGTGCAGCGATGGCAGAGTTAATGATATTTTTTTAGGCCAGTTCATCTGGCAAGTACGATACAGCGGTTAAATTAACTCTATAATTCGTGATTTGGTCGGGGTAGCATCTTTTAGTGCAAATCTCACTATATCTATAACAAAATATGTAAATGGTTTTTTTTTTTTTTTTTTCCCCCCCCAAAATTATAAGTGTCAGCGTTTAATGTTGTTCTTGTAATTGACATATGTTGTCGAGCGCTAGCTAAACGATCATCACGCTGCTCCGGCGTTTCAGATGCTCTTACTTCTGTTATACCTATGTTGTCATTAATTTTGCAAGGTAAGTTTGCGTTGCTCAGGAGAGAGAGAGAACATCTTAATTGGGACATACGTAAGCGAGCATTTGCTCGTTCAATGTGCACTGTTGAGCTGTCGATATTCTTTTTTTTTCGCGTTCATATCTTTTTTCTAGTCCCTGACGTTTTTATTCACTATCCTAATTAGCGAGTTTCTGCTGACGTGTTAACTTCGCCTTCTCTAGCCGTCTTTTTCGTTGTGATTTTGTTGTTATACGTTTTCATTGGTGTACCCAAGAGTACCGGAGAAATAAACGGTCGACTTGCCTAGTCAAATGAGCCTAAACTCGAAGATTCCACGTTTAGCTTTGATGAAGTTCCTATGATCACCTTCCGAATCCATCATCAGGCCTTACTGACCATCTACCTCCAAAGGTCTCATCAAGAGCAATCAAATGAGCCCAAACTCGAGTCAATACTATTAACCGTTGAGGAGTTCCCTCGAGATGATCCTGGCAGCAACACCAAGTCGTTGTCACCACATTATTGCATTGTCGTCGGGTTTCTATATGTATGCCAAGTTTCAGCTCGATTGAATACCTAGAAGTGGGTCAAAATTCACTTGCAAGATTTCACCCGAACGTACAAATAAACTAACAAGGCAATGTAACACCAGGGGGCCGATTAGATAAACTTTTCTATGGATGCAACGCGAAATTTGCATTTGCGTTGCACCAAAATGAAATTGAATATGTATGAAAAAACAGAGGTGCAAAAAGTTGCGTACCGACGCAAAAAGCAGAGAAATCTGTGCTCAGGCAAATACCTCGGCGCGAGTGCAATTGCTCTCGCTGCGCTTTGCGCAGTGGACACATGTAGCTAACGAGCAACATGGCTATCATTTAGCAATTTTCAAAAAATTCATTTATGTTAAATGTTGTCGGTGACAAATTGTGTAAATTACCTAATTGGAGTGATTTCAACAACAAATTGAAGTGGGTAGAATGGAGAAAGGATGTTTTCCGAGGGTGCTTCTGACTTAACTTTTCACATAAGATAAAATACTTTTATTTCCATCAAACAGTCCCAAAAATAATTTTTTTATTGAAGTGCTTAAATTTTTTTGCTTCGTATTTTGGAAGGGGAGTTGTTATGGAACACAAAAGAGTCTTGTTTAGTTAACTGTCGAAGGGTGCGTCGACGATTGGTGATAAAATGCTTATGGCACAACATGCAACATGAATATCGCTAGAAGTTTACGAATGTAACATAAACTAAAAACACTTTACATAAACCTTAGTATTCAACTTGAGCACTGCACCTATTGAATTAGCGGGGAGAATATCAGCCATATGGAAATTTGTAATGAACTTAAAAAACACAGGGGAGAAAAGCACGTTTTCTAAACGGAAAAAAGTAAGTAAACACAATATTAGGTCGGTTACACTTCGTACACAGTCACAAATCGTATTAACGCTTATAATATACGATATCACGCCTCTTCTTTAACTTGAATAACATCAAACACACAGTCTCAAGCGTATCTGAGATTATGTTGCATCATTTAAATTTTAACTTCTTGTCTGCTAAAAAATATATAGTTGTCCATGCAAATCACCAACCATCACACTTCATCAATTAGTGAAATAAGCGGCTCTCCACGTCCAAACGTCGCAATACAAACATAACACCCGCCAGTTGTCGTCTATGTTATAACTACTACACAATATCAGCAACTTTTAGGCGCGAAAAAAAAAAAAAAAACATTATTCACGGCAACTTAAAAACACAGTAGTGCATGTGAAATCGTTTGCTACTTATGTATCAGTGTGGCCGTGAACACCTTTTAACAAAGTATTTCATTGGCCACTGTAGTTGGGGTAGTGGGAGTGAAAACGTGTGGCCAAAAGAGCCCCGCCCACTTGCGTTCGGTGTATTTATTTGCACCCGTGGTTAAGGGTACAAGTTTTCATTGCATTGCGCCGGTGCAAATGTTAGGTACTTATATCTAATCGACCCCTAGGTCGCTGTAACCATAATATTGCATTGCCATCGGGTTTCTATGTGTTTGACAAGTTTCAGCTCGATTGAATACCTAGAAGTGCGTCAAAATTTACTTGCAAGATTTCACTCGAACGTACAAATAAACTAACATGGCAAGTTAAATAAAAGCCTGTAAAAAAAATCTCTGCCAGTTGACATCATATACAGATGTGTATAAATTCCCATTACACAATGTAAGGGCTTGTAGTGGAGGCCAAGACGGTTAGGTTTTGCATAGGAACTTAGGTGAGGAAACGTACCGTTTCCCCGCGACAAACAAAACACCACCACATCACATGACCTCCCACGTCTGCAACATACTGTACGTTGTAAGGTCCACTTACAAGAAGGGCTCGATATGACGTCCAGCGACGTCTACACAAACACGGTACCTACGTACCATTTTCTGGTACACACGATAACCAATGCCTGGAAGTCCAAGATACGCCGCAGCCATAATCCGTGCCAGCAGGTCTTCCACTGATTCCACAGGGGCCTCGTAAGTCATTCCCTTCATGTGACCCCACATGAAGTAGTCTAGCGAAGTCAAGTCGGGTGAACGTGCAGGCCAAGCAATCGGGCCACCTCGACCTATCCACCCCGGGGTGAAACTGTAGCTTTTACCGCGAACTCCAGCCGCACACGCCAGCAAAATGGCGTCGCTGACCAACGATCGCCGTTCGCCAATTAGAGCCTGGCAACTTAACTTGCTAACGGACACCCAAGCCAGTAAAGAACGTTACGCAGCAAGCATTAAGAGTGGGATGGACTTACACTTTTTTGTTTGTGAAATAGTTCGTTTGCGCGAATATGAGTCTCTTGGTAAATAAATGTTCTGCTTATACGACTTTTTGTCCGAAAAGAAAAAAACAAAAACAGTTATCTATGCCCCTAATTTTTTAATATTTTTGTCATACTAAGTGTATTCTTGGAGAAAAAAAATCGTGAAAATGGTGAAATATTGTATATTTAAAGCTTGCCTATGCAGTTTTCTTAAGCGGCAAGAGAAAAGTACAAAGATAAGGGCGCAGTTTAAGCTGTGGGCTTTCGTTGCTTCTAATAAAACCCCTATGTTACAGAGTTAATTTGACGGAAACACTGCACGCCTTGCGTGTAGGAGCGATGAGAAGCTAGAAGTGCGTGTTAGTGTCGCCCGTATCGTTCCCTAGCATCTTGACCACGACCGCGGGGGAGTCCGTCCCACTCTTAACCAATTTTACACACAAGGTCCGTTCCCAGAGCCTCGAACAGCCAATCAGAGAACGGTTACGCCCACATCAAAGGAACAGCTACGCCATCTCGCTTCTGCGTAGGTACTTCTACTCTGTGACTCATCTGCGTACCTTTATAAGTCTCGTGGTGCCGCCATTTTGGGACGCAGCACCCAGCTTCGTTCGTTCAGCAGATACGTTTGTTACGACCCGACTTGCGCTGCCTTTCAGCAGCCTGCTGTGCCTTATCGACCCTCACAGGTTCAGACGCACGCTGTGTTGTGGCCGACTCACGTGACACGATCACGTCAAGTAGGCCCGAGCGAACACAAACTGGTACTATTCGCACTTCAACGCGTTTACACCTTGTCGATCCTCGCTTAACGCTTCCCGTGCTGGTATTCGAATGCGAGCGAATTTCACACCCGTAGGCTGTCGACGTAAAAACTAAGCACTTTCGAAAGCGCTGCTATTTCTATGCACATTTTTGTATTCTCCCGCCACATGTAAACTAACACTGGCTCGAGCCTGATCACTTTATTCGTGCGTTGGTCAATAAAAATTGTAGAATTATTAGGAACGTAACTTTTTTAAATTTTTTATAATTGTTACACTCATATCCACCCTCTAAATCGGAATCAGTTATTCTTTACTGATTGTCAGTTCAAACTGCTCCATCCGAAATCAGTAGAAAATGAAAACTACTGATGTCTTCAGTTAATTGAAATCCACTAACACAAACAGTAAAAATCAGTTATTTAAAGTCAATTAATAAAAAGCACAAGGATTGAAAACCATGCATTACGGTTTGAAATAAATTAGGTATACAATTATTTTATCGCGAAACAAAATTATTACATGAACAAGGAAGTTTTGTAAGTGGTTGGTATCGAACCACCACCCCAAAACGCAACATGACCTCTTGTTTCTTTTGGCTGAGGTTCTACGAGCTCTGCTACTCTGCCACCGAGAGAAACGGTATCGCATTTGCGTAGTAACATAAACTTACACTGTCGAACGGCGGTAAGTTTCGTGTTGTGAAAGTACTTCTTGTGGTCGAAATATACACATATCATGCGTATGTAAGGCTCGAAAGTAATTCTAAGTTAAGTTTAGTGCAGATTGTATGCTTTAAAAGAGACATATAGTGGTTTTAACTGTGTTGTCGATGTTTTCTTAGTATCTGATATTTAACAATGCAACATTTTACAGAATGAAATTGTTACTTTGAAGAGACAGATTGACTAGCAATAACTGTGCTAATTATACAGCGGAACGTTAGAAATAATGCAATATTTGATAAAATTTGTCATTTCCTCATTATTTGATCTGTTAACTTGCAGAGACCACAAAACTTTTGTTGGTGTAAATCCACCTTTCTTATTGAATCACCGCACTGTCGAGTCAGTAAAATTATCACTGATCTATCTGTCACTAAAAATAACAGTTTAAATCTGCAGTGTCTCGTTGCATTGTAAAATGGCGTATACTAGTGAACATCGATAACATCGTACATTGAAACCACTATATTTACATTTTAAAGCACAGAATCCGAACTAAATTAAAGATAGATTGACTTTCTAACTATGCAACTACATGTACTTGCGCAGAAAATCTGTATATTTCGACAACAAGAAATACTTCCACATCATGAAACTTACAGCAATATTTGACATTACATTTTGTGGTTCAGTACCCATAATACGAGCAGACATTTGGTAGTGGTAAAGTAGGGCAGTGGATATGGCTGATCATGAAAGCTTCAACATGCTTTGTTCTATGGGTGGAGGTTCAAGCCCAACCACCTCCAAAAACGTTTTTGTGTAGACAATATTTGTTTTCTGCGACAAAATAAATCGTACCCAACTTACATCACATAGGAATGCTCTTTGCTTACTTATTAATAACAACTATAAATAAGTAGTTTTATACTGCTTTAATAAGTAGATTTCTTTTAACTGATTAACTAGTGATATTTTTTCTACAGATTCCGGATGGAGCACTTTCGACTGACAATTAGTAAAAAATAACTGATTCCGATTAATAGTGCATATGTATTAAAACACCAAAGAGCAAAATATATTATTTCAGAATTGGCAATTGTTTACCTAACACTTTTATTCGGAAATGATGACTACGAACTACTTTCTCTCTGTCCTTAACCAACTTTACGGCACATGCCAGTGAGTGCGACTATATGCAGGTAGGGAAGGAGACATTTTTACAACGTTAGTGGTAGGCGTATGCAGATTCGGAAGCACGGGCTTCAGGTTGTGGCTCGGTGGCTCCAGGGGCTCGGCCGCCATATTTGATTTCCAACGTCCCACTCTGTCAATCTAGTCACGCGAGCGCCATCTTGGATTCCATCATGTTAGAAGCCAGTATGCCACCATATTTGTAGCCAGTATGTCGCAATTTTGGTAGCCAGTAGTAATTTCATGATCTATCATGCCATTATGTTTTTCATGCTCTACCATTCCGCGAACCTCCTGGCATTCCGAGGGTTTTCTTAGAGTGCTCCCATTTTCTCTCTCGAATTCCTTCTTTCTCTTATTTCCTTCCTCTCTTGTACTGTATCTCACATTCGTTTGTCATTTGTTTACATCGGCTGTTGCTGGAGGATACTATCTTGGTTTTTTCATTTGTTTCCGACTGTCATATTGGTTCCAGAGTTGACTGCTGGGAGTGCTGGTGTCATTCGACCACCATAATTGTTTACATCAGCTGCTGCTAGGGGCGCTGGTGTCGCTCGACAACCATATTGGTTTTGGAGTTGGCTGCTAGGGGCGCTGCTTTTTTAGAACTCAAAATACCATCTGGAATAGTTCGGGATCGAACTGCCACACCTTGGGTCACCCGACTGACGCCTTAGACCACTCGGCTATTGTGACAAGCACTGGGGGTAAAAGTTTATTAGAAGTATTTAGCTTGGAAACGAATAAATATCTTGTTATTTATTCTTACATTTTTAAGTACTTTTTTACTATTGAGATTTAACTCATATAATAAAATTTTAAGGTATTTTACTATTTTAGTATTTATTTAAGTTTTACATTTAAAGTATTTATTGGGAAATATATTTTAACTTACATAATTGTTTGGTATTTTTTATTTACATATAATTTTTAAGTATTTCCATATAATTATTTTCTTTGCTATCCCATTTTTTTTTACTATTCAGTTCTACATATAACATTTTTTTTATTATCCCAGCAATAAGTAGTTTTTTATTACATTTAAAGTATTTATTTTAAGTTTTGCCTTTAAGTATCTACTTATTATTCAGATTTTAACTTATATAATTTTTCAATATTATTTTGGTACAATTTTTACTATTCCGATTTTTACTTACATCATTTTTAAGTATTTTTTATTAGTCATAATTACTTTCTAAGAACTTTTTCTCATAACAACATAATAATTTATTAAGTTTTTTTAAGTAGTTTATTTTATGTAGGGAGTAATTTCTCATCTTTAATCAACATCCACTTAACTTAACTTTAACACTTTCGTATGTGGTCATAGAGCTCTTAAGCAAATCTAGTTACGTATGAAATACTGCCAATTGTTTTTAAGAATCGTCTACTATCTAAAATGCCACCTAATTCACATTGGCCGAGTCATGCAAAAAAAGTTTTCTTACTAGTGAATTTAACCAACATCCAAAATAATTAATCTACACATGTGAATGTATTGCAGAGAATCCCCGCATGCACGGAAACCTTTTCGCGAAAGTCTGGTGTCAGAGGCACTGGAACAGGGGAGTACAGGTTACATTGTAACTCTCTCCCGGGGTAAGGTACAACATAGCATTATAACCTACAGTTACGTTACTGTCACGGCCTATATAGACTGTTCACTCTAAAATGAGCACTTTTGAAATCCCTGCTTAAAATTTACTTGTATACATGATGTGTAATCTTCCACCTTATGTCAAATTAACATTTGCATGAGCCTCGTCACTTTAATTCATGCGTCGGTCGAGGTAAAATGTTAAATTATTATAAAGGTAAATATTTTACAAATATACTTAATTTCACACTTCGATACATAAAAAAAAAAAAAAACAGAAAACGATTTAAGTTGACACAAATGGTTACCTAATACTTTCTGTTCGACGATAAGATATAGAACTAATTCCCATCCATCGTTACCAACTTTGCTGGGTACTCAGTGCACCCGTTAAAATATTTGCAGGCAGGAGCTGTGACTTTTTTCTGAGGTCGATTTCAAAAGTGCTCACTTTATTGTGAACAGCCTTTACCTGTATTAACTGCGCAAATATAGAAAACTGAATTACAGCAATATTTCACGACATGCTCCAGCCGAAATTTTTTTTATATCCAGTAAACAGATGAAAAATGCACTTAAACAATGCCATTTTCATTATTATAATTAATGGCATTTGCAGAGGAAAATATTCCGAATGCCCATTATATTGCCCCGCCTGTACCCGGCAGTCTGTTTCTTCACAAAATTTAGTTCCGAAAACAATGTCAGTGTTTACACACACGTGTTACTTCCTAGCCACACATTTTACCCGAAAACAGTTATATATATATATATATATATATATATATATATATATATATATATATATATATATAGCATAAAATTATTTAGTGACTTGCCACTTTACTGAATACACGTATAGTACGAAAAACTACAATTATATCACACGGAGTCTTTGGCACCCCGTAGTGAAATTAGGGAAGGGTAAATATCCCCTTTTGCCTCGCTCTTCACACACTTTCAGAGAGCCCTGTAGAAGAAATCCTATTGAATTATTCCCAATCGTCTACACTTCACGTGTATTTTTTGTGTAATTTACCATATATTATGACCCCAGTTTTTGAGATGAGAGTGACTGTAATCGCGAGCGTAGAGTGTGGTAGGTTGTAGCGAAGTTTAATGTATAAATTCGTGGTAAACGAGCTCGATTTTTTTCTTGATGGAAGTAGGGTAGGATATGTATGTTTTCAACAATCTCATAGCGTCAGCTGTCCGGAAAATTGATAACATCTGGTTTACACAAACTTGAAAGGTCCGATTTTTCGTACTCGTGTAGTATTTAAATAGTTACAATAGAAAGTTCGGAAAGGAACAGTTTTTGTAGGTGGCTCTTTTGTAAATTCGTAGATAGCGTTAAAATTTTACTTTTGAAATTTAACATAAGAATTACACATAGAACATAATGCTGAGTAGTTGTAATGCACAACATTTAAATAGTGGAATTAGTATTCGATATTACTATGATTGCGTTGCAGTTTTTTTAATCTTTAAAATGATGTTTACTAAGTGAAATTCGTTACTCCGAGACGAGATTACAAATGGAGATAAGTACCTAATATCGCATGTTATAGGTGGGTCATATAATTTTGCCCGTTCTAATAATTACGTGCTTATTGTGAAAAGAAATTAAATTTTAATTTAGTAAAGTAAAGGGGAAGAAAAAATTATTTTAATTTTTCATAGCTCTCGTTCACTACAGAGACTATGTATTTATCTACTTCGCACTTCCGAAGAAACTGTTACGACATCGGGCGCGATAGAATCGTTTTATAGACTGTTGACCCATAGAGGTATTAGTCTATGGAGTGGAAGCCGAGACACGAAAGTGAAGCCGAGAATGAAAGACAAGAACAGAGCTAGTAGTGGCAAAAAGGTGCACGTTTTATATTGCGTAACTTTTGCAACTCATAGTATGGCGGCTAACGTAAACAATCGGTATGCGCATGCGCAGTTGAAAGAAGCCAGACAAGGCATCGGTTTCACTAGATAAACGTGGAGAAGATAGGCTGTCGCCACTTCATCGTCTATTACCTCCATGGTTGCACCAGGAAAATTACCAAATGGACGCACGCGAAAACAGGAGAGACAGTCACGCATAACTTTTCTACCGGCATTCCACAAAAAAATGTTATGGTAAAAAAAAATAAAGTCCTGTAAACGTAATCTGCGTGTCACAAATATTGTGCACGAGTTCAAAGTTTTGCGCGTAGAGGCAATACTGCATTAAGAGCACTGGGCAACGTCGCCCTTAGCACTTCATCGATCATGCACCTCACTCCTAGACAGAAATTCCACGGGGCAGATCCCTTTGAAGGTATGTCAACTTATACTTCAGGCAGTTCCTCCAACATTCCTTCAGGTTTGCTAATCGCAGGACGTTTGAAACCGACTTCAAATAGGGCAAGAAAACGGCGATCAGTAATGCACATGCCTCCCGTGAGTAAATCAATCTGCAAATTGAACACGAAAGTCATAAATAACGGGTGTCAATACTATCAGGCTCGCCATACATCAATGAGAAATACGGACGAGGTGGGCTTTCGGAGGTGAGGGAGTGGGGTGGAAATGGAGGAAAATAAATCGAGAGACGTGTTGAAGAACGAGGAGGATTATTGGGAGTAAAGAATGGGAAGAGAGAGGTGTTGGAAACAATCAGACGGACAAAGGAAAACTAGTTAGTGGGACTTTTTTTTTTTTTTTAAGGAAAGACATATGGGAGAGCGAGGGGATGGTTTCAGGTGAATGCGGCGCGCGATTCCGCAGCAGACGAAAGATAGGAATTAAATTACTAGCTGATCTGAAGGTAAACGCAAGCTACATGCGGGAAAATGACAGCGTAAAAAAAAAGTACAGATAGTGTAACACTCCTCAAAGCTGTTTCTACGTTTGAGGCCGAGAAGCGTAGGAACGATAAGGTCGTCACTGAACCGTACATAAAGTGCACCATCGCCTCTACACGCAACCTTCTGACTTGGCATGCTGCATGTTCTTAGTGTTGTATGTACCTGTAGGACTTCAGCGATAACCCTGTCACTTTATTGGTGGAAAGTCTGATGTAGAATGTTCACGGAAAAATGAACACTTTTGAAAGCCCTGCTTAAGATTTACTTGTATGCACATTGTGTATTCTTCTGCCTTATGTAAAATTAACATTGGCATGGGCCTCATCACTTTATTCATTAAGTTATTATATATCGTTATCTAACACTTTATATTTGACGTTACGATGTGGAGCTACTTTCCATCTATCATTATCAGCTCTTCTGGCCCCATGCCACTCGGTGCGCCCGTTAAAATACATGCAGGCAGTGATAGTGACTTTTTTCTACGGTTGATTTAAAAAGTGCTCACTTTATCGTGAACAGCCTTCACTAAGTTTAATACAGACTCCTATCGCAGTTTCGCATGTGTCTTGGTACAGGCTGTTCACGTTAATGTTGACGCTTTTTAGGTCCTAGTTAATTTTTTCCTATCAGTCATTTTTATCCTCCCATTACTTTTCAAAATAAATATTGCCCTGTGAGTAATAAACACGCTGTATATAATTCATCAGACTCGAAAGTTATATATTTATTGACTGTTATTTTTAGTGAGAGGGCTTCCAAAAAATCTCACTTTACAGTGAACAGCCTATAGCATGTTTTATGATACAGTAGTCTTGAAAAGCCGTTTTTAACGAGGCTGAGGTCTCCAAACTAATATTTATAGCTTGAGTGGTATGTTTGGAAAAAAAAATTCCCTCATTATTAGTGGGTAAGTTTTCTTTTCGCAGGTGTGCGTAATCGGCATACGTTTATTAGCTTTGTAAAAAAAAAAAACGCTGTTTTAAGCAGGCTGCAATGCCGCTCGTGTGGCAGGAATACAACCGCCTTTAACAATGAGTATGGACTAAAGTTGTACAAACCCAGTTAACTGACACATGCGTAAGCCAGTGGTGGAAGTTGATGCATCTAATGGCGCCTTATGGCGAAGTTTTCTGTATACTGTTTTTCAGGGGCCGCGGTGGCTGAGCGGTTTGCCTGCTCACCTCCCACCAAAGGCGAATCGGGTTTAGTCCCCGACCGGGTCACCGGATTTTCGCAAGTGGGAATCGTGCCGGACGATGTCGTTGGTCGGCGGGTTTTCTCGGGGAACTCCCGTTTCTCCCGCCCTTTCATTCCGGCGCTGCTCCATACTCACATCAACACCCTCATCGGCTCTCAAGACATCGCTGCTAAGAGCCGCCCAAAGTCTCTTCACTCACGCTTACTGTTTCTCAGGCCATTTGACTGATACTATCATAGACCAAAGATGAGTTAGAAAGATTTTCGTCCTGTGAGTATATTCTGTTCCGTTTGTATACATTTTGTTCTGAAATAAAACTTTGTTTTTACAACAAAAGCGCATTTTGCGTTACGCTGAAAAACTTACTTATAAATTAACCATAGTAGTGGTCACGCAGTTTTGAAAATTCTGTTAGAAGTAAAGAAAATAAAAAATGAAACACAGGAGTTCATTACTATACTCCATTCACGGATGCTTCGAACTTTTCTTAAGCCCTGATAAAGTTTTACTTCCAGAATGCAATCAAAGTTTAACCAAGTGTAGAAAATTTCACTAGACGAACGATGCACCGTATTCGTGTGCACTTAATGTAATAATCTGAGTATCTGAGTTCAGAAAGATGGAGGTCTTAATAAAAATAATATAATTCAATTGTATTTTTAATTTATTCACACAGCTCTTATTTACAGCATTAAATTTTCCATCTTACCCTTTTTATTTCTCAGTAAGCACATATGTAACATCTATTTTAACTGCAATTAACGTCCTTCTCTATGTCTCTGATACGTTATACTCAATCAACGTATACTCTACAACTAACACGTTCAGTCTGTCTGTTGTCATATCATTTGTAATGTCTTTCACTCACGCATGTAGTTCAATAGTCCAGCCTGCCAGCCGCACTCTTCACTGCTTATACTCTCAGTCCCTTGATACTTACTCCCTTCTGCTGGTCACTTCTCCCACCGCTCGTCGTCTATCGCTGCAAATCCAGCCACGCTCATCCATTAAACAACTCCCGGCCCGGGGGCCCGTAGCACTATTTATACTCTGCTGGCCTTGACCCGGAATGTTAGACGCACCCCGAGTCATGTTTAGATAAACTAGGCAGTAAACCACTAGAAAATTCCACAGATAAATGCAGAAACTCAATACAACCAAGGTCAGCAGCGCGCACCGCGAAAAGGATTATCGTGTCAGCTCGCTTTTTGTAACAGATTCGCGGTTCGTTGTATTATCGCTCACCTGACATTCAAAACATTCCATTGACTTTCCGCCGCCGCTATCGTATAACTTCTGTCCTTCACTTTCAGTCTGTCGAGTGGAACAAAGCAGCGAGTGTGTAACAATATTTGTTTAAGAACTATTTCTTACTAGGTATTACCAACACCTATTTGTCTCTGTTTGATTCGTATTAATTGTAAATGAAATTTTATAATTATAATATTATAAATGCGAAAGTTTGTATGCTTGTTTGTTACTCGATCACGTCGTAACAGCTCGACGGATTTGGTTGCAATTTGGTACAGGGGTAGATTATATTCTGGATTAGCACAAAGGGTACTTTTCATCCCGGAAAAAAAGGTCAGTTTCTTAGGGAATATATAAAATACGCCACCAACCATTAAGATAGAGCACCTGGTAATTATAATTGAGTTTCGATTTTTGCAGGCGGTTTAAGCAGCAGATAACAACTAGTTTATAGATAAAACAGAAGTAAAAGTTCAATTTAACCAAAAAGGGCCCGCTAAAGTCCAGAGTACTCACAGCATACACTTGAATGGTTAGGATGGGTTTAGAGCAGGAAAATTATCTCCAGACTTTCAAACGATGGCATGCATGTATAACGTAAGTGAGATAATCATATCCGAGGTACATTTGTAGTAGGGGTTATGAGCGAGTGTGAGGTTTTTGGAGTTTCCTTAAGCGTTGGCGTATTAGTATTTTATATGGTAAAGAAAAACATGGTAACCAAGGTGTTGGCGGTGAACTGATACTTCCAATAAAGCGAGGATTAAACATATTTAAAGCAAACGTGAGCGAGCACGACTACACTCCGATAGGTGAATTTAATTGGCAATAAATTGCCAGAATTCGTCAACCTTGAAGCGAAGAACGTGTAGTCAACATTCTGAAAACGGCGCACATTTATTGGCAGGGATTAGAAAATTACGCGAGTTTAACGACCTGTAGGGTAGACTCCACAGTCCTGTGTATAATCGAGCCTCGGATGTTTGTTCATTGGCTGCTGCCCCCACAGAATTAGCCAGTGTTACGTCACACCTGGCAGTATGGGGTTCGCTACGCGTTTCCTTGCAAGTCTGGTATTGGTTCAGAGTCATCCAGGGCGTGTCTAGTAAACTCTGATCCAATTGGAAATATGAGTTCAGTGTACACGTGTTTGACGTTTAACTAGTCCTGAAATGAATTCGCGAAATTTTACTATCCCTATTTATTTGCGTTTTAGAGTATATAGAAGTGTGTTTTTTATATACACAACTACAGGAATATTGGTTATATTGGTCTCTGTAATTCCACTTAATAGCAGCCGTGTTGGTCCACGCCGTACAGCACGTGTCTACCACAATAACAAGCTATGTTACTGGCTGGCTGTCAACCAATGGATTGTCTAGTTCAATGTGTGCGAATTAAAGTGACTTATAAAACACGTTATACACCCCAGCGTGTACATTTCTATAACTTAACATAAATGAAGGTTTTGTGTACGAGATAATTATAACTTATATGACGTAATGCTCGTGTAAGGTTAACACAGAAATTAGCAGAGCAATGAAAGCTTATATGAACAAGTTTTGTTTTCAAGTGCAGAGAAATCGACATAACAGCTTTTTCCGAAACTATACCCGGTCATACTCGTCAAAGTGTTAATTCTGTGTACCCGATTGATGCTAATTAAATATAGCACGTAGCCTACTCATACATACATGTAAATACATATTATAGCACACAGTACACATACTCACTGGACCGAAATTGCATGGCGATTTCTTTGTGGTTTGGTCAAGTGTAAGTAGTTTCCTTGTGATCTATAACCCACAGTTCTCTAAGTAATTACAAATTAATTGTGCCGTCGCTACTAAACATTTGGCTGGGTCTATTTTATCGAAATATTTGTACTGCCAATTTTTTTTTTTCCGCGTAGCGCCACGTAACAATTTTTCAATCAGAAATCAAATCATTCACATCTGTTGCAATTTTTTTAAATATTTATCTCATTCAATCAACTCTGTGGATTATTTTTGTGATGAGAAGATATTTGATTTATCCATTTCAATTGTTTTCCTAAAAACACACGCATTTCATTCGATGAAAAGTTCTAAAACGTCGAGAGTAAAAACAAATATACCACGGCAGTGCCAGTGCTACCAATTATTAAATTACAAAAAGATATTTTCTACACACTGATCTTAGCTTTCAGAAAATGAAACAACATTAATCCGTTAAACAAGCAATAATATTGTCTTTCAAAATTTTGCGAAATAAATGCACACTTTCATTTCGTAGAGCAGTTATTTACTTAAGTACCGGGCTATTTCAACGCAAGGGTTGAAACAGTCTTGCAAACTATTTCACTCCCTAATGTTAATACTAAAGTGTTGCGTGTATGGTATATTTAGTACAAACATTTCTATAGGCCAAAATTATTGAAAAAAACATCTGTATAGATGAGGGAGGAATCTATATAGATAAGGAACAACTTCTTTACAAACACCCCAGCCTTGGTGGATTATTAGTAGAGTCCCGAGTATTTTGCGGATTGATGTAGCAACAGGCTAGACTTTACAGTGCTGTGTACACTCGAGACACTATCGTCTGGTTATTGGTTGCTGCGATCAAGCAAGGCCTTCGTACAGGACTGTTCAAAGTTCACTCGCACTACTCCTCCTTGCTCATTACTGGCGCGCAGTTAAAAGGGGCGTGTGCACACTACCGTTGTCCAATTACAGTAGTAGGAGGAAATAACAAGTGTTTGGCGTTTACCTCGTCACAGAAGGAATTCGAGAAATACTCGGGGCTCTAATTATTAGGGACGCCTGATTTTCGCGAAAATATTTCTACGGAACCTAGATTTCAATATCCTATGGACACATCAGCAGATTCCCTCTGCTTATTGGCCATGCGTGTTTAAGAGAAGACACTTTCTTACTTGAATGACCAATAAGAATTAATTTACCCCGATACTGTATGTCTGCCATTCGCAGGCAGACACCTAAGATAAATAACATCAAAATTATCCAATTATAAGGGTGGATATGAGCTAAACTACTATGTAATATAACTGGTCTTGAACAATTTTCGCGAAAATCGGGTGTTCCTGTGGATTATTCTAAAGGAGAATACGAACCGAATCATCTGCCGGTAAGTTACTGTAGCTAGACAGAGTAAACTTACAAAAATTGGCTAATCCTGTACATACGGTAAAGTGAGCAATTTTGAAATCAACCTTTGGAGATTTTCACTGCCCGTATCTGCGTGTATTTTAACGGGCACACCGAGTATCACGCGCCCAGTAAAGTTGGCAACGAAGGAGGGAGACGTATTTCTATATATTATCGTTGAATTAAAAATGTTAGGTAAACATTTGTGTATATAGGCTGTTCACGGTAAAGTGAGCATTTTTAAGGCCCTTCCAAAAGGCATTAACTATTAATAAATATATGTTATTGCAGCCTCAGGCATTAAATTTTGAGGGTGGTGGAATGCGTTCACTGAGTTTATTGGTGACACTGGAATTTTTGTATTTAAAAACAGCAGGGGTTACCTCCTATTTTGATTGACCTAATTAATTTGATATCAAAGGGTTGATCAAATTGATTGAAAGGGTTAATCAAAAGGATTAGTTAAATTGAAAGGGTTGCATTTTTATGAAAAAGGTTAAATTTATTGAAAGGGTTAGATGTATTGAAAGGGTTGATTTTTTTTCTTGATTTTGTTATTGTACTTCTTTCTTTCTTTTCTTTTGTGAGGAGCTCTGTGTGATTTGACGCTGTGGTGTCCTACATGCGACTGACCAGAGTGGTGGGTTGCAATGTGTTATATAGGTGTTGAGTTGAGTGCAAGAGTTTACTAAGGATAATTTTTCTTATTTTTTCTCTAATTTTGATGTGTTTGTAGGGATATTAGTGATAGACAGGCGATTTTTACGAATATATTTAACACGCAAGAAAATTTCAGAGTGTTTAAACGATTTCTAAGAGTGGCCTAAGTGTAAATTTTATGTTTTTTTTTTTTTGGGAGACACTGCTTGTAGATGGTGGTGGGAGATAGAAGACTTTGAAAGGTGTGATTTACATGTTAGTAATAACATACACTTAAATAGACGATGACTCTTTCCGAATACAATTAAACGTTACACACGAGAGGAAAAATAATTCCAGAGTGTTTTACATATGAATAAGTTACACACATCGAATCACAAATTTCAAATGACTATGTGAATAATAAGTGCAATTACATGACCCCGCAGTATGGAATTTAATGTAACATGATTTTACTACCCCAAGCTTAGAAATATAATTTATACAAGAGAAAAGTATAACACAATTATGTGAGTATGGAATTAACTATCTACAGCAAAATGTCCCTATAAATTAAACAAACAAGATATATATGACGCCTCTTGCACATAACTTACACATCCGTCTGCCTGTGAGACTAGCGAGTAGGAACTTTGGAAAAGTAATCCAAAAGTAAAAATAAATAAATTGATTAACTAAAATTGCACCTCTTTCAAAACACGTCTGTCTGAAAGCGAGCTTAGTGAAGCACTGTTTGATTATAGACTTCAACTCTGAAATTTTAAACAAAACAAATGCTTCCAAATAAAACACTTAGTGAAATGGCTTCAGGAGCTGCCCGACAACACATCCATCCACATTGGAGGTCACTTGATGAATGAGTGTATTGTATGAAGTGCGCCTACTTATATACGTGGAGCGCGGCCGACGTCTGTCCACCTTGGAGGTCACTCGATGAATGAGTGTATTGTATGAGGTGCGCCTGCTTATTTACGTGTAGTGTGACCGCCATCTTAAAGGCAACTGAGTTGAAATTTACTACTGATAAAACCTATTTCTCTACAATTAAAGATTTGATTCGTCCTACAAGTACGTGAATGTATAAAAGTGAATTATTTAAAAATAACATACAAACTACAAATTTTGTCAGTAAAATCTGGTAAATAGAGCACACTTGTTAACACAAACACGAGTTGAAAATGATACCTAGTTTCGTCTACCGAACACAGAAACAGGATTTACATGATAAATGCACTATCGCATGAAAATTTATATTTTTGTCCTGATAAATTAAAAAAAGTTTCCTTTAAAATAGTTTTATATTAAAACACGTATATTATAAAATGTTAGCCATGGTTACCACACTACGAAGCCTGGTGAAGTCGAGAGATCCAGTGTTGTGTCTATGCAGTGTGAGGATTGGCGAAGTACTAAGATGGCAGAAGCCCTTTCGAAACCTCCACATCGCTCTGCCCAAGGCCAACTGCTCCAGACCTCCCTACACCCACTCCCCCACCTCTACCCCTCGCCAGAGAGATGTGTCCTGGGGGTCATTCACCCATCTTCCCCGATTGTAAATTTTTTGCCACTGAGGCAAGATGACAACTGGCAAGAAAGCTTCACATTGTCCCCACTCGCCTATAGGCATCCCCAATCTTCCACTCCTCGCGAGAGGGATGTGCCCCGAGGTCAAGAACCTAGACCAGGCCTCCCACCCATACTCCAGAAGCTGCCTTCACCCAAAAAGTCAGATTCTTCTCCAAGGCCATACATCCCCAGCCCAGAACACGTATTTTTCGAATATCTCAAGAGCTGGCCAGTCCACACAGCCTGCTCTCACTGCCGATCCAAGGTCACACAGAAGCCTGGCATATCCCAGTGATTTTTAAAAAAAATTTCACAACTACTGCAGATGAAATTTTATATTCCTGAAATAAAGTTTCTTTAATCACCAAGATAATCCTCAGCTTTAACATTCCAACAAGTATATATTTGAATCAAGCAAACTATGACTTGAAAAAATCACAAGAAATAGAAGACATATTTGATTCACTAGCAAAAATGTTTTAATGAATTAATACATATATTTATTCGTCTAGCAGACAAAAACAAAATAAGTATATCACATGTACATTTTCCTAGCCCAGAATTTTTAGACAGTACTATAATAAAGGGAAATACAATATAATCTCGCTAAAGTTTAATATTCTTTGTTAAGCAATAATTTCTTTCGAATTTATTTAGGAAAGGCAGTCGTCCATAGCAATGTGTTTTTAGAAAAGATACGAGGATGAGTAGCTCTAAAACCTCATAGCCAACACCAGGTAACGGATAGCCGAAAATTGAGTGTGATTGGGGAGAGAGCGAAATTTAGGTCTTGAGAGCCGATGAGGGTGACCCACACACAGAGTTGGAGCAGCGCCAGGCCGGGATGCCTGCAGCAGGAGATGTACACAACGTGGAGCAGGTGAGGGAATGGTTCACTAAAATGTCGCTGTCTGTGGCGCGCGCCACTATCGATACACACTTGCTTCCATCCGCCCGACAACCTTCCCTTCATGCGCAGAACCTGGTGTTTGCCCCCGTGCATGAGCGACAGTGAGAGAGCTTCCCCCATTCCTCCACCCCCAACCCCAACCACAAACTTAACTCCACAACGCATGTCGCTCTGACTGCAGCTCGCCTACACTTTACACAAAGATTTTCCTTGACCTGGCTCGCCTAGTCTGTCTTAAAAAAATGTTTTACATTTGGAACAAGTGAACTGCTACAATAATACATTTCAGTTTAAGCTCAGTTTAAACATTATTTTTATGAGAGAAAAACTTTATATTTTAAAATGTGCTTTTTTAAAATTTTTGAATCTTACACCATCAAAGTAGTATACATCGTAAAAATTGGTTACACCGTAAAACTTTTTTAATAAAATTAAAACTAGAAAAATGTAAAAACTATTTTCCTAAGTAAAGTTTCTATCATGGGGAAGAGTATTTTGCACTCTTAAAACTAATAAATTTCCAATAACTGTATAATTACAAGTAAAGAAATATAACATAGCACAAACAATTATGTAACCCAGAAATGTATTCCATTAAACTAACCATCAATCTAACATTAATGAATTAATAACGATCAATTATGTCACAATTAAATAAAAAATACGAAATACCATAGAAATTTAATCTGAGAAACAAATTCCAGGAAACATTATCCAAGTTCTAAGAATTATATCTCATTACAAATACATTCTAAATAAAACTAATGTGGAATCGTGCCCCAAATGCATTTAAGCTGTAAACTTCCATGACATTTTATCCCAATTACAAGAAATATAACATCAAAAACAATCAATTATGCATATTTAAAAGGAATCAAATGCAATGCAATACCACATAACAACAAGAATTACAATATGTACCAAACACATCAATTAACACCTAAATGCGAATTTTCAATTAAACGATTCTATCAAAGATACCAGTTGAATAACATATCAAATGTAACAGATTATCACCTAAATGTGAATGATTTCACAATTAAAAGGATTTAATCACACTGGGTTATCGCTCAAATGCTAATCCATCAAACAATGGGATTGATTACACAATGAAATGTACATCCAATCCCCACCCAGAAGTTTATTAAATGAAATAAACTCTTGAAATATTATTTTAAAAATCTTTTATTTAGTATCATAATTTTTCAAACATTGTATTACAATCTTTTAAGATCTTGATACTTAACCCACAAATAGTGTGCATTTGAGAAACCCCTCCATCGAACCATGGCCATATCTTTTTTTTTTTTTTTGAATGAGTTTATCAACCAAATATTCATTTGGAAAAGTAACTTTTTGCAATTCATGTTTGCAAAATCCTCCTTTTATTGGTTCTTCGTCATATGTTTCTAAGTAATACATTCTGGGATGTGTTCATTTAATTGAAATAATTTTTAATATTTCAAAATATCAATTCACCATAATTTTTTTCTCAAAGATTCCTTTCTGATTCGAGATACTTATAAATTCCCCAACTTTGAACTTTGGTTTTTTTGTCGATAATTTTAACATTATTATAAATAATTTTCATTAAACTATTATCTATAACTTCTTTAGGAGCCATCTTGATAGTTCTATATCTGGAGTTATAACAATTAACTATTTCAGGCCAAATGTCAACCCAAGTCCCCCTCGATGTGAAGTGTTTTTATATTAACTGTTTAATCGATTTGTTGTAACATTACACAGCACTGGCTTTAAGCTCTGAATACATTGTGTAGTGATTAATGCCATATTTGGTCATTAGTTTCTGGAATGATGCAGAAAAAAATTCAGATCCTCTGTTAGTTTGGAGCAAATTGGGGGTACTATCTCTCAAAATTATCTTCATTGCAATTGCTAACCTGTATCTCAGTTTTGTTTTTCAAAGGTATAACCTAACTATATTTTGAATAAACATCTATTACGGTTAAAATATATTAATATCTGTCATTGTATGTGGAATGCAATGCCATTTCACACTAATCGGCTTGAAAAAGATAATTTAAACCATGAGTTATAACTGTTCTCCAAGGATATCTTATCCTTGCAGGAGCGCATAGATCTTGAGCAATCTTACTAAACTTCATTTGTAATACAACCATCTTCTTTCAACTCTTCAATAATAGAAACCATATTGATCATATGTGAATTATTCTCATACTCTCGAAGTGATGAGAAGTTTTTATCTTCCGACCAATTCATTAGGATTATTCCAATATACAGGTGAAAAGTGGTTGTCAATTCCATCTTTATATATTCCACTTCCATCTATATCTCCTATTAAAAGTATTTTTGGGTGATTTTCATTTCCTGAACGAATGGTAGCATCCATACGATGAACAAGTTCTTATATTTCTTTAATTCAGTAGCAAAATAACCATTTGAAAAATTTTCAAACTATAATCCAAACAATTCTTGACTCACACCAGTAAGGAGATCACCCATTTTAATGTTATTGTCAAGCAAAAATGTAATCACCTAATCTCTCAGGAACCAGATGTTATGTCGGTAAGCACCAAATGTAGTATCGCGTGTAGAAGAAGATTGTTGTAAAGCTAAATAACGTTGTGTTAAATGAGTAAAGGTGTTGATTTTTACTCTTCTTTGTTAAAGGTTCTTCTTCTGTTGTAATTTCTAAAGCTGTTTCATTAGGTTTATGAACACATAATGCAATGTATCCATTCTACTCATAACAGGTTTGAATATTTCTTCGTTTTAAAACATCCTGTTCTATACAAGCTTTTTTGGTTTGTAAATATTTTTCCTGCACAGTAGATACAACTTTATGTAATTCCGAAGCAGAGGCCGACACGTTTTGATTATATTACATTAAATTCAATATATTTGTATATGAATTGAGTCATTGCTTTTCTAACTGATGTAGTAGGTCGATTACTTTGGGCTTTTTCAATCTTATCAACTTTACTTAAAACATCTCATTTTGTTAAAGTTTTAGCTTTCAAATCATTTATAAATAATTGATTTGTAAATCATTATCTGTTTGTGTAACTAGACCTTTTTTTTTATTAATCAATTCGTCTCTTATATATTGCATTATTTGTTCCATTTGTGTAGCAAGTTGTTTTGTAATAGAAGCGCTTACTGCTTCATTAATTACAACTCAAATTTTTTTGCATTTCTGTAAGTGGTGTTGTAAAAACAATGTTTGTCATATCAGTAAAATCCTTACTAAATCCATTTAAATGTTCTTTTATTCTAAATTCATTACTCTGCAAATCAGTGCTAATATTGCTTAAAATGTTTGCAATTATACTCGTGTTTTATAAACATTATCAGTAAAATCAACTAACTTTATTAATTTCTCTTGAATATTGTTTGGGTGTGATTTAAAATTGATTAGCATAATAGTATTTAAGTCTTCCACATAGCATTTATTTACAGCATCTCTATATTTCACAGCCATACCCATATTATGTAATATATGTCCATTCGAATCACAATTCACATCGCGATTTTTGTTAAACAGCTACTGTAATGATTGCATTTTATATCGCTTTGTCCAAACTTTGAAATACTCATTGTTCTTCGCCTGGAAGTAAAAAACTGTCAAAACCAGACATATATCTGCCTTTATATAGGGGAAGTGCTGGTATAATCATGAAAAAAAAAACATATTTTTTCTTTCCAACAGTAAAAACACATATCTTTAAACTTTGTAAATGTCATATCGCCTGAAACATGATATTTGTAAATATTTTTCAGATTCATATTGTCAATTTAAAAAAAAGTACCGTATTTACATTATTGCATAAATAATGTTTCGGTATACATGCGAAACTTTGCAATAGATAAAAACAATCAACATTTGAATGTCAACCAAAACTGAAATATTGCTGTATTTTACCCTGTGGTTCACACCAAACATCTTCAAAAATAAATATGGAATTAGGTATTGCTTCATTCGAAGGCACTATATATCTTCTTTATTTGTAAAAGGGAAATATCGCATTCCTTCAGTTAACAACAAAATGGTCGCTAATCATTGATATTTCTCTTGTTGTATTGTTTTAGAAAACACATATATGTTTTCAAATTTAAGTCCATTTGAATGCTTCAACAGCGACAATAACACAAGTTTTTCGAGATGAAGAAGGACCACTAATTATATCACACATATTTGATAGTAAAAGAATACCATATTTCTGTTCAATTACATTTCCTTTCATATTTACAATTACCAGTAGATGTATATTTTGTTTTATAGCCTTCATTTCTACACAATTACACAGTATTACATAACATACTAACATAAAACTATAAATGTATATCTATATGTAGGTTTGCATTCAGTTGAAAACAATTTCTTGTACTAAACTTATCAAAAAAGGACGCGGTGTATTGAATAGATTGATTGATAAATTACCACTTGAATTACATTTACCGAATTGCAATTATTGCAGACCAGGTACTAAACTTGCAAAACGTTTGACACAGAACGTTCAAGGAATAAACTCTTTGTATAACACATGTAAAGAACACAATATAGTTTATGATCGAACAAACAATTTGAAAGAAAGACATAGTGGATACAATTCTAACCAATAAAGCAGCAAATATAAGGAAGAATCCATCTACATCTACTGGTGAAAAACTTGGAGCTTGGGTTGTTGATAAACACGAAGGTGAAGAGAGACATGGGCTTAAAATGCAAAATAAAACGAAAAACAAAGAACAGACGAATCATTCCATTCCTATTTCCAGCATTAACAGCTCTTTGATTAAACCTCGAATGGGTTTCAGGAATTAGTAAGGTAGTTAAATTAAAAGGTAAAGGAATGTATTTGAAACCCTATAAAGTTGGACAAGGACAAAAAACTTCAAAGTTGCAAAAAAATGCAGAAAGTCCTAAATAGTCTTCCAAAACATGAATTAACAAACAAAGTTATAAATGTATTTGTAAAGAAACTGGATATTCCCTATTCCCAAGGTGTGCATATGAGAGACGATTTACCAAAGAAACCAAATCTTTGTAAATGTATGATTGTAAATTTAGATTCGAAACAAAATGAACACATTGGATTGCATCAACTAAAAACGTAAATCAATCATTGTATTACTACGGTTTCGGCAATTTACGTCCTTTAATATAAATAAGTAATTACTTAAAAAAGCAATTAAGGTATAATTACAAAATGGGACAGTTAGCAAATACAATCAATTGCAGACATTTATGTTTATGTTTTTTTGGCTACAAATAGGGTATATAAGTAATTGTAATAGTAAAACATATAACTAATATGTCAGTTACATTGGTATTGAGTGGAAATTCGTTGCAATTGCATGTGGTATACTTCCTTGTATTGGAGTTAGATGGAGAATGGCAAATAAGTCTAATAGATTCATTACTTGCAACAGCATACCAAACATTAATATGCATAACCAATCATTTATGGCTAATATAGGTGAAAAAACCTATAAGATTGTAATACTGGTGCACGCTTGTGAGTTCGATGACCTTGAAACAATCATCATAGCAGCATTATCTGAAGATGAAAATTTACGATTACATGGAACTCCAAATATGTTACTAGTGCAGTGTATAGTAATGTCGCTATCGATTTCTCGGAAGACAATTCAATTGCAAATAGGTTGGGTTATGAAAGGAGAGTATATCCAGCTAATCAATTACATGACTCATTAAAACAAGTTAATATATTGTCGGTAAATGTATGTCATATACATGTTAATATTGTAGGTGGTTCATATTTGAATGGGAAACCGACAAATACATTCATGTGTGCTGTAGCTCCAGGATATAAAATAATTGAAAAACCTGATTCATTGATACATATTCCAGCTATAGTGAATTATGTTGATTAAATAGTTGTTACAATTGTGGATAAAGACAGCAAACTTATTAATTTTAGAAACAAAAAAATTACTGTTCGTTTACATTTAAAAAAAGCTATATAAACAGTTGCATTATTTTGTGCATTACAATCATAAAGGGTATTGTGTATAATTGTAAATTCGGATGTAAAGTAGGCGGTTCTTTTAAGAAATATGGCATTAAAGAAGGTATTTCGAAGAAAGGAAGTATAAAAAGATGTAAACGTCAACATAAAATGTTCATTTCAAATAAGTTACCCATGAATTTAACAAGAGGCAACGAATTGTATTTAAAAGAATTAGGATATAGTGTTAATATAAATGGAAGACATACTTAATGTCGAAGAACCGATCAGATACAAAAATTCAATCACCAATATGGAAATACATGTGTATGAACCATTCCAAGCAGGTCCGTACACATTTCTATTGGAAATAAGGATTTCAATACAAAATAATTATATTTACATGATAGCATCGAAATCAAGTTTAAGGTTTAGAGGAACAATTAAAAAGACAGCCGATGCAAGTAATACAGCAACTACAAAAATAAGAAATGGAACACTTCATTTAAGACAGAATTGCATATCTGCTAAATGTTGTGGAAATCGATCAAACACAAGATGTTGGAATTACTTCCACGATAAAGAACTATCTCTCAGGAACAGTAAACAATCTTTATGTAGGGATAATGGCTGGGTGAAGCAATGGTAGCGATTAGTCACTATAAATAAACCCAGGTGGAAAATATGGAGTTGTTATATCATTATGTATGGCTTTGGGCTTTGCTAAAGACTACAAACACGCCATATCAAATGCAATACAAGAATTAGTTATTCTATTCGGCAATGTGCATTTACATGCCATATACGATACAGCTAATAATGAGGAAGGTGTAACATTTGAATCAAGCAGTGTGGAATGGCTGAAGCTGCATATTTAAATTAACACTCATGAAGGGTTAAAGCTTTTTTTTTTTTTAATTTATCGAAAAAGGTAAGAATTTAGACATTGCATTTAGATTGTGGGATTTAGAGGTTTTTCCAACTATACTGCTAGATCAAAATATAGTGTGTAGTGTGAAATAAAGTTTTTGGTCAGAAAGACCAAGATGTTGTCATTTGTTTCAAACTAATCGACAAAACCATTTAAAAGCTAATAGATCAATATGGAAGATATTGAACTGTATCTAACCAGTCAAGCTTATTCCTATGTTGAGTCAAATATGAACTTTGCCATTGGAGAATGCCTTATTTCATATGATATATATACACAGTTTCAGGAAATGTATTATAACAAAAACAGTTCACTGATCCTAGAACCCAAGACATTTAAAAGTAGAGTGTCATTTGTGTTAGATGTAAGCAAATAGGATGACATGATTACAAATAGCATAATTGATTCACAAATTTAAATTATTGCAAATGCACTGATTCCAGAAAATACCAAGCTTATGCTCTTATAATTCATGATTGATTAGCAAGTTATAATGTAGGAGATAAGCTGGTGAAAATAATGAATTGAGTCAGTAGTCGATGAACTATGGCTACGACGAGATGTTTTGCAATGTTCAAATATTGCAATCTGGATTTAAAAAATTGTCATTACAGAATTAGCTATTACTGATATGGAAGAACATACAACTATATTCAGCTTCAAATCACTGTTTGACTGGAAATATCTATCTCCCAAATACAAGAAAACTAATATATGAGTTACCAATCATCACCACAGTTTAAAATGGGAGAGTGGATGTATAGAGTATGAGAATATTGAATATATTTGCAAAGATTATCTGAATAATTGTGAAATATGTGTAGGTGGAGTTGAGCAAAATCACATTTTCGAAAGTTTGTATAACGGGAAAGTAATAGATATTCAAAAAGAATACAATTGCCCCTTGTTCAAACAATTGTGTAAAACATATGGTTCTAATTCGACATTCTCCTCTGAAGAGGAAAACTCAAAACTAATGCTAACTTGGGCAATGATGTCTAACTGGGGTGAAACAGACTATGATGATTCCCCTCTCGAATCACCTGTGGATATTATTCGAGTCATATGGCGTTATTTAGGATGAGTGAAATTTAATATAAAAAGTATTTGATTGTCTGTAATCCAATATTTCTTAAAGATGGATCAACAAGATAATGAAATCACATGCTTGTGTATACAGAATTCCAAATGTAAATTGAATATCAGCAAGTTATTAGCACATTGGAGTAAACCATTCAGAGTTTGTTTCGGAAATAAATAATTGTATGATATCCTGTATTTGTTTGTGGGTTTATAATTTGTCTCTTGAAAATGTAGTAAATATATAGTGAATTCACTTGTGTTTGTTTAGTATGGAAATGTTTGGATCAAATTCTACTTGCTAGTGTTAAAATGATCTGTGTCATCCTATATTTGTTTGATTCTATGTGGTAGAATGATTTTTCGAAACAAGTGTGTAATTTGTATATGTTTTGGAACAAAATTTCTACTTGCATAAATATTTTTTTCAAACATGGTATATTTAGCTTGTCGAAATAATAATAATAAACAAATTTGTTTGTATACATTTTGTAAATAAATATGATGTAAAATGAATCCCTTTCGTACATTTATTTAGCATATTCCTTATTAAAAGTGAACTTGTTTTTGTAAGAAAAATATTCTCTCCCCTGAGACATTTGAGAGAAAAGCAACTAATTTGTCTCCGAGAGAGAGAGAGAGAGAGAGAGAGAGAGAGAGAGAGAGAGAGAGAGAGAGGAGAGAGAGAGAGAGAGAGAGAATGGGGGGGGGGGGAAGTTCTGGAAGCTAGCACTCTAAACACTTTTCTATAAATTAGTAAATAATATACAATATCAGGTAAGACATGGTCGATACAAGCTGGATTCGAGTCTCGATTAGGTTATGTAAAATTGTAAAACGGAATAACGAACGTAACGTTGTTGATTAAACTAATATAAATTCGTTCATGCACGTGAAAAAGTTATATATGCTCAATTTTATAGATGTTTAAACTTAAATGAATCACGTGAAATTTTTCAGATTAAACGTTATTAACTTAGCAATTTGTACTCGCTTCGAAATCTTATACTTCTAGCGTTTGCCAATATCTCAAGATGTGAAAAAACCGTAACAATTAGAGATATAGGTCTTAGCAGTATGGCTTCTCCCTGTCCAGAGTCATAAACATTCAAGATTAAATTTCAACATTTTTTCCTACAGTACCAACTACAGAAACTGAGATTCCAGAGGTTGCCAGCCTGAGTCCAACAAACCCCCACAGAACGCATTTTGGTTTTGTTGTACCCTAGAGATAACCCAGTCGTCCAGCTTGTCACGAAAGAAGCAGCCAAGGACATCCCCATCCCTGGCGAGGAGGGCAGTTCAGGTCAACGATTTTAACTGTTAAGAACAGCAAGGTCAAAACGTCTTCCTAGCTGTTTGAAATCTCTCGAGCAAAATATTGTGTTTTCTACTTTATAAAAATTAATATTCACTTTGCAAGCTCCGTTACACAGAAAAAAATATACACAAGACGTATATTAAAAATGAACAAATATTAACGAAACAAGTTTTACTTCCCCATACTCACAGAGTTTTACAAAAAGTTTTAAAAAGTCTTATAAAATGGATTTTTTTATCATATTTAAATCATGTTAGCATACATTAATGGAAATTTCCATATATGGCTAGTGTAAATATGATTAACAATATACTGACTAAGGAAACAGGAGTATATTTACTAAAATTATATCTTAGCACATCTCTTGATTTAGATAATATATATTGTGAATAAGAGAAACATTTACTTTTAAAGATTAAAGTAATCATAGAGAAGCTTAAAAACTGGATTATAGCATGCTTGAATAGTTTTTATGGATAATAATATTTTCTTTTTTTCTGTAAATTATATGTCGTTTTATTAAATACATTGCTAATTGTTTTAATTTATTATTAATTAAACTTAATTCATTTGTATTGATTCAGAAGTTATTTTAGTGATAAAATAAATGTTGTTCATTTCTTTGAGGACGAACTTTAGCAGAGAGGTTTATCTCTGAGGTTGGGGGTGCTTGTTTGAAGGTATCTGAAAGCCTGCGGTGGGGGAAAAGAGGGGAATGGTGTTTGGACTTCTGACCTCTGGTTGGAGGGGAGAAGTCAGGCTTCTCGAGTGTTTTACCCGGAAATTTGAATTTTTTTATAAATAGGGCTTCAGACTCTATGCCCCTTTCACTTTTTCCGGTTGTTTGTCAGTTCGGTTCGCTTTGCGATGTTGTGCTCATATGAAGATTACTTTCTTGGCTTATTTACGCAAGGCTTCAGCGGAGAACTTGAAGATTTTAATTGGAATTATTTTGATGATCTATTTAATGGACCAGATGCTTTGGCAAAAAAATTATTTGATTTTTTTGGATGTTGAGGAAGGAAATGGATCTATCTACAGCCATTGCTCTTGCCAACACCTTCAACGTCGAGAGCAGTGATGTCTACACTGATGAATCCAACAGCGACGCCTTCGACGTCGAGACTAAGTATATTGAAGGCTGCACTAACAAGACCAATAGTCACATCTTCCACGCCGAGGTCTGCAACAATGTTGGGGTCTACAGCGGTGCCTGCGATGCCGATGGCTACAGCGGTGTCTGCAACAATGTTGAGGTCTACAGCGGTGCCTGCGATGCCGATGGCTACAGTGGTGTCTGCAACAATGTTGGGGTCTACAGCGGTGCCTGCGATGCCGATGGCTACAGCGGTGTCTGCAACAATGTTGAGGTCTACAGCGGTGCCTGCGATGCCGATGGCTACAGCGGTGTCTGCGACGCCGCGGGCTACAGCGGCGCCTGCGACATCGACCCCAACACCTTCGACAATGAGATTGGAACCTCTAGATTTATTATCGGTTGTCAAAAAAGGTGAGATACGTATACAAAAACCTGCAACTTGTTCATGCTGCAATCCACTGAATTTACCCTCAAATAATGTACGGGAAGATATATATATATATATATTTAAAAAAAAAACTAGTTATACCAAGATTTGGAAGAGTTTTTACAGTTCAATTTTATGATTTCACTCGAGTCAAATTTACCATCTCCTGGATTATTGTAATCACCGAATCACCACAGCATAAATTAATTTCACCACCCCCTTCTCCTTTCATACATTCACCACAGATATTCGTTTATACTCCTATAACATCACCAATATCATCACGACAAAAGCCTGTTGTTCTGGTAAAGAAACGAAAATTCAGCTTATCTCATAACTCTTAAAGTAAATTTTAATGAAAATAAAATTTCAAACTTACAGTGATGCTTTCTGATGCACAACAATAATTATTTTTTTCAGTTTTACAATTCTAATTTCATATGGTGTTATAGTGTTCGGGTGTAATATTGTGTGTAATATATATATATATATATCAATTTAATGATTTTTCACTGGTAATAGGTTGAGTTTTTTTTTTTTACAGTTTTAATGATTAAAATTATGAAGTTTGACAATTCTAAAGACTTGTTTTAAATTTTCAAAGACCAATCATACAATTTTTAAAAAAGTTTATCGAATTTAAAGACCTGTTTTACAATTTCAAAGATCAATCATTCAATTTCATAAAAAAAATTTACGATTTTAAAGACTTGTTTTACAAATTCAAAGACCAATCATTCAATTTGTTAAAAAGTTTGTCGATATATAGACTTGTTTTATGAATTCAAAGACCAATCATTCAATTTGATAAATTTTTTTACTATTTTAAAGACTTGTTTGACATTTTCAAAGATAAATCATTCAATACGATAAAAAGTTTTACAATTTTAAAGACTTGTTTTACAATTTCAAAGACCAATCATTCAATTCGTTAAAAAGTTCTTTCAAGTCTTAACGTAAATGTTGGAAAGTTTTAATAGACTTTATGATTTCACTCATAAAATGATTAATGATTTTCCGTTGTAACATATTCTGTTGCGATAGTTTTTGCAGTTTTATGACGATATATGGTGTTTTTGGTTAAAGAGCTTGGTATGACTTTCACACGTAACGGTAAAAATGATTAATGATTTTCCATCATGACATATTCTGTTGTGATAAATTTTTTTTACAGTTTTATGGTTTTAAGATGGTGTTTTTGGTTAAAGAGCTTGTATGGCTTTCACACGTAATGGTAAAATGAATAATGATTTTCTGTTGTAACATACTCCATTGTGATAAAAATTCTTTACAATTTTATGACGTAAGATGGCATTTTTTGTTAAAGAGCTTGTTTGGCTTTCATTACTACCATATTTGATGTGAATATGTAAAGAAATTGTTTTATGAATGTTAAGTAACCTGTGTTATGAATTTTTTTTTTAAGAAAAGAATATTTTATAATACCATTTTTTCGTGTCAAAATTAATAGCGTCTCTCCTCTTATTTTTTTTAAATACCTAATGTCACTAACTTCTTTTCAATAATACCTCAACTTTGGTGGTAACAGGCTAAGTTTATGTCACGAAAGAAACCTGCACTGGAATGAATACGTTTTTGCAAATAAACGAGCCAGCTGGTTAAAACCTTCGTCCATTCCAACTGCTTAAATTCAATGTTGGTGTAGGAGACACAATACCCTGCTGGCAAACTTTTGTGACATCCCAGGGGGACGTATTGAAAGCGAGCCCCAATTACCTTTACACAGGCAGGTACAAAAAGATTTCTGACCGACCTTGCCTACAAGAACGTTTCTCCAGCTAAAACTTCTATGTATATACCGAACAGAGTCCAGCGAACATTTTAAATATATTTAAAAAAAATCATTTTTCATACGCACAAATTACAGCTCAAGATCCAACACGATGATGTCTGTTGAAGAAAACAAATACGAAAATTAATATATTTAAAGTGTTTTTTCTAATGGAAATTAAATTCAACTCTGTCAGTGAATTCTTATACTTGCATAGAGTCTGACCTATGCTTCGATACAAGTTGATTATTTTGAAACAAATCATTTGGGGTAGAATTTTCTATCATTAATTACTTTCTTGTAGATCGTTATATATTTAACTTATCAGAATAGACGTACGCTATTGTGTTAGTTAAAAGTTGTTGGAAAATGGGAATAAATTTTAAAATGTCTTGTAATACTGTTGGAAATGGGCAAAAAAGTTTGATGCAAAAGAGTTTATATTTTCAATCGAATTTATTGTGTGTTAAAAACATTTGGAACATAAAGTTTTATTGGCAGGAGTTGTGAAATTTTATTTAGCTGGGAATACGTCAACATCTTGTGCCTCGAAAAATAAGAGGAAGATTCAGGTTCTGAGCGAAAATAACAGTTTGTAGTGAGGAGGGGAAATAGCCCAGGTCAGTTCAAAATCCCTTATTGTCTTCCTAGGGAAACCATCGTTTTGACCTTGAAGCAAGCCTTCGTTCATAGAAGTGGCAGCGCTCTAGGAGTGAAGGGAGGGGACCGGCCACTTCCCGAGATATCCGAAAAACGTGTCACTTGAGTGCTGTAAGGGAGGGGGTAGTGCGTGGCTTTGAATCGATAGCGCCCTCCGTGGACAGGGGCAGTCAACCAAAAAAATGCTTTCTGACCTCAAGGAGGGTAGGTATAAGCGCATCATTGAAAGGGACTGTTTTTGGCTTGTCTAGGCGGAGGGGGTATTTGCCGTTTAAACCGGTTTTTGCAGTGTTGGATAGAAACCAGGGTGTGTGTTCTGGAGCATTGAAGAGGGCGAAAACAAGTGCAGGGGAGGTGGGGAGGGTACAGATCGCAGAAGACACGGTCATTGACAAGGGCTGGGGTGCATGGACTAAGCATTTCTCCACAAACGCGCTCTGGCGAGAATGGTGATGCGGGTAGGAGTGTAGGGAAATCTCGAGCAGTTGGTCTTCGGCAGAGAGACGCGGAGGTTTCTCGAGGGCTTCCGCCATCTTAGTACTTCGCTAATCCTCATGCTGCATAAATGCAACAGCATCTCTCGACTTCACCGGGCTTCGGAGCATGGTAGCCGTGATCAATGTTTTATAATATACGCATTTTAATATAAAACTATAATATCGGGAAACTTTTTTAACTGTTTTGGGAAAAAATATATAAATTTTCGTGTGATAGTTCATTTATCGAGTAAACCCTAGTTCTGTGTTCGGTAGACGAAACATGGTATGATTTTCAACTCGCGTTAGTGTTAACAAGTGCCCTCTATTTACTAGATTTTACGGAAAAAATTTGTAGTTCGTACGTTATTTTTTTAATAACTCACTTTTATACATTCACGTACTTGTAGGACGAATCAAATCTTTAATAGCAGGGAAATATGTTCTATACGTAGTAAATTTCAACTCAGTTGACTTTAAGACGTCGGCCGCGCTACACGTATATAAGCAGGCGCACCTCATACGATAGACTTATTTATCAAGTGACCTCCGAGGTGGACGGATGGGTTGTCGGGGAGCTCCTGGAGCCATTTCATTTCGTGTTTTATTTGGAAACATTCGTTTTGTTTAAAATTTCAGAGTTGAAGCCTATAATAAAACAGTGCTTCACTGAGCTCGCAGTCGGACAGACATGTTTTGGGAGAGGTGCAATTTTATTAAGTGTGTTAATCAATTAATTTCTTTTAACATGTGGATTACGTTTCTGAAGTTCCTACTCGCCAGTCTCACAGGCAGACGGACGTGTAAGTTATGTGCGAGAGGCATCATATATATCTTGTTCGTTTAATTTATATGGACATTTTGTTGTAACAGTTAATTCCATAATCACGTAATTGTGTTATACTTCTCTCTCGTGTAAATTATATTTCTAAGTTGGGGTTAGTAATATCACGTTATGTTTAGTTCCATACTGGAAGGTCACGTAATTGCACGTATTATTCACATAGTCGTTTGAAATTTGTGATTCGATGTGTGTAATTTATTCACACGTAAAACACTGAAATTATTTTGTCTCTCGTGTGCAACATTTAATTGCACTCGGAAACAGTTGTCGTCTATTTATTCGTTTGTCATTACTAACACATAAATCACATCTTTCAAAGTCGCCTATCTCCCACCACCATCTACAACAATATCACCTAAAAAAAAAAAAACATCAAATTTACACTTCGGTCACTCTTAGAAATTGTTTAAACACTCTGAAATTCTCTCGTATGTTAAATATATCCTTGAAAATCGGCTATCTACCATCAATATCACTACAAACACATCAAAACTAGAAAAAAATACGAAAAAAAACCCTTAGCACACTCTTGCACTCATCTCAACACCTATATAACACATTGCAACCCACCACTCTGGTTAATTTCCTCCAGCACAACACAGCGTCAACATCGTACAGAGCTCCCCACAAAAGGAAAGAAAGAAATAAAACAAAATCAAGCAAACAACCCTTTCAGTACATTTTACCATTTCAATTTAATTAACCCTTTTGACTAACCATTTCAATATATTTAATTAACCTTTTTATATCAAATTAATTAGGTCAATCAAAAGAGGCGGCATCCCTTTTGATCTGAAAGCCGCTCGCCCCTAGTACTAATGATTACTTTTGCTTTTAGTCTTTTTTAAAAATAAATAATTTTTAGAATTAACAAATTTGTAAATTGTTTGCTAGTAGTTCTTGACCGATGATTGAACAAAGTGCATAGGTCCATGGTAACGTTAATTTTACATGTGGTGGAAGAATACACAATATGTAAGTTCTTTAGCAGGGCTTTCAAGAGTGCTCAGTTTATCGTGAACAGATTATAAAGAAAGCTAGGTATGGGCACGCATATTCGGCTGGGTCACTTAGTTACACACATAAAAGCATAAAAAGTTAGATATGGTGGAACCACTACTTACAAGACTATATTAATAACTCTGGGTGGTCCGGAGAGTAACACTCCCCGCTTCCACTTTACTGCCGATTTTGTATTCTTCCGCCATATGTGAAATTAACATCAAGCGTAGGTCAAGTAAATTTGTGAAATTATTAAGAAAGTAAATACGTTACAAATCTGCTTATTTGTACTCTTCCATACATTAAAAAAACCGAAAGCGAAAAGAATAATTTTATGTTATCAGAAATGGTTACATAAACCTTTTTATTTGACGTTAAAATATGGAGATACTATCCAGCCATCATTACCTACTTTACTGGGTGAATGCCACTCAGTGCGCCTGTTAAAATATACGCAGGAAGGTGCAGTGACTTTTATCTAAGGTTCATTTCTAAAGCGCTCACTTTATCGGAATAAGCCTTTAACATGCGATGAGCAGTTCACATGCTGCCTTATCGGCGTTGTGTTCTCGTCTCCGGCTCCCCTGATTCCATCACATCTACTGGTGCCAGAACTGTAGTAACGTATTCCGCTGATCTGAACCCAGTGAGGTACATTGCCTGTGGGGAGAACTCAAGACCATAGTTCACGCAGAACCTGTTTCTGACATTGCAGTACTCTGCCAGTGAGTGGAACTAGGTTTCCAGCAGAGTCTTCGCATACCTGGGTTGTTTAAACGTGTCAGACAGTCACTGATGCGACATGCATGAAGGCGTGCGTTCAGATGCAAGGTGGACATTTCGAGCACCTTTTATGAGAGTTTATCACTGCTGATACACAGGCAGGGATGCAATGACACAAACAGGGGTGTCTCAAGTACGACTAGCACAACTTCGGAAGGCCTTACGTCGGGGACCATTGAACCTGCAACATACTGCTGCGAGCTGGTAGCTGCCGCACTGGGAATGGAGGACAGCTCCTCACATATATAAGGCAGGGACGAGATAGGGCGAGGGTCTTCTACGTCACCTCCGGCCGTCCGCCGCGCCTTGCCACTGCTACCAGCGACGTCTTGCGAGGGACCACGACGATCCGACCACTAGACTTCCTGAAGTACTGATAGATATCAGTGGTAAGTGTGAGCCCGTCAGGGTGTTAGTTGGGGTTCGATAAGTGCTGAGCTTTTTATTTCTGTAACTGCTTGACAGAATCGCATAAATTATTTAGATTGAGTATTTAACTGAGAAAATAAAGAGTAGTTCAAAATATTAATATTGGGTGAATGCATAATAGAAATAAATGCAATAGAGATTATTGTGTCACTAAGATGAAAGGATTGACAGTTATTTAATACTTTTGCTTACTTGATCAGCCCTTCCAAGTAGAGTGGACTATTACCGGTTAATCTGAGCACGCTTCTCCCTTGTAATTATATGGCCCCCTTAAGGGACCACAACAATACGTTCATATGGACTTTTCATTTTGTTTTGATGTGTACTGTCCACGCCCCAGTTCCTTCCCACATAAATCGATACAATTTTTATATACAACTTACAATAGTTTTGTGCCGCCTTTAATTGAAGTAAAACATGACGCTGATTGAAAATAAGTTAGTAAGAAAATTAGTCATGAAATATATTGAGTAATATTTGTGATTTCTTAAACAAAATTTGAGTTTGTCTTTCCATTTGGCGCGTTGTTGGAAGTCGTTTGCGTACAGTCGCTTTCATTTCACTTCTGTATTACTCACCATTTTACAGATTCAGTTTTCTTAATTACATCTGTAGTTAGTTGCGGAAGGACTATATTCGTAAATTTAAATTTAGTTTTACTAACATTCGAATTTTAAAAAAAAACGTACAAAAAGGAGCGGATCAAATTTTTCGGTGGGGGGGGCGGGTGGGGGGGGGGGGAATTGTACTTTTCAATGCGCATGTGTAGATTTAGACTTAAGATTCGAGACATGTGAAGGGAACATTCTTGTCTCGTTTAGGAAACAATTTAAAATTAACAAGATAAAATCGGTGTTTGAAAGAGGCCTGATAAGATATTCCATTTTAGTTTTGAAACTTTTACAGAACAGTTTCATGTGTAATGTGAGGATGTACAAAAAGGAAGGGATGGAGAGGGGACTCAAGTCACCTGTAACACCACTCCTTTTTTTTGTCACCTCCCGCCAAACCCCATTTGGGTCTACTCCTGCGTACAAATGCTTTAATATTTACTGGAAGCAGACCATATATATATATATTTTTTTTTCTGCGGAGGCCCAGCTATAATATATTCGCGGTTTATACACACTTTTTTAAAAACATTTTACAAATCACTCATTTATGACGTGTTTGGTTGTTAAATATGTCTTGTATGACAACAGTATTTAGTTATAACAGAAAAATATCTTATTTTTTTATTAAATTGAATTCTTGCTAATATTTTATCTACAAATGTAATATTTCGTTTGTGATAAATGTGACTACTAAAAACAGGGAGAAAAAAGGTGTGTTGGTAATGTCTAGTAAGAAATAGTTCTCATGCAAACATATTTTTTAACTGAGTGCGCACAAGTGCGTTGAGTGCTGACGAATGAAGTGCGTTGTATCTCTGGTGTAATTTCTTATACTTTGTTAAGCTTTGCTTGCATAAGGTGGAGGTAGAACATTAGCATGGCTTCAGGAAAGTTTTACCTTTAGATCCCACTAGAAGTGCTCATGGGATATAGGTGTGGTCAAGAGCTACATGCATAAAGTATACATTACATATACAGTAGCATAAGTTATATGTTAGATATTACATACTGTTGCATGGGACGCCTGAAGGACGTATCTGAGTTCGTGAGGGATGGAGGTCTTAATAAAAAATAAAAGAAACTAAAATTTTATTTCTAATTTATTCACTACGCTATTATATACAGCAATATATTATTTGTCTCCACTTGAACTCTTTTTATTTAAGAGTGAGCGCAATATTTAATGTCTATTTTAACTCTGATAAACACCATTCTTAATTGTCTCGGTTGGTTACAATCAATTAACTCATACTCATTATTAATACCTGTTCAGTCCATTTGTTGCCATCATTTATAATGTCAGTCCAGCAGTCCAGCCTGCCAGCCGCGTCCTTCACTGCTTGATACTCGCAGTCGCAGACTTCCCTTCAACTGGCCACTTCTCCTGTTGCTCCTAGTCTATCGCTCGGAACTCAGCCACTCATTCACTCAACAACTCCAACTCACTCCCGGTCCGGAGGCCTGTCGCTATATATATATCAATACACCCGGGGTAAGCAGCGTGCGTGAAAAAGAGTTTAATTCGTCGGCTCGCTTTCTATAACTGATACGCGGCCGCTACTATCATATAACGACTCTTTCCTCTTCACTCGTTCTCGCCGGATAGGCCAAAGTTAGCAGCGCAGACCAGCGACACGTAACAATATAAGTAGTATACAGTATACGGATAAAATATATAAATAAATTAAACATAATTATAAAAAATACACAAAACCATATACTTAATCATCTTTACAGTTTTTGACATATGTACTATACAGTCAATTGTCTAAATACTTGTTCACAGAGTAGTAAGATTTTGATAGTATGTATTTCTTTAAGTTTTCTTTGAGATCTTCTGTTTCACTGCTATAGAGGTTTTTTTAGATACATTGGTAACTTACTAAAAAGTTTTATTGCCATGTAACAAATACATTTTTGATACAAAGTTAGTGATGCTGTTGGAAGGTGAAGGTTGCTGTAATTTCTTGTGTAATAATTGTATAGTGATGTATTTGTTTTAAAGTTTTTTTAAGATTTTTTTTTTAAACAAATAGAAACAGAGAGTAAATATATAGGCTTGGCAGTGTTAAGTTTTTGTTGGTAGCGAATAACTGTTTGTATGATACCCTTGTTTTGGAGTTGGAAGTAATCCTGGATTGTCTGTAAGAAAGATTCACCAGAGTGTCTTAACGTCGACGACTCAGCTGCGCCTGTGTGCGGCATTTCCGCCGAACATCCCACCGTCCGTAGCAGACGCCGCCACCTCGCCTCCACAGCTCGCCGCTGAATTATGCACGTGACTGCACACAAGGCGATCTGTGAGGCGGGATCAGGGCTCCTGGCAGAGACGACAGCAACTACCGACTAACCTCTCCCTGCGGGCTTATTCCCTGCCCTAAGCCGGGACATCACGCTACACCCCGCGACTAAGAGGTTCGCGTTAAGCCGGCTGTAACTTCGCTGTTGTGTTTCATCCATACACCAAAGATGACGAAAACCGATTTTCCGTCTCCTACGCATACATATTCCTATTTGGTTATCGAATTGCCACAACAGTCAAAATCGCGTACAACGTACAGTTTGTTCGCATTTGGTTGAAAAGAAAAAAAAAAATCCACACTTCTAAGAAAAATATAAATAAAATTCTCCTTATCTTAATTGTATTGTATTTTCTTTACAACTTAATCAAAAGCAGTTGTGATGGCAGTAACACCGAATGAAGAATTTACTTGCATAATTTCGTCTACGACATGTGGGCACCGTCTACTCGCCTGCTGTCAACTGAGAACTGGGGCCCTCCGAGGCCACCTGCCGAGAGTTCTGCACCGAGTGCACGTGACCTCAGTGATGTTAGATCGTCAGTGCTCTGTCATGGTACGGCGCATTCAAAATAATGGTACACTGGCCCAAAATTACGATACATTTCTAACAAATGCGTAAAATCACAATTTTATGTTTGTTTCAATTTCATTCCATAACAGTTGTTCGAACGTTCCACTACTGATATCAGATACAAATTATATACAACCTCTAATTCGCAGATAAATCATTTGGGTTCAGCTTTCGACTTAACCGAACGCTACAAACTGACTATTATTATACTTTAGAGTTATTGGTTGCATATTTTTGCTGCAGTCAGATTATGGTACATTTGCGTACCATGACAAACTCGTCATGGTATAGGGTACACGAGGTCTAATTATGGTGTAAGTACCGTGAAAATGGTACGTCTAACATCACTGGCGCGACGTGGTTTGGCGACGACCCCTCCCCTCCAACTCCTCTGCATGCCTACCCGGCGGTGCCGGCTAGCGGTGTATGACGTTTTTAAAAATGCACGTATCACCGTGAATGGAAGAAGATGAGAGCGGGAATAAATTTGGGCGGCTCTCAACAGCGAGGTCTTGAAAGCCGATGAGGGTGATTGATGTGAGAGTATGGAGCAGCGCCGGAACGAATGTACGGGGAAAATGGGAGATACCTGCAAAAAAAAAAAACCGTCGACCAGCGGCATCGTCCGTCACGATTCGCAACCCGGCAGGGGATTGAACCTCGTTCGCCTTGGTGGGAGGCGAGCAGGCTAACCGCTCAGCCACCGCGGTCCCTCGAAAAAAAATTAAATTAGTTTGCTCTTCGAGAGTGTGAAAGATCAGCGAGTTTTTTTTTTTTTTAAGTATAAAAGAATGTTTCATGAAATTCTCAAGCAGAGAGATCCAGAAGACTTATAAATGAATGGGGGGAGGTTTCTCGTAAATATAATGTTGGAACCATTAAAAAAAAGCAAAGTATACTGTATGTAATATTTCTGTGTAAAAATTTAAAAGGTTTCTATTTGTTTTTTTTTTTTTTTTCTGTTTTTTCTTTACATTCCCATATATCAGAGTTATGAATATCTTTCAAATATCTGTCACACCCCGCACCCTTTTCTTGCATTCACAGCCCATAGACTAAAGATGAGGTAGACCGATCTCGCTGGCTGCGCACAACCAACCTTAGTGTCCCGACATTGGACTGCTTTTCTGCCTACACGTCTAGCGAAAATGGCGTGGATTGGGTTTGAGGTTAGAACACTGTTTAGTAAACAAGTGCTTCTGAGATGTTTTTATACTTCCTCTAATCAATTTGTAATGCCTTTTGATTACATTCAAACTGGTAAAAGTATTTTATTAATATAATAGTGCTTGCCATTAAAAAAATTAAGATATAAACAAACACGTGCATCACTGTTGACCATGTGACTTTGACAGTTGTGTAGGATTGGGGTAGGTCAATGTTGGGTACGTGCCCAGAAGACGACTAAGCGGTCTACGTCATCTTTAGGCTATGTCATAGCCCCCTGATAGTAAAGGCCTAGTCACTTTCCTGCAATATTTAAAGTTCTAATTTTTGGAGTATGCTAAACGTGGGAGTTGGAGTTTTGAAAGATGTATCTGCTACATGTTTCAGATTGCGATCCGTCGCACAGTGTATGAGCATATCAAATAACTTATTTCAGTAAACACCGAGTGTGGCCTTAGTCGAAGCCGCTTGCTTATGATATATAGCTCTGTAGGAATAAAGTCGCTACAATTCTTGGACACGAGATTGGTTAATGTGCAAGTGGCTTGCGCACTCTTCCCCCATATTGTCAACGATTTGAAAGGGACCTATCACGTTTGTTACAAGTAATGTATATGTTCTTGCAAAGCAAAATTTCTTGTCCATGCCTAACTTTACTGTGATGCATAATACGTGACTCTGGATAACGTGATCTTGTGGACCAATCACAATGGGGACGAATATGTAGGCCTACTCTCCGTTTTTTACGATTTTTTTAAGTATCGCTTTTGCTAACGTAGTACATCGATCGTTTTTTTCTCCCGGAATGGAGAATGAAAGAATGGAAGGTTTCCTACAAGGTTGACATTTCAGCCAATCATAGAGAGGTAGGTAGTGTAATTTTGTTTATTTTATTATATGAAAGAGCGTAAAAGTTTTAAAACACTGATACATAGTAAATGGAAATGTAAGAAAATATCGTCTTAAATTATTGTGTGAAAATAAAGGTAAACATTCGTGTTTATCTAACATAAATATAGAGATGTTAACAACAAGACGCTATGCATAGACATATAATGCTGAAGTAGTGAGAGAAGATTGTGTCTGGACCACAGTTGCAAATATAAAACCATAAAAAATGCACTTGTCTTTACTTGTGCGGCAACAAGTACCATTGTTTGAAATAACACATCCAACAATACTTGCTGTGGGAGGCAACCTTGGCCCAATCGCGGCCATGCTTATACATTCCCAGCAATGCCGCAAAGTCCACACTGTGTTAACACTTTGAACATTTGCCGAAATTGCGTAACGAAATCATTATTTTCAAGAGGCTACATATGATGCTCGTGCATTCGCCAATAGAGAGAAGCAAATTTCACTGGTTGTTTCAGCTTTCCCACGCTATGTATTAACGTAACTTGTCCACGCAAACGTCTTTAAGTTCAACGATGGCACTAGCGATTCTAGAAATAGCGTATATCATTCCATCATGTTCAGTCACATATTTTGTGATGAAGCATAGGTAGGGACAGGTGTTTTTCGGGAAAGTATTTATGGCCATGCTAGACTTCAATATCCTACACCCACAACCACAACTTCCTTTGGTTATTGGCTGCGTGTCTACGTGAGAAGATAGGTTCTCATTTGACTGGGTTAATCGTAATAAAGTACTCTCCGACACTGACCGTCTATGATTCGCGTACAAACACTTGAGGCACGTAACATTTACATTCATCCAAACACAAAAGTGCATATGAACAAAACCGTTTTGGAATAAAACTGGCCTTGACATTTTTTTTTTCGCGAAAAACACCTGTCTCTATGCGTAGGGCCACCTGTTTTTCGCGAAAAGTTTTACGCGGAGGCTAGACTTCAATATCCTATGTGCATACTTGCAACTTGCAGCCTTCCTTTCACTGTTGGACGCTTGTCTTTGTGTGAAGAATCTATTACATGAGTGAGCCAATCAGGATTCAGTTCCTCCGATAATGAACATCCGTGATTCGCGGGCAGACAGAAAAGACGCGTAGCAATTAAAATGATCCAATTACGAAAGTGGTTATAAACTAAAGTGTATTGGAACACGGCTTGTCAAATATTTTCGCGAAAAACAGGTGCCCCTAATGATGCAGTTTCCTTCGGCGACGCGGTATATTTGGAGGACACTCTTTCTATCTTATGCTCATTTCATACTGGCCTAATGAATAGAATTCTAATAGATTGTTCTAAGAGATTTTATAAAGTAACAAAATTAATAAATCACCACTAGAGATAATGGAAAATCGCGAAAAAAAGTTTTACCAACATATCGTCGATAACACTATGGCTAGCTCATTCTTTTATGATTGGACGATCAAGGTTTTGACTAGGCTAACTTGTTTACAGACCAATCACGAGCGTTCTGCTTTAAGGTATCAGAATCCTCGTTGACCAACTGAAACGAGGCAGTAGCTTCATACGTGCATGATGATCAAAAGCACGTCAAAACAACTCCCTGACTCCTGTTTATAAAATGCACTTTCTCCTTCCTTCACAGTTACTCTCTTCATCTTAAGCGGAGGTAAGGGGTGTCTAGCAGGATAGCTCACAGGAATGATGGAGGGAATTATAAAAATATATATTTAATGAACAACAACTAATCACAATGAACAACAAGTAACAATTACAAGAACACAACAGGATATCAATTCTTACAACTCTCAAGACTTTTACTTATTAGAGAATGGCAGACTAAGTTATGGCTCAATTACAATATGTTAACACTCTGATAACTACAACGCAGCTGATCCCTTCCCTTGCCAATAATATTAATTATTACAAAAAGGGGGATGGGGACGATGTCTCGATACCGGCATTGGTCCCTACCGCTAAGCGAATTATGCTCACTCTTTATCTTCTGCTTCAGTTGACCTCGGAACCCCTCTGCCCAAGGGTAGGTAGGTGCTCTCCTCTTCAGCCTCGATCACACACTGGCACTCAATACTCCTCGAAGTATCTAGGTCTGCCAGGAAGGTGGGAGGGGGATGGGAAGTGCCGGCCTCCAGGCCTATTATATAGAAGGGCGATCTAGGGCATGTTTGCTGTAAAACAAACCCGCCCGGCTATACTCCATAGTACGCTCTACCTAAGGTGGTGTAGCGCCGTCATATGAAGCTGAAACGTAAAGAAAACTGTCGGATTCGTGTACAGTGCGTTGAATCCTAGCAAACAGTCGGCTTTCCCCGTGGTAAATCGTCGTCTCTGGTAATAGTCAGAATGCCGTACGGACAATATGTTGAAAGTGTAAACGCATTCCCCTTTCATGTCTCAGTCCTAAGACGAACTGGCGCTCCCCTCCCCCCTACCTAACCCCACCAACTTCTCTTACTGATCACTAGGGGTACCCCATGATCTCTAAAAGATTTCCTGTCAAGTTTTATATTTTAAAAAATGTTTACCTCAGATCCATGTTGGCAGTTGGATAGTTTCAACTGCTCCGCTCCTTAGGTGCCTGTCTGCCTGCGAATCACAGCAGTTCAGTGACAGAGGAAACTTATTCTGATTGGCCCAGTCAAATGCCGCAAGGTCTTCTCACGAACGAAAGGAAAACTGCAGGCGTACATGCAGAATAACGAGAAAAAAAAACATCTTGCGCTGAACTTCTTTTCACGAAAATAACGTGTCCCTAAATATGAGGTTAGGTAATTGCAGTGATATTTCGCGAAAAGATTTCGAGACCGGGTACATTTCAAAGCACTGTAGAGCAATCCAGATTTTTTGATTGGATGAAGCATGTTCTGGTCCGTGCTAAATGTTTTCGCCCGAATCACAAAGGTACAGTGTCGGAGTTACGGAATCCTGAGGGGCTCGGTCAAATGAGAACATAGCACCAGCAGCCAATGGAGGTATGACAACAGTATATAGTACTGAAGTCTACTGTGTGCTCCAATTTATTCGCAAAATATCAGTGGCCCTAAGGATAGGCCAATGGGAATAATAACATTCGGCGAGATTAAGTGCGCATGAAGCAACTTTGTGTCAACAGTACAGTCTATCCTGAACAGGACTTTAGTGAAGCGTTACTTCCGAACCAGGTGGCGATTCCCGTGTAGGGTTTAAATACTGAAAGGGATTGAGATATGCTCAATTAGTGCAGTGAAAATTCAAGTTTAGACGGCCGTGACACTTTCAGAGAGATGCTCGTATACGCGACGCTTAAAAAATATTGCTTCAGTTTAAGAATATAGGCTATTCGCGGTTTCGTCACACATTTTAATCAAACCTTTGAAAGAATTACCACACATATGACGTGTTTAGTTGTTTCCTACATACGTCATGTATCACAAGTGTGTTATACTTCTGTTAAAATAAAAGTAGCTTGTTTTTATTTAAATTACATTTTTACTTATATTTGCAGGCGCCTGTTTTTCGGGAAAATATTTCAGGACAAGTTGTGTTCCAAAAAACTTTAGTTTAGAAGCACTTTCGTAATTGGATCATTTGAATTGTTACGCGCATTTTCTGTCTGCCCGCGAATCACGGACGGTCAGTATCGGAGGAACTGAATTCTGATTGGCTCACTCATGTAACAGACTCTCTTCACACAAAGACAAGCAGCCAATAGCCAAATGATGACTGCAAGTGTGCACGCACGATATTGAAGTCTAGCCTCCGCGTAAAACTATTCGGCAAAAACAGGTGGCCCTACTTATATTTTATCTGTAAATTATAATATTCAGTTTACAATTAATACGGAAAAAAAAAAACAGGGAGAAAATGTGTGTGTTGGTAACGACTAGTAAGAAATAGATCTTATCAAAAATATTATCACATAAGACTGCTGCGCACGAATGTGGTGCGTTGTCCCGTTGGTGTAATTTTCTAGACTCGTTCAAGCTTGTTTGCAAGAGGCGGAGGAATATACTGGAGGTATAACTTCAGCAAGGCTTCAGAAAAGTTGGAAGTAACCGTAAATGGACTATACAATATACGCACAAAATTAAATATTTGTCCGTCGAAACATGTCCGACCGAATAGAACCGCTCAGTTTATAAGATATGTTAGTGAGCGTGGCGAACGGACAGACGCAGGTATGCCTGTAGTGTTACAGGTGCGTGAACGTGAAGCTGGGCACGTTCTCCAACTCGGACCATTAACAGACCTTCGTCGGTATAGCTGGTGAATTCTTACTGGGCAAGAAAAACAAAGACATGACTTAAGAAAAATGCAACAGCCAATAAATTGTTCTCCACTTCGCAGACACGCGTAGAAGATCCGCTTCAAGCTTCCTCATACTCATGATTCAAGTACATTATTTCTCGCAGGAGGGATAATGTCAACGCCAGTAAAGGCTGTTCACGGTAAACTGAGCGCTTCTGAAAGCCTTGCTTAAGATCTACTTGCATAGACACTGTATTCTTCCAGCAGATGCAAGATTAACATTGACACGGGCCTGATCAGTTTATTCATGCGGCGGTCAAGTGCGACCGTGAAATAATTTTAAAGTGTATATATATTTAAAAACTTACTAATTCTTACACTTTATGCATAAAAAAATACAGAAAGTAAAATAAAATAAATAATTTTAGTATTTACAAATGTTTTATCTAACACACTCAATCAACATCACAAGACGTGGAACTACTTTCCCTCCGATGTCACCAACTTTACTGGGCACATACCAGTCAGTGTGGCTGTTATATATATATTTATATGTATGTATATGTATGTGTATATATATATATATATGCAGGTAGGGACAGTGATATTTTTTAGAGGTTGATTTCAAAAGTTCTTAGTTAACCGTGAACAGACTATAGACAACAAAACCCCGACCTCGTGCAGTTGTACGCCTTTGGTGCCCTGTCACATCTTGCTGGGATCGCCCGCTCTCAGAAACACCAATGGCCCGACCGTCGTGCTAATATCACCCCTACCGTCTGTCCTGGACACTACTGGGAGCTGCATCGCCGCGGAATTTGTCCATCCATTATTGCAAAAAGGGGAGAGACCCCCTCCCCCCCCTTCATTCAAGATCTCATCCAGCATGCAGACTTCCAGCAATCGCCACCGCAAGTCCAACTTATATTGATTGGGCACTACAGGGAACCTCTGGCGGGTCCAGGCGATCGTCCCGTGGCAGTAATTAATTTTCCGTGGCTTTTGCGGAGTTTTCGGACCGCATAGTCCTTTATCGCGACCTTTGAATTCCCCCACGTTGAAATTCAGACCCTGGGCCTCAAAGGCTTGTGTACTCAGACCTTCAGTGTTTCCCGGGGCTGGTCACCTAACCACTAATACATCCGACCCTCACGGGCAATATTGGCGTTATCTTTCGGCGACAAGATAGACTCCACTGCCGTATAAAAAAAAAGTGGCCACAGTTCGTGGTTTCACTGGCTGCTGCACTGTAATCAACCTCACGTATCTGCTAGACCTCCTAAAAACAGATTGACCACTCTACCGCCAAACTTTTATTATTAGCTCAAGAGTCCTCCGAGGCGAGCCAAACATTTTTTTGGCCAATTGCTGAAGTTGTTCAAACGCACAGTAACTTGGAGTTCAGCCTGTCATAAAATGATAACTAGAATTTTGCAGGTCTCTCTCTACATATGGGATATTCTAACAGCATCATGAGCCAACTATTTTATAGAAATTGTTTAGTCTTCAACGGAATGGAGAGATGTGGGCAGCTGCTTGAGAGCCTATGAGGGTGAAGTGAGATGAGTAGAGACAGGTGTTTTTCGCGAAAAGATTTTAAGACCAGTTGCACTCCAAAACACTTTTGTTCATATGCACTTTCGTGGTTGGATGATTCTAAATATCACGTGTCTGATGTGTCTGTCCGCGAATCATGGATGTTCAGTTTCAGAGTACTTTTTTTCTGATTGGCCCAGTCAAATAATAACACGTCTTGTCGCGTAGACACGCAGCCAATTACCAAATTAAGTTGTGTTTGTTGTCGTAGGATATTGAAGTCTAGCATAGCCATACATAATTTCGCTAAAATCACCTGTCTCTAGAGATGAGTATGGAGCAGCGCCGGAATGCAAGGGCGGGAGAAACGGGATATCACCAAGAAAACCCACCGACCAGCGGCATCGTCCGGCACGATTCCAACATGCGAAAATGAGGGAGTGACCTCGCTGAGAATCGAACTCGGTTTGTCTAAGTGTGAGGCGAGTAGTCTGACCATTCCACCACCGTGGCCCCCATCCCCTAGCACAATAGGCAGTCGGTGTTAGTGGTCGGTGTTGCCTGTTGTTGAAGGACAGTGCAGTAAATGTGATATGGCACGGTTGCCTGTTGGTGGTTGGTCCTAAAATAGTTTGAACTCGCAGTTCGTGTTGGTGTTGGATACGAATATTTCGCGAGTTCATTTCGGGACAAGACAGACGTTAATCACATACACAGTGAAGTCACCTTTGCAATTGGATCACAGTTTATTAGACCTACCCTGGACGTCTTGAGTCAGTAGCAGAATTGCAAGGAAACACCTTGCGAATGCCATAACTTCCAGGTGTGGGGCAACAGCCAATGAACACACACCTGAGGCTCCAGTAAGGAAAGGACTGAGAATTCTAGACTACAGGTCATTGAACTCGCGAGATTTTCCTATCCCTAATTATGAGTTGGAATACAGCATGTAAATTTTACTACCAACCGAAAATTCAAAGAGGGTTCTCTAGATTCTGAGCGAGTAACAGTGGAAAACCTTTGAAATGGCGGGAAACAATTTTGGAAATAAAAATATTTATATCAAGCTGATGATGCTTGCTGCTACTTAGCAACCAGCAATACGTTATAATATTTAAAATCATATTTGTGATAACGTAAAAGCTAAAGCAAATAATACGAGCGAGGATTTTCTGAACCGATTGCATGATTACAGAATAATTCGAGTTAGCTATGTGAGTACTATTTTTATAAATTGCAGCACACTTAATTTTTAGCATAAAGAAATAATTTGATGTTTCAATACGCCTTACTTCAGTGTGCTTTATTTACAAAAAGTAAAAAAAAAAAAAAAAATGTCGTCCGCTTGATTACAAAAATTCAAATTCCAGCAATAGGTAAGTTAAAACAATTGGTGTGTCTTTCTTGATAATATATTGCCACATGTTGGCTCAGCCGCGAAACAATTTACACAAACGCCAACCCTGACTAATGTGCCATGGAAAACATTGTACACCAACCGAAAACCAGCAACATTAATAACAACCGCTTCTACCACCCGCCTTTTGTGCCAGGGCCTTCATGGGACGTACGCTTCCCGAGAAAAACTTTGTCGATTTGGAGCCAGTCCAACACAACGCCCATCGCGACAGCCACCTGTTCTTCTCTAAAATATCTAACGCGCTAGCTACACTTCAGCATAGGCTGTTCACGGTAAAATGAGCACTTTTAAAAGCCCTGCTTAAGACCTACTTGTATGCAGGTTGTGTATTATTTCAACTGCACTTTTATAAAATTACCATTGCCATAGGCATCAACACTTTATTCATGAGTCGGTCAATTGAAACTCTTAAATTATAAGAAAAGTAAATATTTTACCAATTTAGTCATTTTTACACTTCGATGCATTAAAAAAAAGCGAAATAAATAATTGAAGTTATCACAAATGTTTACCCAAAACTTTTTATTCGACGTTAAGATATGGAACCACTTTGCATCCATCGTTACCAACTTAACTGGGCGCATGTCCTTCAGTGCGCCCGTTAAAATATTCGTAGCCAGGAGCAGTGACTTTTTTTTTAAGGTTGATTTCAAAAGTGCTCACTTTATCGTGAACAGTCTTTAGTGCACTTACTTTCCTAAAAATATCGTGGTTTTCACTTGGACGACGCGTGGATAAAGTGAACTGGCCTATGGCAATGTTAATTTTACATACAGCGGAATGATACACAACATGCATACAAGTAGATCTCCAGTAGAGCTTTTCCGTGAACAGCATATCCCGTTCGTTCAGACGTTAATTTCTGAGAATGAATTTTGCAATCACGTGATTTTTTTATTCGCGCTGTACTTGTTTTCAGTGCTTGTCATGTAGGCAGCCAAAAACGTACTTGCGTGCTCTATGATATTGTTGTTAACCATTCAAGTGAAAGGGGTGTAGGAAATTCCATAAATTAGATTATTCACAAGGAAGGCTGGTCACTTGTGTCTTGCTGTGTGCAACACCGGCCCTAATTATAGCCTATTTACGGTTTCTTAGGACGTTTTAACACAAACCTTTAAGAAATCACTCCATGTATTACGTATTTAGTTATTTCCTAAATATTCCACGTTTCAAGCGTTTTATACCTCTGCAAACACAGACGTATCTTATTTTTCGTTAAACTGAAGTTTTGCCTGTATTTTATATATACATTATAATATTTTTCTATAAAAAACACAAATAAAAACAGCGAGAAAAATCTGTGTTGGTAGAGCCTAGTAATAAATAGTTCTCATGCAGAATAACATTATAACTGGTTGCGCAGGAAAACGGCGCGTTGTCCTCTGGTGTAATTTTCCAGACTTAGTTAAGTTTGCACGAGACGGAGGAATATCCTGGAAGTAGAACTAAAGCAGGGCTTCAGTTGGACCCAGCAACTTAACGGCTTATACAAATAATTCTATTGGTATCTCGACAATCAGTCAACAGTGGAGACCCAGCAATTTCGTGAATCAAAGAAGTACTACGATGCGCTTCAAACATTTCTACTTGCGTGTAATATTTGCAATCGGGCCACGCGTTTTCCGACATGTTCTGAAGAACTATGAAACGGTAATAAACGTGTCGGAATAGGACGAGCGAATCCATAGACTAAAAACGGGGTGGACCGATTATTCGTCTTCTGCTCGTGTGTACAACATTGACCTGCCACACGCCAACACACCTGTCAAAGTCACATGGTCAGCAGTGATGAACGTGCTTGTTTATAAACTTATTAAGCAGGAAAACATCTTAAGTGCGAACTTCTTAACAGGGTTTCACTGTAGTTACGAGTCGCCAGTCGGCGCCGCGCGGGCAGGCGAGATAAGAGGCAGAAGATCGAGCGGTGTCGGTGTCGTATCAGTTTCAAAGCCAGGCCGACCACGTAATATTCTGCGGCATGGCACTGTGTGACCGTGGTTGTAGTGGTTTTTCCGAATGCTCCGGATTACTGACTTAGGCTCTCAGCGCAGCTTGGAGTTTGTTGAACCTCCCAGATGGTCGCCCTGACTGTATTTAAGTGTGATGGGCCTCGTGGCCGGGAGTTTTGGGTTGGAGCGCTAGAATGGTTGACTGGCGGGATTCCGAGCGAGCGGCGTGGTCAGCTGTGAAGAAGGGAAGGCGAAGATTGCGAGTGTCGACGTTTTGAAGGATGTGGCTGGAGCCTGGACTATTGGATCAAGTGCGTGAGTGAAAGATATTATAACAGACTGAACACATGCCAATAATGGGTATGAGTTAATTGACTGCAATCAAGAGAGACATTAAGAAGGACATTAATTAAAGTTGAAATAAACATTAAATAGTGCGCTCGCTGTTAAATAGAACGAGTAAAAGTGGAGACAGCTAATTTATGTACATAGTAGCAGATTGAATAAATTAGAGGTCAAATATAGTTTCATTTATTTATTTATATTATTAAGACCTCCATCCTTTACGAACTCAATTACGCCCCTCAGGCGTCCTCCTCAGCTTGTAACAATATCTTAAATTTTTAAATTACAAGTACTTTTATAATAATTAAATACTGTTACCAATTTAATTATAACCAAACTGCATTACAAATTGGTTAGGGAATGTAAACATAAATCTCAGATCACTTTTTTGCTACCAGTATCCTTACCTCAAATCCAATCCATGCCGTTTTTGCTATAGACTGTTCACGGTAAAGTGAGCACTTTTGAGGGTCTAGTTACATTTTTATTTCGCACTTTTTTTATCCATTAGCTACCGTTTTAAAATAAATATTACCATTTAGTTGATTAACACAGTGTATATATTCCACGGCTCTCGGAAGTTAACGCCTAAAGCTAAAATAAAGAATATCTATAGACTATTATTCCAAATGAGAGTGCTTTCAAAAGTGCTCACTTTACCGTGACTAGCCTATAGTAATTTTGCCGGAAAAGCAGTTCAATGTTGGGACGCGGGGTCTGTTTGCGCGCAGCCAGCGAGAGCGGTCTATCTCATCTTCAGTCTATGAGCGAATCACGTACGACCAAATATACACGTGATAAAGCGTTCGTCACGAAGTCACCAGCCAATGAACTGATGACAACGCCTCGGGAGTATACAGGTCTGTCGGGTTTAGCCTGGTCGTCAAATGAACGCCCGAAATTTTCGTCCTCGTGACGATGCGGCTACGAAAGGAAAGACAAGCTAAAATAACAAATAAGCTGAGCAGGTCCCACGCTATCACTCGGTTATCAGCACACGACTTTAAACCTCCGGACTTTTAGGGGGGGGGGAAGTAACCCTTCCATTTTCGATTTATTTTTGTTTCGCCGTAGCTACAAGCACCCGATTTTCCCGAAAATAATTTCGCGCGTTTTTATATTTCAATATCCCACGGGAACATCAGCAGTTTCCTTCTGGTTACCGGCCCGGTTGCATGTCTTCGTCAGAAGAGAGTTTCTTACCTGACTGCCCAATCATAATTTGGTTACTCCATACTCAACGTCTGTGATTCGCGGGAAGACACCCGAAGACGCGGGACTCGTAGACCATCCAATCACTGAAGTGAACCTGAGCTAAAGTATTTTGAAATACAACTATTCGTGAAATATTTTCGTAAAAGTTGGATGTCTCTATCCGTAGCTTACTCCTCAGGTAAGATATTTGAAAACGATAGCTGACAGAGCATAGAGCATATCTTAAAAGACATTTTTATGTAAATAGTATCTGGCAAATATTTTGGTTTCCAACGTCACTGTAATAAAGATGAACTGATTATTTATTCTTTTTCAGTATCATATGAAGAAAATACAGGCCGAAGTAATTCCATTCTGGTTTCAGGAATTCTGTAAAATATAGTTGTCTGTGTTACGCTAAAGTTTGGATTTTAACATTAAATCTCAACAGCAAGTTATAAAGAGCTAAATTAGCTCAGGTTGCCAAGTATACGACCAACTTAATTATATAGTATGATCCCGCAGCAGTGTTGAAGGAAATTCTGGCAGCATTGTCCGAGGCGCAGATGCAGTGGACAAAGTCACGCACGTTAATTGTCAGACGTACACAGTTTGGAGAGGTTTGCAGCAGTAATTTTGTTACCCGCATCGTGTTCAAAGGACACAAGCACTTAGGAAATTAGTTTTCCTTTGAGAGAAAACTGTTTTACTTTTTTTTCCTGCAGATCCATGTTTCGTGCCCAACGCTGTTATTTACAGACGAATATGAATTCGTGAGACCGGAACTAGAAAGATAAAACTAGAGATATAATAATTTTTTACAAATAAACTTTTTAGTCAAGGTATTTCTACGATTAACTGATTTCAATATTTTCTTTACACAGGGTAACTTTCTGTAAACAATCACGTGAGTTCACTATTGGAGTGGTAAAATTCTCACAGGACCAGTGAAATGGGTAAAACATATGACAGCCAATTACGTTAATACATATGCAGATATGAACATGTGACCTAACAAACACACCGATATTTTCGCAAAATAAAATCACATCTGCGATAGTAACACTTGCCAATGGTCCGGAATATTTGGTAAAAAAAAAAAAATTCATATCTGCCCTTTTTCTTGGTGAAAGAGAACTAGAGTAGTCGTGTTATAATTTGGTCTGTATATACAGAGAGCAGCAGCGCCACGTTACAGTTGAGTTGAGAGATTTGAGTGGCTCTTTACAACGATGTCTTGAGAACCGATGAGAGTGAAATGAGGTGAGAATGGAGCAGCACCTGAATGCAAGGGCAAGGGAAACGGGAGAGGCCCAAGAAAGGCCACCGACGAGTGGAATTCATCTGGCACAACTCCCACGTGCGAAAATCAGTGAGCGACTCAGCCGGGAATCGAACCCTGTTGACCCTGATGGCAAGTAAGCGCTGTAGTCGCTGCTCCACGGTTCCATCGGACTATGATGTTTCGTGGTTCGAAATTCTTGTATAGTCCATTCACGGCTCCTTCGGCCTTTATGAATCAAACTTTTGAAAAATTTCCGCATGTATGACGTGTTTTAGTTATTTCCTGAATACGCCTTATATCACAAGCTTTTATTACTTGTGTTCATTAAAGTTAATTTTTTTTCTGTTAAATTGAAATGTTATTTATATTTTATGTATAAATTATAAATGCTTCTTTTATAAATAATCTGAATAAAAATCAGGGGAAAAATAAGTATGTTGGTAGCGTTTAGTGAAAAATAGTTCTTATACAAAATACTGTTACACTGTGTGCGCACGAATGTGGTGCGCGGTCACCCTAGTGTAATTCTCCAGGATTAGTCAAGCTTAGTGGGAACGAGGTGGAGGAATATCCTGAAAGTAGAACTTTAGCCGGACTTCAGAAAAGGCTGAAGTAACCACGAATGGACTATATTAAGTAGACCACAGTGGTTTTTAGCAGTGGCATATTCAGAATTTCTAAACTATTAAATAAGAACGAAAGTTTTCTGCACCAAACACTTTACGTCCAAACGTTGCGAAGGGGCGGGGGGACCTAGAGGGGATCGATAGTGTCCCATGGGGAAGGGAGTGAGTTATGGTTGCCAACCACCCCCTCCCCCACTTCCCCCGGAATAAATATTTCCGCGAAAAACAGGTGGCCCTAGTGACATATCGTTGTAATATGCGTGTCATTCTAATGACAGCTGGTGGCAAAATATTTTTTCAATTGTCATTTCGAGTGAAGGTGTGCAACTCCCATAGTCTTCTTCCTCGTCCTCTTTTCCAGAACGCAAGTTTGCTTTTGGCTGTGAGTTTACAGATTATTTTATTTTATGTCCCACCAACACTTAGTCGAAAGCATGAAAATAGACAGTTAATAACCATCATTTAAAATTTTCAAAACTAAATCAAGAAACAAATTAGCCTGAGAAACACTCTGAGAAGCGGTCGCTCGTGACAGATTTTACTGGGCGGGCGATAAAGTGATGTTAGATAGGTAAATAGGTAAATAGTTCACGGTAACGTGGGCACTTATGAAAGCCCTCTCATTTGGATAAATAGTTAATAAATATATTGTTACAAGACGCCCGAGAGGTTTATCTGAGCTCGTGACGGACGGAGGTCGTAATAAAAATATTAAGAGCTCAATTAAATTTTTGATTTATCTAATTTCATTTAATTATCTATACCCACTATGCACTTTTTATTTCTCAGTGAGCGCAATATCTAATGTCTATTTCCACTCTCGCAAGCATTTTCCTAGTTAAATTGGCAGCGAATAACGAAAAATAGTTCCAAGACTCGACGTTAAACTCCATCCTTTCACTCCGCCGGTCTTGCTCAATTAATCATGAACGATCTATAGGTAAGTGGATAGGGCTTAGCGTCTCGGCGGCAGCGAGGTCATTAGAGATGGAGCAAGTTGCTTAGAGAAGAACAAGACTAGGCCATCATGGCCTGTAAAGGCTGTTCACGATAAAGTGAGCACTTTTCAAATCAACCTTAGAAAAAAGCTACTGCCTCTGCCTCCATATATTTGAACTGGCGCAATAATATGACATGCGCCCAGTGAAGTTGGTAATAAAAGATGGAAAATAGTTCCATAACTTAACGTCGAATAAAAATTGTTAGGTAACCATTTGTGATAACTTACAGTATTTATTTCGATTTCTGTTTGTTTTAATGCGTCTATCTAATTGTAAAAATGACCAGATTTGTAACATACTTTGTTTTCTAATAATTTCACAGTTTCACCTGACCGAGTCATGAATAAAGTGATGAGGCCCATGAAAATGTTGTTTTTACATAAGGAGGAGCAATACACAACGTGTATACAAGTAGACCTTAGGCAGGGCTTTCAAAACTGCCCATGTTACCGCGAACAGCCTATAGTAAGGTTTAGTCTAATCAGGTTTAGAATCTCAATGCTCTTAGTTTGGAAACTAACATTTTTCGCCACTAGGTAAGCGCTAGTGTCGCATATGCAGCGGTTTTTCTCTATTTCACTACGTTAAAAAACTAAGTAATTGCAATAATCGCAAATAAAATATAAAATAACTTCGTAACTAAGGTAACCTTTTTTCTTGTTTATTAATCACGTAGTTTAAAATTGTAATTAGAAGCGACCTGTTTGGAACACTGCGTAGGTACCTGGCGGCGGTATTTTTCCTATGCTAAACTCTCCCATAAGGAAACTTGTTTTTCTCCTAACCGGAGTAGAACTAACCTTGTCCCAGGTTAGCAAAAATACGAGACTTCTTATAGGAGTTTTGGAATAGGAGAGATTTCCGCCTCTAGATGCGCTGGCGTTCCAAAGAGGACACTTACAAGCTAGCTGTAAACTAAGGAATTATGGCTGGAATTTTGATATATATCTCTCTTGCGTATTAACATACGAAATTGTTAAAATATCAATGAAAAATGTCAAATGTGAAAATGTGATAGATCTAATAATTATGTAATGCTTTAGTAAAACAAAAGAGGTTTGTTGTTGAAAAGAAAAACTTCAAAGAGTAAATGGCTTACTCTTAAGATATATTATATTTAAATGAAATATTCCAAGCTTTTGTTATTTCCATTGCCCTAATTTTATCAGATTATGGACCCAGTGGTGTTTGGTTTTTGGGGAAAGTGGTTTTAAGTAAAATACGTATTTTATTTTTGACGGAAGGACACCCAGTCAAAATTGTAAAAAACCAAATGGAAATACACAAAAAGAATGAACACAATGGAAGTTCAGGCAACAAAGCTGAAGGGAGAAGTCAACTGGAACATCTGGAAATTTCAAATCAGTAGCAGTAGAAGCCAAAGGTTTTTTAGATGTCCTAACGGGTGAGGTTGACATGCCTAATGAAGAAGGCAAGTCAAAAGATATTTGGAAGGGAAAGGATTCCAAGGCCAAGGAACTAATTGTCTTTAGAATAGAGGAGGAAACTATTGTTCATATTTTAAATTGTAAAACTTCTTCTGAAATGTCTAATAAGCTATTGTCCATATACGAACAAAAGTCTGAAACATCATTCAATATGAAGGAAAAGGAGCAGTTGCTCACATATATTCTGCTATGGATATTGTGACAAAACTAAAAACCTCTGTGGAAGAAATCTCAGACCACCAAGTTATTACGAAAATATTAATGTCCCTTCCCGAAGAATTCAGACATTCAGTGTCCTCGTGGGAATCTGTTGATCCTGTCAGGAAACACTAAATGAGTTGACTTCACGACTTATTATAGAGGAAAGTAGGCTGAAAGATACGTCTTGTTCACCAAATCAGGCTTTTGCAGCTTTTCAAAGGCATTGCACTATTTACAATAAAAGGAACCACACAACCGAAAAATGTTTTAAAAATAAAACTAATGCAGCAAGTAGTAAAAAGACTTTGACTTGTCACTTCTGTAATAAACAAGGTCACTTTAAAAAGGATTGTCGTTTTTATTTGAACAAGACTATGGCTAGTGCAGTGACCTCAGGAAAGTCTGGAAGTACGAACACAAAGGGTGACAAGGTTTTCAAAAATGATTTCGTTAGCATGGCCGGTGTTACTAATCAAGTAGACCTGATCAAAAAGGATAAGTTTTACTTAGACAGTGGAGCCAGTGAGTATGTTTCTCCTTACAAATATTATTTTATAAATTTTACAGAATGGTCAAAATAAATTAAAATAGGACATGGAAGATTACTGAAGGCATAGGGTGTTGGTGATATAAATGTTGTTTGCCATGTAGCTGATAAACAAATTCAGAGTGTACTGGAAAATGTTCTTTTTGTGCCGGATTTTCAATTGAACCTTACTCAGTTTCTCAAGCTTTGGTTAAAGGACATACATTAATAGCAGAGGGAAATAAGTGCAGATTAATTAAAAATAATGAAGTAATGGCAGAAGCAAACTTGGAAGAAAAGATCTTTATTGAAAAATTTGGATGTTCAGAAAATCGAGACAGTAGCAGTCAGTGTATCTAACTTAAAATCTTTTGAAATATGGCACAGGAAACTTGCTCAACAAAATATCAAGCAAGTAAGAGATATTTGATCTAAACTAAATATTGAATGCTCTGTTAAGGACGAATCATTCTCATGTGATTCTTGTATCCAATGGAAACAACATTGTTCATCATTTCCACCGAGTGACTTAAAAAAAATTAGATGTATGTGAGATTCTGCACATTGATCTCTACGGCTCTTTTGAAACCACAAGCTTTGGTGGATCCAAATATTTCCTTTTAGTGAAGGATGATTACTCTCATTTTAGATTTCGTTTTTTTGTTAAATTCAAGTCTGAAATTCCTGATTTAATCAAAAGATGCATCAAAATGGCAGAAAGGGACACCGGAAAAAGAGTCAAGGTTGTGAGATCAGATAATTTGACAGAAATTTTAAATAAAGAAATCGAAGATTACTTTTCATATAAGGGAATTAGGCACAAATTTTCTGCTCCATATTGCCCAGAGCAGAATGGGAGAGCTGAAAAGGAAATAAGGACCTTAGTGGAAGCAGCAAGGACTGACTAGCAACTATGTTAATCTAATCAGAACTGGACAAGCATTTCTGGGCTGAGGCAGTGCATATGGCTGTTTATACAATTAACTTGACAGGCACAAGTTCAGTCAAAGGGAAAACCCCATATGAACTATGATTTAAGAAGACCGTAAAATTAGGTCTCAAGATTTTTGGATCGAGGGTTTTTGTATATATTCCCGACCAGAAGAGAAAAAAAGTTAGATACTAAAGGAAAAGAAGGAAGACTTGTAGGTCATGAGATAGATTCCAAATCCTACAGGTTTGTTTTTCTAACGAGAAGGAAGTAATAACAGCGCGGGATGTAGTTTTTACTTCAGAGAAACCTAAAAACAACTATAGAGTCAGAAGAGGGCTTACTGCAGAAGAGAAAACATTACGGATAGTCAGAGGAGGTTGAGAACAGTTCTGATAGAGGAAGTGAGGAGAGAGTGGTTGAAGAAGCTGGGATGGATACAAAATTATTTGAAGGAACGGCAAATGAAGAAAGAAGACAGGATCAAAGTGGAAATCATACACCAGGAAACATTCTGGAGAGTCCAGAAACATTTAGTAACCTCAGTATCTCAGACGACTTCTATGATCTTATCCAGAAGAAATCTCGCCACAATATTATGAAAATGAAAATATCCAAGATCGTCTACAAAATTAAAAAAAACCTAAGATCAAGAGAAAATATAATGAAGCCATCCCAATACAATGACTTTGAAACATGTCTCATAGTGTCTCAAGAAGAAAATTTAACTTATGAGCAAGTAGTTAAAGGACCAAATCGGAAAGAATGGAAGATTGCTATAAAATAAGAACTAGATGCGATAAAAAGAAATGGAAAATGGGTTGAAGTAAGTCTACCAGAAGGAAAGAAAACAATTGACACAAAGTGGGTTCTTCGAAAGAAGCAGAAAGAAAAGAATATCGTATTGAAAGCCCGCCTTGTTGCTCGTGGTTTACAACAAGATGAAGATTTTAATTTTAATGACATTTTTGCTCCAGTGGCAAAACTTCCAATACTAAGAATATTGCTAGCTATTGCTGTGAACAGGAACATAAAGCTCCATTAAATGTACGTGAAGAATGACTTTTTGCATGGGGAAATTGAAGAGGCCTACCTCAAGAAACCCGATGGAATGATCCAATAAGGAATGGTTCTTTTACTCAAGAAATCCTCATATGGATTAAAAAGGTCTCCGAAAAATTGGAACCCAAAATTTAATAATTTTATGCGGAGGGGAGGATTTACGAGATCCAAAGCAGATTATTGCTTATATGTCAAGAACCACTGAGGGAAGTTTATTTATATCTTGGTTTACGTTGACGATATCCTAATATTTTGCCAAGATTTGCATCTCATTGAAACCTTAAAAGAAAAATTCAAATCTGCCTTTCATATGAAAGATTATAAAGATAAGATCAGTTATTTGGGACTAAATTTTGTTCAAGATCTTTCGAAAGGAGAAATTGGAATTGATCAAGTTGACAACTTCAAATCAATACTTGAAAGATTCAACATGGAAGAGTGCAGACGAACGTCAACCCCAATGGACCCAAATTTTAAAAGGATTGATTCTGCTACGGCTGATGAAAGTTTGGGCAACACATGCAGGAGTATCATTGGGTCATTAATGTATGCGGTTTTAGGAACCAGATCAGATTGGTATTCTGTCTGAATTTTGCCAGCAGATGCCAAAGTCATCTTCTTACTTTTCCCAAAAGGATTTTGAGGTACGTCAAAATAACCATCAATTGCAAGTTAGTTTTCAGCTAGAACTCTGACGCACCTATTGCAGAAGGTTTTGTTGATTCTGACCATTCAGATGATCCCACAGACAGAAGGTGAACGACAGGTTTCCTGTTTAAAGTCCTGGGATGTACCGTTTCATGGAACTCATCAAAGCAGAAGTGTGTCAGTTTGTCTTCTGCAGAGGCAGAGTACATCGCGTTAAGCAGTGGAGCAAGTGAGGCCTGCTGGATTAAAAATGTACTTGAGGACATCGGCGTGAAGAACAAGTGTTCTATAATCATCAACGAAGACAACCAGGCTGCTATTTATATGGCTGGAAATCCAGCCTCTCGTCGGCGAATGAAACATATAGACACCAGATTTGATTTTGTACGAGAAAAAGTGAACAGTGAAGTGATTAATCTGAAATATATTAAGAACTATCGAGCAGATTGCTGACAGTTTAACTAAGGCAGTATGCAAAGTTTATCTTGAAAGATTCTGTCGAGATGTAGGACTGAATGTAGGACTGATATAAAAACTTTCTGGTTCTCTATTTCTGGAACTGATATTTTTTCATTGACGGAGGGTGTTAAAATAACAATGAAAAATGTCAAATGTTATAGTTCTAATAATTATGTAATGCTTTGATAAAACAAAAGAGGTTTGTTGTTGAAAAGAAAGACTTCGAAGAGTAAATGGCTTACTCTTAAAATATATTACATTTAAATTAAATTCTTCAAGCTTTTGTTATTTCCATTGCTCTAATTCTATCAGAAACTATTATTCACGCCCGTCAATGATGCATACAAGAGCAAAAAGCGAAAATACAAATCAGTTCGGCAGGGGGCGTTCATAAGCAAGCTTTTTTTTTTTTTTTTTTTCGTTAAGTAAAGTGCACAGGCAAGCCCAAAAACTAATATTTTTAACCATTTATTTCCTTTTTTTTCTATTCAGATGTCATATTTACATAAATTAGCTGTGTAAGCCAAGCCCAGTTTTACGACAGAATGTTGAAAAATACGTGGATATATCTCGTTATGTTTCCACGCTAGTGCTAAGAACAAAGATTAAATTTACGTAGGTTCTAACACAGTACAAATCGAAATATTTTACACAATAATATTTATTTAAATTCCAATTATCTCATTTACTTACATACAAAACAAAAACCCGGTACACATGCGATTCCAGTGCACCCTGGAGGCGAGAATTTCTAGTTGTCAACCTAAAAACGTTGAACTTACCGACCTGAGTAGAATAAATCTTGCCTCTAGTATGGAATCATTGTTAAGCATGGTTCACATGCATGCCGATCACGCCGAACATACATGGCCGAAAACTAGAACAGCCAATCAGAAGCCGTCCTGGGTTTCTGAGGACAGCTTCTGAATGGCTGCTTTAGTTTGCCGCTCTGTCTGTTCGGCGTGATCCGCGTATGTGAATCAGGCTTAACATTGCAGATTTTTGGAGTTATATTTACACTTTGCCATATACATTATTATTAATATTATATATATATATATAAAACTGGCTTATGTTATCACTTTATTTTGATATCTTTCCAAATTACTTTTTAATATATAAGTCGACGGTATAATCTTTGGTTTGTTTAAGTAGTTATTTACATAGAGAGTTATTTCTTTCTGGACAGTATTCAGTATTAATGTTTGTAATTTTCTCATTTCTTCCTATACGGTATAAAGCAATTAAATGAGTATTAATAAGACTATCCTGGTTGTCTCTCGTCTCGCCATTGCTGATCAACTGAGAAAGGGCCATGGTCGGACGACAGCCAATCATTCAGAGGGCATGAGGCAACATAGGTAAGGCTTATACAAAAGAGAACAAAATTTTCTTTAGAATAATTTCTTACCACATACAGGATGGGCGTGGGTTTAATCAAATTAATATTTTTATGATTTAATATAACATGATTGCTGCAAGATGTTTTTGTATTATGAAGAAATGATAATTGTGTAATAAGGAATATTAATTTTATCGTGTTTGAGAAGTTTGTGTCCGTTTCAGGAGATGAAAGAATAATTATATGAATATTTCGTGTTTGAGAAGATGATAAAGTAATCATATGAATAATTCGTTAAGTGTACTGAAGAAAAACATATTTATTTTTAAAAAAATTGCTAAGCTGAGAATGTCGGCATATGCTTGTGCTAATACGAAGGTTAATGGCACTGAAATGTAACACCATCCCAGAAATAGCCTGGAGTGATTTCGCAAAAGCATGGTAAACTTGCTTCAGTGTGCCCGGACAGGGAATCTAACGGGTTTCACCCAAATGCGAATTCTGTGGTTTGTTCACTGATTCACCCCTCACTGAAGTCCACTCACCTGAAGCTAGAGTGGCACACAGTGGAGAAAGGAAACTGCATTCGAAACACACACTGGCTGGGTGCATGCGCTAACAAGCTGGCGGGCACTGGTTCGCATTTGAACGCGTGACTCGCAGTCTTTCAGTGGCTTATTTCCAAGGCTCATGCAGAATAGAGAGCATGACGTCAGTAATGTGTTTACATGGCCCCTGTCGTCGACAGCTCGTTCCAATTTGCATCTAAAGTTTTGGTAAAATCTGTTCGTGATAAACTGAGCACTTTTGAAATCAACCTCAGAAAAAAGTCACTACCCCTACCTGCGTATATCTCAACGGGCGCACTTAGTGACATGAGCCAAAATAAGTTGGTAACGATAGAGGGGAAAGTAGTTCCATGTATTAACGTCGAACAAAAAGTGTTAGGTAACCATTTGTTACAACTTAAATTATTTCTCTCTCTTTCTGTATTTTTTAATGCATCGAAGTATAATAATGAACATATTTGTCTAATATTTACTTTTCTAATAATTTCACAGTTTCACTTGACCGACGCATTAATAAAGTGATGAAACCCATGGCAATGTTAATTTTACATAAGGCGGAAGAACACACAACGTGTATACAAGTAGATTTTAAGCAGGTCTTTCAAAAGTACTCATTTTACCGTGAATAGCCTATAACTAGCAAAATCGATTAGTGCGATGCCAAACGACTAAAAGTTACGTACAATAGCACATGCATAGACGTAAGGCGTTGCCGCAGCTCTTCGTAAGGAGTATGCAGAGTCCTTATGACAGCGCGTGATACCTGTCATGCGTGGATAAATGAGCGACAAGCTTGACGGTAAAATATACTATTGCTGTAAGTACAACTGGCTACGTTTTATAGAGGACGTTTAATAAGGCTGCGAGAGGGCAGAGTTTAAAGCGAGTGATATTGAACGTCAGTAAGTAGAGCCACTTAGAGACACAGTCAAACTTTGTTGGGAGCAATGGACGCATGAAGATGCATGCCTCATACACGGTGGACCGGGTGTGGACGATCTCGATAGGCTTCAAGAGCGAGGATGGCTCGACTGTCAGACAGACGAGACACAGTGTCCACGTCTTCCTTTACCACCGTCCAGCGACTTAAAGGCCTCGCTAGAACACCGTGTCTCTACCAGAAACATTTTCACACGTCTAGCGCAGGCGAACTTGCGATCCCGACGATATTTACATTGTTCTGCCATACACACTTCAAAATATTTGCTTTCTTTTGTTAGTGGTGTCAGAAATGAGAAGCGTGGGATTTTGCGGACTGGTGACATAGTCCCTTCCGGCCCGAATCTGGGTTTCTTTGGGAAATGAACACCGGGATAGAGTTTGGAATATCGCGTTCGATCGCTACAATATCTGCCTCAATTTACAGCGGAACAGGTCCCCTGCTATTGGCGTGATAGTCTGGGGAACCATAGCATATGATTTCCGTTCGCCAATAGCAGTGATATGAGGGCCACTATTTGTACAGCACTACCTTCCTTGGCCGAATGCTGAGAAGCCAGTTTAAAGTAAAATAACACTCGCCGGAACACAGCTCTGATTCCTTAGGAATGTTTACGTCATGCTACAACACTTGATATTCGCCTGATTTTTCGCCAGTTGAGCGTTTGTGGAACCGTATGGGAAGTCAGTTTCCTCTATGTAAACGTGTTCGTAATTTGATGCATATTTTGGAACAACTATAGACAAACCTGCCGCAGGATAAAATACAGCGTTTGTTTGATCCCATGTCCGATTGCATCGAAGCACGAATTCATGAACAAGGCTGTCCAGCGAGTGCCGTAGGTAGGTAGAATACTGTCCTTAGTCAATTATTTCTTGGTCTTTTTTTTGTTTATACATTTGTTTGAATCGAACGCTTCTTTTTTGTTGCGCTAACTTCCATGGCAATAAGTGTACGTTTGTGAAGACTTTCAGATCCACTTTAATTTATTGTTTCATGTGTTCGTAATAATTGTATTTTATGCGTGTTGTACACGAGTTTCAACACAGTACTTGTTTCGTTAAGCTGTAGGTTTTGTGTTCGGCTATAGTAATATGGAGTGGAAAGATTTGGGCGGCTCTTATCATCGAGGTCTTCAGAGCCGATGAGGGTGATTGAGGTGAGTATGGAGGGGCGCAAGAATGAAGGGGCGGGGAGACGGGAGATCCCCGAGGAAACCTACCAACGGTATCGTCCGGCACGATTCCCACATGCGAAAATCCGGATTGACCCGACCGGGGATTGAACCCGGATCACCTTAGTAGGAGGCGAGCATGCTAACCGCTCAGCCATCGTGGCCCCACTATAGTAATATGAACGATACATAACGTAAAGTAGTTGCACGGTTTACGAATAATCAAACCACGGGGAAGGTCAATGGGTATTGTACCTATAAGTGCACACTACCAGCCACAAACAACGCTCTTGTGCGTTACGCACACAGCTGTGTACACTGGGACTGAAGGTTTAAGGTTCTCCACAGTTGTGATCACTATTAATTTCACGGTCGCGTGGCGAGGCAGTGGAACCTGTAATAGTTCTATCCCACCTGTCGGGACGACTTATAATTTACGAGCACCACAATCAGCATCCAAGTGTCCCGGAGCCTATTATAACCGCAGGGTCCCGTCACCTTTAACCTTTCAGTACATGACTGTGTCACGTAAACCAAGAATTAAGGCTGTTCAGTAGTCTAAAATAGTGTATTATATTTTTAGAATGTTACCTCCGTCTTCGTTGTCATACAAAGAATTAACATGAAAAAAAAAAAAATTGGAAGTGGATGAAAATTACTTTTTAAAAACGAACGAAACGAGCTACAAAATTCATTAAGCTACAGCTCAAAACAATTGTTCATATTATTATCATGCCATAAAGAATATTTATTTAGTCTGAGGTGGGCTAGTTTGCAATTTTAACTTTCGATAATAAATTTTAAGGTCGGAAAAGCCAGAGGTTAAAACCATTACCGCAGGTGAACCAAGAAGACACTACAATTACTTCGGTTAGGCTAACACTTTAGTTTAAACCAAAATTTTTTGAAATTTGTACGAATCGAGATTTGATATCCTCATACGTATGCACGAAAATAAAAAATATTTTAAAAATAAAATATCTTCAATATCTAGAGACAAAACTATGCTCTTTAACAGTTTTCAAGAGTCTACCTCACCTACGTACCCAGAGCACAAAGCTGCTGTGAGTAGAGTTGTAGCATCTGACAGTTCCTACAAAACCGGTGAAAGATGGTTTTAGGTTATACAAAATAGAGCAAACCCGATCTTAGGAATACGGCCTGTGAACCAACCCACATTCAATTTATTATAAGCTATTTTTCAGGGAAGATTATTATGGTTTTGTTCCTCTTTACAACAAACTTTTTAGAAGAATCAAAATTTCGATGTTTTTAGTTAAATAAGTACATTCCAGTAATTGGATAATTACCAGCAGCCCAGCAGCAGTGTAGTTAAAATCTCTGATACAGAATATCTGTAATTGCTTGACAAGTTTGCCGATTATTTTGCGTCACTACATCAAATAGTTTTCTTAAAGTATTTTAATATCATTATCATAACATTGGGCCCTTATCGCTCCCGTACTTCAAAGGCGGAAAATATCAGGCCCTTTGAGTTACCCCACTACCCCACGCCCTTTTACCTGGAACAACTTTTTGCCTTGGACGCACATTCCCAGGAAAGCTTTAAGGAGACTATGTAGCTGCGCGTCCAAGGTCAAGAAGCGAGGGAGCGATACGGGCGACACTAACACGCACGTCTAGCGCCTCATCGCTCCTACTAGCAAGGCGTGCAGTGTTTCCGTCGTAACACTGTACTTTGAAATTATGTCTGTAACATAGGAGTTTTATTACATGCGATGAAAGCCCACAGATTAAACTACGCCCGTATATTTGTACTTTTCTCTTGCCGCTTAAGAAAACTGCATAGGAAGGTTTAAAAAATGCGATAATTGTACATTTTCACGAATTTGTTTCTCTGAGAATACACTTAATATGACAAAAGCAAAAAAGTAGGGCCGTAGATAATTGTTATTTTTTTTTTAAATCTATTCTGACAAAAAGTAATATTTCCAGAACTTTTATTTACCGAGATATGCGTTTACGTACAAACAACGATTTCACAGAAAACGTTTCAGTACATAGGACTCTTAAGGGTGACAGTGATCTGCGTATTAACTACTCCGTCGCTTCTACTGATTCGTAAACCATGCATGATGCAACTACCCTAGGTTATGACTGCTTCATATCGCTGTCGCCTAGATCTCTAATAGTCATTACCAAACGAGCATTGTGTTGGCATAAGTGCTGCAAACATTAAACATTTCCCGTTTTCAACATCTGAAACTATACATTAAAAAGATCCCGAGAGTTTTAAACGACTGTGAAAAAAAAAAATTGTTTACAGCGTGCGAGACGTCTATATTGTATCACGAGGTAGTGTAAAGAGATATTTTGTTCCGTGAGAAAAGAAACTGTAAAAAAAAGTAGAGCAATTTATGCTTCAGGAAAGCTGATATCATTTAGTACCTTGCGTACCCGAATAAAGATCCGACTAGGGACGTATTTAATAGCAGATTATTCTTAAGCGTTACATTTATATCTTGACTAGAGAACTTTCAAGGAAGCTCGGGTGACTAAGGTAGTAACTAAGAGCAAGCAATACTTTGATTTTCCCTCGTTCTGCGTAGTTCATAAAAAACATTTTCTTGTTTGTCCTACGTCTTTGCCGGTATGATCATACAGTGGCTTATTTTATTTAAAAACAATCTAAAGTAGAGCTTAAGAAATCACAGATATATAATTGTTGCTGGGAATTCTAACACAGAACCTCGCTGCCAGGTGAAGCCATCGCTAACGGAAATAATTCGTTACACTGCCCATAGGGATTCGTGTGTGTAGAAGCGTGCGATATTTAAGGGCGAGCATACACGTAAAAAATAAACTTCAAAGTTATGACGCGTACTTCACCCATTCAGTTACACACTTCACGATCGAGGACATACGGTATTACACGAGAAGTTCGCTTAGGTCAGTACTGGACACAGAAATGATTCAGCGGCCAGTGAATTCTGTGTTTTCACCGCGGGTATAACGTGATTTGTGTATCTGATCTGAGGGTGGTTTGGTTTTCGGAACCTCTCGTTTAAGAGTGGCTAATGCAAATATCAGCCGGCACACCGCACACTGTGCATTGATGGTTGAAAGAATCACTATGGCTGCAAGTACAGCGCGCGTCAAAATATTACAGGATTGCAACACTTCTACTCATAAATGACTGCCTCGCCGAAAAGATTAATGAATCGGAAAGCAGGTCGTCTACAAGTCTGATTTAACTTGGCAATGAAGATAGATCGTTTCGCACATCTTCAATAAAATCTCCTAGAAAACATCCAATCGCACCACGACAATAAAATAAGTATTGTTGACTGTAGATCGTAATTTAAAAAAAACCTAAATATCAGGAATATTAACTCTTGCAGGCTCACTTTAATTTACACTGTAAAATATTATCTGGTAAACTTCCTAAACTGTAATGGAAATTTTAACCTATAAAGTGTATGGTGACTGATAATATCGGAATGTTTAGCATTACTACTATACAAAGTTGGGAACGTTACTGCGCATTTGACTCTTTCCCGAGCAACTGTAGGAATGTTACTATGCATGTGTGGGAAAATATTATCCCTGCTTTGTCACTGCACGTATACACTGATATGGTAAATGTACAAATAATTTCTTAGAGTGCGCGGTTTCGGATGTTGCAGTTAATAAATTTTGATGCGTACTGTATTTAAGGGGAATGGCCCATGAAAGCAGTATATTTATCCCATTTTCCACATAAGTCGTTTTCCGGAGGGTTTGTCGAAATTATTGGCTCGACAAGACGCAAATAATCATTTTCAACGCCTTTTCTCGTTTTAGATATTCACTGCCGTCATTATTCTCAGAGCACTGATGGAAGAAATGGAAGAATTTTTATCTTATCTTCAATCAGTGCTCCAAGAATAACGAACGCAGTGAATTTGTAACAATGTAAGAAGGTGTTCAAAATTGTTATTTACGTCTTGTCGAGCCAAAAATTAAAAAAAATTAAATAAATTGCTGTAAAACAAGTTATGACAAAAATTATATCGATATACAGTCTGCGTGCACCATTCCCTGAACAGCCACAGTTGCTTGTTTCTTAAGCACGACCAATGAGCTGAAAGTTGTGTGTTATTGCGATAGTGATATGAGCCAACCATGACTTAGAGCAGTAGACGGTATACGAACCAGTTACCCACAGAGTAGATCACTAGGCACTGAGGAGGCCGCGGTGGTCTAGTGGTTAGACCACTGGCGCCTCCCAACCAGGCGAACCGGGTACGGTTCCCGGTGGGGTCGCCTGCGGATTTTCGCATGTGGGAATCGTGGCGAACGATTTGCTTGTTTTCTCGGGCATATCCCGTTTCCCCCGCCCTTGCATTCAGGCGCTGCTCAGTACTCTCCTCGCCTCACCCTCACCTGCTCTCAAGACGTCGATGTTGAAGAATCGTCCAAATCTCGTGACTCACTTAATTCACTCACAAATATTGCAACACCCCGCTTCTGTGGCTTCAATTGGCACTAACTGAAAGCAACTTAAGTGTTAATTGAGATTTTAATTCAAAATAGTAATATTGTACGCTAAATAATTATAAATTTTATTCTTAACTGATGAGGCATTAAGAGTACGTGGAAAGCGTAAGGCGAACCGTGGGGGGGGGGGGGGAGGGTCAAGATCAAGAAGCGAGGGAGCGATACGGGCGACACTAAAACGCACTCAGTCTCTCATCGCACTTACGCGCAATACGTGCAGTGTTTTCGCCGTAACTCTGTACTGTGCAAATTAGACCTGCAACAGTGGGGTTTTATTACACGCGATGAAAGACCACAGATTGAACTACGTCCGTATCTTTGTATTTTTCTCTTGCCGCGTGAGGAAACTGCATAGGCAAGCTTTAAAAATACGGCGTTTGACCATATTCACGAATCCCCCCCCCGAGAATACTCTTAACATGACAAAAGTAAACAAATAGGGGCATAGGTAATTGTTGCTTTTTATCTTTTCTGACAAAAAGTCGTATTTGCAGAACATTTATTTACCAAGATACGCGTATTCGCGTAAACAATTATTTTTACAAAAATCACGGGGTCCATTCCACTCTTAAATGTGTCAAATGTGCTGATTTAGGGAAAAAGGACATATTTAAGAGGTAGGCTTTTGAGTGCTTTTTAACACTTCACGTATATTAGAAACACCATTTCAGAGTACTCCAAAATGGCTAAAAATTTGCTTTTTCTAACCGTTGTATCTCGAAATATACGCGTCAGAAACACACAAAATTACTCAGTGGCCCTGCATTAAACCTTCCTACAGACGTTGAATCAATAAAATAATATGATTTACCACAGGTACACGCAGTGCGACGAGAACAAGGCACGTCAGTTTAGAGCCTTGCGTATAGAGGTGATGGCGCACTTGATACACGTGGCATTGTCGCCTTCATTGCTCCCGCGCTTCTCTGTCTCAAACGCGGAGAAATGCTCTAGGGTAGGCGAGGGCCTTAAGAATGGGGTGGATCCCCGCGTTTTTTGTAAAACAGTTGTTTGCGCGAATACGCGTATCATGGTAAATAAATGCTCTGCAAATACGACTTGTCAAAAAAGATAGAAAACTATTATCTATGCTCCTATTTGTTTACTTTTGTCGTATTAAGTGTATTTCCGGAGAAAAAAAAATCGTGAAAATGGTTAAATATCGCCTTTTTGAAGCTTGCCTATGCAGTTTCCTTAAGCGGCAAGAGAAAGGTACAAATATACGGGCGCTGTTTAATCTGAGGGCTTTCATTGCGTGTAATATAACCCCTACGTTACAGATCTAACATACACAGTACAGCGTTACAACAGGAACATTGCAAGCCTTGAGAGTAGGAACGACGAAGCACTAGGCTTGCGTGTTAAGTGTCGCCCGTATCGCTCCCTCGCTTCTTGACCTTGGACGCGGCGGTCCACCCCACTCTTAAATCGTAATCATCCGATCGCAAAACCAGCCTCGCGTGCTGGCTTGCGAGTGCACTAAATGTCCGGAGTTCGTGGCGGCCGCCTGCAGAAATGAGTTTATGCTAACCGCGCAGCATCGCTGGCGAGCGTGTTGCAGGAACGCCGGAGGCGAGCAACAGGTGTAACCCGCGCGAAAATTTGATAAAGGCTGTTCAAGGGTTTCGTTAGCACTTTTGAAATCAACCTCAGAAACACTTCACTGCCCCTACCAACATACATATTTTAATGAGCACGCAGACCGCCATGCGCCCAGTAAAGTTGGCAACGACGGAGTGAAACTAGTTCCCATTTTTTAACGTTGAATTGAAATTATTACGTAAACATTTCTAAATAGTCTTTAATTATTTCTTTTGCATTCTGTTTTTTTAATGCACATAAATTTAAGAATGAGCAAATTTGTAAAATATATTCCTTTATAATGATTTCTCAATTTCCTTTGACCAAGGCATGAATAAATTTATCAGGCCCACGGCAATGTTAATATTTATTGATTACACGATGTGCATATAGTCTATTCGCTGTTTCTTCGCCCTTTTTGAATAAAAACCTTTGAAAAATCTCCCCATGTATGACGTGTTTAGTTATTTCCAACATACGTTATGTATAACAAGCATTTAAACTTGTGTTCATAAAAGTTATTTTTTTCTGTAAAATTGAAATGTTAATCATATTTTATCTATAAATTATAATGCTTCATATATAAATAATTGGAGTAAAAACAGTTAACTTAGTTTAGCTTAGTTTGCACGAGGCGGAGTAATATCCTGGAAGTAGAACTTTAGCAGGGCTCCAAAAAAGGGCGAAGTAACCGTGAATGGATTATACAAATATATCCTAAGCAGGGCTTTCAAAAGTGCTCAATTTACCTTGAACAGCCTATACGCCATTAACGGTAGTACTTAAGTACCGGCCTAGTAAGAGTATAGGGTTTTACATATTAAGAAATTATTTTCGGCGTGTCTAAGCACGATATTGCTCTCGAGTATATACAACTTTGATGCCCCTGAAGAGAACCACGCTACCAGAAGGCAAGTAGGAGCAAACCATTAAGATTTCATGTTTCTGTCGAGCCTATGAATCTTAATTTACACGCCACTTTAAGGGCATTAACATCTTACAAAATATTTCTCGTAAAGACGGGTAAAGAAGTACTAAGTAGTTTTTGTTTGAAAACTGTATTTTGAAAGGTAGCTGAAACGTGCTTAAAATCATTTAACATCGGCAGTTTCCACGCCAGGCAGCTATTTTACACGTAACTCTACGGAACGCCGGTGTTAATATACGTAATTTTGTTTGCTCTTAAAGATACCATTTTAAGAATATCATAGCCGTATTATTAATAGGTGTGAATAAAATAATCAATTAATATGAACAGAGATTCGGAAACTTTGCAGATTCATTGTGTAGTACTCTAGAGTTCATAATACTTAGTGTATTCGAGCCTCAGTTAGCTGTTCATGGGCTGATGCTCCAGTTTCGTCGTAGACCTGGTAGGACGGTATTCAGTCCTTGTTTTATTGCAGTTTCAGTTATTGGATAGAAACCTGAAAAACTTCGATATATAAATAAAGACGGATACCAAATAACGAAAAATGCTTAATCATTTTGCACAAAAATCAAAGCATGCGACATGTTTTTTTTTTTTTTGTTTATAGAATCTATGAACCTCAGCAGGCGTAAAAGTCTCCCCGTTTTTTGGCGTCTCCTTGTCGAGATACATCTGGCGTCGCTGTTGTGCTCACCTTGTTTGTGACCCGTAACCTATTAATGACATCACTCTTCGACATCACTCTTCAAAATATATAATAATCCAAACAGAAGACAAACTACGCGTTGCCAAGGTAATAATAAATATGCAAACATAGTAGTCATGTATGTATAATTTTTAACGTATATATCAATTTCCTCTGAAAGCAGGCTTTCGTTTAAATGTTGCTTTACCGAGCGAGAAACACAGAAACAGTATCTTTTCTCTCTAAACCGCTCTACGACGCAACGAAGGTAATATGTATTGCAAGTATTAATGATTAGGAATAAGTTTCATAAACTGTGAATCTATATTGAATTCGTATTCGTTTACGTTCATTCTACTTTAATTTCAGGCGCTGGTTTAATGGTTTAACAATTGTGTGCGTGACTTATTTTGTAATATGACTCGAAACTGTCCATCATAGTGCGTATTTTTAAAGCGGTTATCATGACAAGCTCGCATTCGGCGGTTGGGAGGGGGGGGGGGGGGAGGTGTTTGTGGCTTCGTTCCCCCACTTACAACGTCGAGAGGTAGATTTTCTTCGTAGTTTTGGGTTCCTATCCATTATAAGCGTCTCTGTTTTGCACCTCTGTCAACATCTCTAATAGCAACTGTACGCGAGAAGTAAACAAGCCTTAGTACATTGAACCGTTCGGCACAGACTTCAGTCACAGAATGAGTAGCTACATAGAAGGTATTTTCTTGTATGCGCAATGTGTATTCTTCCGCCATACGTAAAATTAATATTTATATTCGCGTGATCACTTTATTTATGCATCGGTCAAGAAAAACTGCAATTATAATAAAAGTAAATGTTTTACAAATTTGCATATTCCTGATACGTACATGCATTATAAAAATAGGAAGCAAGAAAAAGCATTCCAGTATTCACAAATATTTGCCTAGCTATATTAATTTGACGGCAAGCCATTGAACTACTTTCCATCAGTCTGTACAAACTTTACTGGGTGCATGCCAGCCATTGTGTGCTTCAAAATGTACGCAGGTAGGGGCAGTGACATTTTTCAAAGGTTGGTCTTAAAAGTGCTCAATTAACCGTGAACAAACTATAGACGTATCGGCTCACCGATTCAATGATAAATTGGCCCTAACATCCGATCGGCAAAGTCGTGACGTGGGAGGTTCCCTATTGGTTCGGTGAGTTCGACTCTACGGCACCGATTAACGAACACTGCTAGCACGCGTGCCTATTTCGTTGACTCGCGTGATTGAAGTTCTAGCTTTCAGTGGTTCGCACTTAACTGCACTCTAGAATTGAATCAGTGATAAATTAGCCAAATCAGTGAGAATTTAGCAACTGATAATCAGTACGAGATAACTAATTAATAGTGGTTGAATTTCACTGATTTATTTGTGATTTCCCACTGGATGTCAAAAATTCCAATGCTATAAACAACTTGTTCCTGGTTAAATTGGTTGATTCGCCGGTCAGCAATAGCTTATCAAATGACTTTCAGTGAGCGTTATTTCACTGATTGATATCACTGATTCGGATTAGAGAGTGTGAACACACATGCAAGGACTGGCCAGTGTACATTCTCCTGGCATATAACACACAATGCTAGCATTATACGACATTCTCTAATATTTATTAAGGAAGGAAAGGCTTATTTTAATCTGCAAAAATATTAAAATTTAAGTTGTTGATAAAATATTATACCCTTGAATTGCGTTTCATGGCAGCCAGCACATTTTTGTTCAGTCTTCAAAAGACAGAAATAATATTTTAATCATATTTTAGCAACAGGTAATGTCATATACAAACAGTACTGTGCAGCCATTCTCCTCATACAAACGTACATATTTACGACTCAAGAAAACAGATCGACAGAAAGTGTATCACTTCGGCAAAATATTTGCTTAAAAGCATGGCAAGAACTGTTAGCTAGCATTGCTCTTTCTAGGTTTTCTAAACTGGTTTATAAATACTTTTAGATTTAAACTAACGTGTTTAGCATTAATTCATGTCCCATGCACCCTTTACGACAGAATTACTTTTCGTAATCAGTTGTTAAAATCGTAGTAGAGATGATCGACACTGTTTCCGTTAAAAATACACGCTATTGTGGGCCGGGACGCTTTTCAAACGCCGGCCTGGTGAGTGTTTAGTTAAGCCGCAAGACAGGGTGCGCATCTGTGCGGTGCCATGTTCTAGAGGGCAGCGACGCGTCGCCGGGGCGACGATGGGTACTCACCACTAACCGGGCGCTGCAACCTCACCGCTGCTCGCGCAGGCACACACTGAGTGTGGCGGTGTTGGATCGGCGCGGGCCTAGCCGCCCCCCGCGCATGCGCGGTACGCTCCGTCGTCCCGGCCCGGGCACGGCCGCGCAGCAGATCTTTACTACCGGGTGGCCGCCGAGCGACGCGGGTTGTCTCCTAGTGCTCCCGCACCCTCTCCAGCCCTCCTGTACTTTCACATTTTCTCCTTCAAATATATTTGACAACCATTAAATATTTTCAACCAGAAACATTTGGGGACACGGTGAGTGAGTGAAGAGATTTGGGCAGCTCTTAACAGTGATGTCTTGAGAGCCGAAGAGGGTGGATGAGGTGAGTATGGAACGGCGCTGGGATGAGAGGATGGAAGAAACGGGAGATCCCCGAGAAAACCCGCCGACCAACGGCATCGTCCGGCACGATTCCCACTTGCGAAAATCCGGTGACCCGACCAGGGGATTGAACCCTGTTCGCCATGGTGAAAGGCGAGCAGGCTAACCACTCAACCACCGTGGCCCCCTGGGGCCGCGGTGACCAGAACGCTTGGCTCCCACCAAGGCGATCAGGGTTCGATTCCCGGATTCTCGCACTTGGAAATTGTACTGGACGATGTCACTGGTTGGCGGGTTTTCTCGGGGATCTCCAGTTTCCCCCGTCCTAATTCCGGCGCTGCTCCATACTTACTTCGCTTCACCTTCATCAGCTCTTCTGCCCTCGATGCCAGGCGTAGTCCAGTCCTCTTGACATAAACACATTTAATCGAACAAACTTGAACTTTTATTTAAAAGTTATATCCAAAGCGAGACATTGATGTTGTGTTTACTGCTGTTTGTTATTTATTTGTTTTACTAAATTAAAATTTTTTTACTGTAGATATTTTTTGCACAATTTAATTTTTTATACCCGACTTTTTGGCATTTATGCTCGGAGCGCTTCTATAAAAATTGAATATCTTCATAGTCTCATATAGTTTCCAGCAATTATTTGCCATTTTGAATTTTCGTGATGTCGGAAATCGCTTTTTTTTTTTTTTTTTTTTTTTTTCTTTCGCACGACACCTGGTAGGGCCCGTCAAACATCAAACAATCCAGGTCTATCTGAACAAATTCATTTGAAGCAGTTGAAAGGAATGGAAACTTGACAGCGCGACAGGGGCTTTCTCCTTGGAGGAGACATAGCGTGGACAGCTCGTGCAGCGAGTGGAGTAGCTACTGTCTGTCTTTTAACATCAGACTGTTCCTCCTGCCAACAGCCCTGTCAAAAACTACGTGGACAGCATTTGAGGCGAGAAAACTTGTTTAAGTAACTATAGGCTGTTCACCGTAAAATGAGCGTTTTTGAAAGCCCTGCTTAAGATCTACTTGTATACACTTTGTGTATTCCTCCATCTTGTGTAAAATTAACATGGCCATGGGCCTCATCACTTTATTCATGCGTCGGTCAAATGAAACGGTGAAATTATTAAGAAAGGAAGTACTTTACAAATCTGTTAATTTATACAATTCGATAAATAAAAAAAAAGATAACGGGAAAGAAATAGTTTTAAATTATCACAAATGGTTACTTAACACTTTGTATTCTACGTTGAGATATGGAACTACTTTCCATTCATCGTTGTAACAAATTTTGCTGGGCAAATGTCACTCAGTGCGCCCATTAAAATATATGCAGGCAGGGGCAGTGATTTTCAGTTAATGTTCATTTCTGAAGTGCTGACTTTACCGTGAACAGCCTTAAATGGTTTGAGGTGTTTGTAATCTTCCTCTAACCAACACTGTAAGAGAAAAAGGATGTAATTGTTTCCCACAATTGCTCAGGACACAGTCAAATACATAGTTTGGTTGAGAGTGAAGAGATTTGAGCGGCTCTTAACATCGAGGTCTTGAGAGCCGGTGAGGGCGGGGCGAGTTGGAGCAGCGCCGGGGGGAAACGGGAGATCCCCGAGCACGATTCCGAACATGCGAAAATCCAGGGGCGACTCCACGGGAATCGCCTAGCTGGGAGGCGAGAAGTCTAATCCACTAAAGGCTGTTCACAATAAAGTGAGCACTTTTGAAAACAACCCTAGAAAAAAGTTACAGCTCCTACCTGCATATATTTTAATGGCTGCACTGAGTGACATTAGCTCAGCAAAATTGGTAACGATGGATGGAAATAAGTTCTATATTTTAACGTCGAATAAAAAGTGTTACGTAACCATTTATAATAACCTAAAATTATTTCTTTCACTTTCTGATTTTTTTTATGCACAGAAGTGTATAAATTAGCAGATTTGCAAAATATTTCATTTTCTAATAATTTTACCCCCTCACTTGGTCGACGCACTAATAAACTGATGAGAGCCATGACAATGTTAATTTTACATAAGGCGGAGGAATACACGACGTGCATGCAAGTAGATCTTAAGCAGGGATTTAAAAAGTGCTAATTTTACCTTGAACAGCCTACACACCACCGCAGCCTTTTCTAATGTCAAATTGTGTATAGCAGCAACGTTAAGAATTCCTATATTTGCAACATGGTGTGTTGTTCATTTACATACGATGTATAGGATGAAACTTTCCATTACAGTTTAATAAGTTTACTGGAAATTTCTTGCAGTATGGTTTCAATGGAATTAAGATATATCAAAGTCTGTCCAAGTAGTTTGTTAACGTTAAATGCCGGGTACCGCGTTTCTCAATACTGCCCATTTGACTGACAGTTCTGTTGGGGATGGCGAGTCGATGTTTTGGACATGCGCGAAAACGTCAAACGGTCCCCCTATCATCACGCCGGGCATGAGGGGTGGGTGCAGCTGTACTGGGCCCCGGTCACTTAGCTATAATCTATTGGGGAACAAAATCTCCAAAAAACTTTCCAAAAAGTTTGATTTATATTTTATAACCAATGCAAAAGTACGTAACAATTAATATGCGACCACAAGGTCATACAAATAGGCCTATAACTTTTAAGCTTTAATAATTCTGTAACTGCTTAATACACGATCTCTGAAAAATTCACAAAATAATGACAAATACTGAATACATAATGAACTCCGAGTAAAACCTTGATACTGGAACTTTGATTAAAACTATAATCCTTAAAATATTACATGTAGGTACATAACTTTTTTTTCGCCTTATATTTTTCCCATTATGTGAAGATTCGTTGAGCATCCCCCCCAAAGTATGTGCATCGGCCTCTGGAACTCTCCACGCTTCACTTCAGAAAATTTCTATATCGTCTATATCAAAAAATCGCCTGTCTCTAAGGCAGTGGATGCACAAAATCCTTCCATGCATGGTGATAAGTCAGTTCAAAGGACATCACGCCATGCCACGTAGTCGAGTGTCGCAATGATGAGTGACCCCGTGCGGAGTGGGGGGGGGGGGATGCGAGTCGCTACACCGCGAGCGAAGGCCAATATGCTGAGAGCCCCGGGCTGACATCGCGATAGCAACACCTCGGCTTGTCCCGTACTTTTTTTTCTAACCTACCTTACAACCAAGAGGAGAGTCAGAGGTCCAGGGTGGAACTTCATTTTGCAGGTAGCGTGATGTGGGAACGGAAGAACTTGTGCCGGGATTTTTCGGGATACTCCTGTGTTCTATCCATCATCTCGCTACTTCAGCGAAACAATTGTTCCAATTTTTTCCGGCTAGTGACAGTCGGTAAGCTACCCTCCTCTCATGCTTGTTTACTTCCTGCCTCACCACAAGGGGAAGCGGTTGTTTCATAAAGTGCGTCTCAGGGCTGAACCCCTTACGCCTAGACATGCAGGGAAGTTTCTAATTACAAGGGCACATGCTCGTGGCTTTACTGGGATTGGGCAAACTTGGCCGCGATTGGAGTCAAGTTTACCTCCTATGCTAACTTAAACTAGAGTACCAGGTAGGGGGGCGGGGGGACCGGCATAGGCACAGTAAAAACCCCTCGACAGAAAATAATTGCAAAATTGAATGCAATTTATGAAGTAGAAAAAGATTTATACTAGAATAGAGGATGGGCAAGGATACAGTTATTTTTAATGGGGTATGAAACAGTAGAAGAGAAAGATTGGTAAGGGGGATATATATATATATATATATATATATATATATATATATATATATATATATATATATATATATATTATATCCCCCTTACCAATATATATATATATATATATATATATATATATATATATATATATATATATATATACACACACACACACACACACACACACACACACCCGGCCGACAACACCAGATATGGACGACGACGTACACTCGTGGGCGATGATTACCGACCCGGAAACTTCGTGGATTCATTCAGCAACAATGTACACTCCACAATCCTATGTGTACTTGAGCTCCTTTGAGTTGTTCACTGGGTGTTGCCTCCCAGTGTAACTCCAGATCAGGTAGTAGATGATTCAGTCTTTGTTTTCTTAGCGATTGTTTACTTAGCAATCGTAATTGGCTGGACGATGCCCGGGGTGTGTATAACAAACGTGTGCTGTTACAATAGAAGCAGATGCTCCCATGTATGTACAGGTGGTTGAAGTTTATCCTCAGATAAATCCGCAAAATTTCCGGGTCTTTAGTGATGATATATGATGTTATAGGCGCTCATGGACGAGAAAGTAAATAAATGTATACGACACTTGAGAATACCAAGAGCGAATAGAGTCTAAAAACTGAACAGCAACTTATTACGAAAAATATTATATGAAGATGAGTGCGAACGAATCCGGTACGTTGTCCCTTTGGAGTAATTCCTTTATACTCTCTGATAAACTTTGTTTGCATAAACCGGAGAAATATTATGGAAGTAGAACATTATGAGGGCTGCAGAAAACTTGGAAGTAGTCGTGATTGGGCTATACTAGTGTAAAGACATTTTTCGAAAACAAGTTATCGTGTAAACAATATAACTCGTCATAGAAAACAGTTAGGTGTCGCACACAACACTAGCGTACTGCGCATCTGAGCATGCGTGACGAAAGACTGGTCTACGCAGCTTGTCTCCTGCCCCGCTTGAAAATTGTTACGAACATAAATGTGTTGCTAATATGCCAATTCGTACTGTTTATGATGTGTAGAAACACCTGCTTGATTTGGGGACCGCGGTGGCTGAGTGGACAGACCACTCGCCTACCTCCAAGGCGAACCGGGCTCAATCCCCGGCCGGCTCACTCAGGATTTTCGCAAGTGGGAATCGTGGTGGACGATCTCCCGCTTCCCCCCCCCCCCCCAATTCCACTGCCACTACATACTCACCTTAATTCACCCCCTTCGGCTCTCAAGGCCTCGATTTTGAGAGCCGTCCAAATATCTTCACTCACTCACCAGGATGGCAGTGTGTACTGTAGCGTATATGGAGGTTTCATAGCACAAGTTGATAAAGCAAATTTTTTTTAATTAATGTCAAAACTAGCTATGTAAATAATTTAGGTAGAAATTTAATTATGGTGCGTACTTTTAATCTCTGTGCTAAATATAACTAAACTGGCTGTCTCCCGCGGCTTCAGCCGCGTGCATAATGCAAACTTCAATTATAATTACCAAGTGCTGTATCTTAATTGTTCTTCTTTATTACTCTAATATTCTGGAATGTCACATACGTTACTTTTCGTCCTGGAAAAAACGAACTCTTCCTTAAGGAATATAGGAAAAACAGACCATCAACCAGAGCCTTCTCAAACAGTTGGTGGCATATTCCCTCCCCCCCTAAGAAACTGTTAGTTTTCCCTGGGTGCAAAGTGCCCCATGTGCTAATACGGAATATAATCTACGCCTGTACCAAATTTCATCTAAAATCCGCGGAGCCGTTACGACGTGATTGAGTAACGAACAAACATACAAACGTTCGCTTTTGTAATATTATCAAAATATGTCGAGGGATTCCCTGGAGGGAAATATGTCGAGGGATTAAGTATTCCCTGGAATACTTAATGCATTATTTGAGCTTGCGTATCTTGTTAAATTAATTTGGCTGACTCTATCTAGTTGCGCACTTAACTTTTCATACGCTACGCTTTTCATACAGTTTTTTTTTTTTTTTTTTTTTTTTTTCCCCCAAAAATCTATTTCAAAAGCGCTTACTTTAGTATGAACAGCCTGTATAAAGGCTACTCATGATAAAGTGAGCACTTTTGAAATCAACCTTTGAAAAAAGACACTGCCCCTACCTGCGTATATTTTAAGGGGCGCATCGAGGGACATTCGTCTAGTAAAGTTTGTAACGATGAACAGGAAGTATTTCCATATCTTAACGTCGAATAAAAAGTGCTAGGTAACGATTTATAATATTTTAAATTATTTCTTTTAGGTTTGTGTTTATCTTAATGCATCTAAGTGCAAAAATTAGCATATTTGTAAAATATTTACTTTTCTAATAATTTCACAGTTTCATTTGACCGACGCATGAATAAAGTGATGAGGGCCATGGCAATGTTAATTTTACATTAGGCGGAAGAATACACAACGTGCATACAAGTAGGTCTTAAGCAGGGCTTTTAGAAGTGCTCGTTTTATAGTGAACAGCCTATAGTTGGAAGCGGGCAGTGAGCACATGCCATGTAGCAATCACGGGACCATTTTTTATAGTGAACAGCTTATAGTTGGAAGCAGGCAGTGAGCACATGCCAGGTAGCAATCACGGGACCATTTTTTATAGTGAACAGCCTATAGTTGGAAGCGGGCAGTGAACACATGCCAGGTAGCAATCACGGGACCATTTTTTATAGTGAACAGCCTATAGTTGGAAGCGGGCAGTGAGCACATGCCATGTAGCAATCACGGGACCATTTTTTATAGTGAACAGCCTATAGTTGGAAGCGGGCAGTGAACACATGCCATGTAGCAATCACGGGACCATTTTTATAGTGAACAGCTTATAGTTGGAAGCGGGCAGTGAGCACATGCCATGTAGCAATCACGGGACCATTTTTTATAGTGAACAGCCTATAGTTGGAAGCGGGCAGTGAACACATGCCATGTAGCAATCACGGGACCATTTTTATAGTGAACAGCTTATAGTTGGAAGCGGGCAGTGAGCACATGCCATGTAGCAATCACGGGACCATTTTTATAGTGAACAGCTTATAGTTGGAAGCGGGCAGTGAGCACATGCCATGTAGCAATCACGGGACCATTTTTTGTAGTGAACAGCCTATAGTTGGAAGCGGGCAGTGAGCACATGCCATGTAGCAATCACGGGACCATTTTTTATAGTGAACAGCCTATAGTTGGAAGCGGGCAGTGAACACATGCCAGGTAGCAATCACGGGACCATTTTTTATAGTGAACAGCTTATAGTTGGAAGCGGGCAGTGAGCACATGCCATGTAGCAATCACGGGACCATTTTTTATAGTGAACAGCTTATAGTTGGAAGCGGGCAGTGAGCACATGCCATGTAGCAATCACGGGACCATTTTTTATAGTGAACAGCTTATAGTTGGAAGCGGGCAGTGAGCACATGCCATGTAGCAATCACGGGACCATTTTTATAGTGAACAGCCTATAGTTGGAAGCGGGCAGTGAGCACATGCCAGGTAGCAATCACGGGACCATTTTTTATAGTGAACAGCCTATAGTTGGAAGCGGGCAGTGAGCACATGCCATGTAGCAATCACGGGACCATTTTTTATAGTGAACAGCTTATAGTTGGAAGCGGGCAGTGAGCACATGCCATGTAGCAATCACGGGACCATTTTTATAGTGAACAGCCTATAGTTGGAAGCGGGCAGTGAGCACATGCCAGGTAGCAATCACGGGACCATTTTTATAGTGAACAGCTTATAGTTGGAAGCGGGCAGTGAGCACATGCCATGTAGCAATCACGGGACCATTTTTTATAGTGAACAGCCTATAGTTGGAAGCGGGCAGTGAGCACATGCCAGGTAGCAATCACGGGACCATTTTTTTTTCCTTCCGGGTGAGTGGCGCTTTGGCCCGTGGAGCTGAAAATTCGCTTACTGCGGCGTGCGCGCGATCTGAATACATTTCGCCTTTCTCACCTGTTTGCAGGCGAACCACGGGACTCCACCGTTGGCGTAACGAAATTCCCAGCGGGGCAGTCACACGGAAAATGGCTCTCCCGCAGGCATCAGCAGCCCCGGGGACGAAATAAAGGCCACAAGCGTGCGCGCGCGTAAACACACACACGCGCGCGCGCGCGCGATTTCTGATACCGACCTACACTCTGAATTCCTTTTGGTAACGGAAACTTACTTCCGCAGGAACGGACTCGCCTGTTCCGCAGTGAAACTTTTTCACGCGAACGAAGGAAGTAAATTTACTTTTAAATATACTTGGCGACAACTCACAGCTACTGGCTTGGAATATTTTCAGGTATCGATAACTGGGTATCGTGAATTTTCTAATTTCAAATCACAGAACGTTTTAACTTAGTTCACGTCAAACGTCGATTTGAAAAACTGTTTAAGAGGTTCCAGTTAGACCACCGGAAGGGACTGGTCTGATATTCTAACTATTAATTTTAAATTTACAATACTACGGCTTGGTGCTTATTTAATGACACTTATTTAAGGTCATTAAAAACTTTAAGATTTCCATTGGTTATGTAGCTTATTAAGATTTCATAATGTTGCACAATATAAAATCGTTAACATTGTAACTGTTACCATCACGTGATATTAATAGCGATCCTTTACTAGATAGAAGTGAGACTTTCAATACTAACTAAAAGTGTATTAGGGATGATTAGCCCACTAAATAATAACGCAATAAATTAAGTAGCTCTTACGAATTGTTCGTACATTCTGTCTATCACTGCAGCTCACTGCGGGAAAAATTGCCAGTGGAATATTTTGCGCATGTATATACTTAGCTTCCCTGAAGCCATTTTACTGATTTGTAATTATACATCGTATTAAATGTCAGTTTTCAATGCTACGATTGAATTTTCGTTGCAGCAAGACCCTTATTGAGAGTGGGATTGACCCCCGCGTTTTTGTGAAATAGTTGTTTGCGCGAATACGCGTATCTCCATAAATAAATGCTCTGCAAATACGATATTTCGCCAGAAATAAATAAAAATTATTATCTAAGCCATTATATTTTCACTTTTGTCACATTAAGTGCATTCTTTGAGAAAAAAAATCCGTGAAAATGGTCAAATATCGCATTTTTAAAGCTTGCCTATGCAATTTCCTTAAGAGGCAAGAGAAAAGTGCATAGATACGGGTGTAGTTTAATCTGTGGGCTTTAATCGAGCGTAATAAAACACCTATGTTACAGGTCTCATTTGCACAGTACAGCGTTGCGTCGGAAACACTGCACGCCTTGCACGTAGGAGCAATGAGGCGCTAGGCGTGCGTGTTAGTGTCGCCCGTATCGCTCATACGCTTCTTGACCTTGGACGTGGGGTTCCCATGGGGGTCCACCCCACTCCTAATGTTAAGTCACGAAATGAATTCGGAAGCTCGAAGCAGAATGGCGCGTGGCGGAGTGGTGGTCGGGGCCGCAAATATCCCCCTCGCTTATCACGCCCTATCACTTGTTAGTTCCGGTTGCGTGCGAATCACGAAGGTATATTATGGCGCAATCTAGGCAGAAAGAAAAGACTATGCAAAGCGAAGCGAGGGAAGTAATCGTACGTGATAACTGCGACAAAGCAGCTGATGAAGGTCTATTAAAGCATCTGTTATCTCGATCCAATTTACGTGCATCAGAATAGACTGGAATTTCTATGAGAAGTGTTTCCAGAATTCGCACGCAAAGTAGTTGCCGATGCTTAACAGTTCGCTGTCAACACCAGGCAAACACCGAAAAAGTCCGCATGAAATAAATGTGCACCGTGACTCATTTGATAGGAGAGTAATCAGAGACATAATTGTATGTTTTCTTCTGTGGGCAACAAGTATGTGGGTCTTCACAGGGTGTTCCCATATTTTCTTACACATACATTTTATGGGGGAAGGCCTTTTGTAGGTACAACCTAGGCTGTTTACTTCCAAAAGAACCACATTTATATAGAAAATTGACAATTGAGGTTTTGATACCGCGAGATGAACATCAACTTGAGAACGGCCTGTATGTAGAGTGCTTTTCGCGCGATAAAGCAATACGACTTTGGTCCCATGCAGTTTTTGCAAGGCGAGTAGATGTATATGGGGGGTTCTAGACCAGCCCCTTATTTTCATCAAATATCGAGGGTTTTTGCTGCAAAATTATGGTTTTTGATGCTGAATTTAACCTCCAAATTTTTAAAAGGAGTTCTCAATAACCCGCAAATTTATATTAAAATCGAACAATTTTAAGCAAAAAACAAGAAATTTTATCTTCTTTTTTTTTTAAATCGTCGCGCAGGATTTGACACAGGGTAAAATAAGCAAAATTATGCAAAAATCAAGCAAATTTCTCATTTTCTAGAAACGTTAATTTTGCGAAATAGTAATTTAAATCAAGTAAATTTATGCTAAAAAAAAGATAAAATATTAAAAACGATAATTGGTAGATTAAAAATAATATAATATTCACATATTTTAAGAGAATTCTAAATCATGCATAGTTTTCCCATTTTTCATTTCTTTTAAACCTTTATATACGATAAAAACGCCTCTCTTAATCGTTTATAAGCTATTTTCATCAATTATCTTTGCATAGCGATCTGGTAAAGTGATTTTAAAATTACCATCTAGAATGCAATTAATTTTTTTTGCCAAACTTAGATTCATAAATTTGAAATTCTGTAGCTCCATACCATTTATCAATTTCAAGGTTATGCAGTTTAGTCAATTCATATGAATTCTTTAACTTGTTGAGCAGAGCCTCCATTTTGGTTTGTGTCATTTGAAAGAAACAAACTTAATAAGACTGCAGAAATTTTGAAATAAAAAATAACATTTAAATTAAAATTATAAAAATATTTTTTCTGTATAAATAAAATGGCAAATAATAACACATGCAAGATATAAGATATGTAAAAAGTGTGACGAAGTATTAAACATGGAAAGTTTTGCACCACATTAACACACAAAAGATGAACATTTTAACATCTCTAATAAATGTTATAGTGAATATGCTTGTAGTCGTTGAGTTGAAAAAAAAGAGAAAGTAATGTGTGAATGTGGAAAATATGTTTTTAATACATCTCTCAAAAAGCATAAAAATAGCAAATTACGCAATACAGCATTATATAATTTAAACGAAATTCATCACGATAATGATCCAACAAAAACATGTAAAGTGTGTAATGAGAATAAATCTATAATAAAACTAATAAAATAAAAACTACTAAGGACAAACACGCAAATATATGTAAAAATAGTTTTACTGAATACTCAAAGAAATATTATCAAAACATGGAGTTAAATGCAGTTTCCCAATAATTTAGGCACTTTTCGAGCTTCTCATTTATCCTTATTTTATAATTTATTTATAAATTATAATTCTTATAAATAAAGAATTATGGCGACGAATAATCTAACAGTTGAGTTGGGCAATAGGACAGTGAGAGATTTGAGAATTATAGCTAGAGATTTTAGAATAAAATAGATACTTTACCATATGGCTATCGAAATTTACAATTTTATTAATGAGAGTTTTATATTTTAAACTTCTTTAGTTTCTAAAACAATATCGATATCAGCACCATCGAAATCAATTAGATTACCATTTTCATCTCTAATTTCCAATACAATATGATTGAATTATTTATTGTTAATTTGATTTAAAAAATTGGAAAAGTGGGCTCATAAATAATATATACATCGATTTCAGGAACAACATTGCACAGAATAACAATTTTGACGTGAATACGTCTTTAAAATCCGACCGACACATAAGGTATAGGCTGTTCACGGTGAAATGAGTACTTTTGAAAGCCCTGCTGATGATCTACTTATATGAATCTCGTGTATTCTTTCGCCTTATGTAAAATTAACGTTGCCATCGACCTCATCACTTTATTCATGCGTCGGTCAAGTGAAACTGTGAAATTATTAGAAAAGCAAATATTTAATAAATCTGCTTATTTTTACACTTAGATGCATTAAAAAAACACGGAAAGCGAAAGCAATAATTTAAGTTATCAGAAATGGTTGCCTAACACTTTTAATTCGACATTAAGATACGGAACTACTTCCCATGCATCGCTACCAACTTTACTGAGCGCATGCCACTCAGTGTGCCCGTTACACCGTATGCAGTTAGGGGCAGCGACTTTTTTCTAAGGTTGGTTTCCAAAATGCTCACTTTATTATGAACAGCATTTATATGCGTTACAACGCCAGCGTGACCTTGAGTCGGCTCCTCGCATGTACGAGACGCTGGTGGGAGCCCGCTGCGACTGAAGGCAAATTTTTTTTAGCGTGGGCGAAAATTTCCGGGCAGAATATCTGGCGATTCCGATGCGCTAGAGCGCTTATTTTGGCACCAAATGAAATATCTCTTACAAGGCCTGTCCATTTAAGCAATGAAAGCCAAGTTCTTTAATTTTATTCCCGTATCCTAAAAGAAAATAATACCGCTAGCGCAGATACATTCACGTAAAATCCAAGCAAGTGTGTGGCAAAGATACACAGGGGTTTTCTTAGGACGTGAATACGTCTTTAAATTTGCAACCCATAGTGGGAGGCAATCCAGAAAATCCGATGATAAATTCGGGGGATACAGTTTGGCATTGCAGCTCCGAATCTATCGTCTACATTCAAAATTCAATTACACCACTCGATTCAATTACAGCACTCGATTGCCAAAGGATCAAAGAATATGTTACATTGAGTGAGGACTGCGAAGCATCGCGTGCGAGAAAAAGGGCTTGGAAAGGGGGAGGGGCGGCAATTTTGAGTTCGTTTTGCTGCGTGTCATAACTTCCGTATAGTAAAACTTTCGACTAGGAGAAGCTATGACGGTCGTTTAGGATTCAATCGACAGCTATCGTCAATATCAATCGATTGCGTGTATAGAAATATTTGTGTGGCGGGGTTATAATGAAATTGTATGAGTTTAATATATAAAAAAAATTAAGAAAATTTAACACAATGCTGGCCTACACTCGCCAAAAAGCCAAGTCGAAATACAGAAATATCGTTTACGGTTGGAAAGAGCATCTCAAAAGGAATGCAGTGATATCCATAAAATCCGATATGATTGCGTGAAGCGGTGCCGGGTATGTAAAATAAGGCGTCCGAGTGCGTCAACGTAGACGTATTCACGCAAAGCAAACGGCCGTGTCCCCAACACAACCACACACTATTTATTTTTATTTTTTTTTAATCGGGAGGCAGGAAGACGTTAGCTGCCTCTGATGCTATGCCTGGTTTGCTCCCGAGTACATGCATCAAAGAAGAGCGTGCACTTACTCGCTACTAACAAAGACAAGTATGAGCATATACTAAAATATTAAAGTCGCAGAGCGTGTATTCCTCTTCTGGAGTGTAGCGCCGAGAAGCAGGGCTGCCACTCCCAGGCGATGATGCGGGAACCGAAAAGGGAAGGGGAGAGGGATCGAAGTAGGCCTGCCAACCGGACCGTTAACACACACCCTCGCGGGATGACTTCAAAGGCGGGTGGCTGGCTGGAGCCTCCAGCGGCTTGTAGAGTCCCTAGCTCCAGTGCGCACGGCCGTTCTCCCTGTCTCCCCTTCCAGGGTGCCGCTCATACTAACCCGACTTATTAAATACACCGTTGGCCACATGTGCCTGCACGAAGTATAACTGCCGTGGCGGTAATTAATGTTTCAAGGTTACCGCTGCGTTCCTCAGGAGAGACGGTCCCTCTTTTTTAAAAAAGAAAAAAATGGCGTGTAGTTAGCTTTACTTACGCAACTCCTACGCAAAGGTCTGACGCCGAAGAAGGAAAGTTTTAGACATTCAGTGCCCTTCCTTAACAATTGAAGAGTGGTAGAGCTTAGTTCCCTCATTCGAAGGGGTCCAGGTTCCGGCTCCAGCTCTCGACGGAGCCGACCGACTCCATTTTGGAATTTTCAAGTTTTACCAAAAATGACTTCAGAAATGGATTATTTCACCCAAAAAACACTCTTTTTTTTTTCTCGAAAATTGCATATTTTAACACAAGAAACCCTTACAATTTCCCCTTTTCCATAAAAAAAAAAATTCCCCTTTTTGACAGCTGCAAAAAAAAAAAAGGACTTCCCAGAAAAGTCCATTTTCAGCCGGAGCAGATGACCAGGATCAGTGACTCAGGTGACCTTGGGGTCAAGATATTGCGTTTCAGGACTTTTGACATTTTACCATTAACCACAAAAAATCCAAAAAATTATTATTAAAGATTATTTTTAAAATCCTAAAAAAGCCAAAAAATTATTATCAGAAATTGTTTCAAAATTCCAAAAAAATTCGAAAAATGTATTATTAAAAAATATTTAAAAAATTATACGAAATTATTAAAAAATTCTAATAAAAACCCAAAAATCGTATTAAAAGTCACAAAAAAAAAGTTAAAAATTCCAGTTCGTGAGGACCATTTTTCCCTAAAAATTTCAGGTTGCTAACCATCTGGAAAGGACCGACCACCCAATCCAGAGAAATCAAGAAAAATAAAAAAATTCCAAAAAAGTCAAAAAAATACCCACAGAATTACAAATGAAAAAATTATTAACAAAAAATTATTTTAAAAAATATTAAAAAATCCTAAAGAAACCACATAGTCATTGTTCATACGTCTTACTAAACTCAAGCATACCTCAAAAGTTCTGTCCACACTGACTTACCAAACATTTGTACTACTCACATACTTTCTGCTCTGCGTCAACAGACTCACAACTATTTGGCGCCCAACGTATCGGCATAAACGCCAACATTAGCATATGCGACGTGAGCTACCTATTATATATATATGACGCATTTTTCAGTTTAGACCCAAGTTCAGCTTATATCGGTATTATTTTAAGTTATTGAAGTTAATGCTCATTTACGACGATTTAAGTGGCTGTGAGTATTTGTCGTAATCAACATATCAGGCAGAAATGAACACTGATTATTTACGAAACAGGACATGATAAGCCAACAGCTTCGTAGAAAACTAATTTTATATTCATGCAATACTTGTTTTGATGTTATCACATTTAATAATCTAATACTATAGTGAATTTTTGTAAGTTAATATGATGGAATAACGAAATCAAATCATTTGTTTTTACAATTTGCTGTGTTTCGTAAATCGTTGTCTGTCTACAACTTTGTCGTAGACTGCAAAATGAGTGCTTGTTTTGTAATCACATACAAGCAGATGGCAGGAACTACGCATTAATTTTGTTTTCATCACTGGACATTTCAGAGACTATTTTATGGAACTACTTCGCAATGCCAACAAAATTATTTTTAACGCAGAAAATCACATGCTGTGTGTAATTTGTTTGGTCGCATCAACATAAAATAAATTAAAATCCTCTACTATTTAACAGAAATAAAAAAAAAAATCCTAGCTATCAATCACAACAATAGAGGCAAACTTCGTTAAGTCCTTATCGCTTGACGCCTCCAAACCTGTTGAATAAACATCGTCCCTGCCTTTATTCTAGAATCACGGGAGAGTCCTTATTAACCGACGTGCCTACAGCTCCTATCACACTGTCAAATTTTCGCCTTCAACTATATTTGGCAATAAAATTTGAAGACAAAATACTGCCATCAAATTTTTCCCTTACAACAAATTCTATCAAATATTCTTCAATGTTTTTGAAAATGTGCTACATTGTCAATTTTTTTTTTTTTTTTTTACTGAGAGAATCTAATTTGAATTATTATTTTAAAACTATTTTCATAGCGAGATATAGCTTTTGTTTTTCCATGAAAGCCATTACAGGAACAAATGTAAGGAATGATATAATTTATTTTCGCTTCTTTACTAAATTAAAATTTTATTTATCAGAGATGTTTCATGCACAATGAAATTTAATGCCTTTGAGTTTGTAACATTACGTGTAATATTAACTTAAAATAGCATTCCAGCCCAGACAGCTTCTACATAAATTAATCATCTTCATAACTTACTTCGTTTCCAGCTGTTCTTAGTCATTTAAAAGTTTCTTGAAGTCCCTTTTTCCTTGCACGATTCTGATTGGCTAAGACCGTCAAACATCAAAGAAATTTTAGAACCGGTCCAACTTTCAAACGTTTGGTGGGAGCTGAAACCACCCAACTTTCTCAGGCAAATATGGCGGCGTTTATGACGTTTCGACGACGTCGTGACTGTTCAACTTTATTTGACCAAACTTATTGGAAGCAGTTTGACGGAGCAATTTGACAGTGTGACAGGGGCTTAATGGTTCGAGACTGGAAGTTGAAGCCTGCGTACCCCGCACCCCCCCCCCCTCCCGCTCCACAATCAAAAACACACACACGCACTACCACAACTCTTGGGACAGGAAACAAAGTTGAGCGCGAAGTGATGTTATGCACCTGAGCATGCGATAAATGTTGGTACCACTGGTAAAGCGAGCGTACCAAAACCCTGCAGTACGTAAATAAAGTGTTACATTCGTTAGTTGAAAAACAAGTTTTGATATGACATAGGCTACTTCCCTTGTGCTCGGAAAACGGGACTTTACAGTTACTAATTATATTTCAGGCGGTTTGGCTATTTTGATAATTTATTAAGTAGAGTGGTTGGTTTACGCTACCTGCCAGCGGAACTTGTCTTAGCGTATACGCATGAACTTTTTTTTCTAGTTCTTGCGACGTCATCACCAAAAATGTGTCCTTCCCTCTGTAGTGTGTATTCTTTCAGTATATTTATTACGTCTGAAATTCCTTTAATTTTATTCGGTGTGAAAGTAGCGCAACATGCTCGAACAACTCGATTATTGACTTGAAGGCTCGACAATTCAACTACAATTAGGACTGTGGGTCAGTATATCAACACATACTACGTTTTTGTTAAACAAATTATGTGAAATAGTCTACAGTATTATTTAAAAAAAAAATAGAATTTGCATTGAACTATCAGAAAATAAAACAATTCAGTCGAATGTGTCTGAAATGGAAAACATTATCGTCATAAACGTAGTTTTCATTTTTGTATTTTACAGTTAACGAATTCAATTTCAGTAAAACGTCAGTGATCTAATCTTTTCAACGAATACCTTTTGTTATAGTCATTGGTGAACATTTCAGCGAAATTTAGTAACAATATTTCTAAATAACTTTACTTTGGTGCACATTTTGGGAGCATGTCAACAAATAATTTCTTTGGACAATTATCTGTTAAAGTTTCGCAGATGTGTATTTTTTTTTTTTAGTTTACTAAAATACTTATAATATTTACAATAGAGATATTTTAGTAATTAATTCGTGGTTAATTTAACACCTTCGAAGTAAAATGAGGAAAACTCCCATGCAGCTGTAGCTCCGGCGAATACTGTGAGAAACAGGAAGACATCATGTCTTATTAGAAGAGGTATATTTAAGTCACTGGAAACGGAAATCAGATTAGTTAGTTTTGTTTCAAACACGTAATATTAAGAACCGACGTTAATGTCTATGAATAAAAAATACGTGTCCTTGCTACGCACAACCCAAACTTGTGGACCTAAAGATATGAAATTTAAGAGGTGGCTTCCCCTTCAATGGGTAGGCGCCCACTAAGAGGAGATTTTTCAAAATTATGTAGTTAACGGGGCTGCCTACCAAACCGGCAGCCGCGAACTTCCTATGGGGAATCAATGTTAATCGAAATTCCTTCTCTTTGCGTCAATTCTGAAGATAACTGTTTCTAACAAGAAAAAACGCTTAGACGCGATTTTCTCAGAGAATATCGCTACACAAATTGTTTTTGAAAATAATAATAATAATAATAATAATAATAATAATAATAATAAATAATAATTATTATTATTATCCTTTTTTTTTTTTTTAATTTCATCATTTAAATTTTATAAAAAAAAATATTAAACAAAAAACTGGCAAAATATTTTAACTTAGCATCAATCATTAAGAAATGCCACGCATAATAATTTTTGTTTGAAATAGTTATCTTTAAAATTGGCGCAATGAGAATGAATTTCGTTAAACATTGATTCCCCTTTTTAAGTTCGCGGCTGCCAGCTTGGTAGGCAGGGCAGGCCCGTTAAACAATTAACGGCTGCCGTAACATCTCGTTCTAGGTCGGAAAATAGACTGACCTCCGTCAGTAAATGGTTATAATGCGTGATCCCTGGAGGGCCGACAAAAGAGGCGGGGGGTGGGGGGGGGTGTGTAACTGAATGCAAATTAGCGTTCTCGAAACGAGTCGTCGTTATGAATATTGTTTCACGACACCTCTGCTGCAATGTCGTTACCAGTTGCTTGGAATTTGTGACGTCATACTATTGCTTGCTTCCCTCCCCTCTTTTTTTGTATGCCGTAGGTTCCTTATAGTAATTTTTTTTTTATTCTGCGGTGTTATTTCAACATGATAACTTGTAACAAGTAACGAATCACCCTTAACTTTATGGTCACTAACTTTCACAATCACGTAAGAATGCCAATAATTACGTCAATTAGATTGCAGCGTGTGCAAACAAGAAGACGCCATACACACTAGAACAGGGAAATGTCGCGAGTTCACTTATGTAGACAAGACTCCATACTACACTGGTACCTCAGGTGTTTATCTGCTGCCCAATTTTACCTCGGAATAGGATACTACATTATATGGGGTTTTTTTTTCTTGCATGTTTGTTAGTGACTCAATTGCCTCTAGGTCGAGTTTAATAAATTGTGATCCAATTGTAAAATGTCGGAAATTAACGCGAACTTGAAAAATAGCTTGACCTAAAATGAATCAGAGAATTTTTGCCGTCCTTGGTGATAATAATAGTAAACGTGATTTAAATTGGCACCTTTCCCTTCTTCATCTGCCATCACCAGTTCACTTGATACTACCGCTGTTTTCTTGAAGTGCCTTATTTGCAAAACGTGGTAGTGGAGTACGTGTTAACGGCTAATGCAATTCAGTCGGCACAGGCAGTCAGTTACATTTTCAGTGCGTACTAAACCGACGTACGCTAGGAGGAGATTGTAAATCCGTCTTTAATGCGACATTTAAGAGGTACAATAGCCGAGCACTCATGCGTGATCTCTTGAGCGGGCAAGCTCAATACTTACTGTATGTCGCTAAGCTGGCCGTCAGTTGCCTAGTAATCTACAGTATACAACTGCACTGCATTCCAAGCACTGTCGGTGTGTCTCGAACATACTTCAACTGCTTAACATAAAATAATTTTCGTTTCTGAAAGGTTTAATGTAACACAGGACTTGGCGGAAAGAATTCTCGAGTAAACTCCCTTTTACAAACCTTCTGCTTATGGCCCGTTGTAATGGCCTATAAACTGTACGTTATTTTCAACTCGGTGTAACTTATTTTGTATCCAACACAAATAATTCGTGGAAATAATGTCATTGTTCGCTGTTATATATCTTGAATACGCATATACTTCACTTTAAGCTTTCACGCATCTTTCGATTTTTGCCGTTTTTACTAACAAATTTTAGTGACCTTATTTGAAATTAATAATATGAGAAGAGTAATATTTCATAATCGCCATATACAACCGATAAACGTCTTATTAGTTGAATTCTTGTCACTATTACGTTGACGATAACCGTACGTAAGATGGAATAAGTACTATTCGCAGAATTACAAAACCGAGTGTGAATTGCTGACCGAGTTCAGATTGTTTAGAAAAGCTACCGTTTCGGAATAGTACTGTTAAATAGTAGCTTAAAGATGATAACTTAAGTACTAAGCTGTTAATTGACCCGAAAATTTTACCCAGAGCTTTATTAAAAAAAAAAAAAAAAAAAAAAAAAAAAAAAAAATAGTGTATTAATTTCGACAAACAAGGTTATGTTATTTTTAATAAACATAAGTTAGTTTAATTTATAAATCATAAACTGAATAACGAAAGGAAGTTCTTAATTAGGAAAACAGTTCGGATATAATGTGATGCGTTATAATTAGCCAATAAAAAGGGTAAATAAATAATTAAAAAATAATAATATAAATTAGATTAACCGCAGGGAGAGGAACTTACATAGAGAATTATGAACGACATCTGATACTAAGGAAATTCATTACGAAAGTTTATCAAATCTTAGCACTCATCCAGCTGTAGACATATATTGTCGGTTGGTCTCGAGTGCAGGGACATATTTCAAGGGTATTGGCTACCGGGTGGCAACTGTGAAATTTTAATAGGAACTCCCATGTTAAGGAAATTTCTCCTTAGTGCGTTAATTTTAAAGATAGACGTTTTAAAAAAATCCATTCTTCACGAATTATTTTAGGAGAAGATCCTGGCAAGCTTATATTTTCAAAATAGATAGTCAGGATGTACTTTTTTTTTTTTTGTAAAACATAAATTTGCAACAATCCTTGCAAACAGACTATCCATATTATGGAAATATCTTTTCTGTAGCGATCTTCTCCTAAAAATTTTGCGAAGAATTCATTTTGTTTGAAACGCCTATCCTTAAAATTGATGCGCTGGGGAGAAAGTTCATTAACCCATTAGCTTGCACGTTAATTTTTTTATTCCAGGTGCTGGAAAAGAAGAAAATTTCTGTCCGACAAGTATTTACGCATTCCCTGTAATAACCTACGCAATGGAACCAATGAAAAGAACTAATATCAGGAAATGGCAACGGTAGCAATCAATTGTAACATTTTGATGTGCTCGCAGCATCCAATAGCATTAACCAGGAAACATACAATGTTTGTAGATTATAACTTTGTGCAGCTCCAACCATGATTTTACTTAATTCGCAACATGCCGTGAGTGAAAGAGTAAACTCGGGATAGTATTCTACGGGGTAAACATGCTATTTCCTATTTAAATTTCACAGCTGTCAGCCGGTAGACAGAGGCCTTAAGTAAATTTCTTTCACGTACTCGCGAAGCAATGATGAGTCGAATTGAAAGCCTGCCGAAAGGGAGAATCCTGCTGTCTGAGCGTATTATGTAGTGAAGTATCAACCAACATGGCCCACGTGTGTTTGAAATTCTTTCACTGACCTGAATGATGACTTCGTGGTCAGTACATTTCGCTGCAGTCTGCGTTACTAAGATCTGCCTTCGACTTGCGACAACTACAACTGACAAGGTGTGCCTGGGTCGCAGTCTAGAGGTCACAGTTTCGAAGCCCAGCCAGCTGGACTGGTCGTGGTTTACACTGCGTGGTTCTCGTTAACTGTGTAGATGATGTCGCTGTTCATAGGTACGAGCATAAGTGCAAAGAACAATTCCATAGAAAACATTTAATTTTAAAGGCGTTGGTCTCACCACATGCTGTTCAACTTGTAACGACTAATTTTTCCTCAGATGTTTTTGTTTTATATCGCGTGGTTTTTGCAAAATGCCATAGCGAAGTGAAAATCCTACTTGTTTTGTAATGCACGAATAAAGTAAATCAAGATATTTGAAGACAATTTAACAAATGGTGGGTACTTGAAGGTCTTATATTAATTCGTTTTTATTACGTTTAGCAAAAGTTATTTTCCAAAAATTAGCTAAACTAAATTAATATTTGCATCATAGTGCTTATTTGATCGAAATCAGTCTACAAAAGGGAAGAAAAAATTTAGGGTTAAGAGTTTTTGATTTTTTTTTTTTTCGGTTTATAAAAGTTAAATTTGTAAATTTTACACTTTCGCATTGTTCCGGAGCCCAAGTGAGAGGAGAACTGTCCACGAGGTTGACGTCTGCCCGTGGTTGAGGGCGACTCCCCGCAGGAGAGAGAGTGCCCAGGAGACAGCGGGGTAAGCGCTGACGATGAGCTGACCGGCAGGCCACTTACGTTAATACGACCGACATCCCCCCTCTCCCCCTCTCGAGTGATTGGTAACCTGGTGCGTGTCGGAGGTTGGTCGTTCAGCGAGGCTGGAGCGATTCCCGATCAGCGAGTCTGCCGATGCTGGAGCAGCGTCGGGCGGAGCTAGTGCCGAGGCGATCCAGGAACTGGGTCGAGACCAGGCTTGGACAAGCCGTCCTTCTTCACCACATCTCCACTACACGAGCCGACGGAGGAGCTCCGGTTGAACAGAGGCTGTTAGTGGAGGCTGTCAGTGGTAAGTGATCTTGAGTAGAGTGCAAGGGCGAGCAGGTTACGATACGAGTCGGGAAGAGCGACAAATATATTAAAGTAACAGTTGAATCACAGAGGATTTTAACGTAAATTACGCTAAACATTAAGTAAGACAGTAGAGGAGAACTGTATGTAAACTTAGGGTGGAAGGTTATAAGTAAAGCAACATTTAGTGTCTCAGTGTAATTTATAACTGTAGTTAAGAACAGAGTTGTTTTGTAATAGAAAGAGCATTGATAAAGTAATTGGTGGTGGTGATTTAGAAGAGTTAATATAGTTGATCCTGGAACATAGTTGGGGGGGGGGGGCCTTAAGCCAGGGTGTGCATAGTGGTTGTGCAAGGATGATACATATGACGTACGCCTAGCTAGGCACCACGACACCAAGGCACTTTGTATTAAAGAAATACTCCCATCGAGGGACGGGGATTTGAACCTACAATTTATCGAACAAGAGTCGGGTATTCTAATCACTGAGCTACGAAAGCAGCAATAAGAAATTTTTCTTAATAGTAAACACAAAACGAAAAGGCTGCCATTACCTCATACAACTACAGAAATGTGTAATGTATTATACATTTTGATATATATTTTTTCAACCAATGCATATATGGCTTATCAATTCTATATTTTGGAGCTATTTTCGTTTAATTTATTTAAAGGCAAGCAATGTAATACAAGATCTCATTATTATTTTTTCAATCGGGTCTGTATCTTAAATTATAGTATAAAGTCACAATACTATTGTGATAGCCCTAAGCATAATAAAATTTATCAATGTAGGAAAGAGTCGGGCTGATTTATCAGAATAATTTAAATACAAATAGGTACAAACGTCGTTAACAAATAAATTGTGTGTACTTTTAAGTGCCAGATACTTCGAAAATTACACCATTAAACAATTGTTGCTATTAATGTTTTCCTTTTCGGGAAGATTAAGAATAATGAATATTTTAAAATTTTGTAGAACATATAAATAGTGTATACCCTTACGATATTATAGCACTACTCATAACAATTAGATAGTGTAGGAAAGAGTTATGGTAAATTAATTAGAATTCATTGTAAAACAAGCATATTTATTCAATAAGTGTACTGTCAGAAGATAAATACAGTGTAACTGTATTAAACTGGTATGATATGGATGCAAAGCCGTCAACATAATTATAAAAGTACAGCTGTGATTACACAGAGTGAATTTAATGCGTGTGTTTGAAGTCAAAAATAAGAAAGTAAGATAAGTTATTAGTTCATGGTCTCCACTCTTTAATATCTGAGAAGATGCTGCAAAGGAGAAAAGATGAGCCATTAGGGAGCCTTCCTTGTCATATATGCCTTACTATAAAAAGCACGTCTACTGTATTTTTTTTTAATAATATTCAGGGCATAGATTAAAGTCGATATTTTGGTAACTAAGACGTGACAGAGTTAAATAAAATATCTGTGTTTTGAAGTATAGAAACAAAACTGTATATTTTAAGTTAATAATGCTGTTTATAAACCACATAGCCACCGATTAAAATTCCGAGGAAACATAACATGCGCAAAACTAGTATATGCTATTTTACATCGCAGTTGAAATTCTTCATTACGGCCGGATGTGACAATAAAATATTTAATTAAAATATGTTTTGTAGAAAGGTTCCTGAAAATATTCTTAAAATGGCCAAGGCTTGGGAAGCATTATTCTTTTCGAAAGCTGGATTCATTTTTTTTTTTTTGCGTTAACTGAAAAAAAAAAAAAGCCTGCAAAACAATGTGCTTCGTGTTTCAGGGTCGCTAGCTGGCTATCTTGTTAATAGCGAGGATTTAGTTCAGGCAGGATATGAAAGTTGCTGTACCAGTGCTGTACCTAAACTCGGTAACGTAGTGTCACTGTAAAAACACTTTGTTTGCTGTAACCCATGATTTGTTGCTGCAGAGAAAAATATTTGTTTAAATATGGAATCTGATATATTTGTTGTGACGGCTATCCATGCACATCGAACGAAAATCAAGTCGACAGTGCCAGATGAAGTTGAGAAGATGTTGGCCGTTTGGGACGGCTTACCTTCGCTGCGACGGAGGTGTGTTTGACGAGCTCCACGCCTCACGTCCGCTGGGAGGGCCTGCTGGTCTGCAAGCATGGGCGCCGCGGAGCCGGTGCCGTCCACGAAACTATGACTGCCTTCCCCTCCCTCGTACGTCACCTTGACCACGTGACGCCTGCCAGCCAGTCACGCATCACCAGGGTGCCCTTCCAGGACTTCGGATATCGACGGAGTGAAGATAATTGTGTAATGTTCTAAGATGATTTTAAATAAAATATTAATACAGGTGTCTCGCCCAGATTCGGGGAGACAGCACAGGGTTTTCACTTGGGCAGGAAATGCTGTTCCGTCCGTCAACATTTTAAAAGGGCCCTTGCTGCCATTTTAGTTAAGTATGGTTTAAAGCAAAATAATTCTATCTAACCTGCATATAGCTGGAAAGAGATGTAATTTTGTAAACATGTAGATTTTGGGAGAAGTTTTAAACATCATTATTTTTGATACACATTTTTTATACCAAATGTAATCGGTGGGAAAAGTATATTTTTTAATAAAGTTTTTTCAATGCGATCTTGGGGGAAAAATATTTTAAATGATTTAAAGTAAATATATAAACTCATGGCAACGAATATTTTCAAACCTTTTCACTGAAACCAACCCAAATCCCTTTTTAGACATCGTTGGGGGGCTCTCAGCTGTTTTACAACATAAAACACCTACATTCAGGAAGCAGTTGAGACAAGGACCTCGTCCTGCATGTGTTGGCAAACACCGTCACATTATTAATGACTATGATAACCTTTGAATTTTCGTTACAGTAGTTCAGCAGATGTCTTCGTGGTAATGTGAGATACACTGAAAGAAAATTGCGCTCTAAGGAACAATAGTCATTTGTAAATAAGAGAGAAGTAACAAATTTTTTCAAAATTATATATATTAATTAAAAAATTAACTACTCGAACCCGCGTCACCTGGTTACTAGCCCAAAAGGCATTCATCGCCACACGACCACTTTGTTACTCTAATCAGACTACGTTTGATAGGTACGATATATATTTCGAGTAGCAACATGGGATGTAATACGTCTGTCACCTCTTTAGAAGAATTGATGTTGGTGATTTGGAAAATCATATATAATGTATCTTATTTGGATGAATTAACGTTAGAAATTTGGAAAAATTCTGCACTTCAGAATGAGACTAAACATGTGAAGGATAACTGTGCATGTTGAGAGGTTGTTTCGTAACTGCAGAATATATTGGTTTGTAGAAGTTTGCGTTTGGGTAGCATTTACGCACTGAAAACTACAATTTATGAAAGAAAACTTTTAATATCGTCGAAATTTTATCTCTGCTACGTAGTAATCTTTCTTTACTGTGAACAAAATCAGCTCAAAGAATGTTTATTTATTTCCGCTAAAAGAAGGTAATATTTAAAAAAAACCAAAACGTATAAAGAAAATAATTTACTAACAGCAAACCTCTACTCATATTTTTTAATTAAAGCAATGTTTGTTGCTGTAAACTAAATATCCTCAAAAAAATTGTTTACATTGCCATAAAGGAAACTTTGCAAGGATTACTTAGTGTGTGTTATAATTTGAGAAATTTATCTTCGGCGTTTTCGGTATATTACTGACGTGGTCACGCAATATAATATTACATATAAAACGCATACAGCCATCATTCTTCATTCGTTGTGATCTGAATAACTCTTCTTTTTTTTTTTCTCGCCATATAAATTTGTTTCCCTTTACAATAAGCAGACATGAACAAACCAATTTCGAAAGTCATTATCGATCTGAGCAGTCCATAAATAATGTAGCATAAACAAGCATCTGAATGGAAACGCTTAGTTTCTCATTACTCCCGGCAAAAATAATAGTAACATTCACTTCAGTTGGTTGAACAGGTGTGCGCAGCAAAGTTATACTTTCTTTTACCCACTATTCGTACGTAAGTGGCAATCAGGAAGAAAAAGAGTTATTAATAAAGCATTCGTTAAACTATATAGCCATATTTTCTTCCTCAATTTTATAAATGCAATAGTTTAAAGGAATATGAGTAGGTCACAAAATAAATAAAAATAATCACATGCACAGAAACTTCCTTATATTACGAAATATACGACCGGCTTACACTAAAATAAGCATGTTAATAGTTATAAATACTTTCTTGATTTTCGCACTACCACTTCATTTCACAAGAGACATCGAAAAAAAGTGAGAAAAACCTTTGTTACTTCTCTCTTGTTGCTATAATAACCGGTAGAGCAGATTGTGTGCACGAGTTTCAGTGGGTGGAATATTGAATGTTAAGGAGCCTAATTTCATGTATATAGGCCGTCGGGTTCATTTAATGGAGCAGCTGTTTGACAGTGGCAGTCATGAAACTATGTCGAGAAGAATATATGGCCAAGGGTTCTAGTTCGTTTACTAGAATGGATTGTATTGAGCTGTGTGTAAGCAGATTATATTATTTATGTGAAAAGTGATTTAGACCCTGACTGAAAATAACGAAATGATTTTAATACAGTACATAGCTTGCCTTTAAATATACAAAATAACTCTAAAATATAGTATTACTAAGCCATCTATGCGCAAAATACATTCGCATACTGAAAATAAAAAAATATTTATGTAATTGTACAAGGGAATTCTTCACTTCCGCTTGGACGTTTATATTCAACGTTAAGGCACTACTATTTGTGGTGGGTAGAGATGGCTAAGTGGGTAGCCTGTCAGACTTGTAAACCATATGTTCCGGGCTTGAATCCTGTCCGAGCATGAGACTTTTCTATTTGATTTCAATTGTTACCAGCTGTCATGGGAAAGTGTGAAATTACGAAGCTTTAGTTCTTGGGATTGAATTCGCATTACAAATGCATTTTCGAAGATTTTTTTTTTTTCGGTATTTTTTTAAAAATGATAAATAAAATAGACATATAAAATAATTCTAAATATTTATAAATGTAGGCCTGTCGCTTCATAGAAATGTGAAAGGCAAAGCCGGCCAGCCGAGTGCCCCTCGCCGTGTGAACCGATGTCGCTGCAGTCTCAGCCTGTCACAGCCGGCTGGTGGACCTGTTGACGTGTGCGTGCAAGCCTACGTGGTTACAAGGCTAGGCGATTCAATTTCCATACAAAATTAAAAACGAATTTAATTAAGTAAAATACCAAGATAAAATATCGATTTAAAAAAAATTGAATACATTTATACAGTATTAAAATTCTAAAATGTTTGACAAAGTCCTGTCTGGAATGTACTTTACAATATTTTATATACCTTCTCGTGTATGAAAAATCACGTCTTAAAATTCGTAAATAAATTAACAAACTGACGATTCACGCACTCTAGCAGGCGATGAAGGAACTATGCAAACGGTGGAGTGGAGCAAACGTGACTAATCGAATAAGTGTGAGTAATTGGTCTAACGAATGTGAGAGACAAGAGAGAAAGGAAAGAGAATGAAACAACAACAAAACATGGGAGGACTCCCAGAAAACCTATGGACTGATAGATACAAGAAAGAGATAGAACGACAGTGAGAGAGAAACGAATGCGAGAAAGAGATGGAATGAGAAAGTTGGTTGGTACGACTGGGAACATGCCTATTTATTGACATCTCAAGTTGTTTTACAATCCTTAATGTAGAGGAATTTAATCTGTTTTTATGATGTGTTGAATCGGTTGAGTTTTATTTAAAACTAGCTGACCCGTTCGACTTAGTTGGCATGATAGTTTCGTAAAGTTGCTAAAATAAAGCCCAAAATAGATTCATTACGGTTTTATGTTTCTAGTACTAATACATCTTCTTTCAGGTTTAATGGAGATATAAAAATAAAAATTAAACCTGCCATAGCGTCGTACATGTTTTATGTTAGCATGATATTTAGGAATTTGTATTGACCTAATTATTTTGTTACTGGGTTCTCTAGCCACTAAGCTACTTCGGCCACATCTTTTGTGTTCTAGCCACTGAGATACTGCGCCACCATTATTAGGTGTTCTAGACGCTGACCGGTATGCGGCCCCGCGATTGGGTTCTAGCCATTGAGCTACTTTTGCCCCACTACTTGGTGCTCTAGCCCCTGATCAGCTACGGCCCCACTTTTAAGTGCTCTACACACTGAGCTACTGCGGCCCTACCATCGGGCACTCTAGCCACTGAGATACTGCGGACCCATATTGTGTGCTATAGCCACAGGGCTACTGCGCCCCCTTATAAGGTTCTCTAGCCACTGAGCTACTGCGGATCCCTTAATGGGTGCTCTAGCCACTGAGCTACTTTTGACCCTAATGAATGCTCTATCCACTGGGCCAAACTATTGGGTTCTCTACATACTGAGCTACTGCGGACCCACTATTGGGTTCTCTACACACTGAGCTACTGCGGGCCCACTATTGGGTGCACTAGCCACTGGGCTACTGCGGCCCCACTATTGGGTGCTCTAGCCACTGGACTACTTCGGTCCCACTATTGTGTTATCTACCCACTGTGTTTGTGCGGCCCTCACTATTGGGTTCTCTACACACTGAGCTACTGTGGCCCCACTATTAGGTGTTCTAGCCCCTGACCAACTCCGGCCCCACTATTATGTGGTCTACCCACTGAGCTACTGCAGCCCCACTATTGGGTGCTCTAGCCACTGAGCTACTGCGGCACTCTTATTGGGTCCTCTAGCCACTGAGCTACTGCGGCCCCCTTATTGAGTGCTCTAACCACTGAGATACTTTTGCCCCTCTATTGAGTGCTCTAGCTCCTGACCAGGTGCGGCCCCACTATTGGGCGCTCTAGATTTTTGGGCAACTGCGGCCCCATTATTAGGTGTTCTAGATACTGTGATTCTGCGGCCCCACTATTTGGTGCTCTAGCTCCTGACCAACTCCAGCCCCTCTATTATGTGGTCTATCCAATGAGCTACTGCGGCCCCACTATAGGGTGATGTATCCCCTGACCAGCTGCGGCCCCACTATTGGGTTCTCTAGCCCCAGATCTTCTGTGGCACCCTTATTGGGTTCTCTAGCCTCTGAGCTTCTGCGGCCCCCTTATTGGGTTCTCGAGCCACTGAGCTACTGCGGCCCCAGTTGATATATATATATATATATATATATATATATATATATATATATATATATATATATATATATATATATATATATATATATTGGGTCGCTGCGGCCTCACTTTGAATAACTCTAGCCACTGGGCCATTACGGATTTTTTGAAGTAAATGTTTACAGTCCATAGACAAAAACGAAAGGAGAAATGACGGAAGTTTTCTTTAACAATGCTCTTTTTTATGCTCTAATCCTAAGAAAAGCTTAATCCAGTACATATTTACATCCTTGGTCATCATTTTTTTCCGGAACCGTTTGAGATATCTCGATGAAACGAAGACTAAGTTGGTCCTGGGGTTATTATCTATAAACTGTGTAAATTTGATGTCAATATGTTAAGTGGTTTTTGAGTTAAATCCGCCCGGACAGACAGACACGGAAAACATTTTACATTAGATATGGCTTATTTATCACTTATACTATATGAAAAAAATAATTAAAAGTGAAAAATTCGAAAATCACAGACACTTCTATTTTATTTAGTAGTATAGATAAATCGTTTGATGTACGTGTGTTCGTTGATTGCTATTTATGTAGGAACAGTGGGTAAATGAACGCGGAGTTCGTTGACATACGCCTGTTCAATTAAGGTGAATTTAATTATAATTTTTGCCGGGAGTAGTAGGAATTAGTTTACATTCATATGCTTGTTTCTGTTAAATTATTTATGGGCTGCTAAGTCGGTAACGCCTTTCAAAATGTGTTTGTTAAAGTCTGCTTCTGTAAAGGGAAATACATTTATATGGCGGGATAAAAATTTAGTTGAGGATCTCTTTTGATCATAACGAATTAAGAATAACTGTATGAGTTTAATGTGTAATATAAAATTACGTGACCGCGGCAGTAGTGTACCGATGACATATTTCTCGTATTATAACAGATACATTGGCTAAAAAAAATTTTTACAAAGTTTTCTTCATGGCTAAGTAAAACATTGCTTTAATTCAAAGAGATGTTTAGAGAAAAGTACGTTTGCTGTTAGTAATTGTTTTTCTTTATACGTTTTGGTTATATGATGATATTACTTTCCTTTGGCGCAAATAAATTAACATTCTTTGAGCTGCTTTTGTTCACAGTAAAGAAATATTACTTCGTATAATATAACATTTTGGCGATATCGAGTGTTTTCTTTCGTACATTGTAGTTTTCAGTGTGTAACTGCAGTCTAAACGCAAACTTCCATAAACCAATGTATTCTGCAGTTACAAAACTGAAACTCAGTAAATATGCAGTCCTCCTACGAATGTTTGTCATTCTGAAGTACAGTAATTTCCCTAACCACTGACCTCAATTCTTCTAAAGTGGTGACATTTATATTCTGTTCCATGTTTCTACCTGACATAATGTACCTATCAAAAGTAGTCTGCATATAACAACATGAAGTTGTCGTATGGTGGAGAAGTTTGAGGCTGAAACAAGGGGTGTTCGGCTTTGTGTCTCGGAGTCACCCACTTTACGGGTTTTTTTTTTATGACTATGACTTTGAAAGTTTAGTGAATCAGAGCGACGTAACAAATCACGATTGTTTCTCAGAGCACAAATTTTCTTTGCTGTGTGACTGACATTACCAAAAAGATGTTTGCTGAACTATTTTAACTACAGTGTAAAGGTCATTATACTCATTAATATATAGATCAAACAAAAATTATATCTGTGACAAACCTACTTAGCCGTGTTTCATATGTAAACAAAATTTTCTTTGCGGTAGCAAGTCATGTGTTGCATGCAGCAAAGAAAGTGTTTTTACAGTGATGCTTTATTTCAGAGTTCCATTACATACAGTTATCAGCACTGGTACAGCAACTTAAATATCATTTGTGGACTAAATTCTCGCTATTCACGAGATAGCCAGCTAGTGACTTCCAAACATAAGTGGTTTCTCATGCTCTTTTTTTCGTTAATGCAGAGCCTAAATGGAGCCAACTTTCGAAAAGTATAAGGCATCCAAAACCTTTGCCATTGTAGGAATATTTAAAGAAACCTTCCTGGTAAAAGATTTTAAATAAAAGTATATGATTTTTCACGTCCGGCCGTAAGGAAAAATTGTAACAGCGATAGAAATGAGCATGAACAAGCTTCGCGTATGTTTTGTTTCCTCAGAATTCTAATCGGTGACCATGTGGTTTTAATACTGCAGAAAATATACAGCTTTGTCGCTATACTTTAAAATACTCTTTTATAGAAAGCGCAAGTGTCATAGATACAGGGCTAGTTACTATAATTCCTTTAACGCTGGAAGGTTTCAAAGACTATACTTATGTTTCAACAAAATATCGACTATTTTGTATGCAGTGAAAATGATTTAAATTGAATTACTCTATTTTTTTTTTAATTATAGAACAAACACATTTTACATTGAGGCATATATGACAACAAGGAAGGCTCCTTAAGGGCTCATCTTTTCTCAGATGCAGCATCTTCTCAGATATTCAGGATTAGAGATCACTGAATTAATAACTTATCCTAATCCTACTTTCTTATTTTTGACTTCAAACACACGCCTTAGATTTATTCTGTGTAATCACAGCTCTACTTGTAGAATTATGTTAATGGCGTTGCATCCATGTCACGCCAGTTTAAAAAAAATTACAGCATATGTATCGTGTCACAGAGTATACTTATTGAATATATCTGTTTGTTTTCCAATGAAGTCTAATTTATTGCCATAAGTCTTTCCTATACTGTCTAGTTATTATGATTGATATAATATTTTTAAAAATATACACTACATGTTCTACAATATTAAAAATACGTAAATACTTCATTCTTTTAAAAACATTAAAATGTTAATAATACAAAATAATAATTACAAAATGTCACGATTATCTGTCACTTAAAAGTACATAAAATATATACCTGTATACTAGTTAACGAAATATGTGTATTGTAAGGATTCTAATGAATTAGCATAACTCGTTCCTATATTGACAAAATAATACTTAATGCTATGACATAAAAATATTGGGATGTAAGCCATTTTTGTCATTCGATAAGTAATATTGTGTATATTTGATTTTGTTGACGACTGTATTATTTCAATGGGTTCAGTGGTAGAAAGACACACTGCCGTATTAACGCCCCCTTAAAGCAAAGAATAAACTAACAAATATCCACAGGAAATGTGTGCTTCTCCATTTGGTAATAGTTGGATGTACATGTTAGACGTTTTCAGTCTAGTGTTCGGGAGTTAACTACGGTACATATTTCTGTTATGATCAGTTGACATTTTTTCTCCAATAGTTTTCGCTACAGTTTTTACTAAGCAAATCAGTGCTTATTATAAAACATATTTCTACAAATTAAAATAACTTAAACGAATTTTTGATGATTTCGGTAACTGTTTGAAGCAATGCCTCATTAACTAACGTGGAACCAACGGTTAATTTTTCTGCTCAACTCGTTTTTAACTGTGTTTTTTCAACAAAGTTCTTCTTTATAGTATTCTTGTTAATTAATCAGTAACCAATGGTTTCTATGGAGGTGGAACGAACGATTTCTATGATCGAAAAAACAAAAACTAAGATATTTTAATTTATATGTTTGTATCTGCAGACCTCTTTATGAGCGGGGCTGCTGGGTCAATGGTCTCATATTTAGTTTATTAAAATATCGTTGATTAAGGCGGAACTAACGATGTATCCCCTTCACTGTATTTCTCTCATCCCTCTCCCCTTTCCCCCTCCCTCTCTTCCCCCTCCCCCTCCTGTGACGAATTTACTTCTGGCGAAACTCTGGTAGTGACTGCACCAGACGAAGCCTCTTGGAGCGTTATTCCCCCTCTAGACGTACACCAACCATAGATGTGGAGTTGGGATGTAGGGTTTCAAACCTTGGGCGTTCAGACAGGCGTGCACATAAAGTCCTAGCAATGCAACAGGCTGAACACAGACTCCTAATGAGGGCAAACAAGGCATTGGCAGAGGCTAAAGAACAACGCCTTGCCAATGAACAAGCAGAGCCGGCTCTGGCAGTGCAGCGTGAGGAACGGACAGTTCGGTGCGAACTGAGAGCAGAAGATCGCAGGGACTAGTTTCATGCGCAGTAGATGAGACACACTGAGGAACCTGCATGAGCTGCACAAATAGCTCCTCACAGAAGCAAATTATGCTGTATTGTAAAAACTACTTGTGAAGTTATTTTTATGATTCAGCATCGTGTGCATATCTTGTGACGTGGTAATAGGCCTCCTGGGGAACTCGCCATGTAAACTAATGAGTAGCGAGTCGAGTGCTGTACCCCCAGATGTTTATCACCAGTGATAGAACTCCGAGGTGATGTGGAAACTTTTGAGCTTTTAAATGAGCATGACAGAAAATCTGCAAGTAGTTTGAATTCTATAAATATATATTTATTTTACTTGTAGTCAATCAGTCGAGGTTTATGTTAGTGTGTGTGAATGTAAACAAATGTACTGTAGGAAACTTCAGTCCCTGTGTTGACAGTCGCTAGCTGTATTGTACATACACACATACGCACATGGAAAAACATAGTTTGTTTGAAAATGATTATTTTTAATAATGTTGTAGTGTGTGAGCTGGTTTGTAAACATCAATGTAGACACTGGTACCGCGATGTTACTTGTTCTGCTCTGTGGTAAGCAAACACTGTGATCTTTCATAAGTTTGGTGTCCGAACATAGGCACACCTACTGTGACAGTTTGGTAAAGGCTGTTCACGACAAAGTGAGCATTTTCGAAATCAACCTTAGAAAAAGGACGCTGCTTCTACCTGCGTATATTTTAACGGGCGCCCTGAGTGGCACGCACCCAGTTAAGTTGGTAACGATGGATGGGAAAGTAGTTCCGTATCTTAACGTCGAATAAAAAGTGTTAGGTAACCATTTCTGTTAACTTAAATTATTTCTTTCGTTTTCTGTTGTATTTGATGCATCGAAATGTAAAAATGAGCAGATTAGTAAAATATTTACTTTTCTAATAATTTCACAGTTTCACTTGACCGATACATGAATAAAGTAATGACGCCCATAACAACGTTAATCTTACATAAGACGGAAGAATGCACAACGTGCATGCAAGTAGATCTTAAGCAGGACTTTCAAAAGTGCTTATTATATAGTGAATAGCCTATAAGATAATACCTCTCATAAGAATGCTGTGTACTGCTGACTGGTTATGGCAACTTCCACCTATCAGCTGGTTCATACTCTGTACTTATACCCATTGATTCACCCTTTTGCAGTTCAAGTGTATGGTGTGGTAGTATCAGTACATTGTGTTTGCACTCAATAAGAATTTTAATCGCACTGATTGCCGTAGAATGATTCTTACCATTACCTAAAAATACCACCACCTTTCACACATTCAAAAGAAAGTAATCTTACTTGAGAACTCAGCATAAAAAATAGCATTAATTTTTTGAACAGTAAAACCGAAGCATTATGCAAATTCCTGGGTTGTGTAAACGGAATCAACTGCCTTACTAACAACTCTCATTAAATCTGTTTAGTTTTATTCTCGAAAAATACTGGGTGGTTAATGCACACAAACTTAACACAGTTCCCAAAAATGCCTTGCAAAGTGACATAGCCTTCATGGCTTACTGAGCAACTGGAATTGATACTTGTCATACTTAATGTCTTGCAAAAAATAAGAAAATATTTATTCACAAAAGTCGATAAAATAATTATGTTGGGTACCAGTTCTATCAGAGAGCAAAATAAAATACTCTCTAGCTGAACTCAAGGTGCGCTATGAGCAGCAGTACCTAGCAGCTGTCTATTAACTTCGTTGGCAAAGATGAAACTAAAAGAAAATTTTAAGTTCAATAGCATTAGTTTCCTCGTAAAAGAAAACCAATAAAATAAGCTATTTCACTTCTCTCGAGTGAAATTGTCAGTTCACAGTTCCACACTTTACGCTGTAACACAGCATATTACTGGGTTGTCACCCCTAGGCTTAAAAACTGTAAACTTAAGATAGACAATAGCTCTCATGACTAATGAATCTCTCCAAAATACACACATTGTAAGGGTTTGCCCTTATAGTTGTTCCCAAACATTGTTTGTTAGATTGATAGTTTATTTTCATGTCAGGTTAGATTCGTAAATGTCAGTATTATTATTTTCATTATTCTCTACAATATTAATAATTTTGAAGTTTGAACGTAATATTTATGATACCAGTCTTAATTACTGTGGAGATAAATCAAGTTTTGGTTCAGTGATTTCAACATACTTATTTGTATTTTTGCAAAGTACTGTAATTAACAAAATTTATTTTTCAAACGCCTATGAATTCAATAATTTTTTTTATATTTATAAACTTGAAGATAACTGGCTATACACCTACAATAGCTCTACCTATACAGCTATGAAATTTCTCATTTGTCTGAGCCGAGTGCCACCAAATTTGAATTGCTACAATAAAGTTCAAAGCTATTTGTTACGAGAGATTTTTTTGCTAAGAACATAGGAGAAGTGTTCAAAATCGGAGTCTTGTTTCTGCCATGGAGCGAGGAGGCACGTCAGTTTGATAGCTCCGTAAGGACACCAGCTTTCAACGAGGATCGACGCCTGGATGACGTCAGTTCTATGTAGCAGAGGCGCGACGCTGACGTCTGGAATAGTTGGTTACCTGAGCTGAGGAAACGACTCGGTGAAATGTCGATTTTCCACCAGACGTTTTGTGGATCGTCTGCTGCCATCTCCGTCGCCGACAAATTCAAGTAAAGTATCTCGTCCTTACAATGGTGATCCTGCTGCTGAGTGTAGACTATGAATACGTTGTGGCCTACCTTCAGAGTTACTAAAATTTGAATGAACATGATTTTTTTTTAACGATTCGACTAAAGTTCGAACTTTTACACTAAGCAAGCATATTTAATGAACTTTCCTAACACCAAAATTTTAATGTTGAAGAAAGTACATTCCTTTTGGAACGATGGCACATAATACCAGTGGTCTGATAGATGCAAAAGAGTCTTAATCTTACAAACAGCCTTAAAGGGACGAAGTTCTGAACATCCATTATTCCAGTATGTGGAATATATTTAATATTTTTTTGTTACCAGCAAGGACCAACAAACGTCCATTTCCTATGTTCTTGGAAATAAGGACCCTAACTACCAATAAATAGGTACTTATCTTTTGTCTGGACCCCAGCAGCCAACACGCCCCGAGTCCACGGCTGCAGGGGTTTACATACAGAAAAATTTTTAGGGGTGTGCCTCTACCACAAACGGGGCACAACGAAATGTTTTAAAGTTTGGCCAATAAGAGGAGAACCGCCCGTAGGAGATTCCAGAAAAACATCATTATTTTCCTAAGAATTTCATACCAGTGGCGCAGTTTTTGAGGTTTAAACTAGTGCGGCCGCGCGACACCAGATCTACATAGCGGGATGGAGCCGAACCAGTGGTTCAGTTGTTAGTATGTCGGTGTGCCAAGGGAATTCGGAAATGCGTGAGGAAAAATGTTTCTGCAATTTCAAAAATTTGCGGAAATTCATGCCTATTTTTTTATTTGCAGCTGTTCCTGTTTTTTTTTTTTTTTTTTTTTTTGCAAAATAACATTTGCCAAGCATAACTTCAGTTGTCTTTGTAAAATATCTGCATATTGTTATGGTGGACATTAACGTGAACCTGCCTTTAAACGAACATACGTGCTGGTCACCATTGTAACGGTTTGTAAATACTCACTATTTAAACCATTCAGTTATCATTTTAGACTGGAAGTTGGTTAATAATAACGCACGAGATACAAAGTATTAAAAGTGTTATAATTAGAGTAACTTCACGCAGGGCCACCGAGTGGCGCTTCTTAGAAGCGCTTCCGTTGCTAAATGCTGGAAGTAAATGGGTCCTTCACACGCGGCCACAGCGACAGAAATGTGGCGCTGCTGAAGCTCCCGGCGGAGCAGCGACAAAAAGTCGCACCACCGTTCACGATACACGGCATAGACTAAAAGATGGTGTAGACCGCGTATTTGTCATCTGCGCATGTACCCAACATTGACCTACCCCAAAGGAACACAACTGTCAAAGTCACATGGTCAACAGTGATGAACGTGTTTGTTTATATGTTAATTTTAAAATGACAAGCACTACTATATTAATAAAATACTTTTACCAGTTTGAATCTACACAAAAAGCATTACAAATCGGTCAGAGGAAGTATAAAAACATCTCAAAAGCACTTGCTTACTAAACAGTGTTCTAACCTCAAACCCAATCCACGCCATTTTTGCAAGCTGTATTGGGAGAAAAGCAGTTCAATGTTGGGGCATGGAGAATTGTTCGTGCGCAGCCAGCAAGATCGGTATACCTCATCTTTAGTCTATGATACACAGAATCAAATGGTAGCATTCACACGTCGCTGCAGCCACGCTACTGTTCGGGTGGCCCGCCAGTGGCGCGTCAGTCGCGCTGCCTACCGACCACCATCCAGTACACCCAATACACCAGTAAACAGTAAATGGAAACACGACATATTTCATTAGTGAAATAGAAAAGTATCCAGCGATATAGGACCAGACCAGTGACGAGTACAGCAATAAAATTGCTACGAGAAATACTTGGGAAGCTGTTATCGGTACATTTGAACCCAGCTTCAGTGATCTGAGCACATCAGAGAAAGCTGTGTCGGTAAATTAACATTTAAGTCCTCTTGGAAAGTTGTATTTTTAATATATATATATATATGTGAGGATAGTAATTAATTCTTTCTATACATAAAGTTGATCCAACTATTTAACTTTTTCTTTCGTGGAGCTGATAGGAAAGGTTCATTGTTTCAAAACGTTTTGGTTGCCCCAATAATTTATGACCAATGCCATCAAAACACTGTACATTCTATAACGTTCATCAGTGATGTATCTAGGGGGTGAGCAAGGGGAGCAACACCCCCCCCCCCCCCCCGACATAAATCCTGGCTACGGCACTGATGTTCATTGACAAAAATAATACATACATAATCTATATTATACAAACGTGATGTAAAGAACTTAGCCATAACCTACAGTAAACACACAACGAAACATTTTACCATATACCTTTGTACACATCAATAAAACTGCATACCGTTGTATGGTATGTTGTGTATCTTTTGTTGGCTATAGCGTACAGTTCAGGTATTTTGCAGTTAATGTCACTACAATAATTTGCGTTTATTAACAATTAAATAGGGAATAGTGGATTTATTTTAAAATGGAAAATAAACATGTTTGTATGTAATAGAATAGTTACAGAAGTATACCGTTAAAGGTGAATATCCTGGTAACTCTAGAAGAAAACATCTCGCTCATTTCCGTATTCATTTTTTAACAAAAGAAATGTTTTTTTGCTATTCCAGTATCTACACAAGCATTTGGGGGTAGTAATAAACAGTTTCAAGGTTCTGTTTCAACGTTGTTTTGCTGCACTTAAATACTAGCAATTTTTTAATGTGCGATTTCGACGTAACTAAATTTGTATAGTGAAACACTGATAATGTCTATTACACTGGCATACAGGTAGTGCACGTATGCGACAATATAATGTATTATATAGTCAAATACAATATTTGTTCAGTCCATTCCGTTCTTCCCTTCACATTAAGTCTGCGTTAATAGACGCCCAGGTTATTCACATCCACTATACCGAGAGTTTACTGCATATCGGTAAAGTGCATTCGTCTGGTGATGAACACCAATATATTCCCTTAAATCTTTTGCATTTGCCATTCCAGTGCTCCTTCATTCATAAAATAATTAGTGAGTATTGCACGGGTACACCTAGCATTGTTGCCAGGGTTACAGTTGTCTACAGGCATTCCTTCTGCAAATCCTCGAACGATCAGTGCATCTTCAAACTTTTAACCGTCTCGTTCCCTCACAAAGTTATGAAGAAGGCAGCATGTTTTTATTATTGTTTCTGCAAAGTCTGGCTCAACATTGATAGCACGATGAAAGATTCTCCACTTATTACTCAAGATTCCGAAGCAGCATTCAATGTATGTTCTAGCTCGGGTCAGACGATAGTTGAATACTTTCTTCTCAACTGTCAAACACCCCCCCCCCCCCCATAAGGCCTCAGAATGAACTGAGAGAGACCATAGCCTTCATCACTAATTATCACTTAAGTTACTTGGTCAGGTCGTTGTTGTGAAAGAGGTCTTGGTGCTGGAAGTTTAATCTTGTTACTTTGTAGTTTAGCGTAGTCTCTTGTGTTTTTGAAAGTAGTCGAATCGGAGGCTTTTCCGGGAGCACCGACATCAATGTATAGGAACTTGTAATTAGAGTCACATGCAGCCAGCAGGAGAATGAAAAGATGTGCTTGAAGTTCCAGTTTAAAGAGCCACTGTCGTTGGGTTTAATTATCCTTATATGTTTACCGTCATCTGCGGCAACACAATGGGGAAAGTTGGCTCTTTTCTCATAACCACCTGCTGTTTCTAGTAGCAATTGTACTGCGAGAGGTGGAAAGCACTGACCCTTATATGAAACCCATATGGCAGTACAGACTTCGCGAGGTATCTCCGATACTGCTGACAAAACCGATGGGGTAATCGCTGTTCAGATCGCTCATGCTGCAGCCAGTGCCCAAGTACCTGAAACAAAGATAGTTACATTTTCATGTAAAGTTTCGTCCCGAATTATATATGTATGTATTTCTTTGTTTCAGCTAAAAACTATCACCGCAAATGGAAAGGTCTGCGGGATTCGTACAAAAGAGAAAAAAGCTAAGCAAAGAAATGAAAGCAGGTCTGAGTCCACAGGAAAGTACAGGAAACAATGCATTTTCTACGAACAACTTCGGTTTTTAGAAACAGCAAAAACTACAACTAATGACAGTCTTGGTGCAGGCAGTGGTGAAGAGGACAATGGATATGAAGACGAGCGAATGTCAGAAATAAACGATACAACTAATCATCGTACCAGAACTGCAAGGAATAAGAAGAGAAAAGGCGATGATGTAGGAGCTCCAGCTTCTTGATATCTCGAAAGCAAAATACTGTCGCCAAGAAAGTGAGGAAGCGGACGATGACAAGTTTTTTTTTTACTGTCAATGCACTCGGACTTAAAAAAAAAAAAAAAAAAAAATACCGGAACATATGAAGCTTGACGTGAAAAGTCAAATTATTGGAGTCATAGCAGCAGCAGCACGGCAGGCTCAATTTACAGGCTCTCGCCCCACAACCGTCTTTTATTCTACGTCATCAAGCAACCAACACTACAACAGGCTTGCCCGGCAGTACGTGCCACCATACAGGACTGGTTACGAATGTTATCAAGATTCCCACTCCCAGCAACCAAAGTCGACATCAGTGAATCACATTCTTACTCCTCTTACAGGTAGTGGTGTTGAAGACACCTCGTCTGTTAATAGTGGTGTTTCTGATTTGTTTTGAACCATGGCGATGAATTGTTAAACTTCTGACTCGGTGGCATCTTGAATAATATTAAGAACTGAGATTTGGAATTTTAAAAATGTTGTTATTAAATAGTTCTTACATTGAAAAAACTATGTATAGCCAGCATGTGAACGAAACTATTGTTGGGGTGAATTCATTTATGTAAATACAGATTGAAGTAGTGTGTGTTCCTCATACAGTATAATGGTTTAAACCTTTTTCTTATTTCTAACTATTGTTTTCAACTTTTGACTTGGTACCGTCTTGACTGTTACAAATTGTTGTTTCGACATTTGATCATCGGTCATTATAAAAATATTATACAATTGAATTACATAACTGTTTATCTACATCGTTGTGTCTAATTCACTAATGTAAACATAATTATATGTTGAAACTAATATGTTATCTTCGACAAGTATAATAAATGGAAACTTATTACTATGTATAGCACTCGTTCAAAAATATTTTGGTTTCTACAGATATGTTGTGTGAACATAAACTTACCTCAGTCAAAGCGAGTATCTGATCAGATGGTATCACCTATCTCATTGCTGTGTCCTGTTTACGAATACTCTCTTCAATCATAGATATCAACTCGTAGAATGAATTTTTCGACATGCGTAAATACGAAATAAAATCATCAAACAAGTTGTGAAACATTCCCTTATTTGGTCTTTCCGTAAACAATGGATGTACCCACAATTTTCTACATTTTCCCTTCCTCTTCTTTCTCTTTATAAGCAGGCTGGCCAAAATGAGATCACCTTCAGCACTGTTGTAGTTCTCGCTTCACAGCGTTGTACGAATGTGTGACGACGCTAACGCACGTCTGTGGCGCTGTTAACGCGCGACTGTGGCGCTGTTAACACGCGTCTGTGGCGCAGTGAACGCGCGTGAGTGGCGCTGCTAACGAGCCACTGAGAAGCGCTGCAAAGTGGCACCGTGTGAAGGGGCCCTTAGAGTTGTATGTGGATTTAAAACATCTTACATTTAGTGTAACGCGCGGAGTGATATTTGGTTAGATAAGTACCACCTATTCAATTTAGTATTCATGTCCAAATCTGTTGAGTCGTCATTACGGAAACGGCGGTCGTGCACGATGGCGCCGCGTCCAGGGAAGCATCTTCTCGACCCGGAAAAGCTGTTTAAACCACTACGATGGTGACCTACGCTGCGACGAGCTAAGCTGTCGTGGGATGAACATCGCGCTCGTGGCTGCTCGCTCGCTGGGAACTGTCCGCGACTTGACCAGCGAAAGCGAGGTGCATCTACGAGTGCGATGGGACCATGGCAGCTTGGATGCGGCGACTATCCGCAACTCGTCGCGTCCTCAGGTGGTGGTGGTAGGGGATCCCCAGGTTCTGGGATGGCTGGAAATAATAAAATACCAGCCCGCGAACCAACTGGCTGGTGTGGGAGCGCCGTCGTCGTGGACGTCGGGAACATGGGCAGCTCGGTGCGAGATGGCGAAGCGCATCTGCTGGTGGTGGCCCAACGATCAAGGCGGGGAGGGATATCTCGAGGTGCTGAAAAATGCGAAGTGTAGCGATCCTCACTGCTGAATTTTGCGGGCTGCCGACTGCGGGTGCGTGATGAATGGATTGGAATGCATCGGACCTTGGAAGCACCCCGATGTCAGACTTCACTCCTGGGCCGGCGGATTCGCCACTACCACTGGTAGGCCCCGGATGTCTCGCGTTTCCTAGATCAACGGGTTATTTTGGAGGAAGGGGAGGGGGTGGCTCCCCGAAAGAACTCTCCCCACCTTCACCCATGGGTTGGAGATCTTGGCATCGGTGCGGAAGGGCGAAGATGGAGTCGGTGTCATGACTGAGCTGTCCAGTTTTCCGGCGCACTCGACGAGAAGCAGGGGGGCCATGCATCCTCAGTTACTGTCGATACTGCAGTGCTGGTTCGCCTACACAGCAGTGTTGACAGTAACTCAACTTCAAGGGCGCCTGCGCCCACAAGATGACTGGCAACGGCGCGGGGGCTGTTCTGTCCCCCCGCAAAACACACCAGCTGCGACCTCATTTCATTTCATCCAGCATCAAATAAACAGAAGTCTGTCTTCCCGAGCTAACAAATACCCTACTTTATCCAACCCTAATCCAGTTAAAAGGAATTATTTTATCCTCCGCGACTGTCGCATAGATTTTCCACGGCTCTCTCCTCTTTGCCTGGTTTGCTATGCTCTTCCATCTAGACCCTTCTTCTTTCGGGGTGTGCACATGGCTACAATTGCGGCCATGGCACTATAACCCTGCTTAGCCGCGATGCATGTGCCCATTATAATAACTAAACCCGACCTAAGGCGTAAAGGGCTCGCCCTGAGACGCATCCCATTCTCCAAACGACTTAGCTACTAACATGCATGCCGGAGGGCACACAGAACTGTGAAGGTGCTCACGCTGGCGTAGCGGGATTTGGGGGTCTCGCCAGGAAAAAAAATTACCTACGCTGCGTTCAGCTCGTATGTTCTTTTAAAGGCAGATTCACGCTAGTGCCCACCATAACAATATATGTCTCGGTTTATTTCAATTGTACATTCCGAAATCAGTAAACTTTTGATCTTAACATGTTATTTAGAACAATCATGCGATATAAAAAAATGTATCTGAGGAAGAAGTAGTCGCAGACAATGTCTACAGTTGAATGGGATGTGGTAAAAATGTAAAATGGCAAATTTTTTCGTGGCCAGCACACTTCGAGAAAGTGGGGCGGGAGGCAACCGTATAGTCTATTCGCGGTTTCTTTACGCTTTTTGAATCAAACCTCTGAAAAATCATTCCATGTATGATTTTTTTGGTTGTTCCCCAATTACGTTATGTATCACAGGCTTTTTATTCTTCCGTTAACATTAAATAGCATATAATAGCTTACTTTTGCTTAAGTTAGAATTATAATTATATTTGATTAATGAATTATAATATATAAATTAAAATTAATTTGAGCTAAAGCGGTGATAAAATGGGTGTGTTGGCAATACCTAGTAAGAAATTGTTATTATGCAAAATATTACGAGACTGAAGGCACATGAACGCGTGGCCTTGTCACTTCGTCGTGATTTTCTAGACTAGGTTAAACTTAGTTTGCATGAGGCGGAGGAATATCCTGGGAATAGAACTTTTATCAGGGCTTCATAAAAGTTGTAAGTGACCGTGAATGTACTACATCGCACACGACGGCGATGTGTGTGTGTGTGTGTGTGGTGGGAGACGAAGCCGGCAAAGGCGGGACACGCAGCGAGTTCCCGGCGGCCGAGGGCGTGTCTATTCGCACCCCCGTCCACCCCCGCGGGACCCCGACATCCCCGGGGCTGATCGATCCACGTCGCTCAGCCGCTGTCATCGCCCTTCCTCCCCGCATCCAAAGCTCTCACACCCAGGACAGCCGACGGCGGTGATGGAGCACTGCTTCTTGGTGCGGCCACGAGCACCTGTTGAGAGTCCACGCCAGAGACTCTTGTGGCCCCACAACACGGTCCTCCACAGCCCACCCCGTCTCGTCTTCCCCTCTGGCACTAGAGATGGGGAGTATTTCCAATACCTGTTATCAGTAAATAGATATTGAGAAGGAACAGTTATAGCTTATTCCTATAGAGCGTCTCACTCTTAGATTGCAGTGTGCGGTGTAATGGACATTCACTCTCTTTTTCTAATGCATGATTTCTGTAATTTACGCTGTCCTTGTTCCTCCTGGCGCTGCTACCTGAAAAAGGAAATTATCTACGTTGCGTGCGCGTCATCCAATCACAATGATACAGTATCTCACAAGCTTCAGTTTCAAAGAAAGCCGCTTAGCTTTGCGTCGCAGGATTGGATTCCTTTACGAGTTGGCAAGGAGGTAAACAGATAAAAATTCTCTTAATCAGGCAATTTCCTTCACCGCCCATTTGTTTCTCAGCTTGCCAGTTACGTCACAAAACTGAAGCAATCTGGCAAAAGTGAGCGCCATAAGCCCCGTACTGCAATCTAAGCGTGAGACGGACTATAACTTCTGAAAATACCTGTTACCATACTTTCTGCCCATTACTGATGCCGTACTTGTTATCACGAAGCAGGAACACTCATATGTAGCACTCGCTTGTTACTCGACACTCGTGCGATATCGTTTCGTACCTGTTCCTACCGTCTGATATTAAAATCGAATACTGAATACCAATATTTATGGGCGAGAATACTGTAAGATCATTTTATATCCCCCAACGCGACCGGAGAAACTGCTACCTATTGTCACTGTCCTACCGGGAGAACAGGAGACGCGACCATACCTAACCTCCTCGTGTGTCATTGTTTCCCTGGTAGGACAATCATACTGACCAATTTACTTGCTCTGCAGGGAATCCCGCATACCTTGCTACTCCGAACACTGGAGTAGTGTTTTTTTTTTTTTTAATACTGCCGACTTAAAAATTTTCAGAAGGTAGTTGAAATAATCCAACTACCAAGATGGTTTGCGCTACTGAGGTAGCGGAAAATACCAGCCCAGTATATGGCTAATAACAGGTATTCGAGAACAAGGTGAGATAGTGGAACAACGTGGCCTAGTATACAGCTTACCCATGACAGGTATTCTCAATAACAGGTATCAGCAACAGGTATCAACTGGGAACAGGACCAGGCAAGGGCTGTTCCTAAGAAATACGGTCAGCCTAGCGGTGGAACTGCGGTACAGTACAGCATGTTTGAAACGTCGCTTCTTCGACGAAACTATAAAGCCTGTCCCCAGTACGTTCACATACGGAAAGACACCACACCACGCCTCAGACTAGGACGGAACGGCACTTCAGAGTTACCGCGCATGCGTAGATATTATTTCGGAGCCTCTCCAACATAGTCAAAAACTGCCTTTTTCAGACTGCCGTATCATGAAACATACGATAGGCTTTTCATGATAAAGTGAGCACTTATTGCAACCTCAGGCATTGAATTTTGAGCGTGGTGAAATGTATATACTGTTTATATTAGTCACATTGGAGTGTTTATATTAACACGCAGCAGGAAGATGGAAATTGGATGAAAGGAAAAATTTAGAAGGACCTTAAAATGTGCTCACTTTACCGTGAACAGCCTATAATCGGACACGAGCCTGTACTGAACATATTTACAGACTTTCCATCAATAAAATGATAGTGTCACACCTGAAAGTCCCATAGGTACACACAGAACCACGAGAACACTGCAGGCCAGTTTAGCGGCGATGGCGCTCTGTAGCGCGTGACAGTGTTAACCCTTATAGCTCCCACACTTCTCGGCAAAAAAAAAAAAAACAGAAAAACGGTGCAGGGTCAGACGGAGTCCTTAAGGGGCGTCCTTTATAAACATTTTTAACGCCTTGAGTTTACGTCTAGCTGTAAGCAAGCGTTACGACGACGACGGAAAATATCACAAACCTTAGCCTGATCATAGTAAAATGAGCACTATTGAAATCCCTGCTTAAGATCTACTTGTAAACCAGTTGCGTATTCCTACGCCCTATGTAAAATTTACACTACCATGGGCCTCATCACTTTATACATGCGTCGGTCAAATGAAACTGTGAAATTATTAAGAAAGTAAATACTTTACAAATCTGCTCATTTTTAAACTTCGATGGATAAAAAAAAAAAAAAAAAAAAAAAAAAAAGAAAAAAAAAAAACAAGAGAAAGAAATAATTTTCAGTTATCACATTTTATTCGCCTTTAAGATATGGAACTACTTTCTATCCATCATTACCAACTTTACTGGGCGAATCTCACTCAGTACACCCATTAAAATATTTGCAAGCAGGGTAGTAGTAGGGGCGTGGGGGGTTCTATTTCACCTGGGAATAATTGAGATTAATTGATGGCGTATGAATTTGATTGATCGGATTAATCCATAATTATATATTAATCCAATCGATTTTAATCCAATATTAATCGGATTAAGGATTAATCGGATCTTAATCCGATAAAATGTGATAAAAGAAATTTGATCAAAGTTTTTCCATCAAACTTGTTTGATGTGATTTTTTTTAAATTTAGTGATTATAGTTTGGTACAATAGTGTACTAAGGGTCTAATTTTTAATTCTTTCTTTGGAGAGTGACATGGTAGGTCCTCACCTTCAGAGCTCTGGCATTGTACTGAGGTGGTCGTGTGTTGGGGAAGGCGTGTGTGTGTGTGTGTGTAGGTATTGTGTGATATTAATTTTTGGGTGGGGAGCAGCTCTGGTACATGTTAACCCTTGAGCTCTGGTATTGTACTGAGGTGTGCGTGTGCTGGGGAAGGTGTGTGTGTGTGTGTGTATATATATATATATATATATATATAGTTTAATATCTTAATTTTTAGAGTATTTTGTTTGACAGGCGACTGAGAGACATGCAGTGTGATCGGCATATGTCAGGTGACCGAGGTAATGGCAGAGTTCGGAAAGGCGTATTAAATTAAATTATTATGTAATGAAAATTAATTAAATGATAAGAGAGATGAATACGTCTACAATGTGATTTTACTAACCCATCCTCTATGCAAGCAATATAATTTACGACAGACTAAATGACACGAAGGACTAATCGAATCGCAAATACAGATTTGAAACGGATTCCAGCTTACCAGTTTTGTTTAAATAAATAAATAAATTAAGTAACAAACTATTTCCCTACAGAACCCAGCTATCCTTTTTTTTTAATAAATAAAGAAATGAATATATAAATTGCACATAGTAAACCACACAAGCAGGAGAACCACGTCTGTTCGGCCGTGAGGCTAGTGAAGCAATGCCTCGGAAATGAACAGAATGAGAGTTGAACACATAGCTATGGGAATGGATAAAAATTGTGTTTACGACACACATACTAGATGAAACAAATTTCGGTATCAATATGAATTACATAACTTCAATTACCAATGAATTAAAAAAACATGCAATGAAATTGTGCAAGCAGGAGAAACACATATGATCTCTGCGAGGTCGGTGAAGGAATGACTTATAGATGCAGAGGTTGCAGCCAATAGGCGACTGAGATTATAGCTATTGAATCACTCGGAACGCGACTCACTTACTTGAATTTTCAAAGGAATTAATATTTCCCTAGAAAATATACACAAACATCAAAATTAAAACTCATTTACCACCTGCATGAAATCCTGTGTAGATGGAAGAACATTTACTAAGCAAAACCAATCAAATAATTATTGTAAGTGCGGGACATCGCAATGCGAAATGCACAGGCAAGAAGCTTACAAATCGATAAAAAATAATTCCATGTAGCGATAACACGGGAAAATAAAGATCTCACAATAGCACGGACAAATTAGTATTGAGAAAACCTTTCCAAAATGTTTAACACAAGTTTCGTTAAATTCTTCCAAATGTAAGTTAACAACTTCCAGTTAATACCAGAAGAATAAAGATTTTACAACACGCAGGTTACTTTTCACAATAATAGCACATCCAAAGATTTGGTCTTAGAAAAACTATAAAACAATTAAAAATAACAGACGCACTATATCGATCCAAACAACTTTTAACACACATTTCGCTAAAGTCTCGCGAGATCAGTTTCGCAAATCCACATTGACGAATCCTAGCAGAATGATGCATGGATTATAAAAAATAATAATATATGCACACAAACTTCCAAATGAAGGAAAAGATTATTACAATACAACCTATCGCAATAAAATTTTAGCGACTCCCATATTTTAAAACTCATAGAAAAACGTTAAGCTACGATTATGAAAAAAAAAGAAATCTTAACACACAAATAAATTTTCCTGATAAATTAAGGCTAAATAAAATTATTATATTAAAACTTATAAAAATATTTCGCACTGTAGTTTACGAAGACTGTGAACGAGATCTGAACCCCAGCGCAGATACTATTAGAAGAAAGTGATTAACGAGAGGTGGAGACCGCTGGTCGTGTACGCTGTAGGCTGGATCGAAACCCCAGGTATGCAGATATCCTAACCCACGATCATTCCACGAGTCGCCGCCAGGCATCGTCCCAACCGGTGAAGAGGGATGGCCAGTGGTGTGTATGCAGAAAGTGATGTACCCATTGCGATATTCAATAACAAATTTAAAATGGTGCAGGGTAGCGAGGATGGTTGGAAGCTTCTGTTCGGTACCCTCCTCCCCCGTTCACCAACCCCTAGACCAGAGCGTGTCTTCAGGTTCCCCCCTCCCTCCACCACCAACCCAGAATACATCTTTGTCCATCTTTGTTTGCAAAACTGCTCTCTACCCACGAATTTTAAGTGGACCTGCCTCATTCCTCTGTGCTCTCCAAGGTTGTACTTTCGCTTGGGCGTTTACCTGTTTGGCTGTGTGAAAGAAATAGCTATTCTCCACCCTTCCCCTGAGTCGCCAAACCAGGAGCAGGTCAACACCCTTCAAGCCTTTGTGCTAAGGGATGTTTGAAAAGTGCTCGCATTTTGCATCTCAAGTGTCTGAACGTTTATTTCCAGCTAATAATTATTTAACAATTTCGCTGAAAAAGTATTCCCTCAGCATTAAGAGCTTTGTTAAAAAAATATATAAATGTAATATCTGTAGATATGTAAATGTCTTTACGGAATTGCAATTTACTGATTCCGAATAACTTTTGCTAATGCAATAAATGATTTCTAACACCTTTTATATCGAAATCTACAAACTCCATCATCGCGTAGCATACCATACGAAAAACCAAAAGATTTTATTTAAAAAATTTAAGATAAAGTTTTCAGAAAAGTAATTTAAATTCCTCCAATGTTAAGAAAATTAAAGTATAACACCGGAACCCAGCCCTGCATGTAGGATGTTCAAGCCCATTCAGAATGTTTAAGGGAAACTAGATGAAAGTCTTGTTAGGAACACACAATGAACAACAACCTAGGGTTTATCCAATCTTACTCGTCCTCCCCTCTCTCTTCAACCTTGAATCTAATCGTTAATGCAGGATAAATAATCCCTTTTCTTTGTCATACACATTGTTTGTAAAAAATTTGCAGTCTCCCCCGCGAAGACTTTTTTCTAGAAAAAATCTAACTTAAGAAATAAATTACCTCGGAATATTCTAATTTTTTAAAACAATTTTCCAAGAATTATAATATTAAAAGGAAATAAATGTAACATATTGCCATTATGACACTAATACAATGAAATGGTAATCCAATAAACAAGCAGATTGATTACACAATAATTGTATATCCAAAACCCATTGACATAGGTAGGTTTATTAAATAAAATAACTTGAAATATGTATTTTAAAAAATATTCCATTTAGTGGGCCTATAATAATTTTAAAAAAATGTATTACAATCTTTTAAGATCTTTATTCTTGACCCATGAGTCGTGTGCTTTTGAGAAACCTCTCCATCGAATCAAGGACCTATCGTTTTTCCTTTTGATGATTTTGTCGATCAAATATTCGTTTGGAGAACTGGCGTTTTGCAATTCGTGCTTGTAAAATCCGCGTTTTATAGACAGTCCATCATAGGTTTCGTGATAATACACTCTGAGAAAAGTATGTCTAACTGAAATAATTTTAAATATTTCATTAGACCAATTCACCATGTACCATTTCTAAAAGACAGATTTCAGTTTTGAGATTCGTATATAATCCCCGACATTAAAGTTTTACTTCCTCTGATAGGATATTTTCACATTATTATTTATGGTTTCCATCAAAGTAGTGTCCATAACCTTTGGGCTTAGCAGTTACCTAAATTCGAGACAAAGTCTGGAGAAAACCCAGTAGATTTTCTTTTACTATTTGAGGAGTATGCCAACTTATTTGGTCTGTCTGATAGTGAAATGCTCAAGTGTCTCCGCCTAGCTCTAAAGTCTACAGCGTGTTACTGGTGGGAAGTAGTAAGAACTTCAGTCAACACCTATGCAGAATTTAGATAAAGTTTCTTGGAGCAGTACTGAACCGCAAAATACAGGGTAGCTTGCATGTGCAACTCCACACAGAGCAATTGCAACTAGGGAAAGGCAAAAGTTTAGAAGAACATCTGTCTGATGTACACGACAAATCCCGTCATATGACCCCACAAATATCTGACGAGGAGTGGAATGCTATGATTTTGCACCAACTACCATGTAAGTTTTAGTCACACTGGGCAGGAGTAGTTGGATGTGATATAGTGACATCTCGAGAGAGAATATTGCAGTTCGATCGTATTGACTAATTGAAAATAACCAGTGGTAATTGAGACAATGAAAGATCCAATCAACAAGAAAAACCTCTACCAATGTACCAGGGTCCACCACAGCCTAGATATGACTACAGGAATCAGCATCCTAGACAATATCAAGGGTCTAGTATAAACACATTTCAGTAGCGTTACTCGTCGCCGTATCAGCATCCAGGACAACAGCAATTTTCGCATGGGACACGCGCATACTGAGGATGGAAGTATTACTCATACCGAAATCCCCAGCATGGAAGATGGTATCGAGGAGGCAGAAACTCGAAGGATAAAGACAAGGATATAAATTTTTCCAGAGAAAACGAGCATAAAGAGGAAGTGGCGCGAAACAATCAAACCCGACTACAGTCGCCTACGAACTGGGAAGATGGCAGAAATGTGGCCAACCATGATGGAAACAGAGTAGTATGTCGATCGAACTACATGGAAAATGTAATGGCAAATAGCCTCTCACAGTATTTCGAAAATAGATAAGAAAACACACTTAATGGTCAGGCAGGCATGTCTAATAATTATGTTGCGACACCCAGGCAAGGATATTTATCTGGACAGGAGCCTTTAGATCCGAGGGTGTCGACTTTTATTCCTACTCTGCAAGAAAAAAAATTGGCAAAATCAAGTACAAAGGTTTTTCCACAAATCAAAATAGCGGGAGGTTAAACCAATGAGGGTTAGTGATAGCCAGGCCCAATCACTGACCCACAGTGCCATTAGTACCTCCCATGGTATAAACTACCCATTCCACCAGTGAACACCATTGACACAACCACATCTGCACAAGAACTGCACAAAGAAATTGTAAACATAGTCAAGAACCTACTTTACCTCGCCGCTGAACGACGAAAGAAGCACAAGAAACTATCTAAAACAAAAAGCTTCCAGCCTGGTCAGCTAGTGTTAGTGAGAGCAGCTAACATGAGTAAATTGTGGGAACACATAACTAAAAATGTTTTACCATTATTTCATGGTCCGTTCGTCATTTCAAAGGTTACCAATAAAAATTGTTATGAGCTAAAGCACCCTACAATAGGCGAGATCGTACGTAAATATAACCTCTCAGCCCTATGTGCCTACAAGTAACCACTGATAGCAGTGTAAGTTTGTTTGCATTGTCTCAGAAAAGCCGTAACGACATGTCATGCAGCTGCATGCTTTGAGAGCTGAGATTCGCAGTGCCCAGTTTGTTATATAGGAACATTTATTATTTAGTTAATTTAGTGAGCACTGTAGAGTCAGGCGAATCATATACCGCGAACCAGTGACTGCTAATATATGTACTATGAATATAATTTATTATTTCATGAAGCTCCAGGTAATAGGACACGAGCCGAGCAACGTCTTGAAGAAGTTGATAAATGTTTTACGTGATAAAACTAACCTGAATGAAACGAACGGCGATACACTGGAAAACGTGGATGTGATAAATAAATGACTTAAACTAGAAAGGGGTTATGCCTAAGCACGAGCTCAATAAAACATAATGTTTTTATGTTAGCTTTGAAAGATGATTGAAGCCTGTCACACACAATAACATTGTAAAACAACTTGAAACTCACAGAAATCCAGGCCCTCTCGTACAAGTAGAAGGGAGATAGATATTTATTAATAAATTTAGGGAGCTATATTTGGATGTTGGTTTTCCAGGATGGAAATCGTCGTTGTTGTGTTGTTGATCTTCTTTGATATTCCGGCTTAGTGGTGCTTTTGATTATTTAATTACTGTATATTTGCTTGCTGAGGTTTAGCAAGATGTAGTATAATCAGTCATGTTCTTTGGTGAAATTATTTTATGTTGTATATAGGTGTATGTGTATATAATTTAGTGTTTGATTTGTTGGTGAGTCTTCCTATTTTTCCTATTCTGTTTCATTGTTGAGCTGGGTCTACCTGTATTTTCTTCTTATGAATGATTCTTGGTTTTCACTTGGGTAAGCGAAAAGAAAAATTGGTGATAAGGTTACACCAGAACAAAAATATATATTTTCCCTAAAAGATGCATTGTTGCAGTCATAAACACTTACATTCATTAGTAATGTACAAAACTGGTCAGGTGTACTGCAACTCGTAACTAAACTCTTTAGTATAAGTATCAGTGATATTGTTGAGTAAAGTGCTAAATAATGTGTGCAGTATTTAAAGCATGTTGCCTAAGAGACGCCACCATTCAGAATTGGTGCTACGTTTGTGTGGAACTGAAAACGAACAAGTCAAGACGAGTGAAAACATTCACATGTAAAAATGTACTGCATATTTACATTTGATCACAGTAATAAGACTGAACACTTATTTCACACGTAACACGTTATGATTTGCATTGTGAAACAACTCTCATATGAATATAAACACTGTACACACTCAAGAACACTGAAATTTAGCACATTAAAATCACACTCCATTTTGTACACACGAATAATGGTAGTACTGGAGAAGTTACGTTTCTCTACGGCCTATTGCCAATGTTTACATTTATGATCTGTTACAGGCATTGCTTGATTTATCATGCTACCATATTGTAAGCATATGCTACCATATCGTAAGTTGTTTTTCGGCATAATCCAAGGATAGCCATTGCTTGATGTTATAATTCACTGACTGAATTTAGCATCAGATGTTGTACATTTCCTTTATTGCATGATTACATCAACATACATGAAACCTAAGGGCGCAAGAACAAATGGGACAATAAACAAAAAAAAAGGGAAACAAATACAATTGCCAACTTAATACAACTCACATCTGGCGAGAAAAATTAGATTATCAACATGAAACAAACATAATTTCCAACACTCCCCCTTAATCTAATGGTTCCAACAAATTGCATTCACTTATGGACATACTGCAAGAATGTTTTCAAACCCAACTCATTGACACAATACGAGTGTTTGTGGCATGGTAGAGCCTTTGTTAACACATCCACAACCATTTAGTCACTTGGTAAATAAAAAACAACAATCTGATCATTTTCTGCTGCTTCTCGGATAAAATAATTTCTTATGTCTATGTGTTTTGTGCGCCTATGAAACACTGGGTTGTGCAGTTGTTTCTGCGCACTCTGACTATCATTGAACATGGTAATCGGTTTATCTCTACCACACAATTCACTTAACAACCCTTTGAGGTGGATAGCCTCCTTTCTAGTCTCACTAATGGCCATATACTCGACCTCGGCACTGGAGAGGGCCACAGTTTTTTGCTTGCTAGATTCCCAACTCACAGCTGCACCACTCATCTTGAACCCATAACCACTGTATGATTTGCGATCCAATTCGTCTCCCACTGAATCTGCATCCATGTAGCCTATGGCATCCTCACAAGTCTTTTGAAACACTAGGGCATAGCCCACGGTGCTCTTCAAATACCTTAACACTCTCTTGGCCATACTTCATTACTGGTCATCTTGACCACTGCTAAACTGACCTAGTACACCGGCTACATGAGCAATGCATGGCCTGGTACAGTAGGCCAGGTACATTATGGTGCCCACCAATTGTTGATACGGATGGTTTGATGCACTCACTTCTTCATCTATTGACCTAGTCAGTTTGTAATTGACCTCAATCTGTGTTCCCACAGGTTTACAGTCTAGCATTCCAAAACACTCCAATACTTATTAAGTATATCTCTTTTGGTCCAGTCTGATCATTATTTCCTCTTTGTCCCTGACAATTCTTATTTCGAGACATTCTTGTACTTCACCAAGATCCTTGATTTAGAATTTTTTGTTGAGCTCTATCGCGAGCCTTGATTTCTCGGCAGGATCACTGCAAAACACAAAAACATTCAGGATCAATTCAACAGCCAAATAAAACAGTAATCTAATTGTTGAATGTCTCACAACAGAGGCAAAGGTTTCTTCGTAGTTGATGCCATACTTTTCACTGAATCCTTTGGCCACTAACATAGCCTTATACCTCTCCACATCTCCATTTGTTCCCTTTTTGACTTTGAAAACCCAGTTACACTGTACTATGTTGCTATTTGATCTGTCAACAAGTTTCCATGTGTTGTATTTCAGCAGTGAATTATATTCCTCTTCCAGTGCACATTTCCACATCTCTCCTTGACTACTGGAGAGTGCTTCTGGAACATACTCTGTGTCACTCAGAGGTTCACTGTTGGAAACATATGTTACAAAGTCTGGATACGTCTTCTTCTGCCGTGCTCTAACTGGATACCAGGAACCTGTGTTCTGCTCACTTTCATGATCTTCTGTTTCCAGTTCCACATCTGGTCCAGCAAGTACCTGTAGCTGTGTGCCCAGTTCCTCTGGTCAGCCTCGCCAACCATCTTCTATCAGCACCTCTGGTTGTACTGTTCGAGCCACATAATCTGATGTAGAGTTATCAGGCACGTGTAGAATCTCTGTATCAGTTGTGCTCTGCTCCGTCTCTTCTTTAATATGCTTAGTCCCTTCAATAAACAACACATATCTGCCTTTCACAATCCTAGTGGGTGACTTGGGATCAATGAGTCTGTAGCCCTTGGTCAAATCAGAGTATCGTACAAACACAATTTTATTGCTCTTTGCATCCCACTTTCCTCGTAGTTGTTTAGGGGCATGAACAAACACCTCACAGCCAAAAACCCTTAAGTGACTTAAATCGACTTTCTGTCCAGTACGGGCTTCTTCTGGGTTACACCTTTGAGTGCCTTCATTGGTGACATATTCTCCAAGTAAATAGCAGTATTCATTGCTTCAGCCCAAAAGCATTTTTCCAAACCAGCTTCTTGGAGCATTGCCCTGGCCTTTTCAACAATAGTTTGGGTGGCTCTCTCAGCCTCTCCATTTTGCTCAGGTGTGTACACTACCGTTGCCTGGTGTTTAATTCCATTGTCGTTGAGAAACTGTTTCATTTTATGGTTCACATATTCCTTACCATTACCACTGGCATTTCACTTGCATGCCAGTTTCTCTCTCAACAGCTGCTTTGAATTCCTCGAACCTTTCATATACTTTTCTCTTGGATTGGAGGAAGTACCCAAAGGTCTTTCTTGTCGCGTCATCAATGAATGTTAAGAAGTATCGGGCACACCAGTTCCAACTTCTCTGAGGCAGGAGTTCCGCTGTTCTTCTTAAATGGCTTTCTACTCTGCTTGCCCTTCATGTAGGCAATGCAAGGTTACTCATTCGTGTCTGTATACTTACACCTGTGACCATGCCTTCATTGAGCTGTTTCAGTCCCACTTTATCAAGTAGTGCAAGCCTTTTGTACCACAGCTCACATGTAGGCTTAGTTACTGCTGTGTTGGCCACCTCAGTGGGTAAGTTTAGCTTATAGAGACCACCAAAATGTGCTGCTTGAATGCTAAAGTACCTTTTGTGATACATTGTACAACCTGACTCTGAAAAAAAAACAACAACAATACCTCTAGCCACCATTGTACTGACGGACAGAAGGTTTGTAGAAAATTGTGGAACACATACAATGTCACTGATTTTAATAGTACCGTACCTTTTGGTCTTCTGTGCTACAAAGTCATCACAACTTACACCTAGTAAAACATGGTTGTTTGCAATAGTGTCCCCATTTTCAACAGTGTCTTTGTAGATATTTAACCAGTCCTTTCTGTTTGTTATGTGTGTCATTGCATCAGATTCCACATACCAATCATTTGAGCTCATGCTCGCTGTCAGTGCTGTAAACAATGAGCAATCAGACACATCAGTTTTAACCTGCTTTGCTCCCTTGTTGTGGGTGAACCTACATTCAGATTTCTTATGGCCAATCTTACTACAAAGTGTAGCATCTAAACACATTTTCCCTGCTTGGATATGATTTCCCTTCGTAAGCACCAGACCCTGATGTCTTCTTACCTTTATAGCCACCCAAGAGGAGAGCTGAATCTGTAGTTTGCTTATCATTCATTTCCTGTTTGACATCTTCTTGTAGAAGTTTATTCTTCACAAAGTCAGTTGTAATAACTGCACCAGAGCTTTCCAACGCCATTACAATTGGATCATATTCTGATGAAAAACCACTGAGTATGATAATGCCCACAAATTCATCATATACAGAAGCACTGATATCAGCAAGTTTTCATGCTAGCGACATAATCTGGGTTACATACTCTTCCGTGTTACTGTGATCGCATAGTTTAGCACTGAATAATGTTCTTAGAAGCCCTAATCTTCGTAGCAGTCCTTTATCCTAGTAGGCTTTCCTGAGATTTCCCCATGCCTCCTTTGCTGTGGTTGCCGACCATACATGAACAAAACAGTTTGGCTTGATGGTTAAACATATTTTTTCCCTTTCCTTTTGATCTTTCTTGAAGTCAATTTCCTCTGCTTTTGTTTCAACACAGTCCCATAAATTTTCGTGTATTAAATAGAGCTGCATGAGAACTTCCAATCATTATAGTCGCTGCTGCCGTCAAGCTTTTCCACAGTCGGCAGAAAGCCTGTACTTGCTAAAGATGTGTTCGACATCCTTACACTATTGAAGAACAGAAGTTCATACTATTTACAGGTGCAGCATTACACTGCAGCATGATGCACCTAACCTTCATGGGCAGGAAGCATGTGTTGACATGCTGCATGCAGTGCTCCGACTCACTATCAACTGAACTTCACAGTGTTCTGGGCCCATAACCTGTTATAATTCATTGACTGACTTTAGCGTCAGATGTTGCATATTGCCTTTATTGCATGATTACATCAATATACATGCAACCTAAGGGCGTGAGAACAAACGAGACAGCAAACAAAAAAGGGAAACCAATACAATTGCCAACTTAACACAACTCTCATCTGGCGCGAAACATTAGATTATCAACATGAAATAAACATAATTTCCAACACTTGATAATACCTTTATTTTAAACTAGCAATGATTCGCCTGAATTCTACGCACCGCCCGGCCATAAATTTTCACGTCAACTGCCGAACAAGACCAACCTAGGGAAGGAAGGAACTGACCGGTTTGAACTTCGGACGACTTCGTTATCCCGCCGAGAACAGCCGACCATGGAGCAGCGATGCAGCGAGGAAGCTTCATGCTTAGCGTTACCCAAGGAATATAGAATAGACAGAGTGTAATTTTCATGAGGAAAATGAATATTATTCAGATGTACAAACCATTTATATGGTTATGTTAGGTGTTAATATTATTGTTTTATGAAAAAAATATTTGTTTGTGTCTATGTCATAATGCAAGATTGATGTTATTATTATTTAGAGAGCTGATTTGTCATGTTAATTGCAGGAGTACAGGTGTGTACTAAATATTTATAACAGTATAGTTTGATTTGTTCTGTTTTTCCTCATGTGTATGGTACAAAAGAACAGGATTACACAATTTAAAGTTAAAATTATTCAAACGTATTTGTTCAATTGAGCTATGTAAAGTGTTTCTTGGTGACAAACAGTCGTTACCTTTTTAAGCTGTTTATCTTCAGCAGAAATTCGGATTAACATGGTGGCACTTTATGTAACGTATGTGGTTAAGGGACTTTATTATGTATTGTGCCATATATGATTATTTATGTACTGTTCTAAACTGAATAAATTTTATTTGATTTTAATGTTGTTTCATATGTGTAGTAATATTTATTTTCACATCATATTTAGTCACATAATTTATTTTACTTACATTTTATTATTTAATTATTAATTTTTTTTTTTCGCTGTTATAAGTGTTTCCAGTTGTAATGTGTTGATTTTCAGTCATGTGGCAGTAAATGTGAGCCATTATTTATGGTTGCCATGACAACCTCGTGACGAACTGGAGTAGCCGTGCCATGATTGGAGAGTCGAGTGAAGCTAGGCCTTGAGAGGTAACGTTAGAGGAAGGCATATTGTTTTTTTTATCCATCAGGTGGGCTGTGACGGTGTCACAGACCCGGTAGATTTTATTAAATTTGTTTAGGGAAAGTCCGAGTTTCGTAATTGAGGTGTAACAGACAGCCTATGGGTGAAGGCGTGAGAAGGGAGAAGATCAGAAGACGTCAGCATGGACTTCATATGTGTTTAGAAGAATAATTTAGTTTCGACATCCATTCTACTCGTAACAGGTTTAAATATTTCTTCGTTTAAAACATCCAGTTCCATTCGGGTTTGCTCAGCTTGTAAATATTTCTCCCTCACAGTAATATAACGTTATGTAATTCCGAAGTAAAGGCAGACATATTTTGATTATATTGCATTAACTTCCAAATATATATGAATTAAGTTGTTGCATTTCTAACTGCTGCAGTAGGTCCACTAACTGCTACACTAGATAGATTAGTTTGCGCCTTTTCAATCTTATCGACTTTATTTAAAACAGTGTCTAATTTAGCTACAGTTTTAACTTTCAAACAAATTAAATACTATGCACAAACATAAGCCCTTGAAACATAGTGTACTAGCCTTAATGTCATGTGATCCTTAACACCGGTCACGTGATACACAACACACAACAACACTTTCAAAAAGGAAAACAAATACATGTGTCTTCCTCAATCAAAACAACACACCGGCTACACTTTCCTCTGTAGCAAACAAAACAAACCTGATGCTGGAACAACAACTTAACCTAAAAAGATATATACATGCACTGGTGCATTACACAAAGGCACTATGCACACACAATGGAAGGTTGGCATGAGCACTAACACTTCACACATGGTGATGCAGGGTTGTAAACGTTGGTGCAAAGGATGTGCATAACGGTCTACAGTGGGAACACATAGTACATACCACCTTGCTTCCTTACACTTCCTGATGCACTGTTTTTAACATTGTTGACATCTGGCGACACGCTGTCATTCCCGGCTTTCTCCATTGTTTTATTCCAGTTCTATCCGAAATAAGATATGTACAGAAACTTTGGTTGTTCCCGCGATTTGGAACTTTCTTCTGGATGTTGCTTAAGTCGCCATAGTGCAGCACCATTTTCGCGATTCTGTTGACATGCACTCTGCTCCAATATATGTGTGGCACAACAGTTAATCTACATTGCTATTAAGCAGTGGCACCAATGCCATACGATCTTCTGGTAATGCTGTTTCCACCACAACATCCAACACTTCACACTCTGTCAGCTGTAGGTTTGCTTTTCTGTTGATGAACGTGGGCAGTTGTTTGTCTGGCTGTTGTTCCTACCAAGTTAGTTAACATACTCTGTGGCTTGCAGAGATATGTATACATCACTGCAGCGAGATTGGAAGGAGTGTTGGAATTCTCCCCATTCGAAGCCATAGTGATTAATAGAAAGGTCACAATTTCTTAGCATCACCCTGGAACTGGTTTCCAATGCACCCTGACCATTCTTCTTCTCATGCGCCATAGTGTTGTAGGTGCATAGTGCAGTCCCGGATGAAGACCGCTGGGTCTTCATTCGGGGTGCCCGCAAAATTCGGCAGTGTTTGAAAATTTGTTGATGTTTTGTTTCGAATGCTTTCCAGGTTATGTCCCACTGCTGTTGCTTTTCTTCCTTCGTCTTGCTCTGTCGCCAGCTGTGGGTTATGTTTTTCCCACAGTGGATGGTTTGGTATGGAGCCATGGGCGCAGCAGTGGGAAATGGAGCTGGGATTATGGCTGAAATGAGCTGCGGATAATTCGGAGTGGAATGATATCCAGGAAAATTCTGTAAGTAAGGCGTAGTTAGCAAAAATGGCATTGGTGCTGTCGGAGGGATGGGTACAGGTACTGTTGACTGAGCACACTACACAGACAGGTTAACAGCTGCCACTTCCACGTGGTTGACAGTTGACAGTTGCTTAAATACAGTTGCAGATGATGCCTGGTCACAACACTACTGTTGCTCACTCACGATGTCCTTACTTCCATTTTCTGGTTTATATACATTTTTAATGGGGTTACCTCCACACTCTTCCTCTGTCTGCACTCCCGTGATGTAACATTTCAGCTTGGTGAACATCTCATCCCAGTTGTACATCGTGTTGCTGTTAAGTGTTTTCATATTTTGGTCACACTCTCTGCACACACAGTTCATATGGTTCATGGTCGCGAATTCGGATTCGGTTAGGTACTCTTTATGTTTCTGAATTTGGCATTGGGTACATGTCAGTATGAATATCCCTCCGCGTGCCCATAGCATATCACTGTACCAGTGTGGCTGCTCGTCACTTAAAAGCGTGTTTTTCAGTTTGGTTGCCGAAATAGTTTTGTTCTGTTTTCCTTCATTTTTGACCCAGTGTTCCACCTTGCAGTTGTTCATGTTGCGGTTGTTCCTCATGCTGGGCTTACGAGTACACTTGCAGAATTTGGTACCTACTTCGTACCGGTCCACTACATCCCGTGGTGTAGGACACAGGCACTGCAAACACGAAAGAGCCAGGGCACTCGATCGCATCTGGCCAGCCACAAAGATTACAAACACACCCACGTGCTTGTGGAGGTGCGACGTGGGAGTGTATCAATGCACGGTGTGGTACAAGTGATGATGCATCATGGCTGTCCCTGCTCGGTGCAGTGTGGCGCAGGGGTCAATGAACAGTGTGGCGCTATAAGCTAGCTGCCACCATGCGGAGAGTGCCATGGAGGAGGAATGAACTTCCTGCTCTTAATTTTTCCTGTCTCTCCTTCATGCAGCATGGTGTTGCATGGGTGGAAGGAGCTTGGTGTATGACGACTCACCCCTTCTTCTTTGTCCTTCTGCACAGAACCAGGGCAGCGCAGACTGATGTAATGCTGCTGCCCCAAGATGGCTGACTTTCCTGCTCGTTTTCCCTTCATTATCACAATGGCGACATTTGAATGTTTTGGCGCACTCTCTCAGTCGACCATGTACACCCGTTTTCCGGTGTCCTGAAGATGTCCAGAAAGCATCATTGTGCAATTTTTGGTTAACTGGCCTTCTACGCTATCCTCTCGTTGTTGTTATCATAGTGAGGTTGATGGGAGAACATTTTGAAGGGAATTTTTCGGAAAAAGTTTGGCTGAGTTTTTCGGGATTTGCCAAGTTCAAGTTTTCTGGGATTCTGAAAGGATATTTCACTAAGTTGGGAAACATTTGACATTATTAGAATTGTCGAAAGGCTGTGGGAATTCGCCACATGCTTGGGCGAGCCATTTGACATGGTCGGACGGATGAGATCAGATCAAATTGGCCTTAGGAAGTAGTAAAGACTCTACCACAGGTTCGGGCAGCCATTTGACGGGGTGTCACAGTGTGGCGGTGGGTCGAGGAGTCATTTTAGTTACGATTATATTAGGTTTAAGGGAAATTGGTGAAATTGTGGATATATTTATCCGAGCGCCTCGTATCACTAGGATGATGCAATACTATGGTAGAGTATTTTCTTGTAGTCTCGGAGTCGTTCGCTCGACGACCAAGACATTATCCTTCCAACATGGTGGTACTCCTCGTAGAATAATGATAATAATATTGGTTTGCATGCTACACTGCACTTGAAAAACAGCACAACGAATCAAAGCACATTAAAGCAAATGCTTTGGCGGGAATTTAGAACCTGCGCCCTTAAAAGTCCGTAAACCAACCTGAAATAATACACGAATATTCTTTGATGTGTGCTGGTCACACGCATAAAGTGCGAATGAATTTTGCGCTGCAATGCAGGAGTGCTGAGCGGTGGGCAAATGATCTTAGAGACGAACGCGGCATGCATCAAATTCGCTTTGTTGTTGCGATCTACAGGCTAGGTAGCAAACATGAGTTCCTGCCACCATTGAAATAATGAATTTAAGAAAGTAAATAGAAACTACAGAATCATATAACTGATGGAATGATACCTAGACACATGCGAGATACGAATTCATAATTCATTCTTTACAAATATGCAGTTTTAGTATTAAATTGAAAGGAAATGAGTTAAGTTTCTCATAACAGGTAAGCTAAATGACATGTAACGCTCGGCAGACGGCAGAACTTTGTGGTGGCGTCGAGTCATTTATGTATGCTGGCTGGGATAGGGAGTAGACCGTGATCCATATAGACAGATAGCTTCACAAAAATTTTAAAACCAGTATTTTTATTCAAAATTGTTGAAATAGCATATTACACTTGAGTATCCATTTTTAAGTAAGAGAGACATTTCAATTTTATTTATTAGTATAGATGTTTAGTATTTATCTGATTCTAATATATATTTATTTATATTTGAATAATGGACTAGTTACATAGCATGTATTAGTTCTATGGCATGCTAAATAAACGAATGAATGTTCTTTATAATTTTATAATTTAATATACTGCCTAACCATTTAAAGCGCTAGTGAAAATAATGTTGTCCATAGATTTCAAAACGACTCTTCCATCCAAAGATGTTAACGTCTATGTATGGACATCCATCGTCTTATTTATCTATGGATTTTTCTATGGTCTTTCGGCTGGTCTTCTGCTACTGAAATCGGAGATCAGCTGGAGATCAAACTTGAGGTTTTCTCTATTCGTGCGTGGTTGTGGTGACATAAAATAAAATAATGGCTGCTAGTACAAGAAACGTGCCACTTCTTCGGGACATCGCAGTAAGGCGTGTTAAATATTTTCAAAAAGTTTTTTATTTATGTATGTTAAATAATGTTTTTAAGATCCATCGCTTTATGTAACCATTATCACCTCCATTTTTACGTTACAAGTAAATGATGAAGTCAGTGATCTGAGAATTTTTAGAAGTAACGTGGAAGTAAGCACTTTTGGCATGCAGCAATAGGATGCCCGAATTCCCCTCCTCCGCTTAACACCCTATACTCATTTTTTTGCAGACAATTTTTGTGGTTTCAATGCCCTATTATTCACTTCCAACTCACCTGATCTTCTTACTGCCCAATACCAAATTTATCATTTGTTTTCTTCTGGAACTTTCTCATTATTACATATTATTTTGGTATTGAATAATACACTTGACCAGAACTTTCTTTGTTATGTTACTTACACATTTCTCACTTTCAAGCTTTATGAATAAATGTTGGCTACATATTATTTATATTTAAAGTAATGATTATGCCACATTTACTATGCAGGCAAATGTCTCTTCTTGATTCGCAGTACTTAGGTAAGTTCATAGAGTCAAAGAGTGTGAAGAAATCACAAATGGACGTTATTATCAATATGACAGCATGATCATTACGGTGTGGAAGTAGGCCCTGACTAGTGACCTTCAAAATTTGTGTTTTTATTGGATATATAATATACTTCAAACGTAAGTGTGTTTGCATTGCTTTTCTAACTGACATGCAGTTTGTTTGGTACACCCTGGATGGCTTTGAACCTATAGGAAACAACTAACTACAGCATGACCCAATCACATCCAACCAATTCGAAAAGGAAATCAGGTGTTCACATTCGCAAAAGCCAAGAAACAGATAAGACTGGCTCAAATGTATAGGCCTACAGGATGATGGAAGTCTAGTTTACTGCTCAATAATAATGTGAATTTTGCAGGTAATAAAGCACGTACATTTATGCACACACACTGATATTACTTTGCAGAGACGTTCGTACGCCGCACAGGTAGCAGCCGCACGGGCGCCTTCCAGCTTCTCCAGGAGTGAAGTCCAGGTGGAAACTACAGTTCTCCCCAATAAGCTTGTTGTTGCATCTGTAAACACCAACACTCCGGTCACTAAAGTTTCCATTCTATTCAGGTAGGTTGAGAACAGTGCCTCTTGTGGTGCTTTGTGCATCATACTGTACAGAGCTGCACAACTTGGTGATGATTGAATTTTTGCGTGAAGGGGAGGCTGCCGCAACGAAACTGCCCACAATCTTGGTGCTGCGCACATGATTCGCATTGCAGCGGGCCTCACGAACAAGAACTCAACGTACTTCGGCTTGACACGTAACCTGCAGCAGATTGGGGCCAGCCTTACGGCAAGCAGCGACAGAGAAGCCGTAACCTACTCAGTCGAAGGAACCAGGGATAAAGTGTAAGTAAAAAACTGATTTTGAACTCTGTATTATGTAAATAACTACTTCACTGCAAAAAGTGTTAATTGTATTTTATAAATAATTTTGTAATTACAGTTGACTCCCTATTTATCATTATTCAGAGGACTGCCAAAAAATTTCCATACATGCGGGATTTCAGTAGATGAGGTTTCTGAAATATATATCAGTAAAATACAACTTCTAACCTTATAAAACTTTATCTTGAGTATAGTCCCCCGCACACTTGATCAGTTGAAAGCACGTGGAGACGTTATCGATCGAGCAGTGTGTTCATGGCAGCTGGTGGAGGGGTGACGCCGGGATCCACACCTCTACATGTTGCCGACACCTTGTGCACGGGGCAAATGTCTGTCTTTTAAATAATTCATTATATTTTACCGCAAAGAAAACTTGTAATATTGAGACAGAAATGAGTAAATAAAGCGATTATAATTGATTTATTCACTCTCTTTAATAGAGGTGGGCGAAGCTTCAAAAATTTGAATTTGAATAGAATTTTTTTTTGTTCAGCTTCATATTCAAAATCAAATTTTTTACTTAGAACTTCGAAATAAAAAAAGTGCTTTGGGGCAACTTAAATTATTTATTATTACTGACCAAAAAAGCAAACCAAGACAATGTGGACTTAATAAGATCAACTTTTTTATTCACCCTACGCCACACACATGGCTGGCTAGTGAATCATGAAAACATAACCTCAACTCAACAGAATGCCCACAAATTAGTCCAAACTGCATTTCTGTGTAAAATAATTGTCAGCATGTAATTGTACTCACAAGATAGCAAAACTGAAGTGTTGGAAAAAAAGTTTTGTATTGTGAAACACTTATTATCTTCCCAAACTTTCTTTGGCACCACAGATTTTAATAGGTGATACATGCTTATTTCCCTCATGTCCAATGGCGTGATAAATAGGAGTGTAAACTTCAAGTTTTACAAACTTAACTGCTGTGAAATTGCACCCATTACGATTTAAATATCAGTAATGTAATTTTAAAAATGGGAAATTGTTAATAACTATGCTTCATTTGAAACTGTTTTGGATGGTCTCTGATTACCCATATAGGCAACAGTGTTCCGTTGATTGTATCATATAACAAGTTTTGTGCATTACATATAAGTGAGGTTAAATCTGATAGACAACGTGACCAACCTACATTCTATGTAAACAGTAAATGCTCTCGTTTGTAAAGTATTGTATCAGCTAATGAATTGCTACAGGATGCGTGTTGTTCAGTTGGCGAATTTGATTAGTAGTCGGAACTAAAAGTTGTAATTTAAAATTTTAATTATATTTACAGCATTTATGCCTTAAATGAGGTTTTTTAAGCAATATTAATTTTTTTTTTTAATATCTTTAGCAATTGACGGAGCATGACGGTATGGCACGTAGGTACGAACTGTGAACGTTTCCAGCCAATGGCTAGCAATGTTTATGGTTCCAGCCCGTCCTGTGAGCACCGTTGGGCGTGTACTTTTTTTATTCATCATATTTATACGAGTTTTTTTTTGTGTTGTCGGGAATATTTTATCGGTAGTTAATTATTTTTTTATTTGCGTTCTTTAAGCGTAGTTAACTGTAGGTATCATTGTAGTGCGTTCTTTTGAGAGAAATGTGATATTAATTGGCAAGTGTTTACTGTTTCGTTCTGCCATTTTCTTTCGCCGTCCGCAATGAAGTGACACAAATATAATTTACGTGTTTAAGTTTATTGGTTAAGGAAACGTGTGGTGTTGATTTTACTGAATGATTCTGCAAATGACGAACAAACGTGATTTTAGCTACTGTAAGTAAACTTGCCCGGATTACCATAGAAAAGCACGTGGTCAAGAGGGTGCGAATTTTGCAAACTGTAAGTTTACGTGTTTTGTAAATAATGTATTTGTAAGCCATTTCTATAATTATTTAAATGCACGTGGCCTGAAAAAGTCGCACTTTCAACACTTCTGTAGTGTGTGAATAGTTGTTTATTTGTCTCTATCGTAAATTTAATGAGTGTAAGGTTAACTTCGGTCAAGTGCATGTGTGTACATATTGCTGCATCTGTACGAATACGAACAGCGACATATGTATCAAGTTTTTTTTTTTTTTTTTCATTGAAGTTAAAATTATAAAAGTTACAATAATAAATGGTATTTTCGTACAAGAAAAATTCTCCACTGCCCAACAATGCCATCTCACAAAAGATGCTAAACTTAAGCCCCCCCCCCCTTCTTCACACTATTTCATTTTTGCTCTTGAAATGAAATAAACAGAACCCAACAACATAGTTAACTTGGCAATTACACAAATAAAACAGGTTGGAATGCCAACCTGGCTATAAAATCCTACATTAATTACTGGATGGAAGGTAGCAAATGTCAGTCTTTCAGTGCCTACCATGACAGGAAATAAGAGGAAATTGGATTCAAACATTTGTTTACAAATGTCTTTTTCTTCAGTGACAAAACAGCTGTGGTGGAAGGATACATTGTGGCTGCTCTACTTTCATAGAACTGCAAAATTTAACCCTCTTACATGAAATGGACAGTGTCATTAATAAAGGAATGGAACAGTTACCGTGCATATTTGTAGCAGTCAAAGATGGAGATAAAACAAAATTTAAACAAACTTGACACTCCGTGACATTAGCTCACGTAATTTAATAATCAATACGTAAGCAAAGTAATAATACCATATTAATATTGAATCATACTGTTTAGATACACAATTTGAATAAAGAGTACATGAAATAACAACTGTGGTGTAAAACATGAGCACTGCAATTAATTCTGTTTTGTATGTTCCACATTTTACTGAATGAATTTTCAGTTTCTTGTTTAGTATTATTTTGCATTTAAATCAAGAAATATGGTGATGTGATGAAAAATGATTTTTAAGTCTTTAAAAAGTTATGTTACTTTTATTATTCCTTAAACCTGGATTGATTTTCAGTTTGTTATTTTGATTTATTTAGCATGAAAGGCAATATGTTGTGTACTTACATGGTAAAAAAAAAGACAATTTTTTTTTGTAAATCAGTGGAAAACATTTCTTTTTTATCTGCCTTTTACCTAGCTTGTAAAAATGTATATATTTATTAAATTTCAAAACATTATAATTGTTGCAATGCGTACTTGTCAACAAAACCCTTTGATTAGATATTCAGTTTGAATTCTTGTGTATGTGTGCACGTGTGTGTGTGTGTGCGTGCATGCGTGCATGTAAAATAGAGAGAGAGAGAGAGAGGTGTTAGCTTGACTACCACAGAACGACCAATAGATTCGTTCACTTCATGCAAAACTCTCCTGAAAATAGAACATGCTCTATCACCTGATTTTGTACAAGAGATCTGCTTTGAATGAGGTTTAGTATGAGAATTTCATCTTGCAAGAAGTTAGCAGTATCTTGCATAGTGTAAAAGCTGCTTTAATGAATGTGTGCTACATTATTGCTGCTAATCTTATCCTCCAGAGTTGACTGGCACTAGTTGAGAACCACAGGGAGTGTGTTTGGTTGTGGCAGGGATGTTGCCCTGCAATACTTGGCGGACTGTGCGACGAAACACGTGTTCAAGCCGTGGGAGCTGTCCGACAGTCTGCCACGCCTGCGCTATGAGCTGGCCACCATTCCAGTGGAAGTGCGCACCCTCGACCTCCTGCATAAGGCTGCCTTCAGGACAGGGCTCGGCAACACCCTTTTCTGCCCGAAGCCCCTCATTGGCAAGCACAGCACGGAGACAGTGAGTGTTCCACCACTATCTACCATTCTGTTCAGTGTCTGCTGCACAATCGCATTAAGTATAGGCTAGTTACAATTAATTGAGCACGTTTGAAATCAACCTTTAAAAAATTTCAGTCCACGTACCACAGTATATTTTGACTGACACACTGAGTAGTATGCACCCAGTGAAGTTGGTAAGGACAAAGGGAAATTAATTCTGTCTCTTAACTTTGAACTAAAGGTTTTATTGGTAAACATTTGTGAATACTGAAATAATATCTTTTGCTTTCTGTTTTTTTATGCATGTAAGTGCAAACATTGTAGAAATTTTCTTTTATATTAATTACATAGTTTCACTTGACCTAAGTATTAATAAAGTGATCAGGCCTGTGGTAATGTTAATTTTGCATATGGCATAAGCTTCTACAAAGTGCATACCATTAGCTTTTAACCAAGGCTTTCAGAAGTGCTTAGTTTACCAATAAAGTTAATACTGGTTATACATTTCGAAAAGGTCTGAAAAAAATGGTGATTATTAACCTTATGAGGCAGTATATTCACATTTTGTGAACAAAACTTTTGGAAAATCACCCCATGCATGTCATGCTTTGTTGTTTCTTAAATATGTCATGCCACAAGCAATTTGTACCTTAACGTAAAGGTATCTTTAATTTTTGGTTAAATTTGACGTATGGCGCTTAGAAAAAGTGCAATCCAAATTACTGATTTACGCCCCTTCTTAATATGGCAAATTCTGTGGGCAATTCAATTCCAGCTACGCATGGTAATGGATGCGGGATGCATGGGACTTGTAGACATTGACAGAGCATCAACACACCTCTAACCCTGTGCTCCTAGCTTTTACAGTCAACCCAAATCTCCAAGAAGCCATCATGTCATCGCCCCTGCCTGAGAAGAAACACTGCTCTACTTCGCCGCCCCGCTAGTGGAACAGCACACAGTTCAAACTTCGTGCCACTGTAGGAAGCAGGCCAATCAACGAAGAGTCACTGCCTCCTCGAGTGCCTCTGGACCTGATATTTCATCACCATGTGCTGAGCAGCAGGCATGATAAGGGTCCATGGTTCATGCTTGTGACGTCACAAGCTCCACCCTAAGAGGCGGGCTTAAACTCCTCCGCACCCCTCTGAGTGCATATGGTCGGCAGAAATTAGTATAAAAGGACATCCCCGACCAGGTCTCGGCAGTCAGTGCATGTGGCTCACCATCCTCCCGACTGTGAAAGCCGGGGTAACCTGACAAGGGCTGGACTAGCCAGCTAGTGATCGCCGACGATGCCACCCACTCCAGAGGATGCCGCCACCAGAAAGCATCTGCCTCCACAGCACCTCCAACCTCTTGGGTCGTCTTCACCGGCAGCAGCTATAGCATGTTGTCCTAACCCCTCCTTCCCCTAGCTTTCCAGGTAAACCAGGGTCACTGCGACGTAGTCTCTTAAAAAGACACCCCTGTAAGGCCGTAGTCCGGCCACACTTTACCAGTTGGGTAAAGCACCTTGTTTTATACACTACAAGGTCTTCTTCGGACAATCCCTAATTAAAGATTAGGATTTCCCACACTAATTAGTCGTTAAATAATTTTAATTATTTAATCTTTCTGTTACTTTTAAAAGTATCACAAACTTTAACATAATCAGGTTGCTTTCGCCTGAGTTACATTTAGATTAACTTCCACATTTAATAGTATTCACAGTGAAACTTACCTTAAAATTAATTAATGTAATAATACTGATTTCACTTCGCTGTATTGTTTCGTATATAAATTACGTGAATTTAATAAAATCCATACTCAACCAATTGAATTCTAGGGTCTTCTCAATTCTAATTGTGAGTAAACTGCATGCCCCATGCGTTTTGAGAACTAAGTTGAAATATGGCAACATTAATATTATGATGAGTATTTAAGATGCCGCCGCCTTCGTGCACCTGCCACACGGAAAATTCAAGCAACATCAAGCAGTATTCTGAGTTTTGCCATGGTAATGCTGTCTAATCTTTGGGGGAGCCCTTCACTAAGAACTCACTAAACCCAGGTATTACGACTGCCTACGTGATCCCTGCTGTATTAACCTTCAGGCTAGTGAATGGTTAGAAGATGTAATGTGATGAGACACGTTGGGTATAGCTCTGTATCTGGACAAACACTGTAGGACCGTTGTATTACCCGGCTTCATTTTACTTACATTTCACTTACATTTTTTCTGAGTCTTTTCAAACCGCCTCATGCTGCGAGCTCACAGGAGTGGTCAGAAAAACAAGTGGAAACGAGCCCTTAAACTCTTAGAAGAGGAAATTAATAATATTAAAGCTCGTGAAACATCTGAAAGTAATTCACTCTCTGTATTATCCTCCAGGGTTGTAAGCAGGCTGCCTTAAAAATTTTTAGTCTTATTACATTGTGGTAATTCACTCGTTGGTATAGCACTCTCTGACCTTACTTCGCAATACACCATCATACTCCCACGTCCTTCCCCTCTGAGCAGTAAGTGCACTTCTCCGCTGCAACCAGAGCCGGCCGCTGTTCCTCAGCTGATCGTCTTAGCGCAGTCAACGGAGCAGAGGAGAACTCCATTACCACAGATGCCACAGGCAACCCATTGGAGAAGTGTGCCAACTGCTGTGCTTGATTTTGTTCCCTCCCGTATACCAACATGTCTAACGTTGTACTCTGACTTTCTGTCGAAGAGGGATTAGATCCCCTGGTTATGATCACAGCAACGTTCTTATCTCAGTATTTGAAGACCTCTGTAACTACTCCTACCCATACGGTGTATGATAGAACACTCAAATTCAGATTACTAATCAGGTTTTCAATCCCCAAGGCACCCTCTACCAATTCGCCACAAAAACTCAACTCGTAACCTTGCCCAGCTACGTGGGAACAAACCCACTGCTTAGCTAAGTCAGGGATTTTTGTGCGCCCCTGGGTGACTCCTAGGATAAGTAATCTGTTATGTGGTGTATCTTAGTGTTTACACATGTAATTGGCAGTCGTTTAAACCTAAATTCATCGCTCCTGCTGGTGCGGTATCCCGCCAACTTTCACAATACAAGGAGAAACTCCCCCTTATGTCAGGTGGCTTAAAATCACTTCAAATTTATCTTTTACTTATATATAAACTATAATAATATTTTATTTATAATTAATATGAATATAAACGGAGAGAAAATAGGTTTGTTGGTAATGCCTACCAAGAAAAAGTTCTCATGCAAAATATTATTAAACAATCTGTGCACTGATGTGTTGCTTTGTCATTGTGGTGTAATTGTGTAGATTGACTGTTTACTTGAAGCGTAGTATTAGTCTAAAAGTAGAACTTTAGCAGCCCTTCAGAATATTTGTAAGTAACCATGAATGGACTATAAAAGGGTTAAATTTCACTTGTGTCTAGAGATGTGTAAAAGTAATGAAATTATTAAGTAGGAAATGTAAGTGGAAAATTTTTAAGAGGGTTTTGTTGTGCTTCATTTTAAAGTATTTTTCAGTTTAATTACAGTTTTTGATTCCCTGACAGATGTAGTATTATTAAATATGTATTCTGTACGAAGTAGAAGTATTGAAAGTTTCTTTGTGTACTTTATATTGAAATTCTGCCATATACGTGTGTGTTGTAGCAGTCATGGGGTATTCAAAACATTTTGTATGTTTGATCGTATATACTGATTGCAATATGTATTACATTGAAACCTCTTAAATACAAAACTCAATGGATGTGGGTTTTTGCATTTTGAAATTATGAAGTTTGTATTAATGGGTGGTTGCAGTAATAATAAAAAATCTAAAAAAAATTGAATTGTTGGCTCTGTGATTCAGTTTCACCAGTGTGACTTCTTTTTATGAGTAGATTGTAATACAAACAGATAATTTTTTTTTTATTGACTAGACAAACTGATATTAAAGTTCCTTTCTCACTCCTAGCAGAAAGAAGACAACTTGATTAATTTTATTTATATACTGTATTTATTTTACTCAGGCATACACTGCAAGATTCTGGACATTGGCTGCTATTTGTATTAAAGACAATTTTTATTAATGATGTTTCACTGCACATTCGTTAGCCTAATACTAGCAGCAAACCAACGAAAGAATTTCTTTTCCATAAGAGTTTAATAAGTGTAATTTCGAAAATGCTATACTATTATTTTTAAAGTGTTTTATACACAGGGAAAGAATTTCTGTAATAATATGATTTATGTTTATCATGTTCCGCTGTTAACATGATTGACGAATTGGTTCTAGTTGGTAAGTTTTCTGCAGTACTAATTTCAGTTGTATGTGGCAGAGGGATGCAAAAGAGCAACAGGAAACTAAGCAAACTATAAAAATTGTTCAGTGAATTATGAACAATGAAAATCTATTTATAGCTCTCAAAATATTAAGACTGGTAGAGTACTGCAGAATATAGCATACTGAATAACCATGCAACATGTGTGTTTAGTTCTAATACATTTTCGACAGTGAAATTCAGGTAAACCACCAGAGCAGTTTGGACATAGCCTTGCAGAAAAATACCCAGTTATGTGGAGTTCATTTTGGAGGTGGCTCTGGGTAGCAGAGTGACACTCTGGTGTCTAGCTGCCCGCGTGGTTTTGAACAAAAAAATAAATGTAAATGGACAAAAAAATTTACTTCTCCAGCCATTTTTAATTCTTTTTTGAATTTAAGGAAAATGTGTAGTGTAATATTATCTTCTGCAGCTGTCCATTTTTAATTTTATCCACACAGGCATGTTAGTTTTGTTTTTAACAGTTAAACGTTTTCTCACTTTAAAAAAAAACTTTTTTGAACATGGGTTGCTGGTGTAATAAAAACACAAGTAGTCAAAAATTAGCCCTAAAAGTACAAATTTCCTTTATTCCAAGTTATAAATAGGAACCAAAAGGGTTTTCTGAGGAAGGGTTTGAATTATGGAAAAAGTGTCCTCATTTCCACAAGTACCGTGTAATAGTCTGCAAATATCAATTGGAGGAAAATGTGTCGATTCACGTAAAGAGTGCTTTTGATGTTTATTACACTTACTTCTAGCAAAATTGAAACAGTTTATATGTATATTTTTTTGCACACATCTGTTGGCAAATTTAGATGTGAACAAACTTCCTGTCACTTTTTGAACATGTAATTTTGACAGTACTGGTAGAAATTTGTGAGCCGGTTCTGGAGGCATCTGTGGAAGATAAAAAATCAGTCTGACTCAACGAGTGTATGAGACAAATTAATGCTATAATTGTATTCCACACTCTTATGACAGTCAGTGTAGAAAAATAAAAAAAAGGCAATCATAAATTACTGTATGTATCTAATGGTCGTAAAAATCATGGGGAAAGGTAATGAAATTGAGCAGGTGCTCATGAAAGCTGTAAAAAAGTAATGAAATTGTTTGGGTGGTCATAAAATTATAAATTTTTCTTTTTGTATATCAGTCTAATATCCAGCTCATTGTTGATTGATATTGATGTTCCGTGCTAAGTGCTAAAGGTTGAAACCACAAATAATTTTTTTATGATCATGTATCCACTACATACATTGAAATTTGTGCACCTAGAATGGTTGTCATTGTGCCATGCATTGTCGAGAAGTTATGAATTTAACTGAAGATGTCATGGTAAAAGTCGTGAATTTGGTTCATTCAAAATTCAGTGGACACCTGTTAGATTATTTGTGAGCAAATATTTTACCAGAGTGATTTATGTCTGTCGAGGTGTTTCTTAAACCTTGAAGTTTGACGTCATAGTGCAAGAAATTCTAGCCAAATATGTATTTGCTAACAGAGTTGGCAAGAATAATTATTTTATATTGTCCTTTCTTACTTTTTTATTTTTGTCTCCCAGTAACTTTTGGACATCAGTTAATATATTAGGTATTGATTTATGTATGTATGTATGTGCTAAGGATGTGTATGTGCTGGCAGTTGCAGCACTATGTGAACAGCCACCTGACGGCAGGGCGGGCCGCGGTGGCTGGCGTGGGACTCTCCCATGGCGAGCTGGTGGCATATGCTCAGAATCTGAACCTGGAGGGTGGTGCAGGCCCCGCCAGTCCCAGTAAGTACTGGGGCGGAGAGATCCGCAAGGAGAAGCTGTCCGACATAGCGCATGTTGCAGTGGCTGTCGAGGGCGCCAGGTCAGTGTACTCATTTTCTTCGACAAGAAGAGCTTCTTGTCTGATATTTTGTGGAGTCTACACCAGTCGCTTCTTTATCAAACTACAAGTGAAGATAACCTTGTATATTATGTGCATTCTGAATGTGTTTGCAAGTAATGCTTTTTGTAATTATGTTTAGTGCAAGGTTATTTTTCATGAATTGTCAGCTGCAGTGGGACCACCAACCTTCTTGTATTGTACAGAATTTCTTGCATGCTTGGGTTGAAAGAATTATCCCATGTGGACATATGATGGGGCATCATATATCCTGTATCTCAGACTTCTTTTAAAATGACCAGAATATAGTAACCACGGTGGCTAATTTGCTACTTCTATGATTATGCCCAATGCACATGTATGCTTAACACAGGGTAGAAAAATATAGCAGCCAATCAGAAACATCCTTGTTTTCAGTGCTAGCCACGCTGAGAAGTTTAGCTCGTGCCAAAATTTCTGCTTACGGCAATACCAGACTTCACCTATATTTCACAGAAGTCATTTGTTCACAAATTTTATGCCACTAATTGGTTGGATAACTGTGTATTGATGTAATAGTAGAAAATAGCTTAAATTTTGTATTTATAATAAAATACGTTAACATAAATATTTATTATCACAATTTGTTTTAAATAAATGGAGCACTAAAGTATGTATAGTATTTGGGAAGTGTTATACAAAATTACAGTCTCTTTAAAATCATTTAGTAAAAATTCATTCCACAATGGAATTAATAAAATTGAGTAGAACCATAACACCGTATAGTTTGTTGTCTATCACTTATGTTGGAAACTTGGTCTTGATAATAATGAAAGTCGTAGTATGCTCAAAATCAGTTTGCAAGCAAACAGTTAAATGGTTGCGCGAAAAAATTTACTTACCTGTGAACAGTCAGAGGCTTTGTCTGCTTTGTGTGGTTGGCATGATTGGTATAAAAGTGAATCAAGCTTGTTGCCTCGTCACTTACGTTTAGTAGGATTTGCTGTTGGAGGGTAAGGCCGAGGTAAACCCCCCCCCCCCCCCCCCCCCCCCCCCCCCCCCCCCCCCCCCCCCCGATGACTGTGAAGCTGTGGTTGTCACTTGAATGGGGTTTTTCCTGGTGCCAGAGTTGTTGGCTTTGGCCATGTTAATTGTGCGTTGAGCTATGGGTGGCGTGCAGGGAGCGATGGGTGATTGGGTGCCCTGGTTGGAATGTAAGCTAGTGTGATATTAAGGGCTCTGAATACCCTGGTAACAGCTGGCCGGACAAGGTAGGTGTCTTTTGCGGTGTAGGTGGCAGTGGAGATACTGTGCATGGTACATGCCAGAAGAGGAAAGAAGTGGAGCTTACTGAGCTGGTGGTTGACCCTCTTTGACCTGCAGTCTCCTATTCTGGGAGTATACCTGGTTGTCAAATGGGCAGCTTTCCCTTTGTACCCCAGCCTGAGCTAACACTAGATTGGCAGCATTGCCCTGCTCAGCCCCATAATAAGACATAAGGTGGTGAAGGTAACCAATTAGGTTGATAATGGGTGGCCAGTAAGGGCAGACACAGCCTGACGGATTGAGGGATGCGGACGTCAGGTAAGATGGGAGGCCTGTACTACTGTTCTTTGACCTAGAGACTTGGCGTGAGGAACGTCGCAATCTGACCCAAGTTCCAAGCTGGAGGTTATAGTAGACGGCAAAGGGCATCCACTTGCATGACTCCCTGGCGCGCAGAGTGTTACAATCTGACCCAGGTGTCACAAATAGCAGGACTCCTGTTGGGAGTTGGGCTATCATTTCCAAGCAAGAAACCTGGCATGTGGAACGTTGCAGTCTGACCCAGGCACTTACTGCTTTAATGATGCCCAGGAGGGCACGCTTCCTGAGCTTCACTTTGAGACAGCTATCAACAGGAAAGAAAATGAGCAAGGCGTCGGCTCTTGGGGTAACCCTAGAAGAATCTCACTAGGACAGGTGAAGAACTGGAAAGAGAAAGTACAATGTAGGAATACAGAGTGCTGGAGAGACAACTTGATCAAGTCAGATTTATGCCTGTTTCATTGATTGCTCAATTAAAACACACACAAACCAGTCTGTACTCTGACTGAGGCCTGAGGGGCAGGTCCTAAGTTGCTAACTGGTATAGTTACCTATGTCTCGGAAGACGCAGCAGCACGGTGGGCGAGGGTGGTACTTGCACTCGTGATAGCTGAGAGTAAGCTACAAGGTAGCTGGTAGCACTGGAGCTTCAGTATTGCTGACAGCAGTGTCGTGCAGGGCAGACAAAGAGTGGTCATGCTTTTTGGAAAACCGGTAAAAGTCAGGGAATTTTCTTGGTCATGGAAAAGTCAGTGAATTTCCCAAAAATAGAGGGAATTTTTGAGGCAGTAATAGTTTAATTTTTTGTATGCATTATAATTTTTTTTTTTTTTACTTTTGCTTACCAACGATATCTTCTCCAGAATTCGTAATGATAAAAATTATAATTATTTTGTTTCTGATCATGTTGGATCGGCTGTGCAGTTAAAGACATTCTTCAGAGCGTATATCTATATATTGATAGGACTTATTGATGTATATTGATACACATTAAATCATCGATCAGTCAATTCCAGTTTTGTTATGCACATTCTTTGTCTATGAAAAACAATTTATTATGCAACGAGAGAGACGTAGTAATGCTAACCAGCATACATTTTTTCTTGATTCCATAGTGAAAAGTGTCTGTATTTAGTCAGAGTCAGAGCCATAGCAAAATTTCTTTGTTTTGTGTTGGTAACTTTGATAAGTGCACCACCAGTTGCTTGTTGCAAATTATTTTGATATGCAAACATTAGTGCATTATGGTTTTGTTGATTATTTTGGTCGTAAAATCTGTATTGAAGTATCTATAAGCAGAACAATTTATATAATTATTATGTGAAGTGTGTATGTTTGACTTTGATGCGGAATTTTTGTATCGGCTTGCTAAGTGTATGCTGCTTAAAATGGTGAATGATACGGCTATTGAATGGTTTTTTAGCTGGCATTTGCGGTGTTTTAGGTTTGTGACTATTATAAAAACTTGTGTGAAATTAAATAATAGTATTAATTTCAAATGGTCATACGATAGCAATATATGCTTGCGTACATTGATAACATTTTTTAAAACTTATTAACGCTCTTTATACTGCTCAGTGTTTAGGTGACACATGTTCAAGAATTTCAACCCTTCAGCTGCAGACATTTCTGTTAAGATTAGCGATTTAACCACACAAGCGGTCTAAACCCACTGGAAAAATATGGTTTGTGACAGTCACCATTATTAGCTTCTTAAAAGTGAAAATTTTGTGCAAATAATGTCTTGTTCAAAAATAAGACAACTGTGGTTGCGTTGGGTAAATGATTATTCTGAATATTGTGTTGTTTGCAGAACATCTTTTTCGCTTAGTAACATGGGCAAAAGGTCAGTCTCTAGCCACATAGTAGGGGAAAAACCCACTCAAACTCTGAGTAATAGTAAAAAAAAACTAGAATGGGGAGTGAACCCAGGGCGAGGCAACACTCTCCGAGTGATGGGCTTTCCAGCTGGTACCCATAGGTGCCCCTCATCCCCGGACATGACATGTAATGAGACCCTAGGATGAAGCTGCACTGGAATGTAAGGGTGGGGGAAGTGGTAGTACTCCGAGAAAACCCGCAGCTGAAAACATTGGCTGCTGTTCCTATTGCCGCCTGCCCTACGAGCCAAGCTGTTAAGTGGAGCACATCACATCTGGCTGCAACCCAGATACAGTGCCCAACCAAATGTCCTGTTGCAAGAGTAGTGGACAACTTCATCCCAAGCAGGAAAGCAACATATCCCACCATTTACAACAGTCGCCTCCCGGGAAGGGAATAACTTCCTTTGACCATTGTCCCAAGGTGTAAACCACCTATGCCCTTTGCGAAACTGACTTTGCATTTTATTTTGAAGTATCTGAGAGTGCTTAAGTCCCAGGCTTCTAGTCTAGAGGAACGCTGAGTACTTTCCACTTTAGGGTTTACCCCTCTTTCACCTTGGTTTAGGCCGAAGGTAAGAAATTCTAGACCTCGATCATCTTCCCAACGTGGAGGACTCCTGACCTAGCTGGCATTTAATTTGTGTTTAGTTCTGAGCTAACCTGGGCTGGTCTAGTAACAAAGGAGGTAAAGAGCAGATACCCCAGAAGGGGCTGGAGAACGAGAATCCAGACACACTTCTGGAGGGTAAGCTCTCTAGCATCCACCTAAACATTGTTTAATCCCCTCCCCCCCCTTTTTTTTTCCTTTTTTTCCCCTTTTTTTTCCCTTTTTTTTTATGGAAGTAATCCCCAGGCTTCAATATTAATTACATTCAACTGTCAGACATCTTCCAAATAAAATGATACCACAGAAGGGTACCTTGGTTGCTGATCAATTACAAAAACGACCCACTACACTGCCTAAATGTCAAACCACCATGTCTGAAGCTGAGTGCCTGTTAAAGGTTACTGGCTGCTTTGTTGGTGTGAGAGGCAGTGGTGAGAAGGCACGGGGGACGTGCTGCTGTAACTTGTAATGTAGGTTGTGACTTCCACTGATTGATCTGACCTATGATCTTCTGTGCCACACTGCTTCTTCTCACTTCCAGGAATACACCCGTTTGACAGTTCCATCCCACCAAGCCCTATAGTGCAAAGAGGAAGACGGCTAAGTATTCCGTAGATACGGGCACTGCCTGAAAGGAAGAAGGTGCAGGCACGTGGGTCTAGTGGGTAAGCCCGACTACAGCCCCCCAGTAGGTGACTTGGTGAGCGGGAAATCACCGGCAGACCCATGCACTTACAGAAAGGTGCAACAATGGAGTGAGATACTACTCCGTAGAGACAGGGCTTCCTATTGGCGAGGAAGGGATAGGGTAGCATCACTTGTCTACTCCTGTAAGTGTATCTGAAGTTCTCTTGGATGAAGTAGGATATAGCAGGAAGCAGGTTGCGAAAGAATTGTAACAAGTGATCCTAGGTGTTGAGTGAGGTTACTCTACTGGTGATGTATCATGATTATATTATGTAATATGTCTATATTATAGACATGAATTTTGCAAGTTCTTTCTGTAAGAGTTTAGACTTCAAGAATGTATGCTGTAGTATTTTTTTTATTGGGTCCGCTTTGTTTGGAACACACTGGATGGCACTTCAGACAGTATAAATTAAGAAAATGTTGTGTGACCATATCACATGCACACAAGTACAATAAAAGAAAACCTCTAACCTTGGTAGCATGCCTCCCACTTTGTTGAACAGGGTTTGATTCCTTTCAGATCACTCCTGGATTTTCACATGTAGGAATAGTGTCAGGCAATGCCACTGATTGATGGGTTTTTATGGTAATCTCCCATTTTGCCCACCTTTGCATTCCAGTACTGCTTCATGCTCACTTTTATTCACCCTCGTCTGCTCTTTTGACCTCTGTGTAAAAGCCTCCCAAATATCTCTCTCCCTTACCCCTTTCATCCCTACCAATCCCTTGGTAACAACCAATGAATGAACATTGTGGACTGCATACACAAAGGACTGAGAGATCTAGGCAGCTGCCATAATAATTTGCGAAATTCTCGTGCCTTTAATCATGAGGAACCTGTGGAACGACTTCAGCTTTCAGTATATAAGATGGTTGGCAAGTGATTCTGAGCTGTCATTATGGAGGAACTGGAAGAGAGCAAAACAATATGAAGCGTGCAGAGTGGTTAGTTGGTTTCACAGTGAGAGTGGCTGTGTGTGTGGTGTTGCAGCCTGGCAAACCAGAAGGAAGCTCTGGCATTCGCAGTGCTGCGCTATGCCTTGGGGGCCGGACCCGCGGCCAAGTGGGGCTCCAGCATTTCTCCATTGTTCAAGGCTGTAGCTGGGGCCGCGGGCTCTGAGCCATTTGCAGTTTCTGCTCTCAACATCAGCTACAGTGATGCAGGACTGTTTGGCTTTGTGGCAACAGCACCTGCCGATATCGCTGGAAAGGTTTGCATTGCTTTGTAGTAAGCTCACTTCTGTATGTGACGTGACACAAGTTGTCGATTGTGTGATGCTTGAGCAATTTGTAAGAACTTCCATACTGTTCACATTGATATCAATGTATTTTGTAAGTTTATTTTACAATATGATATGGCAGGAATAGGATGCTAGACTACTACGCATCGTTGAGAGCTCGTTTATGTCGATTTCACATAACAGATTTTTTTTTGAGGGTCCCAAAAAATATCCTATAAAAACAATGTTAAAATAACCTGCATGCTATGATCCTTAAATCATTCATTTACCTTTATCAATTGATCAGACATTTTGTCCAAAAACCAAAATACATTCAGAACAATCATTTAACTATGAAATATAGTGGATTTTCTATGATTTGTTCCCATTATTTACATTTCATAGTATTTCTCGTCAATCAATTCGCCAAAGATTGGCGCATAATCCATTTTTGAATGTAATTTATATTCAAAACAACACTGAAAATAGATAACTGGTGCTATTGATGGTATTGTTTACATTCTGCAACAGTTTTTCTTCCTTCATCTTCACTGCATTTGTAGGTTGGCGACTATGAGAAACTGTCTCAAAATCTGAAATTCTTCTTACGTGTTTACTACACTCGTAGCTTGGCGGCAATGAGAATGGATTGCACAATCTGTGACACTATCCAACGTTCTATGGCCTTGTTTCTTATTGTAAACGGAATTGTAAATAATGTTACAGCTGTGGCAGTATGTAATTTAACGAGCGTGATTAATAAGAAATTATCGGCTGTATGTTTGTTTAGACTTGTAAAGGTTGAAAAAGACTTGGTAATTAATGATTGGCAAAAATTGTTGCAAATAAATCAGTTGTGGTAATTTTTATCGAGGGATTGAGCATTGCTCAGCAGACTAATGTACTGAAATACCATAAACAATGGTTTTAAACTGACACGTGCCGTTTATACATCTAATCTAAATACGATTATGACTCAACACCTAGAGTACCTCTTCCACCACTACAGACTTGGGAGACACGTTGCCTATCCTACAGGCAAAGGGAACTTTTAGCAAATCCATCTCACCTGGAGGATACGCAACCCGGCAGGCATGCACCCCCCCCCCCCCCTTCCCCACGCTGAGAGCCAACAAGCTGCCCAGACCTCGGGCAAGGCCGAGCACACCCGACAAGGCACGGAGCCAGAATCGCTGACGAGAGGATTCTCACATAACCAGGGCTGGAGGACGTCATGCCTCCCCCAGACCCTGCGCCAGCAGCCTACAAGCTACCACTATATAAGTCCGGCCGCAGCCGAGCTCGGGAGTCATTCTTTCGTATCTGTTGCACTGCCCACAGCACTCTTAGTGCTCAGGAGCTCTAGAGAAGTTCGAAGCCTAAAAGTACACCTTCGCGGCAACCAACTACGTATGTCGACGACCAGTCAACCCGGCGACATGCAAACATGAACTTTCTTCTTTTAATTTCATTTGTCTCCTCTAGACACCTTTAATAAGTAGTTTAACTGTAACTCTCATTTTCGCCTAGAATCAGGTTTCCCGTTTATATAGAACCATGTCACCTACACCTGGAACCACGCAGTTGCCTTCAGCTATCCTCGACTTAGTAGGAGGTAGCACAGGTCACGTGTCTATTGAACTTTCAATAAACACATGTTGCTTCATACTTTGCTACTTTTATTTCCAGGGTATATATCTGTATTCTTAGTTGGAGGTAGATTACACTGTGCACTGCCAACGGAATCCAGGCAAGTTATTAAACTGAACTAAGCCGTACACATTAGATGGCTACCTGTTTCTTCCGATCAAACACACAGCACTATTAATGCTCGTGGGGAAGAAATAGTAACATCCCAACCACTAGTAAGACCTTCACACCAGGAAACACGAGACACTCTGTTTACTTCGCACCACTTGCACTATTAGTGCGCTGTGATGGTGACCTGTAGTGCTGCCGGGTATTCTGGGTGGATGCACAGCCAGTAGAGGCTTGGCGCGACTCCGGCTCAATGTCCCTGATCACTCCGCTTATGGTGGGGGATCAGTGGGGACTCTTATCGAGCCGGCCGACAAGTCACTTTTGAGGTATACTGTTAGTATTTCCGTTTCAGTGCACTGCATGATATACAGAACTGTTACCCTATGCCTCATGAGAGGAGTGGTAGGAGACATAGAGAGCCACAATTGGCTCACCCTGCTGCCTGGCCGAGAATAGTATCACCCTATTCTACGCAGGATAGACAGGCGGAATGGGTCCGTGTCGCCGAACTCAGACATCAAGCAGTCGCACCTGCACCGGCAATATTAATTGAGTTTCCACGGAGTGTCCATACCAGCTACAAGTATCATTCTGTTGTCTACGGCTTCTCAACAGGAGTGGAATTTCGCCTAGGTTGGGACAACTTGGTCTTCTGGGGGAAAGAAGCACGACTTTGGAACATTCGTGCAGGCATTCACCCTGCTTAAGACTAAACTGACCTTAACTACCTAACCAGAGGTGAGTGTATCAGAACATGCCAACACTCATCGCCTCATCCCCGTTACCTAAGTCACTTTTGGTCTTGCGAGTAAAATCTGTAACTGCAGTGCCCAGTCAATCTAATTGGACACGTGCCAAGATTACATCAAAATATTTTACAGGAGCACTCTAAAAAATTTTATTTTGTACAACCTGGCTATGCTGACCTTATTTGTCAGTTGTGGCTATATATTTTTCTCTGCTAGTGGGATAATTGTATAAATATTTCTCTTACATCTATCAAATGTGTTATCTACTGATGATAAGCTAAGTTTGTAGCACTCTCTGTTGCAAGTGTGAGGATTGTGATGGGTATATGTATGTGCTTGGCGCAGGTGGTGGAAGCGGCAGTGAAGCAGCTCCGGGCAGGTTCGCTCGCAGAGGCAGACATCGCTCGGGGCAAAGCGCAGCTCAAGGCGGAGTTGCTGTACTCGCTCGAGGACAACTCTGCCCTGCTGGAGGATATTGCCTTGCAGGCGCTGTTATTGGGGGCAGCATCTGGCCCCGCCCAGCTGGCGGCCGCTGTGGATGCAGTCTCCTCCGCCGATGCCAGTGCGGTAGGTACTGCCAGTGAGCCGACTTGTCCTCTCCTGTGAGCTGGCACCATGTGGTTAGTGTTTGTGTGTTTCTTTCAACAACTGGCAGACGTGCCAGAGTTAGGAGAAAATCCCACTGAGGTCCTCCCAGTCAGAAGAGACCCTGAATCTTTAATGTAGTACACAAGTTATTTCTAGAAGCCCGGTATAAACTTATAAAAATTTTACTAATGGTTTAAATTTGGAAATCATCCCAGTGATATTCTGTACCCTCAGATCTCCTGCCACATTGTTTTTTTCCCCACTAAAAAAACTCAAGTCTGTATCTACCATTGTTCCCAACGAAGGCCCCCTACACCTCCGGTGCTCTCTTGTTTTCTGCCAGAAATTACTGAGAAAAAACTTCTCTGTCTGATCATAAAGCATTTATGCACATTTTTAAAACAAAATTGTGCCACTGGTGGCAGATTCGCAACATGTGTCCCAAAATTAACCATTCAAGATTTATAATATCTCGTTCTTTTAATTTACATTCTTTAATGTTGATGCGCAACACATTTCTGCGCATTTGCAATCGCAATTTGCACTCTACTTGCAGACTGCACCCCACATTTTCAAGCACCAGTGCTAATAGCGGGCAAGTCATTACTTTATAACAGTGCAATGGGACATGTGCCTACAGGGGACGTTGGTGCACGTGGTCCGAAATTGTGTTGTTTGCCAAGAAACTCCAAGAAGCCGTCATGCCATTGCCCAATCCCGACGTAAAATTGTACTGTTGGCTGAGACACCGGCACCCTCTAGGAAGCCCAAGCTAGTATCACAGCTCACCATTGGGGGCAGCACCTAGTCTACTCCAGCAGCTCCAGCCGCCAGTCTCCAACAGAGGAGATAAGAAAGGTTCAGGCCTCCAGCCGAGGAGATAAGAAGTGAATGACACTCCTTCAGCAGCAAGAATCATCAACCCCTAGATTGAGACTAGCTACCCACGCACCTTCCGGGCCCCTACAAACTCCAGAAATAGTATAAGAGGGACAGCACAACCCTGGTTTAAACAGTTGCTGCACCTCCACTGCTTGCAAGGATTGGAGGTAGCAGTAGGAGTGTGGTCACAATCTCCTTTTCCACTGCTGTAAGGACCGAGACATTCATAAGGGTGCATGAACCACTAGACCTCCATAGGTCCCACCGTTGTAATGGCTAGGACCTCTTCATGCCGGTAAACATCACCAAACAGGGGGTCAACACTTCTTCAGCCGCCGTCTGCAGCCTCCGCAGAGCCTGAGCTCTCAGAGGACTCCGCTAGACCAGAGACTCCCGAAGATGTCCCTCGCGTAGCCCCTGTCTAGGAATGCTCTGGTTATTTGTTCACACTGTTTGTTGAGATCACTGTTGTTGGAACAGATACGTTCAGGTCTTGTGGCAAGACTGTAGGTTAGGGATTTTTTGGTATGATATGGGTGGTAGCTGTCAAAATGTAGGTCCTGGAGGTTGTTCGTAGGTTTGGTGTATACAGCAGTTTGAATTGTGCTATTGTGTAGAAAGAATTCAACCCTAGTAATATGGTTTGTTTTTTGGAGTATGACCAGTTACGTATAGGCTGTTCACAGTAAATTGAGCACTTTTTATATCTCATATTACAATAATAGTCAATAAATACATTTTATTGTAGTCTTGGATGTTAACTTTTGAGCCCGGTGTAATAGATACACTGTATTTATTATTTACATGGCAATATTTATGTAAATAGTGGCGGAAGGATAAAAAATGGCTGATATGAAAATAGGGCCTCAGAAGTGCTTACTTTACCGTGAACAGCCTATAAACTTTATTGAACTGTGTGCATTCAAATTGTTTAGAAAGTGAATTAGGCTCTTTTCAGTGGAAGTCCATATCATAAAGATGTTGTCGATGAAATGCATCCAGCCGTGTGGTAGGGCTGGTTAGCGACCAAGGAAGTTTTCTTCTAACCTGTCCATAACAGATTGGCGTAGGATGGGGCCATGCGTGTACCCATTGCTATGCCTTTGACGTGAAGGTAGTGTTGAGTCTTGAAATATGAAGTTGTTGTTGCTGAGGTTTAACCTGGCAAGTTCAGCAAGGAATGCTATAGGTTTGTAGTGTGGAGTCTTTGTTTGAGTTAGTATTCTATGGCCGACAGTCCATATGAGTGGGAGATGTTGGTATAGAGAGATGAAATATCTATGGTAACTATGTAATGCATGCCGTTTATACCAGTTACTATAAACTATTACGACTCATCTCACTACAACCCTAGTGTGCACTTTTACACTCGTGAGATTCAAACCCCGTGCCATTTCGTACACGGAAGTAATGGTCTGCCACACTCCGAGAGGGCGGCTGGACACTTGGATACGAGGGGTTGCGAAATTCAGTGGCGCGTCATCCCTCCCCCTCCTCCGCGCTGAGACAAGCCATTAGCCGCCTTGGGCCAAGCATGAACGCCGCCGAGGATACATGAAGGCTGAGAGATGACCAGAGGGTGCTACCCTCACTCTGGTCTCGCACCTGAGGTACCGCCCTCCCCCGCAGCCACCTCGACACGCACTGCCTTGCTATATAAGGCAGTGTGCAGCTTTCCTCTGGAGTTGTTCCTGCAGTCTTCTCCGAGCACCTGGTTGCTGGAGCCCAGACTACTACAAACTTTTCAACAGCCCTTCTAGAGGCTGTCGCGAACGACTTAAAAGTCTTCAGCTGCCACCATTGACGTCGCCGTTAGAGATCTGCAAGCGCCGCTTCCGGATGCTCCAGTGACGCCAATAGTTACCAGAAGCTTTCCGTACATAATACATTACACACGTAATATTTCTTTGTCTACTATAGACACCCCATATATAGAGATAGGTTTGTACTTCAGTAATTTTTGTCAGTTTTTCCTCTTAACTTCCCCCATTAGCTTAGAACCACGTCACCTACACCTTGATACTGTAGGATTACTTCTAACCACTGCTCTGTGGACGTGGACTTTCGCTTCAATCAGGTTCGATGGTTTGTTTCCACTGTATTTGAAATGTGATGAACACTGTATGGTAAAAATTAGATTCATCCTTGTTTACACTTACTGCAGTCGACTCTCAATCTATCATTATTCAGGGGACTGCCAAAAAATATCCATACAAGCGGGATTTCAGTAGATGCTATTTCTGACATGTACATCAATAAAATAAGACTTCTAACCTTATAAAACTTTACGTTGAGTATAGAAAGAGCTGTACATTATCTGTGAATACAGTTTAGTTAATAAACACTGATGCGTGCCGCTTATACAGCTAATCTAATATGATTACGACTCATCCCCTAGAGTACCTCTTCCACCACTACAGACATGAGTAATACGTTGATTACCGTAAAGGCAGCAAGAATCTATGCGCGTATTCTCTTCACCTGGGGTATACGCAACTCGGCAGGCATGCTCCCCCACCCCCCTTATCCTTCGCTGAGAGCCTACAAGCTACCCAGACCTCGGGCAAGACCAAGCACCACTGACGGGGCACGAAGCAGAAACACTGATCAGAGTATTCCCACGCCAAACATAGGGCAGGAAAATGTCACGCCTCCCCCGCATTCTGTGCCAGCACCCTACAAGCTTTCACTATATAATTCAGGACACTGCCGAGCTTGAGAGTCATTCTAGTTTTTCTCTCGCGACTTCCCACAGCACAGCTCAGTGCTGGGACCTCTACAGAACTTCGAAGCATTGAGTACGCCCCCTGCGGCTACTTCACCATCGACGATCAGTCAACCAGCAAAAACGCTCACTAACACGTTAAACTCAGTTTGTCTACTCAAGACACCTTTCTTAGACCAGTTTAGAAGTATTATAACTTTTCTCATTTAGATATTTCTTTCCTGCTTTTCCATTACAACCAGGTCACCTACACCTGGCCAGCGTAGCAACCTTCAACACTCAATTGCCTGGTAGGAGGTAGCATGCATCACATGTTTATTGAACCATCAATAAACATACTTTTGTTTCCTACCTTACCGCTTTTATTTCTGAGAGTATCTATCTGTTTGCCTGCTATACACAGGTTGCTATGTACACCATTCACGAGAACTGGGTAATTGATATAACCTATTTAACTTCAACCGTGGGCGCCCCTCAAGGTTCCTAAATATTTTCCACACACCCATTAGACGGCCACCTGTTGCTTTTCAACTGCTACAGCACTGTACCAGTGCCGGCGGAGACGAACAGAGGCGCCACGACCACTAGCAACACCTTCACCCAGGAAGAAACGACAGTCTCGAGTTATTACTCTATGCCACAGCATTGTTAGTGCTGGGATATCTGTAGCTTGAGACCTGCCACCCATCTCTGTGTGAATGCACATCCAGTGGCGGCATTGGTGACCCAATCAGCTCCCCGTCTCTCATCTGCCCGCATGCGTGCGGATCAGTGGAGTCTTAACAAAGCCTGGTCTGCAAACCAAAACCGGACTGACACTATATACTGTGTTTAGTTTGTTCACGTCAAGGTGTACTTAGCATACTTTAAGCAGAGACTTCATGCCTTCTGACCATAGGCGTGGCCGTAAACGTAGGGAACAAAGCACAGATTTCCTTGTCTCCAGACAGTTGAGTGCACTTCCTCAACCCACACCTGAGTGACATGCGAAACAGGATTGTGCCGCCCAACTCAGACACGAGTCAGTATCAACTGCTCTGGTAACTATTTTATTTGTATCTCCGTGTACACTAATTCCTCCCTCGTGCCATCCTGTGGAGAAAGGATTGTTAACCGGCACAGCTACAGGATTTGGCAGGTATAACATCCACTTCTGAACAAACTAAGCTTACCTGTGGAATTGCCAGTTCGGCGTAGGCCAAGCTCGCTACGTCTGGGTAAAACCCACTACAACCACTGCACCCAAGAAGTAATAATAAATACGTACTAACCAACACCCCTCGTCTCTCACAGTTAATTTAATATAGACCACCCCGCGTTTGGTCTAGCGGACAAAATCCTCTACCATCGTGCGTAGTAGCCTATCCGGGCACGCCTCAACACAATAAAAATGTGAATTTTTGAAAAAAATATTAATGTCTCAAAATACTGTATATAAGTGATTGTAATCCACACTAAATGCCAGCTGACCTAATTCGTTCAAACCCTCTAAAAATGAAAATCAAATTTTGAATGTGCGGCGTGCACTTGTTGAGCTAAGAGCAATTCGGAGAAGTTATTGATCGGGCAGTGTGCTTACGGCGGCTGAGGTTGGAGGGAGGGATGGTGGCGGGAGGATTACTGCTCAGCGCTGCTACTTGTTGCACAGTGCAGACACCTTGCGTGTGTGACAAATGTCTGTATTTTAAAGTAATTAATTACGTTTTACTGAAAAGAAAACTTGTAATTTTGAGACAAAAATGTCATTATAATTGATTTCTTCGCTGTCTAATAATTAATCGTTCAAAACAATGTCATCTGATTTTCCCTGGTGTATAAGTGCTTACACACCCATTATTAAATGGCAAGTGGTGTCGAATAGGTCTTTACATTTTATCAGGTTATTCAAAAGACGCATGTCTATTAAAATAAATTAGTATAATCTTCCGATTTCCCAGTAGAAGTTATTGAAAATTAATTTTACACTTATAATGGATGTTTAAACTGGATGTTCAAACAATTTTTGGTGACAAGGGGAGTTCAAATATATGCTTCTGGGCATATAATTTTATTTGCGAAGATGCTGCTCCTAGAGTAAAATAAATATTACATTTTAAAAGCATGTTAATTTTAGGCCAGATACAATAAAACACCAACCTTATGGAAAAAAAACCCACCTTTACTCACAAAAGAAAACATATTTTTAAATAATAATTCCTTGTTAAAATGTTTTGCATAACATTTTTAGGTGAAACCATTTGCTTTGAAATACAAGTGATGTTGGGTGCAACTATTTTGAGCAATGCATAATCTTGATAAAAATTTACGTTTGCCAGGTGCACTTTATTTGCTCTGCTGCCGGCAGGCGGCGTGTGGAAGTCACGTGAAGCGGGTGTCGCAGAGAGCGGAAATTTTTTATCTTTTTTTTTTTGCTCGATGACAACTTCCCCTCTCGGAGACTAGGGTTGTGAGGAGAGGAAGGAAGATGTGGTTGAGAGAGACAGAAGGGTGAGAGAGAGGATGCTAGGTCGCCACACTCGTTGCTATGGGTAACCACTTCCCCTCTGGGTGGGGGATGTAGGGGAAGTAGCAAGCCAGTCACTCACCACACCACACTGCACTGCCACAATGTTGACAGATGTTGGGAAGACAAAGACATTAGACAGCGCACCGCAGAGCTTTTATAACGGCAGCACGCGTGATGTAATTCATATCCATATACTAGATGTTTGCATTACCAACCAGCTTAAAAATAATAGTTGCAGGGAATATTAGGTGAAGGGACCCAAAATATACTTCCATCGATGCTCCATGTGATAAACGATACAAGCTGTTTATGTTTACATTATTTATATAGGGACCACAAAAAATTGTTGGTGGATGCGGTTTATAGATACAGTACATGCTATAAGGATACATCGAGAGCAGACTGTATTACGAATGTTTTCTGTCATATTCCAATTGTTTTTATTGTACAGCCAAACCACGAATAATAATTAATTTTTGTAAATTCGCATACACTTTTCCTTGACCTGAGGTTAGGAATGGTTGCAATAAATTGAGAGAGAGACAAAACGTAAGGTGTCTGATACATACATATTCCAAATCTTACGTTCATACTTAAGGAAAGTTTTTGCCCTTCTATAATTTTTTTCCCATTAAAATAATAAATACTAATTTATTTGGTTTAAAACCTGCTGCGGGTAGTAAGAAATGTTCTTTATGTAGGACATCCCAGAACCAAGTGAAATACCTACCACACTTTTTGGAATTTAATAATTTCTGATTCCTAGCTCATGAACTGCTGGAACCGAAGAACCGGCCCATCCCTAATTTTTGTCATTCTGCTAAACTTGCAGTAATAACATTTTTTCTTTGTCTTTCATTTAACACCTTTCTAATGTTTCATTTTATTTGATCATGTGACTGTTTGGAACTCTTTGTTGACTTTGGGATGCAGTGTATGTCTTTTGACCATTTAAGTGTGTAGATAGAGTTGTAACAGTAGAGCTGACCGAGAGGAGCAGCAATGAAACGACCCTTAACATTTATGAGAATGATTGAATACAGTAATGTTTTGAAAAAAATTTGCATTATGCATGAAACCTATTTCTTAAAGCATATAAATTAAATTTAATTTATATGCTTTAAGAAATAAGTTTCATTCATTATGCAAATTTTTTTAATTTTATCATGATAATACCGGAATCATTGTTACATTTTCTAAAACTAGTATTACAGTATGAGAACAACACTATAGGTATTTCTGCCAAGTAGGGAATTAGATGATCAGGAAGTTCACAATTTGTCAGTAATGGGCATGGATTACCACTTTGAAGAGCTGCTCCTAATGCAGTTTACCAGAATTGAACTTGGACGTGGTATTACTGTTGCAGGTGGCCAGGAAGGTGTCCCAAGGAAAACTGTCACTAGCTGCATTTGGCCAGTTGCACACAGTGCCATACTTGGACCAGCTGTAAACGTCGTTATGTAGTTTTCTGCAGACGGTGTCCTCATAAATGTATATAATGTATTTATGGTTGTGTTAAAATACCAATAAAAGTATTTGAATGTATTTTATTTTACATATTGTTTTATTAAGTAGTTTGTCAGTTCACAGAATCTCCAAAGTTATTTTGTGTTATACCCTGTTATTAAGTGTTCTTTTTTTCATCTCCATCCTTCTTATTATCTGGTCCGTTCATATTTTAAGCCGCTTCAACATTTTCCTTCTGGTGCAAATAACGAAATAAGCCATTCAGATTTTTGTGTTGGTCATGTAGGTATGACCATGCCAGCTAGTCTACCCTAGCTTTATGAAGAGAAACATTTACGGTCCTGAATTTATCAATCGCACAAAGCGATCTGTGAGCGGCCATGTACCATAATTTGGCAGTCAGCCACTTGAACCAATAACATCAGTAACACAGTCGCTATTCAGCAAGACTTGGCTGACGTGGAATTTTACTTGAGGCGAGTCCATTTTCAGTGGAATCTTGCAGGAAAATATTTTATTGAAGTACATATTAATTTCAATAGGTAATAAAATTACATCCTCAAAGGGCATATAAGATACCTTGTTGCACACTTTGAAATAAAATGCAAGGCGGTGGATGTGTTCATTTATCTTCGTGGTAAATTCAGGAATTTAAAATGTAAACAATAATTCAGTATAAGTTTCATGTTGTTGACACGTACCGCTTATACTACTATTACCTACGATTATGACTCATCGCTCTTCACGTGAAGTATACCCTTACTTCAACTTGCGTGAGCATTGTTACTGCGATCCAATACACAGTTGTTGCGTGCCGCTTAAATCTACTAGGCGGCCGAACACGTGGCTACAAGGTTACGTAACCAGCAAGCACACTGCTCCCCCTCCCCCCTCACGCTAAATACCAACAAGCTGTCGGTCACTTCGGGCGCGGCCGAGTGCTGCCGAAGATCCATGAACACTGAAGAGAGGGTTCCCACCGCCCATGCCAGCCTCACGGCAGAATGACGTCGCAGGCCTTCCCTGCACCCCGCCTCTGCAGCCAAGACTTATAACTATATAAGTCCATGCGCAGCGGGGACTCCAGCAGTCAGATTCCACTCCCTCTTGCGCTCTCGTCGACTTCAGACTGTCCCTACACCATAGCTCTTGTGACATTACACCGGCGTACCTTGGTCGGCCCAGTATTGCAATTCTAGCTTACTGGGTCATCTCGAGTCTAGCGTGTAGTCAGCGACTGAAGTGCGGCGCAGCGATTTAGGAACACTTCTTAAAGGAAAATTTAACACCACCTATGGTAGTTTCAACAAGCTCCCCCTCCACTCGTCACACGCGGGTCATGGAGTCGGATGGGGGCTCACGTAGGTCCTCGTGCAGCTAGATTTCTTCATGCTACATCTTGGAATTCCTGGCGAGGCATAAACAAATAGCGATCGCCTCGCGGGCACTTGCAAATAGTCCCACAGTTCAAACCGTGTTTCCTTTTGGCATTCCCACTGACGAAGTTTTTCAAGCAGAACACATGTCTTTCACTGCAAAAACTCCTCATTTCCCCACCCTCTCTCGACCACAAACACCTGTAACTGAGTCCATGGACATGGACTTTCAACTCTCAAAAAGGAAAGGAGCAAAACCGTCAGTAAAAGGAAACCAAACCAAGAACCAACAGGGGTCTAAACGTCCCCGACAGGCGTCGTTAGTGGTGCCACCAAACCCTGTTATGGTTTAAAACTTTTTCCGCACTGACAAAGGTTGGAGACACAACCTCCAAACTCCGGCCCCTCAGGCCAACCAGTTTCCAATACTCAACCGGCCACAGAAATCAAACAAAAGCAAAGATAACAAAAGTTCAATATTGTAGTGCCAGACGCTACCAAGCACCGTTTATTAACTCAAAAACTGTGTGCTATAAGCAAGGATGGTTTCTCCCTCTTGCACAACAGACAAGGAGTAAACATTCTAGCCACTCAACTTGAACATCACCAGGCAGCCTAGCAAATCCTTTCGGCAAACATGATTCCACATTTTTTTTACAACCTCGCCTCTAAAGCCCCCTCCCCCCCCCCGCCCGAAAATGTGGTGTTTGACCACCCCTGCATCCACTGACATAGCAGATATCAATCAGGATCTCACCAGTGCCGGGTATAATGTGCAACACACATACCAATTCAAAAAACGTATACCAGACCAGGCAGACCCCTCGAAATTCTCGTTAGAGCCACATCCTTTCTTGTGTGACAGCTGCGCAGAATACACACCTTCCCCCACTTCGCAGTCAGCACAATGACAATCGTTCACCCACATACGTGCCAGAAAAGACTGCAGGACATGGCACAGTGCGGAAATTGCCTAGCCTTGGGGCATACAAAGAACTTTTGTTTTATGCCACCGTCCTGCCTGCACTGCGCACAGTCACACTCTGAAAATGCCTGCACCCAAGCTACCACGCCACCAAAATGCAGTAACTGCTCGGGCTACCACTCTGCCCTCTCGAAAGATTGTCCCAAAACTCCTGGACTTGGTCTACAAACGCAAAGAAACTAAGGCACAAACAATTCTCAAACCCCAGTACCCGAGCCGTCCAGGAGCATGGCAAAGCCGTTCTTTTCCCACAGAACACATCATCATCTATCGTACTCGCAGGCACTTGGCGCAGCTACACAAATCACAACTACCACTCGGGAAAACCCAGGAAAAAACCACAACGCAAACAAATCTCATTTCTCGCCCTCTCCCTCGCGGATTGCCAGGGAGTATCGGGGAAATAGTGCGGGAGCTTCATGAGTTCATGGAGTTCCTTCACGTCTGTGAATTCAGATCACTGCTGGCACATTTCCGTCCCTTCATGTCCGCTACCAAGCAAGTATCCGACCCACAGGAAAGAGCCATGCTGTTACTCGAGGCCATGTCGACTTACTGCTGCCCCTAGCCGGTTTATATGACTCAGAGAATAATTCCCCACCATCTAGATGCTCTGGAACTACCATAAATCCTAGAACACACACAACACACTATGCGAAAAATCGCAATTTTTTTACTAACAAATCCAAATGATTGCAACACCTAGTTTTGCCAATTTAAAAGCAAATGAAGCCTTCAGTAGTAAACTAAAGGAATTAAAAATCACTAATTAAATATACACATATCAATGGCCAGTATATCACACTAAAAAATGCACTTTCAAATGTAAATTCATTCAAAACTGTCAACAGTAAACGAAAATCAAACTTCTACATAATTCTATTTAGTCACTTTTACTGCCAGAAAATAACCTCAAATAATGAAGCATTATTCAATTAATTAAACAAGGGAATTCTACTATTTTTCAACCCCTTCTAACAAACTTTATTCCCGATTGCAAATTTAACTGTTCACGTTAAATAATGATAGTGCTGCCATCTCTTGAGGAACTCGGACAGCTCGGACCTCTGTAAGCTCTCGATGCCAACTAACTTCACTATTCGACTCATGTTTCGACTATGTTTATTGTTTTATACGGATTTTAACAGCCAACACCTAATTATTCTATTAAAATAATAAATAAACCAGTAATTACACGTCCTCAGCGTCAGAAAACTCCAATAATCACTTAAAGCCTAACCCGAGACTGGCCACAATTTTCCGATCGGTCCGGGACAAAATTCGACCTATTTAATAAACGATTAGTATTAATAAGTCGCACCAGTTAACACTATCAATAGATTTCCATTGACAATCGATAGAGTTCGCTAGTCAACTTTTAACTTAATAATTTCCGATTTAAATTTGTATTTTGTAACTTCCAGGCGGAACGATTCGCTCGTCATATGTTTATTACCGTATTTCAGCATGGCATTTGTAATTTGTATGCTTAGCATCAGACAATTCACCGAACGGGAAATTTGGAATTATGTAATTGATTTTGCAGGCAAAAACGATTCACATGCCCAGTTTGTTATCAAAAAGTGGCCACTTGAACATGGCCTGAACTCGTCTATGATTTGCTTGCCATTGGCCGAGTACATGGTGATGTAAACCACTGTTTTTATTTCTTTATATGCACATGTTGTTATTCACATATTCGTTATGTACATGTTGCCATTGTGAACCGACCTACAGTAAGTGTTGCTCTTGCTAGCAGTTTTGTCTGTTTTAGTATTTCTATTACAGAGGCCGAATGCCGCAGGGTAGTCAATTTTTATGAAATTCTCCTAAATTACCCCATGACTAACATACGTCCAGCTGGAAACGGTTTCATAATTTCCGTCTGGTAGCTCAACGGGAATACCCAAGTTTTGAAAAGTTTCCAAATCTGTAACTCCGCCGGACAGTCCCGCCCTTTGCTTTCTCCATTCCCTACAGTTAAAACACATTTGGTAGTGCTTGTTATTGACTAGCTTTCATTCGTGACTCATGTCTGCCTATCTGTCAGTAAATAATGCCAAAAAGGAAGGGGCAATCGTGTGGAATTTTTTCAAGGCAGATAAAGGAAAAAAAATTGCGAAGTGTCTAAAATGTGACAAAGAATATTTAAAAAATGGAAATACCTCCAAACTTATGGATCACCTCAAACGGGTGCAGCCAGAGTACGCCATTTGCAAGGGAGTATGATGAAGATGGAGATGATCCTTGCTCGTCATTGTATTCTGTAAGTACACCAACAGTAACCATAGCATCGTTTTTTAAGAGGCATGATATTTACGATTCCGAAAGCCACCGGAAAATAGAATTGGACAGAAATTGGGCTCTTATGGTGGCTTGTGATTTTAAGCCATTTAGCATTGTCGAGGACAAAGGCTTTAGAGCATATGTCAAGAAACTGGTTCTATAATATGAACTTCACAGTAAAACGACTCTGATAAAAATCCTTTTCCCCCAGATTTATAAGAAGTGCAAAACTAATCTCTTAATTATGTCGGAAAAAGTCAGATATGTTTCAGTTACATGTGACCTATGGTCGTCGATAGTAGCGGACAGCTTTTTAATAGTGACTTGCCACTTTGCTGATGACGATTTTAAGATAAGGACTGTGGGTTTGTCCACAAACTCGATGACCCACAAGACATATTGCCGAAAATATTGCAGCAGAAGTGTCAAAGAACTCTAAAAACTTGAATCTGGAGAAAAAAAAGTGTGCTGCATTGTCACAGACAATGCTGCATCCATGATAAAAAAAATTGCCAGTTATTGAAAGAGCACCACCACCGATGTTTTGCACACACTTTGAATCCAGTGTTTTAAGATGCATTGAAAATTCAAGGAATTGATGTTATTCGTATTAAATGCAAGACTCCGGTTACATATTTCAAAAGCAACAGTCTTGCAATGCAAAAATTAGTCTGAGCAAGAGAGAAAAAAAAAAAAACGAGAACACTGAAATCACTTCAAGAGGTCCCTACCCATTAGAACAGTGCACTACAAATTATGAAAAGAGTTGTCGAAATTAATGACTGTGTTGCTGATGTCCTGTCAAAAATGCTGAAAGCTCCATTTGGCTTAACTTTAGAAGAGACTTATATTTTGAATTACATGATATGCATTCTTGATGTGTTTGATGAATCTACCAACAAGGTTTCAGGAGACTATGTCACCATGTCCATCATAATACCAATTATATGTGGTATTTTGAATCATTTGATGGTTCAAAATCCAACTTTTGACGAGGGAAATCTTTTCCTTAAAACAATGAAAGGAGTTCGCGCAAGGTGGTTTCTGGCCTTGCTGACAAATGAGACGAACCATACAGATTTTTGGCAAGCGAGACGAGGATATATGCGTACAGATTCGTAAGGCCACCCGAGGAGACTCACATCCAGGTACATGTGGTGTATCCTCTGCATGCTGCCCTTTGTCCGAGGGGGAGTCCTGCTGAAGGTGAGACCAACGATCGCCAGTAAGTGTGTGAATATTAAAGACAGTGCAGTAGCAGCAAAAAGCTACTACGTGCAAGTGGCAAAAGACTTGTTATAGACTGGCCACGAGCACCATATTTAATTTAGCTGCAAGCCAAAGACAGTGATGTCAGCAGAAAAATCACATTTATGCTAAATTAAGTTCAAAATTATACAGTACAATGTCAACTATAAACATCCAGCAAGGTAAATGCACCCATAATTAGACACTCAACTATTTGTAAATTAACTTTTATTACAGCCGTAAAAAGCTGTACATCAATTACTTTTCATAGACACTTTACACCTCACGGTTCAAGGGTTTCAGTGACCAACAGCCCACTTAAGTGGGTAAAAGTACGAATGGATGTTCTCCCCACTGACAGTAATGGCTACCATAAATGAATCACTTAATGATGCTCACCACAGTGCCAGTGATTAAGTTGAAGACAGCGACTTCGACGTAACGGTGACATTTTACCTTTTTATATTTTTATTTATATTCATCACTTAAATCTTACTTGATGTGTAAGTAAACCTGTAAATGACACAATACGTTTTGAAAGTGTTCATGTGAAGATCGCTTACATGAAGAATGCCGTTATGCAAGAGTGTGTTTTGCAGCACTTACGAACGTGAAAATTCCTTAGGAAATTATCTTGAACATTCCAACAAAGATACACAGTGTACATACTAGCTGTTAGACCTATGATATAAGATGGTCTTCCGCAATAGATAGTTAGGTTAATATTTTTTTATGCTTTTCAGTATTAAATCTGATTTTATGTGTAGGCATTCAATTAAATATCTTAATACGTTTGAAAATGTATATGTGAAGATCGCCTACAAGAACGAATGCCGTTTTGTAGGAGGGTATTTTTATATCATGCTTTGTATGCATATATTTGTGTGTGCTTTTGATTGCAATATCATGTGCACCTACTCACTATAACAACCAAAGACTCTGAGCATCAAAGCTCCCCAAACCTGGTGCAAGATATTTTTAACTTCAATTGAGTGTTTATGTATGTTGTATTACATGACCAAAGTACGCACATTTTACTGTGATAGTCATGCATGTAGTGTACTTGTTTTGTATTCGTTTAGCTGGTCAACCCAGGTGTTGAAGGGCCTGTTATTGTTCACCTCGTAATCTGTCACACGTAACTACGCTATCGACCAAAGAGTAATTGCGCACCTGTCCACGATGTTTGCTCCTGAATTCTCTGTCCAGCTGTCTCCAATCTAGCAGACACATCTCTGCAGTGATCCTCCTGAACCTTAGTAACTTGACTTATTCTGTCTTGAACACTATTTACCAAAAAATAATTGGACACATGTCCACAATGTTTTCTCTGTGGTTGTCACTCCGTTAGAATCTCGTAGAGTCACCTCTTGCAGCTATAATAGCAATCTCCCTATCTGGCATGCTCTCAACGAGTGTTTGCAGGACATCCACGGGGATTCGTTGCCATTCCCCTTGAAACCATTCCATGAGTTGAGCAATGGATTTTGGCCGCGGTTGACGAGCCCTCACCCGTCGATCCAATTCGTCCCAAAGATGTTCTATAGGGTTGAGGTCGAGGCTCTGGGCGGACCAGTCCAATTGGCGAACATTGTTGTTGGCGTACCTCTACATAGTAGCCCTTGAAACATGGCACCTGTCATTGTTATCCTGGAAGTAACATGGGTCCATCCCGTAAAAACGCCACAATGTTGGGAGCATTTCATTATCCAGAATGTTACAATACGCCACTGTGTTCATGCTACCACAGACGAACACCATCACTCCACCACCACCACCGAATTTCCTAGTTGGCCCTATACACTTCAGCAGAAGCTGTTCCCCGGGTAGAAGTCACACCCATACAAGTTCATCGGACTGAAATAATGTAAACCTCGACTCATCACTCCACATAACCGATTTACAATACTCCAGTGTTCAGTAGCGATGGTACAAATACCCCCTGAGTCGCCGAGCTTTATTGCTTGTCGTGATATGTGGTTTACGTGCAACTGTTATTCCGAAATGTTCAAGTCAGTGGGCTTCTTCATGCAATGTTCCAGTGGAAACAATATTCCTGTTGCAGCACGAAACTCCTGTCGGATGGTAGCCATGAGTTGTGTCCTATTTTTGACAATTTCGCGTTTCAGGTTTCTGCGATTTCTGTCGGTCAAGATTGGAGGTAGTCCATAATGTGCAGCATTGGGACAATGCCCATCGACCTTCCACTTATGTAGGACGAATGCGACCATTGATTTGGGCCTCTTTACCTTCCGTGCAATTGCCTGGCTAGACACCCCACTGAGATGGCAGCCCATAATCATGCACTTATCAAAGTTCGATAGCTTTGTACCTCGTGCAACCTCCTTGTCAACTGGTTGTACACTGGTCTGCAGCATATGGTGGCCACACAAGTCAACTGACGAAGTTAATTACCTTTTTTCACGGGAGTCCAGTTACTTTTTGGTCGATAGTGTATTTAGCTTGCTGACAGATACAAATGTTCCCTGGAAAGAGTCTCCTTTTTCTTTCTTAACTCACTGCAGCAAGCTCCAGGATAGTAGTGGCGTTTCTCCACCTTCCGTGAGTAAGGCTGGTACATATTCTAACTATTCTTACTTTAAACCCCTCGTTTTGACATGCCATTGTTTAATATCATTTTTCTTTCAGGTTTTTATGTACGATTCCCTTGTAATATCCACCAGTAATATGCTGGCTTTTGTCAATGGTATGCATAAGAAATGTAGGCCGACACACGCGGCTTCCTAATCCCATAATCTTTGCAACACTGGGGGAATACACACTCTCGATGCATCTGCTGGCTGCCGCCACTCCATGTCTCACATGTGTCGCTTCGCCGGCCGAGCAATCAGAGCACCACTACAGTGGTCAAGTCACCCAAGCTAAAGGGTCGCGTTTATCTGTCTGCAAAAAAAATCTTTCATGCTATCTGTCTCATCATGTCTACCGCTGCCTACCCAGAACTTCTAGACCTTCAAGAGAGGAGGCCTACGCCTTTCTCTGCCACCTTTTCCACGATGAGTCTTCATTGCAACCAGGGGGCAGGGGGCGAAATGACACATGCCGCTTATCAACTAATCTAATACGATTGCGATTCATCGCCAAGAGTACATCTTACACTACTACAGATGTAAGTGATACATTGTCTTCTCTACAAGCAACAGGATATTATGAGCGAATTATCTTCACCTGGAGGATTAGCAACCTGCAGGTACACCGTCCCCTCCCTATCACCGCACTAAGAGCCTACAAGCTGCCCAGATCTCAGGCAAGGCTGAGCGCCACCGACGAGGCAGGAAGCAGAAACACTGACTAGAGTTTTCCCACACAAACCAGGGCGGAATGGCGTCACCCCCCCCCCCCCTAAAGCAAGCATCAAAGCCTACGCCGGCTGCCAACAAGCTTCCACTATATATGTTCGAATGCTGCCGGGCTCGAGAGTGATTCTTATACATCCTCTCTCGCGAAATCCCGCACTAACTTAGTGTTGGGAACTCCAGAGATCTTGGAAACTTCAAGTACACCCCTAGCGGCTACTTACTATGTCTTGAGGACCAATAAACACGAACAGATGTAATTGTTTGAAATGATGGTTGGAGACAGAATATGTTGTGCACTGCCGACAGGAACCGGGAGATTTATTTAAACCAATTAGTATTTCAAAAAACCTTAAGAAGGGCGAAATAGCGTTAAAAGAAAATCACTTCAAGATTTTCACTTTTGCAGAAGGTGTGGTTACACAAAAATATTGGCTTTATCTAAGTTTTCTTTATTTTAACTACCTTTGGAAAATGATAAAATGTAAGGAGTTGTTATTTACTGTAATGTTTACAGTCTACCGGAAAATACATCACCATCTAAACACACAAGTAAACTCTATTTATTTAACTTAACATCTTGTCGACAGCAGGTTATCAGAGAATGGCACAAGAACACAATGTAGGGAATACAACAAAGGAATTTGGTTGTATAATCTTGTGTTGATGAACAGCTGATTTGTTGTTTGTCACTGCAACTGCTGGCTTGAGGAAAAAAAAAAATTGTATGATTGACATTCTTAAGGCGTATCCTTGTATTGGTTTACGAAAAGATTTGCAGTTAATGCCTGCTAACAGCTATTTTATCACGAGGAAGATAAAGGTTATGTTAGAACCCGTTTGGATCAGTTGTTTATATTTATGTAAACATTCACTCTACAATCTTTAAAACCCTCCGAATTTAATTCCATTAACTTCTAGATTGAAATAGCAAATCGGCATTTAGAAAAATATGTCTCTACAGTTCTATGAGAGTGCCTGTACTTCTAACGATGTTCGCAATTAATAGGCTAGACAGTAATTGTTCCATATTGCTTATCGTAATGGGAAAACCGTACAAACATTCAGTGTGTACTATAAAGTACCCATCCCAATTGTTTACTTTGCATTCTAGTGCCATATCGTGTATCTGGCAAAGTTCTGTTTAACGTGTACTAATTTGGCAACAATAGTTCTGTATCGCGTATCCAAACAATTTTCTTTTGCGATTCGTAAGATGGTGTGCGCTGGATGTTGACAGTGGATGACTGGACGAGATGGGTAAAATATGGAAAAGGTGCGGTAACAACTTGGCCCCACGTGGGCTAGCCAATTGATGGTTGTGGCTAGGGAAGGGGTTGATTGGAATTATAAAGGCGGTGAACAGAATTTGGAAAAAGGTGTTTGGAATTGTATACTCAGAAAGCACCAGACGTAGCGGTGGCAGCATCTCTGATGTTGTTTCCAATAGAGTTGGGTCCTCGTAACCTTGGGGTGCTGCAGGCCGATCACCCAGACCACATTCCCACGCAGATCTTGCAGTTGTTTTTCTGATGTGGAGGCCTCATTGTTTCTAAACGAGGGGCTCTTCTGGCGGCAAATCATCACTTGGTATTTAATTATGAATTAAATTAAATATGACGTCGATGTAATCAAATTCCCTATGTGTGGATTGCCAGGACAAAACAACACACCCATAAATGCTACTTGTGGTAGTTTGATTATGTAGTAACACACATACAGATTATTATTTACCCATAAATTCACACAAACACTTACATAAAAAATGGCGAGTTTTTACGGGGCCGCACCCTGAAATGCTGCTCGGCAACCAAATAAAAAGCACTCGTCAGTTCATCCTATTTATAGGAGAATCTAACAGTCCCTCCAGGAGAACAACTTACACAATTGCATGCTTTAAATCTGCGGTGAAGGCTATGCGGTAAGTAAAGCACTTGGCTTGCACTATGTCAAGTGTACTAATAAACTTAGAAACTCCCCAGGCGATGCAATTCCTGGGGAGGCGAGAGGGAGTTTACCGGATGGCAGAAACGAAAAAAGGTTTTTGATGTAATTAATTATTGCTGAAAAAAGACCGGTAATGAAGATTGATACCGTCTAGGCGGGATGAAGCCCGAGCACAATTTCACACGATCCTCCCCCTCTCGGTGCTGATTGCTGACTGATGTTCCACCGTGGCATGAGATCCAGCGGTAGCGGGCCCACTCGCTGCGGAGGAATCTACTTGCACATGTGGATAAACAACTTTACCGTTACATGTTATAACAATCTTAAGCACTGCAAAAACGCAAATAAATAGTTATTTCTGAAGCTTTCCTTGCGACTGAAATGAGATGGAGTGGACAGAACACTGGTGGAGGAAAATTAACATTTTGTGAAAAAACAATAACACTTCAAAACACTGGGGCATAGAGGTTTCTAGATCTATTACACTTTATTTCCGGGTCACGTGTCATTATCACATGGCGAGAAATGTGCTTGTAAAAATGTCATAACCCTTCACATATAATACATGTGTTCGTGTATTACTCCGCCCGCTCTTCCACTCTGGAAGGTGCATGTGGCGCTACACTCTCTGCACTGCACTGCACTTGCCCGATCTTGCCCACTGCTGCATTCGCACGACACCGACACTACTCGCCAGTGATCAATCGTCGAGAGCGCATGTGTGTTGTGCTTGGGAGTGGCCTGCGTGACAAACGGCCTAGGGTGAGGAGCGACACACATCAATGTAATATCACAATTTTGAATGCCAGGCATTTATTCATTCTTCGCCAGACATTATCATGTTTCTCATCCAGCACGACATTCTCAAATCGACGAAACGGTGCGAAAAATGCGGGGAATGTGAAGCGAAATTGGTGGAAAATAGGGGTTAGTTTTACTGGTACCGACAGCGAATGGAGGACAGTACTAAATGGATCTTTAAAGAGTCGGCGAGGCAGGGCAGTTTCGTTTGAGATTCTAACCTATCTCCGGGGCAAGATAATCGAGTTGTGTTTATTCTGGTGCCTGATCAAATATATCTTGACAGCAGACTATATTGAACGAACTTTTGTGCTCAGGAAATTAAGGTCGTCACCTGGTCGAGTTTCTGCAGCCAAGTGTGCATAGATTGGGTGTTGATGTACAGGTAAATCATCTGCCGACCTGACAAAGTGGTCAAGATCGACGAGATGAAATTGGGTAAATGGAAGAACCGCAAAGGATGTAAAGTTCACTGAACAGTGGGTTTTCGGGGGAGTGTAGTGGGATGACCCGACGAAATTTTTTGTGGTGGCAGTGTAAAAGCTGAACGTGGCGACCCATTTGCAAGTAGATCACTCTGGGCACGACAATAATTTTAGACTGCTGGCACGGTTACATCAACTTGGACATTCAAGGCTACTGTCACATGCAGGTGAATCATAGGAGGGAATTTGTGTGCAGTGAAACGAGCAGAAAGGTAAACTCTCGAAACATGCTAAAGATGAAGAGGGGCGAGACGTTGAGGGTGAACACTCAAAACAGTGAGCGAAGTTGGTGTTCTGTGCGATACAACATTCCCTGCTTTGGCAGATGGAAAAAATCTTGGGTCGGCTACATGGCAGAATACACCTGGAAAAAGAATCAACGGTATGGAGAACGAATGCACCCTTTGCTGATTAATGCCGCCGACATACACCATCGTAATCGGCAAAAAAGAGATGGCGGAGAAGGCTATTCAAATTTCGAAAGGTATCTATTTGTTATGGTTGTTTTACTTTTCAGGCACGAGCGAAATTGAGTTGCAGTTGCAGTCTAAAAAAGTTTGAATGGGGTTTTATGTATTTTTTAATTTACAGGGATGAGTGAGACAGTATTGCTGTTTGATTCAAGTTTAAATTAATGTTTAATTTAGTAGCTGTTTGATTCAAGTTTAAATTAATGTTTAATTGAGTTGCTGTTTGATTTAATATAGAATTAAAGTTTTATTGAGTTACTATTTGATTGTTGTAGTTAAAAAAACGTTGAATTGACTTGCTGTTTGTGAAAATTAAAAAAAAGTTTAATTGACTTGATGAGTGTGTAAACATTCATTTGCGATCCAGAAAAAAACCCGAAAAATCAAGTAGGTCATGATGGGTTCGTCCGGTGACGATGGATGTACTTGCATCTGTTGCAGCCATAAAACTTGGATCTGCCAGTTTCAATTATTGAGGTAAATAGATTTTTTAAAATATTACATTAATTCGCGACCCCGAAAAGGCATAGCACAGCTGTCTCTGTAATGACCAGTTCGGCCAGCAGCGGATGCAATCGCATACACTTTTGCTTTCGCGGACTTTGGACCTGCTAGTTTCGAATGTTGAGGTAATTTATAAAAAAAGTGATTGCATATGTAAAACTTTAAAAACTATATGATTAAGTTTATAAAAAGTAGACATTTTTAAATGTGCAGTGTTTTATCGAACCCTTTTGGTAATGGCATACATATGAAAAATTGTGTATAATATTGATGCATTTATATAAAAATGAATTTTTTACTGTACACTGTTTTGCCATATCCTTTAAGTGATGGCGTACCTGTGAAAAATTGTGTATTATATTGATACATTTATAAAAAAAAAAAAAAAGAGAATTTTTATAGGTACATGATTTTGGTGTAAAGATTGGTAATTGCGTACATATGAAACTTTACATATTAAATTGTTAAACTATATAAAAGGTTAATAAATAATAACTATTGTCTTTAATAATGCATCGCGAATCGCATGTATTTAAAAAAGGACGAGTAAAAGGCGAAAAAAATTATGGAAACTTTTGGCTATAATTGCCTTTGGCACCTGGCTGCGCACGGGAAATAAATGGGTTCATTTGACCTAAATTTCGTTTTCGGTCTGGATACGCTATGCGAAATAATTGGATGTAGATCGAGATTTACCCCCTTCAGGATGGAATACGTAATGTCGTCCTTTTCGGTTCTGAACATTTTGTCACCAGGATAAGCAAAGGGAAACTTTTGTTAAAAACTTTCCCCCTGGATACGCAAGGGGAAATTTTGTATTTTATTTGGGCTTTTCCTGGGCGTGGTTAGATACGTAATTGGAGGTTTTGTCACGACTCTTTTATGATTGGATACGTAATATAATGGTTTTTGAGCGATTACATAATACGGAACAATCACCAGCAAGACATTAATACAGGTTAATAATCACAACAGCACTTTCAAAAATTAAACACGCTATAAGTGTTCATTTACAAACTTACGCAGACAACACATCACTATGCACATGATTTACTGTGTGATATCTTTCACGTATGCATCCACAGTATATACGAATACACTAAACACTGCTACTTTCGGGAATAAACTTGCATGACCGGCACATACACAGTTTCATTCATAATAATAAAGTTTTCGTTCGTTGCCGAATAAATCAATCATACATAATAGTTTTAAGGCATGTTTACATGTCAAATTCACCTTTCACAAACACAAGAATAACACAAATTTAGAGAAATTTCTGCCAACCCGCAAGTATTTACAATTTACACAAATTAGTTGATTCTCACCGCTATGGCCAATAACTTGCTATACACATGCAGTTAGCAGACAACTTCAACAGCATATATTTATTTTTGACAAGTAGCCACTACCAAATATACAGAACTTAATTTCTTCGGTACTAATGTAGCAACATAAACAAACTAATATTATTATTGTTATAATGATTGTAGCTGGGTCATTGTGCTTATGTTGTGTTTTGTAAGTGCTTGTTGTTATACCTGAGAATGTGTTAGGTATATGTCAATTGTAGCCCGGGTTTTAGCCTACGATAAGAATAGACTCCAACAAAGGAATTAGTATTTTTAGATTTTTGTAACAATGATTTGATGTGTAATAACCCCTTCAAAAATTTACTTGAGTTTTTTCATTGTACTTGTGAAGATAGCCTACAAGAAGAATACAGTTTTGTAAGAATGCTTTTTATGCTCTTTTGACTTTTGTATTTATTGCGTACTTACCTTCGAACATGTTACGGAAATACACAGTGAACATGTAAGGATTTGAATGGACAACCGAAAAGTACAGTAGCACTTAGATTTTTGGTGAAAATGATTTGATGTGTAGGTACATATCTAAATATAACTATGTGTTTACAACAAAAAAAACTTTTGATGTGGTGGTATTCATGGTATGTGACTTGTGCTGTTTTTGTGCTCAGGCATATGTTAGCAGGATGTTTGCCACGAGAGGGCAGAAGTGTCGAATGGAGGATGGAATGGCAATTGGAGGATGAGCAAAACTTCTTGTCCTAAACATTTTTGGTCATCCAGGCCGGAGTATTTATGGGAGATACAGTTTTGTTTACGAAAATGTACTCTAGAAGTGTACTATACACATTTTAATGGTCCGGTGATGGCGAACGGGCAAGTTTATGTGGTAATTGTCGGGTTTTGTCTATGGCACGTCACGCCGATGCTCGATGTCAATAAACACGCTGCAATAACGATCTCTACTAACCAGAGGAATTTTAATCCACATTTCTCGCTCATGTATGAACACTTGATTATTATGCCATTTTAAAGGCTGCTCTTCGTGCATCAGTGGTACTTATTTGTTGTATATACACTTATTTACATCTTTAAATAAAATGGCGGCTGCAACATTGCCTGAGCTATAATTTGTAATTTTCAATTATCTTCTAGCCCAGGCAGACAATGCCAGAGAACTGTACGAAGCATCTAGGGAAGATGAATCGAAAGTGGAAGACTTCGAGTTGGTCTTAGGAGAGGTTATGTTGAAGAGAGATGAACTACTTGTGTTGTTTACAGGGGAGGCCAGAGAGTTGGTACACAATATACGAAAGCAATTACGCGGTAATTTTGAAAATATTAGAGAAGATTCAAAAGTTCGAGACTCACAGCAACACTACATGTCCGGAAGTTCTTTCATCTACAAAAGGTTGATAGTAAGAAACAAGGTGGGTTAACCAAGTTTGTTACAGTAGTGGAAGAAAATTGGAGTGCGTTGGAGGTTCAGAACTTTTCAGTGGTTCAGTGGAATTTCCTGTTTCTAAATATATAACTCGAGAAGATGGATGTACCACTCAGGCAGGCATTTGAACTCTCCCACGAGAGGATGTGTCATCGTATTACAAGCACTAAAGTTTTTGGAACGGAAGATTGTAGCTGTGGAGCATGTTAATCTTGCTGCTGACGTTCAACCTTCTGCTTGCTACACCTGTTAGAGTCCACCCTCTCAGAGGAAATTTTCATCCTTGAACAAATTTCGGTCAATCAGCCATGGAAACAATAGCCAGTCAGCAGATTAAATGACTACCCTTGTTTCAGTTCGGGACAATAAAGGTAAGCAGATGTTTTGCCCAATTTGGGGTGCAGCTTATGCCCTACACAGATGCCAGACATTTCTTTCAAAACCGACAGATGAGAAAAGGGAGTGTTTTAACTACCTGCGAGTAGGACATGCAGCGGTAAATTGCTATTCAAAGTTTCATTGTCAGAAGTGCCAATGCACACATCACACCTTGAATCACTTGTGACGAGATACAACTTCTGATGAAACAGATCAAGATGCCACATACCCTTTTGGTCAAGAGGAAGCAAATATTAGCACTGTCACAATGTATTCGTCGTGTCTTTCAGAGGAGGAAGATCCTCCGACTACTGTTTTGTTTAAGATTGCTCGCATCAATGTTAAAGACAGTAGTGGCCAATACCAGGTTGTGTGTGCATTATTATATAGTGCATCCCAGTCATCATTTATAACAAAGGGTGTGTGAAATGCTTGGGGCATACTAGGACAGACTCGAGAGGGGCTGTAGTATATGAGATTGCCTCACTTCACATACGAGAGTTACATCTTACTACTTGAGCATTGATTTTTAATAACATTACTGGTAACATGCCTTCTGCGGAAATTGTTACAAAAATCTTGCACATCTTAAATATATTCCCTTAACCGATCCCGAATTCGCCTCACCTGATTGCACTGAAACGTTACTGGCAGCAGACGTAGTAGCTGAGGTGATGACTAGCTGCAAGACCGATGAAAACCACATGCATTTTTTACAGCATTTGGTTGGGTAGTTGCTGGTGATGTTCCATGTGCAAGTTAAGGTGAATCAGTTTCCTTATATGTACGAGTGGTAGGTAGAAGAGGTTCCATCAGTGAATTTTCTGTCAAGCGAGGCCCAACAGTGTGAAAATCTCTTCATAAGTACTCATAAACATGGTGCAGATGGTACATTTGTCCTGAGACTTTCATTCAGATCATCCATGTGTAATTTGGGTAATTCATCTGCAACAGCAGTGCTTAAACTTGGTGGACTAGAATGTCGACTTGCAAAGATGCCAGAGCAGAAGCAGCAATACCAAGACTTCATGGAGGAGTGTAAAAACTTGGGTCACATGACACATATTGGTCAGTTAACACCTACACATGATGGCAATCTAGTAGCCCTTACTACAAGTGAGTTTGCTCAGCCAGCATACTTTATTCCTCACCAAGCAGTAGTCAAGGAGGAAAGTGTTTCCACAAAAGTGAGGGTGGTTTTCAATGCATCCTGCAAGACCACAAATGGACAATCACTGAATGATCTTCTACTTTCTGGGCCGAAATTACAGAATTAAATTTTTGTTATAGTTGTGATCTTCCGAACATTTCCAGTTGCTGTGACTGTGGATGTATGCAAGATGTTCAGACAAATAGTTGTTGATCCCATCGATAGGAAAAACCAGTGTATTCTTCGGAGGAATTCAGTGGACGACTCAGCATGTACGAGTTGAACACAGTCATGTATGGGCTGGCTTCTTTGCCTTTTCAAGCCCTCCACACCCGCCACAACTTGCAAAAGATGGGGTTAACAGGTTTCTACTAGCTGTTCAAGCTATACTCAATTATGTCTTTGTTGACGATATAGTTACAGCAGCTGCAAATGTTTCCGATACTAAGTTACTAAAATCTCAGCTCATCGGACTCTTGGGAGTAGAAGGGTTCAGAATGCATAAGTGGAGCTCCAACCATGAGGAGCTCTTGGATGACCATCGATATGAATCTGAGAACTCATCTCGTATGTTTGGTTTTATTGATTCAGTGAAAGTGTTAGGCCTACACTGGGACCCAGTACAAGACCATTTTTTTGTACAAAGTGACTGCCACTGACCTACCAGTGACAAAGCATGGTATACTCTCAACTGTTGCTCGTCTTTATGACCCATGTGGATGGGTAGCACCAGTGGTCACATACAGTAAGTTGTTGTTACAGACCTTGTGGACTCAATGCCTAGGTTGGGATGACCCAGTTGGAGAAGAGATAACGAGTGTGTGGGCACGTTTTAAGGACTCTTTGCCATCCTTGTCTGAAGTTACTGTCAGCAGATTCGTTCCAGTCCAAGAATATAACATGCAGTTTCATGGTTTTTGCGATGCCAGCGAGAAGGCACATGCTGCAGTCATTTATGCTCGTTATGTTACAGCTGGTGGTGCTACTGAAGTGAACCAGCTTGACGTCAAGTCCAGGGTGGCGCCACTCAAGACTCTGTGTGTTCCAAGGTTAGAGCTGTGTGCAGCAGTTTTGTTATGTACATTCTAGCAATGTGTTTTAAGACTCTATTATTCAAAAGTTGTTAACCTGACATTGCATGCCTGAACACACTCCACAGTAGTCCTAGCCTGGTCGCGATTGTCACAAAACAGTTTAAAAACCTTTGTCGAGAACCGAGTTGCAGAGATCCAGTCCATTGTACCACCTAGTTCCTGGAGCCATGCTCCATCGGAACATACCCTGCTGATGTTGCTTCACATGGCTGTTTTCCAGACCACTTGGTGAACACAATATGGTTTTCAGGACCACATTGCCGGTTGCAACCTCATGAGAGCTGGCCTGTGCAGCATTCTTGCGAGAGAGTATCTCTTCCCGAAGTTAAACCACTGATACAGAAAGATACAGAACTCCAATTACCCTTTCGGCTTGTTGCAGAAATCATCTTCCTTTTCTAGACTTCAGAGAGTCATGGCATGTATCTTATGAGCGAGAGCAATTCTCCGAAAACTTTCTCATTCTATTGGCAAGTTGCAGACAATTGAGGAGTTGTGCACTGCCCATAATTACTGTTTCAAGATTGTGCAGGAAAATTCCTTCAGATTAGTGACGAGAGCGTTGGAAAAGGGAGAACGATGCTCTAAACAAATTAAATGCTTTGTGTCTTTCTTGGAATCGAAGGTTCTTGTCAGGTTTGGCGGAAGACTGCATAATGCGCCTATGACTGAAGAAAATAAGCATCCCATCCTACTTCCCAAGCAAAGCAGACTGTCCGAATTCATTATAACACATTGTCACATGACCAACCTGCACACGGGTCCATCAACCACACTGTACCTGACACGTCGAGAATACTGGATAATTTCTGTTCGCACTTTGATTCATAAGCTCCTTCACAACTGTGTCGCATGTATTAAAGTGAGTGCAGCTTCATCAGCCCCACTGATGGACACACTCCCTGCCTCGCGATTCACTCAGGGTAGAGCATTTTGCAATGTTGGAATTAACTTTGGGGGCCCATTCTTTGCTACCCCAGTTATAGCGAGAAAGAAGACCACCCAGAATGTTTATTTGTGCTAATTTATCTGCATGGTGACCAAGGTTGTGCACCTGTAGCTCGTAACCGACTTCTTTGCATCAGCATTCCTAGTTGCACTGAAGAGCTTTGTATCCATTCGAGGGCTTGCAACGGAGATATCCTCAGACAATGGAACCAACCTGGTGGGTGCCAGAAACTACCTGAAAGAAGTGTACAAAAGCATCTTCTGTGGAGAAAGCCAGCAACAAATTGTCAGTGAGGCCAGTCACAGAGGGATAAAGTGGCGGTTCAGTCCCTCTGCTAGTCCCCACTTTGGTGGACTCTGAGAGGCGGCGATTAAAAATGTAAAACAACACCAAAAATGTGTGGTGGGAAGACAGCTGCTTACCTTCGAAGTGCTGGGAACTATGTTTGCACAAATATCTGCAGTGTTGGACTCTCGACCGCGATGTGCTTTGTGGGAGAATTCTCGAGAGTATGATGTTCTCACCCCAGGGAAATTCTTAGTAGATGATACTTTGGTAGCTTTGCCAGATCACGACTTGTCAGATATTCCTCAGAACCATCTTGACCAGTGGGAGCTAATCACTCAGTTCCAGCAGAGGGTCTGGAAGCGATGGAGTAACGAGTATCTACACACACTCCAGCAGAGAAACAAGTGGACGTCACCGCAACCCAACATTCAAGTGAACCAACTGGTGATGTTGAAAGAGCCAAACTTACCTCCACTGAAGTGGAAGACAGCACGTGTGACTGAAGTTCACCCTAGGCAGTCGTGTTATTAAGAAGACCTCAAGGCAACTTCACTAGCCCAGTTTCAAAAATTTGCCCTTTTCCTGAAGAATAATGTTATATCGTGTGAGATTTCAGACTCATATGTTTGTTTGGTGAATTTTTAATACATATATTAAGTGGTATACATTAGGACGAGTGGAAAAAAAAGTTTATATTTAATGGTGGAATTTTTACAAACAAAAAAAATCTTGTGATGTGGTTGTATTCGTGATATGTGACATGTGCTGTTTTTGTGCTAAGGCACATGATACCAGCTTGTTTACCTTGAGAGGGCGGTAGTGTCACAAGATGGCGCGAATGGAGGATGAGTACGACTGCTTGTCCTAAACACTATGAGTTTTACGGCATACTTGTGAAGATACTACAAGAAGAATGCCATTTTGTAGGAATGAATTTTTATGTAATTTTCTTATTTGCTCCTAGTTTTCTAATGTATTTGTTTTGTTTGCAATATCTTGTGCACCAACTCAGTATCAAACCAGAACTCTGACCCACAAAGCACCCACGAACACACTACAGAGAAACCAGATGCAATATATTTTAACTTCCAAATATCGCAGTGTTATGTATGTATATTTAATGTGACCAATGTGCGCCAATTGCCCGCATTTTCATACATGTTTTTCAAATGTACTCGTATTGTTCATTTAGCTGGTCAACCAAGGTGTTGAAGGGCTTGCGGTTTCCGAACTTTCACCCTGTCACACATAAATGTTTAGCTTGCTGTGCGACCCAAGGTTCCCTGAAAGATTTTCCTTTTCTTTTTAATCACCACAGCAAGCTCCAGGATAGTTAATGGCATCTCCCCGCCTTCCCTGAGTAAGGCTTGAATATACTTATTATATTCCACTTCGTTTTTCGGATGTTATCATTTTCATGTGCTTTTTATTTCAGGTTCTTGTTGTATGTTCTCTTGTAAATATCCACAGCATAATGCTGAGTGTTTGTCAGCAGCATGCAAAAATATAACAGGCCAGTGGGACATGCGATAAACTGCGGCACTCCAGACACACTAATATCTGGTACAGGGGGAGGGGGGAAACACATTTGCAGTGCAGCGAGCGCCGCACTGCTTGGGCGAGAAACAGAGAGAGGAAGCCCGCATGCCAAAAGAGAGCGAGATCTACGGTCTCCACATCGCACACGTCTCGACTGCGCCGTCTGGCTCGAGAGCACAGAGCAAACACCGCTACAGCAGTCAAGCACCCAACACTAAGGGTCCCAGCTACCTTACAAAAAAAATATTTTCTACTTCCCAACTTTCTTTGCTACTCCTACCTAGACCTTCCAGATGTTCCAGAGAGGAGGCCTACGCCTTACTCCACCACCTTTTCACGAGTCTTCATTGCAACGAAGGGGTGGTAAATTGATGTGTGACACTTAAAAATACTATTACCTATGATTACGACTCATCGCTCTTCATACGAAGTATACCCTTACTTTAATCTATGTGAGAGTTGTTACCATAAACCAATACACAATTGTTGCATGCCACTTAAATCTACCAGGCGGCCGAACTCGTGGCTTCAAGGTCACACAACCAGCGAGCACGCTGCTTTCCCCTCCTCCCTCGCTGAGTGCCAACAAGCTGTAAGCCACTTCGGGTGCGGCCGAGCCCCGCCGAAGATACACGAATCAGGGTTCCCACCTCCCATGCCAGCTTCACGGCAGAAGGATGTCTTATGTCTTCCCTGCACTTCACCGCAGCAGCCTAGACTTCTGACCATATAAGTTTGTGCGCAGCGGGGCCTCTGCAGTTATTTGTATTTCTACTCTAGAGTTAATCTCGAGCATTCCTTATCACTGGGGCCTCCAGCGAAACTCGAATCTTCAGTAACCACCTGCAGCCCTGTGACGACAACAGTCTTGAACACCCATCGAACACAAATATACCTTGCTACTGATGTGAACTGCATCCCCCAACCTTAAGTTTATTCACTACGCTACCATCTGACAGCTGCCAACCATCTCTGTGCCATGTGTGGGCATTATAGCCGAAGCCACCATCTCACATATATACAAGAATGCGTCCAGTGCGGTTCAGTTCAGTGCAATGTGTTCCTGATTTATTTTATTTTTATTTTATTGAGGGTAAATGTTGTTAGTTTATTAAATTAACGAGTGCTTCATTGTGTCATCGCCCGTGCGATCCAGCACATGCGCCAGTGTTTATATTTCAATGCCATGTTTATTTTTGAGGGTCATGTTATTTGTTTATTATGATTAATTCAGCGAGAGTGTTACTTTATATCGCCCATGTGATGCAACACGTGTCATTGTTTTGATTATAGTAATATGTTGATTTAGGGTATTTGATTACAGTGAATATGTCATGATGTGTTTATTATTATTTATTATTATTGTTTTCCGTGGACCTAACAAGCAAGTACCGAGGCAACAAGTCCCTTATTTATCTACTTACTTAAAGGGTTATATATGTAGTGTAATTTGTATGTGTTGACGTTAGTAAAGGTGTCGGAAAGGTGGTAGAGATCTGCCACACATTTGGGGAAGCCATTTGACATTTGTCTAATTTGCAGGAGGCTTCAACTAGTGCTATTCTGTTAAGTCAATCGTAAACCCGCTTTAAATCATAAACCTAAATTAATTTGTCACTGGAAATAATATCATGATATGTTCGAATTCCCTGTGTAGTACACACCATAGACTTTAAAGGTGCAGTAGACTGATCTAGCTGGCTGCACACCATCTATTTCCGAGACCAAACATTGAACTGCTTTTCTGCCAACACATCGACTGAAAATGGCATGGTTTGTATTATAGGTTAGAAAACTAATTTGTAAAAAAGTTCTCAGAGAAGTTTTTATACTTTCCCTAACCAATTTATAATTCAGTTTGACTAAATTCAAATGACGTGTGTCATGTGCCTCCACCCCTAAGATTGTTTGTCCGGCGGTAACCTGCAATGCCACTGCAGTGGGGCTGCACAATTTACTGACTGGTCGAGTGTGCGCCCGGCCACCAGAGCGACCAGGTGCAGACCAAGAGCAGCGCATGCTGGCACAGTGCAGCCGGTGGTTGCCATGGGAACTAGAGATGCCACGGAAGGAGATGGCAAAAGCCAATTATTCTGAACTGGAGAGTTAACGCCTAAATAAAGACTTTATTTTGTCATTCCTATTAAAATGTTTATGGTTCGTTTTGTGTGTATTGTTTCATTTGTAATATTTTCAAGGTAACGTGTTATTATTTATTTTCATCTTCCGCAGAGATTTTCATCCATCTCATTTCGTCAGTGTTTATGTAGCAGTATTATTTATGTTGTTTTTAATATGTTTATTTACTTGTTCATATATCGCAAGGGTCAATAATACATATCATGTCATAAAGTAGTCGGCGCGAGGGAAAGCCGCAGCGAGCCCCGGGTCGAGCAGAAAGTCAGTCAGCATGAAACATCCAATGGAGGTGGCTTGCTTGTGTTAAGCCCTGGCGTTTTCTCGTGCACGCCAGGTGGCCAACAATTTCTTGTATCTAGACATTAATGGCAATAGACTTTATATCATCAGGAACCTTCTGTTTCATCTAGCTGCCCAGTAAGCCACCTTCACTCCCCAGTGGAATAGCATTGCACTGAAGAGCTTCAGTTTTCCTGTAATCTTAATTGTCGAAAGGCATTTTTACAGTGTTACAGCATGGCCGGTCAGAATAGCTGGGAGTTTTTTCTTGTAAAGAGCCCTAATCGAAGGGATGTAATTTTACCATAATAAATATGTGTGTGTGTTAACTTCCGCTATATAATTTATTTATGTTGCATTATGCGTGTCAGGGGACGGGCCGTTACAATACCTGTTCAATCAAAGTACGTAAGTAATTTAATTAGCAAGTGTTCTGATTAAATAACAGGTGATTAACTATAATCTTTAAAACAAAAATAAATAATTATGTGATACTTCAGTGTTTGTCCTTCTAAAATTATAATCCAAGGTTCTTGTTGCTAGACGTAAGATATTTAGTGCGATCGTGTACCTTTTTGTTAGTATTTTCTTTGATTGTTTTGGTTTTACTCTTTAATACCGGCATGTAACCTTTTTGTATTAAGACTATATTAATGGTTCGTATGTTATTAGGGACTGTAAACGTATTATAAATGTGTATACAAATATAGCGTGTGCTAGTACATTTCTGTGAGTTGTGTCGTTCCGTGATACCAGTGAAATGGCGTTCACGGGTAATCTTGTGCCTGACGCTATTACTGTCGACGAAGGAACTCAAATACCACCCGATATTCGTACAAAAATTGAATTTTATATTCACAACATGAGCCTGACGAACTGTGCTTTGCGTGATGCGTGGCGTACTAAGGAAGAAGACTATGGTTGGTAATTTATTGTAAATGGCTACATTTTCACAGATATTTTGTAAACCAGGCCTATACGAAAAATTAGAAGTGTAGACTATCAGTTTATTGCGTGTTTGGTTCTGGTAATTGTGTTTGCAATTAATTTAAAAGTATGTATATTATTCAGTTTTTACACAAATGCAACAGGTTACAAACTGAGCTCATATAGGTTACGCAGAAGGTGTAATGTAATATATATGTATTATGTTACACCTTGGTAACCTATATGAGTTTAGGTTGTAACCTGTTGCATTTGTGTCGATAATTTGTAATGTTAATTAATCCTGTTATTTTTTGTAACAGCCTTGACGTACACCTTTACCGAGTCTGGTGGCTGGAGGGAGAAGCCAAGGCTCTCCCCCCCCCCCCCTTCCACCGTAGCGTGATAGTGAAGCAGTGGTCGCCACTCGTACTGGGATTTTCTTGTGGCCCATGTTGCTGGGTTTGGCCACTTCGGTTATATAGCATTGCACCTTAGGAGGGGGGGGGGGGGGGGGAGGGGGAGGCATGTTGCGAACGATGGGCGAATGGGAACCCTGGTAGGGGAATAGGTAAGTGTGACGTTAAGTGGTCTGACCACCTTGCCGAGTGTAGGTAGGCGGCTTCTTTGGCTGTGTTTGTGGCAGCAGATAAACTGGGGGCCTAATCTCGAGATCGTTCGAGTGCTGTTAGTAAATGAGACGTCTCGCACAGTCCGCAACGTATACGAGACAATTGTTGTAAGCTCCAACCCCTGAAACTCGCATACATGTTAAGTGTGCGAGGGGAGTGCCAGGCAAGCGTATACGAGTGACATTTGTTCGTGTTGGTGAATCTGCGGCAAGGCGGGAACAAATATTAGCGAACTCAGCCAATCAGAAGCGTCACTTGTATTGCGTGCATTTGTTTATTTACATTTTACACGGTTGAATAAGCAAATGGCTATAACTACCAAAATAACCAAAGAACAGAAGTTTATTCTTCTCGAATTCGTAGAAGGTAAGTGTAACTTACGTGATTGAATATATGGTGTTGTGCCGTTTTACTTTACATACATTCACTTGCAATTCTCCCTTCCTGAATTTACCAACCCCTCTCAGAGATACCAATTCCTCCCTCAACACATTCCACTCCCTCACAGACCTCACAAGCATGGACTGCCTACCCTGCTCCGTTCTCCTCCACACCCTCTGAAGCTTCTCACTGTTGTGTCCTCTTCCTCTAAACACCCCCTTACTTAGCTTGCAGTGTAGCCCTCTTCACCCTCCCTCTTCATTCACCACCCTGTACATCCTGACTAACCGTTCAACTTTCCTCCTGTTCTTCAATGAGCTCCACCCCATTTCTCTCATCATCACTGATGGCCTATAGTTCCCTTCTTCCTCATCATCCGGCCCTTGCCTTCTCCACCTACCCTTCGCCCAGCTTGCTGCCTTTCTCTGCACCTTTTCCAGTTCTCGCACCTCCACCTCCACATACGGGTCCCATACTGCTGCAGCATATTCTAACATTGGCCGTACCATTGTGCCATACGCCTTCACCTCACAGCTGACTCCATTCAGCACCCTTCCCAGCATACCCAGAGCCCTTCTTCCCTTTGCTACCACCCTCTCTAACTGTTTTTTCCACCTGAGGTCTCCCTGTAGTATAATCCCTAGATACTTATATTCTGCTGCTTCTTCTATCTCTTGTCCCTCCCATCTGTACATGTCCCTGCTTATCATCTTCTTCCTTGTGAACCTCACTACCTTAGTTTTTCTTACATTTATCTTCATTTTATTTTTTCTGGTCCACAACCATATCTTGTCAATGTCCGCCTGCAAATTTCCGCCCCCCTCTCCCATCTCAGCATATACAACACAATCATCTGCAAACAATCTGATTTTTCCTCTAATCCCCAAACCCATGTCATTTACCACTATGGTAAATAAAAAGGACCCAGTCCGCTTCCCTGTGGTACCCCTGACGTAACCTCCTCTTCCTCCGATATTGCCTCCCCACTTTCACCATCTGCCTTCGCCCCCTGAGAAAGTCCCATATCCATTCCACTACTCTCCTGTCTGGTATCAGCGCCTCCACTTTCCTCATCAATGTCCCATGGGGCACCTTATCAAATGCCTTCTCAAAATCTATGAAGCAGGCATCCACCTGCTTCCCCTCATCAACTACCTGCACCAGATCCTCTAATAACCCAGCCAGCTGAGTCTCACATGAGTAACCCCTCCTGAAATCATGCTGGGACTCCTCCAACCAATTCCTATTGTTCATTACCCTCGCCACATGCTGCACCACCAGCCTCTCCATTACTTTTTCTGTACTTGATGTGAGACTCACCAGTCTGTAGCTGCCAGGCCTCCCCCTATCCTCTCCCTGCTTGTGTAAGGTACCACCATAGCATCCTTCCAATCTTGTAGTAACTTACCCTCTCCTAAGGACTTTTTAAACAGCACCTCTAAATATTTCACCAACTCCCTGCTACCAAACTTTAGTGTTGCGTTTCCTATCCCATCTGGTCCCCCCTGCCTTACTGCTCTCCAAACCCCTAATTACCTTTTCTATCCTCCACTCCCTTATCTTAAACTCACTATACACTCCCCGAACCCTGTTTGTACCTCTATTCCAACCCTCCTTTGCCTCAAACACTGACAAGTACTGTCCTTGCAGCATCTCCGATTTTTCTTGGTCATTTGTCGCATGCCTACCATCCTTTCCTGTTAGCAGAGGGATCCCTTCCTCTCCTCCCCTTAACCTCCTAACATACCTAAACAATTTCCCCCATTCCTTGCCTTTTCCTTCTTCCACAATGTTCCCCAGAAATACATTCTTTGCCTGATTTCATCTGATGTTTACAGAGAATTAATTGTGAAACTAAAATCTCGTGTTGTCGTCCTTACTTAACCTCTATGTACGTTGGAAATACAAATGAAATTAGGTTATTTTCTTTGTTAGTGGCATGACGTGATGTAATATTTATATGCCTTACAGCTATTAATATGGAACATAAAATGTTACACAGAACAGCAGATTTGTTTTCTGTCTCAAATAGTTTACGTGGCAGGGATTGGTCAGTAAAATTCTACGCTGTGGAAATTACATACAATTTAATTAAGAGGACACAGTTATGTATCATACATTGCCATAATGTTTACATTGCATTATAAATAATGAAATGTGAATGTATATGTTAAGTTGCCTATCGTTTGGAGAGTATTAGCAGCTACATGACACTTTGCTAGACGTCATGTTTGAGTAAGAGCAACTGTCCATAGATACTTTTAGTGTAATAATACTGCAGACGTAGATTTAAGGTATCAGTTGTTTTGGGTAGTGGGCTGTAGTTTTTGGCTAGTAATCTGAAGTGCTAATGAATTCAATTAATTGACACTTACTGGACAGCCAAGGATGCCAGCCGGTTGTGGGAAGAAGTTTCTGTGAAATTGAAAGTTTGTGTAATAATAATAACATATGTTATTTACCAAGTTTTATATGCAAGACTGACTAAATAATAACTTTGACGTCTAACCACCAAACTATGAGTCACTGAACAATAATGAACGTCAGTAGTAGGACTATGTAAATTACACTTTTACTCATAACCTCATTTGCACACTTAACACAAATTTTACTTCGTGTCCATTCATCAAGTTCTTAATTTGCATACGATTATACGTTCTGCACAGCATAAATGATGTGTAAATTGAATTCACACAGCATCAACAGTCACCTTATGTCTAATATTTTGTTTGTTTTGATGCGCTACTCGTCTACGACTCCACATCTCGCACGGCGATGATAGAGAGAGTGGCCACTTGCACGGTCGAGACGTATACAATGGTTCTCGTATGCTCCGATCTTACCGTTTTCTAAAATTGTGCGAGTTACAGCCTCAATTCGAAGATTTTGTATACGAGTGCAGTTTGAGCTTGGGCCCCTTGCTCATGGAACCTGCCAAATGAGGCTTGATGTTGAGCTGGACGTAGAGGATGCTGACCCTCTCTGGCAAGCAGCCTTTTCCTCCTTCCCAGGTGTACACCCTATTGGCACCTGTATCTGAATTTCCCAGGACTCCAACCAGAGTTACCTAGTCCCTGCTTGCCTGCTTTCCCCTCCCTAGCCCTATGATGAGGCATAAGTGGGGTGACAGACAAGAGGTGGACAGTGAGTGTACCTAGGGCTAGGTACGGCTTGATGGAAGCTAGGATAGGCTGTTGGACAAGGTGGGTAGCCTGTTCTATTGGCCTTCTGTTAAGTGGCTTGGTGAGCAGGATATTATTATCAGACCCAAGTACCTGACGGAGGATAACATCTTGTGGCCCAGTATAATTGATAACAAGGCCTGGTTCCTGGTTATGGCCCAGCAGTGGAGAAACACTGTATAAAGCAACCACTTTTATTCTGTTAGGAAGTCATAATACAAAATAAATTCCTTGCATAGCCCAATGTTCTTGATTGCTTAAAGACATTTGTCAGTTGACTTACCAGATTCCTGCTGATAAGATACTAGTAAATAATGTGCATGAATCTCAGTAGGTTTAACATACAGAATTTTCAGTGTCTGTTGCAGTATCATAATTTTCACTCTTGCTGTTCAGTCAATAAATTAATACTGATACGTGATTTACCTACTATAAAATTAAGTTCCGTCTTCCTCATAGCTGGAGCGGTAGCAATAAATATTTTAACTCAAATATTTAAAACTAATAAAAGATTATAAGAAAAAAACATGGTTGAATGCTAATTGGGCAGGCATCAAATATATCTCTATCTTGTTGATTGTTTTATGTTTAATACGTTGATTCAAAGAGAGAAAAGCAAATAAGAACATCAAGAGTAATTCATAGAGGTTGTAAAAATATCTGAGATAACTACTTTAATTATTGTTACGCCCGTAGAAGTAGAAAGGGGTAGAGTCCTGATCCGAGACGCACAGGAGCCACTCTTCATGTTCCAACATATGAAGAGATATATAATTCAGTTGATTACTGTCTTCACTGAAATAAAATTATTTACAGTTCACAACTATAACTTGTAAATATAAATATTTGTATTTGTGGTAATTCTTAAGAATAGGGGCCTTTCTAGAAAAAAATCTCATAAAATGGTATAATTACACAGAACACAAATTTACTAGGGGCATCAACATTTGACCAATAGAAACCTCAAAAACGATATTGGGGATGGTTATGAAGATCAGAGAAATTGTGGGGTAAAACGAGTGAAACATATGTTGGCCTACATAATGTAATGTTTATTGACAAAAATATGTAAAATTGCAAAAAATACTGTACGGAATAGCCATACATTCTGCACTGAGCCAGAGTCCCAGCGCCAGTAAGGGAGTCAATCCCCAAAACAGTAATTAAAGGTGGTGCGTCTGAATTTTTTTTGTGGTGACGTGAAACATTACGCATCAATGAAGCTGAGTTTCCACAGAAATGATTTTCATGTGTAGCCCATTTGCACTGGAAAATAATGTGCGAGTTGGTAAAATTGTGAATTTAGGTAGCCCTATTGATTGGTTAGATATTTTTGCAATTTAATGTATTTTTTTTATATTTGTGAAAGATCATTATACCTATTTTATCAAGAAAACACTCATAAGTTCCATCAGATGTAATTGAATAATAACGAAATTGACAATATTAACAGTACAAGTTACAAATACACTAGTTAGAAGAGCTATGAACTGGAGGGAAATTGCGGGGTACAATTTTACTATGTAAATAAATGTACATATTTTTTATTCATTTTAACCCTCAATTTCTTCAATATTCATGGTATTTGTAGCTTGTATTGATAGTATTTTTCAGTTTAGGTATTGTTACAATTTCTCTCTCTAGAAATTAAGTGGGCTATACCAGGTTCGTTTAGGGATGGCAGTCTTAATCAAATAAAAGAATTAATTATAGCTTCCTTATTTTATTTACAATAACTACAGCAAAATTCTCTGAATTTAAAATCTCACAATAAATTGATATAGCTTACTGTTCACAACTAATTACTCCAATTTGATACTATTTATAATCACGACAAAGAAGTCAATGAAATAAAATAATTATAGATCATTCCCAATAGACGGTATATCACCCTATACAATTATTTTATAATTTATGCATCCATATTGACAGTTTGAATATTTACAATAAATTCAGTATTACACTTCCATTCATTCCCACCTCATTTTAGTCCATGTCCTGCCAGACGCAATGTTTTAGAGTCCTCCCAGTGTCCTCGTGCACAGTAGGCTTCATTCGTCTGTTTCACATTCTCTCGTCCATTCAAACCACCAATACCTCTCTCGCCGTTGCCCCGCAATCTCCATTCGTCCACACTTTACTTCACTCGTGCACATTCGCTAGGCGGCCTCCGTCAAAGACTGCTGGCCACTGGGTTGCGGCAGTATATATAGTGTCTTAGGCGGCCACCTAGAATCTTCCCCAACTTGCGTGATGCGTTGCGGAGGGCCGAGGTGCCAGCCAGTCTCACTAGAACATTCTTGCGTTGTCGCTAAATGTATTGGAAACTCTAGCAGGCGAGAGGAGGTCTGTGATGCCAGCAATTCTTGCCGCTGTTGGCATTCATGGGATTCTATGAAGGGGGGCTAAGTAGGCTGCGAGCGCATCATTCCAGGAAGAGGGGAGGGCGAGGTCGGTCTCCGATTACGGCGCGGGGCAGCTGAGTCGGCACCAGCTGCAGCACGTGGCACTATTGTTTGGTTAAGTCTTTTTGCCATTTCATGTATTTTCGAGAATGAATATTACTATTATGTTCATATTTTTCACTCGTTTTACCCCACAATTTCCCTGATCTTCATAGCCTTCCCCACTATGATTTTTGGGGTTTTATTGCATATATCTTGATGCCCCTATAGTAAATTAGTGTTCTGTGTAATTAGTAGAGTGGAATTATACCACTTTGCGAGATGTTTTTTTTTCTTTCAAAAAAGCCCTTATTCTAGAATATTACCGATACGTCTCTCACAGATGACTATAAAATTGGTCGATCTCATCTTTAGTCCATGGGCATGACAGACTTCTTCAAAACTAGTAGCCTATTATGTTTCTTTGGAGAGAAATTATTAAAGTTAACAGCTAGTCTCCAATTTTGTATAGACTGTTCTATACAAAACCTTATCACATACAATTTTGTCACACTGAAGGATTGACTGATATTAAAATACCAGTGTGGTATGACGAGCTGCTGAAAACAGTGCATCGACACACGCTAGATTTATTCTTCATATAAGAGATTCGTGAGATTGTCAAACACATCAAAACAATAAAGAAACGCATAACACTGGTACACTTTAGAAGACATAACTAACACTTAATTCTACACAATGCAGAACAAAATACTCTTGGTGAAAATTAATTTTTAAATGAAAATTAAAGTAGAGATCATATTCCATACGTAGCATTGGAAATAAGTGTACGTAACATGAGTTAACTTCTGGTGTCAGATATATGACAGGAAATCATGTAATTTAAACATGTTAATTTAAGCTCGTTAAAAATTGCCTCTCTGGTACCTAAAGTACGATCCACAAATACAGGAGTTAGGGCCTACTGGATACATGTTAAAGTTTAGCTGAAACAGTTTGATTTGTTTTCTCCTTGAAATTAATTACACAGTTTACTAAGTTCGGTAGTTAGCACAAAACTATTAATACTTAAGACTACTGGATAGCGTCCGTAGAGAAAGCCCTTTCTGAATGTCAGTAAAATAATTTTCTTCTTTCAATAAAATTTACTTTCAATACAAATTAAATGTAGATTCAGTATTTATCAAATTTATAAACTTATTTGGTTCGATACCAGTCTGATGGCGCTTGCAGTCCCCACATCAATTGGATTAGGCCTTACTTGTAGGTCCCAGGTGGAGTTGGCTGCAGAACATCTTCCAGCACTAATGTTCTAAGAAATCACTGGAGTTTCTTCGTAACTAACTCCAGGTGATTTAACCTGATACTGGAGGCGCCTCTCCTAACGCCTTAAACCTAGCCTTGGGATGCTGGACTTGCAAAAATTCGCCAAAACTTCGTTAAATTAATGTAGTCTGAATGGCCCGGGAGAAGTGCCTTAACCGGAGCCTACACCACGGCCCTTCAGTCCTTCAAGAGAAATTCCAAGGACGTCACATCTCGTGATGTAATTGGCTTAGGTAAATGTAATTGGATACTTCTTCTTTGACCATAAGGAATGCAGGTAATCAAGGTAAAATACTTGGAGAAAATTATGCCTCACATTCCGAAACATGTGTAGTAAACAAAATATCTAAGATCCAGCTCACGATTGCAAGAAAGAAAAAAAAAAACAACATAAATTATTGAAATTTTACAGATTTCAAAGTTATGTAAATAAAACAGAAATGAAATGGTATGCCAGTGTAAATATAATGTTTAAACCTTCCTGGAGGGGTTTGAAAAATATTATGAATTAAAATATTTAAACTTTACATGAAACAACATATGAAGAAAATAAATACCACAATGTAAACAAACCACTTGTTAATATGTTTGCTTACAGCCAGAATCACAAGGTTGAGCACCTTAACTGTGCACTAGCAGACAGCCAGTGTAGAGTACAGATCGTGTGGCCTGTCTCAAGGGGACAAAATCCAAAGCTTCTGTTACGGCCCTACGAGTTGGCTGATCCTTACATACACATTTACCTAGAAGATGAGGTTTCTTCTAAAGTGGTGTGGTTGCTACCGGCTGGAGACAATGAGAGAGGTTGTCTCATTATCGGGAAAACTTTCTGCTTACCCCATCAGACTCGCCATTCTACTCACCGAAAACATCACCATTCCTCCCTGGTGTTACGACACAAATTATTGATCAGCGATATTTTAAAAGCTTAAAATTGCAATAAAAGACAATAAACTGTATACAAATTTGTGCCTCCCTTTAAATCTGCAACTGGTGTGTGCTATGGCAATCAGTAATGTGACTTGACCTTGGGACATTAATTGTATAAACGCGGTAGACAGACATGCACGCAGCCATCCAGCATGGCATTCCTTGTCATACTAACAGCTGAGCTGCTGGTTTGCCGTCATCCCGCTACATAACGCTGCGGTCGTGGGACCAGCATGATAACGCGCATCGGTCAATGCAAAGACAGCGCCACATGTACGTGATTTCCAGGCATTGTATTATATTCCAGAACCTCCCATGTTTCTGGTTGGATATAATCAAAAATTAATTGTTGCACCCTGTTTGTGGTGGGGGCACGTCCTTAAAAAAGTGTGTAGTGTAAATAACCCCAGGGGCCGATAGCTCTTGGCTAGTCGGCTGCTGAGGACCAAATCAAGATAAGTACTGTGTGTTTGCAGCTAGGTCAATGGACGTTTGCATGTCCTTGCTGGTAATTAATAATCATGAAAAATATTCCATGTATTGGAACAAATGGATGTTCAAATTTTAAAGTCATTAAGGTTGTTTTGTAAATGCAAAATATACTATGTTAGCCTTGGTCAAGTAATAAGTTGTCAAGTCAAGTAAATTATGAGACAGGGTCAAAAGTATTTCTTATTAATGTAACTAGAAAACTTAACGTAGAGTTAAGAGTGTTTGAAAATGTGTCAAGTTTTCCCTGAGAAGTCATTTTATGAAAATGCTATTTTTAATAATAGAAAGTTTTTAGTTTTCAATGAAATTTAAGACTAAAGTTTTGAGAAGTCAGTGTGGACAATTTTTATATTTACGTAAAAGTTCTTAAAATAAAATGTACGGTTACGTAAAAGTTACATGGTTACATGCATGTTCCTAACGAGACAATTTTAAGGCTGTTTTATAAGTTTAATGAGATGGTGGTGGGTGAACAAATTAATTCAATTCTGCCATAATATGTGTGTGTTTAGTAGTGAATATTATATTCAAAGTGACAGAATGGATTAGTTTAACAGAGGACACTCTAGGTGTTGAATCAGGACCAAAACACAGTTCAGCATGACATTAAAAAAAATAGTAAACTTCAAATAACAAAAACACATCCTGACAGTTGTGGCAAAAAGAAAAATTTCTAATAAATAACATTTATTTCGTAAGTGGTGTTGATGTAGGACTGTACATGTTATCCATAAATAAAAGAATTAGGGGTTTTGGGAAAAAAAAATTATATTCAAAAGTTAATTTTCACCTTTCTGAAATTCTTCAAACTAGTTTAAAGTGTTTAAAATTGGCCTTTTAGTTATAACTTTATAAGTGGTTAACTTCCCCTTAGAATTTTGTACCACACTTTATAGTATATTTTGTTGGGCAGTTTTGCGAAGGAGGATACTTATGTACTTTATGAGTTTGCATGAAAATACGAGAGACTCAAATTTGATACTACCTCAATTATTACACATAGGCTATAATTACTTTTAGTGTGTACGTAAGAAAGAATTGTTTTTCTTTCTTTACATGCAACTTAACAGAGGAATATATTCCATAGAATTACTCAGTTCAGAACACAACTTTTCTGCTGTACGTAGGACAAACATACAATAGTTTGAGAAATAAGGCATATTTAATAATATTAGAATATTGTGAAAAAATTTAAATTAACACTCATCTTCACAACATGGACTCATTATCACAGAGTTATACTTTAATGAAAGGTTAATACCTAATTAATTCTAATCCAACCCATGAACAAGTGAGACTGATGTAAGTTCTGTTTGGTTCAATCAATGTATGTTAATTATCACTTTTTATATTTCTGACTTCCAGTGTAGGATTATTATGCCTTATTTATTATCTTCAGAAGCTTTAATGAGGCTAGCATTATTGAACTATGGTTCCATCTCAAGTTGGGCATCCACTGGGTGTATTTAAACAAAACATAAAAAAATTTCTTTTAAAAAAAATTAGTTGTCATTTACATAAATCTTTGAATGCAGAATAAACAATTGGATATTGCAATTTGAAGATTCTCTTGCAGTGTCATCATTTCCTTTGTGAATTGCTAATGTGCTTACTGCAGTCATCATATATTTCCAACTTCAATTAACTGAGTTTTCCTCTCTTCTTCCCATAGCTTACTTAAAAAGAAAGACTCTAGACATTTCTTGTATGCATGTAATTTCTGAAAAATGTTAGCCTGAATAGCTATACAATTAATTTCCCAGTAGCATATTCTAGAGACATGTACTTGAACAAATCAAAATGGCTAAAACAGAAACTCTCTTCTTTTTAAAAATTTGTGGTCCCGCCTTATTAAAAAATTTTTTGCATAGCAACTATTTACACGCGTTGAAATTACATACACTCATTTTTCTCTTATCAAAACAATAGATTAAGAGAAATAATTTGGCTACATATATAAAGTTGAAGGTGCGGTTTGCATTGCACTCTATGTCATTATCTGAACTCAAAATACTATATTAATAATTTTAAGTCAGGTTTAATGTTGAGAAATAAAATTTTACGGGTACACACAACAAAATCTGGGACAAAATTAAATAGCAGAATTTTGAGGGCTGCCTTGTAAACATAAACAAACATAACATTTACTATAAGCAGGGTCTGTAACATAATCAAAATTTAATGTAATTTTTATTCCTTATAACTTGCCTGGTAAATTACTTTAATTATTACTGTTGAAAGTTTGAAAAAAAATTTAAACAAAAAATGTCTGTTACATGTAACTGTAAAACCTTTCTTAATGTTCGCCGGTGCTCAGTAATAAAACATAAGAACTGGTTGTCAGGGGTTGTTATGTGCATAAAAAAAAGTGTTTCACACACAAATACATTTAACTGTACCTTTTGTAGTCTCTTCAATTTCATTTTATATGAACAGGATAGAAAACAGTTCCTTACCGGTATACTGGATAAGGAGGAATTGACTGATTTTATTAATACTTAAATTAATGCCAATACCTCAGCTGGGCATAATTATGTGAATAAATTGTTTGCGACACAACTTCCATAGTGTAGTGGTATGTAACTCCAGATTTTAAAGTTTGTTTATATTTTTCTTTTTTCTGTTTGTTTATTTTGTGTAAGGTAAATAATTGTGTATAATAATATCTTTGTTTTTATTTTTTATTAAAAAATGTAAACACTAGCCCTGAAGTTAATTAACAATTTCAGTAAATATTTTGGTATCACCTCTCATTAAGGAAAATGTCAAAATAATTTATGTTCTGATGATAATTGTGTTATTATTTTTTTCTTATATGGTTTTTAATGATTTGGAACTGAGTCCAGGAATATATTCTTTGGTAGAGAAGTAACAATTACGTGTCCTTTGGTATACATTTCAAATATCTGGTTAAGGTATAGGCCAAGGAGAAATGATAATATTGCTAAAAAAAAAAAATCCACTTTGTCACGTCAAGGAAAGGACATCATAATCTTTTCCGATTATGTGATAGTGTGGGTGTGGAAACCCCCATATTGGGGGACTTCCCTTCAACACGCTATGAAGAGCGTACCGTCCTAAGTTTAGGTTGCAAGTATGTTGAGTAATTTATTTTGTCCACCAGCCTAAGGTAGGGTAGCTCTGCATATTGGAGAGGTGACCAGTTGATAGTATTGCATCAGGCAAGTTCAGAAGAGGTCTGAATGTAATAGTTTAGATAATTGAGTGAACTGAAGATGCAGCAGTCTCCACCAAGGAAACTAAGTAAGACCCACTTCATCTGATGGAGCAACTATTGGCAGACTTAACTAGGGACATTTTCCTAAGGGCGTAGAAACTTTTGGACTATTTCAACAGGAATTAAGTGTTTTGGAAGTTTGATTTGTGTATGATTTTCTAGAAGCAGAGAGTACTTAAATTTTACGTTTGACACAAGTAGAAATTTTAATAAATGACATGTATTAAAAACCCAGAGGCCATAACAGAATCAAGTGTTTTACCATAAACTTGGACTAGTCTTGAAATTATGTAGAGTGTGTAGAAAATGTATTTTAAATTATGGGAGTCAGTTTCACAAATGCACTCGCATAATTGGCTTTTTGATAATGGTGCCGCGATAGGTGATTAATAATTTTAATCAGAGGAATCACTACACAAGTTTGACAGTCTAATTTCTGAAAACAAGTATACCTGGATCAGGGTCGTTTTAGTATTTCAGTATCATGATGATTACATTGGTAAAATCTTTCCAGAATCTTAATATGAATTGTGCTGATCAAATGCATTGCTTTAATAAAATCAAGTAAGTTGCCTTTTATATGGTTTACTAATGACTGTAGTTTGGCAGTAGCTGGTTTAATCTCTACAGTGATATCCTGCTAATTTTGTGTCTTGTGAATATTTTAGTTTTCTCTCATATAAATCATACGAGATCTGTGACCTGTGTTCTTCTAGCATTATTTTTCAGTGAGAATAATCCTTCTATAGGCTATTCACGGTAAAGTGAGCATTTGGAATAATAGTCAATAAATATAAATTATTTTAGCCTTAGACTTTAAATTCCAAGTGTGGTGGAATATACACATTATGTTGGCCTATTACTTATATGGCAATATTTATTTTAAAAAGGTAGTTAAGGATAAAAATTGCTAAAAGGAAAAAGTAATTAGGGCCTCAAAAGTGCTCACTTTACTGTGAACAGCATATAATTACCAGGTAACGTCTAAACTGTGGATAAGTGACATCAGCTAATTAATGTTGGTCGTGCTGTGGAGATCTGATAAATTTGCTATCTTCAACGCTCTCTTAATAGTTGTAAAAATAATTTTGTTGGTGATTTTCCCACATTCCGCATCGTGTGGCATCACTTCCCTCCCTTTTACCCCTCCGCTCCTGGCACCTAACGTCAAGAAGGGTGCCGTCACATATGATACTTTCAGAAGTTTCTCACTAGCCTATGTACCCTCATACATATAAATCAGTTTCAGTAGTTTTTAGAAACAAATTTTCTCACAGACTACTACACATTTATTCTAACGTACCAGCCAGACAGGTAGACTACAGAAACACAACAAATATATATTTTTATGTACAACACCGTATGTACAACGTAAATTTATGAAAATACCCTACAGTGTGGAACTTGGTGGAAGTCTACAAGTGTGGTAAGAAAACAGTCCACTCAAATTGGTATGGTAAGCCTTCTCATTAAGGGTAGACACCAGGTACTCACATTATCACAAACTACACTTGTGCTGCAGAGGGTGATTCAATGTGCAAGGATACTGAGTGTGAATCAACTGGTAGGTGGATGCTGTCTTCACACTCAGCCAGCAGTGCACAGTTGCTTATGGGTAACATTGTTGTATCAACTTATTACAATTAATCTGCTGATGTTCATACACCAATTGCACAAAATAAAATGTCATCAGCTGGCTGCAGGATAGATCAAGGTGAACTGCAGTATCATTGTCTTCACTGATGTTACCGCCAAGTATATTACACTATTTTAAATCATATTTTCCAGGCCAGATGTGGGTGTTTCAAGTGTATATATATGTTTGTAGATATCACGCAAGCTAGCTGATCATTTACGTTTACCAGCAACAAATAGTGTTCACTGTCTGTCTCCCCACAAAAACACTTCTCTAATTCCCACTCTGTCAACACAATTATACTCCCACTATCTGTTAACATAAACTCTCCAAAATTTCTTCACTGTATATCCTGACTTTCAGTCAGAGGCCACGGAACCTGATTTAGGTTAGGGGAACGACTGTAGTAGTCGTGGATGTAGGGTCGGCTGACATGGTGAAGCTGCCTAGTCGATACTATTAACTGCTTATGCTCTACATTGGCCACCACTAAAACAGATTTGACTTGTACCCAATGGGGATATATAACTGTAACTACAATTATTTGGAGGGGTTGACTGCATCAAACAATGATCTAAAACCTTTTTGGTTAAAAGTTATGGTGTCCTTGGCCACATAACGTTTAAAGGAGACAGTTAAGGTTTTAGTCACTTTTACGGTCTTATTTTGTGATGCCAGAATCACAAGGTTGAGTACCTTAATTGTGCACTGTCAAACAGCAAGTGTAGAGTGCAGGTCGTGTGGCCTGTTTCAAGGGGCAAAATCCAAAGCCACTGTCACGGCCCTGCGAGTCGGCTGATCCTTATATACACATTTACCTGGAAGGTGAGGTTTCTTCTGAGGTGGTGTGGTTGTTACTGGTTGGAGACACTTATCACCCTGTGGGGTGGGCTGATGGTTGCCTAGGTGACTCTCGTACGGTGACGATCTAAGGATCTGTGACAAACTGCAGGCAACTGTTGATGTAGGGTTGGTACTGCACAACCAGGGGTTGGCAACACCCAGGGAAGGCTCTTCACCTTTTAGAAGGGGTTCTAAGATGAGGTGAGGAGGGTCTTCAAGCTTAATTAGTGGAGGAAATAAGTATGTCTGCAGTGAAGTGGAGTGAAGCTCCTGGGTGGAAATGCAAAGTGCAACTTCTGACTTAGGGTAAACAAGTGGTCTAGATTCAAGGGCAGCAGTTGTCCGCTTCAACCTTATCAATATATCCCTTCTGGGTGTAAGGCATGGGAAGTGAGGGTACAACTGAGACCAATGAAAGTAGAGCTGGTACTTGTGATTACCTAGAGTGTACTTCTGAATACCCAGTCTTGTAATGAGATACTACACCTTGTGTTCCTTTTGTACGGCCCTGCAGGAGAGTAGTGGACAGAACGTCGGATAGCTCAAGTTACTTCGTGACCGGAATACTCAGGTGTGGTATCCGCAGGTGGTCAGTTATTCAGAGTAAGTTCCAACCCCGTTCCGGCTCTGCTAGAGAGCGGTGCCAGAGTATAGAACACCTTGGTTTACTGATTTGCCTGGCGGAGAAGTTTCTAGTGCCGAATTCTACCAATTTGGCAGAGCTCAGGTTACCTCTTAATATGTGGGTGTCTGGCTTGTTGCCTCATTACTTTGCCGGCTTCACTTTTAGTGATCTGAACTACTTAGGAAATCTATGATGTTTTACACAGCGAATAGTTTAGTTTCACGTATTTTATTATGTGAGTAATAAAACGCGGTGGTGCTGTGCTACCTCCTACTGTAGACTTTGAAACTGAAGTTCCCTGAGCAATCCAGGTGAAGGCGGTCCTGGAAGTTAATCTCGTTGGGTAAAGGCGTTAATTGGTATTAGAGAAAATGAGTAATTAACAACTAATTTCCTGACTAACGGTTGGTTGTTCTGAAGGGACACATCTACTGGAAGAGTAGCATCAATGATTGCCATCACCGTCTGATGGGCGGGGGGAAGATCCTGAAGGGACGTGCTCGATGTGTCCTGTTACCAAAGGGTTCTTCTGTATTCGACACCAGGAGGTAGTAAGGAAGGTGGAGCGACGTTTTCGGGAGCCTCTGGAGGGTCCAATCTCCCAAAAGCTGCAGGATCTGTGGTGGGCTGCAGATGGAGGGTCAGCAGCTGCTGAAGAATTGTTGTGGCTTCTGATCGGCAATGTCTTGATACTGGTGGAGATTCCAGCCCTTGTGAACAGTGGAATCTGCGGATGTACCAGTGGTTGTGCATCCTGATGGCTACCTCCAGCCCTTGCGAGCGATGGAGGTGCTGAGACTGAAGATTGCTGGTCATGCCATATCTTTTATACTTATCTTGTGTAGGAGCTCGGGTGCGAGGGGTGCTGGGAATGATAGACTGGGTGAGGAATGATAGACTCGGCCATAGGGGTGGAAAATTCAAGGATGCTGAGGCGACTGGGTGCTGCCCTCCCTCGCTGCGCTGTGGAAGTAGTTTGGGCAGGTTGTGAGGGAGTGGCGGCTCAACCAACAGTACAAACTTGCGTCACTTCCACCATGTTGTGGTTGAACATTTAAATATGCATTTCCCTGAGAGATGGATAAGACAAGGTGATTTTCACCCCTGGCCTTCTCGATTGCCTAATCTATCGTCACTAGAGTCTTGCATATGGGGATGGTTGAAGGAGATTGTTCACTAAAGGACTGCACAAACACGCAAGGAACTACTTGCATGTATCATGCATGCCGCTACAGAATTCAGACAGCCTTATGCAGTTACGCAGTTGTAATGCTCAATTGTAAACAATACAATCTGATAATACATCACTTTATTTACTTCTGAAAGGGTTATCACTTTATTCATCAAATGTTTTGAATTACCCTGTAAATATTCGGAATAGGACTCACATTTATATGATATATTTTTCTCCAAATGATGTAAGGAATAGGACACGTGAGTTGCTATAACTCCATCCTGTAATTTAGCCACCCTTTTGTTACACTTGTGCTGCACATCTGGCAGAGGTGTCATTTTTGTTGTACTGATGATATCATGCTTGGTCTTGTGTTACAGAAAACAAAATTTCCAAGTATGAACAAGAAAGTGCAAAATTCATGGAAGAAATTGCCAAGGAACAGGAGAAGCAGCAGACATGTCGGAGTGCATTGACGGAGGCAGAAACACAAGTTGAGATCTTGAAGAATGTGCTGCCTACTGAGCAGCAGTGCAGGAAAACGTAAGCATCTTCATTAATTTCTGCATATGCTTGTTAAGTAACCAGGTGGGAACAGGTCCTTGTGTCAGATGTTCCAGATTATACTAGTCAGCATTTAATTTATAATGTAGTTCAAGGAATGGCATTTACTCTTATAATTTTGCATAAACTTTTTATGTAATTAAGGCACTACTAGCATCACTGAAGTAATCCCTTAATAAATAATACAAATTCAACAGGCAATTAGCTTAAACTAGAAGAATCATGAGGTAATTTCAAGACTAAAAAAAAAACTGTGAGGTTAATTTAGAACTAGTATTTAAAAATAAAATTTTACAGGCTAAATGTTAAAATACATATTACATTATATGCTGTTCACGTTTAAATGAGCACTTTTGAAAGTCCTGCTTAAGATCTACTTGTATGCATGTTGTGTATTATTGCGCCTTATGTAAAATTAACATTGCCATGGGCCTCATAACTTTATTCATGCTTTGGTCAATTGAAACTGTGAAACTATTAAAAAAGTAAACCTTTTTATAAATTTTGGAATTTTTACACATCTGATCCATTAAAAAACCAGAAAGGGAAATAAATAATTTAAATGATCACAAATGGTTACCAAACACATTTTATTCGACGTTAAGATATGGAATTACTTTACATCTATCGTTACCAACTTAACCGTGCGCATGTCACTAAATGCGCCCTTTGAAGTATATGCAAGAATGGGCAGTGACTTTGTTCTAAAGTTGATTTCAAAAGTGCTCACTTTATCGTGAACAGCCTTTAGGAGAGTGTATCTTTCTGAGTTGGAGATGATGTTACTTCCAACAATGCTGATTGAGTAAATGCCCGAGTGCTTGCTCAGAATTCAGCTCCATAAATGCATTATACAAGATGGCCTTGATGCTTAAGCATGATATTCTTAGGTGTTATTTCTTGTCTGATGTAATATTGGTGTTTATATATTGTCTTCTATGTAAATGTGTAATAGAGAAAACTGTTTCTCACGGGGTTCTGAATTTTCGCTTCGGGGGAACAATATTCATTAAAATTTACGTATGGAGAAATACTGATTAGCAAACTGTCAATATTTACTGTACATATAAAACCCTTGTAATTAAAAGAAATTAATTGGTGTTTAAAATACCTTACCACAGGTAAGTACTGAAACATTTACCTTACCTTGGAAGCATCTGGGAAGATAGGCTTTGACAAACAATAGCAGTAGGCAAACAGACAAAATTGCATGGGAATTCAATATCTACATGCAGAACACATATATACCTGGTGTAGATGTATGACATTTATTACCACTTTGAGAATAAAAGAAAATTAAAACACATTCCATTACAACTCTGGGCTCATAGAAAATCAGAATCTATCATTAATCGATAATATCTCTAGAAAATAATTATGAATGAAATTCTGGTGATTTTGATTTACTCAAAGCAATAAGAAAAAAATATATTGACGCATAATGCATTGGCAACAATGGTAATTGGACGACTTCAGCTCATCAGCGTAGCATGCATTGCATCTGATTACAACGGAGTTTGTCATTGTTTGCAGCCACGTGACTTCACACTTGTACTGTTTACCATGGCATGAATGGATGTTCCAGCCAGCAATTTGTATTATTCACTGGCCCATTGAAGTTAATGCAGCTGAAGGCACTGAGTACTACGGTCCACGGCTAGATAGCTCCTACAGTATGTTTTGTCGCTGTCTTTCATCCTTCTCCAAGCCGGCTGGTGACGTCACGCCAGGGAAGTTATGCTTTCGCCACCTGCCTCTGAGCTGCAACCCCTCGCCCACGAGATGCCAGCCAATGAACGCTGAGGCAACCACCCTGCAGAGTATAAAAAGAGAGTCAGAATTTGACTCGGGACCGGTCTTAAATTCCCCACTGCGCCAGCTGTTGGGGAATTGACCGGCCTGCGACTAGACCAGTCTTCCACTGCACTGACTACCAGAACTGACCAGTCTGCACCTTAAGCCTTTGCTTAAAACCTGCTCAGCCAAGCTCATCAGCTATACCTTCCCTCTTCACTGCACTTTCAGGGCTGAAGGGACTCCTAATTCTTGGTCTCTGTGCCGAGATCATTCCTCTCATGCCCTGCTTAGTAATCCAAGTATCGTGCCAAAGAGACCTAATGTCAATTTGTCTACACTCTTAGACTCTGCGGTCCCTTATGGGTAACAATGGAATAGGGAGTTAGGCCAATTATAAGTTGTTTCCACAGTACTAGTCTACCCTGTCCTGTTTAGTTCAGAACCAGGTCGCCTCTACCTGGATTGTGTAGGCATTAGCTTCCCGTAAGCTCTGGTGTATGTAGGAGGTAGTGAGATACCACATGTTTGTTTCATTCACACTTAATAAACATTGTGTTTAGCCTGATTGACGAGTACCACTTTCCTGTAGACTTTGTACCTATCCCAGTAGACCTCCCCTTTGAGAGGAATGCAGGTGATCCTGGGAACTGTACCCAATTGAGCCAAACACTTATTTTCCAAACCCACACTCACTCGCAATAGGCCAGCCTTTTTGCATACCCTTTTAGGCAGAATGGTGGAGCCCATTCACAGATCTTTTCCACCGTACTTTCAGTGCCGGAAGGAGCGTTCCCTCAGTTGGGAAGACTCGTCAAAGGCATATACCCACATGTCGAGACAGTTGAAGGTGTGGCCTGATTCACAGTGTTCGTGCGCCAAACACTGGGATAGGGTGACCGAACAGTCAACTGCTGTCCCATGTGTGTAAGGTAACACATTCCCTGCATTTCGCCTCGCAGACGTGTGTGTCTTGTGTGATTCCAGATGCCTTCTTCCAAATGGAGTGGTATAAGGGAGAAGGTTAAACAAATGCTCATTGCCTCCGGGCATTTACAAGAGCTGACGTCCTCCCTTGTAGCCTTCACCGACCAAGTTGCACCTTGAGAACAGGCACAGGCCCTGTGCCATCTCTTGGTACCTGTCACACCTTTAGTCCTGAAGGAACTGTTTGAGGCCCTAACTTGTCTTAGTGGAAAGGTACACCTGTGGCTCATTGAGTACCTCAAGCAGCCGGAGCAGCCACCAACAGTCCCATTGCTTTCCTATGACTCGACTTTGTTGCTCTACCCCCCACCGGCACGTATCAACATCCACAGTCAAAGCGCACACATACCTGCATTGCCAGCACACCCTACTGTTCCGCCTACAGCCCGACAGCACAGTAGAGACGTGTTGAACAGGTATACCACCAGCTGCATGTAATTTAAAGCGTAAGATCTCATTACCAGAACCCAACTTTGTGTCCTACCACAAAGCGGCCAGGCCTGTCCTGTACACTGGACGTGCTCCAGTGCTATGCAAGGTCTAAGTATCGCAGAACATCACCAGAGTAGGATGCGCCTGACCCAGCATCCGACAAAACGTATACTGACTGATGTAGTGTTCTCCCAAATAGCTGGGGTGTCATGTGTCAATATATATCTCTATTTTCCCTCAGTACGATACATCGCAAAACAAATTTAGTTAAAGAAAAATGTAATGTTCTGATGACAAAATATTTCTTGGGAAAATATTTTTCAATTAATTTTATAGTGCTTTAGACAAAATTAGGTAAAGTTTCATTTCTTTCCAGCTAACTTGGGCAAAGATAGACTCCTTTCTAATACCACTGGTCAATCAACTTGAAATTTAATTTTTCTTCAGTACAAGTCCTTCATTGAAAGCATTTTCAATTATCACAATCAAAATTTAATAAGATTACTACATTTGCTCGTCACAGATCTACAGTTAAAACATAAAACATCTTATGGCCATCATAATGGCTGCTGCCCTCAAATGTCATCTTCTTTCTTGAAGACACCAAAAATTATATAAGCCAGCACTTTTGGGCTGCTTCTAAAGCCTGCATATATTTAAATAACTTACAATGGCTCTCCTCCACCCTACCCTTATGATGGGCTGCCCAAATCAAATTAAATTAAGTTTTAAAGGCAGAAAAAATTTAACAGTCTGACTGCTGTCATGTCTGAAGAGGGAGTCCTTGGGCTTGCTTAAGGCAGCCCCTCCTTCCTAAAAGAATCAAAGAATAAACCATCTCTTGATAAGAAAATATTATCTACAAACCGTTTAAATTTAACAATCTCTTAGGCCTATAAAATTTGCGTTATGTAAGGTACTAGTTTGACAAGGAGAAAACACCTCAAATAAAACATAATTAATCACTCTACCTGTGACATTAAAACATCCAATAAATTAAAATTTCTGAAATTAGAGTCTGTGCTTCATAATAAATTTGTGATAAAATATCTACCAAAAGTTACAGTGTAAACAAATAAGAAATATTATACTGTCAGTTGTAAACATTGCAAAGGAATCGTAATATTTACTAGCATAAGTGTCAAATTAAAATATATAAACAAGCAAGTAAAATTTTTTCTCTTATATCCTCACATTACTTAGCAGAAGTTTTACTTAAGGAGAAATGGTGGTGAAACTTGCAAGTGATTGTAGTATAGGCACACAAACTGAAGAATACTGGGGGATTTATTTCCGCAGGACAAAAATAATCAAGAATACTTCAAGGATACAAAACAATATTTATTATACCTCTCAAAGTACTACAATCCTTCATTTTGTGCAAACATCCGCACTCAACTATCCAAAAGAAACTCTTCATAAACCATGTGGTTACTGAATGACAATGAGAACTGATGTAAACAGAGCTCATAACAATAATTAAAGTACAGGTAACTTAACTACCAAGAGCTCCGTTGAACATTTGTATCTCCATAGAAAATGCACAATTATAATCATTATTCTATTAAAAGCAATGCCCTTCAAAATTGGGCATTTACATTGTTGCAAATCAATAACTTCCAAGAGAGCAGCTAGTTTTTCAATAATTGTCACAATCTGTGAACTTGTCTGACACACCAGAACCAACTATACAGGTTGAATGAAAGGTTCCACACGGGGTATCCAAGAAATGAAATGTTCGTTCCTATAATTTTACAATATTTATACAATATACCTTTGTTTCCTACACAAAATATGCTAACCATTTTATTAATAATGCCCAAAAAGAAGCCAACCTACTAACCACAATCATATTAAAAACAATTATTGTAAAGCTCAGATACATTTAATCACTTGACCAGAACCAGTCCAATCGTACTCCTCCTCCAGGCTGCACTCGGCATTCAAACAAGGGCAAATTAAAATATTTATATTGGCATCAACCTCCTTTAAAATTATATGACTAGTTCTCATATAGCGCCAAAACACTATTAAAATATAGTATGCTAACCAAAAAAGGGCTTCAGGACCTCAAACAAACAATTACTCATTAAAATGGGGCTGATGGGCAACCTAAAGGCCCGAACAAAGCCGCGACTCCATATAAATGACAAATTAAAACAATAAATTACATAAAACATTTATTAAAAGAAACCTTGGGCGAAGGCGCAAATGCCTTTCAAAGTTCCTACCGATAAAATACACAAAGACTTTTAAAAGGTTATCCCTAGCCATGCCTCGCTCGGCTAGCCACTACAGTCGTAGAAAATGCCAATCAAAATGAATACAAACCCTTACTCAGAAATTCAACCACCAAAGTAAACTAATCCCAAACCTCACTCATACACATTATGAATAACCAAGCACTAATGCTGAACACATTTTTGATAGGGCTACCGAAAGGGAGTTTTGAAAAGTAGTAATCTTGTAGTGCGAACTAGGTCCTTCAAAAATTTGATCTTTATCTTGCCATGAACTAAAATTAACTTATTATCTGTCGACTGGAGTGACTCATCGTAAACCACATTACTATCCGCCGATAGTTCTTATCAGTAGCTCAATAGCTGCTACTGTAAAATCTAACAAATGCCTATGGAAAGCGTTGTTAAATTGTCCTGCTATCAGTGAAAGTGAATGGGCCGGCACAAGCGGCAAGTACTAGGTCTCACATCAGAAGCGTGAGCTGACGGTATAGACAGGTGCAAGGCAGAGGCAGGCCGGAGAATGACACGGCCAGTACACAAGCCAGACCTAGCTCGGAAAGGAGGGAAGGGGAGAAGAGGTAAAGAAAGAGAGGGGAAACCAAGGAGGAGCATCGAGCGATGACAAAAGCCGGGACACAACCGGCGTGACAATTGTCAATCACAAAATATATTGTCTCGACTCCCACTCGTTAAGTGTGTCTACTCTGGCGACCCGCACTGCCAACAGCAACACTTAAGTTTATAAAGAGTACAGCTGTACACAGAAGTCACAGAAAAAGAGTTCAGTACAGACATAGATAGGCAGTAGATCTAAAAATAATACAAGTTGAACACATAGTTCGTCATAGAAATGAGGTGAAAAGTTCACTAGACGAGGCACAATCCAAACACAAACGGCAGAACCAGTCGCTCAAAACAGTTCCAACAGAGAGTTAGATAAGTCCCCAGGGACGGTGGGCAACCAAGCCGAAGCTCAGCGCCAGCAGCGGGTCTCTTCACGGGTCACAGGTTATACTTCTAAGGTGAGGGTGCATCGACAACTTTTATCGTGAGGAGCAGCAACCAGCAGAATCTCCAGCCACACTCAACTCAATCGGGGGGAGGGTGGAGACCATGCAAGAAAAAAGAGGGGCTTACAAGAGAGTCGCTCATGGAAGGAAAGGGATAAAGGAAAAAGGGACGTAAGAACTACCAAAATACAATGAATACAATGATTTACCAAAACATGGACATGAATTACAAAAAAAACCTAAAACTAGCATCTAGTCACATAGGGCATAAGATAAAAAACATGACATTTTCGCCAGAATCTTCTTGAGTCAGGTAGGGCAAGGGCAACTGTGTTATGAGCTAAAAACTTGGTAATGCTATAGGGTCCTGAAAATTTTCGAATTAGTTTGGAGGTAACGTTACTCAGCATATCTGGCAAGACATGATTTGTACATAGTACAAGGTCACCTGGCTGAAAAACTACAAGAACATGATACTTCTCTAACTTGGCTGTGACAAGTTGTTTTGCATGAGCAAGATGCCGGTGAACCTCTCCCAGCAGAATTATTGTCGGCTAGTACCTGCGTGCAAAAGACGTGATCTGCTCGAGCACGACGCAATCTGACAGAGTTCAGGGTAACCCTGAATGATATTTAAAGAACCCTCAGAATTTGCCTCACTTTCCACTTCAAACTCCCAAGGATTGTACATCTGAGATAGGGCATCCACCACCTGATTGTCAGATCCTTACACATGATGAACTTGGAAGCGAATGCACGAGAGTCATAGTATCCACCATCCCAACTTTCTTAGTTGTTGGGGAGAAGTCATTACCCAACTAAGGGTCCGATTATCTGTATACAGGTTGCATTCATCGTGCTCGACGTATGAGGTGAACTTTTCACACCCTGATGATGTTCAGCTTCAGTGAGACTCCTACTGGCAAATGCCACAGGAGCAAGCCCCTTCTCAATATGCTGACTCAGCACAGCGCCAAGAGCCAGTGACGGGGCGTCAACCTGAACAACAAATCTCCCCGTTCAAATTCTGGAAGGTGAAAAACCACCGGATTAGACAGAATCTCTTTAAGCATACAGAACGCTGACTCCTGTGCAGGACCCAATTGAAATTCAATCCAGAAAAACCATTGAAGTACCTGGCATAATAACCAAGAATCTCCAAAAACCTCTGAACTTCTTTGAGTTTCTTGGGATGGGGGAACTGCAAGACCGGAGCAACACGGTCAGGATCAATCATTAACCTTTCTTCTGACAACAAATATCCCAGGAACCCAAGCTGACGGGATCCCAGGGCGACTTTCTTAAGATTTACGGTAACTCCGACCTCCCTCATTTTGAGAAGTATTTGCCTCGAATGAACAAGATGTGACTCCAAATATTCGCGGTAAACAATATTGTCATCTATATAATTGAAAACAAACCTAAATTTAAATTCAGAAAGTACAAAATCCAAAACCCAGGATAATGCCTGGCTACCAAAGTTTGAACCCATCGGAATACGAGTGAATTCACATTGGTTCCGTGGGGTGCTAAAAGCTGTATACTTCCTGCAGGAGGGATCTAGAAGGCACTGATGGAAGCTATTATTGAGATCTAAAACAGAGAATACCTGAGCTTTACCGAGATGTTGGAGAGCACAATCTTTTGTTGGGAGGAGGAAGAGTTGTTTTCTTACAGTTCACTAATGAGTGGTTTACTACCAAACAATACTTATCGCTGTCCTTCCTAATAAGGAAGCCAGGAGAGCAATAGTCCAAAGGGGATGGAACTATTACACCTGCATCGAGTATCTTCGTTATAATCTCCCTAAATGCTTGCAATTTAGGTGGGGGCACTAAAAGTTCCGATCCCTGAGTGGAGTATCATCTGTCAGAGAGAACTGATAGGGAAAACATGGCACTTTCTGATGTGTGTAGTTATCACATCTTGAAATTGGGTCTTCAGTTGTTCAAGACATTGCTTGAACTTCACCATCTGACTATCACTATCAGTAAGCGATGAAAATAGCTCCACGCCAGGAGTGTCAATTAAACCAATCCAAATATTGGGAGCTAACCCAAACGAAAGATATCGTTCATCAAAGTTGACTGTAACCCAGAGTTTTGCAAGAGAATCCAAACCCAAAATGAGATTGTGGGAGAGACGAGGGAAAACCCAAATCTCAAGTGACCACGTGAAGAGACCCACTTTAAAGTGAAGCTCCACAACTCTGTAACTTGTGACAAGATCACCATTTGCTATGCATAGGCGTGTCTCTCCCCTACAACTCACTTTCCCTTTGGAAATCAGTTTTAGATCTAATAACTCCCTCAAAAAGGATACTAACTACACAGTGCGTTGCCAATATTTACACTACGGCAATATCTGTAATTCCAACAACATTCAATTTTATTTTTACCCATACATGGCATTTAGTTGGCGCAGCAACACTGGATCAATACGAACGCAAGCAGATGATTGGTTGAACACATGTGGAACAATCTGCGGCGTGCGATTTAGGTTACACATTATGGCAGTTATATCAGGGCACTGGCATTAAGTTAGAACAGTGTCACTGGATCAATACAAGCGCAAGCAGATGATTTGTTGAACACTGTGCGGTGTGTGGTGTAGGTTTCGTCATAAATTTATTGGACCTTGTGCGGCTCAGGTTTCGTTTTCACTAAAAGTTTACGAATTTTTTGTGATGTCTTTTCAAACAGTGTGTATACGAAAATTGTATAATTTAATGATTTTTAAAATAAATGTCCATTAGTTTTTGAATGTTATATGCGTGTTATCTTTCTTCAACAAAAACCTTTTAAATGTGATTTACTAACATACAGCTAAATGAAAGCGATCTAGGGAATTAAAAACATAACTCTCGTAGGTGGGAAAATCTATTATGCGGGAACGTCTTAAGTGAGTTTTACTGTAGTACATGTGCACATAACATATACACTGAACATACATCAAACAAAATAGACACTTAAATTGCTCCTCCTGCTACCCCAAATCATCATACAAGTATCCAAACATAAAACTTCATTAAACATATAACATCCCTTCAAAATAAATATAACCCAATTTAAAACACTTTATTACTCAAAATATGTACAATATTAGACAAATACAACTTTTTTTAATGCACTCCTTACTCATTCCATTCCATTTTGAAATGTCCTCTTCATTTGAACTGTGTGCCTCTTCATCAGCGCTTCTTTGCTATTGCGCATCTGCTCCTGCGCAACTCCTCCTTAGTCATCTTCTGCCCCTCTCCGACACGTTTTAATGCTGGGAATTCAAACTTTTTGTCGTTATGAGCATTGTACACTGGGGTCAACCAGCGGAGTCGGTCGGTGGAAATGGCGGTGTTATGAAATTGACCATGTGGTCATTTCATCAGGATGTCTAGCCACCTGAAAAACAGGGAAAACCTGGAATTGTCAAGGAATTTTGTGTGTCAGGGAACTGTCAGGGAAAAATGGGGGAATTTTGAGAAATAGCCTGGAAATGTTTAGTATTTTAACTATAATTCTTAATGCACAATTTATACAGTTCCCTATTTACATAATTAATTTCAGAGTGATTTGTGCAGTTACATATTAAAGTTTAAAACCACGTCAAAATTGATTTAAAACCGAAATTTATCACAGTGTGTGTGTGAAATGAAACGGATGTTCTCTTGATAGCTTCAATATATTATACTGTTTAACAATGTTTTCGAGAGTTACTATCAATTGATTGCTTAATTTGTCAGTGCTGAATTTTGAAGAGTCATGGTTTCATTGCTGCCAGTTGATTTAACTTGTTTCAAATTTTTGATAGCGATGTTGACGATTAATCATTGATTTGTGTTAGGATATCGGAAGACGCTTGTTTGGAAATTGCATTGTAAGGTAGATAAATCATATTATTTTTGTTGTAACAGGATGATTTTGTGTCGTACATTATGAATGAACAGCACTGCACAATACATTTTGTGTTGTAGGCTATAGGTTATCAATTGAATACAGCTGGGTTTTGGGAATCAAAATTGCATATTATATGAATGTTTTTATTTGGATTTTTTTTAAAGATTCGTAGGCTGCTACCAAGAATTGAACCATTGTTTACATAATTATTTTGCGTAGTTTAAATTTTGGTTTAGCAACTGTATTAGTTTTGTAATAATTTCATGTTTGCAAATACTTACAGTTTAAGTAAATCCCAGAACAGTCTAAATTAATGCAAAGTTAATAGTAGCTAGACCTAGTTGAGTGTCTTTAGTTTTCACGCAATTCATTAAATTTTTATTCATCTGTGGTAGATCTAGCATTTACCTAACCAGTAGATGATTTCATATTCAGTGTTAAATTATTTGGTGGTATTCAAATTTTTTTTTCTCTAGGATTGATATTTCTTGCAATTACCTTAAAGGTAGACTTATAGGAAGGTGGCCCAAGAAAAGGAGTTAACTGTTATCATGAAACGTAAAGTAGCAGCTGAACTTGATGAGCTTCAAGAAAAAAAGAAAAATTTTTTTGGAAGATACACAAAAGAAAGTGCTCATCTTGATTGCTAAATAGAAGCCCTCAATAATTAATAGAATGCTAGCTTGTGATCTTTGTTTCCCCTTAATAATTATTATATCTTAATATCTACGTAATTATTTTGTATTTACCCTGTTTCATTTTACAAGTAATTTTGATGTTTACTACAATAATTAAAATAAACTAATTATAAGCATAGGCCAAAAAAATTCAAATTACCATGTTTCATTTTTACAAAAGTGCTTATGCATCTTGTACAGTGTAAGTTAATTTCAAGATATAGATACATTGATTGTAAATCAGTTACTTCAGCAGAACATGCATGAAGTTTCATTAGACAGCTACTAGTATTTGAGTGTTACTGAACGTACAGTAAACATGTAAGCTTATATTTTGGAGTACATAATGCATAATAATTTGTAACCGTCAAGATATTTTGATCTGTGTGTTATTGTTGTAAGTTTACTTTATCTGTTGCACTGAATCCTATTGCAGGTTTGGTTGTGACAGCATTAAGAAAATTTTAAATCTTGCCTGGAAAACCTGGAAATGTCAGGGAATTTCAAAACAGCATGTCAGTAGACACCCTGTTCATACATGAAAGAGGTTAAGGGTGTAGCTGATTAATGAGTCGTGGTTAGGTATAGCACAACAGTAAATGATGGAGTTTATTGAACAGAATGATCATACAGTGACAAATTACATGATTATTAATTGGGGGAGTCTACATGGAATATCATATTGTATAACATATTCGGCCTTAATTACTGGCCGGTGGAGGGGGTTTCTGCAACTGCCATCACAATATGATTATTGCAATCACGCTTGTGCTCTGGTTCAATGTTTGAAGGCGTGATCAGGCAGGCGATCTGCCTAAGGCCTGATCACATCATAACAGTGGTAATTAGACATAAAAATCCACCTCAGTTGCAATTAGTACACTGTAATCATCAACGTGTAAAACAAATGTAAACAAACAACACTCCTTAAAAACACATTGATATTTACATTACACTTTAAAACATTGAAAAAAATACTTCAAAATACAAACAAACCTTATAAATCACTATAAGCCGTTTTTTAAAACCCTCCTAAATTTTTCTAAAAACTGTGATGATGGTGGTTTAAAATGAAAGACTTAAAAAAAAAAAAACTCAATTTACAATACTTAGATGTTGCAATGCTTGGTTGGTCAGTAAAAAATGAGCTGAAGGGAAACCTATTTGTTGCCCTATTTGCATGGGGAAAGCAAAGTTACTTTACAAAGCCTTAGGAATACAATATGGAGAGTTAAATGTATCTTATTAATGGTTTACCAGATTCAGAGGTATGGAACATATGAAATTACCATACAAGGAGAGGAACCAAGTACTAACACATAAACTGATTTAACAGTTCAGTGTTGTCAGTGGATATAGGAAGGATGCTGTCATACTAGGCCTACTTAGGACTTTACCGATAATTATTTTAATTAAGAAAGAAATTTCCAGTACATATTAGATGTAGTGTAAGGAATATATTAAGCTTGATTGGTAGAGAAACCTATGTCACTTCACTGTTTCTTTCTTTGAGAAAATCTTGCCAAATGTTGAGCTTGGTGCTGAAATTTTGGTAGTTTTGAGAATCTGTATGGACTCAATCTTGGTGAAGTTCTGCAAAGAGATGTAATGAAAAAATTGCCCTAACAGCAACTTGCACTATTCACGAGCGAGTCATCAAACAAAGACATTGCTAAGGAATGCCGTATGCAGGACGACATGGTATGTTGTTAACACATGCTGTTTTTACATGCGACAGTGATTTTTTTAATATGCCGACATTGTAGCTGTGAGACAATTCTGCACAGCTGTTTGAATACCCCAGAATATCAACAAAGCTGTCAAAGGCCCCAGAACATGTTGCTAGCACATCTAGGGGGTTGATGTAAATAACATTGTGAATTAATGAGAATTAAATGTTCCAATTCGAGCCTTGCATAAATTTAAACTTTCTTTCAAAACTGTGTTAAACTACAAAATCTAAAAATAGTGGATCCCATGTGAATGAACAAAGTCATACAATTATTTTGCTACAAAAGCAATCTATTTTCTTGAGTTACCATACTACATAGCAACCTTCTTTTATTGGGTATGGTATTTTGTTTGTTGCTGCAATAGTGATAAGCCATGGTGAGCAGATCCATACAGGAAATAAGGACCTATGTTCTTTCATGTTGTTATGCGCTTGCTTCTTCACATTCTGCGTGAACGAGTGGAAGTGTAGGACAACAGTTACATGATATTGGCTGCAGCAAGCCAAAAGATTGTTTCGAGTGAACAAGTGAGCGATAGGCCGGTGGCCACGTATCTGTTAAAGAAAGCAAGCCAAAACGGTAATTCTTTTTGGAACCTGGTGTTTCCTTCGTTTGGGAAGATGCCAAGAGCTGGAGGTCAAGTTTGTAATGTTATATAAGCGAGCGGCGTATCATAAAGGATGGTGCTGCACACGCAGATATGTCGTCAGAATCACCATTACCTTTCCCAGAACAACTTAGGTTGGCGAGAACGCTCTAGACGGCACCTACCTCAAGTATAAATTCCATGTACGAGCCTCTGAGGGGAGAGTGTTTAAGAGCAGAGCATTTGGTATCTCGTGCAACCTTGAGCGACTTTAATTAAAATGGAGATGGTAATTAATTATTGTGCTCAATAAGAATAATAAGAGTTAATATGATGCTCAGACTGGTAAATATCCGATGTTTGACTGTATATAGTATTGAGAACAAATATAGTTCTTTTATTTTTATTAAAACCTCCATCCCTCATGAACTTGTATATGCCCCTCAGGTGTCCATGTAACAATATGTATTACTTGTTTGTATTATATATTTTTTCTATTAAGACTTACCCCGTCCGTCATTGGCGTGGATAATTGAGTCTACTCTAATTTATGATATTGCTGACAATTGAATATTCTTGTTAGGTTTTCATGCCAGCTAAGTTTTCATGATATACTGTCAATTCATTGTAGCCTGCTATGTTAGAATGTAATTTCTTTTGGGGGTGGTGCTACTGTTAAATTGATCATGATTTATTGTTTTGATGAGACCCTAATTTTTTACATCTTCCCTGTCGTAGTCTTTCCTTTTGAATACAGTAGGCATTGTTGAGTAAAGTAATTATGCATAAATATTTTAAACATTTTCAGTTTTTTACCAATCACAAATTAAGTTTTTTTTCCCTCATTGTGTACATGCAACAAAGCAGGTTAGTACCTATATGTAATTGATACTGTTAACTCATTCGCAAACTTTTAGACAGCTCTGAATTTGCTAGTTGGTCTCATTTAACAAACATGTTTAGACAACATCCAATTATTATAAAACCTATTTTTTTAAGTTTTGTATCTCTTTGTTGTGCTGGCAGATGGGAATGTATAATTTTTAGGGTGAAAAGCATTGGATGTGTGTGTAAAAGCTTTGCAATGTTTGCTGCGATAATTAAGTATAAGTAGGTGTGTTCCCTGTGTGGTGCAGTTAGTCTTTATGTTCATGCCTGTGCACTCTGAAAGGTTAACATTCGTATTCTGTTGCAGTTATGCGTAGAAAGGCTTACAGCCATTGAGACGTTTTGATTTTAGTTAGTTGGAAATTATTCTGGTACTTGTATGATGCTTATAAATTTATTGTCCTGAGCAGGTTTGTGCTTGAGCAATCTCATAGTTGACCTCCTTATACATGAGTATGATGCATGAAGGGTTCCACTAGCCTGTAGCTATTTTGCATGTTTGAGGCTTCAAAATGCATGATCTCGGAGGCAAACTCTTGCTCACACACTACTCATCTCATTGCCATCTAAGCTCGAGGTATGCAGTCTTTCCGTCACTGACTCCCCTGAATGTGACTATGCGGTGTGGTGGCTCTATATTTTTATGTCATGCCAACATGGTAAACGTATGATGCTAGTCTGAAGACACTTTATAAAGTTTCTGTGTAGAAAGTGTAGCTATTTTCATGTCCAATAGTCCTTGAAGTTAAAATGGGAACTTAAAACTTTAAACGTTTATTAAATGCTTTTCTTGTTCAGATATCACTACGGAATATCCAACAGTTTTTTAATCATGTATTTTCCACCAAACCTCTGCAATACATTGTGTGCACCAGCCAAGTGATGCCCTTAATGATCACACCACTGAACATGTTTTATTTGTCTGAAGCTGTATAGATGTGAGCTGGGGAAGGCAGTCATCCTCAATCTCCCTGGAACTCTACTCCGACTGCCGTTGGCTGTTTTCAGGCTGGAGGCAGAGAATGTGGAGTTGTGCCGTCTCAAGGACTTCGCTAAGCAGGAGAACGTCTGTCTGCAGAACTCTCTGGCCCTCAGTAGGCTCGACGTCAAGCGGCTGGAGGAGCAGTGCAAGACTCTGGCCATCGACCTGCGGCGTGCAGCAGATGCCAAGTATGAGGCACTTTCCCAGTACCGTGAGGCGATAAGTGCAGGGGAAGCATTGCAGGCAAGGTGAGGATGGGATCGATATGTGTTCAAGTCATGGAGACTTCTTGCTGGAAGTTCTACTTTAAAAGTACGTAGATGTTAAATGGGGGTACTTTGCTTGAGGTCTTTTGTGTGAAGTCCAGCAGTGCCGAAGAGCTAAGGTTGACACAGGAGTTCACATTTGTCTCATTACCTCTCCATACTGGTGTGAAGTTTTTTGTGTAGATCTTTTTAGCAATGATGCTATCATCTGTGTGTTTCATTTCCTTTTTGCCATTTTGAAGCTTATTTATCTGAACTTTTATACCTAAAAATGGTAATGAAAACACCTAGCTTAACCAATTTCACTCATGAATAAATACAGTTGAGAAGCAGAGCTGAGCAATTGTTAAATGCTCACATTTAGTCAAGTTTGTCGTGTAGATATAAAAAATGACTTCAGAATAGTTTTAATGTAGTGGTTTCATCACATGCTTGCGTGGGAAAACTATCTCAAAGAATGGCAACTACTGAACTGTTTGGGACATAACATATTCAGCCATACCATATTCAGAATGTCCATAGTGAAAGTAACCGTATCTCTATATCTGTGTCAATCACAACTTGTATTGCTCCACCCCTCCAAACCTTTGGACTCTATCCTTTGTTCCTTTTTCAGCTTACCTTCCCCAAACTGTTTCACTCTTTTTAATTCTATTGTACATTACATTTTCCCCAGCTTGTCACATTTCTGTCAAACAAAAGAAAAATTTCCTGGGTTACTCCACTTAAATAAGTAGAGTAAAATGCCAGCAATTAAATTACTCACAGTCTAGTACTTGTTAACAAGCACATATACAAAGACACAAAGAAGTACGACACATTTTTCATGTGGTTACCCTGTCGTGATGTTTCGCTGGCCTAGGCTAGCTTCATCAGGCGGCAAATTGTAGGACACTACAATATGGTGGAAGGGTGCTGTTGGTAGTACACCTAACCTAGCAGGCAGCTGGCAAACTGGGGTACGGCGAGAAAATGGAAAATTTGCCGGTATAACTGACGAGTATGGTTTGAAGCTGGGATTATCATATGTTGAGGCACGAAGGCTACCTAGATTTTGTTATAAATTGATGAGCTAATTCCCAACATCTGAGTTCTGAACTATTGCTTGAAAGTGGTAGATATCTTATGGGGCTACTGTTATGACTTGGTATGGTGAGAGGTTATTAAAAAAGTTCTTGAGTCTAAGATTACATATGAAGCTTAGGAGCTTAGGACATATCTTCAATTTGATGCATGACTGCCTTTCAATAATGATTTAAACGACTTCAGCTCATCAGTAAGAAAACCTTGCCATCTGATCTCAACGGAGCTCTGTTGTTGACACACGAGATGTCACGAACTTGTACTTTCTACCCTGGCAAGAATGGACGTTCCAGTCAGCAGATTGTATTATTCACCGGCTACCGAGACTATGCATCAAGACACCAAGTTCCACTACATGCCGCTAGGTGGCTTCACCAACGTTCTTTGTCGCCTCCTCATCTCCAGGCTGTCCAGTGACGTCACGCCTTGAAGCTATACTATAGCTACTCCCTCTCCAGCGACCACCCATATTCAGCTGACTGAAGGGGGAAGGACCCGCCAGAGTATAAATAGCAAGTAACAAGCAGACTCGTGACCAGTGTTCATTTCTCCACCGCACTCGCTGCAGGAGAACTGACTAGCCTCGCTTTAGCTATCCTGCTTGCTTCGCTCCTAGCTCTACCTGCCCTTCCTTCACTGCATTCATGCCGAAGAAAACACCTCTCCTTGGTCTCCATTGTGCTTCATCGCCGGAGCCATCCTTCTTAACCTGCTTAGTCTTCATCACATTTGTGCCGATGATTCTATGTCAAACATCGTTTACACACCTAAACACTGTGGCCCCTTCAGGGCAACACATGGGTATGGAGTAGTACCAGTTTGTTATTTAATAGCGCATGTCTACTCCACCATTGTTGGCTCAGGACCAGGTTGCCTCTACCTGAATAATGTAGTGTTAAGCTCTTGCCAGTGTTAGGAGGTAGTGCGACATCACTTGTTTATTTCCCGTCACATGGAATAAAATTAGTTTTACTGACTCAAGGTTATCATTTTCTGTAGATGTAGAACCTCTCCCAGTGTACCTCACACCGCTTAAGGGATTGCAGGTGATTGGGGAATTTAATCATACGAGCCAATACACTGTTATAACGCCCACCCACACTAGTGCTGGTCAGCCTTTCTCCATACCATGGTAGGCAGAATGGTAGAGCCCACACCTAGGTACTCTTGTCTCTCAAGGCCGGCTTGTCAGCTCGGTGCTCACTCTCTCCACCATGTTCTGGTGCCGGAGGGGTTGTTTCCTGAGTTGGTAAGACTGTGGCTTCTGATGAGGCCTACACCCACATGCAGGGACTGTAAATGACGAGGCCCGACTCTTGGTGTACACTGTGTTTAGGCGCCGAGCATTGGGATAGGGTGTCTGTTGAGTCTGCAGATATTTCACGTGGTTATACACCCAGTAGAGCTACACGTCACCTGCGGTCACTCCACAAACGTGAGAATGTGTTCTAATCCGGATACCTTTCTCCTGTCGGAGTGGAATCCGAGAGAAAGTTAAACAGGTGCTAACTGCCTCTGGGCGCTTGCAAGAGCCCTCATTGCCACACTTAATCAGCTCTCGGTAAAGGATCAACCTCAGGCATTGCAGCATCTACTGATACCCATCACACCAGAGATCCCCAAGGACCTTTTTGAGGCACCCATACATCTGAACAGGGACACACACCCCTGTATCGCAGAGTATTTTTGCCTCCCGGATCAAACCTTGGAAGTCCCAACCTCCAATTTCAGACTCGAATCAGCTGCTCCTCCGGCAGCCCACACAAGTTTCAAGTACCAGATCGCTAAACCACCTGTGGCTCACGTATGCCCTGCAGAAATGAACCAGGTCAAACCACCGTCTGAGGTTACGCGTCGTTCAGGTATACCACTTACATTACAACCCTTGAAGCGAAAAATCACACTAACCGAACCAGATTTTGTGCCCTGCCGCAAAGCTACCAGACCAATCCTCTACACTGGACGTGCACCAGTACCACGTAGGGACTGAAATAGAATCCTGTAAAAATCACTCAAGAGGTCTGACCTAGCACCTAACCAAAACCAACCCTTCATGACGTAGTAATCGGCCAGTCTGCTGAGGCTCATCAAATTACTATAGCGATACTTTATCTTGCTGTTGTCAGTTTTCTCGAAAGGACAGTTTTACTGTGATTGGTAAGTTCACAGGAAACTGTAAAAGGGTAATGTAATATATAATGATTCACGTCAGTAAAACATTTGGAACAACAGTATATTTAAGGGCTTTCATTTGTAGCCTGTATCTCAGGTTCAGTCCCCATGGTATTTGTCCCCTTTTCCCACCCACCTTTGTGACGTGTGTGGTGGGCAGGCTGTGAGGGCAGTCACAAAGCAAGGTGGTACGGTGGTAAACCTTTGGACTCTCATTTGAGAGGTTCTGGGTTTGAATCCTGGTCTGGTTTCTGTTTTCCACGATTTTTCTAAAATCACTCCATGATGGTTCCATACTACAGGTTGTGGCTGATTCTTTCCCCTTTCCAGCTCCTCTGGGCAACTTACTCCATCTCTAATGAGCTCGCTGTTGAGACATTAAGCCTTAGCTGCATACCTGTGAGGGCGGTGCTTGTTACAGACATGACATGTTGGAGATAGAAGTGCAGATGCTGCGCAGACACAACCAAGACCTGTCTGCCTCCTTAAGTCAGTACAAGGCAGACCTGGCTGGCTCGCGCCGTGACTCCTTCAACAGACTGGCTGCCCTTGATGCTCAGCTGGTTGCTAAGATTGAGGAGGTATGTCTGGATAGCAGTGTTGTGCAAACGTGACATATCCTCCTCTCCTGAAACACAAATATATATATATATATATATATATATATATATATATATATATATATATATATATATATATTCATGGCTACTTGATTTTTAAATTTGAATGGACTTCTAATGCTGGAATATTAATCTAAATTCAGCTCTTATGATAAAGTGTAGCTTACATCAACAAAAGATTATTTGTCAACTAAACAAACGTTTGATATCAACTCATATTTTCATTACACTTGAAATTGTTTTGTTCAATATTGCTTTTAGCATCCCAGTTTCATTAAGAAATTTAAATGAAAGGATGGATTATTATTTTGGTATGACATTTGTACATTTCTGTTGGGCAAGTGAAGAAGAAGTGTAATTATATGACCCTCTAATTTTTATATATAAATATTAAAATAAAATCTAATCCTATTTCTAAGTATGCTATTATTAGAGACCCTTACATTTCACATTTTAACTTGGCATCTCATTAGATAGTCTGCTGCATACTCTAGCATATGTAACTTGTTCATTGTTGTTTCAGACTCAAGTATGGTGTGTTGGATAATAGACCATAGCAATGTCCTGCCTGGTGCATAACTGCATATAAAGCAAAGTGTTTTGAGATTTTGATTGATATGCACTCTAGAGGAAAGGATAATGATTCTATGATTGACACTCATCACACACAAACGTACCGCCTCTCCAGCTTGGTATTCACTGCTCCTGGGAATTCTGCCAGACTACTTGTGAGATAATTTATACATGCTTGCTTCACACAGTATAGTTCCACACCCACACACACAGTATAGTTCAAGAATATATACAACATACTGCCTGCTGAGACGGACTGAGGTGTCTAATAATTCACGTACAAACAGTCACACTATGTACAAATATAACATTTTGAGAACTGGCGAGCATTACTGGGTTGGCAGCTTGTGTACTGGTTGACTACTGTCCCTTTTGGGTGCGCACTTCCGCCACTCTGACGATGTTGTCTGCTCCAGGATGTAACTTGACGACTCTGAACAAGCACCATCCCAATGGGAGTGTAGGTTCTTCACCTACAAGGACCAAATCTCACACAGTGAGCCGTGGTTGATTGGTTTGCCACTTGCCCCGAGGTTGCAGCTGTTGCAGATACTCATATCATTGTCCCTAAAACTGATTGGAAAGTGCACACATCATTTTCCATCTCCGGGATATACAGAGTGCACTATCACCGTTTTCAGCACACGATTCATGGACAGCTGCAAGGGACCTACCAATAAGAAAAGCCACCAGTGTGAGGGTAACAAAGTCACATGGGTCAGATGATGATGGTGTTAATGATATGGAATTGAGGCAGCATCAGTCTTAGTGCAGAATGTCATTAATTCCTCCAAAGTGAGAATCTGATTGCTAATTACTCACCTGAGGTAGTATTTGACTGACTTCACAGCTGCTTCGCACAACCCACCTTGATGGGGACTTCCTAGGGAAAGAAAATCAAAATTAAGGGAGTGATTCAGAGAGAAACTTTCAACAATGGGAGACTTGAGAAGATGAATAAAGGATTATTGAAACTGTCTTGCCGCACCCACAAAATATGCCCACAAACCGAATAGAGATGTGTGCACAATCCTCGTCTTGACACAAACCATGTTAAGGTTGCAACAAAACTATCAGCAGTTAGATCAGTCACAACCTCAATGTGCACTGCCTTAGTTGCAAAGCAAATGAAGAGAAACAGGTAAGTCTTCTGAGTAGTGCCACAATGTAACTTGTCTAGTCTAATGGAAATGGGTCCAGCATAATCCATTCCCATCTGCTCAAATATTCCAGAGGATGTAACTCTCTCTCTGCCGACAAATCACCCATAAGTGAAGAAGTGTTCACAGGTCGACACCAGAAGCACCGCACACACTTGAAGACTAGATTGAATTAGGGGCTGGGCTGACAAAATCCAGAATTTGTGTGATACAAGAGACTGCAGTAATTGTGCCACTGCATGCAGATATCTTGGGTGGTAATGATCTACAGATGCTTCAACCACTGCATGGTCTTTCGGCAGTATGATTGGGTGCCTAGCTGCAAACCCCATTTTGGCATTGGACAAGCCATCACCCGTCCTGAGCACACCATGTGAATTCAGAAAGGGTGCCAAGCGCTGTATTTATGTTAAGCAAGGCTTTCTTCTATTGGGGCGTTTCAAGTCGCTATGTAGGCGAGCTACCTCCAGTTCCAAACTTGTTAAAGAACCACTGTTACAAGGTTGTGTTTTGGCACGTCTGATTAAACGCCTAACACAAGCCATAATGCGAACCAACTTGGGCCATGATGAAATTCGTTGAAATACTGGGATCTCTTCAGCTCTGGGATATTGTGGTCATGCCCTGACAGCAGACACTGGCCACTGTTCAGATGGGTGGACTAGCCAACCAGACCATGCCACCAGTCATGAGAGAGAAGGTCAGGAGGGAGTAAGTCACGTGATGCTCAATCTGACAGGTTATCTTGAGACCTGACATGTTTCCACAGTTGAGGAGGAAACCATTCTTTTATTTGAAACACGCAATTAGCCACAAAGGTTTTCAACAAGTATGGAGGTGACTATCCAAGCTAGAGCAACACTGGAATCAATCCACGCATGAGTTGCCGAGATATGCAAGTACTGGCTGACGAAGTTGTGGCAATAAAATATCAATTTTGCTGGTCAATTCTAAATAAAGGAGAGACACTTGTTTCAGAGGAGCTACCTGTGCCATAGCCATTACCAGAAGTACAGATACGTTCCCTTCAGTGTTTGTATTCCTCAAATGCACAACTGCTGCGTAGGCTTTCTCAGAGGCGTAGGAAAAACCATGTAATTCCCCACTGCCCACATCAGGGCTTATGAAGCATGGCAAACTAAGGGTTTGATTTTCAGTCAGGCCATCCATGAATTGATTCCACATTGCCTGAGTCGACTGGGGTAAGGGGTCATCCCAACTCATTCCTTGAATCCACAAGCATTTCATTAGAATTTAGGCCCACACAGTTAATGGAGCAAGCTAACCCATAGTATCATATATATGTGCAATCTGTGAAAGGACAAAGTATTTGGTGGGACTACCAAAGTGGACCCATAGGTGATATGTGAAAGAGTCCACTGGATTCCAGTACAGACCAAGGATGCTTACAACAGGACCTGATGAGAAGTCTTATCACCCTAGGACTTTCACAATGGTTCGCAGGCACATCACTGAGGTGCTGAGGCTCATTACTCGACCATTTCCAATGCTCAAATCCATCCCGGCGTAAAAGTTTATTAATGTTATCTTTTCGTTTGCAGTCTATCACCCACTTTTTACACAAATCTTCATTCTTTGGAAACCTGAAGTACTTAACGGGCCTGCCTACCAAGCCGGCAGCTGCGAACTTCAAATGGGGAATCAATATTAAACGATATTCCTTCTCATTGCGCCAATTTTAAAGATAACTATTTCAAACAGAAAGGATTCTACATGGAATTTCTTAAGGAATGGTGCTACGTTAACTATTTTGCCAATTTTTTTTGTTATTATGTTTTTATAAAATGTAAATGTTGAAATTTACATATAACAAAAAAAAAAAATAAGACTAATAAATATATATATTTTTTTTCAAAAACAATTTTATGTAGCATTATTCTATGAGAAAATTGCATCAATGTGTTTTTGTTTGAAATAGTTATCTTAAAATTGATGCAATGAGAGGTAATTTTGTTTTAACATTGATTCCCATTTGAAGTTTGTGACTACCGGCTTGGTAGGCAGGCCCGTTAATTCCAGTTCCTTTAGTTTTTCGCGTGTCATTGTGACAGCCATAAACTGCACAATTTGACATGATAAACCCACTAATTCTTCTGTTAAGAAGTACACTTGCAACAAGACTGCCGTGCTGTGACCAATTTTGTCTGCACAGAAAGATAAATTTGTAAAAGAGTGCGCGTCTTGACTGAGAGAAAGGTCGAAGCGGTGGAGCTCACATGACGTCACCATGCTACCTGTGCAGAAAGACGTGCTCCCATCTAAGGCAACCTTCCTTTACTAACCTTAACTGTAGAGGAGGTGGTGGAAATGGTGATGCTCGAGGGTCGAGCGACTCCTACCTCTGGAAATAACCCTCTGTACCTTGACCTCGGATAGCATTACCTTGTACTGGACCTTGGGATTGTTGCATCGTGCTGGAAGTTCGAACAGCTTGCTGTTTAGCTGCCGGGTTAGGGTGATCCCTAAATCTGGTTACATATCCACTGTTCCAGTTTGAGATATCTTGGCTAGGATGTTGGACAGTCTGATCTTTTGCAAGTGGGCTGTCTTTACAATTGTCCTCCTGTTTTTTTTTTTTTAATCACCCCTGTGCCAATAACCAGGGTGAAATCTTCCATTTCTCCTGCCTTGTGGACCTCTATTCCATCTCCTATAGAACTACCTTTCTTGACCTCTATGCGAATAGTATTGTAGTTGCTTGTACTGCCATTGGTAGATATTAATCCTCACATTATTGTCCTTAGAATTGTGTCCCTGGCCTTGGTTCTGGGTGTTGCCTCCTTGCTGTCGGCCCTGCGATAAACCATAGAGAGGTGTTGGTGTAGTCACCTTTCTGCCTGTCATTTTCCTTCGTATACGAGCTTCTGGTCTGTGTCTCTAAGGGGTCAACTCAAATCAAATGATGTCTAAATTCAGAAATATTACGGTACGTGTTGCCTGTGAACTGTCTTTGTTACATGATGGTCAGTTTTGAAATATGCAGGCCAGTGAATTCATCATCATTCATGGGTGTTGAAAGGTGACGAGTGCCGTCATAAACTTTACTAAAGTGCTCCTCTAGCGACTTGTCCCTGCGATGGTCCCAGTGCTCCTGCACCAACTTAGGCTCTGTATTGTGGGCTCCAAAAGTGCAGTAAAAGCTGTGTCTTGAAATCTTCTTACTCTCTCCTTGGTGACTTCCCACCAAAAATACGCAGTGGAAGTTAGACTTAAGACTCGTACATCTGAGTATATTGCTGTCAGCTAAGGAAAACAGACGAGAATATTCCTTCATTTTGTTGAGGTATGATACTGGGTTCTCGCTTTGTTTGCCAGTATAAGTGGGCAGGCCTTCTGATCATTGTTTGCGTGAGTGGTGCAGAAGTGCTGCTGTCGAGTTGGTTAAGGAATGCATGTTGGTACTACTAGAGAGGCATTGTGATCATTCATAATGGTGGGGTGGAATTATGCACTATCAATGGGATTGGGTGAAGTACTCCCTACCTCCTGAATTCTCTGTTCAGCTGTCTCCAATCTAGCAGACACATCTCTGCAGTGATCCTCCTGACCCTTAGTAACTTGACTTATTCTGTCTTCTACACTATCTACCAAAAAATGATTGGCCAATTCGTCCCACAAATGTTCTATAGGGTTGAGATCGGGGCTCTGGGTGGGCCAGTCCAATCTGCGAACATTTTTTTTGGCATACCACTGCATAGTAGCCCTTGAAACATGGCACCTGGCATTGTCATCCTGGAAGTAACACTGCTTCATTCTGTAAAAATGCCACAATGTTGGGAGCATTTCATTATCCAGAATGTTACAATAGGCCTCTGTGTTCATGCTACCATGGACAAATACCAGCAGGCCTATGCCAAAGGCCGTGAATCACAGGTCAACTGACGTACTGAATTACCAATCTTCACGGGTGCTCAATTACTTTGTGGTAGATAGTGTACATGTCGACTGAATAATTCAAAATTATACTGCACTCGCTCCTCCGCTGCTTTAACTGCTACTTGTCTGGTGGAATCTAGATTAATGCTGGGGGTTTTCTCTAGTGCATCCACATGATGCTCCAGGGCTGAGTACCTTATGGATATTTCCTCTGTCTTGGTCGGCTGCTTTACGAGATTCCTCCACTGCAGTTTGCATGCCCACAACCTTACTGTCTGCCTCCTGGAATCTGTTTTCAGTTTCTCCCTTTGAATTGGCAATTTGAGAACTTAGGTTAGTATTAATGGTTTCGATTTTTTGTTTCATCTCTTCCCCTAATTTTTTCACTTTTGACTGTTGTGCAAGGTGTTGTGCTGTGAGAGGTTGAGACGGAGATCTCCTAATTGTTGGGTCAGAGTGTCTTCTTGTTATGTAATTCTAGACTCTAACCCCTCCTTCATCTATTTCATTTCATCCTTCTCTTCATCCATTTTCACATTCATTTGTCTGGTTTCCTCTCCTTGTTTCTCCATTTTCTCATTCATTTGTTTCAGCTCCACTTTCATGCTTTCCATTAACTGTGCCAGTATGGATACTGAAGAAGGTTCATTGTTAGTTCCACTGGTAGTAGTACGTGTCCCTGTTGTTGTGACACTAGGGTAGATGTAGCAGGATAAGCGACAGTTCCTGCAAATCCAGGAAGTGTAGCAAGGTAACTAACACTTCTCAATACCTAGATGTTACCATTAAACTTACACATCTGTTGTTGGTGTTCATTGCTTCCATGCATAGCACACTTGAAGAAATACTGTCCCTTTTGTTTATTCTCAATGATTTCTGTAGTGTTGCCAATATAAAACGATATGGAATTGGAGTTCGGACGTGTGCTGCTTATATGAGTAACCAAATGACCTGCAACTCATCCTAACGGTTATACTAAACAAGGAACCACAACCATAGATGCTATTTGATTGTTCCCTTGGAGGGACAGGTTACCAACCTGTGCTACTTCCTGATGTTCCAGACCCAATTTCCTCACACACTCACATATACTACGTATCTTGAGGAAGGGTCAAACCCGGCAACACCAAATCACGAGTGTTTATAGTTAATCAGTATCTTGACGGTGATTCTACACATGTGAATGAACGTTATGCAATTTGCCAAGAACGTACACCCGCCGCACCGCTATGAGAGTCACCCAGCCACCACCTGTTATGAAGCAGCCCAAGAGCAACCGAACCCTGCCAAAGCTGAGTGCTGTGCAAGAGGGAGTTACCCCCACTGGCCTCGCACTTGAGGGACATCACGAGGCAACGTTATACTTCCACTGTTCCCGACAGTCGAAAACGAGAGTAGTATCTTCTCCAGAGCTTGCCTCACCACTTCTGTCTGGGCTTTCTACTGCCAGAAGCTCCAGAAGCTTTCAACAGCCACCAAGATTCCAGTGGCTCCTACCACAGCCAGCACAGCCCCAGAGGCTGCATCAACGCTACCTCCAGCTCCAAAGATTCTGCAGCATCTACCCTCAGCTCTTCAACAGTAAGCTGCAGACACCACTACCACACTCTCCATTGTCATTCCTCTCAGTTCGTTGCCCGCCGACCTGAGCAAGGTCAGAGGGCTCTCTCCAGTCTGTAGAAGACTCTCCTAGCCTGCAAAGGCTCTCCAGTTTGCAAAGACTCTCCAACAGTCTGCACAAGGCTCTCCATCCAGCTCCAAGCAGCTCCAATTCCACTACTGCAGCACGCTGAGAAAATCTATCCAAGATTTAGAGGAATCTCGTACGATGCTGTCAAAATGTCATCTCCAGGTATCCTGACGTCCCTACACCTTTCACCTGATTGCCCAAGTCAATCCTGTGTACTCCGCAGTAGCAGGTGGTAAACGTCGTCCCTTCTGGACAACAACCCCTCACTATGAAAAATCAATTGCAACTTAACAAATTTGTATTTATTTCATTTTTATTTAATTCGCAGGTTCGCCTTCACCTGCCACAGCGTACAAAGTAAATATTTTACATTTATTAAAATTATTGTACAGTGTCAAGCATCCCCTTGTTTTCACAACTACATACTGTAAAAAATATGTGTGTGGCACAATTGAAATCTAGTAAATTAATTAATATTTACCTCTATCATTTTATTAAGTGTAGAATTACTTTGAATCAGTGAATATTGTGGCTTTTTGAAAACCAAGCGACTGCTCCAGGTTAGGCACGAGTGGCCCAAACCATCTTGGGATTCCTGGCACCTGAATAGTACTATAGTCTTCACAAGACCGGGAACTCCCGAGGACAAGTGTCCGGAACACCCGAGCCTGCCCAGAGAAACGCTCACGTCTACTCAGTCTTTCTAACTCGCTTATTACCTAGATTGGTCTGAATAATACTAAACCTAAGAGGGCTTGTGCTATGCTAATAGATTGGGAGCATGCCATCTTAATTGTAAGCAATTATTGCAAGCCAACCAAATATCTGTTTTTATTGCTATTTTAAGAATAATTCAAATGCCTAAGAAAGGAAGTTTGTATAACAGCCAACTGTGACTTCTACCACAATGGACATGGCAAGGAGAGAATTAAACCAGCCCTCAATTACTGCAGCGTCCAACCAGATCAGTGAAACCCCACCAACTATTCAGTCTATCAAGACATTGTTTAATTCAGTTAAGGAATTGCCACAAATTATGGACATTTTTAGTTCTTTCTTGGACTCCTTGCTAGGGATTTGTTGTCCGTGGCCAGATCAACAGCACCTGAGTAATTTAGATATCCCTGAACCTAAGTCAGAATCTAGTCCCCCACCACGACCGTGCCCAGATCGTAATACAACCCCTACCACATGTGAAGTGCATACCGTCGCCGGAAAGATGATAACTAAAGTCAATCCTAAGCCAGTCCATACATGCAAGGTGGTTACATCCTCTGCAGATTTTGTCCCCATACGACAATGCCAGCTCCATATAAACGCCCCAGTAGCGTACGAGATATGGAATAGAAACTACCGGGAGCAGTATAGTACATCTTAATTTCGTAACTCCAACATCCCCATTTAATTATTTAATTGTGACAGCTGAAATCACGACTTTTGGCAACTTTTGTTGTGAGTAAGACCAAGCTCCCTGGGAAGTCTTTGCGATCAAGCTCACCCTGGGGTTCGATTCCCCTCTATCTCTCAACCCTTCAACGTGGGCAGATACGCGACCCACCAAGTAAAACACTTCCAGGACTCAACCACACTGCTGCAGGGTATCCCGTTACATGCAGGAATGAATCAGTACTCTCATTCACCAAGTTTATTTTTAGCTACTTGATCTGCTAGAGTAGGAACAACAGCCAACCATCGAGTACTACGTAAGAGAGGTTAGTTCACCATCGGTGAGTTGAGGTATTAGCAAGTGAAGATCTCGTATAATTATTGATCTCTTTTTAAGAAGTGGAAGGCAAAAGGGAAGAGTGCATCAAGGTTTAGACACCACTGCATTTAACTGTTTAGCATTCCATGCTGCTATTATTTTGGCGTATCATGATTTGAAAATTAAAATTCCACAATGTCTTAAAATAAACAGTATTTATTCCTGAGACTTGTTAGAGGGCCACTTAGAAATTATAATTAACAAACTGAAACATATATGATGTGAAATTGTTGCTTAATAATAATTGTGTCATGTAAACTTCTTATTTCAAGAATATTTCAGTAACTTTCTTTGTGAAATAATAATTGCAAGTACATTACATATTTGTTTATTGCATTAACCTCACCTATATGTGTAGTTAAACGTTTCAAACAGGCAAAACTAATATGGCAATGATTTGGAAATTTGTTGGCTTTGTAGATGACAAGACACAAAATGCAAATTACAAAATACTTCATAGATTTTGTTAGACAAAATGCATTATGTGACCATTTTGTTAACAAGACGTGCCAATTAGAACAAGACCTCAAATGGCTAAAGCCAGAGAAAGTTCTTATCAGGTAAAGAGCACAGTATGTATTTTTATCCCTAGCATTTACAGTGGGGGACTTATTTGCGACATAATGGTAATACCCAAACACAAAAAAAAATTGCTAAGACCTTTGTAAGCAAATTCATCTCTTTCAGCCTCTTTTGTGAAGGCAAATAATTATTAGATTGATGCTGAATTATTGTGGGCCAATTTTGTATGTGAATACAACACGTCTATAAATTGAAGTGATAAATTCACAATGTTGGTGCCAAAGATGTTTCCCGATAGTGACATAGCCTCAAACTTGTGGTATGGCCGAACAAAAATTAGTGTGATAATTAAGTAACACATCATTTACTATTTACTTTCAGTAATTAATCAGACTGGGATTTTTCATGGTATTTATAATGGTTTGCAGGTTTTTTTTGATTGGATTAAGAATTTATGTTAAGAATCAGTGCAGCCCTGTCTTAGGCCATTTTGCTACCCAGAAGTGTGTACTGAGGCCTGCTGGCTGGACGGGCCATGCAATAAAACAAAACTGTGAAAATGTCAGTCAAAAGTTGGTCAGAGCATAACACAAAGACTATATTAGAACACAAAAGGCCACTTATTTCTTGACTTGCTAATTTCAGCTTCTGGAAAACAGGAACAACTTTAACGAAAACTGTAAACGTGGCTTGCAGATCAGCATGAGAGTCAAACATCAACTCCAATCTGTGTAACAGATATCTGCTTTGTTTCTATAAATGTTATTTTGGCGGACACCACTGTGCTTATTGTTGCCATGTGCTCTTCTGCAGGTGGGAAATCAGTCTATGTTATGATGAACCTAACTGTTTTCAGTCCCATATTTTCTTTCCAAAACATTGTTTTCCATGCAAGATCCGCACCACTATTTTTCAAATTTGTTTCCGAGACAAAATGTGGATGTAGTACACAAGTAAATACATTAATTAACACTAAATTCCTTATTTCACTCAAAGGGGTAAAGAGAAAACTTTTTATTAATAAGAACTTTGTATTGAAGATATTTTTTAAGGATATTTCAAACTCAGTTCTTGAACTGCAAAAGCTTGTTTGTGTTTCAGTGTACAAAGCAGGCCAAGACCATAGAGGGCCTGAAGTTGTCTCTGAAGAATGCTGAGGATATGGTGAAGAAGCTGGGCATTAGGTTGAACGAGCAGCAGCAGGGGGAGATCAACATTAAGGAGGGCTTCCAGAAGGAGCTAGTGGCTATCACCGAGGTCATGAACATCTACAAGCGTGAGTGGTGCACCGTACAACTCTCTGACTATGATGTTAGACTTCTCTTGGACTACGTCGCTTGTTTATATCTTCACATCTCGCCACTTAAGTTTGGAGGACCAGTAACAAAATGCTTGCTACGCAAGTGCCAGACACTGCCAAACTTGATCCATGGAACAAAAGTCGTGTTTGACTGTTTTGTGTGATGCCTCCTTTATGTTTAACTTTAGAATTCCAGCCATCTTGTTGACGAATCGCTTGGTGGTTGCAAACTTGAATTAGTTTTTCACCAGTCCTTTTTTGGTCGTTGTTAATTTCTCTTGTGTACTCATTGTTGCTATTGTGTATTATTTTTCAGCTCTCAGCAGCCATCCAGTGAACTTGCTTTCTTTTTTTGTTAAATTTACCAGCTCTTTTATGTTTCGCAATAAACCATACCATATTGACTCATGTAATACCTACAAATTACCATATTTACCCGAAAGGAAGACGACTGAAAAATTTTTTTGAGAGAAAAATATTTAAACCTAACTTCAAGACCTACCCCTGTGAAGTGCTGGAAAAATTATTTAGGTTGAAAGTATTTTTGCATGAATTTATGACAAACCTTTCAAGAAGAAATGCTTTTATATGAATTATATGATATATTTGAGTTACTTTTAAAGAAAAGCTAATCACAATGTGTCTAACGTGGCTGTATGGTAGCAGCATCTTTCTTACACTATAAAACTTCTTTGGGTGATATATTTGTGAGTTGAGTCATTTTGCTTCCCAGAAAAGTGCTTCCGCTTTGCAGCCATTTGCAAATTAATAAGATTCGGATTAGTCATTAATCAGCAAAATGTATTTTTAGATCATCCCCAGCAACATGTCATTCCGCCTAGTGAATTGGAACCCCTAGCCCCTACTACTTTATCTCTGGGTGATATCAGATAAGGGACCCTTCTCAAAGTTCACAGGTACAGTCTCAGCACTACAAAGATACCTCCAACCATAGGACACATGGTATTTAAGCATGAAAAACATTTGTCAAAATCCTCTGTCTCATGGCATGCCAATTTTGGAGGTTTAACTGCTTCCTGAGTAAAAAATTATGAATAGGAGCCCATAATAATGTTTTGCATGTAACACAAACTTAAATACTGAACTAGCAGTGTCACACATTTATGGTCCTAGGTTTGAATTGAAATAGGACCCCAAATTGTATACTACCCCTTATTTTTTCTATTCCTTTTCTGTCAAAAGACCTTATCTTCCTTTTGGGTATGTATGGTATTTTGCCAGGAATGAATTTGAAAAGTAGGGTTATTGGTCTTATTTGGAGTTTAAAGTTTTGGAAAAAAATACTTGATTGGAAATAGTTGGGTTCTTCAAAATATAGCCTACTTTTTCCTTCTGCTGATGAGTGCATAGCTATGGCAAGGCTAGTGTCAACCACAGTGTTTTGAGAAATAAAGTAGACAACAGTTAGCGTGGTGGAGTTGGTGGGTGGCTTCCAGGCTGGTTCGCAAGCATGCAGCCGATTAAGTGGACAAGCAGTCCACACTTTAAGTTATTTTAAAGATGTTCATGTTTTACATTGATGAGTAACTTTTTAAATGGTAATATCATTTTGTGTTTAAGTGTGTGTGTCTACTGGTGAGTTCGGCAGTTTGATAAGCATAAAATCCCCAGTCACCTGCTGTCCTTGGACAGACCTGATGTTTACAGGGAAGGGTTCTACGATTACTGGAATAACATCCTAAGTGGAATAAAATTGGTTTGTACTACCTCCTATCAGCAAGAGCTTATCGGATGCTTACTATGCTAGACAGGTGATGGTGACCTGTTTCTAAGCTGGTGGGGGTAGGTAGGCAAAGCTGCTATGAAAATAACTAAACTTTAACTAATGCTGCGCCGTATGTCCTGAAGAGACCAGAAAGTTTCTTAAGTGTTAGATGACTTAAACTGGCAATGTTCTTCAGAGAGAGGAATCTCAAGACCTGGACTTCTGCACCAGAAGCTTAGTGAAGACCAAGCAGAACCAATGGTTCCTTTGGTTCTAGCAGTACGGTGAAGGAACAGGACAGACTGGCGTCCGAATGGATGTGCCTCCATATTTATGCTCGTTCTGGCTAGCCCTTCCCTTGATCAGATGGAGCGGGGTGGTGACGTTAGATCCTCTGGGCATGTGACGTCACTGGCCGGCAGAGGATCCACCTGCTGCATCTCTGCTATTCATACAAGTGGTACCATCCCTGGGGATGCACAGTACTAGGTGACCTTGAAGTATAGTCTCGGTGGCTCAGTTGGTAAACAGTACAGTTTCTTCGGGCATAGAGCGTGCATCTTTTACCATGGGTAAACAATACAATTACATGACATCAGGTAGATTGTACTGTCAATAAAACTCCGTTGGGGCGTGCAGCTTAGTGGTTCGTACTGATGAGTATAATTCAGTTTTATTTAGTAGGAAAGACTCGCACATCAATTCTCTCCCCCCCCCCCCTTTTTTTTTTTTTCTCTTCCTTCATTGCGATGCAGACTCATCTGGGCAAAGGAATGAGAAAAAATAATTTATTGCAGTAAGTCGAACTATCCCCTCAAGAAGAAATTATTTCTCTCCCCTTCAGCTTCTGTATCTGGCTTTGGTTTGTGCATTTGGGTGCTCTAGGCTTTGGAGCGGCGTACGCGATGCATCACTGATAGGTGGTAGCAGTTGGTAGCTCTGTCTCTCGCTTGGTGTGGATGGGTAGACTAGAGGTATTCTGTCTCTCTCTGACTCATAGTGGCCAGGCGCGCTCTCTCTCGACGCAGCAGCTGGCGGCCTAGTGACACAGAAAATGACTTCCACTCTTACGTGTGTGGTGTGTCGTGTTAGGGATCCGGTATTGGTGTGGTGTTATGTGGTCTTCGTTTCTTATATGTGCCACCCTACATTTAGCAGGTAATGGCTGTGTGTACATATAGTATGCACTTTACAGATTTTAACCTGTGGAGAGAAAGGTCAGACAATGGGACGGCACATTAAAAAATATTTTACCCTTGGGGAAATAAATGCCCAAAGCCTTACTTGTAAAGGCGTGCATTTTAGCTATCTATCCTGTTGTGACAGCAGTAGTTGGAAATAAAGTGACCCCTACCAATGGTCTTCCTATGTGTTGCACAGCAGGTAAAAAGTTGTGTGTGGCAGGTAAGCTAAGGGGAGTGTCAAACCCGATACCTTCTGTCATCTCGGCCGACTGACTAAGCTTTGCAAAAACAAGTGCATTGACATCTGAAGTTAACTGCAAAAAATGTACAAAACCACCTGCATCAAATGAAGAAAGAAGAGACATTTGAGTTAACCCTCAAACATTAGCAAGAACTATTAATAGTTTACAAGAACATTGTGAAAATTTTTATCACTGATGCTAATGCATGACGTCTTTTTCAACAATGGAGATTAGATTACTTCTGCTCCTTCCTTATGTTAGTTTTGCTCAGGAGTTAAAAGTTTGCATTTTCATTTGTCCCGATGTAATGTGAGATTGTACTGTCTGCAATGTAGATCACAGTAACAATGCTTAAAGGCAGTGAGTATTTTTACTCCCTGCTAGATAGCATTAGTAGTAGGATTATCGTTTGTCTTTGCTTTTCTTCCCTTCTAGCTGGCTCATGACGTCAGATAAGCACGTCATGCATTCGTTACCCCCCACTGTGCGACCACCCCTCGCCTTAGTGGCACCAGCCAATCAGCGTTGGACAGCGGCCCAAATTAGTATAAAAGGAGAGACAGCCCACAGCGCCAGTTGCTCAGAACTGACCAGATTGTCCAGTCTCCGCTATCCAGAACTCGTTGCTGGGACGCTGACCACTGCACCTCGTTAAGCTTTATCTTCATGAAGCTTTCGTTCTCAGGGCTAGCTGCTCGGGTTCTGACCACTCGACCATCGTTTAAGCCCTGCTTATGATAGCGTCTGCTTCCAGCGCTAGCTGCTCTGAATTTAATGTTACGTTAGTTAGAATCTCTCCTTGCTTCGTACCTTGCAAAACCTGCTCACCCTGCAATGCACAGACGTGTCTGTAAGTAATCCTATCTTCGAGTCCTTTTCAGCACTCGTCCTGACACCACCTTGCTTTGTATTCCTAGCTACATGTCAGCTTCTGTACATAATGTCATTGTACACGATCTACATGTCCAACAATGCAAAAGGAGATCGCTTAGACATTCAGTGCATCACACTCCGCATTCCCTCGCATAGTCACTGGTTGCATTTACTGGCCTGTTCAGTATTGTATTCTAGCTTCCTGGTCGAGACTCTAGCTGTCGACAAGGAGCTAGGGTGCATTCACCATGTGAATTTCCATACGGAAATAAAACGACTTTCACTTTGAGTTCGTTCCTGTAGACATACCACCTTACCGTAGTTACCCTCATGTAACAATACTGCAGGTGATCTCGGGTTACGTATTTAAATTAGGCAACACACTAAACTTTTACCCACACACACCCAATCAGGTTGTCCTCGTCAACCGCTGGTTGGTGGAAAGGAGGAGCCACACAGGTACTCTATTCTTAACCAGCTTGTCGGCTTGGTGTCCGTTGGTCTCTCCACTGCGGTAACCGCCAAGAGAGACAGGCGTTCCCTGAGTTGGGAAGACTCAGACAGGATCACACTCCTGTGTGCGACCTTGGACAGGTGAGGCCTGACTTCCATCGTGGATTGCATTCTGTGCTAGACGTCGGAATAGGGTGTCCACCAGTTCCCGGCCTGCACATGGTGCCCCACATAAGTTTGCACATAAGGAGCCTGCCGTCTTGTTATAGCAACAGAAGGGTAAGTCCACATCCTATTGCTAGGGACCCCTTAATTTCGTGAATGGTTTTTCCACAAAATTTTTATATAATCAAGTAAGGCCTATTTCTCAACAATTGGGGTTATTTTGGTGGTATCACTTACCGTTTTTGCTTCGCGAAATATGAAATTTGTAGTTTTTCTTGTGTTACACAAAATTGCCCGAAATTCTGCTTTTTCACGAAATTTCGCACTAAATATCACATTTTCAACCATTATTTTTAAGAATTACTTGAGATTTCTCTTTCAAGTTCAAGGCGAAACTCCACAGAAAACCAGACAGTTTTACAGAACGAGAATATTTTCACTTCCCTGTTTGGTTAATATAAATTCCACCTGGTTTTAATGCCTGTGGTTTTTGAAAACAGGATCATTATTATAATAAACACTTCACTCTCATTTTTGTGTTGTGAATCCTAATGTTTACGGTGCAAATTCGATATATCATTTCAATATGTAGTCGGTATTGGGAAGTCGACACAATTGATGTATCGAAGTAACACCACCGAAGCGATATCTCAAACGAGCATCTATTCCTACGGTACATCACTATGTTTTGGAAATAAGCTGATCTCGACGACTTTCTAAAATAAACTTATATTGTTTGCATTTCGTCCTTTTTCACTTTTCATCACATAATTAGTGTAACCTCATTGGTAGTATACAAATGTGATAAACAAAAAAATTACTGAATACTTATTTTTAAAATAGTAATAAAATGTTCCGTAGCCATTAACTGCTGGCCGCACGTTTATGTGGCAAAGGCACACAGTACACTTCATAGATTCGTATATCTATGGTATTACGAAACTTTTTTTTTTTTCATATGAACATGTTTTTAAAATTTTCCAGGTTATGTGAGGACGAATTGTAGCTGGCGCAGTTTTATTTTTATTTATTTTTTGACCAAGTAATATATTAGTTGAAGTTCTGTTTATTTAATTGGTGGGGTGTAGAACTTAAGCTTGTCACATTTATCATCTTTCGCGAGACGAGGTTGTTTTGCTCCTCTTCGTACAAAAAAGTAGCAATCATAACTGCTTGTTGTTTTGATGATGCAGTGGAAAATTTTGTTCATACGGAAATAACATTTAAATTACTATCATTCAAAAGTTGTAATGTCACCAAAAGAACAAAATGCGATAAATATGACGCTTTTATTCATACCGGCACGGGAATTATACAATAAACAATTTCATTATAGTTGAAAATCATTGGAATTTTTTATGAACTACACTAAAATCAGTGAAACCAGTATGTATTTCAGTCAGTAATGTAGACACTGAAAAGAGTTTTTCAGTGTCTGGGAATATAATGACTGACAAAAGAAAAAACCAAAAGCCAAGTAATGTGGTAGTAATTAATGATAGTGCTTGCATTTTCCGATTAAGTGTATGCTACTTTATTTTTGTGTAACCTAAGTTTGTTGCAATATGAAATATGTGTGAGTGCTTGCATTTATGACCAAATATATACAATTTTCTTTTTGTGCTATTACCAAACCATGTTTTTCCTCAGCCAAATTTCACCTAAATTTTTGATGAAATGAATAGAACATTGACAAAAGATTCACCGAAATCTGCCAAAAAATTGACTAAATCTATCAAAAATTCTCACCATAAACATATTTTGAACCCCAGTATACGTTTCACCTGGAACATTGTATATTGTGTACCAAAGCAAGGAGGGTGAGCTTTCTATTTTCCTGCATTTATTTGCTTAGTTTCACAAATTTACAATGTATAAAGTGCTCGAAATTTTTTACCGCCTTATTAATAATTTTTAAATTTTTACATAGCTTCCAGTTTTTTGCACCAATTTTTTACACAGCTTCAACCAGTTTTTTGCACCGATGTTGGTATTTTTTATTTACAATTTTTCAGGTTCCCTACCTACTGCCATGCCTTTTTACCACCTTATTAATAATTTTGAAATTTTTACACAGCTTCAAGTTTTTTGCACCAATTTTTTTACACAGCTTCAACCATTTTTTTGCACCGATGTTGGTATTTTTTATTTACCATTTTTCAGGTTCCCTGCCTACTGCCATACCGTACTCCAAGCGGAGGGGACTAAAAGAGAAGATTCGACATATTCTCTTGGCTTCTGGTCGCCTGCACGAGTTAGAGCCTCCCCTTTTGTCATACATAGCTCTACCCTCATAAGTTAAAAAGCCCTAACTCCAAATAACAAAACTTTACAGGAAACAAGAAAACATAAATTTATCACCTGCATCAGAGTGATGATATTTTAAAATGTCTTTATTGTCTAAAAGTAGTTGTTTGCGTGTACAAAATTTTATGGTGTAGATAGTTGTACTTCATTTGACCTTTTTAAGGAAAAAATGGATTTAGGGCATTTTGTTTTTATTATAAATTTAGCTGAAACGATGCACATTCTGAAAAAACCCTTACCCCCCTAATGAGAGTTAGGGCCTTTAATGATCAAATCTATCATGTTTGCAATTCGTATCTTCACATAAACAATAATAACTCAATGTTCCAATAAATATGTTAAACATTGTAATCCATGGGTAAAAAAGAACACAGCAAATAATTCTCACAGAATTAACTTACAATTGATACACTTACATGAAACTTGTCTTTTTAAATCAGTGTTAGGTAATCATTTAGTAAGTCTGCCTGTTCAGACTCTGGGAGACAACCAAAATCCATGGTGGCTACATGGCATGAAGGGACATAGTTTTGCAACTATTTCATTTTTCTTTGCAGTATTTACTATTTTAGTCCTCGTACTGTGTCTATTTTCGCAGGCAAAGGAAAGTTCTTGATGTACATTGCTTGTAAGAAGTTCAGCACTTTTGAACACGATTCATGATAGTTGGTAGTTTAGAACCATGAGCTCAAGCCCAGACCCTCAGACACTTACAAGACCCAGTTGAACCCATTGTCCCCAGAGATCTGTTTGACGCACCAGTGAACCACGGCTCAACGGAATACCCTTGGTGGGTTGCAGAACACTTAACCAGCCTGACCAACCTCCTACGCCAGTCATTGCCTATTTGGTTCCTGCCGTACTGCTTCCTACACCTCGCAGTTCAGACCAACTTTCTCCACTGCATGTTCTCCTGCTTCTATTGGCACAGACTCAACTCCTGCAACACGTCACCCAGTTATCATCAAGAAACTAAAGGCACCTAGACGCAAAATTACCTTACCTGCGCCCAATTTTGTACCCTGCTGCAAAGCGACCCTGCTTGTCCTTTACAACGAGAAAGCACCAGTACACTGTGAGGACTGAACCCCCCTTGATAATATGGGAGCACTTGGCTTAGCTCCTAGCAAAAAAGTTGGACACCGCCTAATACATCAGACAAATGAGTATTCGTTCCCGATACGTCATGTGTCAACGCGTAACACTTACTGGCTATTTGAATTATCGACTTTGCTTCAGCTACGTGCATATCTACAAGCAACAATGAACGGGGTTTGGAAGCCTGGGATTACTACCGGAGTGCCTACAGGTTTTTCCCTGGGCCGGGGATTATTACGGAAGTGTCAAAGTTCTATGTTTCAATAATACTGCCGGCCAGTAAGCCATGTAATACGCTGCCTCTCCTCAAGAAGATGATAACAATCGATTATCAGTAATCGACACCTGGCGCAACCCCAAAGAAGTACAAGTGCGAACCGAGAGATGTTGCATGGCAACTATGGCCGCCCTTAGTTTCACCCAAGATGTGTGCGCATAGCACCACCCGCCACCAGACCAGCGTGCCCTCAGCCGAAGCAGAAAAAATGCCAGTGCAGAGGCTGGAAACGCCAGTTGTTCATCGGCTCGTCTGTGAGCCGCACAAGCTGGACAGATAGCTCCACCACACATGTTCGCTGGAGACCTGATCTGCCACCGTTATACCGCTTTGGTATCTTCAGCTCACCACCGCCTACAGCAGAACTTCAGAAGCCCTCCCCCCCCCCCTCCACCCGCACTCTTCCAGAAATTATCTGCCATTGCAAACCCTGGTTGCTTCCCCTGGCAGTGGCTACATGCACGCACCCTTCAGGACATGGGCATTCTAAGCCCCATCTGGGCACGTCTACCACAGACAGGGAAAGTTGTCATTATAGACTGTTCATGGTAAAATGAGCACTTTTGATAGCCCTGCTTAAGATATACTTATACTTGCATACCCGTTGTGTATTCTTCTGCCTTATGTAAAATTAACACTGCCATGGACCTTATCACTTTATTCATGTGTCAGTTGAGTGAAACTGTAAAATTATTAGAAAATTAAATATTTTACAAATCTGTTCATTTTAACACTTCGCTGCATAAAAATAACAGAAAGCAAAAGAAATAATTTAATTATTACAAATGGTTGCCTAACACTTTTTTTTCAACGTTAAAATATGCAGCAAAAATACAATCCATACAAGATCACAATAGCCAATCATAACCACTCTTAGCTGTGCAGCCAATAAGGAAATATCTCGACTGTAATTGACTGCGGAAGAAAAATGGTCAAAAACTGTATAAAACCATGTTTTCTGGTCTCCACATCAGTTGCACTTGTGTTTTCAGACACTGTGTGTCGCTGCCTGAAGATGGGAACAGATAGCAGTTTCCGAAATGTTACATTCTGTTGGTTTTGGGAAACATACTGGGTTTGTGTGAGTTTCTTCGTTTTGTGTGTTTTATTTGATTAAGTAGATAACTAGCCTGTGTCGTGTTCAGTGTGTTGTCTGTTGGTCATACAGAATTTTTCGTATACATATATAATATATTAAATTTCCGCATTTAGCTTGCGGTCTTGTTTAATTTGACTCAATTCATTTATGGAATTTTCTGGCTTTGTGCATATATATTCTTGACTACAACATACCTGGCTTGTATTCTGTCATGTCTGGTAAAACTGCTGTGTTTGAGTCTGTTTTTTTTTTTGTGGGGGGTGTCCCATTTTATTCGTATTTATTTTGTCAGTGTAGTCCTAACTTTTTCAAGCAGGTTTATAGCCTTTGCTGTTTTCTATGCGTTATTTGTTGGTCATGTATATATACATATATTTTTCGTAATTAGTTGCTGTTCTGTTTTTGACTCTTGACATGTGTCCAATTAGACTGACTGGACACGGTAGTTGCAGATTTTACTCGCTAGACCGAAAGCGACTTAGGTAGCGGGAATGAGGCGAGGAGTGTCTGCTAGTTCTGATACACTCTCACCTCTAGTTCGGTAGATGAGGTAAGTTTAGTCTTAAGCGGGGTGAGTGCCTGCACGAATGTTCCAAAGTCGTTCTTCTTTCATCCAGAAGATCACGTCCCAACCTAGGGGAACTTCCGCTCCGGTTAAGAAGCCGTAGACAACAGGGTGGTACTTGTAGCTGGTACGAATACACGGTGGAAACTCAATCAATATTGGCAGTGCAGGCGCGACCGCTTGATGGCTGAGTTTGGCTGCACGAACCCGTTCTGCCTGTCTATCCTGCGTAGGATAGGGTGAAACTATCCTCGCCCAGGCAGCAGGGTGAGCCAGGTGTGGCTATCTACATCTCCTACTGCTCCTCTCATGGTGCATAGGGTAACAGTTCTATAAATCACTCAGTGCACTGAAATGGGAATACTAACAATGTACCCCAATTGTGACTTGTCAGCCGGCTCGATAAGACTCCCCTTTGATCCCCCACTATAGGCGGACTGATCAGGGACGTTGAGCTGGAGTCGCGCCAAGCCTCTACTGGTTGTGCGTACACCCAGAATACCCGGCAGCACTACAGGTCACAGTCACCGTGCACTAATGATGCGAGTGGTGCGAAGTAACCCGAGTGTGTCGTGTCTCCTGGTGTGAAGGTGTTACTAGTGGTTGAGGCGTTACTGTTTCTTCCCCACGAGCACTAATAGTGCTATGTGTTTGATGGGAAGAGACAGGTAGCCATCTAACGGGCGTGTCTTAGTTTGGTTTAAAACTTCCCCGGTTTCTGTTGGCAATGCACAGTGTAATCTACCTCCAACTGTGAATCCAGATATATACCCTGAAAATTATAATAGCAAAGTATAAAGCAACGTGTGTTTATTGAAAGTTCAATAGACACTTGATCTGTACTACCTCCTACCAAGTCGAGGATAGCTGAAGGTAACTGCGTGGTTCCAGGTGTAGGTGACCTGGTTGTAAATAAACGGGAAAGCTGATTCTAGACGAAAAATAGTAGTTACAGTTTAACTACTTATTAAATTAGTTTAAAGGAGACAAATGAAGTTAAAAGAAGAACGTTCATGTTGGTATGTCGCAGAGTTGACTGGTTGTTGGCGTATGTAGTTGATTGCAGCGAAGGTGTACTTGTAGGTTTCGAACTTCTCTAGAGTTCCCAAGCATTAAGAGTGCTGTGGGCGGTGCAAGAGATGCGAAAGAATTACTCTAGAGCTTGGCTGCGGCCAGACTTATATAGTGGTAGCTTATAGGCTGCCGGCATGACGATTGGGAGAAGCGTGACGTCTTCCGGCCCTGGGTGGCGTGATAACTATCTTGTCAGCGGTTCCAGCTTCGTGCCTCATCGGGTCTGCTCGGCCGTGCCTGAGGTCTAAGCAGCTTGTAAGTGGGGGGGGGGGGGTGCCTGCCGGGATGCGCAAAGTTCCCGTTGTCTGTAGTGGTAGTCAACGTGTTGCTCACGTCAGTGTAGATGGAAGCAGTATTCCTAGGCGATGAGTTGGAGTCGTATTATAATAGGTGTAGAAGCGGCACGCATCAACTCTATTCCCTTTTGGAATTTCACAATGTTGTATACATATATTAATTTTATCATCCATGGATTACTTGTCTTATTTAAGTATTTTTGTAGTGCTCAGTCCTGTTTTTCTATGACAGACATCTTCACCGCAATGGCGAATGTCCAAATATCTCCATCTAGTCATTCACCCCCATTTCAGTACTCATTCAAAGATCAATTCATCTTTGAGTTTCGTAAGCTAATATTGGAGAGTCAACATTACTAGCTGGAAGAAGAGTTTGCGGTATACTAATTTGAAAATTTAGCAGAAGACATGAAAAACACATGCATACACATTGGTACAGTGATATTTTTTAAAGTGGTCTTAATGATTTCATGTAAACACAGTGTCTGTAAACTTTGTCTTCATTGTTTTTCTTATATGTTATTTATACCCAGAAAATGACGTTCTTCTCCATATAACTGCAGGTTTAAGCCAAGATGGGGAGAGTGCAGTGGAGGAGGCACTGTCGAAGGCCAAAGAAATGAGTCAGGAGCTGGAGGCGACCATCAGAGTGTACATGTCAGCAGAGGAGAAGCTGGCCAAATTAGATTCTGAGTTCAAGACGTTGCTGTCTGAGAAGGATAAGTGTATTGCAGCCAAGGAACAGGAAATCAAAGCAACTTACGATCTGGTTGCAGCAACCATTAAAGGTGAGCAAATGTGTTTGTACCAAGTTCCTTGTGTTCACTAGCATGATTGTGTAGATAAGTAAAATCTCCGTATAAAGTACTTCACTTTAAAGTACAGTTTTCATATTTGTGGCAAGTGTAATATAATTTAATACTTGTTCAGTATAAAGTATTATTGAATATTAAGTATAACGTTTTATGTCCATTTGTGTACTTTGTGTTGATATTCTACTATAGACCCTTCATGAGAACAAGGTTAGTGTCTTGAGACCAAACAATCTTTGCATAAACAGGCAGTCAGGAGCCCATTATTCACATGCTGGCAACAGTTGCCAAGATATGGTAAAGTTGGTAGCGTGGTTCACAAAATTTCTCTTTTAACATATAAATTTTTTTTTTTCTCATTGCATTTTATTGCCATTTTTTGATACATTTATGGTCATAATTTTATTTTTGTGATACCTTGGAAAAAAACTGGGTTTTCCAAATTTTACAATATGTAATAAAATAAACATTGAAAAATGATTTGACTATCAGTTGTACAAAAAACTTTGCCAAAGATCAAACACAAAAAAAATTTAGTTTTATTTTGTGCTAGACTTTATAATTAGTAAGCTATAAAATAAAACCTACACATTTTTATTAAATGTAATTTTTACTGAAATTGTTTACCCTTGACGGCGATTCATTGTACCAGTGTTGTTTTGAAGTTTTCATGGTAGGCTCTGATTGACATAAAAAATATGAGAAGATGGTAGCCAGAGACTATTTGAAACTGTCAGTACACTGCACAATGGACTTGCCTATCTACTATAAGCTATTTAAGCTAAAGTAAGAACTTTTAAAATTGACGTGTGTCACTTAATTTTCTTAGTACAAGTGTCTTTTGGTTGGCGCTAGATCAGTCGCGCACTATACTGTTCCTAGGTTATAACTTCACCTCGTACTGGAAACTAACACTGGCCGCATTGGCTGCCTGTTAGGCACAATGTCTGGTTCAACAGGTCTGACAATTAGGTGAACAGGAACACTAACCCACTTGGGCAATACTGACTTACCAGGATTCTGAATGGTCGATTTCTGTGGAGCAGAGGTGCTCCAAGACTGGCCCTCCCCCCCCCCCCCCCACGCTTGACACTTACAAGCTGCTTAGACCTCAGGCACGGCCGAGCAGACCCTGCATATATTTTATTTTTAAGGGCACAGTGACGGGCATGCACCCAGTAAAGTTGGTGAAACTGAGGGAAAGCAGTTCCATGCTTTGATGTTGAATTAAAAGTGTTAGGTAAATAATGATATTATTTATTATGCTTTCTGTCATTGTAATGTGTATGAGTGTAAGAATTACTGAATTTATCAACATATTTTCTTTTCCAGTATGTAATTTCATAGTTTTACTCGACCGGCACATGAATAACGTGATCAGATCCATGGCAATGTTAATTTTACATATGGGGGAAGTCTACACAATGTGCATACAAAGTAAATCTTAAGCAGGGCTTTCAAAAGTGCTAATTTTACAGTGAATAGCCTTGATCAGAGTTTTAAGTTACAGCCAAGCTGTCATTGATTCATTTCGTGTGACGTGTCGCATGCTAGGGCAGCGCAACAATCAAAGTCTGACTGCTCCCCATCTGATCAGCAGGAAATTCCGGCGCAGGTCTAAATCTCAGAATCTAGCAGTAGGAAGGCATGACATGTGACCCCAAAACTACGTTGACAGAGACTCAACACTCCTATGCTTCACATGTTCCTCACTCATACTGCCTGCCAAATGAAGCTACGAGCCAGTCACGTCATCACTTTGCCCCAAAGAAGCCTGGAAAACCCTGAAGAAACCATGAGTTTCTATGGCACTGGTTGGGATGTGGCCAACCAGATTGAGAGTCATGCCTCCCTGAAGGGCAAGATGCTCCAGAGATATCGTCATCTCGGACAAGCGCCACCAGCGATAAGTATCCAGGCCGCCCTGTGATGACCCAAGCTCCACCCCCGAGAGGCGGGGCTAAACCCCCCGCACCCCTCTGAGAGCCAGCGAACTGCCAAAATTAGTATAAAAGACAGCAGAGCAGAGCTCAGCTGTGGGTCACAGGCAATGAATGCCGCAACACCTTCCTGGCTTTCGCAAGCCAAAGGCACCTCACATAGGGTGGAGACCCTCAGCCGTGCCGGCAATCGTGGTGTACCAGTCGACACCGCCTTCCGAGCTCCAGTGGATGCCAATACCCGGAAGACCCTCAATTTCTTCGGCCACCTACCGCACCCTGCAGAGGTTCGATGCCCACCTGAGATCTTCTTGTTCTCCAGGCTTTCCAGCAGCACCTGAGGCATCGACCACTACCAAAGGTTCCAGTTCCATCATCAGACCTAACATTTACCACACCCCCCCCCCCCCCAGCATTTCCTACCTACTGTCAGGTCTTACGAGGTTGCGGTGACAGCGTCCATTCCGGACCTCTCATTAAGGCCCCAGCCAGGCTTCACTTCACTGCTAAAGTATCATGGGTATTTTGTTCATTTTATATCATCCATCATCCACGCAAAGATTCATAGATCCACTTATGTTCTACCAGGTTGCCACCATTTGTCTTTTTCAGAAAAACTTCTTTTAAAGCTAAAACTAATTAATTATTGAGTGTTCGATCCTCGTAGCTATTTTATATAGTCTATTTTAAATTTTGTAATAAGTTGGAATAATTCATGTAGCACCAGAAATTGTATTGTTCTACCCCTCTACTGTAGCAATTGGCATTTACGTGAGTAATAAAAACAATCTTACCAGATATTATTCTTTTCTTAAGATTGATTTGCCCGTTAGACCTTTAAGAAGTGTGTGTGATAGGAGAGTACGTTTCAGTGTCTTGTAGTTACTCAGGGTAAATCCAGCATTCTGTTTACGACAAACTGCAGGAAAACACAACACTGAGCAGTATTCCGGGCCAAGGTAACACCTAGCATTGCTTCAATGTTATCCGTGTGGCAGTGGTAAATCTCAAGAGGAGCCCTTCACTAGGAACACACACACCTAAGGACCTCGACTGTCGAAGTGAACCAGAACTTCATAATTCCTTCTTGTCTAGAGAAAGCCAGATCAAAATTGTACAGATGGTGGCATTGGAACAGTCGGATCTTGGAAGAAGTACATCTCAGATCCGCTATAATAACTGGCTTTTTTCTGGGTATTTTTTGAACAATTAATCTTATTATTTTTATTTATTCTTTTCTCTCCAACCGGCCTTATGCCACTAAGGAAATTTAGACACAAATAGTGAACACTCCTCAACCAAAGTCCTCGGAGGAAATCCCGTTATTTGCACCACCCACATTGAGTTTCACCAGGATCCCTTTTGAACATTTAGTGGCAGTACACTTTGACCTCCATGTAGTAGGAATTGATCCTGAGTAACTTGTTGAACCCTATATCGCCATACCTCCCCACAATCCACCAGCACCAGTATCCAGCTGCAGTACCTGTCGGCCGCAGCCAGAGTTGGCCACTGTGTAACAGCCAGCCACCCAGCTGAGTCAACCCGTGAAGAAGAGGGTGCCCACATCCACCATACCTCAGGTAAAAAAATAATGTATGGTCCTTCCCACAGTTTCAAACTTTGTGCCCACACGAAAAGCAACACTCCCTACTCTGTACACCAGTGTGTTGCCAGCGAGAAAGTAAGACCCCCCCAAGAGGAGATGCACCGTGACACTGGCTTCACACCTCTTATTGACGGTCCCTGCTTCCGCTAGCTGAAAGGGAAGTGCTCATCATCACCGGTCTGTGAACATAAGACTGATTCTCGGGGTTAAACTACCCAAGCTCCCAATCATCTAGGGCCTTTAAGAGGGGAAAACTCTCCCTCCCCCTTCACAGCTTGGGGAAACCAACCGACACCGAGCTAGTCCGGGTTTGTGAAGGTCTGGTTAACTGACAAGCTTGAATTTAGTTTTGTATTCATAAGACTAGGTGACATCCCTTCCCAGCTCGGATATCGGGGTTCAAGACCCATCTGCGTCCCTGCTGGATAGACCACGTGACCACCTTGGGGTACAATTTTTGTTGATACCAGGGGTAACTTTTGGCACGTACTACTAAGGTATCACACCTAGGCAGCACCGAATTCACCGGATCCGTCAAGCGTCAGTTGTGAATGTCTTAACAGTGTTAATGAAAGTGCAGTACCTTGCATCCTTTATAGTCTTGCAATTTCTCAATAAGGAGGAATACTGTTATTGTTAAGGTATAACTCCACACGTCATATTGGATTCTTTTTTTTTTTAATTATTAATGTCTGTAAAGGAAATTAACTGGCTATTGACCTTACCTGCTGTACAGACACAAAACCTGTAATACAAACTCATATTCTGTCATAGTATTGATTCTATCAAATTCTAGTAGAGCTGATATTTCAACATAATTATGGATTTGTAGTTTGGTTGTTATGTCTGTATTGCAGTGTAAAGTCAATACAGTGAACTCTCATTTTTAAGACCCCTTGAATAGCAACTTTCTCAAAATATTAACCCTTTCTGGGAAACCATGAAACAAATATCACTAACAACCCCTTCCAATAACGAACCCTTTGAAATAACAACCCTTTGCCTGGGAACCATGAAAGGTCTTAGAATTGAGAATTTGCTGTATCTGGTTTGCTATAGACGTACTTTTTGGAATTTTAATTTTGAAAATACAAACAAGTTAAAAAGCAGCTATCCAATACAACGGGTTGAGCTTACCATTAAGTAAAATAAGAATATCTGATGATATTTCCAGAGGAGATGAATGATGCTGTGGAGAAACTGCCGGCAGAGTCGGAGCTGCGTAGGCAGCTGCAGGACTGTGGATCAATGGCTATCTTCGTACAGCACTGCTCTAGTCTGGCTGAGAAATTGCACTTTTTGAAGCAAGAGAACAAGCACCAAGTTCTATACATGAAGAAAGTCTTTGAGGTGAGCGCTTGCTACTTGTTGACAAGATCTCTACACTCTCAGGTACTATGTTGCTATAGAGGCTTTTAGATAGCTGCTATGTTTTATTCCTTGTAAAAATATGTAGTTTGTAACAGTTACAGCTGATGTTACACACCTAAGAAGTGAATCTTTATGTGACTCTATTACATTTATTTACAACAGCACATATCACAGAGCTAGGTGGTATAGTGGTAAACCTTCAGACTCTCATTTGGGAGAATGTAGCTCAGAATTATGGTCCAGCCATCTTGATTCTGGTTTTCCATGGATCCCTGAAATCACTCCAAGTGAATGCTGGGTTGGTTCCTTACTAAAGGCAGTGGCTGATATCTTCCGTGTTTCTGTTTTTGTGAGCAACTCGCTCCTTCTCAAATGACCTTGCTGTTGATGAAATGGTAAGCACCACCTACCTGCAGCACGGCAAGGAAAGTTCTTCCTCTTTTATGTAATTTTTTGAAGTTTACTCTTGAAAAAAGTATACACTTGTGTTAAATACTAGTGAATTTTAATTGAAATACAGTGGGAACAGTACAACTGATGATGGCAAGAAAATTTTTTGTTATAATGAATTGTCATTAGAATATCATTATGTGCTTGGAAATGGAGAAATTGACAGCAGAATACAATGCAGGACATCTGACATTGGCCTAAGCTTTATAAAGTGGCACCACCACTTGCTGCCTGATAAAGCTGGTCTAGCCAGTGAAATGTTGCACGACCGTGCATCCATGTGGAATGTGTGTTTGTCCAACGACTTTTATTTGTATGTGTCTTATTAGTGAGTACCGCCCTGTGAGTACTTGCGCATTCTGTTGACTTTCTATAATGTTACCAGTAACCTAACAGCCTATTCCCACCGTATCCTTCAAAGATTGGTTTGCTCCACAGAATGGTCAAAGTGTATTACCACAGATTCAGAAGCTTGTCGCCTTTGTTGATTGTGCTAGGTTCCTGAAAGTAGGTGGTCGATTTCAACCATCAGTTTGAGGTGTGCCCGGTTAAGGTCTGCTTGGCATGATCGCCTAGGATGTGTATGCTAGACCAATAGCGTGGTTTTATACAGGTTTGTCAGTGGCTGGCGAGAGGTGTTAACTACTGACTTACTCAGTTGACATCTGTGATGCTGAAGAAGTTTAGGTTTTGACCCTTGGTCTCAATTTAATGGGTGCTGAATTGCTCCACGCCGTATTGACGGTTCCAGGCGACAGATTCCCAGCTCCAGAACCGGGGATTGGCCAGGCCATACGTAGCCTTGGTCCTGTAAACCAGTGCTCTCGGAACGTGGTGATACTCTTGGCTGGTGCGAATATGCAGTGGAAAATATACAAACACCACGGGAGCAGTCGCTAGTGCTTGGTGCCTGAGTGCTGCAGTGTGGTCCCGTTCTGCCTGCCTTTCCTGCGTAGGAGGGGGAAGTGCAGACCACTGTTTGGCAGCAAGAAACGCTAGGTTTTGCTCCCTACGCCTTTTGCCATGCCTTATCTTGAAAGGCATAGTGTGTCACTGCTTGAACAACACACGTAGCGCACCTTGACGAGAAACAATTTAACAGTCAGTCCAGTAGCTGCTTGCTGGCATGAGCTTGGTAAGTGTCTCCACACTGATTCCTCATGCTTGGCGGGCTGATCAGAGATGGGGAGTCGTTTGGACCACCAATGGCTTAATTGATGTGCTTTCAGGCAAAGTTGAACGGCAAGACTCAGGCTATGTGTACTTCAGCACTATCAGTGCTCAAAGCAAGGGCTTGCTGCCCTTCCTTGGATGAAGGTATTCATAGTGGTTGTGGCTCCTCTGTTCCTTCCAACACTACCAGTGCTCGGGTGGGTGGGGAAGAAATAGGCGGCCGTCTAATGGGTGTGTTAGTTCGGTTTAGGAAAATACTCGGTTTCTGTCGACAGTGCACTGCGTGAATTGTTCTTAGCGGGCGACATAGCAAAATTCTCTGTAAATGAATAAGAGTAAAGATAGTGAACAAAATTACGTTTATTGAAAAATCTATAAACACGTGACTCGTGCTACCTCCTACCAAACAGTGGAGTTCTGAAGGTTATGTACGTTAGCCAGGTGTAGGCGACTTGGTCCTAGGTTAAAAAGGAAAAGATTGTTCTAGACGTGAAAAATACTTTACTGCTAAACTGTACTAAAGAAAGCAGGTGTCTAGAAGAGAGAAAGTGAAGTTAACGAGTGTTAGCATGTTCGCTATTCGTTGGATGACTGGTCATCGTTGTTGGAAGTAGCCACTGGGGCCGTACTTAAGACTTGGAAGATCTCTGGAGGTCCCAGCATTGAGCAGTGCTCTGGATGTCGCGAGAGATGAAACAAGAATTACTTCTGGAGCCCCTCCATGCGGATTTATATAGTGCTCAAGTCTAGGTTGCCGCAGCGGGGTGCGGGGAAGGCGCATGATGTCCTTCAGCTGTGGAGGCTGGCATGGGAGGTGGGAACCCTCTTATCAGCATTCCTTGGTTCGTGCATCTTCGGCGGCGCTTGGCCATGCCCGAAGTGGCTGAAGCTTATGGTACTCAGTATGATGAGGGGGGGGGGGGGGGGGGGGGAAGAGAGAAGTGACATGCCCGCTGGTTGCGTAACCTTGTGGCCACGTGCTTGGTCACCCGGGAGATTTAAGCGATCGAAATTTATGTATAAAGTGGTGCGTACACAACTTTCACGTGGGGGGTTGAAGCAGACAACACTTACATAGGTTGAAGTAAGGGTATACATCGCATAAAGAGTGATGAGTCGTAATCGTAGTTGATTAGTAGTGTAAGCAGCAGGCGTCAAGTTTGCTGCCTTTTCACCAAAAATACAGTGTTGTTCTCCCCTAAAGGCATCCTTTCACAGACCTAATTATTTGAATTTACCATGAACAAAACCTCATCCTAGATTTAGGGCACTGCAGTTTATACTTTCTTAGCAGTATTGGATCCTGGTTGATAAATATGCAATTTTATTACCTGCTTCAATGCAATAAATGTTATCAAGGCAGGTTGTCATGTCAGCCAGTGATGGGGGATCTTCCTATTATGAGGGTTCAGCAAGTCAAACCTTTCAGAAAGATGGGAAACGATTATTTAACCCTTTTACAGTCAAGTCCAATTGTGTATGCAAAGCTCCATTGCAAAAGGCTTACCTTTGCTTGCGTGTTGTGCCACCAAGGCGATCAACCTAGAATTCGTATTGGAATTGTCAACCAGAGCATTTCTTGCTTCATACAAAATATTTGTTTGTAGTCGAGGTCACTCAATACGTATCTTTAATGATTGTGGAACCAATTTTGTGGGTGTAAACAATCACCTCAAGAAATTGCAACAACTTCTGTCTTCGTCATCCTGTCAAACTACTGTGATTGATACTTTCTCCTGTGGTATCTCTTAGTATTTCATTTTGCCTGCTTCCCTGTATTTAAGAGGTCTCAGGCTGGGGTTAAGTCAGTCAAATTTCACTTGCGAAGAGCTGTTGGAGACCAGGTGTTGACTTTCAAGGAGTTGTATACAGTTCTGCTGCTGATACAGACAGTGTTGAGCACCAGGTCCCTTGTGCTCTAAGTTTTGACCCCAGTGACTTGAGTGCCTTGGTCCCCGGGCCATTTTTTTGTCCATGGAATCCATGGTTGTTCTTCCCTATTAAGATCTGCATCATTTACCTGTGAATAAAGTTTGACCTTGACAATTGGTGCAGGAAATTCACCAGGACTTCTGACAATGATGAAGTAGAGACTATGTCTACACTTTGCAGCAGGGCCCCAAGTGGCATGGGACACCAGCAAGCCTTGCCCCAGATCAACTAGTGTTGAAGGATGCCTGACTTCCTCCGTGACAGTGGCAGTTCGTTCGTACTGTGGAGCTTCATTCTGGCGACGATGGAGTTTCTTGATAGAACACAGTGTGTACTGCCGCAGGGATAGCTAAAAGTTCGGCAGTGAAACACTACTCTTTGACCTGTGAAGGGTGAAGGAATAGTAATTTCAAGGTGGCCAGGATGTTTGGACATGTGACTTTGTAAATAACTTTTGTAGTGCTGTAGGGAAGTGTGACTTCCTGAATTGCGTAACAAGTCTAAATAATGAACTTCTGTTGTAACTGTGGGTACAGTTTTTGAACTTGTGTGATACTTGTGAACTTGTGCTGATAGCATTACACATGAAAAAGCAGTTTGCAGCACAACTACTGCTCCTCCAAACAGTGGTGTGATATTTTAAAGTAAATAACAATACATACAGTAGAACACAGATTTTACAAAATATTGACAGTTCCTGAAAATATTTACTCCATTTCACTGGTTTATTAAATTCAAAAGTACCTATTTTAACACCCCAACACCAAGAAGTTATGAAAACTTGCTTTTTCACATTAAGACAGTGTTTTGACATCTGTGGTGCATATTAACACTTCTAGTTAAGTTAAATATTAATGTAATTCACTAGGCAGATGTTCTGCAAATGAAATGGTACCGCTTTATAAAACTCCGTTTTTTTATACTTCTCAAGGGACCAGAAAATAATGTGGCAAATTTCGGGAAAATGTGAAAAGGGGGAAATTTTTGTTGCATTGATAGTAACACAATTCGCTGGAGAATCATAGTCGTTACTTCACTGGAAGTTTAATGTTCAAAAGTATGTTAACTCCACTACTAAAATAAAATAATTTGGATGAGAACAACTACTTTATTTTCCACCCGCAATACGTTGGCGAACTATGAGTGACATTAACATTAAACAATTTTTGCTACATGAATGTTAAATGGGGCCAAAAAAAAGTGGTGTAAAATGCAGGAAAGTGTAAAATCGGGGAGAGGAAGGGTTTGTAAAAAATAGGGTTGTACTGTTTATATTGTGGATGACCTGTATTTCACTGGGTGTCTAAATGCTAGCATCTCACCTTTGTGATAAGTGTTATTCCAAGCCCCCTAAACATGACTTGTCAGTAGTAATTGTCAGTGTTTTTGGATGTCCAAACTTGAGGCAGTGGTGAAATATTTTGGAAATTATATTCTCTTACAACTGTATTTATTATTTTAATTAGTTTGTCATTGGACACTCTAGGATATTGGCGTGGTGTTTGTAGGAAATAGATGCGAAGGCTCCAATGATAAAGAAGCAGAAGGAGGATTATGAGAGGGTGATGGTCCTATTGGTTGAGCAGTCACAGCAAGTGGACAACCTGAATAAGGAAGTGAAACTGAGTTGTGAGAGGGAGAATTTGCTTCAGGAGCAGCTGTCTCGTCTCAAGTCAGAGAACTGCTCGCTGCACTCTCAGGTGGCTGATCTTGGCAAACAGGTTAGAATCATCTCCTTTTGCTTTCAAATTTATGTTTTTGTGTGCATATAAAGTAGACAGTAAACCCTGATTTTGTGACTTTCCACGGTTCCTGAGAATACTGTTGCAAAATTGAAACTAACCATTTTTAACTCCTAAAATTTTTTAAAAATTTTGATAAGTTCATGTTTTGCATTAAGTTCTTTTTTAATAATTTCTGGCATAAAACCAAGATGTTTTTATAGGAAATATTGATTTTATTTAATAGGCAAACATTTTCCAAATAAAATGGTATGTGGTGGATTCCTGAGGGGAAAATCTGAGGGTTTGGTATTTAATTATATATTGCTTAAGATCGTAAAGAAATCATAACAACATTATTAATTTGTCGCTCTCTCAAAAATCACATATTTTTAGAATTAAATACATATTATTAATCACTTCAAAAGGCAGACGTCTGCCAAATAAAATGATTTTGGTTGATGCACAAACTCAGGTGTGTGGTGTCTATGAAGTGAACAAACGTACATTGTGAAGTTGTGAACATCCTGCTTTGGCTGTCCTCAGGTGACACAGTTTCTTCCCCTTACGTGTTTGGTCAGTGGCAGTTGGTTACCCCGTGTTAATATTTTCACAAGCACCTACGTGCAAAACACCCAGGAGCCGTAGAGACTGTGAGAGAACTGACCCTGGTTTTTGCATTGGGTCTGTTATCTCTTGGCCAGTCGTAGTTGAAAAGTCAAATAATATGCCTCCACAGCAGGGTTGAATTAGTACTTACCCGCATTGTGTGTCTGGGTATTCTCTTGGTTCTTTACCTAAATGTGTTGTTTGTTGGTTGGTTTTACCGACCGAAAGTCAACCTTACATGCAAAGTCCTTGCATTTGAATTTACGTATTTTGCCTGCTTAACAGTCTCTTTTGCTATTCGCATTTGTAAATAATAATTTAGTGTTAACTGTTTTCCGACCATAAACCATATTAAGCATCTTGCCTTGTGTAACTGTGTGTTCATAATTAACCAACAAACATTTTCATTTAAGGCTTACGAGCCGCACCGAACCATATCTTTTGCTATTTCTTACCTTTGTGCTTAATCAACTTACCAGTGTTTTCACGGCCTAAGAACCTCTAACCCATGTCATTTACCTTTTTACCGAGGTTTTTTGACAGAAAAGGAATAGTAAAAAATGAGGGCTCGTCTACAATTCGGGAATCGTCTTCAATTCAAAACCTAGGTGATTTTGACGAAGGCTTTTCATGCTTAAATACAGTATGTCGTATGGGTGTAAGTATTTTTGTCATGCTGAGACTGTACCTGTCAACTTTGACAAGTGTCTCCTTATTTGATGTCCCCCTGCTGTAAAGAGGAAGCGCTTTGCTGGGAAGCAGTGTAAGAAAAATGCACCTACCATACAGTCAAGTTAGACATACCTTTTTCATTGTGATTAGCTTTTCTTTAAAAGTAAATCAATTTTATAATATTATTCATATAATAGTATTTCTTCTTGAAGGATTTGCCGTAAATTCATGCAAAAATACTTTCAACCCAAATAATTTTTTCATAATTTCACAAGGGTAGTCTTGAAAACAGGTTTAAATATTTTTCCCTCAAAAAATTTTTTTTAGGGTGCGGTCGTCTTATATTCAGGGTCTCCGTCCTTTCGGTTAAATACGGTTATATAATAGTTTTTAATTCAGTGTGATTGTGATTGGTTTTGCTTTGTATAAATTACATTATTTTCGGCCTGTGAGCCACCCTTAATAACTTATTTTCATTGGAGAAGTACAATTTCTCTGAGCATATCACAACAAATACTCTACCTAAAACAGGTTCCAACATAACGTTGGCTTAAAATTTTGTACAAAAAAGATATTTAACACAAAATTTGTTTCTTTGCTCAAACAATAAACAAACTGATAACATTTAGAAATTTTGGAACCACAAGTAAACACATAATTATCTTTTCAATTATTAGTTCTTTACAATCAAAAATCAAAGTTATGCAGAAAAAAAAGACTTTGATACCAGCTTCTAAAATTAAACATAAATTAAATAGGCTTTTCACAAAACAGTAAATAGTGTAGGTTCTTACTGTCACAAAGGAGTTTTATGCCATTTCGTCTATTAAATCTTAAAATTAAATTTGCTTTTAGACTCAACATCAATTATTATTTAGAACGACTACAAAGAAGTTTAAAAGTTTGTCTTTACAGAAACTGTTTAAATCCTAAACGGCCAAAAAGTTAAGTGTTACATAATTACATAACTCATAGGCGGGCACACAACTTTACGATGTGCGGGAAAGTGCTACTTTAAAAAAATGGTCAAAACACGCATTTAGCAAATGTGTAGAGCAAATAGCAAACTCATCAAAGGCTCTCAACACCTTTCCAAAGGGACATTACTGCAACAAATGGCCAACTGAAAATTTATTTCCACAAAAATAAAACTATAAACGACTACTTTCACTAAAAATTCAACACCAGAATAATAGGCGACGAACTCTTAACTACCTCAACACCTATAAAACTCTCCGAGGTCGGTTCCAAACCCTCCACAATAATTTTTTAAAACAAATAGCTCTCTGAAATTCAATTCATAAACAGAGCATTGTCTTTTAACTCTCAACTGTTATCACCAAAAATGTACTGCGTCAGCAACAGTGCACATGTTACTGAAATACTTCTTGCTATCTGTGTGTCCTACTGCAATACATTCATATTAAGGCGTCTCAAAGGAAAACTTTGTCGTCATAATGATAAACACCAAGAACCAAACTAAAATTATTCTACATACTACTAAAACAGAAGGTTGACTTAGCTTTGATGACTACATCATAGAGAACTTCCTCAGCCTATTTCCTCAGCCTCCTCCGGGCCTGACCTCACCAGACCACATCACTACAACTGGTGACTGACTGACTCAGACTCCCTCACGTGCCGTACTGAATGACTGACTCCCAACCAACTCTATGATGACTCTTTTTTAAAATGTCACCTCTCCACTGCTGGCTCCTATCAACAATACCCAACATCTGGCCTCGCTTGACGTCATGGCTCGTAGCACCATGATGCTGACCAATCCGAGCACTCCGCGCACATGTGCGGTGGCTCACAAACACTGGCTCAGCACAAAGTTAGCCCCCTTTTCCCTGGAGTGTCCTACACCTTGGTCTGCTGGTCGCAGCACGAAGCTTTCTCTCTTCCTCTTGTGGGACGTACAATCGCACAGCTCTGTAAGTGAAAACATCCCCATCAGTACGACTCCGAGAACTGATCGGCACACGTCGGTGCAAATACTGTTCATGAAAAGTATTGCGACATTTTACCCACGCAGTGGCGAAAGTAACGCACAGCTGCAGTCAGCATTTGTGCGAAGACTGATGTCAGCCCGACACAATCAGCAGACTAAGTCCTGCAGCAACTGTCTGGAACTGTATACTGCAAGTCGAAGGAAAATTCTCGGGAAGACAAAGTGAATGACCTAACAATCTTATATATCTAAATCCTTAATAATTTAAACACATCCTGAACAAAATAAAATTATAAGACTCAGAATTATAAATGACTTCCAACAAATAAAAGGAATGATCTCTATAGAAAATTAATAAAAATAATTTAAAGAGGCACTATAAATTAAAATCTAAACAAAATCATGACCACTATGTTAAGGGCAAAGAGGTCCTAAGTACAAGAACATTAAATCAAAAGCGAAACAACTTTCCAAATTATTACCAAAACTTGAATTAAAAAATAAAATTATTACATCATTATCAAAACACCACAAAAAAAAAAACTCTCATCCGCATGAAACAAAGGAATTAACCTTACCTAAACAACATAATTTAAAATCCTAAAACCGTATGAAAAATAATAAAATAATGTAGTGCATCATGATAAAAAAATGCTGCCCTTCAGCAATGCGCTATGGAACTAGCGCTATCGCCCTGGAGAAGCCGGTGATCTATTAGATAGAACAATCTTCAGAAAGGGGTTTGACGTGAAGGCTTCTGGGCGAGATGCAATGTACAGTAAAATCTAGGATGACGTTTCTGTAGTGTCAGTTGGGACTCCAATGCACGCTGTACACATGTGTCCCTCCTCAATTACTGTTTAAAAATTGACGTGACTGGCCCATAAGGATTAATGCTCTGTGTGTGTATCCACTGAACCACTTCTCAGTGCACGTACGTTCACTGCGATAGAGTTTCAAACTAGTTCCCATTGAAGGGTATTCCCATCTGTTGTCAATGTTTGGTGTTTTGTGCTAGCTGGTCACACTGCACTCTAGCGCCATTTGGCAAGGGGAGAGAGAACCTTTCTCTGAGGCTTTGAGGTGAACAAATGCGTTATGTCACTATGACTCTCAGTCTACAAGCTGGACATGCCACTTACTGAGAGTCGTAGGATCCTTATGTGGAAAACGATGCTAACCAAGAGGGGCAGTTGATGTCTGTAGCCGGTCACGCCGCCCACTCAACTTCTCGTCAAGGGTGCCATAAAAGGGATAGCATTACACTCAGTGCCCAGCTACGTGCTTTGGTGAACCAAGGCTAGATGCCCCCAGAGTACAAATATGTCAGCCCAGTCGACCCTCTTAATAACCTTCTTTAAGGGACCCGCCTCCGTAGAGTCTAAATCACTTCCGAGTTAAATATTTGTAGTTTCTCCTTTAAGGGCCGTGGCAGAACTGTAAAACTGCGCTATGCGACATTTACAATGGTTTGGGAGGGGAGGAGAGTGAGCTGGCTGCGGTTGTATTCTCCACCCCACCCCCTACACTTTGTCCTTGGCCTCGACAGTCACCCTTCTTTCGGCTATTTCCATTATCCTACACTCACCCTCACTGTGGAGGGGAAGGAGAGATGAGAGAGGTAGCTGGTGGTCGCTCTTGGTCGCTTCTGCGGAAGTTCTCGTCTTCCAGCAGTGCACATTTTTGACATGCAAAATGTACGCACTATTCTGTGGTGATCTAGGCACAGAGTTGACGCACAAACTGTAAGAGGCTTGTCGGCCCACACTGCTCCACATCCCTGATTAGCCCTCAACTGTGGGGGAGCAGTGAGGCCTCTTAACGAGCTTGTGCCGGCAAGTCACAATTGGGTTACACTATTAACCTTCCTGTCTAAGTGCATTGCGTAGACTATAGAACTGTTTGTCCTATGCCTCACTAGAGGAGGAGTGGTGAAAAATGCAAGGAACAATATCTGGCTCACTCTACTTTCAAGCAGTGGATCTTTTACCACGTCCTACGCAGGAGAGGTAGGTGGAATGGGACAGCGTCGCTGAACTTAGATGACAAGCAGTCGCGCCTACTCTGGTTCTGGTAATTGACTTCCTTCCCACTGTGTATCCACATACATCCTATGTGTCACACCCGGTTGTCAAAGGACTCCTCTGACTGGTACTGAAGTGCGCTTAGGCTGGGACAACCTGATCTTCTGGACTAACGAAGCACACCTGTGGAACCTCCGCTCCGGCATAGACCGAATTCATCACGCCTAAGCTAAACCTACTCTGACTACAACTTCAAGAAGCACTAGCCATCACCCCTCGCCTCATGCCAACTATATAAACCAAACTACCGCACTTTTAGTCTAGCGGACAAAATCCTTGACTAACGTGCCAAGTCAGTCTAATTGGGCACGCGTCAAACTTACGAGTTTCTGTGATAGTAGTTTACATATTATTGTTTAAGTTGTTAGATAATTATTGGTTACTATACAAAGTATTCCTTACAATTAGACATATATAATCCAAATTTGGTATGCTAAAAGTACCAGTTTGAAGTACTGAACAGGCTAATGCATGATCTATTTCGTTAGCCATTTTTAAAAATAAACATAGTCTAAAATTTTTACTGTAGTTACTGAAACCAAACACAAATCTAGCACAGAGATGGTAATTGCAAGCCACTTGAACTCAGAAATATAAAAATATGTTAAATATTTTTTGAAAATCTCAGTAGTATTGTATCCAAGGAATCACTAAACCCATTTAAAAACCAACTTTGTATATCAGAAGTAGTCATCATTGTCTTCAAATACACAATTAAAAATTTTCTTCAGTGTGCCGTGTTTGAAAAGTCGTAAAAAAATAAGTTTTGGGTCTCATAGCCATGACAATTGTCAAAAGACAATGTGTAACATTTGTTCTGCTAAAAAGAAAATTCTATGGTCTAGGGGTTTTTAAGCACGTTATAGAAATTATTTGTATAGGCTAGTACAGAGAAAATTAGGCTCATTAGTTGTATCATAAAACTTATTGTTTCTGGTGTTGGCATTTACTTTTTGTGTAATGAAGATGTACAATTGTAAGTTGGTGTTAATAATTCCAGTCATAGTCTTCTGCAGTGAAATCAGTTGTAGGCCTACATCAGTTGTAATAATTGTGTTGGATTCATAGCCTAAATACAAGTGTGTTTCACAATATGCTTTTGTTTGGGTTTCTGTACTCTGCCAACTTTAATTAATGGTTGTTCCAAATATTTGCAATCATCCGCTTGAAGTAAATAAATAATTTTAAATAATTTTTATAGCCTACTTTTTGGTAGGCTGTAGAGTAGACAATTCTTCGTTTGACTTTTTATGAAATTACAGCTCGAGAGTTTGTCTGTATTTTTTTGGCAAATAGGATAATAACAGTGTTTGTTAGTTTATTTACTTGATGCCTAATTATGGCACAAACAATTCTTACTGAAATATTTCAACAAAAAAAAAAAAACAAAGCTGTAAAACTTGGAAATATTTATCTACGCTCATGTAACACATTTTACAGTACACAACAATAAAATCTTTCTATAAGGCCATCATTCGTAGTAGCTGAGGTCACTAGGGTGCAATTCACTGTGCCCAAGAGATACCGGTATGAATTCCGATAGTCCTGGACATTTTTAAAAAATAATCGATTCTTTAATGTACAGCCAGCCAAACATATAGGCCTATTTAGTTACACCAACCAAATTTGAAATGTTTGAGGCAACCATACAAAACAAAAAAAATCTTTAATTGCCACTATAAAAACAATTAATTTTGTTGTGCAAAAAAAGTTTTTCTTTCATTCAACAAAATTTTTTGTGCGAGAAATGTATTAATAATTTTTATTTCAGTTTATCTAAAATCACAACAAAGTTTAAGGAAATATTTAGCAAGAGTACAAAGGAAAATAGTGGGAAATAAATTAGCAATATTTTTATGAACAATGATATATTAAATTCTTGAAGTCAAATGACATGCCATTCTTGTTAGTTGTAAACATAACACAATTTCTTTATTTAAATGAATAGATAATCAGAAAGTCAACATATGAGGCCTTAAATCACATTCAAGTTGGTAACATATGTACATACATCAAATTTTCGAGGTTACTTATTCTGGTATTAGAAATTTATGTCGTGTAAATCAGTACATTGAAAAGCATATAGTTCATACTTATAATAACCATTATGCCTAAGAGATCACACTCGTTTTTTTTGACCCAGTAGTAAGGCTAATTTTTCTGTTTAGATGGAATTTGTGTGGTACAGAGTACTACATACCTAAAAACTATGTTATACCTAAATACAATCAATAAATTAACGCACAGCTTATAGTAGAAAAATTTGGGGGTGTATAACTATGATACACCTTTGGAGAAGTTAATAATATTATAATTTTTATAATATTCACATACAACAATTTTCGTTACATACAATATTCTCGTATTTACACAATGTCTACTTTACAACTTGAGCAGAAAAATACATTACAATTTCCAACCTTTTAATACAAAAAAAAGTTTCTGAATACATTCCCTGTAATGAATTACACCTCATCTGACGTAAAATGTAATTACGTAATAACCATAGTTTGCTCATAAAATTTATTAAATAATGGCGGTGGTAGTGTGCCATTAGATTCTTTTTATTTTTTCTAGATTTAACATTTTACACAAGTCTGTTACTTACAATTCATTTATAGTGACAAATAATAGCCTCATTGTTCCACTTGGATAATTACAAAAAAAAAAAAAAAAGTAAAATACACTACCGTACAGCTATTTAATACAAATATGTAACTTAATTTTCTATCTGCAATAATTACACCCAATACATCCAAACTTATGAAAAATAAAACCACGCAATAAACAAATTTCGTTCAAAAATTTAAATAAATAAAGGTGGATGCATGCCATTACATTCGTTTTCTTTTATTCAAATTTTTATAGAAGTATCTTACAAATATTTAGGTGGCATATAATCGTTTCATGTTTATACATTCTCCACATACAAAATTAAAAAAAAATAGTAAAACACTCTACCATTGCAGCTGTTTAATGCATAAATCACTAAATTTATAATCTGCAAATAATTACACCTAAACTGATGTAAAATGTAACCATGCAATGAACACAGTTCCTTTAGAAAATTAAATAATTAGTGGCGGCGTGCCATTAAATTAATTTTTTCCTTTTATAAAATTTTACAAAAGTCTGTACAATTCTTTTGGTGATGTATAATCGCCTCATGCTAACACAGTATCCTCGTAGATAATTACACAATTAGAAGTAAAACACACTACCATTACAGCTATTTAATACAAAAATGCCACTACATTTACTATCGGCAAATAATTACACCCGAACTGGTGTAAAATGTAATTACATTATGAACACAGTTCGTTCAGAAAGTAAATGCTGGTGATGGTGTGGCATTACATTACTTTTACAAGTTTTTATTTAACTTGTCTTGTTAGTTTGTTTGTATGTTCGGGTGAAATCTTGCAGGTGAAATTCTACCCACTTCTAGGTATTCAAGCGAGCTGAAACTTGGTATACTTATAGAAACCGTATGACAATGCAATAATTTGGTGACAGCAACCTGGTGCTGCAGCCAGGATCATCTCCTCACGAGGTTGTCTAGAAAATGTTTTTTCTCCATTGAAAGGGCTTGTAGCGATATCAAGCATAGTTGAGAAATCAGTGTGGAATGATTATATTTAAATTCCTTAAAACTTAAAAAATTGTTGAAACTAAAAAGTAAAAATTAAATTACTGTAAAAATACTTTGAAAACCAAGCTTTTATTTATAAATGCATTAAAAAGAGAAAAATAATTATAGTAGTTACACAAGTTGTAAAACTTGTAAGATGTGGTTGAACAGCCGTAATGAACTTTACGACAAATTAATATGTTTGTATAAATTTATATTTAGTATGTAAAAGCTTGTCGCAATATAGAAGTATACCTCAGTTGCATAAGTGTAGTTAACATATATCTTGCATAAGGTTCTTGACTATTCCGGCATGAATGCAGACATAAAGAGACACTAAAATAATATTGAAATTCATAAGAAAATTATAGAAATTTAAAACGATACTTAATTTAATTTGTGCCACTTTATTTTCAATAATTAAATATTTTGCTCGGCGCGCGTAGCACTTCCGCTTATGTGAATCCCGTAGGCGGCCATGGTAGGTCCGTGGGACGCTTGTATCTGGACAGTCTGTCGAGGAGAGCTGGCGAGATAAGAAACTGTCACGTATGCACTACAACTTTTGTTCCCTGATTTAAGTTTCCATAGTTAATTTAGTTTACCCGGTTAACCTTTGCTTGCATACATTTTTGCCAGACATTTTCCCCAGCATTATGCTTCCACTTTATTAATTTCTTGCGCCCTTGCAGCATTTTTACCTTAATGGAGGAGAAGATGTCGGAGAGGTCACGCAACCTGCACAACTTGAATCAGGCGCCATTCGCCTATTGTTATAGCATTTCAGTGTAACTTCTGCATTATTGCTACACTCAATTTTAAGGACTGTATGTATGTATTTGAGTGTAATTTTTTCGTGTTTGAATATTTTACAGCAACATCACGTATAACCACGTGGCCGATCGATGCCAAGTCTTTGTATACGCCATCGTTGGGTTTGAGAGCTTATTAATGTAACGTCATATTTGCAATATTTTACTAAGGGTTCTATGTCAATTTTATTCAGGGTTCAATGTATTTTTCACGTAAATTGATGTTTTTTGTACTTGACTACGCTGTCACAGAAATGTTTGATTTTACCGCCATCAGGCATGTTACATGCCTGTAACCACTACAGTCACAAAGAGAATAATTTTCTCAGCAAGAATAATCTTTTGTCTGACTTTAATTTGCCATTTCCACGCAGAAATATTGCAATTTCACCTGCACCACGTGGTCCGCTATGAACTTCATCCAGCGCCATCCGCGCCATCTAAGCTTGTTTTCGCACATGTGTGTGTTTATTGCGAAAATCCATCTCACGTCCCATCTTGTTTCATCTATCATTTAAGGGTTTATGTAATTTTATAATTAGTGTACAATGCAATTATTCCCGTCCTAGCCGGCTCTGTGTATAGGCCGTCACCACACTACCCACGTGCTGGAGGGCGAGCCCTGACGAGTTTGCGTTAGTGATGCTGAGTAATCACACTTGTTAATATGTATTAAGGGAATCATTTGTAATTCACTGTGTCCTGTCTTCAGGTAAAAACCGTCAGTCCATCCTAGCGGCTGTTGCCTCTGTTCCCTTGTGAAAGCTGTGCTTTCACGCACCTTGGTGAGATCATCTATCTAGGCGTGCGCTAGACTAATTGCGGGCTGGGGAGCACCCAAGCGGAATTGGCTAGTCATGACCGAGATAATCATTTCATTGACACCTTGATGTGTATGAACATCACCAATAAAAGCAAGTCTACAGTGAACTCAATTTTTTTGTTCAGTAGTGACAGTGTCCTAGCCACATAAGTTTTATCAATTGTTTATTTCAGTGATTTTATTAAAAGTTTAGTATTGCCTAAGTACGCACGGGTGAGACGGACACATAGAACCCACAGCATCTCTGAGAATCCTGAGTCTCAATACTGCGGTGATTGGGAAGCACCACTGGTGCCCAAATTACCAGTAAGTATTTGTGTTATTGTTTGTCTCTTGTCTCACCCGATGGCGCAAGTGTTAACTCGTATGCAATAGTACTAAACACATTAGCATCACTAGATAGCGCTTATGGTAATAAATTTTATTTATTACTACAGATTTTTAGTTGTTGTATGTAAGTGTAAATTAAATAAATGTATATGCATTACTTCTCAAAAAATAGGAAAATTTACACAATGTCTATATTTATGAAATGAACTACATTTCTATAACATTAAGCATATTACACAAGTACGTTATTGTTTTCGCAAAGAATATTTAGAAAATCTTATGTCTATGTGGCATTGGCATCAACGTGAAGTTTGTTAAAGTGATTCTTTACTCTATGTACTTTTATGTTGCACAACCAAAGATTCACTAACCTTCATACTGAACGTATCTCCCATTTCAATAAACTGTTACAAACATCTTATACTTTCCTCACACACATGGCCAGCATTTAGTATAGACGTTTGTAATTTTTGATATTGCTAAAGTTTTACTAATTTTTACAAAGATGAGCAAAACATCTGTACAATGCGTAAAGTAACACCAATGCTTTTTGTGTGTTGTGTTTGACATAGTTCTATTTACAGGTGTGCAATTTGCTTCGTGAAGTGGAATTTGCCCGTGCGGGTGTTGACAAATCGTCAGAGGTAAGTCTCACAGTCCCCTCATACAGTAGGTAACTGAGATCAGCATGTCAGCAATTTGGAATACTGTATAATTAAATATCCTAGAGCATTGTATTTGTAGTTTTACGTTGGCTGGCAGCTATAGTTAAGCTAATTGCGCCATGTTGTTTTCAGGAAACGATCTGTGAATTGTAATGTTTGCCGTCGTGTGAAGTACAGGATTAATTTAAAAACGCAGAAGTAAGGGTTTGTTGATGCAACAGAGTGATGTGGTTGTACGTGCATACTTATACAATTTTATTGTTACATTTGTTTTAGACATGAGACTCTAACATATACAGAATCACTGTGAAAGAATTCAATCATCCAAAATAACATACACTCAAACCTTGTTCATCTGGCACTCAGTTTGTACGAACATCTTGTTCACAAGGACAAATTTTCGGGAACCACGAAAGATAGAAAAAATGTAAAAATACTTAAAAAAACAGAAAAATTTGTCTCGAAAATTAATTAAGACAGTTAAAAGCTATAGTTGTATCGACTCTGCCACCACCCAGTGTGTTACACAGTGAAGTCAAAAGAAACACAGCATAAATTAATTGAAATTTACTGTTGTATCATGCAGTGCGCAAGAAAGGGTATTGACCTGTCAGTAGTTTGATGCAGACCACTACTCTAGACACTGAAAGGGCCGTATGAGTGTATTTACAGTACCAGAGATGGCCTCGTCAGGTTTTTGCCCAGGAGCAAGGCCAAGCACTCCTGTATAGATTCTGAGGTCTGATCTCTCTGGGGTGCTGGAATTTTCCCTTTGTAGAGAGTCGGTCTGGTGGGCTGCCGGCAGGGCACGAGGTTGAATGTCTTTAACACTATTGGGCGTCTGGAAGCTGTGGCAGGTTTCTGTACTCCTGGGCGACGGATCACTAGGAGTGAGTGTGCAACAATAAGAGTATCTGGTTGACATGTAGAAGGCTCAGGTTGTGGAGCAGGCGCAGCACAGAGTATGTCAGGGATCTGGAAGTTGACGACTGGGGGTTGTGGAGCAGAAGACAAGTGTACGAGTTCGGCGATCCACTGAGGCAAGATTGTAATAGCATTGCTTTTTTTCTAATATTATTTTTGCATCTGTTAGGTATGTACATTGACGGAGTACAGTTTTGAAGTGTAGGTATCTATGTGTTAAAATACAGTAAGTCTTTGAAACAGACATTAGTTTAACAATGATAATGGGCTTTAATGGACATATCCATGCTGCTAGCTAGGAAAAATCAAATTCCTGTGCAGCTTTTATGAAGTGCTGCTTTGTGTAAATGCGTGCAGCATTATTCTGCATGTCTGGCAAAGCATTGCGGCTTTCCCCCTAACCTGGGTACCTACTTTTCTGCATAAGTGCATACTTGGAAAGGAAACTCCAAGCATTTTGTAATCAAACAATGTCTTTTTTGTGTTGTGCGCAATTGCAGTTGCATCAGGAAATAAGACTAGCTATCTGTTTGTGTTTAGTTTTTTCTGGTATGTTAAAATTTATTCTCTTTAAATTTAAAGTTGTTTATATTTATGGTCATACATATTTTATACAGTACAACATAGAATGGCTAGACAACAGGTTGGAACTGCTACGAAGAAAAGCAGGCATTCTCTCACCATAAAATGGACATGGTACAGTGCGAGTTAGGAAATAATGTTTGTCTGCTGCTTTTGTGGAAAAAAAATACGAGTTTTATATTTTTATTTTGCAATGTGGAATTTTCTGTACATAAGCAACCAAAAATGTCCACTCACACCAAGGATACGTTTCACTTTCAGTTTTAATGTGTAACTTTATGCACCCATTTAGTTTACAAAGATATTATAGCTTTTCACCAATATTACGCTCAGAAAATATCCACAGATGATTTTAAAGATACGCTGATAAAAGATTATATGAAAACATATTGTGTTCATTCCAAAATCATTTGCCAGGGTTTGTATGTTCAGTCTCTCTCTCGTCCTGATAGACCTGGCAATTTACATTACACATTTACGCAAATAAAAATATGCATATATATAAAAATTACAATAAAATGTTTTAATAAATCCATTACCATTGCTAGCGTGTGTGTTCTTTGAGAGTTAAATGCTTTATTGCAAATCCTGACAGTTATTGTTTCACGATGATGAAGCAGCAAAGGTGGGGGGGGGGGGGGATGTTAATCGTTTATGCTAGACATACCTGTGCAGGGGCACTGACCATGCGGTATGGTGACACCAACAGCTGAAAGTTGAGAACTCTCTCTGGAAAACCAACGATTCTCCACAATCGACCTCAGGATAAATCAGCTGTGATTCTCAGGCGCTGCTTCCACACTTGCCCGCAGGTTTGCAGAAAGATGCAAGGACGTCAACTTCCTCGACCCCAAGGACTTGATTCCGAAGAGAGTGGTGCACTTTACACGCCCTCGTCCCGCCACCAAACTTGAGGCAATATTTTAATTTCACCTATATTCATAGCGGCTCTCGTAATATTCCGTGTCCGCAAATTCCAATACCCTACCGCACAAATCATCACAAAAAAGGGTGCATAATTGTAAGCTGAACGTTACTGAATTTCACAACTGTTCGATGCTATAACGTGTCTCGCGAGCCAATTGATTTTCCTGTTTTCAGACTCCGCAAATTTAAGGTTAATCAAAGTTACATATATTGCAGACGCCCACTTTACGAGACACGTCTATAATAAATCAAAATGCGTGAGAAGCATGCCACAAGTTTTTAAGCCAGTATAGAGGTGAGCAGTTACTGCCCCTACCTCCTTACAGGTCCCATATTACTACTGTTCAGCCCATCCATTAGAGTACCATACACGGCTGCACTTTGCCCACAAGTCTGTGCGCCGTTTCCCATTCTATACCTTGATATATCCCCAGAGCGACTTTTAAACAAACTTATTAACATTTCTTATAGCTGATGAGTGCATATTTGAGCACTCAAGTACAATTTCTCGCTTCAGTTTCTCCGTTTGGTTTGTCCACACCCGCGTAAAACGAGTTGCCACCGCCGACTTCGTGTGACATTTTCGCGTAAGCTCTCACAAACACAGTTTAACTATATGCTAATTGAAACTACATGCCGACCCTGCGACCCGAACTCCTGAGTGGGCGCACACGATGTGCTGAGACCCGACGACGCTCTCAGACTGCCTGCCGCACGCATACTACTCGTGCTCACGTCTGCCTGGCCGCGACTCACCAGGGTGACGTCACGAACTCTCAAGCACACACCCTAGTAGCAGTTTTAACAACAAACATATCGATACACACAGTAAAAGCTTTGACAACTTGGAACAATGTTCTACATAATATGAATATTTATTTATAAAATATACTAATAAAAATTTAACCCAATTATTCAATATTCCTTAAAAAAATATATTTAAAAAACCAATGTGATGATGATGATGGTAGATGATGATGGTGGATGATGATGGATGATTGATGGATTGATGATGATGATGATGATGGATGATGATGGATGATGATGATGGATGATGATGATTTTGAAAGTCTCAGAGATTCTCACACATTCAAAAATTTACAGACTTGCCAACCTTGGTACGCAAAATATATCAGGGCACTGTCAAAACTTGTGTCGCAATAATTTGATCACCTTAACCTAAAACATTCAAACACTCTGAAAATGCAAATAATATGACACCAAATATAAGTCAAATTTTAAATGTCCCGCACGCACTATCAGCTAATAGCGCATGGAGAAGTTATCAGTCGAGCAGTGTCATGACTGATGGTGTATGAGGGAGGGGGGCGGTGGGAGGATGACTTCACCACGTCGCTACCTGATGGCGACACCATGCACGCGTGGCAAATGTCTGTGTTTTAAAGTAATTAATCATATTTTACTGCAAAGATAACTTGTAAAATTTGAGACACAAATGAGGCGATTATAATTTATTTATTTACTGTCTTTAATAATTAATCATTCAAAACCATGTCCTCTGATTTTCCCTGTCATGAGTTACACTGCACTCGGCTCGGTGCTTACCTAACCCATTATTAGATGGCAAAATGTGTTGAAAAGGCACTTACATATCAGTTTATTCAAAGATGCGGTCTGTTGAAATAAATTAATATAAATCCTCCGATTTCCCCGCAAGAAGTTACTGGAATTGAACACTTATAATACAAGTCGCTCGATGTTCAAACAATTTTTTGCTGACAAGTGGTAGAGTATATGCTTCCGGGCATATAATAATAATAATAATAATAATAATAATAATAATAATAATAATAATAATAATAATAATAATTTTATTTATGAAGATGCTGCCCTTTTAGTTAAATATTAATTTTTTAGGTCATGTTAATGTTGAGAATAGACTCATAAATGCGAATCAAACCAAGCTGTTTTAGCAGATTTTACTGATCATGATACAAACATAACTTAAGATTAAGTGAATGTTTCAGAACAACAAAAAAAGGTGGTCAGTACTGTAAACAAACACAACTACCAATACACTAAATACACTACCAACTTAACATTGTGTCCAACAAATCTTACGCCAGATACGATGAAACACAAACCTCACCGGATAAAACAACCTTTAAACACAAAAGAAAACCTTTGCAAATAATAATAATTCCTCATTAAAATGTTTTGCATAACATTTTCAGGTGAAACCATTTGCTTTGAAATACAAGTGATGTTAGGTGCAGCTATTTTGAGCGACGCATACCATATTTACTCGTGTATAGTGCACACTCGTGTATAGTGCGCACCATGATTTTCACAAGTTCCAGGGAAAAATTTTTCAAAAATAAAATTGCACCAAAAATTTGTGGCACCCTGTTAGTAAGTATGAAACAAATTATCCTTGTTTACATTAATGTATGGTGATTGTGTTATGTTTGGAAAATACTTTAATTAAATAACTTGGGTGCAAAAAGCCAAAATAAAAAAAAAATCCGGAAACCTCTTTCTTCTACTACTCAACATTTCCAGCTTCGGTTTTCATTTTTCTCCTTTTAGCAGTGACTGGCTCTCTTTTTTTTTTTTTTGCCTTCTAGAATGTCACACACTCCACCCACCCCCCCAAACCTTCCATGAGCATAACATGGCTCATAGCCCTGCCACAGAAACAAAGAGAGACCCTGGAATTATCTAATGAACCAAGAAACATCTGGTGGCTATTACAAGGAGGTGGGGGGCTGTAAACAGGTAAACACATGACAGCTCTGGTTTTGTGGCCTGTCAGGATGCCATTAGTCGCGAGGGGGGGGGGGGGGGAGGTGTTCCGACCTACACATAGCTGAAGGGTCGCTGAGTGAGAAAGAGAGAGAAGGGAGAGGAGTGATGTAAGAGCGAGAGATGAGACAACAGATAGTTCCGCCACCTCCCTCATCCCCGATAATTTATGGCTAACACTCCATGGCGTGCACCCCAAAAGATGAGACAACAGATAGTTCCGCCACCTCCCTCATCCCCGATAATTTATGGCTAACACTCCATGGCGTGCACCCCAAATTTTTTTTTCCTTTATTTTGGGGGAAAAAGGGTGTGCTATACACGAGAAAATGTGGTATTTATTTGTTCATATTTTTCTTTTTGTTTTAATGTGCGGCGTATACAAACCGAAATACTGTAATTTTTGTGCCTAAAGAAAGTAATTACCTGACTTCATTGTCTACAGCCGATACTAAAATATCAGCCATATATCATGTCTGACACAGATACAGCAGGAAAAAGTGAAGTATCGTCTGATACCGATACAATGTGTCGGTATCAGAACAACTCTGAAATTTTTTTATATGAAGAGCCCCCTGTGGAAAAAAATACAGTAACTAAATAAACACAAAAATTCTACAATCTGGTTTTAATGTAAGTTAATAATTTTTGATGTGGAAATTTGTTAAACTAAAGAAACTACTTCAAGGAATAATCTTGATGTGTGATTTTTTAGCTACTTCACTTTTATCATTTCAGTGATTATTTTCACATTTAAATGGTCCTTGATGGTAGTATCCATATTCATCACATAAATCCAAGTTCACCAAAACAGTTGCCACGGAAGTCTGAATGTTATTTGTTCAAGATGGTTAACTAGTAAATTGCATTTAAGTGCAATCTGAGCAGTGTGAAAAGTGCATTTCAAATTTAACAGTGAATTATGGGAACAGTATGTTATTTTGCTTAATGTTAGTATCTGTGAACTATCAGAGAAAAATTAAACACCAGTTATTATTTAAATAACTTACACCTTGGGATAAGCTAGGATCATGCAACAATACTGGGTGATGAGTTTTCATCCAAATAAACATTTTACTTACATACACATATACTTACATACACTTTCATTATTTTACTTTTAGGACATTTCTGAGAACTTGGTGATATTTGGAAGTGTTGAAGAACTGCAAGAGCAGAATAGGAGGCTTTTAGAACTTTATGCAGAGCTAAATGTTCCAAAAGAAAATGCTGTAGAAATGGAAGATGCAACCATGTTAAAGGTGAGATCTGTAATGTTTTTTACAAGTTAGGGTATGTTCATGTGTTTGGTTTATTCTAGATGCATATGTAAAATGTGTCAAGTGACCTTTCTATGCTGTAATTTTGGTCATGTGAAATTTCTCAAAATACAACCATGCTTATAAATACTGTCCTTAAATGTAGCTGTTGTTATGGCTGTTGTTGTTTTGTGAATTATGTGAATCCCTCTGGTATGAAAATCATAATGTAAGAATATTGAAATCTTCAGAATGAAGAGGTATTTTGGAAGGAAGATTATGTATGACATTGCTTTGTTGTCAAAATAATATATAAGCATTGAGCACCATGTAACTTTCAGTAAGTGTTAGGTTATTGGCACTAGAAAGTTGCTCTGGCTCTCCAAGGAGCCTTCTTTTGGTTCCACACCTTGTTTTGCTTGTCGTTAAACATTTGTGCTTACACAAGACCACTGGCTAATTACTGTTTAGGTGATTGAGTACGTGCATACTTAAAATGCCCTTGGTGATCCCATATGCAAGACTGTGGCTTTTGTCCAGAAGCTAAGCCGAGCGCTCCTCTAATACTCTTGTGGCTTGCTCTCCCTGGCTAGTAGGAACCTTCCCCTTATACAATGTAAGTCTGGTCGGCTGGCGGCAGGGCACTAAGTCAACCATCTTAAGCATGATGGGTTGACGAGGAGCTGTGGTGGGCTTTGATATAGGTGGGCAACGGATGGTGTGGAAGGTGTGTGCAGATGTTCTGGGTTCAGATCGTGGATCAACAGGTGCAGGTTGAGGTGCAGGTCGTGGGCGCAGCACATTAGATTCTATAGGCTACTATAGGCGGCTGAGGTATCGTCGACAAGGCAATCAGCTCGGCGATCCACTGTGGGGTAGTCTCGGTGGGAACTTGGAGATTGACGCTACTAATGCTGGAGAGTATTCGTGAATACGCCCAGAGGCAAGCAAGGTTGACTTCTTCCTTTCCTTGTGACCAAGTCTCTTGGAATAGGTCATTGGATAGCACAAAAACACCTCATCAAGGATGTAGAAGGCAGGCTCCTTGTTTCCCAGATTACATGTGTCACCACAGACCAACAATAGCATAGTGGCTATCCTGTTCCAGCACCTGGCAAAGACTGCTGTCTACGCGGGGACGACAGGCCGCACTAGCTAAAGTCAGACACGTGGGTGTTGTTCCATTTAGTCTCCTCAACTCAATGAAGTGTCTATCTCTCATTTGCGCAGAATGCAGTGGAGACCGTAGTTGACGAGCCATGTCGAAGAAAGAGTACCTGTATGACACAGCCATTCCAATCCACATGGTAGATGGAAGGGCTGGTCTTGAACTAGGTGCGTGTGGGTTTGGAAATCAGTGTGTACAGCATTACCAAAGGTACCTGGGAGTTCCTGCATTCCCTTCCCCTTGAGGATTAGCAGGGGACTAGGTTCTATTGCTAAAGGAAAGTGGTACACAAGGTTGGGATTTGTCTCACATTTATTCCAATTAAGGGGAAGATAAACATATTGATGTACTTGCTGTGGGGTTTCCACGAATACTACTTCAGGAAGCTGCACAGTACATCAGTGTGGGCTGGTAGAGACGATCAGTCTTGATGGGGGATTATTAAGCTTGTGAGCTTGACTGTTAAAGAGAATCCTTCGCTGAGCCGTAGTTTCTCGTATGTCAACGTCGGTATGCTGGGTTGGCACGATGGCAGGATAGCTAAGCAAGAGGGGAAGGAGTAGTCCTGAGAGGACTTAGACATGGCAGTTCCGTGAGCTCGGAACACGTCCGTGCTGACACAGAGAGGATGGGTTAGCGGGGTTCCATAGCAGAGAGTACCTGACTAACTAGTGCCGAGTGGTTAGGCGACAGGCCTACCGCGGTTCCAAGCAATGATTTTTGGAAAGAACTAAGGGAGTGTTACTGAGCAGGGATTGCTAACAACAATGCCGAATGGCGACTAGGTTTCAGATTCCTGAGCGGCAGGTGCTGGGAAGACACTGGCTTATAGCATTGAGCTACGAGTGCTAGAGTTATTGCAGTGGGGCGACTAAGCGTGGAGGCATGCCCCAAAACCTCCTTTTATACTCATCTCGGGCGGGGAGGAGTGAAGGCATGGCTTGATGCTGTGACGTCACACCGGCTGGCTGGGGGGAGGGGGATGGGAAGCAAAGGACAAACGATTATACTACCTACTAGCACTATCTAACGGTGGAAAAAGGGACTCATCCTGCTTGCATGATTATGGTGGGCCAATGAATAAAACAAGCTGGGGAGTAAATAGAACAAACTCAGTTCACATGGCGAGCAATTAAAATAGAAAATAAATTCCTGTCTCAACAATGCTAAGTATAGGGAAGGAGCTGAGGTTGTTTAAATACTAATCGTGAAAGATGAGGCACGTGTCAGTGTCGAGGGATTGGGTTTTTTTAAAGGTAGAAAGTAGTACTTTACAACCTGCAAAGTGATGTTTTCATGTCAGTATTTTCGTTAATCTAGTGTTTTCATGTTGATAACTTTTGAAAAAATTCATTAGCTTGTATACAAATAAATTAATTAAAGGATACCATAAAATAATAATTTTAACAGATTAAAGAGAAATTAATTTTTTGATAAAACACCATATTGAAAGTTTACTAAATAGATTTTGTAGTAAAAATAGTTTGCCAAACATTCCTATTATGCTGTCCACCAAAAACCCATTACCTCTGCTTTGGAGCGGAAAGATCACCTTTTCTTCTCTAGGGTGGCACAATGCTCGCCTCCATAGCTCACTTGTTCAGTGTCCCTGTTATGTTGTGTGAGCTTGCTAATACTCTGTATGCATTTATTGCCATCCAATTGCATTCCAGCACTGCTCCGTACTTGCCTTGTTTCACTCTCATTGGCCCTCAAAAACTTGTTAAGAGCCATCCAAACCTCTTCGCCTCCCATCTAGTGAAACATTGAACTTCTTGGCTTGAGTCAGGTTTGCCAACTATCGCAGCACATAAAGTTAGTGATGAAGTCCCATCAGTACTATGTATTTACAACACAAACAATACTGTTTATGACACAAACACAATCAGTATTGTGGTAATGTGTAGTTTTTTTAGGTACAAAACAACTTGGTCATGTTCTAGAATGAAATTATCTGTGTACATGAAATGTTTACCTCTTGCGGAGTTGATTTATACATTTGTAGTTAACTTGAGACACTACTAAGCCTTTGAATTGCATGTGTAGGAGAGCTGGTCTCAGTGTGAAGCTCAGCTGAAGGATGTACAGGAGGAACTGGAGAATTACAAGACAATGTCAAGAAGCTTAACTGAGGAGCGGAACATGTATCGCAAACTCTATGCGACATTGATATATGGTAAATGTGGCATATTTGAAGAAGAAAATGTACAGAAGCCATCAGGTTGCAAGGTTGTTGAGGTAAGTACTCTTGAAATACATTTAACTTGTTCTTCCAATTGTGAATTGTTCTGTACTATAATTTTTTAAAACATTAACCACATCCTACTAATTATTAATTACTAAAGTAGAACCTTAAAATGATCCCTCACAGTTTCCAGAAATTGGTCGTTATGGTGGGAAGGTTACTATAGATACTTTGGGGAAATTTTGGTCAGATTTTGAACCACCCTGAATCCTATTCATCAAAATGTGCAGTTTTTTTTATGAAGTCCGTGTTCAGTCGCCTCTAGCACAAAAATTACACATTTTATTTAAATGTAAATGTATTTTAATAGGCAGATCTCTTTTTGAATAAATGATACCCGGTGTTTGGACGTGGTGACTTAGTAAAAATGGATTTGTGACCTTGTAAATATGGATTGGTTAGAATTTTATATCAATAGTAATTTCACGGCAGAACTTTGTGTAGTGTCTTTTACTGTCCTCTTAATATTTGTGTGGGACCCATTTTAAATTTCCCGTGTGCCTGACTTGGTGACCGACATTAATTGTCAACGCTGTCTCAAGTGTTGGCAATCCTGAGCTACAGAAAAAAGAGGAGATCAGTTTCGTGTTGAACTTCATGGCTGTAAGTTGAGTTTTATGTAGCTGCCGCCAGTTGGTCATTTTTTCACTGAAATTCGTTGTACAGATCTCTAGTGGCAATTTAATTTTAGGGGTGTTAAATTCGCCTCAAAACCTGAGATAGGTATACTCACCTTTTCTTTGTCATCCAAAATGTTAGAAACGTAGAGTGGAGCCAGATTTTTCAAGCATTGTAAATTCATGATGAATTGTGTCTAGCATAAAATAAACATGATATGGAATGTTAATTTAATTCAGTAGGTTAGGCATCTTATGAATAACGTGATAACCCAGATATGTGTACAGTATTTGACCTCCCTTTGTTTAAATATTGTGAAGCGACCAAGCTCGCAATATGTTTTCAGTGGCTTCTATAGCAAGAATTATGTGTGTTGCACGTCTGACAAGTAGCACGGACAAAGTACAGGGTGAAGCATCCTACGCTACAGAAATGCATGTGTCAATACATTTAGTAATTGTTACATGGGACAATGTTTTTATAACAGCATAATCCATCAACTGAACAATAAAAATTAAATTTTAATAGAACTAGTAGTTTTTGCGATGTAATCAAGTAAATATGGTCATATGAATAAGTTTCTGTATGACATTTGTTTAATATTAACTCATACTTGGCACTTACAGGTGCTTAATGCTTGGGCATTATTACGTGACAGAGGTTTCACATATTCCCATTCAGGATATCAGTTTATTCAGAAGACATTGTCTACTGAAATAAATCATTATTACCACAGAAAATTCTGTTAATTCTTTATCCTTCTTTTAATTTATCCCATATACAGTAACATAACATCACTGGCTGTGCTTAGCTGTGAACTCGCAGCTATTCCTAAATGCCCAATAACTGGGCAGGTCATAAAAGGGATAGCATAACCCTCAGTGCCAAGCTACACACTCAGGTGAGTCAGTGGCAGATGTCCCCAGGGTCAGACGCATCGGCCCATACGGCCTCCTTAAAATTCTTGTTGAGACTCCGTTTCCCTAGTGTCTAGAGCAATATTGGACCAGTGCACCATCATTCCACGTTGGTGAAACTGGCATTAAACTATGATGCCGTCAAGTGAGACACGAGACGAACTATGACACAAATACGTACTGGTAATATGGGCGCCAGCGGTGCTTCCCAGTCACCACACTATTGAGACTCAGGGTTCTCAGAGATGCTGTGGGTTCTGTGTGTCCGTCTTACCCATGCGTAATTAGGCAATACTAAACCTTTTACTAAACATCACTGGAAATAAACACTTAATAAAATATGTGAGGCTAGGACTCTGCCACTACTGAATAAAAGAATTAAGTTCACTGTAGACTTGATTTTATTGTTATTATGCTTACACATCAACGTGCCAATGAAATGATTATCTCGGTCACGACTAACAAATTCCGCTTGGGTGCTCCCCAGCCCGCAATTAATCTAGCGTACGCCTAGGTGGATCATCTCATCGTGGTGTATGAAAACACAATCTTCACAAGGGAAGAGGGCAGACAACCGCTAGGGTGGACTGACGGTTTTTCCCTGAAGACAGGACACGGTGAATTACTAATGAAACCCTTGATGAAAACATAAATAAATGTGATTACTTGCAATCACTAATGCAAACTCGTTTGGGCTCGCTCGCTAGCATGTGGGTAGTGTGGTGATGGCCTGTACACAGAGCCGGCTAGGACGGAAGTTATATCACCGTACACAAATTACAAAATTACATAAATTACATAAATGCCCTTGAAAGATGATGGGGCACAAGATGAGTGGTCATGATAAACATACACGTTTGAAAACATGTTTATATGGCGCGGATGCTGCTGGATGAAGTTCGTAATAGACCATGTGGTGCAGGTGGAATTGCAATATTTCTTTGTGAAAACGGTAAATTAAATTCCAACAAAATATTATTCTGGAAACAAAATTATTTTCTTTACGATTGAAGTGATTACAGGCTTGTAACATGCCTGATGGCAGAAAAAGCAAACATTAAAGTGACCGCGTGGTCAAACACAATAGCATCCATTTATGTGAAAATTGCACAGAACCTTGACAAAAACCCTGAATAAAAATATTCCACATAAAATATCATATAAATAAGCTCTCAAAACACAATAATGGCGTAGACATAGACTTGGTATTGGTTATCCACGTGGTTGTACATGATGTTGCCGTAAAATATTCAAACATGAAAAATACCCTCAAATACGTATATCAAACAAAGCCCTTGAAATTGCACGTAGCAATAATACAGAAATTACGATGAAACGCCTTTAGCAGAAGCAGATGGTGCCTGATTCAAGTTGCGCGTGTCGCGTGACCTCTCCGACATCATACTATCTAAAATGCTCAACAGACTACACGATATTAAATATAACTGGAGGCAAGCACTCCAACAGCTTTTGAAAATCTTTATATTAAAATTCTGTATTAAAAAAATAATATTATTTCAAAGAATCTATTTCTCTTCCGTCTCCTCGATTAAGTTGAAAATGCCACAAGGGTGAAATTAATTAGTGAAGCGGAAGCATAATGCTAGGGAAATGTCTGGCAAAACGTACACAAGCAAAGGTTTACCGGTATACTAAAAGTGCAATTGAAATCTACATGTGTGAACAAAAGGTTGTAGTGCGTACGTGACAGTCTCTTATCTCACCAGCTCTCCTGGACAGACTGTCCAGAGGTAAGCGTTGCACGGACCTACCATGGTTGCCTACGGGGTTCACATAAGCAGAAGTGCTATGCACACCAAGTAAAATATTTTATTATTGAAATAAAAGTGGCACAAATTAAATTAAATGAAATGTTGTTTAACCTTTTATAATTTTCTTATGAATTTTTCGTATTAATTTAGTGTCTCATTATGACAGCGTTCATGCTGGAATGTTAGTGTTCTTAATCTCGGTGCCGCAGGCACTTTGAATTTCATAACCAAACATTTTCAGAATAACAGCAAGCACTTTAAAACATTTTAAGACATTTCAAAACCTGAAAAATATAAATACAAGACACATTTTACACTGCAAAATAATATGTATGTGAAAGTTCAAAATATTGGCCTTTTTGTGCACATGCATGTACACGTGACACGTGCGTGGTGAGCGCCGTCATGGGTTCTAGCGCCGCTGGCTGTTAGCTGGTGTAAACAATACGTGATTCAATAAAAAATATGTAAAGCGTTGCCTAATCAGGCTCTGTGATGTCTTAAAATAAACAGTAATTAATCTGAGAGTTGTTAGAGGGCCATTTCAAATTTAAATTAATAAAAAGAAATATACATGATGTGAAGTTGTTGCTTAACAAAAATTTTGCCATGAGAAAATACCTATTTTAAGAATATTTCAGCATCTGCTTTGTGAAATAATTATTGAGTACAATTCATATTTGTTTATTGTATTAACCCATCCTATACGTGTGTTTATAGTAAACGTATCAAACTGGGAAAACTAATGTGGCGACCGTTTGGTTAATTGTATTTTGTAATTTGTTATCTTCAAAGACCTCAAAAAAGATGCAAAATACAAAAGTACGTCATAAATTTTGAACAGGACTTGCAATGCTTGGTGAATTTGTGCACTTCTCTATGTGTTTTAACATTTTGAGAGACAAGGTGAGGCAAGCCTCTCAGATATAATTTTTTTCAGAAGACTTATTTCCATCTATTAAAATAAATTTATATGTTATTAAAAATGTGTCATTTTCACACTACAGATTAATGTAAATTTACAGTGCTTGGTAAAACCTTGTGCCACGTGATTTTTGGGCATCATCTTTCTCAGAAAAGTCTGCCTACTAAAGTGAATCTATTTTTAATTTTAAAAGTTTTTACTGTATGTATGTTGTTCATGTTAATGAGCTAGGTTGTTAGCATTATATGTGTTTGTGTACGTAGATATATTTCCCAGTGTTGATTATATGTTTATATGTATGGATCCTTTACTTTGAAAAGCTTGTGTCCTACTGAATGGAATTTTTTTAGTAGACCCTACAATATGTGTGTAACAACTTGCAGCTAGAAGGTCTTATCTACCTACACCAATCTACCTAAGGGAAGAGAGAGAGTGCGTGTGTTGTTGTGACCGACCTTGGGTTCAATTTCTGTTGGATTCTATTTCTCTACTCTCTTAATCCAATACTTACACTTCTGATTTTGCCATATATTTTGTCGCATTCCTGCTCAGTCGACTTATCATAGCACATGTGATATATTTTCATCATTACAAAATCTCATCCACAGCATGGCTTTGGAATTTGAGCCAGAATTGGCATTAAAGTTGTTTGTTGCCCATTAGGATCAAGGCTTTATCTGCCTCCTCCTTTCCTTCCATAAGGTCTCATGTGAAATTAACACAGGGAAAATGAAAAATTACCTTCTACTTTGCAGGATTATAGACCAAAAGTTATTTTTAATGATTTTGGGAGTATATGATTCTGTGATTAAGTTTGAAATAAATTTGAAATATTAGTGCAGAAATTAAAAAAAATAAAGGCTAACTTTGCTACAGCTTACAAGTACTACTGCCCGAATTATAATAATAAAAAAAACTTTAACTCGTTAAAATTTCTTCAAAAGTAAACATTTTAGTGGTACTACAAAAACTGATGTACAATAAAACCCTGTTAAAAAGATCCCACTTAAAAGATTTCCTGCTTAATAATTTTACATAATTTTCACATGGTCTATAATCAGAACATAAGTAATTTGGCCCTTTTTAACAAGTTTACTGGGTTAATAAGCTCCAGTTTTTCAGTCTCTTAAGAAATGTGTTAAGATAGTTTTAATGTCTTTGAAATTTATTAGGTGCATTATATACTTTTTCAACTGAAAATATTAAACTTGTATCTTTTTTGTCAGTCTCCAGCAAAGACTAGTGACTAGATGATGATGTCGAGTGTTATTGTTTCTCACTATTGCCTTTTTTCTTTGATTTACACAATTTTGATTCTGTGCCTAGAAAAGTTTTAAATAATGGTTCTGCTGTTCACAACAGAAATTGGCAGACATATTTCAGGATTGTGCAGTATAGTGTGACCTTACGATGTCTGCTTAGCTGACGAAGCAGTTGGCGATGATGGACCAGGAGATAAAGGACCTGCGGATGTCGTCAGAGAAGTATGACATGGAATGTCAGGTGAGCAAGCAGGCCATGGAGGATGAGCGGGAACAGCTGAGCACTGAGCTGGGCAAGGTGAGCAACAGGGCAGCGCAGCTTTACGGGCAGCTACAGGTGTGCACACAGAAGCTGAAGATGCAAGAGGATGCACTGAATGCTGCTAAGCAGCAGTTGGCCGCACTTGAGCTGCAGAAGACTAACCTCTGCAACCGGGCTGCTGATGACAAGCGTGCCATCAGATTCTTCAGGGAGGTGAGTTCTAAAGACTACGAAACTACAGTGAATCCTCATTAATTACCATTCTATAGCGACCAAACAACAGTGTTTGAACTTGTGACCTTGTAAATATGGATTTTTGACCTTTTAAATGTGGATTGATTTGAAGTTTAGTTCAGTAGTAATTTCATAGCAGAACTTTTATGTAGTTTCTTTTACTGACCTTTGAATACTTGTGCGGGACCCATTTCAAATTTCCCTCAACTGATTTGGTGGGTATTCTTCAATTGTCAATACTGTCTCAAGGGTCAGCAGTCCTGAATTAGAAGAAGAAGAAAGCAGTTTTGTGTTGGACATCGTGGCGGTAAGTTGAGTCGTGCACGGCCACCAGTCAGTAATTTTCTTGCTGAAATTCGTTGTACAGTCCACTAGTGACACTTCAAGTTTGGTAGTGTTATATTCGCTACATTTTGTGGTCCTCCAGGCCGGATGTTTGCCGGTATCATCGTTTTAGTGTGTGTTTTCGTTGTTGTATTGCTCTTTGTGTTGGCGGCAAAAGATGTGTGCACTACAGTGTTTTTATTGTGTGTATGCTTCGAGTACAATACCAAACAAGTTTTCATCATCGAGAAGAGACCTTGGGGATGCCATGGACAAAGTGAACAGTAAAAGGTTCTGGGGTTTATTTTTTTTATTTTCCCTTTGCAGTGGTCCTTCGTGTGTACGTGTCTGCGCTCTCTCTTTTTGTTTCCATTGTGTCCACGTCTTGGCGCTTGGGTTCTTTGTTAGTTCCAAGCTTTTGTTCCTGCTTTTAGTTTGTATTTTCCTGTCTTTCGAAATATCATTAAAATATGCACTTGTTTTGAATGACGAGGTGTAGCTAACAAAAAAAATCAGACATTTTTGGAAGTCATTCACTTGACCTGGTCATTTCGTTCACAGACCCGGTCATTTCGTTTACTTGACCCGTTGCAATGTGCGATTTTGCGTGCACTTTTATTTTTTAATGCTGTTTCAGGTGCATATTCATATTTAAAGATTTTAGCCATTTTCAGTTAGTGTTATATGACTTTGTTCTCTGCCTTATCATGGAATAATATTGACAGCAGTCACAAACATGGTTTCTTTTGTACCAACGATGATTTTCATTGTTTTGTTTGAAGTTAGTGTAGTTGGCCGCTGTCTTAATTTTGTTTTCTCGCGTGATCCTTGTTTTTGAGCTTTAATTCTCTTAACCACAAGATATCTGAGGTACAGGCGGTGCTTTTACGTCTTGGTTTGGCAGAAAGTCGCCTTAAACGTGCCCACAATCTCGCTCAGGTTATGAGTGAGTCAGCCGAACAGAATTTGTTTTTTGCTACCACCCTTGACTTTCCTAAACTCAATGAGAATTTTGATGCTGATTTATCTCTGTACAATTGTTAGCCAATAAGTTACCTGATTTAAACGCTGCTGAGCATGCAGGGAGTTTGAAGAAAAAAACTTATATTTTCTTTATAATGGAAATTGTAGATGTCCTCACAGATGAGTCTTAAATGCCAAATTCAAGGCATTGCCAGCACCAAGGCATACAATTTAAGGGTAGCTCTACCCAAAATCACTTTGCCTAGTTTCTATGGTAATCCTGGGCAATGGTCTAAATTTTCTAACTTACTTGCCACTCTGCTGTCACATAACAGTGATCTGGCTCTTGTTGAGAAACTAGCTTATTTTAAGCCTCGTAGTATGGTTCTGTCTTTACCCATGTCCGAGGCTAATTTTGAGGTTGCTTGGAAATTGCTGGTGGACTGTTACGAGAACAAGCTACTTCTTGTTAATGTACATGTGGAGGCATTACTTCAGGCCCCTTCAGCATCTGCTAAAACACCTACCTCATTGCGTCGACTGTTGAGTATCATCTGAGAAAGTGTCTGCACTTAAGGCCCTTGATGTCCCAGTAGAAAAGTTGGACTTAGTGTTGTTACCAATAATGTACAAGTGTTAAATGCTCAGCTTCAAACATAGTGGGAGCTTACACTTAGTCCTGAGTTACCCACACTGACTGAATTAATCTCATTCCTGGAGAAGCACTGTTTTGCTCAGGCGACTGGAGCAGCCACCAAGACCTATTGGGCACACTCTACAGTGCCCAAACCCACACCTGCAGTGCCCTCGTGGAGACAGCCTTGTAACCAGTCAAGTCATCTGTGTGCTTGGCGAGTTCTACCCAAGTAGAGTTTTGTTTGTGTTGATGCGTGCCCAATCAGACTGACTTGGCACGTTAGTCAAAGATTTTATCCGCTAGATCAAAAGCAGGGTAGTTTGGTTTAGATAATCGGTGTAAGTCGAGGGGTGTTGTGGTTGGGGTAGGTTTCATCTAGACACAGCAAATTCAGTCTACGCCGGATTGGAGATTCCAAAGGTGTGCTGCATTGGTCCAGAAGTTGAGGCTGTTCCAGCTGAGTCGCACTTCGGTACCGGTCAGAAACCCTTTTTCCACAGGGTGATGTGTAGGATGTATGCGGATACACGGTGGGTAGTCAATCACCAGAACAGGAGCAGGCACGACTGCCTGACATCTAAGTTTGGTGGCGTGGTTCTGTTCCACCTGCCTCTTCTGCGTAGGACGTGGTAGTGCGATCCACGGTTTGAGAGCAGAGCGAGCCAGGTATTGTTCCCTATGTTTTCTACCACTCCTCTTCTGGTGAGGCATAGGGCAAACAGTTCGACAGCCTACGTGATGCACTTAGACAGGAAGGTTTGACAGGGTAACCCAATAGTGACTTGCCAGCACGAGCTCGATAAGAGTCCACTTGCCGGCACAAGCTCGATAAGAGTACTCACTGATCCCCCACAGTATGTGGGCTTATCAGGGACGTGGAGCCGTGGGGACAGCCAAGTCTCTACTGGTTGTGCGTTCGCATTAGGTTGAATGGCATAACTTCAGACTACGGTCACCGCGCACTGACTAGTGCGAATGATGAGAAATAACCTGCGTCTGTTGCACCTCCCGGTGTGAAGGTGTTTCTAGGGGTTGTGGTGTTGCTGACTTAGTGCTAATGTGTTACGGGGAAGAAACAGGTAACCGTCTAATATGTATGTCTTCTTACATGCAGACACCTGAAAGGGTGCCACAGTCAGGCTAACTCGGTTTAAATAAATCTCGTGGTTCCTGTCGGCAGTGTTCGGCGTATTCTGTCTCCAACCATTTATAGAAACAAATACCTTGGAAATGAAAAACAGAAAGGTTGAGAACAATGCATGTTTATTGAATATTCAATAAACACGTGACCTGTGCTATCTCCTACCAAACCGTGGAGGGATGAAGGTAATTGTGGTTCCATGTGTAGGCAACCTGGTTCCAAGTTAAAAGGGGAATAGCTGGTCCTAGACGAGTACAAATTAGTTAAAGTTAAACTGCTAAGTAAAAGGTGTCTAGAGGAGACAAAGTGAAGTTGAATACATCTGTTCGTGTTCGTTGGTCGTCAAGACATAGTAAGTAGCCGCTGGGGTGTACTTGAAGTTTCCAAGATCTCCGGAGGTTCCAGCACTGAGTCTTGTGAGACTTGTAATGTTGCAAGTAATAGTAACTGATATATGTGCGGGAAATATTTTATTTTGCTGTACGCTTGGCAAATAAAGTAACTTATTCAATGCTTAGAATTTGAGATAATTTGTATATATACGATTTTCAAAGTTCATAATTTACCTAATTTCAAGTCGTTTGGGTGTAGCATTGATCATGATAAGGTGATGCAACATCCTTTTCTTGAGTTTTACCGGGAAACTAAGAACATGTAGTTGGCTGTTGCAGTATGGTGCAATATAGGCAGGATGGCAATAGCTGCGCTGTGGTGACTTGATGAGATACATGCCAGTGCGTGGGGTGTGTTTGCTATTTTTAGATATGACAGCTTCACGCGACACCTCGATTGGGCAGTTTCCAGTGGTGCAATAAATCTTTGAAAATATGCTTATAGTAGGCACACCCTCCCTTGTGCACCAGTTTAAGTCAGTGTCCTGGAATGCAGTTCTAGTCACTTTCCAGTCTGGTGACCCAGAGTAGTTTCAGTTTCAAGTGGAGTTCCTGTTAGTGAGAATTCATGATGGTGGTTTAAAGAGTACAGTACATGCAAGTTGTGATTACAGCTCACACCGGCAGTGCCTGTGATCTTACTTTATCACTTCGTGGACTAACCTAAAACTACTAAATTATTTCTGCTGATTTGAGGGTCGGTGCCGGAAGATTGTTTATTTTCTCATGTGTTTATTTTCTCTCCCGCCTTTGTAAATAGCTTCATGATTTGAGCATTGTGGGCGAAAGTAGATTCGTGAAAGGGGCAGTCACTATTGCAAAATCTTGAATGAACATTCATAACCAATTAACTAAACCAAAAAAACTTGTGTAGCTGTTTACGTGTGTGTGAAGCTGGATAATCTTGTATTAAGCGTAATTGTGCGGCATTGGGAGTATATTTGTCCTCGTCTACTACGTGTCTCAGGAATTCTAACTTTCTCTTTCCCAGATGGCATTTATTTGTGGTGCAGGTGAGTCTATTTATTGCGAACTCTCAAGTACCATAGAAACATGATGTACGTGGTCCTCCCAACTGCTTGACCAGATAATCATGTCATCTAGATAGGCCAGTGTGAAGTCTCCGACAAGCCCGTCTAGGACATGGACCATCATCGACTGAAATATGGCGGGCGCTCCTTTAAGGCCAAAAGGCATCGCGCAGAAATTTAATCTCCAAATTCAGGAATTGTGAATGCAGTTTTCTCCTGGTCTTCCTGTTTGATGAGAATTTGCCAGTATCTGCCTTGCCTAGCACGGCGAGCGTGTCTTTCACACAGATGTACAGTGGCAGATCGCTAAGGTTACGTGGTTTATCAGATGGAAGTCGACACAAAAGTGCCAACTCCCGTATTTCTTAGGTGCCAAGGTAATACCTGAGTTATACTTACTGTGTGTAGGCTCAGTAACCCCGTCCGCTAGCATGTCTCTAACCTGCTCGTGTATGATTCTGGTTTGATGTGGCATGTAACTTTGCGGTCCTACATAAATAGGCCCTTCTTGCGACAGCTTAATTTCATGTTTGGCTACTGTTGTTCTGCAGAGCGCATCTGTTATAGCAAAAACTTCTCTCCTCTTGTTCAGTATTTTCTGGAACGCTGCCTGGTGTTGTTGCGGCGGGATTTCGTGTTTAAACTCATCTAGTGATACTGGGAGTAGATAACTAACAAATGCTCTGTCTACATTGTATACTGTGTGCCGCTCCTTTGCGCCGAAATTAATCCGCCTCACAGCCGGTTCTATCACTGTGTTTTGCTCTTGCAACCAAGGCACGCCTAATATTGCATCCACTTTCACTTCTGCTGTTACAATAGTGCTCGTAATGGTTTTCAAGTCCCTGACTTTTACTGTGACTGTGGGTTGGCCCAACACTTTGCTACTCACCTGACCTGTAGCGACCATAATTAAGTGATTACTGGGTGTTACAAGGCTGAACAAAGTTATGAGACGCAGTCGTGTCAATTAGGGTGTGACAAGGTTTACCATTCATGTTTACCAGAATGCGGATAAATTTTGCTGTACCCACTTGAGAGCAGCCAGGTGGAAAATTAGGGTGGGGTGGGAAAATTGAAAAATATGAAAAATTGCAGGTATATCAGATTAGTGTGGTAAGGAGCTGTGATTATCTTATGTTGAGGCCAGGCGGCTGCCTGGATTTTGTTATAAATTGGTGAGCTAATTCCCAGCGGTTTGAGTTATGATCTATTGCTTGAAGATGGTAGGGCTCTCACAACTCTGGTATTGTAGTAAGAATCAAAATCTTTGTTGTGTGATGCTGCATGTGCTGCAACTAGTTTGTCCTGTAGGTTATTGATGTTACCAGCTATGGCTTGTTTGCCACCCGGCCGCTAGGTTTACTACTAATAGAGCCGTACCACCATACTGCAGTGTCCTACAACTCGCTGCCTGATGGAGCTAGCTTAGCCAGCAAAATGTCGCGATCGTGCAGCCGTGAAAGAATGTCGTCGTCCTACTTTTTTTGTGTGAGTGTATCGACAAGTACTTGACTGTAAGTACTTGGATTCCTTTCTTTTTAAATATTTTTAGTGTCCTAGTGGCCTATTTGCAATCTTAGTACAATGATAAGATATCAGTGTACGTGAAAGTAGTAGGTACAATGCTAACTCTAAAGTGGGTGGGGTTTGAGGGTTGAAACCTCAGTATCCTAATTATTTAAAGCATAAATTTAAATGTGTGTCATAGCAGCAAGCTCTGACGTTGACGGGGGTTGAACACATGCCCCTCAATGGGCTCCTGCACGGGTCGGGTTCACCACGTTGGAAAATAGGGTTACTGTTCGGGGAGGCTTGTGAGTGTTTTTCTGGTCGGCGACTTGGGAATTACAATTCATACGACAATTTTCACATTCAATGCTCTATGATAAGCAGAGCAGTGCTTAGTGATGCAGGTGGCCTTCAAATAGTGTGATGCCAGTGTCGCAGTGATCATGCTCTGAGAAATCTACTCTTGCTTAGGTAGGATGCTTGTATAGGGTCTGGTTGGCTTGCGTACGGGAACAAAGTCTAGAACACAGGGAGCACCACTTTACGACACATTACCTGCAGGCTACGAGACGACGGCATCCTCCTCCTCTCTGGCTGGCTTGAGGAGGCGGCCAGCGACTCGACAGTGGTCGACACTGGATGCAGAGGAGTAGTGCTCGAGTTGCTGGTAGACTCCTGGGGTATGTGTGGAGGTATGGTGATGTAAGAAACAGGTAATAAGGTGGGATCCAATCCCAGGTCAGCGGTGTCAAAGTGTATTGTTATTACTAATAAATGTTCTAATGGAGTGCATTTAGATGTTCTGGTAGGCAGTGCAAGAAACTGCCTATCCTGTACAATCTGTGGGGCTGGTAAACAAGCAAGGTAAGCTTTCAGCTGTTTCAGGACCTGCTTTAATTTAAATTTCTTACCGCATTTCTTCTGAAATGGCATATGGCCTGCTTAAGGGAACATTAAGGCGAAGCCGGTTAAACCACGGCCCAACCGTGTGCAGCCAGGAGTGCTGAATTTGACAACATTGTCCGTGATTTGAAATTTCACGTCTAGCTATCGCCAGCGGTGGATGGGACTAACAAAATGCAGGATAAATGCACTGGTATCGGTTGCACCTACATGAGTTTTTCCACCTAGGGTCAATTAGTAGTGGCGCGTGACTGGTTAGCTGAATAGTCACGACAGTCGAGGATTCTGTCCGCGAGACCAAAAGTGGCGTGAATGCGTATGCACGGTGATACAAATAATACCACAACCAGAGCAGTCGCTACTGACTCGTGCCTGAGTTGCACGGCGCTGTCCGGTTCTGCCTGCCTTTCTGGTGTAAGTTGAAGTGCACTCAACTGTCTGACGACAAAGAGCACTGCGTGTCGCTCCGTACGCTTTCGGCCGTGCCTCTGGCTGAAAGGCATAAAGTCTCTGCTCACAGGTTACTGGGTACACCTTGACGCTAACAAACTAAATACAAGTTATAGTGTAAGTCCGTTTTCGTCTTGCTGACCAGGCTCTGTGAAGTCTCCACTGATCCCCCACGTTAGGCGGGCTGATCAGAGACGGGGAGCTGTTTGTGTCACTAATGCCGCCACTGGATGTACTTCCACACAGGAATGGATGGTAGTTCTCAAGCCACGGTTTATCCCATCACTGGCAGCAAATCTGTGGGATAACACAAGAGATGGAACAAGAATGACTGCTCATACCTGGCAGCGTCCGGACTTATATAGTGGAAGCTTGTAGGCTGCCAGCGCGGGGTGCGGGGAACGCGTGACGTCCTTCTGCCGTGGTTGGTGCGGGAATACTCTGGTCAGCATTTCTTGTTCGTGCTTCATCGTTGGCTCTTGGCCTTGCCTGAGGTCTGGGCATCTTTTAGGCTGTCAGCTAGGAGGGGGGTTGCATTTCTTCTAGGTGAAAGGAATTCGCTCATAAGTTCCGGATGCCTGTAGGGTAGCCAACGTGTCACTCGCATCTGTAGTGGTGGAAGAGGTACTTGTTGCAATGTATCGTATTTGTATTAGTGTAGTTGTATAAGCGGCACACGTCAGTAGTGATATGTGTCTCTTTGACCTGCAGTTCTCCAGCAGGTAGAGCAGGATGCTATATGAACCACTTAATTCCACGAATGGAAAAAGAGCATGTGTGATTTTGGGCGCTTACACAGATTTGCCAGAGTAATAAGACTAATATTTCGCTGGCAGATATCGGTTTGTCTCTTAGTGGTGTGGTGTACTTGCCTTTGTGGTGGTGATTGAACGGTAGCTGGCTTCACATTGAAGTAGGAGCAATGCAAAGCCTACAAAACTCAATAACTTGAGGGTTAAATCAGTTTAAAAAAAATATCATCACATTTAATGACAAATGCGAATATAAGATGCAGTCCACACACTCGTAAAAAAAAAAAAAAAAAAAAAAATTATAATTTAGCTAAGGCCTAAAACATTAAAACCAGGCGAACGATACCTTGATAACATTAAGAATGTGTTGTAGTGTGTGAAATCAGTATTGGGCATAATTCAGGAATCAAATTAGCCAATTATAAATTCCTATTTTAATTGAAGAGGAGTGTCCTGAAGGGACTTTGCAATTCGAAAGGAAGTTCTTCACACAAGTGGTGAAGACATGGCCTGGCTAGGACCTTAAGGGAAGTCCAGAGGGGATGTAGCTGCATTGGCCTACTTTTACCTGTGTAGTAAAGAGGTAGGAAGAGGTTGAGGAAGTGGTAGAGGACGATGTCAGCAGGACCCTCTGAAAGCTGTTGACGGCTTCCGGAGCTACTGAAGGCGGCCAAAGAAATGGAAGGCCTCTGGAAGGTGGTGGTCCTCTGGAGCGGCTGGAGGCAGCCGAAGAAATCAAAGGTGTATGGAAGGCGGCGGTCCTCCAGAGCTGCTGGGGTCATCGTGTACTGGTTCTTCCGTGGTCACTGGCGCAGGTGAGGGATTTGGCCCTTGACTAACACCCTTGGCCTTCTTAGCTGAGTGGTGTAGTAGACTACCGTTAGACCAGCCCTGGAATTACTATATACTAATTTTTCCAGCTTCTGGGCTCTCAGAAGGGTGTAATGGGAATCATCCCCGCCCATTGGGGGTGGAGCTTCTGACATCGCGCATGGATTCCTGGATTCTTATCTAAGCGGTGATTAACGCACTGCTCAAGGCAATGACATATCTTGCCCTGCGCACTTGAGGAGACTGCGGCTCTGCTGGGAGGCCTGCTACCCTTCAGAGGCACAAAGTTTAAATCTTGTAGCCGGCCTGGTGGGTGTGGAAAATTTTTGGAATGGTCACTCTTCTGCGAAGGGTGTTGACAGGATGACTTCTAGGCGAAATACAGTTTAACAGTAGAACCTGAGATCGGGTGGTTTGAAAGTTCTGTTGAGGCTCTGTCAACTCTGGTATACCATGTGTCCCACCTCCATTACTGTTTTTATTAGAGAGGTGACTTGCCCATTGGGTGATTGTGGCTCAAGATGGGACAAAGTCTTTTGTAGAAAGTGCTTTGAGTGTAGAAATGCGTCACGCATCACGTTAAACAATATTTTTTATAAAGTTGTTTTCCAAAAATTTAGTACTAAGAAACCAATAGTCCTAGTTTGGATAGCCTCAAAGTTGCCGCTATAATAAGAAAAATCGGAAGCAAAAAATTTTGCATGATACAAAAGGTGGAATGGAAATTAGGATTATTTTCCTGCATTTGACAGCGGCAGAGTAAATCAATATTTAAAGTACAGAAGAGCCCTAAAATTGCTGACATGAACACAGATTACTGTCAATGTTGGCGGGCCGACGAACAGACAATATTATTTAAGCAAGAGCAGAAATACAGAACCTAAATGATACAAAGTTAAATAAGATGGTAAAACACATTTTCCAAAGAATAATTGATCTGTAGTGTTTAAGGATGGTTCCAGGGAAGGTTATGCAGGTTTGAAAAGAAGCAGACAGCTGTAGGTGTGCATGAAAAGTGGATTAGTGAGTAAACAGAAAGACATGGTAACATTTTACTGTGTCTGCCCTTCCACCAAAGGCTAGCAACAGCAGTGGGTGACAAAATTAAAAAATTTTGCACAAGTTATGATATTGGATAAATTATTTGAACAAATTTTAAAGAGCTAATTGAATGTTAATTCTCTTTATCTGTTCTTTGAGAGTATGTATCAGCTTCCATTTTGTCATGTTATTATTTCTGTACATACTCCTCGCTATACTCCACTAGCAGTGAGAGGTCTCTGGTTGGCATTAATTTCATATTTTGGGTTTTTATTGTATGTAATATACTTCACTGTGTTGGACTGTACATTGTAAAATTTTTGTCTTAATGTTTTTTTATTGCCAAGCACATATGAAATTAATTTTGGTTTTTGCTTTGATTTTCATAACAGTTCATATTTTTGTACTGCCGGTTTACACTTACATTAGATCATTGTGGACTGTACGGGTGTAGTAATTGGTGAGGTGGGTATGATGATGTGCATAGGTGACCCAGAAGTGGGAACATAAGGCCACGCAGCAGCAGGAGCAGGCAGAGCAGTTACGGCGAGAGCTGGAGGAGGCGCGGGCAGCTGCACGTGGCTGTGGCCCAAAGTTCGGCAGCGGGGACTGTACGCCGCAGCTAGGGGAACACCTGGCACAGCTGCTGGAGCAACTGGCTGCTGCGAGTGCAGCTCTGGAACACCGTGAAGAGCATCAAGGAGCAAGTGTGCAGGAGCAGCTGAACACAGCTTACCAGGAATGCCTCTCCCTCTCTCGCCACCTGCAGGTACAGTCAGTCACCTACATAGTTGATTGAATTACAAATACTATGTAACTTATTACTAATATAATTAATTGAATTTTTTTTGGAATGTGCCATTAAGTAAAAAAATCAGGCTGTGGCCGTGTTGGGGAAACAGCTGTGGGTTTTATGTGAATACCTCTGTTTTGGCTGGTAACATTTTTCTTTGGGATATAGGAATGAATTGAAAGTAACAAAATCAATATCTGGCTGTTGGGACCACTGCACATATGTATATACATAGTGTAATTATTGGTGATATTTAAAAATTTGAATCTCCAGCTGATGTATGACACTTTTGCAACAATGGGATAAACGACTTCAGCTCATCAGAAAACATAGCCGTGCTTCTGATTTCAACGGAGTTTGCATTGTTGACCGCCACGAGACATCAAGAATTGTACTGTTTACCACTGTAAGAATGGATGTTCTAGCCTGCTGAATTTTATTATTCACAGGCCCACCGAGACTATGCATTCAAAGTCACCATGTTCTACTGCACCCTGCCGCTGCTTAGCAAAATCTGCCATACTTGATTGTGGCTGCATCAGTTGCACATGTTCTGCGTCTCTTCATAGATGCAGGTCGGACTGGGTGAATTGTCACCAGGTTACGGCCTCCTCATAGTAGCGCCTAGGTATATCTGCCCCTGTTTGCAATCTATTATAGCTTGTTTTTAAGACTTCCATGGTTGTCCCAAAATTATTATCTTTCCCAGCTCCTTCGCTATGTGTAATTTGGTTGATATTATCTCATTGGCAAATATCAGGTTTAGGATGAGTTCCCGTTTGGTGGGAAGGCAGGCCCCTTTCTGCAGTATGTAATTAGTAGTGTCCCTTGCAGACTGGATCTGTTTTTACAACTCCTGAGGTACAGCTTGCTTTTGAATGAAGTTGGCATTGGTGGCTGTATCTAGGGTCTCTACAACTTTATTTGCCCTGATGAACACTGTGATGCGAGGTGGGTCCTGTACGACAGAGGTACTTTGTTTGTTTGACCCCTTCTTGACTGTGGTTGCCATTGCAGGTTTGGTTCAGACTTCAGCCTTCTGTAAGTCCTCAAGGTCAAAGTACTTGACTCATGCCCTCCTTACGAGTGCTTCAAGGGTCTTCGGTTCTGGATTCTGCATGTGCGAGTGAATCTGAGGTAACGAGTAATTTGTAATTAGTTACACTGCCTCCAGTTTTTTCTTGCCCAGAATGCATTTGTTGGAAAATCAAGGATTTGTGGTGCATGCTACAGGTTCTGGTCAGAGTCATACCCGCTCTGTTGGAATTCTGCATGTTGGGCACTTAACAATTAGACCATCTAAGTCTCTAGCTCTATCCTCTTTTACGAGACAAAGATGGATCCTCTTTTACAAGACAAAGATGGTAGTAGATTCGTTGGCATCATTCATGGCAGGCTATTTTATGGATGCCTTTCCATATGCAACTTGCATAATCGCATTGACGATGTGGATCAGCAATACAGGCAGCGAAACTCTAATCTGTCAATAGCTCTATTATGTCCTCCCAGCTCAGGCATCTGAGATGGTAAGTGACGTCTCAATGCACGCATGTGGTGTACTGACCTGTTCTGGAGTACTTTCCTACCATTCAAGTTTGCCCTACACACTCTCCTGTATTCTTGGCTGAAGCTATTATGGTAAGTTTGAGGGCACCATGAGGGGTTTAAACTCGACTCCCCTTAGTTGGTATGGCGGGGTAACTGTGGCTGCCCAAGGGACTTTTCTCAGGGGCTTCCCAAAAAAAAAAGAGACTTGACACATCACCTAATGGGTATATTTAGTGTTGGTCGACGTCAGAGCTTCCCCTCCTTCCCTTCCAGATGGCTGGGAAACAGGCATTGTCCACATGATGGAGTTATTGCTGGGATGTTCCGTAGAGGTGGGCACGGCCTAAAAGGAAGAATGAGTAGGGAGGTGGGTGTAATGGGTAGGCGGGTGTAATGGGTAGGCCTGGCTACTGACCTCCAGCAAGTGACTTGGTGGGCAGGAAGTTGCCGGCTGACCCAAACACTTATATAAGAGAGCCACTGCTCCACAGAGACAGGGTTGCTTATTGGTGAGGATGGGATAGGTGCAGTGGCATGTCGTGCCTGCTCCTGCAGTAGTGTCTGAGGTTTGTTTGGACGAAATAAGAATTAGCAGGAAGCAGGTTGCGAAAGAATAGTAGCTGCAAGTGATAATCCAGCCAAATCAGATTATGCCTGTTGAATGTAGGTGGCTAGCTGGGTAGCCATGAAGCACGGGTGGCTTCAGTGAGTTGGGCAGCGTGACGTTCTAGACTGAAGCTGCGATAGTTGGTGTCATAAGTGGTGATGGTCTGCGTCTTGGCATAGTGACATTCTGCTAGAGCTGCAAAAATCAGCTAGAGGTTGGAGTCGGTACGCTGCCAGGCTGAATAACGTTCTAAAACTGCGCTGTGAGAGTCGGCCTTGAATTCTGGTCTGGGGCCTCTATAGATACCCAGAACACAGGGTCAGCGCGGGGAATGCGAGTAGCTTAGAGGTAGCGGAGAGAGAGGGCAGCAGAGAAGTGGCAGAGATTGCCAGACTTAGCAGAAGGCATCATTTCGTCAGAGGTAACCCTGGCTCCGCGGGTGGTCTGTGGTGTGTATGGCTTAATGTGTCTTCTTGGGAGGGGCCCGCGGTTGTTGCGAGGCTAGAGTGGTTAAAGATGTCACCTGTGGCGCGTCAAACTCTAGGTGTAGTATATACGGTATATTATTGATTGCAGAAAAATCTGGTCCTGTTAGAACTTTATTCAAGTGCCAAGATAAAAATAACTGTCCACATAATTTGTGGCAAGACAATTTTTTTCTGTAGACCAAAGATAATGTGTGGGAGTCATCTTATTTTCAAGGACATCTCACCTTCTGAAAATTACAGTATATTTAGTAAAACTTTTTCTGATGCTCCTTTCAATTGCAGTAGACCTAATGTCATTATTATTTTGATTTTAGGAGGCTCGGACTGAATTTGAAGAAGAGAGAGCAAGACTATCGACAGATATTGATGTCAGTTTGAAGAAAGTTGTAGCAGAAAGGAAACTGCGCTGTACGCTAGAGGCCAACCTTAAAGCAGACCAAGAAGTAATTGAAACAAAGTCTCGTGAGATTATTGAACTGAACAAGAGGCTGGTGGAGAGTGGCTTGCCATGGAGGCCACCTGCACCAGCCCCACAGTTGACGAGTACACCAGGTGAGATTCCTATCTGTAAGGTGGTGTGAAAGTGTTTTTGTTTAATGAAATCAGGGTGTCCAGCGATAGTAAAATATTGAAAATCGTGTATAATAGAATCCCGTTGTAGCGAGCACGGTAACTGCGAGAACACACACTTATAACGAGGTCTTTTTGAGGAACCGTCAAACAATCTCAAAAATATTCCATAAAAAATTGTAATTTTATGATTTGAAATATGTACGGTGATCTTGTGAAGCAGGCTTTGCGGCGGGACTCATGCTACAGTGTGAAGCGCTCTTTTGCTATCTGCCGTAACTCCACTCCCTCGCCACGCCTCCTAGTCTCCCACAGTGCCTTGCGCCACTCTCATGTGTCACATTCTTCTGCATTGCCACCTAACCCCCCCCCCCCCCCCCCCCCCCTATCTTTAACAAACCAAGCCTATTGTTTTATAAATAGAATCTCACCCTTTCTACCTTGACCCTGTTTTCATGCACCAGTTCTGCTTTTCAATAGTCGTTCACAAGCGCATGGCTGGCACTATGCACAAAACAACGTGACTAGAGGTCTGTATATTATGGTATGCGCATTCCTGCAAGTATGTTGTGTTTTTACTGTCGGCTAGTTATTTTTTATGGTTTCCAGTATAGTTCACACGAATTATGAAACGTGCAGCATAGGAGGTCCCAGCAGATAGTTGTAGCAAAAAGAAAAACAATACCGTTCGAAACTAAACTTAGAAGTTGTACGGCAGTCTAAAAATCACGAAGGCAACAGTTCAATAGGTCGTGTGTTAGGCTTAAGTGAATGCTCTATGACAAGATTTTCGTTTTGTACATATTCTTTATTTGATTAATTCCACAATTTTAGTCTCAAATCACAGCTTTTCTGACAATATCAATAAAAGTTACAATATCTGATAATAGAGTTGTGTGCACACATTTAAAGTTGTTACAATATAATACTTATTTAAAAAGAAAATGTACAGTAAAATGAAGAAAATTTGTTGTAGGTTAACCAATTATTTATCGTGTCATGCAATAGTAGCAATAAATTCAATATGCTATGTATGTATATGAATTTTAAAAAAGTGGTTTCATTAAAAAGTTAGTGATAAATTTTCATGTGCAAACTTGAAAGCTTTTTGAATGCAGTTCATTGAAAGGCAAATTAAGTGATATTTTAGTTAAATACATTGAATTCAATAATTTTTTGATTGTTTGAAAGCACCTTTACAGTCAAGAAGTATTGTATAAAAAAACATTGTGATGTGACAAACTACAAATTCACCCATTTAAAAAAATTCTTAACAAATGGCGTATGTGGGTCGAATGTTATTGTTAAATGAAAACAAATTTAATTTAAACATAACAGTCCAATCGATGGCTGGAACTGAATACAGCTACATATTTGTTGCAATGCACTGATATGCAATGCAATGAACATTGATCAATTAGAAACACTAAGAAATTCAAATTGGTCAAGTGATGGTCAATTTATATTTATCCCTGATTTAAAACTTTTTATGCCTCTGAGAGCAGAATACCTGCTTTTTACCCGAAACTTGTTAATACATACCCACATGGCTGTAGCTTAGTTGACTCCGGGAAACGCGTCAAAAGATCAGTTCCTTACGACGTATAAATATTTCAACTTCGTCATTGTGTACTTGGGTCTGACTGCAGAATAGCATAGTTAGTCATGCTAAAAACCCCTTGCCAGTGAAAACGGAACTGAGTCTTTTGCTGAATTGTTTGCTGTTCGTCAGGAACTCGCCGTATCGTTCCGACCACGTTAATGCCAGTCCTTTTAAAGCAACTGGGCCCTGTCTACCCATTGCTTTGTTGGTAGGTCCATCTCCCGAAACTCCTTTTCACACTCCTCTGTAAAGGCTACTGGATCTTCATGAGGTTGGCCCACAAAACCCGTCATTTGGATGTCATTGTCTCTCCCGGTCGCTGGGTGGGCGGGTGCCGTTCCAGGTTGTATATAAATACGGGACGGTTTTTACCGGCAGGAGTGAGAGGTATGTTTTCATCTGCACCTCTCGTGCTGATACGCCATACGTGTCATAGAGATGCGCTCATTGGGCCATCCTATGCACAGGTTGACGCGTGCCCGGCTATTGACAGTGGCACGGTCATCGAGATTTGATGCGCTAGACCAAGTGCGCGGTTGTAGGTAGCTGACGGGAGGTGTTAGAAACCTGACTTACTCGGAAGGTCTTCGGTCGGTTGGTAACGTGGATTAACTGGCTGAGTAAGACTGTGGTTATAGTTCTTGAGTTAAATTATGTTGTACTTCATGTTCCAGTCTGCTGATTCTTGACTCCAGAAGTTCTGATTGGCTAGAACGTATCTAGCTTCAGTTTGGTAGACTAAACCCCTCACTACCGGGTGATAGTAGGGACTGGTGCGGTCGAGCGGTGGAAAATGACTATAACATACCATGTGGACAGTCGAGACTGCTTGTAATCTCAGTCTGTTTTTCCTGCGTAGGAGGGGCTAAGGTACTTAGCTGCTGGGCAGCTAGATGAGCAATCTTTTGTTCCCTACGCCTTCTGCTGCAGTGTCTTATTTTGTAAGTCATAGAGTTTGGTTCGCCGCTGAATAAGATACGGTATGCACTTTGGACGAGAAACTATACCCTATGATAGTGTAGGTCCAGTAGCTGATTCATAGCACGTGCTCTATAAGAGTCTTCACTGATCCCCCACGTCTGCGGGTGGATCAGAGACGTTGAGCCGTGTGGGCCACCAATACTACTCCTGGATGTGAGTATCCAGCCAAGGCCAGGCTGCAACACCCAGGTGGGTGCGGGGAACGCGGGTACGGGGAAGGCGCGTGACGTCCTTCTGTCGTGGAAGCTGGCGAGGGAGGTGGGAACCCTCTGTCAGCGTTCCTTGGTTCGTGTATCTTTGGCAGCGCTCGGGCGGGCCCGAAGTGGCTGACAGCATGTTGGCACTCATTATGGGGTGGCAAGGGGGGGGAAGCGGTGTGCCCCCTGGTTGCGTAACCTTGTAGCCACTTCTCAGCCGCCCGGGAGATTTAAGTTGCCAAGAACTTATGTGCAACATATTGCGTGCGACAACTCTCACGTGGGTGGTTGTATTAAGACATCTCTTACATAGGTTGAAGTAAGGGTATACTTCACGTAATGAGCGATGAGTCGTAATCATAGTTAATTAGTAGTATAAGCGGCATGAGTCAAGGTGATGGTATGGGTCACTACATGACGTGCAGTGTATCCGGTTGATGCCTCAGCTGAGTAGGTTGTTGGTGGCAAGCTTCGCACCTATATTGTAACCCTTCTGTGTCACTAGCCTTGTCAGGCCAGCTAAGGCATACTTGGTGGACGTGTATGCGCAGTAATTACATTCTATCCTTAGTGAGCCAATGCCGGGACAGTCTGCATGGCTACACTGCAGTTTGGGTATGTCATGCTCAGAGTCACGGTTTTCGCCCGTGGTGGTGTTGATCTCTGAATCTGACAGGTTGATGGCTATGGGCGCCACGGGATGTTTCTCGGACTCCCCGAAGTCCGCTTGGTTTCTCCTGCTTGAACGTTAGTTCTCCGGGTACTGGTTGGTCTAGTTCGGCCGTTCGCTGCATACAGTTAATAGTTTGATGCCCCACGTTATGCGCCAAAAAATAACTTGATGCGTGCTCGGTTATAGACTGTCTGGCACGATCGTTGTGGGTTTATTGTGCGTCTCAACAATGTTTTTGGCGAGAGAGTGCTGGGTTATGGTAGTTGACAGCTTGACACGCAGTCTAGGTTTGAAACCTTGTTCCTGTGAAGGGTATTCGTATCGGAAACTGATGAGAGGTGTTAGTTCTACCTGACTCGCTTGAGATCTTCAGCCGGTTGGTGAAGTTGGTTTAGTGACTAAGTAGAGCTGGCGTTGCAGTCCTCATGTTTTGGTTGGGCTGAACTGGGCCGGCTCACGCAGTACTGTTGCTTCCAGGCTACGGACTCCTGGCTGCAAAACCCAGCGTTGGCAATTCCGTACCTTGCTTCCGTCTGATATACTATACCCCTCAGGACAGCATGGTAATCTTGGCTTGTTCGGACGTGCAGTTGAACGGATACGTAATGCACCACTGGAGCAGTTCGGGGTTGCTCATAACCTTAGTGAGGTGGCGCAGTCCTGTTCCGCCGGTCTTTCCTTCATAGGAAGGGTTAAGGTAAGCCGTTGCTTGGTAGCAAGATGAGCAGTTTTTTGCTCCTTACGCCGTCGGCCTTTCCTTTTCTTGTAAGGCATAAAGTGTGGTTCGCTGCTGAACAATACACGTCATGCACCATGGACGAAAACTACTCCCTATAATAGTGTAGTCCAGTAGCTGCTTGGCAGCACAGGCTCTGTGCCTCGAACGATCCCGCACCTTAGCGGGCAGATCAGAGACATTGAGCTGTGTGGGCCACCAATGCTTCTGCTGGATATGATATCCAGCCAGGGCCAGGCCGTAACACCCTAGCTGATACCCCCCCCCCCACCCCCCCCCTTCAACACCTGGGTGCTGTGGTAGGGGATACAACCTAGGCTTGCTGTCTCTCCCTGGATGAAAGTATTCCTAGTGGTCGTGACTCCTATGTTCTTTCTATCCAGTACCGAGGTGCTTGGGTGTAGAAACAGCAGACTGCCATCTAATGGGAGTGTACTCGACGGGTTGGGGGACTCCAGAAGGGGGTCTTCAGTCAACTCTAGTTCGGATGTAAATGTTCCCTGTTCTCGTTGGTGGTGCACAGTGCGGATTATTCCTAGCCGATGAAATAGATAATAGTCTAGAAATGATAAACGTATTGCTAGAGAACAAAGCTGTATTTATTGAGGACTCAATAAATACAGTGACCAGTGCTATCTCCTATCAAGCAGACGGAGTACTGAAAGTAACCTTCGTTAGCCAGGTGTAGGTGAATTAGTCCTAGGCTAGAGGGGAAGTTGAACTAGAAGACTGAATAAAAATGATACTGAACTAAAACTGTCTAATTATCGGGTGTCTAGAAGAGACAAAAAGAAGTTAAAGTTCCTTTGCTGTTATAGCAAGGTGTGTTTATGTTTAACTGCTGTTGCACGCGAGGCGTAGGTTGTCGAAGACTGTACGTGTTGCAGGGAGCAGCCATGGGGCGCTGCTGAAGACTTGTGGTTCGCTGGAGGTCCCAGCACTGGAGAGTGCTTGGGGTGTCTCGAGAGAATAGTAAGATGAATGACTCCGGAGCGCGGCTGCACACGGACTTATATAGTCTGAACTGTAGGGTGTAGTGGCATGTGCGGGGAAGGTGTGTGACGTCCTTCTGCTGTGAGGCCGGCGTGGGAGGTGAGAACTCTCTCATCAGTACTCTGCTTCGTGGATCTTCGGTAGTGCTCGGCCGTTCCATGAGGTGGCTGACAGCTTGTTGGCATAAAACCCCTGGGTAGGGGGGGGGGAAGGAGACATACTCGCTGGTTTTGTAACTTTTAAACCATGTGTTCGCCCGCCCGGTAGATTTAAGCGGCGCGCTACATCAGTGTATTGTTTTACAGTATCGTCTCTCATGTGGGTTGAAGTAAGAAATGCTTAACTTGATGAGTCGTAATAAAATTTAATAGTAGTATAAGCGGCTTTGCGTCATTACATGGATTCGTGTTTGAGATTCTGGGATATTTTGAAGGATTCTACTGTGGATTTGGATTCAACCCCATCATATTTATTCATTTCTGGCCCAAAATTAGAAGTTTTCTTTTCAATGAAATATAACTAATTACTTTAAAAGACAAGCATTTGCGATGTGTGCCAGGTGTCAGCAACATGTAGCAGCGTGTAGGGGTAGTTCTGCTGCTGCCCGCCTCTCCATCACCAGCTGCCGCGCTGTGAACACATTTCTCAATCGATAACTTCTCCGTGCGCTCTCAGTTGATCAAGTGCGTAAGGGACATTCAAAATTTGACTTTGATTCAGTGTCATATTATTTTCATTTTCAGATTGTTTGAAAGTTTTAGGTCAGCTTGCATTTGGTGTCAGATTACGATCAGTTATATAAAGTATTTTGAGACATTATTTTTTTATTTAAATGAATTTAGGTGAAATGTCTTTGAATGTATTATTTACAGTACTACTTTTTTCTAAAATTCGTATTTTTGTTGTTTATTAACTCAATTTTATTCACAGATATAAAGAGCTCTTACTTTACTCAACATAAAGTTTTATAAGGTTGATGTACATGCCAGAAACCTCATGTACAGAAACCTCATGTACTGAAATCCTGCATGTATGGAAACTTTTTGGTAGTCTCCTGTATAACAATACATCAAAAGTCGACTAATGGTGTCTAGGTTAAACAGAGAGAAAGAAGGAAATAATAAAAAGGATGGTTGCCAGAGCCCCTGCTGTGAAGGACAAGGATGCAGGATTTGTTTTAATGCTGTAGAGATACGATGGGATGTAGGAATGCCTGTTTTCTTTCCACCATATTTGCAGATAAAAATGAAAATGTTTACACTTGTTTCAACTAGTGGAAAGAGGGAAAATACTAATAACTATCATTACAGACAGTAAGAACACAAGACACTAATTTTAAACTATTACATTAACCTTGTATTTGATAGAGAACACAATGTTGCAGTCAAAAATTACGTGTAGTGAATGTGTTTTTATAGCCCACACTTAATGTCCTGTTCTATTGTATTTTTATCTATGCTGTAATATTAATTAATCAATTAAGGATGGCCACATAGCTTATTTGTTTCATTATCACAGTCATCCAGATATTGGGGTTTGTGTTTGTTGATAATGATATCAACCATTTGATGCATGATGCCCTGTCGACTAGACGAACACTATGTCGGGTGAAAGTAGGTACTTTTGCCGGGTGCTAAATCAGGCTTACCCTATTCTGGTGGGGTTCTTACTAGTTCAGCCTTTATGAGACGCTGGGGCTTTCTCAGTGTAGAAGACTATCCTGGTTGCTTTATGGCAGGGCACAAAGTCTGCTTCTACAATCTTCCACTTCATGTTCTGTGCTGTGGACGGTAATCTTCCGTGACTGACGGTACTGACACTAAGATGAGTCGATGTCAGAATGACTGTACATGTAGGTGCTGTTGGTGCTTGGATGTGTTGGCGTTGAGTAGTTGTTCTGGTGGGTGGAGACACAGCAACAGTCGTCAGGTATACGACAGAAGCTGTCGGCTGTTGAGTAGGTTGTTTGAGGTACTCTGCGAGCCACTGGTGTACATCCTGACTCATGCGTGTTGGAGCCTGGAACAGATCCTTTGGTATCTCAGGTGTGACGTGGACTAGTAAGTGTCGCAGAGCTTGGGCTTGTTCCTTGGGAGGGAGCTGTCCAATGATGGCGACAAGGGCAGGGGTCAGCTTTTGTAAACGCCCAGAAGCAATTAGCTTCTGCTTAATGTTTTGCTTGAGTCCACTTCTGGAAAAAGGAATTTGGAGTTCACAACACACTCTAATGTGCGTGAGGCGAAAGGCAGGACTCGTGTGTCTCTAAAGTGTTGAGCCATTTGAGCGGCTGCCAACGGGCAGACACCTTATTCCAGCACTTGGTGCAAAGGTGCGATGAGTGGTGAAAGTCAGGCCTCACTGTCAGCAGTATCTACACATGGGTGTTGGCTTCTGCTGTGTCTTCCCAATCCAGGGAACGTCCCCTCTGGCACAAAGATGCGGTGGAAAGGACGAGCACTGAACTGACAAGCTGGTCTAAAAACCATGTGCCTGTGATGGGGCTCCGCCATTTTATCTATCGGAGTATGTAGAAAGGCTGGCCGTAGCTAGTGTTTGTGGGTTTAGCAAAGCATGTCTTGACTAAATTGAGTACGTATTGTTCCCGGGATCACGTGTTTTTCTCAATGGCAAGATCAACTAGGATGGGTGCAAAGTCTACAGGAATAGGTTACTCAGGGATCAGTTTAGACTCCTTGTTTATTCCGTGTTGCTGGAAGTAAAGATGTGGTGATGCACTACGTTTATAGAGCTTAGGGAAGCCGAACTACTCAAGCTATGTAGAGATGACGTGTTTCTAGGCTAAATTGCATGGGTTGTATAGCGCTGTGAAAACAACTGAAAACTAATACTGACTCCATTCACCATTGTTGCCCAGAAGGGGCCACTGTGTCTAGTGTGGATAGACAACGTTTCGGTTGATGGGTTGGCATGATGCTTTGATTACTAAGCAGGGCGTGATAGGAGATGTCCCAACAATGGACTTAAGGAAGAGGTGATCCTTCTAGCACATAGGTATGGTAATGAAGGAAGGTATAGTGAAGAATGAAGTTGGTGAGATTCTCTGCGGCTAGCGCGGTGAAAATTGAAAACTGGTGTAAGCAAAGGTTTAAGGCGCAGGCTGGTGAGTTCCAGCAGCGAGTGAAGGGAAGACTGAATACAGTCCTGAGTCAAATTCTGACTATGTATTTATACTCTGCCGGGTGGCTGCCCCGGCGTTCATTGGATGGTATCTTTACGGCGAGGGATGGCTGCTAAGCGGGGGGTTGGCTAAAAGCATAGCTCTCAGGCATGACGTCACCGGCCGGCTGGGAGAATGAGGACAAGCTACGAAACATACTATTGATGCCATCTAGCGGTGGTTATGAGTACTGTCTGCCTTGCAGTGCATAACTTTGTAGGACCAGTATGTAATACGATCTCTGCTGGCTGGAATGTCCATTCTTGCCGGGGTAAACAGTACAGTAGTGTGTCTCGTTGCCAACGGTTATGGAATCTGTAGAAATCAGATGCGCTGCGAGTTATGCTGATGAGCTGAAGTTGTCTAATTACCATTGTTGAAACATATTATGCATCACATTCATAACTTTGATTATTAGTAATGTTTATGTAGTGTTCAAGATAACACCGTCAGGTAGTTAGTGAAGTCCACCAAAGCAATAGTATTCTACAAAAATGTGCGCAGTGTCTGGAGGACTACACTCATGTGTGATTGCATCAACTCATACATCACACATTCACAAAATGCTATCCCAACTTTGCCTCAAGAGAGGTGGAATGCATATGTTGCAGAGAGAGACGGCTGGCAACTGCGAGCAGAGGAACTTGAGGCTCAGTTGGCAGAGAGGCTTGGGGAGTTCCAGTTGCTGCAGCAGCGGCTGGAGGAGGCTCGGACCCAGGCAGTCACCTTCAGCGACATGAGCGAGAGGTTCGAGTTCCAGTGGAAGGAAGAGGCAGACCAGCGCAGGGCCTCCCAGGAGCTCAGCGACAGCCAGTCAGTATTTCACTCTCCCTCACTCACTCTCTTTCTTCATTTATCAAAGTGAAGAGAACTTAAAGAGTATCCCTATTAAAAAATTACAAACACATCAAGTTATAAGGAAGACTTGCATTGGGCTCTCCCTAGACTAAAATATGCATTCCTGGGAAGCAGAATTTGTCGCAAATTACCATATTTCGACCTGTATAGGCAGCACATTTTTACCAAAAAAAGACTACAAAAAGTGGGGTGCGGCCTAATGTTAAGATATTGCATAAAAAAAAATTTTATCCCCAAAAATTTAATGGAGACTGATCCTCAGTGTTGTTGCATCTCTATTCTCCCATGAGGAGAATAGGATGGCTCCCTGTTGCATCTGGGGTTCGGGCCTCGGGCCTATTCATTGGCCATGGCTCGACGTCAGGAGTTGCTCTTTTAGATGTTGGGCCTTATTTAAAGATTGGAGGCCTAAAAAGCTCGTGGTCTGGGACCTCTTCGGACTGAGGCTCTCATGACGGAGACTGGTTCTTCGGGCCTGACTTCTATTCGGGTGATTTATGTTCGGCTGGTTTGTTTCTACCAGCAACTGTTGGAGACGAATCGGGGTACGGGGAGGGGCGGCGTTCGGCTGGCTGCCTTCCCAGTTAATGAGGGTTCTTCCGTCTCTTCCTAGTTGAAGGCGGCGTTGTCCATAGTCGAGGACGCAGTGCTGCTGAAGTAGCCATGGTTGCCCCAAAATCATGGATTCCCCGATATGGGGCGTAACTATAAAATTAACTCTGGATGTCTTATGATGTATTCCGATTGTTAACTTTATGCCGCCTTTGACCTGAAGGAAGCGATTCGATTGTGTGAACCTGACCTTACTTGTAACGGGGGTCAGTTATGCTCGTTGGTGGGGCGGGAGTAGGTTGCTCCTTATAAAATGGCAGCCGAATCTAGCATCGCCATGGTGTTTCTGTTACTAAGCCGGACCTCTACATGGGGCAGTTCATGAGAATCAAGCCCTTTTGTTAAATTTAGGAGCGTGACTGTGGATTCTCCCCCCCCCCCCCCCCCCTGATCTGGTTCGGAGTTCGCTCTCTCTTTCTCTGTGGGGCAGTCTTCATTGTTATGTCGGTCGGCTCAATACAGACACTTTGGTGGCATCTGATAGCGGGGAGAGAAGTCAAGGTCGAGGTTTTCGGCTGCGTCCCGTGGCCTGTCCTTCCCTCATTCCTCTTGTGTACATGCCTACGGTCTAGATCGGCTTGCTCTGTGTAATTGCGCTCTATTTCCCGTGCACGTTCTATCAGTTCTGCTATTGACTGCGACTTTGGGGCTTGTAGAAAATTACACAACTTCGGTAATAACATTCGAGCTATGAAACGTACACAGTTTTCTTTGTCTTTCTTTGCTGGGAAAAGTTGTTGGTAGATCCGACCTTGTGCCTGATAAATAATTTGGCCTCTTAATCCATGTCCTGGGTCTGGCTATAGAACTGCATAGTCAGTCGTGCTAACACCTTGTCGCCAGTGAATTTGGAATCAAGTTGATTGCTGAATTGTTTCCAATCAGTCAGGAATGCCCCGTATTGTTCCCACCACATTAATACCAGTATTTTCAAATGCAACTGGGTCCGGTCTACCCATTGTTTTGCTGGTAGGTCGGTATTACGGAACTCCTTCTCACACTCTTGCATAAAGGCCACCGGATCCTCATGAGGTCGGCCTGCAAAATCCGTGATTTGGATGCCATCGCCTCTGTTGCAGGGTGGCCGGGTGCCGTCCCCGGTTGTATATAAATACGGGATGGTTTTGACGGGCGGGAATGGATGGTATACTTTCATTGGCACCTCTCTCACTGATACGCCATACCTGCCATGGAGACGCGCCTGTCGGGCCATCCTATGCACAGGTGATGGTATGGTTCACTGCATGTCGTGCAGTGTATCCAGTTGATACCTAGGCCGTGGCAAGTGATCTTGTTACGGAAGCTAGTAGATTTTTGGCAGCTGGCTTCGCATCTGTATTCAAGCCCTTCTGTGTCACGGACCTCTTCAGGCCAGCCTAGGCATACGTGTTGGAATGTTTTTGTGCAGTAGTTACATTCTATCCGGAGTGCGCCAATACCGGGACAGTTGGCGTGGCTACACTGCGATTCGGGCATGTCGTGTTGAGAGTCACGTTTCTCGTGCGTTTTGGGTTTAAATCTGTGAAGCTAACATGTTAATAGCTATTGGTGCCATGGGGTGTTTCTCGAACTTCCCAAAGTCCACTTGGTTTCTCCGGCTCGACCCTTAGTTGTCGGGGTCCTGGTTGGTCTAGTTCGGCTGTTTGCTATGTACAGTTCATAGTCTGATGCCCCACGTTGGGTGCCAGAAAATCACTTGATCCATGCCCAGGTACTGACTGTTTGGTACAATCGTTGTGGTTTTATTGTGCTAGTACAAGTACACAGTTTTCGGTAGCTCATGGGCCATGTTAGTATACCTGACTTACTGTTGGCGGTTTAGCGAAGCTGGTGCTGCAGTCCTTGAGTTTAGACTAGGTGGAACTGGGTCGGCTCACTCCGTATTTCAGGTTCCAGGCTGCTGACTCTTGACTCCAAAACTTAGGATTAGTGATTCCGTACCTAGCTTCGGTCCTGTACGCTATACCCCTCGGAACAAGATGGTAGTCAAGGCTTGTACAGAGATGCGGTGGAAAATGAAAATAGCTTACCACGAGAGCAGTTGAGACTGCTTGTAACTGTAGTGAGGCGGCGTGGTATCGTTCTCCCTGTCTTTCCTTCCTAGAAGGAACTAAGGTAAACTGCTGCTTGGCAGCTAGATGAGCAATCTTTTGTTCCCTATGCCTTATCTTATAAGGCATAGAGTTTGGTTCGCCGCTGAACAATATACGTACTGCACTACGAACGAGAAACTATTTCCTATAATAGTGTTGTACAGTAGCCGCTTGGTAGCACGAGCTCGGTGTCTCCCACTGTTAGGGGGCAGTTCAGAGATGTTGAGCCATGTGGGCCACCACTGCTTTTACCGGATGTGATATTTAGCCAAGGCCAGGCCGCAATACCCAAGCCAATTCCTCCTACAGAACCTTGGTGCTCTGGTAGGAGAATAACCTGGGCTTTCTGTATCTCCCTAGTTGAAAGTATTCCTAGTGGTTGTGGCTCCTTTGTTTTATCCATCCAGCACCTGGGTGTTCAGGGTAGTAGGAAGCAACAGGCAGCCGTCTAATGTGTGTGTTACCAAACTGGAGGACTCCAGAAAAGGGTCCTCCGTCCAAGCTCGTTTCGGATTTAAAACGTACCTGGTTTCTGTCAGCAGTGCACAGTTCGAATTATTCCTAGCAGGCGAAGTAGATGTTACTCTAGAAATACAAACATGTGGATAGAGAACAAAGCTGTATTTATTGAGGACTCAATAAACACAGTGACCCTTGCTATCTCGTACCAAGTAGACAGAGTACTGAAGGTAACCCACGTTAGCCAGGTGTAGGCGACTGGTTCTAGATTAGAGGGAAAAGTTGAACTAGAAAACTTAATATTTAACTACTGAATTAAAACTGTCTAATTACGGGTGTCTGAAAGAGACAAAAAGAGAAGTTAAAGTTCCTTTGCTATAGTAACAAGGTATATTCATGTTCAATGGCTGTTGAAGACTGTTGTCGTTGCAGGGAGTAGCCGCGAGGGCTGCTGTAGACTCGAGGTTCTCTGGAGGCCTCAGCACTAAAGAGTGCTTTGAGTTTTCTCTAGAGAAGAAATACTAATGACTGCTTGAGCTCCGCCACGCATGTTCTTATATAGTCAGAAGTGTAGGCTGCTGCAGCGTTTGCGGGGAAGGTGTGTGATGTCCTTCTGCCGGAGACTGGCATTGGAGGTGAGAACCCTCTGGTCAGCATTCTGCTTCGTGCATCTTCGGTGGCGCTCGGCTGTGCTCTGAGGTGGCTGACAGCTTTTAGGCACTAAGCACGTAGGGCGGGGGGAGGCAGCGTGGTCGCTGGTTTCCCAACCTTGAACCTACGTGTTCGGCTGCACGGTAGATTTAAGCGGCGCATAACATCAGTGTATTGTTTTGCGATATCGACTTTTACGTGGGTTGAAGTATGGGTCTACCTGACGTGAAGAGTGATGATTTGTTATTGTATTTAATAGTGGTATATACGGCACGCGTCAATATTTTGTTTACAGTTGTACAGTTCCACATTTCACACAACTTACAGCAGGGACTACAATAACGATAGCAAGAGAAAAAAATTTTTCTTAGTTGAATTAGCAAATTTATTGGCATTAACTATTTCATCCAGTGCTCTGTGGAAGAAATATATGGTTTTGTCATGTAGAAATGGCCCTTCTAGGTAAAACGAATGTGTCAACATCGTGTAATTTCAAGAATACTGTACACTTTCCAAAACAATATAATTTCAAGAATATACGGTAAACATTTAGGCAAGTCATACATATGTACATTCTTTTCGTATATTTTTCAGTGCCAAATTTACTTTTAATTTTGTTGCGGCTAGCTACGTTTTATAATACCACTGAATGTAAACAAAAATCAATCGCAGTGCATTCGAGGTTATACGTACATTAGCTCTGGCAAAATGTCTAAATGACAGACATTTTATGGTATTATACGTTGGCTACAGCATATTCCATAATTTATGAGACTCAATATTTTATGAAAACAGTTCGTTTAATGTATCAATTTAGATATAGCACTGGTTTCGTGAAATTTTACGTGCGTCTGTCAATGTAAAGAAACATTTGATTCAGCCGTAGATTATTGAACACTTTCTAGTTGTGTGTGTTCACTTCTCACCATTGCGTTTACTTCGCACCAATGTTACTAGCACTTGGAGGCAGTTTGTTGTCAAACTCAAGTATTTCTCGATAATGCCTAGAACTCGCACAACTTTAGATTTTTTATTTTTATATTGCTAAAGTAAATTAGTGTACAGGAGAAGAGTTCATTTCTTGTGGAGAAAGCTAATTTCGTGCGGTATCGCATGTGTGTCTGTATTTTGTGTTATTTTGCATTTTAACTTGTATTTTTGTGTTATTTTGTTTTATCACGATTTATCACAAATTTGTGCTTCTAATTATGCCTGATTAAATATGACTTCAAATACGCACAAGTTATTTGCATTGCGTTTACAAATACCACCAGATTTGCAGATTATGCTACCCAGTAAAAAAATTTTATATAATCAAATCAAACTTTTAAATTATTATGGTTGAGCCAAGAGCTGCTGCTGCTCTACAGGCTGCTAGACGTTCTCTGCTGGCTGGAATGGCTGCAAATTGAGAACCAAGGGCATGCAAGGCTGACTGGTACCCTTTCTCCTCAATGAATTTCCACTATCACTGGGTATGGGTTCCTGCTCTTGGAAACTTCCAGGGAGGCTGAAGCAAAGAAGAGTAGGGAGCCGGGGAGTTAAGCTCCACCAACTGGCAGGAGACTTGAGCTCGTTCCCGGCAGAGTGCCCTATTGGGTTGGGTGCACTCTCAGGTAGACTGGTAGGCAGTAGATGGCTTCCTCTCATTCACTTCACTCCCACCTCTCATGGTGAAGGGTATTGGGTGCAAAACCTTATCCCGGGAGATAGGTGCAGGTGACGTGCATTCCCTATGTAGAAGTGTTCTGCCATCTAGGAGCACCAGAACGACGCCAACTACAACCTTCTTCCCTAACCGGCAACACAAACGGTGTGGTGGTTGAAGAGCAGGTTCCCTTGGAGGCGCTCCAATAACTTCGTTGGGCAAGCCCCTTGATTGGACAGGTCCGACCCAGAGCCAACCAAGCACTCCCTCCGGCAACACAAATTGTGCAGTGGATAGGTGTGAGTTGGTCTAGTGACTTATCCTCTCAAGTAGGGTTATGACTAGTGATTGTGACTCTACCGTTCGGTACACTGGGTGCACCAAATGGGTGGCAGTTGAATGGTGTGTATTTTAACATACAAATTCCCCCTGTCCGGAAGAACTCTTTAGTCCTACACTAAGTGGTAACTGGTATAGGCAAACCCTGTCTCCTGCTCCATTCTGGGGGACGTAGGTGTTTACTATGGTAATAGTCTGGAAGTACTCAAGGGATAATGAGAGATCAGTTAGGATCAGAATGTGTTTATTCTGTGAGGAATAAGACACGGTGGTGTACACTATCTTGTGTCTACCCAGAGTTGACCGGAAGTAGTAAACTACAGTTTCCATGTGAAGGGGACCTGGTTATGATCTGGCTGGGGGCAGTTTCAACTAGGTAGCTAATGACAACATTCCCTGTGTGTGTACGCATGCCCTGAATGGGTTTTAGGGTGCCCATGTCCTGAAGGGTACGTGGGATAGCTGTTTCCAGGGGCAAGCAACTAGGGTGGCAGTTGACTTCTGGAAGGTTTTCTTGGGGAAGGACTTTTGAAGTTCTGCTGTAAGCGGCGGTGAGCTGAAGATCTAGGTGGTAAAGTGGTAGCTGATCAGGACTGCAGCGAGCAAGCATGGTGGAGCTATCTGTCCAAATTGTGATGTGGCTCTCAAGAGAGCATACAATTAACTGATGATTCCAGTTTCTGCACGGGAATACTGTATTTACCAGAAAGGGATACGACCCTGAATCTAAGATGACCCTTTCCTAAAAAAATATTTTTCAGGGAAACACATTTAAATTTTAATTCTGGACTACCCCTGTGAAGTGCTGGAAAAATTATTTAGGTTGAAGTATTTTTGAATAATTTTATGAAAAACCCTTCAAGAAGTAATGCTATTATATGAATAATATGATATATTTGATTTACTTTTAAAGAAAAACTAATTTCAATGAAATAGGTGTGTGTAATCTGGCTGTATGTTAGCAGCATTTTTCTTACACTGTAAAACCGTACAACCATTGGACACATTTTATTAGCCTTTGTCAAAATCGCCTAGGTTTTGAATTGAAGATGGTTCCCGAATTGTAGGCGACATCTAATTTGTTCTAATTCCTTTTATGCCAATTTTTTTTTTTTTTATTATAAAAATATGGAATATTCTGCTTCAGCTGAGGGCTCCCCAGCCTGGTGGTGTAGGGGTGCTATGTGCCCGCAGCTAAGGGCGGCCATTGTTGGCATACAAATTCTCTTGTGTGTCCTTAAACTTCTTCGGGGTGTAGCGACAAGTATTTCACTGATAATCAATTGTTGACATCTTTTCAAGGAGAGGTAGAGCTTTGCATGGCTTACTGGCCGGTGGTATTGTTTAAGCATAGAATTCTGACATTTCTGTCATTATCCCTGGTCCAGAGTAAATCCTGTAGGTGCTCCGGTAGAAATTCTGTGCTTCCAGACCCCGTTCATTGTTGCCTGTAGATGAAGCGAAGTTGTTTATTCTTAATAGCCAGTAAGTGTCATGTGTCAATTCATACTTAAATAATCGCTATTAACTCTATTAGTAGTGTTTCATCAAGTAATTTCTGACAAGTGGCATATAAACCGTTATACTAAAAAATGAAGTTCTGTTGGGGTGAAATATTTGTATTTAAGTGATCAATTGAAAATGGAACTTGTCTAATATGTTCATGGTTGGTAAGTTTTTGGTTTTCGAGTTAATATTGGAAAACAATTACTAAATAAAAATTTAATATCTTATTTTCAAAATGTGTTCAGTTTGCTTTGCTGCGCTTTCTGACTTTGTATTGTGTTGTGGGGTATTAGGTTGAGAGAAAGCTAGGCAAGTGGAGGCAAAGCTGAGGGAGGAGGTGAAGGAGCTGGCAAACAGAATATTGAGGTTCTCCACAGACAGCTCAGAACCCGACGCACAGCTGCAGAGCCTGTTGGAGGCTGCACAGGTACAGCTGGAGGCCACTCAGTGTGAGAGGGATGCCCTGCGTGATGAGTTGCACACACTTCAGCAGACCATATCCACGCTCAATGATTCCTTGGCCGACATAGAGAGACAGTACCGCAAGGAGGAGGTGGTACATGTTAGTGATAGCCAGGTTAGCTCTCTACCTTCCCTCTCATTCTGCATTATGTTCTCACAGTGTACATGTACAGACTTAATTAAAACAACTGTAACGCAATGTTTTCACTAAAGGCTCTGTCCGGTTGATGCATGGGGTGCGTTGCAGAGGTTTGATAGGAAAAACAGGATTAAAAAATGTTTGAATATTTTTGTGGTGGTGTCTGATCATCAAATGCATTTAAGAAATGCTTCGTACCCAAAGAAAATTTGCAAGTTCTCATTTCAACTCCAAGGATAATGTTTTTGGGCATGAAAATGGCTACAAATGGGTATTTTTTAAAGAATAAGTTTAAACAGGTAAATTCTCTATACAAAAACTTCAGAGTTGTTTTTACACACACATCTTTACACACACATCTTTACACACACACATGCTTGGATAGGCTACTAGGCACAATGGTCGAGGATTTTGTCCGCTAGACCAAAAGCTGGGAGGTCTAGATTAAAAAGACGGCGGGAGACAAGGGGTGTTGGTTAGTACGTATTTACTATTGCTTCTTGGGTGCCTTGGTCTAGTGGGTTTTACCCAGATGTATCGAGTTTGGCCTACGCCGAACTGGCGATTCCACATATGAGCTTCGTTTGTCCAGAAGTGGATGTTATGCCAGCCGAATCCTGTAACAGTGCCAGTTTAGAGTCCTTTTGCCACGGGATAACACAAGGGATGAATTCGTATGCATGGAGATACAAATAAGATAGTTAATGGAGCATTCGATACTGACTCGTGCCTGAGTTGGGCGGCACTGTCCCGTTCCGCCTGTCGCTCCGGAGTGGGTTGAGGAAGTGTACTCAACTGTCTGAAGGCAAGGAAAGCTGCGTTTCGTTCCCTACGTTTTCTTCCGTACTTATAGTCATAAGGCATTGAGTCTCTGCTTACAGTATGCTAGGTACACCTTGGCGTGAACAAACTTAACACAGTTTATAGTGTCAGTCCTGTTTTGGTTTGCTGACCTGGCTTTGTTAAGTCTCCACTGATCCCCCACGCATGCGGGCTGATCAGAGGCGGGGAGCTGTTGGGGTCATCAATGCCGCCACTGGATGTGTGTTCACACAGAGATGGATGGCAGGTCTCAAGCTACAGATATCCCAGTACTAACAATGCTGTGGGATAAAGTAATAACCAGAGGCTGTCGCTTCTCCCTGGGTGAAGGTATTGCTAGTGGTTGTGGCACCTCTGTTTCGCACCGCCGGCACTGGTACAGTGCTGTGACAGTTGGAAAGCAACAGGTAGCCGTCTTATGGGTGTGTAGAAAATATGACTGACCCCTGAGGGGCGCCCGCTTTTGAAGTTAAATCGGTTATATCAATTACCCGGTTCTTGTCAATGGTGTACGTAGCTACCTGTGTATAGCAAGCAAACAGATAGATACTCTCAGGAATAAAAGCGGTAAGGTAGGAAACAAAAGTATGTTAATTGATGGTTCAATAAACATGCGACGCGTGCTACCTCCTACCAGGCAATTGAGTGCTGAAGGTTATTCTGCTGGCCAGGTGAAGGCAACCTGGTTCTAATGGAAAAGCGGGAAAGAAGTATCTAAACGAAAAAAGATATAATACTTCTAAACTGGTCTAAGAAAGGTGTTTTGAGGAGATGAAAGTGAATTTGTGTTAGTGAGCACGTTCGCTGGTTGTCTGATTGTCGACGGTGAAGTAGCCGCAGGGGGCATACTCAATGCTTCGAAGTTCTCTAGAAGTCCCAGCACTGAGCTGTGCTGTAGGAAGTTGTGAGAGAAGAAAAAGAATGACTCGAACTTGGCAGCATCCTGACTTATATAGTGAAAGTTTGTTGGCTGCCGGCGCGGGATGCGGGGGATGTGTGACGTCCTCCTGCCCTGGTTGGTGTGGGAAAACTCTGGTCAGCGTTTCTGCTTTGTTCCTCGTTGATGGTGTTTGGCCTTGCCCGAGGTCTGGGCAGCTTTTGGCTCTGAGCACTTTTGGGAAAAAAAAAAGGGGGGGGGGGGGGGGCTGCATGCCTGTTGGGTTTGCATATCCTCCAGATGAAGAGACTATGCTCATAAATTCCCGTTGCTTGTAGGGTAAGCAATGTAAGTCACGTATGCAGTATTGGAAGAGGTACTCTTGGCAATGAGTTGTAATCGTATTAGATTAGTTGTATTAGCGGCACGCATCAGGGTCAAACGTTCAAATTGCGAACCGATCCCAAACTTTAAGGTTATGTTTGATTCGGTTCTAAATTTATTGCAATGTAAAAGATCAGTTCCAATTCGGTTTGAAAAATTTACACAAGTTCGTGTTCGTTTCGAAAATTTCTTAAAAACGATCTTTGAAACGAACTTAATTATTTTCTCATGTATAGAGTGCCCTTTTTGTCTCCCAAAATCAAGGAAAAAATTTCTGGGTGCACGCTATACACGAAAAAAGAAAAAAAAGAAGGCGTTTAGTAGTAAACTGTCTGGAGATATTTAGAGGGAAGCATATCCGAATAGTCTGATAGGTTTGTTCGGGCGACCTGAACTTTTTACTCTCTAGAGCAAATTGAGACTTTCTGCGAGCAGAAAAAAGCAAAAAGTGCATTGCTCTTTTCTGCTACCAAACAAATGCCAAAGTTCACAGAACTGTTTACTACTAATCAGCTGATTGCAATGTCATTAATTTGTCATTTTCAACTTGATTGAGCTCTGTCCCGTGAGGTTTGGATGCAAAGTGGAGTTGTAGGGTTGGGTTACAACTCAATTTAGTCTTGGAGGTGTGAGCTGCCCTTCTATTCTCCCGCAGAGCACCACCCATCCGAGTGTGTGGCATGGGAATGGTACAACTACTGACCTCGCAAGAGTGTAGCTTGCGACATGTTCCTAGCTTTGTGTATTTCCAAGGTGGTAGCAGCATAGGCAAGAGATATATCCAGTGCTCCTTCTTCTGGCCCCGTTCATAGCAGTGGATACAGAGTGGTGGCTTCCTTCAGGCTGCAAGTCAATGACACCTGGGTGTGGTATCTATAGGGGTGTGTCCTCCAGAACCTACTCTTATTCCCTCTTGCTCCGTTCAGAGTGGTGGACAGAGTATAGGTTGTCCTGACAGGTTAGCCACCTGGTTGGTGTAGGTCTTACTAGTGGTGGTTGCTCTACCATACTGTACACATTACGGGTGGCCTTCTAATGAGTGTGTGATTACTAAGTTGTGGTTAAGCATGGTCCCTATTTCACTCTGGTGGCCGTGGTTTCTACGTAGGACTAACACAGTCACACTAAGAAAAAGTACTCAGAACATATATATGTATATATAAAATAGACCCACATGCACATAGAGACAGAGACAGACAGACATACACACACACACACACACACACAGACAGTATTTTGGCGAGTATGTGTATATAGGCCACACCAGAAGGTTTTTGATAAAAAATAAGGAATAATTAATATTTCAAGTATAGGCCGCGCCAAATTTTTGTATTCCTGTAAATATTGCAAAATCGCGATTGCATACAAACAAAATAAATTCCAACTTAACACGAATATACCTTGCTACTTAAACTTTAACTTCTTTAGTTTCTTCCAGACACCTGCATAAGACAGCTTTAGTTGAGTAGTTAAATATTCAGTTTTCTAGTTCACTTTCCCTCTAGCCTAGGACCAGGTTGCTTTCACCTGGCTTACGCAGTTCGTTCAGTACTCCGTCTGCTTTGTAGGAGATAGCACAATTCCCTATATTTATTGAGTCCTCAATAAAGGCAGTTTTGTTCTCTGTCCAAACAATTTTATTTCTAGAGTAGCGTCTACTTTGCCCGCTAGGAATAAGTTACACTTTTGACTACCAACAGAAACGGGTATTTTTGTAAATCCGAACTAGCTTGACTGAGGCCCGCCTTCTGGGGACCTCCAGCCTGGTACACACCCATTAGACGGCCGTCTGTTGCTTCCTATTACCTCGAGCACCCAGGTGCTGGAGGGAAGGAACAGAGGAGCCACGACCACTAGGAATACCTTCCACCAAGGAGAGGCAGCAAGCCTAGGTTATATCACCTACCAGAGCACCTAGGTTCTGGGGGTGGCATTAGCCTGGGTATTGTGGCCTGGCCTTGGCTGGATATCACATTCAGTAGTAGTATTGGTGGCCTACACGGCTCAACGTCTCTGATCAGCCCGCGGACGTGGGGGATCTGTGGAGAGACTTACCGATCTTGTGCCACGAATCAGCTACTGGACCCACACTATTAAAGGGGAGTGCACAACATCTTGTTCAGCGGCGAACCAAACTCTATGACTTATAAGATAATGCATGGTCAAAGTCGTAGGGAACAAAAGATTGCTCATCTAGCTGCTAAGCAGCGAAATACCTTAACCCCTCCTACGCAGGAAAGACAGACGGAATGGGACTGTGCCACCTCACTGAGATTATGGGCAGTCTTGACTCCATGTGGTACAATATATTCATTTTCAACCGCTCGTCCGAACCAGTTCCTACTACCAGCCTGTGTTGAGGGGTCTAGTCCACCGGACTGGAGCAAGGTACGGACTAGCTAATCCTAACTTCTGGAGTCAAGAGTCAGTGGCCTGGAACTTGGGAGTACGGTGTGAGACAATTCAGTACAATGTAATCTAACCCAAGGACATTAGCACCAGCTTTGCTCAGTCAGCAAACCCATGTTACAAACCAACCGAAGACCTTCAGAGTAAGAAAGATTTCTAACACCTCCCATCAGTTATTACGACCCAATCCTGAGGAACTGTGTAATGTTTGGGTCAAAAAAGTTGAAAATTTGAGGCACGTCTAAAAATAGATACAGTAATCCGTCACCAACCGTGGTGTCATGAACCACTGTTTTAGTTATGCACGGATTGGTTTTTGTAGACCTTTTCTCCAACTGCCGTACTAGTTTCTATTTTCAATGGTTTTCAGTCTATGGAAAACTACCCCTTACTGATGTTAGTGGTCACACATTTCTCAAGCTACCATCATAGACTTTGACATTGGTTGTCCCAAGCAGCGTGAAGCAATAAATAATTACTTAATGCCAGAAGGGGACACTGGTTTATTGTCCGTGGATGAGACCCCCTTTGGTGGGGGTGGGGGGAGTGTATAAGGGATCTTTGTCCTAGTCATATGCTCACATGCCGCCGCCTCTGCCTTACCATACCTGTCTTTTTTTTCACTTCCATTATCCCGTCTCTTTTGCTGTAAAAACAGCGACACATTACATAGACTAGTTTCTTAATCAGTGTATGTATGATGACTCTAAATTTAATTTAATACCCTTATTGTAATGATTATTTTTAAGTCTATGTGCAGCCACGTCTATGTAATATGCAAATTTTTATGGTGGGCAATTGTTTTTTTTTCTTGTGAAGTAATTTTTATGGGTGAATAAAGTGAATAAAGATATGTGTGTGCAAATAAAATGTGCTCTCATGTTACCGGTACCATATTATGGCAAGTAAGGCCATGTGCGTGTATAGGAAACAGCTTTGGAGTTATGTAATGCCAGTGAAAATAGTTTTCAAAAGATGGCAGAGGTGACAAGGCATGGTGTTTGTTATTGGAATGAAAGGTTTTTAGTTTTAATGCATAATGTCCTATATTTTTTAAGTTTTCAAATTTGATCTGACTTTGAAGCATAAATATTTTACCTTGCTTTGAAACACAAAATCATTATTGTACTCAGTTGTAGCGATTGCAGTAGTGTGAAATGCTGTGCAGGCGGTGGCACGGCTGAAGGATGAGCTGGCCAGCGTGTCGACACAATTGTCTGCCCTGGCCACAGAGAAACAGGCAGCAGAGGCGGCGCTGGCTGAGCAAAAGGAGCAGTGGGCCGTTGAGCAGTGTGATGTACAGGAGAGGATAAGCCACATGGAGGAGCAACTGTCTGACATGGAGGCCCAGAACAGCCTGCTCCATGATCAGCTGGAGGCGCTCAGCTCCCGTGTCCATGCCCACCGCTCTCAGGTTAGTTGTGCATTATCTGCCTTGTTGTGCATTCATCCTTGTTAAGGTGGTCTCTTACCTGATGCATTACAGCATCTTTGAAAAACTAGTTTGTTGACAAAACTATTCAACATGTCTCCTTTATGTGTACATATCCCAGGTGAGGACGGAATGGTACTTCCAAGATATCATGCATGCTATGAATATTATTTCGGTTAGGTATGGTTTCCTCGATGCTGCAATACCTGAATACCATTGATACTTTGTACTATCAAATATTCCATGAGAATATTCGAAAGTATCAAATTTTAATATTGTGCTTGATGTGTGCTGCATATATGAATATACCAAACATGACTACAACTCATCCTAACATGCTTTACCAACCTAAGGAAACTACTCGAAGATGTCTAGAAAATGTGATCCCATGAAGGGACATTGATGCTACTTGCTTTCAGGATTGTTCCTGACCTGCCTTCTCTCTCTACTATGTACTTAGTATTAAAGCTCTAGGAAGGATCAAACACAGCACGTCGTTTTACGAGTGCACACAAAATCAATTCAATCCAAGCGGATGATTCCAATCGTAAAACTAAGAATATTCAAAGCTGCCGCCTGACACTTCAGCCTCCTCTAAACACCTGGCAGACAGTGTGTCATCTTACCTGCTAAAGATGGCACAGAGTGCCTGTGGCCATATACCAAGCACACAAGGGTAGTTCTCCTACCGCGCTTACTCCAGGCAGACATCACAGTGGCACGTCATGCCTCCCTCCCTCCCCGGCCCGGCACGCACCTGTCATTGAGTCAGATATAAGGTTGTGCGCGGCCGAGGTTGGGAGTTATCATCTCCCATTGCTCGCCTCAACACATCGTGTGCTGAGGGGGCTCTACTGACTTAGACCCTCACGGTCCTCTCCAAGAGCTTCTAAGTTCTTAGACAACCACCAGTGGCTACAGCTACCACCTTTCAGAGGCTTCAACACCTGGTATCGCCATCAAACCAGAAGCCTTCGTCTGCAGAAGACTTTGACCTGTTATCTAACACTTCTGTTGCCGATCCTCCTGGCTCGACAACCACCACTACTTGCTGGTAGTGGCCCCCGTAAGCTAGTGTCTCTTCTAGACAACCCAATAGGTTTATTTAAATAGTATCTACAGTCCATTCCCCATTGGAAGCAACTTTCTCGGAGCACTGCTGAATATCTACTTGCAGGTCTGTTTCGTATCCTTCCGCCAAATGTAAACAAATATTGCCCTGTGACTGCCATGTACCATCTGTCAAAATCAATGTTTACATTCCATTGTGTGTGTACATATGTTTGTATACTTTCGCTACCCCTAAAAATATAAATTGAAATGTGACTTCTACTTTTATAACTGTCAAATGTGTTGTTTACTGTTTACAGCTTTTCAAAGAATTCTGTCTTAGGTCTATTTCAAAAACCATTTCGTACGAATATTCACAGTTTCGGCCTATAACATTATGTAGGTCAGCTATATGACGTTTTAAAAATGCTTGAGTTGACAACAGTTGTTACGGTAATTTTACATTGACACATTTGTTTTAAACAACAACATAGCTCAATACATGTAATGGATTGTTAGTATTTTGCCGCAACTGTGTTTAACACTTGTACAACTTTGAGTGAAAAAGGCACATTAAATTCAAGCACGCTACTCGTGTTGCTCATTTCTGTCATACAAACTTTAAAAGATAGCGGTGAACATGCACACAAATAAGCGTACGATAACTTTTATTAAGCTAACATTTCTATGTATTACTACTTACTGTTTTAGGTTTATTGAAATTTTTTGGGCTGGTCTTAGAATTTTTCTGCTGGGATTGTGGCAAATTACATTACACGAATGTGTTTCAAATCCCTTAAGGCAAAGGTACAATGTTGTGATAAATAAACAGACATGGATGTAAATAAATAACTTCGTCATAAAAACAGTTCACATTTAAAACTTATAAATAGTGCTAATCAAATATTTGAAATCACACACACACAGGGCTAGCGTATTGACCACGATGCACAAAGGCACGCCATTTCACAGACGCAATAATTAACGAAACACATGTCACAGTATATTTATTAATGCCATGGAAACACAGATTTATCACATCGTAACTTGTCTAGGTAGGTTTAAAAAACACGTCTACAAATGTGATGTATTAATTTGTAGTATTTTTCGGAGTAAGAATAATTTATGCTTCATTTGACAAAAAGCAACACACCATGTCATGGCTCGCCACGTCTGCAAACTTCACTTGGTAACTGCCTCTCCATCATATTTAAATATATTAAAATACGTATTCAAACATTAAAATCTCTCTTCAGTTGCAAATTACAAATACAAAATCATTATTTTGCTGTAATAAGTATGAAATATGCTAGAATTGAAAACGTGTATAAATTTGTTGCTTACTAGTCAAGTGAAATTTCCCGAGTGTGAAAGAGACGATGAAAGAGAAAGAGGGCGACATGCCTTGCCAGCAAACAGTTTTTCAATTTCTTTCTCGCTTGATAAAACAATACCGTACCATTACAGCCTACTCACGATATTTTCCACTGTTATTTTAAACTGTAAAAATGTGATATGTTGCCATCGGGGCTACTTAAATATTGAAATATTTCGATAGGCATCTTTTAATTTACAAATATTACACTAAAAACGAGGTTAAAATACTTTAACTGTGAACTATTTCTTACCGGTCGTTACCAACACGTCGCTGCACTTGCTGTTGTTAATTCATATTTTAAAAATAAATAAATATTACAAGTTATAGAAGATATTAAGGTAAAGGTTCATTTATTCAATAATACAGTACTCTAAAGTTAACCACAGTGTTATACATTCATGGAATAAAGGTTATTGAAAAAACAGGTGACATGTTATGCCTAAGAGTGTTTTTTCAAAGGTTGATTTTCATAAGTCGCTTCCAATCGGGAATGGATTAGTTTAATTATCACTGGTGTCATATGTAGTTTTAGGAGTGGGTCACATCTACCCGTTAACGTGATTAGCATTACTTCTGTATACACTCTGCCTGGTTTTCGTATGAGTCACCCAGTATTATTACCACAATAAATACTAATTCTTAACCATATCCCACTGTACTTTTGTCCTAGGAGTAAAACCTTTCTTTCATTGAATATTGACTTCAAAGGGCAAGCAAGGGACCGGGTTTATTATTATTACGAACATAAAGTAGGATGACAGACCCCCTTCAGGAGCCTGCCGTTTGTGTACACACAACCTCATCTTTCGACGGCTATCCATTCAGTACTACCTGGTATACAGAACGGTAGAGCCTCAACCACCAAGTACAGCCACCTCAGGTGGTATCGCTGATCGGAGTGCCTAGCTAAAGTGCCGGCAGTGGTATTTGCCTAGGTCTTGATGCCCCCTACCTTTGTGGACTACACCCGGCAGCGGTAGGAAGGCGGTCTACGATTCACAACTCCAGGTTCAAAGTACTAGTTACCCGGACTGATTGGAGTTAGGGAGAGCACCTGCAACCACTGTTGGCTTACACTCTAGCCAGGGTTTTCGTAAATTGCTTGGCGCTACTGAGAGGTATTGAGTATTGTTCTATTTCTATGCCATTCAACGTCAGGTACAGTGCTCTGAGAGAGGTGAAGAAAGCGGAGTTTAGTATTGCCAAGCAGGTGTGTGCAGCTAACCTCGTCGCTCCGAGTATCTCAAGACCCCACGGAGTCAAGCTCAAGTTACTCGAAAGGTGGGGAGATCGACTTCTCCCGTCAGGAACTTTGTGTACTTTTGAAACCATACTAGAACAAAAGCACAAAATTTTAATAATGTTTGATTACTCTGTTTTATCGCATAATTATTACTGCCACATAACAGTCACACGATAATTTTTAAATACTGAAAAAAACGATACCGTCTACGGGTTGTTTGTAACTCCAGCCGCATCACAACACAAGGAACAGACAGTACGGGAGGGGAAGAACCAAAGCTGGGGGTACCGTGACAAGTGGTAGTTCCCCTCTCACAAGAAGAAACGAAAGTCGGAAGGGTGCCGAGGTGGTTGCTAGGCAATCATTCCCCTCTCTCCAGGCATGTAAGGGGAGGAAGTGACATTGTGTCTGGCCAGGATGAACTACAACCGAGCATACCCTAGGGTAGCCGACATCGGCAGACCAAAAGAGAGAGAGATAATATAAGTACGGTGCTCTAGTTGCTAGGCAAACACTTCCCCTCTTGCCTGGCATGTAAGGGGAGGAGTGAAGCATAGCCACACCTTGCGCCGAGCGCTGGACTCGAGGGACAAAAAGTTGCCATGCTTGTCACTCGAGTCACTCTCTTTTATCCAACGCTTTAGTCAACAAACTTTACAGTCATTTCCTTGAAGTTGCCAAATGAAGTAAAAAAAACTTCAAAATCGCAAAATAAGTGTGTACTAAGCCATCATTTCCTCAAAGTTTGATTAGAGATAAACTAGATGTTATAAAATCGAAGCAGATGGTGTTGTTGGTTTATCCTTGGTTAAGGACGTTTCAGTTGCTAGCCATCTACCTTTTGTTTCAAGTGTGATGTTGGTTTTTATATAGTTTCAGTGTGCGTCAACAACATTAGTAAAATGAGCAAATTTCTTGGCCAAGTTGTTTTGTGTTCATAACAATTTTAATTTTGTGTCGAGAAAAGTATCGGTATCTACTATTGTGAGTGTTGTGGCTAATTTAACACCACTAAAATTAAATTGCAGCTAGAGGACTGTACAACAAATTTCATCGAGAAAACAACCGACTGGCGGCAGCTGCACAGACTCTACTTACCGCCATGATGTCAATCATGAAACCGCCCTTCTTCTTCCTGAAGCTCAGTTCCACCAAGTCAGGTGTGCAGGAATTTTAAGATGGGTCCAGCACAAGTATTAAGAGGTCAGTAAGAGAAACTACACAATGTTCTGCTGTGAAATTACTACTGATCTAAAATTTTATCCAATCCTTATTTACAAGGTCACAAGTCCAAACTGTGAGATTTTTGTGTATCGAAACTGGTATAGAATATCAAGAAAGTGAGGTATCGACTAATCCCTAATTTTGGAGCATTCCAACTTCATTAAAAATTGGTTTCATCAGACTGATGTAAGTTATACATACTATCCGGACAGGAGCGTAACTATGGTAGGGGCCTGTACTGATCTTTGCTACACATTTTCCACCAATACAATAATAGTGTTCCCTCTTAAATTTTCATAGGTACAGGCAACATGACGTAAACAATGTATGTCAGTTCATCGCCTTGCGCCAGCGGCATTGGTGTATTTGATGCTCATCACAGTGTTGCCCTTATCGCTCCTGCGCTTCTGAACATCAAACATGAAAGTAGTTCCTGACAGGCAACCAACTTAACTGACCACTTCTGCTTCATATTTTCTACACAATGTTACATTTCCATAGCATTACATGCAAATTTACACTCATGGACCTAATATCTCTTATCCATGCGCCAGTCAAGTGATTGTGCCAAATTATTGGAAACTGATCTGGTTTTAGTTGATGCGAGTCGCTTATACTGAGTCAATGTAGTTTTGGTGTGCGCTAGATCAGGTGCATCCTGGTTAACAAATTATTTACTCTGAGTTGGCTTTCTGCTAGATGTTAACACTTGTCAGGTAGTTTGGCGACTCTGTATAAAATCGGGTGTGGATGATACCGCAATTTGTCGTATCGTTGCACTAGTCCGTTTAGGTAGGGCAGACTTATCAGGATATTCAGGTATTTCTTTCTTGGACTCTGGTGCAGTAGCAGGTCGACTGGGACCAGCTGTATCCCTGGCAGTGCTGGGCGACGATTACCGTACAGAGTGGTACGGTACTTCATGCCGAAGAAGGTGTTGAATATGCCCATCCTGGTGTAACTCCCAGTGACTAGGGCACGAGCAGCAGGATGGTAGTCGATGCTGAGCCTAGTGTGTGTGGGGAAGAAAACAGGGATGCTGGATGGAGAGGAGGGCCTCTACAACAGGTGTCGGGTGGCTTGAGCTCTCTCCCGTAGGGTGTCTCCGTAAGGTGCAGAGAGGTTACTGGTACACACACACTTAGCAGCTAGGAACTTCGTCTTTTGCTCCTCCCTTTGAGCTCCGTGCCTTTCCCAAAATGGTATGGAGGCAGAATTGACACTTAACTACCTCCTGGTTTGGTGCAAGCAGTTGACGGTATCCTATATAAGTGTATAGCCAACAGCAGTTTAAGGCACGAACCCTGTGCTCCAATCAGTTCAGCACCTTGATGCACGAACCTGGAGCGGTGGGTCATGTGGACCGTCTTCCGACTACTGTTGGATGTGGTCTAGCAGTGGTTGGGTCTCCAGTCCCAGGCAAGTACCCCTGCCAGCACCGTCGGTGCTCTTGCAGGAATAAAACCTGGAGTGGCTGTTCTGCTTCTGCTGGATGAGTACCTAGAGATTGTGACTACCTTTCTATACGCTGAGGCGCATAGGACGGGTGGCCGTCGAAAGTGGTGTGTGTTTACGACGTAGAGATTCGTGAAGGGGAACTGCAGTCCTATACTATGGTTCGTACAGTTAGAAAACCTGGTCTCCTGCTTGCTCCGTACAAGGGTCAAATATGTATCTAGCAATCAGAAAGGAATTATCTCTAGAAAAAATCACTCGTGATAGGGACAAAAGTGTATTTATTATAAATAATAAATACGGTGATGCGTACTCTCACTACTAAGCTAAGTGCAAATGGAAGTAAGCTATGCTATACAGGTGGAGGTGACCTGCTCCTAGGGTACTCATTTTAAGAATGACTTTGACAGCTTTGAAAATTACTCAGTCTCGCTGTTACTCTACACTGGGACTGTCTAGACGAGACTTTACAAAGGGGCCACTACTGAAAGGGTAGTGGGTGTAGTTGCCACTTATCAGCAAATAGTGGCAGCTGTTGAACCAGGAGGATCAACAGTGGAAGTGTGGAGTGGAGTCGTGCAGGCCTCTGGTGTTTTGAACTTCTGGTAAGTTTTTGGTGGAGCCTCTGGTAGGTGGTGGCAGCAGCCTCTGGAGGTTTCTGAAGATCTAGAAGACTTGGTAGGCGAGCTACTGGAGAAGATGACTGGTGTCTTCGTCCGTGCACTGCCTTATATAGTGCGCTTGGCCGGCCCATGCCTGGGCTGGAGTGGGGACTGTGACGTCTGCCAGGAGCAAGTGGGGTGGGATAATCTACTCTCTGCGCTCATCTGTATGGCCTCGTGCGCTCGGCCACCTTTGGAAGGCTTCATTAGTGTGGCAAAACTCTCTCTGCCAGGTGCGTCGGGAAGGCTGACTTTGCTACTGCGGCCACTTGGAAACCTCGTTTATTTCACGTGCTGGAACCACCCACTAGGCTGGGAGCAATCCTGTATGCACTCATGAATAACTTGTTGGATTTGACCCTTCCTCAGGTTATGTAGAACTACTTGAGTAGGGGGGTAAAGTTGGTTCTGGAACCAGTGGGAGCACTATGTGTTTGTAACTGTCCTTCCATGGGAAACAATCCTATACCCTTCTATGGTTCCTTATTGGTTTGGTAATAACACATTAGAATGAGTCGTCATTTAGTATAACTCAATAAGCAGCACGCATCATAGTGTTCCACCAATATTTATTTTTGATGGGTAATAAAGTATGCATCTGAATGTTTGTGTTTGTAACAGGACATTTCAGGAGTGACATCTGCGAACTCGTCCATCAACAGTTCTTTCTTTGTGGAGGAAGAGCATGCACCTGAGCAACTCATGAAAGTAATACAGTTTATAAGGAAAGAAAAACGTGCAATTGGTGGAATGTTGTCAGCGGCTCGGAGTGAGAATGTGCGTCTTAAGCTGCAGCTGGGAGAGCTGGAGAAGCAGTTGGAAGAATCCACGCAGGACCTGGTTGCAGCACAGAAGAAAGTAGAGGTTCGTGTCACAGCTGCTCCGGAGCAAGAGGAGCATATGAAGAAGGTAAGTTGCTAACTTTCTGTATTTTCCAAAAATGGCACTATGAACATAAAATAATCATTTTGTTTATGTGGCCATATTTTGAACAATCTAGGTTGCTATAACATTATCCAAAGCTTTCTCAGTTCCGACACCATACAGGAAGCCACACTCATATTCAAGGCACATGTTAATACAGAGAAGAAACGGTTGAATTTCGTAACACTTCCTGCAATGGACTAGACAAATTCCAATTTCTCACAAATTTGTTCCCACATGTTCTAAAAATAAGTATAAAAGTGGATAAATGTTGTTAATTGTAGTTGAGTGTTAATTAGAGTTGTTCTACCATGTTTTCCTATACTGACACCAATACCCCGTGTTTAGGTTTGTTTTGGTTTGTTTCAATTAGTGTATGTACTTGGATTCAAATTCAAACTTGGCGCCAACTGTTGCGAGTGCCATGGCCGGTGGCCATCTTGACTTGTGGTGCTATCTATGAATGAAAGCAGTTAGTTACTGCTACTTCGTGTTGCTGGACGTCACACAGCTGGAATGTATTACAAATATATTGTTTGGAAACACCCCGATAACATTACTGATACCAATGCCCTTCACACTGGATTTTAGAAAAAGTATTACTGTTAATAATACATTAAAAAACATTTTTCCTAGTTTCATTTAAATGAAGAAAATAATGTCTTAAGAAATGCACATTTTCCCTTTCCAAAGTAAACACAACTATGGGCCCGGGAATATCTACCCTCTCGAAGTCACGACTCTGTTTTGTGGAACCATAAAATTTTTGGTTGAAAAAAGGCAAATATTTGAAATATAATAAAATATGTTTGTTGCAATTATATTCGTCGTTAATTATATGTCAACATGCAGTAAAATATAGGTGTTGTAATTATTACCTTTAGGCGTAATTACTACATCAGAATATTAAAAAAAAGGTAAAGTTTGGTTTAAAACTATAGCTGCGGTATCCAGAACCCTCTTGCTCCCTCTACTATGAATAAACATCTGGTGAATATTGTCTCAATCCCACATTACCTGCTGGTATTTTTGTGTCAAGCAGCCCCTTGCTAAGCTGGGTCTGGCCTCTGAAAAGGTCGCCTTCCATCCTCAAGCCACGCCCACACCGCTACACTCCTTTCCTCTCTTAATCATCAAGCCACACCCACACGGCGGGCGGGCGGGCGGGCTAACAGAAATGAAACATGTAAAAAAATTCATATAGCAGTGAACATTCAAGTACAGTAAAATGAAATATGTGATGCGTGCCCGGCTATTGACTGTGTGGCACGGTCGTCGAGATTTGTTGCGCTAGACCAAGTGCGTGGTTATATACAGGTTTATCGGTGGCTGGTAAGAGGTGTTAGTTACTGACTTACTCAAATGACCTCCATGATGCTGATGAAGCTGAGGTTTTGATCCTTGGTCTCAACTCAATGAATGCTGGGTTGCCTCACGCCGTATTGACTCTTTCAAGCAGCAGATTCCCGGCTCCAGGTACCTAGCCTTGGTCCTGTAAGTCATTCCTCTCAGAACCGGGTGTTACTCTTGGCTGTTGCGAATATGCGGTGGAAAATATACAAATACCACGGGAGCAGTCACAACTGCTTGGTGCCTTAGTGCTGCGGTGCAGTCCCGTCTGCCTGCCTTTCCTGCGTAGGAGGGGTGAGTTCTGACCAGTGTTTGGCAGCAAGAAAAGCTAGGTTTTGCTCTCTACGCCTTTGGCAGTGCCTTACCTTGTAAGGCATAGAGTGCCGCTGCTTAAACAACACACTAGTGCACCTTGACGAGAAACAATTTAACAGTTCAGTCCAGTAGCTGCTTGCTGGCACGAGCTCGGTAGAAGTCTCCTCTAATCCCCCACGCTTGGCGGGCTGATCAGAGACGTAGAGCCGTTTGGACTACTAATGCCTCTACTGGATGTGAATTCAGACAAGGTTGAACAGCAAGACTCAGGCTATTGTCACTCCAGCACTATCAGTGCTCGAAGCAGGGGAATAACCTTGGCTTGGTGCCCCTCCTTGGATGAAGGTATTCCTAGTAGATGTGGCTTCTCTGTTCCTCCCCTCCAGCACTACCAATGCTAGGATGGTTTGGGAAGAAACAGGCGGTCAGCTAATGGGTGTGTTTTCAGACTGACAGACTCCTGAAGGGGGCCCGTATTCAAAGCTAATTCGGTTTTAGAAAAATACTTGTTTCCTGTCAGCAGTGCCCGGTGCATGAATCGTTCCTAGCGAGCAAAATAGAACGATACTCGGTAAATGAAAAAATGTAAGGTTTGACGCGTGTCCGATTAGCAAAGGCTGGATCAAGGTCATGTGGCTTTGGTTGCACTTAGATTGGTTGTGCGTGCAGGTTAGCTTATGTTTACTTACATCTGGATATAGCGGTCTGGCACATGGCCTTACGAGTTGGTACAATGTTCTCGATTTTACGGTTTACTAGTCCCTTGGATGGGTCAGGCTTCTGACTCGTTTCGGAGCTAGTCGTAGTCGATGATGGGCGGGAGGTGCTAGGGGTTGGTGCCTTGTCGGTTTGTGGGTAAGGGGTAGTGGGATATAGCTTATTATGTCGCTCATCTTCAGCTCAGGCGGTAGCAAGGGCACGACGTGACAACGCAGAATTCACCGTTCCAGTCCTCTGATGCCCTGCTCCAGAAGTTACTATTAGAACTGCTTAGCCGGTTCTCAGTCTTATTCAGTAACTCTCTTACCACTGATTACAGGTCGGGTGTGTACGTAGTGGTGCTTTTTGAAAGAAGCCGTGTTAATGGCAGTCGCTGTAAGTGGTGCCAGTGACCGAAGTAAGGCGTCACAATCTTGTTCGGTTCGTAGGCTAGCTATAAGTGGGGTTAGACCAACCAGTTGTCTGGCAGCAAGGCGTACAACTTCTTGCTCCTCTCTCTCCTGGCGCCGAGCCTCACCTTGAATGGCATAGAGTGGGTGTAATTACGGAGAACCTCGAAAGGAGCACCACGGACGCGGATAGCCCTAACTTAATATTGCCTGGCAACAGTCTTGTCAACGCGAGCTCCAGTGCTTCAGAAGATCCCATGCTGTTGTGGGCTGATCAGAAGCATTGGAGCTGTGTGGTTTGCCAAGACTATCACTGGGTGTGCGATCTCAACCAAGGCCAGGCCGTATCACCTAAGCAAATACCCCCGCCAGCACCCATGTGCTCCGGTACGGATACAACTCAGATGTACCGTCTCTCCCTGATTGAGAAATGTTGCTAGTGGTCATGGCTAGTCTATTTTATTCCTCCAGTACCTGTATATTTGGTAGGAAGAAGATAGCTGGCCGTCTAATGGGTGTGTTTTCATCTTGGAGCCGCCTGAGGGGAGTCTCCAGTTGTTGCTAATTTTCAAATTAGAATAATTTCCAGTTTCCGGTCGGTGGTACCCAGCTCGAGGTTCTCCCAGTAATTGGTGACAGATTACTCTATGAATGACACTCGAGGGTAAGAGAAACAAAGCAGTGTTTATAAAAAACTTATTGAACATGGTGACACGTGCTCTCCTGCCAGGCAGATTGGTGATTGGAAGTAATCCTATGGTATGCAGGTGTAGGTGATCTGATCCTAAGCTAAGCGGGGACGTTAAGTGAAAACTGACGAAAATTATTTAAATACAAACCTAACTCTAATTAGGGGATGTCTGTAGGAGACACAGACGAATTACGTGTGGTATGCATAATGCATCAGAAAGCTTCTTGTAGCTATTGGCGTTGCTTGAGCGTCCGGTAGCGGGTGCTGCAGGGCTGTAATGGCGACGTCAATGGTGGCAGCCTCTGGTGGTTTCTGATGACTGTTAGGTCATTGGCAACAGCCTCTGGAAGGACTGTTGAAGGTCTAGTAGTAATTAAGACTCCAGCACCCAGGTGCTAGGAGAAGACTGCAGGTACAACTCCTGCAGGAACAACTCATGAGGTCCGCTGTGCACGGCCTTATATAGCGAGGCAGCGCATGTTGAGGCGGCCGCAGGGGATGATGTGTGACATCCCTGAGGTGCGAGGCCGGAGTGGGGGAGCACCCTCTGGTCATCTCTTGGCCTTCTCGTATCCTCGGTGGAGTACGTTCATGGCCCGAGGCGTCTGATGGCATGTAGGCTCTCAGCGTGGGGGCGGAGAGTTGACGCACTGCTGTCTTTCGAAACCCCTCATATCTACCTGTCCGGCGTCTTCAGGATTGTGGCAGACCATCACTTCTGTGTACGAAATGGGACGGGGTTTTAATCTCACGTGTGTAGAATTAGTACACTAGGGTTGCAGTGAGATGAGTCGTAATTGTTTGTAGTTAATTAGTATAAGCAGCATGCATCAGGATAGAGAGCAAAACTATGTATTGAAAAATCAATAAATATGTGACTCGTGCTACTTCCTACCGAACAGTGGGGTGTTGAAGGTTACCTATGTTAGCCAGGTGTAGACGAACTGGTCCTACGTTAAAAAGGGGAAGATTAGTTCTAGACATGAAAAATACTTTACTACTAAACTGTACTAAAGAAGTGGCTGTCTAGAAGACACAAAGTTAGCGTGTTTGCTCTTCGTTGGATGACTGGTCATTGTTGTTGGAAGTAGCCGCTGGGGGCGTACTGAATACTTGGTAAATCTGTGGAGGTCCCAACACTGAATAGCGTTCAGGATTCGTGAGCGAGGATGCAAGAATGACTCTGGAGCCCCGCTGTGCACGGTCTTATATTGTGCTGAAGTCTTGGCTGCTGCAGCGGGGTGTGGGGAAGGCACGTGACGTCCTTCTGCTGTGAGGCTGGCGTGGGAGGTAGGAACTCCCTTTCAGTGTTCCTTGGTTCGCGTATCTTCGGCGGCACTCTGCCACGTTCGAAGTGGCTGGAGCTTGTTGGTACTCTGCTAGGGGGGTGGAGGGGACAGCATGCCCACTGGTTGTGTAACCTTGTAGCCACATGTTCGATTGTCCGGTAGATTTAAATGGCAGAGAACGTATGTGTATAGTATTGCATGCACAAATCTCACGTGGGTGGTTGAAGTGCACAACTTTTCCATAGGTTAAAGTAAGGGTATAATTTACGTAAAGAGCAATGAGTCGTAATCATAGTAGTATAATGGGTCACCTCTTGGCGCTCCACATCAGGGGAAAAGAAAAAACAGCCCAGTGTTTTTCAACAGAAGGAAAACCCCAGCTGCTGGCTCCCAACATAAGCACCAAGGTGCTCCAGAGGAGGACGTGAAACAAAGTATCTCCACTTCCACGTGCAATCCTTCAGTGTAGAAATAAATAACCATTGAGAAAGGAAGCCCAGCCCAAAATAATTATTAAACTTCTAACTCCACTCTCTTGTCTTGTTCTCCATTCAGGTACACTGTTGTGGGTTTTTTTTAATACCCATCAAAAAACAACAAAGCACTAGAACTTTTGTCAATAAATAAGTTAAAACATGAATGTGTACTTCCTAAAAAAAAAGGTAGTAGGTATTAGTTAAGTTTTTTTAACAAATTAAAAAAAAATGTTAAAATCTGGTTTGGGATTTTATTTGACCCTTTTTTCCTTCTTACCACACACACAATGAGAAGAGATATATTATATATATATATATATATATATATATATATATATAATATATATATATATATATATATATATATATATATATATATATATATATATATATATATATATATATAACATTCAAACATAACCATAATTGGTATTATGAGTATTATAGTTGCTTCAAACTAGTTACAGTTAACAGACCCCCCTTTTTTTTTGTGTGTTTGCATATTCTTATTATTATTATTTTTTATATTCAGCAAAAATAACTTAGGGAGCACACAAAATTTTACATTTTAGCTACAGCTTTCTTGCTTTCTCCTTTGTTTTATTTTTGGACCAACAAAAATTTAAAACTTGTAAATAGAATATTCTTATGGTTGTCCACACCATTTCATGTCAAAAACCTCCAATAAGGTAAGTATTACATTTTTAACATGTTGCTTTCAAGGATATTTGAGTCCAGTATAAAACATCATGCAGCAAGTTGAAGGTAGCCACTTTCGTGGTGTCCTGCAGTAATCAGAAAAATCACATGCAAAAAGAAAATAAATTTCTAACCAAAATGATGAAAAGGCAGTGGCCGAAGAGTCGACACACCACTGTTGTTTAAATCATTGCATGGACCATGATTCCCTCACTTGTAAAGTACGAGGCAGATCACATTACCAAAATGGCTAGGTCGTATAGCCGGGGAACCTCACTGAACAAAATTACAAGGGAAACAGTAAATGAGCACCGATAATGCAACAAACAATTACAGCAACCACTTACCAAAAGGTAAGTACAAATCGCTCACCTTGGCGGTGACGTGTGGCTCTTATGCCATAATAAAGCTGAAAGTGAGGTAGTAAATTTTCAAAACCAACTACATTGTGTGGAAGTAAAAGTCGTAGAAGACAGGGTCAGCACATTCCTTCACATATGACAGTGACTGTACGATGTTCCAAACTTGCGACATGACCAGTCAATAAATATTGAAAAGCCATATCGCAGAGTTAAATACAATAGAAAATTACATATTGCTTTTAAATGTAAGTAACTCAATGACAAAACAAATAGAAGGTTTGACGTTAAATAAATTACAATAAAGGTAGCAAACAAGCATAACACATTACAGCCAGGAAAACCAAAACTTCGATACAAATATTTTACGTTATTACAGTACTAGTGCTGCCACCTATCCTAGTGGCGGACAGACATAATCATAGAGACACATAATAAAGTTGTTAAAAGAATGTGTTACAATACTGAAAGTTTTTTTTTTGCAGTGTTTGTGGCAAATGATCAGGAACTATATTATCCTGTATGGTTCAGAATTAACACAAAGTGTAGAGTAACATAAAGAAAAGGCAATAAAATACAGTGTAACACTTAATACAGCGGTAAAATGAGTGATTTGAACAAAATTGCCAAAATGAACATAACGACAGTATTCGTTATATGTTACAGCTGCTGCTCTCTGAAGTGAGAAGCGGAATATAAAATTTACATAATATAGTATATTATGGGTTTACTACTTGGCGAACGAGAGTGAAATGAAAACAATATTTTTACAATCAAATAAAGGCTATAAATGCCAATAACCTTAAAACACATTAATTCTTTTTTGTTTACACAAATAATAAAAATTCCCCCCCCCCCCCCCCCCCTTTTTTTTTTTTCACTTTATCACAAATGTTGTGTTCCGACTGGAAACAATGAAATATCATAAAGAAGGAAGAAAATAAAATGGGCTTTGCAAAAACATGTATTGCTAGTAAAGCAATAGGAAAAAAAATTAGGTTAGGAGAGATCATGCCGTAGCATGGCTCAATAAGCGGCACGCATCATATGAAAATAATAAAATTGCAAAATTACTTAAAATAATGAGGTTAACAAAATGTGATACTATCATATATAATTTCCAAATGAATTTGGTTGGGGCTTCCAAAATATTTCATCCAAATCAAAATAATTATAAATAATTATATAAACAAACATTTGCAAACAAAATAAATGTCTGTGTACACACAATCACATCATACACACACTGTTGAAACAGATTATAAAACAACAATTTATATAGGCCTGTTTGAATATCAATTTTTGATTTCGAATCAAATTTGAATACAAATACCAAAATATTCCCGAATATGAATATTGAATTTGAATAATGACATCCAAAATAGGCCCAAATATATAAATCAAAATTGCCATGCCAAAAATGTATAATTAGTATTACAAATTTCAACAAAAAGGACAAGATATGAAACTGAACAACAAGCTATAGCACTGAAAAAAATCTCCATCCAGTAATCAATGTAGGGTATTAAAGCTAGGTTGAAGTTTCCATCATGTTCTATTTTTATAACTGGGGCTCTCATTTTATTTCGGTAGAAATAAACAGGGGAGGGCTTTAATTTTAATTTAACATCTTTCACGAGACTGCCTTTAATTTAACATATTTCACGAGATGGCATTGTTTTGCGGTTCTTAAGAGTGTAATTTTTAATTGCATTTATTTTTTTAAATTTAGCAATGGAAGATTTGCTCTTACATTAATAACATTCAATTTTTACAATTTAAAAACTTTAAATTTCAATTTATGAAGCACGATATATACCTTTGTACAGATGCAGCAATAAACACACTTTTACCAAAGTTAACTTTTACCAAAGTTAACTTTACTCTCGTTGGATGTACAACACATGCGTAGTAAACAAATGTTATTTTTACAAAACAAAAAAGTTGAAAGTGCTACCTAAAAAGGCATGTGCATTAAAAACATTATAGTAACTGTTTTGAAATACATTATGTATTTACAAAACACACCTACTTACTGTTTGTAATTTGCAACCTCTTAAACACATTTTTATATGGAAATCTGTGCACGAACACTTCACTACAATAATGTTATTCCATCACTGATATGAAATAATTTATTTGCATATTCATTCAGTAAAATCAACACTTTGCCCATTTCTTGAAATCAACAAACTCAAACCTTCGTAACGTAAATACTTGTGTAGCTTTGTTGATTATAGCGGAGCACTGCAGTTGGAAAATGGTGGAATGAGCTGTTGTGGTAAAACACGTGCAGCTAATATTATATTTCACTAAATAAAACTGCTAAAATGGTACCTCCAACCAATTATGCTTAATTAAAGCTCATACAAAAATAATTATCATCCGATAAACAAATTTGATGACCCCAACAAGGTACTCGAGTAAACATAATAAGAACGAACACAGTTCTCTGGGACTGAGTAATTTGTTTCCATACTCACCAATAACACCAACATAACGTACATCCCACAACAATTAGTTAGCTGATACAATACTTTGCAAACATTATGTAGGTTGGTCACATTGTCTATCAAATTTTACTGGATGAAAATGAAATTGACCGTTGTCTACCTGATTCGTAGGCAACAAATTGACAAAGTAATTTTCAACATGGCGGGCGGAAACTGTAAGTAGTAGGGGTGGGCGGGTTCTGGACCACTTGACGAATTACATTTGGATGGAGGGATGGACGTAGTCCCATAAGATTAAAGCACCGCAATTGTGGTGCTAGGTTAATATTAACGTATTACGTCCGTCCCCCATCAACATGTAATTCGCCAAGTGGTCCAGACCCCGATCGCCCCTACTACTACCATATGATCGTATTCTTTATGAAAGAAGAGTTTTGACTATTAAAATTGGCTGCAAATGCTTTAACTACTGGAAACATGAATACACAATGTTCTTTTGCACCCAAAACATTCACACTTCGAGAAAAATCGATATTCGAAATCTCGGAAGTATTTATCATCGAATAAAATACGAATATTCAATTATTTGAAATTGTATTCGAAAATTTCTATATTCGCACAGGCCTACAGACAGGCCTGTTCATGAACGCGATGTTTCACCGGCTATGCCAGCTTCATCAGGCGGCGAGTTGTAGGACACAACTACAACTCGCTGCCTGATGAAACTGGCTTAGTCAGCAACACTTTGACACATATCTGCTTTTTCACCCTTCTCAAACAATTACGATTCATCGCTAATCACATCAAGTGTTCCTACTTCAACCCACGTGAGAGTCGATCCTGCAAACCTGTACACAGACGTTGCAGGCCACCACAATCCTGGAGGGTGCCCAAACATGTGGATATCAAGGTTGCGTAACCCAGAGAGCATACCGTCCTCTCCTCCCGCGCGCTGAGTGCCTACAAGCTGCTAGCCACTTCGGGGCACGGCCGAGCGCCGCTGAATATTCCCGAAGCCGAGTGCTGACGAGAGGGTTCTTGCCTCCCACACTGTCCTCACAGCAGAGCGACTTCTCCCCTCCCCTCCCCCCACCCGCCACCGCACCCTGCTGATCTGATTATATAAGTTACTGCGCGGCAGCGCTCATGAGTTATTCTTTTGTGCGGTTTCTAGAGCTCGCTCCAACACTCCTAGTGCTGGGGCCTCCAGCGAACTACAAGTCTTCAGCAGCCACTAGAGGCTGCTCCTAGCGATGACAACAATCTTCGACAACCAGCAGTACCTTCTACCATTGTCTTCACCAGAGGTTTTAGTTACTGCAACTAATGGGCTATTCACGGGAAAGTGAGCACTTTTTAAGGCCCTTCCAAATTTTTCCTTGCAGCCAATTTTTGTCTTTCCGCCAATTTTTAATATCAACATTGCCATGTGACTGATAAATATGGTATATATTTTCACCACTCTGAAAAGGTAGTGTCTGAGTCTACAATGAAACATACTTATTAGTGGCTATTGGCTGGTGGGAGAGCCTTAAAAAGTGCTCACTTTACCGTGAACAACCTATACGAATAGTTACCAGAAGCTTCTGCAACAGCAGCTAACATCTATACACAGAGCAAGGGAACTTTAACTTCTTTTTGTCTCTTCTAGACACCCGTTATTTAGATAATTTCGATCAGTATTATTTAAATTAGTTTACTAGTTCTACTTCCCATCTTGCCTAGAACCAGGTTGCCTAAACCTGGCTTATGTAGGTTACTTCTAGTATACCTTCTACTTGGTAGGAGATAGCATGTGCCACTGTATTTATTGAGTTCTCAATAAATACAGCTTTGTTCTTTAGCCACAAGTTTTTATTTCTAGAGTAATATCCACGTTGCCATCTAGGAACGATTCGCACGGTGCACTACCGGTAGAAACTGGGTATTTTTCAATATGAACTAGCATTGACTGGGGACCCCCTTCAGGGTCCACCCGTCCTGAGCACACACATTAGAAGGTCACCTGTTCTATTCCTACCGGTGCACCTAGGTGCTGGAGGGAGTGAACAGAGGAGCTAGCAACTCTGCCACTAGCAACTCTGCCAACCAAGGAGAGACAGCAAGCCTGAGTTGTATCCCCTACCGAAGCACTTAGGTGCTGGAGGGAGTATTTGCTTGGGTGTTGCTGCTTGGCCTTGACTGGATACCACATCCAGTAGAAGCAGTGATGGCCCGCACGGCTCAATGCTTCTGCTCTGCCCATCAGTGGCAGGGGCCTTCTGAAGCATCAAGCTCGTGCTACAAGCGACTACTGGAAATACACTATTATAGGAAATTGTTTCTAGTCTGTGGTGCACTACGTGTATCGTTCAGCAGCGAACCACACTCTATGCCTTTTAAGGTAAGTCACGGCCAACAGCTTTGAGAGAAAAACAGCTCACCTGGCTGCCAAGCAGCGGTCTACCTTAGCTCCTCCTACAAAGGAAAGACAGGCGGAGTGGGACCGCGCCGCCTCACTAAGGCTACGAGCAATACGTTGTACTATATATATTTTCCATTGCACGTCCGTACAAGTCTAGACTACCATCCTGTCCTGAGGGGTGTAGTGTATGGAACTGAGACCAGGTATGGGATCGTCAACGCCAGGTTTTGGAGCCAAGAGTCAGCGGCCTGGAACCTGCAGTACCGTGTGAGCCGGCACGATATAACCTACTTGAAACCCGAAGACTGCAGCACCAACTTTGCTCAGCAGCCAACCCGACTTCACGAACCGGTTGAAGAACATAAGTGTAAGTCATGTAAAACCAACACCTCCCGTCTACTACCGATACGTTGACCCTCCACGGGGAACAAGGTAGTAATCAACAACTTCGCACCAACTCGTAAACCAGCACGTTCCATCAAAGAGTGTAGTCGTAGACATTGTGAAAGGTCTCGGTCTAGCGCAGTAAAGACAGGACAACCGTTCCAAGCAGTCAGTCACCGGGCACGTGTCAACGTCGTGGTCGCGTAGTAACCGCATGGAACGTGTGTGTGTGCGTGTGTGTGTGTGTGTGTGTGTGCGCGCGCGCGTGTGCGCATGCACATGCGCGCGTGTGTGTGCGTGTCTCATTAGTTAAAATTGAGTTTGCAACATAAAGGTACCTATAAGAATAGTAAACCGTGCTGCTTTTTTCCTCTCGCAGATGAGTGAATGACTATGGTAGGAATGGTAATGTCAACCGCACAATGCGGATAGAGAATAAAAAGATATCCGGTAGTGGGGTGGAGTGGGAGGAGGGTAGGCAGCTTTTCGGCTGGTCAGTCAGCATGCAGCGGTGTAAACCAGCAGTCCATTTTAATGCACGTCTGCCTTTGACTGAGATGTGTCACCGCGGTCAGTTACAATTTTGGCTCATTTTAGTCAGTAACTGGATGATATGCAATATCAGTGACTAGCACTGATGGACTAGAGCCCGGCTGGTGTAGAGGGCAGGGTACTTGGCCTGTCTACTCTATACAAAGTCTGGTGCCACTGTCATGGCCCGGCGGATGGGTTGGGACACTGCCACTGGTTTACTTGTCTGGACGGTGGCCCAGTGTGGCTGTTGACCCAACTGCGGCTATAGGGGACGGCTGCAGCTATTGGTGTTGGGACCTGGTGGTGCACTGATGATGCTGGTTGGAGCCCGAGATGGACTGTGGCTGTTTGTCCAGTTGCCCCAGAACCAGGGGTTGGCAATTCTAAGAGGGTTATCCTCGCCCCTACAGATGGCTGTGACAATCTAGTGTGTCTTGATGAGTGCTGGAAACAAGTATTGGGATGAAGCTGGGAGCTGAGGCCTCTCCAGTTTTCGGGCGGCGAAAGCTCATTCCCATGGGGTTATGCTGCGAAGTGCAGTTAGAATGGGGTGGCAACTCTGCTTAGCAGTAGAAGGTGTAGCTGCCTTTCTGTCCTTCCGCTCAACACCTATCCTCCGAGTAAATGGCATACGGGAAGGTACAACTACCTCACTGTTGTCCGTGCTGAAAACACACTCTTACACGACAGCATTCTTCGTGTAAGCGATCTTCACATAAACACTTTCAAAACGTATAGTGACATATATAGGTTTACCTACACATCAAGTCAGATTTAAAGGTGATCATTATAAAAATATTAAAGCTAAATGTCTGTAATGTCAAAGTCTCTTAATCACTGTCACTGTGGTGAGCATCTATTTGTGATGCTACGTACTTAAGTGGGCTGTTTGCCAATGAAACACTTAAACGATGAGGTGTAAAATGTTTGTAAAAATCCATTGACATACAGCTTTTTACAGCTGTATATATAAAGTTAATTATCACATAGTCCAGTGATTAATTACTGGTTCATTTACCTCATTGGTTTCTTTATACTGGAAATGTACTGGATACTTTTAATTTAGCCTAATTGTGATTGTTCTACTTACGTCACTGCCTTTTGGCTTACAGCTAAATTAAACATTGCGCATGTGACCGGTCTATAATGAGTCCTTTCGTCACGTGCACGTAGTAGTGGTTTACGCCTACTGCACTGTTTTTAAACTTTGCGCACTTATTGGCGATCTTCGTTTTCATTCTCAGCTGACCTCCCCTTTGAACGAAGGGCAGCGTGCTGAGGGTATGGCCACATATACCTGGTTGTGGGTCTTCTGCTGCAACAAAGTAGGAGGGCACTCGTTCAAGGGACGTAGAGGCAGTGTGGGGAAGTGTCAAAACTTCCAACCCAACTGCACGGGTTTCTACCCGTAGGGCAGAATGATTCTCTGACGGGGCAGTGCGGGATAGAAAAATCTCCACCCCGACTGTGGGCAGCACAGATCGTCTTGGTACCAGGTTGTAGGCAGCATCGATGATCTTGGTGGCCAGGTCCTGGGGCGAGGCAGTTGAAGGGAGATTCACGTCGACCTCCACTGTGGGTCATGTGCCTGTTGAGGGTAGTGGGTGGCATTGATGTTCTCGACGGGATCACTCTCTCGCGTAGCAAGATGGCAGGGCGGAGCACTTCCAATGGCAGCTCGACGTCCGGGTCTGCGGGTTATCCTGCATCGCAGGACCTGGGGACGGAGCACATCTGTTGCAGCTCGACGCTCCGGGTAGCAGAGTTTCCTTTGTAACAGGTGGCTGGGACAGAGCACACTTGTCTGAACTCAATGTCCAAGTTGGCAGGAGTTCCTGCGTGGCGTGATCTTGAGGTGGAGCACTTCCAGCGTTGCAGCTTGACGTCCCGATAAGCAGGTTCTTGGTGCGGCGCACTTCCGGCATGGCAGCTCGATGTCCGGATAAGTGGGTCTCGGAGCACTCTTGTTCGAGCTCAATGTCCCGGGTTCCGGTGGTCTAGTGTCATCCTGTAGTTCTTCGTCTGGGGACGACCTTACTGAAGTTGGGATGGCTTCGACTTCTGGTTCCATAGTTGTACCAGTTGGAGAGGTAGGCGCTTGTGAGATTCCTACCTCTCTCACTGAAGGTACTTCCTATCATTCACTGATGCGGCTTGATTGACGGGGTGTTTGGCTGAGTTTTTTTGCTGCAGGGGGGTCTCCGTCAGTATAACTCTGAACAGCTAGGTCTCGTTTTAGCTGCTATCTTATCGGTGTATCAGCATGGCATCGAGGGCATTGATCTCACTGAGAATGGACCTTGATGTTCTTCTACATCGGGTTTCCATGGCATTATGTAACTAGGCACCCTGCCAACCATGATGGGCGTTTGTTCAGGTCTCGTTGAAGGTCCTTGCTCTGTATAAGGTTCTACCCTTTTGGGTGGGGGTTCGTCTTCTTCAGCATCGTCATCCCCAAGTTTTGGCATGTCTCCTGGGTATGGTCATATCTGACCTCTAGTGGCCTTACGAATCCGTCCACGTATATTCTTGTCCCAGTAAACATTGTCTCACTTGCTTACAAAAAGGCAGGTCCATCGCATTTGTCAGTGAGGTCAGTTCTGAATTGGTTGCTGTCTTTACTGAGTGGGGGACTTCACAGGAGGACAACTTCCCCGAAGTTGAATTCTCTTATCCCTGTTTTCAGTTTTCTTAAATATAAGTATTCTGAGCTCTCTGGGCGTGAGTGGTTCGTGCTAGCGCTGCTAGCTGGATGTCCTCGGGTTGTGGCATATCAGTGTGCTCATTTTCCCACTGCCAGTCGCCTCCTCGGCACAAGGGTTGTCCCAGGAGTAAGACACTCAGACTGGTGTCGACGGCGTCGTTCATACGACGTCGAAGGGCAAACAGTATAGTGGGGATGTGCTTATCTCATTGTCTGTGGTCATTACCCACGCTGATATGGAGGCACTTCTTGATCTCCTGGTTCCTCCATTCAGTGCGGTTGGCTCGTGGTTGTAAGCAAGGGGTAGTCCAGGTTTCTACTCCCCACTCTTGACAGGCGGTTTGCCATTGATGGCTAGTAAACTGGGTGCCATTGTCTGTCAGTTGGCTTTCGGATATCCCCATCGTGCGAAAATCTCCGCTTCCATTTTCCGCACGATTGGGGTGGTTTCTTGGCTGGATAGAGGAAAGGCCTCTACCCACCTGGAAAATTGATTGGTCACTACGAGGAGGTAGCGATTTCCTTTTGTGCTACGTGGGTACAGGCTCATCAGATTGATGGCGATGTGGGTCCAGTTCGTCTTGGGTCTCCGTGGTTTTGCGGTGGGAGAATGAACCAGGTGTGCTTTCCGCATTAGCACGTGACGCAGTTGCTAATGTATTGCCGAACATCGCTGCTTATTCCGTCCCAATTGTAACGGATTTTAATGTCTAATAGGGTTTCTCTCATACCTGGGTGATCAGCTTGGGGATGATCGTGTTGTGGTGTCTGCATATATCTGCTGGTGGAACCCAGATCTTCCATGGTGTATTGGGTTGACCGCTGCTTGTCCATATGACGTCATCCCGTAGTGCATACCATTGGGGCTGTTCCCGTAGTAGGCGATGGATATCGGGGTCTTCATATTGGCTTAACGTAATTTGTTGATAGGTTATTTGTAGCTAAAGGAGCCGGATTTGCTCTTCTGGACTTCTTTCGATATGAAGTGGAGGAGTCATTTTTCCCTCCTCTTCCTCCTCAGCGTTTTCTTCCAATGTCGGGGAATGAGACAGGGCATCTGGCAGGTCTTTTAACTCCCCTGGGCAATTTGAACCTCACATTCGAACTCAGTAAGGAACATGTCCCACCGGCCGAGCTTGGCCTTTGAATTCCGGGACTCGTGTAGCCATTGGAGGGCTTTAGAGTCGGTTCGCAGAATGAAGTGTTGTCCTTCAAGATAATACAGATATTTCTTCACGGCCCAGATAATGGCCAAACACTCCTGCTCATTAATGTGGTATTGCTGCTCAGTTTCATTTAAGTGTGTTAATGCATATGCTATCACATGGGGTTGTCCGTCTTGCTGGTATAATACAGTGTCCAGGCCGTTCTGACACACATCCATTTGCAGTATTAAGGGTTTGTCTCCTTGCAGCCAATGGAGTTGATGAATATTCTTGAAGCTGTTTTTCAAGTCGGAAAACGATCGTTGTTGTTCTGGACCTCTTCGCCAATGGGTGTTTTTCTCGAGTAGTGGGTGTAGTGGCTTGACTTGACGTGCATGTTTATTAACTTGATTTCTTCTGTAAATAAACTCGACTCAAGTGACCAGTCAATCTTTGTTGAATCGACTCGACTTGGTTTTGGAGACTCGACCTATCACTACAACTTATGTATCTGTACTTCTAAAACTGTGACAGAATGGTCAAAATGCAGCATTCACATCCAATAGTGCCACTTGCGGCCTTGTTTGTTAATTATGAACTAGAAGAGCAGGGCCGCCAACATTTGTAGGTCGCTAATGGTAAATTCGAAGTTGCCAACTGCAGACTAGGTGGTGCCACAGTCAACAGCGTGGGAAGTTTGAAATGACGAGTACTATAATTACACACACACAAATTTACTCAGTGCAGGTATTGTCATTGGTTAACATATTTTCTCAGGATACTCAATTTCAATGTGCTTTTGCTTTATGTTACTGCTCTGTCTCCACTCCCATGAGTGCTAAATTGGGGAGTTTTTCAGGAACCCAATCCCATTCCCCCCCAGATCTGTCATCTCTCAACTCTCAACAAGAGAGAAGTGTGTATGTTCTCAGATATGCTGTGTATATTGTTGCAGGCAGAGATGCTATTTGCAGTGATGAACAGTAACCGAGTGCTGCGGGAAGAACGGGAGGCACTGGCAGTCCGTGTGAAGGCTCTGACAGAGGAGCAAGAGGAAGCAGGGCGACAGCTGGAGCTATTGCGTGTAGCCAACACGGAGCTGCACCTGTGCGCAGACCAGCTGGGCGTGGAGAGCCGTGCAGCACGGGAGGAGGCAGCGCGTCTTCGCAGACAGTATGGCCAACTAGTGGAGAGTACAGCACGTGCCAACCAGGAGGAGCGGGTGCGCCTACAGCAGGAGAGGGAGGTTCTCTGCGAGCACCTGGCGGCAAAAACAAGGGAGCACCAACAGGTGCAGGAGCAGGTGGTTGCCCTGCAGGAGGAGAAGTCCAAGGTTGAGCATCAGGTGAGTGTTTTGTACTATTGTACTTGAGTTCACATCAGTTTGTTAAGTATTTAAGAGCTCACAGGCACTTAAATGTGTTAGGTGTCACGGAATGTTTTGGTGCGTGCCGCTTATACAACTAATCTAATATGATTACGACTCATCGCCTAGAGTACCTCTTCCACCTCTACAGACGTGAGCAACACACTACCTACCCTACAGACAGCAGGAACTATGAGCGATTCCTTCTCACCTGGAGGATATGCAACCCGGCAGTCACGCCGCCTTCCCTACCCCATGCTGAGAGCCTACAAGCTGCCCTGACCTCGGGCAAGTCCGAGCGCCTACAATGAGGCACGAAGCAGAATCGGTGACCAGATTATTCCCATGCCAATAATGCCCAGAGGATGTCCTGCCTCCCCCACACACTGCGCTGGCTGCCTACAAGCTTCCACTAAATAAGTCCGGATGCTTCCGAGCTCGGAGTCATTCTTTCGCATCTCTAGCAACCTCCCACAACACTATACCAGTGCTCGGGATCTTCGGAGAAGTTCGTTACTTTTAAGTACGCCGCTGCTGCTACATACTACATACATCGACGACCAGTCAACCCGACGACCAGCGAACACGATCACACATTTATTTAACTTCACTTTGTCTCCTCTAGACACCTTTTACTTAGCAGTTTAACTTTAACTAATTTGTATTCTTCTAGAACCAGCTTTTCTCTTTTTACTTAGAACCAGGTCGCCTACATCTGGAACCGCAGTTACCTTCAGCTGTCCACGACTTGGTAGGATATAGCACAGGTCACGTTTTTATTGAACCTTTAATAAACACACATTCTTCTCTACCTTTATGTCTTGTCATTTCCAGGGTATTTATTTACATCAACAGTTGAGGATAGGATTTGCTGTGCATGACCAACAGGAACCGGGAGCTTTGTTAAACTGAGTTAGCCTGACTGTGGAGTCTTTTCCAGGTGTCCACACGTCAGTAGACATACATATTAGATGGCTACCTGTTTCTTCCCAGTTACACGTCAGCATTAGGTCAGTGCTCGTAGGGGAGAAACAGCTACGTCACAACCACTAGAAACACTTTCACACCGGGAGGCGCGACAGACCCAGGTTGCTTCTCACCATTCGCATTGTCAGTGCGCGGTGACTGTAGCCTGAAGTCTTGCCGCTCATCCTAGTGCGAACGCATAACCAGTAAGAGGCTTGTCGGCCCACATTGCTCCACGTCTCTGATCAGCCCGCAACTGTGGGGGATCAGTGAGGACTCTTATCGAGCTCGTGCCGGTAAGTCATAATTGGGTTACACTATTAACCTTCCTGTCTAAGTGCATCGTGTAGACTATAGAACTGTTTGCCCTATGCCTCATGGGAGGTGGAGTGGTGGAAAACTCAGGGAACGATATCTGGCTCACTGCTCTCAGCCCATGGATATTATTACCCCATTCTTCGCAGGAGAGGCAGGTGGAACGTGACAGCACCGTTGAACAAGCTGTCGCGCCTGCTCCAGTAATTGACTTCCCAACGTGTATTCACATACATCCTACATGTCACCCGGTTCTCAAGGGGGGGGGGGGGAGGGAGAGAGAGACGGACGGACACTCTTTTGCGAAAATGGTGAAATAATGTCCAATTTCATGGTATTTTGTGTATTTCTTGGTTCACCATTTTCTGGGGTCCATACTTATAATAAGTACAGTACAATAAACTGACATGGCACATTAGTTGAGGATTTTGTCCGCTAGACCAAAAGCGTGATAGTTTGGTTTATATAGTTGGCATGAGGCAAGAGGTGTTGATTAATACGTACCCACTCCTGCTTCTTAATGTTGTAGTCGGAGTAGGTTTGGCTTAGGTGCGACAAATTCGGTCTATGCTAGAGCTGAGGTTCAATAGACGTGCTTCGTTAGACCAGACGATGAGATTGTCGCAGCCTAGGCATACTTCAATACCAGTCAGGAGTCCGTTGATAACATGTGATATAGTTGCGAACACATGGTGGAAATACAATTACTAGAACCGGAGTAGGCGCGACTGCTTGTCGTCTCAGTTCGCCTGCACGGTCCCGTTCCACCTGTCTATCCTGTGTAGGATGGGGTAATGCTATTGTTGGCCTGAGAGCAGGGTGAGCCAGGTGCCTACGTTTTCTACCACTCCTCCTCTCGTGAGACATAGTGTAACAGTTCTCTAGCTTACGTAGTGAGACAGAAAGAATAACAGTGTAACCCAATAGTGACTTGCCGGCTCGAGCTCGATAAGAGTCCTCACTGATTCTCCACCGTAGGCGGGCTGATCAGGGACGTGGAGCCTTGTGGACCACCAAGCCTCTACTGGTTGTGCGTTCACACACACTAGGATGCCCGGCAAAACTACAGGCCACAGTCATAGTGCACTAACTAGTGTGGATGGTGAGAAGCAACCTTGAGTCTGTCGTGCCTCCTGGTGTGAAGATGTTTCTAGTGGTTGTGGCATCACTGTTTCTCCCCCACAAGGATTAAAAGTGCTAATGTGTAACTGGGAAGAAACAGGTAGCCGTCTAATATGTAAGCCTTAATTCAGCTTAATAAAATTCCAGGTTTCTCTCGGCAGTGCACAGCATAGTCTACCTTCAACTGTTGATACCAGGAAATAAAAGCAGAATGGTAGAGAGCAATGTGTGTTTATTGAAAGTTAAATAAACACATGACCTGTGCTACCTCCTACCAAGTAGAGGACAACTGAAGGTTACTGCGTGGTTTCAGGTGAAGGTGACTAAGAAAATAAGAAAAAAACTGGTTCTTGACAAATATAAATGAGTTAAAGTTAAACTGCTAATAAAAGGTGTCTTAGAGGAGACAAAGTGAAGTTAAAAGAAAAATGTTAGTTTTATAATGTTGTCGGGTTGACTGGTCGTCGACGTACGTAGTAAGTAGCCGTGGGTGCGTACTTGTAAGGTAACAAACTTCTCTGAAGATCCCGAGCACTAGTAGTGCTGTGGGAGGTTGCTAGAGATGAAAAAGAATGACTCCAGAGGCCAGCAGCGTCCGGACTTATATAGTGGAAGCTTGTTGTTGGCTACTGGCGCGGGGGGGCGGGGGAGGCGCGATGTCCTCCAGCCCTTGGAGGCGTGAGAATCCTGTCAGCGATTTGATGTAGAAGTGGCACGTGTCAATTGGCATTGAGTTTCGGCACGACGTGCTGTAAACAAAACACGACAATAACCGTAGAAACTTTCCCGTTCGCCATGACCGAACCATTAAAAGGTGTATATTACACTTCTAGCATACATTTCCGTATACAAAACTGTATCTCCCGTAAATAATCGGGCCCGGAGGACCAAAAAATGTTCAGGACAAGCAGTTGTGCTCATCCGCTATTCGCGTCATCTTGCGACACTACTGCCGTCTCATAGCAAACAAGCAGATAACACATGCCTGAGCGCAACAACGGCACAATTCACATATTGAGAACACCACCACATCAGAAGTTTTTTTTTGTTGTAAACATATGTATTGCATTTTGTTTTTTTATTTATGTTAAAAATTTTTGAAGTTACGATAATTTGAATGTTATTTCCATACGAGCAAAATTGTCCACTGCTCCATCAAAACAGTATGCAACTCAAAATGCCACACACACACGCATAAGAACCTCAAAACAATGCTGTCTCACGAAAGAGGTTAAATTAAAGCTCCACTCTTCCTCACTATTTACATTTTTCCCTCGAAATAAAATTGACATAACCCCAACAATTTTAACTTGGCAATTACAAAAATAAAATAGTTTGGAATACCAACCTAGCTATAGAATCTTACTTTGGTTACTGGACAAAAGTTAGCTAATATCAGTCTTTCAGTGCTTGCTACAACAGAAAACACAAAGAGAGAGGAAAATGCAAGTGTGCATTGCACTCAAACATTTGTTTATAAATATCTTTTTCTTCACTGATAAAACAACTGTGGTGGAAGGATACATTTTGGCCACGCTACTTTTCTAGAACTGTCAGAATTTACCCCTGTACTTTTTCTGGGTAAACCTATTGGGAAGATGTTTAATAGTTTTGTCAGAAAACACATTTTATGAATGCACAACATATTGCAAGCACCGGGTGAACAACTGCATGAAATTATTGGTATGAGATACTGCTAATTTCATGAAAATATATTCTAATTTTGTAAAAAAAATAGACAGTAATTTGTCCAGCACCTAGGAATTGCAAATGTCTAAATCAAAATTCTCTTAAAATATAAGTTTGTAAAATAATTGCAGTGTGGTACTCATTTCAAATGGATTAATTAATTATAATAATAAGTTGGAAACATAAAATGTTCACCTGACTGTTTCATGTTTAACTGTCCTAGGTTGAGGTGCTTGAACAGCAACACTTAGAGGAAATGCAGATCTGGCATGAGAAGTTGGGTGCGGCTCAGCAGCGGAACCAGAACCTGACAAAAGAATTGAATAACTGCAGGATGGAACTTAAGGAAAATGCTGATATAATAAGTTATTTGCGTGAGAAACTCAGTGCAAATGAAATTCTGCTAGAAGATATGCTCAAAAGGCAGAAACAGGTTTGTGGCTAGTACTAAAAGTCTGAGTATTTCTAAATTAATTTAATTTCTATACTAGCATAACCTTTAGTTCACTGTTACAGAATATTGGAAATTTTACTTATTGTTTTTCTATAACGGTGTGCAAAAGTTAGCGTAGTTTTGGGAGATATATAGTGCCACCGAGCGCAAACGGCTTCTGTCTATATCAGCTGCTCGCTCAGTTTCGAACAAGGAAAGAGAGAGGGACATCAAATATTTACTTATTTATAATTTGCTTGAAAAAAATATTTATTTGGTTTGAGGCTTTGAAGTAATTCCCAAATTCACGAATGGAATCTGTTGTATTCATTATTTTTCAGTGTGCTAGAATCTGGCGATGGCTGTTTATGATCAAAATATCAGGATTCTTGATGCACTACAGGAGAATCTTTCAAACACTTTATTAATAATCTTTATTTAATAAATTCTTATAATTGATGCATGATTCATTCGTTCGCTTTTACAGCGTGCACTCTACCAAGCGACTTTGCCTCATCTTGGAGCACAATAATCCTTATGGGACAAGTCAATCCATTCAAACAGTACTTGAAGCGGGACACATGCTTCCAGGGTACTTTGGCGCACCTCAACTGATACTACACACACATGCGTCTATTGTCCATTCCCAATTGGAAGCGACTTACGAACCTTTGAAAAAACACCCTAGCCATTAGCTGCATGCATAGCTAATAAAAAAAGTTGCAGGTTCTGGTGCAGGTACAGCACCCTCACCAGAACCTGAAACTTTTTTTACTAGCTATGCATGCAGGTAATGGCTGGGGTGTATTTTCAAAGGTTCATAAGTCGCTTCCAATCGGGAATGGACTATAGATTGTACTGTTCGTCTAAATTTGTCCAGAAGCAGTCACGTGAACACTTCTCACCGAAGATTTTACTGTCTACCGAGCCGCTGGCACTGCCTGGGAAGGTTGCACTAGTTTCACAGGGCACCATTGGAGTACAGCACGCATTCTACTGGAGCAGCTTAGCCTCCTGCCAAGGCGATAAGATGTCAATGCCTCCATCACATATGATAATAAATGAATGGCACTCCTTCTGAAGCTGTAACTTCCAACCCCTGAGAAGTGTGGCTAGTTTCCCCTTCACTCTTCTGAGGCCCTACAAGTTACCAAATTTAGAACCTATAAAAGGACCAGAGGAACAAGCCTCAGGGCAGTCTGCTGCACTTCCACTGCTATCATGGCTGGAGGTATCAGCAACAGATAAGTGCTGTGTGAATGCTTTCTCCACTGCTGGAAGGCCTGAGACTATCTGTATGGTGCACCAGCCACTGGATCCTTGCGCCGCTGACCGTGTACAACCAGAGGACTGTGACGTCTTCAGCAGCTCCGGAGGACTTCCGTATTCCAGAGGGTCCCAAACTCTTTGGCAGCCTCCAGGTCTCCAGTACTAGCAACGCCCAGACACCGATGCCAACCATTGGGTCCTGCCGGTGCCGCTCTTTGTTGACCCTTCCCTCCCTTCTTGGTTTGCCACCTTGGGGTAACAAGTCATGACGGCGACGTCTTCTTGGACAACCCCTCTGGCTCTAGCTAAGCACGCCATCATTGCCCTTCTTGTGTTGACCTCTCCAACTCGTCTTTCTTGTGAACATTTCCCCAGATTTCAATTAGGATATTAATATTTGACTTTCAATTATTTAATCCTTTATCATCTGCACATTTATGCAACCTAATACCACCAATGAGACGTCAGGACCATGGCAAAAGATGGACGAGAGAGAAATCTTTGGCCCAAAGAGAGGCACGGTGAAGAATTCGGGAGACAGGTTTAGACCTTTGGCATCAGGAGAGTGTGCGATGAAGGCCCAAGGTAGGAAACAGGCGTCAATTACGTAAAGACTGGTCACAAGCCTTATTTCTCTAAGTCTACCTTATTTCTAAGTATTAGGTGTACGCCCGCGGTCGGACTGGAGCTAAATGCATCTCAGGGCTGGCCCCTTACACCTTAAAGGAAGGAATTCATGCAAGGAGGCATGCATCTCGACAAGAGGGATTGGTTAGCTATGGCCAGACGTAAGGCCATGACTACTTCCCTAAGTGTATCTATAAAAGAGGTATGGTAAAACGTACACAGACAATGGTAAAATCCATAATGACAGAAAAGACAAACTGTAGGAGCATTAATGAAAATGCTACAGGAAATAGCAGGTGTGGACTCTGTTGTTGGTTTAATACGACAGAAGAACTAGTATAGAGGGGGCAGGGCTTGTGGGCGCATGTTTGGGGCACATGCACCCTTAAGTTTGCTGTCAGTGCTCCTGTGCAGGTTCCCTGCATTACACCATCAACAGCAGTATTTATTACAGGGCTCTTCTGCTTCTTGTCGAGTGCGTCAAAAACCTGGACAGCTCAGTTGTGGTTCCAACGCCATCTTCTCTCATCCGCACCGATGCCAGGAACTCCATGGCGATGTGAAGGGGGGCGGGGGGGAGAATCGCTGTGGGGGAGCCACCCCCTCCCTCATCCTCCAAAAAATCATCCTTCAGTTGAAGACTCCCGGAGCTATCAAGTCGTCGTGGCGAACCGCTAGCCCGGGCGCGAAGGCTGACACCGGGATGTTTCCATGCACCGATGCTCTTAAATTTCATTCCTCACACATCCGCAGTTAACAGCCCACAGAATCCAGCAGAAGGGAGGTTCGCCACACTTCGCATTGTTTCAGCACCTTGGGATCCCTCCCCCCTCCTCCTTGATCATTGGGCCGCCTCAAGCCAATGTGCTATTGCCATCTTCAACTGAGCTACCCAGGTTCCTGACGCCTATAACAACGACTGTGTCAAGCCAGCCTCTTGGTCTACAAGCTGGTAATTAGATTATTTCCAGCCACCCCAGAACCTGGGAATCCTCTATCCACGACCTGGGGACACGACTAGATGCGAATAGGCGCCGCATCTGAACTGCAAACATGCCCGCAGACATACCTCGCCTTTGCTGGTTCCAAGGGGCGGGCAGTTCCCGGAGAGTGAGTGACTACGAGCGTGATGTACATCCCACAGCAGCTCATCTAGTGGTCACAAGCTCTGGTGCTGCCCACTATTTATACTCCTTCTGTGGTTTGCCCCTTCTTCATCTGGCATAGGAGTTGTCTTGGAGAGGGGGGTTAGCAGGTGTGAAGTGCATGCCATAGATCCTCTGTGAGAGTGAAGTCAGTGGCCGGTGCAGGATCCAGGTTCACGTCTTGGTGCTCGTACTAGTAGTGGCATCTGGCAGTGCGCTGCTGTACTCTGTGAACCTCGATGCATGACTCCAGTGGCTCAACCAGCGAATAATTATATTTGGCATAGAGTTATGTAATAATAGGCTATAATCAACAGTGTCAAATGCTTTTCTTGGATCAATAAAGATACCTGCTGCTATTTTATTACTGTGAATGGTTTCCTGTAGTGTGCTGATAAGATTTACTGTTGCAGTTTGTGAACTTGAGTTTTCCCTAAAACCGTATTGCTCCTTATGAAAGAAAAATGGTGCTGTTCAAAAATTTTAATAATCTTTGTTTTATAGCTCGTTCAAATACCTTGGAGATAGCATGAAGTAGAGAAATTGTCCTATAATTGCCTGGGTTCACTGGATCACCTTGCTTGAATATAGGAATTATCTTTGTTATCTTAAGTTTATCTGGAAATTATCCATTGAGAAAACAGGTATTTATAATATTTGCTAGTATATGACTTATTGAATGCAAAATTCTTTTTGAGTATCTCTTATTTGTCACTTTATCATATCCACTACTGTTTTTGTTTTATATGATAGTAATTATTTCATTTACGCATGTTGGTTCAAGAAACATTGATTTCTCACAATTTATGTGAACTGTTCCAGTGTTTTCTCCTGTAGAAAATTTTGATGCTAACTGTGCCCCAATATGCACAAAATACCCATTGAGGCAGTTACATATAACCTGTCATTAGTCACCCTAACATTGTTCACCAATAATTATTCTACTGTTGAAAATTTTTTTGATTTCCTATTATTAACAATTTCCTTTAATACATTCCATGTTTTTTTGAGTCATTATCACAGCCTTTAAGTTTTTTTTGAAAAAGAGTCCTGCTTCAGTTTATTTTTTAAGCTAATTATTTTACTACGTCAGATTTTATATTCCTCTTTAATTTATAAATTGTCTATTTATCTTTTCATTTTGCAGTGTAGGATGTCCGTGTGTAATATATCAATGAATTCTCCCGTGATCCATGTGTGTTTTGATTTCTGAATATTTTTACTGAGACGCTTCCCTTTGAGGTGGTTATTATTTGTGCTGCATGATTCTATCCCCTGTATCATGTGATCTATAAGTGTATTGTACTCTAAATGCCACAATTTTCTATTCTGACTTCACCTGATAATTGGTTTTGCACCCAGGGATCACACATTGATTAGGTATTTTAACTAGTAAATTTAAACGTTTACGGTATTTGCTTTCACATTCAGCCTAAAGAGAAACAAATCACACGTATCGCATTTCGTGAAGAATTCACTTTGTTGTTGCTATGCACTGGATAAATAACAATCGTGAGTTTCCGCCACTATCGAAGTAATGAATTTAAGAAATTAAATCAAAACTACGGAATCAAATAACTGATGGAATGATATCTAGACTCATGCGAGATACTAATTAATTGTTCATTCTTTGCAAATATGTGGATTTAGTATTAAATTGAAAAGAAATGAGTTGAGTTTCTCATAACAGGCAGGCTTAATGTGTCGCTACACGTCATGTAGCGCTCAGCGACTGCAGAACTATGCGCTAACCGTTTCTGTATGCTGGCTAGGATAGGGTGTGTCTAGACCTCCTCTTCTTAGACAGTGGTCGAGGTCAAGGTTACCTGCATCCAATATGGTGGTTAACACTGGCAGCAGTGTAAGCTTGGAATTGCTCCCTACGCTTCAGGCCACGCCTTACCTTGTAAGGCAGAGAGTAATGCAGCTTTACAATTTACGTAGTTCACCTTGACAAGAACAGTATCTACAGTGTTCACCCAATAGCTGCTTGCTGGCCTAAGCTTGGTAAGTGTCTCCACTTATTCCCCACGCTTTGCAGGCTAATCAGAGATGGGGAACCGTGTGGGCCGCCAAGCCTCTACTGGTTGTGCGTTCAGGCAAGGTTGAGCGGCAAGTCTCAGGCTATGGTCACTTCAGCACTAACGTAGTGCTCAAAGCGAGGAAATAACCCAGGCTTGTAGCCCCTCATTGGGGCTCTGCTGATTCTCCCCTCCAACACTGAATTAGTGCGTGGGTTACTGGAAAGAAACAGGTGGCTTGTGTAGGTGACCTAGTTCTAGGTTACAAGGGAAAGAATATAGTTCTAGATGAATACAAAGTGAATTACTGTTAAACTGTACTAGGTAAACAGGTATCTAGAAGAGACAAAGTGAATTTAATAAGTATTGGCATGTTCGCTGGTTGACTGGTCATCGAGATGGGAAGTAGCCGCTGGGAACTTACTTAAAGCTTCTAAGGTCTCCGGAGGTCCAAGCACATATCAGTGCACTGGGATGTTGCAAGAGAGGATGAAGCATTAACTGCTGGAGCCCTGATGCGCATGGGCTTATATAGTGCTCGAGTCTAGGCTGCTGCAGTGGGGTGCTGGGAAGGCATGTGACGTCCTGCTGAGGCGTGGGAGTTGAAAATCTCTGGTCAGCAATAGTCAGCAATACTGAATTGTTCATCTTCGGTAGTGCTTGGCCTTGTCCGGTGGTGGCAGCTTGTAAGCTCTCAGTGCGGAGAAAGGGGGGAAGGCAGCGTGCCCGCTGGTTGTGTAACCTTGTGGCCATGTGCTCTGCCGCCCGGCAGATTCGCTGTGGCCGCAGTGCAAAGTGTTGTGTGCACAACTCTCACGTGGATGGTTGAAGTAGACAACTATTACGTAGGTTGAAGTGAGGGTATACTTCACATAAAGAGCGATGAGTCGTAATCGTAATTGATTAGTAGTTTGAGTGGCACGCGTCAATTTCCCCCCCCCCCCAATTGCAATGAAGACTCTTCAATAAATAGGGGTGGAGTGAGGCGTAGTCCTCCTCTGTAGAAGGTCTCTGTAGGAGTAGTAAAGAAAGTCGGGAAGAGAACTGAAAAAAAAAAATTTATCATCAGGTAGGCGGGACCCTTAGTGTTGGGCTCTTGACCGCTGTAGCAGGGCACACTCTGTGTTCTCAAGTCGGCAGGAGAAGGCGCAATGCATGGGATGCGGAGACCATAGCTCTGTCTCTCTCGTGGCGGGCAAGTTTCCTCTCAATGCCCCTTGCCTTGACGGTGTGGTGCTCGCTGACGCTGCAAATGTGTTTTCCCCCAATAGCAAAGATTATTATGTCAAGAGTGCCGCATTTATCAGGTATCCCACCAGCCTACTTTATTTTTGCATGTCGCCATCAAACACTCAGCATATCGCCGTGGATATTTACAAGAGAATATACAACATGAACCTGAAAAAAAAAGCACTTGAAAATGATGGCATGTGAAAAACGAAGGGGAATGAAATAACTATATTCAAGCCTTACTCGCAGAAGGCAGGGAGACCCCACTAACTATTGTGGAACTTGGTATGGTGGTTAAAAAGAAAAGGAAAATCTTTCAGGGAACCTTGGGTCTCACAGCTAAGTAAACCGTTACGTGTGACAGAGTATTAGTTCGGCAACCGCAGGCCCTTCAACACCTGTGTTGACCGGCTAAACGAAACAAATGTGAGTGCACTTTAAAACATGCATTGCATTTGCGAGAAATTTGCACACGTTGGTCACTTAAATACAACATACATAGACACTTTAATATGTTGAATTTAAATATCTTGCGCCATATTTAATTGTAGTAAGTTCATTGGGAGCTCTGTAAAAACACATGAGTAGTTGTCAAATGTATAAGCACATTTAAAAAGAATTCTTCATGGTAATGCCCTTCATATAAACACTTAAGAAACGTATAGTTATATATAATTGTGTGCCTACACATCAACTCAGATTTAAATGCTGGAGAATAGAAAAACCACGTAACTATACCTTATTACGTAAGGCTAACAACTAATTTGTACACTGTGATGCGTGCCTCTCAACCTAATAAATAACAGTTCGCTAATTCATCACTGTAGAAGGGGAGAGAAGGATTTTCCACATGAATTCTCGGCCACCTCTATCAGACAACAGTGACTAATAAGTAGATTCTCTTCACCTTAAGGTTTCGCTCCCCCCCCTTTCCGGGCTTCGAGCCAACAAGCCACCTACTACCAAGCTAGGCCGAGCGCCGCCAACGAGGCACGAAGCAGAAATGCTGACCAGCCAGGATGCTTTACTTGCCCTGCCTGCAGCCCGCACCATCAACCTACAAGCTTCAGCTATGTAAGACCGGACACTGCCGGGCTCGGGCAGTTCATTCTTCGCAAACTCTCTTGTCACATCCCAGAGCACTAATTCAGTCCTGGGACCTCCAGGACCTTCGGAAGCTACAAGTACACCCCCAGGGGCTGCTCACCACATATCAATATCCTTTGAACACGTACACATTTACTAACTTAACATTGTCACCTCCAGACACCCTTTTCTTAGCCAGTTTAACTTTAAATACTTATGCATCCGTCTAGAACCAGTTACTTCCCCTTTTTACTAGAACTAGCTCGCCTACACCTGGAACCGCTGTTACCTTCATCTCTCCACAGTCTGATAGTAGGTGGCACAAGGTCACTGGTTTATTACACCTACAATAAACACCCATTGTTAACTTCCCTTCTGCTTTTAATTTTCAGGGTACTTGTCTGTGTGACGGTCAGGAACAGAATATGACGTGCACTGCCAATAGGAACCCACCAGAGTACTGATATTCGCGTTAGATGGCTCCCTGTTTCTTCTCAATCCCCGAGCACTAAGTCAGTGCTGGTGGGGAGAAACAGCAATGCCCCAACCACTAGGAACACCTTCGTGCAGAGAGGGGCTACAAGCTCACGTTATCTCGCTTTGAGCACTAAGTTAGTGCTGAAGTGACATTAACCTGGGGGTTGCCGCCCAACCCGGTATAAATTCACAACCAGTAGAGGCTTGGTGGCCCACATGGCTCCACGTCCCTGATCAGCCCGTATGCACGGGGGATCAGTGGGGACTCCTATCGAGCTTGTGCTGGCAAGACTGTATTGGGCTACACTTTAATTACCGTTCCTGTTTAAGTGCACTGCGTAGGCTGTCAGACCGGTGTGCCCTATGCCTTTCAAGGTGAGGAGTGGCAATAGGCGTAGAGAGCAATACCTGGCTCACACTGCTATCAAACCATGGATAGTATTACCTCATCTTACGCAGGACAGGCAGGCAGAACGGGACTCCGCTGCCCAACTTAGATGTCCAGCAGTAGCACCTACTTCGGTAACGGTAATCGTCTTGCCACCATGCATTTGCATTCACCCTTCGTGTCACCCGGTGGTAAGAGGATTGCTAAACTGGATGGAGACCTGATACGGCTGGGGGAACACCAACCTCTGGAGCAGTGAAGTCAGCGACTGGAATCGCCACTTCAGAGTCAACCAAGCTAACCGCTAGTGGCTGAGACCCTCTTCAACCACAACACCCACCACTACTGAATTAGTAAGCCATTGCCAACACCCCTTGCCTCATACCGTAGAACCAGAATAAACCACCCTGCTTTTGGTCTAACGGAAAAATCCTCGACATATGCGTCAATCAGACTTACCGGCACGCGTCGAGATTTTCTGGCGCCCAACATGGGGCGTCAGACAAATAGCTGTGCGCAGTGAACGACGCGAACTAGACCAACCATAACCTGAGTGCTAAGGGTCGAAACCAAACAATCAAGCAGACTTCGGGGAGTCCACAAATACCCAGTGGTGCCCTTCAACCGAAAATGTCAGACTCGGAAGTTAATGCAGTCTCTGCCAAGAACCATGACAGTGAGCCCGATACCCACTGTAGCCAGGCCGACTGTACAGGCAGCGGCATGCTGAAAATAGAATGCGCATAGTTCCTGTATACGTGGTAGGAATAGAATAGCTGGCCGTCTAATGGGTGTGTGTTTCAACTTGGACCTACCTGAGAGGAAGTCAGTTATAACTAATTTCGGAAATAAGAATATTTCCCCGGAGCCGGTCGGCGGTGCACATTTCGAGGTTCTCCCAGTAATTGGTGACAGATTACCATATGAATGCGACTCGAGGATAAGAGAAACAAAGTCGTGTTTAGTAAAGACTTATTAAACATGGTGACACGTGCTCTCCTGCCAGGCAGACTGGTGGTTGGAAGTAATCCTATGGAATCCAGGTGTAGGTGACCTGGTCCTAAGCTAAGTGGAGAAGTGATTTGAAAAACTGTCGAAGATTACTTAAATACAAACCTAACTCTATATAGAGGGTGTCTGTAGGAGACAAAGAAAGACTTACGTGTGGAATGTATTATGTACGGAAAGCTTCTGGTAGCTAATGGCGTTGCTGGAGCACCCGGTAGCAGGGCTGCAGAGCTCTAATGGTGACGTCAATGGTGGCAACCTCTTGTGGCTGCAGAAGACTTAATTCATTGGCGACAGCCTCTGGAAGGGCTGTTGAAAGGCTCTTAGTAGTCTAGACTCCAGCGCCCAGGTGCTCAAAGAAGACTGCAGGAACAACTGGTGAGGACCACTGCGCACTGCCTTATTTAGCGAAGCAGCGCATGTCGCGGCGGCCATGGGGGAGGGCGTGTGACATCCCTCAGGTGCAGGCCAGAGTGGGTGTTGCACCTTCTGGACATCTCTAGGCCTTAGCTTATTTTCAGTGGTGCTTGTGTGTGGCCCGAGGCGTTGATGGCTTGTTGGCTCTCTGCACGGAAAAGGGGGTGGGGGGGGCAGTGACGCGCCGCTGTCGTTCGCAACCCCTTGTTTCCACATGTCCGGCCACTCTCCAGTATTGTGGCAGACCGTTACTTCCATGTACGAAATGGCGGGGGTTTAAATCTCACGAGTGTAACAGTGTACACTAGGGTTGCAGTGAGATGAGTCATAATCGTTTATGGTAACTGGTAGGGATGTGCGAGCACTGAAATTTTGAGTCGAGCTCGAACCGAGTATTTAAAAAAGCTTTGATCTTTAGAGTCGAACTCAAGCGAGTTTCTACAATTATTAATACAACTGTCAATATAAAACTACTAGCAGCTTACTTCACACAATTACAGCATTTTCTTATTAATTAAGAGTATTTAACAATAAAGTTTAATGAATTACCTGAACCATATTATAAAGTGCCCATTATTCCCATATCAAATTTTAAAATCTAATATTTTACAGTAATAACATCAACATGTAAGCTTACTGTATAATAATAAATCCCATAAAAAAAAATTACAGCGGGGGAAATTAATTATTCAATTCAAACAGCATTGTAGTATTATTCTAATGAACAATAAAATACTTTTTTTTCTTTTTACTTTACATAGGCCAATTGACTTCTCTTAACTCACTATACACAACTAAGGTTACTTGTTTACTTCTACTACTTTTGGAAATTATATTTTCAAAAAATACTAATTTTTCTGCACTCCTTTAATTCTGTTGGCTGAAGGCTTTACGTACATGACGCAAAATAAAAACACATTATTGGCTTCAGGTTTACACATCAAAGATGTTCCTACACAACACAAAATAAAATCGCGATATTTCCTACACATCCCCATGCCAAAGATGTTCCTACACGACACATTACACAATGACTTTGAACAGTTTGGCTTGCACATGTTCATTACGTACACTTTTTCATCAAAAGTGACACTGGTAGCCCTAGGATCGATGTGGCGAGCCATTTTGGGTTGAGTGCTGCTTGCGTGTCTCACATTTTTGCGTCCAAAAAAAGCATTTGTTTACATTACGTTTTTCGTCAATACAAAGGCCGTCCAAAAGTATTTTTAATTCAAAAAAGAACAATCTTTTATATACATTGAAAACTAATGCAGTGAAAAACATACGAAGAATTTGGTTCATTTACGGAAGTTTCTCGCATTTATCGCTAAATCATAACACTTTAGCTCTTTATAGTGAATATTGCAACTTTTCATATTTTATAATGGTTATTTCCCATTTGCGAATTTTCCGGGACTCTAAAAATAGGTAATGCTCACATTTTCTTTCACGTATTCATAAAAGGTGGCACGAAGCTGTGTGGTGAATGTTATTAAGTGCACATGAAGCGATAATAATTTGTTATATGCATCAATGGAAAATTCCCAAACTTTGCCCGCCATCTGGCCAGTAGTCGTTTATTTTATGATGCATATAAAACGAGGCTTCTTTCTTGTATTCTTCAGGATGAAATTGCAATATGCACTTTTCCCCCAAAAAAACTATTAATTTTTCGAGCTTGAGAAAATGATATGATCTCGAGTTAAGTAATTATATAGCTTGAGCTCGTACTGGAAATTTCGCACATTCCTAGTAACTGGTATAAGCGGCATGCGTCACATTCAATGGTCTCGGTGCCTGCTGTGGCAGCGCAAGGGAGATGCGGATCACCGCACTCGAACTTGGCTACAGGTGGTGTGTCTTGCTGTAGGGCCGGGTAGTTGGAGGCGTCGATGTTCTCGACGTCTATCGATACGGTGGCCTGTTGAGGAGAGGTGGATTACGCCTCTCGTTCTCAACTGCGGCGTAGGGTTGTTCCTGCGTGGCAGGATCGTGGGGCGGAGCACTCCTGGTGAGCTCAACATTGTGGCTGCGGGAGTTCCTGTATCGCAGGTTCTTGGGGCGGGGAACTCTCGTCAGAGCTCGACGTCCCGGCTTGTGGGTGTTCTTGCATGGCAGGATGTTGAGAGGGATCACTCTTCGTAGGAGTTTGACGTCCGTGGCTGCAGGAGTTCCTGTGTCACAGGTTCTTAGTGCGCGTACTCTCGTCGGAGCTCGATGTCCATGACTGCGGGAGTGTCTGGTCGTTGGGTGCAGTGGCCAACTTCATGAAAGTTTGTATGTCCTTGACCACTGCCCCTGGCGATTCCTTCTCTTCCGCAGAGTTTGTGCTCATGTTGAGTGCATTTTCCGGTGGTCTAGTGGCAGGAAGTCCTTCACCCTCGGAGCCAGAGATCGACTTCGTGGAAGTTGGAATGGCCTTGACTTCTGGCTTCGGAGTTGTACTAGGTGGAGAGGTAGGTGCTTGGGTTATTCCTATCCCTCTTACAGATGGTGCTTCCGATTGCTCGCTGATGCGGCTTTATCAGTGGGGTGTCTGACGGGGTTCTCGGTCATGTGGACTCCGTCATAACAATTCGGACCATCTAGGGATTGCCTTATTGCATTTGACTGCTATATTCTCAGCATAGCTGCGTGGCGTTGAAGGTATTGATCTGATGGAGAATGCTCCTGGGCATTGTTCTATATCTGGTTTCCATGGCGTGATGTAGCAAGGTGCCCTGTCAATGACGACAGGTGTCGGTTCTGGCCTTGTCGAGTGACGTGGCTCGGTATCGGGAATTACACTTATGGGTGGAGGTTCGTCCTCATCTTTAGATGGACCAGGTGTTACTCCTTTGGAGTCGTCATACCCAAGTGTTGGCATGTCCCATGGGTAGGGTCATATCTGGCCTCGAGTTGCCTTTGGGATCCATCCTCGTATGTCTTGGGCCCAGTAGACGTTGTCTCTTTTGCCTATAATACGATACAGACCATCCCATTTTTCAGTGAGGCCAGCGCTGAACTGGTTACTGGCCTTGCTGAGGAGGTGCGTACTGAATAGTACAGTTTCACCTAGGAAGAATTCCCATACCCCTGTCTTCAATATAGTGTACTTCTTCCGAATATATTCGTCCACAGGCCTTTTGGACAGTAGTAGTTCAGTCTAGGGCAGATAGCCGTATGTCCTTGGGTTGAGGCATATCGATTGACTCACTTTCCCATTGCCAGTCGCCTGATCGGCGGAGTATTTGGCCCAGAAGGATTATGCTAGGGCTTGTATCGACCACTTCATTGGTTCTACGACGAAGTGCAAATAAAATTGTTGGGATGTGCTTGTCCCAATGTCAGTGGTCATTTTCCACACTGATACAAAGGCATTTTTTGATCTCGTGGTTCTTTCGTTCAGTGGGTTTGGCATGGGAATGGTATGCCAGGGTAGTCCAAGTTTTCTACTCCCCATCCCTGGCAAGGTGACTGCCATTGGCGACTCGTAAATTGAGTGCTGTTGTCAGTTAAAATAGCCTTTGGGTACCCCCATTGAGCAAATATTTCTGTTTCTATTTTTCGCACGATTGGGGCAGTTTCTTGACTAGGTAGAGGGAAGGCCTCTACCCACTTCAAGAATTGGTCAGTTACTACTAGCAGGTAACGGTTCCCCTTGGTACTGCATGGGTAGGACCCCATGAAGTTGGCGACGATGTGTGTCCACGCCGTCTTGGGTCTCCTTGGTTGCTCTGAAGGGGGCGGCACTTGGTATGCTTTGCCACGACAGCACGTAACACAGTTGCTTATGAACTGCCGGACGTTGCAGCTTATCCATCCCAGCTGTATCGAACTTTGATGTCTAGCGGGTCTCCCTTGTGCCCGGGTGCCCAGCTTGAGGGTGATCGTGGTGGTGCCAGATTATATTGCCATGTAACTGCTATGGAACCCAGATCTTCCAGGGTGTATTGGGTTGTCCGCTACGCGTCCACACGACATCATCCCGTAATTCAAAATGTTGGGACTGTTTCCGTAGTAGGCGGCATATATCAGGGTCCTCCTGCTGACTCAATGTTATCTGGTGGCAGGTAATTTGAAGCTGAAGGAGATGGATTTGTTCTTCCGGACTTCTTTCGCCCTGAGGAGAGGGGACATTCTTTCCTCTTCTTCCTCCTAAGCTTTTTCCTCTGGTGTAGGAAATTGGATTCCGTGAGGAACATATGCTACCGTCTGAGTTTTGCTTTAGCATTCCTTGACTCTAGCCATTCGAGGGTTTTTGAGTCGATCCGCAGAATGAAGCATTGTCCTTCGAGATAGAGATGCCCTGTGGCATTAAGCTGGGTTGGAGCATACACTATCACATTAGGTTAGCCGTTCTTGTCTTGTTGATATAATACTTTATATAATACTGTGCCCAGACAGTTTTGACACACGTCTGTGTACAGTATTAACGGTTGTTCTTGTGGACGGTGGAGTTGCCTAATGTTCATGAAGCTGGCTTTTTAGATTATTAAAAGCTTGTCGTTGCTCTGGTTCCCATCGCCAACGAGTGTCCTTTTCGAGGAGTGGGTGAAGTGGTGCCATGTGTTGTGCAATGTTTGGTACGAAATCGTATAGCCAGTGGCACAGACCCAGGTACCGTCGTAGTTGTCGCTTGTTAGTTTGGTTCGTCTGCCTCTTCAATAGCTCGAATCAAATTTTGTTGTGGGAAGTTCCCTTCTGGGGACCGACATGTCCCAAGTAATTTATGGATGACTTGCCAAAATAGCTCTTTGACAGCTTGCAAGTCATTCCATGATGTTCCAGTCGTTTAGGAACTCGCTGTAGGTGTTCAAGATATTCCTCCCAGCTGTTGTAATAGAAGATTACATCATCAAGGTATGCAAAACAGAACTCTCCGATGTAACCAGTTAGTACCTCCGTGGACATGAGGCGTTTGAATGTGGCAGGGGCGTTCTTCAACCCAAATGGCATCACTCGGAATTGAAGAGTTTCACTCTCGGGTGTAGTGAATGCAGGGTACTTGCGGCTCTCCGGTTGTACTGTAATCTGCCAATACCTGGACTCCATGTCCAGGGTACTATAGATATTTTGCTTTGCCGATCTCACGCAGAGTGTGCATTAGGTCGATAGCTAGGGGGGGCAGTAGAGTGTGTTACTTTGTTTAGACCCTTATAATTAGCACAGAATCTAAATTTTCCATCTTTCTTCAGGACAAGGACTACGTGGGAATTTTACGGTGAATTCGAGGGTTCCGCTATCCCCTGGTCCTTCATGTCGTTTACTTGTTCTATGATTAAGTCACGGCGGCGTGCTAACATCCTGTAGAATCAGTTGTATATGGGGTAGTCGTTTGTCGTCCAGATCTCTTGTTGGATTGACCTAGTTTGGCATAACAACCCGCCTTATCCGAAGGCGCTCTTGGCGTAGCTGGCTGAATTGCATCTCGCCAAGCTCATGATTAATTCGGTTGGGCTTGATAGGTGTAGGTACAATGTAGTCTGTACTGTAGTCCCAGTTTACTGTGATCCTATCCTCTTTGTCCATGTACACATGCCGTTGCCCGTGGTCTATGATGCACTGTTGTTGCCGTAGCCGTGGGCAACCTACTATCACTGCTTCAGAAATTGCTGGCGATACTATAAATTTGGTAGACACTGAGATGCGTAGCAGATTTACCTGTAGGATAATTCGGCCGTCAATCTGGAAAGTAGTATCATGCTGGGCCATTCGTACGATTTTCCGTTGGGAGTGCATGCCGGCTACTTGCTCGGCAGTTAGGAGGTTTCTTTGGATAATGTTCCCTGTTGCTGCCAAGTTATATAGCGCCTGTGCTGTGTTCCCATTTATCTCTACTTCTTTACGAGGGGTTATGGGGACTGATGGTTCCTCATTTAAACCTTGAATGATGATGGGCCCTTGGTGTCCGGTGGTGGCAGCCTGCTTCGCACTCCAGCGCCGGCGTTTCCTGTCTTGCCGTCGTGAGTCAGTTTTCCAGTCAGTCTTGTTGGGATAGTTGCTGGCATTTGATTAACCTGGTTGTTGGGTGTAATGGCGGACCCCTTTGGTTTGGGGGGGGGGGGGGGCAGTCCTTATTCCAGTGATTCTCTGGGCAGAACCAGCATTTTGGTACAAATGCCATGCGAGTGGTTGGAGCTGGTGCACCTTTAAGGAATGCAACGGGTGGAGCTCATACCTTAGGGACCTCGGCCGATATGGGTTTTTCGAGACTTGCTTGTGTAGCAAAGTTTTGCTCTGCTTCTCGGGCTCAATCAACCAGTTTGTCCAAGGTTGTGGGTTTAGCAGTAAGGAGGACGTTCCTGAGACTAGGTAATATCATTCGACTAATGGAACGGACGGAGGTAGCTTCATCAGCTTAGGGGTACACTCGTCAAAACATGTGTTCCTTCCTTCGTTGGATACCTGAGCCAGGGTATAAAATTAAGTCGTCAGTCTGGCCAACACCTCCTCGCCAGTGAATTCTGCAGCGAGCCTGTTACTGAACTGTTTCCAGTCGGTCAAGAACTCACCGTATCGTTCCCACTATGTGAGGGCTTGGCCTTTCAAATATAATTGGGCCCTGTCGACCCATTGTTTTGCTGGTAGGTCCGTTCCCCTGAACTCCTTTTCACATTCTTGCGTGAATTCTACCGGGTCCTCATGGGGTTGGCTTGCGAAGTCTGTAATCTGAATGTTGTCGTCTCTACTGGTTGCTGGATGGCCAGGTGCTTTCCCCGGTTGAATAAATAGATACGGGACGGCTTGGATCTGTGGGAGTGAGACGTATGCTTTCGTCGGCACCTCTCGCACTGATAGGCCATCCCGGGCATAGAGATGTGTTCGTCGGGCCACCCTATACGTAAGTGATGATAGGGTTCGCTGCATGTCGTGCACCTGATACAATTAATGCCTTGGCTAGGACACGTGATTTCATTGCAAAAGCTTGTGGGTTGCTGACGGCCAGTGGCACAGCGGTATTCTAATCCTTCTGTATCACGTGCCGCTTCTAGCTAGCCTAGGTATGCATAATGGAATATCTTAGTGAAGTATGTGCATTCTATTTGCAGTGAGCCACTGCCTGGGACAGTTGGCATGGCTACACTGTGCATTGGGTATGTCATGCTCATTGTCGTGGTTTTCGCCTGTGGCGGCATTGACCTCCGAGACCAACATTTTAGTGGTTATGGGCGCCATGGGGTGTTTAAGGACTCACCGAAACCCGTTCGGTTTCACCGGCTTGACCCTTAGCTCTCTAGGTCCTGGTTTGTCTAGTTTGGCCGTTTGCTGCATACAGTTGATAGTTTGATGCCCCATGCTAGGTGCCACAAAATCACTTGACGCGTGCCCGGTTAAGTCTGAATGTCACTTTTTTCCAGGATTTTAACGCTAGACCGATAGCGTGATTTTAATTAGGTTTAACAGTGTTTTTTGTGAGGGTTGTTGGTTACTGATTTACACCGTCGTCCTGGGTGGTGCTGGTGATGCTGTGTTGGTCTCACTCAGTGGCGGCTGGCTTGCCCCACTCTGAAGTGGCGATTCCAGGCGGACGACTCTGCTCCAGAAGTGTAGCTTGGACCAGCCGTACCTACCCTTGGTTTGATAAACTAACCTTCTCAAAACCGGGTGGTACTCCTGGCTGATAAGGAAGGACGGTGAAAACTATAGAATTATGACTGGAGCAGCCGCGACTGCTTGGCATCTGAGTGTGGCGGCACTGTCCCGTTCCACCTGCCTGTCCTTTGTAGGAGGTGGTAGTGCGGACCACTGTTTGGCAGCAATGTAAGCTTGGAATTGTTCCCTACGCCTGAGGTCACGTCTTACGTTGTAAGGCATTGACTAATGCGGCTTAACAATTTACGTAGTGCACCTTGACAAGAACATTAACTACAGTGTTCACCCAATAGCTGCTTGCTGGCCTGAGCTCGGTATGCGTCTCATGATCCCCCACGCTTTGTGGGCTGATCAGAGACTGGGAGCCATGTGAGCCGCCAAGCCTCTACTAGTTGTGCATGCAGGCAAGGTTGAGCGGCAAGTCAGGCTATGGTCACTTCAGCACTAACGTAATGCTCAAAGCGAGGAAATAACCCAGGCTTGTAGCCTATCCTTGGATAAAGGTGTTACTAGTGATAGGATCTCCACTGTTTCTCCCCTCCAACACTGAATTAGTGCTTGGGTTACTGGAAAGAAACAGGTGGCCGTTTAATGTGTATGTTTTTATACTCGCGGACTCCTGAAGGAGGTCAGTAGTCAGACTAATTCTGTTAACTAACAATCTCCTGGTTCCTGTCGGCAGTGCACGCCGTATCTTGTTCCTAGCCGGTGAAACAGAGAAGTACTCTAAAGAAGAAAGAGCTTAAGATTAGAGAACAATAAATGTTTATTGAGAACTCAGTAAACATGTGACCCATGCTTCCTCCTACCGAACAGTGGATTGCTGAAGGTATAGCCCATTCCCAATTGGAAGCGACTTATGAAAATCAACATTTGAAAAAACACTCTAGGCATAACATATCACCTGATTTTTCAATAACCTTTATTCCACGAATATATAACACTGTGGTTAACTTTAGAGTACTGTATTATTGAATAAATGAACCTTTACCTTAATATCTTCTATAACTTGTAATATATATATATATATTTTTTAAATATGAATTAACAACAGCAAGTGCAGCGACGTGTTGGCAACAACCGGTAAGAAATAGTTCACAGTTAAAGTATTTTAACCTCATTTTTAGTGTAATATTTGTAAATTAAAAGATGCCTATCGAAATATTTAAATATTTAAGTAGCCCCGATCGCAACATATCACATTTTTACAGTTTAAAATAACAGTGGAAAATATCGTGAGTAGGCTGTAATGGTACGGTATTGTTTTATCAAGCGAGAAAGAAATTGAAAAACTGTTTGCTGGCAAGGCTTGTCACCCTCTTTCTCTTTCATTGTCTCTTTCACACTCGGGAAATTTCACTTGACTAGTAAGCAGCGAATTTATACAGGTTTTCAAATCTAGCATATTTCATACCTATTACAGCAAAATAATGATTTTGTATTTGTAATTTGCAACTGAAGAGAGATTTTAATGTTTGAATACGTATTTTAATATATTTAAATATGATGGCGGTGCAGTTACCTAGTGAAGTTGGCAGACGTGGCGAGCCATGACATGGCGTGTTACTTTTTGTCAAATGAAACGTAAATTATTCTTACTCCGAAAAATACTTCAAATTAATACATCACATTTGTAGACGTGTTTTTTAAACCTACCTAGACAAGTTACGATGTGATAAATCTGTGTTTCCACGGCCGTAATAAATATACTGTGACCTGTGTTTCGTTAATTATTTCGTCTGTGAAGTGGCGTGCCTTTGTGCATCGTGGTCGATAGGCTTGCCCTGTGTGTGCGTGATTACAAATATTTGATTGGCTCTATTTATATGTTTTAAATGTGAACTGTTTTTATGAAGAAGTTATTTATTTACATCAGCGTCTGTTTATTTATCACAACGTTGTACTTTTGCCCTAAGTGGTTTGAAACACACTCGTGTAACGTAATTTTCCACAATCCCAGAAGAAAAATACTAAGCCCAACCCAATAAATTCCAATAAACCTAATAAACAGTAAGTAGCAATGCACAGAAATGTTAGCTTAATAAAAGTTATTGTACGCTTATTTGTGTGTATATTCACCGCTATCTTTTAAAGTTTGTATGACAGAAATGAGCAACACGAGTAGCGTGCTTGAATTTAATGTGCCTTTTTCACTGGTTGTTCCTTCGTTTGAATATTTATTCCAACTGAGGCCGTCCTTTTAGAGAAATAGCCCAACACATATCAATAACAAAAGGATAATTACAATTGGTACAGCCCTTTACCTCGTTGTTGTACAAGTGTTAAACGCAGTCGCGGCAAAATACTAACATGCGTTACATGTATTGAGCTATGTTGTTGTTTAAAACAAGTGTGTTAATGTAAAATAACCGTAACCACTGTCGTCAATTCAGGCATTTTTAAAACGTCATAAGCTGACCTAAATAATGGTGGAGGTCTAAACTGTAAATATTCATAGGGAATGGTTTTCAGAATACAACAGAATTCTTTGAAAAGCTGTAAACAGTAAACAACACATTTGACAGGTATAAAAGTAGAAGTGACATTTCAATTTTTATTTTTAGGTGTAGCGAAAGTATACAAACATATGTACACACACATTGAATGTAAACATTTGATTTTGACAGTTGCTACATGGCAGTGTTTGTTTACATTTTGCAGAAGTATATGAAACGAGCCTGTAAGTAGATATTTAGCAGGCTCCGAGAATTTTGCTTCCAATGGGGAATGGACTATAACTGCGTTATCTAGGCGTAGGCCTGGTTCTAGGTTACAAGGGAAAGAATATAGTTCTAAACGATTACAAAGTGAATTACTGTTAAACTGTACTAAGTAAACGGGTGTCTAGAAGAGACAAAGTGAATTTAATATGTTTTAGCGTGTTTGCTGGTTGACTTGTCGTCGAGATGGGAAGTAGCTGCTGGGGGCATACTTAAAGCTTCTAAGATAGTCGGAGGTCCCAGCACTGATCAGTGCTCTGGGATGTTGCGAGAGAAGATGAAGCCTCAATGCGCAAGGACTTATATAGTGCTCAAGTATAGGCAGCCGCAGCGGGGTGTGGGGAAGGCCTCTGACATCCTTCTGCCGAAGTGTGGCAGTTTAAAATATCTGGTCAGCAGTAGTCAGCAGTACTGCTTCGTTCATCTTCGATAGCGCTTGACCTTGCCCAGTGGTGGGCGGTTTTTTTTCTCTCAACACAGAGAGAGGAGGGGAGGCGGCGTGGCCGCTAGTTGCGTAACCGTGTGGCCATGTGCCGAGAACGTATGTGCAAAATTTTGCATGTACAACTCTCACATGGGTGGTTGAAGTAGACAACTCTTATGCAGGTTGAAGTAGACAACTCTTATGCAGGTTGAAGTAAGGGTATACTTCACATACAGAGTGATGTGTCATAATTTTAGTTGATTAATAGTATGAGTGGCACGCAATATGCTTTTTCCATGGGGTTTCATGGTTGAGGGCACCTGCATGCAATATGGTGGTAGTACCCTCTAACGTCGTACATGTCATCTTTTATGGATTTTTCCTCAAGTTTTTATTTTCAAGATCATTCAAGGTCATGGGATTAAGGTTGAGGTTGCCTGAATCCAATATTGTGATAGTAGTCTTCAACGTAATATGCTTGTCAACTTTTGTATATTTTTTACACATTTCTTTTTACCAAGATCTTTCATTGTCACTGGGTCAAGGTCATGGTTACCTGCATCTAATGTGGCAGATGGGTGATGTCTATCAAGATAGTGGTCACCTACCAAGATGGTCGTCGGTTGCACTTACCAAGGTGGTGGAATGGTTATGAGTGAGAGGTGCTATCAGGAAACTTAAGTTTTTGTAAATTATTTTTTAATGATATTAAAAATAATTTCTTAATAATTTTTCAACTATTTTTAATAATACATACATTTTTAACAAATATCAAAACCAATGAAATATGGCATTGAATGCACTTACCAAGATGGCGTGAAACGAATGTGAGAGACAAGCTTTGAAACAAATTATGCTTACCAATATTTAATTGAATGTGCCTACCAAAATGGCGGCCTCCAGTAATGTATAAACAAATTACAGAAGATATACCAAGATGTCGGAATGAGTATGGGTGAAGGGAGTGGACATGAGGCAACTGCTGTGCGTTGTGCTGTAGGCAGTGAAGTGGTCGGGAGGGGGGGGGGGTGGGGGGGTGTTGCGCATGGCCAAAAATGAAAGTTATATTAAATAACATTTATATACATTTTTAAAATCAATTTTTAATAAAAAGTTATAAATCTATTTTTAATAATATTTTTGTTATGAAACTTTTATCTGAATTTTTAAGTAAATTTTCAAGAAAATGTGATTTTTATAATTTTTTGAAAATAATTTGTATAATAATTTTTTATAAATTAATTTAACAGTTTTTTTAAATAAATTTTTAAATAATTTTTGTACATTTTTATAAATTTCTTGGGTTGTTTGGGGTCTTAGATCACGCGGCACTGTCTTCCAATATGGCCTCCTGGGATTCGGGAGGAGAGAGCAGGAGGTGCTCAGTGTCTCCGAAGTCCCAATCCCTTGTCCCGAACTCATCCAAATCCTACTACATTCTAGTCACGTATCCGAGAGCAGGAATTTGCATTATCTGAGCGGCTAACTGAGTTCAGATCTCCAACCTATCTGAAGTCTGATGACTTACACATTTTTTTTTCAAGTTGCCTGCAATGCTAGTTTTTCACACAGTTACGAGGGAACTGTTTTCCATGCTGTGGTAAACCCAAGACGATGTGACTAGGAGTATGAGAGGTCACATATGTGTCAGGTTCCCGAGCTGCGAACTCATTAGGACTCCAGGACGGACAGACAGTCGCACTTGAGGTGTCAGCTGATGGACGGTGAGGCTAAATGCGCTGCAATCGCCGTTGGATACTTATCCAAGCCTTAGCCTCTGATGCTCCCGTAGTGTACCGTAGCACCGACCGCCACAGCTCATTTTGCCTCTGTACTATTACTATTCACAAGCAAGTCAATCCCTTGCAGCCCGAGAGACTGGTAATCCGCACTATGCCGCACTCCAGTCTGAGTGGGTGAACGCACCCCCTCACTTGCCTTGCCCTAGCCGGCAGGCACCAAAAGCGCACACTTGTTGTGCATCAGGGGAGGCATCCGCCTCCAAATGGCCTGCTCCAGCCACTCCTCACTTGCCACGTCTCTCAAAGGTATTTATTACTATGTACGCCCTCCAGACAAGGCAGTTTGCATGCAGTTCTGACCGGTGCATCTTCTGAAACTCTTGCTATCTCACTACACTTGCCGTACCGCTTGCTTTCATCAGTAGCAGTTAGACTTAGTGTATAACGTTACTATTTTTAGAACTTGTGTTTATCAACACACTAGGCAGAAGCTCTTGTCATGGAGCCTTCTCCTTATTTCAAGTGTTGACCACGTGCCTCATCCGTGACGGGCTTTGTTTTTCCGGGGTCTCTCTCGCTCTGAATTTTGATCAATATCTCAGCCACCGTGCTGCAAACAGCTTGGCAAACTTGGTCCCTCATCCATTAGACGTTAGTGGGTACAGGTTGAAGATATGTGTCTTGTAAATTCCTACTGACAGAATAAAACATATATCTTCCAGTTAACCTTATTTTGGTCCGTCATTCTCTTTCGCTTACACCTCCCATATCCTCTTTGCCTTCTGTGTGCATATCCAATTATATACTTCTCAGTGCACGCACAATCGCAGCATCAAGAGTTTCGAACCAAAGACCCCACTGAAATGTGCTTTCTCCTCTTGTCAATGTTTGTGTCAAGATGCTAGCTGGTAACGCCACTCTTCTAGCACCATGGCAAGGGGAGAGAGAACCTTTCCTTTATTGAAGCTCCTGAAGCTTGAAGAGAACAAACACATTAAGACATTGTGACTCTCAGGCTACAAGCTGGTTACGCCGCTTACTGAGAGCCATAGGGTCCTTTTGTGGGGAATGCTATGAACCCAGAGGGGCAGTTGAGGTCTGTAACTGGTGACAGCTCACTCAACTTCTCACTTAGGGGAAGCAGGTGGACTTCTCCCCAAGTCACTATAGGCCCAAGCAATGTCTCTCGTGAAGCGCATGTTCATGCACCGATCGATCAATAAGACTCTGACAAAGGTTTACCCCAAGGTACCAGCCCTAGGAAAAGGAGATTCCTTCCTGGGCAGACCATGCCAGAATCTATCCTCCCCACACTGCTACGTAATATTTTACCACCTTTACAGTCCTGCCTGCACCTCCAGGACACCCACTGAATCCACTAAATCATAATTCTCTATTCTTATTTTGATTTTGTTCCTCTTAACATAATGCAATATCACTGACAGAGCATAGCTGTATTTCCACAGCTATTTTTCCTAAATGCAGCATCATCAAGTGAACCGGAAAACGGCAGACAAGATCGCAAGGGCCCAGACTAAACAATCTGGATGAACCAGAGCCTAACGCTTCCAGGGTGTACAATTAGGACCGAGAAATAGCGGCCATCTTGTGATGGGCTGTGTGTCCCAGCTCACTCCTGGAACTTAGTGCCCGCTGCCTGAGCATCTAGAGATACCTCGTATAAGTACCCCGACCACTGTCGCCTTTTCTCCCTATACCCCCGAAACTGGCCTTATCAGCCATCACGCGGCGTATTGGAGTGCCCGTAGTAAGGCAGCTCTCACTAAACGCCACTCGTCCGGTTTCCACGGAGAACGTCCCCGTCAGGACCCATTCAAGGACACCCTTGACCACGGCTCCACCTGCCGCGGTCCGCAAAGTTAATGAGCTGCCAACATGGACCCGCGAGACCTCGCAAATAAGAAGGTAAAATCCTCGTTAAAGAATCTCAGTTTCCCTGGTCTCCAGAGTGATACTGGGCCTGTACATTCCTTATTTTTCCATATTGAATATATTAGATATAAAAGTTAACATAATCTGCGTTCGCCTCTGGTTGTTTTCTCAGCCGGCTTTCGAAAGAGTGAAAACAGCGCAGAGGAGAAGAGGCTAAATCTCTCAGTTTTGGCTTGGGAGATTCAAACGTTAGGGTTACACTGTACCTACCTGTGTCAGCTCGAGCAAGTGCAGCTTTCAGTGAACATCTCTTCACATAGCACTTCTTCTAGGGATTGTGGTAATGTGACCGCAGGCAGTTCAATAACCCAAAAAATTTTCAATTTTCACCAAAGGTGGGCTGCTGTACATTTGAGATGGACGACGGACACCTGGCTGCAAATCTGTGTTAATTGGGACACTTCCCATTAGCACCCAACCCAGCAACATATCAATATCATTTGGTGTTCGTGGGGGGGCCATTAACATTCTTCCCTATTAGAAGCTGAGGAAATATATATGTTCCCAAGCATCTGTCTTAAAAAATGTTGAAGGAACATGTGAGGTAATTAGTGGCAAAACTAGGGCCTCAATGGCCAGAAGTGGTTCCTTCCTTCCGCTAGATATTATAATACACGACAGAACACCTTTAGTGCTGGTAAGCAGGGTGTGGGAAATTCCATGAAGATGAATTTATAGTAATTGATGTTGGATACTTTATCGAGACAGGCATGATTCAGTAATGAAATTGGCTTGCAGACACAGTTGAGTAGAACTCTTACTAAGCTGGCAGTCTCCACAAACCTCCTGAACATAGCAACAGGTGTGGTTAACATTACAGCAGATGGCTGCGAATCTTTGGAAAAGGAAAACAGAACACTAAGGGTGGTGACCTTATTTGAAGGTGTATCAACAGTCACTTCATCCTGTGCTGATTGTGCCAATGTTGTAGTGGGTTTAGCTAATGGAAAATGCAGCATCGTGTTATGACGACCATTACAAAATCGACAGGATTTGGTCGATGGGCAACTCTTCACTTGGTGAGTCGCTTGAAGGCAGTTTATACATAATTGTGTCCTTTGCCATTTAAAAATTTGCCTGAGGGTCGTTTTGCACACATTCAGAGCATCTGTGGATTGTATGATCACCCTTACAAAGGCAACACTTTTTGGAAGGGACTTAACAAACAAACTACCTTATAAAGTACAATGTTGCTTGGGCACTTTGCAATTGTTAATTGATTAGGCTAGCTATACTTTTGAGATTTACTGATTAGGACTTTGATCGACGTGCAGTGTTTTTCAAGAAAATCTGTAAACTCACTCAAAGTAGGGATGTCAAGTTCATGAACCACTAGTTCCCATTGTTTTCTTAATGCATGGTCCCTGTGTTTCTCCAACAAATGCAGAAGCAACATATCCCATTGATCTACTGGCAGGTTCAATACCTTCAAAGCAGCTACATTTTCAATGATAGCAGATAACAAGCCTCGCAAGGATTGTGCTGAATCTGCAGTAGCCACAGAACCTTGCATAATTGCATCTTCATGTATGATTTGCCATGATGACCCGTTTATTATACCGTTTAATCAACAGATTCCAAGCAATATCAAATTATCAGAGGTCATTGGAAGTGACTTAATGAAGAGATAATGGTTCTCCAGAAAGTGTTTTAAGTGAAATGCTCCACATTACTAAGGTCATTGTTATAACCAATCAAGGTGGTCGACTAATTGGAATAATTTAAACAACCTTTGATTTATCTGTAAAATGTGTGGCGCTTGATGACTGGAAGGGCTACTTGAGCATACGACTGGATGGTTGTTCGCTGTTCTAATGAATCTGATAGCTGCTTTAGCAACTCGGCAACACACACAACCTTATAATAAGCATCATCAAACTTTTCAAGCCCCTTGCTGTGTTCCACCTTATTGAAAGATGTGTCCTCATCACCATGTTCTTTGATTAGAAGATGGTCATCCTCGTAACTTGTTTTGATGAATGGCAGATCCCGGCAGGTGGTTTGGAACAACTGTTGTGAGAGTTTATTGAGGGCTTGGTCTGCCAATAGGGAGGCTCTGTATAGACAATTTTCGGCTTGTTGCAGACGCAAGTGTTCTGCAGCTGTCGCTGCCATTGTTCATGCAGAGTTTCGGATCTTCACAAGACTTTGAGGCAAATATCACTGTAGTTTCCAACGATAAATAAGCATGACCTCACAACACATGGAGCTAAGTTCAATTTTGGGAGTGCGAAAGGAGTCCAGCCCTTAAGGGTGAGAGGTTTGACTTTCGGGGATAAATCGTCCTTTGACATTCCAAATAGCTGCCAATAGACCATTTAATGTGGTGTCTGAAAGAGCTCTAGATTGGAGTAGTGATTCTGATTTTTGAGGGCTGGCCATCTCACATGTTGTCTGGTGTAAGCAGCAGCAAGAAGTAACAGTATTTTGTGCTGTGTAGGTGGCAGCAGGATTTGTTACAAGTAATGTTAATATTACAGTTAGGTTAGTGTTTAATATTGTGTGACGTACTCTAATTGTTATTCGAAATGGTATTGTTATGCGAGTATTTTGGGGGGAAAAAAAAAAAAAAAGCAGTATAAAAGTGATTTGGTTTCCCATTCATTTGCTAAATATATAGTGTCAAATGTTATATGGTGATTGTCCTTTAATAACACTTCCAAAATCACATGAAAATCAGTCAACATGATAGGTCGTACACCGAAATAAAATGGTGATCATCGAGCCACAATGCAACTGCATGCCATGTGTGAATGGTAAACAAAAGTAACGGGCAGCAAAAAAGATACACAAAAACATGAAATGTTTATGATCCTGCCCAGAGAAGCAAAGTGTCTGAGCACGGGACGACGAGAGTGGACTTTTATATATATATATAAAAGAGAGAGAGAGAGAGAGTTCATTACAACAGTGTTAAAACGATCGTGCACAACAAAACAACATGCACCGATGCCATATTGCGCACAACTAACTCCTTTTTGTTCACTTGTTTGTTTAGTCAGTATGGAAGGCAAGATGCACGTCCACAAAGAGTGGTTAGGAAAAACAAGTTTAAAAGTTGGTTTAGAATGCACACCACACAAAGTAAACAAGTCGAAACACATTTTATATGCGGATACGTGGTTGAATGACTTTTCACTGGGTAGACCAGCTTCATCAGGTGGTGAGCATGTTCTAACTTTCGCAGAAGAGATTTGGTTATGTTGAGTGGAAGGTTCACACAATCAAGGTTTGTGGAAAAGAAAAACATGTTAATTGGTAATTGTGGAACCTTTGAGAAACAAGCAGTTGTAAATTTGTCTAGTAGACCAAACTCAGACGTGACACAGACATTGGGCCTAAAATTGACAGTTGGGATTACCCTGTACCAAATACTTCTCACAGATATTCCTGGTTCAATTCCTGGGTTCATATTTTTGCTAGATATGTTCAAATGACTATCTAGTATTAAATTTTTTTTTTGTGTTTTATTGCATCCGTAAGATTTTTTTTCCCTACATATCTGTACAAAGATATTGGACAAGTCAAATTACAGTATACAAAGTTTATACACTGGACATAGTAAACACACACATACATCAGAATAAGCAAAATTAATCCTTGGTATGTAATATAAAACCGTAGTCTGTAAAGAACTGTGGTTAATGGTTTAAGTGAGATGCAGTGGTAATGGAGCAGTGTAACTGAAATATGTAGTAAGTAGAAAATTGTAAACCCACTTTATTTCCCGTTTTTATATTGTCGTTCTCTGTCAGCCAAGTGGCTTCTAACTTAGTTCCCTGCCTTGCTGAGTGCAGTCATGAATCACAATGCTTGTATATCAGCATTGTTACGAGACTGCATAAAAATGCATCTCTTAGTGGACACTCTTTGTGTGTTAGTCTTTTGCTTTGTGCAGTTATACTGAGATGTTTTAATAGTAGTTAAATTTTTTTGTAGATGGAGGAAGATAAAGAAAAAGAAGCAGAGGAAAGGAAGAAATTAGAGGAAGTTGTGAAGGCAGACAGTTCTGCAGCAGACAGTCTTTCAACCACAGAGGCAGCTGGTAGTGAGATCACAAAGGATGTACAAGAGAGCTGCAGTGTAGCTTCCGAGCATCCTGCTAACCAGGTGAGGACATTGGAAGTTTGGTTTTGTGAGTAAGAATGTTAAAATTCTATATTGTATATTAGAGAAACAATTTTTAAATTTGAAATGGTGAGAGAGATGATGCTAGGCTAGCAGTACAGTCAAAACTGAAAATTATGACCTTTCATAATACCAAGGAAAATGGTCAGTAGTTTGAAGGAGTCGTTGTTTGTATTTGGGCCGATTATTGCCAACCCTCACCTCTAATATGCAAAAATTGCATAAAAATTTTGAGCTGTGGCTTTTTTGTGTAGAGTGATGAACCTGCAGCTCCAGGACCCAAGGGAGATATGGAACCAACCAATGCAGAGATCCCGCTGGAGGACAGTGCCAAGTCCCCCTCATGCCAGCAACCAGCAAGGTAAGGCTTACACTGTGCCATGCTTCCACATCTTTCTTTGATTTTCAGATTCATGCATTTGAGTGTTGTTCATGCTGTGGTGTGTAGTAACGTGTCCTTTTCACTTAGCTGCATTTTGTGTGAATGCAGTGAATGAGAAAAAAATGTGCAAGTTGCTTTTTTTTTTAGGAAATTTGTCATTTACCATTGTAAAAAGGTACTACATTAATGTAAATATATTTGATACACTTTAATAGATAAAATCATGCTGTTGAATTTGTTAAATCATTTGAGAAATTCTTGTTTAAGTTGCACAGCTAGGAAAATATAAATTAATGAATTTTTCCTAGTACTGGTACATGAACGTAGAAATAATTTAATTCCTTAAAAAAAGTTTATCGATCTCTCCAGACTCTCAGTTGCTTCAGAAATATTATTAAGGTTTAACTGTATGTACCATATTAACTCTATTCCAAACCGCACATTTGTTTCGAAAATATTTTTTGAAACTCACGGATGTGGCTTAAAATGTAGTTCAGTAATCCCTCATCATCTGTGGGGGATACATTTTTAAAAACACCGCGGTTGAAAAAACTGTGGTAGAAGAATACAAGCTTTTATGGGGAAAAGTGGTATATGTTAAGTCGGCCAACTATTTAGTGTTTCGTTAATAGAAAATTGGATGTATTATGCACAAAACAGTAACGGAACACACTGTTGGAGATGCCATATGTTTGAAGCAAGTAACAGTACTTTATTTGATAATCGATACAAGATACATATTAAAAATTAAATTACTGTTGTACTGGGGCTAGCATTGAAAACATTGCCGTATGCACGTAACTGGCCGAGCGCCTAGATCCTCTGCAGCGTGGCCGGGCGCTGCGGCTTGCTGCTGTCGCTCGGTCTTAGATTCGTGTGGCTTGGTAGCTATTGGTCGGTCGCTACAAGATTACTCTGGTATGTGGCGGCCAGCCTGCCGCTGCCAGAGCAGTTTTTACGGGGCCGGTTCACTTCATAACAGCGGCCCGGTGTTGGGAAAACATGCTGATAGATGTGATTCACGTCAATGTGTTGAATTTCTACAAATTTTAGGCTGCATGTTGGCCCCTGCATTGTCATGATAAGGCCCGGCAATGTTCACAGGATTATAAAAATTTAGGGTAGTCTACTTGATATTAATCATCCCAAATGTTTAATCAAAAACTTCGGATGTAGCCTTTACACACACGCGACCAAAAATGGAAATATAAGAACACATTATATTTGCACACAACTACCTTTATTCACTTTACACATAAAATTGACTTTGCAGAAAAAAACAATTCCTTACCATAAAAAATTAGCACATCGTTCCATTCATTTAAGATGCTCTCAAAAGCACTGTAATATTCGGCTGGGACCCCATGGTCAAAATCATTGAGTGTCACAGGTTGTTGGCTCTCAGTGGTGAAGGGGAGCAGCGTGTCATCTGGGTTGCATATCCTCTAGGTGAAGGAATTCGCTCAAGTTGCTGGTGCCTGAAGGGTAGGCAATTTGTCACTCACGTCTATAGTGGTGGAAGTACTCTTGGCGATGAGTCGTAATCGTATTAGATTAGATGTATAAGCGGCATGCGTCAGAATAATTAGAATATATACAAGCCTCACTCGCGGAAGGTGGGGAAACACCACTACTATCGTGGAGCTTGCTGCAGTGAGTTAAGAAAGAAAAAGGAAAATCTTACTATGGAACCTTTGTCTCTGTCAGCAAGCTAAATATTTACGTGTGACAGATTACGAGGTGGACAACCACAGTCCCTTCAACACCTGGGTTTACTGGCTAAACGAATACAAAGTGAGTACACTAGATGCATGACCATCGTGGCAAATTGTGAGCTCATTGGTCACTTAATACAATATACATAAACACTCAAAAATGGAAGTTAAAAATATCTTGCATCAGATTTGGGGAGCTTTAATGCTCGGAGTCTTTGGTTGTTTTACTGTGGTGTACAAGATATGGCAAACAAAAGCACATACAAATATAACCATACATATAAAAATACCCTCCTACTAAACTGCATTCTTTCTTGTAGGCGATCGTCACATATACCCTTTCAAAACGTATGAAAATATTTAAATTGTGTCTACACATCAAATCATATTTAATGCTGAAAAGCATTTAAAAAATGAAAAGAAAAAAAACCTTGTTACACCTTGCGGGAGTCCATTTTATATTGTAGGTCAACAGCTAGTATGTACGCTGTGTATCTTCATTGGAATGTTCAAGGTAAGTTCCTAAGGAATGTTCACTCTTGTAAGTGCTGAAAACACATTCTTACACGACGGCATTCTTCATGTAAGCAATCCTTTCATAAACACTTTCAAATTGTATTGTGACTTTATAGGTTTACCTACACATCAAGTCAGATTTAAGTGATGAATATTAATAAAAATATTTAAAGCTAAAATATCTGTTACGCCAAATACTCCGTCTTCAACTTAATCACTGGCACTGTGGTGAGCGTCTTTACGTGATTCACTTTTGGTAGCCATTACTGTCACTGTGGTGAGCATCTATTTGTAATGCTACCTACTTAAGTGGGCTGTCTCCCACTGAAACACTTGAACAGTGAGGCTCTGTATCTGGTGCTACCATTTTGGGTGGGGGTTTGTCTTCATCCCCTGATTGGCTAGGTGTGTCTCCTTCAGCTTCGTCGTCCCCAAGTGTCGACATGTCCCCTGGGTATGGACGTATCTGGTCTCGAGTGGCCTTCCGAATCTGTCCGTGTATATCTTCGGCCCAGTAGACGTTGTCTTGCTTGCTTACGATGCGGTACTGTTCATACCATTTGTCAGCAAGGCCAGTGCTGAATTGGTTGCCAGCTTTGCTGAGAGGGTGACTTCGAAGTTTTCGGTTGGGTGTATTTCTTAGTAATGTATGCAGCCTGAGCTTTCTGGGCGTGCGTGGTGCGGGCCAGGGCTGCTATCCTCATGTCCTCAGGTTGAGCCATATCCACTGTGTATTGGGCTGTCCACTACTAGTCCACATAATGTCATCCCGTAGTGCAAACCTCTGGGGCTGTTCCCGTAGTAGGCGTCAGATGTCCTGCTGCTGGCTCAAGGTTGTTTGTTGTCAGGTTATTTGAAGTTAAAGAAGTCTGATTTGTCCTTCCGGACTTCTTTCGTCATGGGGGGGGGGGGAGACATTTTCTCCTCTTCTTCCTCAGCTTTCTCCTCCAATGTCGGAGAACGAGACAGGGCATCTGGCAGATCGTTCATCTTACCTGGGCAATGTTGGACCTCGAAGTCGAGCTCGGTAAGGAACATGTCCCACTGGCCGAACTAGGCCTTTGAATTCCAGAACACGTGTAGCCATTGTGGGGCTTTACAGTCAGTTCTTAGAATGAAGTGTTGCCCTTCGAGATAATACCTGTATTTTTTCACGGCCCAGATAACAGACAGACACTCTTGCTCATTGATGTGATAGCACTGCTCAGTCTCGTTTAAGCAGGTGGATGCATACACTATCACATGGGGTTGTCCTTCTACGTCTTGCTGGTATAATACTGCACCCAGGCCGTTCTGACATGCATCTGTTTGTAGTATTAAGGGATTGTTTCCTTGTAGTCGATGGAGTTGGTGGATATTCTTGAAGCTGTTCTTCAAGTCGCAAAACGCTCGTTGTTGTTCCGGACCCCATCGCCAACAGGTGTCTTTCTTGAGGAGAGGCTGTAGAGGTACCATATATTCTGCAATATTTGAAACAAAGTCTTGTAGCCAATTACATAGACCCAGGTACCGTCATAGCTGTCGCTTATTTGAAGGATCTTCCACTTCTCTTGCTCATATTGAGCTGTGTTGCGCGAATTTTCCCTCCGGTGATATGACATGTCCCAAATAATCTATCAATGACTTGCCTAAGAAGCTTTTTGACAGCTTGCGAGTCATTCTGTGTATTTCGAGTCTTCCCAATACTCGTAGCATATGGCCTATATGTTCCTCCCAGCTATTAGAATATATTATTACATAGTCGAGATAGGCGACATAGAACTCGACGATGTAACCTGTTAATACTTCCGCAGACATTAACTATTGGAATGTTGTGCGAGTGTTTTTTAAGCCCAAGGGCATGACACGGAATTGAAGGGTTTTGCCCTCTGGTGTTTTAAAGGCTGTATATTTGTGACTGTCTGGTTGGACCACAATCTGCCAGTATCTAGACTCCATGTCGAGAGTACTGAATATATTGGCGTTTCTAATATCTCTTAGATTATGATACAAATCTATAGCAGAGACTTGATGCCTTACGACCATAGTCACGGCCGTAAACATAGGGAATGAAATGCAGCCTTCCTTGCCGCTAGACAGTTGAGTGCAGTTCCTCAACCTACACTGGAGCGACAGGCGTAAAGGGACGGGACCGCGCCTCCCAGCTCAGGCGCAAGTCAGTATCGACTGCTCTGGAACTATCTTATTCGTATCTCCGTGTCTACGAATTCATCCCTCGTGCCATCCCCTGGTCAAAGGATTGTTAACCGGCACAGCTACAGGATTCGGCTGGAATAACATCCACTTCTGGACCAACAATTCTCACCTGTGGAATCGCCAGTTCGGCATAGGCCAAGTTCTCTATGTCTGGGTAAAACACACAACAACCACTGCACCCAAGAAGCAGTAGCAAATATGTACTAACCAACACCCCTCGTCTCTCGCCATCTATTTAATCTAAACCTCCCCTCCCCTTTTTGGTCTAGCAGACAAAATCCTCGACCATCGTGCCTAATAGCCTTTCCGGGCATGCGTCAACATGCTAAAACTCAAGCAAAAACATTGACCTTAAAGTTTTTAGCTATCAAAAATAAGATGACCCTAAATTTTTTGGAAGTAAAAATGGAAGAATACATATATTTGGGTAAATACGTTAATTTTCTTACTGACATGTTGAAATTTGTGTAGACATTGTATCGAGGATGGTGAACTCGTGTGTTTCAGCCAAAGCACTGTGGGCACGGTGCTGGTGGCCGCACAGCAGGTGGTGCACACTACAGGTCCTTCGTCACCTCCTGTACCCTCTCAGGTGGAGATCATGCCCGCCTCCAACCCTGCAGACCCAACTGTCTGCCAGGCGGCTGTGCAGCCCACACAGCACCCTCCATCTGCCAGCTCATCCATAGAGTCCACCCAGGTTAGGCTTTCACCAAAACCTTTCATTCTGCAGGTTACAAGAATTTACAATTTTAAATTTTTTAAAATTTTACTTTTTATTTTATATATAAGGTATATATTTCAATGATGCATAGAGCAGATTAGCATATTTTTGTAGCTTAATATTATTATTATTAGCTTTATTTTTTACTGGGTTTGTTATAGATACAGTAATACACCTAATGTTAATAGCAAATATTTTTTATATGTTTTGTTTTTATTTTTGATTTCTTGCAATGTTTACAGTTTTTAGCTAATTGTATTTTTACAGCCCAGAGAGTATATTTTGTTATGTATAGACGTATGTTTTATGATAGTATTATTTTCAGTAATTTCTAACCTTGATGCTCACCCAGTTGGGTGGTATGGTTGATGGGCAACATCAAGGCCCCCCCCCCCCCCCCCCCCCCCACATCATCCCAGATGACTCTGAAGTGGTAGTCACCGTTCTGACAGGATTATTCTTGGAGCCAGTGGTGTTTGGTTTTGTGACCTCGATCATGCTACACCAGGGCTGCCACCAGCCCTGAAGCTGAAATCCTAGTTCTTGTATATAATAATCTTGTAAAATCCCATTGGGTCAAATTCTGTAAAAGCCTTGGCAGTAAAAAAAAAAGTCATTATAGAATAAAGTGTATATGAAGGACGTTTACCTATTTAATGTAATTGTTTTTGTTTAGAATGTACAATGATAGTTTGCTTCTCTCAGTTCTTGTCTGCATGGGTACACTATTTACACTCGGCATCTATATGATTTTACACATACGATATCTTGTTGTCACTACACTTCACATACGTGTTTCCCAGTTCACGTATTATCACTGTGTTTGTTTGGCTATTTACAAGCTGCTCTTGAAGTTAGTTGTGTAATCAAATGAATGCAAATTGATGCGTGCTGTTTCTACATCTATTCAAATACGATTACGACTCATCACCTAGAGCACCTCTTCCATCTCTACAGGCGTGAAAACTTTTTGCCTACCCTAAAGGCAACTGAAATTTCTGTGTTTTTTCTCTTCACCTGGATGATATGCAACTCAGCAGGCACGCCGCACCCCCTACCCTGCGCCCCCTACCCTGCGCTTGACCCCTACAAGCTGCCCAGACCTCGGGCAAGGCCAAGCACACCCGACAAGGCACGAAGCCAGAATCGCTGACAAGAGGATTCTCATGCCACCCAGGGTCAGAGGACATCGCGCCTCCCTCCCACTCCGCGCTGGCAGCCTACAAGCTACCACTGTATAAGTCCAACTGTTGCCGAGCTCGGGAGTCATTCTTTCACATCTCTAGCAACCTCCCACAGCACTTTCAGTGCTCGGGATCTTCTGAGAAGTTATCAACTTTCGAGTACGCCCTCGCGCTAGCTACTATTTACGTCAACGATGTGTCAACCTGACGACATACGAACATGAACATTTTCTTTTAACTTCACTTTGTCTCCTCTAGACACCTTTATTTAGCAGTTTAACTTTAACTCCTTATTTTTCGTCTATAACCAGTATTTCCCATTTACTTAGAACCAGGTCACCTACACCTGGAACCACACAGTTACATTCATCTATCCTCGACTTGGTAGGAGGTAGCACGGGTCATGGGTTTATTGAACTCTCAATAAACACACGTTGCTCTCTACCTATCTGATCTTATTTCCAGAGTATTTCTTTGTATTCACATTTGAAGGTAGATTACGCTGTGCACTGTCGGCGGAAACTGGGAATTTTACTAACCCGAATTAAGACATACATATAAGACAGTTGCCTGTTTCTTCCCAGCTACACATCAGCTACGCTGTCAGTGTTCGTGGGGAAGAAACAGTGATGCTACAACCACTAGCAACACCTTCACACCAGGGTATTTCTGTCTTAGTGCTCTGCGTGAACTATAAAGCTGTTACCCTATGCCTCATGAGAGGAGGAGTAGCAGAAAACACAGGGAGCATCACCTAGCTCATTCTACTTTCAGGCCGAGGATAGCATCACCCCATCCTACGCAGGATTGATAGGTGGAACGGGACTGTGCTGCTAAACTCAGGCGACGAGCAGTCACGCCTGCTCTGGTTGTGTTCATTAACTTTCCACCATGTGTACATATCCACACCAAGTGTTAACGGGCTTCTGACCGATACTGAAGTGCACCTAGGCTGGGACAACCACATCTTCTAGTCAAAAGAAGCTCATCTATGAAACATCCGTTCCGGCATCGACATAATTCGATATCTACTTAGAATACACAACTAGAAGTTAGTGTGTACCAGAACTAGCCATCACCCCTTGTCCCATCCCAGCTACCTAAGCCCCTTTTGGTCTAGCGGATAAAATCCTTGACTAACGTATCCAGTCTATTCGGACGTGTGTCAAGAGATTTTCTGGCGCCAACATGTGGCGTCAGACGAATAGCTGTGCCCCGTGAAAGGCACGAATTAGACCAACCATATCCTTAGAGCTAAGGGTAAACACAATTAGCAAGCAGGCTTGGGGGAGTCCTTGAAACACCCTGTGGCTCCCTTAACCACAACCATGTTAGGGCGCCGAGGCACATGCCGTCGCCGGCGAGAACTCTTGACACTAAACTCGACGTATCTAATATGCAGTGTAGCCATGCAGACTGCCCAGGCCATGGTACACTAAGCGTAGAGTGCACTTGCTGCACAAAACTTTTCCATTATGCCTGCATAGGCTGATCCTAAGATACCAGAGTTACAGACGGGTTAGAATACCGCTGTACGGAGTGCCGTCAACAGCCAACGAGTTTTTGCAACTATGTTATGTGTCCTGGTCGGGGCATTAACCATATCAGGTACACGATGTGCAGTGACCCCTTTCACCATCTATGCATAGGGTGGCCCGACGAATGTGTCTCTATGCCTGGGATGGCATACCAGTTTGAGAGATGTCAAAAGAATCACATCTCAGACTCCCGCAGGTCCAGGCCTTCCCGGATATATATATCCAACCTGGAGCGGCACCTGGCCACCCAGCTACGGGCAGAGACGACATATAAATATAATTGACTTTGCAGTTCGCCCACTCTAAGACCCTGTTGCATTCACATAGGAATGCAAGAAGAAATTTAAAGAAACTAACCTACCACCGAAACAATGGGTTGACTGGGCTCAACTACATTTAAAGGACCTCGCCCTCACACGGGGAATTTTTAACGGACTGGAAACAGTTCAGTAACTGTATAGTGGCAGAGTTCACGGGAGAGGATGTGTTGGCTAGGCTAACCACACAGTTCTATAGCCAGACCCAGATACTCGACGAGGAAGCAGTAATCTTCATACGAAGAAAAGAGCAAATGTTCCTCGAGGGGTATTCCCAGGAGTCAATGAAGCTACCACCATTCGCTCAATCGGCCGAATGTTACTACCAAATCTCCGGAACGTACTACTCTGACAGCAGGACCCACAACATTGGAGGAATTCTGTGATTGAGCTCGAGAAGCCGAGCAAAACTTTGCCACCCAGGTGAGCCTCGAAAAACCAGTCTTCACCAAGACACTCGAGGTATGAACGCCACCTGTTGCTCCTAAAGGTGTAACAACTACAACCTTTCCAATGGCCTTCATACCCAAATGCTAGTTCTGCCCGGAGAATCATTGGAACAAGGACTGTCCGCGGAAGCTGGAAGGAGCTGTCGTTCCACCAAACCGCGTTGACACCATGCCGACAAACAACACACAACGACCAGCTGGAAAATCAACTCCTGAAACCAAGCCGGGAAACGCCGACACCGGGGTATGAAGCAGGCCTCCACCCCTGGTGTACAAGGGCCCATCCTCCAGGGATTAATTGAGGAAGCAATGGTTCCCATAGTCCCATACATAGAAGTGGAGGTGAACACCGACAGGGTACTAGCCTTACTTGATTGCGGCAACCGGGAATTTCATTAGACGAAACTTCCTAACTTCAAACCAGCTCGTCGAACTCAGGCCACAAAACAAAGTTGTAAGAATGGTGCAACCCGATGCCACCCTGGAAATAACCGGGAGAATTACATTGACTATAAAAATTTAAAACATTGAAAGCCCAACTGAATTTATTGTTTCACTAACCATGACCGAATCTGTAGTACTGGGATGTCCTTGGCTTATCCGCCATCAATGTATTCTCGATCACGGACAACGTTGGGGCCTACTGGGGAGAAATCAACTATATTACTGTATACTGTGATCAAAACCCAGACGACATCCAAGCAATGACCATTGACCCAATGTGCATTAATCATGAACTCGAAGAACCGGAGTTTCGCCAATTAAATGCCATACTAGATAAGCACGCCCACGCCTTTGGACAAAGCTATCTATTAAGACAAACACTGTCCATACAACATTAAATATAGCCTACCAATGATGTATCAGTCTACAACCAGCCATACAGAGTTTCCGCCTGCCGCCGTGACCTCATCATGAAACAGGTCAACGACATGAAGGACCAGAGGATAGTATAATCATCAAATTCTCCATGGTACCTAAAAAGGACGGCAAATTGTGATTTTGCGCGAATTACAAATCGCTAAATGAAGTCACCCACCCGATTGCTCCCCCAGCTATAGACTTGTCTCATACCCTACGAGATATTGGCAAGGCCAAAATATTTAGTACTCTTGACATGGAGTCTGGATACTGGCAGATTGTTGTCCACCCCGACAGTTGAAAGTATACCGCTTTTATGACACCCGAGGGGGAAACCCTACGATTTTGAGTCATGCCTTTCGGTTTGTAAAACGCCCCTGCAACGTTCCAACGATTAATGTCGTCAGAAGTACTAACAGGTTACATCGGCGAGTGCTTATTCGCTTATATCGATGATATAATAACATATTCCAACAGCTGGCAGGAGCATGTAGGCCATCTACAATGAATATTGGAAAGGCTCGAATTACATGGGGTGACTTGTAAGCTATCGAAAAGCTTCTTCAGCAAGACATCAATTGATTATCTGGGACACGCCATATCGCCAGAAGGGAATCTCCAGCAACACAGTTCAATACGAGCAATCAAAGAAGCGGAAGAACCTTCAAATAAGCGGCAACTATGACGGTACCTGGGTCTGTGTAATTGGCTACGAGACTTTGTTCCAAACATTGCGGAATACATGACTTACACTGCACCCACTTCTCGAGAAAGACACCCATTGGCAATGGGGCCCGGAACAACAACAATCTTTTCCGACTTGAAGACCAGTTTCAAAAATATCCACCAACTCCATCAGCCACAAGGAGACAAAGAGACAAACCCTTAATACTGCAAACGGATGTGTGTCAGAACGGCCTCGGCGCAGTATTATACCAGTAAGACGAAGGAGGACAACCCAATGTGATAGCTTATGCATCAACCTGCTTAAATGAGACTGAGCAGCGCTACCACATAAATGAGTGGCCAAGCTCGTGGCGGTGGGACATGTTCCTCACTGAGTTCTACTTCGAGGTCCAACATTGCCCAGGGAAGTTAACGACCTGCCAGACGCCCTGTCTCCTTCCCCAGCGTTAGAGGAGAAGGCCGAGGAGGAGGAAATGCCCCTTCCCCCCTTTCAGATAAAAAGAAGTTCAGAAGAGCAAATTGGCTCTTTCAACTACAGATCAACCGTCAACAAATTACTTTAAGCCAACATGAAGATCACAATATCTGACGCCTACTACAGGAACGATACGCATTACGGGATGACGTCGTATGGATAAGCAGTGGACAACCCAATACACAATGTGGAAGATCTGGGTTCCACCGCAGCTACGAGCGGATATATGCAGACAATACCACGACCATCCCCAAGCTGGTCACCTGGGTACGAGGGAAACCCTTTTGGATATTAAAACCCGATATAATTGGGACGGAATAAGCCACAATGTCCGTCAGTACGTTAGCAACTGTGTCACGTGCTGCCACGGCAAAGCATACCCAGTTCCTTCACCCACCGCAAAACCATGGAGACCCAAGACTGCCTGGACCTACATTGCTGCTGATCTGATGGGCGTGTATCCACGTAGCATGAAAGGAAATCGCTACCTCCTTGTAGTTATCGACCAATTTTCCAGATCGGTAGAGGCATTTCCTCTTCCCAGCCAAGAGACCACCCAAATCCTGCGGAATATGGAAGCAGAGATTTTCGCACGATGGGGTTATCTGGAAGCCATACTGACAGACAATGGCACCCAGTTCACTAGCCATCAGTGGCAAACCGCAAGCCAACCCCACTGAACGGAGGAACCAGGATATTAAGAAGTGCCTGCCTATCAGTTTGAGCAATGATCATAAGCACTGGGATAAGCACATCCCTACCATACTGTTTGGCCTGTGAGGCCGTACAAACAAGGCCGTTGATACCAGTCAGAGTGTCCTACTCCTGAGACAACCCTTATGCCGACCACGCGACTGACATTGGGAAAGCGAACCCACTGACATGTCTCAACCTGAGGACATCTGACTAGCAGCCCTTGCACGTACCACACACACCCAGAAAGCTCAGAACACATATGTTTTGAGGAAATATCCCGAACCAAAGGCAAGGGTAAGAATTCAACTTAAGGGAAGCCATCCTCCTGCAAAGTCATCCACTCAGCAAAACCAGCAATCAATTCGGGTCTGGCCTTGCTAACAAATGGGATGGACTGCACCGTATCGTAGGTAACAAGACGTCTACTGAGCCTTGGATATACGTGGACAGATTCGTAAGGCCACCAGAGGTCAGATACGAACATACCCAAGGGACATGCCAATACTTGGGGACGACGATGCTGAAATGATGTACTAGGCCAATCGAAGGATGAAGATGAACCTCCACCCAAAAGGGTAGAATCTGATACAGAGCCAGGACCTTCAACGAGACCCAAACCGACATCCATCGTGGTTGACAGGGCACCCAGTTACATTGCGCCGTGGAAACCCAATGTAGAACAACGCCAAGGTGCGTTCTCCATGAGATCAATGGCTTCGACGCCACACAGCTACACCAATAAGATAACAGCCAAACCAAGATCTAGCTGCTCCGAGTTATCCTAGCAGAGCCCCTGCAATAGAGAATCCGGTCAAACACCCCGCCGATCAAGCCGCATCAGCGAGCGATCAGAAGTACCTTCGGTGAGAGGGTTAGGAATCACCCAGGCGTCTACCTCTCCACCTGGTACAACTACGGAACCGGAAGTCGAAGCCATTACAATTTCAGTGAGGTCGTCCCCAGACGAAGAAGTACTGGATACAAATAGACCATTGGAACCCGGGACGTCGGGCTCAAAAGAGAGTGCTCCGCCTCAACCACCTGTCACGTAGGTATACCCGCTTATCGGGATGTCAAGCTGCCACTCTGGAAGTGCTCCGCCCCGCCATCTTGCTATGCGAGAGGCTACTCCCATCAAGAACATTGATGCTACCCACTACCCCTCAACAGACTCATTACCTGCAGTGGAGGTCGACATGAATCTCTCTTCCACTACTTTGCCCCAGGACCTGGCCACTGAGACCATTGATGCCGCCCACGACCTGGAACCATGACGAACTGTGCTGCCCGCAGTTGGGGTGGAGATCTTTCTTCCCCGCACTGCCCCATCAGAGAGACATCTTGCCCTACAGGTAGGAACCCATGCAATTGGGGTGGAAGGGCTGGACCTTCCCCGCATTGCCTCAACGTCCCTTCCGCGAGTGCCCTCTCACTTTATTGCGGCAGAAGCAGACACCACGACGCCCCAGGCTGCTCCACGAGACCTGATGCCCCTACGTACCACCAAGGGCCACCTACACGTCTGGCCATTACAGGGAATCGCCTTGGATACCCACAACCAGGTTATGTGGCCGTACCCTCTGCACGCTGCCCTTCGTCCAAAGTGATTGGTGAGATGAAAGTGAAAACGAAGATTGGCAATATGTGCGCGAAGTTGATAAACTGTGTAGTAGTCGTAAACCACTACTACATGCACGTGACAAAAGGGACTCGTTATAGAGTGGTCGCGTGGACTATATTTAATTTAGCCACAAGCCAAAAAAACAGTGACGTAAGCAGAACAATCACATTCAGGCTAAATTAAAAGTATCCAGTACAGTTCCAGTGAAAGAAACAATGAGGTAAATGAACCAGTAATTAATCTCTCAACTACATGATAACTAACTTTTTATATACAACCGTAAAAAGTTGTACAACAGTAACTTTTGTATAGACATTTTACACCTCATGGTTCAAGGGTTTTAGTGGTCGACAGTCCACTTAAGTAAGTAGCTTTACGAATAGACGCTCTCCACAGTGACAGTAATGGCTACTGTCATAAAATCACATAAAGACTCTCACCACAGCTCCAGTGATTAAGAGTTTTTGACATGACAGAGACATTTAGCTTTTTTTATATTTTTAGAGTAATCATTTTTAAATCTGACTTGATGTGTAGGTAAACCCTTACATATGGAATACGTGTTGAAAGTATTTATGTGAAGATCACTTACACTAAGAATGATGTCAGGTAAGAATGTGTTTTCAGCACGGGCAAAAGTGAACATTCCTTAGGAACTGATGCATGTCCAATTAGTTTGATTGGACACTGTAGTTACAGATTTTACTCGCTAGACCAAAAACGACTTAGGTAGCGGGGATGAGGCTAGGAGTGTTTGCTAGTTCTGATACACTCTCACCTCTAGTTAGGTAGTTGAAGTAAGTTTAGTCTTAAGGCGGTGTGAATGCCTGCAGGAATGTTCCAAAGTCATGCTTCTTTCGTCCAGAAGACCAAGTTGTCCTAACCTAGGTGAATTTCCACTCCGGTTAAGAAGCCGTAAACAACAGGGTGATACTTGTAGCTGGTATGGACACAAGGTGGAAACTCAATATTACCTCCCCCGCACCCTGCGCCGGCAGCCTACAAACTACCACTATATAAGTCCAGCTGCAGCCAAACTCAGGAGTCATTCTTTCGCATCTCTAGCAACCTCCTACAGCACTGCCAGTGCTTGGGATCTTCGGAGAAGTTACCAACCTTAGAGTACGTCCTCGTGGCTACTTACTACGTACGTCGACGACCAGTCAACCCGATAACATACCCACACAAACATTTTCTTTTAACTTTTAACTACACTTTGTCTCCTCTAGAAACCTCTATTTAGCAGTTTAACTTTAACTCTTCATTTTTTGTCTATAACAAGTATTTCCCTTTTTCTTAGAACCAGGTCAGCTACACCTGGAACCACGTAGTTACCTTCATCTATCCTCGACTTGGTAGGAGCTAGCACAGGTCACGTATTTATTGAGATCTCAATAAACACACGTTGCTCTCTACATGCTTTGTATTCGTTTAGCCGGCCAAACCTGGTATTGAAGGGCGTGTGGTTGGCCACCTCGCAATCTGTCACACGTAACTATTTAGCTAGCTGACAGACAGAAAGGTTCCTTGGAGAAATATTCCTTTTTATTTTTTAACTCCCTGCAGCAAGCTCCAGGATAGTAGTGGTGTTTCCCTGCCTTCGGCGAGTAATGCTTGTACATATTATAATTATTCTTACTTTAATACCCCTCGTTTTGACGTGCCATTATTTTAAATAATTTTTCTTTTAGGTCGTTATGTACGATTCCCTTGTAATGTCCACCAGCTCAATGCTGGTTTTTGTCAATGGGACGCATATGAAATGTAGGCCGGTGGGACATCCGACACATGCTGCTTCTTGACCCGTAATCTTTGTAACACGGGGGGAATACACACTCGCTGCATCAGCAAAGCCCGATATCCAGGGCGAGGGCAGAGAAGGACACCGCACGAAAGAGAGAGAGAATCAAGGTCGCCAGCGGGCCGCCGCCACTCCACATATTTCGCTTCAGCCGGCCGGGCGACCAGAACGCACAGAACATGTGCTGCTACAGCGGTCAAGCACCCTACACTAAAGGGTCCCTCCTACCTGTCTTCAAAAATTTACTTTTTCGTGCTATCTACCTCTTCACATCTACTAATGCCTACCAGACCTTCTAGACCTTGCAGTGAGGGGGCCTACGCCTTTATCTGCCACCTTTTCCACGAGTCTGCATCACAATGGAACGGGGATGAATTGACGTGTGCCGCTTATACAACTAATCTAATATGATTACGACTCATCGCTACGAGTACCTCTTTCACCACTACAGACGTGAGCAACGCGTTGCCTACCCTACAGGCAGCTAGAACTTATGAGCGAATTCCTTTCAACTGGAGGATACGCAACCCCGCAGGCATGTCCCCCCTTCCCACTCTGCGCTGAGAGCCAACAAGCTGCCTAGACCTCAGGCAAGTCCGAGCGCAACGACGAGGCACAAAGCAGAAACACTGACCAGAGTTTTCCCATGCCAACCAGGGTGGAAGCACGTCACACATTCCCCACACCCCGCGCTGGCAGCCAACAAGCTTCCACTATATAAATCCAGATGCTGCCGGGCACTAGGAGTCATTTTTGTTCCATCCCTTGCGTTATCCCACAGCACTGCTGCCAGTGCTGGGACCACCCGAGATCTTCGAAGCATTCAGTACTCTCCCTATGGCTACTTCACTGTTGATCATTCAACCCGACAACTAGCGAACATGCTTACAAACACGTTAAATTCACTTTCTCGTCAAGATATCTTTATTAGACAGTTTAGAAGTATTGTATATTTTCTCATTGAGCTAATTCTTTCCCATTCTCAATTAGAACCAGGTCACCTACACCTGGCCAGTGTAGTAAATTTCAGGACTCAATTGCCTGGTAGGAGGTAGCACTCATCGCATGTTTATTGAGACTTCAATAAACATACTGTTGTTTCCTACCTCTCAGCTTTTATTTCTTGGAGTATCTGTCTGTTTGCCTGCTAGATACAGGTTACTACATACATCTTTGACAAGGACCAAGGAATTTTTAACTACTGTATTATCTTCAGCCACGGGCGCCCTTCAGGGGTCCGTCGTATTTTCACACACCCATTAGACAGCCATCTGTTGCTTTCCAAACTACCACAGCATTGCTTCCAGAGTCGGGATTAACCGTGTCTTGAGACCTGCCGTCCATTTCTGTGTGTACGCACATCCAGTGGCGGCATTGGTGAGAATTTACAGAGCCTGGTCAGCAAGTCAAAACCGGACTTACACTATAACAAGATTCTTTTGTAGTATCCACCTGCGACATGCTGAGTTTTGTCAATGGCATGTGTAAAAATGTAGGCCGGTGGGACACCAGACATGCGGCTTTAAACCCAGTAATCTTTGCCATGCAGCGGGAATACACATTTCGCCGCATCACCAGGGCGAGGGGCAGAGAAGGACGCCCGTCTGAGAGAGAGAGAGAGAGAGAACCAAGGTGTCAGGCCAGCCGCCACCTTTTCACGTTACACGTTTCACTTTGCTGGCCGAGCTACCAGAAATCACAGAACACGCGCCGCTACAGCGGTCAAGCCACCCAAACTTAAGGGTCCTGCCTACCTGACTGAAAATTTTTTTCTGTGCTATCTGCCTTGCCATGTCTACCTACATTTACAGAGACCATCTAGACCTTCCAGAGAGGGGCCTACGCCTCATTCCACCTCCATTTCATGATGAGTCTTCATCGCAATGGAGGGGTGGTGAATGATGCGTGCCGTTTCTACTACTAATCAACTACGATTACGACTCATCTCTAAGTGTTCCTAATTCCACTACTACAGACCTGAAAGACACATACAGAGAATTTTCCAGATGAATTCTCGACTGCGTACTCTACCAGGCAACAGTAACTTAGAAGCGAATTCTCGTCACGTGAAGGTTACGCAACCTGGCAAGCATGCCCCCCCCACTCCTCACTAAGAGCCTACTAGCCGCCCGCCACCGGGTAATGCCGAGCGCTACCGAAGATGAATGAAGCAGTATTGCTGACTACTGCTGATCAGAGATTTTCAATTCTAATGCCAGGGCAGAAGGACATCACACCTTCCCCACACCCCGCTGTGGCAGCCTAGACTTGAGCACTATATAAGTCCGTGCACAGCGAGGCCCCAGCACTCATTCTTCCGTCTTCCGAAGTCATTCTTGTATCTTCTCTCGCAACATCCCGATCACTACCTAGTGCTGGGACCTCCAGAGATCTACGAAGTCTTATTTACCCTCCTGAGGCAACTTCCATTGTTGACGACCAGCGAACGTGCTCACACCCTTAAGTTCACTTAGTATCTTCTAGAAACCCGTTTACTTAGTACAGTTTAACAGTAATTTACTTTGTATTCGTTAAAAATATATCCTTTCCCTTGTAACTTAGAGCCAAGTCACCTACACCTGAATAACGCAGTTACCTTCAGCACTCCACTGTTCGGTAGGAGGTAGCACAGGTCACATATTTATTGTGGTCTCAATAAACATCTATTGGCCTCTATCCTTGAGCTTTTTCTTCTTTAGAGCACTTTCTGTTTACCGGCTCTATACAAGATACGACTTGCACTGCCTACAGGAACTGGGAGATTGTTACTTAACCGTATGACCCTGAATTGCAGTGTGTCTCGTTCTGGTAAAGTGAAGTCTGTGTACGGTTGGCTATCTGGGTGTATGGCTATTTGCCTGTATCCGGACTGCATATCCAACATGCTGAAAATCTTGGCCTCGCCTATATCTCATAGAGTGTGTACTAGGTCGAGATTAGGAGGTGGGATTGGCGGTGTGGCGTCATTGAGAGCCTTATAATTCACACTAAATTGTAATTGTCCATCCTGTTTCAGTACCAGCATAACATGGGAGTTATACAGTGAATTAGGCGGTTCAACAATGCCGTGTCATTTCATGTCATCCAATTGGTCCATAATAAGGCGTCTCTCCTCACAGAAACCTTGAACGGGCGAGAGTAGATCGGTTCCGTCATTTTCAACAATATCTTGTTTTGCACTCTGCGTATTTGTCGTGGAGTTGGCCTCCAGCGTATTCATTGAGGACTTACTTCAATTGGCGAAACTTTGTGTCTGACAACTCATTGTTGATCTCTTCTTCACAGAGCGTCGCTGGCTTCTGTCGATCAGGTCAGTGTTCCCAGTGCATGGTAATACGGCGGTTGTCACCAAGGTATACTTTCCTTCTCATGGTCCATAATGCATTGCTGCTGCTGCAGCCAAGTATTATCTCATCCTGGATGTCTGGCGTTACAACGAATTTGGCTTGCGCCTTGAGGTACTGGATTTTGATGGTAAGGTTCATGCGGCCGTCTATGTGGACCGTACATTCTGGCTTAGCCATTTGTATCATTTTTGTATGATGGTGAAAGTTAGCTCTCTGTTCGGCGCTTAGTATATCTCGACGAACAAAGTTCCCTAATGCTGCAGAGTCTAGCAAGACTAGCACATTCCAGCCATTAACTTGTATTTCAAAATGCAGGGCCTCTGGTATTTCCGCTTCCTGGTATAAAAGTTTGGCAGTTTGCTCTTCTTGGCCGATGGTGTTTGCTCCTGATGACCCATTGGCACCGGAGTTTCCCTTCGGCGGCATGCTTGACGGTTTCGCTGTAACTGTGGTGGCAGGTTGCAGTGCTCTGCTTGCGTCCCTTCTGTTTGTTTGTTCAGGCCACTGTGTGGGCCGTTGCGGACAATCTTTGTTATAGTGGTACTCTGGTATGTAGCCGTGGAGTTTGAGGTGTGGGTGGCGGTGGCTTACAACTGCATTCAGATGGTGACTCTGTTTCTGTCGGTTTTGTAAGCTTGCGCTGGTCTAAGAGTGCTTGTGCTTGGAAATTTTCCTCAGCTCCTCTGGCACGTTAAACTAGCTCTTCCACCCTTTGTGACTTGGGAATCAGCAGAATGTTTCGCAGACGGGGCAGTAGTAGATGGGAAATCTCTCTTATCCAGCTCTCTTCATTTCCTTCTGGGAATATTGTGCGATAGATCTGTACCTTCCTCCAGGAAAAGATTTCTACTACCTCTCCCGGCACTTGGGCGGGTACGGCTGTAGACTTTTTTATGGCGAGCCAGACCTTCATCGCCAGTTGCTTCCAATCAGACATAAATTCCCCATACTTATTCCACCAGTTAATGGCTTTGCCCTTCAATTTCACTTGGGTTCTGACTACCCATTGTTTCTCAGGAATGGTGTGGGCTTTGAGTTCACGTTCACATTCCGAGATATAGTGGAGCGGATCCTCGTATGGTCTACCTGCAAATTCCGGCAGCTGCAGTTCCTCTGTGCAGTGTGGCCCTCTGTGGAAAAAGGCTGGTCCGGGGTTGGATGGTCAGTATTCTGAGGCTCGTTTGCAAACCTTGCATTGATAGACCATTCTGGGTCTACTGACTTGTTCGTTGGGTCATCCAGTGCACACATGTTGATATGTCTCACTGCACAGTATGCACCTAACTGTGTGACAACCACGGTCAGGGCATTTTACCCAATTACAGAACGTCGTCTGTCTAGTTCTGGAATCTTCACAGTCTGTCCGTGTAGCGGGACTCGTCTGCCGAGGCAAGAATAGTGGTGATTGTTGGATGTGTGCACACTGAAGCCTGTCAATCCCTGTACCGGGGCAGTTTGGTTGCAAACAGCAGTCGTGTTCAGTTGTGGCTGAAAGAGTGCATTTGAGCTCATGCTCGTTGAGCCTGACTGTTGACATTGTTGAGTTATCTTGGACGCCACTGGGTGTTTCTGAGATTTCCCAAAGTCTGTTCATTCCTTGGTGGGGGTTGGGTTGACTTATCCAAACTACCTCGTAAAAACTTTGCCAGTTATGCCCCGTATTGGACATGTGATGCCCTGTCAACTAAGTGTACGTCAGGAGTAAACGGGATAGTATTTTCGTTTGGGTGATAAGTCGGGCACACCCTTATTTCAGAGGGTTCGTTATTCAGTTAATCTCTATGCGAAGCTGGTGCTTTCCCTGTGTGGAGTACTGGCCTGGTATCTTTACAGCAGGGCACAAAGTCTGGTTCTGCAAGAACAATCTTATGTTTCAGATTCCGAGCCTCGGGTGGATATACCTGGGTGACGGAGACTGCTAGTGCTAGGGTGAGGTTCTGGCTGACTGACTGTGCGAGAGGTTGATACTCAGGTTTGAGCTGGCTAAATGTGGCACGTGGATAGTGTTGGTGGGGACAGGGCAACAGGCGTAAGATAGGCTACAGGTTCTGTTGGCAGCTGTTCCAGTTGTCTTAAATGTTCTACCAGCCACTGCTGAACTTTGTTACTGAGGCATGTGGGTGGCTGGAATAAGTCTTGTGGGACTTACGGTGTGACTGGAATGAGCAGTCATCGGAGAGCTTGAGCTTTATCCCTTGGAGTGAGCTGATCTAATTCGGCGACAAGAGTGAGGGTCAGCTCTGACAAACACCCATAAGAAATGAGTATCTGTTTGATCTTCTCCTTAAGACCACTTTGTCTGGAGTAAGGCATCTGCAGTCACACACACACATTCATGTCCGTGAGGTGAAAAGCAGGGCTTTGTGGTTCTCTAGTGTAGAGTCATGAACGGCTGCTGATATGAGCGGATACCCAATCTCAATGCTTGGCTCTAAGGCCCAGTGAGAAGAGATAATTAGACCTTGCTGACTACAGCTTCACCACATGGGTGTTGGTTTTGTCTACGTCAGCCTAGAGAATGCCCCTTTCTGGCATAAAGGTGCGATGGAAAAGGATGAGCACCAGATTGACAGGCGATTCCAGAAACCGTGTACCTTTGTAGACTCCACTGTTCTACCTACCGAAGTATGTAGAAAGGTTGGCTAGGCAAGTGCTTATGGGTAGTAAAGAGATGTTTTTGTTTGTTTGAAAACAGTTCCCAGGATCACCTACATTTCACTTAAGTGTGAAGTCAACTGGGAAAGGTGCTACATCTACAGTATCGTGGAACTCGAGAATAAGTTTCAACAAATGTTTATTCCATTTTACGGAAAATAAACACACGTGACATACTCCCTCACTCCCTCCTGAATTTGTAGAGCTTGACGGGAAGCTAAGCTACACACACAGTCCGGGTAGAGGTGACGTGTTTCTAGGCTAGCGGCGATTGGAGCAGAATAGCGCTGTTAGAACAACTTGAAACTATTACTGGCTCCCAAATTCATTGTTGCCCCGAAGGGGCCATGGTGTCTAGTGTATAGACGACAAGTAGGCACGATGTTAGGATAACTAAGCAAAGTGAGACGAGATTAGTCCAACAATGGAGTTTAGGAAGGAGTTCCTTCTGGCACAAAGGTGCGGTGAAAGGTAGTTAGGTTTAGCAAGGAATGAGGCTGGCGAGAACTTCAGTGGTTAGCTCGGTGAAGACTGTCAGATCAGGCTGGTCAGTTCCGGCAACGTGTGCGGTGGAAGACTGAAGACTGCTCGTGAGTCGAATTCTGACTCTATATTTATACTCTGCGAGACGGCTGCTCGGCGTTCCATTGGTTGGTGTCTTGAGTGGCGAGGGGTTCTTGCTGAGCAAGGGGTAGCAAAAATCATAGCTCTCTGACATGACGTCACCGGTCGGCTGGAAGAAAGAGGCAGACGAACGACGAAACATACTATTGGTGCCATCTACCAGTGATTAGTAGTACTTATTGCCTTTAGGAGCATAGCTTTGCAGAGCAGGTGAATAATAAAATCTCCGCTGGCTGGACCATCCATTCTTGCAGTGTAGATGGTAAAATCTTTTGACGTCGCATATGGTTAACGGTAATGCAAACTTCGTAGAAATCTAATTCTCTGTGGGTTATGCTGTTGAGCTGAAGTTGTCTAATTACCATTGTTGAAAACGTGTCATGCATTAAGGGCAACACATGATCCATTGCACACACTTTAATCAGCGCTTTAATTTCACCAGTTTAAGGTGGGAAGATGCCCCTAGATACACGGATGGGCTAGAGTACTGCTGTGCTATCTGTCAGCATAGACAAGCAGCCCGCTACAATTGGTTAGAGTGCACCAGACAAGGCACTTGTACTGTCCGAAGCATCAATTGTGCATTAGAATTTCACCATGCTTGTATAGGGTGCCCGGACGAGGGTGGAAGAAATTCTGCCAATTTTCCAAAGCGTTGGCGTTAAGGGAGGCTGCATCTCGTGTACCAATGGCAGCGGCCATCCTAGCAAATACAGGCCAGGAGGGTTGTGTGGGAAATTCAGTGGTGTAACATAAGTTGTTGAAGTTAATTTTCACCATTATAGAAGTCAGTGTGAACATGTTATGCCGCCACTAAGAAATTTAAATAAAAGTGCAATGCTTCAGGTTAGTGCTACGTGAACTAGTGCTGAGCCGAACTGATACCCGATGTCAAATGTCAGCCGATATTAGTAATATCGGCCCGCCCCGAACCAATTTAATTTTTAGCCGATGTTGAAGACCTGATATTTTCCATTAAACCAGAGGATGAAAGGGTGGCAATGTTGGAGTGAGAGAGTCTGAAATGCTGCCATTTTTAGTCAGCAGTTGCCGTTCTTATTTCAAGTATTAAACTGACAGATTGTCACTCCAGGACGACAAAGAGTGGAAGGGACATTCCTCCCTGCTCCCTGCTGTGAGATAATCTACTACAGGAAGAGGAAAGAGTGAGGAAGAGAGAGAGAGAAATACATCTGCCACCCCACTGTGACCACCTGCTGTGACAGGCACTTGAGGAGATAATCGTCTACAGCTTTTATTGCCGTCCTGAATTACCAGCTTTGCAGGGATCACACTTCAGTGTTATACCTTGTCATATAAGTATTTAAAGTCTTTTGAAAGCAATGATTCTGACATTCATAACCCCCTGGAACTGGGCTGGCAGTGCTTTAATTTAATCTCAGTAAAATAAGGGAGTGCTGAATTTAAAAACTATACATATTAATAATTTATAATTTTCTGAATATGAACAAAGCTGAATTATGCTGAGAAATGTAATACACTACCTTGTAGATTAAAATTTTTTTATTTTATTTGTTTAGAACATAAATTGCTTAAATTGCCATGACCTAAATTTAAAACATAAATTACTTAAGTATATTTTGAGTGATGCTTTTAATCTCTGATTTTGAAGAATTAATGTGAAATTAATTTTCCTAATGTTTTGTATGTTAACATAATGCATCTAATAGTGCGTTGTGTGACACTGACTTTAACCTAGATTTTCATCAGCTTCCCAAAATACTTCTATTGCTAGTAGAAGTCTTTTAGTCCATTACTCTTTAAGTCCATTGTATCGGTATCGGATATCGCTTGTATCGGCAGGAAGTATCAGTTTGTACCGGTATCTGTATAAACCTGTATTGGCTCAGAACTAACGTGAACGCTCACTGTATGAGCCTGATGAAGCTGGCTTAGCCAACAAAACTTTGTGATCGCGCAACCGTGTGAAAAAACTGTGTTTTCGTACTTTGTGTTTGTGCCTATTGACAAGTATTAGACTGTGAGTACTTGGATTTCTGTCCTTTATATATTATTAGTAGCCTAGTGGTCTATTTACAATCTTAGTGAACAGCCTCCAGCAGTGTCACCAAAAAAAAAGTGAATAAAGAATCTTTAGTCTCGAGCCAATTTGTAAGGGTGTTATCAAAGTGTAACCTGTGTAACGTTAGAATGTTTGACATACATAGCTAAAGCCTCAAGGGAAGTATTATGTAGGAATGCTGACATGGGCATTTGTTGATATTAAAAATGACACAGTGTTAGAACTCGGAAATTTTATTTGCCAAGCACACCATTTGGAGCCTACTAGTAAAATCATCAGTTTCTAGCAGTAGCACCTTAATTGCAACAAATGTAGTTTTTAGATTTAATTTTTAATTTTTTGCTATTCATATTAGTAGTATTAGGAAACTTTTCTTTAACTTCTACTTTGCATATCTCTAATGTTTTAGAATAGTGCTTTGCATTGTAAATATGATATAATTAGAAGTAAATATAGGAATTTAAGAGAGAGAGAGCACATGGTAGGTTACTTGAAAGATTAAACTTAACAAGCGCCACGTAGCAGCTGATCTGTTTAAGTGTCCTAAGAGCTGCTACCAGTTTAACATTAGGTATAAGAGTGTTTTGATATGTAGCATCTGTCAAATGAAGATTGGGGCTAACTATGGGGAAGTTAAGCTTGCATTTCATTGTCTTACCATGTCTACATTAGCACATGTATATGTAATTGGGTATAGGATAAAATGCATAAGAAATTGTTTATAAGGGTTTGACATGTGTAGTAGATAAGCATATTATTTGTGGCAAAGTATATTCATTCAATTTATCTTGACGTCTGCAGCCACAAAATATGTAATTTTGGAGTTCAATAATGTATTTACTAGGTCATAAGTCATAATGATACCTTAGGTCATTAGCCTTGATCAAAACCAAGTGAGCTAAATGGGCCACGAAAAGACACTTGCATTCCAGGAATTTACAGAAACTTAAATAATTCAAATTGGCTAGGTAAAAACACTTCCTTTCAAAGGTTACTGGAAGCATAGCAGATTATCTTTAATAATGAGATTGTTCATATGTAATCAGGTCCAAAACAGAGCAAACTTTGTACGTAACAGATCATTGTTAAAGACAATACTTTTATTTTGATGAACAGTAAAAATAAAGAACAATTAATAATATTGCGATGTATAAATATGTTATTGTATCATACTTTTAAGTGTTTGATCTTTTCTTTTCTTCAGTGTCCTGTGTTATTTAATTGTAGGTGCGAACCTGTACGTGAGCCTATAGGAACTTAAAACAATTATTTTAATTGTCTAAATTTGCTCGTGTTTTATGAGAGAGAACACATAGGAGTAAAATAATGAAGGAAGCCATAGGACTACACGTAAACTTAATTTATTGTGCGACAAAATTTTGGCTCTTAGAAAAGCCGCTAACTTTATTCTCACTAGGAGCCACTGCAAATTACCCATTAGCTTTTCATACCCCATTCCGTTACGAGCAAGGAAATTTGGTTAAACTGGAATCTAATATCTGATGCCAGACTTTTGACGTAACAACTTCTGCATAAATAAGTTTTATTAAATACGCAATTCTCTTTCACTACATGTGAACTGGCGCTTAAATTAAAATGAAGGCAACGCGATCATACCCCAGGTAGGAAAGTGAGCATGGAAACAACTCACAAACGTGACCTTTAGCAAAAATTCCAATGCAGCAGTTCCTTTCCTGCCTTGCAAAACGAAGAATCGAGTCAGCTGAGACCGCCACCTGCCACCCTCTGCTCGAGACTGTAGCTGAGGCGAAGCAAGGAAGAGGAATAAGAGAGAGAAGGGAGAAGCCGTTAGCCACCACCAACACAAGTTAGATGTCACGCGCCCGAACAGAGGAGAGAGATAACTCGCTCGGTGTGCCCACCGCAAGTAGCGGACATGCAGAGCAGGCATCACGCTTGATCCACAATGCAGTATACAGCCAAGAGACCCGACCCAGATGACCCATGGGCAGAAAAATTTTTTCCTTTTCAAGATGGGTCTTTGTCATTTCTGCGTGGCGCATTCCTGTGCAGTTGGCATGCACTCTCTACTTGCGACTTCACCCCATTGTCGAGCATCAAAGCTCATTCGGGCAAGTCCTTCATGAAAGAGTACAGTAAATCACATGCTTACTCACCGTACGCGACTATAGACATGCGCCATACGCGACTATAGAGAGACAATTGAAAAAACTTGTACTACCTACTCAAAGCCATCACGTAGTCGCCCTAACTCCAATGTGGGAATTTTAATTTCCAATGAGCCACAGACACCCTTTGAAGAGATAAGCTATTTAAATGGCTTGCTGTAGGAGTGCAGCACCCAGTCTACAAGATTGCTGCAGCCTCCAGCGCCTTGCGCCGAGGCAATAAGATATGTCAGTGCCGTCATCCCAGAAGATAAGAAAAGGGTGGTGCTGCAATAGTGCTCTAATAAACAATGCCTGCGTAGTGAGGCTAGCTATCTCCGCATCTCTCTGGAAGCATATGAACCAAGAATTTTAGTATAACTAGAAGGCATCATCCTAGGCTCGAGAGCTGTCATCAATCTCCTCCAGTCTGCGTAAGGCTGAAGGAGCCATAGGGTTAAGTGGCCATCTACTCTCTCTTCCAGTCTGAGTAAGGCCGAAGACGATCTGCACTGTTGAAGCGCTGATCACTAGGCCACGCTATAAGTGCGCGTACCAAACTGGAGAAGACCCCCAACGTCTGTCACCCCGAAGGCTCCAGCACCGTCACGCATCTTTGTTCAGAAGACATCTGTCCTTTCACCTACCCATAAATAATTCCTTTTATGTTGATCCATTTGGGAACAGGTCGCGAGTCATTCTTAAGCAAATATGATCTTTCAGAACATCCCCCTCCCCCAACCTCCTTAAAGTTAGGTTAAGCTATATTGATTATTTATTACAGCGTATAAATATTTATTATTCCACACCGCCTTTACCATGGTTCCAGTTAGAAGTGATCTTACTTTATCGTTCATGTTTGATAATCATTACTTTTGTAAACTTTATAATAGGAGTGAGTATGAACTCACCATTGCATTTTCTAATTACAATAAATAAATCATATTATTTAATTTACATTGGAAAGTAACGTATTTCTGTCCGTGTGTGTATCCCGCTTTAACTTTAAAGGAAAGAAATCTAACTTGTGAAGTTGTTTTTGGGTATATTATATTTTCTCACATGATTATTAAATTCTTTTAGTAATTTTCATAGGTGGAGTAAGTATTGTGAACCATTAAGGTTGAATACCCACAATACTTAGAACGGCAAACCGAGGCCTGCCATCCTGGTAGATTGTCCGAGGCACCTCAACTGTAGGAACACGAATCCACACAGTAGTTGGTCAGACCAGGCGCTACTTCTCCTTCCCAGTCTGAAAAGGCTGGAAGGAAAACTAAAGTCCTCTGCCACTGACTACACTGGTGCCTCACTCAGGATTCAGGTGAATCTACGTCTTTCTCAATCAGTCCCAGTCTGAAAAAGGTGGAACGGTGAGAACTGAGATTAGCAGCACTGATTTCTGGCATTAAATGGTAGAGTCGTTACTGGAATTTGCTTCTCCTCTGGTTAATCTTTGTATAGCTCAAATGCCTTATGCCAAGCACGGCAAGCAGAGCAGACAATGTAGGTGAGCACTCAGAAACGTTAAGAGCATTGAGAAATTTAACTCCAGAGAACACTGAGATGAGCAATCCACATATAACTAGAAGTCACAACCCTTTCATCAATAATTTGCTTCCTTCGCCGGTCCCTCTGTTTGGACCTCTAATTAAACTGCCAGGTAAGGCCCATTTGGCCATCACTGTAATCTTGCAAGAAGGTAACGCCTTTTTAGGAATCTATCATCCATGACTATTCATAAAACCACTTGTACCTCGTAACCATACCCACTGCCCTACCCTACCACAACCGACAACGACCGCTGTTCCGGACCCCACCCACCCGGCGAACCAAGCTGCAAAGCAGAGTGCACCACCTCCTTCTGCAACACAGCTACAGTGCCTGACTAAACGTTGCGTTGCTAGGTTAGTAGATAATTTTATCCCAAGTAGAAAGCCCACACGTCCGACAATGTATACTGGTCTGCCCTCGAAGAGGGAATAATTACTATTGACTGGCACTTCAGATGTAGAACGCCTATGTCCCCAACGAAACTGACCTCACATTTAACCTTGAAATATCTGAGAGTGTACAAGTCCCAGGTAAAAAGTAATAATAGTAATACATGTATGTGCGATGAAATAGAATGTCAAGTGAGGAATCTAAAATTGTAAGGAAAATATTTATTTTACGGAAGAAAAGAAATAAATGTAGGTCATGTATGGGTGCCTTGTGTAACCTAAATTATTTTGAATCTGCTAGATGTAAGATTTAGCTTAAACTGTTAAACTGTGTTGCGATATTATCTTTACCATGAGAGAGTAAGCGATAACACTGATTTTCTCCGTGTGCTGGAAGATAAGACAGAGTTCCTTGTGTGTGTGTGCGCGTGCATGCATGCATGTATGTGTGTGTGTGTGTGTGCGCGTGCACGTATATTCAGCACAGATATGTGGTGCGTTTTGTAATCAACTTATCATTTGCAAAAATGATGGGATCTGCTGAAAATTACCCATTGAAATACTGGTGTACAAGAACATGATGCAACAATACATTTATGAAGACGTCTAGACTAATTCCAATAGAGTTCACCTTTTCTCATCAAACAATATTATGGCTAGCAATTTAAATCACACCAGAGATTCTAAAAATGTTATGTTTCGGACCACTGGATGTAAGTTTATGCACGTTATATCTTATCTAGCAGATTAATAGTGTTAAATATTTTAATGTTTCAACTTCTCTTCATACTTTGATCCCAAGACTTTTCAAATAAAATAATTTTTAAGATGGCTCGACAGGAACGATGAAAGAACTATTGCATCTTAAAGTGGAACTGACTTACATTAGGACGTGTTGCGACGCCGAAACCTCCATTCAAACTCGGGCCTTTCCAAAACCCGCATATCAGTAGCGTGCTGCAGGAATCGTTGACGTCTCAATAGAATGGAACAGCTGGGCCTCCAGCTGATATAATACTGTGCTGCTGGTCTATCTCCTTGAGGCCGACATCAATGTTGTCATTCCTCAGTTTCCTTCACGTCTACTCACTGCAATGTTACAAGCAAGAAGAACAATTTTCTCCTAACCTTCTTTCATGTTCTCTTAACAATTGCCATGACGACATGTCCTCCTTGTGTCGATGATCCAAGATAACAGTATCACTGTAGGAATTTTTTTTGCAGAGAAACAAACTAGCCCAATGTAGGTTACCAAGTACTAAGAGGAAACTGTTTTAAGCAGTCCAGAATTAAACTAAATACTTGTATCATAGTAACTTCACATATTAATCAAAACAGATGATATGGACTCTACTAAAAAATGTAAATAACATTGTCACAATGCAAAACGTAAATATAAACAAATATTAAAATAATGTTAAACTTTTGGAGGATGAACAAGGAAATAAATAAGTGAATTTAAAAGGACAAATACTGGACTTAACACATCAAAACATTATCTCAGCAAATAAGCATTTAGAATCAAACAATAACAAGAAGACACTTTACCACACAGGTATCCTTTGTAGAGGAACGTTGGATCCTTTTCATTGTAGGGTTTTCCCAACTTTCTCCTTGGTCAAGGCATAGTTTAAAGAAATATAAGAACCCAACCACCTTCCCAACATGGAGGACCTTCGACCTAACTGGCAACTAGACTATGTACTTGAGGTACCATTTTTACTTCAACTCGAGTTTGCCAAGTAACCAAGGTGGTAAAAGGGCAGATGCCCCAAAAGAGGCAGGAGAAGGGGAATTTGGTTATAATTTCTTGGTTGAGTTTCCATGTAGTGCTCAATCTTGTGTCTTGTTCATCTCCCCTTCCTCCAGTAAGGCTTTAACATGAAGGCACATGCTGGTGAGATGGAGTTGTTTAATATTGTCAGAAAAGATGTCATGTGTCAATGTTCTAAACATAGTTGACAACAACTAGTTATGGCTTGTTTGCTTATATGTTTTTAACTTCGTCCTCTGTGTTTTACTTGGTGAAATAGCTCTGCTATGTCATAGGTCTGCATTAATTATTATGTATACACTTACCCCTATTGTAAGTGTCATTTAAAGGACCTGCCTGTGGTGGGTGTGTTTCCATTCTCATACCTAAAAGTAAATGATTTTGTTAAGGTATCTATCTAAAAACAAGCAATCACATTATTTTAGTGTGATGTAAGTTGCGTATGCTACTAGAGCCAGTATTGGTAGTAGCATGTGTTGGATGCAGGTCATGGAGGTGGAGTCTTCAGAAGACACATTGGTGTTGCCACTCCCTGAGCAAGCAGACTCTTCTCAGAGTTTTGAGCAGATGCCAGTCGTGACTGCGGGCCCGCAGTCTGCGGTCAAGCGGTCCAGAGAAACAGAAGAGGACTGCTCGTCCTGCAGTTTGAGCGAGAATGGCTCACTTCAGGTAATGTATAATAGCGTAGTATGTATTCTGTGTAAACAATTTGAAAGATAACGTAATAAAAGACTTTCTTGGCACATCCCAAAAACACATGTTTTATTGATGTTTCATGCTTTTTCAGATGTTTGCGTGTATATACAAGTACATTCATGATTTAGAGGCTCTTTTACAGACTTAGTTAAACCACCCAGAACTACAGTAAGGAAAAGTGCTATATCAATTATTTCTGGATCATGGAAATACTAAAGCATCTACTTGGAAAATATCTGTTTTATAATTATTTATGGACATTGACTCCACGGTGGTATTTGTTACTTTTAGATGAAGCGTAATCGCACAGATGCAAACATCCTGAGTATGGAGGAGAAGGTGGAGGTAGTGTGTGAAGAAGTAGTGTCATCTGAGGGTGTCCAGCAGGTAGACCTGGAGTTGGAGACAAAGGAGGAAGTTGACAGTGTATCAGACAGTGAGGTGAGTTCGCAGCAGAATTTTTACTACCTATTTTCTTTCCTTCTACTTTCCGTACAGCATCTGATCATTATAGAAATTACCTTAGATATAGGGGCACTGTAATATACAACTGTGGTCCTTTCATAGTTCATGCATACTTATCCATATCAACACTCCTTTTATTTCACTCTGTCCATTCCATATCTACCACCTTCTTCCCCGCCATTCTTTCTCTCTTCCACTTTTTCAGTCCCACTTCCACCATCAGGTAGGAAACGATGCCTGGGTAACATCCTGGAAAGACAATGGGGAAACAAGGAAGAAGTGATATGGAGATGGCAGCAGGTTGATGTCACCTACAGGTGTGCCACTAAGATGCAAGCAGATATACACATCTTCGTTTGTACCTGTTGTGATATACGAAGCAGAAACATAGAAGTGGACAAGAAGATGGAAGGAAATAAAGAAGCAATAAGCATCAATCAATTCCTTGTGTCTCAGGGCCTCCTCCAAGACCTATCTGAGTCTTCAATTAAACTACTTACCCCAAATAAACCAACCACACCAGTTCTCTACCTGCTTCCGAAGATACATAAGGAACAACGACCACCCCCAGAACGTCCAATTGTATCAGGGATTGACAGTCCCACTGAGAGAATCTCAGCACTTGTAGAGGCCCAACTTCAACCTTGGGTACAGCAGCTGTCATCCTACGTCAAGGGTACTGGCAACTCCCTGGAATGCTTGAGACACCTGGGCCCCATTCCCCAAGATGCATACATTACCATAGATGTTACATCTCTCTATACTTACATCCCCCACTTGTGTGGACTGTCGGCCATTGAATATTGCCTCAAGCAATGACCCCCACACAACAAATCTTCTACATCATTCCTTGTTGAACTCGCCAGATTAACCCTGAGCACAAACTTCAGATTTCAAGACTCACACTACCTTCATGTCAAAGGCACAGCAATGAGTACACTTATGGCCCCATCCTATGCCAATCTGTTTATTGGCAGGTTAGATAAAACTTCCTTAGTCACCAACTAACCCAACCACACTGCTGGATGTGTTTCATCGACGACATCTTTATGATATGGACTTTCACTGAAGACAGCCTAATTCTCTTTCTAAACAATTTAAACTCTCACAGTTCACAAGTTCACCTGGTCATACTCCAAAACACGCGCCATATTCCTGGACATTAAACCCTCTCTCCACAATGGCACAATTCAAACTGCTGTACACACCAAACACACCAACAACCTCTAGTACTTACATTTTGACAGCTACCAGCTATATCATGTCAAAAAAACTCCCTACCCTACAGTCTTGCCACAAGAGCTAAACGTATCTGCTCCACCAACCATGATCTCAACATGCAGTATGAACAAATAGCCAGAGCATTACTCGACAGGCGCTACCCCAGGCACCTCATCCACAAACAGATTTAGCAAGCCATCTTAAATACCAAAATACAAACCAAGGTCAACAACTCTGATACACCCCTGGTGGTCCCATATCACGAAGGCCTAAGTAAACTCTGAAATATTCTCCACTCTGGATACAAAATTCTGCCTTCCTCACCACAAACACAAGACCTGCTCTCCAAACTGCTTAGATTGGTCTTCAAAAGGTCACCTAACCTCCGCAAAAAACTGATTCGGCCAAAGCTACTGCCCACCAAAAATGCCAATCAAACTATTACCCCCAAAGATCCCACGCTGTGGCACCTGTGCCATCCACCAACCCTCAATTTCTTTCGATAGCAGACTCACTAGCCTACATACCCCATCCAAGGCAACTACAACTGTGCAACACAAAATCTAATTTATCAGCTACAGTGCCAACACTGCAATGCAGAATATATCAGCCTCACCACGAACACACTCAGGCAGAGAATGAATGGCCACAGAGCCGATACCAAACAAGCCATTGCTGGTCACATCAATAACCTACAGGACAAACCATTTGCAGCACACGCAGCAGCATCACATAACAAAGATTTTGATTCCTGCTACAGTAATAGGGTTGTGAGAGCTCTACCATCTTCAAGTAACAGCTCAGAACTCAGATGCTGAGAATTAGCTCGCCAATTTATAATACTTATTTACTAGTGCATAGCGTGCACTCGTGTGTAGTGCACACCATGATTTTTGCAACAAATTCCAGGGGAATTTTTTTTTTTTTTTTATAAAATTGCACCAAAAATTTATGGCACCCTGTTAGTAAGTATGGAACAAATTATTCTTTAATGTGTGGTGATTGTGATATGTTTGTAAAATACTTTAATTAACTAACTTGGGTGCAAAAAGCCAAAATAAAAAAATTCATTAACCTTCTTCTCCTACTACTCAACATTTCCAGCTTCGTTTTTATTTTTTCTCCTTTATCCTTTTAGCAGAGACCGGCTCTCTTTGTTTGCTGTGGTAGAATGTCACACAATTCCCCCCCCCCCCCTCCTTCCTCTTTCTCGAACATCACTATCACTCGCTAGCCATGTTCGAGGGATGGCGAAATAATCGACGGGCAACATCTGGGTGTTATTAAAAGGGGGTGGGGGGTCGTAAACACATGGCAGCTCTGGTTTGCGATGTGACAGGATGCCATTAGTTGAGGGGAGCGTGGTTTTGACCTTCACATAACTGAAGGGTCGCTGAGAGAGAAGGAAGATGAGTGATGTAAGAGGGAGAGATGAAACAACCGATAGTCCCACCACATCCCTCAACATCCTCACATCTCTCAACATCCCCGGACTGTTTATGGCTGCCACTCTCCCTTCCTCTTTTTTTTCCGTGTATAGGGCGCACTCGAGAATTTTTTTCCTTTATTTTGGGAGGAAAGGGTGTGCTATACATGAATAAATACTGTAAAATCCAGGCATCTGCCAGGCCTAAACGTAAGATAGTCACAGCTCCTACCACACTCATCAGCTATATCAGCAATTTTTCAATTTTTCCACCGCACCCTAGTTCGCCACCCGGCCGTAAGGTTTACCACTAACAGCACCCTTCCACCATACTGCAGTGTTCTACAACTCACCGCCTGATGAAGCTGGCTTAGCCAGCGAAACGTCACGATCGCACAACTGCGTGGAAAATGTGTCTTCCTACTATGTGTATATGTGTGTCTGTCGACGAGTACTACACTGTGCACTGTGAGTACTCAAATCTCTATTTTTTTATACTTTTTATATAATTTTATAAACAAAGTAGTTTGAGAGAAGTTACACATACAGGAGCTGGCAGAAATCATAGAGGAAGCAAGAATGAGATAGTATGGGCATGTCAAAAGGATGGGCAGTGAGAGGTTGTCATGAAGAATGTTAGAACTCAACTACAATGTAAAAATGCCACCAGAAAGACCAAAGATAAGATAAGAGGAGCAAACGGCTGAGTGAGACGGAGAGACGAAGATGGAAAAACTCTTAGAGAGGAGGAGTTGTGAAAGACAGGCAAATGGGAGCATTTTACCAATTTGACCCAGCAACAGGCTGGAAACTAATAACGATGATGATTTTGATGATGGTGGTGGGTGTCATTGGCAGCGGCACCCACCACACCATATTTTCTTCCTTCATTATTTCCTTTATCACTTCATTTTATCCTGTGTTTGTGAATGTGAATGTCATTTTCCATTGTTTAATGGCATGATATGTAGCTGATAGTCCAAATATCAGTATGTTTTCAGTACAAAGCCCATGTCTGTATTCAATTAACGCTTACATACATGCGTACATTCATACATACTTGTATTGAGTAATTAATGAAGCCATTATTTACATGTATATTTTTCTCTGGTGGATGTGAATTGCTGGTTTTTAAAAAAATGGTGAATCAAGGGAATTGTTTCCTTAACATGTATTCGTTTCCATTAGCATTGAATCTCTCAATTGACACAACTACTCCCCACCCTCTGCCTTGAAGTGCATTCGCACACCACAGGAATGGTTTTGTTACTTTCTGAGAATGTGTGTCTGGTTCTCATTTTTTTTTTGCAGAGAAGTTCCTGTGGACGTAGTAGGTTAATTAGGGCTGCAGATTATGACAAGTTAACAAATAGGGATATCCTCTCTCCAATAAGCAGACAAAATCCAGATTGAAGGGCTGCAGGGTTTATTCTGAGTGGACAGTAGTCTACTTTCAAAGTTCTATCCATCACTATTTCTTATCGCCAAGCTCAATAGATCCTTGTTGGGTCTGACCCTTGCAAAGTGCGGGACCTCACTCATGTCCACAATACTGCTGCTTACTCTGAATACTAGCTGTCTAACAAGTTTATGCATATGAGTCTCAAAATGTCCTACGGCAAGCGGATTGATCACGTTGGATGGTAACTCTAGTACAAAAGACTGTTTATCCCTAATGAACAGTTGGCTAGTAATTGCAAAAGATGAGTAAAGTGATGGCTGAAGAATAACAACTGCCATTTTCTGGGGCTGAGACTGAATATACAGCCGCACGGCAGATGTCCTGAGGGTCAGGAGTGCGCCGGGGTGCACACTAATCCTTCGCACCCCCCTCTCCCCACTCTGCTGCAGCTGCACTAGCTGGTGAGCTAGGCAGGTTTGCAAAATAGTAACTGAGTTGGGTGGGTGGTATCTCTGCCGTTAAACCAGGTCCTATTTACAGTAGTTATAAATTGCATGCCATGTTATTTTCAAGTACAGTATTTACAAACCCATAAATTGACTAGACTGTTTGCCAAGTTCTGCTCTTCTGTTCATCACTCTACCTTTTCCTGAGGTTCTCTCTCTATTGGTAAAAAATCACCTTGGCTTAAGGCCTGTGTCTGGCAGACTGTCAAGTAGGGTTGTGCAAAAATTCAGTATACGAAATGGAAATGACAAATTACAACTGTCATTTTGTTTAGATAAGAAATTTTGTTTACAAAAGTTGTAACAAAACAAATTCTCGATTTCAATAACTTTTCAGATGTTAAATGAATGTTCATTTTGTGCACCAGCAAAGAAAATTTTTGCCTGGAAATCATTTTATACGTTTTCATTATTTTAAAACTAAAATAATTACATAAAATGAAAATTTAAATTTAGGCAAAGACCCCTTGTGGTAAATACTGCATATCCTACATTTTTTTGGTTTGAATTTGCAACAAATTTGTTATAATGGTGAAGCCTTCGTTTTTAGGCAGAGAGGGTGTTGCGTTTATTATGTGTGGGTATATATATTTATTCTAACACAGTTCTCTACATACAAAACAATGATACCTGTGGGATGTACATGTCCCTAATATCATGTGTATCTCCTTATAGGAGTAAGTCATAGACATCTAAAATCGTAATTACCATTGGAGGTCGAACACAAACCCATAAATTAACTTAAATGTTAGACTCCTCGGTGGGAGGTTTAGATAACTCACTTGATTTCAAACAAGCAGCGGCTAAGGTGGAGGTTCGCCATGTTGGAGTAGGTTTTCTAAGTGGCGGGCTTAATTGCTTCCTTCCTGGGCTGAAAACGGGGGAAGTTTAATTCTATGACCAACTTAATGCTATAGTTCTTTCTGTAGGATAATTTGGTCTTAAGGTGTGTTACTGACTTCAACAATTGCAAATACCAGTGTTGCGAGGGGCATTGACTAAGGTGAACCTTACGTAGTTTTAGGCAATCGTCCAGTATATAAGGTGGGCCTAATGTGTTTGCAAGTGGGCACAAAGTCGGGGGTTACACAACTACTCTGTGCTGAGGTGTTAACCTTTTGAATACAGGGATGCATCGTGCTCCCTCTCACAGTCTCTAAACAGCAGCTGATGCTAGCTGCGGTGAAATGGTGTGGTGGCAGCTGGGGGGTATCTGGTTGGTAAGGGTAGGGGGTTTCCTGAAAAGGGTTTTTGAACCAATGACGGTCTATGCCAAAAAGAATGTCTCCATACTGAACAATTAGCTGATGTTCGGGAGGCGGTTCCCCTGGAAACGTAATTTGTGGTGGAAACAAAGAGGTATTGTTTTCTGTCTCTGAAGAATGTATTCTATTCAATTCTTATATATTCTTTCTTTAATTACTAATTTTAACTTTTGCTTATTGGTGCCTTTCTTAGTGTACGGCATGTGTAACAAAATGTTCATGAAATGTATAGGGCATAATACGGTACTGTTTGTGTGTGTGACTTATATGTTTGGTTGGCCATACTAATGCCATAGTTTTGGTTGACTCAGTGTGAACTGTCATGGCAGCAGGTGATGGTTTGTGTTCGTGCTCAACATATTTTGGTCCTTCGGGCCAGATAAGTGTAACCGGTATGTGTAATATGCGTAATTGCACGCAATGCGAGTTACATAAAGACTTGTGAAACCCCTGACAACTTTTAACACTTGTACGGGTAAAATCTGCTAACGGGATATTGTGTACAGTGAAAGGTGGAAGTAGACTACGCATACGGGACATGAGTGCAGTTCATACTTGCTTACATTGGTTATTTCTAGGCTATACTGTGCTGTTTGGTAAGCCATAGGAGTGCAAGTACTTTTATTATAAATACAGTCCACTTTCAGAATTTTAAAGATTAACGACATTGGACAAAATGGTCCAACACAAGCGTTAAAACATATAACGTTAAATTTCATCTTGTCACAAGCGGGCAGTGCAAGAGGAATATGTGAAGCCCTAGAAGACGATGCATAAATATCAAGGACTTCGAGATTGTGGTTGAAGAGGTTATAAGCAAGTGATGGACTGTATTCGAAAATTACTTAGGATATGAAATTAAAACAATAGAAAGTGAGGCTGCCCGACTGGCACTACTCGCCACCATGATGCATCACGTACAACTGACTGCTTCCTGTCGGCAGTCCAGGGTTGCCAACTCTCTGGTCCAGCGCTGGAAGCAGGTCAGCCAACTTCGAAAACCACCAGAGGTGGCAGAGCGGGAAATTCAAAACTTAATGTGTCCGGTACACACACACACACACACACACAGTCACTAACACACAAAAAATTAAGTATTCACATATTCACAGGTTCAAACAGCAAGAGAAATGAAGTGGTGGCCAATTTCTGTGCTTTGTGTGCAAATCCCCCCAGTGAAAGTATTGATATAGAAGAAGTGAAAGAGCAATTTGTTGCATATGAACTAGTGTTTCAGGAATTAGGTAAAGTATACAACAGAATCAAACGACAATCTTCAAACTCGTCGAGTAGCGAGTGCAATGCAACTACACAGGGTGCGCCACAGTCAGCAGTCCTGCCAACTTTTACCTTTGCATGTGTTTACAGGAAATCGAGCAGAGTAGACAGGGTTTTCTGAACTATTTAACTTGATGGTTGGACAAATTCCTAGCATAAGTAAAGTGCAGAAACTCCACTACTTATTGAGCTATTTGAATGGAGAACCATGGGACCGGATAAGCAACATCCCATTGATAAGAATTGTAATGTAGAGTGGGATTTATTGGAGAAAAGGTACAAAAGTGTACTACTTGCAGCTACCATTCATGTGCAAAAAATCCTGCATCTTCCCCCAATAAATACTAAGAATGAAGCAGCATATTCAGCTTTTCTGTGCACAGTTGAAGAAAATCTTAATGCACTAAAAGCTCTAGATTTTCCAGTTCACAAATGGGATTTTTTGTTACTGAATATATTGCTGAAGAAACTTGATGAATCCTTGATGCAACGCAAGTAACTTGCTGCGGAACATGCACAATTATTAACTCCTTCTGAACCAAGGCCTAACGCATTTATGACTGTTCTGTGAAATAAGATATCAATTACATGGCCTAACAAGATAAGGTCATTAAGTGCAAGTATACAGCCTGGTTCGGTCAACCCTTTAATGACCACGCTAGTATCAGTCAGTGATAAGTCATCTGAAAAACAAAAGTGTGACGTGTGTGATGGATCACATACACTGACACGATGCCAGTCGTTCTTGTCGTTGTAACCTGATGAAAAAAGGAGTCATGTTCTAGAGAAATGTCTGTACTTTAATTGCCTCAGAGGTGGTTATATAGCAATGCAGTGTGGATCAAGATTTTGATGTCAACGTTGTGGGAAATCGCACCACACTTAGCTTCACGTAGCAGATAATGGAGGTGAAGTGGATCCAATACCACATTCAGATAATGTCGGTGCAGCTGGTTGTCAAGATGATGCAGCTGATTGTCAAGGTAGTACAGTGGTGATGTGCTCAGCTCAAGGTGTCCAGGACAGGCAAGCATCAACCGTGTTGCTAACCACAGCATTGGTCAAGATCATGGATGGGTTAGGGAAATTTCAAATGGTGAGAGCCCTACTAGATGAAGCATCACAATCATCCTTCATCATAGATGCATGCGTGAATCGCTTAGGAATGAAGCATTGCCATTCAAAAGTCAGCATATCTGGGATTGTGCAGATATCTGCAGCTGAAGCAAGGGGAGAGGTGGTGTGCAAAATTGCTTTGTTGCACTCGGAGAAGTTTCACCTTGCTACTAAAACCATGATACTTAACAGAATAACAAGGGACATGCCATCAGTACAGGTAGACACATCATGCCTCCCTCACCTAAAGGATCTCCCATTGGCAGACCCACAGTTTGCGACACCTGGGGCAATCGATGTGCCTCTCTCTGCAGAGGTCGTTGCAGAGGTAATGACAGATGCCAAAATTGTAGGACAGCCACGTGCCTTCCAAACAGAATTTGGTTGGGCAATAGTCCAGAGTCAATTTCATTACTTGTCTTGACAGTGCCCTACAGAAGTTCTGGGACATTGAGGAGGTTCCAGGAAACAACTTCATTTCCAAGGTCGACCAGAAGTTTAAAGATCATTTTGTAAGTACGCACACTGATACAGGGAGGTATGTATTGCATCTTCCATTTAAGAGTGATGACTGTGATACTGTGGCAAGCCACAAATGAATTTTATATATCTAAATAATGTATCAAAATTTTAAAGAGCATAAGAGTTCAGCTCTAATAAAGATAAAATGAGCAAAAGTATCAAATTGAAAAACATTTATTAAAATAAATGCACAAATGAGCTGGTTCCATTGCAGATCATTAACATTTAAACATAACTGCCTTATCCTAAATGTAGTTACCATTTTACGTGATGCAAGGTGTCTCACTAACCAACAGCACACAAATATAAATGTTTGAAACATTAAATATTCACAAGAAATATGAAGTGAAAGATTATCAAGCAGAGGTTAAAATACTATAATACACTCTTTTTAAAACAGGATACCCTAATAATAATAAATACAAAACTTTAGAAAACTCACAGCGTTTCCATCACATTGTAGTGACAATTCATTAACAGCATACAATTACCCTCTGTAGGTATGCACAATCCATCCTAAAACCACAAATACCACCACAGCGTGATTAAAATATTTGCGACTTCTAGTGTGCACATTTGCCTTGATCTCGATGGCACAATAAAGTGTCAATTGCGGAAGGTCAGTAAACACAGCCTTCGGTTAACCTAGGTCAGTTTATTTCTCATAACCAGAGGCACTTTGCCAAAACGAAACCTTGGCATTGCTCATTACACAACAGCTGTTAAAGATTTCCTGCGTCTACAATAGCGCTCTTTGAATGCAAACGAGCTTACTAAACATTTTGAAAAATTTGTTACAAACCCTTAAGCTTGTTTGACAATCATTGATTCCAACCCTGATTTAACATTTGAAATGAGCCGGTCCATACATCGACTGCTTTTCTCGTGTTTGGAAAACTCTTCATTTGGAATATCAATATCCTTAGACCTGGGATATTTCACATTACCATTAACTTCACGCAGCGGGCTGCATTCATGCCCATTAGAGTCTGCTGAGATTAAGATTCATATTAAAATTGAATAAAAGGCTATAAAATTTATAAATTGGCTGATCAGCGGCAGAAGCACCCAAACAAAGTAACAGTCATAAAATTATTACAAACGCACACAGGTTGAAGGTGTTACCGGTGTTGTGGATAGTGAGCATAACCAACATTAAAGAGGACAAATAGACAAATATAATACACGTGATCTGCAAAATGCCAGATGAGCTAATAAGTTATGTCGACATGTCTCACGCAACATGCGAAAAATCTCCTCAACACACAAGGAAGAAACAAGAGACAGACATGTAATTACTCACCTACGTGCCAAAAAAATATCAACGAACGAGAGACATTGGAAACACCAAACGTACGTTTTCGACAAAAAGTATCTCTAAAACTGAAGATTTTATCACGTAATAATGAAGATGGGCGAAAAAATCTTCATTTTATCTGATGATGCGTGAGTTGCATGAGTGGGTTCGGACTAGTGGCACTGTCACTTCACACATGTGGTACACTTTATATTTATGCCGTGACGTAAAAACAAACAAAACTTTATCATAGTTACGCATCACAATCTCTGAATACGAAATCTGACCATGGAGGACTAAATGTGGCAATATTTGATCGATAAGCACTCGAGAGAGAAGGATAACGATGGACACTCATCATATGCAAACTTACCACCTCGCCATCCTGGTATTCACAGCTCCTTCTGGGAATGCTGCCGGACTACTTGCGAGATACTGGCTACATGCGCGCTGCACACTTTTTAGTTCCACGCCCACACACAATATAGTACATGAGAATATACAACAGTCAGTTAGAACAGTCTCAGCTTCTGGCGTCAAAGTTGCAATGGTGATCCCTACCCCACCACCCCACTTGAGGCGCAGCCTGCTGCAGCAGTTGTTTTGTTGCTGTCTGAAAGTGTATGTCTGGTTCCTCTGTTCTTCACCAAGAAGTCCCTTTGAATGTGGTAGGTTCGTGGTTTAATTAAGGAAGTTATTTAATAAGGATATACACACTCCAAAAAGCAGACAAAACTCCGGAATGAATGGCTGCAGGGTTTATTCTGAATGAAGAGTACTCTCTAACATGCTTAGGTATGCGAGTCTCAACTTGTTGCAATGAGGCAGGTAGCATAACGAGCATGGTCTCCTGTCATCTTCAAGGGTAACTCCTGTACAAAAGTCACTTCATTCCAGCAGATGGTTAGCTAGTCATAAGTGGCAAAGAATCGTGGTGCTTCTAAGACAGATGAGTAGGTATTGGCTGAAGAATAACTACTAGTGGTTTTTGGGGCTGTAACTTAACATATAGCAGCATGGTGGACTTCCGCAGGGTCATATCTGTGTAGGAGTACACGCTGCTCTTTCTTAATCTCACTTTGCTGTAGCTGCAATTGAGAAGAGTTGGTAGTGGGTGCAGGCTAAGCTAGGCAGGGTTGCAAAATTATATTTGGTAGTTGGGTGGGTGCTACCTTCACCTGCTTAGGGGTAGATCAACCCCTGTCCGATTAATCTTGCATCTTTAGCTGTGGTGGAGAGGTCATGGGGAGATGTGACAACAGTGATTAGGCTTCTTGGTTAGACAGCTTGTGTTAGTACAATTAAACAATGGGAGTTAAATTTTAAAGGGGACATTATAAGTTAACTTATCTCTCTTATCAAAACTCTCATTTCTACTCATAAGATTACCAAACATGTTTGCTTGTAACTTCCAAGTTTTGGCAATGGACTGCTTGAGTTAATCATAATCAGTCTTGCTCGGCAGTGTATAGCAATACATTTGCTTGCAGAAATTAACTGTTTGCCCTAGATTACATGTATTGTTTAAAAGGTGATAGGTTTCAAATCAAACATAAATTTTCTTGGGTGTCTGACCATCAGCTATTCTCAGTAGCCTGAAACTGTATGTACAGTGGAACCCTTGTATTACAATTTTCAAGGGGAAAACTGAGGGGTAAATGAGGGGACATTTTAAATAAAAGTGGAAAACATCATGACAAACCCTGCTTCAAACTAACAGTTACTAAAATAACAGCAAATGTATTATAAAATGTTTAAAACACTAACACAATGTACTAATTGATGCTTTAAGTAAACATATAAAGCGATAGGAAAATTAATTTCTCATAAATTCTTCAAAATCTAATAATAAAAGCAGCACTCAAAAAATATTAATTAAATCTACAAGTTTGTGTACTTCATTTCTCAGCATATTCAACTTTGTTCATATTCAGAAAATTAAAAATGATTAAAATGTATAGTTTTTAAATTCAACACTCCCTTATTTTACTGAGCATAAAATTGTACTCTACCAGTTGCCAGGTAATGAATGTCAGATTTTACATTGCTTTTAAAAGATTTTAAATACTGAAATGACAAGGTGAAGTTGCAGTGTACAGCTGCAAAGCTGCAAATTCGGCGACCCGCAACACAGACTGTAGATGATTATCAGTGCCTGTCAAAGCAGGTGGCATTGGGGTGAGCGCGGCATCTCACTCTCTCCCTCACTCATTCCTCTTCCAGTAAATGATCATCTCACAGCAGGGTAGCATCTCCCGCCCTCCCTGCCACTTCCGTGAGTGACAGACTGAAATTTCTTAGAACAAGAACGGCAACTGTTGACTCAAAACAGCAGCAGTTTAACCTGTCTTACTCCAACATCGTCACCCTATTATCCTCCAATTCACTCCCAACTCGCAAGACAACACAAACAAACTGTGTATATCACGGGAAGTCACTTGTATTTGCTGTGTAAGTTGCGGAAATGTAATGTATTGTAAACATAAGGGAAATGGCAGGACCTAACGAAAGTGGTGTATTTGACTGGAAAAAGTTATTGGCAGGAATGTAAAATCCAGGTTCCACTGTATTTTAATGATGCTTTTTCTAGTCAATTATTTTTACTACCCCTGCTTCGTTTCAGTAAAAATTTGAAAATCTTATTAACTAAGGAAAAATCTTCAGTTGTTTGTTTGGGTGTTCAGTTGATTGCTTTTAGTGTAAAAGATAACGTGATTTTAATTAATGTTATTATTTATTCAGAGCCTTCTGGTTATTTAATAGAGAAAACTGAGATTTTGTGTAATTTGTGCTTTACCAGAAGCAACGGTGATCCCCAGGATGTTGTAAGGTATGTTTAGGTTCTCAGACTTGAAATATATTTCCTTGCTGTTGTGAAGATAGCTTTTTTTTTTTTATTTATTATTATTATTATTCTGCTATAAAAGGTGTGGATTTGCTCACATACCTCTTCCAGGCAGTCAACTTTGAAATGGAGTTTAGTTGTCCTTTAAAAGCAGTATTCCACCACCAAAAAAATTCTAAATTATGTGTTGCAGTGCATGATTAGTAGTACACCAAGCCAAATTCATGGGTGTAATTTGTTCATTAATTTTTTATTATTTTGATGTTAAGATTTAGAAATGGATGTGTTCTGTATTGTGACATTGTTTAAATTTTGTGTTAGTGTAGTGATACAGGATTTACCTAGTGAAGGTTTGCAAATTATCAAAAAAAATTTTAAGTTTTGAATAGTAATTTAATGTTCTACTCACAATCAAACTCAATGGTAAAGATTGTAAACATTTATACCTGTATCGAGGGTATGGGCACATAGAAGCTATTGATTAGGCATAATATGCCATGGTTGAAAAGTTCGTTTTTCTGTCTCATATTTACATCAATTACTGGGTAAGGTATGTAAAAACATATATATGCTACCATGAATATTAAATCCATGGCTGCATATTATATGAAAATAGTTCAGCTATGTGAGAATTGCAAGTTTGAATGTAAGCATTACTTGTACACTGCCGAGACTAACCTTGGCAGTGAATTGATTCTACAGTTTTGTACTGTAACTCACTGTAACAACATCCAAAATTGATAATTGCAGTTTTCACTGTTCTAAGCTGTGTTCACTAATCCAGTTAGATTGGAGAAGTAATGAAACAAAGATTGTGATCACCAACCACATTGTACCTGGAGTATATTTTTGAACATTGGGTTGTAGAATAGTGCTGATAATACTTTAATGAAATAGGGTAATTTTATTTTTGCATTATTGTTCCAAATAGTTTCACTTACTATCACTAGTATTTCAAAGCAAATGGTTTTGCCTTAAAATGTTAGGTAATACATTTTAACGATGAATTTTTTTTTTTCACAGATGTTCCTTTTGTGTTTAAAGGTAGTTTTTCCCCCATAAAAATAGTGAGTGAAGAGATTTGGGCAGCTCTTAACAGCGAGGTCTGGAGATCAATGAAGGGTGATTGAGGTGAGTATGGAGTAGTGCTGGAATGAAAGGGCAGGGAAAATGGGAGATCCCCAAGAAAACCCACCGACCAGCGGCACCGTCCAGAACGATTCCCACATGCGAAAATCCGAGAGTGGTCCGGCCGGAGATCATAAAAATGTTGTTTAATCGTATCTGGCATAAAATCAACATGAAGTTTTAAACAAAATATTAGTATGACTTAATATACAGCATCTTGCAAATAAAATTAATTGCCTTGAAGTGCATATTTGACGTCCCCTTATCACCAAAAAAGGGTTTAACGTAGAGTGACTTGTATTATCAAGCATAAAGCTCATTTTCAGTAGCTTATTGTGGGGAGATCAAAGAATTTACATCAATTTATTTCAATACATACACGTCTTCTGAATAAACTGATATCCTGGAGCCCATTTGACACCCAGATTTCTTACTGTTGCTTGACCCCATAGAGCACAGCAATTTAAATGTTTTCCTGGAAACTGAAGATATTGTGCACAAAGGGACTGACCTGCTCGCTCTCCCTACTGAAAGCCGATAGAGCATGTGTGAAATGGTGTTGGGAAGCAAGTTGCTTCATCTCCAAATCCATCAACCATTCTCCAGTGCCTACGAGTTGGTCTACGGGATGAGTGGGCATTAATACTGCAAACTGCCATTGATCACCTTCTTCAGAACATGCCACGTCATTGTCAAGCCTGTATTGCTGCCAGAGATGATCACATGCTATATTGAGCATATGTAACTGATTTTCTGTGTATGGGTGAAACTGACTAAGCAGAACATGTTGACGCATGCCCGGCTATTGACTGTATGGCACGGTCGTCAAGATTTATTGCGCTAGACCAAGTGTGCGGTTATAGGTAGCTGATGGGAGGTGTTAGAAACATGACACTCTGAAGGTCTTCGGTCGGTTGGTAACATGGGTTGGCTGACTAAGCGAAGCTGGTACTACAATCCTTGGTTTAGATTACGTTGTACTCCAAGTTTCAATCCGCTGACTCTTGACTCCAGAAGATAGGATTGGCTAGTCCATACCTAACTTCAATCCTGTATACTAGACCCCTCACCACTGGGTGGTAGTTGGGACCATTTCGGACGAGCGGTGGAAAATGAATATATTGTACCACATGGACAGTCGAGACTGCCCATAATCTCAATGTGGCGGCACTGTCCCGTTCCTTCTGCCTTTCCTGTGTAGGAGGGCCTAAGGTATTCTGCTGCTTGGCAGATAGATGAGCAATCTTTTGTTCCTCACGCCTTCGGCCGTACCTTATCTTGTAAATCATAGAATTTGTTTCGCTGCTGATCACGATACATTGTGCACTCCGGACGAGAAACTATTTCCCTTTAATAGTGTGAGTCTAGTAGCTGATTTATGGCACAAGCTTGGTAAGAGTCTTCACTGATCCCCCACGTCTGTGGGCAGATCAGAGACGTTGAGCCGTGTGGGCCACCAACGCTACTACTGGATGTGTTATATCCAGTCAAGGCCAGGCTGCAATAACCAGGCCAGTATCGCCCCCAGCACGCATGTGCTCCGGTAGGTGATATAACCTAGGTTTGCTGTCTCTCCTTGGTGGAAGGTATTCCTAGTAGTTGTGGCTCCTCTGTTCCTTCCCTCTAGCACCTGGGTGTTCGGGCTAGTAGGAAGCAACAGACGGCCGTCTAATGGGTGTGTACTAGACTGGAGGTCCCCAGAAGGGGGGCCTCAATCAAGCTAGTTCAGATTTACACAACAGTTCCCGGTTTCTGTCAGTAGTGCACAGTGAAACTTATTCCTAGTGGGGGAAGTAGACGTTACTGAAGAAATAAAAGTGTTGGGATAGAGAACAAAGCTATATTTATTGAGGACTCAATAAATATAGTGACTCATGCTATCTCCTATCAAGCAGACGGAGTGCTGAAGGAAAAACTGTGTTAGCCAGGTGTAAGCGACCTGGTCCTAGGCTAGAGGGAAAGTGAACTAGAAAGCTGAATATTTAACTACTCAACTAAAGCTGTCTAATGCGGATGTCTTGAAGAGACAAAAAAAGTTAAAGTTAAAGTAGCAAGGTATAATCATGTTTGATCGGTGTCAAAGACTGTTGTCGTCGCAGAGGGTAGCCGCAATGGCTACCGAAGACTCGAGGTTTCACTGGAGGCCCCAGCACCAAGGAGTGCTCAGGGTTAACTCAAGAGAAGAATTACGAATTACTGCTGGAGCCCCGCCACGCACGGACTTACATAGTCAGAAGTCTAGGCTGCCGCATTGGGGTGCGGGGAAGGCGTGTGACGTCCTTGTGCTGTGAGACTGGCGTGGGAGGTGGGAACCCTCTCGTTAGCGTTCTTGGTTCGTGGATCTTCGGCGCCGCTCGGCCGCGCCTGAAGTGGCTAACAGTTTGTAGGCACTCAGCACGGGGGTGTGGGGGAAGTGGCGTGCTCGCTGTTGCGTAAACTCGTAGCCACATGTTTGGCCGCCCGGCAGATTTAAGCGGTGTGCAACACCGTGTATTGGTTTGCAGTAGACAACTCTTACGTAGGTTGAAGTAAGGGTATACTTCACATAAAGAGTGATGAGTCGTAATCGTAATTTATTGGTTGTACAAGCGGCATGCGCCAACGTGTTGAGTTTTCCTGTTAGTTTATCAAGAAATGATGTTACAATGTTGGGTTTGTTTATGCTTTATAATTGAATGTCACCCAATACTATCTTGTGGCAAAATGATCATGGGAGGGACGGATGTCTGTCAATTGCTTTAACTTTGGACACCAGTGTAGATCTGGGCCATTACTTGCCTTCACTTAAAAGGCTTAACCTTTGCAGGGGTAACAGTCTCTAATGCCTGGCACTTCTTCCTGACAATGGTAAGAAAACCCTCCAACGTAGGAAAAGGACACTCTGTTTTACATACCTCCCATATATTCCGTACTACATTGATTGTCTTCAGCAGATGTGTTATTAACAGGTCCCTGCATTTAACTGGAAAAATAATGTTTTGTAATTCTCTGCTGTCAAAATTGTCATAAAGTAGTAGGGGAATCACCACGTACTGTTGGCACCTGTAATATGTAGTCCAGATGCTGGGATGTTAGAAAGTGCTGATACTCTTATTACTTTACTGGAATTTCCCATGGCACTTTATAATTCTTACCAGTGGGAGGCAGTTCCTGAATCAACAAAATTATTTTCGACACACAAGTATGAATTCAGGTATTCAAGGAATTCTTCTTATCAGTTGAGACTTGAAACTGTATTTCCTACAAGTATGTTAAACAGGTTTTAAAATCTTGTCCAAACCTTTATATTGCCACTGAATGTAGGAAGCCTGATTTTTGGGGTTGAGATGCATGATGAGGGAGTGCTGATAGCCCAGTAGACTATTGATGATCATCCTTACTGGCAGCCTCAAGTTCAGCTATCATTGGGTAATACTGTCGCTAAGAGTGACAGTTTTTCCTTCTGTTAAGCTGAAATCGTAATACCGCAACAAAATCTGCCTGACAATTGTGGTAGTTGGCTGGTGGAAAATCCTAAAATGGCAAGTTATCCTTATAATATATACAATATTTGCTTTTTATAATTTTGTGGTGAGTTTTTCTTGGGAACCGTGGAACCTCGTAAAATCAAGAGTATAATATAATTAGGAGAAGAAAAATAAAAGTACAAACTTTGTAAAATTGCTACTGTCGTCAAATTGGCACCAACTAGTTTCAACCCCTAAAATTTCCAAAAATCACATTTGAAATTAATTTTTTAGTGAAGTCTGTGTTTAATTGTCTCTGGCATAAAAATAAAAGTACATGAGTTTAAATGAAATATTAATTTAATTCAGTAGGCAGATGTCAAATGTGTTGAAGTTGCTAGTTGTAATCGTAGTGCTATTACATGGTCTGTGTCATATCTTTGGTTCTGTTATATCTTTGATTCTAGCTTTCGTCTTTTGTTTTTAGTAGTAGTATGACCTAATGGTGGCGTGATTATCCAGTGTATACGGTGGTAGCATTAAAGAGAGATGATAGAAATCATGGTGCTTTTCTTTATTCAAATCGTAACCATTTACAATTTCAACAAAATGAAATGATACCCGAGAAGCATGCACTTGATTGACCTTTTGTCACAAAAATGTTCAAATACGTAGTGGCAAACTTGAGCACAAAATCCATTTTCAATAGAGTCTTGCAGGATGTTTAGGGGATTTGTAAATTAAATTTTAAATTTCTCAATAAATACATGTCTTCTGAATAAACCTATATCCTGGAAGGACATATACAACACTCATTTTCACCAAATAATGTGTAAGCACCAAACCTGAGTGCCACAACTTGTGGAAAGTCCCAGTGGAATCTTGCAGGCAATTTAGAGGATGTTGTTTTGAATGATACATTATTGAAGATAGTAAACAAACAAATTTTAGCGACTGTATTTATTCACCTCTGTCTCAAAGATCACACATTAAAAAAAAAAAATGATAGTGATGTGTGCTTTTTCCTCTTGGGTCTTAGGGTTAAGGGGGAATTATGCTGATTGCCCTCTTTATTCCGGCGGATGAAGGGTGAATCACACCCCAGGGTGAGATGAAAAGAGATGAGCTTCCCTCCCAGGGAGTTTTACTATCCTCACAACCAGGGCTTTCAAAATGTGGGACACCAGCGGTCCCGAGAGGATGAATTAAAAGCAATTGATGATCAATCAGGAGTGATAATGGCTGTGGTAGATCTGGCCGAGGTGACTGGGTTTATCTGCAGCGGCCTCGTTGGCCAGCGTGCAGGAGTAAAGATGGTCGGGGTTTGGTTGCCTCCTGGTTTGAGGACGACATTCGGCGGGAGTCGAACCCCGACTGTTTTTCCGGATGCCATCTTTATTGTACAAGTGTTCGGCAGTTCTTCTGTCGACGGGTGTCGAACCCATATCAATCTGCTGGAGACTAATTTTACAATGCTCGCCAGAGTTGGGGTGGTCTGAATAGAAGATATCGGGGTTTCCGGAGTATTAACAGGCTCTGCAGTCTCTGTAGATTCCAGTGAGATATCTTCCTGCTCATCTTCGTCTGGGGGACACCAACCTAACCTACGTTTCAGTGGGCTCTCGTGTGTCAGTGGTATTATCGTGTCGTAACATAAAGGTAAGTTCACTGGCTCCTGAAGTAACAACTCCATAGGGTTATAATTAACTTCAAGGTTATTATTAGGAGGTGGTTTACATAGGGCGTGTGTCTCACAGCGCCTCTGGCGGCTCCCAAATCCACTGTGCTTGTGATGCATTGAATTTAGGGCTGTCTGCCTTTCTGTGGACGTAGCAGTCCTGGGTGGGCTCGAATTTGCAGTCGTTCAAAAGAATCTGCCGTAGGGTGGGCAGTCCAGGTATTAAATTGTACGTCAAGCAGCAGTTGAGGATACACTGAAAACCCAAAAGCAGCGGCATGCCCCTGCGGGCTATGCCAATAATTTCAAGCCCCATCTCCTGAGGAGTTCAGCACACCTCACACCTCACAACTGTTTGCTGACGTGCCAGATAAATGCAGATATTAATTTACTCACACTGAAATTAAATCACATAAAATATTACAGGGGAATCTAAACTACAATTACTGTAGTTGACGTACAGGTTTAGCTTCACATAATATTTATTATGCCTTGAAAGAAATATTGCGGATGACACCCGGTTAATTTAATATAATAATAAAATTTTTACTCATAATTAAAGGGAGAATATGCAGAATATTCGTAATGCAATTTACAGCATTTGTCGTTACTAGGGGATTTCTCCAGGGGGACTTTAATCACGCACCGACCTGCTACCGCAGGATTCTAAGGAAGTTGTCTGAGGTAAGGGTAGTTGGTACAGGTAGTTGGATTACTGTACAGAGAGAGTGCTGCTGACCTGGGCGGTCACTGACGTGGGCGAGCCTTATTCAAACTGAAGGACTGGGGTGCTGGCGGCCTTCCCAAGCAATGGATGGGAGTTTGAGCCCTGCCACAGGCTCTGGAGAGGAAGGAGAGTCTTCTCAGACTGGGTGGAGTTCACGAACCTATTCGGCCAGTGAGTCTAGTATCTCTGCTGGACCATGGTGTTGGACCTCTATTTATACTTCAGTTTTGCTGATCAGCAGTTCTTCAGGGTGTGGGGGGTAGCCTTCCAACAGGTGGGTATGTTTTTCAGGGTGCTGGAGCGCCGAATATTTCTTATCTCCCTGCTTGGAGGTGATGACATCTCGGGGTTGACTGGAACTGCTACAACTGCTAACCGAAGGATTGTGGATTTTCAATAATAATTATTCAATTCGTATGGGTGGTGCTTGTATGTAGGATTCCGGGTGGGTGGTGTATATTGTAATTACATGCCTTAATTACAAATACGTATTCTGCCATCCAGACTAGTGGAATCTCCTTGCTCGATACATTTATTTCTTTCGCCACTGATATGACTTGCCCCAGAGCTCAAGTCGCTCGTAGATGGAGCAAAGTTGCCCATAGAGAGCACATCTGCGCTGCACAGCATGCTGGCATACGTTGATACATTGTTAATCACTTCAAAAAGTGTACGTTTGCCACATAAACAGATAATCTTTGCTCAATCACATGTGAGCGAAGTCACCAACATATTCTTTGCTGCGTACCAGTTGTCTTGGAGGGGTAGTAAGCTTTTGCTGTGGTGATACTCGGTAGCACTAAGCATGACCTCATTTGCCCCCCCCCCCCCCCACCCCCCACATGACTGATGAGATGGAAGACAGTTGTCTATCTAGCAACCAGCATGACACTCTTGTGCCCTCCCTCTTAATGAGGGGGGAGGGGGGAGAGTGCAGGTGCTAGGTGCTTGTGAAGGGTTGGTGGCTGCATCCCCTCCCCTCGCATTTTTACATACATTGCAATACTAATCCACCTACTCAAAACCTGTCCTGGCTGCAATTTTTGACCAATGTTTACCAAGTTTTTTTGTTAAGAATACTGTGGCATACCAATTCACTGCAACACCATCTTTCATTGCTAGTGAATATATTTTTAATCATTAATTGCTCCTTCTTTAGTTTTTTGCCAAAAAATTTTCTAGTTTTTCCTCAATTTTTAGAATTGTTGGTGAATTTAGATGACAACCTTGTGAAATCAGGGCACATAAAATAAATACTTGTAAAATTGTAAAACTAAGTTTGCAGATACTGCAATAAAAACATTTAACATGTTTTTGGACATATATATGTTGGATATATACGGTGTGACGTGACATTTTTGTACTAAACTGCAAATTTGAATTCCGTGCCAGTTCGCCATATTGGATGAACAACCAGTCCTCAAAACATGGCGTCAGTAAGATGATTACTGTTTCACATAGCTAACGTTTTCTGGTCCACTGGCCTGGATTATTACCGTTTTTGTCATGTAGCCTATCTACTATTGCCTATCCCAACCTGTGTCTTTGGACAAGGATACGCTGATTGGTGCACGTGACCCTCTGATGTCATGCCTCTGTCCCAAGTTAAAGCATTCAGAAAACTGAACTTTTGTCCTAAGCTGTGTCTTAAGTTGATGGAAAAACAAAACATTTCCAATACTTTTGCATGCATTCGTGGAATGTTTACGTTGTAAATGTAAACAATGTACGTGCAAGATGAGCATTCTCTTAACAAATGGGATGAACTGCTAGTGGGGTCTTTGTTCAGTCTGAACAATTTAATAAGAAGGCTAAAAAATTTTAAAACGTTAAGTTCAAGAAAATAAAATTTTGTTGTTAGTTGGCTAATTTATTTAAAATAAAATCAATATGCCACGTACTATAAATGAATATTCAAATCAGCCATCTCATAAAAATATCCATAATTCTTCAAATCACTACGTAACAACAAATAATGTGCAGAATTTACTGCAACAGAGTATCAGATTCTGAAAGCTCAATTCGGACAATGCATTTGTAGACCATATTCGGACTGTGTCATTATTATGTTACTTGGCAGTTTCAAACATGTCCATAGGAATGGCCAATTGTAGACATGCCTTAATGCACAACAAGTTATGCCCAACATTTGTGAACAAACAGTTATGGTTCGAAAACAGTCAATTCAGTTCAGAAATTGGAAACAGAAAACGTATTTACATATGGCACCCGACTGCTTAAATTCATATTTTCCATTTGCCATTTTTCGATAAACGGTCGGATTGGTAAACATACTAGGCAACTTTGCATATGTGAATGAGCAAAAACATATTACTCGTGTTGCAAAATTTCTACAGTTAATGGAACTTTGAACAAACTGTAACGGCCTAACCTGTAAACCAATGCTGCAAGATGGCTGCAGCAATGCCTGGACTGCAATACGTAATTTTAACTTCCTGTTAGCTCAAGCCGATGAAGCAACGTAGTTATATGAAGCATCATGCAATGATGAATCAAAGTTAGAAGATTTCCAAGTTACCGTTTGACGAAGTAAATGGAAAAAGAAATGAATTACTGGCCAATTTCTTTGCGCTTTGTGCCAAGCCACCGGTAGTGGTAGCAATCGACATGGAGGAAGTGAAGCAACTATTTGCTACGTATGAAGCCGTATTTCGCGAACTATGCAAGATTCACAACAAGCAAAAGTTAAAAAGGGCAGAAGTCGCATCAACAATATGAATGATAATGCTTCTAGCAAGTGTGTGTTCAATAAAGTCTCTGTGTTGCGTACTTTGCCATTGCCAACTTTTAGCAGTAATAGGGCTGAGTGACAGGTTTTGCCAAATTTTTTTATTCAATATTCGGGGCTGCCCCACATTTAAACGAAGTGCAGAAAATCCATTATTTACTATGTTGCCTGAAGGGCGAAGCTCGTGATTTTGTTAGTAATATACCAGACACTGATAGTAATTACACTGTGATGTGGGAAATGTTGGAAAGCAAATTTAAAAATCGGATAATCACTGCAACAGTTTACATTCAGAAGATTTTGCATCTTCCAGCTGTGGATAGCTGTAAAGAAAGGGCAGACAATTCATAACTGGGGTACAGAAGAACCTAAATGTCTTAAGATTTAAACAATTTTTGGGTAGATGAATGGGATTTTCTGCTTTTCAACGTACTATTAGAATTGGGTGTCCAGCAATCTGGGAAGTACGTGAATTGTACTGGTTTTTATTGTCTTTGTGAATGTGCGGAAATGTACTGGAAATTTTCTTCTTCTGCGGGAAATTCATGATTATGTATTGGTTACCATTGTTGCTTCACGGGAGAGAGGAGTGTCGCATGGTGGTGTAAATTAAAGTGGTTGCGTATTGCTAGGATATGCCTCACCTTAGACACCACTCGACACCGTTGGTTCCCCTCCTCATTAATACTTTGCAGTATGCCAGTCACGTGTTACACCAAAAAGACGTACAGCTTATTTGCCAGGCTTGGTCGGGGATTTTCCCATGTTGAAGTTAGGTTTGGGTCTTTTTGACTTTGTGGTTAGTGAAGGAGGAGAGTCAAACCCCAAGGTAAGTTCAACCTGAAATGTCTCCCTGTAGGAGACTTTGGTTTTTCTCACCATGAAGGCAGCCAAAGTTTGTGAAGCTAGCTTTCATGAAGAAGGAGATAGATGGATCTGGACCTAGTTGGCTGGCGGGTAGGCACAAAATTGGGTGCTACTGAAACTTCTTTCTGGGGTGCTTTACCTAGGGCTGGATGCGGATGTTGAAGCTCTTCCTCACTGCCGTGCTCACTCGGCACATAAGGAGTGACGTCGGTTCTTGCGGGGCGGGACAAGAGGAAACTGTTGCTACTACTGTGGCTATTGTTGTAATCATTACTCTCTGGCGAAGGCCAGTCTATTCTTAGTAGTGAGTCCCCACCTTGCTCACCAGGTGCTGACCAGGGGCTACGCTTATCCAAGGGCCAAACAAAGGAATATGGTCTTCACTTGTGAATGAAGTATCACTGTTAGCCGGAGATGGTTCCCTAAGTGGTAATAGTATTAGCTCTCTGATTGTGGCCCATGGGGCTAGTCTTCTTAATTTACTTAAATTGCCTTTTGTCACATAAGGTATAGCAGCGGAAGGCTGTTAAGAGAAAATACTCTTACCATGAGAGTTCTTCCAGGGGGCCTAAGCTCTAACTGCGCTCGTATATGAAATCTTCGAATTGCGGCCGTAACTTGCACAATTTTAGAACACTGTAAGATCGAACCATACGAGAGCCATCGTATACGTCTCGACCATGCGAGTGGCCACTCTCTCGATCATCGCCGGGGGAGATGTGGAGTCGTAGACGAGTAGTGCATCAAAACAAACAAAATATTAGACATAAGATGACTGTTGATGCTGTGTGAATTCAATTTACACATCATTTATGCTGTGCCGAATGTGTAATTGTATGCAAATTAAGAACTTGTTGAATCGACAAGAATTTAAATGTGTGTTGAGAGTGCAAATGAGGTTATGAGTAAACGTGTAATTTACATAGACCTACTACTGATGTTCATTATTGTTCAGTGACTCGTAGTTGGTTGGTTAGATCTCATAAGTTATTATTTAGTCAGTCTTGCATATAAAACTCTGTAAATAACATATGTTGTTATTATTGCACAAACTTTCAATTCCACAGAAACTTCTTCCCTCAACCGGCTGGCATCCTTGGCTGTCCAGTAAGTGTCAATTAATTGAATTCATTAGCACTTCAGATTACTAGCCAAAAACTACAGCCCACTACCCAAAACAACTGATACCTTAAATCTACGTCTGCAGTATTATTACACTAAAAGTATCTATGGACAGTTGCTCTTACTCAAACATGACGTCTAGCAAAGTGCCATGTAGCTGCTAATACTCTCCAAACGATGGGCAACTTATCATATACATTCACATTTCATTATTTATAATGCAATGTATACATTATGGCAATGTATGGTACACAACTATGTTCTCTTAATTAAATTGCATGTAATTTCCACGGGGAAGAATTTTACTGACCAATCCCTGCCACGTAAACTATTTGAAAGACCAAAAACAAATTTGCTGTTCGGTGTAACATTTAATAGCCATATTATTAGCTGTAAGGCATATAAATATTGCATCAAGTCATGCCACTAACAAAGAAAATAACCTAATTTTGTTGGTATTTCCAACGTACATAGAGGTTAAGTAAAGACATGAGATTTTATTTTCACAATTAATACTCTGTAAACATCATAAATGAATGGCACACCACCATATATTCAATTACATAACTTTCTACGAATTCAAGAAGAATAAACTTCTGCTCGTTGGTTATTTTGGTAATTTTAGTCATTTTCTTATTCAACCGTGTACAATGTAAATAAACAAATGTGCACGATACAAGTGACGCTTCTGATTGGCTGAGTTCCGCTAATATTTGTTCCAGTCTCACCACAGGTTCACCAACATGAGAAAATGTCACTCGTATAAGCTTGCCTGGCACTCCCCTTGCACACTGGAAACATATGCGAGTTTCAGGGGTTGGAGCTTACAACAATTGTCTCGTATACGTTGCAGACTGTGCGAGGCGTCTCATATACTAACTGCACTTGAACGATCGCGAGATTAGGCCCCCAGGACACACTATGATATCCGTTGTTCCCTAATCCGGTCTTCACAATCTGGAACTGGAACGGTGGATAGTCTTTGAAGCCTGGTGTCCTGGGAGCTAGAACTGTCATAGATTGGACGACCCGGAATGCTTGACATCTACTCCGGCCATTGCAAGCTGGACTAGGTCCGAAGCACCTGTCCCGTTCGTACCTCTTAGCAAGTTTGGTGAAGGAGAAACTGGTATTAGAGAGCAATCCTAACCAGTGTACTCTCTGGATTCAGTGATTTCACTCTTCCTTCCCACCGTCTGGCCTTATTTAAGCTGGGGCTGATGAGAAGTGGATCAGATAGGTGAGTGACCTTCAAGAGGCCGATCAGGCCTGAGCACTTCAGGTTCTCCTCCGGCCTTCGCAAGCTGGGAGTTGAACCAAGTACCTGGTCTGGTCGCGTCTCTCAGGCGGTGCCCAGTTTCTAGTGCTTTGTTATCCACCACTATCTACCCAGCGGCAGACCTCGATTTTTCCTCTTTGTGTATTTCTCTACCATTAGGGTATATGTGCATAAACGAGGTTTACCCTTGGACGGCTGATTACCATAGGAATTTCAGAGCTTTCAAGTAACACGAAGTTAATAAAATAAAGAATCAAACAAGGTTATCACCAATAAGAACGGTAATTGAAAATACTAAGCAATAACGTGTTTATGAAATACAGGATGATGCATAGCTAACTCCTATATTAAGATGGAAGCTATTTGTAAAGCAGGCGAAGGCGACCTGCGAAAGCTAAGTGAGTGTGTTTGAATAAATCAATTATGATCTTTACTTCACTGTTAGATAGCTTTGGGGATTAATCAGGGTCGTTCTGAAAAAGGAATCTAACAATTACGACATAGTAAATGAAATTCTGAGAGTGAAGTCCAAAAATGACGTCCGCGCAGCCTTATATCATGGGGGGCGTTCTGGAAGATGATTCCAGTGCGGAAGTCGTCTGGGGGACATTGCAGAATACCTCTAGATTATGTGGGCCAGCAGTTGCAGCATCTTTGGGATGCTGCTGGCGTTGATAGGGTGATGTCTCTGAAGACAGTTTTCCCGGAACACGTCGCGGGAGGCCTAGTGGTCGATTGCCTCTTAGGTAGCCTCCGGTCTTTGCAGACTGGTAGAGATGGAAGATCCGGCATGCATGTTACTAGCTAAGATGGTTGGAGAATGCGATGCGTCTCAGGGCAAGCCCTTTACGCCTTAGGTCGGGTTTATTATGTTTAAAGGGGTGCATGCATTGCAGCTGTAGCATGGTTGTCTGCAACTGTAGCCATGGACACACCCCAAAAGAGGAATAGGTGTAGATGGAAAGGCATAGCAAACCAGCGCAAAGCATAGAGGGCACTGGGAAAATCTGTGAGATGTTCATGGAGAATAAATGTATATTCCTTTGATTGGATTAGGGTTGGAGAAAGTAGGATAAGTTGTTAGTTAGCGAAGATAGACTATTGTGGGTTTGGTGCAGGGTGATGAGACATCCTCAAAATCAAGATTTTAAGGAAAGGATTTGAAGCAATCTTAAGGATTCAGATTCAAGATTGATGGGATTTTACCCATTACTACAAGTAACTATTCAACTTTGAAAATATTTGCATCTTGTTCAAAAATTTACTATTTCATTGTAAAATATTCAAATGTCAAACTCCATAGTTAGTACACCTATTACAGTGTCTTTTGAAGTAGAGATTTTGTGTTTGCATCCTTGTACGCCATGAGCATGCACTTCATGTGTTGTTAGTTTCAACTCAGTCAGTCATGGCTGTAGATGATGAGACTGTGCTGTCATACTTAGTGTGAAGCAACTTTCAATGAGTAACACTGGTAAACTGTAACAAATAAATTAATGTTATGAGATGTGAGTGCATAGCTTAAAGGAGAAGCCAACGTTAATTTTTCTGCCAGTTGTTGATTCAAAGATGAAATAAATTCAAATTCAGTTAATGAATAGCATTTTTTTTTTTTGTGTATGTAGCATATTTTCTGTGTGCAGGGACAAATGCTGGGAAAGGATGGTCCCAGTGTAGGCAGCAGTACTTCAGAACATGGTGCTGAAGGCAGCATTGTGGCAGAGGGTAGGTTGCATTGCTCAAGAGTTAAAGTCTTTGTTTTTACAGCTACCTGGGGCTTTCTCTGAGATGGAGTGTTACTTCTCGCAGGCGTCAGCAATGGCAGTGACCAGGTGTCCAGCTCTGTGGGCCAATCAAGTCCTGGTGCTCAGGAGGGTAGCATCGCTGTCATCAGGATCGGGCATGCATCCGTGACTTCCCTGACCGCCAGAGAACATCAGCAACATCTAGTGCAGGTGAGTATTTCAATATCTTGTTGAAAATATTGCTGGCACATTATTTGTGGAGTGCCCTTATGTTTGGTCCTTCTCTGTGGCAAAATGGAACCAGTGAAATGCTGCACATTACAACTCTTGCAATAAGTTGAGCAGTAAGGAAGTGTTCTAGCTTACTACAGTCATGTGATGCTCACTGTGGACTGTGGGGTTGTGTTCAGCGGCAAGAAGTGAAGGATCAGCTGACAAGCAGTGATAGTGGAGACGTGAGCTCCTCCCAGACTGTGTCGAGTGTTGACAGCCCTGGTGCAGCTCCACTGCATGGCCCTAATCAAGGTATTACCTGTGAGCAAGAATGTTGTAGTTTATACTGTAATTATTTTGTACTCAGATATGTCGGACAATATTTCTTGACATAATACATCATACATGCAGTCTCTTTGTCACTGTCAAAACTGGAGAGAGATAAACAGTAGTGACTTTTAAGCTGCCAGGCATTGCCTGGATGGTCTGAAAAGGCATTTGTGTAATTCGTTCTTGTCAGTCTACAGGGTCAATCTATAGCTGTGCACAGTTAAGGAAAGTTTGGGGAAACCAGCCGTCTTCATCCTCCTTCTTTTAAGAGAACATGGGCCATAAATTAATATTATGTATGTTAATATAAGTTTACATAGCTACTAGGCCTAGTGATACCCTGCTATTCGGGTACCTGTGCACCCGCGCACTACCCAGTGTCATCGGGTAATACCCGGATACTAAGGCACATGAGTAAAAAGAAGCGGGTACCTGCTCAAATAAAGCTTATTACCCGGGTATCCGTTCCTTGCAATTGTGTAATATGTATAGTATGTTCGAAGAGCACGAATACATACTAGTTACTCCGAAATGTACATTCAACCTGAACAGTTCTATTGTAAAGACGAATAGGTTGTATCACATGTAATGGCCCATATGGTATTGATGGGTGATGTTTTTGGCCTGAGGTTATGTTACAGCAGAAGCACATTTTTATGTACAGGCCTGTCACACAGGGTTAATGCGGCTGATTTTCAGATTACTTGGTGGCAGGGGCCCAACCAGTCTAAAGAGTAGGCCAAGTTGCCTGTCGGCTTGATACAAAGTTGAGGTTCTGCTTGGCTATCTGTCGGGCAGTATGACCTGAGGTCTCTGGTTTTCTTACACAGACACTGGGTCAGCTGGGTGGCGCTTTTGGTTGGGTGGTTGAGTGGCGGCTGTTGGCGGAGCTAGTAGACCCCCAGATACTGCTGGTGGTCGCCTGCTCCAGGTGAGGGTAGCAGCGGATGCTGAACCACGGGCAGGCTAGGCCCACTTGTACCTTCTCTCCCTAGCGTATGGCGGCGACAACTGGGTGATAGGTGATAGGTGGAGGGAGCTGGGAGGTGAAGCCCCACCAAATTGCGAGCGGCCTGAGCTTGTTCCCGGGGGTTATTTTGACAGGGTGCCTTATCAGACTGGGTGCAGTCCCAGGTAGCTTTGTACGTAGTAGATACCTTTCCTCTCCTGCAAATCTTTACCACCCCTTCTGGTGCAAGGCATGGGTTGCTAAGACCTACCTCAGTCAACTTCCCTTGACCGTACGATAACAGGTCATTGCGAGATTTACGTCCCCCTGGATAGAGCACCTCAATTTCACGTTGTAAGTAGCTTATACATTGGTTTTAATTTTTAATTCAGAATTTTCGTAAGAATTAATTTTTCCCCGGCTTGCCTTTGCCTGTTGATTTAATTCCATTTTTAAATATTATACTTTACCTAGCTTTTGGAGTGTATTTCAATAGCCGGGTCTTGCTACTTTGCCATCCTTTTAAACGTAATAAAATATTACATATCTAACTTAATCCTTGTGTGTCGACTATTGTAATTTTTTAATTCTAGGTCCTGTGAAATTTTTATTACTTTATTAATTCAGCATTTAATTTGTGGTGTGTATTCACTCAGTGCGCAGTTAATTAACTTCACGTCTTTATCTGGCCGTGTAGTGTGCTGTATCCCCCAGGAGGCAGGCCCTGACAAAGGACCTAATCCCTGAGAGTCCAGTGCACCTGTCGCCGATACAAGGCACAAGGTTCAGTTATTTGGTTTGCACTTGTGAACAGCAGGCCTGCGGGAGTGACAGTAAATTTCGCCCTGCCCAGGACAGCTCATATGGAACCCTTAGTGACAACCTTAATTTTATTTTACATTTCTCAATGCTCAAACAACATGGTGGAACTGGAAGCCATCTGATAATTACTGACTCACACCCTAGTACACTAGTCACTAGTGAATCAGCGAACGACCCTATTGATTATAATATATTACCTCCTGACCACGAGACCCTGTTAATACATTTGTTAGCTTGATGTGAACCTGACGAAGAATCTGGCTCCGAGGAAACCTCCGTTCAGCGAACTCTTATACAGACATCAAACTCAAGGATGGACACAAGGGACGTCAATAGTCGGGATGCCAGCTGTCCCAATAGGGGGTGAATAAGCTCAATCGGTTATGAGATATGAGTGATTATGGAGGTGAGCAATCTGGCTTTCACTGACAGGATTGATCCGCCGTGGCCTCGTTGGTTGACGAGCAGGGATGAAGTTGGATACGGATGGTTCTGGCTGCGTGTGGGAAACTGCCTTGGGAGGGATTCAATCCCTGATCGTCCTACCGGAAGCCAACATGATGGTGCAGAAGTTGCGAAGCACTTCTGTTTTTGGATGTCGAACCCAAAGTATTCTGCCAGATTTTAGTCTCATTAGGCTAGATCGACTGGAGGAGCTCTGCGTGTCGGTATTCGTGAGTGGTTCTGATATTAAAGTGGGCTGAACAGGGGCTTACTCGGAATCTGATTCGTTGTCGGGTTCGCACCAACTTAACAATTGCTTTAAGTGCGTTTCGTGTTCTGGAGGTAACACTATGTTGTAATCAATCTGATGGCTCTTGGATTCACAAGTATTCAAAGTACTGGATTGAGAGTTGGAAATTATTTGATTTAGTAAAGTTTGCTGTAGTGATGGATGCCTCCCACGTCTCCTTTGACGACTCCCAATACCACCGTGTTGCTTGTGCATTGATAAATGAAATATAGCACAATAAATAGAGGTTGTCAACAGGGGTTGCGAACGCGCAGTCAAGGGCAGGGCAAAATCTACCGTCACTCCTGCGTACCTGCCGTTCACAATGGCAACCCCAGTAACACAACCTAGTGTCAGTCATCGGTAGAGGGTGCACTGGAATCTCAGGAATTGAGTCCAATGTCTGTCCTTGCCTCCTGAGGGATTCAGCACACTACATGACCAGATAAAGACGTGAACTAAGTTAGAATTTAAATGCGCACTTAATTGAACACAACACTGAAGTAAAGCAACGATAATAAAAGTGGCACAGGTTCTAAAAGTAAAGAAAATAACGGTAAGCGACACACAAGAATTTTAGTTTGATACGCAATATTTTAATGCGTAAAAAAAAATAATTAGCAGTGACCCAGCTAAATAATTACAAATTATCAGCTAGGTAAAATATTATAGAAAAATATTAAATTAGCAGACAAATGCAAGCCTGGAAAAAAATTAATAATTTACTCCTATGAAGATTCCTAATCAAATTACCAACTTGAGAATATACACTATTTACATCACGATTGTTAAACAAGGGGGCTCTATCCAGGGGGGCATAAATTACGCAACGACCTGTTACCGTGGAGTCAAGGGAAGTTGACTGAAGTAAGGGTAAGTGGGTTTACCTGATGTGGAGAGCTGTCCCTGGGCGGTCAGCTGAAGGAAGCATGCTGGCAGCCTTCTGCAAGCTGCCGGCTGGAGGTGGTGGTTCGAGCCCTGCTTCGAGCTGCTGAAGGAAGCTGAACCCTGCGCGGGCTGCAGAGGAGAGGAGAGAGAGTCTTCCGCAGACTGTAGGTGAGCTCGCGAACCTTGCGGCCGGCGAGCTCCAGCATCTGCTGGGCCACGCGGCTGAACTTATATTAAATCGCCTTGTGTCAGCAATTCTTCAGGGGCGGGGGTAGCATAGCCTTCCAACACAGGGGCTGGTTTATCTGCTGCTGGAGCGACGCTCAAATTCTTATCTCCCCTGGTGGAGGCGATGACAATTTCTTACACCCCGGACTAAGGCAGGCGGACCATGACGTCAGAAGGTCATGTGGGTGCTGCTATCTTGAGGGTTGACTGGAACTTCTTAGCCAGGCAGGGTAGCGTGGTATAATTCAAATATATTATATTATATCTTTGTATTTGTTGCTCTGGCGCGTTCATTCTTAATGGGCTGTGGAAGTATATCAATTCAACTGTGCAGTTTGGTTACGTAATTGACTCATTAAATCCTTATGTAATTTCAATATTTAATTTCCAAGTCTCAGCTGCCAATGAATTTGAATTCGCCCCACGCTTGGCGCACTCAGATGGGACGAAGTCGGCCATAGAGTGCGCATCTCTGTAGCGCAGAAAGCTGGCATGTGTCAATCTGTCACCCTCTTAAGTGATGAAGCTCCATCTGTCAAAATCTCAATTGCGTCAGGTGGTTGCCGCACTTATATAACTGTTGGTTGCTCCTCTAGGCCAGCACCTATTCTGCACACGCTGCCTGAGCGGGAGTGAAGTGTACCTTGTATATGGGTCACGCAACATCTGGTATCTATCAGCGGTGGGTTAACGGCCTCTTGCCTTTTCCTCTTCGCTCTCTCCTCCTCTCTCAGTTTCGTAGCGGCGGGGTGCCTACATGGTGCCATCTGCTTCATGGCACAGCTGGAGTCTTCTCGTTTCGTCGCTTATCAAGGGGAAGAATAGTTTTGGAAGGAAAAGTACGTGAATAGGTCGTCTAGTATTGAACCTAGTTCCTTCTTAGTTCGAGGGCAGATAAAAAATTTTAAATTTTAAATTGGTTTACAATTTGGCTACGTATAAAAGTAAAAAAATTTTCTTAAAAAAAAAAAAACAATTCTTTTAATATTTTACTCGTCTGTCCTCGAGAATAAATAATTCTAAAGGTGGGTCTACCTGAAAAGGGCGTAACTATGCACACAGTTCACACAAGTTTCACGTCCGTATCTCCGGGTTGCTAATAATGAGTACACATAATGAATACATATTACACACACTCGGAATGTATACATGATTCTTGAGGTATCTTGTTGTAATTTGGCATACACATTTTGCATTTGCTTGCAACAACATTCTCAGGTTAAGTAAGATATTTTGGTAAAATAAAGTTTACGTGTATGTACTACATACGTTAAAGCTAGGCAAAACACACTTTCCATTAAAATCTGACATCCTTCACTTAAGATTTCACACAATCTTCTTAGGGTTACAGTTGTTCTAATGTACATAGAAATCACACAAGATATAAGCAATATTTCCCTTCATATAGCAGGAGGTTTTGTACAACGTCTGCTCTCGTCAGTGGCGGTGTAGGCGGTATGCTTGTGCCTCCATACACGTAACTTTGTACCTCAATCGCGTTGAGCATACAGGGATTTAGTAATTGACGGCATTCAGTCCTAATTACATGGTTAAGCACTTCTAAATTTTCGTTGACATTGAATAAACAAACTTGCACAAAATGTGAGTCTACTTCTCACACACAGAAATTATTCTAACCTACAATAACATGGAAAACTCACCTAAAATCAGAATATACAATATAGTGGGAATACATTATTTCCTAGAATCTAGACATTTTCATACTTAGTTGAGAGGTTAGGTTTCCTCTTACTCTTACATCCTAGGTTACATTTAATTTGGCATACTATTTACACATGGTTAGCGTGAGTTCCCTTTCTTAATATTTACAATTTCCGTTTCCTACTTCGTTTTACGTTCGGGAGGAGCGTATATATGCAGTCTCTCTGACTGGAGGGGACGAGAATAAATTTTCTCGTGGGTTAGGGAGTGGGGGTATCTGCCTTGCTCAAATAGATACGCTTTCGTGAGTCTGCCTGGCGGCTGTACACACCCACTAGATGAGTTTTCGTTCTCATCTCATTAATTGCTCCTTCTACCTTCACACCTTCTTACGGGGTTCAGGCTACACAACTACACGCTCTTACTACTTCCTAGGGGTTTTCCGTTCTGGAAAAATTACACTTAAGTCCAATATATGATATTTACGACTTCCAGTGACAGTACATAATTTCTACCTGTGTTTTATGGGGTCTTGTTACCAGCATTGGGGTTTCATGTGCGGGAATGAAAGAAATTATTTTAACATTGGGTAACAAGACAGATAGATGAGTGTATCTCAATGGGAGTTTATGTGAGATGATCTTCCTCTACAATAAACATGACATACGTTTTACAAGAGCGTTTCTTACGTTTGAGACACACTAAAAAAAAATTACAAGTTTTAAAAGATTGTGAATTTCCTGGGTGACAGTTACACCGTGCACTTGGTGAGTTTCCGCCTCATGCTCTAAATCACACTGCAGGGGGGTTTACTAAACAATATCGTCCAGAAGCATTGCGAGGAATTGAGAGGGGGGTTTTCAAGGTTATGTTTACGGACCTGCAGATAGGTTTCGGTTACACGTTCACACTTCCTAACAGTGCTCCTGGAACTTATTGGCTTTACGTTAACCATGTCGTACCAGATTTCAAAACAAGAAAAACGTAGATTTTATATTATTTAGCAAATACTGACTTTATGTGAGCATGTGCTGAAATTTACGGGAATCTGCGGACATGAACTTTCCAGTCCGCTTTGGGGGTTTGAAGTTACGTTAATATTTTTCCTCGACAAACTATATATTCTGGCAAGCTATGGACCAATTCAATTTTGAAAATAATTAATTCCTTCCCTTTACTGCCACCTTATATGTGCCCATCATTAGGAGGTTAATTTGCATTAATTGGGCACTTTTCATTTTCTGTCTGGCCTCTGTTCATCTCAATGTGTTTATCTAGAATTCGCACCTTTCAAAAAAAAAAAAAAATTAACATTACAGGGATACTCGAAATTTTCTCTCTTGAAATTAAGTTTTTTTCCTTGAAACACTTCTTACTCTATCAGCTAGGATTTTGGATTATGAACTATCACCTAGCGGACCCTACTAATCTAGCTCATTCGCTTTTATCGGCATATTCACCTTAGAGTTCTGGAACCTAGCGCTATCACTGCCCTGTTAAATTAGTTTACTTCGGAGAATAACATGTGGTCAGGGGCGCTAGTATGTTACTGGCTGCTGCCAGGTACTCACCTCTGTTGATGCGGTAGACGATGTTGACGGCTGAGGTGGGCGTTGACGTTTGGCGTGCCTGTTCCTTGGATGTTGTGTTCTTTTCTGTAGCTCTGTGGCAGGAGCGCCATGTCAGCGAAATGGTGTAGCCGCCTGCCATGGCGTCTCTCTGTAGCGCCCAGGCACGTTGACAGATGCGCCTGGCACATAGAGGGGCTACTCGTGATGTGGGTCTGGTGTCGGATGGCAGCATGGGGCCAGCGTCCTGGGTTCTGGATCCTGCTATTGTCATCCATCTGCTGGGCTCGTCTTCTTCTTGGTTCGTGATCTCTCTGCAAGCGTCATGGGTATCTCTACCTGACTGTGTGACCTCGGCTTCTTGGAGTCGTGCTGCCACGGAGCGGGTGAAAGGTATTCGAACTGCACTCGCAGTAGCATCTCCCGGTGGCGGAGTCTTACTTCTGGTGGCCGAATCGTTTACGGTTGACTGGCAACGTAGTCACTACTTCCACGGTTGTCACATCCTCCTCTCTCTCTCTCTCTCTCTCTCTCTCTCTCTCTCTCTCTCTCTCTCCTTCTCTCTCTCTCTCTCCTCTCTTTTCTCCTCTCTCTCTCTCTCTCTCTCTCTCTCTCTCTCTCTCTCTCTCTCTCTCTCTCTCTCTCTCTCTCTCTCTCTCTCTCTCTCTCTCTCTCTCTCTCTCTCTCTCTCTCTCTCTCTCTCTCTCTCTCTCTCTCTCTCTCTCTCTCTCTCTCTCTCTCTCTCTCTCTCTCTCTTCTCTCTCTCTCTCTCTCTCTCTCTCTCTCTCTCTCTCTCTCTCTCTCTCTCTCTCTCTCTCTCTCTCTCTCTCTCTCTCTCTCTCTCTCTCTCTCTCTCTCTCTCTCTCTCTCTCTCTCTCTCTCTCTCCTCTCTCTCTCTCTTTTCTCTCTCCCTCTCTCTCTCTCTCTCTCTCTCTCTCTTCTCTCTCTCTCTCTCTCTCTCTTCTCTCTCTCTCTCTCTCTCTCTCTCTCTCTCTCTCTCTCTCTCTCTCTCTCTCTCTCTCTCATGGGGCAATTCAGTGTCACTCTTTCACTCTCCAGCCGGTACTGATGATCTGAAGGGGCTGGTCACCAAGTTGACCAGTGGGTACGTAGATGGTGATGAGGACCTGGTTGACTTTTCACCTTTAGCTCGTTCGCTTATTCCATTCTTGCCAGGGAAGGGGAAGGAAGGGTAGGATAGCAGGGTTTGGGTCCTATAGTCCCTAACCTGAATATGCTCCACTGACTCGGGGGGAGGCGTGTTCGGGACCGATCCTGGCGTAAGTGGATATGTTGCAGCATCCAGGTTGTTGTCCAACGAGGGTACTTCTTTAGCCGCAGAAAGGAAGGCCATGGAGACTGGTTTATTACGTGCGGTCGTGGTCTCGGGTAAGTTCTGGCTTTCAATCGCCAAAGGAGGGGCAAGAAAGGGGACGAGAGGGCTCTGTGGCCTAACCTCAGGTTCCATAACGGAAGTGAAAGGGTGAGTATCCCTTTGCGTTGTCATCCTATCGGTTTGGTTCTCGAGTCCGAGACAATCAACGGGATTGCGCTATGGGGGTATGGGTCAGATACATGATGATGTCCGCCAAGACGTAAGCTGAACAGGGATACGTACATCACCTAATCGTCAGAGGGTCGTAATTAAAACTCCGGTATTGTACCTGCGGGGGGTGTAATTGGTTGGATGGGGAAGGGCGGCTGTCTTTCCTACCAGAGTCCTGTGTTGATCTATTGTCGCAAGGGGGGGGGGGGGGGTTGCTTCGTACGCCTTGGTGGGGTTTGGGGTACGAGTCTTGCTCAAGGTTAACACGTGTAGTCAGGCCGCGGCTATCTTAGGCTGAGCTGGTGTTTGAGGGGTACGTGGATGCGATAATACCCTTGTTGCCCGGGTGTCTGACTTCCCTTTCCACCTCTCCTGCTGGTCTGGGCAAGCTCCATAGGAGTGCCGACCTTGACAGCCCCGTCAAGAGGAGAGAGTGTTGAGGGGAGGTGGTGCAAGGCGCGACCTTGCAGCATCCGTAGGGGTGCAGGGGTTCTCCTTTCCAGAGCTAGCCAGGTTGGGCAGTCCCTGCGCAAATGCCTGCAGCCAGCGTAGTGCCAACAACATGATAAGGGGGCAGCGGGATCGTCAAGGACAAGTCGCGCCCTGCAGGCGGTCTCGGGGAGGTAGCCGGGCCGTTTGCCCTGGCACGCGCCATTGGCTGTTTCCCATGGAGAGGGCGTTCATTCATAACTACACGTGTGAGTCAGGCTTGTGTCTGACCATGCGTGGAGGGGGCAAGGCCTGTTGCTTGTCCCAGCAGTGTTTGAATCGACTATTACACGGCGTGCGTCTGTCAGACTTGCTTCGGAGTCCGACATCGTGGAATATTACAACTGGGCGCCACGGGGTGTTTACTAAGACTTCCCGAAGCTGTGATGAAAACTTTTCTCCCCTGTGGGGAGCGGCGATACAATAACACGTGACCTTGTGCTACCTCCTATCAGATCATGGAGAGCTGAAGGTAACTGCGGCTCCAGGTGTAGGTGACCTGGTTCTAGTAAAAAGGAGAGTAACTGTTTTCAGGCGAAAGCAAAAGTATTTTAAGTTAAACTAGCTAAGAAAAGGATGTCTTGAGGAGACAAAGTGAAGTTAAGTATATGTGTACGTGTTCGATGGATATTGACACGTGGTGAGTAGCCATTGGGGGTGTACTCGAATCTTCCGAAGTTCCCGGAGGTCCCAGCACTGAATTAGTACTCTGGGATGTCACGAGAGAGTTTGCGAAGAATGAACTGCCAGAGCCCGGCAGCGTCTGGTCTTATATAGGGGAAGCTTGTTGGCTGCCGGAGCAGGCTGCAGGGGGAGTGAGCATCCTGGCTGGTCAGTGTTTGTGCTGCGTGCCTCGTTGGAGGCACTCTGCCTTGTCCGGTGGCTGGCGGCTTGTAGGCTCTCAGTGCAAGGTGGGGGGGGGGGGGGGGTGCGTGTGGCATACCTGCCGGGTTGCGTAACCTTCAGATGAAGGAAATCTGCCCATAGGTTCCTGTTGCCTAGCAGAGTAGGCTGCCAAGAATTCATGTAGAACATTCTCTGTATCCTTCTGTAATAGTGGAAGTAGGAACAATTGGTGATAAGTCGTAATCGTTATTTAGTATGTTGAGTGGCACGCATCAACTTAATGCATCAAATAGTACATACTGTGACACTGACTTTAACACAGATTTCCATCAGTTTTCCGAAATACTTTTGTTTATGAACATAAGTCAACAAATTATTGCATAAGTGAAAAGTTGTTCATTTGTTATTAGTTTTTTACTTTCTTAGAAGCGAAGTTAAAACATTAAAATGTACTGTATATTGACGGAAGTTCTAAACATGTTTTGGGAGGAAAAATTTTTTTTATGCCAATATCTCAGTTCTAAATTAACTCACCTAAATTTCAAAGTGTGCATGTGCAACTATTTACTGTAAATTTTAATATATTACAGTGTTATGTTCATCAACACCATAAAGTATTTGTTATAAAAATATGTTTTTTTTTTATTTTTGGGGAATCTTGACCTAAATTTTTATGTTCTGGGGAAATTTTTCCATGCTAGGAATTTTGTTCACCTCTGCAGCTGCCATTCTACAGGTGACACTCTGCTTCCTCCAAATCATGCCCATACCTCTCTGCTCCCTTCAGCTCACAACCCCTGTAGCCACGCCCATACTCCTCTACACCATTCCCATCTTTATCCCTACCTTCCGTCTAGACACACCCACGCTACTCCAAGCTCCCTTCCACATCCTCTCATTATTTCGTCTCTCTTTTCTTTTTTCCCTCCCCCACCAAAGCCTTATTCATCATCAGCATTCTCGCCATCTTGCTCCTCACACCCCCACCCCCTGTGGACATATCCACCCCAAAAGCAGCCCTCTTTTTTTTCCCCACTCTCCCTCTCTCCACCCTCGTGCGGGCAGTGTGGTTCTAGCTGTCTCGTCTTTTCATACTACCACCTCTTTCCTCCCCTATTACATTAGTTATGTAAACAATAGAAGCTGCCAGTTCCGTTTTAGCCAACATTGATTTTAGCCATCACAGCCGTATATTAATGCACACCATTTAGATATGTGCACTGTTGCACTATTTGGTCAACTTCCACTAGCGATTGTAGTGGTGTGAATTACACCTTTTTTTTTTTTTTTTTTTTTTTTTTTTTTTTTTTTTTTTTTTTTTTTTTTAAAACAGAAGTACTGATGTGCATATCCTGTGTTTTTTTAATAGTACACAACACTCAACAGATATAAGATAGTGTGCTTTCTGGTTAAGATGATTTAAGTTACATAAGTATTTGATGAATAGGAGGATGTTTTTAATGTATTATTTTCAGTAATATTAATGCAGCAATACTTTTTCTAAAATTCCCATGTTTATTGTGTTTATTAGCTAAATTTTATTCTCAGATAATGTGAAGCTCTCATTATACTCAAAACCATGTCTAAAAGTCAGAAGTTTATTTTATTGATGTACATGTCAGCAGTGCTGGCAACAGTTTCAATTAGATGAAGAAACCTGTTTGCTGAACATGTGGAAGAGCTTGTGTTTCTGCACGGAAGATTGTCTAAGGAACTTACCTATTATCATATTATTATTGCTGAATTTTTCACCAATTTCTCTGAATATAAAATATGGTACAATTTATTGCAAATGTGTGAAAAACTGAAAATGCACACCATTATGTGCCAAGGCATTTTAAATTATGTTTTCATAGTATTGATAATTCCAATTGGTGACTATAAAAATTGCATGGATAGTTGTGATATTTTTAATTTCTTGGGATTTGTGTGTGCTTTATGTGAGTAAGAAAGGAAATGTTTTTCACAGAAAAAATAATAATATAGTGTAATGCCAAAATATAGTTATAAAAATTCTCAATCTCATCTCGAATCTCAAATTTTTTTAGGCATAATTATTTTCTGCAGTAAAATTGTTTAAATCTCTCTTAAATCTGTATTAGAAGTTATCTGCTATACTTAGAACTGACCAACAATTTTACAATTAGGTGACCATTAGTAGTTGAAAGGTACCAAAGTTGTGTGTTGCAGTTGTGGTGGCACAAGGTGAAGAGGTGAGGACAGCGCCCCCAGAAGCTGCTCAAAGTGGAAATGGTAATTTGTAATTTCCATTCACCAAATTTTTTATTTTATTATTATTATATATAGAACTTCCACCACTTTTCATGTGCCCCATGCTTTTAAAGTTAATACTTTCCATGTCTGGGGAGGACATTTATTTTCTGTGCTACTGTAGCAGTCCTGTTTAGATGTGCAGTTCGGTTGTGCTCGCCAGACACTAAAGGCTGCAGCCAGCAGTCTCCTCCAACTTCTTTGAAATTCAGCCGTGTTGTCACACCTATTTATAAAATTTTCCCGGAGGTCTGAAAAATAAAATGTTAGATGCATGCATATCAATACGAAGGAATTAATATGATGCAGACGGGCACAAACAACTGTGGCAAAATTTCCAGTATAGTAATTGGAAGTACGTAACTACACTCGAACCTTGTTGGTACAGCCCGTTTTATACAGACACCTTGTTAGTAAATGTGAAAATAAAAAATTGTCAAATACTGTATTTAAATAATTAAAAACTAAAGTGTTTTGCAAAAGTGTATTAAAACTCGTATGAAATCTCCAACATTATGAAACTGATGAATGACACCTTTTCAACAATGATTAATCAACTTCGCCTCATCAGTGGGCATGCCGTTGCTGCTCTAATCTACAGAGTTAGTTTGTTGCCACGCATCACGAGACATCGGGAATTGTATTATCTACTGACGGCAAGAAAGTACGTTCCAGTCTGAAGATAGTATTGTTCATCCGGCTGAGCCACCGAAGTTATGCATCAAGATCATCCAAGTATAGCAGCATGCCGGCAGATGTCTCTACTAGTACGATCACAGAGCGTGCAACTTGGAACCAGCGTCGGCCACTGATGTTGCAAACCAAGATGATTCTATGCAACGCTTACCCCCTCCACAATTCCAGCAAAGGGGCACCAGCCAGAATATAAATAGCGGGCCACAACCCTTAAACGCCAGTCTGCTCCGGGCCTTCATCGCGTTCGTGCTTAAAGCCCCCAACGCAACTAACGACTCGTGACCAGTCTGCATTTTATGCTCAGTCTGTCCTGTTCATTCACCTCACGCTTGTGTCGAAGGAACCATTGGCTCCCTGGTCTCCTCTGCAACTGCTTGCCAGAGATTATCTCCTACTACCGTGTCTTTACAGCATTCGAGTCGAAGACTCCTTACCAATACCAACCTTGTCTTCAACACATCCTGTGCCGCAGAGCCCTTACTATCGCCAACGAGGTCTACACACTAGACACTGTCAGCCTCTTCAAAGCAAACACCAGTAGAGGCCCAAGTTGGTTCTCATTATGGCTTGTGTTTAGGCATTTCATCAGACATGCCAAAACACAACCTTTTAACAGTGGTTCCTTACAAATTTGGAGCTGGAGGAAGCTGCCCTTCTTATATACAAATGCATCCAATATGCTTGCCTACATAGCAACTTGAAACACCTCAATGGAAGAAAGCCTTGCTTTGCTCAACATGAATACAGCACTTCGCATCCTTCCTGGATTCACATGGTGTGGACAAGGCGAGCAGTCGCTTGTCCAATACCAACATGAAGTTTGCAACTAAGCTTTCAGTCATACTGCCGAAAGACCATGCAGTGGTTGAAGCATAGATCATTCCCACCTGAGATATCTGCACGCAGCACCACAATTACTGCAATTGCTCGTATCACAGAAATCCTGGATTTTGTCAGTGCGATCATTAAATCGATCTAGACCCTTCAAGTGTGTGCGGTGCTTCCGGTGTTGACCCTTGAACACTTCTTCACTTATGGGTAGGGTTGTGCAAATGTGACTTTTTATCTCATGATACAAAAATGGAAGTAATGTTATGAACTTTCGTGAAACTGAAACAAAATGAAAAATAATATCGTTAAGGTTCAGCTTCAATGAAAGCTTAACGAATTTCCTAACATTATAACAGGTTATTCATTATAACAAATTTGTTGGAAAATCAAACCAAAAATATGTAGGATATGGTTTTTCCCACATTTAAATTTTCATTTTATGTAGTTATTTTAGTTATAAAATAATAAAAACAAACAAGATTATTTACAGGCAAAAATTCTTTGCTGGTGCACTAAGTGAATATTCATTAAACACTCAAAAATTAATCAAAATCGAGAATTTTCATTTTGTTACGACTTTCAATAACCAAATTTTGTACGGAAACGAAAATGAAAGCTTTCATTTTTCATTTTCATTTCGTTATAATGAACATTCGCACAACCCTTCTTATGGGTGATTTGCTAGCAGGTAGTCTTGTCCTCTGGAACCTATGAGCAGATGGTAGTGGATTATGCTGGACCCATTTCTATCAGCTTAAACAAGTTATGTCGTGTCTCTACTCAGAATGTTTACCTGTTCACCTTTATTTGTTTTGCAACTAAAGCAGTATACATTGAGGATGACTGATCTAATTGCTGATATACTCTGTTTTATATAACTTCAATAAAATTTGACAGACGTTGTGACCAACCTACACAGCATGTAAACAGTAAATGCCCCCATTTTCGAAATACTGTGCCAGCTAATGGTTGTTGCAGGATGCGGGTTATTATGTTGGTGCTCTTGGCGATGATTGTAAAAGAAAATATTACACAAAATTAAAAATTATAATGTGGAAAATTAATGATAATTACAACATTTATGGTTAAAATTACGCTCATAGACTAATATACAATTTTTCTCAGTTATAAAGCAAGGGCTTTAAAAATATTTAGAAATATTATGGTAGAGCTTGTGAACATCACACTTATGTGAAACACCAATCTCCGTTGAGTCTGTTGTCTATGGTCTCCACCCGCCTAGTGAAAAACAGTTAGTTGCCATTGTGCTCTCTTCCATCATAATTTATCAATATGCCAGAATTCCTTGCTGGTGATGTTGGAATATTACCGTATATATGCAGTTAATTAATTTAGTATATAGTATTTTATTCAATGGAGTTTGTCGTAGGTGCCTTTTTAGAACAGTCTCCTCAGTGATATGAATTATCGACACGTTTCTGCCGCTTTGTAAAATGGTTTGTTGTGTGCTGTGGTCTGCCATTTTCTGTGACCATAGCGAAGCGCGAGCGAAAATTTATTTTCGTTGTGAAGTGTGAATTTGTTGGTTTCAAGAAATAGTTATTTCGTATCAGTAGCCGACACGTAATTAATCATCCAAAGTTCGGTACATGGTTAGGAATTATGAAGTGAACAGTAAGTTTGTGTGTTTTGTAAATAATGTTTTTTCTAATTTTTGTCACAATATTTGAAATGTATTTGGACTTTTATTTGATTGAAACTCTTACGGTTTTTACGTAGAAGTTAAATTTCCTTAACATGTTTACAATGTGCATTTTGCATTTCTGTATTAACAGTGACGTATGTATTACGTTTTGTTCTTGTGGGAGGTTTTCAAATGTACATAGTCTAAATAAGTGCCCTTTTAGTGTAATTCATTAAAAAATGCAATGACATTCATGTGTTGAGCATTTCTCGCATTGGTACGAACCGCGACACATTTATCGCATTTAGTTCTTTCGATGGAGTTAAAACTTTTGAGTTATAGTAAATTGATTTCTATTTCCGTATGAAAAAATTTTCCAATGTACCATCAAGACAGTGCAAGTTCCAAGCACCACTCTGTTATAAGAAGAACCACAAAAAAAATCACATCTCCCAAAAGATTTAAAACTATAATTCCCCACGCCACCAATAAAATAAAAACAGAACCCTAACTAGTATACTATGTGATCATAACAAAAATAAAACAGTTGGGAATGGCAACCAGCTATAGCATCCTAATTACTGTGCAGAAGTTGTCGGTCTTTCAATGCTTGCCATGAGATTCGTAGTTTGTTTACGAAGATCGGTTTCTTCACAGACAAAACAGCTGTGGTGGAGGGATACATTGTGGCTGCACTTCTTTTCGAGAACTGTCAAAATTTATTGAAGTTATATGAAACCGAGTATAGTTTTTTTGTAGGCTTAACACAGTTTGTGTCAAGACAAGGATTGTGCACGAGTCTCTTTTCAGATTGTAGGACCTATTTTGTGGCCGCTACAAGGCAGCTTAAACAATCCTTTTATCCAACTTCTCAAGTCTCCCATTGTTGAAATTGACGCATGTGCTACTGGGGGTGCCTATCTTAGATGACAGGGGAATTACCTTGACTCCTTTTCCAAGCCTAGTTGGGCCTACCTGGGCGTTTAATATGGGGTCTACCGTTTCCGTGTGTCTGGGTGGGGCAGTAAACAATATTATGCCGTTTGTGGGTAGGTTTACTACGGGCTTGTAGGGAGTCAAACCCCAGAGTGAGGCGGATGGAAGTGGCTGCCCGTCCAGGGAGCTCTATCCTCCTGACTGTAAGGGTCACCAATATGCGAGATTCCAGCGATCCCGGGTGAATGGACTGAAATGGAGATTAGTTGATCATAGAGGTGAGGGTGGGTGCTCTGGCGGAAGAGATTTTAATGGGACGCGTGTGTTGACGCGTAGTAACAAAATTGAGAGGCGGTGGTGTTATGCGGGGTTGGTTGTCTGGTTAGGCCGGGAGTCGGACCCGTACAACTTTCCCAGAGACTAGCTTAATGGAACAGAATTTCGGAAATACTGTGTCTTCCGGATGTGACACTTGAATTAGTCTCCCCGACTGGAGTTTGACATTGCTAGTTGTCTTAGCATGTTGCCTAGTTGGGGTATCACAGAGAGTAGTACTATACTCTAAGGTAAGTAATTTGATCTGGTCTTCGTACTCGGTTGTTGGATATCCTGGCCAATGAGAACCAATAGGTGATCAAGTGGGGTGGTGATTACAAGTGGTACAAAAGGGGAAATTGGTCATGGAATGTGACCGTGATACGTTGGGCAAAGTTCGTCCTCCGATGTAGAATTTACTGTGGTTTGAGCTAAAGCGCGATGTTCCTTGCATCGCTGTCGGCTTTGCATACCTCCCTTTCTACTGAACATCTGTCCATTGGGTTCACACACCTTTGTACAATACATAAATAGAGGAGCTACGGGATGACTAACTACGAAGACTGAAACACAAGTAATTAAAGTTGATGTAGTGTTTATTGTGGGGATTTCGCCGTGGAAAGTTCCAGCTATTCCAAGAAAAATTACAATTGGTAATTGATTAAATCGGCCTAATCTAAACACTTTAATTAATACGGGAACTACGTAAGTACTAATTCAGGTGAAGGCGAGCCTGCAAAGGGAGAAATGAAGTGCTCTGGACAAAAAATTATAGAGACGCAATTTTACAATGGCTATAAAAAATCTCAAAGTTATAACCATGTAACGTACCACGTGTTAATTATTTTGAAGTTTCTCAGGACAGGTACTCAATAACGCGCTCGTTACCACGGAGTCACAGGAATTAGACTGGGGTAAGAGGACACTGGGATTTAAGGAGAAGGTTACCTGACAAAGCGTAGATATCTTACATGTGGCTGAAATCAGCTGATCTTCATTGGAGGTCATGGAGATGAGAGAGAGTCACTTGCAGACTTCATTGCAGCCTTTAAGCGTAGTCTTCGGCCAGACTCAAAGAAGGATAGGTTAAGGTAGGATTAGAGTGTCCTTGGTTGGACTGACAGGAAAGTCTTTATCTGACTGAGGTTGTGGAGAGTATTTATCAGACTAAGGTAGCGAAAATTCTTGGGCAGACTGAGGATAGGAAGGGGAGAGGAGTTTTTATCAGACTTAAGGTAAGCTGGGTTAAGGTAGGTAAGGAGAGTCTTGGCCAGACTCAAGGTAGCGGGGAGTCTTGGGCAGACTCAAGTCTTCGCAGACTGGGGGTGGCTCGCATACCTCTCGGCCATCGAGCCCCGATGCAACTGCTGGACCTCCATTTGTACTAATTTTGCTCATCTCTGGAGATCTCCGGGGTGCAGGAAGGTAGCGTAGCCTTCCAACACGGGGGCAAGTTATCGGGGGTGCTGAAGCGCCACTCATTTCTTATCGTCCTGTATGGAGGCGACGACAAATTAAAACCCCTGTTCCTGAGGCAGCCCGGGCGTGACGTCACAACCCCACGAAGATGCTGCCATCTCTCGAGGTCTGTGAAACTTCTTCCAGCGCTAATCGGCTCTGGTACGTTCCTGATTGGAAGCAACTTATAAAAATTAACATTTGAAAAATCACTCTAGGTATAACATGTCAACCTGTTTTTTCAATAACATGTATTCCACATATATATAATACTGTGGTTAACTTTAGAGTACTATATTATTGAATAAATGAAACTTTACCTTAATATCTTCTATAACATGTAATATTTATTTCTTTTTGAAATATGAATTAACAACAGCGAGTGCAGCGATGTGTTGGCAACGACCAGTAAGAAATAGTTCACAGTTAAAATATTATTTTAACCTAGTTTTTTAGTATACCATTTTTAAATTAAAGGGTGCCTATTGAAATATTTAGGTACCCCGATGGCAACATGTCTCATTTCTACAGTTTAAAATAACAGCGGAAAATATTGTGAGTAGGCTGTAATGGTATGGTGTTGTTTTATTGAGCGAGAGCAACTTTGAAGCAACTGTCTGCTGAGTGAGCTTTGTCACTCTCTCTCTGTCTTTGCCTCTTTCACACGCGGGAAGTTTCACTTCGCTAGTACGCGGAAATAATTGTACACATTTTCAACTGTAACATATTTCATATTTATTACAGCAAAATAATGATTTTTTTAATTTGAATTTGAACTGAAAAGAGATTTTAATGTTTGAATACTTATTTTAATATATTCAGATACGGTGGCGGGGCAGAAACAAAGTGAAGTTGGCAGACGTGATGAGCCATGTCATGGCATGTTGTTTTACCAAGCGAAGCGTAAATTATACTTACTCCGAAAAATACTTCAAATTACCACATCACGTTTGTAGACGTTGTTTTTTAAACCTACCTAGGCAAGTTACGATGTGATAAATCTGTTTTTCCCACGGCAGTAATAAATATAATGTTATGGTGTGTTTCGTTAACCGCTGCGTGTGAAATTGTGAGACGTGGCTGCCTAGTGATAGTTATGCTGAATTTGTCTGTGTGCGTGATTTGAAATATTTGGTATGAATTATTTATACGTTGTAAATGTGAACTGTTTTTATGGCAAAGTTATTTATTTACATCCAAGTCTGTTTATTTATCACAACGTTGTACCTTTGCCTTGGTGGGTGTTTGAAACACAGTCTTGTAACATGATTTACCACCAATCCCAACAAAATAACCAAGCCCAGCCCCAATAAATTTCAGTAAACCTAATACACAGGAAGTAGCAATACATATAAATATAAGCGGAATAAAAGTTATGGTAGGCTTATGTGTGCATGTTCACCGCTATATTTTAAGTTTCTATAACAAAAAATTAGCTACACGAGTTGCGTGCTGATTTTAATGTCGGTTTTTTTGTTGGACTCTATTTCTTCGTTATTCGAGCTGAGGCCGTCCTTTTAAAGAAATAACCCAACACATATCAATAACAAAACGTTACATATTACAGTTCATTACCCCGCAGTTGTAACAGTGTTCAACACAGTCGTGGCAAAATATTAACGTGCATTACGTGTAATGTGCTATGTCGTGGAAAACAAATATGTTCGTAACCGTATGAACTATCGTTAATTGAGGCATTTTTAGAACATCATAAAGCTGACCTAAATAATGTTATAGGCCTAAACTGTGAATATTCGTACGAAATGGTTTTCGAAATAGATTTAAGACCGAATTCTTTGAAAAGCTGTAAACAGTAAACAACACATTTTACAGGTATAAAAGTAGAAGTCACATTTAAATGTCAATTTTTAGGTGTAGCGAAAGTATACGAACACATGCACACACACAATGGCATGTAAACATTGATTTTGACAGATGCTACATGGCAGTCCCATGGCAATGTTTGTTTACATTTGGCGGAAGGATACGAAACAGGCCTGCAAGTAGATATTTACCAGGGCTCCAAATAAGTTGCTTCCAATGGGGAATGGAGTCTAGTAGTAGAATTCTCATAATATTCATTTAAATCGCGGGGGTGCCTTTTACATGCATAAATCTGGACGAGCAATGGGGATTGTAATTACGCACGTAATTTTCAATGATGTAATCGGCTACCCAGGCTCGTGGGCTTTCTTAGCTCGATACATTTAATTTGGTTTGCCACTTATATATTTCACCCCTGAGCACACGTGGCTAGTAGATGGGGCAAAGTCGTTCGTAGAGTACGCATTCTCATAGCGCAGCATGTTGGCATGCGTCAAAATCTTGTCTGTAACTCACTCCATTAATTTTTATTTTCTTCCCCCAGCAAGTCCCCATCAAGGTGGATTATGGGAAGCAGCTGCGAAGTCAGCTAAATACCACTTCAGGCAAGTCATTGGCATTCAGTGTCTCACTTTAGAGGAATTAATGACATTGTGTACTAAGGTTGAAGCTGTCCTCAATTCCATGCCATTAACACCATCACCATCTGAACCATGTGACTTTGTTACCCTCACACTGGTGGCTTTTCTTATTGGTAGGTCCCTTGCAGTTGCCCTTGAATTGTGTGATGAGAACAGTGATAGTGCACTCTGCCTGTTCTGGAGATCGAAAATTGTGTGTGCCCTTTCTAATCAGTTTTGGAGACAGTGATACTATGAGTATCAACAGTTGCATCCTTGGGGCAAGTGGCAAACCAACCTACCAGGACTCACTGTGGGAGATTTGGTTCTTGTAGGTGAAGAATGTATACCTCCATTGGGCTTATGCTTGGCCAGAGTCGTCAAGTTATATCCGGGAGCAGACAACATCGTCAGAGTGGTGGAAGTGTGCACCTAAAAGGGACAGTTGTCGACCAGTACACAAGGTGTACTATCTGCCAACCCAGTAATGCTCATCAGTTCTCAAAATGTGATATTTTGTACTTAGTGTGCTGTGTGTGTACTCTTAGAGACCTGTCAGTCAGTCTCGGCAGGCGGTATGTTGTATATTCTCATGTACTTTATTGTGTGGGCGTGAAACTGTACAGTGTACAGTGTGCATGTATTCTGTACCTCGCAAGTAGTCCGGCAGCATTCCCAGGAGGAGCAGTGAATACCAAGATAACGAGGTGGTAAGTTCACGTATGATGAGTGTCCATTGTTATCCTTCTCTCTCAAGAGCTTATCAATTAAATCTTGCACAATGCCCATCTGTATTTTTCAGGTTTTTCTCTTAATTCCGTATGAATTCGTAAAAATTCTGTGATTTCAATATTTTGTAGTTGCTACTAATTAATTACATTTTAAAAAGGAAACAGAAAAATCAAGTACTGTATTCACAGAGCAGTACTACCCTTTCAATATTCGTTTTTTCTGTCTCCTTTTTAAAATGTAAAGAGATAGTATAGCGTTAAGTGAAACCAACATTCTTGTAAATTAGCACTCTTAATACAAATTTTACCGTGTGACGTGGCCCTCGCTGCCCTGCTTGGGTAGCAGATCAATGCTGCTCGCTGTGCATCAGTCATGCACGGCCATGCGTGTGGTGTACGGTTCACCTTGCCGTTCAAGCAGGAATGGGTCCATGACCTATTTAGTGATACAAACAACCCGCTCTCCAAGAGAGATCTCGTTTGCCTATGATTTAATTGGATGAGTGTTAGGATGATTCCCTGAAAGCAGAGCCTAAAGTATAGTCCAATCACCCTTTCTTCGGCCTTTTGGAATCGAATCTATGAAAAATCACCCTAGGCGTAACATGTCAACCTGTTTTGTTCAATTACTTGTATTCCACAATTATATAACCCTGTGATTAACATTAAAGTACTGTGTTCTTGAATAGATTAATAATTTATTAGTATCTTCTATAACTTGTGATATTTATTTAGTATTAAATACAAATCTAACCCCCCCCCCCCCTTTTTTTTCTCTCTCTCTCTCTCACACACACACACACACACACCTACATTGTATACATTTTGTTATTTGTAATTTCAGCATATTTCATACTTTTGAATTTGTAATTTACAACTGGGACGAGATGGTATTGTTCAAATAGTGTTCTTTAGTTGCAGTGGCCCGACGCTTACAAATCCAGCTGGTTGGCAGAAGTGGTGTGGAAAGGAGAATCTAGAATTTGATCAGTTTTCCCCTAGCCTAGTCGCCTACTGCCTACTTCCATGCGCTTGTCCCAATATGGCGGGTGATTATACCCAGTTTTTATAGTGCCTTACGACTGGCAGTGATGTGACAACATGTCAATGACACTGGGTGTTTTTGAATGAAGCGTCAAGTTCGTACTCATATTTTTTAAACTTCCTAGGCAAGTTAGAATGCTGTGATAAATATGTGTTTCCACAGCAGGGTTACGAGTGTTGTGATAGCTGTGTGTGAAAGGGTGTGGCCACCATTTCCGTCTGTGTTGGCTGCATTGTAATTGTTACGCAGGCCAGGTGTGTGTGGATTTCAAATATTGGACGTACAATATGTAAACGTTTTGACCATGAACTGATGTTATGTCAACGTTAATTATTTCAATTCACGTCTGTTTAGCACAATGTTGTACCTTTGCGCTAGGTGTTTGGAACACAGTTGTGTAACGAGCCTACATTTCTGTGATTTGAATGTCTGTAACAATCCCAAATAAATACTAAGCCCAACCATATAAATTAAAATAAATAATAAAATAAACCTAAACACCAGCACATGCCAACACATGTAAGTATTAGCAGATTAAACATTACAGTAGGCCTATATGTTTGCATGTTTACCACTATCTTTTACGTTTGTCGATGCTACGTACTACAAATACGCGACACGAGTTGTTGCATGCTTGAATTTACTGTGTCGTTTCGTTGGACTGATTGTCACTTCGTTTTAATTTTTATTCCAAATAAGGCCGTCATTTCAATGAAATAGCCCAACACATATTAATAACAACAGGTTAAATACTACTGTTGTTTCCACCACAGTTGTAACAAATATCATTGTGGCAAAATATTGTCTATTATGTGTAACGTGCTATATCGTGTGTAACAAATAGTTATAAGGCTGACCTACATATTGTTATAGGCCTAAATTGTGAACATTCGTAGGAAATATAACGGCATTCGTTGAACTGCTGTAAACAGCAACCAACGCATTTGACAGTTATAAAAGTAAAACTCACTTGGCAGTGTTTATGTTTACGTGTAGCGGAAGGATACGTAATCAGTAACCAAAATTAGATATTTAGCAGGGCTTCAGAAAAGGCCAAAGTTATCGTGAATCGACTATAAATACGGGTATTGTTATCTCCCGTTTGCTTCCCCTCAGTGCTACGTAAATAATTATAAGTGTCTGACCACATGGTTAATGTAGTGGAAAGACCTACAATTGGAAACATTCTATATTTAATGTTTAATTTTTGAGAGCTGATGATATGTTTCTTTCATTTAAAAGGGCATAATTTATGTTTTCAGTTTTCATTAACGTAAACAGTAAGTTAATCTTGGTGGTTCCAGCAGCTGCCATGCCAAGCACCCAAACTTAATTTCCTGGCACTTTCACTAAATTAATGTTTTAATTTAATGAAACGTTTTTGAAGGGTTTTCTGAGCATAACATGTCTTGTGTATTTTTTTTATGTAATTTTCTATTTGTCTTGCAAGCCCATTCAAGCTTTTCCGTGTGTTATTATTTTCCCCAACACTTATGCAACAAGAACACTGAACATTTAAAAGAAATAATTACATGTCGGAATTCCTGCTTTAATTCCTCCAATTTGTTTTGTTGTGTATTGTTCTGTTTTACAATTATGTTCTTGTTCGTAAGTTATGTGTAATGACTTTTTCCCTCGCATAGCTGGGGCGTGATCGTTTGGTATCTGGATTTAGGCATCTGCCTCGTCAGTCTAGATCGGCGGGCCTAGGAGTGTGCATACGGTCGCGTCGCAGGTTAATATCATCGTCTTTGTTTGGTCAGTAACTTCCATAGTCAATGTAAGTGTATTTTATTCTGGAACATTTAATTAATTTTTTTTCCTCCCCCACATTGCACACTCATCTCCGTAGACTCGCAGCCCCCTGAGAGTTTAAATCTCTTAAGTTTTCATATGCTAGAAAGTACTTTTTGCAGTATCGGCTGATCGCAGGCCTTGCTTTATTTGAGTGATTCAGTATCATTGAGTGTTTGTATGGTTCTCCTGCTTCAGTCAATATACCTATTTCAGTGACTCTCGTCTTAATTCATTTTAACGTTAATTTTCTTCACGTTCTGGGCCACTCCAGTGTGTTAAGTCCATGTGGATATTTATGTAATGTAAAGGCATCTGAGATTTTTTATTTACTTTTCGTAAATATGACCTGCGAGAGGGATATGCCACGTGGCTGTCGATCAACTACTGTCCTGAGAACCAGAGTCCTTGTGCTTATCCATGGTTTAGGTGAGCTGGCGCCCTTATGGAACTTTCAATTTGTATGTGATAATTAGCCATGCACCCAGATTTCTTTGAAACCAGGTATCCCGTGCCTCTCGCAAGCTGCCAAACCACGTTAAGTGTAATGGCAGTGGTGAGTGTTTCATGTTCAGCACTGACAGGAGATAGCAGCTGTTTGGCCCAGTGCTATGATGCAAGAAAGTGTTGTAGTAGCAGTTGTGTGTGCAGTGGCGAGCCCTCGTAAGCCAGGAACCGGAAGCAGTGAAGGACGTCCCCAAGGAGAATGGCAGAGAAGCAGCAGTGGTCCACCACAACAGATGGGTCGAGGAATGGGTCCGCCTGGACGTCGGCCCCCCATGCTGCGTTACCGTGGCTCGCCTGTGCGGATAGTCTGGCCCAGATCCTCAGGTACTACCTTCTGCTCAATGCATCAACACATCCCTCTTAGGCATCACTGCAACACTTCCGTGCCGAGTGTGCACTTGCAGATAACAAAAAATAATTTTTTGAAGTTTCTTTGCTGTCTCACAGGATATTCCTGTTCTTGGTGAGAGTGCACTCACAAAGTACTCGTATGCTGTTAGCGTCAGAACACTAGTTTTTGTGGTTTCTTTGATACTCATCAGTGTGTATTTAGTCTTGTAGAATTACTTTTAGAAGGTGCAGTCAATTTATTATTAATTACTATTTTGAGATTGTGGTATTGGTTTACAACTTTTGGAGAAAGTGAAGGAAAGCACAACACATAACATATTTGCCACATATTTTCCAATACTGTGTTCCAAACCATGGGACAAGTATTCAACTCATGTGTATTAGCTTTTATTATTTTCAAAACTTCATTATAAGATTTACGTATGTCTGCCACATCAGATATGTTTTCTAATACATTTCAGTTTAATCATTCAACACAACACACATGATATAAAATACGGTAATTAACAAAACCATTCATAGTTTAGACGTCTTAGCAATGCGTGTTCGTTCATATGGATCATAAATTTCAACTACAGTTTAATTTCTGCCAACCAGCATGCTTAATATATATATATGTATGTGTGTGTGTGCACGCACGCGTGTGCATGCGTGCGTAAAAGACAGGAATCCAAGTATTTGCAGTCTAGTACTTGTTACTTGTCTATAGACACACACACAAAGTAGGATGACAGTTTTTTCACGTGGTTGCGCGTTCGCGACATTTTCGCTGGCTAAGTCAGCTTCATCAGGAGGCGAGTTGTAGGACACTGCAGTATGGTGGAAGGGATGCTGTTAGTAGTAAACCTAGCGACCGGATGGCGAACTTGGGTGGGATGGGAAAATTGAAAAATTGCAGTTATTGTAAGGAGCTGTGATTATCTTATATTGGCTGTTAAATTCACAAGGTTGTGCATCACAATATTCAGCATAATTCAACTTTGTTCATATTCGGAAAATTAAAAATTATTAATATGTTTAGTTTTTTAATTCAGCACTCCCTTATTTTACTGAAAGTAAAACTGAAGCACTGCCAGTTCCTGGGTTATGAATGTAAGAATCATTGCTTTTAAAAGATTTTAAATTCTGATATGACAAGGGGGACCCCTGCAAAGCTGGTAATTCGGCGACCCGCAATACAAGCTGTAGATGATTATGTCCTGTCACAGCAGGCAGTGACAGTGGAGTGGGACCGTCATTTCTCCCTCTCTCTCTTCCTCACGCTTTCCTATTCCTGTATATGATCATCTCACAGCAGGGAGGCATGTCCCTTCCTCCCTTTGCAGTCCTGGAGTGACTATCTGTCAGTTTAGTACTTGGAACATCAACTGCAACTGCTGACTAAAAACTGCAGCAGTTGAGCCCCTCTTACACCAACATTGCCACCCTATCATCTACTGATTTAACGGAAAATATCAGGTCTCAATATCTGCTAAAAATAAAATCATTTTGGGTTGGCCGATATAGCTAATATCAGCAGATTTTTGGCATTGGGTATCTTTATCGGCTCAGCACTATATAATAGATAAATGCCTCATAAAATTAATTTAAAGCTTGAGATAAGATACTGAGGCTTAAATCACAGGTATCATTTGCCTAGGGCACTATTAGAATGAAGAGCCAGATACACGGTTTGCAAATTATTTAAATATTTTACAAACTTTCTGTAATGTAAGATGCTGAATTAAAACACAATTTGACTAGATCATGAAATGACAAACACATGGCATTGACCACAATTGGCAACTCCAGGCAGTTATAAACAACTTGCCCTTCAACACTAGGCGAGAACGATTTTCAGTTCATGAATATTCTGAACTTCTTTCTTTTGAATACACTGATATTAAAACACATGCACGTGCAAAAAAAAACACACATACACACACATTACACACACACACACACATGAGCTATAAATGGTTTAGTAGAATTCTGATAACAAACTGTTATCAAGTCCTTAATTGGGAAATATCGCAGAATTTCTGCAAACAATTCATATCACATTCAACGAGCATCCCTGTACGTGGTTTCAAATTCTTTCTTCTTTCATTTACCAAAATATTTTTACATCACTCTCTATAAGGACGTGTACTGTCATTACCAATTGTTACCCAGTAAATTTATAGGGCTTTATGAGTCATGACAGTGCAAACACTGTGCACCATTAAATTCCCTTGTCAATTGCCAATCGAAGAGCACTGACATCTGCCAATATTAAGCACTTTTACTTCTTACGCAACTTTGCCATTTGCGACCACTTGCAAACATAATTGACTGGCCTGTTTCTCATATGACACCAAAGCAAGCCTATATTTTTATTGTACACACAAACTTATCAATCCCTCGTAAGTATATAGGCTGTTCATAGTAAAATGAGCACTTTTGAAAGCCCTGCTTAAGCTCTATTTGTATACACGTCGTGTATTCCTCCGACTTATGTAAAATTAACATTGCCTGTGGCCACATCACTTCATTCATGCGTCGGTCAAGTGAAATTATGAACTTATTAAAAATTTAATTCTTTACAAATCTGCTCATATGTACACTTAGATGAATAAAAAAAAAGTGAAATAAATAATTTTAAGTTATCGCATATGGTTACCTAAGAATTTATATTCAATGTTAAGATATGGAACTACTTTCCATCCATTGTTACCAACTTTACTGTGCGAATGTCACTCATTGCACCCGTTAAAATATATGCATTCAGGGGCAGTGACTTTTTTCTAATGTTAATTTTTTAAAGTGCTCACTTTATCGTGAACAGCCTTTAGTTAGAGTAAGGCCCTAACCCTGAATGCATTGACAAATATATTTTAAATAAAGGGACTTTTCACAATTACCAAAGCTACACGAAAAATAACTTTCCACATCACTGGCTGTTAATAAAGTACTTCCAAAATTACGATACACATAAAAAGGGTCATACTATGCGCCAGCATTAATAGTGAAAGACAGCTGGGCGTGCTCAGTATAGCTTTCACTGCGATTAAATATTCTGACACTTACAAAATCTCTTGAAAAAACAATTTATTTAACCGTATCAATTAAGTTTCTGTCCAATATTTAAAGTGAATGAAAAGCACAGCAAGTGAGTTGTGGTGTCTAAAATCTCAAAATGGCAGACAAGACCATATCAATTTGATTAAAAAATAGAGAAATTTGAGAAAAGTATGCTGATAACTTGATGCATACCCAACTGGGATGTGGTTGTACATGTGGGCCTTTTGGTGTGTTGGGTTTGAACCGACTGGGGAAGTTAAACACAATTCCTAATTTGGTAACATAGGTTTTAGTGAAAGTGGTTTCCATCGTAGTTAGTGTACAGGTTTTATATTGTGATGCCTGTATCGCAAGAATCATAGGTGAGACAGGAACATTGTCTCTTTGGTGCTCAGCCGGTATACAAAACTGGCCTGGTGGGCTGTCTTGTCAGAACAAAGTTGTCAGCCATAGTCACAGTCCTTCGCCTTGACTCTTTACCGGAATTTTTCTGGGTAGAGGAATTTTCCTTTTTGCTGGCAGGGCCAGCGGTGCAGGCAGTTGGTCGTCTGGATGACTTGCTGGCTGTGACTATCTTGGGATCTGCTGTGGGGAGATTTACAGTTACACAATCAATGGCTAGCAAGACCTAAAGGTGGTTCCTCTCCTCTCAAGAATGGTTCTAAGATAGGATGTGGAGGACCTTCAAGTTTTATTAATGGGGGAAACAATGGAGTGGGCATCTCGCAGGCGCTTTAAACTCTGCCCTGCAAATTAGTATGAGATAGGCACGTGGTATTACCTTCGGAGGAGTAGAGAGCCTTTTTCAATCTCCTTCGTACCCCTCCTTTCCGGGAGTATGTCATGAGGGAAAGGATCTATAGAGTTTCACAGAAAATAAGCCGGCGACTACTTCCCTACTGTGTTCGGCCGAATATTCAGTCTTGCAACGAGCATTGCCCAATTGTTCCTTTCGTCAGGCCACAAAATAATCTGTGGACAGAACGTGGATATGCTCAAGCTACTTCCTGACGCAATACCCGGGTGAGGTCTCCACAGGGGGTTGATCAGTCCAAACAATTCCAGCTCCGTTCTGAGCCCAAAAGAAGTGGTGGTGGAGTATGGAGCGATTAAGCTTGCTCAATTCACCTGGTGGATTTGTAATTAGTGCTTTGAGCTCCATCGAACTCTACCAGGTTGGCAGAGCTCGAGTGGCCTCTCAGAGTGTGGGTATTTAACTTTGTACTCTAGTCTCTCGGCTTGACCCCAGCCTGGTTGGATTACGTAGGACTTTCAATACTTCCAAGAAAATCAGGCTAAAGAGAATAGATTTAATTTATAAGTTATTATTACAAAAGTAATATTAACATGGTTGTTCCGTACTACCTAAGTTAATACGACTTGCAACGGAAGTTTTAAACCTGACATAATAACAGGTGAAGGTGACCTGGACAACAGCTAGTGAATGTAAAGGCTATTACTTGTGATTATAAGAAAAGTTACTGGTTAGTTAACATATTTAACATTTAACTACTGGGGATGTTCTGAAGGAACCCTAGGGGTAGACGTCTACCAGAAGGGTATTGACGGCTATTGCCACCACCAGTGGGGGGAGGTCCAGAAAGGCACTTCGTTGTGACCTTACTAGGGATTGGAGTGGTCATGGGTGGGGGGAGGGGTGAAGGGCGAAGCAAGGTCTTCGGGAGCCTCTGGTGGTGGGTTGAGTCTCCCAGAAGCTGCTGGATTATCTGTGGCAGCGACAGGATGGTTTCTTCAGCGGCTGCTCTGAAGAAGTTTTGAGTTTCTGGTCAGTGAATTTTCCCTACTGGTTGAGATCCCGGCCACAAAGGAAGTGGTGGAATCTCCAGCGGTACAAGTGGTCGGGCACCCCGATGGCTACCTCCGGCCCTAAAGAGAGTGGTGGAGGAGCAGAGACTGAAAAGCATTGGCCGTGTGAGCCCTGTTATACTAATGTCAGATAACAGCTCGGAGGTGTTCAGGGTGCTGTAGCAATGCTTTCATCCCTTATCTCTTCCGTGGGCGAGGTGCTGCCCTCCAGTGGCATGCTATGGCCTTCGCTGGAGGGAGCCATGGCTTGGTCAACAGTACAATCTTGTTGTGGGGGGTGTTGGCTTCTTGGTAAGTCTGGATGAACAGTACTAGCTAGGATCACTTGTCTGTAGTATCTTCTGACGTGTACCATGTGGTACCCTGTAGGCACGTGTCCAGCCTCTTCAGTACTGTTTAGGTTTCATGACCTGCTCCATTTTGAACAGTGTTCTCAAAGATAGGGCAAAGTCGTTTAATAGAGTGCGCATCCTAAATGTGCAGGAATGTGTCATGCGTCAAACTAAGTTTGTTGCATTTACACTCAAACTTTGTTCATACAGCACCTATTTTTTTTACAGACACCTTGTTCATACAAATTTTCGGGAACTATGAGAAGTAAAAAAAAAAAATTGTCAAAAACTTTTTAAAACAAAGAAAGTCCTACGTGCTATAAGCATCAAAAAAATAAAAAATTTCATTCAAAAACTTTTATTGTTATGGTTCAAATCATAATGATTCAACAGTAAACCAAATTGGATAGATTAATTTTACTGCATGTCAATTACTTTAAATAAACAATGCAGCCCATCGTAATGTAAATATAAGAAAAATATACTGCCTTTGCAAAAAAAATATGAAAAATAGGTAGTAGTAATGAAATATTCCATTCATATGTACATTTCATGCTTTATTGCTGCCATTTTAACTTGGCTACCAAAACAATAGCCTCTCTGTAAATTTTTTTGCTTCTGTTTTTCTGAGTAACGCAATTGGAAAGTAGAATTGTAACATTGAGTGAGGTGGCGAAGAGGGTGTGGAAGAAGTGAAGTGAAGGTGATGTTTTTTTCAGGAGGAAGACCGCATGGAAGGCTGCCCTACCTGGGGAGGATGGTGTTCAGAGGCAGGCCTCCTCGCATGCACATGCGTGATTACGACAGGCAGTGATGTGCTGCACAAGTCCTGTTTTCTGTGTCATACACTCACACTGTTATTCCTTTAAAAGTTCCAAAGTAAAAGAGAGTTTTGTATTTGTATTAAAGTATGTTTAAGAATTACCTGTAAGCAGTTTGTAGCATCATGATATCCTCTCCCTGTATATTGCAATGCTGGCAGGGTGGTGAGAAGAGGGAAAATGTTTTGAGAACCTGCACTGGAGCATGGTGGGTAAGAATAGAGTGCAAGGGGAAGAATGGGCAATTATTAAAAAAACGGATGGTTAGAGCGAAGTGGCAAATAGGGAGGGGAGAGAGAGAGAGGAGGATATCAAGTTTTTCTTAGCATCCAAGTAATGTAAAAACTTGTTAAAATCAGCTATTATTTCTTGCAAACGTGGAAGCATCCACCACTTGCCATTGTCAGCAAGAAAACATACTACTTTATGTGGTCAGTCCAAGAAATGAGTGGACTTTTTCCGACAGCGATTCCCATAGCAATATATTTTTTACCTCCTGCGCAACGGGTGGCATTTAGGGTGACTGCTTCACGTCATCTAAAGTGTGATATGCATACTGTAAGCGCCAATACACTTGTCGACTGAATACTTCCAACAAAATAACTAGAAAATGAACTGGTGCACCATAGCGCAACTTACCGGCCTGCCATCTCTTTTACTATTGCAATTTTCTTCCACTTGGAGGTGTGGCTGTCATGATGATTGCTGTACGTGCAGGCAAAAATTAAAGCTGTAATCCACAGTCTCCATTGTACTGACGTGTTTTGCTTTAGTTGACAAGAGACTTTAATTTGCCCTATATCAATTGCGCTACTAAATAGTTCCCCTTCTTACTATATACTAGTGTCGGCCTGGTAAGCTGTCCACTAGGAATACCGTATTTCGGCGTGTATAGGCCGCACATTTTTATAAGATATTGACAAAAAAAAATTTTTGAATTTTTTCCCCCTATAAACATGTTTAGAAATTTGTCAACATGCAGTACATTAATGTTTTTAACTCTTAAAGGGAGGAAGGAAATCGTAAGGGAAGAAATGTTACCACTCCTGCAGTTAAAATTTTATGTCGCAATTGTTTTGATGGGGAGAAATTAAGTCAGAATTTATTACACTTGTACAGAATTGTGACAGCAATATTTACAGGAATACAAAAAAATTCAGTGGGGCCTATACTTCAAATATTAACTATCCCTAATTTTTTCATCAAAAACTTCAAGTGCGGTCTATATATGTCAAAATACATTATATCCTGTCACACTAGTCTGGCAACGTGCCTCACAACAACAGTGGCCCTCTGGGGCAAGGTTAACTTACCAGAGCTCGGCGGGCTGTTCTTCGTTGGTGCCGTTACCGTAGTGCAGGTGGAGCGTATGGTGTCATTGGTTCTGCTGAGAGCGTGGTGGAGGTCAGGTTCCTGTAATGGTCTGCACGATGACGGCGGTTCCACTCTGTGCTGGCCCAGCTGCCAATGTGCAGGTTAGCTCTCCCGATCCTGGTGTCGTTCCCGATATTATTAGGGCTCAGACTACTGGATGCACGTTGTAGCCAGTGCATACCAGGTTAGAGTCAGACATAGATGTTCCAACGGGCGATGTCGGTCTTGTGGCACTATGTGTGGCTTTGGCCTGCCCCCTAGGAGTGTCGACTCCTGGCGTAACGAGGTTTGCTGCACAGACCTGCTTGGCAGCACTGAACTCCACCTTCTTAACTGCTCTTTGAGCTCAGTGCCCTCTGTGGAATGGCATAGACTGATAGCATACCAGATTTCCTGTTAGTGACAAGCAATCGACAATCCCTGACTTTATAGTGTAATACCGACAATGGCTGGAGTTGTGGGTCGTAGACCCCTTCCTGCCACTGCCAGGTGTAACCACAAACGTAGCGCCTCCAACCCCTGCAGTTTATCTCTGCCAACACTTTAGCTAGGCGCTCTGGTGAGAGAGACAGTTGGAGTTGGCCATCCCACCTTTGTGGGGTATAACCTAGTGGTTGGGGCTCTACAGTACTGAACACCGAAGTGAACAGAATGGGTGGCCGTCGAAATATGTGTGTATAACTGACAGACCCCTGAAGGCGACTGACGTTCTATTCTAGGTTATACACACTGCTGATTGCTTACCACTCATTGGTCACTGCTGGTGGAGATACTAAAACAAGGAACTCGTGGGTACATTTAAACTTTGGTATTTATTTAGACAATAAACACCTAAGTGACTCATACGTGCTACCAATAAGTCTGTGCTGCGGAAGTACTTAACCTACGTATTAACGGATGAAGGTGACACTCTCCTACGCTACTGAAGTACAAGGGAATAAGTAAGCTTTACTGTAGCAACTAGCACTAACTGGGGTTGCCTAGAACCAGGAGGTCACAACAACTTCAAGTGTTAAGTCGTGTTCAATGTCTTCAGGTAGACAAAGCTTCTTGTGGTGGCAATGCCAAGAGGTGGTAGAAGCCTCTGGTAGATGGTGGCGGCAGTCACTGGAGAACTGGAAGTTCTTGGAGAGGACCATGAGGTCAGTAGAGCCCTTGCATAAGGAGTGTTGAGGCGAGCTACTGGAGATGAACTCCCGACCTTGGTCGTGCACTTCTGTATATACTGTACCTCTGGAGTGCACGGTGAGCCTGGAGTGGGAGAACTACCCTCTCATGCTTGTGGTATCGCCTCGGGTGCTCGGCTACCTTCGGTGGTGTGGCGACTCTGTCTGCCGGGTACGTCAGGGGAGACTTGCACGTTGCACAGCCATTTCAAATATCTTTTGTATTGTGATTCCAAAGTGTGTTTTATGCCGTTGTAACACGCCATGCTTGGTTTGCTCCAACACATGTGTAAACACTTTGTAGATGGAGAAGGGTAGTTCAGGAACAGTCCAGGAGACCAAGTATCTTCCATATCTACTGCGAGAACACTTGCTGTTATACATTTGGTAGTTGGACATGGATGAGCTGTAGTCGTTTATAATATAATGGTGTAATCATCACGCATCAGTACATACTATAGCAATCCCCCTCTCTCATAACCTTTACCACTGGTCTATAACTGCACTCTGAATGCTGAACTCATTTATTATATGTAATATTCATCACTGTAAGAGGGGGACTACTCAAGGGGTATGTAGCTTAATGACTGTTGTTCAAATACAACACCTTTATTATAACATTAACTACACATTTGTGAATAAGATTATTAACAAGGCTGAATGATACAAGCATTATCTCAACAAATTTATGCGTGTCCAATTAGACTGACTGGACACGTTAGTCGAGGATTTTATCCGCTAGACCAAAAGCGGCTTAGGTAGCTGGAATGAGACGAGGGGTGTTGGCTAGTTACTACACACTCTTACTTGTAGTTGTGTATTCTAGGTAGATATTCCCTTAGGCGGGATGAATTATGTCGATGCTGGAACGGATGTTCCACAGACGAGCTTCTTTAGACCAGAAGATGTGGTTATCCCAGCCTAGGCGCACTTCAGTACCGGTGATAATCAGGTGACACTTGGTGTAGATGCGAACACCGGGTGGAAAGTTAATGAAAACAACCAGAGCAGGTGCGACTGCTCTTCGCCAGAGTTCGGCGGCAGGTTCCGTTCCTGCTGTCTATCCTGCATAGGATGGGGTGATGCTATCCTCGGCCTGAGAGTAGGATAAGCCAGGTGATGCTCCCAGCGTTTTCTGCCACTCCTCTCATGAGGCATAGGGTAACAGCTCTATAGTTCACGCAACGCACTGAGGCAGAAATACTAACAGTGTAACTCAGTAGCGACTTGCCAGCTCGAGCGCAATAAGAGTCCCCACTGATCCCTCACAGTATGCGGGCTAATCAGGGATGTGGAGCCATGTGGACCGCCAAGCCTCTACTGGTTGTGTGTTCGCACTAGGATGCAACACTGCAGGCCACAGTCACTGTGCACTATTCATTGCGGATGGTGAGAAGCAACCTGAGTCGCGCCTCCTGGTGTGAAGGTGTTGCTAGTGGTTGTGGTGTTACTGTTTCTCTCCCACGAGCATTGACAGTGCTGATGTGTAGCTAGGGAGAAAACAGGTAACCATTTAATACATGTGTCTTAATTCTCTTCGGTTTAATAAAATTCCCGGTTTCCGTTGACGGTGCACAACGTAATCTACCTTCAAATATGAATGCAAAGAAATACCCTGGCAATAAAAACAGAAAGTTGGAGAGCAACGTGTGTTTATTGAGAGCTCAATAAACACGTGACCTGTGCTACCTCCTACCAAGTCGAGGATAGATGAAGGTAACTGCGTGGTTCTGGTGTAGGTTACCTGGTTGTAAGTAAAAGGGAAATGCTGGTTCTAGCCGGAAAATAAAGAGTTAAAGTTAAACTGCTAAATAAAGGTGTCTAGAGGAGACAAAGTGAAGTTAAAAGGAAATGTTTGTATATTGTTATGTTGACTGGTTGTCAACATACGTAGTAAGTAGCTGCAAAGGAAGGGCGTACTCGAAGGTTGGTAACTTCTTCGAAGATCCCGAGCACTGGCAGTGCTGTGGGAGGTTGCTATAGATGCGAAAGAATGACTGCAGAGGCCGGCAGTGTCCGGACTTTATAGTGGAAGCTTGTAGGCTGCCGGTGCGGGGAAGGCGTGACGTCCTCTGGCCCTGGGTGGTGTAAGAATCCTCCTGTCAGCGATTCTGCTTCGTGCCTCGTCAGGCGTGCTTGGCCTTGCCAGAGGTCTGGGCAGCTTGCAGACTTCGAGCGTGGAGTAGGGGGGTGGCCGGCCAGCCGAGTTGCGTATCTTCCAGGTGAGAAGTAATTGCTTGTGAATTCCCATTGCCTGTAGGGTAGGCAACATGTTGTTCATGCCTGTAGAGATGGAAGAGGTGCTCTAGGCATTGAGTCGTAATCGTATTTGAATAGATATAGTAGCGGCACGCGTCAAAATATACAAGAAGTTAAAAGTTATTCTCAATTGCTACAGTCTAAATGAAACTGCCTATCCTTACCAGAGATATTAATGCTTACGATGACTGTGTAACGGAGACTTGAGAAATAGTGTTACGCCTGCCTGTCACGTGGATTTATGCTCACCATGTATGACATCTGTAGGATGGGCTAGAGCTCCTCCAGGCCTGGTTATAGTGATGCCCTCTTCTTCGGCGGTTGGCTCTGAGAACTATTGCACTGACTGACTTCTTGCACAAAAGTGAGCGTCGGGGGGGGGGGGGGGGTTACTGCACTCTTGTTTTTCTATCCAGGCAGTCGGCTGTATGGAGCATGTTTAATAAACAATTACCTCACTACTTCTCAAGCTATATCCCATCATACCCTAAGAGTTTGTTTGCGGCATCTTGGTGGTCGCTATACTACCACACACACCCCCCCCCCCCTTTTTTTTTGTCGAAAGGGCAGTCGCCCCGGTTGCAGCAGTAGCAGCAGCTTTCTATGATAGGTTGTAGTTGTACAGGAAGTGGTCGAAGAGCTCAAGCCTGAAAACAAACGTAGACAAATGATGGCATACGCGATAAGATTTAGTGGCAGTATCGATGACGCAAGACTAAATTCGAGTCTACGTTTTACAAGGGAGTTGCAACAGGTTTAATGTTACGTTTAATGCGACTGGCAAGGTAGGAAAATTGCAATATTTATTGAATGTGATGTAAAAATAGGTACATAAGAAAAACAGAAAAAATAATATAAGGTCGACCTCTATTCATAATACCTTGATAAATAAGACCTATGCACATTGTGTAGTGGGACCACAAGATAGAGGGAGGTATGTCCAGTGCCACATTTAATGATTAATTTAAAGTCCCCAAGAACTAGACGGTGGGCACGGGGAAAAGGAAGTTTGAATTTGCACGCACGTGGTACTTGTGCTCTCTAAAACGTTCCAGGGAAATATTACTCATTGAGAAAGTACATTTTTGCAAATTGACATTCCTGCTGGCTGAAACATTAATTCTTAATATATACTCACAAAAATACCATGTTTGGGCTGGAGAAAAGTGATGTTGACATTAAAAGAGAAAACTTATATTTATAGGTAGTGTTTCTGCCTGTGTGAAAAGTAGTAAAACACTCCATGGTTGGCAGTACTTAGCGCTCATGGCATCTTTGTCAGCAATAGCAGCTACTGTAACACTGATATGGCATTTCTAGCCAGTTTGTGGTGTAAGCATTTTTTTTTTTTACAGTGTGCAAGTTACTTACGTTCTATAGTGGCTAATCATATACTCTTACACATGATGCATAGCTGTTATAACCCTTTTTCAAAATTAAACTGAAAGTAATAAAAATTTAAATACTGGCTGTCATATGGTAAAAGGTCTGGCAGACAAGTTGTTATACAAACAAGAGCATAAGAAGTTATATACAAAATAAAACCTAATAATTATAATATTAGGAATATTGGTAACAGTAAAATACAGTTTCATAGAGTTTTGTACAATATTTGGTACACAATTGCCTGTGGCGTTTTTAGTTATTGGACATGTATTGTGTTTATGCAGTATCTTAAGAAATTTGGATCACTGTCTATTTTTCAGTTCACTTTAAATTGTTCATATGTTACACGCACTGTATTTTCGTAGTGTCTGTCATAACAAACTTTTATATTCAGTAAGTGTGTTTTTCACTGTAGCACAATACACAGTTCATAGATAAGATAAGTTCCAAATAATAATATTTGGAAATATAGAAAGTCTTTGCACTTTTACGAGTACTGTTAATGCATGTGGGTTTCACCCAATAGTGGCGAGCTCGGTGTACTCCAAAGCGGCGATTCAAGTCGTAGGCTTCATTGCTCCAAAAATTCGGGTTTGCCCAGCTGTATCTGGTCTCCGTATGGTTTAGCAACCCTCTTACCACCAGGTGGCACGATTGGTGAATTCGAAAGCAAGGCGACAAGAAGATTACTGTTACTGAAGCAGGTGCTACTGCTTGGTGCCTAAGTTGGGCTTCGCGTTACTGTTCCACCTGCCTGTCCTTCGTAGGAGGTGGTAATACCATCCACGGTTTGAGAGTAGAATGAGCCAGGAATTGTTCCTTACGTTTTCTACCTCTCCTCTTGTCATGGAGCATAGGGCAAACAGTTCTATAATCTATGCGATGCACTTTGACAGGAAGGTTAACAGTGTAACCCAATAGTGACTGGCTGCACGAGCTCGATAAGAGTCCCCGCTGATCCCCCATGCATGCGGGCTGATCAGGGATGTTTAGTAAAGACTGAGTAATATCACACAATCATGCATTTATATTGCTGGACACGCCCGTGGCGAACTTACCACGTCGCCATCTTGAATCACACTGGCGTCAGAAACTACTTGCAGCGACGCCATGACTGTAGAAGAAAGTAGATCTCCATGGAAGGATATACAAGTCTGATTGCATATTGCACAATACACAACGTACCGCCTGCAAAGGTCTCCAAGATTCAGTCCAAGTCACAACACAGTTTTACATGCTACAGATACTATACATATTTACGTGACACCACTGCCAGACTTCATTATGCAGGTAGACGATACAGCCTCTGTACTGGCCTACGCAGATGTCCTTTGTTGGTGCACCATTTCTTCCAGGATGAATGTTCATCACTCTAGCTAGGCACCAGCCAAGGGGTGGTAAGCTCTCTTCTCCCACCAGAACAAGATCTCCAACTTCAAGTGCTGATTGTTGGGTTTGCCACTTACATCTAGGTTGCAACTGCTGCAGGTATTCTCCATACCATCACTTCCAAAGCTGGTTTGCTGATGCGCACACCAACTTCCACCTTCTCAATAGACATATGTCAATATTTTCAGAGGACTCTGGTAAAGCTACCAGAGGTCTACCAATGAGGAAGTGTCCAGGTGTGAGGGCGGCAAAGTCATTTGGGTCTGAAGACAGTGGAGTCAGGGGCCTGGAATTGAGGAGTGCTTCAACTCTAGTACACTAGTACAGAGTGTACTAGTGTAATCAATTTTTCCATAGTAAAAATTTGGTTCCCAATTACTCGCCTGAGATGATATTTAGCAGACTTTACAGCAGCTTCCCACAATCCTCCTTGGTGAGGACTGGACTGGCAGGCAGGAGAAAATGAAAACTAATTGAATGGGCCAAGGCAAAGTTTTTCACTAGTGGAGACCGGAGGAGATGGGTGAAAGATCGCCTGACCTGTTTTGAAGCTCCTATGAAATTGGCCCCACAGTCAGAGTGGAGATAAGCATACAAATCAGGTAAGGGCTGCAACAAAACTGTCAGCGGTCAAGTTTGTAACAACCTCAACGTGTATGCCTTTCATCACAAAACAGATGAAAATGGAGAGATAGGCTTTCTGGGTGACCATGCGACGCAGCTTGTTGAGCCTTATGGTGATAGGTCCAACATAGTTCACACCAGTCCATTCAAAGGTTCCAGCAGATGTGACACGTTCAGAAGGCAGGTCGTCCATCAATGGGAGATTGTTTACAGGCCAACAACGAAAACAACGTAACGCTTAAAAACAATCAAACGAACTAAGGACCGTGCTGAGAGAATCCAGAACCGTTGTGACAAAAGTGACTGCAGGAACTGAGATGCTGCATGCAAATACTTAATGTGGTAGTGGTATACCAAAGCTTCAACAGCTACATGGTTTTAGGTAGTATGATAGGATGTTTGAATGAAATTTCTATGTTGGCACGAATGGTGCCAAATGCTGCACTCGTGTTGAGCAAGGTTTCCCCTCTTTGAGTCGTTTCAAATCCTCTAACAAACCCTCCTGTTGGATACATTTGCACACCAAAGCAGCAGCTTCTTTCAGATCTGCAGGAGACAGGATGCCACTGGTACAAGGCTGTTTCTTAATATGATTGATGAAACCCTTTACATATGCCATAACTCGAACCGGCTTGGGCTACTAGGAAATTTGTTGCAATACTGGAAGTTCTTCAGAAATGTCATGTGTGGTAGGAAATGCGAACTGAGAAGGCTTTAATTCTGGGATCTCGTCCATTTGATTAATTGTGGACACTGGCCAGTGCCCTGGAGGGTTGACTAACCAGTCGGCCATGCCTCCACAAGTCATGCAAGAGCAGTTCATGAGGCAGTATGCCACGGGTGGCACAATCAAAAGGATTGTCTTTAGAAATGACATGTTTCCATAGCTGGGGAGGGACCCAGTCCTGGATTTGTGCAACACGATTTGCCACCAATGTTTTCAATAAGTAGGGCTGGGTCTTTATCCAAGTCAGGGTAATACTGGAATCGGTCCAGGCATGAATAGCAGTGACATTTAAGTGCTGTACCAGAAGGCATGACAATAGAGCATAAGTTTGGCCAGTAAATGAGCACAACACAATTCTAATCGAGTGACTAACCCGTGACTTTGCAAGGACGAGATGCACAGACACATTCCCTCGAGTATCCACACTTCTGAGATACACAGCAGCTGCATAGGCTTTCTCCGAAGCATCCTAGAAACCATGCAGCTCCACACTGATGACATCAGGACACACAAAACGAGGCAGACTAAGTACTTATAGTTCTATTAGCCCATCAAAGAACTGGTTCCACTTCTCCAAGTTCAGAGATGGAAGAGGGTCATCTCAACCTAAGCCCTGAGCCCACACAATTGTTGGCGACACCCATCCCATAGGATCATAATTCGTGCAGTTTGTGAAAGGACAAAGAGTTAAGTTGTAACCCCGGTGGTGATCCTCAAGTGATAAAAGAAAATGAGTCCTTTTCTGGGTTCCAGTACAACCTGAAAATATTTACAACAGGGCCAGATGAGAAGTCCAGATCTCTAGGGGTTTACCAATGAGTTACAGGAATATCATCGAGGAGCTGAGGCTGATTGCTGGACACTTCCATAGTGCAAACCCACCCTGATGCAGAAGTTCAATCAGCTGGGATTTCAAAGTGTGTGCTTCCTCAATGCACGTGGCTCCCGTAACTATATCGCCAACAAAAATGTGATTGTGAAGAACATCTGCAGCAAGAGGATACTGGGCACCTTCATCCAAGGCCAACTGGTGTAGTGTTCCAATAGCCAGAAAGGAAGAAGGTGATAGACCATAGGTTACCGTATTCAACTGAAAGACTGTGAGCGGAAGGGATGGATTGTCGCACCAGAGAATAAGTTGGTATGGTCGGTCAGCCTCGTAGATTAAAATTTGCCAGTACATTTGCTTAATATCACAGGATAATACTACAGTACAACCTGAATCTCAAAATAATATCAGAGATTTCATTCTGAAGTTTGGGTTCTGGAAGCAGAACATCGTTGAGTGAGACCACAGTGGTGGTTTTGGCTACCATCGAATACCACCCTCAATTTGGTGGTTGTCCTCGATATTTTTAGAGCACCATGATGTGGAATGAAACAATCTGCGGTCTCAGCATCAGTTGGCTGGGTGGAGGGAACATACACCTGCATATGGCATGACTAAGAGTAGTTGTCATGAAATCTGTGTACATGGTCTTCATTTCAGGATGCAATGAAAGTTTCTTTTCTAAAGACCAGAACCTACGTTCAACATTCAAATACAATTTCCCAAGAGGTTGAGCCTGAGGTTTGAAAGGAAGACGAACCTTATATTTCCCCATGTCGTCCCGCGAATGGGTGTCCTCAAAATTTTTCTCGCAGTAGTCTACATCTGACTGTTTTGCATTAACACATGGTTAGAGTCAAATCTAACGGATCCTCCATGCCAATGATGAACACCGAGACTACGTCTTGATCGGAATTGTTGCATAACTCTTGGGTACTCACCCAGCAGTACCCATCCGAACTGTGACTCCAGCACAACAGGCATGTGCTGTCCTAATTCCAACCTGCCGCTCAAATACACACGTGCATAAACATCAGCACCTAACAACATATCAATTGGAGCAGGTTTGTCAAAGTGGGGGTATGCCGAGAAAAGGGAACCCAATTGTATTCAGACACGCTGATCTACAGAAGCCCATGGTAGATTACTAGTAATCTTAAGACACAATGAAGAGAGAGTGACTGAAGGTACACTGAGGTTCCCTGGAAGATTGTATCTTACAACTAATCATTCCTTTCAGATTTGTAGTACCTTGAGAGAGGCTGAACACCCTTTCACATGCATTATGCGCAGAGACAGTACCTCTGCAGAACAGTGGCATCTCGTTAGGGCAAGCAAGGCAAGCAGTGCTTGCCCAGACAGTTTCCTGACAATGTTATATTTAAAATAAATATTCTATTCTCACTTATATTTTCTTTAAGGTAACTTTTCACTCATGCGGTACACATTCTACTCAGGAAACAATACTATACATTATAATAAAACAACTCATTGGCTAACAAAACCAAGATGTTTAGCTGTAAGTAATGCTTTCAGCAGGTAGGCGGTCGCCCTAGTTTCCTGGCCAACGGAGGGGAGGGGCAGGGGCTTATGGCTCCGTCAACCTGTGTTAGAAACTATGATGGTTGTGCTTTCTTCACTAAACTGAAGTGGACTTAGCCAAAGCTGGCCTAGTCGCAGGCAGTTGGCGTCGTGTAGTTTAGTTACTAAATTGATGTGTGGGCAAGTCCACGTGCACAACACGAATCGTATTGTTTTTATTTAATTTAGGTGCTGAGAATGTTATACATATTCGTGCGCTATGTCTACCCAACATAAAAATTTTAAAATTACTGTGTGAGACTGAGAACCAAGTAGACTGAGAACCAAGTAGAAACATGCAAATGCAAGTGTGGTGTGTGTGGATTACGAATGAAGCATTTTTACAGCAGTGCTTTCACTTTTCAGGAAAGATGTGACATCATAAAAGAGGGTAGGTCGACACCTGAACTTACAATCCTGACAACACGCAAAAAAAAAAGTTATTTTGTACGTCATTTTCAAAAAAAATTTTTATCAGAAACTCTCGTGGTTAGCTGGATGTAACAGCCTAAACAAAAAGTTTTGCTGGCCTTGTGTATTGTTTTCAAAGGATGTTAACATGTGACTGCAACTGGATTTTGTGACCTTACAATCTGTGCAATCCTGTTTAAAAACACAACCAAAGTTCACATAAATTCGTTTTTGTCTCTTAAAGAATGTGGTAAAAATAGAGTTTATTTTAATCTAGATAGATCCAAACAATTAAGCACATAATGACATAATGAGAAAGTTAAAAGAAACAGAGAAATTTTGAAGCGCTTAATAGACGTTTGTTTCTTGGGTGTACAGGAACTGCCTTTCCTTGGTCATGATGAGACAAAAGATTTAGAAAACCATGGATATTATGCTAAGTTAATTTTAATTGAACAGGGTTCTGGGTTTGATGAAGGTCTCTTTGTAATATTTTTCACTAGGGCAAATTTATGTTAAAAATATTAACATTTTTACAAGTGGTGTATTTTATATTTAGGTAAGAAAAAATGTTTAAATGGCACCATTTTGCACCTTGAGATCCAAATTTTACCAGGGGAGGACCCCCAGACTCCCCTTCCCCTTTATTGTGGAGATCAACACAACTACCGCCCCCTGCACACAGTACCTTGCCCATGAAATTATAGCATGCATCGCCACTGCTGCAGAGGCTTCAGGTATGAAAGATGCCTGAGCTGCATTATCAAGCAGATAGCACGACATGAGGTTTGTTATTGGCACCATACACTTTGAGCAGAGCTGTACACAATAAGATTTACAATCATGGGCTGACACACATACAAATGTACTGCTTGGACCCTCAGTGCTGGGAGAACCTTTGTTTCGAGACCCTAAAGTTACATTACACCTCCCATTGATGTGCAGCAAAGTACAATGATTTTGTTTATATCGATAACATGTGAGATGAGGCGCAATCAGCTACGGCATGGGATCCTCCAAGACAGTTGAAACAGAGTTTTCTTTTGCGAACTATTGACTGCCTGTCAGTGGGTGATGCACTGACTAACTCTGGGCATTTGTAAACACTGTGAAAGGTGTTCTGACAACTGGGCAAGGCTTAGGTAATTTAGCTTCAGAATCTGTAACGAGGACCGACCTTGGTTGTGAGGTTATGTGACCTGATTTGGTTAGGGATGTTTTCTGGTGCCTTGACCAGAACCAACTTTGCTCACATCAACTGCACAATCCAATTTTGCTACCCTTGATTGGAGAAAATTTTCTGTGCATGAGTTTTCAAACTTCGTTCTGACACCAACATCTAATTTGCGTAACAAGAATGTGGCAAGCATTGGATTATTCTTTGTTATGTCACAATATAACCCTTCGAGGGTTCGAGCATTTTCACTGAACGTTTTGATATAGTTTCGAATGGATTGGTGATTTGTGGAGTCGACACCAGGCAAATTGATAATCCTATTAATATACAAGGTTGTAAGTTTCCTTACATTCTGGTATTGGGATGTAAGAAGTTCCCCGGCTAATAAATAATTTTCAGCAGTAACAGGCAGATTTTTGACCAACTGTAAAGCCTCCACCTTGAGACATCCTAACACGTACTGTAATTTTTCTATGTCGACCAATGCTCGACTGTGGTGGATTATAGTTTAGAAAACATTGGCCACTCCTCCCACTGCCCTGAGAAAGAGGGCAAAATAATTACTGGAAGTCTAACATTTGCTGATGTGGAGGCAAGATTACTGGTTGACGAAGCTGGCACAGCATGAATGGACAAGAATGAGGTTATGTTGCATCGGACACCTGACAACATAACAAAGAAAGACTCGCGCTTCGAGATTAGCACATTTTCGTCAACGTTATCCGGCAGGGGATCAGTCTGTAAAATTTGTTGCACAAAGAATTTACTTCGGACTCGATTGCATCTAGCTGTGCGCCGAATGCATTTACCTCATGAACGGAATTTACTGTGACTTCTGACTTAACAAGAGCATGCACCCTTTCGTTAATTTTTTTTTTGTTAGCTCTCCTGAAACTTGACTGCATCAAAAATAATTTGAATCCCATGTCTAGGACCTACCAATCGACCACACAACAAACAAAAAAAAAAAATCAATACTTAACACAATACGGAAATACAGCGAAACCGACGTCAAAAGCTAGGTTAAGTCATCTTGCATACCATCTCTGCGAAAAAAAATGCTGATTCACTCCACAAAACATGCTGCAAACGGGATGATGCAAACAAGACAAAAAAACTACACACCCACACGTTCAGCACAGGCTGGTAACAGAACATTACACAATAATACGAACAACTACATGGTTTCCCTGGAATTTCCACAAAAACCGCAACACTTCTCACAAATGTACTGGACAGTGATAAAGAAAATACTGGTACCTTCTGAGATGTTTCTGTGATGAGGGGATTCAGAACGACGGTGGTAGTTTGTGCACATGCGTCAGATAAAGCTTAAATTACACAGAACGTGTAAAACGACCGAAAAAGTATCACATTCACTGTAAGGATTAAACGCAGGCACGAATCCGGCCTGGAGGACCAAAATGTTTAGCAGATACTGAGAAATATCACACAATTATGCGCTTATATTGCCGGACACGTCCGTGGCGTCAAAAACTACTTGTAGCAACGCAATGACTGTAGAAGAAAGTAGATCTCCGCGGAAGGATATACAAGTCTGATTGCATATTGCACAATACGCAACAAGAGATGTGGAGCAGTGTGGGCCACCAAGTCTCTACTGGTTGTGCTTTCGCACCAGGTTGAGCGGCAAACCCCAGGTTAATGTCACTTCAGCATTAACTTAGTGCTCAAAGTAAGAGACAACCTGAGCTTGTAGCCCCTCCCTGTGCGAAGGTGTTTCTGGTGGTTGGGGTGTCGCTATTTCTCCCCACCAGTACTAACTTAGTGCTCGGGGACTGGGAAGACACAGGTAGCCATCTGATGTGGATGTCAATAATCTCTGGGTTCCTGTTGGCAGTGCATGTCAAACCTGTCCCTGATTGTTAACACAGGCAAGTACCCTGTAAATGAAAAGCAAAAGGGTAGTGAATGGGTGTTAATTGGAAACTAACTTTAAACTGAGCTAAAAAGATTTCTGGAAGAGACAAAGTGAAGTTTAATATGCGTGTACGTGTTCGATGGATATCGATGCGTGGTAAGTAGCCGCTGGGGGCGTACATGAAGTTTACGAGGTCACAATGTCATCCCGTAGTTCAAATTGTTGGGGTTGTTACCGTAGTAGGCATCGGATGTCGGACTCCTCCTGCTGACTTAGGGTTATTTGCAGTTGGAGAGGCCGGAGCTGCTCTTCCGGACTTCTTTCAACCTGCAGAGAGGGAGACATCTCTTCCTCTTCAGCTTTTTCCTCCTGTGTCGGGAATCGAGACAAGGCATCCGGTAGGTCGTTCACTTTACCTGGGCAATGCTGGACCTCGAAGTCGAACTCAGTAAAGAACATGTCCCACTGGCTGAGCTTGGTCTTCGAATCCTTGGACTCCTGTAACCATTGGAGGTCTTTAGAGTCGGTCCATAGAATGAAGTGTTGCCCTTCGAGATAATACTTGTATTTCTTCATTGCCCAGATAACAGCCAGACACTCCTGCTCATTGACGTGGTAGCGCTGCTCTCTTTCATTTAAGCGAGTTGATGCATACGCTATCATGTGTGAATGTCCTAAGTCTTGCTGGTACAGTACTGCCCCCAGGCCGTTCTGACATGCGTCCATTTGCAGTATCAAAAGCTTCTCTCCTTATGGTCGGTGGAGCTGGTGGATATTCGTGAAGCTGCTCTTCAAGTCGGAAAATGCTTGTTGTTGTTCCGGGCCCCATCGCCACCGTGTGTTTCTCAAGGAGTTGGTGCAGTGGTGCCATGTACTTTGTAATGTTCGGAACTAAGTCTCGTAGGCAATTACACAGACCCAGGTACTGTCGAAGTTGTCGCTTATTCGTAGGTTCTTCCACTTCTTCAATTGATTGTATTGAACTGTGTTGCGGGAAGTTTCCCTAAGGTGAGATGACGTGTCCCAGATAATCTATTGAGGACTTGTCGAAGAAGCTTTTCGACAGCGTGCAAGTCATTTTGTGTAATTCGAGTCTTTCTAACACTCTTTGCAGATGGCCTAGGTGTTCCTCCCAACTGTTGGAATATATTATTACATCGTTGATATAGGCAAAACAGAACTCGCCGATGTAACCAGTTCACACTTCCGCAGACATTAGTCGTTGGAATGTTGCTGGAGCGTTTTTCAAGCCGAACGGCATGACTCGAAATTGAAGTGTTTCGCCCTCTGGTGTTGTAAGGGCCGTATATTTGCGACTGTCCGGGTGGACCGCAATCTGCCAATATCCTGACTCCATGTCGAGAGCACTGAATATTTTGGCCTTGCCAGTGTATCGTAGAGTACGAGACAAGTCTATGGCTGGGGGAGCGATCAGGTGGGTAACTTCATTTGGCGATTTGTAATTTACGCAAAATTACAATTTCCCGTTTTTCTTAAGCACGAGGACCACATGTAAGTTGTATGGGGAATTCAATGGCTCAATGATTCCCTGGTCCTTCATGTTGTTGACCTGCTCCATATTAAGGTCATGCCGGTGGACTGACACTGTTTGGTCGGTTGTAAACCGGTACATCAGTGGTTGGCCATATTTCGTGGTGAATTTAACGTGTTTGTCGTAACAGTCCTCCTTGGCCAAACGCTCCGACGTGCTTGTCTAGTACGGCTTTTAATTGGTAGAATTCTGGTTCTTCCAGTTTGTGGTTTAAGCACATAGGGTCAACGGGCATTGGCGGAATGTCATCTGGGTTTTGATCCCAGTCAACTGTGATCCGGTTGGTTTCTCCCAGATCGGCTCTACATTGTCCATGATCTAGAATACATTGATTGCGGAGGAGTCCTGGACATCCTAGTATTATCGATTCGGACAGGGTTGGAGACACAATAAATTCCGTCGGTGTAGCAATACTTTGTATTTTCACTGTCAAGGTAATTCGTTCGGTTACAACTAGGGTGGAGCAGGGTTGCACCATTCGTACTGTTCTGGATTGCAGTCTTGTTTCGGCGAGTTGGCTTCATGTTAACAAATTACTCTGGATAAAATTGCCTGTGGCAGCAGAGTCTAGCAAGGCGAGCACCCTGTCGTTGTTTACCTCCACTCCTATGTGTGGTGCTATAGGAACTGGTACTTGTGAATCGGGGTTGGTGGCCCGCTTCGTGCATCGGCATTTCTATCGGGAGTCGATTTTCCAGTCTGTTTGACTGGGATAGTTGACTGAGTTTTGTCAACTCAGTTGGGTGGAATGGCAGCCCCCTCTTTTTTCGAGGGCAGTCCTTGTTCCAGTAGTTCTCCAGGTAGAACCAGCATTTGGGTACAAATGTCATGCAGGGAGTTGGCGCTGGTGCACAGAGGTGCAACCAGTGGAGCTCGAACTTCACGGGTCTTGGTTGATACGAGCTTTTCGAGACTAGCCTGTGCTGAAAAATTTTGTTCTGCCACTCAGGCTCGGTTAACCAGTTTGTCCAAGGTGGTCGGTCTAGCGGCAAGAGGGACATTCCTAAGGCTGGGTAAAAGCATTCGGCTGAAGAAGCAAACGGCGGGAGCCGGTTGTAGCAAAAAATACACAGAATACTTTTTTAAAGAACTTATGATGAATGTTTTTTTTTTTTTTATAAATAGACCCAAAAAAATAATTTTTGTCCACCATTTTCCATTATGGCAGCCGTCGCACAAGGTTTATACTCAAGGACGTTTAGTATGTTATTCAGAAGGACTTTAACTATATGTGTACCAATTCCTTTGCTTGTATGAATTTTTTTTTTTTTTTTTTCAAATGGTCATTTATGAGCTAAAATGACTGGGGTAGAGAATATGTATATTATTAATATTATTAATTATTAATATGTATAATATGTATACCATATTCTTGTGAGTGGTTTTGAACATAACTTATATGACCCTTCAACATTGTATTATTAATTTAATTGACACAATTTTTTCAAGCTTCTTTCACTTCAGAAACGTAAGGAAATTAGCAGACTTTGAGGAAAATCTGGTAGTCGCGTGGAACCACTAAGGTAGTATACCCACATGTTGACACATGCCAACATGCTGTGCTGTGCAAATGCGTACTCTACAGGCGACTTCCCCCCATCTATGAGCGACCTGAGCTCAGGGAAAGTTATAACAGTGGTAAAATAAATGTATCGAGCAAGGAGATTCCACAAGGCTGGACTGCCGAATACACACTTGTAATTCACTCACGAAATTACAACCCGCATTGCCAGCCCAAAAAACTGCATGCAAGAGTCATCCCCATGAAGAAAATTAATATTTGTGATATTCTACTACTCGTCGCTTAGCCCTGGAAGAAGTTCCTACAGTCCCCAGAGATGGCAGCACCCCTGTGGCCTTGTGACATCACGACCGGCTCACCTCAGGTCAGGACGAGGTGTTTTAATTTGTCGAAACCTCCAAGCGGGACGATAAGAAATGAGCGGCACTCCAGCACCCCAGATAACATACCCCTGCGCTGGAAGGTTACTCTACCCCCCCCGCACCCCGAAGAATCACTGATGATGAGATATTGGAGTATAAATAGAGGTCCAGCATCCAGCACCGGCAGATATGCCGGGCTCGCCGGCCGAATAGGATCGCAAGCCCTTCCTAGTTTGCGAAGAATCTCCTCAGTCTGCAAAGACTCCTCTCAACCCGCATGGGCTCTTCTTCCTCTCCACGACCTCCAATACGGCGCAACACCTGGAAGCCTGCAAGATGGTCTTACCCCACAGACTGTGAAGACTGCAGCCTCCTTAGCAACTTGCAAACAGTTCTTCCTCAACTGCACTTGTTAACCGTAAGGACAGCAGCTTCCACATCTAAGGTAATCCTACTTCACGCCCCTGGTAACCTTTTACCTAAGTCAACTTCCATGATTCCATGGTAACAAGCTGTCATGCTTTAGATTACCTCCCTAGAATAAATTGTATCATAATTTTACGTTGTAAAAGTGCGTTAATTTACTGTTTGTTGGGTTTTAAATTGGGGAATTTTTATATAAATATTTCTGGCTCGCCTTTGCCTGTTCTATTCACGTAATTTGAATATCATTATAATTGTTTAGCCAGTCGGCTAATTAAAAATTGTAATTTGATTTTAGCCGAGACTTTCCAGTTTCTCTTTTGTACATAATAAAAATATACGTCAATCTTCACTGACTGTTTACTGTCATTCGTAGTTTGTCTCCTGTTTCCTAGAGTCTGTGTTATTCTATTGTGTCAGGACACTTCACGATCATTGAAGAGTATGTGTGTGTGTGAGTTTACCAGGGATCCAATGTATAGCCAGAGAGGCGGGTTACAGAGTAGGCAACGGCGAAAGAAATGTTGTGCCCTAACAAGGGCCAAAGCCTCTGTAAGTGACCCGCAGGAGGGCGAGCCCTGGTCGCAGTCTAGTGAAGCCGCCCCACGTCCGATTTCACCCTTCCTTCCCCTCGAACACAAGTCTCACTTCATCAAGCATTTAGGCACCTGTTGGCCAGGGTATCCAGCAGGAGAATATATAGCCCGTGCTACTCCTGAGGACACCGTGCCTACTCATGCCCATAAGATGTCCATTCAGTGTGATTAAACTCACCTCCGGTAAGCTCATCCGGGTTCAACACCCAGCAGAAACAAAGCTACCCAACCTTTGTGTGATTAAACTGGCATTGGGTACGACTTCCACCTAAGGCAGCCCCCAAGTCACGTGCAGCACCAACCCCTTCGGATTTCATCCCCGCACATCGACCCACTCGTCCTGTATGCATCACTCCAGCCAGATCATATGCCTCCACCCCCACGATTGCGTAATTGCATCACCACATCATATCCCCGGGACAGCTGGCATCCCGCTTATTGGCAACTCTGATAGAGAGGAGGGTAGAACTCCCTGGTCGGGAATCTATGTCCATCCGCCTCACTCTGGGGTTTGACTCCCCTCGTTCCCGATGGTACCATACCACGAAGCGGCCACCTACGACATCTAACCCTTTCACGACCAGCGACCCAGGATGTTAGCCTTTTATGCTGCGGTAGGCATACTTAAAGTTCCAAGAGGGTAGTCAGTGGTCTAACTGCTACCTTGTGAGGTAGGGCACGCATCAACGTTAAGAGGCAAACCGAGATCTGCCATCAGGTAGACCTTCGGCTGCGCCCGTATCCACTAGGCACTCTAACCCTCTGAGACAATTGATCAGGCTGGGTGTTCAGTACTTATCCCAGCTTGCAAAGGCCGTTGGGGGACTAGCAGCACTCAGTCTGATTGGCCTCTTGTGGGTTGCTTACCCAGGACTCAGTAATCTACACTACCCTTATTTCAGTCCCAGTTTGCAAAGGTCGGACAATGGGAATACAGAGTGCTATCACTGTACCCTGGAAGTGCTCGCTAGGGCCATCTAAATGCCAGCTTCTTCTTGAGAGTCTGCACCAAAGTTTAAATGCCTTACGCCCAGCATGGTAGTATCAGTAAAAGTTGTAGAAGGGCTCTGCGGGTCACAGAGAAAATTATTAATTTAATGACAGTAAAAACTACCCAAGGTAATAGTGATACATCCCACCCTATTCAAACAACGTTACTTTGTTTGGGCCGCTAATAAAGTTACCCGTTAAAGAACATCCAGCCATCAATGCCATCCGTCAGAAAGGGAAGGTTCCCTTGGGTCTGGACTGGCTTTGGCATAGGAGCGAATTACTGAAGCCCCCGCAGCCCAGTATTTCCCGACACGAGCACCGACCCTCCACGCATCGTAGAGTTAACTACGGCACCACCGCTCACGTGCAAAGTAAGCACACCAGATCATCCTGCTTCATATAAAAAATCAAGTACAAAAAAGATGTATGGTAGTAACTGTAGCCCCAGATTTTGTAACATCTCATCAACCAACCAGACGCACTCTATATTGGCCGGACACCTAAGGTCCCGGCCTAGTCCCCCCCAGATGCTCCCTGTGAAACTGTCTTCACGTTACTCTAAAAGTGAACCGAACCAAGGTCTCCTATCTGGTTAAGTTTACTTTAGGGTTCAAAGCTTGCTCATCTTTGGTCGCCACTAGACTAAAGAAATCCAATGTGTAAGTATCTCCAACATGGAGAACTCTCAACCCAGCCAGTCATTTATGCATTTTGCACCTCGGCGCTTATCCCATCACGAACACGTTATAGCGTGCATCAAATAATAGAGGGGGAAGCTTCAAAAGACTTGTCATTGCATTTTTACGTGTAGAGTGGGTATAAATTTTAAGAGATGTGAAATTTTCTGAACTTGTAAATTCAAGCTAAAAATTGCCCTTAAAAATGTAATATCATGTAATTGCATAGTATACTAGTCAGAAATATCACGTATGGCAATTTATAATTAATCATGCTTTTCAGAGGGCAGTTAAGATCAGAATTCTTTTAACTGCATCAGCCTCAATGTGGAAAGTACAAGTTAAAGAAAAATATATATAAATATTTTTATGAGAAAGCATTATGTTTCAAGACTTTGAAAAGTTTAAAGACCAGGGCTATGAGAAATTGTAAAAGAATATTCAGGAAGACTAATACAATTGGGGTGTTGTAAAGTTTTCGGAAATAGCTTTTTGGACCATTGTGTGGTCATTAGTATTTTATATCTATCATAATCCAGTATTAACTACAATACTGTATTTTGGTATGAAATTTTGTATGCTTCTTCTATTTAAATTTTTAATGATAGGCTATTGTGTTACGGTGCTTGTTTGAGAAAGAAGTTGAACAAAATCTATTTGCTCAGTGAAATTCATACATGTTTTTGTAAACTCAGAATATTATACAATATGTTCAGTTCTGCCATACCAAGCATGTCTTTGATTTAATGTTTAATATTAAGGTACGTTTAAACTCTTTCTTATACTTTTTTTTTTGTTTGTTTTCTGCTGTTGTGTAGCTTATATATATATATATATTTTTTTTTTTTCTGAAGCTTTGATTTTGTAGTTTCTATTGAATACTTGGCCAGTAGACCAAAATGTTCATCCTTCGTATACAGTAAGCTTCCACAACTCCTTTACTGCCAAATGGATAACACAAAATTGCCTTGCACTACATTGCGCTATGGTGCAAAGTTCCAAACACCATTTTACTACCTAAAACTCATGGAGTACGTTATTTTCAAATCTTGTGATAGAAATATCTCTAATTAATGTGGCTACTTAAATAATTGAATACACACATCTTGACATCTTGACATCCAATTTATGTGAGGGGAGGATATGCATGTTGCTGCGGTAAGGGAACGATTGTGCACAACACACCTGTTTAACCTAACTACTTTAATGTGTGGTTCAACATGAACCTCCTGCATTAAGAGCTTAAAATAAAATACGTAAAATAACTTTAAAAAATTTAATTTTTACAAAACCATTGTTGAAAAAAAACAGTCACACACAACTTAATAAGCTTAACTCTTGACAGCAAACCACTTGTAAGCAAGAACTTTTCATTTTATAAAAACTACTGTATTGATATCGAGTAAACATCAAACCATATTGTAATTGACTCTCAGTCCACAGTGTTCTTGAGAAAGGACGGAAAACATGCTGTCAAAGACACAATTCCTTATTTTCTTTCTTGGGACGTGACTAGCAATAAAGAACCACTGCATTATTTCATCACAATTCTTGAACATTACAAGCTAAACAGTGATGCAGCCGGCACTAGTACGAGATTCAGATACATATTTATATCTCACACTGAAAATAATGCAGGGCTATGAGTTCATAGCGCATAGACCAACCGAGTGCATGAGAAGTTGTACACATTTCCTCCCAAACAGAATAAAATAGGTTTAATAAAAACCATAAATTGTGAACCTTGTTTTCCAACACTTACCTAGAGCATAACCATGTCATGACATCTATTGGTCAGCAAATGAAATGTGGTACTGTCAGCACAACTCACTTTTTATGAACATGTAAGGACAATCTGAAAATACAATATCAATAACTAGTTATATTACATGCCATCTGTTATGCAAAATATGTATGTAAAATATTTGTTCATCTAGGCTGCATCATTGGACGACATAAGTGACTACTTAACCTACAAAAATCACTACATAGATCCAGGACCCAACACCAGAGGGAAGTTGCATCAATACAGTTCATTCACGTCAACCTTGTCACTCCTGACCACTAGCATTGACTGTTGTAAGTTCTGTGCAAATGAAAAATGATTCCTCCTCCTTTAATAATGCTACGTGAATTTAAACATTAAAAAGTGCCCCTACAAAAAGGATCGTGTGAAAAAATAATTGGAACATAAGCTAAATAATCTATCTGGAAGCCAAATTCAAAAACGACGTATCTGAGTAGAAATTACCGAAATGTTGGACACACACAAAGAAATAGCAAGCATGAAATATTTTGACATAGAAATATTAAAAAAAAAAAAAAAAAGAGCTGCTGAGACAGAATTTTGAGCTTTCTTTGTAACTGCCATTACATTTAACTCCAGAGTAGAAACTTAACTTATTCAAGAGAGAATGAGCTGAAAATAAACTGCCCAGCTAATAACAATTATCTTTGAAAGGCCAAAGAAAAAGACACAAGAACTCAATTTTTAGTAGGCACATAAAGAGAGAAAGAGAGGAGAGAGAGGCGCACACAAAAAACATTTTGTTGTGCAGCTGTCGAGGTGCTCCCAAAAGAAAATGTTAAAACCGCACACCTGTATTTAAAAAATGTATCATCCTACTATAGTATTTGTGGCCCAATTTTTTGGGTTGTGCAAATGTGACTTTTTTTGTCACGAAACTTAAAACAAAACATATGTTATGGACTTTCGTGAAACTGAAACGACAAATAATGTTGTAAGTGTTCAGCCTCAACAAACCATTAACGAATTCCATAACATTTTAGGAAGTTAATAGTTATAACAAATTTGTTGTAAAATAAAACCAAACAAATGTAAGTTATGGAGTTTTTATCACATGGGGTCTTGCCAACATTACAATTTATGTTTTATGTAGTTATTTCAGTTATAAAATAATGAAAACAAACAAGATCATTTACAGGCAAAAATTTCCTTTGCTGAGGCACTAAATGAACATTCATTTAACACCTGAAAATTTAACACAATCAAGAATTTTCATTTCATTGCAACTTTTGGTAACCAAATTTCTACTGGAACGAAAATGGTCATCATTTTTCATTTTTGTTTCAGTATACTGAATATTTGCACAACCCTACCAATTTTATTAGCTGGTTTAACGAGGTTGTGATTATACAAGGTATTCTCAGAAACTATAATAATAAATTAATCTTAATGGAAATTGATTATAAATATGTTTGCTAGTCCATAGCAATAAAATGCCTGGGTTGTAGTGTTGCTCTACTACTAAATGGTATGTTGCAATATGTAAAAATAAACTGTGAAAAAAAATTGTGGCAGTGGTGATTTGGAGTCATTGCGCTGCCTGTAGCCTGCAGGTCAGCCTGCGCTGCCCTTTGCACAACACAGCTCACGAAGGGAAGCGTTGCCCTACACCCATCCCTTTCCCAACACCACCCTCCACATACAGTAGAATCCTGCTGTAGCGAGCACTGCAACTGCAAGAACACAGTTATAACGAGGTCTTTTTGAGGAACCGTCAAAAAATCGCAAAATTATTCCATGAAAAATTGTAATTTTTCGAGTTGAAACATATGGCGAGATTGTGTAAAGCAGACTTGCGGCGGGACTCATGACCATGTGAAGCACGCTTTTGTTATCAGTCTACCTAACTCCACTCCCTCGCCCCGCCACCACGTGCCGCTCACTTGTGTGAAATTCTTCCGCCTTGCCTCCTAAACACCCTCTTTAACAAAACCAAGTGCTTTGTTCAATAAATAGAATCCTGCCCTTTCTACATTGACCCCATTTTCATGAGCCAGTTCGCTTTTCCATAGACGTTGCGGTCATTGTGCTGTCAACTATGTTTGGTTTGAAACAACTTGGCGTATGTGGATCGAACATTATTGTTAAATGAAAACAAATTCCATCTAAACATAACAGTCCAAGCGATAGCTAGTATCAAATACAGCTACATATTAACAGATATTCACCAGTTTTTTTTTCCATACTGTGGTATACCAATTAAAGACAGGGACACAACTACTATTACTACATTTTATCGCTGTACTGTAACGAACGTAATTTTAATCCATTTTGATAAAGTTTTCTTGAATTTTTGCTGGTTTTGATAAGTCTCGCACCATGCAGATTTTGATAGTTGAAAACATATAATTTTCCAGTGACTACCATATTTACTAGCATAATTCCCACGCTGGCACAATTCACGCACCCGTATTTTATGGTACAGAATTAGGGAAAAAATTTTCCTTCCATATTTCACGCAGCATGTTTCTCTTAAACGAGGTATGTATTGCTAAAGGGCCCGCGCGACATGCACTTTGTTCAACCCCGCCACATCACTGACACTTCAAGGTCGCTGGTCCTGTTATCGATTTCTGGCTGCTGCGCCTGCGCTGCAAACATGTAAACAAAATCAGTCAAGGAGTTTATTTGTATGCAGGTGGTTTTTTTAATGCGAAAGGAATAGTTTACATTAATATTAATTTTTGTTTAGTACAAATGCATAATGGGTAAATATACCAGTCAAACTGCTGCATTTAAACTTCAGGTAATTGCATGTGCAGAGGAACAAAGAAACGGGCCAAAAATACACTGTTTCTGAGTTTAACATGCATGTCATGTTTTCCCAATACCGGGCCGCTGTTACAATGTGAACCGGATCTGTAACGGGCAATGGCGGGCAGCAGCTGGCCAGCAGTGGCCACTCGCCGCCTGCCAGAATAATCATGTAGTGACCGGACCGACCGTGGCAAGCCGCCGCGTCCGGCCACGCTGCAAGGATCTAAGCGTTGCCCAGCTACATGGCAATGTTTTTGCTGCTAGCACCAGCACACAAGTGATTTAATTTTGAATATGTATCTTCATATCTATTATCAATAAATAAAGTGCTATGTTTTTAAAAAATGTATCCCCGCAGTTGGCGAGGGATTACTTACAGTAGACCACATTTTAATGTTTACATGCACGCATCTTGGTGATTTATTGCATAATTCACGCACCCTAATTTTTGGCACTAAAATCCTATAAAAAAAAGGTGCGAGAATTATGCGTGTGGAGCTGTGACGGTCGAGTTGTCATTTGCAAGGCAGTGCTTCGGAGGCCGAGTAAGTGAAAGCGGGAAATGCTGCATTGGCTGAGGAACTGATTACAGACTCAGCGGCTATACAGTGAAACCCTGTTAAGAAGTTCCCACTTAATGTTTCCTGCTTATTAATATAAATAATTTTGCACCTTGTCTAAATGGACATGTGTAATTTGACTCGTTTAAGACGTTTTCCTGGTTAATAAGCATTATTTTTTCAGTCCCTTCAAAAATGTCTTAACAGAGTTTTATTGTACTTATGAGGCGTGGTCAGATTTTCCACTCATTTTCACGTAATCAGTTATCATATAACAGGATATTTTTACGTTATGTTGGTTCAAACACAATTTAAAAGAAATTTTAGGATGATTTATAAGTAGTAGGCCCTACTGGGGATCAAAATCAGTTTAATTTGGGGACACAGAGGAGACACTTATAGCGAGGATCGAACCTGGAGCCGTGACATCTCGCTATAATGGGACTCTACTGTAGTTATCTCTTGTAATGACTAACGGTCCACTATAACTCGCATAACAACAAGGCTGGCAAATAGTGTGAGTTACACATCCCACAGTCTCGTGATCACTTCACCACGATAGTTATTGTGCATATGTTTGGTTTTCAATGGTTTTTTATATTGCTGTTACACGTTTGATTTCTAGCTTCTCTTTTACATTTTCAAGTTCTGATTGCATTTGGAATTGGTAGTACCTATCTTGTTGACAGCCTACATACGCAGTGTTTATTGGGTTAGCTTTATTTAACGAAGCTGCCCAATGTGGGACTGGCCAAGAGAAAGGCTATAGAGTTTGACATATTAAATGATTTAGGAGTCTCTCATCAACCCTTCGCAACATAGCTTTAAAACCAAATTAACTCTTATCTTTGCCCAGGTCACATTTACAGAAATTTTTTGTAAACATTTATATCATCTTGAAAATTGCAGGTAAATCAAGATTTATACACTCAACAAAAACAAAAACTCATTCATTTACGCCTACTTGCTGTCTTGTAACATGGTTCTTCTCTTCAAAGAGCACCAAGTATTGTTTGTTTGAAAGCAATATTATGAAATATGGCAGAGAGATTTCTATAATCATTAACATGTACAGTGGAATTTCTATGTATTGAACCCAAATGGATTGAAAGTCCACATCCATGAACATATTCTGTGGTCTCATTCTTGATTTATCTGCATTTTAAGACCACATTCATTGAAAGTCCACATGTACTGAAATTTTTCCAGTCCCTGACAAACGATGAATAGAGAATCCAATGTTAAACCCTATCCTTTCACTCAATCAATCCCATACTTGGTAGCACCCTCAAGTTTTCAGATTTCTGTCTTATGCTTCTGACTTACTAACAACCAGTTCATGCACAACACAAGCATAGTTCCACTCTTGTTTGTTCACAATGTACAGAATAGACAATACAGTTGACAATGCTTGTAAAATCCATTACCTCTCCCACAACGTGTTTGTGTGTGTATATCTTAAATGTGGATGTGTTAAGTAAGGGTTAAATTCAAAGCCAAATGTCCCAGAATGCCAAGCGGAATTTTCGAATCAATGGTAGTCATTTCCTGTCAACTAGTTATGCCACACTGTGTTTAAACTTCTTCTCCGACATCAACAAGAGGTCATGTGTGTTCATATAGGTTATCATTTCATTCTAAAGACATCTGAACACTAAAAAAAAATGTATCTATTTGTAATAAAAACTGATAATATTTCTGAAAGTAGTAACTGAAAATGGACTTCGCACTTGCTAAAGGACTTAGCACCCAGCATGTTTTACATTTTTTTTAGGATGCGGAGTCTTATGTACCATTCTGGGATACACTTACTTGGTAGACATTTTCGTATTGAAATTAATTAACATGTTGTTAATAAATCATCTGATTTTTCTGCAAGAAGCTACTGAAAATTGACTCAGTGCTAGAGGTGTGTGGAAATTCAGAAATTTTAACAGCTGCGAATAGAAATTTACTAATTTTTCACATTCAGACTTCGCATATCTTCTATGAAAATTGTGAATAATTTACAATCCCGTCTCGTGTTTATTTGATTGGCTTTATTATAGGGGGACCCACTTGAAATTATTCATTTAAACTAGAGCTTAGCCGATCCTGTGCAGATACAATTAACTTTGAAACAGAGTAAATATTCACAGAAAATTTAATTTATTGAACACTACACCAAATAAAAAGATTTAATTTGAACATCTCAACAAAAAACTTTGCATAAAAGTTGCACTCCATTTTGTAACACTTGAATTTGGCATAAAACATACGACCCATAAGTGAGTAAAACACGTAATTTGTATAGGCAATTTTTATGCTCCGATACAGCAATATACTGGCTCTGATTTCATAGTTATTAGGGCTGGAATGCTACTTTTCACGATAACTGGTTGTATGTAGGAATTTCTGTGATTTGATGCAGCAGACAATTAACAACCATTAGAACTGAGTGTGGTTGCTAAGATTGGTATGTTATTGAATAACTATTTTAGAAATGTGATAGAAACCACTGCAAACACATTTATTTTCACTGTAGCATTTATGGAAGTAGGATAGATTTTTTCATTACTATTGTTTGCAGTTGAAGAAATGGGCACATAAAGGCTATGTAGCCACAGTTGTGCACTACCAAAACAATAACGTGTTTGTATCACTTTTACCCACATACCACACACCTCCCTTTGTGACGAACGCATAGATTTTTTTTTTGGGTAATTCTGGAAAAAATTACGACATTTCCGCAAACAGATTCTAAAGTACACAATTTCAACATGGTGGACATGAACAATACCTACATGGTGCTGCATCATAGCCAAGATGGAACGCAAGGTAACTGCACTACTAGTAGGGAGCTGTACCAGTTGAAATGGTCTCAAGCATTTACAATGAAACATTTGCATTCGTTAATGAGTAGTTAATGAGTACATGTGTTAACATTTTATCTATTACAATGAATGATTGTGCAGAGTGCACTCTCGGCGGTGCCCAAACTTCGTTATTGTGCCTTCGCTCTGCCGATCTTGGTGTCCTTTTGCCTGTTCCTACCTTGCAACCCCATTTCTTCCCCCTCCCTTGCATGTGTGCACCGGAGACCCCCACTTAGTTCACCTGTGATTAATTTGAATTTGTTTCGGCATATTCCTCATCATCGCTTTGTAGAGGTGACTTGATTCCGATTGAGGTCCACGGACAATACCTTCTGCGTTGTCCGTCGTCATGTTGCGGTGACAGAAAGGTGGGTTCGGTAGCTGACAGTGAATTACAATCCAATAGTGGTGTAGTGTTAGTGGAGTAATTAATTTGCTTGGGCTTTGAATTGATTTAGGATTTATTAATTCCTTTTTGGCGGTGATTCCTATTCAAGTTGATATGAGTGGTTCACTTTATAGAATTTACTTATTAATGTTCATTCGCATTGACCATAGATAATCGGTTGGATAATAGGCCTCTCGCTTTTGCATCACCAGTGTCAGGATGTAAAGAATATTTTATGAAAAGCTCCTGTTTTGCATTGCCAGTGTGAGCGAACGAGTGAAGTGAAAGTAGTATTGGGCACATTTAATTCCTGCCTTGTTTAATAGTTGTCTTAGTTGCACTGGCCAGTCCATCTTAGGAAAAAATCATAGGGTTATCATGTTTTACAATTTTAATGTTTGGCCTGTTTGTTATTAATCCACAATTTTGTATAAAAGGTGGGTGACTACACACTGGATGCGACTTAGCGCAAAAGTGTTTTAAATAGAAATGTAGAAGTTTCAAGGTGTGGTTGTGCTTGAGATACACACCATTCTAAATGTTTTACGAGTTTCTACCGGCCTTAGTAACCATCTTTGAAAGGTCAAGTCTGGTGCATGATTACAACGATCATATTACTGTGCTCGCCACATCATGGCCTTTGAGCGGAGTGCGTCGTGTGTGGTGATTTGTATTTTAAGTATTTATTTTTATAAATTTGGTGTGAATTCCCAAATAGTAAAACTCTTTGTTCTCATATCTAGTCATACTGGAAGAAAGAAAAGTGCCACGTATAATTTGTGAAATGCTTCAACTTGAAGCAGTGATAAATTACGAGCCATATTTCAATTTATCTTGAGAGACCAATGGTTATTAAATAATGTAAATTCTTTATATGGAAAGTTGGTCTTAAGTAAAATTACTGCTCATTGGAAAGAATATTGAGTGCCTGCATAGCCACTCTAAATAATAATGAAAAGAATAAATATGAAGGGTTTGAAGGAGTGAATATGTGTAATTGTTTCAGATCTGCCAATGTTTGTTGTACTAGTAAAGAGTTTTGTAATAAATGTATTAAATTTTGCTCTACTTATTACTTTGTGGTGTGTGGGTGCATCACATTGTAAACCAACTATGTTACCGACTCATGACCATAGTAGTAAGAAATTGCAAACACAGTTTGCAGTAGGGGAGTTCGTGTGTACCTTTTTTTGGGGTATGTATATTAAAGTTAAATAATATTTTAATACAGTAATAAAGTGTTTGATTTTTCCACAAGAAGTTACTGAAAATAGACTTTGCATACTACATGTGACTCGGTGTCAAGGGTTCACAATTTTTTTTTCGAACAAACGAAGGTTGTATATATTATACTAAGATATACATTTACGTAACATCTTTCTATTGAAATAAATTATTTTTTTTAAAAGCTAATTTTTTTTTGCACTATAGACTGTTAAATACCAGCTTAAATTGGAAAATTGACATCCAACACTGTCTTTGGGGAGGTCAAAATACAGTGAAAGTACGTTGTGACAATAGTTTATATTGGTACAAAAATTTGTCGCTATAATAGACTTTGGTTATAAAAAAATATTTAAAAAATCCCATATTTACAAATTTTGAATTTGTGCTGTATATCAATTTTGACTGCACAACCCAAAAAAAAGTAAACAGACTGATAAATAAAATTTATATGTTTTAAAATTCAATCACTAGCGGAGAACGTGATGCATATAAGGTTTAGAGTGAGGAGGGTGGTTCTCTCTCTCTCGTGTCGTACGCGCTTCCCACTAACAAATAAACAAAGGTGAGGCAGTGTTTCAATTTGTTTCTAGTTTCATTTTTCTTAATTTGTGTCCAGCAATTTGTAAGGTTTAGTCAAAAAAATACAACATTTAACTGCCTAGCATGCAATGCTGTATTATTTTGGTGTTATATCAAAAATAAAAACTGCTATGGCTGCGATATGGTAATTTGCCAACTTTGAAGGTGACAAAATGTAAATTACAAAAATATTTGGTAGATTTTGAAGTCAAACAGGTCACATGACAATTTTTGTTAACAAAAGGTGCCAATTAGAACACAACCTCGTGATAATGGAAAAGGAACGAGTGAGTTATTATGCAAAATTTTAGTTGATGGTTCTGAAATATGCACGTGAACATGGAAAAAGGGCAGCTGGTCGACAATTTGGTGTCCACGATAAAAATGTATGGTACTAATGCGGAGGAAAAAATATGCTGTAAAAATTGCCCAAAAAAATGTTGTTTGCGAGGCGAAATGTATAAATACCCGGAACAGTAAGCATGCAACGTAGCACAGTCGATTGCAGGTGCTGGACTGGACAGCATGACAGGTGAGCTGCGTGGCATTGCTAAGTCTGCATGCGGCCAGCTGGCGGCAGCGATGTTGCCATATTTCATCAATTTTACACACGGAAACCAATACCTTTTCTTACTTTTTTTTCTTTGTTAATGAAATAACTTCGTCTTCTTCTTGCATTGTTTTTAAAGGAAACTGCTGAGTGCTGCTATTTAAGCTATCATTAAAACGAAAATAAGCCCACACTACATTCGTTATTACCGACATTTTCCCACTGTGTATATGGGCAACTCACCGTGCCGATAAAAGTTATTGTTATAGCAGACTTTTTATTATGAAGCATACTCGTTACATCTGGACTTCCACTGTAGGTCTAAAGAGGTAATTATCAGGAGCTGTGAGGCAGTGTGGACTGGGTCCAACTATGTTATGTGGGTGTATCCACAGAGCAAGTAAAGTAGAAAGATGACACTTCCATGTATAACGTCAAGCTCTTATTTTGAGCTTCAAAATGTAAACAGGTTGCAGTTATATTGCCAACATAACATTTTCAAATAGGAGTGGGCGAAGCTGGATATTTCATTTTGAAGCGAATTTGTTAAAATATTCGCGAATCCGAATTGAATATCAATTCAAAGTGTTTTGTTGACAAGTATACATTGCACCAATTTTTATATATATATAAATTTAATAACTACATACATTTTACAAGATAGGTAAAAGGCAGATGGAAAAAAAATGTTTTCCACCGATATGCAAAAAAAAAAAAACTATAGTTTTTTAACATGTACTGTATTTACCCGAAAGGACAAGGTTTTTTTGACAGAAAAGGAATAGAAAAAATAAGGGGTCGTACACAATTTGGAGTCATCTTCAATTCAAAACCTAGGACCATAAATATGTGACACTGCTAGTTCAGTATTTAAGTTTGTTTGATGCACAACATTACTACGGGCTTCTATCCATAATTTTTTACTCAAGAAGAAGTTAATCCTCCTAATTGACATGCCTTAAGACAGAGGATTTTGACAAATACTTTTCATGCTTAAATACCGTGTGTCCTATGGTTGGACGGATTTTTGTAGTGCTGAGACTGTACCTGTCAACTGTGACAAGGGCCCCCTTATGTGACATCGCTCAGAGAAATAAAACGTATTAGTAGTGGTAGTAGTAGTGGTAGTAGCATCAGTAGTAGTAGTAGTAGTAGTGGTAGTAGCATCAGTAGTAGTAGTAGTAGTAGTAGTAGTAGTAGTAGTGGTAGTAGTAGTGGTAGTAGCATCAGTAGTAGTAGTAGTAGTAGTAGTAGTGGTAGTAGTGGTAGTAGTAGTGTTAGTAGTAGCATCAGTAGTGGTAGTGGTAGCATCAGTAGTAGTAGTATCAGTAGTAGTAGTAGTAGCATCAGTAGTAGTGGTAGTAGTAGTGGTGGTAGTGGTAGTAATAGTGGTGGTAGTGGTAGTAGTAGTGGTAGTAGTAGTAGTGTTAGTAGTAGCATCAGTAGTAGTAGGGTAGTAGTAGTAGCATCAGTAGTAGTGGTAGTAGTAGTACTGGTGGTAGTAGTGGTAGTAATAGTAGTGTTAGTAGTAGCATCAGTAGTAGTGTTAGTAGTAGCATCAGTAGTAGTAGTAGCATCAGTAGTAGTAATAGTGGTAGTAGTAGTGGTAGCAGCGGTAGTAGTAGTAGTAATAGTACGGGCGGCCAGGTTCTAATTCACTACGCAAATTACATGTTGATGGGATGGTCTAAAAATAAGAGTTTGCGGGTTAAATGCTAATCCGATTAATTTGCAAATGGTTGCAAAGTGGAAGCGCTTTGCTGGGAAGCAAAATGGCTTAAGTTACATAATATATGACATACAATTATTTTTTTGCTTATATGACAAACTTTCAAATCTGTCTGTGAATATGCAGAAAAAGCAATTTTCTCAACTACATTTGACTCATCAAATCATAATCGCGTACGTAAATAGTCGATACAATACTTCTGGCATGAAACCACGCTTGAATTTTATAACAATTTACCATTTTTTTTTTTTAATTACATTATTGAAAAGTGAGATTTGAATAGCAGTGGGTTCAATTTCACACTTTTCACAGCAGTTAAGTCTGTAAAACTTGCAGTTTAATACCTTATTTATCACATTGAAAAACTCTGTTGTACACAAGGAAAATAAACATATAATACCGATTAAAATGTGAGGTGCCAAATTAAGTTTGGAAAGATAATGAAGTGTTTAGTAATATAAAAAGATTTTACCCTGATAATTTTGTTTTGCAATATTGTGAGTAAAATTAGATACTGACAAATTATTTTACACAGAATGCAGTTTGGACTAATTTGTGGGCATTCTGTTGAGTTGAGGTTATGTTTTCATGTTTTACTAGCAGTGTGTGTGGCAAATGTGGGATAAAAACGTTGATATTATTAGGCACTCGTTGTATTCTTTTGCTTTTTGGGCGAATAATAATAAATAATTTAAGTTGCCCAAACAAATTTTTTTGTTTTGAAGTTTGAAGCAAAAATTTGATTTTGAATACGAAGCCGAATATTGAAAATATTCAATTCGAATTCGAATTTTCGAAGCTTCGCCCACCCCTATTTACCAATGCACATAACACGATGAAAAGCTATGAATTCAGATATTGGCTACCCTGATGAGGCAATCTAGGGATAGGGAACCCATTTTCATCAAGGTAAACATTGTTTAGGTACTGGTAACCCCATTTGTCTTACAGTTTCTTCTACTGTGCAATTAGTAAGAAAGTGGTATACATTAATCTGGGGGTTAACTTCCAATTCTTTATAAAATTAGGACATACGTGAAGACTGGCAATCCTCATTTTTTTAAACACATTTGTATTTTAAATGTTCTTCTAACAAAGGAAATTGAAAATCAACAATCTTGTCTCTGTAAACATAACACCGCACAAGTCGCAAAGCATCAAGTGAGACGGCAGCAACTGTGTAACTATCAAGTGAAGTTGCAAAATTGTTGTGTAATTTGCTATATATTAAAATTAGATTTATATTTCTAACCAGACCCACGGCTGAGTGGTTAGCCTGCTTGCCTCCCACCAAGGCAAACCAGGTTCTTTCCACTGCCGGGTCACCAGATTTTCGCAAGTGGGAATTGTGCCGGACGATGCCGTTGGTCAGCAGGTTTTCTCGGGGATCTTCCGTTTCCCCCACCCCTTCATTCCAGCGCTGCTCCATTCTCACCTTAATCACCCTCATCGGCTCTCAAGACCTCGCTGTTAAGAGCCACCCAAATCTCTTCACTCACTCACTATGTTTCTAACCATTTCATAGTTACAAACTGAGCAAAGGAATCTGGCTGTTCTTAGTTTATATTTTTTAAACATGAATAAATTTCCATAGTATTTTTGGTCTCTGCAACACAGCTGCAACCTGAGAAAAAAATGTATCGGAAGGGCCTATTTAGTGTTGTCCCCCTGAGTGTACCTACCCGCTTGTATCAAGTACTTGTTGCTCTTGTCTTTTTTACTCATAAGGCCTTAGTAGGGGAACACTAATTATTCAGGAACAAAGAGGAGGAATCTGCTGGGGACTGTATTAAGGAACTATTGCAGCATTCCCCCAGAGTGATTTTGAAAACCAAAATTAGGATGGCCAAACTAGGAATGAAACACGGGTCCACCTACTGCACCACCTTGTTCAGTTCTATAACTGGCATGTTAGCAAGTGCAGGGAACTTGCTACTTGCCAGGAGTGCCAACATCATGCAAAGTCACCATGAATGAACTATAGTTGTGACTCCCACAGGGCAACTAATGCCACACAAAATGCTGTACTAATCAGAACAAGACTCTCAACACTGACCGTACACTTCTGTTTGTTCTTATCTTGAGGCAGGCCCAGCTCCCAACAACACTGTGCCATTACCACTGTAGTCAGGAAGGCACAAGCCACCACACAAAGCCAGTCTTCTCTCAAGATCTGCAAGGTCGCAGCCCGACGATGGTTCGAAAAACCTGAGTCACTTCAAAATGAAAGGTGTGTGGATGGTGAGAGAGTGGAATGGTGCTTGTGGGCAGCCGGAGAAGGACTAGTGAATACTGGAAGCGGTATTGGAGGGACAGTCAGACATGTTCCACACATGTGGAAAGGGAAGGGGGTGGGGGTGGCGTTGGTTCTGCTGTCCGGCGCATGCGTGCGTCTCGCAGGAAGGTAGCGAGGGCGTGATAGTAGCCTGGGCAGGTCCAGGTGTCGTTGTGGGTTCCAGTCTCCATCTGCAGCAGCTGCTTGTGATGACTGGAGCACAGGTGGTGCAGATCACACATCATGCGCGGTGGCACCAAGATGTCCGCCAGCCCCGACACAAATAGTGTTGGCACAGTGACTTGTCCTACCTTCACCGCTGACATGAACTGCAACATGGAACAACATCCACATTATCAACATTTCTGCAAAGCTGCCGTGGCCTGAGCAACCTGATGAAGGTCGAGTCTAAGTGCTAGCAGGAACTGGGATGCTGATAGTGAACTCCACTCACTACACTGTTCAAAGTAAAGAGCAACAGTGAACTGCATTGGTCAGCAAAGATTCTGGCTCATTTGATTACAAAGCACCACAAAATGCCTTACACATCATATACATGTTGCAATCCCGTTCACAGGGTCCAAAGTCAGCTGACAACTGTAAGGCACTTGACCTTTCATAGGTCAACCTTAAATAAACTTGTAGAGTTATAGAAAATTATACTCTTTAAAAAATAGGTTTGTTTCTGAGAGATGTCTGAAAAATTTTTTTTCACTGCTCATTTTATTTACTTCACTGGCCTAAAAGATATATAGTGATACAAAATCTCATTTTGTATAGTAAGTTTTAGTTAATTTTTAGACACACAAGAAACTTTTCTTCCCTATTAACCAAGGTAGGTAATATACGCTTATAAAATGAAGTACATAGTGTAGCGGGCGCTAGGGGCTCGCACATGATGAGTTAAGGTTCTACAGGATATAGATTCCATTGCGGGGCCCCCTGTTTAATCAACAAGTGACTGACCCACTGAAGCAAGGCTATTTAAGAGCAGCAATAAACAATTCCCACATTTACCCTATCTGACATAATCCAGAAAAGATTTAATGCTTGTTTTTCTATATAAATTTTTTTAAACTTTCTTAGTATTAAAATTGACATACCTGACGTGGTTTTTTTTTTTTTTTTGTTGTATAAATATGTATAATTTTTTAACACTGATAGGCTTACCATAGATGCTAAGTTTATGTAAATTTTAAATTTGTTTCCATCATTTGTAATATTACCTTGTGTAATTTTTATTTGATTTTTAAATATCAGAAATTTGGTTGAAAAAACCATATAAATGTAGTTTACAACAATTTGAATGCATTGAAATTTTTTTACTTAAAAGAATATAGAATACAAAAGTATTGAGCTAAAAACTATAGTAAGTCGAGTATTGGAAATATGGTATCGTCCCACCTCTACATAATAGTTCAAATAATCACTTACTCCCATTGCAAGAATCATTAAAAAATCACATAAAATGAATCACTGGCTCTTAGAGCATTTTACCTTAACTAGAACCCACTTCCTTCACAAACAAAATATGTACCCTTATTTCACATTTCCTGGCCAAACCAGATTTCCCAGTGAATCTCAAAATCTTACCTTATTCTTGTAGAGGAACATGGGGAAGTATTGAAGAAGCCGCCAGCCAATCAGCACTCTTGCCATGTCTGGGATGCTGGTGAACGTGTTCTCCAGAATAAGACACCATATCTTCTGTGTGCATTCAGGTTGGGATGCAAGATCTATCGCCACTGCACCACCTACAATGCACACATTATATTTTTACACAACAATCCTAATCCTACCAGCTGACTGCTAAGTTTTCATGTGGTGTAACAACTAGGAGTGGCAGGGTATACATAGCCACCTAAATTTAGTATACACTGTCTCATTTACGAAGGTCATTTATTGACAGTTCTAAGAAAGTAGTGTAGGTGGTTGAAACAAACATGCATTTCGAGGTTATGTATAATGTTTCTCAAGTCTAAAATCCAAGGCAGCATCAGACTGCCTGAAGTTTTGAAGGTTGTCTTTAATGAACTCAGTTTGTACTGAATGCTGTATTGTCTGGTAACAGTTTTTGCTTGGCTGTTAAGTCACTTATTTGCCCAGTTAAACTGTCTACCCTATTATTTATTATTAAAATTAGTGTTGCGTGTAGTTCATATGCTGTAGACACCTAATACAAAGTGCTTAAGAGTGTAATATAGGAACCCCAAACTCAGTGTTCACCTCTCAGACCTGGAAAAAAAGGCACACTTGGGCAGAGTCTCGAGGCCGGGACGTGTTCAACTTGGGGCAGGTGATGCCAGATCTAAGTGCATGGAGGGGACAGACACGCCTTACCCTACCTCCAACAGTGTGTCATTCCCTCTCCATGAAGGAACAAGGTAACATAGCCACGGAAAACCCTAGATCACCTGTTCCAAGTCCAGTGCTTGCAGCATGAGCACCGTTCACTGTAATAATCAGTTTATGATTAAAGTCTGTACGTGGTTTATTCAAATTTTTAAAAGTAAACCTTTGGAAAATCACCCCATGTATGACATGATTGGTTGTTTCCGAAATAATACCATGTATAACAAACTTTTTTAAACTTTAGTTAACATAAAAATGCCTTATACTTTGTTCAATCAAACTTTTAATTATGTTTTACCTATAAACTATATTATTTCATTTATAACCAATATGCATGAACACAGAGAGAATGTAAGTGTGCTGGCAATGCCTAGTAACAAGTTGTTCTTATGCAAAATATTATATCAAACTGAGTGCACACGAATACAGTGTGCTGTTACTTTGGTGTCATTTTTTTAGCTGGGTTAAGCCGTGTTCGCATGAGGCGGAGGAATATCCTGGAAGTAGAATTTTAGCAGGGCTTCAGGAAAGTTGGAAGTAACTGTGAATGGACTATATTTTGTGAATGAAAAGTGAATGCATGAGAACGTTAACAACATTAATATTTTTGGGTGTTCAAATTAATTTGCTCATCTTGCAACCAGCAAATCTCACACAGTTGTATTTTAATATGATTCTAACAAATAAATATTTTGTTACTATATTAAAATCCCATTTAATACCCTTATGCTCTTATGGCACCAGCAAGCACTGAATTCCGGCAATACTGTTCTGCAGTTCAAGCTAATTGTTACCTACAGCTGATCATCAATATTAGCCGTATATTACAATATGCAATATTTCAAATGAGTTAAAATCCACATCTCATCCATGGCTCACATGTCTCATCATAATTTTTTTAGGTTTTTCATAGACTCCTGTAGTTTGGCGATGTAATCTACTCATTTCTGGATGTAATGAACATAAATGGCGAAGGAAAAACTGTCTTAAAACTGTGTATATTTTTATGCAGTTGTGCTTACTATGAACAAATCGTTACTTAGAGGTACTTAACGAAAATAAGAACAAGTTACCGCAATGTCGTTATCCTATAATAATCTGTGTATAGGGCTTAGTTCATTGTTTACCTGTCAAGGGAACTTCCATCTTAAAGCAGGAGGATTTCACATAGTTTCATACTGAGTGGGTTTTTTTTGGAAGGAAATAAAATTATTACAAACCTGAACAACTTCCTGGTTCAAAGAATTCTGGGCTAGACTTCATGGTGGGATGTAAATTTTTTCAAGCCACTGTCATTACCTTATTAGCTTGTTATCAATTAAATTTTTATTGGTTGTCTGTGGTTGGTCACTACTTTTGTTTTGGGTCTGCTATAAGCACACAAGCCTTCTATGGTGTGTCAAATAAATAATTTGCTGAATCACAAAAGCAATGCAGATAAATAATAAGACCAGCTTGTCCACAAATGAATCTATGAAATTTTCAGGTCTTTAGAAATTATTAATGAAAATGGAAGCCTGATTTATCAACTGCTTGAATCCTGCTACAGAGTTTTCTACTTACTAATAGAAGCCATTTACTAACTTGAATTATTGCATGCTGGGGTGAAAATTTGTTGGTAGTATCGTTGACTACATAGAAAAAACTATGCTGGTTTCATGAAATGTAGTGAGATTCTGTTGTACTGTACACATCTTAGCCTTAGCTGCCTCGTTGCTCATTAGCTTTTGCCTCGCTTAGTAAAAAATTGTTTAACACAAATGTATGCTGCAAAGTGTCTCCATCGAAGTAGGTATATTTTAACACCTTAAATTTAGGAGTGATTTTAAACAGATGCATTTAGTGTGCGTTTATACGCAAAAAGGATCAAACACAATGCATTTGTGCCTAATTCTGCAAGAAGTCCGAAAAAATTGGCTTGTATTATGTAAAACAAATTCAATAGGGTCTAATAACGTTTTTCTACGCACAGATTTAACTTTGCCATATAAGCACATGCATCACAAAGAAGTTTTCCAAACTGTTGACTAAAATTTCTTGTCCCGGGCGAGTCGTGCTCGGATACTGTGATTGCCAGGCAGAGTCCTAAAAGCTATACGAACGGGCTCACGTGCTGTGCACAGATTAACATTGTTTTCTTTGTCTGACAGTTTTCGAATTTCATCTACTGTGATAATATAATTTATTTTTAATTTCGTGTTTGGTTTTCCTAGTTTTGTAAGTAGGTCTAACAAAAAAATACTTCTAGTAATTTTATTATCTTTGAAAGAAATTTCTTCCTCACAATTTATAAGTCAGTTATTTAAACCTATACAAAAAATATACAGCAACCAAATATATATTTAGCTCTTACCTTCCATTGAAAGTAATTTTACAGCTGAAAACATGAAATTTCAAATAAAAATTGTTACAGAAATGTTTCATTAATTAATATACTTTTCATCGTCAACCTCAGACGTGCAGAAAACTAACACTGGAATAAAGATTTTACTAACAACGATTGAAAAAAAAATTATAATACAGTAGAACCCCATTTTTGCATTACCACTTTTTACATTTTTCTGCAAATTATACCATTTATTTTTGGTCCCGTTTGATCTCCATTTGATTCTGTGTACATCTTTCCCACTAATTACAACACACAATATTTTCGTTTCCCGCTATTTACACTTTTTCTTTACGTTATTGACAGTGGACAAAATCCACATGACAAGAAGACAAGCATGTTGGACGCAGACCACATCACTGAGTTTCGTTCGAGACACCCTGAAGTCTCGTTGTACATTCTGACTAGCACGGCAGGGATGAGACCCCTTCTCAGAGGTATCCTGTAATCTGATTCAATTCTTTTGCCTATATAGAATTCACTATGGCCCCACGTTGGGCGCCAAAAATAACTTGCTGCTACTTGCTCCCTGTGATATATAGGGTGATTCGTAGAGTACGAATTACCTCAGCGCAGACTATGGGCACTTTGGATTCGAGGGTTGAAACCTCGAATATTGCTTTGTATCCTTTTTCTTTGCGGTCATAAGGGTGATGTGTTGTCGGGGGGGGGGGGGGGGGTTAATTTTGGAAGCTGATTATAATCTGTCTTACCAAGGTGGCTCTTGTCTTCTGCAGAGGGGGTGGGGTAGGATGTGTTACTTTCCTTACCAAGGAAGAGGTGGGTATGCGACTGATGGTGGCTGTGATGTATGTGGTATCTTGAGGCGGTGGTCCCTCCTGTTCCAATTCCCCCCCCCCCCCAAATATAGAAATATAGTAGGGGGGGGTGGCCTAAGCAATAAAGTGATCTACTAAACTGAGTTTACAAAGAAGCATGCCAGTCAAGTTGTGGGTTAGATGTGATTTTATTTGGCGTAAAACAAACACACTGTCCAAGTCTGTACCCAACGTTACTAGATGCGTAAACCCACAGGCGATCCTGATAGTTAAGGACATTAGGGGTCTCGCACACAATTACTCAAGATGTTCCTTGAGCGATGAATGGCAGCACTTAGCTGTTTGTGGCTCTTGCTGGGGTTGTTCCGGCAGCAAGTAGAGGTCAGTTAAGCTGGGTGGCTCTTCACGGGCTGGGTCTCGTCAGCGTACCGGTCTCAGCTGGCATCTTCCTTCAGGGCTGAATCTCTTCGGCATCGTGGTGGTCTCTGCTGGTCCCTTCCTTTGAGGCTGGAGGAAGGGCTCCAGTAGCCAACCTCTCACTTGAGGTCACAGGCACCAACTGGCATTTGGATGATGCACATGTCTTTGCATCAAGCGAAGAGTGCAACCCCTTCCTTACTTCGCTGCTGCATGGCCATGTATGCTCACTGCCCAGTCGGCTCGCGGCAATGTCCCTTGTGGGGCTACTAGGTTGCAGCGGGTTTCACTGCCGCCCGCTCGAGCGTGGAACATACAGACTCATGTGCTATTCTCTCATTGAGAGTGCTGGTTTAAGATAGTGGAAGTTTGACAGCGGCACTTTAAAATAAAACCAGTATGCGGCACGTGTCAATTTTTCAACATCACCTTGAAGCTGGATCTTTGCCTGACAACCCACAACGTAGGCATGTCCTTTCAAACTCTGTTTGGCAAGCTTGGAGAAACTTGCTGGGATCCTCTTGGGTCTTCTCCGAGTACTCTGGTAATGAGAGGGGCTTCAGTACTGGAAGGCATTCTTCTGTCAGGTGTCAGGCTTAGTTATCATTCTGCAGGTCGAGCAACCAAAGTAGAGACCATTGAGGTCTCTGGCTTGGTCTTGCCATCCAAAGCAAAGGTTTATGATAAGTTCAAGGGCACTTGTGGCAGGCTACCTGGTATATGCTCCTTCCTGAGCAGTCTATTTGGTCATATCGTCGTTGCCTATCCCAGCAGTTTGGGCAAAAGTACTCATCAGTGGTTGTTCTGTGGGGGCCCAAAAGGTTTTTCTCAGGTGCTTCCCGGTCTGGAAAAAAATGGCTAATGGCCCATATTTCTCCAATGGCCCCACATTGGGCACCAAGAAAGAAGCTTGTCGCCTCGTCACTTACCCTTAGTGGAATTTACTGTTGGAGGGTAAGGCCTAGGTACTTCCTCCCTTGGACGACGGTGAAGCTGTGGCAGTTGCTTGAACGAAGATTTTCATGGTGCCTGAGTTGTTGGCGTTGACCATGTCAATAATTGTTGTTTGAGCTTTGAGTGGCACGTACAGGAACAATGGGTGAGTGGGTGTCCTGGTTGGAATGTAAGTTGGTGTAACATTAAGGGCCCTGACGTACCCTGGTAATGTTGGCTGGCCGGCAAGGTCGGTGTCTTCTTCCATGGCATAGGTGGCAGCGGAGATACTGCACATGGTACGTGCCAGAGGAGGTTAGAAGTGGAGCTTGCTGAGCTGGTGGTTGACCCTCTTTCACGCGCAACCTTCTCTTTCTTCCAGGAGTATACCTGGTTGTCAACTGGGCTGCTTTCCCTTTGAACTACAGCCTCACCTAACCCTAGCTTGTCAGCTTTGCCCCACCCAGTCCTATAATGAGGCATAAGGTGATGGGGGTAACCAATTACATTGATAGAGGATGGCCAGTAAGGAGTATAGACAACCTGATGGAATGAGGGATGCAGAGGTCAGGAGAGGTGGTAGGTCTATAATACTGGTCTTCAACCCAGAGACTTGGAGTGCAGAATGTCACAATCTGACCCAAGTTCCAAGCTGGAGGTTACAGTAGACTGCAAAGTGCATCCTCTCCTGTGGCTCCCTGGCGCAATCTGACCCAGGTATCACTATGAGCAGGACTCCTGTTGGGAGTTGGGCTATCGTTTACAAGCAAGAAACCTGGAGCATGGAACATTGCAGTCTGACCCAGGCACTTACTGGAAGGTCGGTAGTTCAAGAGACAACTGAATGAGCCCCAGGAAAGCAAATTTCCTAAGCTGCATTTCAAGACAGCTATCAATAGGAGAGCAAAGGATCAAGACATTTGCTCTTGGGGTAACCCTAGAAGAGTCTTACTAGGACAGGTGACGAACGAGAAAGGACAATGTAGGAATACAGAGTGCTGGAGAGACAACTCGACAAAGTCTAATTTATGTCGGTTTCATTGATTACTCAATTAAAACACAAATTAACCAAACTGTATCCTGACTAAGACCTGAGGGGCCGGTCCTAAGTTGCCAACTGGTACAGTTACCTATGTTTCGGAAGACGTGGCAGTGCAGGGGGCGAGGGCAACCCCAAGACTGCGGTACTTGCACTCGTGATAGCTGAGAGTAAGCTACAAGGTAGCTAGAAGCACAGGGGCTTTAGTATGCTAATGAATAGCACAACAGTGTCATGCACAGCAGAGCTCTCGACTAAACAGTGTAAGACTCATGCGACTTAATAAAGTCTTAGTTCTTCGGGCAGCGTGGCATTATGCGAAGGCGAGATGCAAAGTCTGGTGGCTCTCGGGCAGCATGACACCGGGCAAGTGGACTGGCGCGAGACAGCCATTGGTGTGCTCTCGGGCAGAGTACCACCAGGCAAGTGGACTGGTGCGAGACAGCCTAGAACTGAGGACTGCAGGTCCTATTTATACTCGGCTCATAGGGCCAGTGTGGGGTTGTAGAGAGAGAGAGGCAAAGGAAAGAAGAGAGTAACTGAGTGCGGTGGAGACTTCCCCTCATGCACCAGGCCTTGGAGCAGTAAACAGCGATGTGATGCGAAACGGGTTGCAGTGCAGTACGCGGCAAGGATCAGGCAAACCACCCTGACTTAGAATACTCCCTGTGGCATGTACAGCATAACATCTCTTCTTAGGAGGAGGTCTTAGCTGTGGGAGCCTAGATGAGTGAATGGCGTCGCTCGTGGTGCATCAAGGAGAAACTGTATAACCTGTTAGCTTGCACATTAAGCTATAGATAGGGATAGGAAAATTTCACGAGTTCAATGACCAGCAGGCTAGACTCCACAATTGTTTGTATAAACAAGCCTCAGCTGTTTGTTCACTGGCAGCTGCTCCAGGAATTTGCCAGTTTTTACCTCAGACCAGATGGCACACGATTCACTACTTGTTTCCTTGCAAACCTGCTACTAGTTCAGTCATCTGGGCATGTGTTATAAAAGTCATCCAATTGCAAAGGTGACTCGAATGTACACGTATTTTACGTCTATCTTGTCCCGAGATCAATTTGCGAAATTTTTTTTATCCCTGGCTATAGATGAGGTTAAATAATTTAAAAAAAATTAGAAAGATTTGCACAGGATCAAGACTTGCTTGTCCTGCTCTTCTGTCAACAAGATTCCTATGTCCATTCTCTACTTGGACAACAATTTTTTCACACATGATACCTTCTATACATTTGTCTAGAATCTACAAAACTGCGTTTGACACACAATTTCAAACATTTTTCAGTGTCTTAAGAACTATACAATTTCCCTATGCTCAGCACCAGTCCCCCCTCCCCCCCCCTTTTCCCCTGCTAGGTGGCCAATGGTATCTGCAAGGCTTGAGTCATGCAAGGGCTACGTACCCAGGGAGCGGCCGAAGACGACAACCTCACTGTGGTTAATGTCGCTGCGGGACGAGAGGTAGTCAAGGGCTGCCCGGGCATCCATGTAAATGCCCTGCTCGCTGGGGGAGCCCTGGGACAAGCCGTAGCCACGGTACTCCACCATCAGCACGTTGCACTGCAGTTGCTGGTACAGCCCCAACACATTCTGCAACCTGTGCCACACCCCTGTACATACTGCCGGGACCAGTCTCATGCATTAAGGGTTTTGCCTGCCTGCAAAAACATTGCGTGTTCAAGGTTTTGAAATGGGTTAACTCTAAGACTCACTCACTGCTCGCCTGATCGCCTCTACATGCAAGGCGCTCAACTGGCATACTGTCTTTCCATCAGTAACTCGTCTGAATGCGGCTTTATGTAGAGATTCTGTATTGTTATGGTATGCTAATAAAGATAAAAGTATGATGCATGTCTACTGACAACTCTAAGCTTTGTGTATCAAAGAATTTAGCAGTCAAAAATAATTCTGAAACTACCTGTTTTAGCCATTCTCATACCCAAAAAATTAATCTTTGGAGTTGAAATGAGAATTTGAAACTCATCTTGGGACACAAAACATTTCTTACATGCTTTTTGTGTTTAGACATTACAACAAAACATCCAACTGGTTTTCCATCACCTATCTTCAACCAAACCTCTTTAAACGTACTTCAAGCGTCATCCAGATGGAGTCCTTAGCTGCATGTAACATACAGCTTTCAAGACATATGTGCAAATGTGGCTGTATCCCAACAATGATGACCAAAGTAACTAGCAGACTGCAATAGAAATAGTCAAAATTAAATTATCAGAAAAAATGAAGTACATACACTGACATGACTAAAGTCATGGGATACCCATCTAATAACATGTAGGGCCCCCTCTAGCCCGAAGAAGTACAGTAACTCAACATGGCATGAGACTCTACAAGCAGACGGAAGACCTCTGGAAAGATGTTAACCCATGCTGTCTAAATAGCTGCTCAATTGGGTTCATGTCGTAGGAACGTGCCTGCCATTCCATTCCCTGGAACTCTCCAGAATACTCTTCAAACCAGTTCTGGACATCCAGAGCCCGATAAGATGGCACATTTTCCTGTTGGAACATCCCATCAATGTCACAAAAACTGAAGTCCATGAACAGTTGCATATGGTCACCAAGAAGAGTTTTAGTGATTACCATCGAGTTTAGTGGGTACATGGACAAGTTGACCCAACCCATTACGGAACCACCACCAGTCTGCACGGTGCCTTGTTGACAACTGAGATCCATGGCTTCATTGGGTTTGTACCATACCTGAACCCTGCCATCAGTCCGAAACAACTTGTATCATGACTCATCAGACCCAGGCCACATGTTACGAGTCCTCCAGAGTCTAATTAGCAACTTCATGAGTCAAGTGAGGCGTTGTGCTGTTAACAGGGGCACTCTGGTGTTTCTTCTGCTCCCATATACCATGGAAACTAATGCATGTTGCACAGATTTGTTACATACAATTTTGACACCTCTTGCATTGAATGTAGATGTGATTTGAGCAAGTGTTTCTGCTCTGTTAGCACGGAACAATTGTACCAAACCTCCCTGTACACACATGACACCATGGATTAAGGAATATTGAAAGTCTCCACAATTTCTGAGATTTAATGTCCCATCCTTCTGGCACCCACAATCATGCCCCATTCGAACTATGAAAACTCACATCGCCTTGCCATTAGCATGTAAACAACTGTCAATCCGAATGACATAACCACTTGTTCACAACTGAGCTGGTTTAGGCCACCCGACGTCGTTCTGTAGCGGTGGCACCATGAGTCATTCAGTTACATAGTGCTAACCCATGACTTTCGTAATGTCAGTGCAGGTAATAAAGTTGAAATTCTAATGCAATAGGGAAGGGGTGGGCGGAAATGGAGAGTTACGCGGAAAGATTTGGGGAGCTCTTAACATCAAGATATTGAGAGCCGATGATGGTGAAGTGGGGTGAGTGTGGAGCAGCACCGGAATGAAAGGGCAGGGGAAATGGGAAATTCCAGAGAAAACCCGCTGAGCAGTGGTATCATCAGGGACAATTTCCACTTACAAAAATCAGGGAGCAACACCGCCAGGAATTGAACCCAGTTCTCCTAGGTGGGAGGTAAGGTGTCTAACCACTACACCACCTCAGCCCCGTAGGAGGAAATGCTTCCAAAGAAATGAAGAGATGGAAAGCAAACAAAATGAATGAAAAAAAAAGATAGGAAAATCAGCTGAGGAAGGATTTTATGAGTAAACAGAAAACAAATAAAGGAATAATCTGAATGGACGAAACCATGTGCAAATTTCAACTGATGATATTTGATGAGATCATACATCTCAGTATACTACATGAACAAATTTCTTGCTAGAATGAGCAATTGTAAAAAAATTCTACTTCTTTTGCATAAATGGCCAACTCTGATTCTTAGGTAGGCACTAAAACTTGAGGAAACAGTGAACAACTATTACTTCTCAGTCTCTAGGCTTAGTTACCATAGTTTAAATGAATAAGTTATATTCCAAATACAACTAAAAACCACTGTGAAACTAATTGCAAGTTCTAATATCTACACATCAAAAGTAAATACATTTGAGTTATCCAGTGCTGTGTGGAGTTTACACAAAAAAATACATGAATTGTCCAAATTTGACCTCTGGATGAGTATATTTATTGCACAACTAAAATATTTTTGCACCAAGTCCCACATTTCCCATTTTTGTTTTAACCTTTGTACTAATTTACTGTTTTGAATGTATGTTGTTATGTTAACATAGGAATACTTTTATTTCATATTTGTGAGTTTTACATACTGGCCATGTGTTATAGTGACCAAAACAATAATAGCACTGATGGATTTTAAAATGCTCTGCTGCTAATACTGAAAGCCTATAAAATTTGACAATTTAGAACATGTTTGAACAACACAGAGAAACGTTTTGGGCTTCCCTCTTCTGGTTTGAATGGATTCTCAAGTTTGTTGTATTTACTTATATAAGTTGTGGAATGTAACGAAATCAGCGGCATCCTGAATTTGAATGTGCTAATTGACACAAGTAATTTTTGTTAAGGGTATGGGAAGAAAAGGCTTAACATGATGTTACTTCAAATATAATAATAAAATGTTTATACAATACGCACAATGGGGTGACAGCTATGACACTAGTTATGTATAGTGATGAGCTGGGCAAATTTCAAGAATTAAAATTATTGTGGGATTATTTGCAGTTTCCCATCACCCAAAACAACCCAGTTAAGTAATTCTGTATTATTTCTATAATTTGTTTTATAGCAATACCTATGTTTAACCACCAAGAACGTGCATTTTGACAGGTATATAGGTTAGGCATAACTTTTGTATGTGTTTTGCAATTAACCAATCACTATGAACTATGGGAAAGTAAACAGTCAAAACTCAGTGTGATAAAAGATAGCGGACGTGTTGTATGCATGAGTGTGTGCGACTAAAATTGTGGTCTTGATCAGGTAAAATGTGAATCCAATTCATTATTGTTGAACATCTTTTTGGTCCTCCAGGCTAGATCGAGACTGAGCATGTAGTTACATTCTCATGAAAATGGATTTACGGCAAAATGTAAATGAAAACACAGCGAGAGTGTGCAACCACAAAGGTCGCCATGGCAGCATCAGCAACAGACCTGCAACTCATCATTTTTAATTACGTGGTGGACAAAATAAACAAAGTTAGTGCTATTCTAAACAAAGTTAACAGCGACCCCAAGAAATTATAAGAGTTTGGAATACCATTTAAGCTAATTGTAGAGAAAAAAAGGTGGCTTCTTAGCAAATTACTCTGCTTTTTGTGCAGTCTCGTCAAAAGCGGAAATACAAACAGTTCAGGAGTTGAAGGAAGGTTTTATAAATTTTGAAACTGAAGGTGTTTCATTTTTCAGACAACTTTGGATAACTAGGGCCTAGAAATTTTTGTGAACTGCAAAATGATGAGAAATATTGAGGAAATTATGTTTGTTCGCGAAATTCTGTAATAATTTCTATATTCATCAAATGACAATAAAATTGTTTATTAAAATGTTTCCAAAACCACAATACCGAACTTTGTTTATGATCATAACAGTTAAAATTATTTCCTGTACTCACATTGTAGACTAAACAAAATTACATAACGTTTACATAGAATGAGAACGATTTATAAATCAACATGCAGTAAGGTCGAAAGATTATCATTGTAGTACAACGCGATGCATTGATTCAAATAGCTAAGCGCTTGTTCATGTGCAAACACAGATAACCTACATATTATTATTTTGAAATGGGCAATTCTAACAAAAATGTAAGTAATGTTATGAAAGTAAATACATAGATAATACAGACAAACTTTATTTAGGTCAATAAAATAATTACACACTAAACATTAGTGCAGTAATTGTAAACCCTCTCAACTTTACTGTCTTCTGTGATTTGTGGTTAGATTTGTAATAACGAGTGAGGATGTTAAGTTTAGTCATCTACTTACATTGCAAAATCAGTTAAGAATGCCAGAAATAGAACCTGTCTTTTTCGTGCCTGGTAGTTCTGAAGTGAAGGCTTCTACACGTTTGATCAACTGAACAGAATGTAAATCCTGCTCTGTAAACATTGAGTGGATGTGAAACGACACGTTCATACACACTACTGTCTGGCTGAGCCGTATGCACAGCGATAATGTGTTACATAAAAGAAAGAGCTACATTGGATAGAATTTTGTTTAAAAATGGACACATCTGCTGGCTGCTATTTTCAGGTTGCCACAAAAGCAAAAAATAATTTCTGCCCCTTCCCCTAGAAAAACTCACCAGCACTACAATTAGAAACTTTATGGAAACATTTGTACTATGAAAGGGGTATTTTTTTGTTACTTTATACTTCTTTGGAAACCCATTCACTTCAGAGTACAGTACAGATATATAACTTAAACTAGTAACCAAATTGTAATTAGCATAATACATGACCCTACACTGCAACATACGTTAAGTCAAGGACTATTGTGGCATCTTCAAAACTTTTTTCTTGAAAGCCCAAGTCCACTAGAGCGAGTGTGACAAGGGCCCCCAAACTCTGTAGATGCACTAGATGTGAGGACGGTGAAGCGTACCTATGGCCCATGTTTCCAGCATTTCCATGCAGGAAGAGCAGCGTGGGCACACGGGTGGACAGTGGACCGGGCTGCCGCACGAAGTAGAGGTGGAGGCGTGTGCCGTCTGCACTGCGCACGTACAGGTTCTCGTACGGCAGCCCAAACATGGACGGAACGGGGACAAAGAGTCGCGAGTGCGCTGGCATCTCTGGGTGAAACAGCAGGTAGTCCTCACTGTGATAGAGAATGCCTACAACCAGACACATACAATGCACATGAGGTATATTGATCATCTGTTACATATGGTACACTTTCCCAATACTGATTCCCACAGTGGCAGTACAACTGTCAAATAACATGATCAAACAGTGATGAGTTTGGTGTTCCAACAAGCTTGTACTTTAATTTTAAAAATGGTTGTACTTAATTTGAACATACTCAACCAAAAGTGATGAGCTTTTTGAAGCATGTATACTTATGGGTATCCAAGTGGCTAAAATTATTTTTTACAATTTTAGCATAGTATATCCTCCTTATACGATGTTCACGGTAAAGTGAGCACTTTTGAACCCCTAGTTATTTTATTCTTCCAGACATCTTTTATCCTTTCACCACCTTTTTAAATAAATCCTGCCCTGTAAGTAATAAACACAGTGTGTATATTCCACAACACTTGGAAATTGACATCTACGACTAAAATAAAAAATTTTTTGACTGTTCTTCCAGATGTAAGGGCTTTCAAACATGCTCACTTTACCGTGAATAGCCTATAGTTGTGAAATAAAATAATAATCTGAAAAAAGTATAACAGTAAAAAAAAATGAGACAAGCTATAGAAATTTTAAAATTATTTCTTTTTTTAATACTAGTCTTAAAAAAAAAAAAAAAACACACATTAAGCTACATCTCTGAACAATTATTCATGTTATTAATATTTCACGACAAATATATCTTGGAACTCTGGCAAGCATTTCACCCATAGTGCGCATTAAACTTTTTAAATAAAATTTAATGTCAATATAGTTGACAGTTAAACCCTTATGATAGATGAAGCAAATATGCAATATGCCACTCTTGTCGCTTCAATAAACATTTGAGCTGAAACCAAACTTTTGTTTAAGTACTTTTCTGAAATTTGTACAAAACTATATTTTAAGTTAAAATTCTCATATTTACACTAAAAACTGGATAAAAATTATTTGGTATTTTTATGATCTTTTATAATTGATATCACGTCATGAAAATCCACTAAACCTATGAAAAAACTTATCTTGTAAAGTCTTATGCAGTAGTTAGGTAACATAAATTCAAGCCAAAAAGTTCTGACATTTCTATTGGCAGCATAACTTAATTTTGGGACTCAGAAATTTGTTACTAAGTAGCTTGCACATGCCTTCCATCACACATTTCATCTATACACTAAACAAACATGCTTGAATTACCTGCGTGCCACGGGGATCACACAACACTCACCATACTTGTTTGTTGGGTATTTTACCAACTGTCAAGCTCACATGCCTTCTTTTTACAGCCAAATGCCTGCCACCCGCCCCTCTGTAACACCTGAGGTACGGACGGGATTGTGGACCAACGACCAGTACCTATATCACTAGTTTGACGTCTCACCAGCTGGGTGTAGGCCTCAAAGCTTTCCTCCTGCCACCCTTCACAACGGCCAGAGATATTCATCGGGGCGCGTGACCACTGGGAAATCCGGAGAGATTACGCCGCTCGCACGGGCGCGGGGTCTCAACCCAGCCGACCAGAAGCTCAACACTTTCAGCAGCCGCTGACACGCCTTCCGCAGCACCGCAGATCTCTAGCTTCTCGGAGACTCCACCATACCAGAGGCTCCTGAAGACATTGTTCCTCGCCTACCACCCCACCACCTGTGGATACCACACCCGGGATCTCAGCAAGGAAGTGACGTGCATTACCCGCCGCTCTGTCCCCCGCTTGAAAGGGTCGGACGAAAGAAGCACAGGTTGCCTCACATCACAAATCTGAGTACCTGGATGTACATGCTACGGACATATGGTACTGGCTTCTCATCTATAGATTGCTTTTCATTTGGTTTTAAATGCTGTATCAATGCAAAAGTGGTGTACGGAAAATACTAAAGAAGGCAATTCAACTTATAGAAAAGAAGAAAGTTAATTTAACCCCTTCAGGGACAGCTTCTTCAAGCCATTTATTCCCACCATTAATCAGACTACCTGATATGCAGCACCACATCACACAGGGCATTTGGCATGAGGAAAATATACCCCTACGCCTTAACTGGCCCTGGTTAAGGGCACTCCTACAAGAGTCTCTTCATATAGTTATCCTAGCCGACCAGGGCAGTGTCACCCCCAACAAGTCTCGCAGAGTCAGCACCATATCAGCCGACCACCAGAAGCGTTGAGTCCAGCACACAGGAGCACACATCTTCCTATCAAAGCTAAGGTACCGTGCCAGACCAGGCGTAGGATTGGGGTAGTAGTTCCTGATTTTGTACTCACCAGAGAATCTATAAGGCTGACATAAACAGCCCGGGCACATCAGAAACCTAAGGTCCTGGTCTAGTTTCCTGATGTACCTCGCGATACAGGCATCACTACATAAAACCCAAAAATTGACCAGGACCAAGGTTTCTTATGTCAAAAACCCAGCTAGCTACAGTTAAAATAGTCTTTAGTCTCCCTAGTCATTGGTCAAAGCCTACTTATTAACAGCCCAAGGGTAGACCACAAACCCTAGCTGGGAATCGCACATTGGTCACACGCCAATGTAATAATCTTTCCTTTAATAAAACTGCAGCTTTTCTCAACCTACACCAATGTGTTCTATTTCAAGTAGAGTTGATGTACATACTGAAAATTTCTCTGAAGTGTTTTACATGTCATGCCTTTTGATTATTCACAAAAATTGTATGAAAAGTGTTGTGTTTTATCTGTTAATTATCAAGTGTTTTTATGTGTACCGTAAGTTAGCATGATACAAAATATTCTGCAACAAGCTTTCCAAGTCAGTCTATTACACTTATCTGCAGTTTAATACTAATTATTTTGGTTGTGAATGGCAAGTTTTATTTCTCCTGTCAATTTACCTCAAAGTGAAGCCAATCGGCGTGGCATCATTGACCTCCTTTTAGACGTAACACTCATACAGCAAGCTGTGGAGACTTGGCTGAATGAGGAAGTACTTGAGAGTGAATGTAGGCATGGTAAGTTCACCATCTTCAGAAGAGAAAGGGATGGGAGAGGAGGAGGAGGAATAATGGTGTGTGTAACGGAGGGGCTGAAAGGGTCAGTAGAATGTATTAGTGAAGATGTTCAGTGATGGAAATTAAATTAAGTGGGGGTAGTAGTAGAAGGATTACTTTGCTGGCAGCGTACAGGCAGCCAGGAAAGTGTTGGCATGCAATTGAGACGATCAAAGAGAGGGTTGATAGACTGAAGGGCAGGCAGTGGATTGTTGCGGCAGGCGACCTGAATATGCAAGGTGTGAGATGGATAGAGGGCGCAGAAGGGATAGGCAGCATGATGCAGAGAATGGCAGCACAATTAGTCAACAGAGGCCTGGCCTAGTTTGTAGAAACACCTACGAGGTGGAATGAAGAGGTGTTGGTCAGACCTGGGAATGCTGTAGATGGAGCAATAGTATTGGACGGCATAAGCGATCATGGGAAATTGGGCTTGGCATGATGAGGGAAGAGCAAACTGCAGATAAGTTGGTGTGACAGTATGGGAGAGGAGACAAGAAGAAGGCAGAAATATTCCTTAATGATGTGTTTGAAAAGAGGTTAATGAAGGAAACTGTGGAAGGATTATGGGAAGAATTTAGAATAATAATAGAGGTTATGTTGAAGAATATATTTCTAGGGAACATGGTGGAAGAAGGAAAAGGCAAGGAATGGGGGAAATTGTTTAGGTATGTTAAGAAGCGGGAGATGAGGAAGGGATCCCTCTGCTGAAAGGCAGGGATGGTTAGACTGTGACAAATGACCAAGAAAATTCTGAGATACTGCAAGGCCAGTACTTGTTAGTGTTCGAGGTAAAGGAGGGTTGGAATATAGAGACTAATATGTTAATTAGCAAGTTTAAGATGAGGGAGTGGGAGATAGCAATGGTAATCGGGGAGTTGAAGAGCAGTAACGCAGTGGGACCAGACATGATAGGGAATGTAACACTTGACTTTGGTGGGAGAGAGTTAGTGAGATATTAAGAGGTGGTGTTTAGCAAGTCCTTAGGAGAGAGTAGGTTGCCACAAGGCTGGAAGGATACATTGATGGTCCCAATACACAAGCAGGGAGAGGATAGGGGGACGCCTGGCAGCTACAGACCAATGAGTCTCACATCTAGTACAGGAAAGGTAATGGAGAGACTCGTGGTTCAGTATGTCGTGAGGGTTATGAACGAGAAGAATTGGTCGGAGAAGTCACAACATGGTTTCAGGAAAGGATACTCAGGTAAGATGCAGATGGCTGGGCAGTTAGAGGATCTGATGCAGGTAGTTGATGAGGGGAAGCAGGTGGATGTCTGCTTCACAGACTTTGATAAGGCATTTGATAAGGTGCCCCATGGGACATTGATGAAGAAAGTGGAGGAGCTGATACCGGACAAGAGGGTAGTGGAGTGGATTCAGGACTTCCTCAGAAGGGGAAGACAGAGGCTGAAAGTGTGGGAGGCAATATCAGAGAAAGGAGTGCCACAGGGAAGTGTGCTAGGCCCTCTGTTGTTTACCATAATGGTAAATAACATGGGTTTTGGGATTAGGTGAAAAATAAAATTGTTTACAGATGATTGTGTATTGTATACAGGGATGGAAGGTGGAAAAAAAAAAGGGGGGGGGGGGGACCTTGCAGGCAGGTAGACAGTTGACAGGACATGGTTGTGGACCATGGAGAATAAAATGAATATATATGTAGCAAAAACATAGGTACTGAGGTTTACAAGAAAGAAGGTGATAAGGAGGGACGTACATATGGGAGGGGCAAGATATAGAAGAAGAAGAAGAGAAGTATTTAGGGATTGTGTTGCAGGGAGACTTCAGATGGAAAATACAGGTAGAGAGGGTGGTTGCAAATGGAAGGGCTTTGAGTATGTTGGGAAGTATGCTGAAGGGAATCAGATATGAGGTGAAGGCATATAGCACAATGTTAGAATATGCTGCAGTGACCCATACATGGAGGTGGAGGTGCAGGAGCTGGAGAAGGTGCAAAGAAGCACAGCAAGATGAGTGAAAGGAAGGTGGAGAAGGCAGGGACAGGATGGTGAGGATGAAGGGAACTACAGACCATCAGTGATGATGAAAGAAATGGGGGTGGAGCTAGTTGAAGGGCAGGATGAAAACTGAATGGCTGGTCAGAATGTAAATGTACAGGATGGTGAATGCCGAGGAATAGTGAAGAAGTTTATGGTGCTTGCTAAGTGAAGGGGTGTTTAGAGGGAAAGGAAACAACAATGAGAAGCTTCAGAGGGTGTGGAGGAGAACGGAATGTGGTAGTCAGTCTATGCTTGCGAGGTCTGTGAGGGAGTGCAATGTGTTGCGGGAAGATTTGGTATTTGTGAGGGAGATTGGAATGTTCAGGAAGTGCATGGAAAAGTTTGGAGGGGTTGGGGAGAGGTGAAGAGAGCTCGCCACCTGGCGGTAGACTAATTGCGGGTGTTGGTTATTATTATTACACACAAATAAATAAAATAAACCACTTCTGCAGTATGTTTTCCCTACTATCTTTCTGCAGCAAATAGTCCAATTAAGTGATACGTGATGTAGAGACTACATCTAGCACTAGATAAAACTAAGACTACAACGAAAATGTCTAATGCTATCTGCATTAACCGCCACTTATCTTACCTGTGGTTACAAAAAACAGCAATACAATTGCCAACAAGCTCCCATAAACCCAATATAAAATTAAACAAGACATGCTTGCAAGACATGTAACGGCCCAACATCTCATCAGCACGTTTCCAAGCACTTGTGCGATTTTCACACTACGAGTTCTTAGCTTACATTCCATTTCACTGATTGACAAGTTTCCAAATTTGCTGTATGGATTACTTGGAAATTTAATTACACACGTATATCACATAATATATATTACTGTAACCAAAGTCTAAATATTCTTTTAGAAGTATATTCTTTTCCATCAAGTATACTTCAAGCTGTACGGTTTTCATATGCTATGTTATTTTAATACACCACACAACATCCGCAACCACACCACGTTGTACCCCGCCATGCTGTGTATATAATTTTTTTTTTTCATGTGCCCAACACAATTGACGCCCACAGCCATAAGCTCAGTTATATATCTGGAAAATCAAATGACCGGATTTTTTTTTTTTTTTTATGATCAACAGGAAATACGCCCACGGCCAGATGCAACGATTGGGAACGAACAATATATCAATCATTCAAACAAAACCCGTTAAACTGAAAACCCACAAAAACTAAATTACGGGAATAGTATAAAGTACAAAGATGATGTCGCACCCCCGACGCTGATGTCCAACACTCCGAACCGTTTCCGATGGCGGCTACAGAAAAAATTGTAACAAGCTTCAAACAAATTGTCTATTAACACAGAAAAAAACTAATATTGTATTCCATAAGCCATCGCAAAAAGCTGAAGCAACTTATGATGTTAAAATTAATAATAAGCTGATCCAGCAATTTGAAAGAGTTAAATTTGTAGGCTTATTAATGGATCATCATTTATAATGGGATTCTCATTTTTGTTTTGTTTGGTTTTATTGCAACTGTAAAATCTTTTTTCAATACATATCTGTACAAAGATATTGGGCAAGTCAAATTAAAGTATACAAAGTTTATACACTGGACATAGTAAACACACACATACATATGTCAGATTACACTTGCACACATCACTTCTTTTCATCATAATTTGACCAATCCTCTCCAACACACTGTGGAGCATCGTCGTTTTGCTGAAACAGAAAAAAAAAATGCATACAAAGACATGGTATGCAATAATTTCTTGATTTCTGTAGATCAGATATTCATATATACTATAAAATCTTACTTAAGAAAAAATGCTTTCAGCTGTTTTTTTAAAGAGTTTTTGGTTAGGTCAGAGAAGCAAATTTCTTGAACGCATTGTGGTAACATATTGAAAAGTTGTCTACCAAGGTAGGATGGCCCTTTCTGGGCAAAAGTTAACTGAAGTCACATGTAAGAGTTTTTTTATTCTAGTGTCATGCTCATGAAAGGATTCGTTTTTTTCTGAAGTAAATTACTGTTTTGGAGATGAATATAAGTACTGAAAACATGTACTCACATGCAAATGTTAAAATCTCTGAGCTCTTCAAAAGAGGTCTACATAAGTCTGACATTCTTTTGCCATTGATTGTCCTTGCAGCTCTCATTTGCAAGTGAAACACTTTTTTGCTGTCAGTCGAATTACCCCAAAAAGTTATAACATAACACATGATGGAAAGAAAATTTTCAAAATATACCATTTTTGCTGTATTTTTGTTCAAGACCTCTGCAACACTTCTCAGGACGTAACATGCTGAACTCAGTTTAAGTAAAATATACGCAATGTAAGATTTCCAGTTAAGTAAATTGTCTACTTTTAAGCCGAGAACATGATTTGCGGCAAAGTTACTCCTGTAGTTGGAATACTTCTCAGACTAAATCGCACACTTACACCAGAACTGAATAGGTGTGTGTACTATTCTATGATTAATACACATTGGACATACGAAGCACCTAATTGGGGACATAATTTTAAGAAGATACTGAAACAATTATTTGTCCTGCAAAATATAGCAGTTAGAGATATACACAATTATGGCCTCTTAACACCCACAAAACTAATATACACCTCTTCACATGATCCAACTCCAATCGAGTTACTGGGTATTTAAGGTTTAACAAGCATATGCACATAGCAATAACATGAAGCTAGTTATCAAGAAAAATCTACCCAAATATAACACAAATAAAAAAGAAATATATTCACATTCAACATAAAGAAACTATACACTGTGGAACTGGCAGAATTGAATATATGCTGTTTAAAAAACTACAACTTCTAACCCCACATAATAAAGAATGCTATAAACTAGCAGACCTTCCTAAGAAATGCGAAAAAAAAAAAAAAAAAAAAAACATTATTTTAAAAATTCTTAGAGTAATAAACTGTTATAACTTTGTCTGATTAAGATGTTGTTATATGCTCAATTAGAGTCTATGTGGCTTTTAGATATTAGTATTTTTTCCATTATGGATTATGTTAGCTGTACAAATTGTCCAATGATTAATTTTATTGACACCGGCATAAAAGGGAGTTATGGTTACCCAATTCCTTGTATCGTCAAGGTTCTCTGCTTTATATTATGACTAGTTTGTGTCTGTCAATTTCTCAACTATCGTATTGTTTGCTGGATTTTCCTCAGTTGTTTTGTATGCTCCAAATGATTTCTAAGTAAATATGTATTTGTAATGTTTTTATGTAATTATTTTATATTATTGGCATGATATACTCTTGTGTTAAAGTTCCTCCCATGACTATCAACCTTGGTATATCTATTAGATGTACTTCTGTATTGCAATTTTTTGCTTATGTTTTTATGTTATTCGTTGAACTTCTTACATTTTATGTACTTTCTCCTTAATAAGAGCTCCTAAGTTCGTAGAGGTCAAATGTTGTAAATAAAAAATATATTATTTGTTGCATCAACAACAAGAAGCTCAAGGCATTGGTACAAGGGAAACTGGGCAGGTAGATCCAGCCACAAAGGAGAACTATGGAAAGCATCAAAACTCTTTCTGTACTGCTTTAAAATGTATGTCGTTTTGCCGATATTATCAACATATAATTTTATGATCTATTTTACACTCTTGCAGTTTTACATATTATTTTCAGTACGAACGTATGTAAATTTTGTCACACATGTAATCCAAGTAATTTTAATATATGAATTTATTTATTTTCTTAAATATGTTATTTTCCTTTTATTTTCATTACTATGATTTTTATGTTAGATGTATGGTGATAATCAAACATTGTTTAACTTAATTAGGTTTGCTAGCTTACGTTTTGTATTTTCTTACAAGTAATTATTTTAATTTTCTCTTTGGTCTCGTTTTTGCGAATATTTCTGATTTCATTACATTGTTGTATTTGCTTTGAGACCCTATACTCTAGGATTTAAGTTGTTAGGCAGTTTGAAAGTGGCCGATGAGGGGAGTTCCATTTTTCATACCTTATTATTGGCCCTCGTGTTTAAACTCTGGCATGTGATTGGCTGAAAAACAAGGCCCCTTAAACAAGCTTCAGTCAATCTGCTCTAATGCTCTCTTCCTGCAGCTACCATCATGTACAGATATAGGTGTAGGACCCTCGTTCGTAAGTGAACGAAGGGTAGGGTTGTTAGTTTTGTTTTAGGGTGTTTTAGGCTTCCTCCGACAAATATTTTGTGATTTTTGGTACCAGCATCGAAAGAGCAGTTTTAATTTTCTTTCCCACTAGGTTTGCCTTCAGGAGATAGAAGTCTGTTAGGCCGACGTAACATAATTTTTCTGGATTTCATTACATGTCGTACAGCCTTAATAGTAAACCCCCTTACACCCTGAGAGCCGCCCGTGAGACTGTCTTACATATTAACATCAGAAACAGCTGCGAGAGCACCGAGGTACATGCAGAACCAGGTGAAAATATTAACTTCTATTTTGTGGTGCAGAATAGATGGCCATAACGATGCGTCCTAGCCGCCATGTTTAATCGCACTCGCACTGCATAAGACAGCTTAACATTTGCTCATAGAAAACCTGAATTAGACTCCCTGTATATATCTGAATTAGTTACAGTACTTAAAAGATTTTAATGTAGTGCAGAATATTAATATTCACACAGCTGAGAAACAATAACTTTTTATTTAGTTTTTATTTTACATGTGAACTTTGACTGTGAACCTGGCAAATAAATATGTTAACTTGGGGACAGTTCATTCTAAGTATGGCTACTTGTCAGCTGTAATAGGATTTCTTGGTTTCATTAATTTCTTGCTGATTGGCACAAGGATTTTTCTAACACATTTCCTAAATTTTTGAAAAGAATACTGAATAAAAATTTATGGTAAAATAATTTTTGCCAGGTGTCCTAGTTTTTCAGTTGCATTTTTCCATGTCCCTCACTCGAGTGTATCTGTTAATTTTTAAATGTTTTGAAAATTGATGGGAAAAGGGTTTCATACACAAATTGTGTATGATAATGAGTGTGTCTGTTGGTCAAGGTCTTAAGCATCAACTGAGTTTTTCCTGGTTGGCCCAGGCTAGCACCGGGCATAAGTAACAACTAACTGGGTGTCGCACATACACATATATGCAGTCCTAATTATAATTCACTACGCACCATGTAAAGTTATTTGCTTTACAATCCATCATCTAAATGTAGGCCTAAATCCCATTCGCGAAGAGAAATTTATCTGATATACGAGAAATTGTCATGGTACAAGAATACAAAATATAGATGTACCCAATAGGGAACACTATTATTATATATTTATTCAAAACCTTGTTAATATATTATTGCGTATTATAACATACTTGACCCCATTGAGCAAAGCTCTGGTTAGGGGCCTATTAAAATGATACATATTAAAGTGATGTGAACCAGACAACCCTAGTCCGTTCCACCGACATAGCAATGTCAAGACACAACACTGCCACAAGCAGATGTGGTCAAAAGGCTCGGTAATGTGCAGGACTGGGCCACACATTCGGGTAAGCCATTTGACGGCTAGGAAAGGCCTGATAAGTATTGGATAAGGTTTAGAGAGTGGTGAAGGTGAGGTCTAGGTTGTGGTTTACCCGACTAGGTACCAGCATCGTCGAGGCGATGCCGAGGTGATAGTTCTGATTCTACTGATACCGGGGTTTCGAGCCATCCTCCTGGACTAAATCTCCTCACCGATGATGCTGGTGACCTCTGCCTCATCGATTCTTATTCCAGATGAAATTGTATTGTGCTGTTTGCTAAACAGTAACCGGTGGGTCGACTACATACCATATTAAAAGTCTTAATGGGAACTTACAAACATTGACACTTGCGAAAGTAGATTGTAAGGGCCAACCACACGCCCGTAAGACACGGAACATTTTCTCAAACATATACACTTGCAAAGGTTGAATAAAGGTAACAGTTACTACCATGATGCTCTGGTATTGTTAGGGCCTGTCCCTTGAAATGCACAAGGTGATCGAAATCAATTATTTACCATTCAGTTCACAGCAGTATTTATTCGACGATATTAACATTTCTCTCAAGGGAACACTTTACATGAGAACGAGATGGCTAACACTACTGGCCACTGCGGTTAAGCTGCGAAAAGTCTCATGACAATACAAGATTATGGTGCTAAATGTTTCCGGGAGCAATGTTATTCCAGTGGGAAGTGAGAGTGGTGTACTGGGCAGCTAATCGATAGAAATGTTCCTGAAGTTAATTAAGATTCATTGCAGTTAAATGTACATACCAAAATGATGAATGCCGCCCGGCGCATTGGAAAAGCCAGAACTTACAACACATGCACCACTCCCATACGATGCTATTTGCTGACTGATACTCCTGCCTGATGTACGGACAGATCTCGTCCGGCCCACGTGCCAGAACAAAACTACTTCCTACCTCAAACATATAACTCTCGCCTCATGTTATGCTACTTATTAAAACCTACATGAAACATTAAATAAAAGACTCGACAACATAAAAACACTGATGAATGATAATGGACATTGCGCTAGGTGAATGATGAAAGAAATACATATTTAAACACGCTCAATGAAACATTAGGGAACAAGGAAATACAACAAATCATAAACAATTAAATACACATAACAAGAAATACATATGTAGCCCCTGAGCTCTCTAGTTCAGTTATTGTTGGGGTCTACTTTAGTATCATTCCATCTCACGGAGTCTCCACTGCATTCGCTCTTGACAACCATTGGCTGCGCTGCACCGGCGTGCCCCTACACTGCACTGCACTGCCTTGCACCAACGACCTGGTGCACGTGGCCAGAGAAATGGTCTTAGGGATGCGGGAACACGGCGTATGTCAAACGACAACCCCCTGCCCCTCTGAGACTGTTTGTAGGCCAACAGATGTTACTTGCAGCAGCTACAGGTGCAGACCGGCCTACATGACCGCAGGTGCTGTGGCTCTGCCGCACGATGCTTTGCCTGGGGTTGCCCCTTCCTGGCAGGCAAGTAGATGTAAAAGTCCGATTCTTGCTCAGTCCATGATTAAGCTAAAATTCGTGGGATCTAAGTCTAAAAATTATGAAATTTCATCAATTTTTCTTAGTTTCAAGAAATTTCATTTGTCACCAATTTTTACATCTAAAAAAAAATGCAATTTTGTCTCAAAATCAAGCAAAAATTCAGCAAATTTATCCAATATTCCTTATATATAAGCTATTCAGGTTTTTTTTTTTTTAGTTTTGTAATCAATTTGTTAAGGTTGGTTTTTTTTTGGGGGGGGGGGGGGGGGAGGGGGTGAGTGCAAGTATACATGCTATGAATATGAAGTATTTTTTCAGTGATTTTTTCGTCAACCACTTCAATTTATTTTAAGTAAATATTAAATTTTTTGAATGAAATTTATACTTTAGTAATAATTTGTTTGTACTTGCAACTCGAAAGTGTTATACCTTCAGTCTCGACAAAGTTCAAATGACATGGCTCAAATTTTAGATGGTCAGTTTTTGATACATCGAAATTAGGAAATAAAAATGATGAATGTACTGTGATAATTTGATCGAATGTGATTCTAAATCAGTCATGCATGCTCAAACTATAAACACTATAGATCCATGTGCCATCATTTCGATACTGATGTTACTTTCATAAAGATATTTTATTAAAATAATTCCCCGCAACAAAGAGCCCAGCAAGGGGTATTCCATGTATTCTGAAGATAGAGGCCGAAGAACTTTCATGGCCAAGAACGGTGGACAATGGATGCTTACCTCAGACAGTGATGGTAGATACTTGTGGATTTGTGTTTGTCAATATCCGAATATTTTCATTTCTACAAATTTGTACGCCTATTGCACAATATTTTCCAGTTGTTCGTTCATTTCAAAGGCTACAAATGTCAATGATCTGACACAATGGAACTCGTTTGAGGAAATTACCTGCGAATGTGATCCCCCAAACCAATTAAAATCCTTTGCTAATGGCAGAGTTTAATGCACAATACCAATGTATTTCGAGGCTGCACATGATGATTTCATCGATTTCGTACCAATCAGAAGTGATTATCTAGACACTGATTTTAAATCTTAATTCACAGATATTCGACAACGAAAAATACCAGATCCTTGCAAAATTGATGTCTTGTCTGGCGAACGGATTCTCAGTGATAAGGTCGGCTCACGAAACTGGAAAGGCACGGATGAATGTTACTTGTACGATTCATGTTACATCCCCATCACGTTTGAGCACGATTACCTGCTCAACAATAACGGTCGATTACAGAATGGAATGGTTGAAGTTTCAGATCCACTATCTTCTTTATTAGTTAGCGAAACACATTCTGTCCAAAAAAATTTATCATACAAACCTTTAATTGTTTATGCTTTCAAAGTAGAAGAGATAAACATATTGATTGATTTAGAGTTTTAAAGAATTCCTAGTTATCCTTTTGTCACTACAACAATAATCATATTCTTCCTGGTATTTTTCTACCATGCTCATACAGAAGAACCCAATTATCCACCCATCGATAAATCACCTGAAATAGTGGATGTAAGACCGATATTCATGTGCTACAAATTCTATAGTTAAGTCAATACAATTATATCCAATATTAAGAGATCCTGTTTTCAATTTCATTGAATGAAATTATTTACATTTAAAATTCTCAAGCTCTTGATACCTATATTGGGAAAATTTGTCTCAATATTACCACAAAATTCTCTTTGAACTATTTGATAAATAAAATCTCAAGAAATGTGAATTCAAACCATATTTCATAACCCCGATATTGACACGTCATGATGGAAACAGTCATCTAACATCACAAATTCTCAATCCAAAAAATACAGGAGTATTTATTCATGACCTGGCTAAAAATATCGCCTACCCGATATCTTTGAATGAGAATCTCGTTAACAAGTATTGTACATTAGTTCCTCAATACTCTCTCAAAACATTTCAGTTCTGATACACTCCCGATATATATCTCAATTGTGACATCGTCTACAATGATATAGTAGAGCTGGTTAGAGGATTTTGCCAGGATATCAATGGTCGATGTGATTTATCGTCTTTGACTGAAAAATCCCAATTCAACCCTTATGACATCGTATCCCACAACAAAGTCAAGTACCACACGAATTTTCGTTTTTCATAAGCCAACCGTTCTAGTTATGAACATTGAAAATTCACTCCTGTATGTATTTTTTAATTTGCAAAAAAAAAAAAAAATACGCATATCAATACCTTTGGTTACTTTAAAAAACGACTACTGGGACTATGTTTTACCGAAAAATTCTCTAAAGGTCCACCAACTCATGAAAGAACAAAAAAATTTACAGAATCACAATGTATTTAAAAATTGGAAACAACAAAAACCACTCCCATCAATTTCCACACAATTCATGACTGCATATTCAAAAAATGAAATCAATAAAACAACAATGTTGTCAGTATCTGATGACTACCTTTACGTAAACCAAGTATACACCTTGATCCCTTGATTAATTCGTTGAGACATATCGGTATAAAAAATAAACTAGAAGACAATTACAACTATAGACTACTTGAAACAAATATGTATACACGAAGTGGTTTGGATTTTCTAATGCCCTTCGTTCGAGAACTCGATACGGAAACAAACTGGAGGTTGAAGCGAAAATTTAATTTTAATCAGTTTGCATATGTGGTAAATGGTTGCTTTTTAATTTTTTTAGAAGATATTTATTTTTGTTCATTTGTAGAGAAAAGGAATCCTACCAAAGGGGAGTCTGATTTGCAAAGATTGTTTCTGGTCTAAATTGAAATTAACGAAGATCACGTTCGCAAACTATCCTCCACCACCAAAGAGTTTCTGTCTGATTTGATCAAATGCGAATCGTTATGGCAGTATTTTGCATACCCGAAACATAAACCGGAAATACATTACTGCCGCCGTTTAGAGCGATTAATACCCGAGGTTGGTTCGCGACTTATATATCGAATATCGCACCGATTGAAAACACATTGGTTTATTCGCAAAAAATGAAAAAATAATTGAAAACTTTGTTTATCATACTCTTTTCTCGCTATCGCGTTACTTAAGTAAATGCCATCCTTACTTTCTAATGATTCAATGTCCTTTTGCCGACATTCACTTGTTGGAAGTCGATGGTGATGGACAAAGGAATATATTCCTGATATATTTCCTTTGCGTTGATTTGTTACTATAAAAATAGGTGACGAACCGCGAGAAAATAAAACTTTCGTAATGTTTGTATCACCGGCGCATGTACCGTTGTGTTTCGGGCAGAACATTCAAAGCCCAATTTAGTAGATCTGCTTGCTCCATCATTTTTAATTCGAGCGAAAGTTCCAAAGAAAAAATAAACAATAGCGAAGGCGGGGATGGTGGTTACAAATGAATACTACGTGTCAATAATAAAACTTTATTAGATCCAAGATTGGGTTTTGTGTTTGCAAATGAGAATTTATGGTTTTACCATCATGATGATATAGAAAATAATGTGGAAAATGCTCTCGAACATACCATTAGCTCACCCATAAAGTTGTTGAAAAATTACTGCGATGTGAAACAATATTTGAATAAAATATTAAATATCGAAGTGGTTAAGATACAAGTTTTATTTCGCACAAAACCACACAATCTGATAGTTGCAGCGACACTGTCGTATTTCCCAATACAAATAGGTATGCTGACTTGCCAATACTTAAAATCAGAAGACAAACATGAACTGTTGGTGGTTTTGTACGATAATTAGCGATACTGGTTGAATCCTCTAATTTCAGCACTAGTTCATTTGGGAATATAGTAGGTAAAAAAAATACAAACTTTTTAAAATTATTTTTATTGTAATCAAAAATTTTTTTTACATAAGATTCACAAAGGAATTCCAAAAATCCGAGAGTAAGTGCACATCATGACGGGATGAATGCTATAATCTTCAGTACATGTGGTTTTTTTCCTTCAAATATTGTCCAGGTAATAGTTCCTGGACTGAATCGTAACGAATTTCGAATATATAAGCGTGTTAATTTCCTCCTTTTTTTTTCGTCTGGTGTAAATTGGACATCCTTTTTCGAAACAGGATAACACCAATTAATGTTGCCAACAAAAACAAGGATTTTGATGGTGTTAAATTTTTTTTGCACAATTGATTCCAGATCCAGGGTGCAATTTCCACAGTTCTTCCATCTCATTTCCACTACCATGATCAAAGATATAGAAGCGACGGACATTAACATCTTCATCCACATATCCATCTACTTTGACGTGAACACAGTTATTTCTCAGTATACCCTTCATCAGTATGCAAATCACCAAGTGAACATCACCGTAAGCTTCATCGGCCGTAAATTCAAAAGTAAGTTTGGAAAACTTGCTCTGGTTCCTGTGGTAAGGTCGAATGTGTGCAGACTAGGATTTGTAGGGGTCCACCGCCTCAGAACCCACTAAGAAAGCGCTGTTGAAACCCATCGTTGTCGGCACCGAATAATACACAAACAACAGTCTGTATATATAGTGTAAAATATTTTTATATTTTACTCTTGAAAAAAAAGATGAAAGATTTATTTTTTTTGCTCTTTATAAAACATGAAATAAACAACCCTCTCTCTCTCTCTCTCTCTCTCTCTATATATATATATATATATATATATATTATATATATATATATATATATATATATATATACAACACTTCCTTTTAAAATGTTTTAGTTCTTCTACGGCCATGCATGGGGAATTCTTCTTTTGCTGTTACTTGAATCAGTTCAACGATTGTATAGAATACTTGGCTCGTAAACATAATGTGATTTTTCAGCCTCGTCTCAAAAATACTATTCTGAAATGCAAACTGATTGGCATCTGCAGTATTCCATCATGTTATCGTTTCAATCACATTTATTTGGACTTGTGCTACTATCACAACCTGAACTATACTACTTGTATAACCATGGAGGATCGTCATATCTGCAATATTTTCCCCGTGATGCTAGGATCTGATTTGGATTTGAGATTACTCCATCATTATCGTGGTTATTGGGATGGCATTGGAATGCCATCATCATCCTCGTCATCATCTTCATCACAGCCATTGTTGTGTGAATGTGTGATGGAATACTATATGGTGAATGATTCTAAAAAGATGAGATTAAACATGGAAGATTATTCCATGACAAATTCCCAAATTCACTTTTACTTCATTGAAAATAGTCGTTTGTGTTGGGTTTCCTATATATTGACGAATTATCGCGAATTATCGCTCATTCGAGTGAGCCGAACATGCAGTCATCGCTTTTGCACCAACAAATACAGGTAGACCCAAAAAAATAAAGGACATTGTTTCGAACTAATTTTGCCCATTGGTAAAGAACCGTATGATTTTGTTCATCGTAATCCTAAAGGCGAAAACTTTGAAAATGATCTTGATTTGAGTATGTTACACTCTTTTGAAGTGGATGATAAATACATTGTCTACAAACAAACACGATATCGCGAATATGAAAAACAATACTTTTACCGGTCACTTGTGCATGTTCATCTCGTTATTTCCCTTGAATTACAAGTTGAATCCTAAAGTGAAATTGAATTAACTACACTCAAAGATTCGATGCTGGTTTAGTTTCATCGAGGTGCTTGTGTTTGAAGGTATATTCAACTTGAATCATTTCCAAGGTATGCCATTCAAGGCATTTATGGACCAAGTGACGGGAAGAATCTGCACCGTGGACGGCGATTTGGAGCGTGTTTTGACTCTGGATAATTGTTTCGGACAACATATCACAGAGCAAATACGATCCACGTTCCAATATGGGAAAATTTCCAAGCTGTTCACCGTGATAAACTACTTGAAGAAGAAACTAAATACAAAACCCCTTGTTCGATTTTTCGATCTCGGTATAGAAAATGTGGGTATTTACCTGGACATTGCGGAACAGAAATCACGGGACAGCGAAGGCGAACATTTAGAGGCAGAGAGTAACGATCCAATGTTCCTGAAGATTAAAATAGCTATTACCAGTCATCTGCAACTCACCAAAGACGGGAATGCAACCAATGCCAATATATACATTCCGACCGTGCACTGTCGTCGTTTCTGGATGATTTTCCACCACGATTTCAACCAAAACCAGATTTCACATTCGCTTGAGCAAGGACTCGGCGCTCGTATTTCTACCATTTAATAAATTCAAGACGGTCTTTGTCCAAATGCACATGTACTGTGGCAAGGTTCATTCAACCGAGCTGCTGGAATATTTCAATAAACCACACTTTACATAAGTGTGTCGACAAACATGTACAGGATATCGTCGGTGGTTGACGATAACGACATTCTATCTACATGTACGAAAATCGAACGAGTAAGGCCGAATGTGCATTTTGTGCATAATAATCGGCTCATCATCGAGGTGGTTGTAGAGTCCTGGCATCGATTCTAAGATGGTTTAAAATTGAGCAATACATCATCGCAAAAGGGAATAGCTGTGCCTATGCCAATCAAAGATGATTATATTGATTGCATGGCTTCGATCTACTCGATTATTGGTCGATCGCTGCTGATGCAGTTGAAAGAAATAAGTATTAACTTGTACCAACATGAAAAAATTGGACGAGTTCATCTCATTTTCAAAATTGTAGTTAAAAATTTTTTTTTTTAATATAACGTATTTTTTTAATATTTTTTTTTACAAAATTACAAAAGTGTTGGGGTGTATTCGGAACATTGGTTGATTTTTCATTTGAAAATTTGTATTTATAGCCCCTCCTCCTCCATGTAGTCCAAATGCAAAACATCGATGTTTTGATGGAGTGGATTGGAATTGATGATAGCTTGGACGTCTTTTGGATACAGATTGTCCAACTCAACATTTTCCATGTTGCCCAGATCGTGGCTGAGTCCAAATCCCGTACTGTAAAGTAAGTTTGAGTTGAAAATGTCGATGATCTCTTTCTTGGGTGCCCATACTTGATGCTGTATTGATCATGACGGCAATCGCCGATGTGTTTTTGACCATATTCGATCCATTTAGCTTGAAAAACCTACAAGGTCAAGATAACATAGATGATATATCAAAGCTGGAATTGGAATTAAAACAAAAAGTTTGGGGTTTTCGAGCAATGGAATATACACAGATCACGTTCGTGATGATGTGGAAGAACACACACAGAGTTGACGATTTAGCGAATCATGTTTCCATCCAATCATTCTCTATCGATAATAATGCCGACACCCGTAAATAAGCAGCCTTTTCAAAAAAAAAATATGCCATATTTAACCCACCTATTACGAGTATTTCTCCTACTAAAGTAGTAAAAGATGACTATTTTAAAACATTATTGCAATTTCGTTTACAATACCCACTGGCCCTCAGAGACAACTCGAATGGATCTCATATCGATTGGAACAGCATGGGCGGCAATGATGATGATACGATATTGTCAAATCAAATGAAAACTTTTAGAGCACAAAATCCAGATCAAGTTTTGGACTTTACACTCTACACATCTAAAATGAACTCTCGAATAAACATGATCGATAGACAATTGTATCTGCCGGGGTTTTCGATACTAATCTCGGGAATAACTGCATTTTTCACCAATAAAACAATAAATTTAGTTATTGTATCAGTTATCTTACTAGTAATGGCGACTTTTATACAAATGTCAACCTTTTATCAAAATTTATAATATCTAAATTAAGAGACTTTCTTAATCGGATGTCTCGCATGGGTAGAAGTAACAAGTCATTTAGAGTTCACCAGGTGAGTTCTTTGTGTGATGTAATTGTCGATCCTTGGCTAATTTTAAAAACCTCGCAAACTGTGTTATCACATACCTTTTCAGTCTTTTTCATAACTTTCTTGATGAAAGTAAAAAAATGTCCATCTTCTTTGCATGATAAAAAATATGTTTCGTCAGTTTATCGATGAAAAGGGTAACTGATTCATAGTCATCCTTATTTCCAACTCTGCAATAAATTTGATGTTGATTTTGGTAGCCATCTGGAGTGCTTTGATGTGTTTATTTACTTACACCAAATACAAGTTTGCTACAACATTTGCATAAATACAATAGTCATGAGGGTCGGTGTAACCATATATTTTAAAACATTTTGCCAATCGAAGGTGTTGTTTTGTAAATTTTCGTTTCCCATTTCCAGCTTCTCTTTATGTTCATCTTTGGCGTTTAAAGTAGCAGCAGTAGTTTTAGTTTTCGAAACATTTGAATTTTCAATCAAATTGTTGAAAAAAGTATAACATTTTTCAACAGTTGCTAATATCTCGGCAGCCACCATGTCTTACTTTTATTGAGTACATTCGAACAGAACACAACTTACCACCTCATCAAAAAGTTCAAAATTATGGTTTTCTTTTACCCAAAAATTGTTTTTAAAATGAAAGGTGTTATTTGTAATGCGTAAAATATCTCTTAAATTTCTGTCGTTTTCATACACGTATAATTTGATGTGTAGTGGGTGGTTGTAAGATTTTTTCTTCCGGGTTGATGGATAAAAATTTTGTAGTAAAATTTATTTTCATTATCTACGTACTCTATATGGGATGTTAAAATACACTTTTTACCCGAATGTACCAAATAGACAGAAGGGTATGTTGTTGTTGTTTTTTATTTATTTTTTTTATTTATTTATTTATTTTATTTTTTTAGTTTCCTCTTCTATTATTCGTATTGGATTTGTTTCTTTCAAATTAAAATATACTTTCGTGCGAGTATTTTTATTGTTGTATTTCGATTTTGAAAACACACACACTAGAATTGGTATATTTTGCACAAATATCTAACCAAAGAATTCCTAAAGGTGGTTCATATTCCTCAGACTCCCTATGTATAACCACAATAGATGGTATATCACCTACGATATTAAAATTGGTAAAGGAATGGAAGGAATTGTAACAAACACACAACTGACTCGTTTTTGCCGCCCTCATCGACTCTTGGTTGGATGTGTCGAGATTACTAGTTGCATACAAATTCGAACGATATTTGATCATATATTGCGTGGTTAAAATAGTATATAATTTTAAACATGCGAGCCTATATGTACCTCAAAATCTTATATGTGAAATACAAATAACATTTTCACCAGTAGGTAATATGGGGTTCCTTGTCGAATCCATATACACCATAATTTGATCATTTATACCATGAAAGCCATTGATGTAAATGCTATCTGAACTATTTCCTCTCTCAATATCTTTAGAAATTTTACTCGAACTAGATACACATTAATAATACCTTTTATCATAATGATGGATTTCGTTGTAATATGCATTTAATTTATATTTCTTCAGATTTGTAATGCTGGCAATTACAATCATGTTATAGAAAGCAGTTGGATAACTTTTCATAAATCGCAATATGGAATTGAAGGAAGCTATCGAAATTTGATGTATAAAGTCAATCATAACAGTAGGTATCTCACTGTCCAAATCTGTATTCAGCTATAAATTAAACTGGTTCGAACTTTGTTGATCACCGCAATATACCTATGCCACACCCCCTCAGTAATTGTTATGGGTATTTGAGGTCTTAAATTTGAACAACTCGAAATTCTCTTCGATAGATTGTAAATTAGCTACATACGATTCAGCAATAAATTTCAAATTTTCGGTATCTAAAACCAATTTGTCTTCTTCGGACGTGCTAGTGCGATGCTTAATTCGCACGGGACCTCTGCAACCTGCTCACTGTATGGGTAGACCCCAACATTCCACGGGCACACAAACTACAACAAGCTGCAGACCTAGCAATAGGCATTTTCTCCATAGTTCCAAAATGGTGCCAGGAATTAATACAAATGTCTCACTGACCAAATTGGCAACATGGAATGCATATGGTCTACTAAACAAGACCAGCGAACTGCATGACTTTCTTTGGCGACATGACGTACAAATTGCTGCAATAACAGAAACCCAACTGCTGCCCACAGACAAAATATTTCTGCAAAGCTTCTCTATACAGCGTAAAGATAGGAACCTCACACCGATTGCACCTGGATAAAAGCACACATCTCGCTGATGAGGGGGAGTGGCCCTAGCAATCCGCACTGACATTAAACATAAAGTCCTATCTATTCCAGAGGTGGGCAAGATAGAGGCAGTCGCAGAATCTCTCACAGTTAAGGGGAAACAATGCACTATCGTTGCAATGTATGCTCCACCAGGGAAGACCATCGAGCTGCAGGACCTCAATAAGCTGATCAGGCTATCGAATCTATTCTGGCACTTAGGGACCTAAATGCGAAGCACCCTGCATGTAACTGCATTGGCAATACCAGTAACGGCCGAACACTATTCGGACACCAGGAGCACTTCCCCTACATGGTTTGTGCTTCCTAAAACCCAACACACTATCCTGAACCTTCAAATGGCACACCAGACATAATGGAAATAACCATCTATAAGAATGTAAACTTCATCTATGAACTAGAAGTGATACACGAGATGCACTCTGACCACCTACCAGTCGTAACCACCATTTAAGATGCTGAAACAGATACCCATCAGCAAAACTAACCCCGAATTACAGCTAGGCAAACTGAAAAAGATTTAACACAGCACTCCACAATTCCTTAGACCTACCACACAAAATCAACACCACTGAAGAACTGGAGGATAGCATAATTACCCTTACAAAGGCTATTCATACGACTATCAAAAACACAATTCCACAAGGGGTAAATAAAATACAGGTCAAAGATTCGCTCCCTGAGGATGTCAAGAACCTCATAACACAATGGAACCATGTTAGACGTCTTTGGCAGCGAAACCGGTTGCGACAACACAAAACCGAAATAAACCGACTACAGAAAGTAATCAAAGAGCAGCTTGCAGCCCATAGAGCGATGCTATGGGACAACCTCAAGGATAACTATCTCTGGCACACTACCAAGAGACTCACCAGGGAAACCCTTGCCATCCCTCATCTCCAAGACCCTCACAACCTCACAGCCAGCTTCCCACAGGAGAAAGCAGACCTGCTCGCAGAAACGCTCGAACTGACCTTCAAACCTAACATCAACCCCTTATCACCAGATCAAATAGCCACTATAGAACGACACGCAAGATTTCTTCTATCCCAACCACCACAGGAAAAGCCACTATATTCTACAGACAAAGAAATACACCTTTATCTCCGCAAACTGAGTGCCAATGAAGCCCCAGGAGAAGATGGAATTCAACCAATTGTCCTCAAACACGTACAGTGTCCTGCACTCTCGGCTATCACTACATGCGTTAATGGGATACTGCGCACCTAGACTTGGCCTACAACCTGGAAAACCACTAAGGTGATACTATTCCCGAAGTTAGGGAAAGATGCCATGTTACCACAATACTACAGGCCCGTTAATCTGCTCAGTGCATTTTCTAAGGTCGCAGAAAAAGTCTTGCATAACAGGCTACAACACCACATTGACAGCAACCACGTACTGCCTGATTATCAGTTTGGCTTTCGAGCCAAACACTCCACCACTCACCAGCTCACCCGCATCACCGAACACATCACTAATGCCTTCTACAAAAAGCAGTACACTGCAGCTGTATTTCTCGACATCGAAAAGGCTTTCGACCATGTCTAGCATGAAGGCCTCCTACATAAGCTACATTCCATCCATGTACCAGACTGTTATCTCCATACCCCACACTTTTCAATGTATATGTACATGACTTCCACACGGCATGCAGAGCACAACAAATTGCTTGTTATGCAGATGACACCATGCTGTTCGCCAGCTCCACCAGAGCCTACCTGGTTGTGCGAAAAGTACAAGAAGCATTCAACCTCTTTCAACAATGGTTCACAAACTGCCGATGAGCAGTAAATGCCAACAAGTCGGAAGCGATCATCTTCACCCGAAGCAAGATCCCAGCTGGACTAAGAAACCCGCAGCTATTCGGCACTGACATAAACTATAAGACCACTGTAAAGTATGTGGGTGTTTACATGGACACCAAATTAACTTGGAACAAACTAGTTACAACAAAGGTTGCTGCAGCCTACTACACACGCATGTCGAAACTATATCCGCTTCTGAAAGTCTCTGACCCCATGTCGGTGTATAATGGCAAGATCATGTACAAGTCATGCATTAGACCGATCATGATCTATGCAGCCGCAGCCTGGGGCTATGCAGCAAACATGCATATCAGGAAGATCCAAATCGCACAAAACAAGGCAATACGAAGGATCGCACAAAGCCACGATCTGTACCTACAATACCTATCCACAGGGAACTAGCCTTGTAAACTATACGGGACTGCATGGTGAAACAAGCCCAAGCCTTCTACCAGACTACTGCGGATCACTCTAACCCACTCATAAGAGTGTTGGGTCAATACGGCATAGAAGACAAATGGCGATACAACCGACCGAGGTTCCTGCTTGTTCCAAAGCCTCCATAAAGCGGACCACTCACCACAGCGCTAAACAATATCATCATAGCTCCCCAGTGTTATCTCGGACACCCAAAAGTGCGGAATAATACACAGCAATAGCCCAGACAACCATATTACACTTCAATTTACATACCTCATAACCAAATCATTGAACCGCATTCTGAGTTATATAGGACACACACCACAGTGCCATATAACATCCATCACACTCACCTACGCTTCAATAACTTCCACTCAGTGACATACAACAAAGCATCATCAAGATAAGTGACGTGGACACCACCCATAGTGGGTGTAATCAAACCACCTTTCAAGACACCCAAGACATGAATAAGATGCGTCGTCATTGAAAGGTCTACACAAACTGTGATCAAGTGATTCAGGACACCGGGGCTGCAGAGCCAGCCTCCTCTGGAACCGCATCTGCAACTACAGGGTTCCGCGATAGCAAGGAACACCCACCAAAGCCTGGCAGTTCCGCATCACAACGCCATCAGCAGGCAAGCAGAGAGGATGTCTCCCACTGCACCCTGGCACCCTGCCAGGAGACACAACACAACAACGGGTTCGCCTGCAGCTCAAAATTGATTTCGTAGCACCAAAATAAGGCGAATCACATTGACCAAGAGACGAAGGCTTTTAACCAACTATATCCTGCTCCTTTCTTCCCTTCTGGGCCAATCGGGCGCCGTAATTTTTTTCAACCGAGCATCAGGTTTCCTCCAGTGTTGACACTGGTTTTTTTAATGCTACCCCAAGTCACAACTTTACAAGGCTGTCGGGGCATAATTTGCTACCCCTAAAGTCTAGATCCCATGCAGAAAGATGTATCGTGGGCCACAGCGACCTCCCACCCCTCCTTTAGAGAGGGAGTGGGATGCTAAAGGTCACATATTTAACATTTACTATGAAAAGCGAAAAGCCTAGCCGGCTGGTATGCAATATTTCCCTCCCCCTAGAACACCCCCATCTATCCGGGGAGTCTCAGTAAGCAGATTGGAGACTGCCGTATCTTGGTGTGGAGGAACGGCATACTAAAAAAATTTGCCCAGCCAGCTCAGTCGCCAACAAAGTTCACATAGTGACAGCTCCAATCCCTCAAACTGATGTTTCCCCAGCTGACGCACATCAGCTATTTTCGCAAATTAAGAACAGCCCCTTCGCCCAGAAGACTCCAGCTCTGATGGAGATGCTGGAGTCTCTTTTCAAATTATTAGTCATTTGAAGAGATCCTGTACGAAGCCAGGATGACAAAGCCCAGTCCCTCATGGGATTCACCCTCTCAGTGAACTCGAAGGCAGCTGATGGCTGTTAGAGGGCTTGACACCAGTCTGCTCTATCTTAGGTTTAATCTAGTCAATGGTATTGCTTACTGTAATGCTATCGGCATTCGCAGTAAGAAACAAGAGCTGGTAGATTTTATTTCTCGCCACCAGATCCCTATTATCGCAGTAAATGAAACACATCTGAACCCACAGCATAAATCTTCAATAACTGGATTTAAATGTTACAGAAAAGACCTGCAACAATCGAGGCGGCGGTGTTTTACTATTAGTTCATAACTCAATTACATGCGATTCCATGAAAATACTGCAAATTATGACACTTGAGGCTGTGTGTGTCACAATTAAATTAGGAAATCAACATATCTCGATTTATTCAGTTTATTGCCCACCAGGCCGCACGCTTCTATGTGCAGATATTTTTGAATTGATTAATTCTTATCCTGTTTTACTCGCAGCGAGCGATTTAAATGCTAAACAACCCACTTGGGGCTGTCTCGCGCGCACAGCCAATGGGAATACTCTTTTCAGACATCAGGAGCAACATAATTATGTTGTTTATGCGCCCAGAGAACCTACTTTCTAACCACATAAATTAAATTATAGGCCCGATATATTAGATATCGTGCTTCATTAAGGTCTTAATGTGGCATTAGATTTTGAAGTGCTCCACGAATTGGGCTCGGACCATTACCCTGTCTGCTTGTCTTTCGATGAAACCGACACAGACAATACACCCATTCGTAAAATTAAAAATTATAAGCATCCGATCTGGCCTGGCTTTAGGGATTATCTGGACGATGAAATTAATCTCCCAGCTCAAATTAGTACTCCCGACGAATTAGACTATGCTCTAGAATACGTCATCAGACAGGAATTAATAAGTTTGTCCCAGAGAAAACACTGACGACACGCTCAGATAAGCTTCCTGATAAAATCAGGGCGCTTATTTTGCGCAAAAATAGTCTGTGTAGGCTCTATTCCCGAACTAGATCTCGGCAATTAAAAGCCCAGATAAATAATATTAGAGAGTGTGTTGATATTGAAATCACTGCTTGGCAGGCTGAAATTTAAAATAATGAATTGTCCCTTTTATGTTCCCAGGATAATAGTCTGTGGCACATGACAAAGGCATTTACGAAAAAGTGCGATCCAATCCCGCCTCTTCAAGGCAATGCAGGAGTGGCCTATACGCCTCAGCAGAAGGCTTAGGCTGTGGCCAATCAATTAGAGCAGGTTTTCCAACCAAATATAATTCCAGCTGATCTAGCTTTTGTGGCCTGTATTTATAGGGACCTCCGTGTGTGACTGAGACAGCCCACAGTGGCTTAACCAGACCTCACGCATGCGGATGAAGGTAAGCGTATTATTAAATATATGAAACCCCGAAAAGTACCTGTGTTCGACTCCCTGCAGGCTATAGTACTCAAACAGATGTCTGACAGCATGTTTGAAGCTATATCAGAGTGCATTAATGCAAGCTTTAATCTTGCCCACATCTTTACTCCCTGTAAATGTGCCTCAGTAATTGTATTTCCTAAACCGGATAAAGACCTGACTCAATTACAAAACTACCACCCAATCAGCCTGATTAGATCGCTCTTTAAAATTCATGAACTAGTTTTATTGTGCCGCCTAAACACTCATATCCGCACTATTAATTTGTTTCCTAATGGGCAATTTGGCTTTAGGAAAAACCATTCTACTGTACAGTCCAGTGGCAGCTGGTGACTTTTGGAACTGGGAGGGCTGTAGCGATCCTAACTCATATCATTACAAATATCATTTTTTAAATAGGCACAGTGATAAATATATTGTGTACGACAGGCTTAAGTAAGTGTAGCTTATGTAGCTAAATACAAAAAATAAGTGTGGTTGTACGAAGAAAAATGTATCATTGCCCGATTTGTAATAGTCAACATAGTGTGGCTGCTGGTTCAACTCTAATCACTACCACTGGTATGTATTTGTTTTAAGTTTTTTTAGGTTATATGCCTTCCAATCATTAACTATATGGTGTGGTTCATTACACGAGACGAGAGATAACATAATAATACCAATTCTACCATACTAATGAGGATAATAACTTAAATATACTAAAACAAATATTTTTAAAACCAAATACTAATTTGCATAGCCTACAGTACATACAATATTCATGTCAAATTTAAATTAGAGGATGAAAGTGGCATATCTTAATTAATATATTGGTAAAAAAAATCCATTCGTCAACCTGTATGCATTAACTTGCAATGTATATTCACCATACCAAGCAATGAAAATCTTATGACATTTTTTATATGTTGCGAACATGATTTATGTGTTTTAACTTTGTCTCCCAAATGTTTTAAATCTTTTACCCTATTGACAGTCCACGTAAGATAATTAGGTTTCATTAGCAAAAAAAAATTGAACAAAACAACACATTACCAACATCACACCCGCATAGCCAGTCCGCGAAATTGTATGTACTTACGTCGAATTTTCTCGTATACGAACCATTTACTAGTATGACTTTGTTGAATTATATTTCACTGTGTCCTTGCTCGTACCAGATTCTGTAGCTTAATTTATTCTTGCAACTGAAAATCTTTGTCGTAATAAGGTTTAAAATGTTACTCGCCGAATTAACAATTACTTACAAGTTTACACAACACGACATTAACAACAATTCAGCCCTGCTTCTGACCGATGCTCATAGCTCATCGTTAATTAAAAACAAATTTTTCAGAGTATTGCACACTAAATTTGAAGCTCATGCAAGTTTGAACGATATCTATAAATAAATAATATTCGCAATAAATACAAGCATTGGTAAGAAATGTGTTTAACAACTGCAAAAGAGTGGAGCGCAAAAGTGCGCTTACAAAACGTAGTTTTTGTAGATTTGTCAAGTTCCAGGAAACCATTTTTTTTTTTGTTTGAGCAGGGATGTGCCCAGCTCGCTCCGATTTACAGCATGCGATTGGCTGAAAAGGGCCGAGCCCCTGAAGTTCCCCCCCGCCCCTTTTTGACCCGCTAGTCATGTGTTACGGTCATCTCTCTCTACTAGCTCAACCCACTTCGGGGCGAAGAATCTGCCACCCCACCACTCGACATTTCCAAAAACATTTCTCTTGTGACAAGAGTCTCGTCCATCTCAAAAACATTGGCTGCGAAATAACCTCTGTATTCGTACGCAGTATTATTTACTGAGTAGCAGATAAGTAAAGGTATGCGTTCTGAGATTTTATTAGGAGAGCTGCGCCTCACAGCCTTACCTCATCAGCCACCACTGGGTTGCAGTACTCCTAGACGTGGAAAAAGCCTTTGGCAGGGTTTTCCACACTGGGTTTCTTTATAAATTATACAAAAATTATTTCCCAGATTGCTATATCACACTTCTGGCATCCTATCTTGATAAACGCTCCTTTTCTGTATCCATTGAAGGAGTAATATCTCAAAAGAAAAATATTAGGGCTGGAGTCCCTCAGGGCAGCATCCTAGGGCCAGTCCTTTATTATATATATATATATATATATATATATATATATATATATATATATATATATATATATATATACACATATACATACATACATACATGTATACACCCACGATATTCCGCGTCAATCTAATTGGCATGTCAATTTAGGTTCCTAGGAAGAGCAGGGCCTAGTTTTGAAAGTTGCGTTTTTTGGCACAAGGCTTCTGCACCAGGTTGGATCTAGCGTGAGTGTGCTGGGGTTGTTTGACTAAGTGATTTTCTTTTTAAACTGGTCAGTATGATTTTGTAGCTGGCGCTTTCCAGATCTACTTGGATATCTGCAAATTTCTGTATTGGGAACGAGGTCAAATACCGCTTTCTGGGGTTTGTCAGAATTTGAACAGAATGTGAAGTGCTGAATGAAATTAGCTGAAAGTATGGTCTTTGTTCCCTGGAAATGTACGTGGTTTGTGGTCATTATCTGAATGCCTTGAGATATGTGGAGTAGAGAGAACCCGTCTCGGCTGATTCCTCACAATTTCTGAGTCAGGAGGTGGTATTTTGTGGTGTCAGGGACCACGATTCGGTATTTTTGAACAGATTGTTATGACTTTTCAGCGACCGGCTGTGTGCTGAAGGGGGGTTGGCTTGAGGAGCGAGGGGTAGACTCTACAGAAGCCTCGTATCGGTTTTCAACCAAAATTGGAAATGTTTTCACCTCTAACGAGTACGAGTTGAGACACTTGTTCTCGGTGGTTTTCCCATCGCCGGAGTTGCTGCTCCTTCGTTTTGGTGTTGTGAATTCTGTGTCCATTTTCATTTTCTCCTGTGATGTTGAGGGGGGTGGGGGTATGTGTAACAGTTGTTTTTAATTATTGCCGCTAAAGCCAGAACTTCCGGAGCTGCATGGGCCATCATTCACATGAAAAGAGGTTTGTAGTTAATCTCCAAGGTAGGATTTGTGCACAAGTAGTGAGCGATGTTGACAATTCTGTTACCAGGGAAGACATGATCATAGCCTGGACTACACCCCATCGGCTCCATTACCCACTAGGGAGGAGGGTGAGAGGAGGCGAGACTGTCTGGACCGACTGCGATCTGTTGTGTAGCATGTGACGAACAAGTGTTGTAAAAAGTGTCCCTAGTTCGATGCTGCACTCTGTGGCCGCTGACGCCTAGTGGCTAGGCTCAAGATGACCTGTTGTCAGGCCAACCACAGTGTACAGAGTGTGCCACGAAACTAGTTGTTGTAGACGACGAGAAAATGCAGGTCTCACCCTCCAGGGTCAGAGGACAAAGTTGACGTGTGTGTGTGAGGAAATCACATTATTCTCTTTAATTTCCAGGTTTTACTGGGCAATCGGGGGGAAGCCGCCCAATAGTGCCACTCCCCCCTCCCCTCTTCCATCAGAGCGTTGCGCATGCACCTCTCTGGTTACAAGCCAGTGTCTCCCTCCAATTGCCAAGGCGAAAGGAAATATAGTTCCCGTCCCCTCTCTCTACTAGCTTTCACAGTTCTACTAACACGAGCATGTCACACACACTCATACAGACACACGCAGTGTCCATAGCATTTCTGATTAATGCATGAATATTTAAAATTCTATTTTGTCGACTGGGTTTTTACGGTGCCTATGCCGGTTTTTCCCAGTCTCTTCTAGTATTAGCTTAGCTATAAGTACACTTAGGGAGGTAGTCATGCTGCCAATCGCAGGCCATGACTGCCTAATCCCTCTGTGCTGTGATGCATGTCTCCTTGCATGATTTCCTATCCATGTAGGTGTAAGGGGCCTAGCCCTGAGATGCAATAAATTCCCGCCTTACCCACCGGGCTTTCACTTAACACTTAGTTATAGGATAGTTAGAAAAAAATGTTTAGTATGAATGGTCACGAGGATTCACTAGGTGGCCTGAAATTAAAGACGTCAGTTGTTCTCAGCCAATTGGAGTCACGGAAGCTATGTTGTCTTCTCGTGAGAAATAAAATGGAGCGGTTTGCTCCTCAATAATCGCATATTACTTTATACTGTTTAAAAATTTAATTTATATGCTGGGATCAACAGAAAACGCATGTGTAATTATAAATACTGGCAGTCAACTAATAAATATAAACGGAATTGATATTTCTAAAATGTTAAAGCAAGTTTATGAAATAATGTTATTAATAGATTTTTTTTAAATATTACTTTACACCCAGGCGACAGCGCCAGTTATTTTGTGGCATTTTGATCTATTAGCCAGAGTTATTGTCAAATTAATGTACGATTTTGTAAATATACTCATAATATTTATAATTGGCCTAATATAGTTGAGGTTATAGAAACGTGGTTTATTTCGTAAATGTAAACAGTTTTTAAACTTTCCTATTTTCTATATTTACAGTGTATATATTTAAATAATTCACACTTAAAATACAAGAACAACTAAAAACTTGTTGTAAAAGATAAAATTTATAATATTTACCGCTACCTTGTGACAGAAATGCGTTTCTTACTATTGTTCATGAATAAACGTTATTTTTCGAAACAGAGCTGGATCTAACAATTACAATATAATCGTATGTGTAATCTTCCATTTCAATAAATACATTTTTTTTAAACCAGGGTGTGTGAATACAGTCCCCTACACGTTAAAAACTTAAAATCTTAGTCAAATACGTGTTTTGTTACAGTCATTTTGCAGAAATTTCTCCACTAGGTGGTAATTTAGTGAGGTCGTTCGGCTACCTGATTTCTCCACTTAAAATGTAAGGGCCAATACAACTTAAAGTAACTGAGTATACGCACAACCAACGAGTAATCTATTGCCGATTTCGCTTCGGCTCTAGTATTAGTGGCGACTAGATACTTCTCAGAATACAAACATTTTCGACACTTTACAAACACGGATGACTAATATTAACTGTGCCTGAACATACGAAACGAGTCATCTAGTGACGATTTCCCCGTGTTTCTAGCGATATTGGCTACTAGATTATTCATCGCATATGGCCCAAAGTGTACCTGAAATATTATGTTAGTGTACTTAAATGTATCTGAATGTAATGGCTACTGTACCAGAATTCCTTTTGGCAATGATTTGCAAGGCTGTTTACTATCTAAACATACGTGCTGCTCTCTGCTGGATGAAGGTGATAACATTGCTATTTTTTTCTCGCAATTTACACAAATCTTTAAATTATCTGGTTTGTATTTAATGGTACTTAACATTACACTGTTCTATGACCAGTTTAAAGGAAGAAATGAAAATTTAAAATATTTAAATGAATGAGAATGGGAGACTTTTATTCAGTTTTAGGTTGTAAGAAAGACGCATCGTATGAAGAAATCAAGAAAAAATATCAAGAACTTGTTCTGAAGTGTCATCCAGATAAACAAAATGCGCACACTAACGTTGATGTTGTTGACGTTAATGAAGCATGGAAAACGTTACGCGATCCTGAGTCAAGAGCAAAATACAACTCTAGCCTTTTGCACTCTTATTGTGCAGCCCATCGTTTGCTCTTCGCTGCAGTGGATATTTCTGAGCTGAGATGGTGTGCAGACAAACAACTCTTTTCATATGACTGTAAATGTGGTGGTAGTTATACAATATACCAGGATATGTTGTCGTCTTGTGAAGTTATTGTTAACTGTGATGAGTGTTCGTTGTGCATTGAAGTAAAAACTCCTAAAAGTTGACTGAAGACCGCCTCTTGTAAAGGTACCCTTTTCTGAAGCAGAAAATTAAAATTAATTTGTTTAGGTCCTATTAAGCTTCCTATTTACAAAATAGAGATATTACAAAAAATAGTACAAACAGAAAACATACACACAACTCATATATCTAAATCACAGAACAAATTCTAGCAGTACATAACTTACTTCATAGCTAGTTACACAATTGTACATTACAGCGACACAAGGAAAAGGGCAGAGTTGCAATGACATTGTTATGTAACTTCTTTTGTAATTCACTATATTTTTACACGTTTTACTCTGAGGTCTTGAATTATAATGACATTAAACTTTCAAGCCTATATGCCTGGGAAACAAACATTTTGTTACGTTAACCTTTGTAAGGTTTACAGATGTTAAAACATTTGTTTTTGTTAATTTTCTGTATGAACTGTTTGTCTATTTTAATGGAAAAGGTATTTAAGGTAACAGCACCAGTTATGGACATGCTAAGGAGTTTTTTGCAAAAAAAATCACACATAAACAAAGTAATGAACTGAAAATCCAAAGGTAGTGGCGAAAATTTCACACCTTCATTTTATTCCATATATAAATTATATGTTAGATAGCAAAATAAAAAAAAAAATTATTTTCAAAAGTTGCTGATTTTGACCTATTTATGGACACCCCAATTTTCAATGCGACTTATACATGGACACGTACATGAACCAGTTAAGGACATACTTTTGAAACTTAGTTCTACATATTGAAGACAGGTAAACATGAGGTGGTGAATTAATATGAACATTTTATGCATGACAAAATGTTACCTATGATTAGTAAATGCACCTCGAGCTATAAGTTAAGTAAGGTATGAATTATTTGAAGATTGCTGAAATGAAAGTTGTCACTGTATTAGGAATGCATTTCCATGCGCTGAATAACAAATGTAAATATGAAGACTAAGATTACAAAATTCTGAGATTACTGAAAACAAATTTACTATGTTTAGTAATAAAAATACAAAAGATTGCCAGTAGGATTAAAAGTTAAACACTTAGCAAATATACTAGCAACTGTAAAAAGTTGCAAAAGAAGTAACTCGTGGTAAATATTACAATACAAACAGTACATAACCATTAGTTGCTATTCACAAATCATTAATAAAAGTTTTGTTTTGCTTCTCGAACATAAGAAATTAACATTTAAAGTAGAGTAATTAAATTCATGTTGAAATCCAACAAATTATACAGACAAATATAATAAAAAAATCAAAGATTACTCAAAAACAATTAGCAGTAAAATTACAAAAAAAATCTACAAAGTAACTTAGTGAGTATGTCTTACTGGCAACAACAGCTTTACAAAACACGAAAAAAATAAATAAAATATGCACAAGAATTAACACCTTGTTAAGTACTACAAAAATAACATGTGTTATTAATTTAAATGTCAATATCCTTTGAAATCTTACTTGTAATGCTGATTAAAATCATACAACACCAGAAAAAAAATACAAAAAGTTACATTTCATATACATCAACATGAGCATTGAACATATATATCATCCTGGCTCCATGTGGCACCATTTGTGGTGCAGGTAGAATACTTTCCACTTGGGAATATTAATGTACGAAACATCGTCTTTTGGTGTAAATATCTTCTTTGATTTGTCCACAGACCTCATTCACATCACTTGCAGTTTGTTACCTTCTACACTTTGTATAATACAGACATATATAAACTTTGTCGCAGCTCGTTTCCCTCCCAGAAACTTGACAAGAGCAAATGATCCTGGTCGTATAGTACTGTCACCTAGTTTTTGCATGTCAAGTTCTTCATCACCTGAGTGTTCGGTCCACTCGTCTGATGAGTCCAGCAACGGGGGATCATCTTCAGAAGAAGTGTCATTTTGTGGAAATGTCTCCCGAGTCATTGTGGTTCTTTGTTTTTCCTTTTACATCTTCTTCCGGTTTCTTTAAGCAATTCTTTCTGCTTTTCTGATTGGTAGCTATTTCGTAGCTTCCTCTTTGTGGGTGTAAAACTCCTGCCATTGCTTGGAACTTGCAACTGTTGGAATTTTTTCCTTTGGTGCTCTTTTACTTTTTTTTCTTTAACTGAGGGCCAGGCCAAAATAACACTCCCTTGAAGGGAGAGGGTATCATCTTTCCGTTGGAGTTACAGCAATTGAAGGTCCTGCAGAAACTGAATGGCTGCCAACTACTATATTGTGAGGTGATGTGACAGCTTGAGAAGGATGTGTAGGTGGATCTGAAGAATCACCTACTTCTGCCGGAGTAACATGTGCTGGTAAACGTGACAGGTGATGTAGATGCTTGCATGTCATGTTCTGGTGTAACTGAACCAGGCATTTCAACATCTTCAGCAGATGGACAAGTCTCATATTCTGTTAATTCATGATCTTGAATAGGTGGAGTGCCTGAATTTGTGTTGTGCTCTGTCTCTCTGCTCTTGGAATCTTTTAGATATCTCCAATACCTGAATAAGTATTTTGTCTTCTATACCACCAAGCCAGTCATCGCCAGCTGCTTCAATTTCTTTTATTTTTTCAGCACCTAGGTATGTATCTAGTTGTATCTAGTATGTTGAGAACAAATTCCCACATATGAATTTGGTTTGTCTGCTGATTCTGGGTGTCTCGTCACACCACTACATGTAGCTTCTGGAATCGCCTTGCTGTAATCAGTTGCAGCATCCCATGGATATAGTCCACATCTTCAGAAAGCATGCTGCAGATGTTCTGGCCGAACACATTCATTAATGGTTTTATCAAGTAATTTCGCGAAGTTTTTTTAAATTTTTTTATTGTCTCTTCATTTTTGGCAATTTGTTCTACCCTCTAATTATGAACTGCCTTTTTCCACCCACTTTTAAGTGGCTTGAATACGCAGACATCCATGGGCTGGAGTGTATGGATGGAGTTAGGCAATAATGCCACACACACAATCCCGTGGTCAGAACAGAATTTACTTGTATGTAGAGTCAGGTGCGAGTGTCCATCAATGAATAACAAAACGAGCAAAGGAATGTTTTCTGCAACGAGCCACGGGTGGAATATGTTGCTAACAAATTTAAAAAAAAAACCTCCCGTCATCCACCCATTGGTGGATTTTCCAATGCCCCAGTGTGCAGGAACTTCGGCAACAATATCTTGTGGGAGTCATTCATATTTAAAGCACACTAATGGAGGACACAATATTCCAGCAGCATTTCCTGTTACCAAAACAGTGAGACATTCTTTATCATCAGAATTTACTTGCTGGCAAATAGTTTTGTCCCCCTACTCCCTTTTGGGTGAAGAAAGAATGCAGTCTCATCTGCATTACATATCCTATTTGGATCTAACAGTGTAGATTCCAGTCCATTGCCAAGATGTATTTATGAACCTCCTCAAACCAGGCCATAAGTCTTTCACTGGACACATCTGCCCTACTAGATGTCAGATTTTGGGGAGTTCGCAGTGATAGATTAGGATTTCTTTTCAGAAATGCCTTGCACCTCTTCCTGCCTGGCCGACCATCTTTGAATGGGATTCCTCTATTCAATTCTTTAACTAATTGCTGTACACTGCTCATCAAATCTTCTTTTGTTACAGGGAAACCAGCTTTGGACATAGTAATCACCCATTTCACTATCATTTCTTCTTTTCGCAGCCAAGAGCTAGGACCCATCTTTCTGCCTAATGGTGTTCTTGGCAGCGTGATTCTTGGCACACTATTTTGTTCTGCTGCTCTTTTGATACTCAGTCCTCTGTGGATATCTCGTATAGTTGCTTCCATGGCAGACTATCCATACAGTAAATGTTTCCGTTTTAACATTTTCACCTGCAATAGCGTAAAGTTGCCTTAGAAAACAACCCCAAACATGTAAATTAATAAGCTTGCAAAAAACAAGTGCAGTAAATTAATAAGCCTGCAGAAAAGATGTGCTCTAGTTCGTGGGACAAGCAATACATAAACAGTTTCCTTAACCTATGTCTAACGACTTATCTGTTGATGAGACATTAAGCCCAACTCACCATTTTCCTTTTTCGTAACAATGTATCACTTATGGTCCAGTTACGGACACACATGAACACGAGTTATCAACACTGGTTGGCATCTTTACATATTTTTGAACTAGTTGTGGACATCCTCTAATTACACTGATTTCAACCGCTTTTAAAAATATCTGTATTTACGGTGACAAAAAAAAACTTATTCTTCATGATACATATCAAAGATTTCAGTACTGTACAAAAAAAGTCAAATGGATGCAAGTATGTGCACTTACGTGCTTAATCTTTTCTGTAACAAAAACACACAATGCAAATCTATGTGCCACATGTGACAATTAAAATATTGATTCCTACTCGATAGTAAGGTGCCTTTCTAAAATGACCATAGTATGTGCAACTTGAAAGACTACCATACTTTATCCAATATTTATGTTTGCGATATATAGATTATTTTTCTTATTATCTTTGTTTAAAGTTAAAAGTGTCTGTAACTGTGACAGTGTCTATAACCGGTGCTTTTATCTTATTTACTTTATTTTCAAGCCCTACCTTCAGGATGTCAGCTATGTAATTATCAGGGCATCACCTCTACATAAAATTTGCATTAATTTTGATTCGTTTTTTTATGAGTAGAAAGTTTATTTATTTTGTGACGTGAGTGCTGAACTATATTTGTTTTATCCAGGTAATCTTATGTGTAACACTATTTCTCCTTGCAATTAGAACTGTATCTTATCAGAAATTTTGTCCACAGAGAAATTCTGGGACTGGCGTAGAACCCGTTACCATGTTGTTTACAAGCATGTTATATCACCAATATGGTGTCGGTGACATATTATTTTAATATTGCTCCATCTCTTACCTATGTCAATCTAAGGGGGTATGCACAGGAATGTGGAGGTTTTCGGGTGGGGTAACTTTCAGAATTTATAGATGTTTGTATTGCGAAGTACACTAGAGAGTAATTCTTAAGAATAGAGACTTTATCGAAAATTGGAAAAATAATACCTGGATATGTTAGACATGATTATTAGCAATCTTAATTACTAAGAATTTTGGAGGGGCTTAAAGTAGTTTTCTGTAAAAAAAAAATTAAATTTGATAGTCAGGAAGGTTATCAAGATTGCTGTGTATAAGTATGCTATAAAAGTGTATAATTTATGTCAAGTACATACATATATATATATCAGGTCGCTGAATTGTTTTACATGTAAGAATTTTTAATATGGAAAACGTCATGTACGGGGTATATTTATAGCACAGCGCTTAGGTTATGCAGGTAAACAACACTGGTATCAAGCAGTGTCAGGACATTATGTAATTCTGATGTATTAATTAAGGCTTACCTGGTCTATATTCACGAGAGGATAAAACGTATTAATAGTAAATTAAATATACATATTGTAGATTATACAGAGCCCTGTTCAGATGCGGTGTTCATAAAGAGGGTATGTATAATGCCATGTTACTTTTGTATACACTGTGACCAATGATTCAGGAAATGAATGTGCGTCAAAGTTGGTTGCCATCAGGTGGATTGTGGGAAATTGCCAGATGTTAGTAACAGTTTGATTTTTGTCCTGTCTGAGGTTTTGGTTTTTTGATTGCTTAAACACGTGTGTTATTGCAATTATAATATATGTACTGTAATTAGTGTGGCTGTGTAGTGTGGACAAATGGATCGACGTTGTGGCATGCCTAATAATGTATGCTGTATGAATAGTGATTGATTCTGTGAGTGGTCACCAAGTTAAATGTAACTTTACGATAGTGGGAAGAGTGATGGTCAGGGAATGAGCAGGGTACGAGTGTATAATATGTAGGTTTTGTGATAAAATGTTACCCCAAAATGTCCTTCCATTTCATAGCCCTCTCCACTATCAAATTTGTAACTTTATTAGTAATATTGTCAATTTAGTTATTGTTCAGTTAGATCTTCATGCAATTAAACGTGTTTTCACGATAAAATATTACGATTATATTAGGCGTATCATGAAAAAACTATACATTGCAAAACGACCTAACCAAACAATATCTAAATGCACAATATTATCAATACACACTTGTACACACACCCAAATATTACTGTAATAATGTATGAGGTAATTCTCAAGTATAGGGGCTGTTCCAGGAAAAAAAAATATTCAGAAAGTGGTGTAATTCCACTTTACTAATTACACAGAACACAAATTTACTAGGGACAAAAACATTTGACCAATATAAACCCCAAAAACGATAGTGGAGAAGGTTATGAAGATCAGGGAAATTGTGGGGTAAAACGAGTGAAACATATGTAAGTACTTAATCTAATATTTATTCATGAAAATATGTTAAGTTGCAGAAAGACTGTACAAGCGTAGACAAACATTATGCACTGAGCAAGAGTCTCACCGCCAGTAGGGGAGTAAATCCCCAAAACAGTGATTCAAGGTGTGCCTGCAATTTTTTTTTTTTTGTGATGATGCGAAGTGCCGTACATCAGCGGAGCTTGGAGTTTCCCCACAAATGATTTTCTTTTATAGCCCATTTGCACTGGAAAATAATTTGTGTGTGTTTTGCATTTTAACATATTTTCGTACTATTTGTAATATTATTGTAATAATGTTTCATGAAAACATGTTTAATTTAAAAAATATTGAACTGAATATTACGAGTGACAATGTTACCAATACAATTTAGAAATATGTTATTGGGGTGGGCTATGAACTGGAGGGAAATTGTGGGATAAAATTTTATCATGAAAACTTACATATTTTTAATTTGTTTTACCCCACAATTTCACTGATCATCATAGCCCTCCCCACCATCATATTTATAACTTGTATTGGTAATATTGTCAATTTAGGTAGTGTTCGGTTAAGTCTTTTTGCAATTTAATGTATTTTCATGAATAAATATTACATTATGTACATATTTTTCACTCTTTTACATATTACACTTTGCAAAGATATTTTACCCTGAAAGATAAAGTACACAATACACTGAAACATTTTATCCTGTTTTGGGAATGTCCTACCTGAAGCAGGAGGCGCACATGTGCTTACCCACGTGTACCGTTAGCGGCGAGTGCCATCATGGTCTATCTGTGGCTGGCTCTTAGCTGGCATCAAATTTAATAAAGAAACTTAATAATACACAAAAACCGAACTTCAGAAAATTCCTGGATCCTTATGCTCTCACTATTAACAACTTAGAACATACTCGGGCCACATTTAACATGGGAATGGCAAGTTCCGCGGCAATGCCCTGTAGGTTTAGGCGTTGCCGCACGTGAGGGTTCTTATCTTGTGACATTCCCTTAGTCACAGAACATTTATCAAACTTTGTTCTCTGACTAAGCGCGTGCTGCTCGGTCAACTCGCTCCCCTCCTTGCCCTCTTGGTTCCTTCCCTCCTTCCCCTCCCTTCTCTGTCACTTCTCCATCAGCCACCTTTGAAGTCACTTCTCTCACACTCCTGCTTGGGTTCGCGTCTATCATGCAGGGATTGTCACCAAAGCTGCAAGGTGGCATTCGACAACTGTGTTCCAGTTGACAGCGATTTTGTCTGCCGTGTCGATGAATCTTCGGATAGCCGTGATTAGCGATCTTGATTGCACAAGAATTTGCGTGCGTGCACTCAGTTCCTTGGTTGCAGAAATAATTTTGCTGGTGAGTTAAAAGTTTGGGGTTAATGAATGTTTTCAGGCGGTTTGGTGAGATAGTCTGGATTAGTTATGTCTGCCCTTTTCGACGGATAAGTTTGTGGCAATTCTGAGAATAAATGTACTTAAATCAAGTGATCTTTATTCGAGCGTAGTGAGATTTCCTCCGTGGTAGTTACAGTGGTTAGTTCTGTGAATTTGGTGTGTTTGAACTTTGTAGTTGTTAACCTTGGGCCATGATTCGTGTAGTTCTAGTGTTACATAAAACTCCTGAGAAGAGACTCCAGCTCTGTAAAATCACGGCTATGAAAGGGGTATTCACAGTTGCCCATGCTTACAGAGTTTGAGTTTTTGGGTTTTGATGACGTATGGTGATTCCACTGTAGTTTTGACTGTTTAGCCTTATTTAAAGAGTTTTTACAACGTCCTTTTGTCCTCTTTCACTTTTAGGCTTGTTTGCTATTTCCCTCGCCAGATTCCTAGTGAGTTTGTAAAACATTATTATTGTATTTAGCATGATATTGGCTAGGGGAGTATCAATGCTATCAATTTTGTCCGTGGGGTGAGCTAAATTACCCCATTGACAAGAACTGAGTGGCTGCACTTTAATTTCCGCGATAAATTCTTTATCACTTTGTGAAATTAGTTTTCTTATGCAGTGCTTATTGTCTATTAGTGTTCCTAATTTGATTTGGTGCTCCATCAAATTAATCTTGATAATCAGGAGATTCAGGGAAGATAGTGATTTGTAAGTATCTTCATGGCAATTGAATTGGGGCGTACTTTGCCAAGTTTGTAATGAGTTCTCATGTTGGCAGTGGTGTCTTGGTTTTAATGTTGGTGAAAATAAATATTGTATTGGTCTCATTTGTATTTTGTGAAGTCGTACAATGTTTTAGCAAAAACATGTTACAAGATCATAGTAGGTAGCCATTATTTATACACTGTGATTGAGAAAACTGCTAGCCTGTCTGCAGTAGCATAGACCTTATTGTTCCATGATTTACAGAGTATAAATCATATTAGTACTTTGACGCCGTCGGGTGAGACACGAGATGAATGATAACACAAATACTTACTGGTAATATGAGCGCCAGCAGTGCTTCCCAATCACCGCACTATTGATACTCAGGGTACTCAGGGATGTTGTGGGTTCTGTGTGTCTGTCTCACCCGTGCGTACTTACAAACACATTGGCAATACTAAACTTTTACTAAACATCACTTTGAAAATAAGCACTTAATAAAATACGTGTGGCTAGGACACTGTCACTACTGAATAAAAGAAGGTAAGTTCACTGTAGACTTGCTTTTATTATTATTGCTCGTACAGATCAACGTTCCAATGAAATTATGATACTCTTGGTCGTGACTAGCCAATTCCGCTTGGCTGCTCCCCAACCCGCAATTAATCTAGCGCACGCCTAGATGGATGATCTCACCGCGGTGTATGAAAACACAATCTTCACAAGGGAAGAGGGCCGACAGCTGCTAAGGTGGACTGACAGTTTTCCCCTGAAGACAGGTCACAGTGAATTACAAATGAAACTCTTGTAACACCTGTGATTACTTGGCATCACTAACGCACTCTCGTCTGGGCTCGCCCACCAGCACTGGGTAGTGTGGTGACGGCCTGTACACAGAGCCGGCTAGGACAGAAGTAATATCACCGTACACAAATTACAAAATTACATAAATACCCTTAAAAGACGATGGGGCACGAGATGAGTAGTCACAATATACACGCACATTTGTGAAAACACGTTTATATGGCACGGATGCCGCTGGATGAAGTTTGTAGCGGACCACATGGAAGTGCAGGGGAATCCGCAATATTTCTTTGTGAAAACGGGAAATTAAATTCCAACAAAAAATTTTTCTGATAGAGAAAATTATTTTTGTGATTACAGTGATTACAGGCTTGTAGCATGCCTGATGGCGGAAAATTGAACATTAACGTGACTGTGTGATCAAACACAAAAGCATCCATTTACATGAAAATTACACGGATCCCTGACCAAGTTTAACGTAGAACCCTGAATAAAAATATTGCACACACAATATTATATTAATAAGTTCTCAAAACACAATAATGGCGTAGACATATACTTTGCATCGGTTAGCCACGTGGTTGTACGTGATGTTGCCGTAAAATATTGAAACTTGAAAAATACCCTCAAATACATATATGAACACAAACCCCTTGAAATTGCACGTAGCAATAATACATAAATTACGATGAAACACCTTTAGTATAGGCGGATGGTGTCTGATTCGATTTTCGCGGGTCGCGTGACCTCTCCGGCATATTTTTCCTCCTTCTCTTCAATTAAGTTGAAAATACCACAAGGGTGAAATAAATTAGTTAAGTGGAAGCATAATGCAGGGGATATGTCTGGCAAAACATATGCAAACAAAGGTTAACGGATATACTAAAAGTGCTATTGAAATCGACATCAGTGAACATATAGTGTCTTACCTCGCCAGCTCTCCTCGACAGACTGTCCAGAGGTAAGCGGCGCACGACCTACCATGGCCACCTACGGGGTTCACATAAGCGGAAGTGCTATGTACGCATAGTAAAATATTTTATTATTGAAAATAAAATGGCACCATTTAATTTAATATTGTTTTACATTTCTATACATTTTAATATTATTTTAGTGTCTCTTTATGAGGCGTTCATTCCAGAATATTAAGTGTTCTTAATCTCGGTGCCGCGGATACTTTGAATTTTATAACCAAATAATTTAAAATTAGTACAAACCCTTTAAAACATTTAAAGATTTATTAAACACTGCAAATACAATAGTTATACAAATACGAAAGTTCAAAATTATTGGCCTCTTTGCGCACGTGTGGGACACGTGCGTGGTGAGCGCAGTGATGGGCTCTAGCGCCACTGGCTGTTAGCCGGCATCAGTATGTATGTATGTATGTGTGTATGTATGTATGTATGTATGTATGTATGTATTTATTACAATTTTTCAAAATATAAAGCTTTATATATAATGTGCATATAAATTTGAATTTTTTTTGTCCAGAGCATTTATTGCATTTATTACAGTTTTTCAAGGATAAATATTTATAAATTGTGTAGATGTAATTCATTTTTTAAAATTGGGTTTAAAAATTGCATTTATTGCAGTTTTTCAAGGAAAGAACCCAATTAATCAAATTGATAATCCAGTTGATCAAAAGTAGTCCAGAACCCCCCCATCCTTACTACAGATATCAAATATATCCAATTAATAATTACAAATGGTAAAGATTGGGTACCTGCTACAGATTCTTGGCATAACAGTACCTACCTTCAACACTGTTTATTCCACCGGATACGCACATTTGTTATTACATATCTCAACACTATGGTACATGTATTATAATTATATATATATTGTACGCAACACCATAACGCACCACATATTTCTATATTAGCTCCGTACAGTATTCTATACAACTTATTTTATATTACAGTATCTTAACTTGTCTAAACACTACAGACACTCAAATAACTGCATAAATATAATATTTTAACATTTCCCATTGACATAATGGAACAGACAAAGACACTCGTATTATTGCACGTTTATTTTCTTTTAACGTGTCGAACGGTATGAATTGCAATAAAACACGGCTAACAGCACTACATCACACGCATGCCCACTGTCAAATACACTCTGGATTAATTGTTTACTATTCTACCATGCAAAGAAACATACAGTCCTACAACTTACAAAATTTAAAACTGCTCAGCTTTGGGCTGATTTAAATGCCTACAACTCTTTCTCATTTTTTTTTATACTACCCACCTAATCAACTATAAGGCCATCATCCTGGCGTCATTAACTACGTCACACGTATAAACAAATCTGTAGAATTGATTTCTACACTAGAGCCAAAATTCTTTAATTGCCCTTTAATTTTTTAGATAGTGACATCATAGAAAATGAAGTGTCACCGTGATTTTCCAGTTTTAAGAAGCGTTTTTATGTGAACCCTGATAGCTAGGAACTATGTGTACAGAATCCGACATCCTAACTTTTAGAAATTTGTGTTAAGAGGCGCCATGAGTTTTAACTTATGCGGGGAACGTGCAAAAGAGGTCAGAGATGCATTTTGATACTTTTGAGTGCATCAAGACGTCGGGTGCCCATTCCACCATGCGACAACGTAAGCATGCCAGAGATGGTAATGTGTAGCTTCATCTTATACATACAGAGAGTCACAAACTTTTGGCAGCAAATTAGTATTCACTTGGATGTGTACTACACAATACCATATTTGGTATTGGGTAGTACACTTGAACCCACCCGTCCAAGTGTACTACTAGATACCATATGTGGCATCTGGAAGTACAGTTGTGCTTGACCAAATATACTGCCAGATACCATGACTGCAAACACTCATTGACTATACAGATAACCATCTATTACACCCTTCAAAGTATATTATGATACCATCCTCTGCAATCATAGTCCAATAAAAATAGCAAACGCTCGTTGACACATACCTAGCATTACCTAGCTACATCACCATTTATTACACCCTTTCTAAATATTATACACAATTATCCACTGCAAACTGATAGTTATTTACAACTGACAAACACTAATCACTACAGATATCTAACCTAACAGTACCTACCTACAACACAGTTTATTACACTCTGCAAAACATTAAATAATATCATCCATTGCAATACAATTGAATAAAAACTGTCACGACTCATACAATGACAATACACTAAACTAAGATTACCAACTGCAACAACATTTATTACACACTTCAGAATATCATATGATACCATCCACTATTATCCAATTATTAATTTAAAATGGCAAAGACTCGTTATCTGCTACAGAATCCTGACCTAATATTACCTACCTGCAACACTGTTTATTGCACCCAATACATTTGTATTTAAATATCTCCACACTTACCTTTAACAAGCACAGCCCTTTTCTGCCAATATGTAATGCCACATTTATCCACATTATTCGATGTTGCATATATCATATGCACTACAGTATGTATTTTATTATACGTTGAACACAACACCATAATGCACTACATATTTTTATATTAACTCTGTACACTACATATATTTTGTTCTATAGTTCACTCACTATTTCCGCTCATGGTATTTATTTTATGCTACTTCATTTCGTACAATGCTTACTATTTTATCAATCTATATGTATCCATTTTATGACACACTGATGCATAAGAAAATGGATTCTGAACACACAAACTAGTATCTTATTTACTCTATTAATGGCCACAGTGGGGACAACTCAGGATAATTTATTAATTATTCTACAATATGAAGTGAAAATACAGTCCTACAACTTACAAAATCAAAAATACTCAGTTGTTGCATATTACTTATATGGGTTTTGAATTGTACACACATCATTTTGTATGTTTTTTTACAGTTTTTTTTAACAAGGCATTAATACTACTGCCAAACAATTGTGCATGTGTTTATATTGAAACATATATTATTATAACCACAGTAAATCCATGCCCCTGTGGCAGTGTATACTACAATGGCCATTAAAATAAAAATAATAGCAGTCAATAACCCGCATAACAAAATACGTAGCTTAAACATGATATCTCCTTCTTTGTATTTCTTATGTATTTTTCACCGTACCTACACATTGTGAGACGCCCTCGACCCCTCGGGGTATCAGGAGTTTCAACCATGCCTCACTCGCACCATTAATTACAACACATCCGTACACTCCTGCGAGGCGGAAAGCAATCTCGTCTCAAAGTTCCCTATGTACCGCTGCCAATACGTATGTAATACTACTACATTCCATTTTGTACATGTGAGCAGTAAAGATCCCACAACATTTGGTTTACGGTTCCTTTAAGGTGACTGTAGAATGTTGTCATAGGCCAATTTTCTATAACTTTGTACATTTAATGACAAATTAACAAATACACAGTCTTCATTAGCATTACATTGACTTTTACAGGTACTATAAAAAATGATTAAAAATTCTGGGCCCTCTTTAAAATAATATTCTACGCCTCAGGTAATTTGATTCATGAAAGAACAAACCATTAAATATGTACCCAATTTCCTCGCACATATTTTACATCAAAGTCACTGAGTAGAAGCTTACTTGAATCTCAGACATCATAAATTATATTTTAAAAAATTTTTGGCCCATCACTTTGCTACAGTTATTATCAATAAGATTCACACATGTCTTCGCTCATAGCGGGATATATAGCACAGATATATGTAGGTAATAGTGAAATGATGTGAAATTAACTCAACATTGAAGCGACTGCAGCCCCATTTGATATTTCTCTATCCACTGGGCCACTGTGGCCCCGCTTAACATAGTTCTAACCACTTAGCTACTAAGGCCCCACTTGAAATCACTCTATCCACTGAGACTTAATTGGAATATCTCTAGCCACTGAGCCACTGTCCCATTTGGCATATATCTATCCATTTGGCCCTTGTGACCCCACTTGATATAGTTCTATCCACTGAGTCATTGCGGCCCCACATGGAATCACTCTATCCACTGAGCCACTGTGGCCCCACTTGGAAATTAACTCAACATTGATGCGAGACATTTAAAGTAAACAAAAGTGATATTCCATTATCTTCATATTTCTATGCAATAATCTCAGAGATTGTCCTATAGGATTATATCTCCCTTTTGAAAGCTTCTTTATATATAAAATCCATTGTGCGTGAGTAAACCACATCATCACTGACCATCACTGGACCAATTGAGACCATATTCACACCATATGTTATTGAGGTGGCACTGGAGTCTAACTTCTATATTTATGGGCCAACTTTGCTCATGCTTGCAGGAAATATATGTTGATCTAAAAGAGAAAAATGCCAGCAATACCACGGTCAAACATCGGTGGACGTACACAATTTAATAGAGAGGATGCATTGAGAAGGAAAAATAGAACGTCAACACGTGCTGCACAAACTGAAGAGGCATGAACACAAAATTGAGAAGCACACAGCAGGCAGAACAATGTTCGGAGATCAGCTAGTGAAATTATAAACATACTGAATTTTATAGTCTGTTATTACTTACCAGTAAATGTTATAAAGAATGTAGGCGAAAGAAAAAGCTAATTTTGAACGTCTTCAGCATCTTTAAAATGCTGTGTTTATGAAAATGTTTCAGGTGAATAAAAAAATTTACTCAGATTTATTAACTTTATTTGCTTTGTCCTACAGCAGCTACAGTACAGTTGGCAGGCAGCTGTTAAAATAAAACAAATTTACACAGTTATATTTAAACATTCTAATCTTATACATATACAACATAGGTACAATGTTAAAATGTTTGTAAATTGATAAGACATGTCATCAAATTGTTAGCATGTGGAGTAAAAATAAAACATCTGGGACCTTGACAACATTTAAACAGAAATCTTAAACATTATTGTTAAGTTGTAGATCAGTTAGCTCAATATAAAAAATAATAGGAAAGACTGGTAAGGTACCGGGGGAGTTGGTTTGGATCGTAGTGGCATATGACCATAGTGGCTAATTAAAAATCTTTTACCTGCACATGGAAAAGTGTAGACACTTACAGATTACAGTATTCAATAACATTGTATTACAATAATATGATTTTAGAACATGCATCAATTTAAGTGGTGCTAAAGGATATGTCCTGACACCTTCCCAAAGTAAAATTAATGTATATCTATGTACAAAAATTGACCTGAAAAATGTTTTCAAATGGGCTAAACTTGCTGCATTTTTACAGTACATGAAAGCAAATTACAATAAATCTCATAACAAGAAAGTATATCACTTACAATGTACACTTTAGAAAATGTCAGCGGCATGCCTTCATTTATCTCCCTTCTAACGTTACCGCTTAGCAAGAATAATGTATTTCAATAACATGTAATAACCATACTGTTTTGTCTAAAATAATGCATAAGCTACAAGATACACATCTGTGCTGTACAACAGCATATCTTTAAACTGGGTGAGTATGAAACTACGTACATTTCCCAAGTTCAAGTAATTATCCTTTAGTAACAATTCAAAAATACAAATAATTTTTAACAGAATGTTACAAAAATACTGCTCAGAAAGCAGTGACAGTACTTAACATAATTGTTGGAAACTGGAAAGTCTGTACAAAAGTGAAACTAAGGTATTTACACAAGTTTCAAAAACATTTACATACAATATTTTCAAGATGTAGCACAGTGAAATTTTGGATTTTGCTATATTTAAAAACTCCAAAATTATATCAACTACACTAAGGTATGCTGGAACATATAATGAGAAATATTATGAAATGTAATATTTTTGCCTATGGGGCAGAAATATAGATGGTGATTATTTCTTTGCACAGGAATAGAAACTGTAAATTTGTAAATACATTCATTTTGGAGATTTATTTTAGCAACAAGTTTTTCACTTTCATATACAACACTATGCATATGCTGGCTACGTGTGTGCCTTGACAAATGCACAATGACAAATATTAATTTTCCTGTTTGCCACAACTCTTTAAAGCCTCAATTTTTTTTTCCCTTCTAATAACTTCACTTTAACCTGCAACAAACAACATAAAAGACTGGTTTGAATTTGATTTTCCTAAACAGTCCTCTTGATTCTATTTTTTAGTCAATGTGTGTATAGGCTGTTCACAGAAATGTGAGCACTTTTGAGGCTCTAGTTAATCCGTTTCTTATCCTACAACCATATTTTAAAATATGTATTGTCATGTAAGTAATAAACACAGTATGTATATTCTTCCACTGCACTCTGAAGTTAACATCCATGGCTAAAATAAAATTAATTTATTGACTACTATTCCAAATGTGCTTACTTTACCGTGAATGGCCTATAGGTGAGTGAAGAGATTTGGGTATCCTTTAACAGGGGTATTGAGAGCCAATGAGGTGATTGAGTTGAGTAGGGAAGCAGCCCGGAAATGACAAAGGGCAGGGAAAACAGAAGATCTCTGAAGAAAACTAGCCTAACCAACGGCATCATCAGCACAATTCACGGTGTTCTGCATTGAAACTAATTCACCTTGGTGGTGACAAGTCACCTTCTTAATGCCATTTTGAAAGCCCTGCTTGATCTACTTGTATCAAGTTGCGTATTCTTCCGCCTTATGTAAAATTAACATTGCCATGGCCTTCATCGCTTCATTCACGCATCAGGCAAGTGAAACTATGAAATTATTATAAAATAAAAATTTTATTTCTGATAATTTTTCTCTCTCGTGCATTAAAAAAAAAAAATGAAATGAGTAATTTAAATGATCACAAATGGTTACCTAACACTTTTTATTCAATGTTAAAATATGGAACTACTTACCATCTATCATTACCTTCTTTACCGGGCGCATGTCACTCAGTGCACCCGATGGAGTATACGCAGGCATGGGCAGTGAATTTTTCTGAGGTTTATTTCAAAAGTGCTCACTTTACCGTGAACTGCCTTAAATTTTTTTGCATTTAAGAAGACAGTCCTGAATATATCATTAGAGGCTGGTGCAATATGTGGCCAATCGCCAGTAGCAGGAGACAATTATTTCCATCATTTCATCTGTTTTTTTTTACTAGTTTACAAAATGATTTAAAAAAAAAGTTGATTATTTGTTAGTTTGTACATATTGTGATATTGGTTTTTAATTTTAATGAATTTTACGAATGACTCCACTGGTATACTTGACTGCCATATTAAATGCACTTTTAAACGTCCTAACCAAGTAGCAGGGTGGCAAAGGTGGTGGTTTTAATTCATGTGGGAGGAAATGACCTGGCTCGAAAGGAGGTAGAGCGGGACCTCGGAGGATTGCTGAGGAAAGTGCGGGAAGGTTCCCAAGAGCTAGGGCAGTAGTCACAGTGGAATGTTGGTTAGGAAAGGATTAGCTTACTGGAAGGCAGTGGCTGCAAGTTCTTTCTTAGGTACCAGTGCATACTGGAAGCTGTCAAATATAATAAATTGGTTGCAATGTACCTACATACATGTATACGTACGACATTAAGAGATGGGACTTGCAGAAAAGAAAATTAATTTTAAAACATTGGTAAGTATATTGACAAGCTGATGATGTTTACAATAGTGACATATGAAACAAATAATTTGTTTTGGATAGTACACTGTTGCAGAAAACTATAATTACACATACAAACACACAAAATAAAACAGGAATAGTTGTCAACAGGTACATGAACACACACAATTCTGCAGAAGGAATTGTTTAGTTGCAAGAAGATCACTGTGTTTGTCTGTTTTAGTTGTGTTCATCATTACTTTTTTTTTTTTTTTTTTTTTGCTGCTTACTTACTGAACTCCTTCCACATATTTATCTGTGTTCTTCACGTAGGCCTACATATTGGAAACTATTCTTGGTTGGATTTCTGTCTCTATGTTTGGAATTGACGTTAGGACACTGTTTAGTAAACAAGTGCTTTGGGATGTCAGTATACTTCCTCCAGCCAATTTGTAATGGAGTTTGGTACATTCAAATCGGTAAAAGTATTGTATGTGCAAGTCTAGTTTCCTGCGACATGAGGTCTGCTGCAAAGGTAAGTATCCAACACAATTATTCATTTAATTATTAATATTCATATAGGCCTAAATGAAATATTAGCTCAAGGGAAATCTGTTTGCAAGAATCGGTGTTTTAGTTAAATAATCATGAATCATAGCAACAGTAAAGGCCTAGCTACAATCGCGTTGACATGACATGTTAAACACTAAATGCTGCCATAAGTTGACAGGAATAAAAATAAAAGTTTTTTTGAGTGTGTGTGTGTGTGTGTGTCTCTCTCTCTCTCTCTCTATATATATATATATATATGTATATATATATATATATATATATATATATATATATATATATATATATATATATATATATATATATATATATATATATATATATATATATATATATATATATATAAAGAACCTTGTGTAAAAATATATTCCGCGGACCTAATAGTTCCACTCAATTATTTTTTATGCATTTTGTGTTATTTGTATATTGATTTTTTTATAATATTAACAATTTTAATATGTTCGGTGATAGTTATGCTATCTGTTAAATAATCATCTGTAACATTTGTTTTCACTAGTTTGTGATGTCTTGAATTCTGATTGGCTGGCGCAAAACGCATTGACTTGAAAGTATGTACCAGAGTGACAGTATGACCAGAGTGTATGCGATTTATGGATTCATGGCTTATTGAAATATAACATCAACGCAATTGTTGCCGGGCTTTTAATGGTAAGAAAACATGACACAATCTACAGTGATTCGCATGTGTAATATCCCCAATTTTAATAGCCCTCCCAAGTGGGCGGCGATTGCCCTTTTTTACATCGTGGAAATTACAGTTTCAAACACTGGAAGCATTTGCTACAGGCCACGCACTTTATATATTGGGGGGGGATTGTGTAATTAGCTGGATTTTCGTCAGGGTGAATATTGTCAAGCGAAATTGTGGTGTGATGTATGACGTCTCAGGCCTACAGATATAGTTTAAATTTACATCATAGGATGTAATATTTTGCGTGTACTGCACTACAGTTTCGAATGTTAGAAAGATGAGCAGTAATTTAAATACCACAGTCTGGCTCTGCTAACTTCCTGTATGCTATTACTTTCTTATCGCCTTTTTTTTTTTTATTCCAAGCTCCATGCCCTGAGTGAGCCCCCACTAGCAGTTCTATTGTTTGATAAAGGAAAATTCTTTGGAGTGTTTTTACGAACGTAGAAACTGCCTTGCGCATCTATTTGTCACTCCTTGCGACCAACTGCACTGGAGAACGCTCATTTTCCAAATTAAGACGGATTAAAAATGAACTCAGAACCACCATGTGTCAAACCAAATTCAACAATCTCACTCTCATGAGTATTGACATAAACTTTTGCGTCAGAAAAACGTTTCAGACATTATAAACAAATTTTCTCATGGTGAAGCTCGAAGAGGTAAATTTTAAATCGCAACATTTTTTTTTATGTTGAAATTTGAAGCTGACAACTGTGTAAAAATTAAAATGCTTAACCTTGTAAATAAATATACAGTATTTTATACCTGAGGCAAACGAAAACGATCGAATACGTGTTTCATACAAGCTAATAAACGTTTTAAATTTACGTCATCGTCATATGCTACGGGCCCCGCACTTGCTTAATCCGGCCCCACTTTAAAAGAAACCAATTCCTCTATTCGTATCACAGTTTGCACTAACAAATAAACTTTTCCAACTACTTCATTAAGTGGTTCTGCAGTAGTACTGGAAAATTCATTAACATGTCAACTGCAAATGTGATTGCGTGTATCACAAAAATTAAAGTAAACTAACGGGTTGAATTACTTGCATAGATGAATATAATACTATCTAGTACTGCTTAACACTGCAGATTTGTTTCAGGAAATTATTTCTACAGATAAAATAAACGACTGCACAAAGCCATCTGATAACGTAAACAAGCTGACTAAAGGTGGGTTTGCAAATGACTTAAAAGAATAAGTTCGCCTTGTGTCTAAGATATGATTGTATGTATTCAAGGGTATTGGTTTATGACTCGAGTGCGGGTCTTGACGGGTCGTGTGCGTTCTTGACATAGAATACAGAGAGTATAAAGAAGGGCATCTACCGTTTTGATAAACGAAAAACTTTTCACCGCTCCTAACGGTTGTGATACCGAACTAAAATCTGTGGCGGTAGATTTGAACTCGCACGAGGCGGCAATTTCAAATATCACTATTATAAATGTGCTTTGTTTTGGTGTTCATGACATGGAAATATATGTTTTGTCTATTAAGTAATTTTATTGAATATACGAAACATATTTCATGTCTTAACACACATTAAATATTAAACCCCACTACTAGATTATTACGGCAATTTTTTTATTTCATAATATAGATATGAAATTGGAAGGTTATTTTTTTAAAATCAATATTGACTGTTCAATTATGCAGTGCTGGATATTTAATTTCGGTAATGGGTGCATAATGTGGAAGAAGAGGTCTTGTGTCCCAGGATGTGCAGACAAACTTTCTGCAAGACATTGGTTTCCACTTAGAGACGAACTTTTTCGTGCGTGGTTACTAAGGATAAGGAATCCGAAGTTACAAAGCGTAGACAAGAAGAAAGTGTACGATACTTATCTAGTATGTGACCTGCACTTCAATAATGAATGTAAAAATGCTGGGTCGAAGAGAGAAACAATTTATTCAGTACCTTCACAACTTCTTCCAGATAAGTTGAATATCGTAATGTTTTCTTCGCTCCAATACATAAAATTCATTGTAGGCCTAAGTAACGTCATTTTTTGTAGTGCGGCATGCAGAATAATTGCCTATAAGATGCCATGAAGCGAAATTAAATGTGGTTTTTCATGATGTATTATGTAAAACAGAGTGAAATCTATGGTAATTCTAACTTCAACAATCGTAGAACTTAAAATGTAAGATATTTAATCATAATAGCCTCTGACATTTATCACTATTGATATTTTGTCATGAAACCTACACTTTACTGTAATGGCATTCAAACTTACAATTGAGTTAATTTAGCAAGTGCAGGAATTCCTGCCAAATACAGTAATATTTTTTACACTGCTTGTTTACTTCGAAGCAGCCAATAGGAGCGCAGCAGAGAAGAGAAGTCGTTCGAAACTACTTATGAAAACGGTTCACTTTAAACGAGAAACGAATGCGATCGGAACTCGTTCCAAGGTAATTTAACCACATAAATATCTGAACTTGTTTTAGTGAAGCAGTTCTGCATCCCATGTAACCGTGGTCAACAGTGATGAACGAGTTTGTTTATATCTTAATTTTTAAATGACAAGCACTCTTATATTAATAAAATACTTTTGCCAGTTTTAATTTAATCAAACTGCATTGCAATTTGGTTAGATGAAGGTTTTTTTTTTTTTTTTTTACATTCTGTGGAGCCCATTTTGTAGCCAAGCTGCAGGGCTATGGGACAAGTCAAGATAATATAAGTGCATAATGATGCATGTTTACACTTAACAAATACATAAAGTAAAAATCACAATAAATGAACAAAAAATAATAATTGCAATAATCCAAAAAAGTAGAAGAAATTATAAGTACATACAAACAGCATCACATCCACAGTTTAATATTGAAAACAACAACTACTACTACTACTGCCTTACAGATAAGTGATAGAAAGAAAACTATTCTAAAGAGGGGATAATTATAGGACAATTAAGAAATTCTTCAAGAGGAGAAGAAGTATTTGTTAACAAATAGTTTTTAAATTTTCTTTTAAACACTTCGTTATCACATTTGCTTAATTCTTTGAATTCAGAAGGAAGTCTATTAAATCATTTAATGGCTGTATAGTATGTACCCTTCTGATACTAAGATAAAGAATTTGCTGGGTAGTGAAAATTGTTTTTGGTTCTAGTACAATGTGAGTGTATTGTTGAGTTTACCTGAAACTTATCAAAGTTATTTGAAAGGAAAACAAAAACCGAGTAGATGAATTGCCAAGGTCAAGTGAGAACTTCTAATGATTCAAACAGAGGCCTACTCCTCTTTAGGTGCACTATTATGAGGGCTTTTTTCTGTAGGACAAATTATTTTTTTTAGAATCGGTACAGTTACCCTATAATAAGAGCTCATATTTGATAAATTAGTAGAAGTATGCAAAATAAGTTTTAAAGCAGTACCATCAAGTTTGTTGTTCATACACCTGAGAAGATAACATGCACTTCTTATTTTAAAAATTTCTTTTTCAGTTTGGGTTTTCCAGTTTTGTTTTTCATTAATTTGGACACCTATAAATTGTGTCATTAGTCTGCTTTACTTCTTTATCTCTGCATGGCAGTTTTATAATCATATACATTATATTTCGTGTTACAAAATTGATGAAATTTGTCTTATCAAGATTTACTGTAAGTTTGTTTACACTGAACCAGTTGACGTCCACTCGTTCCCGCCCATTTGTCCAGCCGAGAGCACCAAACTCAGGCGCACTCTGCGATTGATCACCACGAAGTGTATGTGCAGTGTGATGCAACGTGGATTTGCAAGTGCAGAGACGGTGCACGAGAGAAGGCAGTTAAGCATCAAGTATGTGGGCAAGGCCCGAGTGTAAACAAACACTCCAGGCGGAGTGATACTCTAACCGAAACCACTCCAAAGTCGTTTTTGCAAGAAACAACTAATACACAATTACAAACACTGTCACATGTTACAATTTAAAAGCAAATTGTAACACTTCTCTTCCTCCAGTCACTAAATATCTCTGGTATCCAAACACTCTATACTCGTTAAAACACCAAACACTAGGGGCCATTTGCAGAGAATAATCTCGCCACTAACACTAGAAAAATGGGGGAAATCGTCACTAGATGGCTCGTTTTGAATGCTTAGTGACATTTAGTATTAGTCATCCTTGTTTGTAAAATGTCAAAAAAGGTCATAATCAGAGAAGTTTCTTAGTTGCCACTAGTACTAGAGCCGAAGCGAATTAGGCACTAGATTACTCGTGTGTAAGCTCAGTTACTTTAAGTCGTAGTGGACCTTACTTTTTAAGTGGAGACATGTAGTCACCGAGCCGCCTCTAAATTACCATCTAGTGGAGATTTTCTGCAAAATGGCTGTAACAAAACATGTATTTGACTAAGATTTGAAATTTTTAACATGTACGGGACTGTATATTCACATATCCTGGTTAATAAAATGTATTGATTGAACTGGATCACTACACATACGATTATTTTGTAATTTTTCATATATTTTATTAGTTTAAATTACGTTAATTTATATGCAATTGAAATAAATGTGTTACTGTTACTAGATAGCAATAAATATAATAAATTTGATCTATTGCAAGTTTTTAGTTGTTCTCGTACATAAATGTGAATTATTTAAATATAAATACTTTAATATCCAAAAATTGGAATGTTTACTGATTGTCTATGTTTCCGAAATAAGCCACGTTTCTATAACATCAATTATATTAAGCCAATTAATTAACGATTATATAAAGGATATTTAAAAAATCGTATTTTTACATGATCCTATACTTTGTCAATTAGGTCAAAAAGCTATAATGTAACTTCTGTTTGGCGCTTACACCTGTGAGTTAAGAAATACTTCCATGGTTAGGCATTGCTAATAATAAATTAATGCCTTACATAATATATCCCTTCAAAAACACCGTAGTAATAACGTTAATTGATAAACATTCTTAAACAATATCTAAGAAATATCAATTCCCTTTATATTTATTAGTTGACTGGCAGTATTTATAATTCTACATGCGTTTTCTGTTGGCCCCAGCTTATAAATTTCATTTCTATACAGTATAAGAATAATATGCTTATTTACAGGAGCAAACATCTCCATTTTATTACTTACGAGAAGAAACAGACGTCATGGTCAAGACGACTTCCTATTAGCTGAGATCTACTGACGTCATTAATTTCGGACAATCTCGTGAATTCTTGTATTTAGTGACCATCCATACTAAACTTCATTAATCTGCACTAGTACTAAAACTAAAAATGTCTGAGCATACGAAATCTAGTGATTCTTAGAATCTCCACTACACGAAATGGTGGTAGTGCTTCATTTGTAGGCGAGTCTGTGCTTATGGCTCTAAATTACTACAAGGGGATAAGGAGTGTACAGGGGGTGCTCGAGATGGAGGCTTAATAAGAAGGATCATTTATAAAAATATACACCGTTACTATTACAATCTCTAAATAAAAGAACACAAAACATTTATGTTAAAAAAACAATAGGAATACAATTATGTTACAGAATAAGGAGATTTCAATTTACATTATGAGTTCACTCAAACAGTAGTTTTACAGCATTCGCAATATATGCAACAATGTTCTAACCTTGCCGTAATTATTATAATGGGGCAAAGGGACGATGAATCGGTACCAGAATGGCTCCCTACCGCTAACACATTTATGCTCACCCAATCTCGTAGTACTGGCTGGCCTCAGAGCTCCTCTGTGGCCTAGGGTCGTCTGCTTCCTTTGTATTCGGTCTGCAATCCCACTCACAAGTATCTCGCCTCAAACACGGTGCCATCTGGGGAAGGGGGACAGCGCCATGCGGGGTCCCTTTTATAACTGTTATAACTGGGCCAAGTAGGGTACATTTGCGAAACCGCTGCACTCGGCCACCAGCTATACCCCGCACGACCTTAGGCGGTCTAGCGATGCCAGGTTATCGCTACACTACCCCTCCCCACCCCCCCACGATCCCACACAAACGCATTCTTAAAAAACTGCTGTCCTGGCTATGGAAGAGACCAAGGGTGGAGAAGATGGCATAGGGTATGAGTGAGAGAGGCACAAGCATCCTAGGGTACGTTAGTGGTGGGGAGGCCTAGGAGCTCAAGGCGGCGGTGAATGTCGCACAGACCATACATGGTGGACTTAAGCACGGTATCGAGGGAGCAATTGCATGTAAGAGCCACCATCGAAAAACCAAGTTAAAAATTGTAGTGATATAGAAGTTTAAAATGCACAAGATATAGAAGTTAAGGTTTCATGTTGTTGTATGCTGCGAAACACAAGGTGAGGTAATCGAAAAATACACTACAGAGATTCAAGAAAAGTGGAGGTACCTTTTATAACTGGGCCAAGTAGGGCATGTTTGCGAAACTGTAGCACTCGGCCACCAGCTATACTCCGTACGACCTTAGGTGGTGGAGCTATGCCAAGTTATCGCTACAAAATGCCATTTTATCTTTTACAAGTTTTTCATCGATTAAAGACTTTTTGTTATGTTATGTAATTTGTTCACCCCCATCAGAGCTATGACAACCCCATTTTACAAAATAATTTGATCACCCAGGGTAAATGTGTTGTTGAGAGAATATTTTATATGCAGTTATTATGTTTTGTAGATTGTTTTAATCAGAGTTAGTTTTCAGGCTCGTGTGCAAGTAGATCCCTCCGCAGCACATGCACCTGGTATCACCCGCCCTCGCACCTAAGTGGGAAGTTAGTCAGCAAGGAGCCACCAGAGGGGCAGGTTGTGAATGGACGCAACACGTTCTTCACACGCTCGGGCGTGTTCATCTCTTTTGCACCAGCCATGTAATGTTTATAGTAAGTTAATTTTATCTCTAACTGTTTTTTTTTAGCCACCCGAGTTACTGCCTCTTACCTCCCTGAAGTTTGCATTATCCGGGGAGTATTTTATATTTACTGCGCACTAAATTCACTTGTACCATCATGCTACTTTTCACAGCATAACTTCTGCCACGAAGTGAAAGGGGGCGCCTGTGTAAAATGTTTCCTAGAGGAACGTGTAACTTTCGTCGTATTAAAAGTGTTTATGGAGCAGATGACTACAGCTGATTCCCCCAAGCCAGTTTGCCCGCAGTCGCCTACGACAGTTACAGGGGTCAGCACTCTATTGGGTGATGGTGCACCCCCGTTCAGTAGTGCTCTGTATCGCAACTGGAATATGCTACTCCGCTAGTGAAGTGTTCATGGTCATTTAAGCGTTCGTGAAGATAGCAGAAGTGCAGTGCAAGGTAGAGAGCAACCATGTGAGCCCATGCACACATGATTGTAGAAGTAGATCATGCAAACTTAAGATTAACATAATTTAGCATTTATTATAGCATGCTCATAGGAGCCATGCATAGTAATGCATAAAATAACAGCCCTATTAAGTTGTAAATAACTCTGTGGGCCTAAGTGTAACACTTGTTAATTTTTTGATACTTTCATTCTTCACATGTTTCATCACCATCTCACCCCATCCAGTGTGTTACATGAATTAAAGGATTATTATGTATTCTAGAATTGTTTGTGCAGGAATTTTGAATATGTAATCAACATGTCTATGTATTTGTAAGAAATTGAAGTGTAAGAAAATAGTCAGCACGGCCTGCTTGCCCACCAACCTGGCTAGCATGTCATGAGGGATAGTTTAGTCATTCTTCAGTGTCTTAAGAAGTTGGACGTGCGGACCGCTGGGGTCACATTTCGCGTTCTTGGGCGGCACAGCAAAACTTGAACTAGTCATTTTTCATCAATAGACTTTTTAGCTTACTAGAACATTGCCCAAGACTTCTCCACTCCTTCCTTCCTCCGGAATATCATTGCCAGGGAAGTCATAATTTTCAACGTAATGATTTGTGGCCATGTGTCATTCTTAATCAGTGTTATCTTACTGGCAGGTTAAGTCCGGCGCAATGTGTATGTTGTTTCCTAGAGGAACATGTGAAATAAACCCCTGTTGAATTAACGTGTGGAGTATGTGTATTCATTTGGGTGCCTACGGGCTATAGGGGTGCGGTCCCCTCCTTTCCTACCTTTTCATTGAAGGGTACTGTGCAAGTATTTTATCATGTATTTCAATGTTTTATCTCTGTATGCTTAAATATGGGTCCATGAGCCGCCCAGAGATCTCACTGTGTAGAATGTACAGTACAGGTGAGGTATTATTTTATTACGATGGTTGAACTACTGGGAGGACACCGTCCATTGACCATTGACACACGACTCCAAAGTGAGGAGTCTGCTCTAGTGCAGCTAGTTGGTATTGCCCTTACAATACCTGGTGCCCATAAGCTATCAGTAGAAGGTTTGGTCCTGCTCGCAACCTTAATAGAACACCATTTTCCTCCACTACCTAGCCGTCAAATGTTCGCCCGAACATGTGGCAATATCTGAACATCCGACTTCCCGTCACAGATGAAGACTTTTTATTCGGCTGCCGCAAGGCACTCCAGGCCACCGGCCCTTAATATCCTGCCAATTCTACCTTTACTAATTTGAGCTTTTTTAAAGTGAATTTTTTACGTGCATCGTGAGAAGTATAGCTTTTACGGGCGTGTGGTAGGCCCTAATATTCCAAAGCGTAGGGAGTTTCTTAAATGCAACGACTTTACAGGTCATCATGGCACTAAAGTGCCCTACAGTAAGCAGATTCACCACGGTGGAAATGGTATGCCCGGGTGATCGGCCCATTGTACCCTGAGAGGACTCCACCTTGCGTTCTACCAGAACTTCATTTGACACAACCACGGCGACGTCTGGTACCTACCAGGTAACTTCGTTCTAAAATTTCCACATAACCACTTTTCCCAACAACATTGCAACCTTTCTGACCATCGAACCACCATCACAGACATCCAAAGATGTAAGTACTTGAGAGGCTATTGCTGTTAGTTGAGATAGTGATTTATTTTTTATAATTATGCTAGTATCGTCTGCAAAAAGGATAGTGACTGCTTGTGTTCCAATTGTACTTAGGAGATCATTAACATATTATAAGAAAAGAAGGGGGCCAAGAATAGAACCCTGTGGAACTCCGTGATATATTACTCTAGTTGAGGAAGTTGTGATATTTCCTGTTATTTTGTCTTTAATTACTATATTTTGGCTTCTAGAAGTTAGGTTTGATTCGAATAGATTTTTAAAAACTATTACTTACTCCTTAATATTCCAGTTTTTGTATTAGTACTTGATTGTAGACATCGTCAAACGCCTTTGCTAGGTCATAGAAAACACAGATAACTTGTTCATGATTATTTAGAGCTTCCAAGATTTCTATTTTCTAATCGAAAATCCAAACCACGCCATTTTCGCTAGACGTATTGGCAGAAAAGCAGTTTAATGTTGGGGCACAGAGACTGGTTGTGCACAACCAGCAAAATTAGTCTACCACATCTTTAGTCTATGCTTCCTTCTCCTTCATCAACATGAACAGAATGTGACATCTAACTTTCTTCTGCAAATTGTATTCGTACCTTCCTGATGTAAAAGATATATATTCACAGCGAAAGCGTTTCCTCCTGACTGGCCTAAGATGATGAGCTGAATTATGTGGTTTCGGTGTTAAAGCATTGTTGTACTTTGGAGAATTTTCCTCGCAGCCTTCTCTCCATGAATTAGTTACCTGTTATCGAGAACATCCCCATCGGAAATGTCTTCCTAATTTGCAACTCGTGCATCACAAGGCCAACTATATTTTCAACTTCTTTCGCACGAGCATGTGCTACTAATCTCCGAACAGAAACTTTGCAAAGACCTTCGAAATTCAGATTGATAATTTCTTTACCTTGGAAACGATTAAGATTTTCTGTGTTTACATATTTTAGAAGAATTTTAGAGTGGGAGTACCAACATTATAACTAATTTTGTTTTGGAAGCATAAAAGCAGTGTAGTGTCTGTGTTCTGTATCTTTACCAAAATGGCCACAAACAATGAATTAATTTGTAGTTCAATTTTACCACGGGATCCCAAAGTAGGAAAATTACAGTAATATTGGATTACAAAATATAGATTTTGTCATGGTGTCATGTGATCAGATGACGATTGAGATTAGGTTAGAGGAGCAGTAAATAGAAATAGTTTAAATTTGGAAGGTTCATATTTTTGATTACCCAGGGCGCCATACATTGTTCTCCAGAATAATGCCAATGATGTTGGTAGAGCTGACTCGTCCTCAAGTTCGTTCGGCCAACGATCATGGTGTAATCCCTCCGAGGATTGGAAGTACTCCTCAGAAAAGTATTATATATTTTTGCTTGCAGTGATGTGGGTATTACGGTTCCCCACACGCCCGTACGACACTTTAGTTACATTGCTGTTACATGTGACAATTTAAAACACTTATTATACTCTTTGTGCATACTTGCTGTAAAATTAGCGGGAGAAAGCCTATACCTTAAACGCCTTGCGGCTACCTGAAATAAATACCAGTGGTATTTTGCATCCATGTGTAATTTATTCGGTAAATCTCTACACACCTCAGTTGACATAACATGCACTTGCTGCTGAGCTAGACCCGTCAGTGTGAGTTAAGCAGAATAAAATTCACATGGTCACAATGATTTAGGTTGACGAATAAAATCCACCCAGGCGATGTAAGCACTGGATTGTATGACGGACAGAATTTCGGCAGCAGATAAAACAAAAGTTCCAACTAATTAATAAAGTCTATTGCTGAAGAAATTATTATGCACAAAGTTGATGGCCGCAGAGAGAGTAAAACATGAGTCATGGCGTACTGCGCTACACCCCTCACAAGATGGACTATGACTGACTTGGAAAATGTGGGGAGCTGGCCGGATTGGTGAGTTGGCACCCCACGTAGAACTACTTTCTAGACATCATCCTTGAATTAAAAACACTTTACACTTGCCTTGGAGATTTCCACACGTTTCTAAAATTAAGTCTTGCACAACAAATGAACATACATAAATAATAACTCTGTGATATGAGGTGAGGATGGCTGCACGTGAAAATTAATAATATGGTACATAAAGAAAAGAAAAAAACAAAAGCATACGCTAGGGTGTTAAGGCATTTAACTGGTGCGTTTATATGTACATGTGTCTTTTTAGGAAAATAAAACTTATAAATTTGGAATCTCTTTTATATTAATGTGCTAGGTGCTCAACTCACTTGCATTGCTCCGGTGACACTACCACTGCACTGCATTTGTGACGCACACTCTGCATTGCTTGTGGAGTCCTTGCTGTTTCGGTGCGGTGGGCAAACTTTTTTTGGGAGCAGGTATGTGGCATGTTTCAACTTGTATTAGCTGATAATTAAAAAAAAAATGATTAAAAAATATGTCAAACAAATAATACTCACACTAGTACTATTCTATTAATGACTTTTTAAGTGCACTTTATAGTATTTATGGTTGTTTGCAAATAGTAAGAAATTTTTTGAGTAACAATAAAGATCGTTTTTAATGTCACCCAACAATGTTGCAAAAAACTTAAATGTGGATTAATTTTTAAGAAACTGAATTTTGGGTTAAGCTTCAGTTGAAAATTACTAACATTTTATTATCCACAGTCGCACCACTACATGACCCTTGGGCATTTCCTATCTTCTGGTGTTATTGAGGAGAGAATGCTTTTGGTAGGCAAATCTCGTAATAAAACTGCCACAAAATAAAATTGAAGAATGTGAAAAGTTAAGCCAGACCCATCCTCAGAAATAATTCTTTCGCCATTCTGCCCACTTAAAGTTGTTGTTGAAATCACTCTAGTTTAGAAATGTACACAATTTGCCACCGACAACAATTAACCTAAATATATATTTTTTGACAATTGCAAAATAATAGCCATATTGCATTCTAGTTACATGTGTTGTCTGTACAGAGCATTTGCATTGGCGCCTTGGTATTTGCTTGGGCGCAGATTTCTCTGCATTTTGCATCGGTATATAACTACTTGCACCTCAGTTTTTTCACATTTAATTCCATTTTGGTGCAAAGTACGTGCAAATTTTGCGTTGTACCCATAGAGAAGTGTATTAAATCGGCCCCTCAGACCAGTAGTGTGAAGTTCAAAGTAGTGCCAGTGCCATGTGAGCAAGACAAGAGTGGCCATTAAGCCACCTGCAGAATATCATGCACGAAAACACAATAGTAACACCCAAGTGCAATAGTCTTAAAAGTGTTGAAAAGCAAAGCAGTGTCATGCCTGAACACACGGGTAACTTTAAATGCCCTTACAAATTATCGTGAAGCACCAATGGGCCAATGCAATTGTTTTGTATTCTGTTGTAATATACATTCTCTCGTTTTTTCGTCCTTACCCCATTCCATTATTTGTTGTTGCAATGTATCACAGTTATTTAATGCAGTGTATATTTATGTATGTTCTTAAGGAAGTAAGGTGAGTGCAAAGTGTTTCTATGCATATGTTGTGTTAGAAAACAGATTGATGTGGTCCGTCTATCTGCCGACGCCAGCACACACATCATGTTGCATGCTCGTACCTAAATATAAAATACACCCCTTGTAAAAATATTAACATTTTTTTACATAAAATTTGCCAGAGTGAAAAATATTACAAACATACCTTGATTATACCCGAAACCTTGTCCAATTAAAGCAAATAACTCAACATAATTGCCAACGATCGTGAAAGGTTGGATGTATGTTCCTGTACACCAAAGAAACAAACCACATATATTAAATGCTCCACAATTTCTCTGTTTCTTTTAATTTTTTTGTTATGTTGCTGTGAGCTTAATTGTTTGCCTCTATTTAGACCAAAATCAACTCTATTTTTACCGATTTCTTTAAGAGACAAAAACGAATTTATGTGAACTTCAGAATGCTTATGTTTTTAAACAGCATTTCACAGATTGTTAAGGTCACAATACCCAGTTGCAGAACATGTGTTAGCAAGCCTTGAAAACAATAAACATGGCCAGCAAAACAGCAAAATAGTTAGATTAGGCTGTTACATCCAGCTAACCATGAATTTTTTGGTAAACTTTTTTTTTGAAAATTGCATACAAAATTACCTTTCTTGAATGTTGTCGTGATCGTAAGTTCAGGTGTTAGCCTACACTCTATTTATAATGGCACACCTTTCCTGAAAAGTGAAATAACTGATGGAAAAATGCATCACTCGTAATCCATGTACCACACTTATATCGACAAGTTTCTGTTGCTCTATCTACTTGGTTCTCAGTCTCACACATTAATTTATAGTTTTTTGTAGTGTATACATCACGCACAAATATGTGCAACCTTCTCAGCACCAAAACTAAATAAAATAAAAACGATACGATTCTTGTTGTACACATGAACTTGCCCATGCATAAATCTAGTTACTGTAAACTACACGACGCCAACTGCCTATGGCTAGGCCAGCTTCGGCTACATATTCTTTAGTTCGGTGAAGAAAGCACTAACATCGTAACTTCTAACACAGGTTGACACAGCCATAAGCCCCCGCCCCACCCCAGGCAGTCTTCATACCCTGCCAACCCTCTGCCAGGTGGGAAACCATTGCGACAGCTTACCTTTTGAAAGCTTTACTTGCAGATCTTCCAAATATTTTGGTTTTGCTCCAACGAGTTGTTTTTTTTTTATAATGCACAGTATTGTTTCCCAAGTAGAAATTTTACTGCATGATTGAAAAGTTACCTTAAAGTAAATACATGTCTGTTAGAATTCAATATTTATTTTAAATATAATATTGTTGGGAAACTGTTTAGGCAACCACTGCTTGTTTTGCTTGCTCTAACAAGATGCCACTGTTAACCCTGCAATTTAGATTTCATATTATATAAAACTGCGAAAGGATGGATGATGTGGAGGTGAAAACACATGATTGAACATAACAGATCGTTACAACCATACACTTGAAAAGCACAGGACATTGAGGCTGATAAGGTAGGCATCTTTAATGGTACTAATTCCATTCCATTTCATATAATGTGTTCCAGACGTCCGCGTATCCCCTGTGCGCATTTGTACTACCACAGACGCAACATCCACACAGCAACACCCGACCAATCGTCATTAGGTTGTGGTCCCGATCAGTGCAGGTCGACAAGAACGGTGTGTGTTAACATTTTATTGCCGGCCTGTAACTTGTGGGCCGCAGGCCACCATAATTTTAATTCATTACAAGAAACAATAAACTCTTGTAATCAATTTGTATGCGACACGAATGGGTGTTTCCCTTAAAGTTATGATCATTAGATGCAACAGCTATTGGAGGGAACTCTGGGCCAAGCAGAGCCGCTTTATCTCACATCTTTTCAACGTGCTCAATGCCAGCGGACCTTGTGTCTTAACTCGGTGTGCTACGTGGCTCCAAGATGTTTCAGAAAATGGGAAATAATATTCACGGCATAAGTGTAAAGTGGCGAGCGGCTTCCTAGCAGCGTTATTAAATTAGAGTCGTTACAGTGAGTTTCAGCTACTATTATACCACAGTTAACTAGAGAAGCTGCCCAATTTTCCATATACGGTTACCAAAATCTCACAGAGGACAGGGCAAAGCATTTTGTGAAATGCGTGTGTCGTCACAGGAAATTAAATGGATATGCTAATTCTCATTTTTCACCATAACGACACACCCCAGCATACATATGTTAATTATAAGAGCGTACATGTCTTCATTCACATAAGGTGTCATTTCATTTAATATCACCCTTCAAATGTGGTGACATACTCGTGACGTTACATTCTTGGTCATACATGGGGCTCCAGTGTTCACGGGTATGTCACCAATGTGTTTTTTTTGTCATTAGCAATAATTATGTCAAGTGTTAATTTCTTTAATCATGTAAGTTGTGCAGTTATATTTTTTCATGTTTGCATTTAGGCGCCAGGCTCGACGACGTTCGGCGAGGCTGCTGCTATGTTCTTTATTCAAACTTTAGCACTCGACCAAACAACAGGACAGATTACCTGCGTTACCCCCCTTGGCACTTCTAATTAGGCTGCATATTTTAATCGCAATAGTGTAACGTAAAACCAGATCCTTTTACTTCATTTACTTTAGCTGAGGGGAGGCCTGACTGCATTATGAGGTACTATTCCTGGACTTCATGTGATGGCATGCATTCAGCATGTAATTGATTCTTAAGGCCCTCGCCTTACTTTTACAACAGCGACCACCAGCAGGTCTAGAGTGCTGGGTCCATATAAAAAGGGTATGCATTATTTTTGCTGTGATGGTTGTTTGTATCCTTTTCATTAATAAAACTGTTACATATTGATGAGGTGGCTTTTATTGACTTTACTCCCCTGAGTAACATTGTGCACATAGCCCTATCACAGATTCATTAGCAAATGTGTACTTTCAGTGCTATAAGGTTTGCTTTTATGGGATCTGCCTTCCATAAGCAGAGTCAAATCAGTGTGAGCATTGGCGTGCGAAGTGGCCGACAACTTCATCCCTTAGAAAAGGGTTTGAGTACAATAGACATAATTTAATTGATCATTAAATTAAACTCTCCTTCAAATTGACAACATATCCAGAGATTGCTGTAGGCCATCGGCTGTACAAACCCCATCATCATCGTTCGCTCTACGGAACATAGCGCCGGGCAACATCACCAGTTCCTGCCTTACACCTGCTACCAGGCGGGACACGAACACCATACATCATCTCTGGGGATGCAGCACATTACATAATATCACCCTTACCCTTTTGTGTTAAAAAAAGTTAAAACTACCAGAGCTCAGTAGTCTTCTGGAGTTCGAAGAGTCAACATCTAAGCTTCTGCTTCTACCCCTCCTCCTCAATCGCATTCAAAGAACAGTGGTGTTCCGGACTCTGAGCTGTCAACATCGACTCTCCCCAAATGTCCCTTGTACCTCGCTTGCTCTAAGAACCACCCTAGCAATCACACCACATGTGTGTTGACGTGTTCCTTATGTCGATGTATCCCTTGTGCCCGTTTGTTCCATTGCAGACGCATCAACCACACAGCAACACTCGCACGATTGGTATTAGGTAGCGGTCTCGACCAGTGCAGGTCGACAACAATGGCATTACACGTTTCTTGCCGCCCTGTAACTCTTGGCTGCGGGTCATAATAATAAAACATTCACCACAAGAGGTAACTCTCCTGATGAATGGATATGTGACCTAAACGAGTGTGTTCTATGAAGCCATCTTCATTAGTCGCAGCAGCCATTGGAGGGAAAACTGGGGTAAGTGGCGCCACTTATTCCCACGACTTTCTAACGTGCGCGATGTCGACGGACCCCATGGCCGAATCTGGAGTGCGATGTTGCTCAGAGTGGTTTCAAGAGACAGGGAATCGAATTCTCGCAGGAAGTGTGAAGTGGGAGTGGTTCCCTAGCAGCATTAATTAATAGGAGCATTTTAAAGCATAATTCACGGTGATAACACCATAACTCACTAGGGAGACCACCTGCTCCAGCACAGAGAGCCGATAACATTCCATAGAAAACATGGTGTAGCTTCGCCCTTAGTTACGAAATCCATGTGTCGTCACATCCATACATATTCCTGAAATTAATTACATAACAACACGCGCCGATTCTAAAATGTTAATAATAAGATTGTACATGTAATCATCTGTGGAGAATCAGCTACCTGGCGCATCATTTCATTTAATATCACCCTTCATGTACAGTGACATTCTCGTGATGTGACATTTTTAGCCATATCTAGGGCTCAGGCATTCATGAGTATGTCACCAATGTGTTTTAGCTTAGCAATCTTAAATATGTACAACATCAATTTCACTTATTATGTTATTCAAGTTTTTTCATGTTTTCATTTTGGCGTCGGATTCGCCAGACATGCGGCGAAACCGATGCCATGTCGTTAGTCAGACTTCAGTACTCCAGTCACCGACAGGGCAGGTGATAAGCTCCGCTTACCCCCCACAACTACTCAATATAGGCTGCATTTTTCTTCATATCCTTATTTAACGTAATTCAAGAATATTTTAGTACTTTTATTTAGCAGAGGGGAGGTCTCCCTGCATTCTGAAGTAACATAGCAGGACTTCATGCATGGGATGCGTTTCACTTAATTAAGCTAAGGTCCACGTCTTATTTCCCAGGCAGTAGCGACCACCGGTAGGTCCAGAGTGCCCGGTCCGCTTAACTATGGACACATTAATAAGTGCAGTAACATTCAATTGTACCTTTACAGTAATAAAACAGTCATACCATAATTAGAAGTGTTTTATTGCATTTAACGCTCCTGAGTTCATCGGGTATTGCGCCCTAATAGCATCTTTCAAAATTACAAGTATATTTCAGTATTTGTTTTCTTTTATGGGACCTGCCTCCCTTAAGCAGGGTAACTTCAGTGATAATATAGGCGTGCGACTTGGCAAACAGCTTCCCCATATGCAATAGTTTACCTTTATGTAATATAATGCACAAATTTAATCAGTTCTCCTTCATAATGACCACATCTCCAGAATCGCCGTAGGCCATCGGCCATACGACCCCTCATCAACAATCGTTCTCAATACCGAACGTGGCACCGTACTCATCGTCAGGTCATGTTCCCCACCTGCTCTCAGGCGGGACTTGGAACACACAACCAGCACCTCTGGAGGCACAGCATGTCAAGTGGCTTTCCCCCCTTGTGCGAAGAAACATCAGTCTACACCAGCAAGCCACATTCCTACGTCAAATGGTTTTCCCAAGATGGGCGAATCAAACAACAGTAGAACATCGGAGTGCAGGGAGAGCATCAACAACACATCGGTAGTCTGCTCAATGCAACATGTGGACAACAGGATACACGACAAGGTAACAGTGCGACATTGCTTCAGAACGAACAGCAAAAGTCATTGGTGAGTAACCTGAGACCTTTATACTCCTCTGAATAACAATGGAATTAAGTAAGTACAGTCAACACTACAGTCAACATCGATAAAAATCAAGGGTTCTTGTTTTTATTTGTCATATTAATAGTACAAATATTCGTTGGTCAAGTTGTCAGATTTGTTTACACTGTAGAGTGCATATGTGTTACATCAACAGATGTTCAGTGAAACGAATGGGAAATAACACACATCAACTGATGTCTAGTGAGGGCCTGCATCTGTAAAAACAATCCACTAACCAGGGTTGTTTACTTGCAACGTCAACAGACGTTTTAACTTTTGGAAACAAACACTGGTTAGCCGTGACAACATGTAATGCAAAATACACAACTACAAGCCAAAACTGATGCAAGTCGATCTCACCCACTCGACATTGCAAGTGTAAATTATATGTAAAAGTGTATCTGTATATAAAACAGCACATCAAGTGTGTATAAGTATGTGCGAGAGTGTTTTGTAATCAAACGTACCGGACGTTATCAACGTGTACAGTAATTAGTAACAGGTATCACGACAAGTAAAGACAGTATTTTCAAGCAATATCAATCATCAAATAAGAAACAAAAGCAATCAAAAATTAATTTCATTATTTCCAGAACTTTTCCGGAAAAATTATGCAGCATTTTCAGTAAAAAAAATCTTGAAGTTTTTTAAAAATAAACAATAAACTTTTTCAGTAACGAACTTATTGTGGAACGAGCAATTAAATCGATTTTTTAAACTTTTCTGAGCATTTTCAAAAATACTTCTCAATTTTAAGGATTTCTCATGGTATTTCAAAAATCAACAAAATGTTTGCAGTCGTTTATCAAGAGCACGTTTGCAATGCCTTCACAGCTGTTGTGCGGCAATCATAAGACGACACAGAATGGGAGGACATTTTGCTGCCTGACACACGAGTTACGGTTCACGAGGCCAGTGTAAACAAAGTGACTGTACTAGATGAGGTCTTAAAAGCTGACCTATGTCGGTAGGTAACAACTACCCAAGCGGACTGCACATTTGCGCAAACAATAAAAGTAAGGCACAGAAGCGAGATTGTAGAGGGATAGAGAGATGTAAATGACCATGTAGAAACATGCTCACCACAGGACCGAACAACATTGCGGCTGTATGTACTGCAAAGTATGAGGGAAAAAGTGTAAAGCCATGAGCATGGGAGTGCAGTTACAGGGCACCCCGGCGCCGAGCAGACAGTGCGGAATGTTCGTGTACATTTTTTCTGGCTTGGCTTAACACTCAACATGCACCATGTGCAACAGGTTCAATTCAAGATGAGCTAACGGAGCGGAGCAACAGCAGGTGAGACAGCCGAGAAAGCCATGGGAAATTGTCAGCCTTGACCTAATGGGACCCTACCCCAAGTCAGTCGGGGGAAAATGTTTCATCTTGGTGGTCACAGATAATTTCTCATGCTGGGTGGAAGCCTATGCATTAAGTAGCGCATGTGTCAATTAAATAGCAAAGTACTGCCAGAGGAGTTCTTTTACCGGTGGGGTTTCCCGCACAAGCTGCTAACTGATAATGGGATGCAGTTTACCAGTAAAAGATGGCAGGAGTTGTGTACAGTGTATACCACACCTACGTGAATCCCACATAGTGGCTCAACCAGGAGTTGAATACACAACTCTAGCTCTGTGTGGGCGAGCGGCACACTACCTGGGCCGACCATCTACTCGCCACACTGTTTACACTCAGGAGAAGGACCACTGCAACAGGCGGAGAGGGATGAGGAAGGTGGTCCAGCACCTCCACCTGGGACGGTACAAATTTCGGCACTGAACATGACAGTGTTCCACAGGGAACCAGAAGATGTAAGTTCCGGCATAGCGGACACTCTAGTTCTGGAGGGAAATAGTTTACCAACATCTGAACATGCGGGCCATGTACATAATGCAAGCAGAGAGCATAAGCAAGTGTCCCACAATGGTGTTAGCTCTGATGATCACCCTCGAAGTGGCAGCAGGGAAGAAGGTGTGACTGCATTTCGCCCAGGAGGACTGGCAGATACTGTGGCAGGCCCGATGTCGCTCGACGCATTGGCATCTGAGGGGGCATGACTGATGGTCGGCACTTCAGAGTCTGATGGCGCGGCTCCGGGGAGCGCCACTGTCAGGACTGCAGAGCTGGAACAGCGGCAGCACCTCAGGCAAGAGCTCCAGAAATGGGGAAAATCACCGCCGCCGCCACCAGGTCTTTGAGAGGCAAGTTTACTGTTGTCAGCTGAGAGGCCGCGAGACATACATGGCCGGCCCTGGGCACCGCACAAGAAGAGCGGGTACCCATGAGGATCGTTCACTTGGGTCGCTACCTGAGGCGGCACACCTGCGAGAGCGAGAGGGAAGCAAGTTTGGAGAGCGACGGAGATAGCGAGGGGAGTGAATTGCCAGTATCACTACCTCTTCACCGATAAGCACAGCAACATCATCCACCGAGGGAGGTGCAGCATGCGGGGATACCTCGGCGTACCGCATGTTGCAGATCAGTACACAGCAGCGCCAGGAGAAGCAGCTGCATCTATGTAGATCGGCCTATGTATTGCGCCAGGGCTGCAGGGAGCAACATAAGAGTTCCTGCTGTGACAGATGTGGGAACAGCTGCAAATGGCCTTGCCGGAGGGGGGTGTTTGATGCTGTCAGCACCCTTTAGACAGTTTGCCCGCTGTAGAAGTCAGTGCAACATAAACCGACACCGGACTCTACCGGCACATCTACGTGCACTAGTGCAGTTCGGTGACGTGTTTGAACTGAAGTCGAACACACCTTATCGGTGTGCGGGAGTTGAACCACAGTGACACGTGTGTAGCAAGGACTTGCTAGGAAGGAAAGTGTAGGGAGGCCATGGAGCAGAGTGCACTCATGCGCACAAATACGAGGAAAGAGGACTTGTGTGCTGCTGTCCAGGGCGGACACGTAAATTAACAGAAGGAGAATGCCACATAAGTAACATCTGCATAAACAGCACTATAAGAAACTCTCCTTTAAGCCCGAGATTAGTTATTAGTCGAGCTCCAGGGTTTCTGTTATCTCCTCTCACATGTTTATCACCTTCAAGTCATCCATCAGAGTGTATGTTGTGTTATATGTTAATATTTTGCAAGCATGCATATTTTAATGCAAATTATGATCATGTAATGTGAGTGCAAGTGTTGATGCAATGTTTTAGCAGTGTAAGAAAGTAGTTTCGGGGCCTGCCTGCCATCAATTCAGCTGGCGCACCACGCCACGAAGTTTAGTCATTGTCCTGTGTCTCGAGAGTGTGGACGTGTGATCTGTTGTCTGCGCGATTTCTCGCGCGCCCGAGTGGTCTTCAACTTTTGCTCAATCATTTCATTTCAATATTGTTTTAATTAACAGTAACTTTTTGTAACAGCCACCTGGGACTCGCTACCTCTCACCTTCCTTTGATTTGCATCGTCAAGGAAGGCTTAATGTAGAAGTAAGTTTTATCGGATTTGGGCCACTTTGTTACAGTGCTACCCTGTCGGCGGGTTAAGCCCAACACTATAATTGCAAGTTGTTTCTGGTAGAGAAACATTAATTAACTATTGGAAAGTTCACGTGGCAATGTGCTTTTATTTGGGTCCCCTTCGGTGGCTTATGGGCCCGGGCCCCCACATTCCTGCCAAAGTGTTTTATCAAGCAAGTATATTTAAAGTGTATTATGTATGCATAAGGTTTTGTCTTTGTTTACATAAATTATTGTGTGTGGTTTGCCTAGAATTCACTGTGCAATACATGTATTTTACTTGGAAACCACCAATTAACTTTAACGCCAGGAAGGATTACTGCCTTTGGTCGTCTGCACAGACACAAAGGAACAGAGTCAGTTCTACCACATCAAGCATTGTCGCTGGACAATGCCTGGTGCCCAGGCATTGTATAATCGTAACCAAAAGTTTTCCCTGCAATTTATTTGCAGCATCCGAAAACCTAGTAACCCCTTCATGCAGTCTGACTACTGCCAATTTTTATGCAAAACGTGTGTTAGAGAATAGTTCTCACGTGTCCTGCCAGTCGGCAAGGCTTGCCAGCAAGCCATGTTGAATGAGCAGTTCCTGGTCAGAGACTAGAGAGTTCGGACATGTCGTCTCCGTGCTCGTGGTTCTTGTACGTTAGGCGGACATCATAATGTCTTCTTTTTACTAGTGTATAGCTTAAATCAATCTTAACAATTTGGTTTTGCCACTCGGTATTTTCACCTCTCACCTTCCCGAAGGCTTGAATTGCCTGGAGAAGCATAACTTTACAACTTAATTCATTATCTAGCTTCTTGCTGTTTTATATAGCGTTACCTTTCTCGACAGGTTTAAGTCTGTTAAAGTTTGTTATTTGTTTCCTTGTGAGAAACAGTAAGAATAAACCAAATAATTCCATGTAAATGGTGTCATGTGTTTTATTCGGGTCGCCTTCTGGCATTGAAGTGTGCCGGCACTCACCTTCCCGACAAAAGTGTTATGTCCTATTCTAAAATTTTATCTTCGATATTTATGGTATTCACTGGCTGTATATTGGTATACTCCCCGTCGTCGTTTATGGTTTGTATTTTTGAACCACGTCGTCGGGATCTCGGCGTCACTATGTGTTTGATTCATTTTACTTTTCTACGAGTTTAATGGACTTTCGAATCATGAATTTGAGGAGTTTTTGATGATTTTCTGCGTGAATACTCAGGTTTTTGTTGTTTGGACGTTTCTTGTATTGGGATATAATTGGTTGTATGGCTGTACGGTTGAACCCCAGCCACATGCTTTTGCTCGTATCTGATATCTGGCTGTATATTGTAAAGATTGAAGGCCCGGCCTTTTTTCCCCGCATTTTACAGGACTTTCATGTGCATAACTTATTTACTCTATGGAACAGCAGTAAGCGCACGTGCTCGTCTTCGTCTGAAGGGGTTACTTTTGTTCTGTTGTTGTTTTCTTAAGTTCTGTTGTTTGACAGGTTGTTAAGATTGTACGTAGGAAGTAAGCATGGTGCGGAAAAAAATTGACAACAGAATTAGAGTCCTTATAGAGAATGGCGTTGCACTGGGTCGTAGGACTATGTTCGTTATAGTTGGAGAAAGAGGAAGGGACCAGGTTCGTTAAGTGGTTATGTTCATGATTGTGAATTTCCAACATTAAAAGTTTGGGAAATCGTTTCGACAGTAATTACAGGAGACAGTTTATTTTGAAATGTTCAATTAGTAGGTAGAAACTAACCGAGATATATTGTTTATGTGTATTTGCAAAACATAATTTCGGAGAGTTCTTCACAATGCGTATTTTTCCACTGGATTCCTTTTTTGCTTAGCTACATCCTCTGCTCATCTCTTACCGGTTGGTAAATGTATAGGGGGTAGACTATCTGAGAAGGACCAACGGAGTCACTCGATTCACATAAAACTCTCCTGAAAATAGGATATGCTCTATCCTTCGATTTCGGACGATATCTGCTTTTAGAGTTAACGCATGAGATTTAGAGTGAAAGTGCCTATTTGCACGAGTACTGCATGTATCCGGTGTTGTGTAAAAGCTGCTAATGTCCCAAAATGCAGACATGTGCGAAGTGAGAAAGCACCACAGGCATTCGCCACACGGTGTATTATACTGCCAGACATGCCCACGAGTATCTGTAGTGTGTTTGCCGATTTTGTCGCTGTGAAACCGTGCTCTAGCACTCCCAACAGGTTTGTGTTGGCCTACTCTCAGCTTTTGGCAAACACAACATCCAGGAATTATTAAGTTGCATGACGGCCTGGTGGAACGAACAAAAGACAACCATAAAAACATAACCTTTGGCCTGTTTTAAAGAATGTGCGTATTCAACACTGTAAATTTTTATGAATTCTTTTGTGTGACTGCAAATATCTTAATATACATTGAAGACATTTCCTACATCTCCATGTAAATTATTTAAGCCTAGTACATATGGGCATCTTTCTTGTACAAGAAGGTGAACGAGAAATTGAACACTCAAGTGCCTACTAGCTAGTATGCACGGAATTATGTGATCCAAACACACGACACTAGCTGGTGAGCAAGAAAGTGGATGTTTGATCTCAACTAGGTATGATTTGGAAGCAGTTTTTGGTGTTGCGTGGCGGGGGGGGGTGGGGGTAATTAGTGTATTATTAATAGCATCTTCCACAACAAAGAATAAAGGATTTAGTCCAATCAGAAATATTTCAAGAACTAAATATATACACCTGTAGGATATCTACAATCACTCACAGAAAAAAATCCGAACCCCTCTATGTTTTAAAATTCATACACAGAATTATTTAGGATAGTTGGACTATTAAACACTTTATCGTATTAAAAACATTATATTATTGCCAGCATCAGCAAATATATGTTTTGTTTACATTTGACTTGTACAAGAAAGATGGTGAAAAATAGGATCGCCCCTATATGGCACTAACTAGTATACAAGCTCGTGTATGCTAGGAACTAGTATACTCTGCGGCCATTCACACTATGCAAGCCGTGGTGTAAAAAAATGGGCTTACTTTCTTGTACAAGAAAGATGCCAGTGTGTAGTAGGCTTTAGTTAATTTGTAAGTTTTGGCAAATGAGTTTAGAACAGTGTGCAGTGCTACAGACAACATAATATTGCTTGGTGTATGTATATGTGTATATTACTATAGGCATTACCTGGAGTGAATGTTCTGTTCTTTGCTCTTGCACCTACAAGGCACAAATTACTGTAATTGAGAGCAACTAACTGCTGCAGAGCAGATGTGTTTTATTTCTGATAATTTTTTTATATGGTGCAGTATAAAAATGACAAGCTTTAATCAGCTGAGGCAAACATTTTCTGAAGGTGTGCTTCAGAAGGGTGGTGCATGAGGAGACTGGTGGCTTGGATCAGGGAAGAGGTGAAGTAGACAAGGGGTGGAAGGGACACAAAGCAGGGAAGGGTTGTAGGAAATGAACTAGAGGTGGTTTTCCTAGGCAGCTCAATTGTAAAGGGTGTGGAGCTGAGGGAAATCAGGAAAGGAAATACATATAAAGCAATGTTTGATGGTGCAACAGTCAGGGATTTGGATGAAAGAGTTAATACTTAGTATGAGAGTTAGCAGGGTGACAAAGGTGGTTTTAATTCATGTGGGGGGGAAATGACCTTGCTAGAAAGGAGGTGTGGGAAGAGGTTGAGTGGGATCTGAGGGAGTTACTGAGTTCTCAAGATCTAGGATAGTAGTTAGTGTTGTGCTTGTTAGAAAGGGAATAACTTGAAGATGGTGGCATCGAGTGAGGTTTATGAGAAGGTATGGGTAGGCTAGGAAAGTGTAGGAAGGGACCAGGTACACCTGACAGAGCAGGGAAAGAGGATTATAAGTGATCTGCTAAACAGGGAAGCAGCTGAATGTATGGAGAGGGTTAGGGCTGAGCAGCCAGAGGCTGAAAGTGTGGGAGGCAATATCAGAGAAAGGAGGGGTGCCACAGGGAAGTGTGCTAGGCCCTCTGTTGTTTACCATAATGGTAAATAACATGGGTTTTAGGATTAGGTAAAAAATAAGATCCTGGTAATTTTACACCAGCAAACCCATTAGTAACTCCAACCCATATTCAACCAGAATGATATTTCCTATTTGCTTACGCAATCCTACGATCAATCCCTAATAAATTGGGAGTCATCGCACTAATACTATCAATCATCATTTTAATTTATGCAGAGGTGAAAGGTGGTAGGGGGGGGGGAACTTGCAGGCAGACATTGACAGGACATGGTTGTGGACCATGGATGAATAATATTAATTAAGATAAATGTAACAAAATCAAAGGTAGTGAGGTTTACAAGAAAGAAGGTGATAAGCAAGGGAATGTACAGATGGGAGAAGTAAGAAATAGAAGAAGCAGCAGCAGAATAAGTACTTAGGGATTGTGTTGCAGGGAGATTTCAGATGGAAAAACATTTATAGAGGGTGGTTGCAAAGGGAAGAATGGCTCTGGGTATGCTGGGAAGGGTGCTGAATGGAGTCAGCTGTGAGGTGAAGGAGAAGGCATATGGTGCAACGGTACAGCCAATGTTAGAAGAGGTGGAGGTGTGAGAGCTGGAGAAGGTGCAAAGAAGGGCAGCAAGATGGGTGAAGGGTAGGTGGAGAAGACAGAGGCGGGATGGTGAGAATGAAGGGAACTACAGGTCATCAGTGATTATGAAAGAAATGGAGGTGGAGCTCTTTGAAGGACAGGGGAAAGTTGAAAGGCTGGTCATGATATACAGGATGGTGAATATCAAGGGAGAGTGGGGAAGTTTATGCTGCCAGCTAAGTAAGGGGGTGTTTAGAGGGGAAGGAAACAACAATGAGAAGCTTCAGTGTGTGAGGTAGTCAGTGTATGTCTGTGAGGGAGGGGAATGAGTTGCAGGAGGAATTATCTGTGAGGGATGGTTGGAAATATCAGGATAGGCGCGGAAGAGAAGTGGTCGGGTAGTGGAGAGGCGAGGGAGCTCACCATCAGGTGGTAGCCTAATCGTTGGTTATTAACAAAATATTTTGGATGTCTGATAATTGTGTGTTTGAAGTGGTTTCCAAATAACATATACTGTTGTGCTGTTTTGTATAAGTTTTTATGTAGAATTGGAAAAAGTGGAAATGGGGATGGAAAACTGGCTGTTAACTTTTACAGGTTGTTATTTTGCACCACATGCTGTCAAAAGCGACAATAAAGGCTCGCCCTAATGTTCTGTGGTGCTACAAGAAAGAACTTGGATTTAGCAGGTATGTATAGGCTATAGTCTTCCATTTAAACTGTGTCAGTTGTGTGATTCCAATACAGCGTCACAGTTACAAGGTGAATATGATGATGATGATGATAATAACAACTAACACCTGCGATTGGGCTACTGAAACGGATGTAGAATTCATTTTTGGGTTTTTGTGTTGTTTACACAGTCGTGAGGAAAATAGATGGAATGGGGAAATGTGTTTACTAGGTACACTGCTGATTGAACCTGATGGTAACCCTCATATGCCAGCTCATTCACACTCTGCAATATGTACACTGAATTACCAACTGTAGACCCTGGAAACGCTCGCAGACATAAGCACGCATTACATATGGGACGGTATGTGCAGGGATGTCCTCGATTCCACTCTGAAATGAATTCTTTTTACTTTTGCCACCATTTGTGGCCTTTGCCCTTCAGTTTAGCCTGTGCTTGTGAGACCCATTGTTTCTCAGGCACTTAGAGCACACAAAATTTCCCTTCGCATTTGTCCGTGAACACTAGCGGGTCCGTGAGAGGTCGTCCCACAAACTCTGGCAATTGTGGCTTTCTCGTACAACGAACTGTGCTGAAGTAGGAGGCCGGTCTTGGTATTGACTCTCAGTGGTAAACCTCGGTGATGCGTAACCTCAGATGGTGGTTTTACCTGGTTCGTCTTTGACAGGCGTATGTGAACTGCAGGTGGGTTAGTGATCTGGTACATGAATTTTGTGTGAGCTGTCGCAGTTGGAGCTGCTGATTAGAGTCTGAAACTGGATCTTCGGACTTCCAAGGGCTGATCCAACTGGCTTAAGTACACTGTGATCCAGGGGTGTGACAGGTATCTGTAAATGGCTCAAAGCTTGGGCGAGAGGTGGTTGAGCATGGTGATGAGGGAGGGGGTAAGCTCTTGCAAGCACCCGGAGGCAGTTAGCACCTGTTTTACTTTCTCACGGATACCACTCTGACGGGAGTAAGGCATTTGGATTATAACACACCATCATGTCCGTGAGGTGACCGCAGGTGAACGTGTAGTCCTACCTGGTGTAAACCACATGAAATGTCGGCCAACTCAACGGACATCCTATCTCGGTACTGGACACCTAAACACGGTGAGTACTGAGAATCGGACCTCTTCGTATACTCCCCGCACGTGGGTGAGGGGTCGGTCTCCCCGACTCAGAGCACACTAACTCCGGCACCTAAATGTGGGGGAGTGAGCGGACTACTGAGCAGGCAAGCCAGTCTCATAAGACAGAGTACCTAGTGTCGGGGCTCTACAGTTCTGGACTCAGTGGAGCAGAGAATGGGTGGCCGTCCAAGGCATGTGTGTGGGGGTACTCAGTTTTTAACGTCTCATTGCGGGTCAACAATAAAATTCCGTTGCTATCCCCCGCTGGGCTTGCTCACTAATCAGGCAAAGTGGTTTATTCCAATGTTGACAAGACGTCATGCGTCAGTCTGAAATGTTATGTGTCTACACATATTTAATATTTCATTAAGGGTTACTGCTAATGTCAGACTATTCACATTAAGTACTTAACTGATTTTCATCTAATTATTCTGACATTAGTTCATTACATTTATAAGGCAAAATCATTTTTCCCATGCCAAGTGTTACACAAAGGGAAGCCGCATTACTTGGAGTCATCATGTATCGGCTAGCCACGGCGAGCAAGGAGAAAGTAAGAGGTTTCTTAGTAATTCTGCTTTGCGTCACACGTATGCCCGACAAAACCCTACAAAATTATTATTCTCAAACAAAAACTCTTTTTCTCAAAATATTTATTTTAATATTTTCACACATTAAAATTCAGTTTTCTAAAGAGTGGTAGAACAGACGTGTACTTTTTGTATTTATTTATAACTACATTGTTTTAGTATGTACAAACATTTTTTAGCCTGTGTGTCAGATAAAGTAGCCTATGTGAACTCACAGGCAGTGGAACTGTCTTGTAGTGCTAATTTCAAATATGCTCAGTTAATAGTGAAACAATAGACTGAGATGTTAAGAAGTGAAACTACTTTGACAAATTACTTGGAGTAGTTTCTTCTTTTTTACTCCCCGTGTATATTTCGACAGACCATAAAATGTATCCTTGTTGTGGAATGCATTCTTGATAGGCTAACTAGTTTTCAAGCACCAGTCAAGCAACCCTGTGAATTTCTGAGAAATTTGAGTAGAATACTTTTCTGTGAATTTTATTCTTGAATGCAGAAATCAAAAATAAACTATTTGAAAACTGTTAATAAATTTTTATTAAGATTTAAAAACACAGAATTAGCCAACTTTAAATGTGGCAGACAGTTTTTAAAGTATGGTTGTAGACTGGCATTATTTTAAGACTTTCAAACAAATAACAATACTGGGTGTATGTGGTTAAATAGCAAAGTAGCATTTCCAAGAACATAAATTATTCTTTAAAACTGTAAATGTTTCTTCAGTGTTAGAACGATATATACTGTAAACCTGTTTTAAAGGTGTTTCGTTGTGAAACATACAGGGCTGTTTCAACTGTCAGACAAACATAGTTTTAATTGGGTGCTGGGTCCAAGATGCAAAACTAACCGGATAACTGCGTGCAATACACATGAGAAAACATCCAACATGGTGGACAAACAAACACACAAACAAGGTAAAGGCAATGTTAAATTCAGCTTGTGACCACCAGGGCACAAATGCAATAGGCAGGAATTCTAAAGAGGACGTCAAAACACACTCTGGAAATTTTTTATGTACGAGTTTAGATATGCATGAAGTGCCGAGGGTAACCTGTGTATGTGTATCAGATGCCTCGTCATTTCTACCTGCAAGGCACTGAACTTGGTGTGCAATCTTTCAATTGAGAACTTATATGAGATTTTCATGCGTTAAAGGTGTACTGCATGTCTGTATACCATTTTAAACTTTCATGCTTATGTTTGTTTATGAAAACACCAGATATAATCATTTTCACTTTAAAAAAATACAAATTAGAGATAGACATTGAAAACAGGAAATAGTGCCGGTATGTATTACGCATGAAACATTTCCAAAATGCTGTTTGACAGCAGACATCACTCAGAAATTTTGAGCAGTTTTCGAATAAAACATTTTACCACTTTTTTATGTAACGTTTAGTAACTTTCCTAGATGGCAGTCCAGAAAAATTTGAAGTGTTTTTATTCTTCAGCAGCTCTTCATGTAAGAATGTTTTCCTAATGTAATTTTTTTTTTTTTCAGTCACAGAAAAAAGAAAATGAAAAATCTTCAGAAGAAAATAAAATCTGGCAAGTTGAATGTCAATGAGGATGATCCATTTGAACTTTTTGTTGCATCAACAAATATTCGCTATTGTTATTATACAGAAACTCATAAAATTTTGGGTAACACTTTTGGGATGTGCATTCTTCAGGTCTGTAGACTTTGCATTCAAGTTAAACTTTAATATTTTTTTGTGTTTCCTAACATTAAATTGCTATATTGTTACAATGAATTGTTTATAGTGGACACATTTAGTAGTACAGTATATTTGTGAGATTAATTATTACACCCAACTCTTCCATAAATTTCAAGGCAAAATAATTTGTTCTTAGGGCTGTTTTTGTACCTATTGATGAGCGCTGCTAAATACACAGCTAACAGCACTGATGACATTCTAGCCTCTTCGCCTCAGTAGTGTGGCACAGGACTGGAAACCAAAAACATGGAGATATAGAATGTTGTTGTTGGGTACGATGCTCGAAAACTACACATGTTCTTTCGTAGGTTGACATGCTCTGGCAGTCCATAACTGTTCCGTGTCAATACCCGTAGTAAGAACAGAAGACTGCCGAATCCGGACGAAGAAGCAATATCAAGTCACATTCATTCATTCATTGACATTGACCCAGTGTGCATATCTGTGTATCGATGTGCGGTAAATGGTGTGAAATATGAATCCACAAAACCATAGTGTTCGACATTAGAGAAAAACCTTTAAATTGGTGGAAGGACTATGGCCAGAAAGACTTGCTAATGCATGGAGACTTATAATTAACATGAATTATAGGCTATAAAATTTTGAAGTTTTGTGACAAATGGATTAAAGAAAATTTTGACTTGAAATAGATACTTGTAAATATATGGGAAAAATTATGAGAAATGTAATATTTTGTAAACCTTTATTGTCTTTAATTAAGTGACAGACAGTTTTCATGTGTACTTTTTTTACTATGTACCATTTTTTACTTTTCATGCTAAATGTGTTTCTGCAAAAATAATGAATCTAAATTCGGCTACTTAGGTGATTTATTATGGGAAACAAGACAATTATTTGATGGTTTGCATAATAGACACGTCTGGCAGCAACAACTTCCCATGCAGTTTCCAAACACTGTTAAAGGCTGTCCACATTAAAGTGGGGCACTTTTGAAATCAACCTTAAGAAAAAGTCACTGCCCATGCCTGCACATACTTCAACGAGCGCACTGAGTGACATGCGCCCGGTAAAGTTGGCAACAATAGATGGAAAGTAGTTCCATAACTTAACGTTGAATAAAAAGTGTTAGGTAACCATTTGTGATAATTTAAATTATTTATTTCGATTTCTGTTTTTCAACGATTCACTGTGAAAATATTAGTATATTTGTAAACGTTTACTTTTCTAATAATTTCACATTTTCACTTGACCGACGCATTGATAAAGTGATGAGGCCCATTGCAATGTTAATTTTAGATAAGGCGGAAGAATACAGAACCTGCATACAAGTAGATCTTAAGCAGGGCTTTCAAAAGTGCTCATTTGACTGTGAACAGCATATACTACCCTTTACTCATGGCTCTTCACGTACTTTAGGATTCATGGAGCTGCAAGTGGTGCGTAATATTATGTTCAGTTTTCAGTACATTTCATGTTGTGAGGAAAGTGGAGTAGATATATGTGGGTAGTAGTACCCTATCTTGAATTGATGTCACCAAGAACACTGTAAAATACAAGCTACATATCTTGTCTCGTTTAAAATTAATATTTACCTTCTTCGTGGGATATTGCTTGCTGTTTCCCTGAGTACATATTGTTAGCTTGTAAAAGTGTGTATTTTCATTGGTGTCCTTAACTGAATAATTTTTGAAAGCTCTTCCTATTTGCTGCTACTTTCAGCTCATTGAGTATTTTCTGCCACTTGTAAATACAAACATTATCATCTGACTTTCTTCTGTTAGACCGAATATTTATAGTTGGCTGTTGAGGACATTATTTTATATAGGCTGTTCACTGTAAAGTCAGCACTTTTTAATGCCTTTCCAATAGGCATTGACCACAAATAAATATATTTTATGGCAGCTTCAGATGTTAACTTTTGGGAGTGGTGGAATGTATATACTGTGTTTTGTGGTCATAAGGCAATGTTTATATTAAAAAGTGGTGGAAAGATGGAAAGTGGCTAAAAGGAAAAATTTCGCAGGGCCTTAAAAATTGCTCACTTTACCGTGTGAATGGACTAACTTTTTGCTTATCTTCACTTAGTAAAGGCGTAAGAAGTAGTTTACTATTGTTGTCTGTAACATATGTTAATATTTTATGTAAGTTCATCCTAAAGATAAGGCTTTTAACAGCCAGTTATGTAGTCACACCTGATTGTCTTCAATCTACAGTGCAATTGCCTTGTTTTGTGGACAGGGGAATTACTTGCTGATACAGGAAAGTGCATATTACAAACTATAATAATACCACAATGTTATTGTCAAAAAAGCCTTAGACATTCCATAGTTAGTTGATCCGTTGATTAAAACTAATGGATGAAGCCTGAACTAAGAGAAACAGCCTAAAGCCATTTCACTTCCACTAGCAGATTTCATTGCTGACCCTATACATTGAGATCCTTCATCCACGAGGTCAAAACTCATCTGAGTGCCAGATCACGTGCCACGACTCCAGCTCTCTGTTAAAGGGAATCGCTTGTAAAAAAATTTTAAACATCTCAAGGTTATGTCTGGCCGTAAGTAAGCATTGCGATCACTCCTCTCCTCTCCTCTCCAGCCGCACTGTGCGTGCCCAGGAAGCTGGATATCTTGCAAATTATATCAGTAACAAGAGGATAATATCACATGCAATGAAAGCCAGTGGCTTAAACTACTGATGCCACTTTGTGCTTTTCTCCTTTACCTTAAGGAAACGGTGCAAGAAAGCCCTAAAATGGTATTTTTATGCATGTCTGCTATTTCCTCTTTAAATAAATTTTATAGGAAAGAAGTAAAAAGTGACGGCTGTTGATAATTAATTGTTTTTTTACCTTTCCTGTCAAAAAGTTGTATCGTCAAGACAATTTATTTGACGTGTGATGCCCTTAGGGAAGTAGGGGGCGTCACTACGGCAAGAGGGAGTTTTTGTTCGGGTGCTAGGTCAGGTGCACCCTCTGGCGGGGGGTTTTTGGATTACTTTAGTCTCTACATGGCACTGGTGCGTGTCCAGTGTAGAGGAATGACCTGGTAGCTTTATGGCAGGGCACGAAATCTGGCTCTGTGAGAGGGATCTTTCATTTCAGTAGATTGGCTGTAAGCAGTATACCTGGACGATGCATAACCTAAGGCGGCGGTTAAACATGGGTGAATTCCGAATGGTGTGAGTGTGAGCTAGGCTGGTGTACGGGCAGTGGCTCAAAGGTTGTGGCGATCGGCTGATTAGGTTCCGTTTACTCTGATCCTCCGAAGTAGGTGTTGTCCTGTCCATTTATGTATGCTGCTAACAAGAGGTGAGTTTCCTCACTCAAACCAACAGGGTCCTTGAAGATGTCCTAAAGGATCTCTGGAGTGACTAGAATCTGTAGATGGCTTAGTGCCTGGGCTTGATCCTTTGGAGATAGCTACGCAATCATAGTGATGAGGAAGGGAGTAAGCTCCTGCAAGCACCCAGAGGCAGTTAGCACCTGTCTGATGAAGATAGCTGTTCCCGAAACATCGCATTCTGTCTTTAAAAACTACTGTGTTTATGCGAGTTTATTCATTGTTTGTTTTATTTGTGTAAGTAGATAACTAGCCTGTGTCATCTTCAGTGTGTTGTTGTCTATTAATAGTACATAGTTTTTTCATATACATATATATAATACAATAGTTTTCTGCATTTAACTTGCTGTCCTGCTTTATTTGCCTCAATTCTTTCATGGAATTTGTGATGTGGAGTGTGTGTGTGTGTGTGTGTGTGTGCGTGCGTGCGTGCGTGTGTTTGTTTGTTTGTTTGTTTGTTTGTTTATTCTCTTGATTACAGCATTACAGCATTCCTTGGTTGCATTCTGTAGTGTCTAGTAAAACTGCTGTGTTTGAGTGAGTTTCTTTGTTGTGTTGTCCCATTTTGTTGCTAATTATTTTGTCAGTGTTGTCTTAATTTTATCAAACAGGTTTCTAGCCTGTGTTGTTTCATGTGTGTTATCTGTTGGTTGTATATATATATATTGTTCATATATTGTTCATAATTAGTTGCTGTTCTGTTTGTTGACTATTCCTGCTTGGAATTATCCAGTGTTGTAAACATATATTAATTTTAGTCATATTGAAGTATTTTTTCGTTTTAAGTCCTGTTTTTCCACGACAGACATCTACATCACAATGGCAAATGTCCAAAAATCTCCATCTAGTTATTCATCCCCATTGCACCATTCATTCAAAGATAATTTCTAATGCTCTTAAGATAACACATTTAAAATCTTACTCTCTTCAGCTGCTAGGAATGTAAATAGAATTGATAATTTCTTGTCCTGCACCAGTCATGTGAAAATTACAGAAAAATAAATTTCATGCAATGATGGCAATCCTTACACAGAGGCTAGCACTTTCAGAGGCTGCCAGTTTACTTCTTAATTTTTTTTTTTTATAAATTAAGATACATAGTTTATTGGAAATTTTTTATGGTTTAGTAGATTAAGAGAAATATTTGTTTTGTCAGAATCTGTGCTTACGTTTGTGTAAGTGTACATCAGTCAATATTTGTGTTACCCTGTAGTTCATACTGTACAGTTAAGTTTTTGGTACAGTTATCTCATGTTGTAACTGATCAAGCTAGTTCAACAATTTAACAGCATAAAAAAATTTGCACTCTAAGGTGTACTCCAGAATTTTACTTGAAAATATAAATGACTCAATTCTTTTAAAGTATTAAAGAAAATAGTTTTTTGATGAACTGTTTTTGATGGCTGGAGTTTTTCACCTTTAGGATTTTGAGGCATTAACTCCAAACATACTGGCACGCACAATTGAGACAGTAGAAGGTGGAGGTCTAATTATTTTGCTACTGCGGTCAGTCACATCTCTTCGCCAACTGTACACCATGACCATGGATGTCCATGAGCGTTTCCGTACAGAGGCTCACAGCGAGGTGGTGGCTCGCTTCAATGAACGGTACGTATCGGGTATTGTCTATCTGCTGTGGATATGTTAAAGGTTGCAGTACACTACTGCATGGCAATTATTGTAAGTACGTATTTTGGTAAGAGCACGTTTTTCCACAAATTAGTTTACTGTTTCTTTGTATGGAGGTGTGTGTGTGTGTGTGTGTGTGTGCGCGCATGCGCACGCGCGCATGCAGGGACATGCACAGATGCACAATTGTCTGAACCCACTTGGATGCACATAAATGTGAACACATGTCACACAAATACATAATGTAGATCTAGACACACAGCTACATACATATGAAGACAAATGCATATATATGTATATGTGTGTGCGTACGTGTGTGTGTGTTTCTGCTACTTGGAAAGGTCATGTACCCACGTAATTTTTTTTTGTAGTCACATATTTTCTTAATTCTAGCTTCTTGAAAGAACATAACAATACAGTTGAATCTTAAATAACATTTCACAAGGGCCCCAATAAATGTCAGTTTTTTTAAAGGGAGAACTTTGATGTGTGCCGCTTATGTGAGCTATGCTAAATTACTGCGACTCTTCCTAACATGTTAGTACTAAACCAGGAACCACAACCATAGATTACTACAGGATTGTTTCCTGTGGAGGGACAGTTCCAGGCATATTTAAGTTTGCAGTTATTAACGGAACATACCGCACCTATTCCTACAGGCTTTCTTCTCAATGGACATTTGAATTGTATGTGACCAGGATTACCACATTTGTAACAAATTATTTCTTTTACCCATTTTTGGCATTCTGACTTTACGCCTGACGGCCCCCATTTTCTAACGGTTTTTCTCTCCCGTCACTCTCAGTTTTTTTATAGAAACATTTGTCCATTGGATGATTACTCCAAAAACAAATCTGACATTTTGATTTTGGTTGTACCTGAGAATGGAATTTCCTTCGCCCTTTTTTTATAAGAGCAATTTGCCGTCAGATGGTTTTACAGAAAACAGATTTGATGCTGCGGTTTTGGTGTTACTTCTTTATACTCTCTTTGCTTAAAATTGCCAACAGTTAATTCAACTGGAATTATTAATGTCAACAATTCTTGGTACGTTTGTGGCTTTGAGGCAAAAGTAAAAAATTTACTATTTTCTGCCAATAAATTAAAAAACTTTATTTCCACCAAATTTGTTTTCGGACATGGCAATCCCAACACTTCTACCATTCTAATCGTATCACAAATTGCTGCATAGTTTTGCCCGGACTTTGAAATCTCTCTAAGATTTTCATATGCTAGTGAGCAATAGCTAATGGAGTACCTGTTTGCCGTAACATAGCCTGACTAAAGTCCTTAAATGACATTGAGTCATTTATAGCTTCCTACCACACTTTGCAACTATTCAGGTACTTAGAACATTATGGCTGCATGTATACTTCACATGTATTCAGTGAAGCTACTTGGGCCATTTGAGCCAACAATTTTACTACTGCATTCAAGTTTAAAATACACACAATTTCAAACCTGTCAGTCAGGGTACCTGGCAGGTGTTTCAAATATTTGAAAGCGCTTGTTGACCAGCAGCTCCTCCTTTCCTCATCAGCTCCCTCATCAGATGACACAGGGTTTGAATCCTGTCGTCCGACTTATATGTTACACCTGCATCAGCAAGAGCCTTTTGAAGATTTTCTTTTGTTAAAGCCTGGATCCAGGTGGTACGAACTATACCTTTACAAGTCATTTTGTCGATTAGTTTGATGCACCGCAACCAGGTTCACGCCCATCACTGTAGCAAACTCAAAAGGTTTTTTACAAATTTTCAAAATTCTTGTTTTGACTTCCCTTTTTGACTATTTACTTTGAGGAACCAGAGTGGCGCAGTTTTCTCTCTGCATGCAATGGTTTCAGCCGACACAACTAGAGAGGTCTTTGTCTCTGTTTCCTCACTGTAGATGGTAAAATTTGAAGAACTAGAGACCCTTCTCAATATGTTTAAAAGGAGTTATGTTTACTTCAGTGAAAGACTTCATTGCACAAAATTCTCTTTATATGAAACCCATTGGTTACAAGCAATCCTCTGAAAATATATAAAGTATAAAAATGTATCAAACTCTTAAAAGTTTCCTCTTTACAATTCCATTTTTTCCACAAATTTGAGATTATACTTGATTGATTACATGAATATATTAATGTAGCATGGTAGCTTGCGAGAGGCGAGGGATGCCAGATTTGAGAGAAACTCGGATGCATGGCTAGTTATCACAGAATAGTTGTAAGTTACAGTAGGGCGCCAGCTCATCTATTTCACCGGTGAGCATGTGTACTCTGATTTTCAGGGTGGTAGTTGGTCGACTGCCACGTGACGAATTCCTCTCGCAGCTCACATTTACGAATAAAGTACAATAAAAGTCACTAATGCCTTTACATTACATAATTCAGCACGTGGATTTACACTTTGGAGTGGGCCATGACCAGAGGTGAAATTAACATTAAAATGAAATAAGACGAAGAATGATGCAATTACATATATTGATTGAGAGAGAATACACATACAATCAAACACACAAAGTCTCTCGAATAATGCTGGCATGGCGTACAAGGCCCGCCATTGGCAGATACTGCAAAAGCACTACTTAGCGTGTGGAAATTGAAAGTAGTTAAATCTCTGGGCAGCGAGTCTACAGAGATGAAGATGCAAACGCAGGGGAGAAACGAACATAAATTAAATTTTGCAGACACACCCTTTACTTTTGCATCTAAATCACCAGGCAAGATGTTGAAGTTCTCCCACGACGTAAACGCGTGCACCCTCTAAGGCCCGTCAAACTAGACTGAGGAGGATGACTAGGAAATGCTGTTACCAAGCGGAGATCTCCCACCAACTCCGTGAGGAAAACCAAATTCATACATGTACACTGAATACATATACAAAAGCAGAAATAAACATAGCAAAACTCTTTGAGGAATTAAGGTATTAATTCTGTCACGTTGTTATTCATTTTAAATGTTCAGTGTCTGTGTTGCTATGCATGTCCGGGAAATTAGAAATACTGGAAAAAGCCTGAACAAGCTTGTAAAAGACATATGAAAATACACAAATATCACATAAGCATTAATCAACTTAGATAACCTTCTTATTATACTTCAATAAATTATATTAATAACTTATTGAGATAGTTACGAATTTTAGTTTGGGTGCTTGGTATGGCGGCGGCCGGAACTACCAAGGTCAATTACTGTTTACTTTACTGAGAATAGAAAATATGACTACGCCCTTTTAAAAATAAAAGAAACAAACCACAAGCACTAGAACATTATGTTATTTTAGAGTGTCACCAAGTGTAGGTTCGTTTTATCACGTAGGCCACGTGGTTGGGCACTCTTTGTTTAAATTATACAGCACACAGGGCAAGCAAACAGGAAATATCATTTGCCAGTGTTTACTCTAGGCTCTGCTTTTGGGGATCACTTGCACTTTACCACAAGGAACTTGTAGACACTAGTTTACTTTTGGGAAGGCGGTTCTTTCGGGTTACGGGACGGGTCAAAAGACCGGTTCTGCATAAATGGTGTCAAGTCCCATGCACTTCACGCACGGCCGTGCATAGTTGGTGTATGAGCGAGCAACATTCGTCTGCCTCCCGAGCAGGACAGTGAGGGTCACGTCAATAAATAAATAAATATATATATAATAGTTTTACATAACTTTGGCAATTGGCAGCAAAGCAAAATCCCTCTCCCCTCCCCTCCCTTTAATTAAAATAAGAAGCAAAGGTTCCTCTGTGAAATTCCCTTATCCTATTTCTCTGCACAAGGGTAGAAACAGGCTTATATATAACTACCAAAGCTGCCAGATCATTTTCAAATATTCTTTGCCTGGAAATGTCCCTATATTGCGTTGTTGGCTTGCCGACATCTCGTTTGAATGGAGAGGGCTGAGGGGGAGGGGAAGTGACTGGCGAGGCTTCGCCGGCAGCAGCACCACACGTGCCGCACACTTGTTGAGCAGCAGTCATTCCAGTTGCAGTTAATGTGTGTTGGTCAAACGAATAGGTCCCAACGCAGGTAAGCAAGTAAGCACTGTCCATGGCACACAAATAGGAACAGTTTTTCTAGGGTATAGTGAACTTAGACGTAGTTTCGATGTGCAGGGACACCCATAACACAAACATAATGGTAAGAAGTGAACCTTCACTTGTCCTTTATTTAAAGCTTTCGTAATTATTACCAGGGCTTTGTAAAATGATACAATATCTAACATGTGTATTGACATTTTTTGAAATGGTCCCACACATGATTTCAAATGTATTAAGTAATTTTTAATGTGGGTGTTTGATTCACAGAAATACTATGTAAAGTGTTAAGATGGTCGGAATAGAAGACTTCTAGTGTACCTATATCATTATCAGTTTCTTCTTCTTTTAAACCTGCTTCCCCCTCCCACTATGTTTTACTATGTTTTGTTATAAAAACTCTTTCTTTTGATTTCCTGAGAAACATTTGTAAATGTTATGTTTTCGTTTGTTTTTTGGAAGAATGCTGTACATTTTAGCCAGTCCCTAATAGCTCAGTTCATCTATCAATTGCAATAGGTATTGAATTAAAGGAGCCTTGGTATTTGCGCCATTAGCAATGTTAATGGAATTGAGAGCAATTTACTTGTACCTTAGGTTCAGTACAAAGGACTTGATTGACATTTTAATGTGAGCGGTGCACCTGTTGTGAAGAATGTGCACGAGGAGGTGATACATGCCCCTGCTGCAGATTCCTGCTGTCGCTGGTTTCGTGCCCACGCTGCCTGGTGATGGACGACCAGCTGACCGTGTTGCCACTGTTCTCGCACAACCTGCACGTAGAGGCGGTGGACAGAACTGACCTTGACAAGCCTGACCCGGCCCTCATCTCCATCAAGGAGAGCCTGGAGGATCTGAAGCCAGTGGGTGTGCTGGTCAAGCTGTGCAAAACAGCAGACCAGGTGAAGTGCATCCATTTAACTTTCTACAACCTCAGTGACAATCGAGAGGCCCTGACAGCCCGGGAAGTGAGGTGGAAGTCTTTTCTTATGTTCTTCTGCATCGTCATTTTAATCATGTGCTTTACAAATATAATTGACTGTCTGAATTTCACATTAGATCTCAGCATCATCAGTTGATGTTTTAGCTATCTTAGGATCATGAGTAATTATATACATTCTATAGGTTTGCCCAATCATCATCCACTGTGATTGTATATTTTTCTTCTTTAGTGTCATCAGTTATAACATGACATTCTCCCGAACTTAAGGAATTGTTTTCTGAATTTTCCTTGCAGGCATTTTCTTGGTTATGTATTATACATGACATTTAATTAACGAAAAAATTGCATAGAAATATTGGCCATGAACTGAAACTGCAGTAAATGAATAATACTACTTGCAGTGATATGTGTATGAAATGAAAGCATAATGATTTGTAGGAAAAAAGCAGGACCATGTAATAGTCATGTTATTTTAAGGTTCTACTTTTCATGATTTAGCCTTTTTATCAAGAAATACAATATAGTGAGGGTGGCAGCTGTTTTTCACGTGATACACTATCATATGTCCAAGTTACTCACTGGAAGTAGGCTGCAGTGTGGTCGTAAAACAAAATTGTAATTGTGTGTTACCATGCCAAAACACCTCCCAGACAACATGTATTTATTGTGTGATGTGTTTACGGTAGGCTTTCGGGTTACAGAGCATTACTACGACACACGACTACCTTTGGCTGAGAGGGGTTGTCACTCTCAATTACGGTTTTGTCATGCAGGTCAGTAACACATTCGAGCTGATATGACCTTACTGTCGACTGGTAGACACACTACCGATACACAAAGTCCGGCGGATGGCTTGGCTGCAAGATATGAAGTCAGTAGTAAGATTTACTGTCCGGCGGAGGGGTCGGCTAACTGCCACTGGTTTACCTGCATCTGCTGGGGCCCGGGGTAGCTTCTTGGTCGGCTCCTGGTGCGGCGACTGGAGCTGGAGCAGCATTGGGTCCTTGGAGGGGTGCTGGCCCTGCGACACTGGAACCTGGGGGTTGTGGGTCACAGTGGTACTGCACGTCCCTGGCAGATGTCGGTTATCACTGGGTGAGGTCAGTCGGCTGTCTTGACAGGAGGCTGGAAAAGAGTGGGGGTGGGAGCTGGGAGGTGATGCCTCTCCAGCTGGTGGGCTGCTTGAGCTCATTCCCGTGGATGGGGTTATACTGCTAAGTGCAGCTGGAACTGGGTTGCAGCTCTCGTTAGCGTCAGTTGTAGTAGCTGCCTTTCTATCTTGTTACCTGGTACCACTGCATTGGGTGTATGGGGCATAAGGCAGGTACAACTGATAGCATCACGAAAGGAGAGCAGGTGACGAAGTTCCCTGGCTTTGTGTAAAACCAAAGACGCAGCTGTACAGACCAGAGTCATACCCGGTGCTCTGCTAACCGGCGACACAAGGCACTGTGGTTATAGAGCGTTGGGTTTCCTCTGGGTGCCAGACAACAGTGGGTTTAGGTCCAAATGTTGGAAGAATGCCACACCAGTATATCACTTACCCCTGCAACAGTTCGGCACGGTGGATGGAGTGGGTCAACTGGACTAGGGATCTGATGAATCGTGAATAGAGTTAGTTACTAGTGGTTGGGGCTCTACCTTACTGCACATCAGGTGTACAGTATGTGTGGCCCTTCGAATGTGTGGGTTGTCGACGTACGTTCACCCCGTGAAGGGAGTCCGCAGTCATACACTAGTTGCGGAAAATAGAGGTACAAGTGTTCAGTCTCTTACATTACTATGGCAGGATGTCGTTTACTGTGGAAGGAACAAACACCCTAGAAAATAGTATGCAGTGATTTGCAGAAACTCCTATTTATTGCATCCAGAATAAGCACGATGGCCCGTACTATCGCCTAACCAACTAGTTCTGAACAGAAGTTAAACTACGCAAATCCAGGTAAAGGAGACTTGGTCCTAAACTGAACAAGGCAATCTAACTAGATAGCTATGAAAATAACTGACTCTAACTAATTCTAACTTTTGTCCAGAAGAGAGAGTTGAGAACCACTACCAGAGGGTGTAGTGGTAGTGCGATTGCAGCTACCAGCAGGGAAGGCGAGAGTGGTGGGTCCAGAAGGGACCTTGGAGGACCACTATCAAAGGGGGTAGTGGTGGTGTTAACACTACCATAGGGAGCAGTGCGATTGCGGTTACTAGAAGGTAAGGCAAGGGTGTTGACGTCATCTTCAAAACTTACTGAAGAACTTCTGGAAGGTTGCTGAAGAACTCCCGATAGGTCGCTAGGACGTTGAGGTCGGCAGAGAGCTCCAGCACAAGAGTGGTGGAGCGAGCTGTCGGAGTTGAAGAACAACAAATAGCGTCTGAGGGTGGCGCACTGACTTATATTCTTCCTGCCCGCTGGCTCTCTAAGCCACGGGGGTGCGGTGGGTTGAGAAGCTTGGCATCCCAAGCAAGGCTGTCTGCTAGTGCTGCTAGCATCATCCCTTGGTTTGCTGTAGAACTAGGTGACTTTGGGAGGCGGTCTCGGCCGCTAGGCCGATAGTACAATCTTACTTCGAGGAAGTTGACGTGACATATAACTTCGAGTGAACAGTACAAGCTGAAGTGTCTGTAATAACACTATGTGACAAGGGCGTATCCTGTAGGCACATGAGCAGCCTCCAGTACTGTTCTAATCCCACATTTAGTTAGAATGAAGTCATGTTCAGATGATGTGAAGTCATGTGTAATATAATCAGGAAATTCATCATGCATAATCTAGCCTAAGTAATACTTGAACCAGGTTTTTGGATAGTAAGGTTTGTCAAGCATATATGTGATGTTACTTTTAGGATGAAGTAAGGGATATTATTTTTTATGAAACACACAGGTGCAGTCTATTCAGCTCATATACATGGTTATACAACTTATCATATTTGTGAATCAGTGGACAAGGTTACAGGCTAAAGTAATTGTATTTCTCCTGTCTGTTTCTTCTGTATTCCCAGAACCTGTGCTCGAATGGCTCTTTGTGAGCTTCACAACCATTAAGTTCAGGCCACTAAACCCCCAAGGATTTGAACATATATTTCAATAGAAGTATCCCCATTAAGGTGGAATTTTGGTAGCATGTTTATGACTGAAGCTGCTCAGAGCTATGCCAGTTTCTTTTATGGGACTTTAGTGTGATCAGGAAAACGAAAATCACAAGGAACGAGGTAGGCGAGTGATACCAGACTTTGGTTGCCATGCCATCCTAAGACTTGGGAGAAGAGATTCATCCGTAACATCTTGCTCACGTGCAAGACCTGACTGCTATAAACTGTTAGTTTTATCAACTTTAAATGTTTAAATGTTTAGGTGGTAGATGGAGTGGCGTAAGACACGTAAGATGGTCCCATAAAGAATCAAGGAAAGTATATTACACATCTCAGACCATGGGATTGCAGACATTACTCCTGTGATTCCTAAACCTGCCACTTTTATTGTGGTAAGATACAAACACAATCATAGTTTCCACAGGTGACAGTCCCTCTTTATTTGCAGATAGCTCTGTCTTACAATTCTATTTACATCCTTCACATGTTGGAATAGTGCCAGAAAATGTGACTGGTTGACAGGTTTTCTTGGGGATCTTCAGTTTCTCCCGCCCTTGCATTCCAGCGCTGCTCCATACTCACCTCACTCCACACCCATTGGCTGTCAAGACCTTACGGTTGAGGGCTGCCCAAACCTTTACATTCTAACTACATCCTAATGTATAACGCAGGTCAAATGAGTTCATTGAGTTTTTACATCCCTTTTGTTGAAGCCTCTTTACTACTAACTAATCATTTCTGGAGCACTCTTATAAGAAGTGTTTTTTTGAATATTCTGTTTTCATTTATCAGAATGTAACACAGTAGCTTACATCTGTATTTGCTTCTGGCTCAGGTCTATGCTTCAGTGAGTTAGTGAGTGAACACATTTGGGCGGCTAGGTCTTGCGAGCCGATAGGCCTATGTTAGCTTTTGCATCCATGTAGAGAAGAGATGACACCATTTAATTTATGGATATCTGTCACTATCCTCTTTTTTGTATCATCATAAGTCTGTAAGGCACACTTGTGTTATTTCAAAGTAAAGTTGCATAATTTAACAATATTCTGACAATAATGTTTGGCTAAGGACCAGGAAATTATTAATATGTTTGGGAGATATTATACTACAACGTTGTATTAAGATACTGTATCTTGTAGCGGGTTTGGTGTTGGTGTGTGTTGTCATTCTGGCGATTCCTAATGCTATACATGTGAAACAACATTATCTCATTTCCAAACAGGCCAAAGCAGTGTTGAAATTTGTGGAAGCGATCTCGGACAAGACGCTCCGTTCAACAGTTTCCTTGACAGCATCTCGAGGGAGAGGAAAGTCTGCAGCTCTGGGCATTGCCATGTCTGCTGCAGTTGCATTTGGGTACTCCAACATCTTTGTGACAAGTCCCAGCCCAGAGAACCTCAATACACTCTTTGAGTTTGTCTTTAAAGGTACTGCTGAGTGAAGACAGCAATAAATAATAGTACAACTATTTATACTGTTTGTAGATGTAAAAATGTTCAGTTTTCAGTTTTCATTGAGTCAGGGAGCTCTAATGTTTGCAGTACAGTATTATTATTAATATTACCCGCAAGAAGGACAATAATTAAAGATTTATAATGTATAATATATGTTCAGTAGTATTGATTTGCAATATTAGGTATATTTTATTTCTAAATAGTATGTATTGGCCTAGACAAATTTAAAACTAACGGAATATAGGTAACGCCATTGTAATATAAAAATACGGAAATATGAAATTGAACAGAATCTATTTTACATTATGATAATTACTATAGGAAGATAGTTATTGATTTAGCAATGTCTATATAAGGTGGTGTAGAGGCAGGATAGGCCAAGAGCCGGTGGCCTTACCGCCCTGGTAACTCGGCGGACTTCTGATCACCCTGATTCAACAGGGTATGGCGGGGTTGGTACTTGGAGGGGAGACCGTCAAATGAACATCCTATAGCCGAAGGTGCAAGTCACGCTAGGGAGGTCCACCAGAGTCACCATATGAATAGGCATGGAGGTGAGGTTGCTTTGACCAGGTACTCCATTCAACCTGTTCCATCCCAGACTGGGACATCAGGCAATACCTGCCCTGGATAGGCCAAGGTTTGCTAATCGAAGAACAGGTCTGTTTAATGTATCCTGTGGTCTTGTTTACACCTACAATTATGTATCTTTATTTGATAGATAAGCTGGGAGGGAAAACAGCCGAACCTTATCCACAGTGAGAGAAGGCTGCCACCACGAACATCAGTAAGTTGCCACCTGGCAACTTACTGATGTTCGTTCCACCAACTGGGTATAGGCACTGACTGCAAAACAAGTTTATGGCAAAAGAATAATGTATGCATTAAAAAAACCAAGAAGGACTTGAGTGATATTACTAAGCACTGGAAAATTTCATTATTTTGAAATAGAATTATGCAATATTATGAAACTTGGAAAGCATTATTTTCATTTTATTTACGCCAAACTTAAGGGGGCCCCATGGTAGCTGAGTAGTCTGCTCGCATCCCACCAAGGCAAAACAGGTTCAATCCCCGGGCGGGTCACTCCTGGATTTTCGCATGTGGGAATCTTGCTGGATGATGCTGCTGGTCGGTGGGTTTTCTCTGGGATCTCCAGTTTCCCCTGCCCTTTCTTTCCGGCATTGCCCCATACCTATCTTGCTTCACTCTCGTTGGCTCTCAAGTTGTCCAAATCTCTTCACTCACCAAAACATATGTTTTCACCTTTTCATTTAAAAAAGAAAGAATTCATGCAGATATAGTAATTTGTCTACACCTTTCAGTTTAGGTATTTATTCACTTAGACAGTTTTTCCTTGTTCTGACAAAAGTCCCATACAAACACTTCATATAACCTCTCACTCTTAAGACCAGTTTAATGACCTCATCTGTGTTAGCAATGAACTCCGATGAATGAGATACAATAGGAATAATGCATTTTCTTACTCACTTTCACTTTGAATTTATATTGCAAATAAATCCCCATTACTTTAATACAGTATATAACGACAAACGAACAAGAGGAAAATCTTTTCTTACACTCTTTCTGCAAGGTACAGATGATATGGTGGGTTGCAAATAGTAATTGAAGAGTAAACAAAATGAAGTGCTCACATCTTGAGTGTTCATAAAACATGAGTTATCCTGCACTTTTTGTTCCATGTTACCTTTGCAAAATTCTGTTGTATCATGATGGCAGCATTGTATAATATATAGTGTACTATATGAGTTGTAGAGTTTAGCAAAATAGTTAGTGGGATACAATGTTATGCACTTCTTGCATTTTTTTTAGCTTAAGAGAAATTTTCTTTAGCAGGTTGAGGCGTGCCGCTTGTACTACTAATAAACTAAGATTACGACTCATCGCTCTTTATGTGAAGTATACCCTTATTTCAACCTACGTAAGAGTTGTCTACTTCAACTACCCATGTGCGAGTTGTGCATATAACACTTTGCACATAAGTTTTCGGCCGCCGAGAATCTGCTGGGCGGCCGAACACGTGGCTATAAGGTTACACAACCAGCGAGCATGCCGCTTTGCTTCCCCCCTCCCCCCTCCCCCCCCCCCAGCGCTAAGTGCCTACAAGTTTCAGCCACTTCGGGCGCGGCTGAGTGCAGCCGAAGATCCACTATCCAAGAATGCTGACGAGAGGGTTCCCACCTCACACGTCAGCCTCCATGGCAGAAGGCATGCAGCCTAGGCTTCTGACCATATAAGTCAGTGGGCAGCGGGGTGCCAGTAGTCATTTGTATTCTTCTCTTGAGTTCACCCCGAGCACTCCTTAGTGCTGGGGTCTCCAGTGAAACATTGAGTCTTCTATAGCCATCGCAGCTACCCTCTGCGATGACAACAGTCTTCATCACCCATCGAACACGAATATACCTTGCTACTTAAACTTTAACTTCTTTTGTCTCCTACAGACACCCACATTAGACAGCTTTAGTTGAGTAGTTAAATATTCAGATTTCTAGTTCACTTCCCGCCAGCTTAGAATCAGGTGTGTACACCTGGCTATCGTAGTTTTCCTTCAGTACTCTGTATGTGTGGTAGGAGAGAGCATGAGTCACTATATTTATTGAGTCCTCAATAAATACAGTTTGTTCTCTATCCTAACAATTTCATTTCTAGAGTATGTCTACTTCGCCCGCTAGGAAAAAGTTGCACTACCTACAGAAACCGGTACTTTTCTAAATCCGACCTAGCTTGACTGAGTCCCCCCCCTTCTGGGGACCTCTAGTCTGGAACACACCCATCAGATGGCCGCCTGTTGCTTCCTATTACCCTCCGAGCACCGAGGTGCTGGGAGGAAGGAACAGAAGAACTTAGACCACTAGGACTACCTTCCACCAAGGACAGACAGCAAGCCTGGCCTGTATCACCTACCAGAGGACCTAGGTGCTGGGAGCGGTATTGGCCTGGGTATTACGACCTGGCTTTAGCTGGGAACTCACATCCAGTAGTAGTATTGGTGGCCCACACAGCTCAATGTCTCTGATCCGCCCGCAGACGTGGGGGATCAGTGGAGACTCTTACTGAGCTTGTGCCACGAATCAGCTATTTGACCTACACTCTAATAGAGTATAGTTTCTCATCCGAAGTGCACACCGTATCTTGTTCAACGGCAAACCAAACTCTATGACTTACAAAATAAGACGTGGCAGAAGACGTAGGGAACAAAAGCAGCGGAGTACCTTACCCCCTCCTACACAGGAAAGACAGGCAGAACGGGACCGGACTGCACCACCTCACTGAGATTACGGGCAGTCTCGACTGTCCACCTAGTACAATATATTAATTTTTCACCGCTTGTCTGCACCTGTCCCTACTATCATCCGGTGGTGAGGGGTTTAGTTTAACAGACTGAAACTAGGTACTGTCTAGCCAATCCGAACTTCTGGAGTCAAGAGTCAGCGAACTGGAACGTACAACCTAATTTAACTCAAGAACTGTAACAACAGTTTCACTCAGCCAGTTAATCCACTTTACCACCCGACAGAAGACCTTCCGAGTAAATCAGGTTTTTAACACCTCCCAGCAGCTACTTATATCCGCGCACTTGGTCTAGCGCATCAAATCTCGACGACCGTACCACACAGTCGATAGCCGGGCACGCGTCAAAGTGAAGCATGACTGTGCAGTTTGAATGCACACTCGACTGCCTCATCTGAATGCTGTTTTATTTTGCTAGGCAAGTCATACTAAGCAGTACTGAAGAGGTTGGTTACGTGCCTACAGGGTACTTTCTCGCAATGAGAATTGATTTTACGGACAAGCCAGTCCAACTTGTAATGTTCGCTCTACTCTCCAAGCAGACGTCACGTCAAACCCTCCGAAGGGAGATTGCACTCTCGGCCGAGTCACTGAGCCTGCCAGCCAAGGTTATGTAGTTCTACATTATGCCAAGGGAGGGCACCATCCGTACTGGGAAGAGATAAGGGATTAAGCCCGCCACATCAGCTTTTCTCCATGCAGCAGAGGATGCTAGCAGACAAGGGGATGGAGCTTATCTGCTTCTTCACATCTCACCTACTCTGGTCCAAGCATTTATCAGTATATAAGGGCCTGCAAGACCCGCAGACGCCAGTCTATGTTTCCTCCACCGCTCAGTCTTGGGCTGGAGGAAGCCACTGCTGGTTCGCGCTCTCTGGAATGCCTGCTGACCCCACCACACTCTTCAGGGCCGGGAAAAATCTACTAGTGACATCAGCACCTTCATAAGCATCTGCGCCTGCAGCAACGCCCCCTAGAACCTTCAAAGATCGCTCTTGCCGTACTGAATGATAACGCAAACCTTACCAGTACACCTCTGGTAGTAACCACCGCCTGTCCTATCAGGAGAAGAGAGAGAGATAGTTAGAGCAATGTTGTAAATACTTACCTAGTCTTTATCACCTCAATCAGGTTAGAACCAGGTTGTCTTTTCCTGGCTATATGTTGGTCTAACTTCTGTGTTAGTTTCAGGTTAGTTTTAGGAGGTATTATGGGTCACTGTGTCTATTCTCATTTAATATACACGTGATATAAGCTTACTTCTGAGTACTGATTTCTGAGAGTCACTGTGGTAATCTCGTGTAGAAACCAGCCCACTAAAGTGAAGCCGTAAGATGTATTTAACCAAAGCAATAAAAAACACCCATTAGATGGCTACCTGTGCTGTGTCCCAGGATATATGGTAGAGCCCCAACTGTTAGGAATACCTCCACTAAGTGGCTAGCCGATCAGACCAATCTGCACTCTGCCACGACTTTCTACAGGGCCGGAAAGGAGTAAGTGTTGGTTCTGATAGATGACCCGTGTGGATACCACACCCAAGTGTCATAAGTGTACAGTCTGAGGAAACCCGCCACTCTGCTCACCGCTCTCTACGGGGCCGGGTGAAAGGAGTAAAATGTACAGCTCTTGCCTGTGTTGCTGTGACCCTTGGCTGAACACTTTGAGGAATTGCGTCGCCAGCTTCACTTTTGCAAGGCAGTAATTTGTGCGTGTTCCTATACCGTTCACCCAGAAGAGTGGTGCCCAGAGGAAGAATAGAAGCACAGCTTACACCTCCAAGCATAGTATGAATTGCGTACCAGTTTCTCCTGCACTTAGCAGTACCTCGCCGTGGGGCAGAGTTTACACCTCCTGCCCACTAGAGAGGTTTAACCTCTCTGTGCTCTCTCAACCACTTTTCCCTCCCCTCTTATCAAGACCGCTGGTTCACCACTCCCCCTGGTCGAGTCTATATTAAGAGGAGAATAACCACCTCTGGGGATTGCTAACCCCTGGTTCGGGGGCAGGCAAGTCGTCCACTACCAGTCTACTTCAGACCACATCCCAGTGGGACTCTCAGCAGTCACCCTCCTCCACAGCAGCTGGGACAGCAACCTTCAGTGAGCATTCTCCAGCAATTTAAACCGGTTTTTAAGAGTCAGCCCCTCTGCTGGGTCATAACAATAGTGCCAGATTTTATACAGTTTCGACAGGCCACTAGATCTGTACTCTATGCTGGCCAAACACCATTCAAACTCTTAGGTCTCTTAAAAGTTATGTTTATCGTGATACTGGCATCATGAACCAGAACCATAATATTGACCACGATGACCACCTCTTGTCTCAGTAATCATGTAACAAGGATTTTCATGGTACTTAAACATAAGGGATCACCCAACAAAGGTTTCGTGGTGCCTAATCTAAGGCCTCGTGTGTCGCATGATAATCTCTTATGCAGGAAAGTCATACATGCATGGAGTCTAGATAAATTAAAAATTTTAAGGCTGTCAGCTGTTTTGAAAATTTGCACCCAATTTTTTTATTTTCATTATAATTTACAAGTATTTCCACAAATTGGTTTTGGACGTGCTCAGCCAACCATAAACCACCACCGTGTGCTGTTAGATGTCTTACTTCCTTAGTGGTTCATTGCTCTACCTGATGATCCAGTGTCAAATTTTATTTCATAAAAGCCACCTACTTTTTTTGTGTGTGCAGGTTTTGATGCCTTGGAGTACCAGGAACACCTTGACTACGACCTTATACAGTCAACTAATCCAGAGTTCAACAAAGCAATTGTCCGTGTGAACATATTTCGTGATCACAGGCAGACCATCCAAGTAAGTTTCGCCATGATTGTTCATTTGTTTGTTCATTACTCCGTCTCTTTTTAACCTTTCTCCACCCATTCCAATAGCCATAATTTTGTCCACTTTCCCATTCATCTGTCTGTCAGTTCTTCTGCCTGCTAAACCGCCCCCTCATCCATTTGTTTGTCAGTTTGTCCCTTTGTCTGTTCCTTTGTACATACATCTATCTGCATGTCCATTCTGACACATTACACATTTTTGCGCATTTGGAGTTAACATTCTACTCGCTGACTTGCCCCATCTTCGAGCAAGCTGTTCATATTGGGACTAGTCATTACTCCTTAACAGTACAATGGGGACACGTGCTTACAGAGTACATTGGCGCACATCAAGAGAGACTACAGATACGTGGCCTGAAATTTTACTGTTCACCAAGAAAACTCCAAGAAGCCGTTACGTCGTCGCCGTACACCTGATGTAGGATTTTATTGTAGACTTAGTCACCGGCACCCTCCAAGAAGGCAAGTTAGTTCTACAACTCACCATTGGAGGTCAGCACCCATTCCACTGGAGCAGTCTCAGCCTCCAGCCTCTTGTAGAGGAGATAAGGAATTTCAACGTGTCCAGCCAGCATCCAGACCGGAGAACGCTCGTAGGGGTGCGCGCCTGCTGACCATTAGACCATTTTATATGCATGTCCAGAAGTCATTGCCAGTAGTTCAACACTCTTCAGCAACCACCAGCCGCCGTCAGCCACCCCGCAGATCCTGCAGCTGCAGGACACCACCACCAAGAGGCTCCTGAAGACGTCGCCCCACTTCTACTACCCACCTTCTGGTAAACCTCCAGCAACTCCCTTGGTAGCAGGTCGTGCCGACATCCCTTCTGGACCTTGTGCAATCCACCGGATGGTGCGGTTACCTCAGTTGCCCTTCCTGTAATTGCAGTTAATTAGGTTCCTTGAGAACACACCCATAATAAGACTAGGCACTTTCAAATGCGCTAGCTGTTTTAAGTTCAACTCGCTGCTTACTAGACGTTGCACCTAGCTCTTGCACGGGTTGCCTTTACCTGTTTCTAAAGATAGGTTCTGCTTCCGTAATCTACTTATTGTAATCTATTTAGGAGTTAGTGTGGCATCACCGTGTTTTCCTTATTACGTATAGTAAAATACATATATTTTACCACATTTTTGTGAGTGTCCTTTAACGTAACTTGTACAACCCTTTGACCATATATTATTAGTAATTTGAGTTAGGTAACTTATTTTAAACTTTTTTCCTTTTCAGAAAAATAACGTAAGTAATTTGCTTTGAGGAAAATGTGGTAGCCGCGTGAAACCACCAATGTTGAACATTCGCACGATTAAGAGGCAAACTGAGATCCAACAGGTAGATCTTCAGCAATGCCTGAACGCACTAGGTATTCTAACCCTCTAAGAGAATTGACCAGACTGGGTGTTCAGTTATTCTCCCAGCTTGCAAGGGCCGGATGGGGGCGGGAGAGTAGTAGCGCTCAGGCCTGATTGACCTCTTGCGGGTCACTTGCTCAGGACTCAGCAAGTGACTTATTTCACACAGTTCGTCCCAGCTTGCAAGGGCCGGATGAAAGATATGCAGGGCGTTACTACAAGTTGCAAACCTGTATCCTGGATGTACACAGAGTAGGTCCGTTTAATACCAGTTTCTCCTGTACAGTTTGCATCAGAGTTTTAAATGCCTTGCACTCAGAAGAGGGAAGCATAAGTAAAAGATGTAGAGGGGCCCTGCGGGCCAGATTTAATGAACTAATTAAATTAACATCAGTTAGAACTACGGTTAATGACAGTAATACAGTCCACTCCTTACATTAAACACCACCTTTATTTGGACCTGTAATAAAGATCCCCGTTAAACCACACGTGGCCATTGAGGTGATCAGACAAGAAGGCAAGGCCCTCCTGGGAATCGACTGGCCCTGGCATAGGTTATCTCTGCCAGAACCTAAGAATGCAGTCATTCTTCCTGACCCGGATGTCACCCTGCCACCTCGCATAGAAGCAACACCAGCACCGCCGTCCACCTGCAGAGAGTACCAGCACCGGGGAAGAGTAATATTCTCCGCCTCAAAACTAAGATACCGTGTTCATCTAGGTGTAGGATTGTATCTGTAGTCCCAAACTTTGTACCCACCTGCCAGCCTACCAGGCCGACACTATATATACCTTGAGACACCTAAGGTGTCTCAGGGTAAACAAAACCAAGGCTTCCTATAAGGAAACATCTCAGGTCGAGTTTACCTTAGGGTTTCGATCCCCTCATGTTCGATCTCGTATTAGGGTATAGAAAACCAAATTGTGAAACACTCCTCATTGTGGACAACTTTCGACCCTGTCAGGCATTTTACCTTTGCACTCCATGTGCTTGCCCACTCCCAGTGAGTGCTAGAGAGAGGGAGATGCTTCAAGAATGGCGCCCAACGTGGGGCATTAACTGCAATAGTTTAGACTAGGCAGTTAGGACATGCCAGCCACTTCCAGATTAATTAACCACGTTGGTCACTGCTGAAGCAGATGCTTCAGAAGGGCCACAAACGTGGAGAATTTCCCATTGCCTGTAGTGGTAAGCAATGTGTTGCTCACGTCTGTAGAGATGGAAGCAGTACTCCTAGACTATGAGTCGGAGTCGTATTACAATAGGTGTAGAAGCGGCACGCGCCAAGTTTTCAGTGCTTATATTTTGATTGTCAAAATTAGCAGCATTAGTGTAATGCTGTGTTTCCTGTGGAGCAACAGTTACAGACACGCAGTATTTCCTGATGTTCCAGACCCAACTTTCTCCCACCACTCACGTAGTATCTATGTATCCCGAGGAAGGGTCAGACACAACACATTATTCACAATTGCAACTGAATCGCTCCCAGCCTAGTGGGCGGTTCTGGTACGTGAAATAAGCAATGTTTCCACAGTAACACGTCAGCCTCCCCGACACACTTAGCAGACAGTGTGTGGCCACACCACGGATGCTTAACGAACAGGGCTGAGTCCCTCCGAGTGCTCGAGGCCATATCGCTGAATGCAAGGGTAGATTCTTCCACCTCACTTGCTACAGGCAGTTCTAGCCCAGGCATGGGCTGGCCGAGCACATTATAAGGGCGTGCTAGGCCGAACAGAGCATTTGTTCTCCAGTAGCTCGATTTTCAGCAGCCACCTGTTGTTTTACAAGTCACAGGTGAGAGATGGAGTATCTTTTGAACATGGATAGTAGCTGTAATGCATAGGTTCTTGTACCTATTTTCAAGTGACGCATGCTGCTTGTACAACTAATCTTATTACGATTACGTCTCATCGCCAAGAGTAACTCTTCCACAGCTACCGATGTGAGGGGCACGTTGCCTACCTTACAGGCAACAGGAACTTACGAGCGAATTATCTTCACTTGGAGGATACGCAACCTGGCTGGCACGCCCTCCAACCCCCTTCCTTTCGCTGAGAGCCTACAATCTGCCCCGACTTCAGGTAAGGCTGAGCACCACCGACGAGGCATGAAGCAGAAACACTGACCTATTCTTCCCACACCAATCAGGACAGAAGGGCGTCACACCTTCCCCGCACCCCGCTCCGGCTGCCTACAAGCTTCCACTAAATAAGTCCGGACGCTGCCGAGCTCGGGAGACATTCTTACTCATCTTCTCTCGCGACATCCAGTACTGACTCAGTCATGCGACCTCCAGAGATCTTGGTAACTTCAAGTACGCCCCCGTGTGTACTTATTATGCGTCAACGACCACGATCATATGCATTCAACTTCACTTTGCCTACTCTATACACTTTTTTACTTAGCAGTTTAACTGTAATTAATTTGTATTCGTCAAGAACAATATCTGGCTCAATCTGCTCTCAAACCGTGGATCGCACTACCACATCCTACACAGGAGAGGCAGGTGGAACGGGACTGCGCCTCTGAACTTAGACGTCAGGCAGTCGCGCCTGCTCCGGTTCTGGTAATTGACTTTCAACCTTGTATCCGCATACATCCTACGTGTCACCCTGTGGTTAAAGGGTTTCTGACTGGAACCGAAGTGCGACTAGGCTGGGACAACCTCAACTTTTGGGCCAAGGAAGCACACCTGTGGAATCTCCAGTCCGGCCTAGATGGAATTTGCCGTGTCTAGGTGAAACCTACCCCGACTACAAACCCAAGTAGAAGGAGTGAGTAAGTACTAACCAACACTCCTGGCTTCATGCAGACTCTCTTAATCAGACTACCCCACTTTTGGTTAAGCAGACAAAATCCTCGACCATCCAGCCAAGTCAATCTAATCGGTCACGCGTCACAAGTAATGCCCAAATAGCATCATAATTATCATTGGTAAGTGGCTGGTTACTTACCAGCTCTCTAGGATCGCTTTTCAAGTAACTTATTAAATAATGCAGATTCTGTACATTGCTTAGCGATACATCCTGATGAACAATATATCTGAACAGTTCCGAAACCGAATCCCACTCAGCTCTACTGCCTCAAAACACTGGCGGGGTAAGTGGTGGCAACATTGCACGTGGAACTGCTGTACGAGATGTTAAGACCACAGCTCTGACTGTAAGTATATTATGCATGATTCGAAGGTGCCTGACATGCTTCTCAAACATCATCAAAGCTTCCTTCAGGTTGACGCGTGCCATTTCTACACCTATTATAATACGACTCCGACTCATCGCCTAGGAGTACTGCTTCCATCTCTACAGATGTGAGCAACTTGGTGAATACCGCTACAGGCAACAGAAACTTCTGTGTTTTTCTTCTCACCTGGTAGGCACGCATCCCGGCAGACACCCCCTCCCCGCGCCCGATGTCTACAAGCTGCCCAGACCTTGAGCAGGTCCGAGCAGACCAGACGAGGCCTGAAGCCAGCACCACTGACTAGATAATTATCATGCCACCCAGGGCCAGAGGACTTCACACCTCCCCCGTGCCGGCAGCCTATAAACTACCTCTATTTATTTCCGTCCACTGCCGAGCCCTGTAGTCTTTCTCTTGCATCGCCCACAGCACTCTTAGTGCTTGGGAGCTCTAGAGAAGTTCGAAGCCTACATGTCTGCCTTTGCGGCAGCCAACTACGTACATCGACGACCAGTCAACCTGGCGACATACAAACACAAACTTTCTTCTTTTAACTTCATTTGTCTCCTCTAGACACCTTTAATTAGTAGTTTAACTGTAACTGTTATTTTTGTTAGAATCATGTCACCTACACCTGGAATCACGCAGTTACCTTCAGCTATCCTCGACTTGGTAGGAGGTAGTATTGGTCACGTGTCTATTGAACTTTCAATATACACACATTGCTTTCTACTTTGCTACTGTTATTTCCAGGGTATATCTCTATATTCACAGTTGGAGATAGATTACGCTGTGCACTGCCAACGGAATCCGGGGAAGTTATTAAACCAAACTAAGATGTACACATTAGATGGCTACCTGTTTTTGTTCCCATCAAACACACAGTACTATTAGTGCTCATGGGGACGAAACAGTAATGCCCCAACCACTAGTAACATCTTCACACCAGGAGGCACGACACACTCGGATTGTTTCGCACCACGCGCGCTATTAGTGCACGTGACGGTGATGGTGACCTGCAGTGCTGCCGGGTATTCTGGGTGGATGCACAACCAGTAGATTCTTGGCGCGACTACGGCTCAACGTCCCTGATCAGTCCGCCTACGGTGGGGGATCAATGGTGACTCCTATTGAGCCGGCCGACAAGTCACTGTTGGGGTACACTGTTAGTATTTCCGTTTCAGTGCACTGCGTGATTTATAGAACTTACCCTTTGCCTCATTAGAGGAGTGGTAGGAGATGTAGAGAGCCACACCTGGCTCACCCTGCTGTCTGACCGAGGATAGTATTGCCCTATCCTGCGCAGGATAGACAGGCGGAACGGGTCCGTGCCGCTGAACTCAGACGTCAAGCAGTCGTGGCTGCACTTGTAATATTAATTGAGTTTCCACTGTGTGTCCGTACCAGCTACAAGTATCACCCTGTTGTCTATGGTTTCTTAACCGGAGTGGAAGTTCGCCTAGGTCGGGACAACTTGGTCTTCTGGATGAAAGAAGGAACATTCGTGCAGGCATTCATCCCGCCTAAAACAAAAATTGCCTCTTCTACCTAACTAGAGGTGAGAGTGAATCAGAACTAGTCAACACTCCTCACCTCATCCCCGCTACCTAAGTCGCTTTTGGTCTAGCGAGTAAAATCTGTAACTACCGTGTCCAATCAGTCTAATCGGACAAACGTCAAGGTGTTGAGTAGTTCTTTTCTCAGCCTTTGGTGGGACTGCACACAATGCAAATTAATTTCGCAAAAAATTCATCACTTTTTTCCGACACTTCCTCAAACGCAATCGCAAACTCTTCTAATTTTTCTGGATCACTGATGGCGTCATCTGAAAGGCTCTTATGTTCAGTTATTTTGTCTATAACGTAAAGATATATTGCAAGTATGTTATTGATGTTGCCATAATGACCAAAACAAGCACGTGATTATTTACAATGTTACTATTTCTTCGTCTCATAGAAATAAAAACCCATTCCTGGTTGCTAAATTCTCGTATCTAAACCGGAGGACCAAAATATGTATGATTGTAAACACAATTTATTAATTTTTTTGTCAAATCACAAACTAATTTTTAGTTGCAAACACAGACAAAAGAAGTTAACCACCTGCCATCTTGTCTCTCAATATTTTCCATTGTCTTCATTCCCATCATGGCACCAATTAGCTCTTAATATAATTTTCGGTAAACAAAGGTCTAACTCCCATGTTTTTTTTTTTTTTTTTTTTGCCTCACTTTGGCCTAAACACAGATGGATGAATTGAGAGTGTTAATTGTTTCTGTTACAGTACATACACCCTACAGATGCCCACAAGTTGGGTCAAGCTGAGCTGGTTGTTATTGATGAGGCTGCTGCTATTCCATTGCCATATGTCAAGGCCATGCTGGGTCCGTACCTCATGTTCCTGTCATCAACAGTGAATGGGTGAGTCACTTCAATTGTAGTAACGTTACAGTTATTTGTGTATAGGGTTGTGCAAAGCTGTGGAAAAAGGAAAATTGATTAAAACTGTTATTCTCTGACTTTAGGTAAACCAAAACTTAAAATATTTCAATGAGTTTTCCCAAAAAAAATTTATTTTATAATCTTGCTAACATAGTTCTGATCCTAATTCATACATATTAATTTGTGTAACTCACTTATAATACTGTAACTGAATATGTGAAGTGAATGATAGTATTATTGCCATGCAAAATTCCATGTCATATTTACCCAAAACTAAACTGATCATTAATTGTAAGCTATACCTGATTTCGTAAAAAATTGTTTACACACTGGGAACAGCAGGTTGGAATAAACGTTTGTACGAAAGTTGGAAATAAAGCTAAACAGAAAGATAATTGCTCATCTTCCACCATTTACTGTTAGAGTGTTACGCGCTACAGGCAAAGTCGTTACTGATGTAGCATAGCCACAGCCACCGCCCGTCCTAAGCAAGACATTACGCTACATGCCACAGGTGAACACTGTTATGATGCCAGGGAAATGCACGTGGGCTAGGCTGCTACTTCCTGCTAGATGGCATCCTGCATCACACCCACAACGCTGGCCATCCCTCAAACCACTGGCTGCACAGGACAATGCAGCCCAGCGCTCTGCCACATTTGGTCATTTTCGCCGCTTCGTGTCTACTTCTCCCCATTGCCTCCTGTGCTAGCCTGTGTTTGTGGTATAAATAGGACCTGCGGTCCTTAGTTCTGGGCTGACTTGTGTAGCGCATCTTGTAGACTATCACTCTGCAGGATTATGCACCGACTCTACTTCTGCCGCAAGCTCTACTTCAGCAAGACATCTTTGCTTTGCCTAGCGTTATGCTACAGCCTTCCAGTACTCTTGAGTATGAGTTAGGCCAGTCTTCGAGGTGGCCTTTGCTTTGCCCCTCCCCTTCCCTGGACCATACAACCACATCTACCAAGACTGCCGTGCTACACCTTTGGTTGCTAACCTAGTGATGACCTGCAGCTGGATACATGTATTTTGATGGGCTTGCTAATAAACCAGTTTGTTCAGATTTGGCCTGCTTTTCATAGTTGGTCTGCTGTTGTTTTTGGTTACCTTCGTTCCTGCTTTATCCTCTTTGACTCGGTAACCTCAGCACTTCATCCAGAAGTGGGCACCTACCACCACCTTCCCTTTTGCCCTTCAGGACTCTATATTAAACTAGCATTCCGTCTTCTTGGTGTTAGTGGGGGTATGCGATATCCCAGCTTGTCGGCCAGCACGGGAGCGAGCGTGAGGCTGTTTACACACCTTCTTGTTGAGTGCTTTCTGCCTGTGAAATTCCACTTTACCGTAGTACTCGCAGGGAGAAGATATACATTTAATCCGTAGGGATTAGGGATTGGCCGATACCAACTATACCGATTCTCAACTGTCAATGCCGCAGATTACACAGACGCAAATACCAATTTTAGTGAGCACAATCATAATTCCCAATATTTGGAAATACTTTTTATTACTTAAATTTTTAAGTGTTTAGTTTTATCAACACTTTAAGTTAAGCACTTTGTATTAGGTGTCTACAGCATAGAAATGAAATACAACACTAATTTTAATAATAAATCATAAGATAAGACAATTTAACTGGGCAAATAAGTAACTTAACAGTGTTACCAGGCAATACAGCATTAATTACAAACTTGAGTTCATTAAAGTCAATCTTCAAAACTTCGGGCAATCTGATGCCGACTTGGATATTAGTTCTGAGAAATCCCGTACATAACCTCGACATGCATGTTTGTTTAAACCAACAGCCTAAAGATGTCATTGAAAATAATTTTTTTTAAATCTATTTAATATTAAATATTCACTTGAAATAGAGCAAATATTTTAAAATTTGTATTAATATTTTTGCTTAGTATTCCTTCGTCTGCCGGGTCATACTCAATCCCTTGTTTAAAATGACAACTGATATATGTGTGACAATTTTTGCCAATTATAACTTTCAGAGTCTTATTCAGACCTTTAACACTCTAACCAAAACCGCAGCAGACAGTTTCCAATAAGAACTACGCCCGTCAAAATGTTGTGTGTTTGCTTTCACTCATCACTTTCAATAACAATAGTGTTTTCATTGCCGCCAACCTATGAGAACAGTTCACGCATAAGAATAAGAATACAGGTTGCTTTCTTATTGTCGCCAACATACGAATGTAGTAAAAACAGTACTGTATAATCACCAATTCTATTGAACGGATGTGTTTGAGTACATTTATTCTCGCTTGTCGAGGAGGTTTAAGGCTGACGGACTTATAGCCACCAAATACCTGCCACGTGTTTATGACCACGTAAGTTTTTGAGTGCTGGCTGTGTATTTGTTTTGAAGTGTATCTTGGTGTTTGGTAAGGCGTGTTGCGAAACCGGAATATCCCAGCTCGTGTGCTAATAATACTATAGATAGCACCAGTTGTCGATTAACTGCATTGTTTTGCATTCACGTAGTGTCCAAAAACGAATGATGCAAACAATTTTTGGTGAATGTACCAACAGAAAATATGGTAAAATGCAAACGACGGGAACAAGTCATCAAAAACAATTGTTCTGAATATATTTTGGGTTTCGGACAGAATATCTGATCGATGGATGCGGTAAATTAATGCTTTACGAGATGTAGCATGCCAGCTTATATAACATTGTGTTAAATAAATTAGCGCTACTGATCAGTGAATAATAATCTGCAAATAATGTTCATATGCCTCCTATGCCGATGGCCGTGGTATCGGCCGGTTAATCTGTATCGGTATTAGCCCATCCCTAATAGGGACATAGTGTACAAATCAGTCCAAGGGGACGTGGAGCTCTGACGTTTCAGAATTCTGATGACGGCATAGCGTAGCATGGGTAGATCACAGCTCAGGCAGGCTAATAAGGTTCACGGACGTTACCATTGGCATGTCAGTGACAATAAACAACTCTCCACATTTTTACTTTGGTCTGCAGGAATAATTAATTTCTCCTGATATTATTTGGTCATGAATTTTGATATGTTGCTGGGTTCGGACATCAGGGAAATAGGCGTTGTGTGCATATGGTGCAAGCCTGAAGCATAAGGCTAATGGAGGATAATTTTTCCGGGGTGGCCAGCTCAAAGAGACACAAAAATGGAGGGTGTGCCGTTGATGGCCCTTTGATGTGGCCTCCCCTGATGGACCAGCGTCGGAATATCAGGTATAATCCAAGGTGCCTAGGCTAGTGAGAGGTGTTTTAGTTTTATTTAGCTCCTCTCAATGGATATTCACCCTCGTGCTGGGATTGTTACTGGCCATCCTAATGCCCATAATGAGAAAATGGTTAAAGAGGCTATGCAACTGTGAGGAGGCCGGATAAATAAATACACTTGGCAAACATTTCAACACAAGGCATTTTATTTGGCTTTACCTACATATTTGGCACTTATACAGATGTTTCCCCACTACGGTTCAGGGAGCTCCTACGCTACTAAAAATGGCATGATGCTTACATGGGTTTACGGGTTAACAATTATGCCTCAGGAGTGTAAAGGACTCCTGAGGTAGCATGCTCTCTGGGAAATAAAAATATATGTTACTGTTCCGGAATAGAGTAGTTGCTATTGATGCACTACACGACCGGCGGAAAAAGTTCATGCATTTCTACGTATTAATGAATCAACGTCTATTCATCAATGTAAACAAGCTGGGAGCATTTTCAGATAAGGCACTGGGCTGACAGACACCATATGCACACTACCGACACAACCTACATGTAAACTGCTCCACTTCCGCGAGGCCTGATCGTAGATTGTCTTTCCTCATGCCCTTTTCCCGTCACAGTGGTGTTCATAAGAGAGTAAAACAGGCAAAGACTGCCTCTAAATATCCACCAGAGCTTAACCCACTCCCGTGCAGGCTCGAGCATCTCAGTCTATGCGAACAGGTTTTAGAACTCTGCCGTCTGTCAAGACCAGTCTCACCGACCTACGAGCCTACCACTTTTGAATCACCAACCAAAGTCACAGATGGACATCACCCAGTAATATAGTCATATCTGAGTGGCCAAGACCAGTCACTTGGAATTGCCAACCTTTGGTTCGAAATGCGATGCAAACCCCATACCTCGACGTCAGGCAAGGCCCACAATCCTGGGCCAACCAGCATACCCACCTCAGGGGTAGCCCCTAGTGTGTCATGAGTCCAGCCTCAGTCGGGATAGCCGCAGTTGCAGGTCAAACGTTACTCAGATATACCGTTACGAGTGGTCCCGCTAAAGCGTAAAGTAGTGCTCACCGAACCAGATTTTGTTCCTTGTCGGAAAGCGACCCGACCAGTACTGTGCACTGGCCGAGCCCCCGTTGCACACAGAGATGAAGAATTTCTGCCACCAGGACGCACTTGGCCTAGCGTCTGCCAAAATCAATTTGGCAACGTGACGTGCCACCTGTTGAAGGCCGTTATGCATCAATGTTGTAGTCCTGGAAAGGCAGTGTGTGAACGAACAACCACCCTACTCAGATACCAAGACACTACTGGCTGTCATGGTGGGTATGGGGGAGAGCTTCCCTCGCGTGTGCACCGAAGTATGAAAGATTCTTAACATGAAAATCTGCAAAATGCATTTTTCTTAAAATTGACGTAATTTACTCTCACGTAATAACCATTATAAAAATGGAGTTAACACAGATGTATATGATGTAGATAACACTTGCAGTAATTGAAACAAATAGAAAACGAAGCAGAATTACTGCTACCACACAAAGCCTTAGTTATAGGTTATTCACTGTAAATTGGGCACTTTTGAAAGCCCTCTCGCTTGAAATAATAGTCAATAATTATATTTTATTATATTCGTAGACATTAACTTCCGAGTGCAGTTGAATCTATACACTGTGTTATTACTTACATTGCAATATTTATTTTTAAAGGTGGTTAAAGAATAAAAAATGACTGAAATAAAAATCTAACTAGGGTCTCAAAAGTGCTCATTTTACGGTGAACAGCCTATAACAGAATGTGCACCATGTATTTAACAGAGTTTTCACCACAGCCTGTGTGTGGGTTTTGAAGGGGAAGGAAAGAGGTAGAAGTAGTGAAAAGATGAGACAGCTAGTGCCACACCGCCTGCATGAGGGGGGAGGGAAATAGAGTATGACAAAGAAAAGAGACTGTTTGTTGTGATAGATGCAACAAAAGGATGTGGGGTGTTATGGACAAGAGGGCGAGAATAAAGGCAGTCATTGGAGGGGGGAGAAAGAAATAGTAGTGAAAGAGGATGATGGAGAGGATGGGAGGAGAGTAGTGTGGGCATGGCTACGGAAGGAGGATTCCAGAAGGGAGCAGAGGGGTATAGCATGGCTACAAGGGTGGATATTGGAAGATGCAGAGGGGTATGGGCGTGACCTGGTGGTAGGAAGTCAACTAGAGTGCCTGCTGTCTTGTGGCGGGAGGAGGCGGGCTAAGTGTGAAATGTGGATGGCAGCAGAGGGGCGTGAGTTTGGCCGGCGGATAGAAGACGGCCTGGCGTGACTGCTGCCTCCTGCCGCCAGAGATTACACACAAATGCACGAGTAAATTACATAAACTGATCTGTATTTTGCCACTAAAACAGTTTACTTACCTAATTTATTTTATTTTATTTGAAAAATAATATTGGTAGTGATAAAACTGCAAGTAAATGTAAACAGAGGTAGTTACTCAAAAATTTAGTTATTTCAGGTATTTTTTCCTTATTATAAGATTTCATAAAATTTGGCAAGTATTTAGCTAAAAACCTAAAATTTCGCATCTATTTCTCATTTATCGCAATTGTGAATATGACCTACATTTACACATGAGTCACAGACCTTCTTGGCAGTCAAGTCACCCTTGTTCTTCAGGTGTCCTGAGGACAGGCTGAAATAATATTTGGTTTATTCAAATAAACCCATAAAAAACACACTTTGGTATTTTACCATTCTGTTCATTTGGTTCCTAGCCAGTGATTCACCATCATCTCAGGCTCAGGAAAGTCTTTGTCTTACACTAGCCACATAAGGAATCACTCTCTACCTCAGTCTGAATGTATGGTTGCTTGCGATAATGCCACTTCCCTGGACATTGCTGGGGTTAAGAGTAAACCCTTGCAAAACCTACTTGAAGGAGACTTGGTTACCAGCGATAATGCTACTTCTCTGGGCTTTCTGATGAATGGATTTCGTAAGGTATTCCACCACCCCTAGGGGTATGTGCACCCCCTAAGTTGGAAACGTTGCCCGATTAATTTAAAAATATTGGGCTGCTTCTCTGGGCATCACTGAGTCAGGGAGTGGGGTTTGTCATCATGGAGAAATGCCCTCCATTAGGGAAAAGATCCTCAGGCACTGGTACCAGAGAGAGGCTCCAGCTCTCTGGGAGGCCCGCCCTTCCTTTACACGTATTTAGGCCACCTTGTCCACCTACAAGAGCTTGACTAAGTCTTAGCTACTTCCTTATCATATGCCTCACCATAGAGCATGGAGGACAGAGACTGATAATATACTGCTGCTCAGGCTTTATGATCTGTGGGCCAGGAGGTCAACTGTCAAAGGGTCTATACTCGTGGGAGGAAGCTGCATGTTAACCGTCCAGTAACACCACAGCCACTTCCATCTAGCAGACACCATCGTGCAGCAGTTATCACCCTTGCCACCAACCTGTCTAAACACTATCCAGAGGCCATCAGGCCTCTAGCTACACCAGTTAAGTGTCAACTAGTATTCCCCAGACATCTACATCTTCTAATACCACAGCTTCATTCACCCCTACCCATGCGAGTACTGGCCCCGCTGCCTTCCTGGCACCTCCACGGGCTGAAAGAAGAGTGACAGATTTAATGAAGTAGGGACCCAGCCATCGAATGACCCCATGATGGAGCAAGTGTTTCCAGTCTCCTGGTAAGGGGGGATAGGGAGACTTGGCTCCCAAATCGACCTATGTTGCACTTCATCATGGTGATGTTCTCTCATGTTGAAAGCTGGTAGTATATCTATAATTTTTGATCATGATTGCCTGGTTGTTGGACTCAGGGCATTAAAGTGTATTATGGGCATGGCATGATGCTTGCAGGTATGAAGGAACAGGGCGCTCACTATCGCTGAAACTGCTCAGTCAGCTGCGGACACAGGCAGCTCCTGCAGGGGTCACTGCTGACAAGGCTAAAAGTGCTTCAACTGGAAGGGGTCTGCATGAGGTACTGTGCTAATTTTTTTTTTGCAGTTTTCCTCTATACATATTTTATTCTTTTTATTTATTTTCAGGGGTTTCTTTTCTTTCTGTTCCACCTAGGTAGTATTTTTATACACTTACTGTTGTTTGTTCAGACGTTGTTAGTGCTGGACTGTTATTACTACTGATGCGTGACGGGCAGTGATCAAACAATAGAAGGCAATTGCAAGGATGTTTTGTCAAAGAGATAACCCAGTCTCTCTTCTTAAGGGGGTTCAGTTCTGTTGGGGTGCAGGAGCTTTGCCTGAATACAGAACTGGCCGTGTGACTATGTGGCAGGGCACAAAATCTGGTTGGGCTATTATGATTCGGTACTTTGCAGGTACAGTGGAGGTAAGGCTACCTGGGCAGCGTTTCAGTACGGTGACAGTTTTCTGTTGAGCAGGTGTCACAGGTATTGCCGATGCAGTGTGAATTTCTGGGGTCTGTACACTGATGCAGGAAGCAGTTCAGCTGGAGTCAAGTGAGCAATTACTGGAGTGGGAGGTAATTCAGGCCATCTCAAGTACTCGGTAACACACTCTGGGTATGCTGCAGGTCCCGAGTGCTTAGGTGGTGAAAACAGATGGCGTGGTACAGGAATCTCTCTTGGTTCTTGTAAGTGGCGTAGAGCTTGCGTCTGTTCTCTGGGTGGAAGGCTAGCTATCTGTTTCACTAGAGAGGGTTGATACTAGTGCATAGCTGCCAATTTGTACAATTTTTTGTATTTTGTTCAAATTTTTGCAGTTAGTACGATTTTACGAATTGTGTAAATTTTGTTACAAGTAGGTGGGTGATTTATCTGCTGTTGTCGTGCCTCACAGGGCCAAAGATCCTCTCCAACCGTTTACAAAAGGAAGCACCAGAGGATTCCACCTTGATTCTGGTACCATAACTTAGTATATAGTGATTATCAACATGTGCCTACAGTCAGTGTATCCTTTTGAAATTTTATTTTATAGGTCAAATTAGACAGACACACATATGAAGACAATTACAGGAAAGACTTTCTGGTCTGCTAAGTGAAGTTAATTTCCTATATTTATGTAACATTCAGACTTACCTAATTAGGCCTAACACGTTTATATCAGTTTTTTTGATAAATCTATGATTTTTTAAAAATGAATATAGACAAAATATTATACAAAAAAGTTAAACAAAAGTTCGCAATTCTCAGTGCAATATTTTAGTTCAACTTATGAAGCTAACAAATACGTACACAAGTGTTGATACTATTCAGTAATGAAACTGGAATACAAGTAACCTTTCACTTAGCATTGCTAAATGAAAAGGCTTCTACTGGACATTTTAAGTAGCAGGGACACTGGATGACTTGATGCTATGCGCATCTTTGCCCAAAAGATCTTCTGAAACATCATTATTGGCAATTTTCTTGTACTCATTGTGTTTACTTAGTGTTTTCTCATGTTATTAGTTGTGCAACTAACCCCACCTCGTGAAATTTTTGCCAAGCACAAACTTCAAAATGCATAATTTGCATCATTTACATCAGCTGAAAAATAATTCCACACATCGCTAGGCATTTTCTTCACATCCAAGTAAATAAAATCCTCAGTACATTGAAAACTTTAACACTACCCTATTTTATTTGAAAAAATATTTGAATTTTTTGATAAATGTAAAGTCGAAAACAAAATTACTTTCTATCTCAACTACATCAAAAACGAAAATGTCACAAACAGGAAAAATGTACCTGTTCTTTATTTAGTGTACCGTTCCTATAGTAGCAGCACCATCAACCTCTTCGGCTAGGTACGTAGAACACAATTTCCGGCATTTCCTGGTTCTTTAGCTCCAGCACCTACATCTCCAACATGTCCGCCCAAGTCTTTGTCTGAACCACTACATCATCAGTGTTACTTTTGTGATAAGGCATTTACTTTCTATCTTAATGTATGGCGACATGTGTGCTTTAATTGTGCCAAAAATCCCTGTTGTATGTCATATTTGTGTGACAGGTGCGGTAAGCATTTCAGCCATAGCAACAGTTTACTTAGACATGCAAAGACCTGTAAAGGTGAAGTGCATTTCTCATTCAGTACCTCGGTACCAGGTCTACTGCAAGCCTCTTGTCACTTTTTCTCAAGTTGTTTTTTTCAAGGTTATTTAAGGTAATTGGGTCAAGGTTAAGGTTGCCTGCACCCAATATGGTAGTAGTGGTCAGTAATATAGTATGCTTGTTCACTTTTCTGAATTTTTTCTCAAGTTTTGGTTTTCAAGATCAGTCAAGATCATGAGGGTAGGGTGAAGGTTATCTGTACCCAATATGGTGGTAGTGGTCAATGACATAATATGCTTGCTGACTTTTATGAATTTTTTTGTATTTTTTTTTGTTTTCAAGGTCATTTAATATCATATGGTCAAAGTTATCTGCACCCAATATGGTAGTAGTAGTCAGTGATATAATATGCTTGCTAACGTATGAATTTTTTCTTGAGCATTTGTTTTTAAGGTCAATGAAGGTCACGGGGTCAAGTCAACTACACCCAACATGATAGTAGTAGTGTGCAATGTAATATACTTGCTTACTTTTATGTATTGTTTTCAAGGTCATGAGGTTTAGGTTAAAAGGTGAAGGGAACTGGTTTCCTAGTTGGTGTACAGGTGACATCTATCAAGATGGTGGTCACCTCCAAGATGGTGGTTGCCCACCACTGTGGCGGTCGCCTGCCAATATGGTTGTTATTTGCATCTACCAAGATGGTCGCAGGTTTCACCTGCCAAGATGGCAGAATGGGTATGGGTGAGGGGAATTTTTTTTATAAATAAATTTGTGTATTAGTTTCTATAAATATTTTGGGATTTTTTTGGAATTTTTTTGATTTTTAAAAATTTTTCTTGTCTTTAAAAAAAAATGTTTTTTTGAGGTCAAAGGTCAATAGTCAAGTGTTCTGAGTCCCCAGTCCTGATCTTGCTCGGAGTTGCAAATCCATCTCTCCTGCTCTGGGAAAAACTGTAAAAGTTTGAGTCTGCCATATCATTCTACTGCTGACGTCACAAAATTACAGCTGCCTGAGGGGAAGGGTGGTCGTGACCCCTCTTGTGGCCAAAAGAATAGCCAATGGACGATGTTCTAAACATTATAAAATTAAATTTCATTACACAAATACATATTACATAACAATTTACAAGTAACTTAAAGAATTTTGTAATTACAAATTTCCACGTGTTCAATATACTTTAATGTTATTTACGGACACTATTTTATTACTTGGAATAATACCTTTTTGATATTGGGAGTTACAGGAATGATCATGGGATCCATACAGACATTGTTATTTCTTAATTATATTAAGGTTAAATATTATTATTGCTGCTGAAATTTTTAGCTTCATTTTAACCCAGACGCTAACATAAATAACTTCGGTTCTTCTGCTCTACAAGATAATAATACAAACACTGTTGGTCTGCTTTACACACACAACCCCTATGGTACAGCAGTGTGATATATGTATTTGGATAGCACATTGGCACGCGTAAACTTTTTGTATTTGATCATCATATGATGATTTAGATGATGATTTAGATGAAGATGCAGAACAATTTAAAAAAAAAAGTGCACTTCACATTTTTTATTCCTGCTTATAAAGTTTTATTTTATACAGCTCTAATTTTTACAGATTCACTGAAAAATGTTGTAACATTAGAAGGTGCATGTGGGCTCAGTATCTATGAAATTAAGTGTGTTTTGCCTTGCAGGTGACTCTGGAGGAGTCTATACGTTACAAGCCTGGGGATGCTGTCGAAGAGTGGCTCACTAGTTTGCTGTGTCTCGATGCCACCACAGTGCAGTCCATACAGTCTGGCTGCCCACCTCCAGAGAGCTGTGATCTGTACTACATCAATAGGTAGGTACAGTTGTCTTTCTGGTTAAATATTTTGCAGTTTTGTCACATGCAGTCTTCATGTGCTCAATGAATTCAGTAGAACTGGATATCATACATGCATCCAGGCTTTCACCCTTTTACTGCTTCTTCCGCTCGCTCACCCTGAGCTTTGAAAAAGGGTCAATGGACTGACCCTTTTTTCTCATGTGGGGCCAAAAAATAATAAATATTCACTAATGAACTAGGATGTATTATGGTTACAGATGCAACAAAAACAACATGAGAAAATATTGTAGACTTACAAAAATATCCATTAAAATTTGTTCAATCCCATGATAGCCCTAGTTTCCAAATACTTGATATGAAAAGTAAGCTACGATTAAACAAAAGTAAATCCAAGATGGAGGGGATACTACCCTCTTAAGGAGGTCTGAGCTTCCCAGCTCTGAGGGGGAGAGAGATGCCACTTAAAAGCCACTAGAAGATGTCTTAAAAGCATAGCAGTTAACTGTGTGCTGCAAAGACTCATAACTTTGCTGAGAAACAGTAAACTGTAAACAACTCTTCCTCTGATATGGTAAAGTTCAAATTAGAAAATAATCTTAACACAACTTTGAGGGAGGGAATGTAGGGGAGGCAGTCTAGAGAAGGGCTCTCCTGAGCACTCGCTGCTGGAGGGAGGGGAACCACATGATATTGCTGGCTCTATACATACTAAACTGATAACATCACTTTCCACTACTGCGCTGCACGACTTACAATTTTTCTACAGGTAATGCATATTATGCAAGTGTGGAGCAGCTCTCATCCAACTTCTCTCGGTTGCTGTTGCTACTGAACTGAACAATCCCACCCCTTTGTGCAGCGGCAATGGACTCTTCTCAACTCGTCCAGCATGTATTGGACTTCTGTGCTCTATTTTCTCATTTGAATTTCACTATACTTTAATTACTGTCATCCCTCTGGTTGGAACCATTAATGAAATAGTGGCTAATTCCCCAGTGTTTATGCTAGTAGTATAATACTGTGCTATTCATGTTCAAAGTGCAGATAACCACCAGATCAGCACATGTACAGACAACATTTACGAAGGATGCGTACACATAATTTAGCAAGAAATAGTGTTGGGATTCTAATGATGGAAATGTAATAATGATACTTAAAGTGTAACTATGCAGATATTTTAAACATTGTTTCAATTTTTTTTTAAATCCTGTGAAATAAATTATGTTTGCAAAGAATAGAAGCAGATAAGTGCACTACCAACTGTTTCGGGGAAAAAAAATCTTGTTAATTTGAATTCACTGTGAATCCGTATTTCAGCGTGAATAGGCCGCACATTTCTACAAAAAAAAAATGACTCCAAAAAGTGGGGTGCAGCTTGTATACGAGATATTGGCTTTAAAAGAAATTTACCCCAAACATGTTTAGAAATTTGTGAACATACAGTACATTTTAATGTGGTTTTAACTTGAAGGATGGAAGCGAAGGGAAGAGAGAAAAAAAAACATACACTTGTGCAATCACTTGAATTATTTGTTCACTCACCATCATCCTGCATGTGTAAAATGTAAACATGTTGGAGCTCGGCCATAGATGCCATACATGAGAAAATAGGTGATTTCTCTGCTGAACAAGAGAAAGATAACTTCATAATTTGCACGCCAGGTCCACATTGATAAGATGCCAATTTGTGTAACATGTTGCCATGATTTTGCTTTCTCAAGTCAAGTTACCATCTGTGGAACAGTATTTGCATGATGTATATTTGTATACATTGCAACATAATAATGATTTTCTGTCACAAATGTTTTGTAGGAGAAATATTAAGTCCAAATTTATTATATTTGTATTGAATTGTAACTTAACAATATTTACAGGAATACAAAAATTCAGTGTGGCCTATACTTTCAATATTAATTAGCCCTAAGTTTTCATCAAAAACTTATGGTGTGGCCTATACAAGCATCCAGCTTATACACGTCTAAATACGAGTATATGTGTGCGTGTGTGTGTGTGTGTGTGTGTGTGTGTGTGTGTGTGTGTGTATATATATATATATATAAAACCTTTATTTGTGAGTGAACTGTAATAAGTGTAAATTACTATTTTTTTTTTTCCCCTCTTAGGGATACACTGTTCTGCTTCCATGAGGCATCCGAGTCATTTCTGCAAAGAATAGTCTCTCTCTTTGTTGCATCACACTACAAGGTCAGAATGAATTACATGCAATTTCTAAAGTTTTTCTTTAATCACAGTAGCTTAGTGTTGCAGGTGGACATGCTTGTGAAAAGCTGCTAAAATATTCGTACTAACTACAGTAGTATGTTTTCATGTGTTTCTGTCTTCAAATGGTTTTTCAGTTGGAATTTATATTTATGTGTTATAACTTTTCCACAGTTACGAGTAGATATTGGTTTTAATTAGAAATTTATGTGTTATAATTTTTCCATATTTATGAGTAGAAATTGGTTTGCAGAAATGTAATAACTGGATTCTGTTGTAATTTTGTATTGTTGCTGTTTTAGCATACCCATTTTACACAGGCCAAATACAGCAGATTGTTGTGTAGTATGATTTATCATTCAATCACTGTTACAACAACAGAATAGTGTGGGCTCTGCTACTCTCAAATAATATTGCATGATTAAGATTGAGGCTTGCTGCTTCAACACCTATTATAATACGACTCTGACTCATCTCCTGGGAGTACTGCTTCCATCTCTACAGCATGTCTGACATGTTGCCTACCCCTACAGGCAACAGAAACTTCTGTCTTTTTCCTTCTCACCTGTAAGGCATGTATCCCGGCAGGCACCACCCCCCCCCCCCCCCCCCCCATCACTTTCGACACCTACAAGCTGCCCAAACCTCGGGCACGGCCGATCAGACCCGGCGAGGCACGAAACCGGAACCGCTGACAAGATAATTATCACGCCACCCAAGGCCGGAGGACATCACATCTACAAGCTGCCCAAATCTTGGGCACAGCCGAGCAGACCCGACGAGGCACGTAACCAGAACCGCTGATGAGATAATTCTCATGCCACTCAGGGCCGGAGAACATCACGCCTCCTCCGTTTCTCGCACCGGCCGCCTACAAGCTACCACTATATAAGTCTGGCCGCAACAGAGCTCTGAAGTCATTCTTTCACATCTCTTGCACCGCCCACAGCACTCTTAGTGCTCGGGAGCTCTAGAGAAGTTTGAAGCCTACAAGTATACTCTTGCTGCAACCAACTACATACGCCGATGATCAGTCAACCCAGCAACATACAAACACGAACTTTCTACTTTTAACTTCATTTGTCTCCTCTAGACACCTTTAATTAGTAGTTTAACTGTAGCTCTTATTTTAGTCTTGAATCAGCTTTTCCCGTTTATTTCGAACCAGGTCACCTACACCTGGAACCACACAGTTACCTTTAGCTATCCTCGACTTGGTAGGAGGTAGCACAGGTCACGTGTCTATTGAACTATTAATAAACACACATTGCTTTCTACTTTGCTACTGTTATTTCCAGGGTATATATCTATATTCACAGTTGGAGGATGATAACGCTGTGCATTGCCAACAGAATCTGGGGAAGTTATTAAACCGAACTACGACATACCCATTAGATGGCTACCTGTCTCTTCCCATCAAACACACAGCACTGTTAGTGCTCGTGGGGAAGAAACAGTAATACCCCAACCACTAGTAACACATTCACACCAGGAGACACGACACACTCTGATTGCTTCGCACCACTTGCTCTTTTAGTGCGTGGTGACGGTGACCTGCAGTGCTGCCGGTTATTCTGGGTAGACGCACTACACTTGACGTAACTCCGGCTCAACGTCCCTGATCAGTCCGCCTACGATGGGAGATTAGTGGGGGGACTTATCGAGCCGGCTGACAAGTCACTATTGGGGTAAGCTGTTAGTATTTCGGTTTCAGTGCACTGCATGATTTATAGAACTGTTACCCTATGCCTCATGAGAGGAGTGGTAGGAGACATTGAGAGCCACACCTGGCTCACCCTGCTGCCTGGCCGAGGATAGTATCACCCTATCCTACGCTGGATAGACAGGCGGAACGGGTCCGTGCCACCGAACTTAGACGTCAAGCAGTCGCGCCTGCACCGGTAAATATTAATTGAGTTTCCACTGAGTGTCCATACCAGCTACAAGTATCACCCTATTGTCCACAGCTTCTTAACTGGAGTGGAAGTTCGTCTAGTTTGGGACAACTTGGTCTTCTGGACGAAAGAAGCATGACTTTGGAACATTCGTACAGGCACTCACCCCGCTTAAGACTAAACTTACCTCAACTACCTAACTAGAGGTAAGAGTTTATCAGAACTAGCCAACACTCCTCGTCTCATCCCTGCTACCTAATACCTATAATACCTATAATAGACACACACACTGAGGGCCTATGGAGGAGCGTATTTAGAAAACAGGGAAACCTCTTTCCTCGGTCCTCTCATGCATCAGGTTGTCAAACATTCCTCAACTGCGTTTACAAAGCAGTACGCCAGTCAAGATGCGGGTTCGTTAGCATGATTTTATTCTGCTTAAAACATACACACTGTCACAGTCTGTACCCAGCAAGTTACGAGCCTTAATGGCAGCATCAAATACCAACATTACTAAATGTGGTAGACGATCCTGATAGTTAAGGATGTTAGGCATCGGCACATAATTACTCGAGACATTCATAGAGCGATGAATGCTGGCACTCGGCTGTTTGTTGCTCCTGCTGTGGTTGTTGCGGCGGCAGGTTGTCAGGTCAGTTGGTGTCCCTTCATGGGATCTCGGCTGGGTCACGTTGGCATGGCGGTCTCGGCTGGCATCTTCCTTCGGGGTTGGATCTTTTTGCCTGCATGATTGTCTCTGCTGGTGGTTTACTTTGGGACTGGAGTAAGGGCTCAACTGGCATTTGGACAGTGTGTCACAGTATATATCTTTGCGTCGAGCTACGCACCCTGCCGCCATGAGCACAGAGTGTAAACCCCTTCCTTACTCCGCCACTGCGTGGCCGTGTATGCTTGTTGCCAAGACGGCTGGCCTCACAGCAATGTGCCTTGCGGGGCTATTAGGTTGTGGCAGGTTGCATTGTCGCCCGCTCAGGCATGGGAAATATGGACCCATGTACTATTCTCTTGTCAGGAGTGCTACTTCAAGATAGCGGAGGTATGACAGTGACACTTTAGAATAAAAACAGTGTGCAGTATGCATCAATTGCTCCCCAGACGGTGCGATACTGGCACACCCATCATTGCATTGGCTTTTGGTTGCGCTTCTGTCTTGCTCCTTTGATGTGGTTTTCTCTGGGCGTGCCACATGCTTGCTTATAGCGTGGTACTCCTGTATGTGGCATGCAGCCAGCTGGTGTTATACACTTTTGCTTTTTGGACCTTAGGCTTGGTAAGCCTCCCGAGTTTGATTACACTTGTAGTGGAACATTATGCTTATGACATACAATGCACCAAGCTATTGGGAGGAGGGCACGTTGGCCAGCCCAGTAAGGCCTCCTCCCATATTAAAATACACAATAAAATATGAGACAGGTGTTAATTTATTTATGCTGGCAAAATATTACTAAAAGTGGAGAGGGAGGAAGCGCCCAGCAATTCGTGGCACAAAGCAATTGTTCTACATACCAAAACTGAATTCTTAAACCACTCAAAGGGAGTGATGTTACACAGGTAATATTATCTGAAACATTTAATTTTGAACACGGCAGAGAAAACAAATTTAGAATAACCAACGCCATCCACACCCAGCAACACTACAGCCACAAAACGTAAACATTAAAACCATTTAGTCCACTTGCAAAAGCACCACGAATTACTGTTTGCAGGATGAAAGACATTGTCGTGTCTGGTCAAAATGCCTTGTCAAAAACCAGACCCTTCCTCGTGCAGACCAACGTGCCCAGACGCATCGTCGATCATAAGTCCTAGGCAGGCGTGCATTGAACAAAATAGTAGTTGGCTGAAGTGAAGTGTAGAGATTTGGATCACTCTTAACATTGAGGCAGAATTGTGACAAGTACAAATTTTAATTTTGCAGAACCTTATATAACTTAACAACAGCTCAGAAAAAACTGTGATGCAGCAGGTGTGGGGAAAAGAGGAGAGGTAACAGACAAGGAAACTGGAAAGGGAAGCGAGTCAGCACGGAGATAGTCAATTAACTGGAGCGCCGGCAAAGTCTTTAATGATGCCATTAGCGCCGGCATCTCAGCTGGACCAGCCGGCCTCGCGGCAGTACGCCTTGCGGGGCTACTAGGTTGCGACAGGTTGCATCGCCGCCCGCTCGGGTATAGAACATACGGACTAGTGTGCTATTTTCTCTTTGGGAGTGTTGGCTTTAGATGGTGGGGGTATCACAGTGCACTTAAGAATAAAAGCAGTATGCGGCATGCATCATCTTTTCAATAGTTATGGTAAAGTATTGTATTTAGTTAGTCATAACATTTCACAGTGTACCTGTCACAATTTGTCTACTGGCAGGTAAGAAATGGATTGTTAGATTTCAGTGGCTGTTTTACTTTTTCTTATCCTATTTTTCCACTCGGCATGTTTTTTTACATTGTTCCCCTTTAAATCATTTTAAGGCAGATACCTTTTTCCAGTAGCATAGCGTCATTCCTAATTGTAATTATATAGTCTTACATAAAAATTTAAATAGCAAAAAATCTAGTTAAATAGTTTTTTGTAGTCTGTGTATATAATTATGTAAGGCAAGGCACGTAACTGTATCTTTGTATGTGTGTGTTTGTGAAGAACAGCCCCAATGACCTGCAGATGATGTCAGATGCCCCGGCTCACCACCTGTTCTGCCTTCTTGGCCCAGTCGACCCTGAACAGAAGCATCTCCCTGAAGTTCTCGTCGTAATACAGGTTGCTTCTCATTACTTACAGTTGAACTTTGTTTTGTTTGTGTTGCTCGATGGTGGGTTGTTATCCTTCTGCCACAGCTGGAATACACATCAGGTTTCAGAAGCCCAGGAATGTATCACATGGAGAGGATTGTGGTGTGGGCAATGCAGTAGACATTACATACCATGGTATGCAAGTTTTTCCAGGGTAGGTCGACACCTATAATTAATTTTGTCTTCCCCTCCCCCCTCCACACTAGGAGTTAGAGATTTGTCCCTCAGTAATATTTAGGCTACTCAGGTTAGGAAGCTCAGTGCTAATAGTGTGACAAATAAAAGTTTGACACCACTTCTGAAATGTATTCATTAGATCTCCCCCTAAGAGCTAGGCAGCTGTGCACTCCATTAACAGGGCTTTAATTAGGCCTGGTCGTTGCCTGACAGCATGCTTTGTCTGGGCAAGTGCGGCCTTAGCCGCCATCTTCCTCTCAGCATGGTGACCAAGCATGGAGGTTGTGATGTGTACAGAAGGTACGTAGGCAAATGGGTCTATCTGGAACCTGTAGGCTCAGGCACATCTGGATAATGGTCAATGTATTTGGTGGTCGAAGGGAACTCTAATCTGGCGTGGTCTTCCCAGTGGGCCGGCAATGTCCCCAGGTGCCTATGCCATTTACCTTCCCATCAACAAGCATTAAGGCAAGCGACACAATTGCTCAAGTCTTATTGTCGTGTTGAGGGTTGGTAACTACACACAATCTCAGAGGGGAGTACTGTCATGGTCTTCTCGAGGGACCAAATTTCACCACAACTTCTGAAAACCTCTTGATGAAATACGAGTCGCAACCGAGGTAGCACCACATGAATCAACTATGTCGAAACAATATCTGGTGCGGTTGGACCAATAAATGTTGCGTCAAACATTGTGATAGACTGTATAACATGAAAGTTTGTTGATATGAAAACGGGTAAACTACGAACAACTTACTGTCTAAATATGCTAGTTCCTAGAAGCACTAAGAGTGTGCCACCAATTGCAGTGGTGGGAAGATCAAATCTGTACACAGTAATATTTACAACGATATCTATACACACAGTACCAAACAAGTATCTTGACAGGTATTTTATTTATTTTGTGAATGTTTTTTCTATTTTTACTTCTATAACACAACAGTTTTTGAGACAGAAGTTAGTCTATAAACACCGTAAAATTTTTTTAGCAATTAATGTGTATACAAGCAGTACAACAAGTGGATCAACCATTAGTTGACAGCATGTAAATAAACAATACTACTGCTGCTTGACCCTTCAGCCGATGGCAATGGATACATAAGCAAAAAGTAAACATTGGCTGTACTTTTGCTGAACTGTTGAAATTTTACCTTCGTAGCTCAGACATATTATGGATTAGGTATCTGTTTTTATTGGAGGATTTAGTTTAGTTGTTAATAACTTAACTCTTTGTGTATGTGCAAACTGTGTAAAACAACATGCTTGTCCTTGGATATTAAATACAGCCTTCCGTACAAGAGATTAATAGCAGGTTTAATCTTTCAGACATATACTGTTGATGTTTTGACATTTGTTAGCAATTAGACATTAGTTAGTCTGAAATTACAGGTATGCCTGGAAGGCCAAGTGTCAAAGAACTCTGTGGTGGATGGTCTGTCTCGTGGGAGGCGAGCGCATGGTGATCTCATCCCATGGACGATAGCACAACAGTTTCAAGACCAGGATTTCCCCATGCTTACTGGAGCAAGAATTGTGCGTATAGCCACCCATCCAGACTATCAAGGGTAAGTGCGTGTTTTGAACAAGTGTAAGAGATAGTTAAAGAAGCTGCTTCCAATCATTCATTAAGATTTTGTCAAAATAACATTTTTACTAGGAAAAAAGAAAAGGTGACTTCCTTATGTTTCACTACATTTGAGGTATATTATATAATAGCGTATATGTACACTGCAAAGATTTTGCCCTTGTTAAACATATATTTAAGTGCCAAGATAATGGTTATGCTGCTAAATTTCATAACAAAATAATTTGTGGAGTGATAACTTGTCTTGCAACTAAATTGAAAATATATTTGTTGTCTTATTTTTGACGTCATTGTATGATCTGGTTAATATGGTACAAGTGCTTATGCCTTACATGCACTTTTGTATATTTGTATATGAAAATAGGAATGGTGCACATGTATGTACACATATGCACATTCTACCCCTCCCTCTCTCTCCCCCTCTCTCCCGTTCACACACACACACACACTCTCTCTCTCTCCCTCTCTCTCTCTCTCTCCCCCCCCCCTCCCTTTCTGTCAACCACTCTTCCTTTCTCCCCCTCTCATTCTCTCCTCTCCCTCACCCCCCTTCTTTCTCACCCCCTCCTCCCCCTTACACCGCCTCTCCCTATCCCACCCCCCTCTCTCCTTGCCATCTCTTTCTTTCCCTCCCCATTATTCCTCTCCCACTCTCCTCATCCCACCCCTTCTCCCTCCTGTTTCTCCCTCTCCCACCCATTTCTGCCTCGCCCAACCCCTCTCACTCGTCCACCTGTTTCTCCCTCTCCCAACCCCTCTTCCACCTCCCTTTCCCTCACCTACCCCATCACCCACCCCCTCTCCCTCACCCACCCCCTCTCCCTATTCCAACCCCTTTCCCACTTCCCTCTCACTCTCACCCCCTCTCCCTAATCTAAACCCTCTACTTCTCCCTTCCCTCTCTTCTTCTTCCTGTCTTCCTCATTCCCCCTCTCACTCTCTTCCTCTCCCCTCTCTTACTTGTTCTCCCTCTCACTCTCTCTTCCTCTCCCGTCCTCTACCTCTCTCTGCACCTTCAGCACGTAGGTGTTGGTTTTGTCTGCATCTTCCCAGCCTAAGGAATACCCCCTTCCGGCACACAGGTGTGATGGAAAAGGATGAACAATAGATCAGCAAGCGAGTCCAGAAACCGTGTATCTGTGTAGGCTCCACCATTCTACCTACCAAAGTATGTAAAAAGGTTGGCCAGATAAGTACTTGTGTGTTGTAAAGACGTGTATTGGTTCGTATGAGTAACAGTTTGCGGGATCACTTGTATTTTACTCAAGGGTGAGGTCAACTGGGAAAGGTGCTATGCCTACAGGAACGTGGAACCCAAGTATAAGTTTCAACCTATGTTTATTCCTTTTTTCGGGAAATAAATATGTGGTGATTTACTCCCTCCTGCGTTTGTCGAGAGCTTAACAGGAAACTAAGGTACGCAGTCCAAGTAGAGGCGACCCGTTTCTAGGCTAATGGGGATTGGGGCAGAACAGAGCTGTTACAATAACTTTAAAACTAATACTGACTCCCTAATGCATTGTTGCCCAAAAGGAGCCACGGTTTCTTAGTTTATAGACGACGAGGAGGCACGATGCTATGATAACTAAGCAAGGTGAGGCACGAGATAAGTCCAACAATGAATCTTAGAAAGAATTTCCTTCTGGCACAAAGGTGCAGTGAAGGGTAGGTAGGGTTAGCAAGGAATGAAGCTGGCTGGAACTTCAGCAGGTAGCACGGTAAAGACTGTCAGATCAGACTGGTGATTTCCGGCAGCGTGTGCGGTGGAAGACTGAAGACTGGTCTTCGTTGTGGCTCGTAGACGAGCCGATGAATGACTGGCGTTTCCGGGGTGTGACCCACCATTTATACTCTGCCGGGTGGCTGCTCGGCACTCATTGGCTGGTATCTTGAGGGCGAGGGGTGGTTGCTGAGTGGGGACGAGGATGTCATTGGTCGAAGCAAACTTGTGTGGGAGCATGTCAAATTTCCCTATGCATGACGTAATCACGTCACTAAATTCTTCTCTAAGCAGTTCCAACCTATGCTTGAAATCGGCCTCTTAATTCACCTTGGGCGATATAGGTGAAAATAGCTGTCTTATAATCAACGTGCATCCGGGTACGTATGTTTGGTGCGAAACCCAACAACAGATAACACTGATGTAAATTGACAACGGCCCTGGTCTTACAGAGAAATTCTAAACCTAGAATTAGATCTTGGGATAACTGGAGGAATACCCAGAATGGTAGGGACCCTGAGTACCTCACAATTTTAAAATGTCAATCCACAATATTGGTCTTAATGACGTCACCATTCACGACACACAAACATTTCTTAGGAACTATATTAATATGCTGACGCATGGCACAATTCAACAATGGCTTTTGACAACTTCAGCTCATCAGCATTGCCAACAGCGCATCTGATTTTTACAGAGTTTGCATTACAGTTGGCCACGGAATGCCGGAACTTGTACTGTGTACTACTGTGGACGTTACAGCCTGTGTATTGTACTGTTCCCCCGGCCCGCCGAATCTATGGACCTCAAAGACAGTGAGTACTACTAACCACCGCTAGATGGCACTACTAGTATGTTTTGTCATTTGTCTCTTTCATTCTCCCAACCGGCCGGTGATGTCACGCCAGAGAAGCTATGCTTTCACCACCCCCCGCTCAGCTGCAACCCCTCATCCAAGATGCCAGCCAATGAACACCGAGGCAGCCACCCAGCAGAGTACAAAAGGATAGCCAAAATTTGACACCAGAGCAGTTATCAGTGTTCCACCGAACTTTCTGCCGGAATGGACCAGACTTACAGTTTTGATTGCGCTAGTCGCCAAAGTTCAACTTAGCACCTCACTATACCTTCCCCTCTTCACTGCACTCTTAGTGCCAGAAGGAATGCCCCATCCGGTTTCCTTCTACGACTTGCTTAGTAATCCAACCACAGTGCCGAAGGAAGTCAATTCTGAGCCGTCTACACACTAGACACTGCGGTCCCTTCTGGGCAACAATGCGGTGGGGAGTTTCAGTTAAGTTATTTGTTGTTTTCACAGCCCTTCAACTACACTTACCTTCTTGTAGCTCAGGACTAGGTCTCTTCTACCTGGATTTGCATAGGCTTAGCTTCCTGCAAGCTCTTCCTAAATAGAAGGTAGTGCATCACCACATGTTTACTTCCAATCACACAGAATAAACAGTGTGTACCACATTCCTGTAGACTTAGCACCTATCCCAGTTGCCCTCCACCTTGAGGGGAAACACAGATAATCCCGGGAATTATACTCAGACGACCAAAACACTGCTTGCCACACACACGCACTAGCATCAGCCAACCTATCTGCATACTTGGTTAGGCAGAATGGTAGAGCCCCCCAAGGTACTTAGCTTACAGACAAGCTTATCAGTTCGGTGCTTGCCCTCCTCCACCGCACTTCCAGTGCCGGAAGGGGTCATTCCCTGTATTGGGAAGACTTGGCTGTAGCAAAACACCCACGTGTAGGGACTGCAGATGGCGAGGCCGGTTTTTCATTGTTCACTTCGCCTAAGTTCCAGACTCTGAAATAGGGTGAACATCCCGTCAGCAAACGTTCACGTGGCTCGGCACGGTAAAGTACACCAACACTGCATTTTGCCTCCCGGACGTGAGAGTGTGTTCTGTGTACTCCGGATGCATTATTGCCGACAACGTGGAAAATGCCTATTGGGCACTGCATGCCAGCAGTCGATATAGGAACTGCCTGAGATGGTGTTGCTGTAAAATCTCACCATGTTGGGCTTCGTCTTAAGAATGTTCGCTCACGATCACAACATTCCCTTTCTTTCTGTCTCTTTAATTCTTTATTTCTTTTTTCTCTCACTTTCTCTTTCACTCTCTCTTCTCCCCTTTCTTTCTCTTCACATCCCTCTTTTGTCCCTTCCCCCCGGTTCTGCCTTCCTCTGTTTCCCTCTTTCCATCTCTCTCCCACACACTCCCTTTCAATTTATTTTTCTCTTTCTCCCTCCCCCTTGGGGTCATGGTGGCCGAGCAGTTAGTCTGCTTGCCTCCCATCAAGGCGAACCAGGTTCAATCCCTGGCTGGGTCACTCCTAGATTTTCATATGTGGGAATCGTGCCGGACGATGCCGCAGGTCTGTGGGTTTTCTTGGAGCTCTCCCATTTCCTCTGTTTTTTCATTCCGATGCTGCTCCTCAATCACCCTCATCGCTCTCAAGATCTCGCTGTTGAGAAATGCGAATATCTTTTCACTCACTTCACTCCCTCCCCTTCTTCTACTACTGCTCACTTCCTCTTTCCCTTAATCCTTATTTCCCCATTTCTCCCACACCCATTCCTTTCTGCCCTCCCCCTTTTTCCATTACCTCTCCATCTCTGTCTCTGTCCTTTTTTCTCCCCCTCTCCTTTTCTTTACCATTTTACCTTGCTCCCTCTTTTCCCCCCATGTCAAGTTTCTCCGTCCCCCTTCCATTTCTGTCTCCCTCACTCTCTTCTCCCTTCCTCCTAATCTCTCTTTCCCCTTCCTTTTTCCCATTCTCCTTCTCTTTCCCCTTCCTCTCCTCTGTTCACCCTCTCCTTCTCTTTCCCCCACTCTTCAATTGTATTATAATGTATTGCAGGTTTGGGATTTTACAAAGGGACTTGGTACTAATGCACAATGTGTGCTGTGCAGATGGGTTATGGGAGCAGAGCACTGATGTTGTTGAAGCATTACTACGAGTTAAAAATTCCCTGCATTTCTGAAGACAACCCTCCTGAGGATCATATTGAGAGCATTTCAGCAGAAGAAGTGGGTTTACTTGAGGAACGCATAGGTGAGCAATTATGTCTGATATTATTATAACAGCCACACTAATTTGTAGTTAAAAATATAGATAATTCTGAAAATTGTGCTTATTGTAGTTCTTCCAGTTCTGAAAATTGTGATTATTGCAGTTCTTCCAGTTGCCACAAGATTGTTAATATGCATTTATTTTAATCAGAATGGAATAATATCAAATCTCAAAATTGACCTCATGGTTTTCAAGAAAATGTTTGCTACTTTGCAAGACTCATTTGAATTTAAACCCCCCCCCCCAACCGCCTTGATGCAACAATTGAATAAAAATTTTAACTTGGGCCATTTTTGCATGGTTTTGGCAGCAAAATTACATGTTATATTGAATAAATACAGTTAAATGGTTCCCATAAATATACTTTTAATATCAATATGCTTGCAAGATCAAATTGGACATACGTAGTTTTATCCACTTTGGCCCCAAAAAGTGAAAAATTTTGTGTGCAGTCTTTGGTGCCCCCCCCCCCCCCCTCCCACACACACACACACATACACTGTATTCCTCAGTGCTAACATTCATTTTGTTCATTCATTTTCCTATTCTGCAAGCCAAAGAAACCTCTTGAAACCCCTTGCTGCTTGAAAGGCAGGAAATCCGCATGACACCGCACTCAAGTTCAATTAGGTGGACCCGCCCCCCTCATTAGGCTTGCCTTAGCTGGCAGGCACCGAACGTACATGCTGGCTGCGCATCGGGGAACCCGCTTCACCATATATTGTTTTGTGATTCAGTCAATTATCTTCATTTTACGTCTTCCCTACCCACTTTGCCTCCTGTGTGATCATCTGCCTGAGTAGCACTTTTAGGTGCAGGCACAATGATCGTGTTAGAGAATTTAATGATGTCCCCACTGAAGGGTGGTTCTGCCTGTTGTCAATATTTGGTGTGTGGTGCTAGCAAGTAACATCGCCCTCTAGTACCACTGTGGCAAGAGGAGAGAGAACCTTTCTGTGACTCTCCTGAGACTTGAGAAGAACAAACACACAGGGTCACTACGACTCTCAGACTACAAGCTGGTTGTGCCACTTACTGAGAGCCATAGGGGCCTTCGTGGGGAATGTTGTGAGACTGAGAGGAAGTTGAGCACAGTAGGTGGTAATGATGCTCACTCCTCTCTTCCAGAGGAGGATCAGGCTGCCCTCTCCACAAGCCGTTATAGTTCCGAGCACCATCAATGGTGAGGCATACAGCTGGTAACGTTGCTAAAGGCTCCAGTCAATTGATAGGACTCCGGCAAGAGTTTACCCAAGGCATCAGTCTCAGGAATACATTGTTCCTTTCTGGAAGGACCATATCAGATCCTTTCTTCCCCTGTGCGTGCTGTTATGTTTCTGAACTTTCACCTATGATCGGGCTTATGTCTACAGGACACACACTAAATCTTTTAAATTAGCAATTCTTTACTCTTTATTTATTTTTATTCCCTAAGTAATGTAACATCTCTGACTGTGCATAGCTGTGTACCCACAGTTATTACAAATCCTCATCACCTGGTAGGCCAGAAAAAGGCTTACAAAATCCACAGTGCCCAAACTACGTGCTCTGGTGAGCCAGGGCCTGAAGCTACCAGGGTATACATACATGAGCGGGAGGAGGCAGCAATCTTAAAGCGCGCTATGTGTACCCCTGCCTCAGCATGGAACTAGGTGCCTTCTGCACCTAATTCAAAAGACACGTGGTATGCAGTGCTGAGGTGCTTATCATCCTTACCACTGATGCCATAAAAATGTCAGTCAGACTATGTCCCCACAAGGACACGCCAAGACAGCATTTGCCCTGCACCATCTCCCGCTGCAAGAAGAATCATAGAGATCCCAACTCAGCCCACATGGCTTAGCTAATACGCTAAATACTGTAGTACTTAATTAAGAACATTTTGTTTCCCAATCTCTAGAGGGATACTTGAGCCAGTGCATCATCAATCCACTGCCATTGGAGTCAAGTTGTGCCTGTTCAATAATTTCTAGAGTAAATATAATATGTTTTAGTGAAATATTTACTTATTTTAATATTTCAAAGCATTGTGAGAGAAATTACTGTATTCACCCGAAAGGAAGACGAGGTTTTTTTGACAGAAAAGGAATAGAAAAAATAAGGGGTCGTCTAAATTCAAAACCTAGGCACAAATACCATAAATGTGCAACACTGCTAGTTCAGTATTTAAGTTTGTGTTACATGCAAAAATTATTACGGGCTTCTATTCATAATTTTTACTCGGGTAGCAGTTAGTCCTCAAAAATTGGCATGCCATGAGACAGAGGATTTTGACAAAGGCTTTTCATGCATAAATACAGCAGGGCCTAAAGAGGAAATACTTTTCTGGAAAGAGCTTTGCTGGGAAGCAAAATGGCTCAAGTCACGAATATATAACACTCACAAAAGTTTTATAGTGTAAGAAAGATACTGCTACCATAAAGCCAGATTAGGCACATCTATGTCATTGTGATTAGTTTTTCTTTAAAATTAAATAAAATATATCATGTTATTCATATAATAGTATTTCTTCTTGAAGGGTTTGTGTTAAATTCATGCAAAAATACTTTCAACCTAAATTATTTTTTCAGCACTTCACAGGGGTAGTCTTGAATTCAGGTTTAAATATTTTTCCCTTCAAAAATATTTTTTTAGGAAGGGGTTGTCTTCCTTTCAGGTAAATGTAGTATATCTTAGATGGATAAATAGGTCCTTTCCTTGTAGCCAAAAAGAAAGCGTAAACACTGTGCACAGTTGTAACACACTGGACTCGCATTCAGGAAAACCCTGGTTTGATTTCCGGTCCGGCCATCCTGATTTCAGTTTTCCATGGTTTCCTGAAATCACTCCTGGCGAATGCTGGGATGGGTCCCAAACAAAGACCATGGCAGATTCCTCCCCAATCCCTCTTCCCTGTGCAACTTGAACCGTCTCTAATGACCTCACTGTCGACGAGACGTTAAGCACAATTACCTACCTACCTACACACTGTGATGGGTATCCATTTAGAACTCTTATGTTTTTAACATTTTGGGTGTAAAGGGAATGCTAAGTCTACATCTCCTGGATATAATTTTTTTTCAGAGGACGCTTTTCTATTAAAGGGAATTAATAATTCATCAAAAATATGTTAATTTCACGTTACAGATGTTTGAATGCGAACTTGTATAATGTGTGGTAAACCCTTGTACTATTAGATATTTTCAACATCATAGGTGACAAGGTGAATTTAAGTATACATTATCATATTTTTCAGAAGGCATGTGGCTATTAGGGTTGTGCGAATATTGGGTATAACAAAACAAAAACGAAAAATGTCAGCTTTCATTTTCGTTTCGGTAAGAAATTTGGTCAGTTGTAACGAAACAAAAATTCTCGATTTCGTTGACTTTTCGGGTGTTCAATGAATATTCATTTAGTGCACCAGCAAAGAGAATTTTTGTCTGTAAGTAATCTTGTTTGTTTTAGTTATTTTATAACTGAAATAACTACATAAAATAAAATGAAAATTTCATTAAGGCTGAGCCTTACTGAATTTTTTCATTTTGTTTCAGTTTCATGAGATTTTGTAATATCACTTTCATTTTCGCTTCGTGAGAAAAAGTCACATTCGCACAACCCTAGTGGCTATTAAAATTAATTTATATCTAATTATAAAAATGTGCCATTTTTACACTAGAGATGGTTGAACACTGAATTCATGTAAAAAAAAATTACAGATTTTAATGTTTGGGAATAGCGAGTGTCAAAATTTCCTAAAATATCTATAGCAACCCGACCTGTCAATACAGCCTTGTTTCTGGAAACTATTGAGGGTCAGTTTAGATTATCTTAATATATGTATAAAATGCTTGACATATTTATGAAACAAACTAACACTTCCTGCATAGGGTGATTTTTCAAAGGTTTGTTTCAAAAAGTATGACAAAATCATGAATAGACTATAGAGGCTGATGAGCATGTGTTGTCTCAGTACCCAGGAAGAACCTCCCCCCTCTGCTGCTGAAGCTGAGCGAGCGGCGTCCGGAGCAGCTACACTATCTGGGTGTGGCCTATGGCCTCACACTGCCTCTCATCAAGTTCTGGAAGAGAGCTGGCTTTGTTCCTGTCTACCTCAGGTACCACCACCTACTCCACACTCGATACTTGAGCTTTACATGTGTTACAGTAGTACCACATGTGTGGGGCCTCATAACCATCTCTTTTGTAATGTGTATTCAATTTATTCGCCACATACTCTTAGTGGGATTTGCTGTTGGGGGGGGGGGGGGGGGGGTAAGGCCGAGATACTTCCCCCCTGGACAACGGTGAAGCTGTGGTCCCGCGCTTGAACAGGGTTTTTCCTGTTGCCTGAGTTGTTGGCTTTGGCCACGTGATGCGTTGAGCTTTGGGTGGTGCGCAGGCGAGCAATGCACAAGTGGATGCCTTGGTTGGAATGTAAGCTGGTGTGACGTTAAGGGCGCTGACTACCCTGGTAAAGTTACCTGGCCAGACGAAAGTAGGGGTTTTCTTCAGTGACGTAGGTGGCAGCAAAGATACTGCACGTGGTACGTGCCAGAGGAGGTTAGAAATGGAGCTTGCTGAGCTGGTGATTCACCTTCTTTGATGTGCAGCCTCCTCTTTCTTCCAGGAGTATACCTGGTTGTGAACTGGGCCGCTTTCCCTTCGTACCTCGTAGTTTCAAAATACGGGGTTCGGTGCTCAACTGGCAGGGATGGCTGGGTGAGGGCCATAAAGGGGTAGTCTTTAAGAGATCACGACTTCACAACCTAAGTTACCGGGTGGGTTATAGGTTAGGTTAGGGAAGGTTCAGGATGACGTATGCTGGTGGCGAAGACGGTTAGAAGCATTTGCAGAACGTCCTTCTTGCGGAGCTGGCATCTGGAGAGTGGATGTCATTGTGGCTGCGGTTACTAGCAGCACTGATGTAGGACGTCCAGCCTTGAGACAAGATACCCCCATCTTCACAGCCTATAAAGGGGTGTTTCGAGACTTTTACTGCAGTGGGTGTCTACTCAGTCATTTGACAGTCTGGCGAGGACAAGGGATTGCGATGAGACTCCGCGAGCAACTCTTCACTAGCAGGCTGTTGGCGTTTGTAATGGCTAACATTCCTCTGGCATACTGCTCTGCTTGCCTTTTATAGTGATCTCCCACTATATTAGGTGCTTCAAGGGTCGGGTGAGCTAAGCTCCGCCTCTTGGGGGTGGTGCTTGTCACGTCACACGCATGGACCAAAGATTTTTATGTTGCCTGTCGCTCTGTGCGTGGTGCCGAACTCCGGCAGTTGGAACGAAAGATTGATCTTCCGACATATTGGCTTTGATATAGTCTTGCCTGCTCCACTCAGTGTCTCACTTGACTAATGCATGACTAGCTAAAGGGTGCCACAGGGTATTTATAAACTAGGGACTCCCAGGACTCCCTGAATTCCTGGGTTGCATCAAAATAACCTACTTGTTAATAGATACTGCAGGTAATATCGGGATTTGTGGCAGTTCAGTCCATTTATCTGAATGCAAAAGAGTTGATACATCTCTCACATGCTCCCAATTCTGGGTGCCGGAGCCTGGATAAGTTACAAGTGGACGTGTCTGGATGGTCTGTTTGCAAGTCTTAACTATTTGCAATTATGCCCCATGTTGGGCACCAAAACTGTTGAAGCATGTCGGTCCTATTGTTTCGGGTGTTGTGGATCTTAACCACGAGAATTAAGACTATCTCCCTCTACCTCCCTGGTGGCTCAGCAAGTTTTGATTAATGGGAGTTAGTGCTTGGCTAGGGTGAGGTTCTCCACGTTAAGAAGAATGCTGGGATTTCTTAATCCTATACCAAGAGGAGAAGGGGTGAACCCTAGAGTGAATTGGACCAGGTGTTCTTCCAAGCAGGAAGTTCTGGTTCTGTGCACTTTCAGATATTTCAACAGAAAATTGCGACATCAGATTCGCGGGGTGCATTAAGGGTGATCACCTAACTATCTGGCCAGGTTCTTAGTCTTGCTTCGGGAGCTGGCCGTTATATAGTACTGGCTGCGTGGATCGTCTAACTGGGACACAATTTTTAACCACACTTGCAAGGCAACGTTTCGGCAGGCAATGTACCTTATTGGACGGGAGAGGAAGAGCAGTTCTCTTTGATGGCTGGCTCATGTGGTAAGTGAGCTCGGGGACAGCGTCTGACATCGGTTGCGGTGGTGCAGGGCAGCGGGTCTGGTTGATAGGGGGAAGACTACTAGTATGGAATCGGGGGATAGACTCCAGGGTTCAAACTACAACAAAATAAATAATACTTTCCAGTTGAATTTAAAATACACTCTATGACGTACTTGGGGAAATGCAGTTTGAGTCAACCCTAGCTCCTATAGTAAAATATTTACATAATAATTAAAGATAAATAAGAAGCTCGGTCCTACTTTACTTCAGGTGAAGTTATCCTGGGCAAAACAAGGTGTCTTAATAAAATGAAAATAAGCAATCAGCATTGACGTGTGTCGCTTATACAACTAATCTAATATGATTATGACTCATCACCAAGAGTACCTCTTCCACCACTACAGACGTTAGTGATACGTTGCCTACCCTACATGCAACAGGAGTTTATGAACGTATTCTCTTCACCTGGAGGATACGCAACCTAGCAGGCACCCTCCCAGTACCCCCTTCCCCATGCTGAGAGCCAACAAGCTGCCCAGACCTTGGGCAAGGCTGAGCGCCATGACGCATGAAGCAGAAATGCAGACCACCAGAGTTTTCCCAAACCAACCAGAGCAGGACGACGTCCCCCCTGCGCCAGCAGCCAACAAGCTTCCACTATATATGTCAGGACACTGCCGAGCTCGAGAGAGTCATTCTTATTCTACTCTCGTGACTTCCCACAGCACTGTTCAGTGCTGGGACCTCTAGAGAACTTCGAAGCATTGAGTACGCCTCCTGCGATTACTTCACCGTCGACGATCAGTCAACCAGCGAACACGCTCACTAACACGTTAAATTCACTTTATCTCCTCAATATACCTTTCTTAGAACAGTTTAGAAGTATTATATCTTTTCTCGTTTAGATATTTCTTTCCCGCTTTTCCATTAGAACCAGGTCTCCTACACCTGGCCAGCATAGTAACCTTCAGCACTCAATTGCCTGGTACGAGGTAACCCGCGTCGCATGTTTATTGAACTATCAATAAACATACTTTTGTTTCCTACCTTACCACTTTTATTTCTGAGAGTAGCCATCTGTTTGCCTGCTATATACAGGTTACTACTTACATCACTGACAAGAACTGGGTAATTGATATAACCAAATTAACTTCAGTAGCGGGCGCCCCTCAGAGGTCCGCCATATTTTCTACACACCCATTAGATTGCCATCTGTTGCTTTTCAACTGCCACAGCACTGTACCAGTGCCAGTGGAGAGGAACAGAGGAGCCACAACCACTAGCAACTCCTTCACCCAGGGAGAAGCGACAGTCTCGAGTTATTACCTTATCCCACAGCATTGTTAGTGCTGGGATATCTGTAGCTTGAGACCTGCCATCATCTCTGTGTGAACACAAATCCAGTGGCTGCATTGGTGACCCAAACAGCTCCCTGTCTCTGATCAGTCTGCATGTGTGGGGGATCAGTGCAGACTTAACAGAGCCTGGTCAGCAAATCAAAACGTGACTGACACTATAAACTGTGTTTAGTTTGTTCACGTCAAGGTGTACCTAGCATACTGTAAGCAGAGACTCGATGCCTTACGACCATAGGCACGGCCGTAAACGTAGGGAACGAAACAGCTTTTTATGCCTCCAGACAGTTGAGTGCACTTCCTCAACCTACACCGGAGCAACAGGTGGAACGAGACCACGCCGCCCATCTCAGGTTCGAGTCAGTATCGACTGCTCCGGTAACTATCTTATTTGTATCTCCGTGTATCTGAATTCATCCCTCGTGCCATCCCGTGGTAAAAGGATTGTTAACCGGCACTGCTATATGATTCGGCTGAGTAACGTCCACTCATGGACAAACGAAGCTCACCTGTGGCATCGCCAGTTCAGCGTATGCCAAGCTCGCTACATCTGGGTAAAACCCACTACAACCACGGCACCCAAGAAGCAAGAGTAAATACGTACTAACCAACACCTCTAGTCTCTCGCCGTCTATTTAATTTAGACCATCCCACTTATGGTGTAGCGGACAAAATCCTCAATCATCGTGCCTAGTAGCCTAGTACCAGAATGCCTAACTCTGGCAAGAGGTGGGAGCACCTTTCACTAGGTATATCGTTCAACACTAGCTCGTGATAGTCGTTCTCGAGCTTGGAAGTACTCGGGCAGATAGCACATAGTGGGTAAAGCAGGGAATTGTTGGTGGAAACCAGAAGAGTAATTGACTGTACCATGAGAGGTAACTGGTAAATATATGTTTTATTCTGTTGTAGGAAGTTTCAAATCATATATCTCCGACCTGAGCCTGTTTACATCTTAAGGATGAGGGACAAGTTTGCAAAGCTAAATAAAACTGCAGTGCAATAGCAAGGTTCGAATCAAGACTTTGGGTGCAAGAGTGCTGCCAAAATGTCCAAATCTGGCACGGACATGGCATGTAGGTCGACAACTTGGAATTCGTTGAGACGACTCTGTAACGAGTTACCATGCAATGAAGAACACAAGTTCAAATTGCCTGTATTGACTTGGACTACAACAAGCTACTAGCATGTATATCTACGGATAACGGAATGTAGGTGCCACTATCCTGAAAGGAAATATAATTTTAACAATTAGTGTTGTGAAGTTGGTAACATAATAAAAATAAATAGATGTACTAATCAATCCAGAGGATAGATATATGCAGGTGTAACAAAATCTTACTCTTTCAGCATTTGATTTGTAACATGTTGCTGTGGCTGGACAGTATGTAGCTACTTCTCTATTCATTACCAGCAACTGCAGATACACGATCCCATGTCCCTGATCATGGGCAGAAGTTATTCCTGCATTTACAGCAGGTTGCACTGTATTTGCTGTGCAGGCAGACAACCAATGACCTGACTGGGGAACATTCGTGCATCATGCTGCAGCAGCTGGACATGATGGGCTCAGAGGACGCCGCTGCAGGAGGGAAGTGGCTCCCAGAATTCTTTGCTGACTTCAGGCGGCGCTTCCTCTCACTTCTGGGCTACCAGTTCCGGAACTTTCTTCCAGCACTCGCACTCAGTGTCCTGCAGAACAAGGCTTGCAAGCTGCCTACGAGAGGTCTGCACCCAGCTCACAGTGACATGTTTTGGTTATTTGAAATATATGGGGGACGTATAGTGGAGTGGTTTGGACAGCTCTTAACATCGGGGTTTTGAGAGCTAATGAGGGTGAAGCAAGGTGAATATGGAGCAGCACCAGATTGAAAGGGTGGGAGAAATTGGAGATCCTCGAGAAATCCTGTTGACCAGTGGTATCATCCAGCTCGATCTCCACATACAAAAATTTTAGGAGCAGCCTCATTGGGAATCAAACTCAGTTCTCTTTGCTGGAAGGTGTGCACTCTAGCCATTGCACCACTGTGGCCCCATGTGGGGATGTGCATTAGTATTTAATCATTTGGCATAGTCTCTTATTGGTAGACATTGAAAGAACAGCATAGCCATCTCATTTTACAAGGGTTAAAAGAAATAATATTTAATTTGCTAATACTGTATGTCAAAAACATATTTGACCGTACATTTCATTGAGTACATTTGTTAATTTCTTAGTTCAATTTTTTTATGTGTTAATGTTTGCATAAGTGATGGTTACAAATTTACTTGCATTTAAACAGTGCACATCCTAGCTACAATACTGACATGTATAACCTATCATTACCAGAGGTGTTTCTTAAATTATGTTACCATGTGTCGTGAAGTACGGTAGGTATATGTCATCGTATATTGACACCGGCTAACAGCCAACGGCGCTAAGTCCATGACGGCGCTCACTATTCACGTGACACGTGGGCATGCATGTGCAGAAAGAGGCTCCAGTTTGAACTTTCCTATAATGGAATATTTATTTCAAGTGTGAAATCATGTCTCTTGTTTATTTTCAGATTTTTCAAGTGTCTAAAATGTTAAAATGTATGTTTTATAATATTGCACAATGTTTGGTTAGGAATTTGAAATGCACGCTGCGCGAAAATAAAGAACATTACTATTCTGGCGTGAATGCTGTCATAAAAGACATTCAGAGAATACAGAAAATTAATAAGAAAATTCTAAAATGTAAATCAATATTTAAATGGCCTATGTGCCCTTTATTTTAAAATATAACCGTTTTTCTCGGTGTGCATAGCACTTCCGGTTGTGTGAACCCCGTAGGTAGCCATGGTAGGTCCACACGACCCCTACCTCTGGGCAGTCTGTCGAGGAGAGCTGGCGAGGTAAGATGCTGTCACGTACGTACTACAAATTTTTTGCACTGATGTAGATTACAATAGTTTCACTTTAGTATACCGGTTAACCTTTGCTTGCGTACATTTTGCCAGACATTCTCCACAATTATGCTTCTGCTTAACCTAATAATTTATGCCCTTGTGGATTTTTGAACTTGATCAAAGAGGAGAAAGATGTCGGAGAGGCCACGCGGCCCGCGCAACTTGAATCAGGCACCATCTGCCTATGTTAAAGGCATTTCACTGTGTTTTCTATGTTCTATATTTCTATATTCAATTTTAAGGACTTTATTTTCATGAATGTATTTCAGGGTAGTTTTTATGTTTAATTGTTTTACGGCCACATCACTTGCGACCACGTGGTTCAGGGCCGCAAAGTCAATGTCCTCGTCATCCATAGCGCTTTGAGGGTTTATTTGTGTCAAATCATGTGCGCGTCATTTATTTCAGTGTTCTATGTACTTTATTCAGAGTTTCATGTAATTTTCACGTAATTTATGATTTGTATGTTTGACCACGCTGGTGTTTCAATGTTTGGTTTTCTTGCCATCTGGCGTGTTGCAATTTCAAAACCAATTCAGTCTGCAAAAGAATAATTTTCCCAACAGAAATAATAATTTATCTGGACAGAATTTGCAATTTTTACGGAGGAAGACTGAAAATTCATCTGCACCACGTGATATGCTACAAAGCATATCCAGCGGCATCCATGCCATTTAAGTTTGCTTTCACGCACCTGCGTGTTAATTGTAACCACTTATGTCGTATCCCATCATATTTCAAGGGTATTTATGTAAAGGGTACGGTGATATTATTTCTGTCCTAGCCGACTATGTGTATAGGCCGTCACCTCACTAACCACGTGCAGCAAGACGAGCCCCGAGGAGTCTACGTTAGTAATGCCAAATAATCACATGTGTTTGTGCAACTTGTTCATTTGTTTCATCTTGTAATTCTCAGCGTCCTATATTCAGGGAAAATTGTCAGTCCACCCTAGCGGCTGTCGACCCCTTCCCATGTGGAAATTGTGTTTTCTAACACCACAGAGCAGTGATCCATCTAGGAGTGCACTAGATTAATTGTAGGCTGAGGAGCACCCGAACTGAGTTAGCTAGATACCTCCAAGTTTTTATAAGAAGTAATGTTGGCACGATCTTGTATGGTTTACAGATTAAAAGCAAATACACAGTGCTCGTAAATCTTTCCTTTGTATTGGCAGCAACTTATTGCCCAACTCTTGCAAGTGATCCAAGTTTACTAAAGTTATTTAGTAATGCAAAGTGTTTTGTAAATACGCTCTGGTGAGACGGACACTCAGAACCCACATCATCCTTGAGAACCCTGAGTCTCAGAAGTACGGTGACTGAGAAACACAGCTGGCGCCCACCTACAGTAAGTTTATTGTGTCACCATTCATCTCGTGTCTCACCCAACATCGTCAATATGTCCATATCAACTTGTCATCAGCTATGTGGGCCTGCCTGATTAGAAGAGTTCGATGAATCTTAGAATAACATGATTGTGGATTAATAAGTAAGGTTGCGATACAGTCGACTCTTTTAATCTATCATTATTCAGGGGACTGCCAACCCATACATACGGGATTTAAGTAGATGAGGTTTCTGACATGTAAAACAATAAAATACAACTTCTAACCTTATAAAATTTGATGTTGAATATAATAGAAGCCGTATATTATGTGTAAATAAAGTTTAGGTAATAAACACAATTAAAATGGGAATTTTAGAAAAAAATATTATTGTAAATAATACATTAAAGAACCTTTCACATAAACTCATTTAAATAAAAAAAAATAACGTCTCAAAATACTGTACCGTATATAATTTATTGTAATCCAACACCAAATGCAAGCTGACTTAATACTTTCAAACCCTCTGAAAATGAAAATAATATGACAACAAATGAAAGTCAAATTTTGAATTTCCGGCACAGGCTCTATCAGGTGAGAGAGTGTGGAGAAGAGTTATCTATTGGACAGTGTGTTCACGGCAGCCTTTGGAGGAGGGGTAGCGGCAATAGGATTACCCCTCCTGGCTGCTACTTGTTGCCAACAACTTGCACGCATGGAAAATGTCTGTCTTATAAAGTAATTAATTATTTTTTACTGCAAAGAAACTTGTCATTTTTACTTTTTAGACCGGAATGAATAAATAAGGTGATTATAATTGATTTTATTCACTGTCTTTAATAATTAATCATTCAAAACCATGTTCTCTGATTTCCCTGTTGTGAGTTACACTGCACTCGGCTTGGTGCTTACCTACCCATTATTAGATGGCAAAAGATGTCGAATAGGCTCTTACATTTTATCAGTTTATTCAAAAGACACATCTCTATTGTTTTAAGTTGAAGGGAGGGAGGGAGGAAGGGAAGGGAAGGGAAAGGAAAGGAAGAAGAAGAAGAAGGGGAGGAAAAGAAAACCATTTTCACTTGTGCCATTATTTGTTCACTCGTGTTTATAAACAAAATAACCATGCCATACGTGTAAAATGTTAACATGTAGTCACATTACCATCTTTGGAATAGTAATCGCACAACGTATATTTGTAAACATTGCAACATAATACAAATTTTCTGTCACAAATGTTTTGCAAGGGAGAAATTTAGTCGGAATTTATGTTTGTACGAAATTGTGACTTAACACTAATTACAGGAATACAAATAGTCAGTGCACGTCCTATACTTTAATTATTAATAATCCCTAATTTTTCATCAAAAACTTCAGGTGCTGCCTATACATGCATGCGGCCTATATATGCCAAAATACGGTAATATTAATCCTCTGATTTCCCCGCAAAAACTTACTGTAATAGAACTTTATACTTATAATACAAGTCGCTCGATGTTCAAACAACTTTTGGTGTCAAGTATATGCTTCTGGGCATATAATTTTATTTGCGATGATGCTGCTCCTTAGTTAAATAAATATTACATTTGAAAATCATGTTAATTTTATGCCAGATACAACGAAACGCCAACCTTACAGGAAAAAATTACCTTTAATCACAAAAGAAAACGTCTTTGCAAATACAGTGAAACCCAGTTAAGACGTTCCCACTTAAGAAGTTTTCCTGCCTAATAAGTTGAATAACTGTTCACCTTGTCTATCTGCAAATATATAATTTGACCCTTTTGGGAAGTTTTCTTTGTTAATAAGCATTATTTTTTCATTCCCTTCAGAATTGTCTTAACAGAGTTTTACTGTAATAATTCCTCATTAAAATGTTTTGCATAACATTTTCAGGTGAAACCATTTGCTTGTAAATACAAGCGATGTTAGTTGTATATTATCAAACATAATACTGGCATATAATCAATTAAATTCAATTTAAGTATAAAATAAAACTTTTGCAGTGCACTCAGTGATCTAACATTGCACAAAAAATACTTCTGAAATGTCTCTTTTTAAAAGTACGCACAAAAATTAGTGCCTTAATGAATTGCACAAGCAAGGAATATCTTTGGATAACTTGAACAGTTTATTCTACCAACATTTGGAGTTTACTTTATGTAGTATTTTTAATAGTCTGTATAATAGTGGACAAAAGGACACAAACAAATTCACACACAGACACAAATTTTAATTGTTATCCAATTAAAACAAGTATTTTATAAGCACTTGAATATGCAATGAAAATTAAAATTTCCATTTTTATAATTTTTAGCAGCTAGTTTTGTTACTGAAAATTGAAAATGAAAGCTCTGATTTTTCATTTGTGTTTTGGTACACCGAATATTCACACAACCTTACATTTTGTAGATGTTTATTTGCTGTACCAGTAGTGTTGTAAGTTTTATGTTTGTTTTTTGCATCAGAGCTGAGTAGAGAAGAGCTGGATGCGTACATCAGTCAGTATGACGTGAAGCGTCTGGAGATGTATGCCAACAACATGGCTGACTACCACTTAGTGATGGATCTGATGCCTGCGCTCGCCCGCCTGTACTTCCTCAACCTGATGGGTGACATGCACCTCTCTGCTGTGCAGGCTGTGAGTCTCCATTCAGCGTAATGCCACTTTCTCATTAACTGGTGCAAGGCTTGTACACTGACGTGCCCAAAGTCATGGGATAGATGTCGAGTATCACGTTGGCCCTTCTCTAGCCCAGAAGTGCAGAAACTCCTCATGACGTTGATTCCACCTGTGGAGAGATTTTGAGTCATGTTGTCTGGATAGCTACCCACAACTCTCTGCTACTTGTAGGTGCAAGATGTTGGGTGTGAATGGACTTTCCCATCACGTCCCATAAATTCTCAATGGGGTTCATATGAGGAGAATGAGGTGGCCACAGCAGTTGTTGAAACTCTCCAGAATGTTCCTCAAGACAGTTTAGGACAACTTGGGCCTGATGAGACACTGCTGGAATATCCCATCATTGTGGTGGTACGTGAAGTCCTTGAAGGGCTGCAAGTAATCACCAAACAATTCAACAATGTCAGAGCAAAACTGATACAGGTCTTGGAACCTCCAAGACGTAATGATATGGTGTCACCATTGACTGTATTACGTGTACATACTGCTATCCCATGACTTTTGATATTTCAGTGTATGTAGTAAAACATTTTTGAAGAGGCCACAAAATTTTAATTTACCTTGGGAAGTCTTTATAACAGGATAATTTCCTGTTCTATTAAAAAAACATGTTTATCTACTAAGTGACCAATAAAGATTATTAATTTAGACAAGTATCTCGGAAATTTTATAACAAGTTTATACTGTACAGTTTATTGTTGCAAATAAAATTTGATCAGAACTATGGTCACAGCAAGGATGAATGCACTAACCCTGTGTGTATTGTGATTGTACATTGTTAGTAGAGTTGTTCCGATACCATGTGTACCGATACCGATTCCCTGATACCACTGCCGATACCTCAGTATCAAAAACCGATACCAATTTCCTTCGCACTGAATTTCAGAAAAATTATTACTGTTAATAATACATTTAAAGAAATTTCTCCTAAACTCGTTTAATTAAAAAGAAAATAACTTCTTAAAATTCCATATATAATTTGTTGTAATCTGATACAAAATGCAAGCTGACCTAAAACTTTCAAACCCCTTGAAAATGCAAATAATATGACACCAAATGTAAGTCAAATTTGAAATTTCCCACACGCACTATCAGCTAAGAGCGCAAGGAGAAGTTATCGATTGTGCAGTGTTATCACATCTGTAGGTTTACGATGGGAATTGGGAAGGGGGGGGGGGAGGGAGAAATGACCTCTACCCTCTCCCCGCCAGTACTTGTTGGTGACGCCTTGCACAGGTGGCAAATGTCTGTGTTTTAAATTAATTAATATTATCATACTGCAAAGAAAACTTGTAATTTTGAGATACAAATGAGGCGGTTGTAATTGATTTCTTCACTGTCTTTAATAATTAATCATTTAAAACCACATCTTCTGATTTCCCCTGTCATGAGTTACACTGCACTCAGCTCGGTGCTTACCTACCCATTAGTAGACGGCAGAAGGTGTCGAATAGGCACTTGCATATTACTATTCGTTTATTCAAAGACACGTGTCTATTGAAATAAATTAATATAAAACCTCCTATTTCCCCACAGGAAGTAACTGAAAATGAACACTTTAATACAAGCTGCTCGATGTTCAAACAATTTTTTGCTGACAAGTGGTAGAATATATGCTTTTGGGCGTATCATTTTATTCGTATAGATGCTGCCCTTTAAGTTAAATAAATATTAAGTTTTAAAATCATGTTAATTTTATGGCAGATACAATGAAACACCAACCTTATGGAATAACTTACCTTTAAACACAAAAGAAAACATATTTTTAAATAATAATTCCTCGTTAAAAAGTTTTGCGTAACATTTTCAGGTGAAACCATTTGCTTGGAAATACAAGTGACGTTAGGTGCAACTGTATTTAGTGACGCATAATCTTGATAAAATTACGTTTGCCAGGTGCTCTTTATTTGCTCTGCTGTCAGCGGGCGGTGTGTAGAAGGCAAGCCAAGCAGGTGTGGTTGAGAGAGGAGAGAGAGAGAGAGAGGACGTGCTTTATCTTTTGTTCGAAAAACAACTTCCGCTCTCTGCGCCATGTATGGCATGTGAGGGAGGAAGGAAGGTGCACAGCTGAGAGAGACAGAAAGGAAAGTTAAAGAGAGGGGAAGTAGAAAGCCAGTGTTGCACCACGCCGCACTCCAGCAGTGTTGACAGATGTGTTGAGAAGACAAAACATTAGGCAGCGTGCCGCAGAGCAGTTATAAATAGCAGCACGCGTGATGTATTTCACATCCAGTTACTAGCTTTTTGCATAAACAACCTGCGTAGAAACTATAGTTGCGAGAAATCTTAGGTGACAGGACCCAAAATATACTTAGATCAGCGTAACATGCGATAAACGATAATAGGTTGCGTTCACATTATCGAAATAGGAATTTTGCCGCGACCAAAAAATATTGTTGCTGGATGCATTTTTTTTTTTGTGTGCAGTGCATACACTGAAATACTGTAATTTTTTTTCTAAAGAAACTACCGGATTTGCTTGTTTTTAGTGCACACCATGATTTTAGCAACAAGTTTCGGGGGAAAAAATTGCTCCAAAAATTGGGGCACCCTGGTAGTAAGTATCGAGCAAATTATTATTTTTAATATCAATGTGTGGTGATTGTGATATGTTTGGAAAATACTTTAATCAAATAACTTGGGTGCAAAAAGTCAAAATAAAAAGATTCCGAAATCCTTGCACTTCCGGCTTCATTTTTCTTTTTTCTCCTTTCAGCAGTGACAGGCTCTCATTTTTTTGCCTTGCTAGAATGTCACACTACCCTTCTCTCAAAAAAAAAGTGTTTCTTCTCCACCTCCTGTCATAGTTCGCTAGCCTCTGCCAGGGAAACAAAGAGGGCTTGGCGTAATTATTGACCGGCAACATCTTCGTGTTATGGCATTGGGGGGGAGGGGCGTAAACACATAGCAGCTCTGGTTTTTGGTATCCCTTCAGGGGGGTGGGGGGAGCTGAGAGAGAAAGAGAGAGAAGGAAGAGGAATGATGTAATAGTGAGAGATGAGACAACAGACAGTTCTGCCACTTTCCTCAACATCTCTGGACAATTTATGGCTATGACTCCCCCCCCCCCCCTTTTTTTTTTTTTGTGCGCTATACAGGAGTATATATAGTAATAAAAGTTAAGTTCCACTTTTTAAGGACAAGTGAGTACTTGTTTGAATTTGATTAAATATTTATATCTGGTTTATCTGTTCTGAAGACTAATGTTGTTTCTCATTTGACACAGGTGTGCATCCAAACTTTCGCCGCCTTAAATTTGTGCCAAATTCTAAATCTTCAATGTCATAAAGTCCTTTTTTTCAGCACCTCTAGAACTTTATAGCATTTAATTTTTGGCCAAAATTACTCATTTCCTGGGATTATTACAGTTAAATTTTTCATCATAATTTTTTACTTTTCTTTACTCCATAAGTTTTTAACTTTTCTGCAGGTGTCTATGGGATTTTGCGTTGATTACCTGGTGGCAATTTTTACAGAGGTCTAAAATACATAATATTTATTCAGTGAAATGGTTCATGTTCCAAGTAACCCAACAACCAACTGAAAAATTTGAATGTGTTTTGACATAAAATAGGTCTGCCATTGTTATTAATTTTACAAATTTTTATGATTAATGTTATTAAATATATTCGTGGATTTAAAGGTAATATCACAGATTTTATTTCATCTTGCATTTTCATGGACTTTTGCTTACAAGCAAAAGATTAAAGAAATAGATCTGTATATAATATGGATGCCAGTATGACTTTTAAGTGTACAAGAACTTGTTTGTATTTCATATATTTTCGTTTTTCCAAATTTGTTAGTTTTCTTTACTCATTCCATTAGTAGTAACAGACGTCAACAATAGACGTCATAGGACGATAGCGCATCTTTTCCCTTTCACTAGGCTAGTAAACTAAAAACATCGCCACCGCAAGGCACAAAATGGTGAAATGAGGAAAATAACAGAGGTCACCTTTAGCTGACGTGACCAACTGCTCGAAAACAATATGTTTTCAATGAAGAAACTTTCTACCAACATATGTGGAAGTACGACCTTTCTCGGGTATCATAACAGTCAACGAGCACATCACATCACAACAGTTCGTCGCAGTAGCACGATCATTTGTCAGCTGTCAGTCTGACAGCCTGCAACGTGTGATCACATTACTCGCACCGACCAGCGCCTGTAACTTTAACCTTCTTTTGTATTTTGGACATTTCAGTTTAAATATATATTAAATTTATTTCCCGTCTGTGTGAGGAGTCAATAGGGCGCCGGGAGAGAAAAGTAATGATTCTCTCTCGTCTTTGTAACTCTGAAGTGACAAGTTTTGTTTTATAAAGACTGCCATACTGTCTTCGTTTTTTTGGTTTGTCAGCTACGAGTGTGAATTGTTGGTTTTGTTGAGACAACAGTAAATCTCCAGGCATTAATTTCTTTTATTTTACTGGCAATCCTGGTATCAACAAACTTTCTTTATTATGTAGACAAAGTTTCCAACTCATGCTGAGCTAGTTCGTTGGTGTTTACTGAGAACTACAAAGAGAGGAATGGACAGTAACCTGTTACAAGTTTTTTTTGTGCGTGTGTGCGTGTGTGCATGCGTGCGTGTTAAAGAGAGAGAAATTATGCAGTAAAACACTAAAAACAGCAATGGGACCCAATAAAATAGGTATAAAATGGAGTGTGGTGGAGAGGTTAAGGTAGCTTTTAACTTCAGGGTTTTGAGAACTGATGAGGGTGAAACGAGGGGAGTATAGAGTAGTACCAGAATGCAGTGATGGAAGAAGCGGGAGAACCCCATGAAAACCCACCAGCCAGCAGCATCATCTAGCATGGTTTCCACATGCGAAAATTTGGGAGCAACCCCACCAGGAATTGAGCCTGTTTCACTTCAGTGGGAGTTGAGTAGTCCGACCACTATACCACCGCAGCCCGTGGTGTAAAATGCAGGAAAGTTTAAGATCAGGATGTTATATTTTGTGTGTGTTGTGGCTGCGTGGAAGTGAGAGATGGCTGGTTTGAAGGGAGTGATGTCAGCTTGGAGCAATTGGAGATATTTACATACAGACTGTTCATTGTCTTGAGCACTTTTGAAATCCTTGCTTTGGATCCTCTTTTACTTTTTATTTAGTATCCTTTTGCAAAATTTATAATTATATTACCATGGGCCGAATTACGACTCAACGCCAAGAGTACCACTTCCACCCCCTACAAATGTGACGTTGTGCCTACCCTATAGGCAACTGGAAGTTATGAGCACGTTCTCTTCACCTGGAGGATACGGAATCCGGCAGCCACCCCCACCCCCCACCCCTTGCTGAGAGCCAACAACCTGCCCAGACCTCAGGCAGGGCCAAGCCCTTCCTACGAGGCGCAAAGCAGAAATGCTGACCAGAGTTTTCCCACGCCACCCAGGGCAGGAGGACGGCACACTTCGCCCGCACGTCGCACTGGCAGCCTACAAGCTTCCGCTATATAAGTCAGGATGCTGTCGGGCTCAAGAGTCATTCTTGTTCTTCTCTGGCGTCTCCCTACAGCACTGCTCAGTGCTGTGACCTTCAGAGAACTTCGAAGCATTGAATACGCCCCCTGTGGCTACTTCACCGTCGACGTCAACCAGCGAACACGCTCACTAACACATTAAATTCACTTTTTCACCTCAAGACACCTTTCTTAGAACAGGTTAGAAGTATTATATCTTTTCTCGTTAAGATATTTCTTTCCCGCTTTTCCATTAGAAAAAGGTTGCCTACACCTGGCCAGCAAAGTAACCTTCAGCACTCAATTGCCTGTTAGGAGGTAGCACATGTCACATGTTATTGAACCATCAATAAATATACTTTTGTTTCCTACCTCTCAGCTTTTATTTCTGAGAATATCTGTCTGGTTGCCTGCGATACATCTGGTTGCTACGTACACCATTGACAAGAACCATGTTATTGATACTACCGAATTAACTTCAACCGTGGGTGCCCCTAAGGGATCGTTCATATTTTCTAGATACCCATTAGAAAATCATCTGTTGCTTTCCAACTGCCACAGCACTGTACCAGTGCCAGTGGAGAGGAACAGAGGAGCCACAACTACTAGCAACACCTTCACCCAGGGAGAAGCGACAGTCTCGAGTTATTACCGTATCCCACATCATTGTTAGTGCTGTGATATCTGTAGCTTGAGACCTGCCATCATCTCTGTGTGAACACAAATCCAGTGGCTGCATTGGTGACCCAAACAGCTCCCCGTCTCTGATCAGCTCGCATGCATGGGGGATCAGTGGAGACTTAAGAAAGCCTGGTCAGCAAGCCAAAATATGACTGACACTATAAACTGTGTTTAGTTTGTTCACGTCAAGGTGTACCTAGCATTCTGTAAGCAGAGTCTTGATGCCTTACGACCAAAGGCACGGCCATAAACAAAGGGAACAAAACGCAGCGCTCCTTGCTGCAAGACAGTCGAGTGCACTTCCTCAACCTACACCGGAGCGACAGGCAGAACGGGACCGTGCCGCCCAACTCAGGCACGAGTCAGTATCGACTGTTTCAGTAACTATCTTATTTGTATCTCCGTGTCTGCGAATTCATCCCTCGTGCCATCCCATGGTAAAAGGGTTGTTAACTGGCACCGCTCCAGGACTCGGCTGTGTTAACATCCACTTCTGGACCAATGAAGCTCACCTTTGGAATCGCCAGTTCGGCATGGGCCAAGCTCGCTACATCTTGGTAAAACCCACCACAACTACGACACCCAAGAAGTAGTATTGAATACGTACTAGTCAACACCCTTCGTCTCTCGCTGTCTATTTAATCTAGACCACCCCACTTTTGGTCTAGCGGACAAAATCCTCGACCATCATGCCTAGTAGCCTATCCGGGCACGCATCAGATTAATAATTACATTGCCACGGGGCTCAAACACTTAATTCATGTGCATTCCAAGTAACATAATGGAATTGTTAGGAGTGTGATGCGTGACGTTCTTTGGTGGCTGAGGGCGATGTCATAGTCTGGATTTTTGGGCGTGCATATCAGAAACATGGCGTTAAATTAACATCGGACGTTCACTTGCGCACTGGAGCATGGCCGGTGTAAAGTACCGGATGCATGGCCTGTCGGCTGGACTCTGTTACCACACTTACTGTCATTAGGTATGGGTGGACACACTGCCATGGGTTTACCTGGCCGGATGGTGGCCCGGGGTGACTGCTGCCCTAACTGTGACGTCAGTTGGTGCCTGCTGCTGCTGAGACTACGACCTGCTGCTGTTGCTGCAGACGTCGGTCGTGGTCATGGGTGGGGTGGTGCAATGGTGTCCCTTGAACCAAGGGTTGGCTGTGCCGTATGGTATGTCGGCTGGCGTCCACGACGGCTGTAAACAAGGAAGGGCAGGGAGCGAGGAGGTGAGGCCTCTCCAGCTGTCGGGTGGTGTGAGCTCGTTCTCTGGGGTTAAGACTGCAGAGTGCAGTCGGCACTGGGTTGCAACTGTGTTTTGTAGCGGAGGCGGTAGCTGCCGTTCTAGTTTGCTGATGAGTACCACTCCTCCAGGAATATGGCATACGGGAAGGAGCTACTATCAGCAGCGCAAGGCGTAAGCAGGCAATAGTTAACCCTAGGTATGGTGTTCTGCCAAGGCTGCAGCCGCACAGCCAAAAGGTGTTTTTTGCCAAGGCCGCAGCCGCACAGCCAAAGGGTGTACTCTTTGCTCTTAAATCTGGCACGGTTCAACGTGGTGGATTACCCTCAACTAGCATACTGACGACTCTTGGGTGTGGATCCGATAAGGGTCAGACGTCCAGGATCTCCATAACCGGCACAGTTCAGCATGGTGGACGACGTACAACCTGGGCTGGCTGACTGGCCCTCTTTTGGATTGTCTTTTTAGTGGTGGTGGATCTGCCTTTCTGCACACCGGGGTGCACAGAACGGGTGGCTGTCAATCATGTATGTACTTGACGTGTGCGTTCCTGAAGGGTAGCCCGCAGTCCTACACTAGGTTCGTACTGTGTTGGAGAAAATATTTCACAGTCTTCTGCTTATCCCCGACGGATGTGGTGTCTACATAGAATAGGGCAAAATACCTTTGGAAATAAAACTCTGAGGTTTGCTGAAATACATGTTTATTCCAAGAGGAATAAACCCGGTGGCCCATACTACCTCCTTACCAAGCAACAGTTGACCGGAAATAAGCTACGTATGTCTCCAGATGCCTTATTCCAGACATATTGGACTTTGAGAAAAGATTAGTCTGGTACTATTTGCCTCTGGGCGTTTACAAGAGCTGACCCCTGCCTTCTTCACCACTATCGGCCAGCTCGCACCCAAGGTACAGACCGAGGCTCGGCGCCATCTTCTCGTCCCCTTCCATTCCAGAGATACAGAAGAATCTGTTCAAGGACCCAGTCCGTGTGAGCAAGAAGGTAAACCAGTGGCTCGCCGAGTACCTCAGGCAACCGGACCAACGGCCCGCAGTTCCAATCGCCTATCTCACACCAGTTGCTCTGTCCCCACCGACAAGACCAAATGCTCACAGTCAGTCTACTCCAGTACCTGCAGCGCCAACATGCACAATTGTTCTGCCACAGGCCGGACCTAGCACAAGTAACACACGTCGCCAAGGTATACCAACCAAAGTACCAAGCCTGAAGCAAAAGATTACATTGCCAGAACCTAACTTTTTTCCTGTCACAAAACTACCAGGCCAGTTCTCTACACTGATCACGCCCCAGAAGTATGTAGGGACTAATTTGAACCTAAGAATCCAGCCAGAATAGGGTGTGTCTGATTTAACACCCGACAAAATCAGCCTTAATTGATGTAGTGTTCTCCCAGTTGACAGGATGTCACACGTCAACTTCTATTAATTTTTTGCGAATTTATTGACAAGCCTACAAGCCAGAGAGTAATGTTGTATATTTATAGTTATGAGTAGTGATGTTTTTCAAAGGTTTGTTTGTGTCAGAAGTGTTTAGTCTACCATGAACTGCTTGTATCTATGTGTGTGTGATTGCGGTTGCGTTTAAGTGAGAGATGGCTAATGTTGTCTGCAGGCCATCCTGCTGGGTGTGGGGCTGCAGTACAAGACGGCGGACGGCCTGGCTGCAGAGCTGGAGCTGCAGAGCTCCCAACTCCTGGGGCTCTTCAACAGGATGATGCGTAGGTTTGTGCAGTTCCTCCTGGGCATCCTGAAGCAGGCCATCGAGCAGCGTCTTGCTCGGCCCCACACCGCCCCTCATGTCCCTGTTGACCCTGCTGCACAGGGCCTCCAGGAGGAGCTAGACAAGGCAGCCAAGGTAACGCCCTTACATTCTCATCTCTGGCACCTTGCTCTTGTAGCAGGAGCATCCTACAATACCTATACAGATAAGTGTACCTTGTTACGACAACATGTTTCTACCTATGTCAATTTTTAATGCATGACTATAAGGTTGTTAACTGTTAATAACTTTAAAATCATCTTTTGAAAAATGTCACTGCCTTACCTGTTCATATTTAATGGATTCACTGACTGGCATACACCCAGTAATTTTGGTAACAATAGAGAAAAAGTATATCCATTTCTTAACGTTGAGGTCAATACCCTCAACATGGAAAAATGAATGTGTACAGGCCCAGTATCCCTCCAGAGACTAGGTGAAGGAAGTCTCCTTAACAAGGATTTTAATGGGGCCATATGGGCTGATGCAGTTGCACACTGGGGGCGCCTGGCCCTGGTTCACCAGAGCGCATAGCTGGGCACTGAGGGTTGTGCTATCCCTTTTATGGCCCGTACAGTGATTGGATATTTAGGTATAGCTGCGAGTACACCGTTATGCACTGTTAGTAATGTTACGTTAAGTTCATATGATAAAAATTAAAGCAGAATAGAGAATTATAATTTTGTGGATTCAGTGGGTGTCATGAAGGTGCAGGCATGACCGTGAAGGTGGTTTAAAATTATTTAGCAGCATGGGGGAGGACAGGTTCGGGCGTGGTCCATCCAGAAAGGAATTTACTCTTCCTGTGATTTGTGCCTTGGGGTGAACCCCTGCCAAAGTCCTATCAATCAAACGGTGCCGCAGAGTGTGCTTCACAATTGACAGTGCTCGGGTCTGCCTTTAGCGACTTGGGGGAGCGCGCTAAAGAGTGGTGTGATCAGCTCGCACTATTCACCAAGCAATAACAAGAGATGGTAGCAAAGATTGTGCAGTGGGCTTCACCCGGGTTAGTGGCTGCTGCCTGAAACTGGTGCCCTGTCCTGGGGCGGCAATGGTGGGCTGCTGGTCCTCGCAGGCCTGAAGTATGGTCAGGCACTACCCAGCGGGACTAGAAGGTCCAATCTGAGGCGTACTACGAGCTGGTGAGGCTCTCCGGGAGTCTTCTGGGGTGGCTGGAAAAGGGAGCTAGGGGGAACTGGGAGGCGAGACCTTGCCAGTTGTCAGGCACAGGAGGAGCAGGTGACAAGTTCCCGGGCAAATAGTATAACCAGAAGGGATTAGGCCGACCAGAAACAATCCTGTCACTCCAACTAGTGATGTTCAATGTGGTGGATGGATTGGGTTAGCGATCTGGAAGTATACCTGCTTCGTTAAGTGTTTTTCTAGTGATCGGGGCTCTACCCTTTGTACGCAACAGGTACCTTTGCATACCTGCTCCACAGTATGGTTTGCCATCTACTGTGTTATATTTTGATGATGTATGTGTGCCTAGTAAGATTAGCCTGCAGTTGTACACTAGTTTTGGCAAAGTGATTTCAAGATGCGGTCTCCTTATTCTCCTTGGTAGGTATGACATCTACAAGGATTGAAGTCACAGTCACCCTAGAATAATCACGTGGGGTTAGTTAAGAATATGTGTTTATTCCCCAAAGGAATTGAAACGGTGGCCGGTACTATCTGCTCGCTATCAATTTAACTGAATCCGGTGTAAGTAAGCTACAGTAAACCAGGTGGTTGTGACCTACGGCAAAACTAAACAAGAGCAGAATAGGTAGCTATTATAACAACTGACCCTATTTAATCTATACTGTTGTCGAGAAGGGACTCTGGGTTCACTACCAAAGTGGTAGTGAGTGTAAGGGTGGTCGAAGACTACGGGGGTCACTGGGCGAAGGCCTGGAAGACTTCTTGAAGCCTGCTGGTCTCTAGTGAGAAAAGCAGTAGGCAGAGAGCTCCGGTGCTTGAGGTGGTGGAGCGAACTGCCGAGTATGCAACTAACATTTTGGAGCTGCACGCCGGCATATATAGTCAGCCAGCTGCAGGTCCTTCGGCTCCCTTCGGCAGGTCGGGTATCTTTGTGTTAAAGCTCCTTGCTTAGTAGCACAGGCAGTAGTTTCCTTGTGTGCGGGTTGTGTCGCTCCTGCGACCTTACGGGTTGCACTGGGCTTCCTTCCAGGCTTTTGTTGTATGCTGGGGTGATTACCGGACATGAGACGTCTGACATAATGGCATAGATGGCCTCGCTGCCATTTTCTTGGGTGCCCCTTGTCTACGGGTGTGTAGATTATCTCTGGAATCAAGTCATCAAGGGTTCAAACCTCTTACACGTGATGTCACGTGAAGATGAAGCAGACATATAAATTATTATATGCTAGTATGCATCACGCGTCACTGTTAACTGGCACCTAGTAATAAGTTGTACAGTGCAACCTCGTCATTACGAGAGGTGATAATTGTGCTAAAATTTCTCGTAATTACGAGTACTTATTATATCAAAATGAGAATGTTTTAAAAAAAAAACTAACTTGTGGCAATATTTGGAAACAGGGTGTAAAGGAGGTGGGGGTTATTGAGATATTTATAATGATTACATATTCACTAATGTCTTTGCAAATATTACATATACTGCATGAAATGTGTATTAGACTAGTGTTTATTACAAGCGATACACAACAGAAGTTACTTTCCAGCTACAGTATGTGAACAGCCCACAAGAAAACACTGTAAAATATGAATAAACATTAACAGATGTGCTGACTCGCATGCCATAATGGAATAAGAAATAAAAGATGTTTCTTATGCCAGTGTGGTTTTTGCAGTCAAATTTAACACCCCAACAATTTGTTTTAAAAAAAAGTTAAAAGTCCATTGGCCCTAGTAATTACCATCCGCCTATTTCTTAAGCAATATGTAGCAGTATGATAGAACAAAATATTACTTTAGGTAAAGACAAAAAACAGTGCATCATTAAAAAAATTAGTAAAGCACTTAAATACGATAAAGTCAGGTTCACAGAACTGCCAAACTACCATGGAACAAGTAAAAATTTAAGTTGAGTGAGCGAAGAGATTTGGATGGTTCTTAACATCGAGGTCTTCATATCCGATGAGGGTGATTGAAATGATTATGGATGTATGCCAGAGTAAAGGGGCAAGGGAAATGGGAGATCCCCCAAGAAAACCCGCAGACCAACGACATCGTCCAGCACGATTCCCACTTGCGAAAATCCGGTGACCCGGCTGGGGATTGACCCCAGTTCTTCTAGGTAGGAGTCAATTGCTAACTTCACAACCACATAGTGTATAAAGCAAGCAATGAGCACACAAAACCATTGTAGGACATAAATGGAAAGTGATGTGTGTCTTGCACAGCATGTGGCCATGAGTACAGGCACAAAGCAAACAACAGGAACGTTGGCAGTGTTGTCAGATGTGCCGATCATTCCATAGTTTCCTCGTTCACGTTTTCAGATACAGTTGACCAGTTGTGCACTTAACAATGATTTAGCGTCTTTGAATATAGTGTTGTTACTCATCTGTGAATTTGTGATAAATATTTTTATACAGCAGCATAGGCTCTCAAACCACTTGTATTTAAGAGTGTGCATATGGAAATACAACATTTTCACTCTGAAATGTGTATAGAAACTGATACTGCATTGTATAATTCTCATAAATATGAATGTCTCAGAAGTGCTCATTGTCGTGAAGTTGTACTGTACATGAAGAGAGCAAAAGGAAATAAAATCTTCAAGATATTTTACGAGACAGGAAAACTGGTGCTCTGTTGTGTTCCCACGTTCCATCTCCTCTCTTTTATTCCAGAAGTAAAACATTCACATCATATGTAACAAAAGTTGCCCTTAGGCTCAGACTATAAAGTTTCCTACAAAGGATGAATAAAGGAAAGTATTATTTATGATGTGGCATGTTACAGAAGTGCTAGAATCCAATATTTATTTTCTTTTCTTATTAAATTTGTTTACCTGACCTCATAAAAATTTCCCAGACTTTTCCAGGTTTTCTGTATGTTCTCTAATGCTAGCCACCCTGTTTGTGGTGTGTGTGTTGAAGGAACTGAGGGTCAAGCAGAAGACCCAGCTGGAGAAGTTGAAGAGAGAGAACCTTAGCCTGTATGCTATCAAGGGCTCGGAGGAGGAGTGGGGCAAGTCACTGGCCAAGGGCAGCAAGAACCTCGTCTCTGTCAAGATGCAAGTATCTCACCACATCGTGGAATAATAGCGGCAGGGTTGCGAAGTCTGTATACCAAATTTTCGGCTCCAACTCGACAGTTTTTCCATTATCAGTCTCTGGCTCCCAACCTAAAAGTGATAGAATAAAGCGTTATATCATCATTGGGTTAATACAAAAAAAAATGATTTCATGTTACATAATAATATACATGTGAAGTTTACATTGCATGTTGCTGAACCTAGTACAGCAATTCTATATTAACTGAACAGTGAACATTGAGTAACATTGTGTTTGAACTTCAAAGCAGTGTCATCCAAGGCATAGTTGAAGTTGCTGCTGTGTTTTAATCAACTTCATCTCCACAGCCCAAAATAGCAGACCAGTATTCAGAGTGTTGATGATATACTGTTGACAAAATTGGCAGATAAACTGAATGTTCAGAATTTTACGTAATGCTTCCGAGTACTAGCTGATATCTTCTCAAGTACGAATTGAAATGTAAAAATTAAATAAGAAAATGAATGCGTCATACTAGCTGTCATCCAATACAATACAGTAACCACTTTAACGAACTTTGCATTAACATATTTTGTGATAACAAATACAGGAACTGTTTTGGTCCTGGCAAAAGCCTATGCAATACAACGTATCTAGGGAACAGAATTCAATTATAGTAATTAGCCCTATGTTATTGTACTAAGCTTGGCTTAAGTTATAAAAAATTTATTGCAATATCAAATGTAATAATCACATTTTTGGTAGTGAATCAGAAAGAACACATAGAATTTCAAACTGTTTTTTAAATAATAATTTTCCCTGAACATTGGGGTTTGATGTGTTTCAAGAGTTTAAACATGTCCTGTATGGCAAATCTGATAAAGTTTGCAACCCTAGATTCGGTTAGCAATGGATTGGCTGCGGTGAACCCATAGCATTACCTACTCATTCTCCCAACCTCTCTCCACTTTACAGTTTTGTGTGGAGGCACTTGAAGAGCCAAGTTATTTAATAAAACATATCAGTTTTGGTCTCTTCTAACATCCCTAGAAGTTAAAGTATTAATTTTTATTACACCCATACCCAGTATGTATAATAAACAAAAATTTTTTAACTAGGCATGCATAAGAAAGATTGTGAAACATGTAACTGTTCCTAGATCACACAGCTTGTATACAAGTCCTTGTGTTCTAGCAGGTGGCATACTTGGTATTCTGTGCTTGCTCTCAACACATGTGTATTTACAGTGCTCTGATTGGGGCAGGAATTTTAGGTGATTGGTTAGTAACCTGGAATTGATCATTCAAGTGGATTTGGTACCAAATGAAAACACTATATAATTTCTGGAATAGGTGTTCATGTTGCACGTTGTTAGTATCAACTTGACGTTTGACAGACTGAGGAAGCTGAAGACGACATCATGGTCGGGATCTGTTTTTGGGTGTGCAGGTCAGTCACACTGGGTTAAACAGCTGTTCTATCTCAGTGGCAGACTGGGGTCCAACCAGTTTATAAGGTAGGACGTGTAACTTGGAAGCTTGGTACAAAGTGAATGATTAGCTGGGCAGTACGTTGGATGGTGTGACTCGTGGTCACGGAGTTACCTGCACAGGTGTTGGTCCGGCCGGACTACTGTCCCAAACGTGGCTGTTGTTGACGGTTGCTGGCATTGCCGGTGGAGCACAGTGTCCTGGAAGTACTGAGGCAGTTGAAGCTGCTGTGGCCTTGGTGGTGTTGGTGCTCTGTGATCCCTGGAACCAAGGGTTCGCCATTCCCAGCAGCACGTCTTTTCCTCGGCGGATGGCTGCGACAATGTGATTAGGCATCTCTGGTGTCTTCCTTGGGGCTGCAAACAGAGAGGGGGAGGGAGCTGGGAGATGAGGCCTTGCCAGCTGACAGGCGGCGTGAACTTGGTCCTGGGGTTATCTATCGTGGCAGAATGCCGAAGAGGCTGGGGTGCAGCTCCAGGTAGTTGTAGGTGGTCACGGCCTTTCTCTCCAGCAACTCTTTCCTGCCCCTTTTGGTGTAAAGCATGGAGGGGTACTAAACCAGCCTCGCAAGATAGGAGCAGGCGACAGTAGTCCGTAGCTATAGTGTTCTGCCACAGCCGAAGCCGAGCTGACGCAGAGCCGTACCCTTTCCCCAACCGGCGACCCAAACAGCGTGGTGATTGGAGGGGTTGGTTTTCTCTGAGGCATCGACAGCAACTGTGGATGTTGTCAAAAGGCTGTCAGATCTCCAGGACCAGTCAAATACTCCCTCCTGCAACAGACTGGCTCGGTGGACGGAGTATAAACTGGACTGGCTGACTAGTCCCCTTCTAGGTTGTCTTTTAAATGGTTGGGCTCTTCCCTTCTGTATGCCAGAGTAAAAGACCATAAATTTCTAACATTGACTAACTTTTATTTTAAAGGATTTTATATAACACGAATTCCCAAAAAATATTTTATGTTTCCATCATCTGTAATGCCGTATGCCGTATTTACTTGTGTATAGCGCACCCTTTTTCCCCAAAATAAAGGAAAAAATTTCGGGGGTGCACTATACGCAAAAAAAATAAGGAAGGGGGAGCGGTAGCCATAAATTGTCCGGGGATGTTGACGGGGAGTGGCGGGACTGTCTGTTGTTTTATCTCTCGCTCTTACATCACTCCTCCCTTTTCTGTCTTTCTCTCTCAGCGACCCTTCAGTATGTGTAGTTCAAAACCCTGCTCTCTTCCCCCACCTTATCTCCTAAAGACATCCTGTCACACTGCAAACCAGAGTTGCAACTTGTTTACGCCCCCCCCCCCCTCTTCCAATTCACAAATTCTATTAACGCCCAGATGTTTGCTGTTCGATAATTCCACCAAGCCCTCTTTGTTTCCGTGGCAGAGCCATGTTCGGAAGGGGGGGGGAGAAGGGGGCGCACAGTAAAAAAGAAAGAGCCAGTCACTGCTGAAAGGAGAAAGGAGAAAAAAACGAAACAGGAAATGTTGAGTAGTAGGAGCAGCAGTTTCCGGAATTTCTTTAATTTTGGCTTTTTGCGCCCAAGTTATTTAATTCAAATATTTTCCCAACACATCTCAATCACCACACATTAATGCAAAAAAGAATATTTAGTTCCATACGTACTAACAGAATGCCACAAATTTTTGGTGCAATTTTTTTTTTTTTTTTAGTTTCCCCTGGAACTTGCAAAAATCATGGCGCATTCTATAAACACGGTATTATAATGCGTGATTTTTCTTTGATATTAAACTTTATCATAAATTGGGTTGAGAACGTTGAAAATGTAGTTTACTAAAATTTGGTTGCATTATTGAAATTTTTTAAATCAAAGAGTATCGAGTATCGAAAGTATCGAGGTTATTCATCTGAAATCTGTATCGAGTATCGAAAACATGGTATCATCCCACCCCTAATATTATTAAAAATCTAATTTGCAGTAATTTTTTGCCCTTCCATATTAGTAAATACATGTAACGAATACCGAAAATAAACACATTTCAGCGGTGTAAAGCATTAGAATGATACGGTCTGTACGTTTACTCTTACTTTGAAATTGCAGATACTTTTATTTCTGAGCGCAGCAGCCTTGTGTTTCGTTATGTGAAATGTGAACAGTGTCAAAGGCTGAAGGCTACAGTCTGATGAATGGACTTTTAAGTAGGTCTGTGCGAATATTCGAATTTTTGAATACTATTTCGAATAATTGAATATTCGTATTCAATTCAATGTAGAATATAAATACTTAGAGATTTTGAATATTCGATTTTCTCGAAGTGTGAATGTTGATATTTAGAGACAGTAGTTTCAGTTGCAAAAGAACATAATGTACCGGTATTCATATTTTCAGTAGTTAAAATAGTTTTCACCCTATTTTTGTGAAGTATCTAATAACATTGTGCGGTACAAAACACTTCTTCCATAAAGAATACGATCATATGTTGCCATCCGCCATGTTGAAACATGCTTTGTAAATTCTTTGCCTACGAGAATCACGTAAGCAATGGTCAATTTCATTTTCGTATGTGGGGTAAAATTTGATAGACTATGTTGGCGATATTGATGACAGTGGAAGAAACTAGTAACTCCAGTCCCGGTGAACTGTGCTCACTTTTGTAATGTTTATTCGAGTACCTTGTTGGTGTTGTCAAAAATTTTTATCAGTAGTTAATTATTTTTATTTGTGCTGTCATTAAGCATAATTGGTTGCAGGTGCCATTTTAGAATTTTTTCTTGAGTGAAATGTGATATTATCTGCACTTGTTTTATCACAATGGGTCATTCTGCCATATTCCAATGCTGTGTTCCACAATGAATGATCAACAAAGCTTCACACAAGTATTTAAGTTTCGAAGATTTAAGTTTGCTGGTTTCAGGAACTGGGCAAAGTGTTGATTTTACTAGATGAAATAAATTATTTCATATCAGTGATGAACCAACATTATTGTAGAGTAGTGTTCATGCAAGGATTTTCATATAAAACATGTTTTCAAGAGTTGCAAATTACAAACCGTAAGTTAGCCTGTTTTGTAAGTAATGTATTTTGAAACCGTTACTATAGTGTTTGAAATTCATGTGCATTTTTAGGCAGCTCTTTATACTCTTTGTCTTGTAAAAATAATATTTGTTTACTACTCATATGTTGTACGTCCAATGAGTGTAAGGTTAACTTTGATAAAAGTGTTTATTGCTGCATCTGTACAAACATATATATCACATTTCTTACATTTAAATTTAAACCTTTGAAGTTGTGATAATTTGAATGTTATTGACGTACTAGTAAAATTTTCCACTGCTACATCAAAACAAAATGCAATTCAATATGACACAAGAACCGCAAAACAAAATGCTGTCTCATGAAAGACATTAAACTAAAATCCCCTCTGACTACTCTACCGAAATAAAATATCAAGCCCCAGGGACAAAAATAGAACGTGTTTGTATGTCAACATAGCTTTAATACCCTACATCGATTACTGGATGGAGGTTTTTTCCATACTATAGCTTGTCAAATTTAAATAGTGTGTTTACTTTTATATCTTGTTCTTTTTTTGAAATGTTAAATACAAATTATAAATTTCTGCTGTGGCAATATTAATTTATGGCCTATTGTGGATCTAATTATTTGAATTTGAAATTCGTATTCAAGAATATTTTGATATTCCTATTCAAATTAAATTCTAATTAAAAAATTCGTATTCACACAGACCTACTTTTGAGCATAAAATCCACTTGTTCTTTCATTGCGAGTTGCTGTATGTCCACCTCCCTTTTGCTTGGGCACCTTTCATTTAGTCTCTACTATCCCTCTGCTGGCTTCCCATGCAGTCGTTACTTTTCTCCACCCCTCTTTGTTTTCATGATTGCAGTTAGAAAATACGTACATGAAAGGTACTCAAATAAGTAGACAGTTGTATTTAAAGGTGAACACTGTAGTGCATTCAGAAATTATCACAATAGGGAACGTGTCATTACAGCCCATTCTTAATATTGTGTGATTCCACTGTACTTGATCAAATTGTTTCTTAGTGATGGGTCGAGTTTCGAAAAATCGAGTCGAGTAAACAAAGATCGACTCATCTCTTGAGTGGATTTTTTTTTACACCAGACATCAAGCTACTGAATGTGCATGTCAAGTCAATATGATTTTAGGTTATAAACATCAAATATCCGTGCCTAACAACTACCTACCTCTCGTGTCTCGCGAATCAATAATTTCATGTTGCTAAACCGCTAATATTGTGCCGGAATGAAAACAATAACTCGGCCACATGCCTTGACACTTGGGTGAAGTTTGTGACGTTTGTCGGTGATAAAATCATCCATTGGGTGTTGTATTCATGACTTGAACCATTTTGCTTCCCATTGAAGCGCTTCCTCTTTGCAGCCATGCTAGGCTACATCATATAATGGGACCCTTGTCAAGGTTGACTGGTACAGTCTCAGTACGACACAAATACACACAACCATAGGACGCATGGTATTTAAACATAAAAAGCCTTTGTCTCGTGGCATTTCAAACCTTCAGAAGAACTTATTAATTTTCTCATGTAATTACTGATTTAGAAACAGATGTTTTAAATAAACAACATCTATTCGGTAACAGAAACTATGCTAACCGACCAACCAGTAAGCTACCCTCCTCCCACTTCAACCTTCGACCAGTTATCATTTATTTCTCTATCGCCATCACACAGTTGACATTACAATTCCTACCATAGTCATTCACTCACTTGTCGGTGAGAGGAAAAAAGTAATGCTGTAAATCACTCATCCGGGCAAAGAATTATTCCTATTGGTAGAAAGTAGACACAGACTTTTTCCTTGGTAAACTGTGACTATAAGAGTAGGAGGAAGTTATAATGGGCAGGCACTGAACTCATGTACATAGGTACACATTTATGGTGCAAATTTAAACTTTAAAGTGACTTTTATACAACTTAAAACTAGTCTTGACTCGACTCAAGTCGGAGCTGTAAAAATAAATCTCGTCCATCACTTAGAAAAATTATTTCCTTGTGATTGTGTGGATTTTCCACAGAACTAACAGAAATAACAGAAAATGTCTCTTTTTACAGCGGTGAAAAGAGAAGCAATGCAGAAGAAGTGGTTAATGAAAAGCCACCAGTAAAAAAGAAGAGGAAGAAAAACAAAAGTAATTTTCCTGTCTAGTCAAGTGTAGACAAGTACATGTTTAACTGTTATATTTATAAGTTTTTTTTTTTTTTTTTTCTTTATAATGTGTGAGTTTTTTCAACATGATGGAGATAACTGGACTTTTCCTTATCTGGAAATATTTATTTTACTGCACAGAATAAATACTGTTTGTTTTAAATGTGTTATATGTGTTTTTTTTTTATTTAAAGAGACATGTGTTTTAATGGAACAGTGAATACCACCAATAAGTCAACTTTTATGACTTTTTATAAATTCATGTTCTTCAGCTGTACACAAGTATGTACCTTGCAACTTGGTAAAGATGGCCTCCTCAATGTTAAAGTGGTAACCAATCTTGTTGCAACATTCAGTCGCATAGCAGGATCTTTTAAACATCCATCACAAGAATGTAAAGTTCTCAAGAAAGCTCGAGATTTAGTGGGATGTAAAATCCATTGTCTCATTCAAGATGAAACCACATGTTGGAATTCCACACTGCACATGATAAATATTGTAGGGAGTTGACGAGAAGGCAACTCTGTGGAGAGGGGTGGTGGTTGGGGCCATAGAGCCAGACCCTCTGTTGTGCGCGTCCACGGTAACTGTACAGCTACACTACTAGCCACTACAAACACAATAGGTCATTAGTTGGCCTTAACTGAATTGTGTAGTGTTGTTGCTCTGTAACTGGTACAAGCTGCCAACTTTACGGAGTGTGTGATGTGAAGTTCTCAGATAGTAGACTCTGTTGCTCCTAGGGTCATTCGGTCGATGACCAAGGTAGTAATATTTATGGTGGAAAAATTAAATACTCCTTATATAAATTGATAAGTTACTGGCTGGATACGTGGTAGCGTATTCAAGCTGACCACATGCCCAACAGGTTGAATTACAGTGCAAATCATATTAGAAAACTTTAAGAGATAGGAATACATTTGCATACACTTTTAACACTTAAGGTGTACCCAGTAACCTGTGAGTAGAGATTTAATGCCTTTCAGCCAAAGGTACGGCCGCAGGCGTAGGGAGCGACATGTAGTGCTTCTTGCCGCCAGACAGTTGAGTACACTTCCTAAACCTACACCGGGACGGAAGGCGGAACGGAACCACGCCGCCCAACTCATGCACGAGTCAGTATTGACTGCTCCGGTTGTGGTATTATTTGTTTCTCCGTGCATAAGCATTCACCCGTCGTGCCATTCTGTGGTAAGAGGATTGTTGACAGGTACAGAAGTGAGATTCGGTTGGGATAACATCCACTTGTGTACAAACAAATTTCACCTATTTCAGCCACGATGTGGGCCAGGCTCGTTACGACTGGACCAAGTACACCACCAACACGGCACCCAAGAAGTACTAGCCAACACTTCTCGCCTCTCGTCGCCTAGCTGACTCAATCACCCTGCTTGTGGTCTAGTGGACAGAATCCTCGACTGTCGTGACTATTAACCTAGCTGGTCACGCGTCAACCCAGAAAAGATGCTGCTGCTTGGGCATCTTTAATGTACACGTATTTAGGGATTACGTGGTGTGCACCATAAAGCCCTTTATAATACTCTAGGCCTTATTTGCAGCTTTTGTATTGCTCCGTGCTGCGGAGCTCATGGCCGCTCGGCCATGCGTTGTGTTCGTAGCAGTGTATTCACTTGCTTCTTCGCCCTGCACTCTCCACGTGTTACAAACACTTCACTACACAACACTATGATGGCAATTGTAGAGTATGGATGTGTGCTGCACTGTGGAATGCGGTGAGGCTGGCAAACGGACTAGGGGGAGGGGAATGTGGTACACATCAGAGTAGTACCAGTTTGTTATTTTCATAGTGCTCATCTACCCTGCCATTGTTAGCCTTAGGACCAGGTCGCCTCTACATGGCTCAGCATAGGTGAAGCTTCCTTAAGCTTTTTCCAATGTTCGGAGGTAGTGTGACACTACTCTGTTTACTTCCTGTTAAATGCGCTCAGGTTGAGCATTGCTTACACCATGAATGTTGCGGGTTGGTGCTCACAACTCTCAACTGACCAATGCACAGCCTATGCGTCAACATGGCATTCAGCTGTTGATTCGTGTTTTGTTGCGAAAGACCTGAGCTGTTGCGTTACGGCTTTTCTCGGAATCGCCTTCCTCCGCAATTTCTCGCACGGCTGTGGCTCGTTCTCTACTGCGTGCTTCCGTTTCTGGTTGTACAGTGGTCTGTCGTCACACTGACTTGGCAGTGTGAAGGTTGCGGACGCACATCCAAGCGCTTGTGAAATGGGTGCTGGTGGTGGTGAAGTTTCCACAGTGTTACTTTGGGCGCGACTCTACCGCAATGTTGCCTTCTCTGCACAACACTCGTCACACCAGTATGCGCTGGTAAACACGTTCTACATCTCTCGCCCTCTTGACAATTTGTCTCGCGGACATGATTTTGCAGAGTCGGTACAGTAGACTGTTACGATCGCACTGCTTTCCTTTATGCCAAATGCAGAACATAATGGCACTGCTGGGCTAGAACTAGCTGAAAATGCCGTTTGGAACTGTTCCCATTCTGACTCTGGTTTTCAGTTGCATATTTGAATATGACTGGTCATATTTCCTACTGATTGGAATATATTGCACGGTTTACAAAGTAACTGTTGTACACTGAATTCCAAACCCATGATGCGTGTGTTTATGGCGACTGACAACCTGCGCATGCTCAAGGTCGTGCATGACACTCAGCTGTCTTGTCTGCCACGTGGCCTGTCTCCGCGGGCTTCAAGGTCAACCCTGTTGACGCAGATCGCGGACGGACCGGCGAACGACCTTTGGCGTGGTGGAGGGGGAATATTGATCGCTTCTCCCAGCATCCTATTGTCCTGCTAATTGTGTGTTACAGTTGATTGTGTGGCGCACGTGTTCTTCCCTCACTTAGCTACGAATGCTTTGAAAGTTTTGAAACTGCTTTTGGAAAAATTTCTTGAAAAGCTGTGACCAGTTTGGAAAGCTCTGAATGTTACAAAAACGGCTTTGAAAAAGGTTTTTGAAAGTTTGCCGTTGGCTTTGAAAAGTTTTGAAAATGCCCTTGATAATTGCCACACAATAAATTTTGAAGTGTCCACGGAAAAACACTGTAAAAGTGTATTGTTTATTTTGAAACAATATAAAATATGCCTGAAAACGGTTGAAAAATTTTTGTTTATTTTCCGAAAATGTTTTGGAGAAAATTAAAATATATTTAAGTTTGTTTTGAAAAGTTTACTGAGCTGGCTGGTATTGCTTGTTAAGACCACCATAATTGCTTATAGTAATGCCTGATGGGCAAATACTGCACACACAATTATTGCTGGTTGCGTAACTCTTTAGAAATGAACACATGCTCGTGTTTACAAAATATTATTGCACTTAGTGTGGCACATCTGGTTTGCTGCTTACTGACTTGCAGCTTTGAATACATGTAAACTTTATATACAAATATTGCCCTTTTACACTTGCAGTGGCAAGTGGATGTGCCTGACTGGCATTTCTTTTAACTTACAGTTCTTTTAAGATGTTTTCACGTGTTGCCACTGACGTGAGCCAGCACCCTAGGCCGTTCTCCCCGTCTACGCGACCAACACTCATCGGCCACGTGAGTTGTCGCAGAGAGGGCTGATGCGCTCAGCGCACCGTTCCCAGTGTATACACCAAGGGTACTGATGCATGGATAGTGCGCGATGTGTAAACCGCAGAGTAATTATAGTGTGAATGTTGTGAAAGGCCAGTAAGTGGACAGAGTGCATTTTAGCACAACCAGCAAAATGTTAAAGTGATTTTAAGGGTTATGTTTATATTTGACGTGTCTGTTCCAGGTGTAAACTAAAGGGTTATATGTATGCTGTCTCTCAGCTAGACACGTGATTATCTGAAAAGAGTAATAATGTATGTTGTTTGTTTTATTTGTGTGCGTAGTATCTTAAATATATTCTTGATAATGTTCCTTGTTCTTAATGCAACGTACACTTGCATTATCATGCACGTTATGCAGAAATGTTACAGTAAGTCACTGCCGTCCATAAAATTCATGGCGCAGATTATGTTTATTTTATAGTGTTTTGTCTGTAATTTTTAAGAGGGTTTTAATGTCATGTAGTGCAAATATGTGTGACGTGTGCAGAGCGCACATTTGTTTCAGGCTACTGAAAATGTGCTTTACACTCATAGCAGTGGCGCAGTGTAAAATAAATTGTCGTGTAATTTTCCAGTCTGAATATTAAAAGTGCCTATAGCTAATTTCATAATAATTTCATAAATAAATTTGTATGTATGTATGAATGTGTGTACATATATATGTATATATATAAGAAAGGAAGTATTGGGCATTACTATGCCAGTGGCAGGACAGTATTGTGAGGTTAGGTTATCGTAAATGCCGGCAACTTAACTTAAGCATTAATCACACTGGTTTTCTAATCCTACTTGTAATCAAAGTATATAGAATCTGCTAATATGAGAACTTTGCTTATGAACACTGAAAAGACACTATTATTAAAATTAGTGAAGTGTGATATAAGACTTCAAACGGGACAATTTAATTTTCCAGCAATCAAAATCAGAAACTGTGTGTTGTGAACGCAGTAAGTACATTATGTTACCATTAAAACACCCACTTAGCGGCGTAGCAAATATTTATTTTATGTTTAATATGAGAACTTTTCTGGGTGGAATGAAATGAAAGTTTTCTTGTGTTATGTTTTGTCATTTAAGATCATCTTAGTGCATCATTCGTTCAATATTATGCAATAAAATATAATAGTTTTTCATAAGTTGTGCGGGACAAACTGACCAATGAGGAGGCAGCCTGCCCGATGCCAAGGGAGTAGCATGGCAACCTTGGTGCTGTGTAGACACACATCATCGCGTCCTCCCGGGACCTTATTCATCAATATTTATATAATTTTGTGTGTGTGTGTGTGTGTGTGTAGAGAGAGAGAGAGAGAGAGAGAGAGTCAGTCTTTATTATGGAACCATAAATCATTTATTGTCCCTTGAAGAATGCCACACAGCAACCCAGCGCGTCTTTTATATATCTGGGACTTAACTTTTCATGTAACCATTGTTGGCTTTGCGCCATGTTAACAGTTTAAGTGTACGCTGACTTGATATGAGCTATGTTCGTATAAGTGCCTCATACAAGGTAGTAAGTTAAATATATCGAGTATGTTTGAAAGTTCGGCATCCAATTAATTTACTCAGATCACCTTACAATCTCTTAACCGAAAATGTGTGTTGGTAACGGCGTGGGATGGCCGAAACAATCCCTCAACGATTAGTATAAGCTTTTCGAGAAAGCTTAAATAGCCCCTACTAGACCAGGCAAAGGATGGATATAGTTTCACCGATTCTTCACTACAGCTACAAAGACGTCTGCACCTCTGGAGGCTGCATTTAGGCGATCGGACCATGACCCAGTGCATTACTTCGTGCTAAACACTGAGGGGAGCAGTGGCACCTACTCGGACATAACCTATAACAGCCATCACCATATGACGTGAACCACTTCCGTGAGTCCTTTTACCACGCCTCCTTTCCTGCTGCACCGTCAGGCACCATGTCTTGTCAGTGAATCTTGTGTGCACCACGAGTGCAAAATATAGTGTAAATGTGTTTTCAATGATGCGGTAGAGCTGAGATCTCCTTGGTGCTCTGAGGATGCTGCGGGCCTATCACCCGGCCAAACTTTCCCGCAATGGTCTTGTTGTTCACTTGGTGTGAAGGCCTCGTTTAGCAAACAACGAGGCCTCCACACTTGAAGAAAAATGGCGGTTTTTAAGATGCCTGTGCCCTGAAATGCCTCTCAGCGAACGAATAAATAAAACACTTGTTAGTTCATGCTATTTTATTTGGAAACTTTAATGTTTCCTCCATGAGAACAGCTTACAAAGTTGCACACTTTCAGCCTGCGCTGAAGGCTACATGGTAATAAAAGCATTAGACTAGTAAGGAATCAAGTGTGCTGATAAATAAACAAAAAGGGTTCCTGAGGAATTAAGTTATTGCAGAGAAGTTACCAGTGATGAAGAATTGTGATCGTCCGGGCGAGCAAAGCGCGAGCGCGGTCTCACACGAACCTCCCCCTCTAGGTGCGGTTTGCTGACTGACATCCTGCTGTCTATGCTTCCCTCCGTGGCGCAAGGGCTGGCGAGCGCGGGCCCATGCATCGCTTAGGGATCCACTTGCACATGTGGAAGAATATATTTACTGTTTCATACTACAAACAATATTAAACACTGCAAATTGCAAATCAAATAATTACTCTGAGTTTTACATTGCAAATAGGGTGAAATGGCATGGACAAAACACTGGTGGTGGTGGTTAAAATAAAAATGTATGTACAACAACAACACTGGGGCATAAGGGTTTCTAGGCATCCTTTACTTTATTTACTGATCACAAGTCCTTATCACGTGTCGAGAAATATTCCTGCAAAAATGTTTATAAGCCTTTTGATACAATAGCACGTTCGTGTATCACTCCACCCGCTTTCTCGGGCCGTTAAACGCACTTGACGTTACTTTACTTTGCACTTTCGTGCACCACTTTTGCACTCACACGATACTGACACTACTTGTCGGCGATCAAACGTCGAGTGTGCATGCTTGCTGCACTGACAATGGCCGGCGTGACAAACGGCCTAGGGTGAGGAGTGACACGCGTCAGCGTGTTCCATGGTGTGCACGAGTGTCACTTAAGTTTATTAAGGGTTGTGTTATGTATTGTATTTTTAAAGGGTAATAGTGTAATTGTTTCTCTTCTTTCGCCAGTGTTAGTGTCATTTATGTACACATATGTAATGTTAACATTCCCATTAACAGTCTAGTGGTCAGAGTGCCATGCTGAAAGGGTATGTCTGTGTTGTTAATTTGTTGTTTTTTATTTCCTCATGTTCCTGTAATTATTACGTGTGAGTACCACGGCAAACGTAGCTCAATGTTATGCAAGGCTAGGAATGTTTCGTTTACTTGATGCTAGCTTGTTTTAGGGAACAAGGTTAGCCGCATCATGACCATAGGTTAAAGATGAGGTAGACTGATCTCGCTGGCTGTGCACAACCAATTTCCGTGCCCCAACATTGAACTGTGTTTCTGCCAACATGTCTAGCGGAAATGGTGTCGTTTGGGTTTGAGGTTAGAACACTGTTTAGTAAACAAGAGCTTCTAGATGTTTTTATACTGCCTCTAATCAATTTGTAATGATTTTTGATTACATTCAAACTCGTAAAAAATTTTGTTAGTAAAATAGTGATTGTGATTTAAAAATTAAGATGTAAACAAACACGTGCATCACTGTTGACCATGTGACAATGACATTTGTGTTCCTTTGGGGTAGGTAAATGTTGGGTACATACGCAGAAGACTATTAAGAGGTCTACCTCATATTTAGTCTATGGTCTCGACATAGGCTGCCGTGACCGTTCCATAGGTGTTATACACCATAGATATGGCAACAGGGTCGACCACGTGGCGAAAATCCACGAGTCGACCACGTGGCGAAAAGCCACGAGTTTCATTCTAAAATAATTTAAGGTGCTTTCATTGTGTAATTGTTTATGTTATATTGTTTTACCTTAAGAATTAAGTGTTTTAGTATATTAAGTTCTCATTGAGAATGTCACCATGGTGCAAGCACCCACCGCTACTAAAGTGTGACATTTTAGTTTAGAATCCTGTTATGGCAACACCACATCACAGCGGCCAGATGACTGATATTTATTTTTATTAGAGTGTGATTTATAATTGTTGAATGCACAGACCATTTTAGTATTTAATGTACACTTGTGTCACATCATTACATTGCATTTCTTTCACAAATATAAGTGTCACACATGTCACATGATATTCGGCCTCGCCAGCGACCAATCACAGGGTCTCGTGCCCACACCATGTTAGTAGAGTCATGAATTTGTAGCAAGACAGCGGCGTGTCTGCGCCACTGCAGGCTTTCATAGTTTTTCTACCTGATCATTTTATAATCTGTTTTATCGCCAATGTAGTATACCGAAACCTCATTTCCGATTGCTCTGAGCGAGGGCTGTCTAGTGCCCCGGTCTATTTCTTCACGGCCGATGGACTTAACTTCACACTTTAAACCATGTAAGCTTCGCACTTTGTTTTACAGTTTCAGTGGTCGCCCACTACAACGGCGAGTAATTAATGTATGTGCCCTGTGTGGGATTCAGAATGTAATAAAATGATGTGATGAGTATTCTTCGGTGTATTATTATCTCTGAATCGTATCTTGACTGTTTAACCTGTAATTTTCTAAGAGTAACGTAACTCAGAATTGGCGCAAGGAAGCCAAAATATTCTCTGGGGAGTAATATGACGTACAAGGGTGGTCGACAACCCTTACTATACCAGACATCCATGGGATAGTTCTGTAAGTTCGTCAGTACTTCACCTACAAGATGGGGACCACTAGGGGAAGAGTCAACAGGCCAGCAGCCGAACCATCCCGAGAATCTCCTTCAACTCGTGCTCTCCTACTATTGATCACTGGTGCCCATTGGAGAACTTCAATTTCTAATTATTACCTATCCAGATAACCTCCATCCCCCATGGTCCAGCTCAGGCTATGTGCCGCCACGTTACATAATAATTCCCCAGGTGCTGCAAACAGAGCAAACGTCAAGTGGCTATTCCCAACTAGAGGCTAGTCAAGGCGAACCACTCTCCAAACACAACCATGTCTAACCAGTGTGTTTCAGCAATCTCTAAAACGTCAGCTGACGTTGCAATGAAACAGCCCAGCTCAGAAGGTTGTTTTGACAAATCAAGCCCAAATGATATGTCTGTTGACGTGTTGCACATCTGTTAACATAACACATACGCCTTTAATAGTGTATACAAAGCTGACGGTGTTGATAATTTTACAAATAATTATACAAAGAACAGTATGAATAATACAAAAGTACTGGTGTTATTGATTGAATGTTAGTGCTCTGAGCATCTTGTGACACAATTGAACTGTATTTTACTGCAATGTTCCCTGTCATGAATTCGTTTTTTTACATGTGTCTGAAGGTCTAATGTTACTCACCAATGACTGCTGCTGTTCGTTTCAATGCACTGTAGTAACATTTTTACCTTTGTTGTTGATTGTAGTGTAGCCTGTTGACCACGTGTTGTGTTGAGAAGGCTACTGATGTGTTGTTGATGCTCTTCTTTGCACCTGGATGTTTTTTTCGCCGTAGTTGGGAAAGCCACATGATGCATAGGAAATTGGCTTGCTAATGCAGATTGATGTTCTATTCGCCCGAGTTGGGCAAGCCACATGATGTGCTGTGTCCCCAGATATGGTGCATGGAGTTCGTGCAGTTGTAGGGCAGGAACTGAAGATGCTGGCTGGTGCCCCGTTCGGTAGAGCAAACGATAATGATTGGAGTCATACGGCCGACGGCCTACAGCAATCCCTGGATACCCTGTCAATTTGAAGGAGAGTTTAATTTAATGACCAATTAAATTATGCTTGTTATATCAAACACTTTTCTAAGGGACGAAGTTGTCGGCCAATTCGCACGCCGATACTAGCACTGATTTTACCCTGCTTATGGGAGGCAGGCTCCTTAAGAGGTAAACTTATCACACCGAAAGTACAGTTGTTAATTAATCTGCGACAGGGCGCAGTGCCCGATGTACTCAGGAGAGTAAAGTCAATAAAAGCTACCTCATCATTGTGTAACAGTTTTATTGATGGAAAGGGTACAGCCAAATATCACTGCGAAATAATGCATACCCTTTTAAATGCGAACCTGGCACTTCAGACCTGCCAGTGGTCGCTGCTGTGAAAGGAAGGCGAGGGCCTTAAGAACATATTATGTGATGAAGGCGTCCCATCCTGTGAAGTCCTGGAATATTACCTCAGGATGCAGTCAGGTCTCCCCTCGGCTAAAGTAAATTAAGTTAAAAGTTCCTGTTCTACGTAAAACTATTGTGCTTAAATAAATACAGCCTAATTTGAAGAGCCGAGGGGATAATACGGGAGTTTACATGGCTGCGGCTTCGCTGAACGTCGGCGATCCTGGCACCTAAATGCAAACATGAAAAAATGTAACTGCACAACTTACATGATTAAAGAAATTAAAACTTGACATAATAATTGCTAATGGCTTAAAACACGTTGGTGACACACGTGAACGTCGATGCCCCGGGTATGGCTAAGAATGTGATGTCACGAGTATGTCACAGTACTTGAAGGATGATATTAAATGAAATGATGCCTTATGTGGCTGATTCTCGATGAATTAAGACATGTACGCACTTATAATACACATGTATATACTGGCATGTGTCGTTATGGTGAAAAGCGGGAATTAGTGTATGTATTAAATTTCCTGCGACGGCACACACATTTCACTAAAAGGAGTAGAGCTATGCCCTGAGCTCTGTGGAATTTTGGTAACCCTTTATAGAAAAAACGGGCGACTTCTCTAGTTAACTATGGTGCAATAGTTGCTGAGACACACTGTAACTACTCTAATTAAATAATGCTGCTAGGGAGGTGCTCATCGCTTTATTTGCACTTATGCTGGGAATAATATTACCCATCTTTTGAAACTTCTTCGAGCCACCTCGCACTCCGGATTCAGCCACAAGGCCCATCGACATAACGTACATTGAAAAGATCTGTGCTAAAGTGGCGCCACTTACCACAGTGTTCCCTCCAATGGCTGTTGCAGCTAACTGACGTGACTTTATGAGAAATACCCATTTGGGCCGCAAGTCAATTTATTACGAGAGTTTATTATCATATAAAATTTAAATTATGATGGCCCGCGGCCCACAGGTTTCAGAGCGCAAGAAAAGTGTTAACACGCCGTACTTGTCAACCTGCACTGGTAGGGACGGTGACCTAATGACGATCGGTCGTGTGTTGCTGTGTGGTTGATTCATCTGTGGCGGTACAAACAGGCACAAGGGATACACGGACATCTGGAAAACGTCAAACTTGAGATTTTTGTCTGCCGCAAGGTACAGATGTACCATCGTATATTCCTGCACAGTGACGAGGAAAGTTGTGCGTGGCAGGTAACTCGTCTGTTGTTATCCAAACTAAGAAACATTGTACCCATCCCTAAGCTACTCACAGTGGATGACCTAGCAGACCGAGCGCGGGAAGCAGAGTGCCACTTCAAAGCGCAAGCTATCCTTGACCGCCCGAAGCCGAAAAAGCAAAGTGAGACAAATAATCCATCTGAACGACGACCAAAGACGTTGCCACCCGCACCACCCGCTACCCTCCTACCGAAGTGCTGGTTTTGTCCCCCATACCACTTCAACAAGGACTGCCCACAGCTGCCAGCAGCAAGACATGGACGTGTTGAAGAAGGGGGCGCAATACTGTGCCACATGCCTCCCAACCTAATACTGTACCTTCAACAAAAGCGTTCCACAGAAGGGAAACACCACTGCAGGCAGACCAAAAGGGGCATACCCAGTCGGACCAGAAGGGCAAACCGTTCAGCTCTTAGACGAAGGGGCTGATTCACTTAAAGCTTTATGCATTGAAGTTAGAGTCAATGGGAAAACATATTAGCACTGCACGACTCTGCTGCATTTGGAAACTTCGCTCGAAGAGACATCCTTGCGGAAGAACAAAGGGCATCACTAGGTCCGCAAATCAAAACAGTGAGAATGGCTAAGCCATAATGCATGCTTACAGTCGACTGTCGTACAAAACTCATTGTTGAGCTTCATCGAATCAAGACCCAACAAGCGGAGTTGGCCGTGTCACCTGACATCCAGGAACAGCTTATACTAGGCTACCCTTGGCTCAAGCAGCAACAATGTATAATGGACCACTGACCATGGGCAACAGAAACTATACCTGGGTGACAACCACCATGTAACCATAAACTGAGAACACTGTCCCCATACCTTAAAACCTCAAGCCTTCTTAGAAGAGGAAATCAACCACGAACTCTCTGAAGATCAGTTCCAGCAGTTGAAGGAAGTCTTTGACGAGCATGTCGGTGCTTTTTTATCTGGAGTAACGCTTCGTCAGATGAGAACAATCCAGTACGAGATACTGATAGACACGATCCTACAACAGACCTTTTAAGAATTCTGCCAAATGGCACCCTCTTATTACGGAACAGCTCGAAAACATGAAAAGACAATGAATCATCGAACCATTGGACTCTCCATACGACGCCCACTTATTAGTTCTGAAGGCCGGACAGCTAAGGTTCTGCGTGAACTACAAAACCCTGAATGATGACATGCTTCTGATTACTCCACCAGCCTTCGATCTGGCGCATACTTTGCGAGACATAGGAGAGGCGAAAGTCTTCAGTGCCTTGGATATGCAGTCTGGATATTGGCAAATTGCATTGCACCCCGACAGCCGGAAATACACAGTGCTCGCTCACCAAAAGGAAAAACTCTCCAGTTTAGGGTCATGCTCGTGCACATTTCAGCAGTTAATGTCAGATGAAGTATTAACAGGCTATATTGGGCAATTTTGCTTTGCCTACCTCGACGACGTGATTGTCTATTCCAAATCCTGGGAGGAACACACTGTTCATTTGCAATGGGTATTGGGACTTCTGGAACTCCATGGTATGGAGGTGAAACTTTTGAAGAGCCACTTCGGGAAGTCCTCGATCGAGTACTTGGGTCATATAGTTTCAACCGAAGGCAACTACATGCAAGCAAAGTCAAGTCGGGCTATTCAGGAAGCTGAGGAACCCTAAACCATGAATCAACTCCTTCGCTTCCTTGGATTTTGTAACTAGCTCAGAAAATTCGTGCCCAATATCGCCAACCTTATGGCACTATTTCACCTGCTACTAGAGAAGGAAGCACGGTGGCGATGGGACCTGACATCGCGCCATATTTCAAGCCCTCAAGACCAGTTTCCAGAACACCAAGCATTATCATCAGTCATAAGGATAAGGGCCCCTGAACCTGCAGACAGACACTTGCCATAACTGTCTCAGCACCGTATTATACCAGGAAGACGTAGAAGGCAGACCTCTAGTCATAGCATATGCCAGCACCAGCTCAACACCACAAAGCAAAAGTCCCACATAAATGAGAAAGAATGCCTCGAGGTCATTTGAGCTATCCAGAAATACAGCCAAAACCTGGAGGGATCTCATTTCATTTTAAGAACGGACAGCAGAGCTCTCAAGTGGCTCCGGGATTCCAGGAACAATAAGGCCAAACTTGGCAGATGGGACCTCTTTCTCTCTGAGTTTAATTTCTAAGTATAACACTGCTCAGGCAAGGACAACAACATGATCTGTCCGATGACCCCAACTACACTCCGTCCAATGGTACATCCTCTACAGATGAAGATGTTGAGCCTCAACCACCAAAAGAAAAAAGAAAGCGCGATTCAGTAAACAGTGTTGTTAGTGGAGGACCACGTATAAGTGCCGTTCTAGATACTATTAATAGTGCATCGCCAGGACGGAGAATTGAAGGCAGTGGTGCTCAATCTCGTGAAACAGAATTCGAGCTATCCAACATACTTTGGGCAGATCCAGATGGTAGGTCCAAAATGTTTACATTCCAAGTCAAACCTACAATTGATTTCCAAATGCAAGCAGATATGTCAAATGCTTGCCCTGAGGAATTCTTTCGTTTGTTTGTAAACAACGAAATTGTTGATATGATGTTAATTGAAACTAAACATTATGCTGAGCAAGCAATCATGAAGGGCATCGTAGAAGAAACTATAACAGAATGTAGCAGATTAGGCAACTGAACCCCAGTAGATAGAAAAAATGCTCCGATTTTTAGGGTACATGGGGTTAGTCAGCAATCCAGAATATACAAAATATTGGAGCACTGACTGTCTTTATATGATCCCTGTTTGCTCTAACACAATGTATCGAAATAGATTCCAAATAATTTTGAGAAATTGGCATTTTGCAAATAATGAATGCGAATGAGACGACCAGCTTGACAATCAAGCAATACTTACCCAATAAAGCTCATAAGTACGGGGTTAAAATTTTCAAAGTATGTGGCAACAGGGTCTACACTTGGGATTTCAAGATATATGAAGGTAAAGAACATTAAATAGGTGGAGCTGTTCCAACGAATGTTGTTCTGCATTTATCAGAAAACTTGCTTGGTGAGGGTAGAACTATCGTCACAGACTATTATTATATTAGTGTTGAATGGACTAAAATCCTACTCTCTAAGAATACCCACTTACTAGGTACACTACGCAAGAATAGGAAGAATTTGCCCATTCAGGTCACCAAAGCTAAACTAAAGAAAGGGGAAATAATAGCAAAGGAGAGCCAAGATGGCATTCTTGTTCTAAACTGGAAGGACAATAGAAACGTTCTAATTCTATCCACAAAACAAAGAAATTAAATGGGACCGGTTCAAACAAAACGAGGTATCGTATCTAAGCCAGTGGCTGTCATTGGCTACAATGAAGGAAAGAGTCATATTGACATATCAGACCAAATTAGCAATTATAACTCATCACTCAGGACATGTTTATTTTGGTACAAGAAAATTGCCTTGGAGTTGATATTTGGTACAAGTTTGGTGAACAGTCATATCGTCTACAAACTGACGAAGAATAATAATATGAATATTACTACATTCAAAGAACAAATAGTGAAATATTTACTTGTGCACGTTGAACCAGGGGCGGAAAGGCCAAGGTTGTCCAGATGACCTCGATACACATTAGGAAAAAAGTAAAGAGAAAATAGGAAGGTTCGTAAACGATTGCAAAGGTTGCAAGCAAAGGAAAATTGATGGACTGATCATTAAGAGCAAAATAAAGAAAGTGATTATGTACTGTGCAGAATGACCTGAACATCCATTTTACTGCTTACAATGCTTCAATGATGCCCATTAGCAATTTGTATAGTTGTGAAGTTAACTCAAAGGTACTTTTTATGTAAAATATACACATGTTTTTTCTCTTGTGTGTATTGTCGATATTTGTACCAAACTGACTGAGAAGAATGTGCACGAAAAAAAAAAAAAATTTTACTCTTTGCTCTGCTTCAGTGATATGCATTAGCAGTAATAATTTTTAATATATTTATGAAGTTTTACTCAAAGTTACTTTTTATGTGACTAAAGAATTAATTTCATTTTTTTTCTTGTTCGTATTGTCTTTAGGTGTAAATATTATAACCGATTCACTTCAATGCATTATATGTTTATACTTGTTTCTTCATGAAAATGCAAATTTTCTTTCTCAGTACTTTCCCTCTCCCCCCCCCCCCTCCCACTCATCAACTTGAAACAAATTAATTTTAAATTACAGAATTAGTATTTCTTATATTATGCGTTCTATTTCTTTGTACTCGGAAGCAATTAACCTGAATAATAATACCACATTCATAAAAGAAGATAAAAATTTAATTATTATGAAAAAAATTATATAAGGGTGAAGAAAGAACGAAAAATTACAAATCAATGGTGTCTGATTATTGCGCAGTCCGGAGTAGCTGCGGCAGTCCATTACAAAGTGGCCCCGTGGCATGAAGCAAAACATTTCCAAAGAAAGTTGCAGTAGTCCAAGGGCCAGCTCTGGCACCAGAATAAATGTCTACTTCTGAAGGCCGAAATCGTCCTGGTAAATTACCTGAAAATACGAAATTGTAAGGTGACAGTTAAGTGGGGATTGCATATAGGTAAAAATTTCGTTATTCTCATAAAGTTTTAGAAGTATGGTAGTGAAAATTTTTAATGGGGCGTTTGTATATGTACATTATTGATAATCCACGAAATATTTATTATTCAGCATTTACATTCTAGTATTACTTTAATGGGTGCAGAACAGAATATTATATTGTTATATGCATGCATCTCAACTATGTAAAAACTATTTTGAAAAGAAACTTGAATAAAAATCAAGGTCAATTGCAAATTAACTCGTGTGATTTTTCTCTGCCATAAATCTCTTAATGCTATGGTTTCTGCATAAAATATTTAAAGTTGTTTTTTTTTTTTGTCTGAAAGTAGTTTCGGGCTGTGTATAAGCCCCTTATGCCATGCCTTGGTGAAGGACGTTGCACAATCACCTTGAGATTCGAATGCAACAACCCGCTTATCATCACTGCTGTACAGTTACAGGTACAATTAGACGATACAACTTATGTGGTTCTCTTCCTGTAGAACAGCTGACCGGAGAAAGATTTTCGTTTGCCTCTCTCGAATAATAACCTAACCCTTCAGATGACCAAGTACAATATGCCAGCACCTTGATGAAATATAATGGAGACAGATAATAAGATTAAACCAAATGCGACGAAGAAAAAAAAAATTCATTTTTGGGAAAGGGGAATTATATTTTTCACCTGTATTAACTAAACGTCTCATGTATTCAATTATTTTTATGTGTATTAACAAACAGGCCTACATTTTCAATTTCATTTATTTTTTATTAACCATATGGGTTACATCTTTAATATTATTTACTAATTTATTAATTATATATATATATATATATATATATATATATATATATATATATATATATAGTCTGTATAACACACCAGAAAGACTAAATAATGTAATTAAATATTTAAATAAAATAACAAGAATACTTTTTACTGTAATCAAACTTCCCAAAATCATTTTATTTTGTTTATAAATTTATATTTTGATTAAAAATTTTTAAACACAACTATAATTTCATTATTTCGTTAGACATGTCCATATGATGAACTTTCATTTTTTCTACACCAATAGAAGAACTGTAACTAATTTTTAAGACTTATTGTGATTTATATTTGCTATTTTCTTTATAATACATATTTTATCAATTCTATAGCTCTACTTGTTAGTTAAAAATATAATTTTGTAATATTATAAAACTTCGCCGTATACCTATTTAGTTTCGCTCATTTATACATTTATAAAAGTGTTTATCTCATGCTATTTCGTTTATTGAAAATAAATTAATAAAAAAAAATTTTTCTCTTTACAATTTCATTATATATTTTTGGTTCAATATTTTTCGTATATTTTGTGATTTTCCCCTAGTATGCTTAAGTCTCGGCTTCGCCGCTTTTGCAGAAGTTCTTCATTCTCGCGTCATGGTTTCAAATTCATCTACCCTATTGGCTAGATCCAAATGAAATCCACATCGAACTGACCTAAGAACGCAAGAAACTTGATAGTGCAGTCTCTTATCTGGATCGTCGCTGTGATATTCCCTGTTTACGGTTGGCTTAATACAGACTTACGAAACTCCGTCGTGATTTTACAGACATACTGAGAGCGAATGACGTAGCTGCGGTGCGGAAAGGGTCTTCGAGCGGAAATGAATAATAATTGTGGAAGATGGAGAATACGGGGTCAGTTGTAAGAAATATGCATGTGAATCTTAGTGGTAATGTGCCAGTTTGTTAGACACAGAGATACCATTAACATTGAGACACTCTACTGTGAGTGTAAACAGAGATTGAATGCATACGCCGGGAATCGAATGAGAACAAATAAGGACCGAGCCGAGAACAATGCGAGTAATGGATGCTTAATTATAACTAAGGTTGACTGCAGCGTCCTTTGGTTAAGTCCTTGATTTATAATGTTTTTTTTAACAATTGAATAAAATGGGTTTATTATAGATTTTTTTAATTAATATTTATTAAAAATCCGGAATAAAATACACCTGAATTTTTAGATTTAAGGTGATCCAGGGCCACAATGACATTATCATGTTCAATCCTTACGGCCAATATCGCACGCATTTAATATGGCCGACGTCCTAGCTAACTAACCTTTTCTTAACTTCTTTCCACATCGTCGGTTGGATGTCTCGAAGACCACGTGGACATTTCACTGCAGTTTTAAAATGATGAAGTAGTATGCCATAGTCGCTCTCTTAGGTATATTTTTGTGTCGTAAACGTACATTTCACCCAGTATCTCACATTTTTTTGTATGTAGGCTTAGGTAGAGTTAATTCAGTATGCACGTACTTACTGGAAAGGTAATTATTCTTTACAGTCGCTAACTCGATTTACCGTAAACCCGTGGCAGTATAAGTCACTAAGTCCATGTAATTCTTGACAAAGCAGGACTTAGTACCGCAAACTGGGATTAATTTGCACCCGCTGGTATAACTTTGCCTCACTCAAATTTTTCCTTTTTGTTCCACTTGGCAAAGAAACAGAGAACTCAAGCTACTTGTTTTAAATTTTGAATGTTTCTTACCCAAGAAATGTTTGCTAATGAAATCAAAAATTTCTAATTGTCCATATTTACCCCAGTAGGTGCAAAGCAACCTCGGTTTACGGAATGTGAAGTGCGGAACTATGCAAAGAATACCACAGGCAATAGTAACAGGATGTTGCCTGATTTTTGGAAAAAACATTTTGTTGAATAGTTAACTTACAGTTACGTGCGAGATTCGTGGAATTTGCTTGTGTCAGTATGTATTTCATGTTTACATTTGAAATACTTTTCCTTGCTGCACTACGATGACACAGCTAAGAAACAGGCATGTTACATTGAACTATAGGCTGTTCAAGGTAAAATGTGCACTTTTGAAAGCCCTGCTTAAGATCTACTTCTATATATGTTGTGTGTTCTTCCGCCTTATGTAAAATTGACGTTGCTATGGGCCTCGTCACTTTATTCAAGCGTCGGTCAAAAGAAACTGTGAAAATTTTTAATAACGTAAATACTTTACAAAAATGCTCATATTTACACTTCGATGCATAAAAAAAACAGAAAGCGAAAGAAATGATTTTAAATTATCTCAAATAGTTACCTAACACTTTTTATTCGATGTTAATATATGGAACTACTTCCCCTCCATCGTTACCAACTTTACTGGGCGCATGTCACTCAGTGCGCCCGTTAAAATATATGCATGCAGGGGCAGTGATTTTTTTCTAAGGTTCATTTCTAAAGTGCTCACTTTATCGTGCACAGCCTTTACAACGGCGTCCATTAAAAAATTGGATTATTTAAAAACTGCGTAACAATGGGAACTTTGAACGGTTTCCACATAGCACGCATATATTCCACTTTCGTTTCTCTTCATTTTCCCGCCCTGGCTTTTACACGCACTCAGCAGAAGTAATTTTTTTTTTTGAAGAACAATTATGGAACATTTTCTATTTGCAGAATGTTGAGCACAACGGGTAAAGAAGGGCGGGGGAAGTAGTTCGTTTGTTCATGCTTTGTTGTTTGCCTTGGGTCCTGGGAGTGTTTGTTGTTCAATTGTGTTAGTGGGGGCAAGAGAGCTAACAGTCACAAATCCAATCTCGCAGGATATTAATTATTTCGGGAGGGAATTTCGTTGAAAAGACAAGAGCTACCTATCCGCCTATCCGTGTTTTAAGCGTGGAAGAAATAATACCAAACTGATCATGATAATTTTTCCATGTCTTCGACCTTCAGTGCGGTGAAGGGTTTGGGTCAATCAATCGTACTATACTATGTCTAAAAATAAATGTGTCCTCGCTCACTGAAAGTCTCATGAATGCTCAGCCAAAACTGATGGACCTATAAACATGAAATTTAAGGGATTACTTTCCGTTTTGGGTATAGGCATACAATAATAAGGGGTTTTAAAAAATGTGGCTGTTAAGAGGGTAAAAAGCAAGTGTTCTATGAATTCTTAGAATATATCTTTAATTTTTTTGTCATATCGGCATGACCCTTGAATTAATAATAAGAGGTAAAATGTGCCGGACGATCGACTAGCGTGAAGGAAGATTTTCATACTGCGGAATCGCAGCTCGCACGGGGCATAATGCCACGACGATGATGAGGGTGTGGAAGCAGTAGTTTGAAGAGAATAGGACAGAGTCTAAAACTTGGAACTGAACCACGAAATGTGACGACACCACGGGGGATGACAGACAGCTCCGCCATCCGCATGGGAGTGACAAACCGTTCAACGTCATCTCGAGTGCTAGCCGACCGAAGGAGAACTACGACAGGTCTGAAACCGTCCGCTTACACGGTTCGACGGCATCTGCTTCGTACGCAGAAGACTGCGTGCGTGCTTTCCTTTCCATAAGATCACCTTGAGCCTGATCCATCGACTCCTCAGACTGCAATGGAATAATGAACACACCAGGGGTCGAGCCCGCGGAAACCGCGGGCTGAGCCACCATAGACGAACCAAGTAACCCCTACGGAATTAGTATTTATAGTGCAATATCGTGTGGGAACGTCGGCATGTGCTCGCTCTCTCGCACATTCCGACATGCAGTAGCAATTATGGTGAAAGTATGACTTAAGACTTGATACTTTTAACTTAAGACTTATAACTTAAGACTTAAGACGCAAGGCCTATGAAGGACCTAACTACCCGTGGGGGGAGGGCGGGGCACGGAAAGGCAACCCTCCCCCAAATGTGAAGAAAATCGGTCGAAACATGCACCTTCCAAGCCTAATACAGCCAAAGAAAAGAGGGATGGGCAACCTCCCACTCCCCTTCCACAAAGGAGGGATTTTGTCACCGACCGTAATTGTTGCATGTACACAAACTCCAGGGATAACACCGATCACACTGATTTCGGGAGTTTAGTATCCACAAACGACATTTGCGGACGTTGAATTCCCCCCCCCCCCCTTGTGGGGGTGGGATGGGCAACTGTGCCATATCATGCTCAGAACTTACCCTGCGGGCCTACTATCGTTTGACCATACTGGCTTCATCATAAAGAGGCTCAAAGAGGTTAAATATTGGACGCACCACAATCCCATAAAAATGGAAAACATACCCCCCTTGTTCATCTAACTCCTCCCAGGGGGGTGAGAGAGGGCACTTTATGGGGGAGGGGGTTTACTTCCCCCCCTCCAATCCTTTTGCCCACAGCGGCCCTCCAAAAACAGCGTTTTTGTGCAAAAACTTCCGTTCCTGATTAATTAGTATGACTCACTGGCGTGCAGTGTGGCAACATGTCGTGTTTTCGGACCAGTTTCACTTCAACTTGGATTACAATTATAGCCCCAGACGCATTAAACAGTATCAAGATGAGAACCACCTTCTAGAATGCACTGTCCAGAGTCAAACTGCACGAACAAAGTTGATCTCGGTTGCTAGGAATTTTGGGCACCACTGAAAGCAACCGCTAAATCAGGGGAGTTGTGGAGGCTGACTGAAATCGAGCCCTTCCTTCAGCACACTTCTGAAGCTATATTCCAACAAACAACGCCCCTCCACATGTTGCCAAATATCCAAACCCTCTTTGAAGCAAGGCAGATAGCTCTTCTTCCTTTGCTTGCATCTGTTGATTTCACCTATTGATCGTATCTGGAATATATTCACGCAGAAAATAGCCCATCATTGCCATCCATCAGTTAATACCAATGAATTGTGGACTCGGGTAGAACAAGGAGGTTATAAACATTTAGTTTACTATTTACAACCTGCTTGAGGTAGAAGCAGTATGGCAGGAAATTGCCTCCCCCCTCCCCTTGGCCTCAACTCCCCCCTCCCTTAAAACGTCCAAGGCCTAATTGATTCGTGTAGCAGTTGTTATTGCAGCTCGTGGATAAAGTTACAACATGCTGATTTTTTACAAACAATGTTTTTGTATTGCTCCAAAGAAACTGTAATTATTTGTTTGTAGTAGTATTAGTAATATGTGGAAAGAATTTACTTCTATCACAGTGGTTCATTGATGGTGTTGCACTTTTTCACAAACATGAGTGTATAAAAATGATTAAAAAGAAAATAATTTCATGAATTTCCTATTAATACTCGTCATTTAAGGGGTCAAACTAAGTCAACTTTTTTTTTTTCGCAGGATTTTCAGTTATTTTTAAAAATTCGATGTGATATCACGACGTGTTTTTTTTTTTGCAACTCTACAAGCACAAATAACAAAAATCATTAAGTTTTTTTCGAAAATTCAGTCGGTAAAGGGGGCGGAAAAAGGGGAAACTTTGTTTCGATGGATTAGCCAATATTATCTTAAATCCGATGAGAGAAAGCTGGCATTTTTATTTCAGAAAATTCCCTGTATAGGCAAATAGAAATTAATACAATATTCCGAAAATTAAATCCCTGTGGCGGAAGGCTTAGTCGCATACACTATAGGGGGCCTACTCTGGTTACGAATTAAAATTCCAGACGGGCGTAACGGCACAGAAAAATTAAGTACTATCATTCTGACACACACAAAATTCCGAGCGGGCAAAGCCATGGTGGATTTGAATTTAAAAAAAAAAAAAAAAAAAAAAAAAACCTTTTTAACAGTCGAAAATAAAAAATTCAAATTTCGAGACAGCGAAGCGGGAGATAAAATCTTACTCTAACTGTAGGCGTTACAAGCAATATTATTGCAAGCAGATAAAAACAGGTTTCACAGATTCTGCCCAATCACTTGATATAGACTGTTCACAGTAAAGTGAGCACTTTTGAAAGCCCTCTCATTTGGAATAATAGTCAATAGATGTATTTTATTGTAGCCCTAAACGTTAAATTCCAAGTGCAGCGCAATTTACACAATGTGTTTATTACTTACATGGTAATATTTATTTAAAAAGGAAGTTACAGTATAACAAAAATGGCTGAATGGAAAAAGTAACTAGGGCCTCAAAAGTGCTCACTTTACCGTGAACGACCTGTACGTACAAACACGTATGTTCTTTGGCTACTGCATGTAGCTCGTTTTCGACGGAAGCATCTTACGAAGAGTAATTCACCAGCATTTTTTGTACAGACGTCAAGCGAACACACATTGGCGGTCGCGGGGAAGATAATTTTGTTGTTTACCGATCGTGTTTGTTTTGTCGATATTCTTAGAACTGGTTTTCCAGTGTTGGATATCTCCCGTCCTCTTCGACGAGTCAGATCTGTCGCTGACGGACGCGAGCCACGACTACCAGGAACGGCGGTCAAGCTCACGGTTTCGAGAATCAAGCTCGCTATTTTTTTTTTTTAAATCGGAAAAGGAATAGTCGTGTTTTATCTGTGGCAGGGTCGAGGAGGAAACAAGAGACTGCTGACTGCGAGCCACTGGTCGGCCGAGATGACGTCGCACCTACTGGACTCAGTTCTCTGCCTGCTCGTGTTCCCCACGTACAGCACGGGCAGTTCTCCAGCGGCGATATCCTTGTCCGCGCAGTATTTCGAAGCCAGGAATGTTCCCCTGGTGACGGCCTTCGTGTGCTGGACACGAGGCGAGTGGCCAAGTTGGCCACTGCACTTTCGAACTCCATAGCGAAATTCGCGTGATAAGTAGTGCTCAATTTGTGCAAATTTGTGCACAAGTTACAGAATTTGTGCTATGAGATTTAAAAAGTCATAGCAGATTATTTTTGTAGTGGCTAACTTGGCGTCAATTTGTCCAATAACAAAAAAAAAACCGTTAATATCTTCTCTATTTCAGCAGCACAAAGTCTGCAACTTTGGCACGTATTAACACAAATTTTGCACTAATTTTAACGCAAATTTAGTCATGAAATTCGAAAGTGCGGTGACCAACTTGACATACATGGTGAGTGCCTTCACCGGTTCCTCCGCACCGCATCTCCCATGTGTCGGTTTCTCGCAGGAAATTTTGTCGCAGATAATGGCCCAAAATACCATAAATAACAGTTTATATGAATAGTTGACTGTTTCCGGCAGTAATCCGAGCGCGTCTATGCGCGATGAAGCGGGGTCGCCGGAGAAAGGGAAAAACTGTTGGAAAGGGGAAAGGGACATTCCACAAAACTATAGCCCATTCCCGATTGGAAGCGACTTATGGACCTTTGAAAAATCGCCCTAGACATTAGCTGCATGCATAGCTAGTAAAAAAAAGTTGCAGGTTCTGGTTCGGGTGCTGTACCTGTACCAGAACCTGAAACTTCTTTTACTAGCTATGCATGCAGCTAATGGCTAGGGCGTTTTTTTTTTCAAAGGTTCATAAGTCGTATCCAATCGGGAATGGTCTAGGGATTCACGCACCCAGACACCTGCCGGCGACAGTACGTTGTGGCAGCTCTATTTACTCTACGTACGCAGAAGCGGATGTAGACTTCATGTATGGTATTGTGGTAGGTGGGTTTGTCCCTGCCCCACTGTGCTAAACTTTCGATTCGTGGCATAGATGGAGGAATCCGTTAAAAAATACTTTTAAGAAACAATATTAAAATAATATAATAAAATAGTTAAATAATAATTCTCATTATTACATTTCAAAATTGAACATCCACAGGACTGTTTAGTGTCAATGTGAGTTTTTTTTTGTGGGGGAGGGGGAGGCGATGTCCGCTCTGGACCTGCTCCAGCATCAGTGCCACCCAGAGGATTCTGGAGTAAAGTGATAAAAGTGTTTTGAGGCTTATAATTCTAAAGCGTTTCTCTCGATTATTACTAGCTTCTTATAATATAGTCTATGTCAAGACATCATTTTTGCCACAAGGACAAATAAACTTAAACATTTTTATTTCATTTCCAGAGTTCACTTTTTCCCGGGAATATGATTTGCCTGCGGCTGCCCAAAATGTCTGTGCTGATTCTACGAACTCATGAAACGCGAAATACTGGCCACAGTTCAATGGGAGAAGCCGGGATGTTTATTCACACTCTTATTAAAAGGACTATGTAGCTGCGCGTCCAAGGTCAAGAAGCGAGGGAGCGATACGGGCGACACTAGCACACACGCTTAGCGCCTCATCGCTCCTACGTGCAAGGTGTGCAGTGTTTCCGTCCTAACGCTTTACTGTGTAAACTAGATCTGTAACTGTGGGGTTTTATTACACGCGATGAAAGTACACAGATCAAACTACCTGCGTATAATCGTACTTTTCTCTTACAGAAGGGAAACTTTAAAAATGCGATATTTAACCACTTTCGCGCTTTTCTTTCACCATTAATACACTTAATATGATAAAAGTAAACTGATGGCAACATAGACAATAATTTTTTTATATTCTTTCTGGCAAAATGTAATATTTCTAGAAGATTTATTTGCCAAGACACGCGTTTACGCGCAAATAACGATTTCACAGAAAACATTTCAGTATATAGGACCCTTAACTTCTACCAGCCATGTTCATTATACCCCGTGGCAAAATTAAACAGACTGTTCGCAGTTTAACATGAGTGTTCAACCTTCTTCGATTCAATGGTATTAGTTATCGCGCCAAAAGTTGTATGAGGGGCCTACATAAACCGCGCGAATTAATTCCGCAGAGAAAACTTTGGCAAACACATGACCAAAGTCGCATCCCGACTAGACTAGAAAGGTGTTATTCATTGATTGCAGGATTGTCGGTCAATATGATGGTGGCATTTTCTGCTCTCGGCATCAGACTGGCTGTCATTGAAGACGTTTCCGAAGATATAGCTGTGGAACTTAACGTGACCCATAAATTGGGAGTCGTACTGGATGCATCATGCCACCATTCGAAACAAGTTCTGGCATCGGTAAGTACAGATCAGTTATTTAAAATTTCAGCATACGTAACAAATACATTTTGTTCTCACAAACACCCTTTGACATCCATATGCGATTAGACTAAATCTCAGAATCCTTGCCACGAGAAGTACCACGATGAATCAATAACACGTCAGTTTTGCTACCAGTAATATCGTATCACTGAAAAAAAAAAAATCCTCTATTAACAGACAAAAATTTTGGGATAATCTGCACACTGGCTACATCCAGCTTTGCAATAAAATTGTCAAATTCTTATTCCATTTCTTCGGAAAATATACTATTTCTTTATACAGCAAATCATCAACCCAAATTCTGAAATTACTAAGCACTTTAAAATGTACATTTTAACGAACAGAAAATGTATTACTGAAAATGATCGTTGGCAACGAGGATTGCAGCATTGTTAAGTCCTCCTTAAGCCACTTAATTATTCCATTGAGATTAGTTCATAGACATGCACCGTATGGCAATTAAACATAATCTGTTATAACAGTGTTTTTTTTATATTGAACGATATTATTATTATAAGCATGACAATTCTTCCTCACCCCCACCTTCACCCCGCATCATTATTTGCTGTCTACAACAAACTCTCGTGGAAAGGGTTCTTTTGTTTGTAACGTCTGGATTGTCGAGAGTGCTAATTTTTAAGTGGCGCATATTAAAGCGATTCAAGGATGACAGTCTGTCCCGCACTGGACTCTGGACCGCTGTTACTTAAGGCAACCATAAGTTTATTCTCACTGTGTAGTTCTGTCGAAACACTGTTTCTTTATAACTTTATTATTTACCACTGCCCTTCTCCATCCTCATCCGGTGAGCTTGTCTTTACCTTGCATGGCAGGCTGCGACAAGCCGTGGTTCGCTCGACGAACGGAATCGTGTCAGCTTCTTTGTCTGGTACGAGTCTATGCGTCTCGTCATCGCATTCTTCACTGAAGCGAAGCACTGTTTCCTGCCCCCCCCCCCCCTCGCCGTATTTCGTAGTCTCTGCGCTGGATGCCTTCTTTAATTATGATAGTTTCACCATTGTTTAGCTCTAACAGTTCGTCGGTGCTGCATGTTAAGGATACGTCCGGCCTCATGTTGTACGCTGCACAGGTTTCACCATCGCACTGGATTCCGTCCATAAAATACATTTTTGACTGGCCTTCAGCGTTAATTATGCTTGGTTTGTACGCACGCACCAGGGCATAGTAGAGGCGGGAATGATTCACACCATCACATGCTTCTATGTTTTTCACAGCATCATCATACCGTGGGTCACACCTAGCCAGTATTCCACTCGTCGGAACCCGGGGATGGCGTTGGGATAACACTTCACCATAGCTGACTCGAAGGAACTGGTGTACATCACCATCGAAGATCGTGGTGGTGGTGTGATGGGAGTAACTTTGACATGCGTCAAATAACTTCTGTTGGTGGCAATAGTAGTCTGCGTGGACTCCTCATGTGCTGGAATCCATTCGTCGCATGCAGTCGAGGTGAAGGAGGTATTGCGTCGGATACCTGATATGATCAGTCTCATGAGGTCGGCGGTCGCTTGGTCTGCAGAGCCGTTTATGTTGTTCACTGTGCAGGCTCTTCGTCGATGGAAGTGGACTCGGTGGTGGCTGCTGCTGCACGACGTCGCGACTTGCACCAGCTCCGCGAATGAGGAGTGTCCGGAATAGACGTGGTGCTGCCTTTGAAGCACTCTTTGCAGGGCAGGCAGTCCCGTATGTCTTCGTCCAGCTGTAGGTAGATCGAGAAATACTTGAATGCAGCCGAAATTTCGTACGGTGCGTACGTCAACAGAAACTCATTCGGCAGATACGGCAACTCGTCCCGTTTGTCCAAGGCACTAAGTGAACGCACCTTTCTAAATTCTAAAATGGCCGAAAGGATTTTATGTCCGCTCGGACAACAAACATGCATCTTCTAAAACTCCAGACGAGAAATAAACGGCATACTCTAAGTTAAGCAGGTGACAACGCTGACGGCAGCAACAGGTGGAAGACTGGGTCCCGAGGTTTTTCATATGCTGGTATGTGAATGTAATGGAGGTGGGAGGGGAAGGTGCATGATTGGCTCTGACAAACTAAACAATGAGAAAATAAGTATGACTGGAAGGAGGTGGAGGTAAGCCTGCTGACTAATTATCTTTATTTATCAGACGCCGAGCAGGTGCAGAAATGCTAACACAGCTATTCCCACGCACATGATCATCCGACACCATATAGATATGAATACGGCTTGTAAGCAGGTACAGACTCCAGTTACCTGACACCAAGTGGGAGCAGAAATGCTATGTGCTGACTAAGGCTATCTGACATCATCCGGGTGCGAAAACGGCCAGGAAGCACGTACAGACTCCAGTTACTGTGCAGGTACAGACTTGCTCTTGACATTTACAATGTCAGCTGATCCTCGGATAAAATGAAGGGGGTTGTGGTAAGTTTAAATCTAGCAATGGTTTGTTCAAGATGTCTGAACTGTGGTCTACTTGACTTCTAGTTTGAGGTATGAGTAAATTTTTAGTCTGTTGTTGGTTAGTAGAGCAGATATTCTGCAGAAGAATGCGGTGATCTGTCTATTGAGTATATGTGAATAATAACTCTATATAAATTCATAGTAATATGTGTATATGCTTCTCTAAAACACTTATTAATTCGGTTTAAATCAAATTTTATGCGAGTGCATGTCTTAAGAGTGCTATAGTACTCGTTATAAAATTTACAACGATAGCTGCTAACTAATCATCGTTGCCAGTGAATAAGTTCTCATTAATGTGAAAATATATTTCGCTCAGCTTGAGCTCATAAAGCAGACAACTGTCAGACCGACCACTCACAAGACTGGTTATTTGACCCTTGACCCTTTGAATCATTGCCCCTTTGACTCTAAATGCAGTGCGTGCAGTGCTAAGTGTGGAACACATAGAGCTTGCAGAGCGTGCTGAGCATGTAGTGTATGCTGTGCTATGAGCGGAGCACATAGCTTATGCGGTTCTAAGTGCGGAGCACACAGTGTATGCGGTGCTAAGTGTGGAGCACATAGTGTATGCAGTGCTAAGTGTGGAGCACATAGTGTCTGCAGTGCTAAGCACGGAGCACTTAGTGTATCCAGTGCTAAGTGCGGAGCACGTAGTCTATGAGGTGCTAAGTGCGGTGCCTTGGATATGTTAGATTAGGTTAACATGTATTTCAAAAGTCCTGACATGGGGTAGAATGAGCATGACTAAGTACATGACTAAATATGCTGGTGTTGGGTTAAGTAGATGTCGAGAGAAATAAAATATATTCAAAGTCCTGACATGGGGTTCAACATATACAAGTATGAATTGGTTGTACATTTAGTTTGCAGTCCCTACATACTTAGGTCTGGAATATAAAAAATAAAAAAAATTACTATATGTAAATAAAAATCGAGAAAGTTTGAATAATCAATGTTCATAATTTAAAACACTTGGCAAATATTTACTAAAACAATTTTTTAGATATGCTTTTAAAAAATCCTATGTGGCGCTTGTCATAGTCACATAATCCTATATTCTGATGACATTTTCTTATCTGCTTGACAAATACGAATCCATAGACTCGTCACTCGATACACTTTAAAGTTTAATAAAAGTACCTAAAAAATACTTCTAAAATGTACATAAGTTAAATCTTAGATCATATATATGTAAGTTAAACCAAAATAATAAAAATAAAATAAAAAATATATAATAAAAAGTAAATACTTAAAAAATGATATAAGTTAAATGTAAATTATATATATCAGTTAAACCAAAATAATAAAATATTAAGAATTAAAAATAATGTAATAAAAGTTATTGATTAAAAATACTAAAAAATTACATAAGAAATAAAATTATATAATAAAAAATATTTGCCTAAAAATGATCGATTTGTATATAAACTTAATAAAAGTATTGATATGTAAATTAAACATATAAACAATTATATAGTAAAATAAAAATGCGATATCTTTAATAAGAGGAAATATATTATTATGCGTTTACAAGCTATATACTACTTATAAACTGTTTACCCAGCACATGGCGTGATAGTCATGCCAACGGCCATACCACCTGTTCTCGTCTGATCACCGAAGTTAAACAGGGTCGGGCCCCGGTTAGTACTTAGATGGGCGACCGCTTGGGAACACCGCGTGCCGTTGGTATTCAAATTAGCCTTGCCCTCATAGCTCAGGGGTAGGGTGGCCGACCTGTAGTTGGAGGGCCGCGGGTTCGCGCCCTGGTGCCTCCGACACGGCAGATTTTCAGTTCGCTTGTCGCACTGGGAATCTGTCAGTAGGACGGCCTCACTAGAGCTTCGTCAATATCAAATGTCACGACAATGTCAAATAAAAAAAAAGTTGTCTAAGACGTAAGTCTGATGACCCAAGGTCCGGCAGGTCGATCCTACATTATTCCAGATGGTATTTTGAGTTCTAAAAAAAGCAGCGCCCCTAGCGGCCAATTCCAGAACCAATATGGCGTGCCGAGTGCTAGCGAGATCGACTAATCGAACGAGAGCGACACCAGTGCTCATAGTGGCGAAAGCCAGAACTAATGGGGGGGAACAAGTGTAAAACGAATAACCAAGATAGCGGCCTCCATGTAAATGCAAACAATTATGGCGGTCTCCAGTAACGAAGATGGCAGCCTCCAGTAACAGCCGTTGTAAACAAGAAGAGAGAAGGAAAGAAGAAGGGAGAATGAAATGAAGAAAGAGAGAAAAAGAAAATAAAGAATGCAAAAGAGAAAATATGGAAGCACTCGGAGAAAATCCTTGGAATGTAAGAGCATAAAAAATGACTTATTGGTTACCAAGATGGTGGCATACTGGTTACAAAGATTGCGGTCCTATATGGTGGCGTACTGGCTTCAAATATGGCGGAATACTGGCTAGTAACATGGCAGAATCCAAGATGATGGATACGTGACTGGAAGGATAGAGCAGGAATTCCGGAAAACAACATGGCGGCCGCATGACCTTGGCGTGACATTATCCAAGCTCGAGCCACCGAGCTCGGATGCCTTCGGAGGAACTATGTACAACTTCTTACGTCGCATGTCAATGTAAGCAACTACTGTATCTGCTGTCCACGGGAGAGTGAGCACTTTTGAAAGCCCTGCCTAGCACATACTTTTTTCTCGTATTGTATCCGTTCGCCTTTTGTCAAATGTACATTATCATCATGGGCCTAGTGACTTTTCACGTATCAGTCAAGTTGAAGCTGAAATTGTTGGGAACCTACGTGTATATGAGATAATAATATGCCGTTTTGTACTTCAATGTGTATAAAGCCGAAAAACACTAACTTTGTGCCGAACACACATGACACAAGGAATAATAATTGATACAGAACCAAAGGTTGAGAATCGACAAAGCCTTTTATTACACCACTTAAAACAATACAGCATTAAAAAGGCAGGTATAGGCTGTTCTTAATGAAGTTAGCACTTTTGAAGCCTTTGTTACTTTTTTCTTTCAACCAATTTATATCCTTCCACCACTTGTAAGTAGCCTCATTAATACAAAGACCCTTGAATACACTAACAAGAATATCAAACCACAGAAATACAAAATGCTCGTATTAAAATACACGTGTTACACCCTTTAAAAAACAGAACGAGCCATAAAAATCATTCTCATGACATGGAAAATAGTAGCGACTATTTGGAACATTGTGACATTAAAAACATAATTAATTAAAGGAGAAAATACCAAAACATATTAATATATTACGTATCACTACGATACCCTACAGATAAATCATTTCAATACGTCGTAAATTGTCTTGCAACTACAGTAAAATATTGCGTATGATTGGAATTTACAAAGCCCGCTAGTAAAATGTGACACCATAGATTACACTCATGCAACTGCGTGTATATTTTGCCTTTGACTTTCAAAAAAGACTTACCCAATTATAATTTTAACTCTACGAGCTCTTTAAAAATAGAGCTGCGACGTGTGAAACACAATCTCTCCTTCACAGCGTATCAATGAAATAAGCCGCATAACTTACGGCAATGACTTACAGAATTCTCCAGACTTCCATCGTGGCACCACGAAATTACAATTATGACACAATCTCTATCATCAAATTTTAACATAGGTGCCGCAAAAGAATTTTCCATTAAGTAACTTACTTTGCAGGCAGACAGGATAACAAACTCAGTAAATCACACATTAAAACCAATATCATCACGTCGACTGTAATATAGGCAATCAGTCAATAAACAGAAGAAGTCGAAGAAAGACCCATAAAATATTAAGTTTGTCTGGAGTGTACCTACGAAAAGCCACAACCTTTGGGTGAAGTCAGTAGTCGGCGATCATTCAAGACTGAAGGTAGCATTGTAAAATGTTGACAGCATTCCAGGGTCTGTAGAAACATTGAAAGAATACATTTGTCGTGAATAAGAATCTATGGCCAAGAGTCCTGGTTGGACGCTAGCTAGCGTATACTGTCTTGAGTGGCTTATAAGCACATTATATTATTTTAAAAGCGAGCATGCTGCTGTAAAGACACTGTGTGAATGGCGTGAGAAGTGTGAGGATTCTGTTTTTATGGCTGTAGTCTGAAGTATGTGCATATACATAATTTCAATTTAAAATGATTTATTTTTCGCTGGTGCTGATGTAGCTCTCCCTAGAATACCTACTTCCCTGATATAGAGAATATGATAGCCTTGGTGTTTATATATGTTACTACATAATGGTACTCTACTTGATCATGATAAAAATAAATAAAATTATGTGTCAAATGTAATTATTTTAAAGTTGGTACTTTAATATTTCCTATGTAGGCCCATCACTGGGTGTGTGAAGTCGACAATATATTAATAAAGGTATAAAGTGTAAGTTAACGATACAGAAACTAAGAATGGATTGCCCTTATAATACATTTTCATCAGGTTGAATGCAACAGACATGAACACATGCTCTTGAAGTGGTAGCATTTGGACACTGAGAATTGGATGGAGAGGATGGTCATGGTTGATCGAGTCGGGCCTGGCCAGACCTGCTTCAGTGCAGTATATTGCGAAGAGAGGTCCTACATAAATTTTTACATGACTCGTGTTGCTCTAATACACCAAAATTATTTTTCTAGTAAACACAAATGAGAAACCAAATGGATTTCGATGGTCAAAGGTCAATACCATATGGCATAATCAAATATTGTGTAAGTGATGTAACCCAAGATTGTGGTTCGAGAGGACCAAGTAATCAGCAGTCTACTTACTGAAAGTGGAATAGCAGAGCATGAATACAATTTAAGATGGCGGATGGAGCACAGGTGACTTAATCGTGGTGACAAAATTACGAAGGAATGTAAAATAGAAAGGTAGGTAACCAAGAAAAAACGAAAATCAAAGATGGTGAACATGGCATGACAGGTCATGAGAGAATGTTTGTTTCCTCAGCTCGCCTGGTCGCTAAGTCAAGAAAGTAGCACCACTTAGTTGATGGGAATAGAATCCAATAGGTCAGACCACCTATGCTTTAAGTAAATAAATACAAATATGGCTGCCACCTGGTGGCTAAATCGATAGCTCGCCTAGTGGGTAAATTAATATACTAGTGCTATCTAGATGATAAAAATCCACAAATGAAAACAAAAAAAAATACAATATGGCTGATGGAGTATATTCCTCATAATAAGTGAGGGATGGAAGCCTGCCAACTGATTGATTGGAGAAGGGTCAATCGTCTGCTGGACATGGTGCTGGGGGAACCTCGGGAAATGTAAGTTGTTGAAATAAATTTTTAATAATAATTTGGAATTTATTTTTATATATTTTAATAACTTTTTATAAATTAAAATTTTTTGGGGATTTTTGAGAAATTTTTGGATTCAAGGTAATTAAATTCATTAGGTCATTAAAGGTCATGTGTGTTCATTCAAGGTTATGTGTTCATTCAAGGGTATTGGTCAAAGTCAAGGTCACCTGGATTCAATATGGCGGCTAAGATGACTTATGGTCGCCTCTGGCTCCAATCCTGGATCCCGTGTATCGATTTGGCATATCCTTTATCTATAAAACAATATAGCCGCCACTGCTTTGTCCTCGAAACCGATCCCCCCAAATCCTTCCGATGAATCTAAAAGTGTGTTTCGAGGAATCGTTTTTGCAACCGGGGGATCGGTGCTTTTTGAAGTAAAAAATGGGAAATTTTGAGGTGAAAAAAAAGGGAAATTTTGAGGTAACAAGGGAAATTCATGATGGTGGCGGTCGGCTCCGACGTCAGACGCCGATGTGCCAAACTTCTTTATTTCCTACTACTCACATACACACCGCACTTCAGTAAATCTTAATAATTTTTTTACAGTATGGAATTGTTGTGTTAGAAGTGTTATTTTTAATTAGTATGCAATTACTGATTTGTATACACACTGTATTAAAAGTAATAGTTTAACATTTCCTCAGTACCGTGACATGCAATTATTTCATCAGAATAATTTATTTAACTTACTTATTTATTTTTATTTGTTTACAAGTGTATCACATTGTAACCAAACAAGTAAATTTTCTGTATCGTATATCTATTATGTTCACTAGGGATTTGTTTGAACACAGTATTATAAATAGAGTATTTTTTTACGTTCACTTGCAAACATTTTGTCTAGCATAGACTATGTATCATGTAGCCCATAATCACTTGCATGATTTTTAATAAACTGTTTAGTCAGCCACATGAACATCAAATCATTGTAAGTATCGAACGAAGTCGAGTGTGTTAATCTTAAACAGGTCACGAACCAAAAACCTTTATTAAACACGCCCATATAGAATAGCCGAAATTCAAGGCGTTCCTGTTAGAAAGTTTTGCACCTCAATTGTACACGTTTAGTCTGTTCGTTAAGTGGATTGTTCGTTATTGACAAATTATAAACCACCGGAGAAAATAAGTGCTATAGTTTTTGGTACTATAGACTATTTTCTTTTCTTTTTTTATGAACAGGCTTCCGCACAAGACTTGTTTGACAACAGTCATTTCTGGCTAATTTGGGAAAACTGCGCTCAAAATGAAACTGAGGGTCAAGAAGACGTTTCATCTGAAAAGTTTTCCAACAGGTAAGTATTTTGTGTTTTTATATTTCTAGTGCTTGGAATAATGTTAAGCTAAATAGGTTTTTATTATCAAGCATGAACAAAATTAAACTGTGTTGTACTTGAGCGCTTATAAACTGTTGGGCTTCGAAAATTGTTCTGTGTTATATAAATGTATAAATACTTCTGAAATAAATATTTTAAAAATATTATTGCCATAACGACCAGGGGTGCAGTAACGGGGTGGTACAGAGGTATGTCGTACCTCCCTCCCCGCCCAAATTGTGCGTGGTGTACAGTATAGTATTTGAAACCTGAAAATCTTATTATTGCAAAAAAAAAAAAAATGTTTTTTATAATTCCAACAAAATACAAAGGAAAAATCCATAGAAAACTACAGAATTTTGATTATATATTTTTAATTTATACCCTGGGGGGGGGGGGAGTAATCTCTCGAATACTCTCTTTCTTTCCATGCTAATTTCCAACATATTTCTGAAAATTACGTCTGCAATTTATTTCTGGGGGTTTTCAACCTATCCCGCCCTTAAAAAAAAAAAAAATTTTATGTAACTGATAACTAACAAACTATCAAAATTAGTGTGAATCAGGGTTTTCGGGGAACTTGAGCTTTTTGTTGAAGGGAAACAGTGTAATATGCAACGAAGTGAGAAAAGGTCGTTATAATAAACTTCTGTAATGCTCTAGTGGGTGTGTAGCTTCGGCTCTGAAAACTTGTGCTGAGAAAGTAGAGAACTAACTAAGATTCAAGGTGAAATAACAACATATGTGACGTGGTGTCATGGGGTCAGATGAGGATTGAGGTTAGGTTAGAGGAGCGGTAAATAGAAATGTTTAAATTGGAAGTCTAGGAATTTTGGTTACCCGGGGCGCCAGACATTATTCTCTAGAATAATGTCAGTGATGTCGGTAGAGCCAACTCATTGTCCTCAGGGTCGTACGGCCGACGACTGCGGCGTAATCCCTCCAGGGATTGGAAGTACTCCTCTGAAAATTATTGTATATTCTTGCGTTCGTGTAAGACTTGTTTGTTGTATCCTAGACGTATCATGTATCAGAAGCGTTTCATACTTGTATTAACGTAACAGTTCCTTAGTTTCTGTTCAGTTGAACTTTTATTGATATCTTACGTACTAATTATAATATTTCATTTATAATTAACATGAATAAAAACTGAGAGAAAAAATAGTTACTTTGGTAGTGCCTAATAAGACGCAGTTTTGATGTGAAATATTATTAAAGTGAGTGCGCACGACTGTAGTGCGTTTTCAATTTGGTGTAGATTTCGAAGTTTTTTGGGGGCCACGGCGGCTGAGTGATTAGCACGCTCGCCTCCCACCAAGGCGAAAAAGGGTTCAATCTCTAGCCGGGTCAGTAGGAAATCGTGCCGGACGATGCCGTTGGTCGTCGGGTTTTCTCGGGGGTTTCCGTTTCCCCCGCCCCTTTATTCCGGCGCCGCTCCATACTCACTTCAATCACCCTCATCGGCTTTCAAGACCTCGCTGTTAGGATCCGCCCTAATCTTTTCACTTCACTTAACTTTCTAAGTTTTATTTGCATGTGGCGGAGGAATATCGCGAAAGTGGAATCTCGGCAGGGCCTCAGAAAAGGTGGAAGTGACCGTGGACGGACTATGTACGTGGTTGCAGCGTTGGCGATGGAGTGGAGGAGGGCGAAGAGGGGAGGGCGTGCGGCGCAGACGTCGAGTCGCGGCTGGGCGCGCTGCGGCTCAGGTCGGACAGCGAGGTGACGTGGGCGGCGCCCCGCGGCGTCGAGACACTGCTGCTCGACGTGTGGCGGCGCGCGGGCGTCGGCGACGACCCCCCGCTCGCCTGTGAGCACCTCGGCCGCGCCTCCCCCGCCGCCGGTCTCCACCTCCGCCGCCTCCAGCTGCCCTCGCGCCGCCGCAAGGACCACGCCGGCTGCCTCATGAGGTCCGCCACAGTCGTGAGTGCTCAGTCTGTTCGCGGCTTCTCCACACTTTGCGAATGAAACCTTGGCGGTTCACAGTAAAATGAGCGCTTTTGAAAACCCTGCTTAAGATCTATATGTAGGCACGTTTCGTATTCTTCCGCCTTATGTAAAATTAACCTTGCCATGAGCCCCATCACTTTGTTCATTCTTCGGTCAGGTGAAAATGTGGAATTATTTTTAAAGTAAATATTTTACAAATTTGGTATTTTTCACACTTAGATGCAATAAAATAAAACAGAAAGAGGAAGAAATCATTTAAGTTATCACAAATGGGTCACTTACACGATTTATTCGACGTTAAGATATGAAACTTTTTCCTTCCATCTTGACCAATTTTACTGGGTGCATGTCACTCTGTGCAGCCGTTGAAATAGTATATGCAGGTTGATTTTTAAAAGTGCTCACTTTATCGTGAACAACCTTTAAAAAAATTACCTCACGCATGGCGTGTTTGGCTGTTTCCTAAATACAGCATGCGTCACAAGCGTTTTGTACTTCTGTCAACGAAAAATTATCTTAATTTTTGTTAAATTGAACTCATTATATTCTCTTTATAATTTGTAATTAATACAATTGCAAACAGGGAAAAACAGGAGTGTTTGTATTGCCTAATAATTAATAGTTCCTATGGAAAATGTTAGTACACAGAGTGCACACGAATGCTGCGCGTTGACCCTTTAAATACCCTGGAAAGAGAACTTTAGCAGGGCTTCAGAAAAGTTGAAAGTAACCATGAATAGATTTATACACTGAAACATTGAGCCTGACTGATTCTCTTATTTAGTGCACGATGGAGAAGTTGAGTTCGCGGAGGCTGTTCTCTCCCGTTCTATACAATGAAGTGTCATGAATAAGTATGACCCCCAACTATAGCTCAGGAACTGTCAAGTTCACGTGTTTCAACAATGATGTGCCGCTTGGTTGTACAACATCTACTACCTTTCGGGGTGGGGGGGGGGGGATATTAATATTTTGCGTAACTGATCACTTTGGAAACATATTGGGCGTGGCTGTGTTGGGGACACGGCCGTTTGTTTTGCGTGAATATACGTCTACGTTGACGCGCTCGGACGCCTTGATGTTTTTTTTTTTACATTCCCGGTACCGCTTTATTCCATCATGTAGGGTTTTATGGGTATCACTGGATTGCGCTTTTGACATGCTGTTTCCAACCGTATACGATTTCTGTATTTCCACTTGGCTTTTTTACGAGTTTAGGCCGAAATTGTGTTGTTTTCTTAATCTTTTTACATTAAACGCATACAATTTCACCATAACAACGCAACAAAAATGTTTTTACATGCGCAATGGATTAATCTTGACAAGAGCAGTCGATTGAAAACCTAAACGAGCTCGTAGCTTCTCGCACTCAAAAGTTATACTACGCGGAATTTACGAAACGCGGAGAAACGTACTCAAAATTACCCCCCCCCCCCCATTTTTTTCCCCTTCCCATGTCTCTAGATGCTTCGCAAGCTTCACTAAATGTAACATATTCTTTGAACATTTGGCAATCGAGTGGTATAATTGAATTTAGAATGGAGACGATAGATTCGGAACTGCAATGGCATATTGTATCCCCCGATTTTATCATCTGATTTTCTGGACTGTCTCACTACGGTCGCAAATCTAAAGACGTATTCAAGTCTAAAATCACCCTCAGTGCAGCTGGCCGGGATCGAAACCACGACCTCAGTAATGCGAGTTAGACATGCTACTGTTTTTTCCCAAAACTCCGATGCGTCAAAGTCCCCATTTTCCTTTTACTAGTAAAGATCCAAGTTGCAAGTCCACGATAGTGCATTAACTTCTAAATGTCGTTGAAACATACACCAGGAACAAGAGAAAAGGAAATGAAATTATACTAAAATTGGTAGATGAGGAAATTCTATTGATATTTTAGGCCATGTACAGTACATGTTTAATACTTTTATTTTGGCTACTCTTTGTTTCAGATTCAATTCACAGAGCACTTCCAAAGCATGCGTGACATTGAAGATCTGAGCAAGGCACATATCGACACCTGGTCCAAAATGCACTATCCAATAATACAGTATCTTGGGCAGGAAATGAACTTTAGGTAAGACATAATATAACTCAAAAATCTATAACTCAATCCTTGTTCCAATTGGTGATTTCGTAATTTAGTGATTATTTGCTTATTATGGTTCAATATTAACTCAGCGATATTCGCTTGTTTACCGCGATGGTGCTATGTATCGATCCGTAGTCTGCAACTCTAAATTGTACGACACACGATATTTAGCACGGCACTTTCACGATACTATTATAAATTAATTAATAAATATTCGCATGGAAAAAACGCATGTATATAGAATCTTTTTGGTTACTTTTACATTCAAATGTATCACTTTCTAAAACGCGTAATTTGAATTAAATTCATGCATACAATATTTACTTATATGTATTTTTTCAAATACGTATGTGAATTCATAAAATATATACCTGTATGCATATTATGAAGCTATCTCCGCAGATTTGTTTTTGCTTCATCAGGTTAAAACAAACATTGCGGCGTCTTGGAATATGTTAAATGATTATTTAGTAAGTTTCGTGACTTACTAAAATCTAATTACTAAGTTATCAAAAAGTCAATAATTTTAGTATAACAAATCCATTCAAACTAGAACTGCAAATTGGAACATGGCCTCTGTAACATGTCTAGAGCTCGGCATGCGTAACCGTGGGTTTTAAGATACGCTTTCATCAGACGAAAAAAAAAAAACACAAAGTTAAGTAGTGTGATAAGTTACTGGACCCGCGTACGGCTATTTAGTTAGACTTTGGTTTACCACCACTCAGCCCCACAGTTGAATGCCATGCCCCGTGCTGGCGGGCATAGTCAGGATGCTGTGGGACTTTTCTTGACGTACTCGTGTTCCCTCCCCCCCCCCCCCCACGTATCCATGACGCTGCTCCACTTCCTGTTCATCTGTCACCTCTTCTATCCGTTTAAAACTGCAATTTACAATTGCACGATAAAGAGTTAACTTAAGCATTACGACGCTTACAGAAGAACTGGAAATGTGTTAGTTTGTATGTTGGTTTCGAATAGAACTTAGCTGGTCATGTGCGACGTTAGGATTTCCTTAGAAACGGTTACCTCAAGTAAGTGTGTGTGGTGATGATCAATCAGGACAGAGTAATCGGTGTTGTTAAGCGGGGAACTGTTAGTTACACTAATGTACGTATAAAAAATTATTAAAGGAGCGTTATTATGTACATGTCATGTTTATATTTGTGAATTAAGTTCATAACAAAAAGCTTCTCTGCCACAAAAGGTCTGGATTAAGAATTTTATATATATATTATGGTTGTGTTACACGAGGTTAAGTAATGAACAAAAATAAACAGGACAGGTGTGTCACAAGATTTCATTGCCTTGAATTAAGATTTACCAGCTGACCTGTGAGTCGTAAATCCAGAAGACGCAATTCCGCGTATGAGAACAGTGGTTACTGCATAATACTTAATTAATAATTTTTCAATTGTAAACACAGCTTATGCTTGACTGCCCGTCGAAGCGACAGGCCTGTCCTTAGGGTACGACAGCAGGCTATGCTAAGTGCTATACTTCTGTAATCCGTAATTACTCTGCATGAAGACAGAAACAAGGTGCAAGGTGACCTGTAATATGTTTCTAGCTCCGACACGAACAATTCAACGCCTTCAGTCATAAAGTGGTTAAAAATTCCCAGCCACAACAACTGTCGAAAACCTGTGCCAAACTATATCGAAATTTTTTCACGTACTTGTATTTTCTCCATTTAAAAACAAATCCAAGATTACTTTAGCTTACTTTAGCTGAAAAAACGCATCAGATTAGTTAGAAGCATATAAAATATACACTAAAATGCACGTATTTCTTTTGAGTGTTGTTAGCTAACAGTCAGTAACTACATGTATAGAATGTCACAGAATCACTGCGACAAACTACAGGGGTGATAAGTAATGTAATAAGGAACAACTTTTTTCAGATAACGGACTTCCGGAGACACCTCATTTAGACGATAAACGTTTTTGTAAAACACGTTGTAACGCCTGGCAGGTTGGCAGTTAGCATAGCACGTAACCAACTTCAGATGCCTACCTCCCAGAAAACATGTGGTATTTGATGTAGTACTGTACGGGTTTGGTAATAATACGCAGGCAGACGTTTGTAGGTTGCAGCACTTTATTGAATGCCTGTTACACGTTTCCATACGTTTACCTCAAGTTACGTCCAAAGTGTAGTTACTAAATACTACGAGATCGCGATATACGACAGAAAACCTCTATAACATCGATACTTTTGTTACGATGTGCATAGTGTTTTTTTTTTTTTTTTTTTTAGAGAGGGGAAATGTGTAGCTCCTCTAGTTGTTATGCCACTGACTTGGCGTAATAGTAAAATGTTTGTTTCCAAAAATTTCACATTTTTTGTGAGGTAGACGAATGGATTAAAGTCATGAAGTCGGTGGAAATGTTAGTTTTTACTTGTTGGGGGACGATATATAATGGCCCGACAGAAGAAATTAATCATGTCCTTCTAAAGTGCTCCTTTAAGAGTGAACTAACTGTAACAGTCCTCGACTTCAGCAAATAAGTAAATTCATTTTTCAGAATAATAATTGAAGGCCGTATTTAGTACGTGTTGGTTTTGTTCCGTTGCAGCATTACAATGCAGATCACGAACAGCTTTGGGTGGCAAAAAAATGGCTCGTTTGACGGGCTTGTCGGGCTGGTGCAGAGGAAGGAAATTGATATATTGGGCACAGGCGTGTTCATAAGGCCGGACAGAATGAATCTTCTAGACTACGCGGCAGACACATTCTACATAAGGTAAGATGTAGAGTCTACTTGCGCCAGTGACCCGACGAGTCACAGCAAAGAACCTTTTTGCCAGTACGTTAATCAACCAAAAATTTTGGTTATATGCTAATGGCATGTTAACCCTGAAAAATAACTCCTGCAAAGAAACTGTGATTCTAACACACCTTTATATTTTACACACCGATTTGTTTACCGAACTAATGTCGATGGGCAAAAAAAAAAAAAAAAACCTTTAAACTTGTACCATTTTTTTTTTTTTTTTGTGGTTTTAGAACGTATGTAGTTACAGTCGCTTATCAAGTGTGAATATTCTGCCACATACAACTGCCTCTTATAATATGCTAGGCCACAAACGCTGCTTTGCTGGCTCCACAGGTGCCACCTTTACCCACGAAGTAGCTGTTAGCAGACTCATTGGACGGGATATAGTTGATTACTTTTAGTATCAAGGTATTCTGTGTTTTGTGCCACGACGATAAATTGGCCACCCATTTGATAATGTATTGCATGTAGCTCACAACTCGTAACAAAATCAAGACAATTAATTTGACATAAAAATTTTAATTGTTAGTTAAACAAATAATTAAACTTTTCCCCTTTTTTTCATTTTCATCTCACGAGTACCATTCTCCTTTGGATCTTCCACTGATAACATACATCCTGTAAACACCACAATGATGAATTATTCGTTAAGGAAGTTTTACCGTATAACTAATATAGGCACGTAGTTACGTAAAGCTTAAGACCTGGTCTTTAAAGCTGGAACAAGATGCTGAGAGACATTTGGGCGGTTCTTAACATCGAGGTATTGAGAGCCTATGAGGGTGAAGCGAGGTGAGTATGGAGCCGCGCCGGAATACAAGGACGGGGGGGGGGGGGAGATCCCCGACAAAATCCGCCTACCAGTATACAACATCCGGCACGATTCCCACTTGAGAATTTACGGGAACGACCCCGCCGGGAATCGAGCCCGGTTCACCCAGGTGGCAGGCGAGCGTGCGAACCACTACACCATCGCAGTCCCTGAGAAGGAGGAGCGGGAAGTAATCGGTCATGGCGTAGTCGATATTACACGATGGATACCTGCTGCCGCACTTGGTCTTGTACAAGGCCTGGGGGACGAGCCGGTAAACCTGCCGCTATATGAGTCGCCATGGAAGATCCATATTACACGACAGCTGTTCGCGTGCTAGCATTTGACACACTCGCAGCTTGTGGTTCATAGCAAATATAAATCACATTCGTAGAACTGCTACTAGTCTGTAATTTGCATATACCTATTAAAAAAAACTAGTTAGCTCATCTTAATATTACTATATAACTGTTTTACTTTAAACCCTTGTCACAATGTCAAATTTTTCCGTCAATCTGCTTCCAATAAGTTTGGTCAACTAAAGTTGGACAGTTATGACGTCATCGAAACGTCATAAACGCCGCCATATTTGTTTGAGAAATTGGGATGGCTTCAGTTTCCATCAAACATTTGAAGATTGGACCGGTTCTAAATTTTTTTTTGATGATTGACGGTATCAGCCAATCAGAATCGTGCACGACAAAAGTGGACATCAAGAAAATTTAAAATAATGAACAATTGCTGGAAACGAAGTAGATTATGAAGATAATTAATTTATGTAGAAGCTGTCTGAGCGTGAATGCTATTTTTAATGAATATTGCACGCAATATTACGAACTCAGGTGCATTAAGGGGCTACGGTGGCCGAGCGATTAGCACGCTCGCCTCCCACCAAGGCGAACCGGGTTCAATCCCCGGTCGGGTCACCGGACTTTCGCATGTGGGAATAGTGCCTGACGAGATCGTAGGTCAGCGGGTTTTCTCGAGGATCTCCCGTTTCCCCCGTCCCTTCATCCCGGCGCTGCTCCATACTCACCTTAATCACCCTCACCGGCTCTCAAAACCTCGCTGTTAAGAGCCGCCCAAATCTCTTCACTCACTCTCTCTCTCTCTCAGATGCATTAAATTCCATTGTGCAGGAAATATCTCCGATAAATAAAATTTGAATTTAGTGAAGAAGCTAAAATAAATTACAACATTCCTTACATTTCTTTCTGTAATTGACTGCATGGAAAAACAAGAGCAATTACTAACTACGAAAATAATATTAAACTAATAATTCAAATTATATTCTCCCAGTAAAGAAATTTGACAGTGTGACAAATTTTCTACATTGAAGATTATTTCATAAAATTTGTTGGAAGGAAAAATTTAATGGTCGTATTTTGTTTTCAAATTGTATTGTAAAATATATTTGAAAACGAAAATTTGACAGTGGGACAGGGGCTTTAGATCAGTTAATTGATTAATGGTGTATTCGATTAATTTTCTTGAAAACGGTGTGAAGTCATGAAAGTGCGAAAGTGTTATTTTTAATTTCGATGAAAATTGCTAACCGTTTGCAAAATGTAGTTTTTTCTTTATGTACGTTGTTTTTATCCACGTGTATTCTTTTAGGAGGGGGGGGGGAGGTGTCTGACGGAGTTTCGAACTCATGTCCAAAACTAATGCTGTAATCATAACTGCCATGACTTAACCACTGTACTACCAGTTTACACAAATTTTTGTTTTTGAATACTGTAGATATGAAGGACTACTCGAATTATTATTTTTTCATGCTGTAGGCAATTTTTTTTTTAGTATTTAGGACGGTTTAAAACTGTTATTAAAAGATGGCATCGCCATTGCCTTTGTCGTATTATAAATCTATTTGAACAAGTTTCAACCTCATAGATGTATAATCAAAATGGTGGCGCCCTTTTCTGTTTTTTTTCATCAACTCGTTTCCAGTAGCAGCCACAGGGAGCGCCCTACGTTCTGAAACTTATGTGATTGGTCAGGTACGAAAGCCAGTATGGAACCTGTCGTGAAAAATAGGACATTTTCTATCTGTTCTATTACCAAACCTGGTACGAAATCTGGCCATACAAGGCGGCAAATACCACGACGGGTGCCGTAGCAGCCGGTATAACGGCCACCATGGCGTACCTTGCACAAGCCTTTACGTAATATGATATCGTGTAATATGGCCTTCAAGTAACTATCCCAGCACTGGCCTGGAGTGATTTCGACAAACCACGGGGGACCCGAAATCAGGACGGCCGGACTTGGATTAGAGGCTAGGTCCTCTCGGGCGTGAGTCCGAAAGTTTACTACTGATTCACCTAGCTCGGTACTATAAGTTGTATTTAAGGTTGAAGTAAAGCAACTGCCTATGGAGCACTGCACCCGACTATACAACGTGAAGAACTCACAAAAAAAGTGTTACAGACACCACAAAAATTGTCAGAATAGTGCGATTTATGCTGCATATGAAAGAAGAATGTATACATATATCTTGCAAAATTATAAAATATTTTATTAAAATATACTTTTTAAATGTAAAAAAAATTAATCGATTGATAGAGTCCACATATTGAACTAAATTTAAGCGCGTTTCCGTTTTGGATGCTTCGGAAGGCAGAATTTATAAGAAAATCTTCTTCAAGAAAGATCGTCATGATTTTTACCGTGATCATGTGTAACAAAATCATAGTAATAATATATCACATCAATTTTATAATTAACTTCACTTACGTCAGTTTCAGCCATACATGTTTATGAGAAATGGATTCATATATAATCAATTATAAAAGTTTTTCTACAGTATTATAACAATTTTCTTGCACACAATCATAGTAAACATTATGATAATATTTCAGGACGAAGATTTTCTTGCAAATTCTGCATTCTGAGGGATCCAGAATGTAACTATGCTTAATTTTGGTTAAAGCATACAGTGTATTATTATTTTACATTCGAAAAGTATATTTTAATAAAATATTTTAGAATGTTGCAAAATATATTTATTCTTGTTTTCTTATAGAGCATAAATCGCATTTTTCCTGATAATTCCTATGATGCCCGTGCTACTTGTTTATGAGTTCTTCACGTTACTGTGCGGTCAGGCGCAGTTTCTTTGCTCCAACCGTACGGTAACGTCGCTGAGTGCCGTGCACTGCAACGAAGGTGCTGTCGCAGGGCGGCGACGATCTTCCGGCAGCCGAGCCTGTCGGCGGTGAGCAACATCTTCTTGCTGCCGTACCGGCCGCTCGTGTGGCTGTGCGTGGGCGGGCTTGCCCTACTCACGGCTGCTGTGCTCGGCTCACTGTTGTACCTCAGCAGCGCCGACACCGGCGTGCCCTCCAGCTGCGTCGAGGTCGCCACCCTGCTACTCTGCGTCGTCTGCCAGCAAGGTGCGCGTGTCGCTGCTGCGGTCTACACGATGCCATCTTAGTATACGTGGTTCACGATCAAATGAGCACTTTTGAAATCCCTGCTTAACATCTACTTGTATAGGCTGGCTTTTCACATTTAAATGAGCACTTTTGAAAGCCTTGCTTAAAATCTACTTGTATGCACGTTGTGTATTCCTCCGACTTATATAAAATCAACACTGTCATGGGCCGCATCACTTTATTCATGCGTTGGTCAGGTAAAACTGTGGAATTTTAAGAAAAGAACATATTTGACAAATCTGCTCATTTTTACACTTCGATGCATTAAAAAAAAAAAAAACAGAAAGGTGAATTAATAATTTATGCTATTAAAAATAGTTATCCAACACTTTTTATTCGACGTTAAGTTACGGAACTATTTTCTATATATCATTACCAACTTAAATGTACGCATGCCAATAAGTGCGTCCGTTTAAATATGTGCAGGCAGGGGCAGTAATTTTTATGAAAGGTTGATTTCAATCGTGCTCACTTTATCGTGAACAGTCTTTAAGCAAATTGTGTATTCTTCCACCTTATATAAAATTAACATTACCATGTGCCTCAACACTTTATTCATGCGTCGGTCGAGTGCAGCAGTGAAATAATTAGGATAGTAAATATTTTACTACATTTCGTATCAGTAAATTTTTAAGCATTAAAAAAAGACAGGAAACGAAAGAAAAGGCAGTAGTATACACAAATGTTTGTTTGGCACTTTTAATCCTGTCTCAAGATATGGAATTACTATCCCTGTATCGTTACCAACCTCACTGGCCGTATGCCACTCAGAGTGCCTGTTAAACTGTGTGCAGGAAGAGGCAGTGGCATTTTTCAGAAGTTGATTTCAAAAGTGCTCACATTATCGTGAACAGCCTTTAAGCAGTAGAAATTTCTCCAACGCATTGGCTTGAATCTCGTCCAACACGGTGTAGTTGTTACTGATAATTGTAGTGGAAATATATTGGAAGGCCAATGTTTAGCCAACCACCAATTATCATACGTTTAAAGCAACATATTTTAATATATTTATTTCGATTTTTCTCTAACCATTTGGCTTAATGCTTTTTGTTAAAAAATCAGCAACTATAAGTAGGGGGATTGGAGCCCTTCTGACCTCAGGGTGGTTACTTTGAGGAGGCTTAGGCTTCAGAACTGAATTGTCGAAGTTGGGAGAACTGGCTGATGGGCGAGGGAGAATCTTGGGTCAGGGTTGAAGACCCTGCTTGCGGTTGAAGACTGTGGCATTCTAATTTTGTCAATTTTCTTCATTTCTATTAATTTTACCGGACTTTCGATTTTTTAAAAGATGTTTAGGCTTCCTTGCTATTGGATGTATGCGGTAATGACGGTGTGTGATGGGAGCATGTTGGTACTGCTATCAGTCTCGGGCTCTTGGCTGTCGTTATTTCTCCGGAGAACCAGCGATGGCATATTCTTCTACTGTTCCATGACGCTCTTCTCTCCTCAGGTGTGCTGTGAATAGTAGTGGTCATCTCTTGAGTAAATTGTTTGTGGTTGTGGGTCGGTAAGCTGTTCAATTAGTGGATTAGTGTGCGGCTGTGTATCACCTCACCTCACATTCCAACCGCGACAACTCCGCATCTCAACCTCCGCTACTCCTACTCTAATAACAACAGTATTAGGAAGGAATGGGAAGCTAACATTCCAATCGTTCACAAAAATCAATATGTTGAAGAAAATTTGACTATAGTTGTTATCAGGGTAGGTGATTTGCTACTGCACAAATAAACAATATAATTTATGTTTTGAAATTTAAATGCGGCATTTTGAAACATTTTTTTATTACACGCCCCTCAAAATACTTCACAATATATAAAACATGTAATGAATTACAATACAATGAATTTCAATACAATTTCCATAAAAAAGATCATACTCCTCATACAATTGTTTCACAAACTTTAAAATCACCACAAAAGGTGCAAATTTCGCAATAAACGGTTTTATATGACTTTATATTCTTGTATTTACTTTAATATGGTGTAAAACTTGTGTTACAACAATTACTAGAAGCCTAAATGAGGGGCTTCCAGAGAGGTAACTGCCGTAAAATATTCTTCATTTCACTGTCCATGTCGTCCTGATGCCCACATACACACACACACACACAGCCACCGCCCTCTGATACCAGAAGAGCCGAGAGTACCCCCATCTCCAAAACACCCGCCTGAAGTGTTAGTAGTGCTCACAAGATGCCCACTCCACTGTCACTCCACAATCAGAAGCCGAGGACATTCTCCTCACCATACGTCCTAGGGAGTTGGTAGTGCTTCTTCTCCATACGGATCGACCTCCCGTGGCACAGTCGGTTGGTCAGCCGCCGGTTTGGAGTGCGGAAGGTTCTGGGGTATATTTCTAGGCAAGGCATGGATGTTAGTATAAGTTATGTCATACTGTCATGGTCATTTTTCTTTCTACGACATGGCTTGTCTTGACTTGAATAATTTTTTTAAACTCAATTTTGCTTTTTTTTCCTCTATCTTTATAATGTTGGATACTTTTTCATTTTCAGTAATTAAATATTTGTAGAATTTTATTGCCTGTGATCCGACTAGCGGGGAGTTCAACGGAGCGGATGTACATCTCGCTTTTTTGTTCACGAGCGCGGTGTACGTTTGACAAGCGTGGCAGTTGCCGGGAAGCGTTCTAGGGCATTGGAAATATAGTTTGTCGGACACGGGATCTGAGCTGGGTGTTTGCTCTACCCCCCTCCCCTTTTCAGGTTGCTTGCAGTCACGTCGTAGTATGCGCAGGCGAGACAGCGGTTGGCTTTGCTAGCTCAGCCCGGGTGGAGGTGGTAGGAGGCTCGTGTTGCGAGCCCCGCCTCGTGACAGCGTGGCCGGCCCTAACCGTACAATACGCTCTAAATTCAAGATACCGTCAGTACCAGCCGGGGAACACTCGTGGTTTATTTACTTTAAGACAAAGTCACAGTTTATACAATATTGTCGATTATAACTTACAGGAACCATTTTATTTCTTGATTATTAACTGATAAACCGCTAGAAACATAGAATCTCCTCCTCCACTACAAATATGTTGCCATCAGAGGTGCGTTTGGCTTTAGTAACGTCATGTGTGCTGTCGCTATCGCTACCGCTGATGCTACTAAAGGCCGTTCACGCTAAAGTGAGCACTCTAGAAATCAACCTTTGAAGAAAAAAAAACCACCGCCCGCAACTGCGTATGTATAACCACGTGTGTCACCACACAGGCTGGGGATGAACACACCCAGTTATGTTGGCAGTGAAATGTGAAAAGTAGTTCTACGAATTAACGCGGTATTGCAAGTGTAATGTTTAACTTTATGACTACTTAAGCTGTTTGAAGTTTATTTTATACACTTTAAAGTAATTATTGGTGTAAAGATAATGTATTTACTGTAACTCATAATTATATTCTCTCACGTGATCGGCGCAACGGTTAAAAACCAACGGTCCGTTGTTGTGGTTCCTTCATGCTTGTTGCTTGGCTTTGCTTGTGTGGAGTGGGTGCAAGGCAAACTACAAATTTGGAAACTGGAAGTTGTTGTGTTTTAATATTTCTCATTTATTTTTCAGCTTATCTGCAATCAGCATTGTTTTATTATAGGTCGTATAGTGTTTAATTGTGTTGTAGTGATTTTGTGTAAAGTCATGAGTTCCAGAAACGTACGTACAAATATTCAGCGTCAGGAGGACATTATAAATCTCGTCGAAAGTATTTATTCTTAATTTGTAGAGGAGAGATGAAATCGTGTAAGGTGATCGGACGAGTTGCAGAAATGAGCAAACTTTCAACTGCAACTTTCCGGAGGTAAATGTAAATGTGTTTTTACGACGTGTTTTCGCCGCTTATCACCAGTAAAAAAGTGAAAAAGAACAAGTATAAATCGACAGTTAGAAACATGATATTATAAACGGAAAGAGTTAAATAACAATTATAAAGTAAATGAACGACAGCAGAAACGCAACATTAATATATGCATGTGAGTTTGTGAAGTACATGTTATATCCTATGTTTGAAAAATAATATTAAAAGTTAGCTGTACCTATCTACCGACGTCCATCTGTTTTACCTTTCTTTCAAATCTGTCATTATAACAAGTGCAAAATTTGGCAGTCAATAATTATATGTTAATTTTACGTGTTTTTATATCGCTGTGTAGTTTTGTAATGTAGGCCTAACATCAAATACATCTGTACGAATCTATTTACGCCCAGTCATGTAACCTTTCTTAAATCTGCCTTGATAACAAGAGCAAATGTGCCTGTCAATAATTATACATTAATTTGACACGTTTTGAAATCACTTGTGTTATTTTGTAATGTAGGCCTAACCTCAAACTTGTGTTCATGTAGTTATTCATCTCAAGTTACAGTGTTAAGTTTTACTATTGCTAACATAACATAAAAGTCGCAGTTTGATGCTACGCCAAAGGTGTTCCAACATATAAACTATACAATCTTGAAGCTAGTTTTGTTAACTATAGACCTATAACTGTGCTTGTTGCCGACATTCTTTCGTGATGCAAGTGTAGGCCTAATTGTTTTATTTGGCAATGCTTGCCGTAATAATAATTAGAAAGTATTTACAATTAATTGTCAACAGTTAGGCCTATAGAACAATTCCATGTTTAAATTTCGAAATGGATGTTCGATAAGACAACTTACTACCTTTTGAGAAATATCAACGAAGATAGTATGCTTTATTGAGTGGGCATAATTGTTTGAAATATCTGCCACTTTTGCCGCAATAATATTGTAGTTATTGAAATTTAATGTAACTGTAAATTACACGTCATAGTCAACACCCCAGACTCCCAGAGCTGCTGTTTACTTGCGAGTGCATGTTTTGTAAAGATTAGATTACATTACGCAGTGTATGTGTTAAATTAACTATTTCTTAAGAAGCTGTATGAGCTAGCTTTCAATAACGGCCGGGCTACAATTGGTATACCTAACACATTCACAGTTATAGCGATAAGCACATAAAAAACACAAAAGCACAGTGGCCTGGCTACAATTGATATAACGATAATAATATTAGTTTGTTTATGTTGCTACATTTTCACCGAAGAAAGTAAGGTATGTACATAGAGTTGGTAGTGGTTTTTTTTTATTTTATCTGAGACATTTTATGAATGGTAAATTATTTACATTTCAATTTTTACTTTGAACATTACCTAAAAACACTACAAAACTTCGGTGGTTGTGATTATCCATAAATAAACAAAATAAAATATCTTCCCTAGGAATGAACTCAAAATACACACTTTCTTGATTTGTAAATAAGTTTTTTTCAATTGATAACTTAGTATAAGTGTCGGGGCTTCTGATTGGCTGTTTATTGACGCACAGCAATAGTAACAAGTAAAGTTAAACCAAGTGCTTATCGCTATGCATAGTAACTTGCCTGTAAGTAATACGTTTTTAATTTGTCCTTTACATTATCATTTTGCTGTCGTTTGTGGATATATGTTGATTTTACATTAATAATAAGACATTTATTTCAGCTTTTTGTGTGCACGCATGAACCATTTTTGTAAGTATAGTAATTTTCTTTAAATACTTTTCTCATTTAAGTTTTCAGTTTTACTGCAGTCATTGCAATGAAGGAACCACAACAATGATGAGAGGCCACGCACTTTACCTGTAAAATTTGTTTCTTGAGGTCTGTGTGGGTTTGACAAAAAGGAAATGTCGCACCCATTTGGGCCACAAGAGACACCGGAAATGTGGCCATCACCGGATCGGCATTTCACTTAGCTATAAATAATATACATTATTTTTAGAATTATTTTGTACAAATGAAGGTGGTGCCATTTACAAGCCTGGTATACCCTTCTTTTACCACTTCAATTCACAGTATAAATGTTCAGTTCTTTTTTGGAGGGTCTCAGAAGGGTACGAACACAGAGTAAAGGTGTTTAAAAAAAAAAAACTATATTTACATATACATATATATTTATATATAATTTGTTGATATGTTTATATTTTTAGTTTAAATTATTTTTATTTTATATATATGCGTTATAGGCCTACGTCGAAATATATTTATCTCCATTTATAAGGGTGCATATAAAACACAGGGAAGCGTCCTGGGTCCTTTGTTATTTACCATAATGGTAAATGACATGGGTTTGGGGATTAGGATAAAAATAAGGTTGTTTGCAGACGATTGTGTTGTGTTTGCAGAAGTGGGAAAAGGGTGGGGGGGGGGGGCGGAAATTTTCAGGCTAGCATTGACAAGATATGGTTGTGGACCAGGAAAAATAAAATTAAGATAAATGTAAGAAAAACTAAGGTAGTGAGGTTTACAAGGAAGAAGGTGATAAGCAGGGACATGTACAGATGGGAGGGACAAGAGATAGAAGAAGCAGCAGAATATAAGTATCTAGGGATTATACTGCAGGGAGACCTCAGGTGGGAAAAAACAGCTAGAGAGGGTGGTTGCAAAGGGAAGAAGGGCTCTGGGTATGCTGGGAAGAGTGCTGAAAGGAGTCAGCTGTGAGGTGAAGGAGAAGGCGTATGGCACAATGGTACGGCCAATGTTAGAATATGCTGTAGCAGTATGGGACCCGTATGTGGAGGTGCGAGAATTGGAAAAGGTGCAGAGAAAGGCAACAATATGGGTGAAGGGTAGGTGGAGAAGGCAGGGGCAAGATGGTGAGGAAGAAGGGAACTATAGGCCATCAGTGATGATGAAAGAAATGGGGTGGAGCTCATTGAAGGACAGGAGGAAAGTTGAACGGTTAGTCAGGATGTACAGGGTGGTGAATGAAGAGGGAGGATGGGGAAGGCTACAATGCTTGTGAGGTCTGTGAGGGAGTGGAATGTGTTGAGGGAGGAATTGGTATCTGTGAGAGGGGTTGGTAAGTTCAGGAAGGGAGTGGAAAAGGAGTTGGTTGGGTGAAGGAGAGGTGAGAGAACTCGCCACCGGGCGGTAGCCTAATTGCGAGTGTATGTATGTATAACTATCCTTAAGATGTACATATACATGCACATATTTTATATATTTTCTTTTTTATATATTACATATTTTTTATATACTGCACGTTTGCACTGTCACATTAAGTTTATTAGCACCATCTACTTCTGTGCAGTGGTGTACTCTCTGCCTGGCTCAGACCCCTCGTCTTTCCTCGCCTCCCTGTCTTCCTCTTTCCCCTTCGTGAGTCATTATTTTTTTATTTGTCAATTTATATTTAAGTCCTTGCACGGCCTCGATCTGTCTACTTTATACTTTTCAGAAATCTGCTACGTTACGCCGCTACCTTATGCCTGCAGGATGTATGTTTTTTTCCTGATGGCTTAGTTGCACCTAACTTCAATCAGCTGAGGCCAAACACAGCTACCATGTTTTAGAGCTGACGTTTTACTTGACACGCTATAGAGCGATGGAGCACTTAGAATACGGCGAGTCATGGGAAACGTTAAGTTTGCGGTACAGTTTCTAAATGTTTGGGAATTTGTGTGACATGTGGTGTACCTTGGGTGTGCTAGTCTATTTCAAAATCTGGATTTGGCTGTCCTTCCAAATTATTTTTCGGCTTAACTAATGTGGGTCCTTTTTAACGTGTCGTGTTGGTCCTTGTTCACCACCAAAGTTTAATGATTGCTTTTCACTGTTTCCATGACTTTACCGATAGGGCGTTCATTTTTCAATTGTTTTTGTATAAAGTTTTTGTCTATCGGAGCTGTGAGATGACCCAAAAAATTATATATGTTACGTATTTAATATATAAATATTGTATATTTTATATTATACGTATTCATATATATGCATACATATACATTGTATATATCATGTGTTATATACATTATATATCATGTGTTATATACATAATATGTTACCTGTTTTATATATAATATACGTGTTACATTTTGCAGTCCTAAAATGTAAACATCGAGTTTATTAACATGTGACAATCACATGGCAGTCACATGGCAATGTTTGTTTACATGTGGTGGAAGGATACATAATGGGCAAGAAAGTAGCATTTTAGCAGGGCTTTCAAAAGTTCTCACTTTATCATGAACGGCATTTACTTTGTAGGTTCAACAAAACTTGAAGCATAATGGTTTTCTAGTTTTTTCCAGTCTGCTGGTGAAATGCTGTCTATTGCGGAATGAGTCAATTGCAGTATGTCCGAATTCGCTAAGTCAACATTTTTGTCAGCAACATGCGATTTTACCATGATCCAGATGTACTTTATTGGGTTTATATCACAATGGTATAGCGGTAATCGGATAATTGTTTGTCCTTGGGATGTAAACAGTTTATCGACTGTATAAATTGAAGGTTGCTGATTTAACCGAACCTTTACAAGCAGCTAGGATTTTCTCTCGTCGGCAGAAAAACAAAGTTGTTATTTACCAACCTATTTATTATGTTTTTAATAATAAGAATTGTATTTGGAGGTTTGCTCCCACGCACAGTATGGTATGGAGCATTATCAACAGCAATAATGCTTGGGGATGGAATGTTCGGACGTAGTTGACCACTTCATGAAAGTGTTGTTATTCATTTCATCATGATATTCTCCGTTTTTAGTTTTGGATTTAAAAATAAACTTTGCACCCTCGATGGAGCCATTTTCGCTACCTGTGAGAACTATAATTCATCGCAGGCCAGGATGGTTGTTTTTGTACACTCCAGCTACGTAATTATGCTGCCAACACTTGTTCACAATGTCTCATCGATGTATGTTAAAGGTAATTTACTTTCACCTTGTCTGACATTTTCCCTTATAGTTCGAATGTATTTCGCACACAACACGACGATCTCGTTTCTTTCCATTAAGTATAACCTCTTATTTTTGCATTTTTTAAAACTTGAAACCCACTGATTTGATAAAATTTCACAAAGTTTCCCTACTACTTCTGACATTAATTTCTTTTGCCAACACTGTCTGCAAGTTCTTTAGAGTGGGTATGTTTTTTTTTTTTTTCATCGTGTAAAGCTCTTTCACTTTTCTTCGCGCCACTCCAGTATCAAATGAATTGGTTTGGCTGCTGATCCAGCAAAGATAACAAAAATGTATATTGCAAGTCACATTACGACATAAAATTACTGTAATACTTATAACTTGCGGGTAAATGAGTGTGACACGAAACTGGATGTAAATCAACACAAGTTACCACAACAATTAACACCACTCTACAACTGACCTGACTGTACGCACAGGTTGTATATAAGGCCGCTTGCTCTCTATTGGCTGGAAGAAGACGAGGCTAACTGCATTGTAGGGAGGGGTGGCGTGTATGAAAGAGAAGGAGAATGTTAGTTCACATTTTTCATGGGGCTTCACTTAAGTTTTTGTCGAGATGTAGTGGTCTCCGGATGCGTGGGAGTGAGAGGGCGTGCGGGTGAGACAGAGGGAGTGCTCGTGTCATTGGCCGGGTAACACGAGTTGACCGCGTGTTTTGGAGTGAGGGAAGCTAAGGGTAGCAGGGAGTTGGATGATGGCAGCGATGAGCAGTGGACATTCGTAAGCGAACAGCGTTTTTGGGTTTCGGCCAGGAGGCCGGAAATCGTTCTGCAAGATGTGACCAGATAAGTAGTTTTGTTCTTTTTTTTGTTGTTATTTAGGTTTTAGTGTGTAGAGAAGTGAAGTGATTTTGAATGAGAGTGTAAAAGTGTAGACAGCGAGCCGTGTGGGTCGGCGGCCGGCTCGTGGTGTAGGTATCTTATGAAGGGATATATATATATACAATGTAATCCAATTAGGTTTCAAGGTTGCAGTAATCTCTATGTTTTAAGTGATTGTTTAGAAAAGTTAAAAACGGGTAAATGGTTTTTAATTTTATTATTATTATTATTATTATTTATTTATACCGTGAAGTAACTCAGCTTAACTTTCCCCTGCTACCGTCAGGTTCTCTCACTATAAACTTCAAACCAGAGGTCTTTCAGTTTTGGTTCTCTTGTGAACGAACAAAATAAGTTTTTTTTTTTTGTGTATTGCTGGTTGCGAGTTTATTTACTTGTATTTGGGTGTTGATGTATACGCCAAGAGATGTTAATAGTGTCATCTCTTTATGAAAATTAAAAACGAAATAAAAATTTACCCCAGTCGTATTATTTATTTGTTAGTATTGTAAGAGACAATTTATTAATCTGGTTCCTGCTTACCCTTGTTTACCATAATTGGAGGTACTCCACACCCTCTTCTCACCTTATCTGCAGATCCAAGGTACCTGTCCCCAGGATTAATTGTGGCATTTTAAGAGTTTAATGTTGAGGTTTGTCGGCCCAGATTGATGATATTTGGTGTTTTGGGCCCCCCTCCCCTAATCACATTCATTGCGGGGTTTAAGTCCTCTAGTTTATGGTTGAGGTGTGTAAGGGTGACAGTAGGTTGGGTCGAGAGGTGTGCGGTCCGAGCCTTCTGACAATATGTTAGTTTATAAGCCGTTTCCTAATAATCCTTCAGGTATAACACCAGAGGACGTTAATGAGCTCTTTCTGATCCAATCCTCCATACCACTAGTAACTAGAACAGAGCCAGGGATATTCTCCTTACCAAACAACCTTTGATGCCTGCGGTGCTTTGTCTGATCTCACTCACACTCACAGTCATCAACTCACACAGAGGGGTCACGGTGGATGAGCGATTAGCATGCTCGCCTCCCACCAAGGCGAACCGGGTTCAATCTCCAGACTGGTCACCGGATTTTTGCAAGTAGGAATCGTGCCAGACGATGCCGTTGGTCAGCGAGTTTACTCGTGTATTTCCCGTTTCCCCCCGCCCCTTTACTCCGGCGCCACTCCATATTCACTTCAATCACTCTCATCGGCTCTCAAGACCTCGCTGTTAAGAGATGCCCAAATCTCTTCACTCATTCACTCAACTCACACATAGACGACACTTGCAGCTTCCAGAATCCTCGTTTCTTTACTACTTACTCGGGCACCTGTCTTCTCAACTCATTCCCATGAGTTCCTTCCCTTTACATGAGTGTGTGCATATTTCCTCATAAATATCACCTAGCCCTTTATTACCACAAAGGCAAACTCCCAAATAGCACGGTACACGGCTGACTTGAAGTCCGGGAAAAGGTAAAGTGTGACACCAACTTCTCGATGTGATACTAAATCCCACACTCGCCCCAAGGAAAAACAAAGCTTTAACTGCTGCAGTCTCACTAAGAGTATCGCCGCTGCTGTGAAGCATAGCCTCCTCTTCTGGTCATTAACGCATGTTTCCTCTTGGCGCAGTCTCCCATTAACGTCTCTCTGGCGTTGTACCTCCGGCGCATGCCGGCGCTGTCTCCGGTGACGAGTCTCTGCCCAGGGCGCTCGCTCACCCTCCTAAATCATAATAAAATAACCAAGAATTGCTCTTAGCAAACGAACGCGAAATGCCCAACTTTCATCAGCAAGCAACCAGCACAGCTGTTGCGATTGACAAGTGGAAGCAACAGTAGGTGAAACATCAAGTCGTCGCGTGTCTCCCTTCTTCAGCGAGGGAACAATGCAATAAATCAGCACCTTAATTGCCCAATCGCAGGCTGGAAAGTAAGAAACACATATACAACAATCGTTTGTTACAGAAATAATATCACGCCAACACCTGGCATACTGAAGTATTAGAAACAGAAAGAAATGCAAACAAATGTGACGAAGGGCACTCCGTCATAAGTGTCTACTGCATTTCTTGTGAAGTTGTCTGTAATGTTGAGTATGGTGTTAAGATAGTGAGATATATATGCTTGGTTGAATAACTCATGTTTTGTTGCTGAGAATGGGAGTCCAAAAATTATGCGTTGTGATTTGAATATGTTGGTGAGTGGGCTCAGATTATGTGTGGTGAGACGAGACCATGCAGGGCCAGCATATATGAGAAGTGGGATGATGCATATCTTGAATATGATTATGCAGATGTCAATGGGTGGGCCAAGTATGGGTGCCAGTTGAATCATAGCTTCGTGTGTTTTTCTGGCGGTAGTGCCAATGTGTCAAATGAAGTCGATTTTGTGATTAAGAGTTATGCCTTATATTTCACAGTGTCAGTTTATGGGATTGTTGTACCTGTAATTTTGGACGAATGTTCGGTACTGATGAGTTTACGGATGAACAGTATGACTTTGGATTTTGTGTGATTTTGATTTAGACAGATGACGTGTTTACAGAGCTAAAACTGTTCTCTGCTGAGGCACTCACTCAAAATTTATTCGTGTGCTAATGATATTAGGAGACACGTGTCGTCAGTTCATTGAACAAAGTGGGTGCCAGGGAGGGTTTTAGGTCGGAAAAGTGGAGAGTGAATATGATGGGGCTGAGCAGGGAACCCTACGAAATATCTGCTTGGAAATAGCGTAAGTCGAAGACTCCTTCCACCCGCACCTGGAAAGTGCGGCCCTCCAGGAAAGAGCAGAGGAGATGAATGAGGTGAGGAGGAATATCGTATGTTGCTGTCTGGATAACCCTTCGGCCACTAGGTGCTCCGAAAAAACAACGGAATTAGCCTTGGAATAATCGGGGCGGAATCCGAATAGATGGTTTGGGAGGAGGTGAAGTGATGTGATGGCAGAGAGCAGACGGCTGAGGATGATTTTTCTCTGTTACCTTGAACAGGATCGGGAGAAGTGAGATGGGTCGGTATGAGAAGGGGCTGAAGGGTGGTTTATCTTGTTTCGGGATAGGGACCAGAATTACATTTTCCCACTTGACCGGGAAATGACGATGAATGAAGATGACATTAATGAGTTTGGTGAGGTAAACGGTGACTTTGCTTCACATGACTCCGAGGAGAGAGGCCGGGATGGAATCACAGTCAGGGGTAGCTGTGCGTGTCGAAGGTATGTGAGAACAGCGAATACTTCACGTGGTGTTGTGAAGCGGAATGACTTGCTTCGAAGAAAGAATTGCTGAGAAAATAGAGCAAATAAACAGCTGTTTCCATTCGTATCGAATACAGCACACTAAAGATGCGTTTCTACTTTCTAACATAAGCAATAACATCGCTATTTGTCAGTTGAACTATGGGAGCCTATTTCTGACTGCTTACTGCCTACGTTTTCATTGTGTAATCCCCTTTATTCTAGTCAATATAGGGAAATGAGGTTTTTCTGGAAAAGAGTTTGGCATAGGCAAAGTTTCCGTCACAAGGGGCCATTTGTTAGGAAGAGGTTGCTTTTAAGCTGGCAGTAAATGGAGGAATTTTATATATGTGCATGTAAATGATCGTTTTTGTCTCAAATGGTGATTTATTCTTGCAAGTACCAAAACGTTTAAGTATAAACTTTATTTCAAAAATGTTATTCATGTTCTCCAATTCTGTTTACAAGAGCAAACATTAAAAATACAAATGTGTTTGGCATTTAGCTGCCATAAAACTGCAAATTTTAGTGAATATAATTACGAATTTAAGAACGAAATAAATTCAGTACCATCAGAAGGAATTGTTAGATTCCGTTGTCACATTTAATTAAAATAATTGCGTAACACAACGTTTTACTAAATAAATATCGCAGTTACGGCCAAATATGAGCCACCATATGGATATATTTCGTTAATTTTCTACTCTAGTGCGAAGAATAACGTTTTTATATTTACGCAGATTCTAGCATAATATAAATCTAAATGTTTATAAATTTTATATATAATTATATTTTATTTATATCATGAAAATTGCAAATATCCCGTTTGCTTACACCCAAAAGGAAGTAAATCCGGTACATATACAACGCTTGACGGCGAAACATTTAGTTTCCCCAGTCTATTTGCATTGAGCTTCCAAACTTGTATTAAAAAATCATTAACAATGGGCGCCAACAAGACTTTCTCTGTGGGGGTGCCTAAGAAATCACTGCAATTTCCCTCCAGAAGAGTGCGGGATTTACAACTGGGCTTTGCACAAAATAAATGCAACAAACATCCCTGACGTGTCATATGAATAAAATAATCTATTTTTAACAGTATACGATATAATATTTAATACAAAAGCACAGACAATAAAGAATTTTGGGGGTGGGGGAGGGGTGAAGAACTCGGTTACTTCTCCCAGCAGAGACTTGCATTTTGGGGTTACGTCGTTAGTAACAAATTTATTTATCACCGTTACTTCACATAGTTACGAGGATTATTATAAACATTAAGCATTTAAATATTGTAGATCTAATGGATCTCTCACTTTCAAAGAAAAAATAAAGTTTGCAGGGGAGGGCGAGTGTTCCTCCTCCTCCCCCCTCCTCCCCACGTGAACCTTCCTGATGGCTCTTATGCGTTTCCCTGCACAACCCTTTTTCTAAAGCCTCCTGCTCATGTCAGGAACACGCGTTTTTGCACTGAAATAAAGTTTATGTGAACCAAAACTGTCTGTTTGGCGCAATCAAATCACTTGCTTATAAACGGACAGTTAAATATTTTGTTGTGGGAATTGACGGAATACCATAAGGAGTAGGGCCAAATTTCGAACCGATTGACGCCAGGAAGCAAGCTATGAACACACGTGTGTATGGAGAACATTCAAGTATGCTTCTGTTGTTCGCTGCGTGTCATGACGACAGTTATCGACAGGGCGGGACTGCCCTGATGAGACCCAGAATATGCGAGGTCATTTATGTCCACTCGTGTGTCTGTGGACAGCGAAGGGGTTGGAGCGACATCAAGGCACGCACATTTAATGCCTTTTTGTTCTTGTGTGCAAGGCAGTGAACTAATATGTGGGTTATACATATTGCCATATGCCCAGTTTATTCGCCAGAATTGTGTCGCAAATTTCAGTATAATCACATAGACAATTTTCTCCTGTATCCCCAAATAGTTTGTAGCATTGGTTTTTTTTTTTTTCAAGCGGAAACAGGTTTGTGACTACTATAATTTTAACTAGTTGTAAAAAAAAAAAATGGATTTCAAAGTCATTTCTAGCTATTTCAACTACCAAGTACTGTGGATAAGAGATTAAAAGGCTGAATGAATATGAGTGTATATCATCTCTGAGGTTTCTTATAGAAATGCCACTATTCCGTTTGACTTTCAATAAGGATGCTCGTACTTTTCTGCTTAGATATTTGAAACCTTGACTTTCTGGCACTTGGAGTAGAAAGCCAGAAACCCCGGTCATGCGCAACAAAAAGTATTGAATTGGGCTTTACGTAGACTGCCTTCCTAATTTAATTTAAGTACTGTTAAACTTGCTTATAAAACAAGCATGACGCAATGAATGAGGAGTTATCAGAGAGTGAGGGTCGCCCCTCGACGAAGTGGAAGGAGATGAGGTCCACAGTGAGGAAGCGGCAGAACATATCAACGAGACGCGGAACGAAGGCGTACCGTGGGAATTCATATGCACTTAGGCAGTCCATGAAGTTTATCATGTTACGATAAAATAACCTGGCGTGTGTTCAGTTGAAAACATTTAAATTACTATAAAATATTTCGTTAAAAAAAATATTTCTAAATTTTTCTAAGTAAGAACATTAAGTTTTACTATTTCTGTACAATTATTCCAAACTGGATAAAATACATCGATCGTTCTGAATTAAGTAGCATACCATTCCGAAGTAGCTATAAATAATATTAGGAACACAAACAATATATCATTGTCTGATCATCTCTATAAGTGCAGTATACCTGTTTGACACCAATAAGCAAATATCTCTACCAGTTAAAACAATCATAATCTCATTGTTTCTTTCTAGCGTTGTCAACAAAATGTGTATAAGTATGTACATGATCTTGGGTTTTTGGGGTTTGATTTCTTCCTTGTTGTGAGTGTGACCATACTTCGGACGTGTGTGTATAGGTGAATTTTTAGGCTGTAAGTTAATGGCTAAACCATTCCTGCTCGTCATTTCAAAATTTCGCTATAAGTTATGGTACATTATCCTCACCATTAATTGAACACTTAACCTTTGAACAATGTCACTGCCCCTACCTGCATGTATTTTAACAGGCTCACTGACTGGCATGTGCCCAGTTAAGTTGGTAATGACAGAAGGAAAGTAGTTTCATTACTTGGAGTTGAATTAAATGTGTCAGGTAAATTCGTAAATTCTGAAATTATTATTTTTTTTTAATGTTCTATTTGTTAATGCATGTCAGTGTTAAAATTAACAAATTTTTAAAATCTTTACATTTCTAATAGTTTTAGTTTTACTTGATCGACGTATGGATAAAGTGATTATGCCCATGGTGATGCCAACTGTACACATAGTGTAATAATACGCAATGTGAGCTCAAGTAGATCAGGACTTTCAAAAGTGCTCAGTTCCAGGTTGCTTGGTTTGCTGCAGGGTACCACGCGAACCCCGAGACGTTATCGGTGCGCATTGCGCTGTTCGTGGCGTCGCTGACCAGCTTCTTCTTGTTCACGTCGTACTCGGCGAACATAGTGGCGCTGCTCCAGACTCCGAGCGCGTCCATCACGTCTGTCGCCGACCTCGCCAGCAGCCCCTTGTCCGTCGGCTTCCAGGACATCACGTACAACCACGTGTACCTCGAGGTGGGTTCTGCAGAGACGCGCGATGACCTCGCACTGCTCTGCCTGCTTCGTCCAGATACCTACGACATCGGCGTAACAACTAAGGGCCGGTTTCACCGACGAAGATCAACTTTTCGGAATATCGAGATAATTTTGTCCAGATGAGAGGTTTAACTTCGATTTTAATCTCGACAATGTTGAGCGTGTTTCACCAGATTTAATCGCCGTAAAGAGTATCTCGTTAAAATTATCTCGATATTCTGACTTAATCGCGATTTTCTCTTGGTAAACATTGCAGATTTTGCTTTGAGCTTGTGTGGTGAAATCATTTTGAGAAAGTATGGCAAGTCGGGAAGGCATTGTGGTAGTAAGGAAACTGTGAAGAAGAAGTTTTTCATCCCATGAAAAATACATTTTGTTAGAGTTAGTAACAGAACATTTTAATATCATCGAAAATAAACAAACAGATGCGGTGACACAATAAAATAAAGCGAAATAGTGGCAAACGATTGCGAATAGTTTCGATTGCACAGTTCGTGATCACTACAAGACAGCAGACAACTTGAAGGTGTATGCAGACATATGCAGACGAATATGTTCAAATAGTAACTGGAATAGGCGTGTTCCTGCAGATAAAAAATAAATTAATTACAAACAGGAAACAAACAAATTTATTACAAAATGCTGTCATCAAATCGTCACATCTTCGAGCACCACTTGAAACGAGTGTGATGTTATATAATAACTTATTTATTGCAGCATTCATGATTAATTACATATAAACCTACTTGTCGGTGGGAAACTAATTGATTTTTGATGCATTGAAAAACATATCTAGCTAACTGTTTTGAAAGGCGAAAGAGTGTAATTTAAAATCCTCTTCATCATAAAGTTCAAAATAATGTATTCTTTCACATAAACATCGCGGACGACAGACAATAACATCCTCGTTATCACTTTTGTCTTCAAAAATTAAATTGTACGTTGCCTGAGCCATTCTCGCTTTATTCTCGATGAAATAACTTTGCCCTCTCATCTCCTCCCCAAAGTATTTGTTTATATTTTACAGTTTAATCCCGATAATGTGACTTAAACCACCAAAATTCTTCGGGTTAATATTTCATCGAGACATTTAGAGAGAATCGAGATTAATGTGCGTAGTGAAACATAAAAATAGAGATAATCGAGATTAATTGTCATTAAACCTCGATAAACTATCCTTCTTGCGTGGTAAAACCGGCCCTAAGAGAGTGGAGTGGTGGGATGAGGGCGAAGCGAGGTATGGAGCAGCGTCGGAATCCAAGAGCGGAAGAAACGGGAGAACCCCGAGAAAAACCCGCCGGCCAACGGCGTCGTCCGGCACGATTCCCGTGTTTATTTCAATCCTTGAGTGACTCCGCCGTGAATCGAACCAGGTTTGCCTAGGTGGGAGGCGACTGGCCTGGCCACCACGTGGCGTGACGTCTGTGGAGTGAATAACACAGTCCAACATGTAATCACGGAATGTCTGAAGACCGAATAGATCAGACAATGGCTGCATGGCATAGCAGACAGAAAGGGCATTCACTTAAGACAAAAAAATATCATTTTTTAAAAAGCTCTCCATAAGATCTGGGAAGAGTTTGCCACTAAGATTGGTAGAAGACTGGAGGCCTTCAACAAGTGTCAAGGAGAGCAAATTTCCGATGACCCATGATGGGGTACTCAGGAGGTAAAGGCTTCACTGATATGAACAATGATATGAAGTCTGAGTATCTCAGATTGGTGAAGAGAACAAGTTTTACAGAGAAACCCGTTAGAATACACTGCAAAGGCATAAAGCAAAGTGAATGATCCGAAAAGAGAAGAGGAGAAAGTGTTGAGCACTGTTTTACTCATCAGAGTACAGTCGCAGCGCGAGAGGATGGAGGGAATGCCGGCCTTCGTGCCGTAAGACCTGTCTGACCACTATACCAAGTCTCTTAAACGTCCATGATTCGCGGGCAGACGCCTAGACGCAAAAGTTCAATTAAAATCACCCAATCGCAAAAGTGGATCTGAAATATTTGGAGTGCCAGTTGCGTGAAATCAATCTTTTTCGTGAAAAACATGTGCCCCTAATGGAAACCAACCAGTGGCGTACACAGAAGGTAAAAAAAGGGAGTTCAAATTCCAGATTTAACCCCCTGTCCCTAAAATATGGACACATATATAACAGTTTTAGTTAAAATGAGAAATTAGGTAAATAAACCTGTATGATAAACTAGTAAAAAATAGTAAAATTAAAATTACAGATGTTTACATCTACTCCTTGTTCTTCAGCTAAAAATAATATATAGGTGCTGCTTTATAAATACCAAAAAAAATATATATATAATTTTTGCATGGGCTACAGCAACCAACGAAAACCTCCCGTTTGATTAATCCTTTGTCACTTGTGGTACAGGATTTTGATAACATATTACGATGGTTTGGGTATGGACGTGGTAATGGTTATAGCACGGCGTTTACGACTGCGTTGCGCAGGATAGCACGGACGAGGACCTGCGGCGACTGTACAGGACGAAGGTGGCGCACCAGGGCGAGAAGGCCTTCTACAAGGACGTGTCGAAGGGCGTACGACGCGTGCGGGAGGGCATGTTCGCCTTCCAGGGGGACGGCAACGAGTGCTTCACGGAGATCAGCAGGACGTTCGCCGAGCACGAGAAGTGCGGCCTCAGCGAGTTCCAGATGTTCCCACTGCCCACGCTCGCCATCGCAGTCTTCAGGAGGTCCCCGCTGCGCGAGACATTCGCCGTCAGGTAGGTCCGTCCACCTATATTCAGCCTCTAAACTTTATTATGTTTTTTTTTTTTTGGTTTGATTTTTACCTCATTCCTCTTTTTCTTAGACTGATATTGTTCGTATTATCATGTTCGTCACACTTTACCCTCCCGGCAGCACGTAACAACGTGAACCGGAGCAGCAGCCCATTTTAGCGCCCCGCCGGCCACATGCCGCTCACTAGACTCTTCAGACTGGCCCGCAGACTAAATAAATTTAAGATATTCGTTTTTTTCTAATTGTTACAAAACGTTAGGAGCATATCCGAGTTGGCGAGATATGGAGGCCTTAGCAAAATTAACTAAATTTAATTTTTAATTTATTTATAATTCTAAAAAAAAAATTACACTGCTATTATTTACAATATTAATCTACCTATTTCTACTATTACTTTTGTTATTCTCAACGAGTGCAATGTTTAATGTATACCTCAATCCTAATAGAAGTCCTTACCACAGTCTCTGGATTGCTAGTGGTCACTCAATTCACACTCATAATTTACACATATTCAATCTATATATTACCATAATTCTCAATGTCTATCACTCACATATCCAGTTCAGTAGTCCCACTCGTCAATCTCACTCTCCACTGTACAGATATTCTCAGTCCGCAGACTTCACTCCCTTTGGTTACTGTCGTCGCTTCGCTGTCTTCGCACACGTGGCGCTTAAGGCGGTCGATGTTTCAAACTCTAGACTGTCGGCTCGTAAAAGCTGTCCCGATCGACAAGATCTTCCGCGCCCCAAGTCTCGTCGAGAGAGGCAAGGGCAATACCTGGAACATTCTTTCAACGATAACCCCAAAAATTCAATCCACTCGAGGGAAGAAGGTGACACAGGTCCTAATAGGCTTATCGCGGCAGCGGCGGCACGTCTTTGTGAATCTCCGCGCATTTATCAGGTTACTGGAGATGCCCCTGGCACACTGTGTTATTCGTACGATCGAGCGGAACGGACGAGGCAATCTGGATCGACGTGTGATTCACGAAAACTTATCTGAGTTAACAAAACTCAGTGTATTCTATATGTGTTCACAATGTACTACATCGTTGGTATCTCCTATTAATTTAAACTTATGCCAGTCAAAGCAAACAACTATGATTAACTATAACATTAGGTTATATAAATGTCACAAGCGTCAAACTTGTAACACAATTATTGGCTGTTCACAGTAGAGCCCTGGTTAAGATCTACTTGTATGCACACTGTGTATTCTTATGCAATATGTATACAATTAACATTGCCATTAGCGTGAGCACTTTATCCACGCATCGTTCAAGGGAAACTGAAATTATTATACAAGTAAATCTTTTACAATTCTGCTCATTCTTACACTTTATTTACTAAAAAAACTGAAAGTAAAAGTAGTAATTTCAGTATTCACAATTGTTTATGACACTTTAATTCGACGTTAAGACAGGGAACTATTATACCTACGTCGTTACCAACTTTACTAGTAGCATGCCAGTGTGCCCGTTAAAAATTACATGCCGGTAAGGGCAGCGCCATTTCGTTAAAGATTGATTTCAAAAGTGCTCACTTTACTGTGAACAACCATTATATTATTTCAGTTGTAGGGTTTGGGGGAAGTCAGGTATAACGTATTTTAAATGGCAGCCACAGCGACTTGTGCGGCTGGACGGCTGGCGGTCTTCGGCTCGACTCGGACGAGCTCGACAACATTCGGCTCGACTCAAGGGCTGTTAGGAAACCGTCGGATCGGGTTTGCCAAATGTACCCGAATGTTCTCGGGAGTTACGCCCTACTAATTCTTCAAGTATATATGTTAGTTGCTGGTGGCCATATCGGTTTTATAGGTATAGGATATGCCAAATCGTAAATCTGTATTTGTAAGTATGCTACTAAGATTTCTAAACTGTTATATGACTAAACCAAGCCCATCATACTAGTACCGACCACATGCACGAGTATGTTATAATCATGGTATGGATCAGCATCTCCCATCACTTTTATTGGCTTAGTTAGGGTTAGTTTAAATGGCAATACTGCCAGGTCCCTGGAGACTTGGAATGTACGAGGACAGCTAGGGTGATAATCATTCATTCTCTTCTTGACCATCAATCTTTCACAATCTTCCTATCAATCATTCGCAATCTTTACAACAATCCACCCATCATTCACAATCTTTACACCAATCCACCACAGTCTTTCACAATCTTCCACAATCCGGTGGTGGTGGTGATCGGCAAATTAAGATATTTCGGGCTCTTTGTGTTGATGAGTGTGGGTCGCAAGTTAAAGTAAATTCCCCCCCCCCCCCCTGAACACCGCGTCGCGCTAGTCCATTTTCGCGGCGTGTGCGTGGGGAATGGCAGCGTTGCCACATTCTCATCTACCCTCTCTCTCACTCATACTCCGTCTCTGTCGCCCCCAGCCCCAACTCCGCAACAGTAGAACGTGTTCTGAATGTCTCCTATACCCACAAGCTGGGACAGCCAAATGGCGGACACCCGAGTTCCTATTTGAATTCGTATATCTCCGTTTACGAAAATATTACAAGTTCTGTAAAACATGTTAATGAGCAAAATGAAACTTAATGCACGCATAAGTAACGGGAAACGTTCCATATTATTCACACGGTCATAATAAACGAATAAACACCACTTTATAAAATACGCGATAACCGTGGAATTATGTTATATACATATATATAATCACACGTGTGCATAGTAAATTGTTTGTGTAGCTCAGTTAGTGCGCAGGTATGCGCCACCTAATTGTAGGTTTTATAGTTCAAAACTCCAACGGGTGACGAATTTTTTTTACGTGACACATTATGGCTGTTTATAACTTATTTTATTGTTACAAAATGTTTATTTACAGAATATATTTGTATAAAAGTAATAATATGCAAGTACCAGCACAGTACAATCGACGAGCAGTGGTTGTATGCTAATCACATCGATTGGTTTCTAAAGTAGATAATTTGAGCTGTATAGCGTGAATAATGTAAACAGGCACACATGAAAGCCGTGATTTTAATATTGTAACAGTTCTATTTTATTTTGGCCGTATAACCGTAAAAGCGTGTTTAATTACGGAGAGCACAAGATTGATTACTATACTCATTAAAGATACGTATTTAAAAACAGGGGCGTATCCGGGATGGAGGGTGATATATTGGGACATGTCCCTCCACCGAAATAAAATTAGAATTTGAAACCAAAATTACAAGTTTTATTTTACTTTAATTCGAGGGATATGTGATCTTCCTTGAACATGAAGAATGTTGATAGCATTTTGTGGTTCCATATCTGTACATGATCCAATTGATTATAAATAATAATGTAACTATAAATGTGTAATAATACAGGTTTTGTATTTTGTTCAAAAATACCCCTTTTTTTTTCCGACGTACATTCCTAGCTACGCCCTTGTTTAAATAATATGCCAGTGTTTTAATGAGTGGCATAAATGTCCGTCGTACATACACGTGAATACAGTACCTTGTTTTCCATACATAAGCAGTGCCGTTACTCATATCATTTTCCATACATTAACAGTACTCGTACGTTTAAACCTAAACCAATGCAGTTTTCAGGGGGAAAAAGAAACAATCGCCGTACGTTGTGGATGCACCAGAAAGCCTATATATAAAATTTGGTTGCATTTGTATCCCTGCCATTTACAAGTTTTTATAAGCGCTTTAGGTAACGTGTAGGTATGAACGGATGTGTTCTTTCTTCCCTTATGCTATAGGAACTTGTGTGGCTTCTGTAGTAGCAGCAAATGGGTATCGTGTAAGGTCGGCTTAAACGACTCGCACCTCTCGCAGAATTTAGGCACCAGAAACTTCTTAAATACTTTTTAAATATCGGAAGAAAATCGGTTTTGAAAATATGATACACTACATACTGCTAGTATTATATTAACATATTACAATTAACATTGTTAAGTGGTAGGGGAATGCTAGTAAAAAGGAGAAAATACCCACGATAAACGAATCTAATCTACACTTGCTGTATGAATCAACACTCCTTGTTACGAAGATCATCGTACATGTTATAAAATATATTTTGTTAGTACAGTATTATCGTGCAAACAAAATGAGTGGTCGTTACCGAAAAAAAAAAAAAAAATTATTTATTCAACACAACATTACAAACAGAACATAACTACGTTTAGGAAAAGTAAAGTATAATTATGTAAATATGCCACAAAGTTAACTCACAAGAATGCCATACTGTCACAAATCATTCCAATTTTTACACAGTGTTCGTAAATTTTTGTCATTATCCATTTGTAGGTTAGGAGACAACAAACATTCCAGAATACACGGCAAACCTTTGACACATTCAAGATAGTCAATAATATTTCTGTAATTTACTGAAACAATGGTACACTGTGAACAGAGAAATGTACTGATTCGACTGCGATTAAACACACCTTCACGCCGTATTGCAGCGTAAGCTACGGCGTCTGTAGTAAAGCTGGGTTTACAGTAGGAATATTTAAGCATTATCTTATGCGTTAAGATGTGTGCAGAAAAAACTAATGTGTGTTCTCTTATGTTTTGGTTCCCAGTGGAACTTATCAGGTCGTGTGCGTTGGTGGGATTTCTTTAAGCATTGAAAGAAACAGGCCTAGTTGAATTTGACATCTTTAGAAAAAAAATTGAAGCTACGAGCAATCAGTACAGAGCATTCGGCGTTGTTGGCGGGAAACTGTTATTTACAGTAATGTAAGTATAAAACAATATGACAAAGACGTATGTGTGCACATGTTGACGATTATACTTGTTCACAAATAATAAGCTTCTCTGATAGCAAATGTCGGCTTTGAAGTATGATCTGCTTCAATATGGTTGTTTTATATCAGCTTATGTTAGGAATGAATGTAAACATGATATGCTTACGGACTGTTTCCATTCGCTGGAAGTAAGGATTAAAACATTAATGGAAAACTGCAAATACAGAAGACATGTTTCTGTATGACTGATAAGCACCTACTGCATGATTATAAATGCATTAGTTTTTGTATTGTAAACGTAGGCCGTATACGAAATGATAGATTGTGTCGACAAAATGATCACGTGACCCTATTTTGTATACAAACATTGTGACGTATTTGATAAATTGATGTTTCGTATCTTGTATATAGCGGATGTAAGCAGAAATACAAAATGATAAAATCAGCGCCATGTTGGTTTTGACATTCAAAACACATTCGGGAATGCGTACTTAAAACGGCTTCTAAAACAAATGACTGTTCATTTAATACACTAGACATGTTTTAAAAAGCAAGTAAGTGTTGTGCTTTGTTTATATATTTCGCAAAACATGTTTTATTTTAAGTCGTTATTGGATTATATATTATTTTCTTGTTTATTAACATAATCTGTGCATTCAAATGATGATTGTAGAAATGTTACGTCCATTTCAAGCATTTAATTTACGGCATATAAAATAAGTTTTCACTGTTAATGTAAGAATGTGTTTCCGCGAGTGCTAAACAAGTGACTGTCGACAACGTCAGGATTGAAACATACGAAATGACAAATTACAAAATAACGAATTTGCCCTTTCGGACACGGCCTTAGCTTGTTGACTATTAGTGATTGACACCGAGTCATTGCTTTCAACCGATGTTTAGTGTAGAAACAGTTATATTTTGTAATGTACCTAGCCTGAAGTATAATATTGCCACTCTCTTTGTTATATCTAGTTTTCATCCGTTCGTTAGCGTTAACATTACTGATAAAAACTTCAGTATCAATGTTTTTCGCACTGTTAGGAGTCCGAAGTTTCAGTTTAGAATATACAGTGGTGTACTGTATTGTAACGAATGGTTTTTCTTTGCTCTGTTTTAAGGTATGATTTAATTTTAATATTTTATATATTTTCGCTATATGTTAATTTATGATATTCAGATAGGTTTTAAAATTATTACAATATTCCTTGGAGATGATTTAATGTTTTGTTAGTGTATTTATTTGTCTATGGCTGAACATACACCTTGCTCGCAGGATTAATAAACACTGGTTGATAGGGGTGAATGACGTGACTGTTTAAAAAGAAAGTTCGTTAGGAATAAAATATAGAACAGAAGGAAAAAGGTTTGTGTAAAGAAATTTCTGCAAGAATATTGAGGAGATATTTAATTGTATAAAATCTGAATTATGTTGAAAAGGAAGATTATAATAACTGTAACGTATAAACGAAACGTGTTATTTCCACAAGAAGATAATTTGCAAGATAATTTAGTTTGCAGATAAATTTGGAAGAAGACTGCATAATATTTAACGATATTCAAGACGTTAAAGAAGAGATTCCTGACGGCGGGAAGTCCCATCTCATCGAGGATTCCAGAGTCAACTGGTGAGCTGCTGTACAACCGGGATCATTCTGCGGCGGATCGAGGACGAAGCTTGACGCCCGCACTCCCGAGAGCAGTGATGACGTGCTTCACGAGGTTCCATCAAGTCGGAGAGGCGGAGAAAGCGAGAGAGAGAGAGAGAGAGAGAGAGAGAGAGAAGAGAGAGAGAGAGAGAGAGAGAGAGAGAGAGAGAGAGAGAGAGAGAGAGGAGAGACAGAGAGAGAGAGAGAGAGAGAGAGACAGTCTACAAATCGTTTGCCATTCCTGAAGTTGCAGCGTCAGATAAGTCCTCTGCAACCTCTTCTTATCACTAAAACTGTATCAGCGACGAAGTTGAGCTAATCTTATTGAAGTAATCCTTATAATAGTGTTGTTTGCTCCACTACTGATAATTTATGGATGTAAACTAGAGTTGTTTGATGCAGAATTTTCATCATTGGCATTGACACTGTATTTTGTTGTAATTTGAAATTTTGATATATTTTAAATATTAATTAGAGGAGCTTTTGATTTCTAATCAGTAAATATCTTTTGAATTTAATTATTTTATTTAAAATGAAAGAAACCTTACAGTACTTTTTTATCCAAGTAATTTGCTTATAATATTTCTTGGTCTTTCAGAATTCCGATATTATTATTTTTTTCTTTAATGATATATAATCTTACATTAAATCGGAATAGTAAAGTGACATATGTGTTGAACTGATGTATTCATGATTAAGAATATTTCATAATAATTGTGTGACAGCTAACCATAGCAATAAGAAGCTAGCTGGGGCAACTATTTAAATTAGCATTTTGGTTGAAGTGAACATTTTTAGAGTTTACCTCTTTAATTTTAAAATAGTCGATACATAGAATTGGCTATCCCAACGCCAGGGCTATAAAATCCCCACACACTGTGTGTTTGCCGTTATAGTGTTACACTCTTGTAAATGTGAATACACACAGCTGCCAACTTTTCAGACAATATCCACTAATGCACATCATTATTGTAAACTTTGATCTTACAGACACGAAAGTTGTATTGTTGCTTTAAAACAAACCTCTGTTAGAGTTGACCCTTATACGTGATCCTTTTCCCGCATTGTGCGTAAAGTTTTCTGCTTAATGAGATGCACGCTCATACAGCATTCGCATTCGTCTACGTACGTAAATGTTGTATAGTTAATATGCAGAGCAGTGAGAACACTGCCGATATTTTTACAAGGCAAGGCATGCATGAGTGAAAACGTTATATCAATATCCAACATTTAATATTTATTAATACTAATATTAGTGTTAAATGTTAAGTTACCTCTAGTTGTTACCAGTTTTAATGATTCTTTATCGATAACTTCGTTTACTGACTCAAATATATTTTCATTCCTTTCTTGTAAAAAGTCTGTGATTGGGTAATAGGAACACTGTAATTGTCATGCGCTTTCCAGCTACAGCTCCTAATGGGGTGATAATTCTAAATCTATGCGCCTACGTTCCAGCACATATTCAGTATGTTTTTTTCCGTCAAAATTGCCTGTTCAGAATCTTATCAGCTAACTAGTTGCTGTAAAGGATGCAAATAAGTATGCCTATCGGAATGTATCACGTATCGAGCCGAATGGAGTATGCTTATACCGGATGATTCGCAATTAGAACAAAAAACTTCGGGAGGTGATTCTTCATGAAGAAGTAAAAGGAAAACATATGCGACACTTTATACCTAAACCGAATATCAAGGGAGGCATGAGCCCTTAAAAAACTAGGCTGTAAGCCATATTTGTGCAAAACATCGGTAACGAAGTAAAGTACAATGACAACTCTCGGAACATTGTTGTATGATGAGAGCGATTGAGGTGATTATGGAGAGGCGCCGGAATTTGGGGTGGGGGGGGGGCGGGAGGTCCCCGAGAAGGCTCGTCGGCCAATGGCATCGTCCGGCACGATTCCCACATGCGAAAGTTCGGTGACCCGGCTGGGGATTGAACCCGGTTCGCCTTGGTGGGAGGCGGACGTGCTAATTGGTCGGCCACCGCGGCCTCGCATGCGAGTAATTAGCCAATGAGAAACATTGGCAGGATGGAGCAAACATGACTAATTAGGACCATGTATACTTTTAAAACATATGACTATCACCTGGTGGTCGAAGGTGAGAGACAAACTCCAAAACAAATTACGCCTACCAACATCGTCGCCTTCGAAACAAATGATGCTTACCAACATGGCGGCCGAATATAAGTGAGAACCTACCAATATGCCGGCCTTCGAAACAAATTATGCTTACCAACATGGCGGCGGAATGTATGAGAGAACTTACAAAGATGGCGGCCTCCAGTTATATATTTATATAAGTGTTTAATAATTGTTAGTAATGTTTTAATCATTTTTAATCATTTTTAAAATGAATTTTTTATAACTTTTATTAAAAAGTTTTTTATTAATTTTTTTATACTTCTTTATAGTGCTTGTCATTTATAAATTAAGATATAAACAAACACTTTCATCACTGTTAACCATTTGATGGTTGTTTTGCTTTGGTGTAAGTTAATGTTAGGTACATGCGCAGAAGACGATAAAGCGATGTAACTGATATTTAGTCTATGGTTGCGACGTGCACTTGTCTTTGACGCAGGGTGCGGTGGTATAGGGAGGTGGGCCTCCTCTACCGGCTGGAGAAGATCTGGGTGGCCCAGCAGCCAAGGTGCAGCAACAAGATGAGCGGCTTCGTCAGTGTGGGGCTGCTCGAGTTCTTCCCAGCCCTGCTCGTGCTGCAGTATGGCGCCATCGCCGCCATCTTAGTCCTCGGCCTCGAGAAGCTTTTCTATCGCAGGTGACCACACAACTGGAGTGCGGTGTCGATAATACTCATGTTTAAAGTGAGTGCATGAAGAGATTTGGGCAGCTCTTAACAGCGATGTCTTGGGATCTGATGAAGGTGATTGAGGTGACTATACAGCAACGCCGGAATGCATGGGCAGGGGAAACAGTAGATCCCCGAGAAAACCCGCCAACCAGCAGCATCGTCCGGCACAATTCCCACATGCAAAACCTGGGAGTGATGCAGGAAAGCCCAGATCCTGTCCATTACTTCTACCACTTTCTCTTCAAGGAGTCGCCTTCCATCTCTGGTGGTCAACATAAGGCCATCATCCGCACATCCAAAGATCAAGCAACCAGGTGGGAGATGAAGTTCCATAAATCCATCAAAGAGTATGTTCCATACTTTTTTATACCAATCCCTGGGGAGAACCCTTCGTCCACCTTTTCTTCTTTTGCATTATCTTGGCTGTGTACACACTCCACCTGTTGACAAAAAAATCCGGAATAACCCTATAGATGTTCGTTAAGCATCTCTTGTGCTTAAGTTGATGCTTCACCTCCTGCCACAAGGTATTGTCAAGTGCTCCTGATTTGTTTAGGAACACTCCCATGATATACTTCACTGTAAACTCTCTTATTGTTTTCATTATGCCATGGAAAGAAATGCCTGTTCCCATTCCTCTCTTGAAGCCATATTGCTTCTCACTCATTGTGCCTTCTGCTTCAAGAGTCACAACTAGTCTTCTGTCTACAGATTCCCCAAAGACTTTTCCCAGTATGGAAAGCAACATCAACTGGCGATATTATTTAGGGTTCTCTGAATCCTTATTTCCACCCTTATACAGAATTCTTAGACTTCCTTGTTTCCAACGGGGAAGAAACACACCTGTTCTGAAAAAGTCATTGAATATCCCCAGAAAGTTTTCTTTCATTCTCGAATAACATCTTTTGACTATTTCAGCAGTGAGTCCGTACAGCCCAGGTGCCTTGCCATTCTTCTTCATTTGGTAAACCACTACCATCTGTTCTTCCAGTTCGAATTCCGATGCGCCCTCAGTATCTGGAATTATTGACTTCTACTCTCTCTTCCCGGAATGCTCCTCCCCTCTTCCTCCTGAGAATAATCGGCAGAAGACTGTGGAACAGTACTTTCATAGTTATATGCAGATCAGTTATCATCTTACTGTTTGCGTTAATACAGGATGGAGGAATAGCCAGTTTCCCTTTTTTAGTAGCTAGATTCTCTTTTCCGGCCCAAATAACGAAGTCTTCACATGATTTGACCTTCTCCTAATCTGTTGAAATATACTTGTGTCTTCTGTTTTCATATTCGAGGGAATTGCTGTCGCTCTTCTCCCTGTAGCCTTCGAAGTTTCCTTATCTCCCTTCGCAAGTCTTTCCTCTCTATCTCCAAGTCCCTGTCCCACCATAACAGATTGGGTAACCAATGTGTAGACTTTTGAAGGTAATTTTTACATGTGTCCTGTATGTCGTTAGTAATAGCTGCAACTATTGTTTCCACTTCCTCTTGTTGCAACTCAGGACATCTTCTTAGCATTCGCACCGAGGCCCGAACAAAGGTTGGCCAATCGGCTGTTCTATGAATGTATAGGACTTTTCTTTCCAAGTTTATTGGGCTTTTACTCCTCCTGAACCATATATTTTGTAGACAATTTGTGTATAATCACTAGAGCTTTCCTCTAGTACCCTCAAATTTCCAACATATCCCTTAGCCTTAATGCTGTGAGCCTGCGAGATATAAGAGAATAATTCTCTACATTCATTGACAACATCCATATCCTCCATAAGAATGGACTGATTGGCAAGCTCGCCAGCTTCATTAGTTTCAGGTGAGTGCCAAAGTTCCGATTTGGCATTAACATCCGCGCCCAGTATTAATGGCTTATTATAAAGTGTTTCAGCCATTATTTCCCAACTATCAAGTCGTAATCGCATATCAACCCCAAACTGAAAGTAAGAGGATACTAACCAGTATTCTGTTGTGCCTTTGATGACTTGCACATAAACATGATGCATGCTAGAAAAAATCATCACCACAACCATATTAATGAAGGTCCTCAATACAATAACCTGGGGACATGCCCCATTGGTATATATTATGCCTAGAAACTCCACAACATTCTCACATGGCACATAAGCCTCCTGGAACAGGACTATGTCTAGATTCTGCTCCACAAAATTTCTGTTCAGCTCTGCAGCGACCACGGGATATTGAGCTGTCCACATATAATAATGTGATCACAGGCCATTATCTATTCTGGCTAGTTCCATGGGCAGGGTTTTCTGAGAAACCGGGCATTATCTCGAGTCCACTCAATGCTCATGGTGTTGTCCTTCCTTACGACAATTTACACTTACATCTTTGAAGTCTTTATCAGACTTCTTAGGACACTGTCGTATTCATGCCCCTTTCTGCCTCATTTTGAGCATATAGATTATGCTTCTGTATACATTTTTGCTATACATACCAATTAATAAAATTTAAAGCAGCGAGATAAAGAAATGTAGTCTCGCACACAGCAGCTCTCATAGCCCAGATATATTCTCTCCTTGTCTATGAGAGCATTCTGTGTTTTAGGGCCGAATTCCAATACCACATTGACCCTTTCTGTGTCCCTTTTGCCAGTTCTATGACTGATCACAACCATTTTCTTGAAACTTTCTTTAGTTAAATTTCCGCATCCTTCTCCTGTAAGAAAGTTTTGCTTATAATTGTCTCACGCGGATCTCTATTATTCTCAGTTCGTGGTACACCATACACGACAACCTTAGGACCTCTTCTCTTCGGGACTCCCAATTTCAAGCTAAGTTATTTTATTTTGGTTTGGTTATTAAATTATTCCAGAGTTTACTCATCCCCTGCTTCGACTAAAATGTCAAAATTTCTGATGCCTCTTATATTTCTAACTTGTAGGCCATCGGTTTTGGGATCAAGTCCCTTCTTGGTCATATACTTAGTTTTGAGGCTCGAAACTCCATCCTTTCCAGGATAAATCAAAACCACCTTCTTGTTGAGTTTTGATTTAATTTCTTCCCCATATGTCCTTTGTGCATAGCTTCATATGCCAGGGGCATCTTTACCTGCAGCTCTCCCACTTGCAGTCATAGCTCCAGCTTTCGTCTTTTGGACCTGCTGCATATTTCCTGTTAACTTTACATTTTAAAAAAGCACCTTATCAACCAAACCTTGCAACTTGTTGAGACTAGGGACAAACTATCTTGCCTGGGTGCTCTTTATCTTAGAATTTCTACTAAGTAGCCATTCCATCTTACTTGAGAATAACCCCTTACACTCTTTGTGTGTATTTTCCACACTCTATTCAATACGCAGAATGAAATTTCTTTCACCAAACGAATTGTTCCGAGTACTCATTTCAGTTTCATGCTGTTCTAAGTGCATAATCTTCTTGGCATTGGATTTCTTCTGGCCCGTTTAATGATCCCGGAACAGTAACTACTTCTGTTCTTCTTTTGCATTAGGAACTAAATATAACGAAGTGCTCTCAGGAGTAATCTTTGCTGACTTACTTTTCAACTCAATTGTAAATTCATGGACTTTCTTATTTGCTATCTGTACGTCAGAGTCAGATCCCTCTTCATTCAACGAGTCTTCAGATCCTGCTCTTTCTTGTCTTCTAATTTCTGAAGATATTACTTCCATGCACTTGGCTTCTTCTCTACCTTCTGATCATCCGTGTTCGTCACCTCTTTCACCTCGTTCAGTCCCTTTCCCTCACCATAATCTTCATGTATCTCACTCATCCATGCATTTATTACATTATGCCCTTTAACAGCAATGGCATACCAGATTTTATGGTGCGATTTCTTTTATTTTGGACTCAATTGGAACTTCTCCCAATTGAACTCCTTATCTAGAAACCTCGTGACAGCAGCTTCTGCCACAAACTTTGGGACATTTCCCCATCCGAAAAGTCCAGTTAATTCTTTCCTCCTTTATCTTTAGAGATATTTCTGTCACCTGTGGATTGGACATAAGTTCATCCACCATAGTTATCTTTATCCGCTTGAACAGATTCAACTTTGATGCCATTATGTACATGTGTCTTTACAAGACCCACACAATTAATATATCTATACACGGCAACAGTCCAAAACACAACAGTTTGCAACAATTTGCACGAGTCCACATACACCACTCCACTCTGTCCACAATACTAGCTTGGGTGAGGACCCAACTTACAGACCAGGGGCACAAGGCCCAAGACCACTCCTGATATTCTAGCTGCCTGTTTGCTATTTGTACAGAACCTCCAAGAGGATTATGGCTACACACACCCTCTGGCAGGGGTTCGGTGGACTTATCACCTCACAGTCCGTTTCCCCACCCGACCACGCAGAGGCGGGGAGCACAGTGCTGCTCCACCTTCTTACAGGCTCTGGGCCCACAATCATATCACCAGTCAACCCTCATCTCAGACAGCTTTCAATATTTCTCAATATTTCTCTGAATTGTCACCCTTAAGGAACAACTCCTTAAGGGTGTTTAGCCCGAGATGGCAAGAACAGGAAACCTTCGTTCGTAAAATAGAACTCAGCCGACTAACTCCTGTCGATTAAGTTCTGCAAACTGACTCCTGCCGAGACTGAATTCTGCTGAGCCTGACTCCTCCCGAAACTTCACTAATTTGCTGGTTGAATAACAATTAACTTCCATTGCATGATTTTACCCATCTACATATAAGTACATGCAGGAAATTCATCAGTTTAATTTCGAGTTGTGCTGTGTATGGCCCATTTGAATGTCTGCACGCATGCTTCTCACATATAGTATATGACCTATGTTGTGGGGCAAAATATTACCTGGCAAAGTCTCGAACCAGATGGCTGGATTCTGTAGAACACACCACTGACATGGTACGCTCGCAAGAATGCCCACAGCCATCTGATCGGGCTCGAAATTGCAACACACTCAGAGACATCATCGATGCCCAGCAGCATGTATCCCATTTGCAATGTATTTTGCGAAATTTTCCCGAAACATTAATCTACTGTACGAACTTGCTTTCTGGGGTATTCTGGTACTGCTCTAGTAAGGAGCCCAGTTCATGCTCTCAGAAGGCTTTTTACCATACTTTTTCATTTATGGAGATATTGAACTATTCTGAGACATCCCATGTCCGCTGTTCACACGATCTAGAATGTCAGATAATTATAAAATATCTGATACTTCTATGTTCATACTTATGTACATGTCTATATCCATACAGGTATTAATGTTATTGTTATTTACAGATACTTTTTCATGAAGAAGATACTCTCCAGAAAGCAAGCCAACAGAGCTCCGAATACCCAACACGGATTGATTATGAATACGGTACCCACTGAAAAATGAAGGGGATTCATAAAGGAAGCTATGCTCATGAGAGAGAGAGAGAGAGAGAGAGAGAGAGAGAGAGAGAGAGAGCATAAAAAGAAAATGATTTCTATGACTTCAGATTATGATGACATTCATGCAACATAAAGTTTCCAAATATTATTTACACATTGGAATTTAACCCTATAAAGTGTTGCATAAATTATTACACAGCTTATAATGGTATGTTTTTAGTCTTCAGACATATTTATTTTCGCTTTACGAAGCATATAGTACAGTTTCGTTGCATTTTCTGTGTAATTTGTTTTTACCAAATATATTTAAAGAAATATAATTTGTAACCACCAATCATTATGTGTAATGCTTACTGTACATGACTACAGTAGGGCCCAAAATTAATAGTTAAATAAACCGCAGGACCAATTTTTTGTTGGGGAAAAGTATCTAATTGGGGATGATCCATATAATTTTTGTATGGCTGATTAAAAACCTAAGGCGATGAACTATTATGGTCAGTTTTATTTTGCTATGACACAAATTGAACTGTTACTTTTAGTTACTGGTTCAAACATATATTTTAATCACTGCTTCTGCATTTGTGTCAACTATAACTTGAATGGGAGTTGCTCCAGGAGGAAAAAAGAAGGGGGGAGGGGGAAGTTAACTTAGGTGGGGTAATGCAGCGGTAAAATGTTATTTGAATGCTGGTGAGCTGTAGAGGACATAGAAGCACAGGATACAATTATTAGACAGCTTAGACACTATAAATATACATTAGTTGACAATTAGGAAAGAGAAGTGCATAATGGAAACTATATTAGAAGGTGTCTTTCTCAGTCCCTCGTAACGAACACTTATTAATTATTGAAAATACGAAAATATAAAACAATATAAAATCTAATACAAAGTGTGGCACCAAGACTCTGATGTCACTGGGCGAGTCTAAAAGGAATTTCGAAGAAGTGATGTACATAGTGAGACAGTGTGGCAGGACCATGGACGGGTGATGGGATATTGGCTTGCGGTAAAGGTTGAGGTTATGATATGTACGTGTTACCCAGGGTGCCAGACACTGTCCCAGTAGTGTCAATGTTGGAAGAGCTGACTCTTCTGTCTCCGGGCCGCGTGACCGACGACCCAGGGTGTAGAAATCCACAGTGCTCTGCTGATTCCTTCCTGTAGATGTTTGAGAGTTTTACTGAATTTCCCTTCAGAAACCTCTCGGTGGGTTCTATGCCTTATTATGGCGTGTACCCACGTTGACCCCTTCTCCTTAGCCCATTTGCCCGCCACACCAGTTTCCACAATGCAGTGTGCGTGCATGCTCTATGAGTGCAAGTGCAGTGCAGTGTGGCAAGGAACGACACAGGTGCAGAGCAGAGTGAGCGCGACCACCTGCAGGTGTCGCAGGATTCTGAAAATAGACCCTGTTAAATTTCTGTTATTTAGTTTGTGCAATAAAAGGGCAAGGTAAGTTCACGCAATGGGGCATAACTAATAAAGACGCCTGCCTTCGCAGCCCTAAAGCGCTCAGTGTTTTCAAAGTGTCTTTTTGTAATTTTCTGTAATGTTCATTCATATGTCTTTCATCTCCACATCACAGTCCTAAAGCCCTCAGTTTTTTCAGAGTGTCTTTTTGTAATTTTCTTTCATGTTCATTCCCGTTTCTTTCATCTCCACATCATCCATGCAGTGCAATGTTTTGATATAATGAAGTAGTGCAGTGCGAGGTGCCAGACCGCCAAGCCAGCCAGCACGCTGCGCGGAAAAAGGCAGTAGTCGTTCGTCTTTGCGAGGGGTGTGCCGCATCACATCGGGGCTCGTGTTCCGCGCGTTCGGGGAGCCATCACCATGTTGGACAAATCATTTCACAGCAATAGTTATTTTAGCATACTGAGACCTTTTCGTACGCTGCCCGAGATTCCACCGCCCCTCGCACCTACGCAGTGCTTGCATCGCCTGGGTAGGCATAAATTAAAATTGTTATTTCATGTGACCACGTGTCTTTTACACAGTATTAACCGAGCTAACAGGTTCGTAAGCAGCACCAAATGTAAGCTTTTTCCCGGCGGGAATGTAATCATGCAACTGAGTAAATCGCAGCAGTGACGAGTTACCACATGTGGTTTATTTCCAGTTCCCCGCAAGGTATTTAGCAAATTTTCTCAAAGTGTAACTTATTGTGCAAGTATGTCTGAAATGGTCACGAGTCGGCGTAATAAGTAACAGTGCTTCGTATGGGCGTGTGGGGAGCCCAGATATCCCACAATGAAACAACTAAGGGAGTTATTCAGTCAGTATTAATTTTATTCTACGAGGAGACAACAACTGCACTAGGAGGATTTGCAGTGATCGTCGGCCGAACGACCCTGAGGAACGAGTCCACAGCTGCTCTCCGACTTCATGATATTGTCAACCTGACAATATATGTCGCCCTGGGTAATTATCTCCACCGAGATTCTAAAATTATATTCACTGCTCCTCACCAAACCAATATCCTTATTGACCAACACTTTGACCAACGTCAAATGTCGCCCAACTCCTCAGTGATGTGGCCTCCTGCTAGCTGTAGGTCGTCCCGATGTACCCAGACTCTTCTTTTCCCCATCCAGACTGTGTAGGTGGTTGTTCCGTGGCTTCCTAGGACCCGGTGCGGCCCGCTCTACTTGGCCGCAAACTCCGTCTAAAAGTCCTTGCGGGCAGTGGATTTCAGATGGGCTCGCACATGTACTTGCTGTATTGCGTTGAGCATCGGTGGCGGCTGTATGGTTGTCGGCAGCCATCTTGCAATGTACTGTCTATCGTGTTGCCGGATGTCTTGAAGTCGTCGTCGATGTCTACTCTGCGGAGTATCGCTACCGGGGATTTCGCTGCTGCCCCCAATTTGTGGGCACTGTGCTTCTCCTGGCAGTTGGAGATTATGCCCCAGCAGGACATCTGCTGGAATCTTCCTAGTAGCAGCATTCACTCGACGGCATATTGTGTATACAGCGGTGGGCAGGTGGTCTGTCCACATGGCATCTTGTTCCTCTACTCGCAGGCAGAGTTGCACTTTCAAATCTTGGTTACTCCTTTCTGTTGGATTGGGCCTCAGGTGGTAATTCACTATTTCAAGTGCCTCACCCCCAACTTTGCACACAAATCTGACCACTTGCATCCCGTGAACTGTGACACATTGTCTGTCAACAAGTTTCTCGGGTACCACAACCTGGGGAAAAAGTTATTACTCAATACTTGCACGATGTTGCCGGTTCTTGCGCAGTTGACAATGTAGATCTCCACCCACCATGAGAAACTGTCTGTTACCACCAATATAAAGCACTTTCCTTCGGCTTTTCTACGATAAGGCCTCATGAGGTCCAAGAAAACTGTTCCAGGGGGATCTAGGAAATGCAGAGCTTAATGAACTGGCTCGTGTCACATGACAGCCCTGGCCAAAAGAACTGCTCGCTCATGTTCCTTACTGTCTGTTCACAGCTGCGATGTCCCACTATGTTGCCACTATGTGCTAGGCTAACACTCGCTCCCTCGCACCCGTGGGAACATACAACCTCCATTTTGAACTGTCAGTTGGTGAACACATTTCAATCCAGCCGTCCATAACACGCCAGTTGTTGACATTTTATTGGGCGCACATTTTCTTTCTCTACTGACGAAACTGATATCCTTGCTGTTCTGTATTGCTGCGTGGTAAAGTTCACTAATCAAAACATTGCTATCCTCAGTGTTCATTTGTTGCATGCTATCTCCTGTACCATTCCTTGTCTGACTGGGGGAAGGAGGTCATTCCATTTCGGTTCGTCCCATACAACACCACACTTGCGCTGGGCGCTTGGGAAAGCGCGTCGGCCAGCTGATTATCCTTTACCGGTACGTTATGTACAACAAAATCGTACGCCTGCAACATCAAAGCCCACCGTGCTAGTTTACTGCATGCCTCGCACATAGAACGGAGCCAGACCAGACAGATGTTGTCCACACGAAGTGCAAATTTCTGATATTCTAAATATCCACGATACATCTTGACAGCCTTCACAACTGCTAGGCATTCCCACTCATTCACATCATAACGGCTTAGCACTAGCGAAATCGATTATCTGTCTACTCCCCTGATCATCGTATTGGTACAACACGGCTCCCATTCCATCTTGACGACTAGCATCAGTTTGTAAATACAAATGTTTACTAGCATCGTACCTGGCGAGCGTCGGGTAAGTCTGGAATGTTTCTTTAATTTCGTGGAACGCTTGTTGGGCCCTCTCGGTCCATTGAAAGCAGTGCTGCGGTGACAGTAGGTCAGTCAGAGTGCTGATATTGTTGCAAATCCCACCATGTGCACTCGCAAAAGTTTGCCAATCTGAAAAAATTCCTTAACTGTTTCCTAGTTTTTGGGGGGGGGGGGGGTGGGGGAAGAGGCGAATAGTCCGTTATCAACTAGATTCGTTCTGGGTTCGGCTTGTTTCCTTCTTCGCTCACAACATGCCCTAGGAAGTCATGCATGACATTTCCCACATGACATTTCTCTCATGCATGGGTAAATCCATTCAGTTCTAAGCATTCCAAAACAAGTGACAAATGCTCTGCGTGTTCCTCCCAGCTATCAGACAATACAATAACGACATTCAAATATTCTAATGCTAATTTTCCAATGAGACATGGACCATTATGGCCTGGAGGTAACAGGTGGACACTTCAGCCAGAAGGGCATTGCACAGAATGTTATCCATTTCCGTCCGGGAAAGTGAAAGCTGTTTTCTCGCGGTCTGCAACTTTGACTGGTACCTGCTAGTAACCGCTTTTTAGATCGAGCGATGTGAACACTTTGTGTTGTCCAAATGAGCTGAGTGTGTCTCTTATATGAATGTACTGGGGTAACGAGCTGCACAAAACTTGGCTGAGCAGTCGGAGGTATATGCAGAATCTCCACGAACCGTCTTTTTTAGGCGCCAACGTAATTGCAGAGTTGTAGGCGCTATTCATGGGCTCGAGTACACCATCATTAAACATTTCCTGCACTTGTATAATTATTCTGGCCTATTACGGATAATAGCTCCAAGGCAGAGCTCGGATAGGTCCCTCTTTCTCTAGCGGTATTTTATGCTCCGCAACTGTAGTGCGATTTAGGGCGTCATGCTGAACAAAATTTCCCTACGCTCATTTAGCAGGCGTTGAAAAGCTGTATGATGTGCTGGCAGAATATAATTATCTATCTCACTGAGTTCAATTACGGGTGTGTCATTTACTGGACGACGGTCTGAGTTGTAAACTGTGCGACACTCCTTCGCACCGAAATGTATGCATCTAGTGGTAGACTCGACAGTAGTTTTATGTTCCATTAACCAGGGAACACCCAATATAATGTCTTCGCTAATATCCGGGGTAATGACAGCTGTTGTTGTCTCTATGTCTCACACACGTACAGTCACTACCGCTTCTCCTACTGATTTACTGCCATGTTGATTCGTAACTAGCCTAATAACATGATTTGTAGGCACGACGTCGGCATCTTTTCCAAAATGGGGTTGCAAGAAATTGTGCGAAGACGCCGTATCAATCAATGCATGACACAAACAGTTATTGACAGTTACCAAAATGCGAATAAATTTCGCCGATGCTCTACTATCCTGGTTTACCAATAGTTGTTGAGGCGTGAGTTCCTGTTGTTTACATTGGGGGGGGGGAGTGTGGGTGGCTGGATTGTCCAGCCCCCTCATCACCGGTTACCGTTTCCCTGCTTTTGGCTGCGTTCCTGCTTTTCTCTGTTCAAGTGGGGATTATTGTCGCACTGAGTATACCAGTGGAACTGCCTCCCTGGGCAGTACCAGCACGGCCATGGTGGGGCTAGCTCTTATACCACTTTATGTTCGAACTCTCGGTTCCCGCACTTTTCCCGAAATTCTGTTCCTTTGGATGGAACCTGTCACTTCTCACCTGCTTGTTGCTAGGTTTTAGTGTGTTCTGAAATTTTGTCCGGTGTTGTCCGAATAGTTTTTCACTGTTCTGACGCACGTCACCACTCGTGGCTTTTTCGTGGTTGTGCGATTGCTCGTCTCGCCATCGTACGGCCCCTGTCTCGCAGCATGGTTGTCCCGGCATACTTTCTAACATGACTGCGGCTTGCATCACATACTTCAAGGTCCCATTCAACAGGGGAATCAATGCTGCACGGTATTCTGGCCGGGCGGTCTCGGCCACAATCTCTAGAGTTTCCCCCATCCAGGCAGTTCGGGATAAAACCGGCACACCACTTGCACTTTCCGGGTGATGAAGGCAGTCAGTGATTCGTGCATTGTTTGTTCTTCCATTGTAAGCTGCGTTTTGGTTCGCAGGGTTGTCATCACACTGCCGAATCTGTTTTGAAAGGCTTGTTGGAATTTCTGCCATTGTACCCCATAGTGTTTGAATGATCGCCACCAAGTACGAGCATCCCTGTGGAGTTGCTCTCCAACGCAATCCGCCCACTCTTTCTCCCAAACATCGTAGTGGGTTAACTGTGCTATTCATTCTTTGACGAAGGCGATTGGGTCTTCAGTCGGTACGCCCATGAAGGTGGGAAGTGTCTGGAACATGGTGGGGGTTTTAATTGCGGCCGGTCTTGGCGGTTTTTGTGGAGTTTGGGTGTGTGATGGCTTCTGGTTGCCTTCTGTTTTCTCGTTGTGGTTTGCTACGAGGACTTGTTTCCACATCACCTGGTGTATACAGAGGCACAAACGGTATAGGTGTCTGAAAAAATGGAAATTGTGGAGATCAGGATGCCAGAGTTGTAAATGTGGCAGGAGTGGCCATACTGGGCGGTGCTGGCCACGTGCTTAGGTGACCGTGGTTGTTGTGTTCTGGCCTATGATCCTGTCGATCCTAGGACAGCATAATACCCTCCATGTCGAGTCTAGAACTGCCTAGCACCCTATAACTCGAGCCTAGTACTGCCTAGCACCCTCCAAGTTGTGCCTAGGACTACCTAGCACCCTCTAAGTCGAGCCTAGGTCTGCCCAGCCCCCTCCATGTCGATCCTAGGAATGCCTAGAACCCTCTAAGTCGTTCCTAGGACTGCCTAGCACCCTCCAAGTCAATCCTTGGACTGCCTAGCACCCTCCAAGTCAATCCTTGAACTGCCTATTATCCTTCAAGTCGGACCTTGTATTGCCTAGCTGCCTTCAAGTCAATTCTAGGACTGCTTAACACCCTCCGCTTCAGGTCTAGGACTGCCTAGCACCCTCCAACTCGATCCTAGGAATGCCTAGCACCCTCCAAGTCGAGCCTAGGACTACATAGCACCATCCAAGTCGAGACTAGGACTGCCTAGCAACATCCAAGCCAATCCTGGGACTGCCAAGCACCGCCCAATTTGAGCCTAGGACTCCTATGCAGCCTTCAAGTCGATCCTAGGACTGTTAGGCACCCTCCTGGCCTGTGATCCTGTTTCACTCTCCTCCTTCTTGCTTAATTGGCTCCTAGACTCTGAAACTTTCCTCCTTGCACACCGTCACTCCTCCTGTTAAATAATCCGTGACTGTTCTGCTTGGCATTGGCATGCTGTTACTCACGTGACACTGTTGACACGATATTTCGAATCCAAATACTGTACTTCTCTCAGCTTCGCTCTTGCTTTCCCAGTGGTATTTCTCTTGACACTGTTGACATATTAGCATGGTCACGCCTAAATCAGTGCACCGTAAATTGCGGCACCATTTCAGTGTGCGATAGTTCAATACTGTTTGTGCTGTTCCATTTTTAAGCCTCAAGCCATCTTGCACTTCCACCATTGTGTCAAACCGTGGGGGTTGTTGGTCTGTTAAATTGTCCTCACTGTTTTCGCGGTTTTTCGTGGTTGTTCGCGGCATGGCTGGTTGGTCGGTCTTATGGCTGCACTGACAGTGTGTTGTGCCAAGTTCATACTTTGCTATTGCGTCTTGTCATAGCAGACACAAGCACTGCAGACAGAACGGTGTTGGGACACTACGCTGAGTCTGGCCCGACATGTTGGTAAATACAAGTCCACGTTCTGCGCGGCACAAATGCGTGGTACTAGAGCACGATACAGCAGATGAGGCGAAGCATCTTCCCCTCCCACGGCCGTCCCTCTTGTGTGTGTTGAGGTGTGGAGCGGGTCCGCCCGATCGATACTGCAACTCTCCTGCACAGCGTGGGTGGTGGGTGGGGTGACATCACATGCTCTCCTTTGTCCCTCTTCAGGGCGTGTCCACCGATTTCGCAGCAATGGCGGCCAATTTCTGTACTTCATGCACTTTTCCTCGTAACCCACGTGGTGCACTTCCGGCATCTCCTGGGCATCTGGGAGGCATAATGACGCTGCTGTCGGGTTCCTTCCTTCACTGTTGCTGCTATTGTGGGTATACAATGTTTAGAACAAGGATGTACAAGGACGAATTTGGAAAAATGAACACATTTTGGCAGAATAAATTTCTTGGAATCATTTTGGTGGATTTTACACCCCAAAGAAGGGCGACAATTTGATGCAGTGTGGCTGGACCATGGACAGGTGAAGGGAAATGGGTGTTCGTTAAATGTAGAGGTTAGGATATGTACATGTTACTCAGGACGTCAGAGACTGTCCCAGCAGTGTCAATGTTGGTAGAGCTGACCCTTCTGTCTCCAGGCTGCATGGCCGACTACCCAGGGCATAGAAATGCACACTGCTTCATTGATTCCTTCCTGTAGATGTTTAAGAGTTTTACTGAATTTCCCTTCGGCAACCTCTCGATGGATGATACGCCTTATTACCTGATATTACTGTCACTGCTGGATGGCTTATTGGCTGGTCTACATGCCCAAAAATAAGATTAAACTTGCAATAGCTATAAAATACATTAGACACCAAACCCTTGCATAGAAAATGGCGGGTATTATGATTGCCCATGCCATGAAGAAGAACCTTACGGTCAGACAAATGAGAACACGTCGAAGTCCTGTTTCCATGTCTTTCAGTGCCTTTTGTTTGACTTCTCATCAGAGAAAACTTACACTTGCGGTGGGCTCGGCCTGCCAGCAGGGCGATACAGGCAAAAGACACACACGTGGCCAACAAAGATTATAGTAGCTATTAAGTCCCTGTGGGCGATTCGAAACCACAGGGGGAGAGGGCAGGCATTCCGGTAGAAAAACAAACAGTCGTGGAGTGATTAAAAGTCTATTGTAGTTAACATGATTGTTAGCAAACGTGAATGTCGCCGGATGCGTACGATGCAGCCTTGCCCTCGAGAGTCTCAGATGCTACTGACATGGCCAGCTTGGCGCCTTCACCGCCCAGTGGTGGGGGAGCGCGCCAAGCGGACAGTATTTTATACCATCCCCAAAACAACTCTCTCACGTGCATAAATAAAAGCTTACCTGCTCAAAATGAAACATAATCAATTAACAAAACATTTTAAACTCACAAATAAAACACAACACCTATGTAATGACTAATGTGAACAATGTAAACAAATGAGATGAAAAATACAAAACTCTATAACTCTGTTTTATTGATTCTAATTTAAATAAGGCTGATATTTGGGGCGTAAGTTATTGTGTATTCCCTTAGGAATGTTATACAGTACCTGACTAAGCCCTTTTTAACTTGGCCCTACATTCGTTTGCACTCACATACCTGATACTGCACTTACCTGCACCTTACACTCGGTGCACTAACTTGCACTGCCCTGCACTTTACCCTCTTTCTGCACTAGGTGCACTGGCGTATCACTCACACGAACTTTGTACTGTGTGTGTTGCTCGTAATGTGGGCTTCGGTGCTAGGCCGGGCGAACATGTCAATAGTCAACACAATTGCGCAATAGGTATCAGTTTACTACCTATATCTATCGAAATAAGCAAACCCTTGATGGGAGTATATTGAAAAAATAAGGGGTTGTGCGCAAAACACTCTCATTTCACATATTTCACTCAAATGGGGTGTGTAATTGCTGGATGAAGGAGCGCTCGTAATGTTGCTGGCCTGTAGTCGCCGTTGATGCAACAACATGGTCTTCATTTTCCCAATGTTTTTTTCTGCTGGGGTTTAATTTAGAGGTACTCAGCCAGCCTGAACGAGAACACCTCCAAAAATTAACTCTTGTGAGCTGAAGGCACAGGATGGCAGCTTGATGCTGGTCGAGGCATGTAGGCTTGGCTGGACGTCTACAAACTGTCGCTTCAATCAGCAGCATTTACAGCAGTCATCAGTGGTTCAGGCAGGGAGAACCTGGTAGAGGTACTGCATGATCTGTTCCGTGGCAGCAGGATCAACGAACACTAGAAGCTTAGAACACAGCATGCATCATATGCCCCCTCCTCTGAAGGCAATTATTCCGCCACAGATGGACGCACCCCTGCTACGGAGCAGGATTATGGTTTTCACAGTTCCCACTGCAGCTCGAGATGGTAGGGTCATGGAATGAAATGGAGGTGGTGAGATGGCCAGTTTCCCTGGTAGCACAGAGCTGCTGCAGCTGCATAAGGGTGGGGGGGAGTTGTGCCTCTTCAGGCAGTGCAAGTCCAGCACAATGGATGGTAGAGCCACTGGGGACAGCATGGAAGTGAGGAGTCAACCTCCATCTTCGTCTCATCGCTCCTGCCAGTATGCCATTGATGGGGTGGTATGGCAACACCGTCTGCTGGCTGAGGCTTGGAGGCGCCGGGCGCCACAATGCCTGAAGTGGCATTTTTTGCAGCGCAGGACATCGCAATCGACAGGAATGCAGCACTTCCTGCTCACTCACACCAATACGAGATAGCTTGTTTTCTCGAGGTGGTGGATCACTTCGTGTGGGCCACTCCACTTCGGAGCTACATCAGCACAGACGTTTTTAGGTGAGACCGACAGGTGATGTGCATGCACGGACACTTTCTGGCCTGGATGTAGACCATCTGGAGGGTGAGTGGTATATGGAATCGACTGCTTCATGCATCTTTGCTTGCATGCTCCACTACTCTCAGGCCTACTGCCATGTTCCCTCAAATCCTGGGTGTACTCGTCAAGGAGGGAACGTTGGTAGCCTTGAAGTAGGCCAGCTGGAATTTAGAGAAGGGGGGGGGGGGGAGAAATTTTGGGGGGAAAGAGGAATTGTGGGGAGAAGAGAATTAGGTGGTAATAGGATTATTTTTTTTTGGGGGGGGGGGGGGGAGATGAATTTGATAGTGGAGGGGGAAAATTAGGAATTTGGGGGGGGGGAGGAAATTGGGGAGGGTGAAAAGTAAAATAGCCTTGTAGGAGGGGAGAGGAAATTGGTGGAGAGGAGGGAAAGAGGAAATCGGGAGGAAGAGGAATATTGGGGGAGGGGGAATGAATATTATGGGTAGACGAATATTAGGGTGGATGGGGGAAAAAGGAAATGGGGGAAGAGGAAATGGTGGTGAGAGGAAATTGTGGGGGAAAAGAGGAAATTTAGGACAAAGGGAAAATGTGGTTGGGTAGAGGAATTCGGATAGGGGGAAAGCGGAATTTGGCGGGAAAGAGTAATTGGGGAGGGGACGAAGAAGACTTCGGGGAAGAGCAATTTGGGTGGAAAGAGGAATTTGAGGTTAAAGAGGAATTTGGAGAGGTAAGAGGAATTTGGGGGGAGGGGAGAGGACTTTGGTGGCAGGAGGGTGGGAAGAAGTAATTTGGGGGGGGGGGAGGGGCTGAAGATGAATTTTTTTGGGGGGAAAAGGGATTTGGGAGGAAAAGGGAATTTGGGGGTAAGAGTCTTTTGTGGAGGGGGGAAATAGGAATTTGGGTGCTTGAGAGGAAAAACAGGAATTGGGGGAAAGGGGAAATTAGGTGATTGGAGCAAAGAGGAAATTGGTGGGTTGAGGAGGGGAAAAGAGGAAATTGATGTGTTGAGGAGGGGAAAAGCAGAAATTGGGATGAAAGGAGGAGGGAAAAGGGGTTGATTGGGGGGAAGAGGAATATTGGGGGAGAGAAAATGGCAATAAGAGAAATTTAAGAGGGAAGGGGAATTTGGTGGGCTGGGAAAGAGGATTTTGGGTGGTTGGAAGAAGAATTTGGGAAGGGGGGAGAGGAATTTGGGGGAAGGGGAATTTGGTGGTTGGAGAAAGAGGAGTTTGGTGGGAGGTAAGAGGAATGGAGTAGGGGAAAGGAATTTCTAGGAAAGAGGAATTTATAAGGGGGAAAGGAATTTGGTGGGAGGAATTATTGAGGAAAGAGGAATTTTGGGTTAAAGAAGAATTTGGGGTGGAGAATAATTTTGGGGGAAGAGGAATTTTATGGTTGTGGCGAAGAGTAACATGGGGGGGGGGGGGAGAATAAGGAAATTCGGTGGATAGAAGAGGGTAAAAAGACGAAATTTGGGGGAGGGGAAAGGGGAATTTGGAGGAGGGGAAAAATAGGAAATTGTGAAGGAGGAGGGGAATCGAGGAAAATTGTTGGAGGAGGAAAATGAGCAAAGTAAGTTTGCAAGTGTAAACTTTTTTTTTTTGTTGTGTTGCGATTGTAAATATTGGGAGATTGCAAATGTGAAACATTGTGACATTTATTCCAGACTAGATGTTTCAAAGCTTGGCAAAGTCAGTAATTTCAAAGTCATTCACACCTGATTACTCGGAGTTACCAGTGTACGCATCGCTAGCCACGAGTGACGAGTGTTTGTGGATGTTTGGCCCCCTTATCAATCGACTGCTCGGCAGGATGCGGGTGGCGAGTCACAACTCCCCCCCTTCCACCCATGGTCCCTCGTCGGCCAGCAAGTTCAATTCGTTCATGGCCATGGGTATGATCCCCATGTCACTCAACCATGCCGAATGCTACAACACTGTGTGCAGGGATCGGCAAACCACCCAAGACAACAGCGCATCCATCATTTATCACTTCACCAAACTAGCAAGAAGCAAGAGCAATCGCAGGAGGAAGGGGAAACATCGAACTCACCAGAAATGGTGCACTTAGGAGAACCACCTGATGAACCCCATGATGGCCCCGTCGAGAACGACCTCCCTGAGTAAGTGAGGAGGGAAGAAGCTACGCCGGGAACTGCAGCAGGAAGTAGCAGAGATGGGGTGGAATATCCACCATTGCCCAGCGGCACCGCACCAGACAGACCATATCCAGGTGTCTCTGATGGTGAAGCGCCTACAAGCACTGTCGCAGATGACACGGCACCCATTCTTGTGGCATAACTTCAAGCGATACTGCAGGAATGTGACGCAGTAGCGCCTGCGAGAGCATGTCAATCAGGTGGGAAGGACGGAGTGGGAAAAATGCAAGCAGAACGAAGGGAGGAAGCAGCTCTCTCGAGTTGCACCCGGGGACTGCAACACAGCAGGACGATGAAGGAGGTCAGCAGGCAATGGGAAAATAGCAGGAGCAGGAGGAGTGCAAGCAGCAGCAGTGGTGGCGGGAGTGAGGGCAGCGGGTTCATTGACCCACTCCCCCTTCGCAGGACAACATGACGGATTCATCCACCTCAGCAGTGTCACCAGTGTGGGTGAGCATCGGCCACCCATGACTCAGTTCGCCCCAAGGACATCGGAGCACTGGGAGGAAACACAGTCCGGCAGGGAGAGGCCTACATTCTGCGCCCTTGAAGGAGTTCGAGGACACCCCTGGGCTGCAGGTAGTGGAGTTGGCACACAAATGGATTCGGGGGGGGGGGGAGGTGCGTTTGACATGTACTCGTCCCTTACCCTAGCCCGTTTGTCAGGCCGACTGCTCCTACGCAGCACAACACACACTCGCACTCTATGTTTGATCGCAGTGGTGTTGTGAAGTGTAGTGCAGCGCGAATAGTGTGAGTGTAGCAAGGGTAAGATGGGACAGGCCATGCAGCGTCTCGAACGCTCTCATATACCGAATGTCAACAGACTCCCCCAGCAGAGGAACATATAAAGAGTCCCCTAGCTCACTGTGTTTATTGTTATTTTTGCATTGCAAGGGAATGTGCACACGTAAAGGGACATGTGGTTGCGTGTTCAGGAAAGACGTTTGGTCAAACCGACAGTTCCTAAAGAATCATTCATTTTGCAGTGTTTCATCCCAGTGAATTTTTGTTCATTCCTGCCAGTGTTATGTGCACGTAATTTCATGTGTGTTTTGCATGGCAGGTGAGAGTTGTTGTGTTTTTATATTTTTATATTTAGTGTTAAGACCAGGTACGTAGTTTTAAAGCAAAAGTGTTTGAGCATGTGTGCAAGTAGATCCCCCCGTGGTGCATGGCCCCGCTCTTGCCCGCCCTCGCACCCGGCTGGAAGTCAGTCAGCAAAAAGCATCAAGGGGGGATTGACCCGCACGACTATATTCCGCGAGTTTCCTGCGCCCGGGCGGCATCATCAGTTTTTATCGGTAACTTATTTGCAATAACATTATTATTCTGGAACCTCTTTCATTTATTCAACCGCTCGGGATACCACCATTTGCCTCCCCAGGAATAGCATCGCCAGGGGTTTAAATATCAGCACACCATAATACCATTGTAGCCGAGTGCTTTTGTAGCAGTTTTACCTTAGCTACAGGCAGGTTTGTAGCGAGTGCAAACGTCAACTTATCTCCTGGAGAGATGTGTAAATTCGCTTTCAATTAAAAGTGATACATGGAACTCATGTGAACTTTTTAATCTGACACTGCAAGGAATTTCAGGCCAAGGGCCGTTTTATCCTGCCTTTTTTTTGCAAGTATTATCGTCTCATTTTTCAAGGGCAATATTTTATTAATGTGGCTGCAATGTGTAAAGTGTTATTATCTATGGGCGTGTGGTTGGCCAAGTCAGTATTAACTAATTTGCAATACCATATGGCAAATGGGTCACTGCAGAGCCCCTCGTTTATCAAACTACTACTGAACGAGACCTACAGCCAGGTGAACTGCAGAGCATCGTGTGAATATTGGTCCAGGTGATTGGCCCACAGCACCCCGAGAACATCAAGGGTAATCAGTTCTACTGCAACAACATTGACGCTGCCAAAGAGATGTCTGGTGCCTACCGAGTAATTTTTCATCACCTTTCCTCACCGGAAAAGTTCACTGCCCATCAAACCTCCACCAACCCATTTTCACTCCATGACACGTTGTCAAATTGGCTTGCCAATGTGTGGCCAAGTCATTACAGCTCCTTTTCATCAATAAACCTTCTCTCGTACAATACGACCACCATCCCACACTAGGTAAAACAATTCTTAAGAACAAGCTAAAGAAACAAGTCAATGTTGGAGGAGGCAGAAGTGGTAGGTAAGGGAAACATGACACACCCTTCTGGCACTACTTGTTGTTCAGTATAAAGTGAGGGATTATCATTGCAAAATTTGGATTTCAACCAAAAAAAGGGTAACAATCAAAGAAAGAAGTACTGAGACACAGGTGACGATATGATGGTGAAATTTAGATTGCAGGAAGGCTGCGGAGGACGAGGTCATAGGAGACTCAAAACCTCATGGAAAGCAGCACCTTTAGGATTTGATGCTAGAAGGTAATCTAAATCTTTGATAAGGGAATTATCCATGGTGGGGTTATGCAAGGTTGGAACTTCAACAGGGAAATGTTTGGTTATCAATTTAGGGACATGAATAAGTTATAATGAAGGGCGGAATTAACCGAGCCAAATGTTCTGAAAAAAGGCTCATTGTCACAATGGGATGTATTATTGATCAGGACAGAGCCTGAAAAGGACAAAGTAAACAGTGCAAAGTTCTCAGTGGTAGATCTACAGATAAAGGTAATGTCAATAGTGGTGTTTGAGGAAAATAGCCAAAGAACACGTCTTACGTAAAAAAGGAAGCGTTGAGTTACTTGCTGACTTGTCACAAAATTCAAAATAGTCTCTCCCGGTAAAAAGATTGAACTCGCAATTGTAAACAAGGCTATCAAAAAAAAGGTAAAACAGCTGGACAAAGAGTAATGTCATGAGATATACAGTTACTGTGAGCAATGTGGTTAACTGATGCAAAATGTTTACGATCGGAACTGACAATTAAATATTCCTATACATGAAATAATAAAAATTTGTTCCTTTTTGTAAAAAAAGAAGAGTACTGGAATTACATTATATCTTTCAAAGATACTGTCATTGTTTGCTAAATGAACATTAATAATAACATTCAATGAAGAGTTGTAGACAATGGCCTGAACATTACTTAGACCATATAACATGTACAGATTCTCGTGCACTACAAAGGATATCGTGTACAGGAGAAAAGTAACTGCTGGATATGCCTTAAAATATGTAGAAAATAATTGGCATTTAACTGGGTGGTGCTCAATTTACCATGAATGCTAGCCTCAATTGCATGTCTGGAATCAAAAATTTCTAGCCTAGCGTTGGTAAGATCTTCACTGACTCTAATTAACATGCCATTTAAATCAATGCGGTAACTCAAAATAAACATACAATCAAGAGTATCATGGAGTGCAAAGGCGAGATTGAGATACAAAGCATTGTAGCGATCCGAGTAGAGTTGACTCAATTTTATAATGTAAACTGTATTATTAATAACTCTGTTCTCTAAATTCTTGATCATAATTAATTGGTTGGTCATGCTAGTCTAAATATAATCCTGAAAGTACTTTAAAGAGTTTAATCGGTGTTAAAGCTGAGCCAAGTCATCACTGTCTAGGGTGCCAAGAACTGTTTTTAGTATAGTGCCACCAAAGCCAAAGAATACCTGTTTTACGATAGAGGGCAGTAATGAAGACAACATTTTTACCTCAGCCTGAAATGAACTAAAACTATTCTTCAATTGCACAATGGTTAGGTCAAAATTAAGTTCAAAAGAGGAGTTTTCTCTGGGGTTTTTCCTTTCTTGTTGACGAACTGAAATTATAGAGTTTATCATCTCTTGAAGATCCCCAAAATCATTGTCCAAGGACACCAGATCGAAGTTTAACACTACTGAATAAGAGCTGTCCCAAAAAAAGTACATCGTCCTCAAAATCAAAAAGAACACCCGATTCCAGGGGTGAGATGGCGACCGACGCAAACACTGCACACTGGCCACAGCCAGAACTGCGATGCAGGGTAGACGCATGATGCCTCAACTGGAAAACAACACTAAAACAAACAGCATGGTACACCAATAGGGAGTATAACCCAAAATGAAATAATTCCCACATAAATAACTAGCTACTTCCATAACCCAAGTGAATCTAGACTCAAATGACCGAAGGTTTCGCAGAGAAATGGAAAGTTGAAAGAAACTGCCAATGTCACCCATTAAGTTTCAATATCCAATCCAATTAATGTTGGAGAAGAAGAAATCCCACAAAACTAGCCCAAAATACACATTTGTAATGAAAGTAAATTAATATGAAAAATTCCCATAAATTCAACAACTAAGTCACTTAACTTCCACCAAATGACTTAACTTAGCATCCTCAAGGTGACAACCTAGTACCCCTAAGGATTTTCTTGCATTTATATAGCACACAAACAGAAATAGCTTCAAAAAACGACTCTAGCCAGTAGGTGATCATGCCACAGTCAATATCAAATCAAGGCCAAGAAAAATTTAGGTTTTGGTGTTTGGGTTAGGACCCTGTCAAAAGGTAGCTGGGAAGGGAGGGGGGATCCCTTCCAGAAGTTTTCTTGTTGGCTGGCCAGCCACACAAACTAAATATTTACAAAATTACATACTACAGCTAGGGTCTGCAGCTCCTAGACATGTAGAGAACCCAAAACTTATTAAGAATCCAGAGGATGAAACTTTATTTAATGAGAGGCATGAGCTCTCGTCACGATTTTACCTGAACTAGGGTTAGCAATGACTGGAAGTGACTAGCATTAGAAAACGCTAGACCTGGTAAGGACCAGTCCAGGGGAAAGAGAGCTTAGCCATTTTTTTGTCAACTGCCCTGCTAACAGGATGAGCTCTGCAGAGAACCAAGTCACCAACCCGAAATGGATTATCAATCCGATTTTTGTTATATCTGTCACGAATCTTGGAGTGAGCTCGTTTGAGGTTCTTGAAGGCTGCTGCCCACACTTGATAAATTTCCTTGGGATCATTTGGTAACAAATCGTCTAAATGCCATCAGTTAGACAGAGGGTTGCTAGGCAAATAAGTGTAGACAAGATCGAATGGACTATTTTTGTGTGACCCCAAAATCGCAAAATCAAAAGCCATTTGCAACAAGGAAGGTTTTCGTCCTAATTTGAATGTTCTGTCACAAGGAAGGCTATGAGGGCCGAATCGAGGCTTCGGTGGTTGAAACGTTCTGAATGCGAAGGAGGTGGGTTGTGTAGAGACAAAGTGATATGTCGAATACCATAAGAGAAACACATGTCATGGAAAATTTAGGAAGTGAACAGTGAGCCATTATCTGATACAATAGCTGTGGGCACAACAAAGTTTTGAAATACTCGAGCTTGCAAGGCATCTATGGTTGATGCAGCATCAGCTTTTCTCATAGGGATGAGCAAACAAATTTTGAGAATGCATCAACACAAACTAATAACATGTTGTTTCCAACTTGCTTCTGGGAAAAGGTCCAACAAAATCAACGAAAATCTTTCGCATGGGCTTCTCGGCAACTTCTGAAAAAAGAAGACCTATATGGGTGTTCTGGGCAGGTTTGCTTAAAGCACACAATTTACAAGTTTTAATGTGTGCAGTAATTTCAGTATCTATGTGCTTCCAAATTAAATGTCTTCTAATAACATGAATAGTTTTACGTGTTCCCAAATGAGCACCGAGGGGCTGAAGCAGTCCATAGCTCGTGCGACGACACCCCTTGTCGACCCATGTGTTCTATCTGAAGGAAGGTAAGCAACATTGCGGAGTAGTGTGCTTGCCCTGCAGTGCCCTGCCGAAAGCCATCAACACCACCAACAGCATGGCATGAATCAGTGCAGTGTTGTAAATGTGCGCAAGGGGTATTATTATTATTAAAGCTTGATTTACAGGGCCACTATATGTAAAATTAACCCCATTAAATAATAGCATGCTACAAATTAATGTGACAAAAACCCATGAGATGAAACAGACTAATATGTGTGCAAAGTCGACGCACCTTGGTGTTAAGAACCCAGTCTTCCTACAATATTATGGAAAACTGTTTAGCACATCGTGCTTGGCATAATTAAATGAGTTAAAAGCCATATAAGGGCGAATTTATTCCAGTAAGGTAGTGAAATGTTAGTATAAACACGTTGACACTGTTACTGCGAAGTGGCGGACGTAATTCAAATTAATGCTGAGAATTTCTTATATAATTTAAATTGTAATCATGTTTTCTTGCTTTTCCGAAAATTCTCACAATCTTAAATGGCTTTCTTAATATTTTTTAAATAAAAATTACTGAGACATAATTTTTACAGCCTGTTATATTTTTGTATGCACGTACTAGGTTTAATGTGACAATAAATATGTATTTCATGCAGTTTTGTGTTTCATGTCATCCATTCCATGTTTTCCTGCTAAGGGATTTTTGTAATTAGTATGACGTCGGCCACGAGGCGTCGCCGACGCCAAATTACCATCTTTAGTCTTGGTTCAACGGCCATCAGGGTAGGTCGCGACGATGTAGCTCAGAGGTGAAGAAACTTTGTAACTAATCAGTAACTGCAATAGACATATAATTCTGGAACCTTTTTCAATAATTCATGTACCTCTGAGTGTAGCACCCTCCGGAGCAGACTCGCTTCACCTCCAGTTTATTTTGCATTTTAATATTTTTCACACTAATGGCATTTTGCAGCTTTAGCCAGTGCAGGGTTTCGTGTATGTCCGCTCGATCGTTACTTCAATCGTGCACCATCTCGTGTACTTTTTGAATAATCAGTTATGTTATTGAACTAAAACGACTCCACCTACATTATTCTCGCTTGCGGGGCTAGTATTAAATTTCTGCCAGCATTTTTTTTCTTCAGAAAACAACACGTGGTGTAGATCATGTGTTCAGAGTATACACATGTCTATCTTTGGCGTGAAGTGTTTCAGTATTGATAAGGTGTGCTGAGGAGCCAATATATCCCAGCATGTATGTGATCCACGTAAGTCGAAAGTATTCAGTTTGTTCAGTAACGGCATGCTGAGGAGCCGGAATTCCCCATATTTTTATGATAAATAAATGATCATAAAAACACGTGTCACTTAGCATACACATTATATTAGTATTATAAAAATTACAAAATAAAAGAGAGATGCTGACATTATCAGATTTGTACATAACCAAAACCCAATGGAATTCTCAAATCCACAACAAATTTATTAGGTCTAATTACAAATGTAAAGCTTTCTATTATTACTATAAAATTCCTCACATGTATACATTAAAAAATACATCCTCATTTAACAAATTAATATCATATGGTACACTACCACCATTATTATAAAATCATTTTAATTAAAATCGTCAAAAAGACCACAAATAATTTAAAAAAACGTTGACACAAACTTAACAAACCTATTAAAAAATATAACTTACACATTACATATTTAAATCATTTATATAAACTCGTCAAAGAGGAAAACCTTGACATTATTTGTCAATCACATACAAAACTAATAACAACATATAATAAAATCATTTAAAATTTTAAATCGTGATCACAAAAAGATAAAAACACACATTAAAACCTGACCCTAAAAACTAACACTTAAAACTAAACCCATAATGGGCCGAGCAGAGGTACCACTATTCAAACATCATCTCACTACTCCCTCACGAGTCCATAAAACTCTGGCATATATTTCCAATTAACTTCTCAATTCACTCAAACTTAGCCTTCTATATAGATCCTGTGACTCTATTCCAACATTTTCCAGATTCTTCGTTGTCTTTCTGGGACTACTCCCCTCAGCACCAAAGTGACCGGGACAACTCTTCCATATATTTTTCCATCAAACCATCTACCTACTTCATCCTTCAACACCTGGCCCTTCTCCGCCTTCTCTCGACTGGCTTCTAATAAGCTTTCGCCTTTCTCATACCAAAAACTGCAACATTCGCCACAAACACCTCCCTGTTAGTAGCCAGCACTAGGTCTGGTTTGTATCTATTCCTGGCTACTACTTCGAGGGTGGGTTCCTCCACAACAGTTCTCTCTTTCCTCCACTCGGTCCACTCCTGGGCTAAAATCTTGCACACTTCATTGTGTCCACCAATTCGTGAATCCTTAGTATGGGGACACGCACCTAAGAATGCCCTGTCGTTTCAGGACACCTGCAGCAGTGTGTGCATTCAACATCGATACCCTTATATCTTGCCAACGTTACCTTATTGCTCATCTGGCTAGTCCTTAAATTTACAGCCTCGGTGAATCTCGAGGCCCTCAAGGACTCTAATCCATATATCAATTTACTTGATTCCGAATTGTCCCTGAGGAACCTCGAGATATCGCCATCTACACCCTGCTGCTCCCACTGAAGCCTTGCCTGTTCCCTCAAATCCTTCTTATATTTTTCAACAGTCTTATCTATGTCACCAACAATCTGGTCTTCCACTCTCTCACTAAGATGTAAACTCTTCAACTCCTTATCAATTACCCTCAGTGGTAAGCTGGCACCCATAAATAATTACTGATCGTACTCGCGGCCTTGTGTCAAACCCTACTTGGGCTTGACACACGCCGATCTCCGATAGGCGTCAGGGCGATGAATGATAATTGTAAAAAACCATGGGTCTGAGATGGGCAGGCAACATAACATGTTTCATATTATCACGAAACTTACAACTCAAGAGACATTTTGACAAAAAATATGGTTTATGTTCTATACCTAATTTCAATTTTGTGATGATTTAGTTTCGGTCCTGATCCTTTTTCTGATGCTGTTTAATATCCATGAAGGCCAAAGGGAAGTCGACTATAAGGTTACAATTTAGAAGAACAGCAGCCTCATTACTAGAATTTGTACCGTCAAACATGCAGGAAAGAGCATCAGACACTATATTTTGTGATACTTGTAATATGTTGCACTCTGAATTTAAAGAAGATATTCTGAAGACCCAATGATCAATTTTGCCAAGTTGCCGTGGATGAGCCAAAAAACCACGACAATGCCTAATTGTCTGTTTCCAGGAGGAATTCGGCATGTTCTAAAAACGTTATGAATTTGTCGAAGCCAAAAACAAACACTAAATGTTCTAACTCATGAATATATATGATTTTCTCTCCTGGAATGTGAGAGTATGCGATGCCAAGAAAATTGGCTACCTAACACCTTCAAGCTCCTGACATAGGACCGCTCCCACTGCCAAACCGGAAGAGTCCGCTTGCAAAATAAATTCTTTGGAAAATCTGGCATTCGAAGAACAGGGGGAGTAATGATATCATTTTTAAGAATATTAAAGGCCTTTTGTTGTTCTTCTCCCTGTACTAAGGGTATGGTACAGTCTTTTTGCATAAACGAATAAGAGGCTCAGCCATTTCAGATAGGTTTGGTATGAATTTTCGGAAAAAAAAACTGGATCATTCTGATAATTCGGGCAATGCCCTTGACATTCCGAGGCGGCAGGAATTTTCAGATGTATCTAGTCTGCCCAGGATCAGTGGAGAGACATATCTAAATTTCACATCATGGAAAGTTTTGTCCAAAAGTCGCATGGACTTGGGCACTAGTGGTCAAAACAAAAGGTACATGCGTAAATTTCTAAAGGTTTCAGGGTACACAAAAACTAGTCATTGATTTGGACTGTTTGGACAACGGAATTTGGTAGTAGCCGAATTAAGTTCAATGGTGGTATAAAATTTGCTTTCCCAAAGCAATTAAAGGCCGAATGAAGGTCCAGATTTACACTGACACAGCCTCCGCCCGTGAACCCTATGAATAGTCGAAGTGTCGGATGGCAATTGTTTTTACAAACACCCAGTGAGTTATGGGAGCTATAGCTCCTGGTCTCATGACACGTGTTTCATTCCGGTGACATATGAGGGTCGGCGGTGGCGGCGAGAATCGAACAGGCTCTATTTAAATTTTCTTGTTAATTTTACATTAATCTCTGACCATCCTGCATTTATCGTTAGGTTTTTGAACCAAAAAGCAGGACTAGCATACTGGGAAGTGAAGGGTTCAATGACACTTTTGTCTATAATTCATGGACCTGACATAATAATTTGCATTTTGGGAGGGTGGCTTTACCAGGGTGGATTCTGACATACTCCTTGGCTACCAACATGATTTCATACTCTAAGAGGTCAGTAAGATCTAATGATGAAGTGACAACTTTAGGAAATTTATTACAATGCTTTTGAATAGCAACTCGCTGGTTGGACTCATGCGAAGAGATGAATATACGCCTCAGATTCAATCCGAAATTCAGAAGAAAGGGGTAGCATTTAGTTACAATAAATGAAAACAACTTTAACTGCAGGGGCAAATTCTAAGAAAATCTGCTGCGCCTCAATATCTAAAACAAGTCCTGTAAATACCATAAAATTAGCTCCTAAAATAAAAGGTAGTCCTACTTTCTCAGAGACGAAACTCTTATACGTCCATGCAAATTTGCCCAATTTTCAACTTAATGGTGGCATAACACAAATAGGCAATGTTTCACTAGAAGCAGTATAACACTGAATATAACATGGATCCTGTCTTCACCAATTTTAATTCTTTCAATTTCTTGAAAAGTTCACCTGAAAAGATAGTACGAGCAGATCCCGAACCTACTAGGGCGTGTACTAACAAAGGTCCAACATTGAGTTCAACAAGAGGGGTGGAAACTTTCTGCACCCCTACAACATTTGGAAAGTTAACCTGAAAAGTACTATATTGTCCTTTAGTTTCACCTGTGCCACAAGGACCAAACAGCTGTTTGAAACTTAGACCAATATTAACAGCTTGAACGATGTGAACATTAAACTGAGCGTTGGCAAGGTTTCCCCGTCCGTGAGAAGGAACACTCACCTTTCGTCCCTGCGGAGTTGGTTTTTTTGCAGCTAGAACTGAACGTTTTACAATGAGGTGACCCGTTTCCTTACAGTAAAAACATGCATTCATATTACTACACGAAGCTTTAGCTTGACCTTTACTGTCCAGAGACATTCCACTAACTTGCTTGGTGCCAACAATACTAGCATCTGGACTTCGTATTTTGCCCTTCTTGTCTGAGACATGGCCTGAATTAGAGGTTACCTGCACATTGTGGAGAAACTCTCACGTTTTTGGTCAGCGTAACGAATATTATGGGAATGGATGAAGATATGGTTCAGTTCCATGAAGGAGATTGTTTGGTTTGCCCATAAACACTAAGCAAGAATGCTCTTGAGGCTCTTAGCCTTATAAAATGGTGTTCACGATTTCACTCTCAGATAAGGGCAGATGCAAAATGATAGCTACCTCTTTTATTCTGCTAACATATGATCTATGAGCAAATGACCTTCAGTTAGTAGGTAACTGACGTGTGTCGTTCACACCTTAGGCCATTTGTCACACAGGCCGCTACCCAGCTCAGCATGCATGCGAACTCGACGATTGATATCCGGCGAGTAGATTCATTGTCGTGTGAGTGCAGGAGTGGTGCACACAAGCGCAGGATAGGGCAACTGCAGTTCAGTGCAAAGTAGGGTAACACCACATGCAATACCGGCCCGAGAGAGTGGGAGGAGTGATACACAAATTCGTGCTATTGCATCAAAGGGTTATAAACATTCTTCCAGGAATATTTCTCGACATGTGATGACGACACGTGACCAGCAAATAAAGTAAAGATGCCTAGAAACCCTTATGCCCTAGTGTTATTGTTTTTTTTTTTTGCAGTATTATTGTGTTTTATTAATTTTCATTTTCACCACCACCAGTTTTTGTCCATTCCATTTCACCCTATTTGCAAGGTAAGCCTCAGAGATAATTATTTGATTTGTATTTGCAGTGTTTAATTTTGTTTGTAGCATGTAACAGTAAATATGTTCTTCTGCATGTGCAAGTAGTTCCCTCCGCAGCGTGTGGGCCCACCACCGCCAGCCCTCGCGCCACAGCGGGAAGTTAGTCAGAAAGCCGCACCCAGAAGGGGAGGACAGTGTGAAAACGCCCTTGGTCTTTCCCGCCCGGATGGCCTGAATTATTCATCACTGGTAACTTCTTTGCAATAGCTTAATTTCTCAAGAACCTTTTTGGTTTCTTCCATCCAGGATACTCGCCCTCACCTCCCCAGGAATTGCATCGCCTGGGGAGTTCGTAAATTTATCAGCACACTTAATTCCATACCAGGCTAGTATTTTTATTACTGTTTAGACTTCACTGCAGGCTGAAAGTGTGCCACTGTGTTAGCTGTTCCCTGGAGGGAATGTTAGACTCTCCAATAAATTGTATGTATTGACGAGTGCTTTTTATTTGGTCACCGAAAGGCATTTCAGGGCACGGACCCTTAAAACCAAACCATTTTCTTATGCATGTGATGTATGATTTACAGAAGGTTAAATATTAATTTGATTTGTGCTGCAACCTAAACAAAGTTCGCGAATAGCATTTATGGGCATGTGGTTTTGGTCCTAACAATCCACGCATAGGGAGTCTGATTGTGTTGATTCGATACTTCAGTAATTTGCAGTACCATGCAGTGATTGAGCCGGCCAAAGAGCCCCTCGTTTAGCAAACAATAAGGCCCCCATATCAGGTGAACAGCAGGATCATCGCTGGAAAGTTTGGCCGGGTAATCAGCCTGCAGCACCCCGAAGTAACGAGGACTCAGCTCTACTGCAACAGCATAATTGACGCCACAACAGCGACGTCTGGCGCCTACCGAGTATATAATTCCAAGCACCTATTTCCAAATTTTATTCAATGCCTATGTAACTTCCCAATCAAGCCATTTCCAAACTATGACACCCGCCAAATTGGCTAGCCCAGGCGTGGCCAAGTCGTTACCTCTCCTTTTCCATATTTTACCCATCTCGTCCAGTCAACCAGCATCAAATTGGCGCCCTCCTGTGGTGCCAAATTTCCGACCCACAATCCACGTATGACTTTTTTGACCAACATTTATAAATGTTTCTCACCTCAGTCTATCAATCTACACCTTCCTCACCCTGTCTAATGGCCTACCCAGAACGAGAGAAAGCAGAGGAGAACATCTACAGCATCGTGACACCTTCCAGATGCCTTGGGAGACCCCAGTAAGCAGACCATGTGCTCTGCAGGGAAACGGGCTTGAACAGCTGGTTTGTCGCCACTGTGGGGAAAGCGGAGAAGAAGGGCGAGAAAGGCAGCCATTTTGGTGCAGCACGTGACATCAGGTCTCACGCTACCAGGCAGGATGCAGGACAAAGGAAAGGAAGGGTGGGCTCGCCTTTGCTACACCCTCCACTGCCAGCAGCAACACCCAGCAGGACAGGAGGGAAAAAACAGAGGAAGAAGTTCCCCTCCTTCCCCATGCACGCCATTGGTGCCGCACGCCAGTGCTCAGCTGAGCAGTACCATTTCATTGACCCCCGTACTCGCGCACGCTCGAGCAGGGCTGCCGTGTCATGACCACTGCACCATGCACGTGGACCTGCATAAGTAAATATGGCCAGCTACACCACATCCACAGCGACATTCACACTATTGTGCTTACAGTGCCTCAAACACTCCCATTGGACTTTGTTGAGAAATTCGAGTGAGGCACGCAATGTTCTCATTGAGACCACCGACCGGACTCAACAACAGACAGCCGCGCAGTGACCAACAGTGAACGGAAGATAGTACAGGACAATTGGAAAGTAACAGCATCAGTGCAACCAAAAGTGACAGTGCAAGTCCCATGAACAGTTAACATTTCAGTCCCAACAAAAATCGAAACACCAATTTCTCAAAATTTGCATCCACCAAATTACGGACAACCAATTACTTGCAGCAATATATGGTGTACAGGCCAAGGTATATCCCAACTCCAGTGTATCATATGTTAACAGGCATATCACCTAGTGTGCCTAAACAGAGCCGAATCAGAAACCATTTGTGGACAGACACTTCAATGTTACAAGAGCAGCAATAACAGTAAGACAAGGAACATTTATATGGCGAACAATAACGAGTCAATTCCACAATGAGTGCAGTCACCAGTGCGCCACCCACCACAAAAAGCTGAGCAAGATCTGATGCAAGCATTGGGATATATTATGGTAGCCGCAGTTCGCTTGAAGAGCAGAAGCGGGCTGTCATGGCTCAGCATGCCGCAATTCTGTGCCACATCCACCTCCGTAGACGTAAACACAGCTCCACGTGGTCAGACGGTCAGATCAATACCAGCCGCGGCAGATGCGCCCGAGTGCAACAGTGGTCCAACTCGCACTGCACAGAACAGTAATGCAGCAGACTACAGGGCGCAGGCCAAAATGTCATGCCCACCCCATCCCTGCAGGTAAAGCATAACCACGCAGTATCACTGGCACAGTGGATGCCGTAACTGGCTGAAAGCAGTTCGATAGACCATCGAGATCACCAAGGACACCGTGACACAAGTGAGTGAAAGTGTGATGGAGGAAATTCCCGTGTGTTTGGTCCCAGTAGACGAAGTGTTAAGTTGTCAAAGCACCAGTCACCCCATTACCCAACAGTGTCACACCATTACCGTGTCGTGTGATGAAAACAGCACGGTAAAACTGATGCATTATTCAGTGACAGAGTGTGCACAATGTTCTAATTCACCATCACACCACTACCAAAGTAAATGTTCAGTGCACAATAACAAGAAAAGGACAGACAAACAATTGCGAGTGCTAGTCCGCCTCATTATCGCGGCAATTTGCGAGCTAAGTGAATCATTGCTCATTTGAGAACACTGTTCATGTAACCTTATCCTGCAGCAGCGCAAGTGTCCATGTGTGAAGTTTAAGCATATGTTCCAGGCATTAGGGCCACCCAAAAAAAAAAATGAAGGTTGCAAGTGCAAACATATTATTTTCTCTTGTTTTGTTGCAAAGTGCAAATATTGAGAGATTTCAAATGTAAACTTTGTGACATTTATTCCAGGCTAGACTTTTTCAAATCTTGGCAAAGTCAGTCATTTCAAAGTCATTCGTGCCTGTTTGCTCGGAATTGGCAGTGTAAGCATCACTAGCCATGAGTGTTTGTGGACGTTCGGCCCACTCATCAATCGACTGCGCGGCAGGATGCAGGTGGTGAGTCCCACCTCCCCCCACCTCTCTTCATGTTCCCGCATCAACCACACAAGTTCAATTTACCCAGGGCCATGGTTTGGGCCCCAAATCACTCAACCATGCCGAATGTTGCAACACTGTGTGCAGAGTTCGTCACAAAACTCAAGACAAAAGAGCAACCATCATCATTTTTAATTTCACCAAGCTAACAAGAACCAAGACCGAAGCAGCAAGAGAGGAGAGAGATGCAACAGCATCTCAGGATGAAGATGTAGCTCTGGCTCCACCCGAAACAATGCACCTGGGGGAATAACCTGGTAAGCCCAATGACGGCCTCGTGGGAGACGAGCTCCCTGAGCAAGCAGGAAGCGAGGAAAGTACATCAGTACCTCCGGCAGGCATTGGTGGAGAGGGTACAGAAGACCCGCCATTGTGTGGCTTCACCACGCCCAACAGGGAGCGATGGAGCGCTTACCCAGGTCTCTCCGATGGCAAATCGCCTACAAGCGCTATCGTTGACGATACGTAACCCATTCCGGTAACAGTACTTCCTAATGAGATGCCCGCAGCAGGTACACCAGCAAATACACAGAAAGATGCTGCAAGAGAAGTGGAAATAGCAGGAGGAAACACCGTAAGTGGACAGGAGGAAGGAGACCGTCCGGGTCGTGCCCGAGAACAGTAGCATGATGCAAGCCTAGAATGGACAGCAAGAAGAGGAGTAATGGCAGGAGCAGGCGGGAAGATGAAAATAGCAGCATCAGTGATGGCAGGAGTGAAAGTAGTGGTGCAGTTGCTTCATTTCGCGTCCGCAGGATGTCACTGCAGGTTCACCCACCCCAGCAGTGCCGCCATATGGGTGTGTTTTGGTCACCCGTGGCACAGTTCACCGCAGACACACAGTAGCACCGGAAGAAGGTTCGTCTCAGCAGGGAAGAGCCTACAATCTACGCCCTTGGAAAACCCCGAGGAAATCCGAAAGCAGCAGGTTGTGGTGTCGGTTCACAAATGGCCTCAGAAAGTGGAAGGGGGACGTTTGACGTGTGTCGTTCCCCACCTTAGGCCGGCCACTCCCAGCGCAGCACACATGCGCACTCGATGATTGATCCCTGGCGAGCAGTGTCAGTGTCGTGTGAGTGCAGGAGTAGTGCACGAAAGTGCAGGATAAGTCAAGTGCAGTTCAGTGCAAAGTAGGGTAAAACCACATCCGTTTACCGGTCCAAGAGAGTGGGCGGAGTGATACACAAATTCGTGCTATTGCATCAAAAGGGTTATAAACATTCTTCCAGGAATATTTCTCGACACGTGACCAGCAAATAACGTAAAGATGCCTCGAAACACTAATGCCCCAGTGTTATTTTTTTTGCAATGTTGTTTTGTTTCGTAAATGTTAATTTTCACCGCCACCAGTGTTTTGCCCATTACATTTCACCCTATTTGCAAGGTAAGCCTCAGAGATAATTATTTGATTTGTATTTGCGGTGGTTAATTTTGTTTGTAGCATGTACAGTAAGTATGTTATTCTGCGTGTGCAAGTAGATCCCTCTGTAGGGCGTTGACTACCACCACCAGCCTTCGCACCATGGCGGAAGGTTAGTAAGCTATCCGTATCCAGAGGGGGAGGACCATGTGAAATCGCCCTTGGTCATTCCCATACGGATGGCCTCAATTCTTTATCACCTGTAATTTTTCTGCAATAGTTTAATTTCTCCATCTCCACAATCAGCTCTACGTCCGCAATCAGCTCTGCATGATCTACCTCCAACTTCGCATGCTCCAGAAGATTGCAGTGGTATCATACAGATCGCCAAGCAAGATATTACTTTACCCATTTGCATTCATGCTGTAATGAAACTATCTCCCACGAATCGCGACATCGAAGCCTATTTCCGAATACTGTGGACTGCATCTTCGCGGGACCATTGAGTTGTAGAAGACATGTGTCCTACTGAGCCTGCTGGAAGAAGAGAACGACCTTCGGTTCGAGAATGTGTACCTATACTCCAAACCACTTCATTAACCGAAATACCAGCGACTGGCACGAGTATTGCAAGCTGTGGGTGGTGTGCATTATTTCCCATGCAGCAATAACGAAGCCATCGTACCTTGGAGCTAAGCACTGCGAAACTCGATATTTGTCTTCGACGACATTGCCTGCACGAAACAAACTTTCATTAAAGAATACTTTAGCATGGGTCGACATGTCAACATTGACTGTGTGTACATCGGCCAGACTTATTCGTGCATACCCAAACAACTGCTTCGCTACAATGAAAACATGTTGGTGCTGTTTCGCATGGACGATACGAATTTACATCACATTTACGAAGATCACGTTAATATGGACATGCCCCTATCAGATTTTAAAGATATGTGTGCCTTGTGCTGAAAAGATAAAAATGGATTTTGATAATAGTTAAGGACAGTCTGCTACGTAGGTGAAGGTATAGGCTTGGGTTCGACCAGTTCATCGCTGTCTGCCGAGAGGGTTCATCTACTCGGAACCAGTTAGTGATGCTTCCTGCTTCATCAATGGGTACCGTTTCCGAAGACGACAATGGCGCCATAGTTAATGCTAAAGTTGGACTGATTGCATCATAGTTGATTATGTGGAAGGTACACTTGCAAGATGTTCGTATGAAGTCGAATAACATCAAAATAAACTGTCATCAGCTGTAAATATTGATGAACATACAACTCCTGCTGTACAGAAATTTAACTAGATATTGAGGATGCAGAATAAAATGAAGTCGATCATAAAGACAGCATTGATGATGACAATGATGATAGTGATAGTGTTGAAGGTGATGATTATTCTCTTGATGGTCCCACACATTTCCCCAACGAGTTTCCTTCGCCAAGAGATGCGAAGAAGTTAGAAGACATCGAGTATACTGACGATATGTTTATCGAAGATCCCAAAAACTTGTAGACATACTTAAATGTTTGCTTTGTAGGCAACAACGTGAGGATTACTCGACCATGAAAGAGGTGGTTTCGATCATAAAAGCACTTAAGGATCGGGTGGGGTTATATAAGATGATGTGATGAAGTTCGTTCTTGTGAAAATATATTTACAAAATAATAAAAAAATTTTATTATTATTATAAAATTCTTTGTTTTCCTTAATATTTGTGTGTTGTATTCTCCTGTTGACTTTTCTGTTTTAAGTAACAACCATATGTATTTAAAATATTTAATTAACTAGGTGTGTAGTCAAAGACATGCATAATTCATTCTAGTGATTGGAAAAAAAAATTTTTTTTAATCATAGGATGGAAAACTGCAATAGCCATCACCTACTATGGCAGCCACCAGTAATGGATATACAAATGACAAACGAAGAAACAAATATGGTGACCTCCAGTAACAAATAAACAAAGATTGCTGCAACCAGTACTGTATAAACAAATGACAAAGGAAAAAACAAATATGGCCGCTTCCATTAACATATAAACAAAATTGGCTGCCTCCAGTTACATATAATCAAAGCTAGTTGGCCCCAGTAGAATGTAAACAAATTAAGAATGAAAAATCAAGATGGCGAAATGGATATATGTGAGGGGAGTGAAGGCGAGGTAGTCAGTTGTCTGCTGGGGATGGACCGAAGGTGACTAATGGCGACGCTGGGAAATGTGAGTTAAATAAGAACATATAAGTTAAAAAAATATTTGATAATTTAAAAAATAATTTTTAATACTTCAATTTTAAGAATAATTTTTTTGGGACTTTTTTTTTCTCAATATTTTGAGATATTTTTTGGAATTTTTTTGGGAATTTTTAAAATTTTTCATTTTTAAGGTCAAAGGTTAAAGGTCAATGTATAAGGTCATAGTACAAAACTCAGTCACCTGACACCAAGGTAGCCTGGGTTGGTAATCTTTGTCCACATTTCTGGAAAAAATGGAGAAATCCTAAGGATCCTTTTAAAGAATTTTTAATAATTTTAAATTAATATTTTAATAAATTTAATAATACATTTTTTCCGCATTTTTTTTTTAGAATTTTCAGAATTTATTTGGATTTTTTCGCGATTTTTTTCTGGATTTATTGAATTTTGAATTTTCAAGGTCAAAAGTCAAGCTCATAGGTCGAAAGTCATGATCAGGGTCAAAGGTGACCTGCTTTTAATATGGATGCAAGATGGCTGATGCTTAGGTCTTAGTGTTATCTTCTATACCTTGTATGGATTGGGCATAGGGTATGCCTATAAAACGAATATGTCCGCTACTGTGCTGTAGGTCCAAAGGAAGCCCCTCAAATGAATTAAATTGGCGAAAGTCAGATTCCAGGATATTGTTTTTGCACGAGGGAGTTTCCACCATTTTTAGGGGGTTTCTAACTTTTTTGGGGGAAAAAGAGAAATTTTAAGGCAAAAGGGATTTTTTTTTTAGGACATTTTGGTCTATTTTAAGAAGAAAAAAAGGGAAATTTTGAGGGAAAATATAAAAAAAGATGGTGGCGGCCTGCTTCTATGCTCCTACTCCCCAATCCCTTATTTTGAAGGAGGCAGATCCTACTACTGTGGTGCAATGGGCCGCACTGGAACAATGAATGTCCTAACAGAACCGGGAAACAGGACGTCGGGGTAGAATGGCCCGATGCCATCTGCCCCAGGGCAACCAGTGAATCTATCGAACAAACACCAAAACAAACTCTGTTATCACAACTCATTGGTCCCAACAGCAACTTCATTCCCCCCTTCTGTTGTCATAAATCAGCATCAGTGTCGAACTATCATCCATACTGCCGCCTCGCATAATTTCATCGGTACCTCGTTCATCAACCCCTGCGAAGTCAGATTGATGTAACAAACCGTACACTTGGCGACCCGCCAACATACTGGCGAAATCGCTGATGAGGTGGACATAGTGGTCAGCATCAGAGGCATTGACACCCATATGACCGCCTACGTCTCCGACGACATCCGGGAAGACGTCATTTTGGGCATCCCATGGCTTCCTGAATAGGATACAGTAGTGGAAAAAGCCTCATAGTTCATTCATTTTGGGATTCAGGAGCGTCGCACCGTCTATAATCTCGATACGCGACCGGCCGAACAACTGCCACATGTACTACTGGATGAACTGGACTATGACATACCAGAAACGTTCTACGAGACTATGCAACGTCTAGTTGATGAGTGCCGGGATATTTTTACAACCACCGTTCCACTGCACCTCTCCACTGTGGCTGAGCACACCATCGCATTAACAACAGACAAGCCAGTATTCGACGGACCATGCAGGTACCAACCACATCAGCGACAGATCATAAAGGATTAGATATCCTAGATGCTCCAAGATGGCATCATTGAGACATCCCACAAAAATATAATTCTGCCCTATCATTATCGTCTAAAAAAGATGGGTCTTGGCGTTTTTGTGTATACTTCAGGAAATTAAACCAAGTCACTCAAAATGCACATCCACCGTACATTCATGTTAAAGATGCCCTCAACAGTTTAGGCCGAGTTCGGGTTCTAATGACAATAGATCTGCGCAGCGGGTATTGGCAGGTTCCCGTGCGAAGAGAAGACTGCCACAAAACCGCCTTTACTGTGCCCGATGGTCGCAGGTTTAAATTTCGCGCAATGCCTTTCGGCCTCAAGTGTGCATCATCTTCATTCCAAGCCATAATAGTGAGGTTGTTGGATGGCTATACTGGCAATTATGCTCTGGCCTACCTCAATTATATTGCTATGTGGTCAGAGAGCTGGAACGACCACATCCGCCGCCTGTCCGTAGTACTGGAGCGACTAACAGTGAATGGCCTGGCTTGTTCTAACATGGAGTGCCACATAGAAAACACAGAGATACAATTTATCGGACACCTGGTGGATGAGAAAGGAAGCAGGCGGATGGACGAACAGCTGTGCCTAATTGAAGACTACCTGCAATAAACCACCTGCAAGCTGGTACACAAATTTTTTGGCCTCGCGAACTGGCTACGAGAGTATGTCGCAGATTTTGCCATTGTTACCACACCACTCACCAGCCTGGTGCCAACGAACATAAAATTCCAGTGGCAGGAAGAGCAAGACAACAGCTTTTCAGAAATCAAACTGCGTTTTTGAGAGTGCCCAGCTCTGGCACTTCACAACCCCATTCGCCATTTGTGCTTACTAACAAGCGCTAGCTAACAAGGAATCGACAATGTCCTTCTCCAACTAGGGGAACATGGGAGTTGACAGATTATCGACTCAGCAGTGCCAAATTCAGCACAGTAGACAGTCATTACGACGTAAATGAGAGGTAGTATTTGGCGGTGATCTGGAGTATCAAAAGATACCATCAACTCCTTGAATACCAGAGATTCGCCCTCCTGACGGGCAACCATTGTTAAGTTTGGCTACACACTGTGTCAGATAGTCGTAGCAATCTCATGCACTGGGCTCTGATCTTACAAGCCTTCGACTTCATAGTGCATTACATCGCGGGCAAAGACAACGAGCTCGTAGATCATCTGTCATGCACGCCAGGTAACCACATCGCTCACGACGAGGAAGATTGGGAGCAGATACTTCCTCTACCACCAAGCCACAGATGTCAACAAACACAGCAACACAGTGCGCCAACATTACAGTGTGTTCACCAGGCCCGAATAAGGAATTCGCTACTTCGAACGGTTGAAAACGCATAACTGTAATGTCCTATTGCAGAGAAGTGGATATTGGAATGTGCATGTGGGATCACAGACAAATGGTGTGTTGTGGATGGCCACGCGAAGACAAGGTCAGATAACAAAAACAATAAATGTCATATATTCATGTCCGATGCAACTCGCAACGCAGAACTCACGCCAGTATCATGGCCGGACACCCCGACGTAGTGCAGATGAGGAAGAATGGTTTGAAAACTTTCTTTTGGCCGGGAGTGACAGTTCAGGCCCGAGAGTTCGTGCACACACATGTAGCTTGTAATCACTTCGAGAGTTGCTGTACTGATGGGACACAACAACAGCACCCACGCAAACCATCAGAACCCTTTGAAACTGTGACACTAGACCTCATGGGACCATATCCATGCACGCCACGAGGTAAGTGTTACATTGTTATCGTCACAGACTTGTTTTAGAGATGATTCGAGGCCTACGTGGTAATGAGAGTCCTTGCGCAGCAATAGGGAAAGTGCTGAAATATGAGTTTTTCCCCCGCTGGAGATACCACCATGTCTTATTGAGTGAAAATGGCTCCCAACTAACTGGCAAGACATGGCGGGATTACTGCACTGAATGGGGAGTGAGCAAGGAATGATGGCTATATACCACCCATGGCTAACCCAACTGAGTGAAGAAATCAAGACATGAAAACACAGCTTCGTTTCCATGTGGGTAAGGATCACACTTCCAGGAAGATCAGCTGCCGGCCGTATTATTTAGATTACGCACTATGGAGAACCAGGCAACCTGCATGGCACCAGCCCAGGTACTCCAAGGTCGCAAACTTCCCCTCCCTGGAAAGTTCCAGAGCAAGATGAGGGAGCACATCACGAGTCCATTGGACAGTGGGGAACATGGGGAGGAGCAGGCACACGTGTGCACTGCCTTGCGTGAGAACCAGCTCTTCTTTTCTAGATGCTGGTTGCCTACTTCCGTGCGTTCTTCACTGCAGCTCCAGCCTGGGCAATGTGTTTACGTTCGCACGCATCTCCAGTCAGCAGGGATAGAGGGATTTTTTGCTGGGCTGACTGAAATGGAACGGACCACACACCATCAGCAAGGCATTGGGTGAGACTTGGTACCGCGTCCGTATGGGATGAGGCCGGTCTGCCATTTACCATAGGGACTCTTTACCACTCGCCGCCAACTACATCGCGACGCCCATTGTCTATGCCACCACACCAGGCGACCGGCACATTGTGGCGCTATTTACTACAGCGACCAACAATATATAAATGGCGACAAAACCTGAACAATATGCATAGTATCCAGAACCAACAGCAATACCCAGCGTGTACACATTTACAGGGGCTTCTATTGGAAATTCTGTGCTTTGCATACAGCGCTCGTCAACTATGCAGAACCTTCCGAAGGACATGCAGGATGTCATGACACCCTGCGGACACTCAGAATCACCTGCAACTACCATGGTGTCATCATCATCAATATCATCATCCGAGTCCACTCCGACTGATCACCGGAGTTTATACGACTCGACCTGCAAGCTGCCCCACAGCTGTTCCCCTGGTATCGCCACAACCAGCATCGGCAAGGACTACGCGAAAGAAGAAAATAGCATCTAACTGTTACGTCATTCCAAGCAGCTGTACCACATTCACCATGCATCGTGCACAATCTCTGGCCCGTCTAAGATGCACAAGTCAGGTGTCACCACACGAGTACAACGACGTTACCAGCAACGAAGGAAGTACACGCTTCAGGCACGTGTAATTCTACACCTGCCAGGCCATTTCAACGATTGAGGCCGCTTCAGTAGCTCATCACGAACGGTGTCCAGCTATGAAGTGGAGCATTTAACATGTTCTACATTCCCCCAACATCACATTGAGCCCTTTCGCAGCATCGCAGCCTCAACAAGTGCAGTGCAGTGTTACGTAGTATGCGTAGTTGCTTTTATTCAAGGCCATTAAAATTTATTTAGTCATTTTTGGCATCCAAAGCCACATGTGCACCACAGCGACAACAAGTGTCTGTTTGTTTATGTTGTGCCCTTGTTGTGTTTAATGTAATATGTTTAATTTTATTTGTCTTTGAAGGGTTATTATTATTAGATGTATTTGAAGTTCTTATTAGTATGTTTAAGGTAAGTGGGCTGTATAAATATACACAGATAATGATTAAGAAAATAAGTTTATTTTATTATATTTGACAATTGTAATATCTCGTGTGTCCTGTTTTTCGCACTAGCGCACGCTGAGTCATCTTGTATATGAATAGTAATAATATGAGATCTAAATTTATTTTTGTGGCCATTTGTTTTTTTGACATATACAAGGCAAACAGATATCAACGTAACATCATTGTGGCATCACGTGCCACATGCAGGCCAAATCACCATGGCAACTGCGACGGCACGACATCGGACGTGTCTGTCCGAAACATAAACAGTTTCCCAGTTCATACCAAATTGCAATCTAAGTGTTTGCACACCAAACTAGAACAGTGCATAGAAATACACATATATAAAATATGGCCGCAAGTGACTATGGGATAGTACATAGTAAATAAAAGCCACACACACACACTCGTACAAAAACAGTACAGTTGAGGTTAAATATGAACATCTACAGAACAATCAGGACATCACAGGTCATGTGGTTATTAAATTATGAATTTTAATATAAGGTATTTTTATTTAGTCTTATCCAAGTGTTTTGCAGTATCAAATGCAGTCATTTAAAACCGCTATTCATTTCACATAACATGTAAAACAATTTGAATTTTTTTAAATAGGGTTATGCGGAATTGGCCACGCTTGATGCCAGCCATCCAGCCCGGCCATGTTCAGTACTTTAGCGGGATTCGAGTAGTGTAGATATCCGTCACGACCCCCTGGACCTATCATCATCTTTGTATACCAATCATGTAATTTCAAGAGTAACTTAATTTAGTCTGGAACATTAATGTAATTTCTATCACCAGGGGAGTGCGATGCATTACAGTCGAGTCCGCTTTGTACATGGCTGGACCTTAAGATTTCACATAAAATTTCATGTTGGTTTCGTGCCATTTTTACAGTTTTCATTCTCAACCCACGCCAACGGAGAAAGTCTATTTATGTGTCTCACATGAGGGTTCAGGAAATAAAATGTGTGGTTAAAGGAACTTTACCAACTTTTATTTTGGGGTACACTTCACATTCCACATCAACAATATTTTTAGTAATGTAATAAAAGGGCGTAGGATGGTCATAACAATCCTCCGGGAGTTAATGAGAATTTTAGGGGAGGCCTACAGCCCCTACTATACCAGGCATAATGGGAATATAATCATTTGGAATCTTCAGCATCACGTGGAGGCAGCCTCTACAGTTGACGGAGCATTGGAGTACAATTGACACTGGTCGTCGGTTGCAAAACCCCGCTGGCAGTCTCGTGCTAACCAAATTGTAACCTGGCACATATCCGAGCAATATTCATGTCGGTATTATTTTCCGTATTATTTTCCAATCCACATAACTTCACTATACCCCCAATGGTCCAACCAACACATCATCAACTTTCTATAAGATTGACACCAAGGACAGTGATGAAAGTTGATGTTAAGGTCAAGGATGGAAAACACATGCGCCATGTCTAGATATTGAAGGGCACAATTGATTGTTGGTAATGAAAAAGGATCTTTGTGAATTTTTTATTTATTAACGAATGGTTAACCACAAGCCTATCCTTATCACTAACCCTTTTCCGAACGAAAAAATCCAGAGAGCAATAATCTGATATGGAGGGTACAATTACTCCTTCTTCCAAAAGCAAATCAATTGTTTTCTGGAAGGCTGCTAACTTCAGGGGAAGGCATTTCAAGTGACGATCTCACATGGGTATTTCGTCTGTCAGTTAAAACTTAAATGGTTGCACATCGCATTTTCCAATACGGAGCATGATTACATCTGAAAACTCAGTTATAAGAACTTCAATGTTATGCTTAAATTTTGCCTCACTGACATTATTTTGTGTAGAGGCGATGGAAGAAACCCGGGACGTTATCGATGCATAATCCTACTCGTATATTTGGTGCGAAACCATCGAGAGAAAAAAATCAGCAGGATGTGACAAAGCACCAGTATGGATTTTTCTTGTGCAGTAGGTGCGAAGACATGGTGCAATCACCAACAGTCCGGACACAATTTATCGAAGCACCCAAATTCATGTGTACAAATACCATGCTGCCAGAATAGTGTGAGGCGAGCACAACGATCAACTGCAAATGCAGGCACAGAATAGGGAACGGACAGTGTGATAGTGCAAAACGATTAACGGTAAACCACTAACAGAGATACGGAATAAGGGGCAAGCAGTATGGTAAGGCGAAAAGACCTAAGTGGTCTGACATCTCGATGTGCATATCTCTATGCGCCAGAACGCCACCTACATGTGTTCCGACATCGAATGAAACCTCAGCATTGACAGCCATCACAGTGCGAATCTGCCACCCACCACAACGCAAGTGGCAGGCGGTAACACATTGTGCACGCTGCTGCCAGCGACTCGGCAAGCCAGCGGCACAATATCGATCTGTGTCACCGGCCTGGCAAGCTCATGTGTGCAGAGGCTGGGAGTGCCAACGAGACAGGGTGCATTGCCACTGTTGGTACCAATTCGAAAGCCACATCAGAACACAGAGGGCTCCACCCAGGGGAAAACAAAGACACGACAGCATAAACCAGTTGTTCTTATGGTCAGTACCCCGACCACGGGTGAAAATCTGAGCGCAATGCATGAAGGGTTTCGGCAGCGAACTATACCACAACAACCACAATACATGAAATAGCTGACATCAGAGTGGGCTGCATCAAGCAGGAGGGCCATGAGCACATACCTCCTGTCTCTTCCCAATGAGTAGTAGGAGAATAATCATTCTGAGCCATGAGGAACTCCGACTGTGACTCAAAGGGCACAGTATTGCAGTGCATTTTAGCATGACACTAGAACCGGATGCGACAGAGAAGATGTGACGGAGCAGGCAGCAACAAATTCTGGTAAACCCACAGCTGAGACAGAGAATGGGGAGGGGCATAGTGCAGGGAGTGACAGAGACACATTCTGGTGGTTATTTCCATCCACAACACTTGGCTGTCAAACGCCCATCAGTGACATGGTCGAATATACTCCGGTCGGAGGGATGCCCACAACGTCAGCAAGTCTGGAAGGAGCAAGCTACAGGAAGGCAGGAGCAAACAATGTGGGGGAAGGAGTAAGGATCAAGGAAAAAGAGCATGCAAGTACCAACTGTGGCTTCACAACGACAGATATCGTTATGCCAAGTCCGCATGTTGCTGCTGGAAACAAAGCACCCAAAACACCAGTGGGAGGAAGTAAACCCCTAGTAAGTCCCGAGGCTTTCTCAGCTGCAGTACCATCGGAAATAGATATCCCAGCGAAGCACAAATGGGACGGCATAACAGCTAGGGCATCGAGGGGAGTGGAACTGGCTTGCTCGAGGAGTCATTTGGGCCGCCACCTCCATCCCTTCACCAGTACTATGGTTCCAGAAAAGACATTTAAGCAGCAAGAGAAGATGCAGCAGCACAAGCAGCACAAGTATCACGAGCAGCATTTGACATAGTTCTACCGTCAAACAGCTGAGGGAGTACTGGCGGCAACAGCAACATTGGGCAGAGAGATGTTCCGCAAACCCCCCCCCCCACATGGAGGTCGAAAAGGTGCGCTGTTTGGCCGGCACGACATGTGTTGGGTTTGTTGAGAACACTCCCCACCCACACACGCATGCCATTGATCGCTCGACACATATGAAGAAGAAGGATGGTTCAGCAAGGCAACAACTCGACATGCAGCAGCGTAGCCTTATTGCCTACCACCACACACGACAGAAATAGCAGATTCCGACATGTAGTGGCATAGGCCTTATCACCTACGACCAAATGCAATAGATACATATGAGTCCGACATGCAGCGGCGTAGGCCTTATAGTCTATGACCACGTTCAAAGAATGGAGATGAGTCCGACGTGCAGTGACATTTGCTTTTCCACCGACGACCTCGCCACCAGCTGAAGGGACCTAAGAGATATTGTACCTAACAGCGTGGTGGAACATATGATGACTGCAGAGTCAAAAGGTCACCGAACTTGGGGGGGGGGGGGGTTGTTTGACGTGACCACAGGGTGTGGTGCCATGGTGGTGGATGTGACGAGTTTTGTTAAGGGTTCTTAAATAGTAGCAAAATACCTGTGTATGATTATTAAGCCATTTGCGTTCACAGGCGTGCTGGTACGCGACCGAATATCTAGCCGATAAAACCATAAGCATACTGGTCCGTGAGATAGCACAACTGCCATTGAGGAGCTGGCAACGCTATCTATGAAGCATATAGTTTATGTCTCGCCTGTTGGGCGTAAAATCAGCTTGTGGCGACATCTCTTGATGCATACCATGACTATCTTATCCCGTGTTTCGTTATGTGGCAGCATATCTGGCCGATAACACCACAGACGTACTGGTACGCGGGAATGTTTGACTGCAGTCAATGAGCTGGCAGTGCTATCTACGAGCATTTAGTGACTGTCGGTACATTCTTACGTGAAAACGGCCTGTTGCGACATCTTTGTATGTATAGCATGACTATTTATCAAGTGTTTCGGCGTGAGTATGACATCTATAATGACAAATTTGAATTGTATCATTTTACTAATAAATGATGCCAACTATCGTTTCAAACACTAACTTCGTTTTCATATTGGCACATATTGTTTATTTTCATAATAGATGCATATATCAGGGACAGTAATATAATTAGTTTACAATATGTGTGTGCTACGTTTAATGGATGTAATTTTAGTAGCAGTTTAGTGCGAATTTTATACTAAAATATAGACTATAAGAATTGCGAAACTTCTTTTCTTTTACATTGTGACAATGGCTTAGAGTAAATCAGTGCTGAGAAACTATGCCGACTAAGTATAATTTTTCTGTTAATTTTATTGTATATCGTTAGTAAATGTGGAGATGGCAGCACGAAAGAGAAGCGATATCTTCGTTTGTGGTAAAGATATTGAGGCAATGATGCGTTATTTTGAAATGCTGACATCTGAAAGTTCGAGCAGTGAAGATGAAATGGACTGTGATAATATTAGACTAGTTGCAGCAAACCAGTCCTATGCAGTTGATAATGATACATATAATAGTTCTTCAGAGTCAGGTGCAGATAACACTGCTGTGGATAGTAGTTGTGGCTATGTTGTTGATTGAAAGTAGGAACAGAGTCTTGTAGAACCCATGTGTCATCCATTCACCGGTGTTTCTGGCATAGCACCAAATCTAAATTTAGATAATAAATCCAGCAGAGCAGCTATATTTTTATTGTATTTGAATGACAATATTGTAGCGTATATTGTTGTACAGACTAATTAATATGGCTCACTTGATTGCCCATTTGTTAGTACAACACCTGACGATTTCCGAGTGTATCTCGCTCTTCTGATATTGATGGGTAATGTTCAAATCCTACACTTCAAAGTTACTGGAGTAAGGAAGTTACTGTAGATACACCATATTTTAGGAGTGTTTTGCAGTGGCGGAGTTTTGTAGCCCTAAACAAGTATTTGGATTTAGTGTATAACGAAACTCTATATCGCGCAGATCCATTACGCAAAATTCACTCTATAATAACTATGGCATCAAATTCGTTTCGGGCAGTTTATACACCATCAGGTAGCATGTGCATCGACGAATCATTGATGAAGTGCAGCAGACGACTATATTTTATTCAATACAATAAATCGAAACATGCGAGATTCGGGATAAAGTTCTACAAACTTTGTGACTCCGCGAACTCGTACATCGGCGACTTCAAATTTTATATGGAGAAAGACAAAACAGATGGGACTCTCACTAGCATAGCAATTGTGATGGTGATGATGCAGAAATGTGATCAGCTACATAAAGGATACTCGTTGTACATAGTATAGTTCACCCGATCTTTTCCACAGACTGTTCTCTGCAGGAACAAATTATTGCGGTACAGTTCGCACCAATAGGAAACATATGCCCAAAGAACTTACGAGAGAAATATTGAAAGTAGGAGAAGCTGTAGCCTACAGTAACACTAATATTACAGCAATGAAGTGGAAAGATAAAAGAGAGGGAAGCATGTTGTCAACAAAACACACACTTGATTTCGCAGAAACAGGGAAGGAGCTTCGGAAAATGCAAACTAAAATTATGAAGCCTACTGCAGTTATTGATTACGACATGAAGATGAGAGGTATCGATGTAGGATATCAAATATTGAGTAAATTCCATGTAATGCGTAGCATGACATGGCTTACAAGCAAGGCTTACAAGAACATATTTTTTTATGTCGTGAACATGATGCTATTGAACAGTTATGTACTGTATAAAAAGTTACATAGTTAGAAGGACAGAATATTCCATGTATTCAAACAAAAATTTGCAGAAGAAATTCTGGAATCCTACTTCAAAGAGGAGGTGGTCAAGAAAAGGTCTGCGACACCTGGAGATTTACCTTCATGTCTGAGTGGCCGACATTTCCCAGAGAAACTTGCTCCCTCTGCAGCAAAGGGGGCAAAATTCGCAAAGCGTTGTGTTGTGAGCTTAGAAAAGAAGCAAAGGAGGGATAAAATTGGAAGTGTGACAACTGTAATGTTGCCTTGTGTATTGAGCACTTCAAGCCGTACCACACACTCAAGAATTATTAGAGACAGCCCAGAGAGATATTCCTAGTTTTATTGGTATTTATTGATACTTTGTTTAGTTATAAGCCCCATATGATTGCTTTACTTATTATGTAAGTGAATATTTATGCTATGTTTATGGGTAAGGCATTTAATTTATATTCATTTGCATGATATGCTTATATGTTTTATATAGATATTTATAATATTCAAATATAAGAAGCTATGAAAATAATAATTTGTTTTAGTATTATGTTATCTTATGTCACATATAATTGCTTTACTTTTTATGTAAGTGAATATTTGTAATATGTTTATGGGGAAGGCATTGTATATATATGTAAAGCATTTTAATACAACATGCTATAGGGCGCCGTCGTTTTACTGAAACAGAAGAAAAAGGGAACGAGATAACCGGGACCAAAAAATGAAAAAATGCGTAGAATGATATGTTATGCAGTAATTTATAAATTTTCGAAGGTAAGGTATTTATCTACACAACAAAATGCATATTCATTAAAATAAAATAAAACAAATTTCATAAACATATATGATTATAAAAATGTGTAAAAAGTTACAACAATTTAGGGCAACCTTCTAAAATTACAGTAGTCAACAAATAATGAAAGTTTCGGAATTGTTCCGTCTTAATTCTCTAAAATGGTGCACAATAGCCCAATCACATCGTTGCATTCTGTCGTTGGTCGTACATTTAAAATTTCTTTGAAATTTGATTGGCAGGCTGTATGATTATCATTTCTCAGCCTATGATGATAATGTTATGCACGTTAGCACTCATCTACCCAATTTGTTAGTGGTTTTTTAGTTATCGTGTTTGATAGACTACTTTGTTGTGATGTTTAATGTGAGTAAATCCTTTGGAATTCAGCGTATATTTTTTTTAGTTGATCTGAGTATTTTTCTGCGGGTTTTTGTATCTGTCAAATATGTTTTTTAGGTAATGTACAGGTTTATTTGTGAGTCATAAGTTCTTTGGTTAGGTTTGTGGACGTTCTTATAATTTTTGCTGATATTCATTTCGAGGCGTATTTTAATTTTGTACTTTTGACTTCAGATGTTATTGTGTCATTTGTCATATGTGTTTTGGATTTTTTTATGAATTGTTCTTGTTGTAGGTTTGATTGACATACTTAATAAACGCAAATGGAAGAAGATAACGAATATTTAAAGCTTCCTCTGGACGAGAGATGTGTTCATAAGGTACGTTGAGAAAGTAAATATGACAATCATTTAATGTATTACGCATTTGATGTAAGTGGGGTAAATTTGTACAGTTCTTAATAAACAACGCGGCCACAATGTATCTTCCGCCACAGCTGTTCTGTCTGTGAAGAAAACCAAGTTTATAAACAAATATGATTCCAGCGCACACTTGCATTTTACTCTTATTTTCTTTCATTGGCAGGCACTGAAAGACCGACTTATGACCGATGTTAGTTAACTGCTTTCCAGTAATCAATGTAGGATGTTATAGCTAGGTTGGCATTCCATCCATCCTGTTTGTTTTTGGTATTACCAGGTTTGTTGGGGGCTTTCTATATTATTTTGATGATAAAAGTGCAACCTGTTTGGTGCGGGAAGGGGAGGGTGGGATAGGGTTTGCTTTAGTGGCATTAGTGTAGAACCCTATTCCACAATGTTGAGACAAATTTCAGGACGTCGCCAATATGGCATCGATGAAGTCATATGTTTTACTGTTGCCCTTCCTGTACCTACGACAATCTAATGGGGCATCTACAGGAATGTGGGACAATTTCAGCATTTATAGACATTGGTATAGGGTAGTACACTTAGCCTATCTGTCCAAGTGTACGATGCTATATCACATTGGGATCATAATCTATATATTATTTTGTCACGTAAACTAACGTATAATTTTTGTAAACGACTAATCGCATGTTTTGGTGTAGATCAGCCTCACCTTGTTTATCGTGGGTCGTGTGTGTGGGTGATTGCTGTCATGTGTGCATATCTTGAACAAACCTAGTCAACAAATTACTAATTTCTTTCTTAAACTAACGTATATATGTAAATGATGAATCACGTTTTTCGGTAGCTAAGCCACACTTTATCACAGGTTGTGTGTGTGGGTGATTCACTGTCATGGGTGCATATTTCAAACAAACCACATTATACTTAACTCTTCATTCATTGGACAGGAGAATGTTGAATGGTTAGTTAGAATGTACAGGATGGCGAATGAAGAGGGAAGATGGGGAGGGCTACACTGCAAGCTAAGTAAGTAAGGGAGAGGAAACAACAGTGAAAAGCTTCAGAGGGTGTGGAGGAGAATGGAGCGTGGCAGGCAATCTATGCTTGCGAGGCCTGTGAGGGAGTGGAATGTGTTTCGGGAGGAATTGGTATCTGCGAAGGGAAAAAGGAGTGGCGGGAGGGGGGGGGTTGGAATGTTCAGGAAGGGAGTGGAATGGTTTAGTCGGGTAAGAGAGAGCTCGCCACTGGACAGTAGCCAAATTGTGAGTATTATTACTAAAACATCTCTTCAAACCTATTCTTACACTTTCGATTGCACCTCCACTTCAGGCACCAAGTATTTTTATTACTAGTTACCTGCTACAGAATCCTGGCATAAATGATGTAATTTAACTGCAGTACTGTTTATTGCACCCGATACACACATTTGTATATCTACTGATGCGTGCTCCTCTTGGTGGACAAGTGGTTAGGGCACTGACTGCCCTCTCGCACCTTACGAGGTGGAGGGGAGTCAAACCCCGGGGTGAGTCAGAGCGTTAAACTATCCCTTCCGGGCAGTGTTATTCTCCGTACCACAAGGGATGTCAATAAACGGGACACCAGTTGTCCCAATAAGGGTGAAATGCTCAATCGGGTATGAGTGGTGAATTATCTGATTTACACTGACAGGGTTTATCTGCCGCGGCCTCGTTGGCGGTTGAGCGGGGATATAGTTGGGTAGGGATTGTTCTGGGAATTACCCAGTTAGGGTTTCGAACCCTGATCCTTCTTTCCGAATGCCAACCTTATCGTACAGAAGTTGGGGAGTACGTCTGTTCTCGTGTGTGTCGAACCCGAAATATCCTGCCAGATTTCAATCTTACGATACTTGATCGGCTATAGAGGTCTGGGGGGTCTGTAATAGAATTAAATGCTTGTGTGGGGGTTGGTTGGATGGGGGTTCCCTTGGAGTTGGATTCTTCGTCCGGTTCACACCAACTCAGCAAGTGTTTCAAGGGGGTTTTGTGGTCATGGGGTGTTATACTATAGTTAATATGGTCGATCTCGGGTTCACTGGAGGCCGGTGCCTTTGGGTTTGAGTTATTATTATTAATTAGTTGGTTTATTACTGCTTGTTTCAGTGTAGCCTGCCTTTGATGGATACCGGTACCTCTATGCTGTTTGCACATTTAGCAGTGAAATATAATAAATAAAATAAGTGTCAGCAGGGGTTGCGGACGAGCAGTCCTGGGCGAGGCGAAATCTGCAATCACTCCCATGGACCTACGGTTCACAAGGGCAACCTAAGTAAATAGACCTTATGTTTCATATCGGCGGCAGGTGGCCTGGAATTTCTGGGATTGGGCCTTTATCAGGCCCTACCTCCTGAGGGATACAGTACACTACAAAGCCAGATAGATGTGAGGGTAATTAGAATTACTGTGCAACTGACTGAACACACAGCACTGCAATTAAAGACAAAATTAATAAAGCAATAAAAATGTCACAGGATCTTAAATTAAAAATTACAGTAGTCAACACACAAAGGGGTAAGTTTGTAACGTAATATTTTATCACTCTTAAATCAACACTAGTAGAGACACAGCTAAGTTAATACACACTGCAAACTAGGTAAAGGAATATTAAAATACTATAAATATATATGGATCTCAATCAACAGATGAAGGTGAGTCTGGGAAAAATTAATCTATTAAGAAATTAATTCCTACAGAAAATTCCTAATTAATGAATTAAATAAATAACGCTATTAACAGCATGAACATATAAGGGGCTCTGCGGGAGGACATAATCGCGCAATGTCCTGTTACACCGGGAGTCAAGGGAAGATGATTGAGGTAAGGTTCAGTGGGTACAGGTGTGGGATTTACCAAGCGTGGAAAGCTGTCCCTGTGCGGTCAGCTGAAGGAAGCCTTGTCCAAGTTGGGGCTGGAGTGCTGGCGGCCTTCAAGTGGCTGGCTGGAGGTAGAGGTTCGAGCCCTGCCTTGGGCTGCTGAGTTGAGGTTGAGTCCTTGGCGGCTTGCAGAGGAGAGAGTCTTCCGCAGACTGTAGGAGATCTCGCGAACCTATGCGGCCGGCAAGCCCGGCATCTCTGCTGGACCACGGTGCTGGACTTCTATTTATACGAAAATTGCCCTGTGTCAGCGATTTTTTGGGGGTGGGGGTTAACGTAGCCTTCCATTGCAGGGGCTGGTTTTTTCAGCTGCGGGAGCACAGCTTAATTTCTTATTGCCCCTGGTATAGGCATTGACATTTTCATGCACCCCGGACTGAGGCAGGCAGACCGTGATGGGCCTTCGGATTGAGTGTACAACAGGGTCTTGTAGAGGGCTCTGTCCCTGGTTGGGGAGTTAACTTATTTCTCTCAGTAATTTAAATTGTCCTGGAGGGATAACGTGGCCGGGGTGCTGGGTTAATATTACCCCGTTGTTGAACCCTGAGGCGCCTGACTCGTCGGGCCTGTGTGGAAGTTCTGGACTTCGCTGTATGGGGAAAGGGTTCGGGATCGACACAGACGTAGCAGGCAAACCAGATCAGGGAGAGGTGGTAGCCTGAATTAAGTATCCTTTCCAGTTTACTATCATACCCCTGTCGCCACCTAAGGTGTGGTAACCTGCTGTCTGCAGTTGATCGTGCATCGTTGATCCCGCAACCAGGGCCGTCCCAATATCATTTGTTCTCCCAGGTAGGGAGCCACTAGGAAGGGGGTCTTTACATGCCTGTGTACCCATAAGTCGAGGGTAACTTTCCCAGACAAACGTAGGTGTGCCATTATGGCCATTAGGTTGGTAGGAGTCACGCTCCCCCTTTGGTGCCGCGTGAGATACGCACCATTAATAAAGTTGCGGTCCAGCCAATACAAATGTGGTGGAACATATTATTCCACAATATGCAGTGGACTGTCTTCCCTGTCCTGTACATTCGGGCCATTGACAGACCCTGTCTTCAGTTTGCTTGCATGATTTGCAGCGGTACTCCAGACTGCCTGTGTATCTGGGCAAGTCGTCCCAGCCTAAACATGTATAGTGATATTCGTTCTGGCAGTAGTTACACCTTATAAGGTTCAGTCCAGTGCCTGGGCATGCAGGGAGGGAGCAATACCTGTTGCTTGTCACTTCAGTATTCAAATTGCAGACTGCAAGGTGTGCATGTCAGACTTCCTTTGGAGTCCGACATCGTGGAATACTGCAATGGGGCGCCACAGGATGTTTACAGCAACTCCCCAAGTCGTGAACAAAAAAACTTATCTCCCCTGCGGGGAGCGGCGCATCAGACGCACGCTTCATGTGTGAAACAAGGGCTAGAGCTGTTTGGCCGCCCTTTGGGTGCCCTTTTGATGCACGCTTCTCTTAGTGGACAAGTGGTTAGGGTGCTGAATGCCCTCTCGCACCTTACGAGATGGAATGGAGTCAAACTGTAGGGTGAGTCGGAGCGTTGAACTATCCCTTCCGAGCAGTCTTATTCTCTGTATGACAAGGGATGTCAATAAACGGGATGCCAGCTGTCCAATTAGGGTGAAATGCTTAATCGGATACGACTGGTGAGTGGGGTGGTGAATGATCCAACTTACACTGACAGGGTTTATCTGCCACGACCTTGTTAGCTGTCGAGCGGTGATAAAGTTGGCTAGGGATTGTTCTGTGTGCGTTCTGGGAACTACCTTGGAAGGGATTCGAACCCTAATCGTCTTTCCGGATGCCAATGTTATCGTACAGACGTTGGGGAGTACTTCTATTCTCAGGTGTCGAACCAGAAGAAACCTGCCGGATTTCAATCTTACGATACTTGATCGGCTAGAGGGGTCTGGTGTTGGTAGTAGAATTAGATGCCTGTGTGGAGGTTGGTTGGGGGTTTCCTGTCAGCCGGATTCTTCGTCCGGTTCTTACCAACCTACCAAGTGCTTCAAGGGGGTTTCGTGGTCAGGGGGTGTTTTTATACTGTAGTCAATATGGTCGATCTCGGGTTCACTAGAGGCCAGTGCCCTCGGGTTTGAGTTATTAATTAGTTGATTTATTAATGCTTGTTTCAATGTGGCGTGCCTCTCGCGTCGCCTCTGGCTACCAGTACCACCGCGCTGTTTGCGCATGTAGCAGTAAAATGTAACAAATAAAATAAGGCTGTCAACAGGGTTGTGGACGAGCAGTCCTGGGCGAGGTGAAATCTGCAATCACTCCCGCGAACCTGCTGTTAACTAGGGCAACCCAAGTAAATAGACCTTGTGTCTCGTATCGGCAACGGGTGCCCTGGAATCTCGGGGATAGGGCCTGTATCAGGCACTACCTCCTGAGGGATACAGTACACTACACAGCGAGATAGAAACGTGAGGTTAATTAGAATTACAGTGCAACTGATTGAACACACAGCACTGCAGTTGGACAAAATTAATAAAGCAATAAAAATTTCACAGGATCTAAAACTCAAAATTACGGTAGTTGACACAGAAAGGGGTAAGTTTTTAACGTAATATTTTATTACTCTTAAATCAACACTTCAGCAGAGACCCGGCTATGTTAATACACACTGCAATCTATGTAAAGGAATATTAAAATACTATAAATATATATGGATCTCAATCAACAGGCGAAGGCGAGCCTGGGTAAAATTAATGTATTAAGAAATTAGTTCCTACCGAATATTCCTAATTAAACAAATAACGCTATTAACAGCGTGAGCATATAAGGGGCTCTTTGCGGGGGGACGTAATCGCGCAACGACCTGTTACAACGGGAATCAAGGGAAGATGACTGAGGTAAGGTTCAGTGGGTACAGGTGTGGGATTTACCAAACGTGGAGAGTTGTCCCTGTGCTGTCAGCTGAAGGAAACCTTGTCCAAGTTGGGTTTAGAGTGCTGACGGCCTTCTTCAAGCTGGCTGAAAGTAGAGGTTCGAGCCCTGCCTTGGGCTGCTGAGTTGAGGTTGAGCCCTGTTTGGGCTGCAGAGGAGAGAGAGTTCTGCAGACTGTAGGAGAGCTCGCGAACCTATGCGGCCGGCAAGCCCGGCATCTCTGCTGGACCATGGTGCTGGACTTCTATTTATACGAAAATCGTCCTGTCAGCGATTTTTCGGGGGGGGGGGGGGTTGCGTAGCTTTCCATCACAGGGGCATGTTTATCTGCTGCAGAAACACCACTCAATTTCTTATCGCCCCTGGTGGAGGCATTTTCATGCGCCTTGGACCGAGGTAGGCCGGCCGTGACGTCAGGAGGTCACGGGGGTAATGCTACTTGGAGGTTGTTTGGGACTTCTTTGCCAGGCAGTATAGCGTAGTATATTTTTAATAAGTAATACATCTTCGTTGTGGTTGTTCTGGCGTGTTCCTTTGTGGTTGGATGTGGAAGATAATAATTTCAAACATGAAATTCAGTTATGTTGATGACTAACCAATTCATGTAGTCTTTTAATATTATTATTTTCAAGTCTCATCGGGCAATGAATTTTGATTCCGTCCCCCGCTTGTCGCACTCAGATGTGGCGAAGTCGGCTCTACAGTGCGCATCTTTGTAGCAGAGCATGCTGTCGTGCGTCACTGCAAACTTACATTTGTCAAACAGGTATCCATTTTCTGTCAGCATGTATTGCCAATCTCATCCTCATTATTCTATTATTCTCCAGTTACACACTTAATTTACACTATGGTATGTACATTATTAAATACATCGACCACAATATCCTTATTGTACCACATATTTTTGTATTAGCTCCGTACACTATAATTAATATTTTGTTCTATAGTACTCTGTATTCTTATGCTAGGTATTTATTCTATAGGGCCTACCACTTCATTTTATATAGTGCTTACTATTTTATTACACTTCGTATCTATGTTATGACTCACTGATGCGTAATAAAACAGATTCCGAACACATGAACTGTTACTTTCACTCTGATGAACGGAATAAGTGGCCAACTAGTCGTACATTTTTAACTATTCTACAATACGAACAACCACACAGTCCTACAACTTACGAAATCTTAAATACTCTGTTACAAAATACTTTACTCGTTGCAGCTACCACCAGTACGAACAGTCATACAACTTATGAAAACTAAATTCCTCATCTCTTGTAAATTACTGCTTTGTTCATTGCAACTACAACCAACCTATTCTACTATACGGCCAACGTTCTGACATTAACTACGTCACTGTTAGACAAATCTTTGGAATTGAGTTTTGGAGACCTAAATATTGATTTTAGTTATGAAAGTAGAGTAAAGATATGCTTCAAAATATACTGGCTATGTTTAATCTGAGAAACATTGAGAATGCCCATATTAGAATAACAGCTACTTCAAGTACAAGTATAGACTATGAAATAACCAACAGATAACATGTACCACTACAAAATCTAAACCTACGATTATCAGATCACCTAGCTCAGTACTGTAAATTACCTATAGCAATCTGTAATAATGAGAAAATATTTGTATCGTGTAGAAATTATAGTGCGTGTAATACAAAAGAAATGGATACCATTTTAAAAGCTACAGATTAGACAGAGATCTATGAATTATAAACACAGATGATAAATATGTTTTTCTTAAAACTATATATAGAATGTTTTGAGACTGCATTTTCTAAAAAGATAAAGATAATGGGTGTTAACAAAACAGACTCAAATGGATTACAGCTGGCATAATTACATCGAGTAAGAAACTCAAAGAACTGCATAACATTTAGAAAACGCAAGTTAATGATAAAAATCAGTGACTATTACCATGTTTACAAAAAAAAATTTATCGCAAAACTATAAAATTAGTTAAACAAACATACTTAAAAAGTAACATCAATAAAGCAACAAACAAAACCAAAATGTTATAGAAAATAGTAAAAAATGAAACTGGCAAAGAAATGCATTATAAAACTGAAGAAATTACACTGAAAACAAATAACACACAAAAACTGCAGCAGCAAATATACTTAATTACTTTCTACATGCAGCCAAGCCAAACTCAAACTCTCAGAATAAAAATAGATATAAAAAATTATCATTGAATAGAGTGAATAAATCTATTTATTTCCTGCAAATAAAAGGGAGGTTAGTAAAGTAATATCAGATATGAAGAATTCATTTTATCAGGACTATTTTGCAATCCCGGGTAAAATGTTTAAAAATTGCTGTAAACCTATACTCCTCCCTCGTACACATTATTAATGAAGCTTTAAGCACAGGTACTTTCCCCCAAAGCATGAAAATCACCGAAGTAATACCCCTCTTTAAAAAGAGAAGATAAATTAAGCCCCCTCATAACTACAGGCCTATTAGTCTTGTGGCCCAGTCGCTGCAGTTCCTGGGTCACAACTCAAACTACCCAACCTAAGAGCCAATAAACTTGAGACTCAAAACGAATTGGCAATTGTGGGAGAAAAGTTCATGGCATTCTAAAACAAGATTATTCCGTTGAAACAAAAATTTCACATGGTGTTTTAATTAAAGCTACCCACTCTATTACAAAGTGTATCAGTGTCAAGGGGACTATGCTTAAGATATTGTCAAAAATGTGCTAGACTTGTGACTAAGAACGAGTTGGTGCTCCTGGGAGGCAAGTTTAAGGCCTTCTAAAAACAAAATTACTCGTGAAACAGAAGAATTCGCACAGTATTGTAATAACAGCTACCTATTGTTTAACAAAATGTACCAGATTCTTGGAGACAGTGGTCCAGGTATTGTCTAACAGTTGATAAACTTGTGACTCAGAATGAGTTGGCGATTCTTGGAGAAAAGTTTAAGGCAGTCTAAAATGAAAAATTATGCATGAGTAGTAGGAATATGGGTATTTGGGCACAGGGGGATGAGCGCAAGGTCGCCTGCCACCATGTTGGATTCCTGGACTTCCCGCTCTGTCATTCCAAACATGCAACCACCATGTTGGACCTCCTCCTTTGTAGTCTGTAAATCGCCATATTTGTAGCCAGTATGCTGCCATTTTTGATGGTCATTTTGATAACCTGTATGTCATTTTTCATGCTCCCACTAATTATCTTTTGCATTCTTTCTTTCCTTTGTAGTACTTCTGCTGTACAAAAACTCGTGGAAGTTCGCAACAAACACTAGCTTGGACTAGCTCAGTTAAGACTCTGAATTAATAACAGGTTGCAAAGTTCGTTGATTAAAACCATAAAGTAAATAAATGATAATTGTACTGTTCACTAGAAAGTTTATTGCAGTCTCTTCAAAACATCGGCAAATAAATTGACGGTTGCAGTAGACAAAAGAGAACTCAGGCGGAATGGTTGCCTTCACAAAACAAAACTTCTTACTTCTAGACTTGTTAATGATGAAGATGGTAGAGAATTAATACATTTCTCTCCCGGCACCCTAATGACTCCTCGTACCGACGGAAAATACATTTAGTAGATTAGAAAAATATCCGGAATGAAAACAGAAGGTTAAAGTCGCGGATGCTTGTCAATGCGAGTGAAATGGTCACTCGCCGAAAGTCATTCTGCTGACAACTGTTGAATGCACTACAACGACAAAGAAACTGTGACGATGATAAAGCAGTGCTAACCCCATTTATGCTGCCTGAAATCTTGCATCAATTAAACATGGTCCAACCGTGGCTTCTCAAAGTGCACTAATGTCTAAAAATAGTCTGTGAATACTGACATGGGTCTCGAAATCAAAGTATTGCAATGCGTGTGTGGGCTGTCACATAGGCCTACTGTGAAATTAGTACACTGAGATTCATCAAATGGTGCAACATGCGGACGTGACTCAAACTCCTTGAAATAGTTGCGCTGTCATCCTGTGATGTTTATACTAATGATGCAATGACTAGAATAAAATAATAAATATGGAAAAACAAACATGTACAAAATACACACACATTCTTATTGCCACAATATTTTAAATATTAAATGAACTACTATCCTTTACACAAAAATATAGCAAATAAAAATTATTCCTGAAAATATAAATAATAATATATTGCAACGCTACACTTTGTCTGTCCTTTAGTTCGTTTTTTTATTTTCTTCTCTTCCTTAATACTTCTAGCCTACATAGTGAGAAATCGATAAAATAAAATAATTTTAATAATTTTTTAAAATTTAAATATATTTTTATAATTAAAAATTTTACAGGCGTAAGTATTAAGTGTTAAGTATCTCCAGATTTGTCTTTTGGAGGTGCAAACAATCTTGATGTCCTAACAAAATTATTTTAAAAAATTCTTATAATTAAAAAATTTTAATGCATTCTATATCTCACTGGACTCGTATTTTCACGGCGCTTACAATCTTGACATCATACCACCATTCTCTCGTTTTTCATGCTGTATCATTCACACAACACAATTCTCTCCTCTATTATATCCTTAACATCTTCTCCAATTAACTGAAGTATTAGTACAGTCTCTTCATTATAGTAATTTTTTCCTAGCATGACACAACTTATTTTATCGCTTACATAAAACTCTTGTACTCTCTGTGCAGCTTTGCTATTTAAAGCCTTCCCTGGTTTGTGATTTAGTGAACATAAAATACCCTTTCCTTTCCCCAGATTTTTCACTAATCTTGCTGTGTAATCTGGAACGTTGAATTCATCTTGCATTCTTTGTAGGGTTCAACTTTTTGGGAAAGCAGTTAATATTAATATTTTCACACTACAATCTGTGGTTGAGTTGAACTTTTCATCTCCTGTAAGATCTCACAATCTTGTTGTCTTGATCTTCACTATTAGTATCACAAATTCCTAACAACTTTACTTCTATTGCCTTTTTGCACACATTAAAATTTTTTTGGCTATGACTTTTTAGTTAATTTTTTAGATTTTACTGGTGTGTCACACTGAGAATGAAGACTCGTGACTTTAAGACAGAGGTTTTTTCCAGGAGTATTGATGTCCTTTCAATTTCTTAAGTATTACTATCATCTTCACTGCTTTCTGTTGAATCACACACATCTGGGTTTTGGGTTGATTATGTAGTGCTGGTGCTGTTTGGTTTGGTGGTGGGTCTTTAGCCATTTTTCTGCACACATCACACACTGTCTCCTAACTGAAGTTCACATTTTTTCTATCATCCGTGGTAGAACATATCAATTTTGCCTTTTATGTCTTTTTTTTTTTAACTGTTGACAAAACAAGATTTAAGTGTATGTTTAGAATCCATATTTAATTTTAAACAATAGAAACAAAACAATAATTACAGATAAATTGAAACAGTTTTTAATAAAGAACTGCCCACAATTCACATCGTTTGACTTTTGACTTGGGAAGAAAGCAATTTCACATGAGGACTGAATAAGAACTGAATAGGAAAAAAAGCAGAATGATAATGGCTAGCAGATAAAACAGGTTATGAGCCAACCTTGCAGCTAGCAAGTTACTCATTGTGTGGACACAGCAGAATTTCTGTCTTCCCACTGTGCTCAACCCAGCTAGGCAATTAGCTTATTGTGTGTCAGCAAATTTATATTCACTGAACTCGCAGCTTCTTCCATAGAAAGACACAAACCAAATGTGTAACTTTGATTTTGATTCCACATTACTTGGCAAACAAAAAAAATCTCCAATCTGTCAATTTAAGCTAATGTACTTTTTTTTGGAATTATAACTTAGTTTCATATTTATTTTTGCTTATATAAATTGTGAAACCGTTTTTAAATGTATACAGTATAATTAGCAGTTGTCAAGACCTATTATATACATATAAATTTAAATATCCAATGAACCAATTGCCATCCCAACTTCAAATTGGGAGGAGAAAATACATAAGAAAAACCTATATTTTTAGGATGTAAGTTCTTTAATGGACACCAAAATGTACGCCAAAAATAAAAACAATTGGTAGTGGTAGTTGAAAGTGATTTTTTTTTATTGATTCAACATGAAATGACTTTTGGGTAAATATGAAGAGGCCCCAGTATGCTTGAAAGTTAGATTTTGTTGTTAATATGCTGAGTTATTCCTATTTTATTGATGACCTAAGAGGAGAGCAACACACAAGTAGAATAAAACACCAACTTTTGCTTTATGGTATGTATTCTCTCCTATATACAGCATCGTCAGGAAGATGTTACAATTCTATACTAGTAATTTACACTAATGGGGAATGTTGAAATCTGGTTTACTAATGGCAAATACTCAGAGCTAGCGAGCTAACCTGTTAATGTACTCAGTACAAATTCTTTCTTGCTGTATTAGATTGGTTCTAGTGCCCTATCTGCCAGGGGGGGCGATGCTCTTAGCTGTAACACGGACGTTCTTGCAGTGTGTCTTTCTAGCCTTATACAATTTGTATGAGTGCGCAATCCGCCAAGGGGCTGATGCTGGTAGCTGTGACACGGGTGTTGTCGCAGAGGTCAGAGCTGGCAGGCCTCTCAGACTGACTGCAGATGACATCGACCTGGTAGCATCGGCTATTTTATACCAACCAGATGTCCTCAATTTCTCTTTCCATGTCTTGACCGATTGTCAAAACTGTCCTGGCAATGCCTTCTTCCTGTCTTCATGTATGGACATATTGTGTAACATTGTAGAGGCCATTGAAGCTCTGGTAAAGTTTTACTTCCAAGATAATTCTCTGTCTCTCGAAGATAATTTTGTGCTAACAGAAGTCTAAAACATTTGATACTCAAGATGTTTAGGAAACTACCAAAGACATTATACATGGAGTTTTTCAAATGTTTGATTCAGAAAATGTTAAGAAACAGCGAATAGACTATATTTAAAAATTAACACCTTTCTCCAGAGACAGACTTTGTTCAAGCTACCTGAAACTGGTTTGCGGACATTTTTTCTAGGCAACACTAATATTGACTGACCTACATGCGGTGCTGATCTCACCTTCCTTATATATCCGTTGCATTGTATGCTCACATCACATACACACTTGCTGTCAGACTATTAAGTTTGTTGGAAATTTTTACTTTCTCTAAATTTTTTAATAATTTAGTATGTAAAAAATGTACAATAATTGTGTCAACCTTATTTGTGAACTGTTTTAATTTTGCAACTACCTGTACCAGCACAAAGTTTACCTAGTGCCACACTTTCAACAGAAACTTTACATAAGAACAAATGAAAAACAGTAAGAATCATTCAAAGCCCATCGTTGTACTGGAGCAACACTTGCCAACACTGGGTGGAGTAAGGCAGCTAGTAAGGCAGCTGTGCTACAAATAATCTTGTCGACTAAGTACGAGTAATATGTACTTTATTGTCGCTTTCGTAGAAAGACTGGCACATTTAAACGTACAAAATATGATTTCCTCTCGGGAGAAGAATGAATATCCTCTATTCAGAAAAATAGCCATAAGTTTATGGCAGCTGTAATGCACTCTTCTTAATGTAAATCACGAATGGATAAAGATACAAAGGTACAGACTTTGGATTTTCACATACTTATTCAACAAATTAAGCGTATTGGAAAAATTGGCTGAATTTTAATGAAATCTTTCACAATTTGTTGAGCATATCTGAGAAACATTTTGCTTGTCTTGTTATTGAAACTGAAACACTATGAACTGGGCAACAGCGCACAGCCGTTATGGGCTATTGGCACTAGCTAGTGGGAGGAGTACCGATCTACCGACCTCAAGCAACCAAGAAGTTATGTGCTGGGTGTAGTGTTTTTGTTTGAGGCAGAGAAGGAAGGGGGCAATAAGGCATGTCTAGTGGCCCTTTCTGTTAAGGGAAAAGCCCTGAAGTGTAGTGTTCTCAGCTTGCTGTAACCTTGATACTGCAAGCTACAACCAAATTTTGTTGGTAAAAAATTTAGAGCTAAGGTCAGTGCAAGTCTCTTTACTAGTTTCATGTATTTAATTAGTATTGGTTGAAAGACTCTGCAGTACCGTTTATAATATGCATGATATCTTGAAAGTTCTCATCTCAGCTCATCTGAATTACCCTTTTTATATGTAAACACATTTAATAAGTTTCATAAAGAGACTGAAATGAAATGCAGTTCAAACATCATGTACGTGGGCCCCTCAGGTCAGTATTACTATGCATACCTATACGTAACAATATAGGCTTTTCACAGTAAAGTGATAACTTTTGAAAGCTCTCTCATTTGGAATAGTCAATAAATATATGTAATTTTTGCTTTAGATGTTAACTTCCAAGTGTGGTGGAGTATACACATTACTTACATGGCTATATTTCTTTAGAAAGGTTGTTGAAGGATAAAAAATGGTTGAAAGTAAAAAGTTACTAGGGCTTCAAAAGTGCTCATTATACCCTGAACAGCCTATACACCAGTGTCATGGTTGCCACTCATCTGGAAAACAGGGAAATGTTGGGGGGATTATGTGAAAAGTAAGCATTATTGGGCAGTGGTCATCACTTGTGCACCACTACCGTAACTCTATAAAATTGTTCAAATGATTGTGGACAAAATGTTAATTTTTCTTTGTAATATGTATTAAGTGTAATTCTTGTGGTATAGTATGGAGTGTAAAAGATTTTAAGAGCAAAAAAAAAGGGGGGGGGGGGGGGGTTCTTTATCTATAAATTGTGGAAATGTCAGGGTGCATTTTGGATTGTATGTAAAAATAATCTCTGTTAATTTTTTTCTAGCTCTGGAAGGCCAGGTTAAATGGCTATGAGGAAGTTACAAAACTGTTTAGGCAGATAGATGACGAGAAGTCCCCAGAATTTTCCAAATATCTTGGTCTGGTGAAGAAGTTTGTGGTAGACAGCAATGCAGTTGCACAAGAAAGAGCTTTAGAAGCAGTTCTGGCATATGTTGAGAATTATGCACTTGCAGGAAAGTAAGTATGGACTGTAGTACATAGTTAGAATAAATTTTTATGTTGCTAAATCACTTGCAAAATAATCCTTTTACATTTTAGTTTAAACTGGTAAATTTCAAGTCAGTGTGAGCAGGAACGTTGTGCAGAAAATCAATTCAGTTATTTTTCAGCTCTCGGAAGAGCATTGTTTACTTTCCAATGTAATTTTTCTAATTTCTATCATAAGGTGCAAGGATCTCTTACTTTGTATTTCTTTGATAGTGCAGTCAACTTTTTTTTTATCTTTGTAAAATTGCTTCAGGTGTAAAAAAAAAGGTTGGGGGGGGGGGGGGGGGTGTTAAATTATGTGCTCGAACGTTTTGTACTGTTGCAGACATTAAATTATTATTTTTTTGATTAAATATACTTTCCTACATTCGAGGACATAAGAAAATTTGTTTGATTTTGGTTGTCAACAGAGTAGCAAAAGGTTTAAATTTTTTTCCCCTGTTGTACTACAACACCAGGACAAGCTGAAACATTCACCTGTGAAAGAAAGCACACTTTCAGATAATACTGTGTATCTACTCCTTCATACAGAAGACAATGTGATTGTCAATTGTTAAATTATGTAAGAATTATGTTTAACAACATTTACGAGTAGAATTATATTGCATAAATATCTCACAAATCAATATTTTAATACTAGACTACACACAAGGAAATGACTGGCGTTACTATTACATTAAGAGTAACGAAAACAACTGTAATGAAACTCTGTGGCAGAACAGATTTGATCCAAATTTTCCAGCGTACTCCTACAGTAATATTTGTCACTCGATGCAAGTTTTGTGAAAATTTGTCCAGCCACACTGTTTTTAAAGCGCATAACACATTTCTAAAGGCCTGCCGCTTTTCTTACGAAAGAAATCTCGTATTGTTTATAAAATTTAAATGATACAGTGGCTTCAACAATACTAAAAACACAATTCCTAGTTGATGACAAAAGTATTTCATGAAACTGCATCGAGAAATTTTTTGCAGAATCTAATTTTGCCCCAAATTACATACCTTGAAAAAAGTTGTGGAATTTTGTACTGGCTGTTTGAAATATCTTGCAAAAGAAACATACGCACCAAGGTATTAACTATATGATCCTAAGTTCGGATGAACACAGTTATTTAAGCTTTCAGAATTGCAACACATCTCAAAAATAACAACACACACTAGTCTGAAGTTTCTTCAAGTATACTTGTTTAAAATTAATACAGACTTCAATAATTTTCCAGGTAGGCTTAGTATGTGAAATTTCAAGAATTTCTGGGACAAAAAACTACATGTCAATACAGCAGAAAGCAAAAACAAACGTCATTTCACTTGGAACATGTATAATAATACGTAATTTATTACTTTAATTAATACTTTATTCCAGATATTACAAACATACATTTAAAATCACTGTCCCAAACTGCTGTTTTTTTGACACACAAGCACAACCAGAAAAAAAACATAACAGTGAATCAACTAACTTGAAAGTTGCATCAGCAAGGTGATAATATGAAGGTGCTAGAAACACCTAATTTTATACTGATTTGCATACAGCAAAAGGAAATTGAATTTGCAGATGACAAAAGTTGTTAACTTTACTACTAGTAAGATGTTAAAACATGGAAATACTTTTCGTAGTTTGCTACCTACTTGACTGAGAGTATTACGGTAATTGTTCCTGTTCAAATATATGCAGTTGGGAACTGTGATTTTTTTCATTGGTTGATTTCAAGAGCAATCATTTTATCGTGAACTACCTATACAGTTCATGTGTGTTTTTAGATAGGGTTTATTCAGGAGTTAAGTGAATCAGTCCCTACCATCTTGTATCTGTAAAAAATCTTTCCATTAGTTCCATTCAAGAACGTTAAATGAAATTTGTCACAACACAGGTTTTATTCAATTATTGCAGTTGCACTGACTATAAATTTTTGATCAGTGACTGCTGGCAATAAATAAGTAAAATTTACTTGCAGGCAATCGCAAAAAAAAAAAGGTACTAGCAACAGCAGTCAACCAATACAGAGTTTAGAAAACATGCAAAGTACTTCCCAATACCATGGCGATGCGTAAAATAAAATCGAAAATTTGAGATTTAGGTTGTGGTAGGGACAGACACCCCTTAATTTAAAGATACCCAGTTGTGAACAACTTTACTAGTGTCGTGGCTGTTTGTAGGTAGGATATGACTGGCAAGAACTGTACCCAAGACTTGCACGTTTGGAAGTGAATGTAGAGTGGCACTTGGCTTGCATTTTAGGACAGTTGGCGAGGTGATGTCTGGCATTGTAGCAAAATGCATAGCAGCTCCCAAGACAAAGACCAAGGAGTTAGCCATCCAAGTGGCACTAATGTATGTGGAGATAGAGAAGCATGAAGCAGTGCAGGAGGAGCTGATGAAAGGAATGGAGCACAAGAACCCAAAGATAGTCGCTGCCTGCATTTCCACCACTACCCAGGCCCTAAGGTATGTAACTGTGCATTCTGTGTTCTTGAATGGTGATGTAGCTCAGGCTTACTGCAGTATAATATGCAGGGACAGAAAAATGATGCAGTTTTGACTATGTAGGCTAGACTCCTGTTCTGTGTATTTTTGAGTATCTATTTCTTTATTGGATTTTGCCCTAGTGAATAGTCATTTTTACCCCAGACCAGATGAAATTGGATACTGCCCTAGTTTCCTTGCAGGTGTCTTAGTATTTACTTCCCAGACACTTATTTGGTGACTTTTTAAGATCTGAAAATGGGCTGCATCTTACAGTTGATGGCATCTTAACAGCATTTACAAAAAATGCCATAATAATATAATTGAGGTATTAATCCACAAGCTTTTGAATAATGTTTCTTTGTACTGTTAATACAAAATTCACCTGGAGAAATCACATATTGACACGACAGATCTGGTGGATTGGCTGCTCACATCTTTGGGTAATTTGTTTGACGCTGGGCGAGTTGCGTCTTTGGGTGGCTAGTCGTCCCTGGGCACGGGTGCCTGACCGTAGTACAGTACTGGCCTAGTAGGCCTCCGGCTTGGTACTAAGTCCGGCTCTGGCAGTATTGCTCTGTGGGTTGCAGGCTTAGGTTGTGGGATGGAGTTTACAGTAATGGGATGGAGCATCTGTCCTGTGAGCGGTTTTGCTAGTGCGGTACCCTCGGCCCTAGTTGCACTTGACTGGAGGGTGGGGTGTGCACATGTGGGGCTGGGGTTTGCTACTGTGGCCTGGCACTGCTAGGTACAGTTGGAGCATAGGTGGGCCCTTTGCCGAACAGGATCGCCTGCACCACGAGATGGTATTCTTCCGCTACACGGGTGGGTACATGACTGCTGGTGCTGGAATGATGAGGCGTCACAGCAACACAGCCTGTTCACGTGGACTCTGTATCCCAAACATGCTGGGAAGGATGCTAAGCCCTTGTTGATCCTTAGAGATAGCCTTCGTCTTCTTAACCTTTTTCTGAATACCATCCCTCCTGGTGTAAAGTATCTGGCTCACCTAACATCGTGCCTGCAGGAGTTAGGCAGTCAACGTGTGTACAGTGTAGGTGCCAATTGCTACCGCCAACACCGCATCTCACTTTTGACTTCCCCACTGGAGGTGTGGATGATTCGAGCTGCAAAGTGTTGGTTGCAGGAACTGCACAGTGTTTTCCCAATGGAGTTGGTCTCTCCTGCATCAGTGTGTATTCCTTCTGCACCACGAAGTGTGCGGCGAGAGTAGTTCACCCTAGCCGGAAACAGATCCCACCAGGAGCGTACCTTGTGTCGTGGCTCTACCATTCCTCCCACCTGGGTGCAAGGAATGGGTGGCCTTCCAATATTGGTGATGTGAGTGTCACAAGATCACTGGTCTCCCCAGACTTGAAGAAGTTCCCCTCCTCTGCACCACAAAGTGAGCGGTGAGGCGGGGATGACTTTAAGCTGGCAAGTCATCTTCCAGGGGACGGTATCCTAGTCGTGTCTCTACCGTTCATTGCACGGGGCAGAGAATGGGTGGCCCTCCAAGGATGTTTTGCTATGTCGTCTGTGTAGATTCGGAAAGAGCAAACCCAGTCTCCTGCCGACTTCATTAGAACCGATAAGAGGTAGGAGATTGGAGTTATACTTAAGAAGTTAGGAAAGATCAATGTTTATTTTACTGTGAAGGAAAATTAACACAGATGGTGGAAGTGCTACCTCCTGTACACACAGGCTTGGCGGAAGGTAAACACACTAGCATAAACAAGGGAAGGCAGCCTGTGCAAAGCTATGGGCGTAGACAGTTACTGGTGCATGTGTTAGTTACTCCTTGGGGTGAGCTTTATACTCTCTGGTGTCCGTAAGGGACCGAATGTGTCTGTGTGCTGCTCTTCCTTAACTGCAGGTTGGAGAGGATCTTCGGCCCCGTGCGGAAGCGGTGAAGTAAACTGGAGAGGTGCAGGCCTCTGCACCAGTTGGTTGTGCAATGAGAGCACATGAGGAGTCAGAAGACTGATCGAGAACTGAAGTAGAACTGACGGTCCGGAGGCATGGGCGCATCACATTTTCTTATACTCTTCGGCCATTTTTTCCTTCCCTGGCATAGGGCGTTTGGAGAGGGGGTTAACAGGTGCAAGCCCACCGCCTGGATCCTCAATGCTAGCTGCGTAGTGAAGAGTTGTGGGATCTAGGCATCATTTGTGGCAGCATCCCGCGGCACACTGCTGTACTAGCCCCGGACGTCTTGCATGGTCCCGATGGCTCATTGGACGAAAATAAAATCCATTATTGGGACGTCTGCCCCGGCCTGGTAGATACAAGTCATATAGGAGGTGGCGGTGACTCAACTCCGTTGACAACTGCTAGTGGTATAGTTTCACTGGTGAGTAGTAGTCGTTTATCTATAAGTATAAAAGAAGTCGTGCATCAATACATACTCGTGAAAAGTATTAATTGCTGAAAAGAGACTGTTTGACCATAAATTAATAGGTTTCATAACACAAAATTGTAGAAAATAGTGGACACTGGAGAGATCTAGCAGTCACACTTGTAACTGTAATTGATTGGAGTGCCATTTTGTTATAATACACACTGAGAAGTGCTATCTGATAATGTTACCAGTTAATCTGTGTTGTTAATATTTATAGAAGTTATGTAAATTAAGTACAAACATAGCCATATTCCATGAAAGAAAAATATAATAAAATTACAGTAAACAAGAATTGGGATGTGAAATAAAGATTACGTTAAGAGACATGGGGTGTAAAATAAATTTAAGTTTTACAAGAATTCGGAAGCAAAGATAGTTGATTATGCAAGAAACCTTTGTATCAACACAACAGTTGGCACTGTTGCTGTCGGAAGACTGTCGTGTCGATTACTGTTGTTCACAAGGCTGAGGCCATGCAAGGTTATTTGTTTTGAGAAGGGGAGCGACACCCAGACCTTAGATGTTGGTGGTTGTATTTGTATTTGTATCAAAGTGAATCCTTAAATTCACTTGTAAACTTTTCTTTTAGACACTGTAAGCACTAAAACTGGGGTTTGTCTTGCCCAAGTAAATATGGTATTTGTTGTGTACGTATTCTTGGGGTGATTTTTCAAAGTTTTTTTTTTTTTCTTCTAAGATAGGAAGAAAACTTTAATGGGCTATAGTTATGCACTCTCTTCAGGTTGATACTTCAGACTTTCAAATTGTTTAATGTGCTTTTAACCATTATAAATTAGCATAATGGTTATTTTTCAATATGTTGTGGCATTGTGACAAAATTTAGAAGTGCATGAATGATTAATTATTCTACCTACCATGTGTCTGAATTAATACCACATTTAACCTGCTCAGGTACAGGCTCCTTCTCTGTCATCAGGGTAGAAAAGATTTGTTACTACAACCATAGGACTGGCATGTATGTGCATTCGAAAGTGGTTGAGAGAAGGTCTTATTTGATAGTCTAGTTTTTGAGGACATGAAATGAAAACAATTTCAAAGTAATTAAGGTTAAAAATCTGTTCCTTCATTTGACTTTTTCTAACATTTTTTTTTAATAGGTCAAGTTTTTAAGATAATTTTATTTGAAGTTGAGGTTTTTCTCTATATTTTCTCGCTGTTTGCAGTGAATAGAAAGATTATTTATTGACTTTCATTTTAACCACTTATCGAACTAACAACCAATAGTGTTCATATTTTTCTGTGCCTAGGAATGGCATTCAGTTTGAATTAAATGTATTTTCAAACTGTGTATCAAGTTTTAAATGCTGTAGTTTATTTCATTGAACAAACGTGTAAAATTCTGCATTAAATTATAGAATTGGTAATTTTATTTTTTAGGGAGTTTGGCTCCAAAGTTGTGACCATTAAACCTCTGGTTAAAAAGATATCAACTCTCCTTGAAGACAGGGACAAAACTGTTAGAGATGAAAGCAAAGCAATGGTTGTGGAAATCTTTAGATGGATTGGGCCTGCCTTAAGACCGCAGCTTAGTTCTCTCAAGCCAGTGCAGGTATGTCTGTTAATTTCTTCATGTCAAATGTATGAGACAAGGTTGTGCAAATATTTGGTGTATTAAAGCAGGTTGTTTTGAATAATCCCAACCAAAATTAATTTTGATAAGACACTTGGTTGAAAAATGTAGTGCTGGACTGAAGGTTTTAAAATGGTTATTGTATTCTAATTAAATTTTAGGTATGTTGGCTTCCAATGAAATATTGCATCTGCTAATTCACTTTGTAGGGTTCATTGTCCATGTTCATGTACTAGTTACCATAAATTGTTATATTTCAATATTGTTAGTTCATAAGAATGGGTCGGTTCCTGTTTTTGGTTCTTGGTTCTGCCGGTTCTTGATGTTTATGACCAGAACCGAGAAAGTGTTAATCTCGGTTTTGCAATGCACAAAACAGTAAACACACTGGGTTTACAAAGCACATAAGGCAGAAAATTATTTACCTACTGCCAGCTACCTATTAATTTATATTTTCCAATAAGTAGCATTTTTACATTTTAAACCTTGGGTAATATCACGAAAGTCTACCGGCATAACAAAATGCTATTTTAACCACACACTGAAAGTTTGAATAGATGTTGTACACTGTCTTGTGCAAAATGCAAAGCAAAATTTAGTATTTGGACAAATTGACGCTGAACAATGAAAAATTAAGCACTCCCGGCAGTGAACTGAAGTATCACAATTTTGTATCTTGTTCGGTGCAACTCAGCACTATATCCATGGCGTCCACAAACGTACACATCTGAAGGAGTGCTCATTGGTAAACATTGTGGTAGAACAAAGGTTATGCGACTACGAACCATGGTGGTCTTAGTCTATGCCCACATTAAAATTATGAACACTCTGGTAGTTTACTTTCAAACAGTAAAGAATTAGTTTTAAAAATTAACATGGTGGTTTTAATTTTCAAGAAGTAAACACAAAACCTGCATGTTTTTCGTTATTGTTGGTGGATGATTTTAACATCAAAGATCAGTCGGAAATTTTGTCTTTAACTATTTTGTTTTTGTAATGGCATTGTGTGGTTTTTTTTGTAAGTGATAATGAAAACAAACTATATGCGAAGTGTTTGGTATGTGATACAGATTTGTCGGGTGAGACTCAAAAAACACTTGACTAATATTCACTCCGTAAAACTTGAAATCGCGGGTTCAACAGCAAACACTAATTGTCGCAAAGACTGTTACAAATAGTACCAATAATGAGGTAGGGTCTATATTCAACCATTCTGAAGCAAAAGGGAAAGGTGTTGACTCGTACTTTTCCAAGCCAAGAGAGTTCACTTCCATAATTTTTAGTCAACATATTTCTAATTCTGCTGATTGTATAGAAGAGATATGCTGTGACCATGTATATGTAATGAAAGATTACAAATCCCCAATTTTTTCAGAACCTTGTACATTCACAGATATATGCAGGTCTCGGCAAGAAATTGATTGATTGTGAATCTGGTAATTCCGGTGATATGGGGCTTTCACCTGGAGTACCAAATGTAACTATCTCCTGTTAATGAAAATATCACAAATGTCACAATAAAAGTAATCACATATTGCATTGCTCCTGTAAACCAACCAATATTAAGTCAGGCATACGACAGTAGCAAAGTTCGGACCGCGTGATTACAGAACTCAGGAAATTACCAGGTTCATTACAGAAATGGTATGTCTGGATATGCAGCCAATTTCTGTAGTCTAAAACAAAGGTTTCAAAAAACTAGTAAATCATTTAAAGCCTAGATACACACTTCCTTCAAGGAAAGATTTGTCAAATGCTCATCTTACAAACATGTACTCAGAACTTTCCAAAAGAGTGGGATGAACTTGTTGAATCTGTTGCAATTACCACTTATTTTTGGACTTGTGCTACGAATGACTACATGTCACTGACTGTTAATTTTTATTGGAAGAGTGCTGGTTCTTATGAATTGTCGAGGTTATTGAAGTTATTCCATTTCAAGAACTCTGCCACACAGCAGACAGCATTCGTAAGTTTCTGTCTGATTTACTTGTTTAGTGCGATTTGACCACAAAAGTAGGGGCAGCTGTAAGGGATTGTGGAACAGACATCACCAAGGCACTTGAGGATTCCAATTTTGTACCAATCTCTTGTTCTGCTCACACTTTTCAGATTGTAGTTGGGAAGGCTTTCCTGGATAATCTTATATATAGTGAGATCAGCTAGTTCCAAAATGCAAAAAAATTGTTTCCAGCTTTAAGCACTCAGACTCGTTAAAGTACAAAAATTCTGAAGAAATGCCAAACCCAGCTTAATCTGACACAGCTATGAATGATCCAAGATATAAGTCGCAAGGTGGAACAGTACACTACACATAACAAGATTGCACGAGCAGAAGACTGCCATCATCATGTCTACCAGTAAAAAAGCTGCTATTAATGCTGAGCTAACAGTGGAGAAATCTGGAACATCTTATTGAGGTAATGTAAATTTTTGAGACAGCAACTCTGCAGCTCAGCAGAGAAACATCATCTATTTCTGAGGTAAACTTTGTGAACTGTTTTGTGGAACATAGCTCAATAGTCATAGCCGCTAAACGTGTTTTTATTGTAATTCTGATTTTCTTTCCTTTACAGTTAATACAATTGATTCAAGTGATTACAGTGCCACTTGGAAATTCCAGTCCCCAAAAGCATTTTGTCTCCAGGGCTTGAAAAAAGATATGCTTGCGTAGTTATAACAAGAATTTACCTTCATTCATACATGTCATTGTGAAAACAATATTAGATCCACGTTTCAAAATGACTGCTTTTTGACATGAAACATATGAATAGGTTATGTGTTCAGTGAAAGACTTGCTTGTTCTTAAAATGGATAGGATTATTATCGACAGTAAATTGTGTCTAAAAAAAAATATGCGAGAAAAGCAATCATTCGTTCTACCTCAAGGTCGGAGAGATGAAAGTAGTGGCATTTGGATTAGGTACGAGTAGTCATTTCCTTCTCCAAGTAGTTATGTGCATCACTCGCCTACCAGTGCTGAAGACAAACTTAATTTTTACCTTAATGAGCAAACTTTACACCCAGAATCTGATTCAAAGGCATTTTGGTCTGTACTGGCATGACTCGAAGCACCAAAGACTCAAAAAAAACTTGCATCCAAAGACCTTTGCATACCATCATCTACAGTATCGAGGCTTTTAGCACTGCAGGTGCAATATGTGTTGCAAAGGGGAACAGACTTGATTCGGAAAGGCTCAAGATGCTTATATTTTGTAACAAGAATCTAAATTAGGCAAATGAACTGCCGGACGATTTATATTTCATGTTTTTCATTCCTTGGAGAAACTAAATATGTATATGTACATTTTTCTACTTTTTGTTTAATAACTAATCACACTTCTAATTTCTTTTAGTGAAGAATGTGTTTGAAGGGTGAACAAAGCTTACAAACATTCTGTTCAATTCAGGGTAGGACGATACCATGTTTTCAATACTCTATACTGAATACAGTATTCAGCTTGATACCCTTGATACTTTCGATACTCGATAGGCCTACTCTCGAGTAAAAAATTTCAGTAATGCAATCAAATTTTTGTAAACTATATATGTTCGTAGTTCTCAACCAAATTTATGATAAAGTTTAAAATCAAAGAAAAATCACGCAGATAATATTAAGGATTATGGAAACTAATTTGAAACTTATATAACTTAGCATCTATGGTAGGCCTGTCTTGTGTTAAAAAATTGTAAATATTTTTACGATTCTAAAATACTACATCAGGCATGTCAATTTTCGAACTACGGAAGCTTAAAAAATTTTATGTAGATAAACTAGCATTCAATTTTTTTCTGGATTGTCAGATAGAGGAAATTTAGAAATGGTTTATCACCGGATAAAAAAACAATAGCAATTCTTCTGCTAGTGGAAATAAGATTAATTTATTATTCTATTTGTTGTTTTGCGTTCGTCATTTTCACAGATTGTGTACACACAAAATACATAAAATAAATTTGAAATATCGGTTGTAAACACAAATGGCACGTAAAAAATAAATATGTACTAGCATTCATAATACGTAACATAACTAAATTTTGACTGTTTTAGAAAGTTAGCACGTCCACAATGTATCCTTGCGCCACAGCTGCTCTGTCTATGAATATAACAATGAGTGTAAACAAATGCTATGATCAATGTAGGTTACCAGGTTTTTGTTAATATCAGTCATACTTCTGAGGCTCCATTAATTTTATTGCCAGTGGATTGGATGGGGTTGGGAGATACTTTAGTTTTAGTCTTCCATGAGGCAGCGTTGTTAAGCACACTATTGCAGGTAAGAAAATCTCCAGTCTGCTTTTGCTGTATTACTGGATAAATAACCTTCTACTAGGTTGTGAACTTGTGCAAATAAGAATTAAAATTTCTTTTTTTAAAGCTTAGATAAAAATAATTATTTTGCACTTAGCATTGTATTTTTAGTTGAAACCAACTTAATATAACATGAAAACCTCAAGCTGTTGCATTATAAAAAAAAAAACAGGCAAAATAATTGAGAACCGAGAACTGATTTCTAGGAACCAGTACTGAATGCAAAAATTATGGAACTGAACCATCCTTATTACTTATTGAAAATAAATTGCCACCATGGAAATAGGACTGGCATTAAAGATTTGCGACTCAGGTCGTTTTGCCACCCAGTGAAACATGTTGCTGCTTGCAGAGTGCTCTATTACAGGAGTGAAAGCTGTCGGTCAACAGGTACAATCCTAGTGCAGCACCAAATTTAAGGTCCCTACCTAATGGCACGTAACACCTTCAGAGTAAATGTCCATACATACAGTAAACTTATTTTTTTCTAATATATTGTTTAGCATGCTACTTATCTGAAAAACATGAACAGTTTTAACTTAACAAAAACTTCTAATATGGGCTGCCTCACCCATTGTCTTACCGGCCGTGTGCTATTTGACTAGCCTGACAGATCTCTCTAACTTTATTCCACCCTTGTAATTTTAGTTAATTATGTTCATCAATATTATGGCTGACATTCCTGCCATAGCTGTCTGTTCATCAAAGGGAGGGAAAAGGAAGTGCTGTCAACACTTGGCAAGTGAATGTTGTTACCCTTAAAATTGGTCTCAAATTTTTTCCTTTAAACCATGAGAAAAGTTATGCTAAGTATACTGAGTAAATATGGTACCTGTATATATGCTATTCATGGTAAAGTGAGCACTTTTGGGGCCCTAGTTACTTTTTTCTTTCAACCATTTATTATCCTTTAACCAGGTTTTTCAATAAATATTGCCATAAAGTACTAAACACAGTGTGTAGATTCCGCTGCACTCAGAAATTAACGTCTGAGTTTAAAATGAATTATATCTATTGAATAATATTCCAAATGAGATGTCTTTCAAAAGTGCTCACTTTACCATGAATATACTTTACACTAGTTAAATTATGTAGATTTGGTTCCATTAAGGCTGAGAGGTGTGAAATTTTGATTTGCATTTTATTTTTCATAAAAATTTTGATTTGCACAGCCCTAGTTTGGCAAATAGATACTTCAGTGTTGAAACCTATGATTGTGTGCATAGCTGACTGAACTGGAGGCAGAATTTGAGAAAGTGTCGAAGGAGAAAGCAGTGCCAACCCGGTACCTCCGGTCACAACAGAAGAAAGTGGAGGTTGCTGCAGCAGCAGCTGCTGCTGCTGCTGAAGATGATGGTGTGTAGAACAGTGTTTAGTTTTAGCTTTTTTGTCTCTCTCTTACCTCCCCCCATTTCCCTCCCCAATCCCTCATTCACCTACCCCTACTCATTCACCTACCCCTCATTTCCCTTATACCTTTCATACCCCTTATACCCCTCCTTCACCTACCTCTCCTTCACCTACCCCTCTTCCTCATTGCCCTCCTTTCCCCATTGCCCTCCTCCCCCTTTCCCCCTCATTTTCCACTCACCACCTCTATACCTCACCACCCTTTTTCCTCCCTCTTTGCCTTATCCCCCTCCCTACCCTACCTCTTCCCCCTCCCTACCCCACCTCTTCCCCCTCCTCTCCCTCTTCTTGTTCCCATCCTCCTCCTCTTCCCCACCACCCCCTCTCTCTCTCTCTCCAGCAGTACCCTTGGGTGTTAGGATGGCGTATTTACTTTTGCACATCTGTGTTCATCTTAGTTGCAAAAAATTGAAAGCTAACAATAGTGGACAATACACAAGCCTCCATCCAGTACTGGTGCTCAACCACTGGCACTTAACACCCACACACCTGTGGTCTTGCATAGATATTATCTTCTTGACCATTCATGACAATAGGCTGTCCATGGTAATATGAGCACTTTTTTTAATGCGGTACTTAAGATTCATTCAGCTTATTTGCATCCTTTTGGCAGTTGTTTATTTAAATAATTTCCATATGACTAATAAACATAGTGTATACATTCCATAGCTCTTAAAAGTTAATGTCTGTGGTCACAATAGAGTAAAATTATTATTTTTTGTTTTTATGCCTTGTGGGAGAGTATCGAAAAGTACTTTACTGTGAATGGCACGGGAACTGTGTTGCAGCTTGTTTCAGTAACCAATCATTGGGATGGATTCTCTGAAGGTTTTCTCCAGTATGCGGGATTTAAAACTAAACCACTCCCAGAATAAATCCAACGTGAGTGCCACTGGCTCACTCATACTTAATGTCTTCTGAGGGGTGGCGTGGCATAGCTTACTGACCGCTGATGATGAACAATATAACACTGACGTGTCTGTATTATTGTCCATTTCATATATGTGGTCTCAAATTTGACAGTTCTAGGAAAGTAGTGCCAATGGCATCTGGGTGGCTATGTATCCTTCCGTCAAAGCTGAACTGTCATTGATGGTGACTGTTTGCAAACAAACACCATGAGACTACCAGTATTTGTAAACAAACTACATATGACTGCCTGTTGTGTGCCGCTTCCCAAATTACTTTTAGAAGCTGTGAAGGGCAGTTCAAACAGTTGCAGGTTGGCAACACTCTCATTTTTTTATAAATAATTTATGTAAATGACTAACAGCCCATGTAGTAAGTCTATAAATTGATAATTTTTACCTTGCAAGAAATTTTTAACCAGGATGCATGAAAATGAAATTATATTTTGACTGTCAAATGAATAAAATGTACAGTTTTTTAATATGCGTTACTCAAAATATATCAGTGACAACGAATCTTGTCACACTTACCTCAGGAAAGGTCTTGTAAACATAAAAATTTAGCAATGTTTCTACAAACACAATATACCAAGATCCTCCCCCCCCCTCCAGGAATGCACAAATACCGAAATGCCGCCCCGTCCCTCACACACCACTTTTTCAGAGACAGTATACATTCTTACATACAGACTATGCCTACTATTGCATTAACAGTACATAATTCAGCTTCGTGGTATGATATGACAACGAACTTTGTACAGCCCGATACTTTTATGCTGGTTATAATTCTCAAGATGTTAAAATATGTAGGTAGTCAAAATATTTAAGCAAATATTACTTAATTTCAGTAATTTTAGTAACTCCAATGTTAAGTATCGCAGGTCTACATACAAAATACTGTAATGATTTTTCTCAAATACCTACGTGTTCAGGTTTGCAAGCTGTGAATAAAAACTTATTTTTGACTAACTCAGTGTTGATTTTTACACTGAAGTTCGTTCAGTCGCAAAACCTCCCTCGTCAAAATTGTGAATACAATCCTAGGCTTGTTCTCGGGTACCTAATGAAAAATTGGATTTCAGTTCAGAGATGTTACAAAGTGCTCTAGAGAAGATGTGACCTACAACAACAATATTTCAAACGAGCATGTTACTTACACACTAAAATGATTCTCAGCTTACCCAAGATTGAAGGCACCATAAAGTTAATTTTCCTTAGCGATAAATTTTGGAATGTTGCAGTTCCTGCTGATTCATGAGACACTTCTTTATGATGTTGGAGCACCTTTGTTGGGTGCTTAAATTGAAAGAATTTTGTTTGATAAGCATGTTGTAATTTACTTGATATCAAAAAGTTGTTTTTCCTATGTAAACCCTGTTTATGTGAATTATTCTTCCGTTACTCTTACAATAACGTATGTTAAAAACATATGAGCACTTTTAATTTGCAAAACAAAAATGCTCAAAACGTTTATGCACGACTCCAACGTTGAAACCTACATGCCATTATGTTACTTTCAAATATAGCCTTAAAAAACATGAAAAACCTTCAAATTTATTTGCTAGCAAGTATCCCTGCGTAACAAGCTTGACAAATTTTATATACATTCTAAAAAATTACAAGAGATACAAACAAGTTTGTATGGCCAGTAAGGTTTACAATTTGAAACCTTCAAGAACCAGAGTTTTAGTTTCAATCAATAATAACACAGATAAACGTTCATAGCAATGAAATGTGGGCCCAATTAGGGTATCATCTTAATTTTATTTTGAGGGAAAAAGGAAAAAGTGAGCCTGGGGGGAGGGAGGCTTTAGTTTATAGTCTTTCATGAGAATTTTGATGTTCTTACGATGCTGGAATCACATAGCCCCAACGCGCATGACACTACGGCCAAGAGCCAATAAAATACAAGATAGATCGTCGTAAGTCCGACCTATTCTGTTGCCCGACCAGCAATTTTGGATTAGAAATGATTTCTAATCTTTGTGTTGTGCGGCATGATGCACAGAATGTACAACATTGCAAAATTTAATTGTATTGCAAGCTTACCCTACAATGGTAAATACGCAGCTTGAAAGAAAAATTAATTGAAAAATACTGTATCTAACTCTTCAAAATAATAATTTTACTTTTGTATGCATTAGCGATACCAACTTGCCATCATGTATTACAATTTCCCTCTTGTTCACCGCCTTTGATACTGACTTAGCCTATCAGCGCCTTTTAAATCGTTAGATTAAATGCCAGTGTGTGTCGGTCGTGCTGTAAATTCAAGTAGTCACGTTGAAATGTGTCCGTGTTTTGGTTGGGTCTATGTGATTCCTGCATAGTGTGTGGCATTTTGAGTTGCATATTGTTTTGATGGAGCAGTGGAAGATGTTGTTCGTATGGGAATAACATTTAAATTATTTAACTTCGCAAATTATAACTTTAAAATGAAAATACGAAACGCGATACATGCATCGCTGTTTGTATTCGTACAAATGCAGCAATATATACACGCTCACACTTTGACCGAAGTTAACCTTACACTCGAATTTATGATGTAGACAAACACATATTATTCACTCACTACAAAAGTGTGGAAAGTGCTGCATTTTTCAGGCCACGTGCATTTCAATAATTATATTAACAGTTTACAAAACAGTTATAAAACATGCAAACTTACTGTTGTAACCTCTTGAAAACGTGTTTTTCTATGGCGATCCTTGCATGTTTGTTCGTCACTAGCATTAAATAATTTATTTGCAAAATCATTCAGTAAAATAAACACTGCGCACTTTTCCTGATACAAACAACCTTAAACTTATATACGGAAATTATATTCGTGTCACTTCATTGTGGAAGGCGGTTAGGAAAATGGCGGAACTAGCAGTTTGACGTACCGATTAATATTACATTTTACTCAACAAAATGCACTACAACCATGTTTAGAAAAGGCAAATAATTAACTACTGATTAAATATTCCGGCAACACCAATAAGATATTCGTATAATATACACAATGAGAGTAAAAGTGCAAGGACAACTGCCTTTGCCGGGCTGGAAACATAAACATGCCTAGCCATTGGCTGGAAACGTTTATTGTTCGTATGTGTCAACATACACTGTTATAAATGCTGAACATGTTTTTAAAGTCCCGTTACTAATAGCTATGAAAATTTAATATTGCTTTAGAAACATAATTTGATCCATAAATGTTGTAAGTATAATTAAGATTTTAAATTACAACTTTTAGTTACAAGTACTATTTTCTTCCAAAACAGTCATCAAAATAGCAAACCTAATAGCACGGATCCTGAAGCAGTTCATAAGCTGATACAATACTGTAGGAGCGAGAGTATTTACTGTTTACATCGTGTGTAGGTTGGTCACATTGTCTGTCAAATTTGAGCCCACTTATATGAAATGGACAATACTCCCTGTAACCTGGGAGTAACCTGTAGGTGCACTGGTATATATTACACTAGTTCAGACCCCATCTGGTGCTCCAGGGTAGTTGCACTCTGACGAACCAAAGTCGTTGTTTGGTCCAGTATAAGTATAACAAGTTAATACAAAGAGGAAGTAAATATTATTAATATGCAAGGCACCTCCCATCCCAGCGCATGAATACACTTATGAGTTGAACTTGCAAATAGCCATATTAGGCATATTCCCATATCACACACATCATACTCAATATGTGAAATTTTTTTCTCCCTTCAATAAATTGGTGCATTTAAGTTGAAAATGTAATTGAGGGGAGTGTAAAATTGAAGTTCTACTGTCATATCTAGTTTAATAATGCCTTGTGTTGGGAAATAAGTTCCTAATGTAAGAGAGTTGTGTTTTATTTGTGCTTGTAAATACTGTCACAACTACCCCTTAGGAATCCAGGATTTCACAAATTTTTTGTTTGTATCATTCGATTGCATTTTTATTCCACTATATTGCATTTTAATTTTACGTTTAGAAGGTGATGATGAAGCAGATGGTGCTCAAGAAATAGATACTTACGATTTGACGGACCCAGTGGATGTTCTTTCCAAGCTTCCGAAGGATTTTTATGAGAAAGTGGAGGCCAAGAAGTGGCAGGAGCGCAAGGAAACTGTAGATGCTTTGGAGCAACTGGTCCAGTCACCTAAACTGGAGAGCGGTGACTATGGGGATATGGTCAGAGCTCTGAAAAAGGTATGAAGTTTCATTTATATCCTTTAATAACCGTTGGAATATGCAGATGAAAGTATACAAACAATATTTTAAGCATTAAATTTTTGCTAATTTGTGGACCCCAAATTTGTAAAAACTTGATTTTAGAATACTGTATTTTGACATGTATATGTCGCACATTTTTACAAAAAAAAATGACTACAAAAAGTTGGATGCGGCCTATATGAGATATTGGCATAAAAAATTGTAAAAAAAAAAAAAAAAAATTTGCCCAAAACATGTGTAGAAATTTGTCAATATAGAGTACATTTTAATGTTTTAACTTTATGGATGGATGGATGGAAAGGGATGAAGAAGAGGGGTAGAGGGGGAAAAAACTTTCCACCTGTGCCATTATTTGTTCACTGACGTTCATAAATAAAATAACTTTCATCTCGCAGGTGTAAAATGTAAACATGTGGTCCTGTTACCATCTGTGGGATAGAAATTGCACAACGTATATTTGTAAACATTGCAACTTAATACAAATATTCAGTCACAAATGTTTTGATGGGGAGAAATTAAGTTGGAATTTATTATGTTTGTATGGAATTGTGATTTAACAATATTTACAGGAATACAAGAAGTCCGTGTGGCCTCTACGTGAAATATTAATTATACCTAATTTTTCATCATAAACTTGAGGTGCAGCTTATACATGCCAAAATACGGTAGCTTAAAAATCTTCATGCCAGTATTTGAAACACATTTGCGGAACTGCTCTTAAATCCCCGAGACCCTGTTCTTATACAAACTAATATTGTCCATTGTCAGATACATCCTGAAATGCTGGAATTTAATGTAAAATTCTGGCACTGCAAGACAATTGTAATGACTTTGCATACCTGCCAACTCTCGAGATTTAGGCGTGAGGATTACTATTTTTGGATATCACTCACGCCCGTACGCATTTACGTGAAATCCTCATGATTATTTGCTATTTCTTTCACTTGAATGGTTTTCTGTGCGAACGAGTCGATGGATTGACAATTAATCGCGGAGAGATATATTTCAGCTTCACTCGTGTGAAGAAATTGATTCTTCTCATTGCGGTTGGTGTTGTCTGTTAATGAAATTGCTTTTGTCATCGTCATGGGTAATTTTTTCAAACAAGTGCTGTGTTTTGAGATTGGTCAGCTTCGACATCCATTCTCTATTGTTTTTTGCGTTTGAAGGTTTCGTACTTCTCGTGTCAGTTATTATTAATGTAATGTTTTGCGCGAGATTGTTGAGGTTAGGTTATATTTTCTGTAGACTGTTTATAAAACTTACAATGTCTAAACAGACTACTAGTAAGAGACACTACAAAACCACCTTTAACCAGGCCTAGTCAGAAGAGTTTCCGCATATTATCGCTTCACTGAAAGGTAAAATGCATTTTGTGCCATTGTGATTTTTCGCTTGCTCGTGCTGGCCGATACGATATGATTAATCATTCACAAAGCAAGAAATATCTTGATAATGTAAAGTGCATAGAATCCAACAAGAAACTGAGTTTTATATGTGACACTGGTGATAATCGTAAAATGTACAGGTAAGTAGTTAAAATTTTTTGTGGTTGGTTGTACCTATAAAATATATTTTGTGTGTATTGTGACAGTTGCATTTTCTGGGATGTATAAAAATTTACTGAAGCTAAAGAATAGTACTTACAACAGGGACCTAGTCAGGGGTGGGGTATCGGGATATATCCCTCACCCCTCCCTCCGAAATAAAAATAAATTTTGAGCTAAAAAAAAAAGAGTATTTTTACCAGCTGTATATAATATTTTTAGATGCGAAAACTACTTAAATAGCACAATTTTGCACCTAGAAATTCAAAATTTCCCCGGGAAGGGCCCCCGGACCCCTATATTATTAGGATAATAAGTTTATCTACCTTTACAAAACCTCATGATTTTTGAACACTCAAGGTTCACAGGTATGCAATAGTGCATAGAAATTTTTGTGAACCTGAAACAATGTGAAATACTGAAAAAATATGTTAATTCACAAACTTCTGTAATAATTCCCGTATTTACGAATCATTGATGAAATTGCTTGCTTAAGTATATCTGAAACCACAGTGTGGGCCTCTTTTACCATGAAAAATGCTAACAAGCATTAAGTTTTACAATTTTCAAAATATTATACAGCATTCTCGCTCATTTGCTTAAAATACCTGTTGATAACAAAACTATATGCGTGATCACATTGACTATAAAAACTGAAATGAGGCTGTCACAAGAATGATTTACAAATTGATTGGTATGAAGGGTGAAAGATTATCGGTGCACGTATGATTCAATATGTCTATAGAGCCGAATCACTACAGCGTTCGTTCACGGGTAGAATCACACTTATGTGTATAAAAATATATCTAACCAAAATGTTAGTGATATGACCAAAGTAAATAGTACGTACCCTGGAAACCCATTATACCATGGCCCGTTATACCGTGGATTCAGTTATACTGCAGAGCAGTTTGTCCCCTAGTCTGGAAAAATCAGTGGGAAGCGTGCATTATGGGTGGAGAAAGCTTCGAAATGCGAATTTGATTTGAATAATTTTTATATTTTTCTTTGTATTCAATATCAAACTTTTTACTTTGAACTTCAGAACATAAAGAAATGATCTTGAGCAATTTAAGTTATTTATTATTATTGGCCCAAAATACAAAGAAGGCAATGCAGTCTTAATAACATCGATGATTTTACTCTACGTTTGCCACAGCCATTGCTTGTGAATCATGAAAACATAAGCTCAACTCAACAGAATACCCACAAATTAGTCCAAAACTGTAATTCGGTGTAAAATAATTGTAAGTATGTAGTTTTACTCACAAAGTAGCTAAATGGAATTATTAGGAAAAAAAATGATTTTATGTTATGAAACACTTCATTCTCTTTCCAAACTTAATCAGGCACTGCAGATTTTAATCTGTAACATATGTTAATTTCCCTGTCTGACAGCTCCTTAATGCATTACGGTGTTATAAGTAAAACTGCAAGTTTTACAGAGTTAACTGTCCTGAAATTCCACCCACAGCGATTCAAATCTCAGAAATGTAATTAACAAATCGGAATATTGTTACTCATGTTACGGCATTGATGGCCATGCTGTTTCACCAGCATGTGGTTGGCATGTGATCCGCTAGATAGCTGTGCTGACGTATATGGTGTCTTGAAAATAGTTAACAAAAGCAGGTCAGTGAATGGTATAGCTCAAAAATTTGAAGTACAATTGCAATATTCTTATAAAAATGTAGTCACTGGTACTGTAAAATAAATAGTAGTCATTAACAATTCTGTTGGGTAGTTTAATTTTGCCTTAAATGGAAATGGTTTTCCATCAGATAAAATATATTTCACTCTGCCAAAAGAAAATATTGTTTTCTTGTGTGCTTCGCTACAGCAGCCCAATTTTGATTTATCATTTTCAAATAGCTTCCCAGCCTCTGTATTTCAATTATATTATGCAAAAAATAATCACATTTTATTATAGAGGTTAAATAAAAGGTGGGTCCAAGCCCCATTTTGCCGATATAACTGATGCAGATACTTTGCAACCGATCCCGCAGATAGTGCCGATACAAATAATTTAATTTATAATTTTTTAAATTGTGTCTGAGTAACTTTAAAATGAGCTCAGTCTCCAGGATGTGATAAAACATGTGAATAAATACAAAAAAGTTACATACAATTTCTTATACAATATATACACTATAAATCCCTGTGGACGCGACACTGCAGTATTTCAGCATGTGTCTTTTCCCATCCACTCAATGTTCACATGGCAATTTAGCATTTTGGTCAGTTTATAAAAAAACTTCATTTTACAAACTCCAGGGCATGATCTAAAACAGTAACTATTTTTCGCATTCTTAATTGGTTTTGTAACGTAATCAGCCGGCTACAATCACCAACCTTGCCCAATAGATGCAAATGCCATATTTGTCAAGAAACGAACTACAAAAACAGAAGATGAGTAAAGAAGGCATCATTTTTAAATACAGTGTACACATTGAGTGCGTCAATTGCATTCATCTGCTTTACATATGCATACTATTTACGTTCTTCATATCACCAACATTTATTTTTAGAGATGTTTGTTTATAAATAAAATGAAAGTTATGATTCTGCCCATAAATGAGTGCCACCACCATAGCGATTCGGCTCACTCAAATCAGATTAGTACATAAAACTATAAATATTGCTACTAATTGATTTATAAATTGTCACGCTGCGAACAAAATATCAATGTACAATGTGGTAGCGATCAATATACAGTTGACGTTTGTGATAGAAAATGTACAACCATGACTATTATAGTGTTAAAACTTATTTGTTTAAGAATACATGTCCTGCAAGATAGTGCTGTAATTTCCATGATGATTAAATCATTTGGGTTGATGAAATGATTTGGTTGAACCATGGCCTATTGTAACTGATGTTGATTTTGGGTTTATCGGCCGATGTATCAGTATCGGTCCAACTCTACTAAAATGTGTATATGGATGCGATTTTGAAAATATGTTTTACACTCTAAAAGTTTATAAGTTTACGTGCCCTGTCATAGAGCTTCTGGATTGCGAAATTTGGTAGAAATTTGTTGTTTTTTCAGAGATATCACGTAATTTTAATTTGTCTTGTAATACTATTTTACAAAATGGACAAGAGATTTTGCGTTTACACGTTTGATGGTTGTAATATATATAGCCAGCATACAAAGTTTGATTGGAAGTAATTACACTGTGTTCATTATACAGTTAAATTCTGTTAATACGTTTTTGAAGGGACTGAAAAAATTATACCTATTAACAAGGAGAACTTCTTACAAGGGTCATTACATATGTGCATATAGATAAGGTCCAAAATTATTTAACTTATTGAGCAGGAAAACTTCGTAATTGGGAACTTCTTAACAGGGTTTTACTGTATAACATACAAAACTAGAATACCTATATGGCTGCCATTTTGATATTGCCTGACATATCAACATCTCCATTAACATTACCTGCTGCAGTACTATTTGTTTGCCATATTTGGTAGGAATTGGACAATTATTTTCCGTGATATGACCTAACTTTATTTATTCACATGGTGCTATCTTACAAAATGGAGAACAAGAGGTTCCATGAAGACATATTTTATGGTTTTATGTATATGTGTATGTATGTACTGTAGATGTGTGTGTGTGTGTGTGTGTGTGTGTGTGTATATATATATATATATATATATATATATATATATATATATATATATATATATATATATATATATATATAATTTTGTGTGTATAGGTGTATACTGCTAGCATACACAGTTAAGTTGGAATTGATTAAATGGTTTTGCAGATATAGCACACCATGCTAATATAACTAGATGGCCGCCATTTTGAAAATAAATATTTGACATACTTAAAACATATTTGTCCATATCAATTGCGACTGTATTACTTGTTTACCAAATTTCATAGGAATGTCGATTATTACACAAAAACTATATCAATTTACATAGCACTATCTTACAAAATGGCTTACATAAGTGGTTGTTGTTGGCATATATGTTGCTTGTAGTAGATACTATTAGCGTACGAGTTTTGGTTGAAACCGGTCTGTGTAGTAGTTATACCAAATAAACCTAAAATATTTACAAGGGCCGTCATTTTGAAAATAAGTTCAGTTATTCATATCTACTTGGCCTATCATAGTATTACTTACATGCCAAATTTGGCAAAAATTGGTTGAGTAGTTTTAGAGATATAGTGTAAAAGCTTTATTTTTCTTGTGGCACTATTTGCCAGGATGGTGGACATATAACAATATTCACCACTAAATTCAATGTTTACACTTTGTGCTGACAGCATACAAAATTTGGCAGAACTTGGTTGAATGGTTTCCGAGATATGTATCACCCTAAATTTTTAAGTGGTCGCCATTTTGAAAATAAGTGACTAGTGGTCAAAACTATAAAAGTAAAGTGTCCTTACATAGTACTATATGTGTACAGAGTTGGGTGAAATTCAGTTCACATGTTCAAAAATATAATTAAATCATTAGGGTTGATGAAACAATTTGGTTGGACCATGGCCGATTGTAACAGATACCAATTTTTGGTAAATCGGCCGATGTATCGGTATCGGCCCAGTCCTAGAAATAATGCTCATGTTTTTCTGTCACTATAGGTAACTGAAGCATTGCTTTTTAATCCCATGAACAAATACAGCATGGCCATTGCATGAACAGTCATTTAAAATGTTGACCATAGCCATAGTTTTTGTATTGAAAACTGAATCAGTGTGAACGACCATGGTTAATTTTACAGTATCATTGACTCTATTTTCCCCTCTCATCAGGTATGTAAGGGGAGGGAGCAAGGATGCAGCTGACTGTCCAACTCACTGACTCCATCAGCTAGACTGGAGAGCACCATGTCTCAGTGATGATAAATGGTTGCGCACTTGACATATTTCACACTTGGTTATTAAAATAGCATTTGCATATACAGCCAACTTTAAAATGATAGTGGAAAATCTTAAGTCACGGGATCAAACAATATTTTATAAACTATAAAAATGTTTAATTTGATCATTTATATTGAAAGTTTGCAGGACCACAGGAAATTTTTAGTGGGTACATTGTTATGGTACAAGTTTTCTGTACATAGTGTCCACTGTATCACGTACTATAGTCACCCCAATGTCATATTTGTTCCTGATGATAGCAACCTTTTATCCTGCATTCTATGTGCAAAATTAAAACTTTGTTACTCCTAATGTGCTTCCTATTTGCTAGCACACGTGTTCCAGCACAAACCGATAATATACCGTGGATTCTCGAAAATACGTTTTGCACTGGACCAACAGAGAAAAACTAAGCATGTGGGAAAACAATGAATGTAGACTATGTTTTTAGACCTGAGAAATAAGTCCATAACCTCAAAATGCATGTTTATTTAAACCAACAGCCTAAAGATGTCACTAATAACAATTTATTTAAGTAAATATAGGATTAAATATTCACATTAAATTAAAAAATTCAGATCTTAAAATTGAGCTAACTTTAATATATGAAGTGAGAATATCCACACAATACTTGTGGCAAAATGGTTTGAAAAGTAGTTGGTTCTGTTAACCAAAGAAAATAAATTGTTTGGTTTAGCCCAAGTTTTCATGGTTCGGAAGCTTATTTTAATTAAGATTTTCTCTTCTATATTTTATTGTACTGAATGAGATGTTCAGTTTAAAAAATAATAATTTGCGTCAAGGTACTTCTAGTATTTGCATGAAAGTTATTACGACAACTTAATTTCCAAAACTAACTACACTTCAATTTTAGATGTGAACATTAGACTTGGTATCCTCATATTCATGTAGCTGAAGTAGTACATTGTATAATTCAGGGTTTTGTTTGTGTGACCAGATCATAACCAAAGACACAAACGTGATGGTGATTGCGGTGGCGGGCAAATGCCTGGCAGGGCTGGCGAATGGCTTGAAGAAGCGGTTCCAGCCATATGCCGGGGCGTGCATTCCTGCCATTTTGGAGAAGTTCAGAGAGAAGAAGCAGAACGTGGTGCTGGCACTTAAGGAAGCCATTGATGCAATCTACCAAAGTGTAAGTAGTATCTTGGTTGATAGCAGTGCAATATTTTACAATATTACCGGCTGAGGAAAAGGTGAAAAAACAAAGCACTGAAGAGAGGCAAGTACACCAAAACACTTAAGATGTTTACCAATATTATGTTTCTTGCTTAGTAAGTTCCTTTATTTTACATACCTATATAAACGTGGATGATTTAACCTATTTAATCATTTTTCCTGATAAATAATCATAATTTTTTTCACTCTTTTCATAAATGGTTTTTACATGGTTTTACTGTAGTTAACCTACATTAATTTTGCATTGAACACTAAAGGAAATATGACTGGTGTAAAAAAAATGTCAAAACGTCATTTTTGTGAATGTAAATAATTCCAACATGTTGATGTGTAGTTAGTTTTAGTCAACAAATTAATAGAAAATTTGCATGTAAAATATTAATTTTGGTTTGATGCAGGGTTGTGATTTTTTTTCTTTTGCTGTTCTATTAACCCCTGTTGGCTCATTTCCTCCAAACACTTACCAAATTGAATGTATTTTGACTTAATGTTGATTGTTAAATTCGTGCTGTATTGACATTTATTTTCCTATGATACTAGACTACCATTGAAGCAATACATGAAGATGTGCTAGCAGCATTGGAAAACAAGAACCCATCTGTGAAGGCAGAGACTGCATCATTCCTTGCTCGCTGTTTCACTAGGTGTACACCACAAATGCTTTCAAAAAAGCTATTGAAGCTGTACACAGCAGCTCTACTGAAAACACTCAATGAGCCTGGTGAGTAGACTTAATTTTAACAATAATCCCTATTAAGACTTGGTAAATTTGTGTTCTTACTTAATCCAGGTGTAAAATTTTAGAGATTGAGGGGAAGAAGATGTGTCGGTGATTGAGGGGGAGATGATGTCGAGGTGCCAGGGGGGTCGAGATGCGGAGCGGAAGTCGCAATGCGAGGGGAAGAAGTCCAAAATGCATGGTGGAGGTGGGTGTTGAAGTGGCGATGCTGTGGGAGAAGAGAAGTGGCGAAACTGGGTGAGAAGTCGTGTGTTGGGTAGAAGTTGTGAGGCCCTGAGGGTGGGGAGAGGGGAGAAGTCGTGAGGCCCTGCGTGTGGGGGAGGGGAGATGAGTGGCCCTGGAGGCGTGGAGAGGAGATGTAGGGAAGAAGCCCTGGGGGCATGGAGTGGGGTGGTTCGGTGAGGCCTGGGGAAGGGGGGGGAGTAGTTAAGAGGCCCAGGGGAGAAGGGAGAAGTCTCAATCGCTGGTGGAAATGGGTGATATGTCGAGAGGGCAGGGAGAAGCTGTGTGGTGGGGGAGGGGAGAATTATAATGGGACGGGGTAGTGAGAAGTTGAGGAAATGGGGGTGATATATATAGCAGGGCTGCCGTTATAACAGATTTGATCTATTTTCGTGGAAATTCAATACATATTTGAATTCCGTGTGCACCTGGGCTCCAATCCATAGTATTGCGAGTTGCGTTTGGATTGTCCTCATTTGACACATGGCTGTTAACAGTTGTTATACACACACTTGTTGAGCAATAAACTGCTGAGGCTGTACGGCTCTTGGAAGAGCTGATGAACAATTGACGTTTCTGGGCTGCGCACAGGTATTAATACCAGCCAGGTATTATTACCAGCCGGCCTGCCCTCAGCTGGGCTGTGGTGGGGGTGGCAAAGTCGACTGCTAGAAGCAGAGCCAAGGGTTGTCTGCTTTGGCTTCTGCTGGTGGCCCAAGCATGACAGGTGATGCTATCCCTCTGTGCGTTTCCCAACTACTACTATAGTGGTTGTTTCGGCTGCTTGGCCGCTGAATCTCATCTTTTCTGATGGGAGTTTGGCGTGACTCTCAGACTGCGGCACACAGTACAATACTAATGTCAGTATTACTCCCCGCGATAAGGGATGTAACCAGTAGGCACTCTAGTAGATATTATACTGGTTCAGACCCCACTTGGTACGCCAAGGAGATATGCATAGATGAGTCGTAGTCGTGATTGCATATATCCGATAGCGCCACACGTCACAGTTTTGATGGTGGTAAGGGTGTAACAGTTGTTTGCGTAAAACCTGCCACAAGATGCTATTTGGCTATTTGCTAACCCCGATGTTGTGTGCTATGGTCCTAGTGCTAGTTGATGGCTGTTTGGCCTCGTGCTCCAGGACATCTTCCTCTCGAAATGAGGCGCTTTGACAGTTCTGGTGCCAGCGTCGTAAAAAAGTTCTAAACATAGTATGAGATGGCCATTAAAAGTGTGTGAAAAGATTAGACTATGTATTGTTAAAACATGAAGTTATTAAAGATCTATTACGCAGGTCTTGTATATCATATATAGCTATGAGGCACGTGGCATGTAGCAATCAATGTTTAGGTGGCGTTCTGCAATACGTGTGCGAGTGCCGTGCTCTCGCTTTGGTCTGGCCGAATCTGGTGAGGGGAGGAGAGCGGTGAGCTGGCAATTCCTTCCAGTCTACGTTAGTGAAAAATACCACTCATGGTCGTGACTCAACTTTGCTTCCGCCTGGCAACAGAACACTCTTTGACTGCCGTATTAATGCATTTTATTTTCTGGCAGATGACATAACATTTAGTTACACGTCCATTTAGGCCTATATGGAAGTATACAGCAAAGATTAAAAACCTTTTTTTTACTGTGATTAAGTGTTGCGTTTTTATTGCTGTGTAAAGATGGCAAACACTTGTGACATTAAATGAGCTTGCGTGGCAATGTTTGTATTGGTTTGAGGCGTGTGAAAAGATACGCAAACGGTAATAGCAATAAAATACAAGAACTTTCAAACATGATTACTTTACAGTACAGTATGACTCAAAATGTTTTTTAAAATTCTAAATATTGTGAAATGTTTCATCACAAATAATACTGTATGACCTATGAAGCGCTGTTAAACATATATTTTACATTTTGTAAATAAGTTCCGGATATTTCAAGAGTTCGTTACACAAATAGAGATAGGTACATGCAAGCATATCAGTACATAAAAACAACCAGCATAAACAACAGTTTATTTTGACGCGTCCCTGTTAAGTCTGACTGACATGTATGTCGAGGATTTTTCCGCTGTACCAAAAGCGGGGTGATTTACGCTGGTTGTATGGTATGAGGCAAGGGGTTTTGACTATTGCTTTCTTATTCCATCGTTTTGGGTGTTGCGGTTGAAGAGGGTTTCACCCAATGGCGGCGATGTTGGTCTACTCTGAGGCGGCGATTCCAGTCGTAGGCTTCATGGCTCCAAAAGTTGGGGTTTGCCCAGCCGTAAAAGACCTTTGTTTGGTTTAACAACACACTTACCACCAGGTGGCATGAAGGGTGAATGCGAGTGCACAGTGGGAAGAAGATTACGGTTACCGAAGCAGGCGCTACTGCTTGTCTAATTTGGGCTTCGCGGTCCCGTTCTGCCTGCCTGTCCTGCATTGGATGAGGTAATACTAACCACTGTTTGATAGCAGCGTGAGCCAGGTATTGCTCTTTACGCCTCTTGCCACTCGTCACCTTGTAAGGCGTAAGGCACACCAGTCTGACAGCCTACGCAGTGCACTTAAACAGGAATGGTAATTAAAGTGTAGCCCAATAGTGACTTGCCGGCACGAGCTCGATAGGAGTCCCAACTGATCTCCCACGCATTTGGGCTGATCAGGGACGTGGAGCCGTGTGGGCCACCAAGCCTCTACTGGTTGTGCGTTCACATTTGGTTGTGCAGCAAACCCCAGGCTAAGGTCACTTCAGCACTAACTTAGTGCTCAAAGTGAGAGATAACCTGAGCTTGTAGCACCTCCCTGCACGAAGGTGTTTCTAGTGGTTGGGATGTTGCTGTTTCTCCCCACCAGCACTGACTTAGTGCTCAGGGTTTGGGAAGACGGTTAGCAGTCTAATGTGGATGTCGGTACTCTGGGGTCCTGTTGGGGGTTCACATCGTATTCTGTTCCTGACCGTCACACAGACAAGTACCCTGTAAATGAAAAGCAGAAGGGTAGTCAACAATCAGTGTTATCGGAGATGCAATAACATGTGACCTTTTAATACCTCCTATCAGACCGTGGAGAGCTGAAGTTAACTGCGGTTTCAGGTGGCAACCTGGTTCTAGATAAATGCAAAAGTATTTAATGTTAAACTGGCTAAGAAAAGTGTGTCTGAAGGAGACAAAGTGAAGTATATGTACATGGTCGATCAATATAGACACATGGTGAGTAGCCACTGCGGGTGTACTCAAAGCTTCCGAAGTTTCCGGTGGTCCAAGCACTGAATTAGTGCTCTAGGATGTCATGAGAGAGTTTGCGAAGAATGAACTGCCTATCGGCAGTGTTCGGTTTTATATAGGTGAAGCTTGTAGGTTGCCGGTGTGGGCTGTGGGGAGGGTGAGTATCTTAGCTGGTCAGCATTTCTGCTTCATGCCTTGTCGGCGGCGCTTGGCCTTGCCCGGTGGTGGCGGCTTTCTGGCTCTTTGCTGGGGGGAGGGCGGCGTGCCTGCCGGTTTTCATAACCTTCAGGTGAAGAGACTTCTTGTAGGTTCCTTTTGCCAGGTAGAGTAGGTGGCCAAGAAGTCATGTGAAAAATTCTCTCTCCTTCTGTAGCCGTGGAAGTAGGGACAATTGGCGACGAGGTGTAATCGTTGTTAATTATTAGGTTGAGCAGTACGCATCAATCTAGTTTCTCATATTCAGGATAGTGAAGAGAGTAGACTTCAGGATGCCATTCTGCCGCTTAATCTCAGCCTTTGGAGTCTTGTTCGTCCACTTCCTTGATTATTTCGTACTTCTTCATGAGCGACAAGCTGACTCGCTTTCCACTTATTTTCTCGGAAGTCGTAAACCCGTATAAGTTAAAAAAATGGCGTCTGTTATCAACAAATGTCCATAAAATCAAGCCAAAAACCTAATCAAATTTAAATCCAAAATTAATTCATTGGTCCTCGACAATTATTCATAAAATCAAGCCTAAAACCTAATCAAATCTAAATCCAAAATAAATGAATAAGTATTCAACAATCGCTCATAAAATCAAGCCAAAAAGTAACCAAATCGAAATCCAAAATAAATGTGTGGGTCGTCAATAACCACTAATAAAAACGAAGAGAAATCCAAAAACTGTGCTCAAATCCAATTCTTAATAAGACAAAGAGTGAGAGTACCATATCCACGAAGAAGCGAGAGTTGACATTGACAAAACAGATGGCTGCCGCGCGTGCACGGAAAATGTTCCAATGCTTGAGGGTAAGGGGCTGAGCATTGCTGGTGCTGACAGCAGAGAAGAGAAGGTATTTATTTTTAGATGTGCCTCAAATTTTCGACTTTTTCAACCCAAACTTTTTCATGATTCCTTGGGATTGGGTCGTAATAGAGAGGTGGTCGTAATAAATCGGGTTGTTATAGAGGGGTTTTACTGTATCTGGTACACATCTGTTGCTGTAGTGCCCCTGGTCAGTGTGCACTGCTTCTGCTGCATTTCCTCTTGCATACCAAGTGCATATCAGCCATCTCTGTTATGTATACGCTGTCATATCATTGTTGCGCCAAATCTGTAATCGCAAACCTGTATGCACTAAACTATCAACTGTCAACTCTGAACTAATCGTTCTGAGCCAAACACGTAAACGAACCACAACCTCCCATCCACTGTGCTGTACACCGGACAGCTGGTTGCTAGTGCATTTGTCTAATTGCACACATCTGTGCCCCGCTCTCTGTCCCTGCTCACCTGAACATTATACTTCACTGCATTGTGATCGGCCATCCTCTGAGCCACAGGGTTGACGCTTAGGTGCGCAAGGAATTCAAATGTGCGTTCTTATCTTTCTGTGTGCACCTTTGCAGGGTGGTGTTTCCAAACACATCTTCCTTGATACGATATGCTGGTTTTCGCATTATCTACGACCTGTTCAATTTACAATCACCAATTCCTGAACATGCTGTATAAACATGAACTCGATCAATAATGGAAATATTTGTCAACTTTGAGACCTACTTTACTTTTAAACTAATCACTTACCTTTATCTCATAAAATTTAACTCGTTAGTGGTTTCAGTTTTGCTTAGTTTGTTTACATTGGTGATTAACCTTGCATGTTTATTTTGAAATGTAAAGAGTTTATTGAAATTGTTATGGAATTTGGTTTTGGTGTGTTGGCGCACTGCAAGGAGAAGAGTTTGCTCAGTAGAAAAAAAGATGGACGATCGTGTGTGATAAACTGGGTCTCCGTGAGACTTTTGGCAGCCATATCCTGTGGATTGGCCGATCTGGTTACTGGTCTTTAGAATTCAAGGACCATGTGTTAACATTTGGTCCTCCGGACCAGGTATGGAGAGTGGACATTTGGAAGCACGATTGAAGCTTGCATCACACCACATAAATAGGGTTTTGCGTTTAGCAGAAAGGGTTGAAGATACGTCACAGAACCTTTTAAGGCACTACGTAAGGACTTAAAATAACTGAATATAGATTTTGATGAAAACCATGTGTCCTTGAGTGTTAAAAATGTGACCAACGAAAAGTTCAGCTTGACCAACATGACCAGGAATGGTTGATTTCGAAGGAGCATATGGTCGACTTAATGTATTATCGCATGTATACATAAACTGCTTCCACCAACAGTTGTTTGTGGTACCGGTGAAATCCCTATGAAAATAATGTTAACATATACCGCTTGTATTGTTTATCGCATGGAATATAGACTGAAGTAAATTTTGGGTCCTTTCGCCTAATAGTATTTCCTGTAACTATTGTTTTTAAGCTGGTTGTTTATGCAAACGTCTAGTAACTGGTTGTGAAATAAGTCACATGCGCCGCCATTCATAACTGCTTTCTGGCACGCTGTCTAGCATCTTGTCTTCCCAACATGTCGACACTGCGGCTGTGACTTGTGAGGAGAGTGAGTCTGGCACAGTGTTGCCAATCTTTTTGTACATAATTGTGCTACCACTTTATAATAATTATGGTACTTTGGATAAATATGCTACATGTAAGAACACTATGTAATGTTTTGCATGCTAAGGTAACACATATTGCTTTTATGAAACAATAATTAAAAAAAAATTAAAACATTTATTTTAAAATAAATACCCTAGATTAAGTATGGCACTGAATTGAAATAACTTACGTTTCTTTCATGGTTTGTATAAATACATGTGTATATATATATGCAATTATATTTTTAAGTAAACATTTACTGCTTGGGAAGAGCTTTACCCTCTTTATCTCTATTCTCAGCAGAAATAGGCGCTGATAAAAAAAAAGGGTACTCGTACTGGGGTACAGTGATGCCTTTATCATGTAAGCTATCATAGATTTTCTGGGAATGGGGCCTGTAAAATATTCAGACTTCTTTGCATGCCTTGGCACAAGTGTGCCATTAATTGTGGAAGTGATAATGTGGTTGCAGTACTTACAGAAATTGTTACATTTTCATAGCATAAGTGCCACAGCAACCCAAAAATGTACTACATGTATCATAATTATGCTATGGTTGGCAACACTGGTCTGGCAGGCTACTTTGACGAGAGGGGATGTGGTTACCCATAGCAACGAAAGTGGTGACCTAGCATTTTCTCTCTCTCTCTCTCTCTCTCTCTCTCCTCTCCTCTCTCTCTCTCTCTCTCTCTCTCTCTCTCTCTCTTCTCTCTCTCTCTCTCTCTCTCTCTCTCCTCTCTCTCTCTCTCTCTCTCTCTCTCTCTCTCTCTCTCTCCTCTCTCTCCTCTCCCCTCTCTCTCTCTCTCTCTCTCTCTCTCTCTCTCTCCTCTCCTCTCTCTCTCTCTCTCCTCTCTCTCTCTCTCTCTCTCTCTCTCTCTCTCTCTCTCTCTCTCTCTCTCTCCTCTCTCTCTCTCTCCTCTCTCTCTCTCTCTCTCTCTCTCTCTCTCTCTCTCTCTCTCTCTCTCTCTCTCTCTCTCTCTCTCTCTCTCTCTCCTCTCCTCTCTCTCTCTCTCTCTCTCTCTCTCTCTCTCTCTCTCTCTCAACGGCGCACCTTCCTTGCTCCCCTCACTGAAGTTGTTTAGCAAAATATAAAATATGTCCTTTCTTCTCTTGCCTCGCCTTCACATGCCGGCCACCGGCAGCAGAGTAAATAAAGTGCACCTGGCAAACGTAATGTTATCAAGATTAATCTTTGCTCAAAATAGATGCACCTATCATCACTTGTATTTCAAAGCAAATGGTTTCACCTGAAAGTATTACGCAAAAAATTTTAACAAGCAATTATTATTTGAAATGGTGTTTTCTTTTGTGATTAAAGGTGTTTTGTTTCACTGACTTTTTGGGATGGCCACATAAAGACTCAGTTGCATTTACTACAGAATGCGTGAAACAGTGTACCGAAAATGACCTCCCTACAAAGCAGTGGGTGTGCAATGCCCAGACCTTCCTTAAAGATCTAGCGCTAGACTGGTGGGATCGCTACGGCATATTTATAACTGTGGACCAGTTTTATAGTCTTATGGCGACTGAGTTTACTGGCAAAGTCATGCTGGCTAGACTGACGACAATTCTACAACCAGACCCAGGTATCCGATGATGAAGTAAAATTATATTTCTGTAGGAAGGAGCAGATGTTCTGGTGGGTATTTCCGGGACTAGTTAAAGATAGTTCTATCCGTTCAATTAGCAGAATGCTATTACCTGGGTTGCAGAATGTCTTACTCATGCCCAAACCTTCGATTGACGAACTGGTAGAGCGCACCAGAGAGGCGGAACAGAACTTTACACCACAGGCAGCACTAGACAAACCACAAACGGTGTAGACCCCTGAGTCACGATTCTGTTAAGTGGCACCCAGGAATTCATCTGCTCCAATGCCATGCATCACATTTATATCAAAATGCTGGTTCTGTCCTGACAGCCAACTGAATGACTCTCTGCACAGACGTACCGGTCAAGGGGTCCTGTGTAATAAGCAAACCACCCAGATAGAAACACAGATCCAACTCAACTGTCAAAATGCCCTCAACTCCGAAGGCGGGTAACGTCACGGCCAGGGTGCGAAGCGGGCCACGACCTGCGGACAATAGGGGCCCAGCATCCAGCTCTTAAACAAGGAACCTATTCCTCTTATCACTGCTCACTTTGAAGTGGAAATAAAAGGGAAAAGGGTTCTAGAGCTATTAGATTTGGCCGCTACCGGGTATTTTATCCAAAGCAATTTGCTGAGTCCACAGCAATGAAGCTACCCTTCATCTGGACAAACATGGAGGCTCCCATTTACAATTGACCATTCAGAGTATCAGCACGACGACATTTCTTAATAATGGACCAAGTAAATTATATGAAGGAACAAGGCAATGTAGAAACCATTGTGCTAGCCACCTTGGTCACATCACCCCCATAGGGTAGAAACCCCCCATGGAAAACAAAATTAGCCACTAGTTTGGCACAAGAAACAAGGGTTCCCACGGAAAACTGGTTAGGACGAGTGAGCAGTACTAAGGTTAGTTGAAGTGGAAGCAGAGGCTAACAAATTAGCATTCAGCTTGGCATAACAATACCGTGTAACAAAAAATATTGTTTTCATAATACTTATGAAAGCAGCACAACATTTCCATAATGTAACAAGATTTAAGTATCAAGAAAGAATTGTAAATGTTCGTGGCATTAATTACCAGTATAAAAATTAATAAATAAAAAAATTAACTTTGAAGGACACAAAGAATTTATTATATATTTTCTCTAGGGTGATAAAATAACTCATGATTTCTACACGACTCAGATATTATGCATAAATATAATCTCAATGGTATAGAATTCCTTTCACTGGTTAAACTCGTAAATTAAATTTCATATATGTTACATATTTTTTTGAACACACTTTAACATCAGAATTATTCAATTTCATTCTAAGCATTTAATACCGGGATCCCGTATGATAAACCTAATTACTTAGTTTTTCTATACAATACAAAGGCAAATTGCGGTCATCTTGTTTGCCAGAAGAGGTGTCGTGGACACCTTGAACAGCTACATAATTACATATTTTGCAGTAGGTTTCCTGAATGTTTCTTGCCATTATCTTTAAACCACAAACCAATTATTAAGATTTGAAAGAGTTCATGGCGAAAAGGCTGCAAAAAAGTAGGAAACCTACTCAACAGGACACCACAAATTGTGATGCAGTTTCATTCTGGAGAAATATTGTTTCCTAAATATGTTGCAAAAGATAATTTGTGCATGCACACCCAAGTGCGTACAGTATTTTTAATTATCTGCATTGTACTTCTCTTTCTTCCACTCATGTTATTTCGGAATGTAAAAAAAAAAAAAAAAGAATAAAGACGATTCGTGACGTGCCGTCAATTAAAGGACTCTTACATTAAGTGAGACTGGTTTTGTCGGGTGCTAAGTTAGGCACACCCTATTCTGGCTGGGATTCTTATGGGCTGTTCAGTCCTTGTGTGGTATTTGTGCACACCCGGTGTGTAGGATTGGACTGGTAGCTTTTCGGCAGTGCATGAAGTTTGGCTCTGGCGACTTGATAATGCATTTGAGGTTGGTTGCCTTAACCAAATACCTGGGCGACATGTGTTACTGGTGCTGGGGCCGGTGGTGGGCAGAACAGTAAGGTGTGTGTGCGCTTTTGGTATGTGCTTGGTTTGTTGGACGTGTGGTGGGTGAGTGGGGACGGAACAACCGGCGTGAGGTAAGCGATAACTTCGATGGGAGTGATCTGGTCAACTGAGGTGGGAAGAGATTGCTGGGTATCTCTGGTTCAATGGGGACTAGCAGGTGTCAAAGAGCTTCTGCCTGTTCCCTTTCAGTGTGTTGACTAATGTAGGATACGAGGGCAGGGGTTAGCTCTTGCAAACTCCTGTAAGAGAGCATTGTTTGCTTAATCTTCTCCCTCAGTCCACTTTGTCAGGGATAAGTTATATTTCTGGAGACACAATATCCCCTCATGTCCATGAGATAAAGGCAGGATCAGTGTATCTCTGCAAAGTCTATCCACGTGTGGACCGCCAACTGAGTGGACAAAGAATTCCAGCAGTTGGTGCTTAGGTGTGCAGTGCGTACTGAAACTCAGGCCTCACCGTCTTTGGTCGCAGCACGTGGGTGTTGTCCTAGCCGAGTCTTTCCAATCAAGGGAACGCTATTTTTCCGGCACTAAAAGTGCAGTAGAAAGTAGGGAGCACCACACTAACAAGCTGGTCTCAGATCAGATTACCTGTGTAGGCTCTGCCATTTTACCTACGTCGTAGATAGAAAGGTTGGCTAGGCTAGGTGCTTGTGGATTTGTAAAAGTGTGTGTTCTGGCTCATCTGAGTAATGTCCCCCGGATCACCTGTGTTTACCTCATGGGTGAGTCAAATGAGGAAAGGTAAGTTGCTAAGTCTACAGGAATATGGCACTCGGGGATAGAGTTACACACACTTGTTTATTCCGAGTTACTGGAAATAAACAGGTGATGACGTACTGTCTCATATGTTAGCAATAGCTAAACGGTAAGCTAATACTACACAAAGACCTGTAGAGGCGACTGGGTTCTAAACTAGTTGGGGGGGGGGGTAGTCTTGCGCTGTGAAAACAACTATATGTACTCCCTAATCCTTGTTGCCCAGTAGGGGTCGTAGTGTCTAGTATGTATAGAAGATAGTATGGTTGAAAAGCTGGCATTGTGCTTGGATAACTAAGCAGGGCTTACGGAATGGACATTTCCTTCTGGCACTAAAAGTGTGGCAAAGGAAGGAAGGTAAGAGCCAGGGTTGAAGCTAGAGAACTCTGGAGATGGAGCGATCAGGCTGGTCAGTTCCAGCAGCAAGTGCGGTGGAAAACTGATGACTGGCCTTTCGTAGTGGCTCATAGATGAGCCGATGAATGACTGATGTCTGTGGGCTATGATCTGCTATTTTACTCAGCCGTGCGGCTGCCTCTGCGCTCACTGGCTGGCGTCTTGAGGGCGAGGGTTGGCCGCTGAGTGGGGGGTGTCTAAAAGCATAGCTCTGGTGTGATGTCACTGGCTGGCGGAGGAGACAATGGCACTCGAAGATTTATACTAGAGGTGCTATCTAACGACGGGTAATAGTACTTGATGCCTCAGATGCATAGCTACGGTGGGCCGGTGAATAATACAATCGGCGGCAGTCAGTACAATCTCGTCACGTGTCGGGACCAATGATAATGCAAACTTCGGGGACTCAAATGCAAGGCTATATGTAAAATGAGCTGAGTCATCTAATCACCATTGTTAAGGTGTGTCCTGTGTTAAGACCAAAGCGCTACACAAAAATCAATTTTTGACACAAACTTAATCACCTCTCATTCTTTCCTTTTCTCCATAAACTAGGATAAACGAGGCACAAATGGGCAGGCTGCAGGAGTGCTTTGTCTGGGGAGAGGGGGCGAAAATTTTTGTTTTTTCTGTGCAGCTGGCTGCCTGGCCACCTATACGCACAAGGAATTTGCTTGCGATACTTATTTTGTTACACAACAAGAATATAATTACTGCACCAGTTATAAATTATCTGAATTTTATGTACACTTTGGGGATATTATACTTTGAATTACGTACTATACAGAATTTTGATTAACTAAACTTCAGAATATGCAAAATCCAGAATTTATGTTCTGGAGCTAACAACTGCAATTTACATAGAATTTAAAACTAACCAAGTTTTAATTAATTAAGTTTTGCTTTATGACAAAGGTATTTAACATGAAATAAACTGTACAGATTTTGGTAGGATTAGTACCAGGACCTCTGAATTAAAAATCACACCTTCAAAACTATACAATCCAAAGAACAGTTGAAGTATGGTACATAATTGATGTATTGAGGTGCAAATCTGTGTTATTTTGTTTTTATCGCTCGTCACTGCATAACCTATTTTCTATTAATAGCTTTTGGATGAGTATCAGGCTATGCTGTGCAGTGACCTTGTGATTGTGTGCACAAGTTGAAAGGGGTAGCTTGGGATTACAGCAGGAAATTCATTTTCGGGTAACAAAGTTCAAATAATCTATCAAATGTATATTCCAGTTTAACGAATATCAACAAATTCACAACTACTACTCGACTAAACCAAGTGTGCATCTGGGTAGGGGTGAGACTCGAGCACATTTGTTGACAAGGAAGAACAACATAGAGTATGGGAAATTCAATACCATTAGCTGTCTGCGCAATTTCATGTACATGTGTGAACAAGAATTTTGGCAACTTTTGTAGACATCAGCCCATGTGGAAGCATCAACATGGCAATGCAAATTAGTCAATACTGTACCATAACTTATGGTCACCACAACAGCCTACACCCACATATTTTCCAGATGCACACTTGGCTTGGTCGATCAGTACCATCAACAGCTGCCTTATGTAAGTGCACGAGGCAGCCATGCAGGCCGACTCAATGCTGCCTTGTGTTTATGTTGTTCATCAGATAGCCAGGCAGGAAACTGGAAAACATGTATTACTACCAATCTCTCAGCAGTACTTCCACACCTACATTCAGTTCATTAGCAATTGAAATTATTCCTGCAGCCCTCTTCTTGGTTGGGTGCCAAATAGGTTCTCAGCATTAGGAGTGGGCCATTGCATGCAGTCTTGCAGTAACAAGTTGTAATCTGTTACCCTATAAGTGTATCAGTGGTTATAGGCTGTTCACGATACAGTGAACACTTTTTAAGGCCCTCCCAACATACATTAATCACTAATAAATATGTTTTATTGTAGCCTTGGACGTTTACTTTTGAGTTTGGTGAAATGTTTACACTCAGTTTATTAGTCAAACGATAATGTTTATATTAAAAAGTGGCAGAAAAATAAAAATCTGCTGAAAAGAAAAATTTTGCGGAGCCTTAAAAAGTGCTCACTTTACTGTGAACAGCTCATAATTGGCTGAGCAGTAGGCTAAGAGCATTCTCTTAGGACTCTGGTACTTAGGCAGAATCTGTATATTAGTAACATTACATTAATCAAAGGGCCATAAATTGATAATCTCTTCAAACATTGTGGCAGGACTTGACTGTGGAGCATGCCAGTAAATATCAAGTACTGTTATTTAAAACTTGATTAAATACAGTAAAACCCTGTTCTGAAGTTTCAGAAAAATACCAGAAAATGTGTGTTTACCAAGTAGGAAAACTTACTAAATGGGTAAAATTATGTATATATTTCTAATACACAAAGTACAAACTTTTGAAGTTTATTAAGCAGGGAAATTTTTTAACAGGAGACATCTTAAAATGGTTTTATGGTATTACATTTTTTCCAATTCACATACATACAGTAAGTTCTAGATTCTATGAGCCTTTCCAGTTTTTGGGGAAAGGGTAGTTTCTGGAAAATGGTTTTATGGTTTCCCAAAAAAAGGGTAGTTTTATGAGTGTCCAGGGTTCTTAGAATAGAGTTGACATTATTATGGTTCAGAATGTTACTGATGTTAGAAATGAACTTGACTAGTTTACTGGCAGAAAGTAAATATTGGCATTGCTGATTGTCACTGTACTTTGCAGATCCAACAGTGAGGGACAACTCCGCAGAAGCCCTAGGTACTGCCATGAAGGCTGCAGGGGAGAAGGCTATCATGCCCTTCTTGACAGACATTGACAACCTCAAACTTACCAAGGTAACTGGTTAATATGGGTGTGCGTCAGAAAATCAGTCGGATTAAAGACTTTTTCCCTTCGCCTTAGATTTTGAGCATAAACAAAATTTTTGAGAAATCCGGAAGTCTTAGGGAAGATGATTGGCAATACAGTGGACACTCATACTGAAAATGCATGTACCAATAAACCTTATCCAGTTTTCAGTGGTCCTGGCAAAACTCCTATATAAATGATGATATTTAACCGCTTGTATTGTTTATCGGATGTTGCACTGATCAAACTATATTTTGGTCCTTGTTGCCTAAGATTACCTGCAACAATTGTTTTTCAGCTGGTGGTTTATGCAAATATCTAGTAACTGGATGTGAAATAAATCACTGCGCTGTCATTTATCACAGCTCTGCGGCACATTGTCAGTCTTCCCAATAGGTTTGCAGCATGGTGCAAAGTGAAAGTTTGGTTTGCTACCCTTCCCCTTACATGCCTGACGGTAGGAAAAGTAGTTACCTAGCAACCAGCATGGGGGCCTAATATCCTCTCGTCCACCCTTTGTCTCAGCCATGCACTTTCCTTCCTCCCCATACATGCCATCGAGAGGGGAAGTTGTTTAGCAAAAGAGAATGCTCATCCCCTCTCCTTTCTCTCTGCCACGCATGCTTGCATTCACATGTTGGCCGCAGAGCAAATAGTGATACTGGCGAAGTAGAAATTTTATCAAAATTATCGGTCGCTCAAAATAGTTGCACCTATCATCACTTGTATTTCAAAGCAAATGGTTTTACCTGAAAATGTTACGCAATACATTTTAACGATGAGTTATTATTCTCAAATATGTTTTTTTTTGTGATCAAAGATAATTTTTTTTGTGTCAAGTTGGTGTTTCATTGTATCTGGCATAAAATCAACGTGGTTTCAAAACTTAATATTTATTTAACTCAAGGGGCAGCATCTTGGCGAATGAAACTATATGCCTAGAAGCATATACTTGATCTCTCCATTTCGCCAAAAGTTATTTGAACATTGAGCGACTTATATTACCAAGTGTAAAGTTCATTTTCATTAACTTCCTGCGAGGAATTCTGGGGATTTATATTAATTTCAATAGACACCTTGTCTTAAGAGTAAACTGATAACATGAAAGGGCCTATTCCACACCTTTGGTAATCTCATAATGGCTAAGTATCAAGCCAGAGTGCAGTGTAACTCATGACAGAGAAAATCAGAGGATGTGATTTTGAATGATTAATTTTTAAAGACCGTGAAGAAATAAATTTTAATAACCATATTTATTAATTTCTCTATCAAAATTACAAGTTTTTTTTCAGTGAAATATAAATATTTACTAGAGATGGGTCCAACCCCCATTTGTCCATATTACCAATACTGATACTCTGGCCGATCCCGCCGATAATGCTTATACAAATAGTTTCATTTGTAATTTTTATTTTTTGTCTGAGTAACTCGAAAATAAACTTCCAAACTTAACTTTTTGTATTTGCAGTGTACTTTAGCACTTGTCCATTTATAAAAATTTCCTTTTATCAAACTTCGGGGCACTATCTAAAACAGTAACTATAGTCCATTCCCCATTGGAAGCAACTTTCTCGGAGCCCTGCTAAATATCTACTCGCAGGCCCGTTTCGTATCCTTCCGCCAAATGTAAACAAGCATTACCACGTAGCATCTGTCAATCAATGTTTACATGCCATTGTGTGTGTACATGTGTTCGTATTCTTTTGCTACACCTAAAAATAAACATTGAAATGTGACTTCTACTTTTATACCTGTCAAATATGTTGTTTACAGCTTTTCAAAGAATTCTGTCTTAGGTCTATTTCGAAAACCACTTCGTACGAATATTCACAGTTTAGGCCTATAACATTATGATGTTTTAAAAATGCCTGAATTAACGATAGTTCTAATGGTTATTTTACATTAATATATTTGTTTTCCACGACATAGCACATCACACACAATGCATGTTAATATTTTGCAGCGACTGTGTTAAGCACTGTTACAATTGTGGGGTGATGAACTGTAGTATTTAACTTTTTGTTATTGATATGTTTTGGGTTATTTCTTTAAAAGGACTGCCTCAGTTTGAATAATGAAGGAATGAACAGTCCAACGAAAAAGCGACATTAAAATCAAGCGTGTAACTTGTCGCTCATTTTTTGTTATAGAAACTTAAAATATAGCTGTGAACATGCATTCAAATAAGCCTACCATAACTTTTATTCCACTCATATTTATATATATTGCTACTTACTGTGTATTATGTTTATTGAAATTTATTGGGGCTGGGCTTGGTTATTTTGCTGAGATTGGTGGTAAATCATGTAACAACTGTGTTTCAAACCCCCGGGCAAAGGTACAACGTTGTGAAAATATACATACGTGGATGTAAATAAATAATTTAGTCGTAAAAACAGTTCTTATTTACAACGTATAAATAGTTCACATCAAATATTTGAAATCTAGTGCACACAGATCCAGCGTACCTATCACCAAGCAGCCACGCCACGCTATTTCACACGCAGCGGCTAACGAAACACTTCATAACAGTATATATATTACTGCTGTGGAAACACAGATTTATCACATCGCAACTTGCTTAGGTAGGTTTAAAAAACACGTTTACAAACGTGATGTGGTAATTCAAAGTATTTTTTGGAGTAAGTATAATTTACGCTTCGTTTCGTAAATTAGTAACACGCCATGTCATGTCTCGCCACATTTGCTAACTTCACTTTGTTTCTGCCCTTCATGATATCTAAATATATTAAATTAAGTATGAAAAATGCTACAATTGTGTATGGGTACAATTATTTCCGCATACTAGAGAAGTGAAACATCCCGAGTGTGAAAGAGAGAGCGACAGAGAGCGACAAAGCTCGCTCAGCAGAGAGTTGCTTCAAAATTACTCACTCTATAAAACACCACCATACCATTACGGCCTACTCACAATATTTTCCGTTATTTTAAACTGCAAAAATGAGATGTTGCCATCGGGGTACCCAAGTATTTTAATATTTCAATAGGCACCGTATAATTTACAATTAGTACACTAAATAACTTGTTTAAAATAATATTTTAACTGTGAACTATTTCTTACCGGCTGTTGCCGACACGTCGCTGCACTCGCTGTTAATTCATATTTAAAAGGAAATTAATATAAGTTATAGAAAATGTTAAGGTATAGTTTCATTTATTCAATAATACAGTACTCTGAAGTTAACCAAAGTGTTATATATTTGTGGAGTACAGGTTATTTAAAAAACATGTTGACATGCCTAGTGTGTTTTTTCAAAGGTTGATTTTCATAAGTCGCTTCCAATCTGCAATGGACTATATTTTTGGCATTCTTAACCGGTTTTGCGACTTAGCAGCTGGCAGCTACAATCGCCAACCTCGCCCAGTAGTTGCAAATGCTGTGTTTGTCAAGAACATAACCACAAAACACAGAATTTGAGTAAAGATAGCAGTGTTTGTAAATAGTGCATACATTTTGTGTGAAATTTACATTAATCTCCTTTATACACGCTCCACACTCTCACATTCTCATTTCAATACTTACCCTTTCACACACACACACACACACACACACACACACACACACTCTCTCTCTCTCTCTCTCTCTCTCTCTCTCTCTCTCTCTCTCTCTCTCTCTCTCTCTCTCTCACATATCCCCTTCCTACCAGGGGAAGGGAGAAAAGAATGATGGGGGAGCTCCAAAGTTGAATTGGAAGTGCTGATTTCCCTCCGGTTGGATGTAAGGAACCCTTTAGTAGTGAATAAGTTTGGCGGGGGTTTTGCCTGGCGTGTCGGGGCTTGGCCCACATGTCTCTCTCTCTTTCTCTCTCTTTCTCTCTGCTCTTCCATCTCCCTCTCCCCTCTCTCCCATCCTCCTCCCTCTCCCTCCTCCCTTTCCTCCTCCTTCCCTCCCTCCCTCTCCTTCCCTCCCTCCTCTCCCTCCCTCCCTCCTTCCCTCCTCCTCCCTCCTCTCCCTCTCTCCTTCCTTCCCTCTCTCCTTCCTTCCCTCTCCTCTTCCCTCTCTCCTTCCCTCTCTCCTCCTTCCTTCCCTCCTTCCCTCTCCTTCTCCTCTCTCCTTCCTTCCCTCTCTCCTTCCTTCCCTCTCTCCTTCCTTTCCCTCCTCCCTTCTCCTTCCTTCCCTCTCTCCTTCCTTCCCTCTCTCCTTCCTTCCCTCTCTCCTTCCTTCCCTCTCTCCTTCCTTCCCTCTCTCCTTCCTTCCCTCTCTCCTTCCCTCTCTCCTTCCTTCCCTCCCTCCCTCTCTCACCCCTCCCTCTCTCACCCATCCCTCTCTCTCCCCTCCCTCTCTCCCCTCCCTCTCTCCCCCCTCCCTCTCTCTCCCCTCCCTCTCTCCCCCCTCCCTCACCCCCCTCTCTCTACCTCTCTCCTCCTTCCCCCCACGGCAAACTTGTAGTATTTCCCTTTGTTGCTACTGTCACGTTACATCTAAATACCATGCCATGTTTTCCAGCTAACTATACTGTTTCATGCCAAATTATGTTATTATACATGTTACATTCTCTCCAAGTCGGTGGGCCAAACCAGGTTCGTAAAGGGATGGATATCTTAATTAAATTACAGTGTTAGTTATAATTTCATAATTTTATTTACAATAATGACAAACAAAATTCTTGCAACTAAATACCTTGCAGTAAATGGCTGTTTATAATTAATCCCAGAATATTCTTGCACATCTTCTGAAGTCATTGGCTTCTCCGGCAGGGTGAGGAGGGGCTGTGACACAAGCCAGGTCAGCTGTCTAATCTTGCCAAAGGCAGACCGCCATTCGAGAGAAGAGGGTCAGGGTGGGTCGGCACCCCCTCCCGCAGTGTGTATAACATACAACTACATTGATGCACGAACATAATTCATTTCGAATATGTCTGTAGTATACATCTGAACTAGGCCATTAGTGGTGGTCAAGATGGGGCATTTCTACTGTAAATCATCACTTTTGCTGTCACAGTAATGTGACAGTTTGCAATTGCAATAACATACTCTCTGCGTGTATGTTAAAGTAAGGCATGTGCATGTACAGTAGAACTCTGCTCCATCATTTTCTCAAGGGGCTGACAAAAATTTTCAACCAGGCAGACATAAAATGCATGGACTCATATCATATGTAGATGTAACTAGTCATGGCATGTAATCTGGTAAATATGGTACCACTGTTTCTCTTGACAATTGTTACCTATGATTGCTGTTACAATATCTTCTGTTAACAGTGCTTTTAATTGTCAAACTCTCACTTTACCTTGGCAATACCATATTTACTGGCATAATTTTTGCACCTTTTTTTTACGGAATTTTAGTGCAAAAAGTTATGGTGCGTGAATTATACAAGGAATCACCAATACACTGCATGTAAACATTTAAATGGGATCTACTGTAAGTAATCCCTCGCCAACAGCAGGGGATATGTTTTTTTAAAATATAGCACTTTATTTATTGATATTAGATACAAAGATACATATTCAAAATTAAATCACTCGTGTACTGGGGCTAGCAGGTAGCTGGGCGAGTGCCTAGAACCTCTGCCGTGTGGCCAGGCGTAACTGCTTGCTTCTGCTGCTCGGGCCTTGATCCTTGGTCTGGGCAGCTGTTGATTGGTCAGTCTGTCGCTACAAGATTACTCTGGTGGGCAGTGGCCGTCCGCCACTGCTGTCGTTACACACCCGGTTCACTTCGTAACAGCGTTCTGATATTGGGAAAACATGCAGATAGGTGCGATACGCGTCAGTATGTTGAATTTATACCAAATTTAGGTGACAGGTTGGCCTCTGCACTGGCATGATGAGGCCCGGCAATGTTTAAGTGAATAAAAAAATCTAATGCAGTGCAGTTATGGCAAGCTTCACTGTGCATCTTAGTTTTTCACATCCAGTGGTGCGTACGAGAACACTAGACATTCTCTTCTTGTCAACAGTTTTGTTCTGTGTCATGTCAAAGTTGAGCTGTGTTAGATCAGCATTTCCCATCTTTGACAAAATGTATTCATGCAGACACCTTTTTTTTTGTTGTAATTCCTTGGCATTTGTTGACACTATGACATACACCGTCGAAGCGACAGATTGTTCCGCTTCATAAAGCATATCATTAAACCCGACTAACTTTAAAAATGAACAAAGCTGATGCCAAGGTTTGTGGCAATTTCCTGTGCTTTAACAGGCCTGCCTACCAAGCCGGCAGCCGCGAACTTCAAATGGGGAATCAATGTTAATCAAAATTTCATCACATTACGCCAATTTTGAAGAAAACTATTAAAAAAAAAATATATATATACATATTCTATGTGAAATTTCACAAGGATTTATGCTACATTAAAATATTTTGCCAATTTTTTTGTTTACTGGGTTTTTTATAAAATGAAAATATTGAAATTTACATTTAACAAAATTAGATGGATAAATAATTTTTTCTAAAGTTTTATTTAGAAATATTCTCTGAGAAAGTTGCGTGGACATGTTTTTCGTTTGAAATAGTTATCTTTAAGAGAAGGAATTTCTTTTAACATTGCTTATCCATTTGAAGTTTGCGACTGGTGGCTTGGTAGGCAGGCCCGTTAAAATGCATCATTTGGTGTGAATCTGTGAAACCATCATTTCTCAGTTCCTTCACGTACTGCAAAAGTCCTGCTTGAACATTTGGGTACTTGCCAGTTTTCGGTTCCCGAAACTGTTTTCTAGACTTGTTAGTCTGTTGCAACTCCGCCTTTTGTTTGCACCAATAGTGCCCGTTAAGCTTGGAAACAGTAAATTTTTGGCTCGCTTTTCTATTGCTGTGTTCCTCTGCATTTGCAATTCCCTGAAGTTTAAATGCAGCAGCTTGACTGGTTTATTTACCCATTATGAATTCCTAATAAACAAAAATCTACGTGAATGTAAACTATTTGTATCACACTAAAAAAAAACCACTCGTATACAAATCAACTCCGTTACCATGTTAGTTTACATGTTTGCAGTGAGGGCACGGCAGCCAGAAATTGATGATGGGACCAGTGACCTTGAAGTGTGAGCAACATGGCATGGTTGAACAAAGTGCGGGCCCGTTAGCAATACATGCCTTGTTGAGAGAAACATGCTGTGTGAAATATGAAAGGAAAAATTTTTCCCCAAATTTGGCACCATAAAATTTGTGTGCGTGAATTATGCCAGTAAGTATGGTAACTAATGTTCACTTTCGTTGGTCATTTATCAGACTTCCTTTTTGCATACTTTTTTATGTAATATGGTGCAAGTATAATTTGACATGGTAACAAACTTATGCTTGCTTCAATGATGTAAATAAAATAATTAGGTTTAAATGTAGTTCAGTGGAACACCTTCCAAAAGTATGTACAAAATTTCCATTATTTATTTATTCGTCTATCAGTGTTAATTTCGCTTAAAAATGGCAAAACTTATTTGTTATGCTTGGGGGAGAGGTAGTCCAAACATTTGACCAACCCGACCACATGTTGGCTGTGGACAGATCAAAGAGTGCTGCGAGAAGGCTGTGATGCTGGTGAAAGCTCCGAAGGTAGTGGAACGGCCAAGCTCTGCTCCTGTCAAAGTGCAGAGCAAGACATCTCCCAAAGCTGGCAGCTCTGCACCCAAGCCAGTGAAGAGGCCAGGCACAGCTACGGTCACCACTGTTCCCAAAAAGCAGCCAGCAAAGAAGTCCGGTCCACAGCCAGCAGGTGAGTGACTTGTTTACAGTAGGACAGGGAAAAGTCAGGGAATCTCATGAGACAGGGAAAAGTTAGGGAAATGTTAGTCGTGTGAATACAGGATAATGTAATTGTGAGCATACGTGTTTTAAAGTATACAAGGGACTTAGGGCCTAGATGTATAAAATAAAGTATTTGTATGTGTGTGATGTGCAATCGTGTGAAGTCTGTAGAATGTATCCTCAAGAAATACTTATGGGGGTTGAATAAAATGTTGGCCCTGCTTGCTTGGTCAGTTGCAGTGTAATTTAATTAAACGTCACTGATAGCATATTTGTTCTATCAGTGGTCGAAAAAAATGGTATGGGATGAGTTAGGTCCAGAAAAAAGGTTGGAGAAAGTGGTATGATTCTGCTTGGGAAACAAGGAAAAGTCAGGGAATTTCAAAATATGTCTGTGAAAATTCTGTAGGATCTTGCAAAGTATTTTGGCATGTATAGACCGAATCAGAAGTTTTTGATGAAAAATTATTAATATTTCAAATATATGTCTTACTGAATTTTTGTCAGTAACAGGAAATTGCAATGACATAAACTATGTATTTAGTTTGCTGTCTGGTTTGTCCTTGTAAAGATAATGCTAACTTCGAAACTCAGAAGCAAAACTAAGTGTATAATGGGGCTGAAGTCGTCTAAACACCATTGTTAAAAAGTCGTGCTTCACTCATAAATTAAACTATTTTTAATTTTCTTATCATTTTCATTAACTTCAAACTTTTATATTTTTTTTAAATTTGTTAAACAGTTACATTTTCACAACCCTTCTAAGTTCATGTGGGAAAAGTATCCGCAGATAGCTGTGTTGCTGTCTAGGAGCAAAGGGGAAGGCAGTGGCGAAGCCGGTGGAGAGGGAGCTCAGCCCAGAGGACTTGGACGAGAAGGCTGGTGAGATATTTCCCGAGGAGGTCATCAAGGGGCTGGCAGATGCCAACTGGAAGACAAGACTGGCAGCTGTGGAACAGCTGACAGAGGTAGGCTGAACAAAGTCGTTTTTATTTGTTTTCACTGATGTTCATTCTTTCCAGGGTTTAATTCCAGTCATTTATAGCTCTGATTTGTCACAGTTTTGGTTTTTCGTGGCTCAGCATCACAGTGAATTTACTTACAGGAAAACTACATGCACAGACAGTGTCTTCCAGTGAACTTATGACAGGTCATAAGCTGGAAAATAAAAATTCCTGGGTCATCTTTGTGCCATCACGTAGGGCTATGTACAGTACTAAATTGTCTCAGATTTTTTTAAAAATTTATTCCTATGTACACGGCCATAAAATTACACTACATGAATTATTTTCTAATTTTTTCAGTGAAAAATGAGTGATTGATGTAAGCATGGAATACCAACCTAAGCCATTTTGCATTTCTGTAATATTAATACTATAATAACTCATAAACCACAGCTGACACGCGTTTCATATTTTTGTTTTATACAGAATATTATCATAAAGTAAGTGTCGTTGAAAAATAGAAACAATGTTATGGTTTTTTTTTTTTGTTGAAAACACAGTACCATATCTGAAAAACTGAAGTATTTTAGAATACAAATACAGTAAAACCTCGTTAATTCGAAGTCTATTAATTCAAAATCATATATAATTCAAAGAGTTTATTCGCCCCCAAACGAAAGAGATTTTATAGGTCTTTAAGCTAGGGTTAATTCAAAATTTGCCTTTATGTAATTCGAAGTTGGATTTCATCCATATGTCCCGTCTCCTGGTGTGAAGTTGTTTCTAGTGGTTGTGGCATTACTGTTTCTTCCCCACGAGCACTAATAGTGCTGTGTTTGATGGGAAGAGACAGGTAGCCGTCTAACAGGTTTGTTGTAGTTCGGTTTAAAAATTTCCTCGGATTCCATTGGCTGTGCACAGCGTAATCTATCTCCAACTGTGACTACATATATATACCCTGGAAATAAAAGTAGCAAAGTACAAAGCAACATGTGTTTATTGAAAGTTCAAGACACGTGACCTGTGCTACCTCCTACCAAGTCGAGGATAGCTGAAGGTAACTGCGTGGTTCCAGGTGTAGGTGACCTAATTCTAAATAAACGGGATAAGTGATTGTAGACGAAAATAATAGTTACAGTTAATCTACTCATTAAAGGTGTCTAGAGGAGTCAAGTGAAGTTAAAAGAAGAAAGTTTGTTTTGGTATGTCGCCGGGTTGATTGGTCGTCGGCGTACGTAGTTGGTTACAGCGAATGCTTTCTTGTAGACTTTGAACTTTTTAGAGCTCCCGAGCATTAAGAGTGCTGTGGGCAGTCCAAGAGATGTGAAATAATGACTCCAGAGCTCGGCTGTGGCCAGACTTATATTGGCGTGATGTTCTCCGGCTCTGTGTGGCGTGAGAATTATCTTGTCAGCAGTTCTGGCTTTGTGCTTCGTTGGGTCGGCTCGGCCATGCCCGAGGTATAAGCAGCTTGTCGGCGTCACATGCGTGAGGTGAGGGGGTGGGGCGTGCCTGCTGGGATGCATGCTTTCTGGGTGAGAAGGAAAAACACAGAAGTTCCCGTTGTTTGTAGGGGTAGGCGTGTTGCTCACATCTGTAGAGGTGGAAGCAGTACTCCTAGGCAATGAGTCGGAGTCGTATTATAATAGCTGTAGAAGTGGAGCGTGTTAATTCGTTCACCCCTCCATAGCAATGAAGAATCATTGTGAAAAAGGTGGTATAGAAAGGTGTAGGCCGCCTCTCTGGAAGGTCTAGACGGTCTCTAGGTCGGGGTAGACGTCTGAAGCCACGCTGAGATAGATAGCACAATTTTTTTTTTCTTTCAGTTTGGCTTTAACGTAGGGGGTTCGACCACTGTAGCGGCACATGTTCTGTGAGCTCAGGGCGTCCAGCCAGCGTGAGATAAAGAGGTAAAACATGGAGACTTGAAGTGGTGTCGGCCGGCCGGCTGGCGACCTTGAAGTTTTCTCTCTCTCTCTCTCTCTCTCTCTCATGTGGTGGCGGGTGGGCGTCCTCTGCCCCTTGCCCTGGTTGTCAGGCTTTGCTGATACAGCGATAACGTGTAATTTCCCCCCCCCCCCCCATCCTGTGCTAAGATTACTGGGTTAGGAAGCACCGTATGTCGGGTGTCCCCACCAGCCTACTTTTCATAATGCATGCCATTCACAAGAACCAGCATAGCGCTGGTGAATATTACAAGTAAATCGTAAATAAATCCTGAAAAAAGACATGACAAAATGAGGGGAATGAAAGTAATAATATTTATAATATGTACAAACCTTACTCTCAGAAGGCGGGGAAACACCACTACTATCCTGGTTGTTGCTGCAGTGATATAAGAATGAAAACTAAGATATTTTTCCAAGGAACCTTTGTGTCTTGCAGCAAGCTAAATAGTTAAGTTTGACAATTTATGAAGTGGTTAACCACCGGCCCTTCAACACCTGGGTTAACCGGCTAAACGAATATAAAGCGAGTACAGTACTTTGATGAACGTGGCAAGTTATGCGCACATTCGTCACAGGTTACATACATACACACTCATAAACAAAAACATGGAGGTTAAAATATCTTGTGCCAAATTAAGGTTTTAATGCTCAGGCTGTTAATTTGATGAGGTGCACAAGGTATTGCAAACAAAAGCACTGATAAAATGTATGCTTATGAAGCGTAATCCTCCTACAAAACTGCATTCTTTCTTGCACGTGATTTTCACATATGCACTTTAAAACTCATTAAATCTTTTGTAAATATACCTACACATCAAATCATCATTTAAAAAATCTAAAATTAGCCAAGAGTCCTGTGAAGGAAGGCTAATTCTTACGTGTAATCTTTGGAAGTATGAGTCTTCACCTATCATGTGCACTGTGGTGTGTATCCATATGTGATACTAATTATCGTGTCTATTTCTGTCACTGTGGAGAGCGTCTGTTCGTAATGCTACTTTTTACGTGTGCTGTCGGCCACTGAAACACTTGAACCATGAGTTGAAAAATGTCTCTTCAAAAGTTACTGCTGTAAAACATTTTAATTATTGTAAATAAAACTGCTCTGCTTCTTTTAATTTAGCCTAAATGTGATTGTTCTGCTTCCGTCACTGTCTTTTGACTTTCGGCGAAATTAAATGCAGTGCACGTGATCGGTCTATGACTAGTCCTTTCGTCACGTGCACAATTTTTAAAGTGCGCGTACTATTGGCGATCTTCGTCTTCCCCCTCATTATCACTGACATTGGGACGAAGGGCAGCATTCTGAGTGTATGGCCACATGTACCTGGTTGTAGGTCTCCATGGTGATTCCCTGTACCGACCAAGCGTGTGGGCGGCCTTGGCGGTGCGTGGGAGCATCAAGCGTCGTTAGTAGCCTGGGGCGTTGTGGCTTATGCTTCTGCCGCAATGAAGTGAGAGGGTACTCGTTCAAGGGATGTTGTGGCAGTTCGGGGGAGGGCCAGCTCTTCCACCTCGACTGCACGGTTTCCTACCCGAAGGGTATGATGTTTCTCTGACTGGGCAGTGCGGGGGAGAGAGGTCTCCACCCCGACTGCATGCATCACAGCTTGTTGTGGTTCCAGGTCATGGGTGGCATCGACGGTCTCGGTAGCCAGGTCCTGGGGCAAGGTATTGGAGAAGTTTACTTCAGCCTCCACTGAGATGATTCGGAGTCGTATTATAATAGGTGTAGAAGTTGCACGCATCAAGATTAATTAATCAAAGCTATAATAGTTATGATAATAAAAATGCATCACCTACACTGTCGTGGGTGTGCGTGCGTGCTTAAACCAAAAATATTGAGTGGTGGTGGGCAATCAGCTCACACATGCTGTATTGTGTGGTAACATTTTTTCTTGACTGTTAAGTTATTTATTTACTCAGTTAATTGTTTAATATTTATTATTAAAATAATTTTATTTCATTTCTATGCTGTAGACACACAATACAAAGTGCTCAGTGTTTTTAAAACTGAATATTTAAATTTATATAATAAAAAATATTTCCAAATATTTGGAATTGGGAATAATGATTGTGCTCATCAAAACTGGTATCTGCGTCATCCACAGTTGAGAATTGGTATTGTAGGTATCGGCAAAATGTGATATCGGCCCATCCCTTATATATATAGATATTGATTTGCGAGATACACGTTAATTAGCAAAATGAGGTATTGTTTAGCACCAAAAGACAATACAAAACTCGCACAATAATGCTTTCTTGAAATAAGAATCAATTTCTTCCCCCCCCCCCCCCCCCCCCCCCGGTTTAACTATGCTTTCTCTTATGGCTGGAGCCACGATTGACTTCGGCGTCTGACATGGTAGCGGTTAAGGGCACCACGGGTTTTGTGGAGTCTGCAAAGTCTGCTTGACTGACTGTTTTGACCCTTAATTCTCGGGGTATAGTGGGTCTAGTTCGTGCCAGTTACTGTGCACAGTGTTATTCGTCTCACGCCCTACGTTGGGCACCAAAAAATCTCTCGATGCCTGCTTGATTAGACTGACTTGGCACGTTGGTCGAGGATTTTGGCCGCTAGACCAAAAGTGGGGTAGTTTGATTTTAGGGATGTTGGTTAGGACATACTTACTCCAGCTTCTTGGGCGTTGTGGTTGGGGTAGGTTTCATCTAGATGCGATGGATTCTGTTTACATCGGATTGGAGATTCCAAAAGTTGAAGGTCCCAGCCAAGTCACACTTCGGTACCGGCCAGAAACGCTTTTACCACAGGGTGACAAGTGGGATGTATGCAGATACAAGTTGGGAAGTCAATTACCAGAACTGGAGCAGGCACGCTGCCTGACGTCTAAGTTCAGCGGCACAGTCCGTTCCACTTGTCTCGCCTGCGTAGGACGTGGTAGTGTGGTGTGAAATGGTATGTTGAAACATTCCGTAGTGATATTTACTTCATTTTACATGATTCACCCACAAGACGCGCAGATTTTGAAACTGTGACTGGTGCTTCATGTTTCCCTCTAAAATTCTATTCCACGAGGTGGGTGGAAAATGTGGCTTGCACTGAAAGAGCAATATTTTTATACGACAATATAAAACTTACATTCAGACTGGCAAGCTTCCTCAGACCAAGCCTGTTAGTAATGTGAAGGAGTGCCTGAATGACCCACTGATGAAATGCAAATTGGCATTTTTCGAAGTAGTTTCAAATGAGTGTGAACCTTTTTGAAGACGTTTTCATAGTGGAAAGCTGACAAAATACCCAATAGATATGGCAAAGCACTTTTAAACTTTGATTTAGACAACTTAGACAACCTTTCTAAGGTTTCTTCTGTTGCCATTGGAGTTCTAGTAAAACATTGTGTCAGAAAAAGAAGTGCTAGTGTTCAGATTTTACTATAGGAAGGTTCTAAAATAACGTCATCGAAATGATAAGAAAACGCAGTGGTGATAGTTTAAGTATACTGTTTGGTGTGACATGTTTGGATCTAAAGGTTATCATACATGAACCAATATGTGGTTGCAATTGTATGAATAAATTTATATAAGCATTACATGAAGCAAATCAAATTAGTGACAATGTTTTTGAAAAGGCGAAGCAGCACTATAGAAATGTGTGTGATGCAAAAGTAATTTTAATAGTGGCTTTGAGAAGTTTGAAACTAATACAGATGTTGGCTTGGATGAGTTTTTTCTCATTATGAATGGGAAATCAAACTAGGAACAGCTGTGGGAGGTGATTAAACTTTGTCTATCCTTTCTCATGGCAATGCCTCTGTTGAAAGGGGATTTTCAATAAATAAATCATTGTTTGTGGAAAATCTACATGGGGAGTCACTCATTGCCCAAATGACTGTCAATGATGCTATTAAGCACTATGGTGGTATAGTTAATGTACCTGTGGATGGGAAGATGTTACTCTCTGTGAGAGCAGCCAGAAGTATGTACAGAGACTACCTGGAAAAATAATTCAGCAGGAGAGTGATGCAAAGAAGACAAGTGAAGAAAAAAGGAAAATTGCTAATGAGATTGGAAAATTGAAGGAAGAGAAGATACTCAAGAGAATGGAACTTGAAGTGAAAGAAAAGGTAGAAATGAAAATTTCTTCATTACAAGAACTTTAAGGAAACCATAAGGTGCAGATGATAAGTGTACCAAATGCAAACAAACATTTGTTTGGTTCAAAAACTCGCTGTAATGGTGTAATTAGTGAATATATTTCTGTAACGAATAGATAATATTTTTGTTCCCAAATCAACTATTATTGCCATTTTTTGGTAAATTTTTCTGTTTACGTAGGGGATTAATAAACATTTTTATGTAATTGCAGAAGATAATGTGTCTGAAACAGATGAAGCTATCATTTTTGGTGAGTTTATGCCTTAAACTTGTGTAATGTCTGTTTAAAGTGTATTACAATTTTTCTTGCTAAGTCAGGAATTTTCTTTCTTATGGTCAGAAAAAGTCAGGATTTTTATGGTCACTTTTTTGTGGGAATCCTGTCTAAACATGTGTTGCCACCACATCTTTTGCAGCCACATTTTGAAATTCATGGGTATAAGAAACACTCAAAATAATAATTTTCTCTAATTATGCAGTGGAAATACAGGAGCATAAATTTGAGAGGGTGTGATACACTGGTAAATACAATGTTAATCTGAGAACCTTCATCCTTTCATTGTTAGTCACAAAGCATGTTGCATTTTTTAAAAATATTATTGGAGTGACTGAAGAGTTTTGGGTGGCTCTTAACATCGAGGTCTTGAGAGAATATTATTGGAACAATTTAGTCCTATAATTTCTACTAAGAGTATATCATGTAGAACTGAATGAAAATATGCTGTACTAAGATTTAATTTTCTCGATCTGAATCATTTGCTCTTTTTGGGCCACCTTTTTGAAGTTTTGTAATAAACACTGTATGAGATTATAAAAATCTTTGTCGCTGCAGAATACAGTTTATTCACAGAACTTCCTTTTGATGACCTAATTTAAAAATCCAGAGTGGCATGTAGAATACTAACAAAAAAAATTTTTGTTCAACAAAAATTAAGAGCTTTCCCTTATATTCAGAGTACAACAAATACTAGAGTGCTTATCAAATGTTAGTTTAGTTGACTAACAATGCAATTTTTTGTTTGAACACGTTTGTTAGTTTATATTATAATATTTATAAAATAACCACACAGCTGAACTCGCAAGTAGTTCCAGAAATGTTTTGTTAAATTTTTTGTTAAGTTCTGCAAGGGTTTTATTATACCTTTTTATACTTCAGTAAGCAGTCCTTCAATGTACCTTATTTTGGCATGCGTATATAAAATATTTTTGTTTTGCTATGCTATACTGCTGATGGTACCAAATGTTTGATTTAATACATCATTTTAAATTCAGTTAACACTGTCAATTTCATAACCCTAGTACTGTGCGTAAGGTATGGGAGGACCTGAGATATTGTCCATTTCATACGTGGGGTAAAATCTGACAATGTGACCAACCTACAGAACATGTAAACAGTAAATTCTCTCGCTCGTACAGTATTGTATCAGCTGATGAACTGCTGCGGGATCCGTGCTGTTAGGTTGGCTATCTTGATGATTGCTTTGGAAGAAAATAGTACTTGGAACTAAGTTATAATTTAAAATCATAATTATACTTGCAACATTTATCATTTAAATTATGTTTTTAAAGCAATATTAAATTTTCTTGGCTCTTAGTAATTGGACTTTAAAAACATGTTTATCATTTATGACACAGTATGACACATACGAACAGTAAACGTTTTCAGCCAATGGCTAGTAATGTTTGCTTCCAGTTTCTAGGCCAGTGAAGGCCGTTGTGCATGTGCTTTTTTCTCATGGTGTTTGTTATATGAATATCTTATTGGTGTTGTTGGGATATTTAATAGATAGTTAATTATTTTTTATTTGCTTTTTTCAAGCATAGTTGGTTATAGGGTGAAATTTAATATTAATTGGCACGTCGTTACAACTGCTTGTTTCACTGTTTCCCTTACTGCCTTCCACAATGAAGTGACACGAATATAATTTACGTATATAAGTTTAAGTTTGTTTGTATCAGGAAACGTATGCAGTGTTGATTTTACTGAATGATTTTGCAAAGAAATTATCTAATGCTAGTGATGAACAAATGTGATTTTAGTGAAGTAAACTCGGAAGGATTGCCATAAAAAAAAATGTTCAAGGTTGCAAATATTACAAACATTAAGTTTTCGTGTTTTGTAAATGTATTTTTAAACCGGTAATATAATTATTGAAATTCATGTGGCCTGAAAAAAGCCTCACTTTCCACCTTTTTGTAGTGAGTGAATAATATTTGTTTGTCTAATTCGGAAATTCGAGTGTGAAGTTAACTTCGGTCAAATTGTGTCCGTGTGTATATTGCTGCATCTGTACGAATACCAACAGACGTATGTATCGCGTTTTGTGTTTTCATTAAAGTTATAATTTTCGAAGTTATATCATTTAAATGTTATTTCCATACAAGCAAAATTTTCTGCTGCTCCATCAAAACAATGTGCAACTCAAAATGCCACACACACATAAGAACATCAAAATAATCCAGTGTCACGAAAGACGTTAATCTAAAGGCCCCCCCCCCCCCCTTTTTTTTTTTTTTTTGCTTCCTTTTCTCCTTGAAATAAAATAAACAGAAACCTCAACAAATTTAACTCTGTAACTAAAAAATAAAATTGGTTGGTACCTAGCTATAATATCTTACATTAATAACTGGATGGAAGTTAGCTAAAGCCAGCCTTTCAGTGCATGCCATGATGAACACGAGGTAGGAGGAAAATGCAAGCGCGCATTGGATTCAAAACATTTGTTTACGAATATCTTTTTCTGTAGTGACAAAACAGATGCAGTGGAAGGATACACTGTGGCCGTGCTACTTTTCTAGAACTGTCAAAAGTTACCCCACTTTCATGAAAGGACAATACATTGGTAAATACAGTATCATTGTTAAATGTACAGTTTAGAGTATTCATAGAAATAAAAAAAATATTACTACTAAGTTCACATATTTTTTTGTGTTAGTTTGAAACCCACAGAAACTTATATTGACTTATTTTGTTTCATGCAGATATTGAAATCCATGGATGCTGCCGATGTCTCCAGTCAAGTTGTCGTTCGAACTCTAAACAAGAAGCCAGGTCTGAGAGATACAAATGTGCAAGTAGCGAAGGCTCGACTGGAAACATTAAAATATGTGGCAGAAACTGTCCAGATGTCCAGGTGAGGCTCATGTTTATTAGGAGAGAAACAAAACATTTACAAATAGAAACTTACGTGTAACAATTTGATTATTGCTTTTAGGTTCAAATGTTGGTTAACAGTATGCTAAAATTAAGGAAATCTGGTTACTATAGTAGTGGTGCTGTCACTTAGTACTCGAGTTCTGCCACTGTCTGGGTCACTTCTCACAAGAAATGAAACACTTGGATAAGGAAGCATCTTACGTGTACCTACAGGACTTTTAAGCGCTGACCCTGCCATTTCATTATTGGAAAGTATGCAGTAAAATTCATTACAGGCTTCATTGGAGGGAGTAGTTGCAGGTGGGGTCAGTAAGGATTCTTTGTCCTAGTCACATGCCATGCTTCTGCCTTACCCTCCCAGTCTTTTTTCGCTTCCATTGTCCCTCCTATTTTGCTGTAAAAACAGAGGCACATTACACAGACTAGTTTCTTAATAAGTTTATGTATGATAACTTCAAATTTAATTCAATGCTCTTTTTTTTGATGATTATTTTTAAGTTTATGTGCATCCACGCCTATGTAATGTGCTAATTTTTTATGGTGGGTAATTGTTTTTTTTTCTTGTGAAGTCAATTTTGTGTGTAAAGTGAATAAAGATAAGTGTGTGCAATTAAAATGGGTTCTTATGTGCGTGTGCGTGTATAGTCAACGTTGAAAGTTTTTGACGAAAAATTCGTGATTGTTAATATTTCAAGTAGGCCGCATTAAATATTTAAATTCCTGTAAACATAGTGCAGAGGTCAACATGCCGCCTACATCTCGTATAAATTCTACACATTGATGTGAATTGCATCTATCAGCATGTTTTCCCATCGCCGGGCCACTGTTACGAAGTGAACCGGCCCTGTAACGGCGGCAGGGGTGGCAGGCTGTTGACCGCCGTCCGCCATAGTAGTCTTGTAGTAACCGACCGACAGCTGCCCAACCTGAGGATCTAGAGCCGAGCTGCACCAACAATCGCCATGCCCACGCCTGTCCGCACTGCAGAGGATATAGGCGGTCACCCAGCTACGTACACAGCCAGACCAAAACGAGCGAGAGCATGGCGTGCACACATGTATTGCGCCAACGCTGCCTAAACTTTTAGATCGCTATGTACATTGTAGCAATACATGACCCACAAGACCTGCGTAATAGATCTTTAATAATAACTTTAAATTTAATGATACATATTCTAATCTTTTCACTCACTTTCAATGGCCATGTCGTACTGTGTTTAGGCCTTTTTTTTTTTGACAAGGGGTGGTCCAATATGTCTTTTTTGGGTATCAATTTAATCAGGAAATGTCCAGCTATTAAAATATACATACATATTTATATTTAATTTAAAAAGTTGTTTTTTATATGCTAGAGACGATTGGACATGAACTTCATGCAAAAAATGGTAAGTTTGGTGGCGTAGGGGTTAGGGGTGGGTCAAAATTTCGCAAATTCTTTATTACAACCCTATTCTCTGGAACTTAACTCGAACTGCTAGAATTAATTGCCCTTTCATTCCAACCATATGAATAAATATTTTTGGACATGTTAAAGGGATCATTTGAAGGGGGGAAATTGTAGTTTTGTGAATTCTCCAACTTGAAGCTATGCTGTTTGTGTCGCTCTCTTGCTTTCACACATACACACACAAACAGCATAACATCAAGTTGGAGGATTCACAAAACTGCGTTTCCCCCCTCCAAGTTTTCCACTTAACATGTCCAAAAATATTTATTCATATTTCATTGGGCTAGTGTAATGTGTGTGGTGTAGGTGTTGTCATTTTTGTAACTGAGCCTACTTCTACACATCAGTGAAAAGATTCCTTTTAATGATCTCGGTGGTCATGGGGGTTTGAGTGGAATATTTACACTCCCAACATCACAATACTCTCAACAGAATTAAATAAAATATAAAAACAATAGCCTTGCTGGGTTGGTCCAGAAATACACATCTATACACATGCAGGAAAGTATATGCCGTTCAGATCAAGGAATAGGCCCAGGCGCTTAGCACTGTGTAATATTATGATTGAGTGAGGCATCAGTATGCCCCAGCCTTTGTATCATCAAACTGAATAGTGTTTTGCACATCAGTAATGCTTTCAAGATAAAATTGTGGAGAACCTTCTCTTGGATTATGGTTCATAATAGGCATGCAATAGATAAGATTAAGAAAAAATCATAGCCACACAACTCAGATAAAACATTTCAACAAATTTACTGAAAATTCAAACAAGACAACACATGATAGCACTGCATAGGACAAAATAAATCAAACCGTTGACACACATGAGAAATAGAAATATTAGAACAGAATACACTATTAAATTACAACAAACTGTCTTTTCCTCTTATACCAGAGTTTCACTTCCTCAAAAGTTATCACTTTGTCATTAAGATTAATCAACATGTATGAGATTCATATTCAGTTCAGTTAGTGTAGTGATTTTCCGGTTGTGCAAATTAAATTACAATTATTTAAGTTTGGACTTGTAGCAATCAGACACACTGAATCAAAACTGGATAAAATCTAGGACTGTTCAAAAATCAGTTTGCTGGTAATTACTGAGGCAGAATGCTGGAAAGCTGCATTTTCAAATTTAATAGAGAGTCTGTTCAATTAAGGATTAACTATGTCTTCTTAAAACACAACAGAACATTGCAGAAACTCTGAGGATCCTACTACTAACAATGCTACTGATATAGTTTTATTTTGAAGTTGACAGTGTGAGTTCCGGGCAGAACTCTTGAGTAAAGGGCCTAGTTGTCATCGGGTCCATGTTGCACAACTTTCACTGTCCCCTAACCTCGCATCTCTTCTCAAATGGTACTGAGGACTTCTACCTGAATAACTCACACAGTTCAATCATAGTTAACCAACCAGTAAGACCCATCGTTGCGATCCCAGAAAGTCCATGGTTCGGGACCACCTTCCTGCACATGCAGTTCACATGACTGGATCTTTGCATACAAGAATGAGTGTCTCTTTCCCTCCACCCACACTTTCTGATAACAGTGTACTTTTATAACACTTTGTAAAGCTAGCACTCTTAATTGGCTGTATTGGAGATTTAAAAACAGTGTCTAATTGTAAGGTGTAAATTGTAACATGTTTGTGCACTTGATCTAGGTGTAAGTTAGAGTTTCAAAACTGCACTCAGTTATCCACAGAACAACTTGTAGTGAAATAAAAATAATTTCTACACTGCAAAATATATTGTACCCAGTTGAGGTTAAGTTCGTTTACTGTTCATTTTTAGTTACAAAAATCACTAACACATTTCTTTTAAAAGTCTGTGCAAATACTGTCTGTAAAATATTATCTGGGCACAAAATTAGTAAACGGAAGAAATACTACAAAAAAAAAATATATATTGTGTTTACAAGTGTAAACAAATAGACATCATGAAAATAAACACTTAGAAAGTAATCAAACCGAGAGAGGTCTGCAATACAAAGTATTGCAATATGGTTGGATTGAAAGGGGAATTAATTCTCAGCAGTTCGAGTTAGGTTGGTGTTGAACCGAAATGTAATCAGTGGATATTGATAAAGCACCCCCTAGTTCTCGGCGCCTATCTGTGGCCGGTTGTGCTTTGGAGATCCGGCGCACCCGGCTACCGTTTTGAGTTACGGGGTGCTGCCAGGGAGTTCGTATCCTCATTTTATAAGCTGCCTGAATAGGTTGTAAATGCTAAGTAGTAGGTGCATAAGGTTTTTGGAATTTTTTCAAATTTGTGGTGTTCAAGTCGACTACACTGTGCTGCGAATAAAGACAATTCTTTCGTGGAAGGAAACAGGAAACCATTAGGCTATCAAATAGTTATAATTAAAGTTTACTTTCTCAACATTTATTGAGAGTTAAAAAAAAGTTTGATTCGAGATCAAGATCATAATTTTTTCTAGATTCAATCTCGTAAGTTTGAGTCTCCCACATACCTAGTATCTGGAGTAAAATGAACTTGACAACTTAATATTTATGTAACTCAAAGTGCAGCATCTTCGTGAATAAAATTACATGCCCAAAACCATATACTCTACCACTTGGTAGCAAAAAATTGTATAATTAGTGTTCATTTTCAGTAACATCTTTCAGGGAAATCTGAAAATTTATATTAATTTATTTTAGGGATGGCTGGAATAACAAAAAATTTTGGTTCCGTTACAGCTTCTACATTTATATATCGGTTCCAGTATTCTGATGACATTTTAATAATTTCAGACTTAAATAGCTTAAAAAAAATGCCAAACAATATTCACGTATCACGTCCAAAAGCGCTCACAAAATATATGGACATAGTCTACTCAGTTTGTCTACGTAATTTTTTCTCTCGTATGATACCCTAGAATGCTGTATGTAGAAGACGTAAACATGCAACAATTAGAACGATTCAAAGCAAAAATCTGTACATAAACATCAGCCATTTTGTTTCACCCAATGCTCAGTGTACTATCTTCTATGTATATATTTATCTATGATATTGCCACCACAAAACTCTGTACGTTTTGTCTCGTTTAACTGACAGAATATAAACCAAATACTGTATTTGATAAAACGCTTGTCCTTGAAAACTACTTAGTGATCATTGGTACCTAATAATTTAACATTTATATGCTTTCAACAGCAATAGTAATTTGCTGTAAGGAAATATTGCTGCCAAGAAAAAAATGCTTGTTACAGGTGAATTAACCTATATTATTTTGGCGGTAACTGCAATTTTTGTTTGTTTTGATAAGTTTCTAGTTAGTTATTTTTGTAAAGACAGAGTGTGCAGTAACTAGATTAATTCATAATGTTTTGTACTAAGTATATCATCTGAAAATATTACTAAATTTATTGCTGTGTAGAAATGAGAACCAAGTAGTCATTGTTAACCTAAAACCGGTTACCAGTCAAACCTCAAGAACCGGTATAAATTGGAACCGAAGAACCAAACCAACCCATCCCCAATTTATTTCAATAGACATGCATCTTTGAATAAACTGGTAATGTGTAAGTACCTATTCGACACCTTTTGCTATCTAATAATGGGTAGGTAAGCACAAAGCTGAGTGCAGTGTAACTCATGACAGGGAAAATCAGAGGACGTGGTTTTGAATGATTAATTATTAAGGACAGTGAAGAAATCATTTATAATCACTGTATTTGTGTCTCAAGTTAAATGTTTTCTTTGCAGAGAATATTATTAATTACTTTAAAAGAAAGACATTTGCCACGCGTGCAAGGTGTCTGCACCAAGTAGCAGCATGGGGAGATCATCCTCCCGCTGCAACCTCCCACGCCCCTTCGTAAACACAGGCGTGACACTGCCCAATAGATAACTTCTCCATGCGCACTTAGGTGATAGTGCGTGCAGGACTAAAATTTGACTTGCATTTGGTGTCGTATTATTTGCATTTTGAGAGGGTTTGATTGCATTTTGAAAGTTTCGTGTCAGTTTGCTTTTTGTGAGGGTTACAATGAATTATGTACAGTATTTCAAGACGTTACTTTCTTTGTTTAAACGAGTCTAGGAGAAATATTTTCTAATGTGTTATTAACAGTAATACTTTTTCTAAAATTCAATGCGTAGGGCATTGGTATCACGGAATCTATATTGGAAAACATGGTATTGGAACAACTATAATTAAATTATTTTAAATAACACGTGCTTCCTAACACCTCTTTTCTTCTAAAACTACTGCCAATATAAAAAAGGGCAGGTCCCAATGAATGATAGCCATCCGAGCCAGTAGCACGTTCACCTACATCACATTTTCGTGGAGGCGTAGTACCAGAACGACTGGAACTAGATACGTAACTACTGGTATTGGTGGTTGGTTGGGTTGACTCAGATGCTCGGCGATCCACTGAGGATACTCTGTTGGGCCGGTCTTCTCTGGTGGGTTGAAGAGATCTCTGGGTACCTTAACTTCTACAGTTGTGCAGATGGCGTAGCGCTTGTGCCTGAGCGAAATTCAAAGGCTCGCAGCAAAAAAATGAAATCTCGGAATCAGGACTTTTCTGTATATGTTAATACTAAAGGCACTTGTGAGCAACATGCAAATGGTATGTTTTACCTACAGTGGCAGGATTTTTAAATATTTGCCTATGAACTTGTCACTTTGAGGCATGTCACATTTTTGATCGGGTGATAAAAAATTGATTTTCTCTATTTCAGAACGCTGGCAGTGTAGATTACGCTATGCCGAATCCCGTAGAGAGATTTTTTGTTATTTTTACAGCTTTAAATATAGCAAATAATCAAGAACAAACTTGTTAAAATATGGTAATATTTATTTGAAATTCAGTGAAAATACCTTTAGAGGTTAGGGTAACCTAATTTGCAATTCACGGTAAAATACGCCAATACGGGAATAGACAGGAGATATAGCTACAGTATTTTGTTGTACTTAAAACTTCGGTAAAGTCAGAGGCTTCTTGTTTGTGCCTACACAATGATGTAGTGCATTAGTTGCAGCGGTTAACACTAGCACTAGTAGCGCTGCGCTTTATGATTTTTATCTCGTATTGCCACACCAATTTATTGTATCATCTATGACTGAGTTATCTACCAAAAAACAGTTGCGGTTTGTGTTTTTACATCAAAAAATAAAAAAATAAATAAATCTATTTCTGCCTTTTTTACATTTTGTTCCAATTACAAAGTGTTCGTTGACGTGAATATTGAATAAACATCACGTAAATTTTTACCGAAGATTTCTTATAACTTACTTATATGCATATAAAAATGTATGGTGTTTTTGCAGACCAAATAATAAGTTCGTTATGGTGAAGTGTTTGTTAACTTGAAGTTCATTAAAGTGGTGCTCTACTGTATGTTAAAAACATATGAGCGTTTTTAATTTGCAAAACGAAAATGCTCAAAAGTCTATGAAAGACTCCAACATTGAAATCTATATGCCATTATGTGACTTTCAAATACAGCCTTTAAAAACAAGAAAAACGTTAAAATTTATTTGCTAACAAGTATCCGTGCGTAACAAGCTTGACAAATTTTATATACGTTTTAAATAAAGACGAGTGATACAACTTAAAAGTTTGTATGACCAGTAAGCTTTAAATTTTGAAACCCTCCAGAACCAGTGTTAGAGGTTCAATCAATAATAACACATATAAATGTTCATAGCAAAGAAATGTGGGCCCAATTAGGGTATCATCTTTTTCCTTTTGAAATAAATTAAAGTGAGCATAGTGGTGGGACTTTAGTTTGTCTTTCACGAGACAGGATTATTTTGATGTTCTTACGATGCCGGAGTCACATAGCCCCAATGTGCACGACACGACGGCCAACAGCCAATGAAATACTATATAGATTGTCGTCCGACCAGCAATTTTGGATGTCGTGTGGCATGACACAAGAATGTACAACATTGCAAAATGAAATTGTATTGCAAGCTTTCCTTACAATGGTAAATATGCTGCTTATAAGAAAATTAAATTGAAAACTACTGTTCCTAGCTCTTCGAAATAATAATTTTACTTTTATATGCATTAGCAATAACAATTTGTCACCATTATGTATTACATATTTCCCTCTTGTTCACCACAGTGCCTTCTAAATAGTTAGGTTAAATACAGAGAGTGTGGTGTCGGTTGTGCTGTAAATTCAAGTAGTCAAATTGAAATGTGTCATGGTTGTGTTTGTGGTCGTTTCTTGCTGTGTTGGTCGTGGATATGTGATTCCGGCATGAATGTGTGGCATTTTGAGTTGCATTTTGTTGATGAAGCAGTGGAAAATTTTGCTCGTATGAAAATATTTAAATTTCTTAACTTCGAAAATTATAACTTTAATTAAAATACAAAATGCAGTACATACATCCCTGTTCGTATTCGTACAGATGCAGCTATATATATACGCACACACTTTGACCGAAGGTTAAGCTTACACTCAAATTTATTATGTAAACAAACTAATATTGTTCACTCACTACAAATGTGTGAAAAGTGCGGCATTTTTCAGGCAATGTGCATTTCAATAATCATATTAATGGTATACAAATACATTTACAAAACATGTAAACTTGCTGTTGTAACCTCTTGAACACGTGTTTTTCTATGGCAATCCTTGCGAGTTTACATCACTAAAATCATGTGTGTTCGTGACTAGCATTAAGTAATTTGCAAAATCATTCGGTAAAATTAATACTGTAGGAGCGAGAGCATGTACTTTTTACATAGTGTGTAGGTTGGTCACATTCTGTCAAATTTGAGACCACTTATGGACCTAACGTTAAAGTACTGTTTTGTTGAATAAATTTGTAATCTACTTTGTATCTTCTATACCTTGTAATATTCATTTTGTATTAAATACATATTAACACCAGCGAGAGCAGCAATGTGTTGGCAACAGCCGTAAGAAATATTTCAAAGTTACAATTTTTTTTAACCTCGTTTTTATGTATACCGTTAGTACGTTGCCAATTGATATATTTGTATTGTTAGGTAGCTCAAACACATTTCATTGCTGCTGTTATAAATATCGGTGCAAAGTACAGTGTGTAGGCTCTAGTGACACTGTTTTGTTTATTTTTTCTCCTAGAAGAAGGTTCAATACACGATGTGGAGCGTGTCACTCTCTCATTCTCTCTCAGGAGGTTCGTACCACCTGTGTAGCAGGAATGGTTTACATTTTATTTCTAATTTCAGCACATTTCATAGTATTTACAGCAACAGTAATGGTGTTTGAAATTGTAATTTACAATTGAAACAAGATTTTTTTAAAAATACCTATTGCATGTTATTTACATGCGATGCTTACAAGTCCAGCAGGTTGGTAGATGTGGTGTGGAAAGGAGAATCTAGAATTTGATAAGCTTTCCCCTAGCCACACGCTTGTCCAATGTGGCTGTGATTATACCAAGTTTTTATAGTGCTTTAAGACTGGCAGTGATGTGGTGACATTTTAATGACATGGCGTGTTTCTGAACAAAGCGTCAAGGCCATACTCGTGTTATTTTGAACATCCTAAACAAGTTACAATGTTTTGATAAATATGTGTTTCCACTGCAGGGTTAAATAAGTTATTGATGCACGTGAAAGGGCGTGGTGGCTGCGTTGTAATTGTTACGCAGGCCAGGTGTGTGTGGATTTCGAATATGTACAAAATTTATACGTTTTAACCATTAACTGTTGTCATGACGAAGTTAATTATTTAAATTCATTTCTGTTTATCACAACGTTGTACCTTTGCGCTAGGTGTTTGAAACACAGTAGTAAAAAATAGCTTTTGTTTCTGTGATTTGAATGACTGCCACAATCCCAACAAAACACTAAGCCGAACCGGATAAATTTAAATAACTAATAAAATTAACCTACAAACGAGTAAGTACCAATGCATGTAAATATTGGCTGAATAAATGTTACAGCAGGCCTATGTGTTTGCATGTTCACCACTATCTTTCATGTTTGTCTATCCTACATACAATAGTGACTCGAGTTGCGTGCTTGAATTTACTGTGTCATTTCGTTGGACTTGTTATTCCTTTGTTTTAATTGTTATTCCAAACGCATATTAATAACATGTTAAATACTAGTGTTTCCGCCAGAGTTGTAACAAACACAGTAATGGCAATATATTAATGTTTATTATGTGCAACGTGCTATATAGTGTGTAACAAATAGTTATAAGTTGACCTTAATATTGTTATAGGCCTAAATTGTGAACACTTGTAGGAAATGGTTTCTACAATATGACGTACCGTAGTCACCCGAAAGGAAGACAAGGTTTTTTGCAGAAAAGGTACAGAAAAAATAAGGGGTCATCTTCAATTCAAAACCTAGGCACAAATACCGTAAATGTGCGACACTGCTAGTTCAGTATTTAAGTTCTTGTTACGGGCACAACATTACTATGTGCTTCTATTCACAATTTTTTTACTCACAAAGCGGTTAAAGCTCCAAAATTGGCATGCCGTCAGAGGATTTTGACATGCTTTTCATGCTTAAATACAGTATGTCATATGGTTGGTCGTATATTTGTAGTGCTGATACTACCTGTCAACTTTGACAAGGGTCCCTTTATCTGATGTCACCCAGAGACATAAAATGCGCCAGTAGTGTAGTAGGGGTGGGTTCTAATTCACTAGGAGAATATGTTGATGGGGATGTTCTAAAAATAGATTTTGCAGATTAATGGCTAGTCCGATTAATTGGCTAATCATAATTCTATTAATTTGCAAATGGTTGCAAAGAGGAAATGCTTTGCTGGGAAGCAAAATGTCTCAAGTCACGAATATAACACCCACAAAAGTTACAGTGTAAGAAAGATGCTACTACCATACAGCCAGGTTGAACACACCTATTTCATTGTTATTAGTTTTTCTTTAAAATTAAATAAAATTCATAATATTATTCATTTAATAGCATTTCTTGGAAGGGTTTGTCACAAATTCATGCAAAAATACATTCAACCTAAATAATTTTTTCCAGTACTTCACAGGGGTAGTCTTGAATTCAGGGTTAAATATTTCTCCCTCAAAAGTATTTTTTTTAGGAAGTGGTTTTCTTAGATTCAGGGTCCTCTTCCTTTTGGGTAAATACGGTAAATCTTTGAACAGCTGTATACAGCAACCAACACATTTGACAGTTATATAAGTAGATGCAGTATGGCAATGTTTATGTTTACAGGTAGTGGAAGGATACGTAATCAGTAACTGAAAGTAGAAATTTAGCAGGGTTTCAGAAAAGGCAGAAGTTATCGTGAATCAACTATACTCGTGCGTTCTACCAGATGCTGAGATTATCTGTAGCACCTTCTCTTTTATACCTTTCCTCTGGGAGTAGGGCATTGGTAAATGAACTTTACCCTACTGCACTGTACCACGCCTGCAGACTCCTTGTGCAGTCTTAGTGTGGCACCCATGCGGGCAGAGGACGGGCCGTCACCCTTTTTCCGAAGTCTGGCAGAGACTGCATTACGTGAAGGAAGTCGGGTCCCACAGACACATGGATCTGTGGCCCTGTTCGACACTCTCCAGGCGAAGCCCGCAGAGGAGAGGCCGGCAAACACCAAGCCGACAAGCTGTTTTCAGGGCATTGTGCCTGTGTGGTTTTTCCTTTCCTTCAATCCCAAGGGGTTGACAAGAAGGGCTGCCAAAGCTAGTGCATGTGTGAAAACAGTGTTCGGCTCGTTTGTGTGAAATTCCCTGGGATCACCTGCAAACGTGTTACTTGAGAGTAACTACTGAAGAATACTAAGTCTACAGGGAAAGTACTCAAATTAAATGTAAAACCACATTTTATTCCAGTAAAGGAAATGCACGTGGTGAATGCACTCTAGCTCATGGTAAATGGCACGAATGTCAGCTGGAAAGCGATAAGTACAAGTTGGGATGGTCAGTACAGGTGACCGGCATACAACCAAGGGGGTGCAGTGAATGATGTTGAAAGTCTAAGCAACAAACTCTTGCATTGTTGTATGTATTGACGCGTAGAATGACTTAACGTAACTGCTGACACATAGCAGGGTGACTAAGCACGGACGTGATAGGGTTTAGCCTTAAAAAAGACATCTAGGATGGGTCCACAGATACGTCCGTAACTACAGGATAACACAGGGTTTGCGTGGTACAAAGTAGGAAGAGCTCCTAACTATCGTAACCTAACTGTATAGCAAGCATAGCTTAAGTGGTATGATGGGGTGTCGTGTCCGAGCAACGGGAGCTGGAACTAATGAAGGGTTGATTCCTGAGCGTCGAGCACTAGGAAGAAGACTGTTACAATAAGTAAAGGCTTAGAGGTGCAGGCTAGTCAGTGTCTGGGCGAGTGCGGGACAGCTGATGACTGGTTTTACAATCTGGTCACTTCCCGAGTGGCGGCCACAGGCTGTCTCTGCTTTTATACTAATTGAGGGCACTGCCCTCTACTGATTGGCTCGTGCCATTAGGGCTGGGAGAGGTCGCAAAGTGGGGGGTGCAAATGCATGGCTTGCCTCTGTGAAGTCACTGGCTGGCTGGTAGGGGATGAAAAACAAGACAAGCAATAATTACCACTAATGCTATCTACTGGGAAGTAAAAGACTTCTTGCCTTTAAGCATTTTTACGGTGTTCCGGTGAATAAAAACACACTTGCATACTAACGGGACAAATTTAACTTCCAAGTTTGCAACAACTGACCTAGAGATAGAGCGGAAGTCATTAAATCTCCATTATTGAAAATGACGTATTGCATTAACCTTAAAGTAAGTGGAATGCAAACTCTTATAATTACCTTCAGCCCATAAATTGGATTTCAAAGTTGTGATTAGAACACATGTGAAATTTTAAGTATTTGCAACAAGTGGCTCCACACTTTTATAGAATTAATTACAAAACCAATTGGAGGTTTAATAACTGGAGTTGATTCTAGTTAAAAGCCAGGTGAAGGCAACCTGGATAGAATAATCAATGTGATGTAATATATTACTGTTGAGAGTTTGAATTAATTAATTAGCCAAATTAATTAAATCCTACTTTAATTATTAGCGGTTCTGAAGGAACCTGATGTTGAGCAAGAAGAGGGTCTTCACCGGAAGGGCGAGGATGGTGGCTTGGCTAGAGCCCTAGAGGTCCAGAGGGGATGTCGCTATGATATAATTTTACCTCTGCGGTTTACGTGGAAAGCAAAAGAGGTTGAGGTTTGGACGACGTCGCCTGGACCCTTTGGTTGGTGTCGGCGGCCCTTAGGAGCTGTTGGAGTGGTTACTGGGTGCAGCTGAAGAGGTAAGACTCTAGAAGATGGTCCTCTGGAGCTGGTGTAGATGTCGACGGCCTTTGGTTTGTCTGCAGTCACAGGTGCGGGATGGGGTCTAGCACAGGCACACCCTTGCAGACATTCTCCTGGCCTTCTCAGTGTTAGAGAGAGGGTTAGCACAGGACTTGCCCTGGGCCGACACCTTCTGCCTTCTCAGCGGAAGAGGTGCAGCAAATTGCCCTGAGGCCTGCTCTGGATGTCTTATTTGTACAAAAATCCAGATCTTGTAGGACTTCAGAAAGGTAAAGGGGAAGCTATCATTACTTCGCAGGGGTTGAGAATTTGCAAGTTTTCGATGGGGTGCTTTTTTTTACTGCCTGTGCCTGATGCATTGACATATTTTATTGCCTCATCTGATGGCTCCACTTTCTGTGGCGCTCCAATGGAAACCGTTCTGTCCTCCAGCGGTGCATTGTGGAACTGGCGCAACTTTCCTAGAGGGTGTTGATGGCTCGGTAGGTAGAACAATCTTCTGAGAGAGGTGTTGATGTGACTGCTTCTGGGTGAGTTTCGGTGAACCGTAAAAGCTAGGAGCATGTGTCTGTAGTATTAGGTGGACTACACCAAAGTACCCTGTTAATCATGTGTCCCGCCTCCATTACTGTTTGCATTGTCACAGCGGGTCCTTTGACCGATGACATTGTAGTGTGAAAGAATGGATGTTGACTGGATGAAAATTAAAAATTTGAAGGATTCTTCTGGCAATGTGAAATGTGTACAAGATACTTCCCGAGGTGATGGTAATCTCTCATCCCGATCTGGAATGCAGCGTTCGACAACACATTAGCTGTTTAGTGCCCTCGATCGTTTTTGTCACGAGAATCGAGAAGCCTTCTTTAATATAAAATACCAAACACCGGAAATATTAGAAAAATCATTATTTCACAACTAGGAGCTGCATTTAGAGAAACTAGGAATAAACCCTCAGGTTGAGAGAAACCTAGCTTTATAACTATCGACCTGAGGGTTTACTCTAATTTTCTTCGAATGTTGACTAGCCAGAGCAGTGCGTTGTCCTGCAGTTGTGCTCTCGTTTGCTTATTTTGCCACTTTGCATGTGTTGTTACAACTTGATTTCTCTTTGTTTTTGATTATTGTTTGTAGGTTTAAGAAATTGCGTAATGTTCAATGTTTTAAATTGTTTTATTACACATTTGTTTATTTTTCTGCAGCATGGTGCTAGAATACTGCCTTACAGAGGTGGTGGAAAAACTGGGTGACCCAAAGACAGCCATGCAGGCAGCAGACACGCTCACTGCTCTGGCTGAGGCCACGAAGCTGGACACAGTGGCTACAAGTGTACTCAATTATGCCTTCTCACAGAAGAGCCCCAAACTGCATCAGGAATCCCTAAATTGGGTTTCCTCTGCTATACTGGATTTTGGATTTGTGTAAGTGGTTTTATCAATATATTTTTGTTGCTTTGTGCAGTGGAAAGTAGTATGTTTAATTTCCATGCATTTCTTTTTTTCTGCTCACTTATGGAAGTAGCATGATGTAAGTGATTCAAAGTATGTCCTACACTAAAAGTGATAAAAATAATATTGATAATACGTTAATTACTATAAGTAATAGTTTTGGATGCCGCTTTAGTACTTGGTAACCGAGACATATTTTATAAGTTGGTACAGTATTTTGGCAAATTCATTCCCTTTTTAAGAAAAGTGGCACCTCAGTAATTAGGTGGGCATTACATTTGTCACTTAAGCAGTTTTGCTTCCTTGTGATGTGCACTTTTTTGAACATGCAATTTACAACAGAAGTGGAAGCTGTCATTGTCAACAGGTACACCCTTGAGTGTGACACAGTGACACCAACATGTACAAACAGACTAATAAAGATGAAGTGGGTTCTCTATCTATCATTTTTCAGGGAATTGTTACAAATTCAGGATTTCAGTACGTGAGAAACGTTACATTTCTTGTTGGGAGCTGTACATTGTATGCGAATTAAGGTTAGACGCCAACTGTCTAGTCGCAGCAGGTTATGTCTAACACCCCCATGAGAGCTAGCAAGCAGTGCTTTGTACATTGGGTGCTGGCCTTCTAACCCTACTACGCCGAAGATGTTGGGCAGGCCGATATCTCCCATTATTTAACGTACTACCGGCAGAGGTGCTGACTTTAGAGTTGTAACGGACGTCACCACTACCCATTCTGGCCTCGCCACAGCCACGGCCCTATCCTAAGAAGAGACTTTAAGCTGTATGTCACAGGTTCCCTTGAAGCCACGGTTGGCTCGGCGGCTATCGGACATCTCTGCCACTTCTCCACCACTTCTCCACCACTTTTCTCTCCATGACCTCTCTGCTACCCCGTACCCTCCATGCTGGCTCTGTGCTCTGGGTATGTATAGAGGTTGCAGCCTGTAGTTCAAGACTGTAGCACGGTTCAGTTGTAGGATGTACTGTCTGCCCACGTAGAGATTTCTTCAGCCATCAGCTGTCGTTTGCAGCTCAGTTGTAGGATGTTATTTGGCCTGACTGTAGATACGTTTGCAACCACCAGCTGTCTCATGTGGATCAGTTAAAGGACATACTCTGCCCGACCACATACCGTCTGACTTTCCAAACCTCCTGGTTTTTCATGGAAATCTCTCCATTTTCTATTGTATTCTGTATCGGATACCCTCTATCACTGTTTGATAGCGATAGGTTAAGCAGTGATTCTGCAAATAATGTCCCTACAGAAGCGTAACATCATTCGCCCAACCATAATACAAGTGATCAACGCGTGTTGCTCTATAGGATATTAATAAACTACTATGACTGATCATCAGCCACGTATTTGTAAGTTAACCATGGAATGGTCGAACCGAACATCATCATTCACGAGTGCCTACAGGATCACTCCCAGCCTAGTGAGTGGTTACGTACACTTCAGATGCACATTCCGCAAGTGGTCCGTGAAGAAACAAGTCAGCCTCTCCGAAGTGCACCAAGCTCGCCGTATGTCGCAGAGCAATGACATGCCAGGAAGCATCCAGAGCGCAGCCGAAGTTGCCTGAAGCCGAGCACTGGGTGCAGAGGGTGGCTAACCCCACCCAGCCTTGCTCACGAGACGTCACGAGTGTGACGTTACGCCTACCTCTCCTATCGAGGCATGGACAGGCTGAGCAAAGTATAAGTAGGGACCCCTTAATTTTGTGAATGGTCTTTTTCACTAAATTTTTATATAAGCAAGTAGGGCCTATTTCTCAAAAATTTTGGTTATTTTGGTGGTATCACTTACTGTTATTGCTTCACGAAATATCACTAATTTGGGCATTTTTCTTGTTTAAAACAAAAATGTCGGAAATTCTTCTTTTTCACGAAATTTCGTACAGTATATCACATTTTTGATCATAATAATGAAACTGTCTAAATAACGGATGTCTGGAAGAGACAAAAAGAAGTTAGTTCTCTTGCTCTAGTAGCAAGTTGTATAGGTGTTAACTGCTGTTGCAGTCTAACTTTCTGGTAGCTGTTCGCTGTTGCCATCACTGAAGCCTCAGGTGACAACATTGGTAGAAGCTACCGGCAGTTGTCGAAGACAGTTGTCGTCGCAGGGAGCAGCTGCTGGTGGCTGCGAAGACTTGAGGTTCGCTGGAGGTTCCAGCACTCGGAGTGTTGGAGTGAGCTCGAGAAACTGCATGAAATAACCCAGGAGCCGAGCTGCTCACGGGTTTAGTGAAAACTGTAGGATGCAGCGGCTAGCTTTTTTTTGGGGGGGGGGGGGTGTGTGTGTGATGTCCCTCTGCTGTGAGGCCGGCGTGGGAGGTAAGAACTTTGTCAGCACTTGGCTTTGTGAATGTTCGGTGGTGCTCAACCATGCTGGGTTACACAACCTTGAAAGCCACGTATTCGGACGCCCTCCAGAATTATGGCGGCCCGCAACAGGTTTGCTGTATCGAGTCTCACATGGGTTGGACTACTTGACGTGATATAATATAGTGGTACGTACCAACTTGTAAAAATAAATTGTTACAAATTTTCCCATTGTCATTAATTGCTCAGCCACATGTTTATTCAGCAAAGCCACACAGTACGCTCCATAGATTTGTATATCTATGGTTAGGGATCCCTGAAAATAGTGAATACAACTCTCTAATATCGGTGCGAAAAATTCCTGAAAGCAGTGAATAAAATACAACATAGTGGTACAAAAAATTAATTTGGAAAGTTAGGGATGTCAGAAAATGGTAAAATTGAATACCTGAGTATTTAAAAATGAAAGTGTTGTCAATTGTGGCGTTTAAAATGAAAGTGATGCTAAATTTCTGTAACTTGTTTAAAAATAAAATCTATAATGCATTTATTTGCCTTCATATTAAAACATAAACCAAATTTCCGTGTTTGAAAATTAAGAAATTTCGTAAATTAGAATGTTTGGAAAGAAAATTAATGCACATGTTCAGTGTCTGAATAAGTAATAGAAAAGTTCAGTAGAACCTCTCTATTGTAACCCCTCACGGTTCCCTAGAATAGGGTCGTAATAAAAACTTTGGAAAATTTTGGGCTGATTTTGACCCATCCCTATGCATCCAAACTTGCCAATTTTTGCATGAAGTTCATGTTTATTCCTCTCTAGCGAATAAAAATCCATTTTCTGAATTATATATAAATATGTATGTATGTATGTATATTTTGATAGCTGTACGTCTCTTGATTAATTTGATACCCAAGAAATGCATACTGGACCACCCCTTGTAAAAAATGCCTAAACACAGTATGACATGGCCATTGAAAGTGTGTGAAAATATTAGACTATGTACTGTATTATTATAATATAAAGTTATTATTAAAGATCTATTACGCAGGTCTTGTGGGTCATATATTGCTATGAGGCAAGTAGCAATCAAAATGTTTAGGTGGTGTAGCGCAATACATGTGCACGTGCAGTACTTTCCCTTGGGTCTGGGTGAGCGCCTAAATACTCTGCAGCACGTTTGTGAGGTCTTCTTGAAATATTAATTATCCCGAATTTTTCATAAAAAAGTTTTGGCGTTGCCCGTACACTGCCTCACTCGCCATGATATGGTACCGGTAACATAAGAACACATTTTATTTGTTCACACCTATCTTGATTTATTCACTTTACACAAAATTGACTTCACAAGGAAAAAAACAATTGTTCACCATGAAAAATTAGCCTATTATGTAGGTGTAGGCACACATAAACTTAAAAATAATCATTAAAAAAGGGCATTGAATTAAGTTTGAAGTTATCATGCATACACTGATTAAGAAACTAGTCTGTGTAATGTGCCGCTGTTTTTACACTAAAAGAGGAGGGATAGTGGAAGCAAAAAAAGACTGGGAGGGTAAGGCAGAGGCAGCATGTGACTAGGACAAAGAATCCTTACTGACCTGGCCTGCAACTCCCCCTTCAAGCGCCTCAGACAATACACCAGTGTCCCTTCTGACATTAAGTAATTTATTGCTTCACGCTGCTAGATACAACAAATGTTAGTCTATGATGGTAGCTTGAGAAATGCTCGACCACTAACATCAGTAAGGGCTAGTTTTCCTTAGACTGAAAATCGTGGGTAGTAGAAACTAGTACAGCGATTGGAGAAAAGGTGTACAATAACAAATCCATGCATAACTGATATTGTGGTTGGCGAGGGATTACTGTTCCTCGGGATTGGGTCGTAATAGAGAGGTGATCGTAATAGATGGGGCCATAATAGAGAGGTGGTCGTAATAGATGAGGTCATAATAGAGAGGTGGTCGTAATAGAGAGGTTTTACTGTAATTATTAAGTACAAGGAACAGTAGTAATTATTACTAGAGATGGGAGAGTATTCAAATTTTTAAGTCTAGTCGGGTCGTCAAATTTTATAATAATCAGTTCAGTTCAATTTGAGTCAAGTCGAATTTGATAATAGTGAGTTTGAGTTGAGTCGAATTTGATAAGTTCGAGTGGAGTTTTAATTATTTGTGAGTAGTTTTTTATGTAAGCAAGTTGAGCTTAAGTATTTGCACTTTTCTGCTAAGTATCCAAAAGAAGTTCTTAAATCACTAACCATAAATATTTGGAAATAAAAAGATCTGACGATTAAAATTACAACAAAAATATTACATTGAGGTCAGGTATTTTATGGCCCACTTAATCATAAATATTTAGAATACAATTTATTGTACAGTGGGTGTTAATACAAATAATACAGAGTAAAACCATCTCCTAAACTAATGCAATGTAATAATACACTGCATGTATTTTTTTTATTCTCTACAGTAACATCATGTGCAAATGTTAAGTTATAACCTACTACTCGTAGCAGTTAAACTTATTAAAATGCTTCAATTGTCACACAAACTATTCCATTGGTGTAGTGAGCTATTACCTTGGTAGGTGTAATTAATTATAAAAACATGCTCAAAAAAGCGTGTGAACTAATGCAATACAATGTAGCAAAAATTTTGATTCTTTTGTCATTTTTAAATTCAGTTTATGGTATTAGCCTATAAAACACAATGAAAATAGATTCCTAACCTATTAAAGATAAATTTTTCCAATAGTTCCAAGGAAGTATAACAATAATAAGAGATATAAGATCACAGTCACAAATATTTGAAATGCACTTATGATGTCATTCAAAGATATCAACAAAATAATAATTCACAAGTTATCATGTAGGAAAACAAGTTTCTCTGCAAGACTTGAGGACAAATTCTGGCATAGTGTGGAAATGGTAAGTCCTGCTTTTGAAAACACTCATTAGCCACTGAAGTAGCTGGAATGCTTCAATAGTGCATTGCTAGCTCAGCAAGACAGGGGTAGTTTCCACCACTCAAGTGGATCTCCATCTCAATTAATTACAGCACTTTTAAGAAAATCATCAACCTGGAAGAAAAAAATAACTGAGTTTGCATCATATTTTTGTTTCAAAACTGTTTATGTGAAACCAGTACAGAAATAATACAAGTAGGTTTGCATAAAATATTTATGGAAAGATTTAACATATCAAAAAGAGATTACCTACTTCTTTCTTAACAGAATCTTCTTTTTCTGCAGGCTGCATTTGTTTGGATTTCATATCAAAGATGCCCCAAAGAGTTTTACTGGTTGAAGTTGATGGTGCACTTTTCTCTTCTATTAATTGGTCTTGCCTAGAGCAGTCGTTACTTACTGGTGAGGGACATTTTTTTGTATTCTTCAGTTGATAAAAGTTTTGCCAGTAGCTCTTCATGATTTTCCATTGTGACACACTTGAATCTTGGATCCAAGGTAGTAGCTATTAGATGTGTGCTAGAATCCCTTATATAATGAAATAGAGCAGTTAATGATTTTAGCAATGCTTGCGTTAATATTATGCCACTTCCTTGTTCTCCAGTTCTTGAGTTGTTGATATTCTTCACGAATCCTTCAATACTATAAAGGATTGGCTGAACCATTGAAAGGGTTGGTACATTTTCTCTGCACAGTTCTTTAGTAGCCAAGAAAAGAGGTTGCAAAATTGTTTTGTAGCCTGCAATTAAGTTCCATTCCTGTGTTGTCAAACTTTCTTTTCCACAGTTTGGCAAATCAGCACACACTGCTTCTTTTTGCTCATGTAGGCGTTCAAGCATTAGATACGTACTATTCCACCGTGTGTCCACCATCTGAATTAGAGAATGCTCTGGTAAACTCAGTTTTTTTGGAGTGATTGTAGCCTCTCTCTTGACTTCCGGCTATGTTTTTAATGACAGGAATGATTCCTGTTTTCGTGAAGTCCACAAATCTATTGTAAGAGACATTGATTTGACTGTTTCAAGATCATGGTTCAACACTTGTTCCATGTGTCTCCGTGTGTCACTGTACAACTTCGGTACTACAGATCTTGAAAAATGCTTCCTAATGGGAATTTGATAGTGAAGCTCGAGGGTTTCCATTAATTCTCTGTCTCCGCGATCTTCCACAATTGAAAACTGTTGGTAGTCCACAGCAATCATGTGATCAATTTTATTTGTTATAATATGTGTTCTTGGACTTCCTGACAGGAGCATGACTTTCGAATTCATGGCTTGAGCAATTGGAGATGCAACAGATTGTTTTGATGATTTCTTTGCCTCATTTTTAACTGCACACATTTCCTCATACTTATGCTTCAAGTGTGAGAGCCCAAATGTCTGATCAAACTTGTAGTAGAAGATGATGGCGTATTTAAAGTTTTTTTGCATATTGCATGCTGATCACTCTTTTCAAAAAATTCCCAAATTTTCGATCTGATTGAATTTGGACTAGAACTGCTCCTGCTTTCATGTTCCTCTTGTATTTTTGTTTCTCTTGTTTCAGGAGTTAAGTATCCTAAGATACCTTTAGGAATTGGAAATTTTTCTGACTAGTGAGTCTGCTTAGTAAAACAACACTACTGTACCGAAAATAACACTGTTAGTCTGTTACGAAAAGTTACCTCACCGAAAGTCTTTTTAAGATGTAAACAAGGATCATTTGACGTTCATGGCAGTGGAAACACGAACTCTAACTGAACTTGAGCAGATTAGTTTGGTGAAGCCTGAAGAATTTTTTATTTTTTTAGAGCTAGTGAGTATTTATTTTAACTCCCTCTCCCTTCTCATTCTCTCTCAGCGCACCCTTCAGTTCACCCTTTCAGTCCTCCCCCGTAACCACAGGTTATAATGCCTCCCCCCCCTCCCTTTTTTTTCCGACCTGCTGGAAGGCAGTGCTTACGCAAAGCACGGGCAATTTACTTGTAATGGTGAATGACTTAAGTTCACATGCTTATCACACTGTAGAGTTTAAGCTCTCAGTCCTAAAATATATTCTCAATGTCACAGTGATAACTTAAATTCTTGTTTTCTCCACCAATAATGTGTGTGCGATCCATTGTATCTATTGTGTTTGTGAAGAAAATATTTTGTAGATATTCTTGTGAGTTACGAAGTATTATCAAAATTATTTTTATCCATAATTTTCATAAAATCCCCCCCACCCCCTCTTGTTTTTGAACATAGTAAAATACGTCAAATTCAATTCTAAGTATTGTTTATAGTATCTGTTACTATTTTTATTGGTATATAAAATCGGTGACAAAACGTTTACTTGAAGTAAATATAACATAATTTGCAAGTAAATATGTCTTCTAACAGTGATAATGCATTATTGGTGTTTAATTAGTACATGCTTACAAAAGTTGTCTGTAATGTAACCTGAACTGCGTGCAGAAACTATCACTGTTCAGTCCTCGTGTTATGGTTACGTGTAGGTCGCAGCTGCCTTTTCCCCATTCCGTCACACAGACAAAGCTTGCATCCTGTCTCGCCTCAAAGCAGTTTGTTTCCCCTCCCCTTCTGTGTCCAAGTCCATATTTTGCCGATTAATATATTCCTCCAAGCTTTGTGTCAGTGTAGCGCAGAGGATAGATAACCTACACCTGGATGAGAAGGGGGGGGGGGGGAGAAGGGCAGAGGCGGCACTTATTTGATCTTCTTTTAAATGCATCACCTTGTAAAAGGAGAAAAAAGAAAAACAAGCCTGCCGCCCACTCTTTTAACGACCTTAGGTTACTATGATTGTACAGCAAGCCACATTGTTTTGGGTTTTAGCGCTGCGTGTTATTTATTTAAAATCCGTTTAAAATCGTAGTGACATTTAATTATATTTGTATTTAGAGTTTTACTGAATTTCCATTCATTCGAGTTTCGTCCTGTCGAGATACATAAACACTAATACCAAGTCGAGCCGAGTTAACGCTAGTCACTGGATTCGGCTCGAAATTTAGAGGCTTGGTCCGTCTCTAATTATTACAGTTAATTAATTTGAGTTAAAAATTTATTTAAGAAATATGGGGTAAATTTTGACAGTTCTAAAATATAGCATGGCCACAATGTATCCTTCCAACCACAGCTATTTTGTCACTGAAGAAAAAGACGCCTGAAGTAAATGTTCAGTGTCCAATGCACACTTGCATTTTCCTCTTTCCTAGTGTTCCCTGTCATGGCATGCATAGTTAACTTCCATCCCGTAATTAATGTAGGATATTATAGTTAGGTTGTCAGTCCTACCATTTTTATTTTTGAATTTTGGGGTTTTCTGTTTATTTTAGTTAGAGTGAAAAAAGGAAGCAGTGAGAGAGTGAGGGCTTTAGTTTAACGTCTTTCGTGAGACAGCATTGTTTTGAGGTTCTTACGAGAGTGTTGCCTTTTTGAGTTGCACATTGTTTTGATGGAGCAGAGGAAAATATAGCTCGTATGGAAATAACATAAATTATTGCAAATTCAAAAATTTTAACTTCAATGAAACAAAATGTGATGCATACGTCGCTGTTCGTATTCGTACAGATGCAGCAACACACACACAGTTTGTCAGAACTTAACCTTACACTCAAATCTACTATATAGATAGTTAAACAAATATTTTACTAGCACTATTTAAGTGTTGTAAGTGTGGTTTTTTCAGACAACATGCATTTTGATAATTATAGTAATGGGTTACAAATATACTATTTACAAAATACGAAATCCTCTTAAACACCTTTTTTTTTTCTATTGAATGCTTGCAAGTTTACATCACTAAAATCATGTTTGTTCGTACCTAGCATTAAATAATTTATTTGCAGAATTGGTCGATAAAATCAACACTGTGCACATTTCCTGAAACCAACAAACTTAAATTCGATACAAAAATTATATTTGTGTCACTTTATTGCGGATGGGTTTAAGGAAAATGGCAGAATGAGCAGGTTTTGCGATTCAGTAAATCATAATTCACTTTTTTTTTTCCACCTAATCCACCTAATCGCACACAAACTAGAACAGTCAAGTACTTTTTCACAACTCAGTCAGCACGCATGTTACAGAACTTACACATAATTTTATTCTTGATGTCAAAAATGTAAACCTTAATGATTTATTACGCGTTCACAATAAAAAAAAGTAGCTTTTTTCGGCATCTTAGCACAAAAATAATCACTACAAAATACTACGAAGAGCGGCAAAGTAGATACACATTTGCCGTGTTGGCAGTGTACATTAAACTGTAGACGTGCAATTGATTGTCGATACACAATCAATTGTAAACAATTATTCACCATTTCTGAAGCATGTAAATATTTGTGTAATGTTTTTTGTTCAAAATTTTGAGTTTTGTCAAAAAAAAGGTTGATTTTGTAAAAACAGTGAAATGTCATATTTTACAGTATTTAGTGTATTTCGTGGTTCGCCATTTTCAGGGATCCCTATCTGTGGTATTTGGAAAAGGTTTTTTTTTTTGTTACATTCTTTTATGTAAACCTGCTTTTAAAGTTGTCCAGGTTATGCTAGAACGACTTGTAGCTAGCTCTGTTTTACTTTTGTTTTGACCAAGTAATGCGTATATTAGTTAATGTTCTGTTTATTTTGCCTCTTATGAGAAAGTAGTAATTAGAACTGCTCATTGTCTATACTGATGGGCGTCCATTAGACTGATTGGACACTAGTTACAGATTTCACTCGCTAGACCAAAAGCAACTTAGGTAGCGGGGATGAGGCGAGGAGTGTTGGCTAATTCTGATGCACTCTCGCCTTTAATTAGGTAATAGAGATAAGTGTAGTCTTAAGCAGGTTGAATACCAGCATTGAATGTTTCAAAGTCGTGCTTCTTTCGTCCAGAAGACCAAGTTGTCCCAGCCTAGGGGAACTGCCACTCCGGTTAAGAAGCCGTAGACTAGAGGGTGATACTTGTAGCTGGTACGGACACACGGTGGAAACTCAATATTACTGGTGTAGGTGCGACTGCTTGATGTTCAAGTTCAGCGGCACGGACCTGTTCCGCCTGTCTATCCTGCGCAGGAAAGGGTGATATAGTATCCTTGGCCAGGCAGCAAGGTGAGCCAGGTGTGGCTATCTATGTCTCCTATCACTCCTTCTTTCATGAGGCATAGGGTAACAGTTCTATAAATCACGCAGTGCACTGAAATGGAAATACTGACACTGTACCCCAATAGTGACTTGTCAGCCGGCTCGATAAGTCCCCACTGATCCCCCACCGTAGACGGACTGATCACGAACGTTGAGCTGGAGTTGCGCCAAGCATCTGCTGCTTGTGCATCCACCCAGAATACCAGTCAGCACTGCAGATCAGTCACCGCGCAGATCAGTGCGAGTGGTTTGAAGTAACCCGAGTGTGTCGTGTCTCCTGGTGTGAAGGTGTTACTAGTGGTTGGGGTGTTACTATTTCTTCCCCACGAGCATTAATAGTGCTGTGTGTTTGATCGCAAGAAACGGTAGCCGTATAATGTGTATGTCTTATTTCGGTTTAATAACTTCCCCGGATTCCGTTGGCAATGCACACCGTAATCTTCCTTCAACTGTGAATACAGATATATACCCTGGAAATAAAAGTAACAAAGTAGAAAGCAACATGTGTTTATTGAAAGTTGAAGAGACAAGTGACCTTTGCTACCTTCTACCAAGTCGAGGATAGCTGAAGGTAACTGCGTGGTTCCAGGCCCCGTTCTAAATAAATGGAATAGCTGATTCTAGACGAAAATATTAGTTATAGTTAAACTATTAATTAAAGGTGTCTAGAGACAACTGAAGTTAAAAGATGAAAGTTTGTGTTGGTATGTCGCCGGGTTGACTGGTCGTCTACGTACGGAGTTGGTTGCTACGAAGGCGTACTTGTAGGCTTTGAACTTCTCTAGAGCTCCAAAGCACTAAGTGTGTTGTGGGTGGTACAAGAGATGCGAAAGAATGACCCCAGAGTTGGCTGTGGGTGGACTTATATAGTGGTAGCTTGTAGGCTGCTGGTGCGGTGAGCTAGGGAGGCGTGATGTCCTCCGGCCCTGGGTGGCATGAGAATTATCTCGTGAGTGGTTCAGGCTTCGTGCCTCATCGGGTCTGCTCGGCCCTGCCCGAGGTATGGGCAGCTTATAGGAGTCAAGCGGGGATCGGGGGTGGCCGGGTTCCCTCCGGGATGCGTGCCTTCCAGTTGAGAAGGAAAAACACTAAAGTTCCCGTTGCCTGTAGGGGTAGGCTACGTGTTGCTCACATCTGTAGAGTTGGAAGCAGTACTCCTAGGTGATGAGTCAGTCGTATCATAATAGGTGTAGAAGTGGTACTGGTCATGATGATGCAGTGGAAAATTTTGCTCGTATGGAAATAACATTAAAATGCTGTAATTCGAAAGTTGTAAAGTCACCAAAAAAACTAAACGTGGTAAATGTGACGCTATTATTTGTACTGATGCGAGAATTGCACAATAAACCATTTCATTAAAGTTGAAAATTGATGGTATTTTTTTAATGAACTATGGTACATTAAAATCGGTGACATTAGTTTTTTTTCCAGTCAGTAGTATACACACTGAAAAGAGTTTTTCAATGTCTGCGAATATAGTGACTGAAAAAAAACAAACCAATAGCCAGGTATAATGATAGTAATTGATATCACTTGTATGTTCCAGTTAAGTGTATGATACTTCATATTTGTTTTGCCAAAATTTGTTGCAATATGAAATACATTAGTGTGCTTGCTTTTTTGGCCAAATATTTTCAATTTTCTTTTGGTGCTATTACCAAACCATTTTTTTTCCGTGGCAAAATTTCAGTGAAATTTTCTATGAAATGAATTAAACAATTCCCAAAAAATGCATCAAAATCAGCCAAACATTGACAAAATTTGTCAGAGATCTTCACCACAAACCTGTCTCTCCATTGATGTACTTTGGTTCAGAGTAAATGCCTTGAAATGATATGAATATTAGTGTCGCTAAATGCAATTTTCAGTTACGATATATATTTCACATGCAATAAAAGAGATTAAAGTTAGATTCTATAAACAAGTAAGTGAAAACAACTTGATATAATTGCAGATTCATGTATATCACAGTATTCTAACTTTCCAAATATATTAATATTAACAATTTTTTTTATATGTGTAGGTAGTAAAGTGTGTAAAATAGCAAGATGTTTTTGTTTTTTTCACGTAATGGAAATTAAGTAAGCGACATAGGAAGGCCCTGCGGGCTGCTGGCCGAGGGCTTAACGCCAGTGAAAACCACAACAGATAATGGTAACACTCCACAAACCATGGTACCTCTATTTGGCCCGCCAATACAAATTACCCCCGAAGAATATCCAGCCATCGAGGAGAAATTATGCCGGAATTTATTATGTTTGTACGGAATCGTAACTTAACAATATTGACTGGAATATAAAAATTCAGTGCTGCCTATACTTGAAAGATTAATTATGTGTAATTTTTCAACAAAAACTTCTGGTACGGGTTATGCACGTGCACTGCCTATATAATCCAAAATAAGGTATATATTTGTTTTAGCCTTGGATGTTAACTTCTCTGAACAGCCTTTAGTAAAATTTAAAATAGCTTGTTAACTGTTCTGAGAAAATATACATATACACACACACACACACACCCAGACAGACACACACAGCTTATGTGGTGCTGTGGTATCTCAGTTCCCATATAAATTCAACCACTTAAGTTTTTATTTTTTAATCTATGATTTTGTACCATCAATAGGGATTAAACTGGATGAGCTGTTAAATTACTTGCCTCCCACCAAGGTGAACTGGGTTCAATCTCGGGTAGGGCCAATCTTTGGTTTTGCAATTGGGAATCCTGTTGAATGATGCCGCTGGTTGGCAGGTTTTCTTGAGGATCTCCCATTTCCTCCGCCTTTGCATTCCAGTGCTGCTCTATTCTCACACCTCATTTCATCCTCATCTGTTCTCAAGGCCTTGTTAAGAGCTGCCCAAATCTCTCTACACATTATCAGCAATGTAATAATTTAGCTCCAAGAGCAAATTTCTGACAATTCGAATTGTACCCAGAGCTAAAAAAATTTTAAATCATCTCATCCTTAATGTTTTTTTTTTTTTTTTTTGTAAAAATGTTATGTTCAGAGGTTTATATGTAAACAAACAGGAGCTATATGTTAGGTTTTACTGCCTCTGTTGAAGGATACAGCCAAAACCTTTGGTGGAAATAGTGAAGAAGGCGTTAGCTGCAACCAATCCAGTGGTGCGAAATTCCTCAATATCTCTGTTGGGAACGCTGTACCTCTATATGGGAGATGACCTTCGTATGCTTTTTGACACTGAGAAGCCAGCTTTACAGCAACAGATATTTGCAGAGTTTGATAAGGTAATCATCCTTGTACTTAATGTAAATCTGTTTTACTTTATATTTTAAAATATTTATCTAATGGTTGGTGAGAATTGTTGCACAGTTGTAGTAAATATAAATACTTTAGATGTATATTCTATAGTACAGCTAAAATGTATTCTCACTCAGTATATATTTGCATTGTGATGTTGCTCAAAGAACACTGCATTTACACATGTACCACTTGAACGTGTGTTGAAGACTCGGTTCATTTTTTGGAACTACTTCCAAGGAAGAATCCTAAATTTAAATTGCAGACTTGTCTCTTACCTGGTGTATGTTTTTGATATTGAGGTCATTTAAGGTCATATTCTTGAACTTGCAGCAATTCAGACATTTCTAGTAATTACTATTAAGCGTATTAGAGTCTAAAATGTATTTACACTGGAACCTTCTTGATACAAACCTGAAGGGACCAAAATATTGCTACTTTGCAATAACAAGGTTTGTAATGGGGTTTGTTCAGTCAAAACTGCAGACTTTTTATGTTGGTATAAGCCCAAAGCCTAAAAATTTGTAATTTGTACACAAAATTTAGCTTTAATAACAAAAGTAGTTGTTCTCATTTAAACTTTGCTGGGTAAAAAATGTTAAAGAATTATCAAATACCATTAAATCAACCCTTCCATTATATAAAGAACAATATAATATTCTCACACAGATTTTTGCTTTTACTAGTTTTCCGCAATCATTACATTTAAGGTTTTTGTTTTAAGAAATGTTCCATTTTGAACTGTTTTTGCACTATAGAAGCACTTGACAACCTAAACCAAATTAGCAAATCTTGAAAAACGACATGGAAATATAAGAATAATTACTTTATACAAACTTAAAATTCAAGTCTGCATATTACATGAATATTTTCTACGCACACAAACAAAGTTTCCACAGCTGACTACATCAGATGTTTTCATCTATGTATCTATGCACAAAGAGTACCATCACAAGAGAGCCAAACACTTTTGATATCAAAGCTTACAACTTGGTCATTGTAACTGAGTGCATGCAGTTGTGATTAGTCTTACACACAGCAGTAGTTTCTTACGTATAACATGATGCAGCGCTTCCATTGTATGTATATCAAGAAAAAGTGTTTTTGTTGTAGCAAAAGTTTATTTCCGGTTGAATGTGACCTGTCTGACATTCATGTAACTGAACGCATATTTTTGTGGGAAAAAATTTCTTGTCATTAATGTGGTTATTTAAATTACTTCCTGGAAAACTGAAGTACTAGCATTACCAGAAATTTTTTGGAAATATGGAAGTTAATTGTACTGAATTGTTACGAAAACCAAAGTGGGTTAATTTGTTGCTTTAATGTATTTGTATTAAACGTACGGAATTTGAGGCTAATAATTACATGGGGCATAAATAAAATAATTTGTTATATGTATAATGAGTATTTAGTTTTAAACAGCTCTTTCACCTTGGAATTGCATACCACACGTTAACACATATATTACCACCCCCCGCATTTGCGACTGCCTTTGTTCGATGCTCACATAAACAAGAATCAATCCTTTTGTGCCTACGTAAAATTCAGTATTTTGTTTTCATGATAGCAACTTTCAGAAAATTGGGGAAATTAGGGTTTAGCAATTTTGGGTGGATGGTTTCAAGCGGCTTGTAACACACTGCATGTGACAAATGTGGAAACTACAGACTTGTGGAATTTCAACGTTATTTTGTTTGTCACCCTATCAATAAATAAAATAACTGTCTCCCAAGCATTTCATGTAACCCCATTGTCTTGTGAATATCTGATCGTATTTCTTTCTAGCCGATATCAATCTTCTCGTTGGTTCTTCGCTCCCTGCAGCTAACATTCCATTTCAAATAACATCTGATCACCCTTTTTTTAGTAATTTTAATACAACATACGAAGTGATACCACGTGCATGTATTGTGCAGCATTTCAAGAACAGTAAATATGAACGTTTCCACCACAACGTAGGAAATAAAACGTAAACAAACATCAGACAATTTTACAGACCTATTTTGGGATTTAGTGTGCTACCTCATCTCTGTACATTTCAACTCTAAATGTCCAAATATTTATGGCCTAAAATTGGTCACGTGGTTGATTTAGTAACATATATAATGGTATGGTAGCCATTTTGGACATGGCTTTTGATAGGTTATGTAACATGGCATCAATTGGTAAACGTAAGTTATGCGTGTGCACAAAATCCAAATGAATAAACACTTCTGATAGTTCGGGGGATGAAAATGAGGATACAGATGTTAGCACAGATCGTTTTGAGTTTCAATATGTAAATGAATCTGAAAGTATTTCGGAATCGTGTCAAAGTGACTGTGAAAATCCCGGCACATCTGCCAAACATGTCAGAAATGTAAGTAAACAAACAAAACTACGTTCCATAAAGTGTTATTGCAGAAAATTGGAGTAAAATTTATAAAACTGTATTGGGTATTCCTTTTGCAAGCATTAGCAGCATGAAAATCACTCCTCCAGAACTGCTGAATGATGGTACTTTACCATGCCTGAATCTTCTCAGACCCTTGCGGAGTCCTTGACTCAAGGACGTAGCAAGGTTGGAATTACTCCAATCCAAAAAAAAATCTTGAGCATCAAAGATAATGGCAAAAAAATGCCGGCAAGTAAAGTTTCTCGAGCAGGGCAGGAGTAGCATTAGCATGTAAAAGTTAAAAACATGAAGTATGGAAAATACTTTCTTTTATTATATTCAATTTCTTTTCTTTCGTTTCAGCAAGCATCACATTATTCTTCACTAAAGAGCAACACAAAAATTTGACGTGTGTGTGTAATGTGTGTAATGTGTGTGTGTGTAATGTGTGTGTGTGTAATGTGTGTGTGTGTGTGTGTGTGTGTAATGTGTGTGTGTATAATGTGTGTGTGTGTATATATATAATCTGGTTGAAAATCCAAGCAAAGCTAAATTCGCTAAAAACACACTAAAAGTCCAATATTTTTGACTTAGCAATATTCAAGGTCTGGCTCCCAAGCCGTCCAAAGGCCATTCTAAATTAACGCATTTACATTACCAGTGAAATTTCAACATTGAATTTATATAATACATTTTTTAAATGACAATTATTTCTCTGGCTAACCAACCAACCAAAGGCCAAGCAAAAACATAACTTAACTTCGAATAATTTCCTGGGACTAAACTTTACATGTTCGGCAACAACCCACTTTAAATTGCCATTTCAACTTACAGCCAAATTTAGCAGTTAATATCACAAATAAATTTGCCATTCGTTCCATATTTTCTTAATATGGCAACAGTAAAACATATTAAAAAGATATTAAAACTCCAGGCTGGGTAGACTTGCTTGCCATTCATAAATATACCTCACAAAACATTATTTTCTCCCCTCGTCCAACTGACCAAACAACTGCTCACAACTGGCGAGCCTTCACTTTCAGGGAGAAAATCACTATTTGAAAAATGTTGGGTGCCTGCATCAAGACGACTGCTTAGAAAACATACTGAAACCTTTAAGTCGTCTGTTTGGATTCCAATCAGAGTTATATTTGTAAGAATATTTGTACCGTACTCTGAAATCTGTTGCCCTTTTGGGCGTCCAGCCTTGCGTCATAATGACATGATCTATTCCTGCTTGAAGAGCCTAACATTTTAAAGGTAAAAATTTTTTCAGTTACTTAACTTATAGTGATGGATGCTCCCTTGTGGCAGATTGTCTGACCTCGAACGAACATTTGCACACAGTATTCATACACGTTTAACTGAATTAACTGTTAGAGGGGTGAACACAATTCAATCCCCAATAACAGGACATTTTTTATCACTTTAAATTAATCCACTAATAAGAGCATTTTTGCCCAAAAAAGGAGACATCATTATCACTTGATAGTGGAGAATTTCAAAGTTCACTATGCAGTAGAGGGATCTTCAATGAACTGCCAATCCCAGCCGTTTTCTTCGGAAATGTCCAAATAAGGGAGACGCTGCGTCATACGTGAGGGTCACAAGTCAGTTCAAACTGTGCGCTAGCTTAATGTGCACATGACACCTGCCGGCTGGCGGGGAAGGGCACTTCAACTCTCCAGCCCCCCGAGTATGCGGGTGCCTGAATTATGCTCTTCAGTTGTTACTGGTGCTATGAAGCTACCTGTTGGGTCGACGCAGGGTGTGCATTCTTTATTACCAAGTTTGTCAGCCGCGCCCGACCAAACCAACACCAACGTGCAGCTCTCTGGTTTGCAAAACTGTAATTTGTAAGTAAATTCATGGTGTTCATTTCATATATTTGTCCAGATTTTTATTTTCAGGAATTTTCCCTGCGTGCAGGTAACGAAGTTCATACGTTGTAGAGTTGAATGGGGGTGGACAGGAGACAACAAATTCACATAGATTTTAATGCAGTTGTCTCACCTTGTGAACAAAACAAATTCTTATTATGATCAACAGTTTCTCACACTAAAATGTATTACCTCCAGACCATCATTTGCAAACTGTAAACCAGTGACACAGTTAGAAATGTGGCAATTTCTTGGTTTGTTGTTGTTGGGTCAGGTACATAAACCAAAGCTGACAAGACTACTGAACCATGAGGGAAATTTACCGCACTGATTTTCAGCAAAATAACGAGCAGAAATAGGTTCCTTCAAATTCTGAATTTCCATGTTAGTGATAACTAGGGATGTAACGATTCCACTTTTCCTCGATTCTCAATCTGGATGCTGATATCATGCTATTTTTTATTCCAAAACTCGTGATTCCTTTAGTTACAGACACTTACTTTACAGAACTAATTAATATATAGTAGGGTGTGAAATTTAATTATTTAAACTAGGCCTACACTAGTAGTAGGCCTAGTTTAACATAAATAATATAACAATTTAACCGTGGGAGCATATTCATATGAAATTCCCAAAAGTTCAAAAGAGGCATATGAGAAAATATTGAAAATATACATATATATATCATTATATAGTCCACGTAGTTTATTCAAAAATATTTCCAAGCCTCACTTGCCATGATGAATTTTCACCAACATAATAAATTTTTTAAATGTTTGCAAGACTGGCACTTATTGAAAAGCAATCCTAGTTAAAAATTTTTAAAAGCAGCAATTATTTAAATGGCTCAAATTTTAAAATAGTATCATTTTCGTAATTTCACAAACAATTTTTCTGGAAATGCAAAGAAGTTTTAAAATGAACATTATTTACACTAATTTTAATATAAAGGAATTACGAGATACATACGTAAACTAGACAAGCAGTATCCATGTAATATCAATATCTGCATTATTTTTTTAAAAAGTCTTCTCAGCCCAGTTCAGGTCTGTGTTTGTATTAATTTCTTGCACACTTTACACTCACCTTTGCACTTTTGTCTTTACATAAAATGTCCAAATGATAGACATTTTACAGTCTTTTACCTTGGCTGCAGCATCTTCCATAATTTCAGACTAGATATTTTATGAAAGTCCATTTAATGTGTCAATTTAGATATCACACATTAGTTTCACACACATCCGTCAATGTTAGTAAACAAGTGGCCGCCACAGATTACTGCACATATTAGAGTTATCAGTGTTCGCTTCGCACAATTGGAGGCGGTTTGTTGTCACTCTCTGTAGCTTATCTCGAAGTACATGTTTTACTGCTTGTGTAATCTTTGGAATGTTTGTTAACATTTAATTTCGTAAGAAAAATAGTGTATTTACGTGTGGTGTTGCATTTGGAACTATGATTTCAGAGATTTAAAAATAGTCTCGAGACTAAATCGAAAATTTTTTATCTCTAGAATTTCTCAATATTGCAGAGACTAGCAGGTCTCTAGATTTTTACAGTGCCAAGTAAATTTGTCGTGTAATGAAGGGGAGGTTTATTTCTTTTGGAGAATGCCCATTTAGTGAAATCACGTATTTGTTGTATTTCGTGTTATTTCGCGTTTTAACTTGTATTTAGGTGTTATTTCATTTTATCACTATTTACAGAATCGTGCCTCGATTGATAGGTTATGTATTTGTAGGAATGTGGTTTTAATGCTTTTATTCCTTATCTTCCGATTCTCGATTATACAATTCTTCAAGAATCGCTGGTATCGAGGAATCGTGGCATCGAGTTTGACATCCCTAGTGACAATTCTTCTGTTTACCCAAATAATAAACTTGCGAAAATTCAGCCCATCATTGACCACTTTATAAACAAATTTTCTGCTGTGTACACACCAAAACAAATGCTTTCACTTGATGAAGGTATGGTTCACTGGAGAATTAGGACCAAGTTCAGAGTTTTTATGCCAAACCTGATAAGTATGGTATAAAACTATATTTTTTGTGCAGGTGTCAGTGGTTATTGCTACTCATTTTAGGTCTATTCAGGGGATGGTGAAACTATTCCTGACATAGCTCTTTTACCATTACCCCAGTGTTGGTTTTAGTAAAAAAAAACTGTTGGCTGTCAACACACACATGTGGAACACTGTCAGAATCATGGTGCTACAAAGGAGCTTAGAAACTGACCCAAAGACCTAGAAACGGTAGAGGTTGTTTTCCGTCGAGATGGTGAAGAGAGTTATTTTCTGGAAAGACAAGCGAGTTGTAAAACACACATCTACTATAGTCCATTCCTGACTGGAAGCGACTTATGAAAATCAACCTTTGAAAAAGCTTTAGGCTTAACGTGGTAACCTCTTTTTCCAATAACCTGTATTCCACAAATATATAACACTGTGGTTAACTATAGAGTAATGTATTATTGAATAAATGAAACTTTACCTTAAGATCTTTGATAACTTGTAATAATTATTTCTTTTTAAATATGAATTTACAACAGCGAGAGTAGCGACGTGTTGGCAACGACCGGTGAGAAATAGTTCACACTAAAATATTATTTTTAACTTAGTTTTTTAGTATACTATTTGTAAATTAAACGGTGCCTACTAAAATATTTAGGTAGCCCCGATGGCAACATATCTTATTTTTACAGTTTAAAATAGCAGTGGAAAATATCGTGAATAGGCTGTAATGGTAGGTGTTGTTTTATCGAGCGAGAAAGCAACTGAAAACAACTGTCTGCTGGGTGAGGCTTGTTGCTCTCTCTCTTTCTCTGTCTCTTTCACACTCGGGAAGTTTCGCATCGCTAGTAAGTGAGATAATTCTACATGTTTTCAATTGTAGCATATTTCAAACTTATTACAGCAAAATAATTATTTTTTAAATTATGTAATTTACAACTGAAAAGAGATTTTAATGTTTGAATACTTACATCTGATGTTGGCAGACATGGTGAGCCATGACATGGCATGTTGCTTTTTTGCCAAACGAAGCGGAAATTATTCTTACTCCAAAAAATACTTCAAATTACCACATCACATTTGTAGTTGTGTTTTTTTAAACCTACCTAGGCAAGTTACAATGTGATAAATCTGAGTTTCCATGGCAGTAATAAATATACTGTGAGGTGAGTTTAGTTAATCATTACGTTTGTGGAATGGTGTTCCTTTGTGCATCGTGGTCGATATGTTGGCCCTGTGTGCGTGCGTGCTTTCAAATATTTGATTAGCACTATTTATACGTTTTAACTGTGAACTGTTTTTATGACAAAGTTAATTATTTACATCCACATCTGTTTATTTGTCACAACATTGTACCTTTGCACTAAGGGGTTTGAAACACAATCGTGTAACGTATTTTGCCACAATCCCAGAAGAAAATACTAATCCAGGCCGATAAATTTCAGTAAACCTAATAAACAGTAAGTAGCAATACATAGAAATATGAACAGAATAAAAGTTATCGTAGGCGTATTTGCATGTTCACCGCTATCTTTTAAGTTTGTATGACAAAAATGAGCAACACGAGTTGTGTGCTTGAATTCAATGTGCTTTTTTCATTTGACTGGTTGTTCCTTTGTTTTAATATTTATTCCAACTGAGGCCATCCTTGTAAAAAAATAAAACACACATCAAGAACAAAATGATTAGTACAGCCCTTTACCTCGCAGTTGTAACAGTGTTAAACACAGTCGCTGCAAAATACTAACGTGTGTTACATGTATTGTGCTATGTCGTGGAACACAAATATGTTAATGTAAAATAACCGTAAGAACTGTCAGTTCAGGCTGACCTAAATAATGTTAGAGGCCTAAACTGTGAATATTCGTACAAAATGATTTTTTGAAATATGACAGAATTCTTTGAAAAGCTGTAAACAGTAAACAACACATTTGATACGTGTAAAAGTAGAAGTCACATTTCAATGTTTATGTTTAGGAATTTTGACAGATGCTACCGGGCAGTCACATGGCAATGTTTGTTTACATTTGGCAGAAGGATACGAAATGGGCCTGCAAGTAGATATTTAGCAGGGCTCCGAGAAAGTTGCTTCCAATGGGGAATGGACTATATGTACACAGCTGAGATGGTGGATGTAAAATCAAAAAACCTAAACCTGGTTTTGGCAGTGAAGTTAACCAGAAACCAGCTATTGTCAGCTATAATGCCTACTCAAAAGGTGTCGACCATCTTGACAAGATTGTGAAATATTATCCCATGGCCCACAAACATTTCAAGAACTTCAGATCACACTGCCTAAAGATTTCCTACTATTTGACTTTATATCCGTCATATTTTTTTAAATATAAATATTTTTCACACATTTAGATTTAAATTGTACAGTTTATGACTTACGAAGTTAATTGATAGTTCCTCATTATTCCAGCTAACAAAAGTGATGGAAAAGAAATGAAAATTCTTTATTTTTGCCTACAGATTTAAAAAAAATATTTTTTTACATTTTTATAAAAAAAATATATGCATAATAGATACATTCATTCATTGTATTCCCCATAAATTTACTGTTGTAAAAACATTACTTTGTTTTACTTACCACAAGAACTAGCTTCACAATTATTTAATTGCAAACCCACTGCACATACAGCAAAAATTCTCTGGAAATGATGGTACGAAGGAGCAGTTTTGCAGAAAAACATGTAGTAAGCAATGTGTTGAAGGAACCACAGTATTACTTTGCAAAAACAATTTCTTTGCATTAACAGTACTGAGTACTGTACTTTTACTAACATGGTTCCACTGTATTCATGAAATGTTTAAAAACTGATGCGTGCCACTTTCCTGTATACTAAAATAACTACGACTCATCTAAGTAGTTATACATTTCCTGAGCAAGAGTCAGACCTGGCAACATAATACACAAGTGTCTTGGATCGCTACAACTAGGGATGTAACGATTCCACTTTTCCCAGATTCTCAATCTCGATGCCGATACCACTCGATTCTCGATTCCAAAAATTGTGATTCCTTTTGTTACGGACAGTTACTTTACAGAACTAAATCATGTATAGGAGGGTGTGAGATTTAATTATTTAAACAAGGTCTACATTAGCAGTAGGCCTTTTACTAACATAAATATTATAAAACTTAAACAGTTTCATATAAAATTTCAAAAAGTTCAAAAGAGGCATATATGCCAAACCTCACTTGCCTAGATGTATGTTCACCAACATATGAAATTATTAAAAAGTTTGCAAGACTGGCACTTATTGAAAAGCAGTCATTATATATTTTAAAGCAGTAATTATTTAAAAGGCTGCAATTTAAAGTATAATTTTGGTAAATTCAAAAACAATTATTCTGGAAATGCAAAGAAAAGTAAAAAAAGATTACTATTTACACTAATAAATTTTAATGCAAATGAATGTTGATATACATACATACAAGCATGGATGTGTGCATGTGTGCGCATGCACGTGTTTGTGTCTCACTGTCTCTATCCCCCACTAATCTGCACATGCGGGGGATCAGTGGGGCTCCTGTCGATCTCGTGTTGGCAAGTCACTATTGGGCTACACTTTATTTACCGTTCCTGTTTAAGTGCACTGCGTAGGCTGTCAGACCGGTGTGCCCTATGCCTTACAGGGTGGGGAGTGGCAAGAGGTGTAGAGCAATACCTGGCTTACACTGTTATCAAACAGTGGATAGTATTATCTCATCCTATGTGTGACAGGCTGGTGGAACGGGACCGCGCCGCCCAACTTAGACAACAAGCAGTAACGCCTGCTTCGGTACCAGTAATCTTGTCATTGTGCATTCACATTCACCCTTAAACCACCCCGCTTTTGGTCTGGCGGAAAAATCCTCTACATACGTGTCAGTCAGACTCAACCGGCACACGTCAATATGAATGAAAACTATGTGGAAAAGTAGCTGAAGAATAATAGAATGAGAAGAAAAATTAAAAAATTCCTATGTTCAAACACAAATTTTTTATTTTAAAGTGTTTCTTACTTTATAAACAGCACTGAAGTTGTGTGAAGGGATTAGTGTTAAGAAAGTGTGTGCTTATGTGGACAATGCTGCAATACACATGTAGCCCCAAAAATATGCAAGATGAAGCATGAGTGCTAACAAAAACAGTTTTTGGAACAATTTTTTGGAGAAATAATTTATGTTGGGGTTAGGGCATATAAATTCAGATAATGATATACTTTTATCTTAAAAATGTTTTATGCACAGTACACAGGCAATTTTTGAATTTGTTTAATTTTTGCAAAGCGGCATCATATAACGTGTACATTTTTCAGCAAGCTGGAAATGTTCCGCCAGCCCCCACCCGTGGCCTGTCGCGAGCAGCGAAGGGTGGAGGTAATGATGGTGAAGAGGAGGAAATTGATTTTGATGATGAAGAGGAAGGGGCAGCTCAGAATATGAATGTGAGGGAGCTCATGCCCAGAGTAGACATTAGCCCACAAATCACAGACAGCCTGGTTTCTGAGCTTGGTGACAAGGACTGGAAGGTAGGTTACTATAAATTGTATTTTTATAATGTATCATACTGTCAGGTGTGTAATTCAGTAGACTTCTAATATTATGAGTAAGAAATATTGTAAGAGGATAGTAATCTTAATGACCTCATTGTCGGAAATCCTAGAAATCCCAAAATGTATGGAGGTTTGGCGGGGGGGGGGGGGGGGGGGTCAGTAAAAATGCTGAATGTGTGTCAACATCTGTTGAAATATAGGTTGACTTGTAAAAGATTGTATGTTTTGTAATTTCATTGCCACTGATTGTTACGCCACAATTTGTGTAGGGAGGGATCTTAGAGGAAATTGGTCAGAAAATAGCTGTTTATTATTGTGCTGTTTTGTGATGAATAATCAAATTAATGGTAATTTCAACAAAGAACTTTATGCGCGTCTCGCTCTCCATTCAAGTGGATAGAGCGCTGACTGCCCTCTCAAGTTCAGTAGATGATCCTACTGCAGCATGTTCTACTGATTTAGCCCGGTGGGTCATGGTAGGTTCTACCGTGCTGCTTAGTGGGGTGATACCATTTGAGGGGAGGGGAATCAAACCCGATAGTGAGTTGAACCATGATTGTTTCCCGTCTGGGGAGTACAATCTTTCTAACTAAAAGGATTGCCAATATATAGGACGCCAGTTGTCCCGGAAGTACGTGTCGTGTTTACAGTTTATTCGATAGTACTGGTAGGGGTGGATGATCGTGTCGGAGGAGTTGTTATTCGCAGTGGTTGCGTTGGCCGGAAACTGGAGATGTAATTTAAGGGGGGGAGGAGCTACGCAGGGTTTTGGAGTGACTTTGAGGTAGTCTAACCTGGATAACCCTCCTGGAAGTTCAATGGATCGTACATATATTTGGTACGCTGTTCCTTTCGACTGGCTTGGGTAGTGCTGTGATGGTGGGCATCAAAGGTGCCTCCAGCTAGAGGTAGCTTATAAATTCTCGGTCTGGCCACGGCCAACATGCACTTAAGTAGTCGTAAAGTTTGGACTCGTGGTCAAGTGGGATGCTGGGTGGAATTGATTGTGGTCTAATCTCTAGATTCACTGATGAGGGTGTCTCTTCACTCTTAGATTCTACCTCTACATGTTTATTGGCTAGTCTTTGAAGAGCCCACAGCTCTCTATGCTGATTTCGGGTCTGAACCCCGCCTTTCCTGCTGTGCATTGGAACCAATCTTCTGTCCCTCCTGCAGACGTGCAGTCATGGAGGTGTCTTCAACACACACCCGAGGCACTGACGGTGAGATGTGCAGTTGGGAATTAGGGTACCACAAAGGGTAGATGAGGGAGCAACGGAATGTCTTTTCGGTTTAGAATAGCCTTATTCAAGCCCCGTCTCCTGTGGAGTTCGACACGCCTCACAACTATTCCTCAGTGGGGTTTTTAATACATGCAACGATCTTAGAATAAAACAAATGAACAAGGAATTATTATTAAAAGAAGGTGGTCAACCATTTTCAAGTTTGACGTAATATTTAATGATTATGTTTGCTAACAGTGGGGAATCCCGGTTGGGTTTTACGCTCTAAACTAATTAAAAATAATTACCTAATTAAAATAATGTAGGAAAAGGTCAGCCTGCAATTGAACTACAAAATATATAAAGCTCTCTCTACGCAGTTTTCAGCGTAACCTCTTGTAGGGTGGTCGTCCAGATGGGACGTCAGACATGTCAAAGTTTTTCTCTGGAGTGGTGTGCTGGGTCTTGCAGTCAGCTGGCGCAGGATTGAATGAGCCTTCGCAAGCTGCTGGAGTGCTTGAGTCTTTGCAGGCTGTAGGAGAAGAGGGAGGTCTTGGTCAGACCAGGCAGAGCTCGTTAACGTATGCAGCCAGCAAGCTGGCGATCTCAGGCTAGAGGCGTGTCCGTGTCTGCTTTCGAAAATCCCTGTATCTGGGTTTTTTATCGGGGGTACAGGGGATAACCTTTCTCCACAGGGGTTGGTTATCAAAGGGTTGCGGCGGTGGGCGTAGTTCTTATCTCCCTTGGTTGAGGTGACGACAAGTTTACCACCTCTGCTCGAGGCTTGACAGGTGTGATGTCACTGGACAGCAGAGGTGCTGCGATCCTATGGTGTCTGTTGAAACTTCTTTCTTGGTTATCTTTAGTAGTGGCTTGTCGGGTAAAACAATCTTGACTCAAGGGGGTGGCGACCGCATATCTAATCTGGGCAGGCAGTAAAATTTATAATTAAATACGTTGATTATTTGAGTGTCTAACGTCAAATGCGTGGAGTCAATTCAGTAGGCATGTGAAGAATAATGTGCCACTGTTGTCACTTGCTCTGAGCTCTTGCTAACTTGTTTGTGGGATGAAATTGCCCATAGGGTGCGCATTCGTGCTGTGCAGCAGTATAGTATGCGTCAAACTGCACTAAATCCATGGCACAGACAACATACAAACTAAAAAAAAAATACAGTAGAACCTTTCTTAGTGGTGGGTGAGATTGATTTTTACAGCTTAGAGTCAAGTGATTGTTTTTTACTGTTAATTTACAAAGGCATAAACAAACATATGCTAACCCAAACTATTTTTCGCAGTGATGTGCGGCCAAATGGGAGACTAAGTGGAGAGTCTATTTTAATTCCTTTCTTAATTGTCAGATAAGCATCCACAGTTTTTAACTCTAAATCTTGTGCAAGAACTTCATCAATACTGACAAAGCTCGAACTTACATAGCAGTATAATGATGCAAGCCAAGGACAACTAACATGACAATTGTTGGGTCGATCCATCCTGGAAAACCATATGTTTGGACTTGGGTTAAACGGTTGACTGTAACATTATTTTACCAAAATGTCGAGCACCCCAATACCGACTTACTGCAATAAATTTAAGGAAATAATTGCAGAGAGAATATATGGTGCTAGCTGAAGCAGTCCCTGTAGCTCCAGGATGGAGAGTGGAAAATTTGAACTCTCTAGACTTTAAACCTGGCTTGGACAGTTTAACATTCCCATTGTATTGATTAGTTGATATAAGTTTGAAATGGCAGTAGTTGTGCTAATTCTTAATTTGTTGCAGGAAGCCACTTTAAACGTGTTACATTATGTTATAAAATATGAATATTGTTATGAAGTTTCGTAGATTGTAAGTTTGAGGGCTTGTGCCAGTGTGTTTTTGTTGGAATAAACCAATCACAATATCTATTTAATTTTCAATAATGATGGTTGGTCTTTTAGCAGGCAATTTGTGGAAAACAAATTTTTTGTGTAGAACTTGGGATTTCATAAAAGTCATTTAAACTCTGGAGCTAGCATAGGATGAAATATGACCATTTTTGATTGCTTGTGTAATAGTAATGCATGAATGCTAAGTAAGGTAAGTTTAACCTTTTTGTTAGAGCAAGTGAAAAAAATTACAATATAGTTGCCAGCAGTTTTACATTATATGTATATGCATCTACAGAAATGCTCAATATTGCACCATTTTGTGTACCAGGTCCGGAATGAAGCTATTCAGAAGTTGTCAAACATTTTGACAAAGGAGAAGTTTGTGACAAGCAGTCTAGGGGAACTGCCTTCTGTGTTGGCAAAACGTCTTGTGGACAGCAATGGCAAGATAGCAGTGGCAGCATTTGCCCTGTGCCAACAGCTAGGCATTGCGATGGGGTTGCAGGGCAAGACGCATGTTCGCATCTTCTTCCCTGGACTGCTCCAGGGTATGGGCGACAGCAAGGTAAGAAATTCTAACCGCAAATAGAGAAATATGGTGTGCTAGGTCCTGCTGTAACATTGTCTGCTACAAGTTTTTGAAATGTATTTTCATTACAAAACTGGAAAATAGTATAATGGGCGGTACAGAAATAAACTGGTACTGTATATCTTTGGGTACACTTCATAAACCAATGTTTTTGCCGATACAAAACCAATTGGATACTATTGCAAAGTCTGAAGTAACTCCCATTTATTTATGTCATTAGTTGGTGCACATGTACACACTCCAAAATTTTTGATATATTAGAACAAAATGTATGAAAAAGTGAAAAGAAAAAAATTGAAGTTTGATGCATGCCAATGTGCTGCGCAGCGCAGATACGTACTCTACGGACGTCTTTGCCCATCTACAAGTGACCAGCCAGAGCTCGGGGCAAGTCAGTACTAGTGGCAAAGTAATTTCAAGTAGTGAACAACGAGCAAGGAGACTCCACGCATTGGACAGCCGACTACGTAAAAGTAATTGACGCACTTAATTATGAAATGTACAGCCTCCCCGAAATCCTGTGTGCAAGCACCCCCCCCCCCCCACTCCTCCTCCAGTTTAAAGATTAAATAAAATATTTTTGACGAACCACTGCCCTAGTTTTTAGCTGTGGAAGAATTTCCAGCAAATCCACGAAATGGCAGGACCCCCGCGACCTTGTGACATCAGAACCTGCCAGTTTCAGGTAGAGGTGTTTAAATTTGTCATCTCCAAGCGGGGAGATAAGAAATGAGCGGCGGTGCTGCAACCCCGATAAAAATACCCCTGTGTTGGAAGGCTACCCTGCCCCACACCCTCGGAAGATTGCTTATCACAGGATTTTTCCGTATATAAGGAAGTCCAGAACCATGCTCTAGCAGAGACGCCGGGTTCACCGGCCGTGGTCAGTTAGCAGTTCCTGGTCTGCAAGAAGACCTCTCTCCTCTCTTCAGCCTGCAACACAGCTCAGCACCGAGAAGCCTGCAAGAAGACTTCACTCTACCTCCGCAAACTGCAAGCGGGCCGTACATTTCATAATTAAGCACAGAAATTACTTTTACGTAGCCAGCTGTCCAACGCGTGGAGTCTCCTTGCTCGACACATGGCTTCCTTAACTGGGCAATTTGTTAGTCACCCATCCTGTGGATCCAGTGCGGAAAGGCACTTGGCGCACATGTACGTTAGAGCCCCCTTCTTGGTACATTCCATGAAGAGGTAATTGGACTACCCAAGTTGGCTAATCCACTTCATCCACCACGCAAGATTTGCCTGTTGGAGGAGGTTTGTCAAGGTGTGGCCCAGTTGCCTCTGAGAGGCTCACGACAAATTTTTAGAACCTCCCTAAGTCAACTTTTCAGTTTCATCCACTGCATGAAATTCGCCGGTTGGAGCGCTAGGACTGACATGGTGTGACTCCGTTGTAACTGGGTACTTGAGCTAGGTAATTCTGTCACCTGTCCCTTGTTTGCTGTGATGGCCACTAGAACCTACCCATGCCCTTCACCTGTGGAAGAGGGACTAAGTGGGCAGATAAGAAGGCAGCTATTGCTTCGACTGTGACCAATTGCCAGGTAACCCAATCCAGTCGGCCTTCAGCCTTCCCTCCGGTCTGGAAGTTGCAAGCCACCCCCCAACTGCAGGAGCCTCAGTTACTCCTAGATATCAGTTTGTGCCACCCCCGAAGACCAATGGGACTCTACACCTAGTCGGCGTCCACCTTTGACTTAAATTGCACATGAGACTTGGCATCGCTGACACCATACGTCAATCAACGCTGCCTGCTGCCACTACCCGGAGACGAGGGAAAATAGTTGTCGCCATGTAATGCCTTACCAAACTTTGTGTTAGTTTTCGATGAAGTGGCATGTGGGAAGCAGACAACCATGCAGCAGTGTTTCAACATGGGCCGACATGAATTTATGGCCTGTGTACTCCAATTGTGTTAATACAAATATGATGTATGATAAGTTTAGATACGTACTCATGTTGTTGGAGAGAACCTCATGGTTTCTTTGTGATAGCTAAGGGTTTTCTGCTTCGTAAGGGTATATATTGCAGAGGATTCAATCAGTTCATAATCGTACATCAGTGAACGATGAGTTACACAGTATCCAAGTTGGGCCATAGTGGTCTGAAGGATATATCAGATATTTGTGTTACATCTGCTGGCGATGGCAACTTTAGTTTCTGAGGAAATTGTATTAAGAATTTCGGCGGGCCGAAACATGATGGTGAATTGTCTTGTCTCAATAGCTGCATTGTGTGCTAAATTCGATGGTAGAGTTCGCACGTTGATTGAGGCTGTGAGCAAACATACTGCTTTCAGTAGACGGCTCAATGCTATGGAAGACAGATTGTTAACCAGGATTGTTCGTACCTTGTCCTATACGAATTCAGATAACTAACTTTGGTGGCATTGCAATTTCATTATAGTCTTCATTATCCACCGTACCACCAAGTCGAAAGCGTATATCCTGAACCTAATCAGACTGGTGAAAGAAGCTGTCACTGGCCCAATCAGGCCGGCACAGCAGTTTTGCACCTAAATGCCACTGTTACATATAATTTATACATCCTGTTCACTGTTTTAGTACGGTAAATGCTGCTGCAGAGGATTTACATAAAGTAATTGTGAGTGTGAGACATAAATATTAACTGGCTAAGCAAGTGTGCATGAAGCGAGACACTACTTTGGAAGAAGCTTTCAGACCGATAACATCTCGGCTTCATAATTTACAACAAACTGTTTCCCTTGCTAAAATGAAGAATGTGTCTGACATTAGGAGTGGTCGGGCAGAGAAAGTTTATTTCTGGCGGGTTCCTGTGGGTACTTACTTGCCTCGTATTTTCGAGCTCTGGCAATTCCGGCCAGGCATTGAAACCAAAATTAATGGATGAATTTTGAACACAAAATAATTTCTCACACAGTTTACACTGATAAAACTATAAAATATCTGTTTAATAAATAGCTGCTATATGCTTGTCAAGAAATTTTCATTCAAGTAAAAACTATAAAAGAAATGCGAGTAAAAAATTACATTTAGCAATTTGTTTGTACATAAGCGTGAAAGACTTCCAGACAGGTGTTCTGAAAATAATATTTATGTTACTACCTGATGTTTCATAGTCATGTTTGTTTTCACTGCTGTGGAGTGAACAACTTGCTTGGTCCTAGTCTTCAAAATCACTACCACTGATATCCATTTTTGGTAGAAATTAATTTATATCAGATTAGTCTAAAATGATTCAAAGTTAGTTTCCAATACTTGTACAAGTAATAACTAAGTGGTATTGCAACAAACTTTGCTTACTTTAGTGATGGCATAAAAATAAGCTAGCGTACACTTCAAAAAATTCAAACAACTGTCATTAATTACTAATATTTTACTTGGCTTTTGGTTTGTTCTTTTGTGAATCATTATATTCCCGACATTGAGAAACTCTCTTCAGTGTCTATATTAGTGCCTGAAATGCATACTGATGTTAGTGTAGTTTATAAATAAAAAAAACTATTTTTAACTTCACTGAAAATGTTTCGTTTATAATTCTGGCATCTGTTCAAATAATAGTCACATTTATGGTGTTTGTTCTTTCGGTGATGTTACAACTTTTGAATTATAGTCATTTTAATGTTATTTCCATACGAGTAGAATTTTACACTGTATCATCAAAACAATGAGCAGTTCTAATTGCTACTTTCTCGTAAGAGGTGCAAAACAACCTCATCTCGCCAAAGATGCTAAATGTGATAAAAGTTCCCGCCGCACCAATAAAATAAACAGACTCTTAACTAATGTATTACTTGATCAAAACAAAAATAAAACTATGCCAGATACAAGTCGTCCTCACATAACCTTGATCATTTTGAGAACATGTTTACATGAATAAACGAGCCAAATAAAATTTGGTATACGAATCTATGTAGTACTGCATTGTGTACCTTCGTCGAATAAATGTGTGGGGAGTACGTAGTGGCAATGGAAAATTTTGCTACCATTTTTTATATAAGTGTTTGGTATTTTTTCTATTTGTCACATTTGTATCCTAATAACGAAATTACATTAATTATGCAACGAAAAGGGAAAAAGGACTAATTGCAAACAAAGTTAGCTCATTTTAGAAAGTCACTGAGATCAGTTTATTTCCTAACATATCCCATAAGAGTAGATGCTTGTTGGCGGCTTTGGTGGTGTAATTTCAATACATACATAGTGTAGACTTTCCGATCCTGTCCACATATTGAAATGATTTATCTAATTAGCCTAGTAAACATGAGGATCGCAATGGAAATGTATTTTTTTTTTGCATGTGTTAAATGTATTTTGTTGTTTTTTGCAAGGTGTCCTTTTTCGTGAGAGACTGTGTACAGTCAACTGTTGATCTATCATTATTCAGAGGACGGCCAAAAAATGTCCACACATGCAGGATTTTAGTAGTTGAGGGTTCTGACATGTACATCAATAAAATACAACTTCTAAACTTATAAAACTTTATGTTGAGTATAGTAAGAGCTGTACATTATCTGTGAATAAAGTTTAGATAATAAACACAATAAAATGGGAATTTTAGAAAAAGTATTATTTTAATTATTCATTAAAAATATTTCATCTAAAATCTAATTAAAGAAAATGAAGACTCGATATACTGTATATAATTGATTGTAATCCTGCACCAAATGTAAGCTGACCTGAAAATGAAAATGACACAGAATGCATCATATTTTAAATTTCCCACATGCACTATCAGCTAATAGCGCCCAGAGAAGTTATTGATCGGGCAGTGTCACGGCGGATAGTTTGTGTGAATGGCGCGGGGGGAGGGGGGATTACCTCTCAACTCCGCTACTTGCTGTTGACACCATGTGCACATGGCAATTGTCTGTCATTTAAAGTATAGTCCATTCCCCATTGGAAGCAACTTTCTCGGAGCCGTGCTAAATATCTACTTGCAGGCACGTTTCGTATCCTTCTGCCAAATGTAAAACATTGCCATGTGACTGCCATGTAGCATCTGTCAAAATCAATGTTTACAAGCAATGTTTACATGCCATTGTGTGTGCACATGTGTTCGTATACTATCGCTTCACCTAAAAATAAACATTGAAATGTGACTTCTACTTTTATACCTGTCAAATGAGTTGTTTACTGTTTACAGCTTTTCAAAGAATTCTGTCTTAGATCTATTTCAAAACCCATTTCGTACGAATATTCTCAGTTTAGGCCTATAAAATTATTTAGGTCAGTTTTATGGTTTAAAACTGCCTGAATTAACGATAGTTCTTACGGTTACGTTACAGTAACTTGTTTTCCATGACATAGCACATTACGTGTAATGCACGTTAATATTTTGCCGCAACTGTGTTAAACACTCTTACAACTGTAGTATTTAACTTTTTGTTATTGATATGTCTTGGGTTATTTCTTTAAAAGGACTGCCTCGGTTCGAATAATGAAGGAATAGCCAGTCCAACGAAATAGGGACATTAAAATCAAGCACGCAACTCGTCGCTCATTTTTTGTTATAGAAACTTAAAATATAGCGGTGAACATGCACACAAATAAGCCTGCCCTAACTTTTATTCCGCTCATATTTATATGTATTGCTACTTACTGTGTATTAGGTTTATTGAAATTTATTGGGAACTGGGCTTGGTTATTTTGTTGATTGGTGGTAAATCACGTTACACGACTTTCTACACCCAGCAGGGCAAAGGTACAACGTTGTGAAAGTTTTTGAAATCACGCACACACAGGGTCAGCGTATCGACCACGATGCACAAAGGCATGCAATTTCACAGACGCAATGATTGACACTGTTATTTTAAACCGTAAAAATGAGATGTTGCCATCGGGGCTACCTAAATATTATAATATTTCAATAGGTGCCGTTTAATTTACAAATAGTATCCTAAAAAACCAGGTTAAAATAATATTTTAACTGTGAAATATTTCTTACCGACCGTTGCCAACATGTCGCTGCTCTCGCTATTGTTAATTCATTTTAAAAAGTAAATAAATATTACAAGTTATAGAAGATATTAAGGTAAAGTTTCATTTATTCATTAATATAGTACTATGAAGTTAACCGCAGTGATATATATTTGTGGAATACATGTTATTGAAAAAACAGGTTGACGTGTTATACCTGGAGTGCTCTTTCAAATGTTGATTTTCATAAGTCGCTTCCAATCGGGAATGGACTATAGTTAATTATATTTCACTGCAAAGAAAACTTGTAATTTTGAGACAGAAATAAATATATAAGGTGATTATATTTGATTTCTTCGCTGTCTAATAATTAATCATTCAAAACCATGTCCTCTTGTTTTCCCCTAATGTGAGTTACACTGCACTCGGCTCGGTGCTTTCCTACCCATTATTTGACGACAAAAGGTGTAGAATAGGCCCTAAATTTTATCAGTTTACTCAAAAGACGCATCTCTATTGAAATTAATTAATATAAATCCTCCAACTTCCCCGTAAGAAGTTACTGAAAATGAACTTTACACTTATCAAGTCACTCATTACAATTAAATTTTGGTGACAAGGGGAGGTCAAGTATTTGCTTCTGAGCATATAATTTTATTCGCAAAGATGCTGCCCTTTGAGTAAAATAAATATTATGTTTTAAAATCATGTTGATTTTACGCGAGATACAATGAAACACCAACCTTATAGGGAAAAATGACTTTTATTCACAATAGAAAACGTCTTTGCAAACAATTCGTTGTTAAAATGTTTTTGCATAACATATTCAAGTGAAACCATTTGCTTTGAAATACAAGTGATGTGTAACTATATTGAGCGATGCATAATCTTGATAAAATATCTACGTTCGCCAGGCACACATTTGCTTTAGGCCATCGTGTGAAGGCAAGTCCACACGGTGCAGCCGATAGACTTGTTTTTTCCTTTTATTAGACACCAGTTTTCCCTCTCGTGTGTCTATGCACGTGAGGGGAGGAACAACGGTGAAAGAGAGAACACTCGGTCACCACGCTTGTTGCTATAGGTAACCACTTCCCCTCTCGGAGGCATGTAGGGTAAGACTCGCACATTGCACCACGCCACAGTGTCAGACATACGTGTTGGGAAGACACTAGACAAAGCACCGCTGCGCAGAGAAGTTATAAATGGCGGCGTGCGTGACGTATTTCAAATCCAGTTACTAGACGTTTGCATAAACAACCAGCTTAACTATAGTTATGGGAAATCTTAGGTGAAGGGACTCGAAATATACTTTGATTGACGCACGATGCTTTGAACGATACAAGCAGTTTGTTACTGTTATTAACGTAGGAATTTTGCTGGTACCACAAAAAATTAGGGCTGGACAGATAACCAAAATTAGTATCTGTTACAATCGGCCATGGTCCAACCAATTAGTTTCATCAACCTTAATGATTTAACTATCATATTTTTGCACTTGTGAACTGAATTTCACCCAACTCAGTACACCTATAGTACTAAATAAGGGCACTTGACTTTTATAGTTTTCTGGCCACTTATATTCAAAATGGCGGACACTTTAAAATTTAAGGTGATATGTCATATCTTGGAAATCATTCAACCGATTTATACCACATTTTGTATGCTGACAGCGCAAAGTGTAAGCATTGCATTGAGTGGTGAATATTGTTATAGGTCTGCCATTTTGGAAAATAGTGCCACATGAAAAAATAAAACTTTTACATTATATCTCTAAAACTAATCAACTAATTTTTGCCAAATTTGACATATAAGTAGTACTATGATAGGCCAGATAAATATAAGTAACTGAACTTTATTTGGCATAACTACCACACCGTTCGACCAGTTTCGACCAAATTTCGTATGCTGACAGTATCTATTACAAGCAATATATGTGCTATAAAACAACTCTTTTTTGTCAGCCATTTTATATGATATTGTGAGACGAATAAATAAAGTTTTTATATCATATCTCGAAAAATATTTGTCCAATTCCTACCAAATGTAGTAAAAAAATAATACTGCAGCAGGTAATGTTAATTGATATGTTTTAGGTATGTCGGACACTTATTATCAAAATGGCAGCCATAGAGCTATTCTAGTTTTGTATGTTATATAATGAACTCAGTGTAATTAATTCCAATCAAACTTTGTTTGCTGGTTGTATACATTACAACCATTAAATGTGTCCACACAATTTATTTTGTCCACCATTTTGTAAAATAGTATTACATGACAAATTAAAATCATGTGATATCTCTGAAAAAAAACAACCAATTACTACCAAATTTGGCAATCCAGTAGTGCTATAGTAGGCCATGTAAACGTATAAACATTGAAAGGGTCAGACATATTTTCAAAATAGCATCCATATAAATATTTAAGTAGAGCTGGAACAATACTGATACATCGGCCGATAAACCCAAAATAGATATAGCTTACAATTTCCCATGGTTCAACCAAATCATTTCATCAACCCAAATGATTTAATCATCATGGAAATTACAGCACTTGGTTATCTTCCAGGCCATGTTTTCACATACAACGAATTTTATTTTTGCGTTGAAAAACCATTTTCTTATTTGTACTTTTGTCTTTTAGTAACAGGTGATTTGAAATTAAACGGAAACTGTTATGGCTGACTTTGGTATTGCTACATATTTAACTTTATATAATCCATACCTGGTGAAATTTGTAAAATAAAATGTAATTAAACTTAAAATACTGGTATCTGCCTTTGAGGTGGTTATAATTCGTTTGTAAAAAGTTTTAACGTTATAATAGTCATTGTCGTACATTTTCTATCACATAAATATTAACTGTGTATTTATCGTTTTGTATACGAATCTGATTCAAATGAGCCAAATTATGGCGGTGGCAGTTGGTAATGGGCAGAAGCAGAATCATAGCTTTCATTTGATTTACAAACATACATCTCTAACCATAAATGTTGGCGATATGAAGAAAGTAAATAGTACGCATATATAAAGCAGATGAATGCTATTTACACACTGAACATTTGCGCTGTATGTAAAAACATTGCCTTATTTACTCATTTTCTGTGTTTTGTGGTTAGGTACTTGTCAAATACAGTATTTGCAACTATTGGTCGAGGTTGGTGATTGTAGCCAGCTGATTACTTCGCAAAACCAGTTAAGAATGTAAAAAATAGTCACTGTTTTAGATCATTCCTCGGAGTTTGATAAAGTGAAGTTTTTTTAAACTGACTAAAATGCCAAAACGTAATGTAAACATTGAGTGGACAGGAAAAGACATGTGTGTTGTATGCACAGCGATTTGTAGTGTATATACTGTATAGGGAATTATATGTAACTTTTTTGTATTTGTTGACATGTTTTTCCATATCCCGGAGACTTTGTGCTCATTTTAAAGTTACTCACACAATATAAAAAATTACGAATGAAATAATTTGTATTGGCACTATCTTGGGGATCGGGAACAAAGTATCTGTATATGTTATATCAGCAAAATGGGGTTTGGACCCACCTCTACATAAAATTGTTGGTTAACGCAATTTATTGATACATGCAATGATGCATAGAGAGTCAACTGTAATTATTCATGTGGTGAAACTTATTTTCCTTATTTTATTACAATATGCAATGTTTTATGGGCTATTCACGGTAAAGCGAGCACTTTTGAAAGCCCACTCATTTGTGATAGTATTACAAAATAAATATTTTTGGTTTTAGCCTTGCATGTTAATTTGAGCACTCTGAACTATACCCACTGTTTGAAACTTATGACAATATGTATTTATTTATAACTATTTGGCTAAAGGATAAGAATTGATTGGTAGGAAAGGTTACTAGGGCCTCATATATGCTGACATTACCGTGAACAACCTACAGACAGTTGTCATTGTGTTATGTTGTAACGCACAGTATTGTTACAGACTTGGGTTCGTTCTGCAGCCTTGGCTTGTATAAACACTTGGGGAGATCAGTGCGGCCTTAAGGAGTTCTTTGATGGGGAAATGATCGCAGATGCTTTGAAGAGTGGTAGCCCAGTATTACGCAGCGAGCTATGGTCATGGCTTGCTGAGAAACTACCTACAAGTAAGATGATAAATCCATTTGTTAACGTATAATTTAAGTGCATGTGCAAACACAGTAAGAACTCACTACAAAGAATATACAAGGATTGAAATTCTATAACAGACAGTCTGCTATGGTAATTCAAAATCCCGTATTAAATAATGGTAACAATTAAAGTTTTGCTTATACCAACATGAAGTATAGGTTGATGCGTTAACGTAACGGGGATATATACTTACTTGCCTATTGTAGTAAATGGTGGCCCAGTCTTTTCAGCTAGAAATTATGCTAGTCACTTCTGTAAAGGTTTATGGTTTTAGTTCTGACAGGCACTGTTGCTTTCCTGTTGTTAATAACTGTCCAGGTTGATTTGCGGCAGGGCACGAAATTAGGAGTGGGTAAAATAATTAGTTGCTTAAGTGCCACTGATGCTTTGACTATACCTGGGCGACTGGTAGCTGGAGTGATGTTAGTACAGACATGAGCAGGTGTAAGTATAGTGTAGCAGGTTGGCGTGAACTGAGGCATTTGTTGAGGAGCAGGGTGCAGTATGGCAGGAACCAAGTCTGTGATGACTGGTGTAGGTGGCTGATTGGGTTGGCTCAAGTATTCAGCTACCCACTAAGGGTACTCCGTCGGGCCATTACTTTCTGGTGGGTTGAACAGATTTCTTCGTATGGCGACTTCGACTGGGTCTTGAAGAGGTAAGATTTTTTTGTGATTGATTCTAAGCTAGTTATGTGAGACACCAGGGAGGACTGATTCGTGTGATCGGCCAGAAACCAGTAGGATGTGCTGCACTTCTTCCCTTAGCCCCCTCTGCTTGGAATAGGGCAATAGCAAGTGGAATTTTCCCGGTTGCTACTGTACAAAGACGACAGGCTCCTTGTGCAACTTACATTGGGCACCACGAGTGGGCTGGGGTCTGGCAGTCACCTTTCTCTTGGCTGTCTGATTTGGAGAGGCCGATGAACACCAAGCTGACAAGCTGCTTTTAGGGCATTGTACCTGTGTGGCTCCTCCTTTCCTTCAATCCCAGGCCAGTAAGTATGGGTAAAAGTTAATTTTTGGCTTGTTTGGGTAAGTATCCTGGGATCACCTGCTGTATTACATGAGGGAAACTACAGGAAGGTGCTAAGTCTACAGGAAAGAATTCAAGGTAAAAAGTCCAACAAAGTTTTATTCTAGTGAAAAAAGAAAACGCGGTGTGAATGCACTCTAGCTCTTGGTCGATGGCACGAATTTCAGCTAGAAAGGTTAAATACACTGCTAAGTGAACCGGTAGAGGCGACCGGTGTGAAAACAGGGGGATGCTAAGCACAGACGTGACTGGATGAGCCCTGAGAAGGACTTCAAAGATAGGTCCGCTGCAGATACGTCCGTATACTGCAGGATGAATGGCTGTGTGAGGTATGTAACTGGGAGAGAGCCTTTCTAGCGTATCCTAACCCTATTGTAAGCATAGCTTAAATGATGAAACTGAGTGCATCTGTCAGTGTCTGAGCAACGCATGTTGGAGACTGTTCAATCTGGTTAGGTCGGAGGGACTAGTGCTAGAAACGGACTGGTGTAAGCATAACTTGAAGGGTTCAGGTGGGTAAGTTCATTAGTAACGGGTGCTGGACAACTGAAAACTTGTCAAGAGATGTGGGCTGTGTCTACTTTAATACTAATTCGGGTCTCTGTCCTATGCAGATTGGCGGCTGCCAATAAGGTGAGCGGGGGGTAGTGAATGCATGAATTGGCTATGTGAAGTCACCACCTGGAAGGGATGCGAAAAAACAAGACAAATGGTATTCCTACTATGTAATAGAGCTGTCTAGCAGGTAATAAAACAACTCCTTGCCTTTAAGCATTGTGAAGGTGGGCCGGTGAATAAACCAATCTGCAAGGCAGACAGTACCTTCTCACTTTTTTCAAGACAAATGAAAATGCAGACTTCCGTCTCCTGGCTAAACAGAACTAAGGCTGAATCGGAAGTTGTCTTCTCTCCATTGTTGAACAAGACTATGCAGTTACGTAACCTTTTTTTAAGGTTTCAGTAATGGATGTGGTATTGGTTTTTTAACAATAACTAGGGGTTCAGAATATTAGCAGATCTCAAATAACTGCAAAGAATGTGAAAAATGTTGCATTCGTTGGTGCATGATGATAAGCTAAATTTTATATGTTTTACCGATAATTACATATCATCAGTATACTAAAATCTTCAAAACTCTACTGTAATGACTAACGTATACTCACTTTTGTTCATCATGTTAAGATTGTAAATAGGCTGCCAGGCTACTAAAAATACATATATAAAAGGACAGGAATCCAAGTTCTCACAGTCTAGTACTTGTTGATAGGCATACACACAGACAGTAGGAAGACACATTTATTTTCCACGTGGTTGACAAGAGGTTTCATTGGCTAAGCCAGGTTCATCAGGCGGCGACTTGTAGGACACTGCAGAATGGTGGAAGGGTACAGTTAATAATAATGCCTAGCGGCCGGGTGGTGAACTAAAGTGGGGGGAGAAGATTGAAAAATTGCAGGTATATCAGATTGGTGTAGTAAGGAGCTCTGATTACCATATTTACTGGCATAATTCTTGCACCTATTTATACAGAATTTCAGTGCAAAAAAATCAGGGTGCGTGATTTATGCAAGGAATTGCCAAGACACTGCATGTAAATATTAAAATGGGGTCTACTATAAGTATTCCCTCACCAACCACGGGAGGTATGTTTTTAGAAAACACAGCATTTTATTTATTGATAATAGATATGAAGGTACATATTCAAAATTAAATCACTCGTGTGCTGGGGCTAGCAGCGAAAATATTGCCATGTGCATGTAGCTGGGCGAGCGCCTATATCCTCTGCAGCGTGTTCTTTATTATTCTTTTAACTACACTCTTGCAGGCAATGAAACATGGCCTTACACAATAGCGAGGCTATGGCTGATTTATAATCATGCTGGTAAAAAACTTGGTGTTTAACCTAAATTGAGTGTTGTTGCCGAAGAAAATGATAAGGCAGTCAGCAAGCAAAGAAACCTTTTAAAAAATGCTCCTGTTCAGTATTGTGTCCGTGCGATGAACAAAATTTGTCAGTACACCTGTTCACTGGAAAGGTAAAACTGCATGAGCAAGTGTAGCAGCACTGGCTCCGTAGCATCATATTTATTTTCTAAATATCTTCAATGGAACTGTTTACATGCTTCGTGAATATGAAATTATAATCAAAGTAATTTACATTACTAATATCTGTGTACACAATTTGAATATATAATTACATTTAATAGAATGAAATAAAATCGGACACAATAAAACAGGATTCCTGTATTGGTAATACATGGTATATTGGGAAATGATAACCTCTTTGCCCCAGGGAACTGTTTAGGAGAATTTTAACACATAAGTAATAATATTGTAAATATGCCACAGATACACTACGTACTGTAATATAAGTGGAAGTGTCATTATTTGGGAAATTGTTAAAAATTGGTTAGTTTTAACTTCGGTGCAAGGAAAACCAGTCTGGTCGGTTTTTCCTGAGAATTTGGATTGGTTTCGGTTTTTGTAAAAATGACCAGATAGAACCGAAAATTCAGTTGATGGATCAGTCCTACCTAAACCTATTGCGCAGCCACCTGTCATCGCCATCCAGTAGCACTACTGCACCAATGATGTGCGAGATCCGAACTGCAGCCGAGTAGGTTCGTAATATAGTCATACCCCCCAAAACTATACGTAAACCTCGGATAGCATCTCCTCCTCATAACTTTGTTCCCACTCGTAAGCCTACAAGGCTGGCACCGTATAACCGTCCCGGTAGCAAGTGAGAATTTGAGTAAGGAACTATCTGGGATGACTTCGAAATTGTCCCCATTCCATTGTCATTTACATCACCATTTTCATTGTTAATTTTTGTTTGTTATTCCCCCTTGTGACAGCTGCATCCCGTATTTTGATGGCCTTCATGGTGAGCAAGGTCAAGCTCCCTGATAGGGAGATGTTTTTGATTCTCACCCTGGGGTTTGATTCCTCTCCAGCCATTCGCAACCCTTCTTCCAAGCGGTACCCCATTAGGAACCCCAATGTGGGCAATCCCCGACCTGCCAGGCGAAAACCCCCATCGGAAACGTATCCACTGCCGATAGGTTCATCTGTCTTATCCCAGAGAGAAATCAACACTCCTAACGTTTCTACCCAACCTTAGGGCAAACACCTCAGCCGAGGTGTATAAATGGGAAACTAGTAGAAGTTGTACGAGTAGAAGGGGGGGAAAAAAGGGAGAATGTGTCAAGGTAAAAGTATTTTTCCCATCCTCAGTGTAAGACGAAGGAAGCACTCTCGCCAGGTGTCATTACATTCGAACTAGATGCCACCAGCAAAAAGAAAGTAAGCAGTATAGTAGGAATTCTTCTAAGCATCACGTGCGTGCCGAGATATCCCTACATAATTAATCATTTCAAATTCTCTTTTCCCAGTACAAATTTTATTATTTGTGAATTCTCACACACACTAAAATTTATATTCATAAAAAGTACACTTTAATTAAGAGAGAAACAGAATTAGATAATTATATTGATAATTTGACCCTTTTTTCTAATTTTAATGAGTACCACTGTTGAGCATACCGAAACTATGAACTTACTGACATACAACATATTTGTTGTTTACTGCAGACTGAACTCTTATTACTGACGAACACAGATAAACCATCGGTGATCTCGGTGCTCGCAATCAGTAACGGATTGAGGCTATAATATGTGCAAAGGAAGCAGGCATTTGACACAACATAAATTTTGTGATGAAATTTAACTCCAGACTGACAAGTTTTAATACACATTCAATAGTTTCTAATAACATTAATATACATACTTCAGTGTTAGTATTAAGAACTGTAATGCTTGTGTAAAGTTTAGCGTGAAAACAAAGGCTATACTATAAAACTTTTATTTTTGAAATGGTTCTACAGTGCATAAAGCTTTCTTTTTAATCAAAATTGCACAGTTCCTTATTAGCACACACAAATACAGTGTGTGTAAGCATTTGTTGCTATACCTAGTAATAAAATCAGGTAGACAACCATAATAAATTCATTGCATTTGTTGCAATGAAATTAAATCTGTTTTGAATGGGCAAAATACTACGCATATTTTGGGTCACTATGCTAGTCAAATTTTACGCTTTCGGTGTTTCAATAGAAAATGCTTTGCTATACTTACACAATAAATAAGTTATTCACTCAGCTGAACTGACTCTTAAGAATTTTGTTTTTACTGTCTGCAAATTGTCATAATTTTGTAACTGTTTATTACTTGTGGGTCTAGGGTACAGTATTTTATACATTTATGGCCAAAAATGTTTTCATTATATTTTCACTTGCCTCTGATCTAGTCTCGGACATACACGGGCACGATTATGCACATGCAGTCACTCACACAGACACAAATATAACTAACTTTTTATAAATGAAAACATATTCACAGCAATTTATAAAATTAGAAACAAAAACAAAATTAAAATTATTAAAAGAATTAGTTTACATAATAGTTTATTTTTTCAAACAAGGTATTTTTCCTGTTATTTCGCACTAATGGATTTTTAAAAATTAAACTACAGTATTGATATAAATTTGAAATTAAATGAAGAAATGTACATGAGTGATTTCTTTTATACTGGCATAAACAAAACTTAATTTTATATTTATTTGGATTCATTATAATATTAATATTGCAGTTAATGCAAAGACTGTTAAAATATTTTTTCTGCGAGAATCTTGGCCTTACTTTGGCGAGGGCTAACAGCCAGTGGCGCTCGAGCCCATGACGGTGCTCACCATGCACGTTTTACGTGTCCCGCACGTGTGCAAAGAGGCCAATATTTTTTGACTTTCGTATGAGTTGCTGCACTCATTGGGGAAGTCACATTACGACAGATCAATTAATCACACACCTACAGGATCACTACCTGTCTAGCGAGGGATTACACACACATGGTAAGAAAGGACGAATTTTACTGTCTCCCGAAGCCGCCAATCAGTCGCCCGTATTTCCCTCTCAAGATATTATTTTATTATTCGACAGTCATCGATGCCGGTCAACCAAAGTTGGGAGTTCCAAGGGATGATGTGAGAGAGCAGAACCCACGCTACAAGGACACCACAGCCTCCAGAGACTTGTGCCAAGGTGATAGAAATTTCAGCAGCCTCCAATGGTGGAGATACAGGAAGGGTGTTGCTTTTCTAAAGTCTGAATAAACCCACCCCTGCGAAGAAAGGCTAGCAACCCCCATACCCCTTCAACAGCACACAAGCTACAGATTTATGTCTAAGGAAGTGCAAGTTCTAGGCACGGCAGAGTTCGTCGGCCCTTCAGCCTGAATAAAGCAGAGGGCACCACCAACCTGAGTAAGGCTAAGTATAGTTAAGGGGTAAATGGTTAAAATTCTGACTTCATAGTCTGCACAAGACTCAACCAATATATTTCAGGATTCTGACCACAAGGCCAAGCGCCGGCAGTAACGAGTTAGTCTCCGGGAGTAAGCTTGGCTACTCGAGCCCTCGCAGTCCACAAGACTTGAGACTATTTGAGAGAGCAACACTGCTAAACTCAACATGCTGGAAGTAAGGTTTCTGATGTCTCCGCGAGTGAACTACACCAGCAGCATCAAGAAGACACCTCCACGCAGCCACCCAAAGGTATTAAAATCTCCTCACCTGAATCCCTACCCTGAAAGAATTTTCAGTTATTAACTGCGGTAACAGGTCGTGACGACATCCCCTCTGGTGTTGGTAATGATGGCATTAACAAAAATAACAAAATCAATTATTACGCCAAAATAAATTTATTATGGATTATAATACAACTCTGCATGACCATGAATATGCATGTCACCAGTAGTACCAACCAACTTCGATACAACCAAATCTGATCACCAATTTTCAACTTCATCCTCGTACACGAAAACACACATTACCAGATACACTAATTACAGCAGTATTATCGGCCTTCCATTCATGAACATGAAATGTCTTCCAATATATATCACAACTATCTATATCACCAATTTACTTAGGCGCGGAATCCTTCTGCGTATGCGACTTCTTGAAGAAATACATTTCCAAAAGACCACTTCCTGGCTTTGCAGTTATACCTTGGAGACCAAAATGGACAATAGAATATAACACTCTTCTACATTAACAACCTTAACAGTCCAGGACTTATAGTCCTTATTGACATCCTTAGTAAAACACACAATATTCTGATATACCTTTTGTAAACACGATTAATTTCTTGTTTTGTCAACTAACAAACTCAGTTTTAGTTGCACACGCAGACGAACTAAGTTAACCACCCACCACTTTGTCTCTCACTGCCTTCCATTGTCTCCATTCCCACAATTAATGGCGTCAATAGCTCAGAATACAACCTTCAAGGAACAAAGGCCTAACTCATTTTTTTTTTTTACATCACTGGCCTGAACAACCTTCTTAAGATAATACCTAGACACACGACTGTGCCGCGGTACATTTACTGATGTGTGTACTCTGGCACGGAGCGAAATGAAGTACACTAACAAGTCATGATCTTTATATAACCCTGCAACTGATAACGAAAAACAGGTAACATAAAAAGAAAGGCAGAAAGCGACTTGGACCCGGCCTTGGAGCATGACTGATAAGAACCCAAGGCTTTGCACGCTTATTTCCCCAGGCTTATATCCTATGTATTGATTTTAAATGTGGCAGCTCATAGTAAATTTAGTGAGTCTGCCGCTGCATTTATTCTAAGTCCATAACCTTGAAAAGTAAAAACCCTATATCGCCCACACCAGTGAATCGGATTCGGTCAAACTATAACGTCATTACAGTCACTTTATGTCTTGGAAGTCCTCTCTGGTTTATAAGCATGTGCTAAGGTGACTCATGGGTCGTGGATTACCAGCCTCTCTTTAGTATTAACGTGATGTCACTCGAGATGATACAAAATCGAGAAAAAAAAATTCTAGCCCTTGAGTCACTTGTCACTTTATACTAGTTTATGTAACAGTGATAGTTTTTGTATTTCTGGTTGTGCATGTAGTGTAACCTGGGTGTTTTGTGTAGTACCTGTGAAGAGTATCCCCAAGGAGGAGCTTCAGGCATGCATATCTCTGCTGTATGCCAACCTCGAAGATCGCAACAGTGATGTTCGTAAAAATGCACAGGAGGCAGTATTGGGCTTTATGATGCACCTGGGTTATGAGCCAATGATGAGAGCCACTGAGAAACTTTCAGTAAGTATTGTTACATTTCAAACAAATCACAAATGTAGAATTATCACGTTGGGCACCATTTGTGACATTTCAATAGAATCATATATGAAGATCTTATATAAAATTAGCAAGTCAACATTTTTTTTTTTGCCATTTTATTTCCTTTTTCTCTGATCTTCTCAAAAACATCACACAAATTATTATTTCATCTTCTGAAACATTCAACAGTTATTTTTATCTTCTCGAAATCAAATTGAATAATTTCTCATTTTACATAATCAATAAACTTTCCAAACATATTGCAGCACTTATTTCTCAATAATTATATTTCTTTTAACTTACACACGTCCATCTTAGGAGGGGGATGAGAATTACTCTGTCAGAAAAAATCGGTTTGATTTTACATCTGCCTTACATTGTCTCCTGTTCTGCGATCTGCTATCGTCTGACCATAACACCTTTCTCCACCAATCAGCAATGGGGAGACGAGAGACAACCAGGATAATTTTGTTTAATAAATATTTAATGCTGACGACACTCTTGGAACAAAATGAAAAATAACAAACAAAATATTAATACTGAATACTGTTTAAAAACAAATTAGAAATACTTGCACGTGATCTCTGTGTCAATAGGCTATTAAAATAATCAAATATGTTACTGCAATTGGTTTAACTCTTATAATAAAGCAAAATTTGGAAATTGTATAAATAAGTATTCCATAATCATATCTAATAAAAATAGCTCTGACCAACTGTAAATATAACCCCTCAAAAACTGCACTATTACGGTATCAACATTTTTCTATCTTCCGTATATTACAAAAAGTAGTCGCACTTATCCGCAATAGTTCCCTGAATAGACATGTTTTTACCACAACTAAAATCGTCAAAATACCATATTTTGGCATTATAGGCTGCACATTTTATACTATTTTTTGATGTAAAAATATGGGGTCCGGCCTTTACACAAAGCTTTTTGAGACAAAAAAAAAGGGCGAAGTGTAAAAATGTTTCTGACTGCAATAAAACTACAATCAAGGTCCTGCAACTTCAGGGTATAGCCCAGAGTATACAAGTAAATTACTAATGTGTGGTATCATTGCAGTGAGCAGCTGCTAACAATTGTTCAATTTAGTCGCTGGCATACATCTTAGTAGCGAGCACATGCTGAAACAACTCTTCCTCCAGTTCTATGTATTGACACTTTTTTTCTCGCAAACATCATGTCCAATGCACCAATGCTGTACATTTTTATCATCAGATTGTCGACCATCTCTGCTTTTCTCATGATCACATGCATATTTCACTTCTTTCAACTTAAATTTTACATAACTAGCTCATTCCTTTTCTTTTATCATTCTTGTTTGTGTATTTGGGAAGTGCGCACGACACAATAGAGAGTAAATGAACTGAAGTAATCGATGCTGGCACAGCTGTAACCAGTCTCACAAGGATGCGTGCCAAATGTCAGTTGTTGCCTTACGTGAACAAACCTGACACAATGGCCTTGACTGGATGGCCACCCGGCTGTTTAGATGTCCCTTCTTTTTTCTCATGTGCAAGGCATTTGACATCATTCGAGGCAGTGGCTTTGTTTTCAACTTTAGTAGGTTTCAACTGGGATAATATCACATTTTAACAAACTAAAAAATGTATCAAGACCATTTGGTAAACAAAATCTGCTGATTTGAACATATCTTAATTTTCAGCAATCATTAAATGGATACAGGATACCTAATATATGGTACGTAGTTGTGCCACTGTTGTTTTTTCTTCTACTCATCAGGGGAAAGTGAATGGGTACCAGCTACATGCAAATGCAAAAATTGAAATTTCCAAGACTAAAATATTATTCATTTATTTCCATCATGTCGCAGCATCGCCGTTTCACATGTTTGGTGTTGTTACAATCAACAGCAATGTTGCAAACATAACGATCACCGTTAGCCACGTAAAGTTTTTTGCACATCCAGTGTTCTTTAGTAGACATTCAATGTAAAATTATTACACAGAAAATGGTTGAGTGCTGTATGTTTCGAGTCTTACGTGAGTATAACAGGGTGTCTACTGATACTGGAAATACTGGAATTATATTGGAAATATTTTTACATACTAGAAATACTAGAATTTTTTTGGTGGTTGTCTTCATTAAATGTCACTTTTTTTTGTTGAAGAAAATTGCGCGTTTTTGTTTTTGCGTGTCATGACATTTTTAAAACAATTATAATATAAGTAGTGTACCAACCTAGTAACTATTATAAGTGCTAAAAAAATGCCATAAAATATATAAATATGACAGTTAACCATGTTTATGTTATTGCTGTGAAATATTTATTAGGTTAAATTATATACTTTAATAATTAGGCCTAATGTTCTGAGTGTGCTAACACAAACATTGTATGGTATGACTTTGACTTACATAGTAGTAACACTTGTAGGCAGCCATCATGGTGATTTTGCATCAGAAACGGTGTGTATTGTTTTATGGCAACTGAAATGGGATATACAATACAAATACTTTGAGTTGTAACTTTTAAGTGTAAACTGACGCGATGAGTTTGAGTAAAAGAGGTAAAACCTAATTTCAAGATGAATTGTCGGACAGAAATATTTTTAGTGACTGGACATGGCTTGAAAAAGTGAATTTTGGTAAAAGTAAGGGATGTTGTTGCGTGTGGGAGAGTAATTTTGATGTCAGTAATATGGGTATATCAGTCAGATCTCTTGAAAAAGGTAAAAAATCACATAGAGTAAATAAAGGCTGTTGGTGTCAGCAAATGAATTGTTTAACTTTAGGCGTACAACAACCACAACATTGACCTCAACACCCATTTGTTCACATTTGCATGTAAGTGATATTAATCAAAGCTCTTCAACAAAAAAAAATGATGCTAAGCTTGTTTGTGGGGATGGTGGGAGCATTAGGCCCAGTAGTTCTGCCCTGTGTAGGTTTGTAAGTAAAGATGAAGTGACGTGTGCAGAGATAACTTGTGCTCTTAACATGATCAATGTCTCATTCTTCTTCTCGAAGTGCTTTGATTGCAAGTGATCTTTTTTAATACATGTTCACAGACATTGATATTGCAAAAAAGTTTCAAATGCACAGAGACAAACTAGGCTGTGTGGTAACATACGACTTAGGTCCATTTTTTCCAAAAAGAACTTTCGAACACAATGAGCCAATGTGATTTCTATGCTGTATCTTTTGATGAAAGTTTAAATGAAGTTGCACAAAAGGGCCAACCGAATATAGTTGGTGTGATTTTGGGGTGAGAATGAAGTGAAGACAAGATTCTTAACGTCCTGTTTTTTGGGTCATGCAACAGCACATGGTCTTTGAATGAACTTCATATCTGCATTAAAAGAACAGGATTTAGATTTGAAGACCATGATACAAGTTTCAATGGATGGACCCAATGTCAATCCGAAGTTCTTGAAAGACTTGAAAAGGTACCTACTAGAAGACTCTCCTGATGATCCTGAGTTATTGAATTTCGGTACCTGTTCGTAGCACACAGTTCGCGGTGCATACAAGACTGCTCATGACAAATGTGATTCGAAAATCCCAAGTTTTCTTCGGTCTCTTTACTACCTGTTCAAAAATTTTCCAGCCAGAATCAGTATTTGACTCAGTCTTCACTCTTTCCACTAAAGTTTTGTTGTTAGATGGGTCAATAATTCTAAGGTTTTGCAAAGGGCTGGTGCAATGCTGCCACATCTAAAGAAATACATCAATCTTGTGGAAAAAAATCCACTTCAGTCAGAGAATTTCGAAAAGTTAAAAGTAACCGTGAAAGATAAACTTTTGGCAGCTAAGCTGGTATATTTTAGTTCAATTTTGGTAGTTAGAATCGTTCCTCACAGATTACCAAACCAACCGGCCACTCATTCCTTTAAGTATACTGATTTCAACCAGCTGATCATGTTTTTGATGAACAAAAGTGTAAATCATGACATGTCGACTGCAACAAGCGCACAGAAATTAATTGGTATTGATTTGACGAAAAAATGTAACCTAAAGACTTTTGAGACTCTTGACATTGGATTTGCAGCTTCAGCAGCTCTCAAAGGAGTAAAAGAAATACTAGCACTGCAGTTCAAGAAAGACTGTCAAGCATTCCTTGTTGAATTATGCTCAAAGTTGATGAAATGTCCATTATCTTATAAACTTGTCAGGGGTGCAAGTTGCCTTTCCCCAGAAGAAATGATGTATGCAAACCTAAGAAACCGAGTAACTACAGCATTAGAAGTTCTGGTTGAATGTGAAGCTGCAGATTTAGCTAAACGGGAGTATTTAGATCTAGATAAACAAAGCGTACAAGAGCAACTGAAAAATTTTAATCGTAAGAATGACCAACTTCACCATTTTATGTACTAACTTCTTGCTAAGGAAAATGTATCAAAAGCACTTCTAAGTTTTGTTCAGAAAATCATCGTACTCTTTCATGCAAATGCTGCAGTAGTGTAGTTTTTCAATCAATAAACAATGTTTAAGTGGAAAACTTGCTAGAGGACAGCTTAGTGACTCAGCGTTCAATTTATGATGCAGTTATTTCTGCGGGCTCAGTTAAAGATGTTACTATATCAAAACAAATGATTCATGCCTTCAGAACTGCATCAGCTAGAATAAGTGAAGCCCTGAAGAAGAAGAAGACTCAAGAAGATGGTGAAGTGTTTAAGAAGAAAAGGCAGCTGAAGAAATCAGAGTATTAGAACTGAGAAAAAGGAATATTCTACAACAAGCAAAAGTGGAGGCTGAGGCATTGGAAAGTGAAGTTAAGAAACGGAAACAAATTCTAATTTAAGTAATTGGTGAGTTAAACAATTGTTACTTTTTCGTTTTAAAAATCCTTTTCCTTGTTAGGTTGTAACATCATTTATGCAGATCTTTGTGATTCAGTACTCGCCAAAAATTGTATTTAATGTATCATGATCACAAGAAAAGGGATAATGGAAAGAGTTGGATGAGAGGAATGTTTTTGTAAGTATTAACACCAATATAATTAACATTATCCATACATATTGACATCCTTAAATCTATAAATGTGTAATTTAATTTAGCTGTAGTTAACTAATTGTTAGCAATTTTTATGTTGTACAATGAGTGACTATCAATAAATGTTTAAATAACTATATCTACTGTATATGGTTCTGGAAAATGATTGTGTCAAAATAAGTACAATTGATAATTTGGGTAGACTAGGAAACGCGAGTAGCATGAAAATTTAATATAACATGAATTTTAAGCCATACTGGAAATATAATTTAATTGTACTGGAATATACTGGAATTTCAAATCTCCAAGTTAGTAGACATGCTGTATAATAACAAATATTGTATGTAAGTATTTCATGAGCAAACGGTTGCAGGCAAGCGCTTGCTAGCTAAAAAGCGACTTGCGTACTGCCTATGTGCAAAAACATCTTAAGTGGCATCTGACCATTCCTTGAAGGTCCAGAATAAAATTGTTTTAGTAAAGTTTAGGTACAATGGGTAATTCATCACCGAAGTTAGTTGCTCTACAGGCAGAATTGAATGCAGAACATGAAATAGTTTTTTTACAGTAATTTTGTAACAAAACATATTGTATTCATGTTTCATATTGTGAAAACATCCTTCAGAAAACAGAACATTTCTGTGGTACCCAATTGGGCTGATGTGTCTTTGCGAAAACAAGATCTAGAGAAACATGCTGTATTTTACCTGTAATTAACATTGTAGCTATCTAGCGGGGAAACCTAGCAACTGCATGTGGAGTCACAGTGCAGCCATCTAGCTGCAAGTATTGTAATTGTGCAATGGAGTGACAGCGTAGCTATATAGCAGACGACGCAACATATACATGCTTGCAAAACAGTGCTGTCATCAATGAGTTATCGTAGAAATTCATGAGCTAATACAGCTTTTTGATACAGTAAAACCTCTATATAGTCAACCTCTTAATAACAGAATCCTCTCTGTAACAAAATTTGTGTTTTGTCCGGTCAAAACTGTATATGATAAAATGTATGTTTTACTCTTATTACAAAATTCCCCCCCCCCCCTTTTTTTTTTTAAAAAACAAAACCTCCATACAACAAAGACTGAAATGTATGATTATGTTTACTGTCCAATTATATTTCTACTTTTTCACGAAATTTTACGTAGAACTGTCAAAAAAAAAATCATTTGTCACATATTTCAGATAAAAAATCAAATTTACAAAAGCCATATTATTTTAAGTACTATATAATCTGTATTGTGTGACTTTGTGTACCAAGTATTTTTTTATTATAACTGTTTTTATTATGTATTTTAAATTTAAGTTTTGCTAATTTTTTGTTTATGTATTGTTTGAAACAAAATTTGTGGTATATTTTTTTCTATGACGATGTTAATTTATTAATAGTGGCCATAATGGTTTACTGTAAGAGTGTTTTAAAGCAAATCCTTTTAATACTCTTCTTATATAAATCAATACAAAAGAAGAATGCAATTCTGCTTCAGTAGCAGTTGGATTCAAGATTGGCTGCATGATAGAAAAATACACATTGTGAATCATCTCTCTATTATCAACCCCTCTATAACAAAAACACAAAATTTTGGTCCCTTCAGTTTTGTTATACAGAGGTTTTACTGTAATAGTTTACAAATTTTCTTTAAGCAAAAGCAATCCATAAATAATATATCTAAAAAAAAAATTTGAATTTCAGTTGCAATATTCTTTCAATATTTCTGTCAATGTAACTGTAAAATAAATAGCGGCTCATTTATACCGCAATTCACTTTTCAATGCAAAAGCTATGGCGGTGATTAACATTTCAAACTTTCATGTATGTATTGGCTGTGCCATATTTGTTGAACAATTAAATAAGTTATAATGCATAATTGATAGTAACGGGAAAATTTTTGCATTATTTTGTTTCTTTGTAACACTTGACATGTGCCACCTTGGCTGACTGATGAGCACTATATCAAGAAAGGTTTTGTTTTGTCAGGTGCACCCTTTTGATGGGGTTGCTGGTTTCTATTTAGTCCCTACGTGGCACTGGTGCTTCTCCAGTGTAGAGGATGGGCCTGGTAGCTTCGCTGCAGGGCACAAAGTCTAGTTTGGATAAAATAATCTTACATTTCAGACTGTTAGCTTTCGGCAGTATACCTGAATGACGCATAACCTCTGTGGCAGGCTTGACCTTGGGTCAGGTGTAGGTGTGCTGCATGTAAGTTGACAATCTGACTTTGGATGTTCAGTCGTGCTGGTGGCTGCAGAGCAATCGGTTTGAGTCTGAAGTATGTAATAGGAACTGTCAGTGGCTGATCCGGCTGACTGAGGTACTCGGCGATCCAAGTGTGAAGCTCCTCGTTCAGATGTATTCGTGCCTCAAACAAGTCCTTCGGAATATCCAGGATGATGGGTACCAGTAGAAGGTGCTGAGCCTGTGCTTGTTACTTAGGCGTGAACTGGTTAAAAGAGGCATTGAGGGAGGGGGTAATCTCTTACAAACTCCCTGAAGCAGTTAGCACGTATTTCACCTTTTCACAAATACCACTCTGACAGTAGTAAGGCATTTGGAGATCAAAGCAAACTCCTACGTCCGTGATGCAAAATGCAAGGAATGTGTGGCTTTACTTAGTGTAGCTCCACGTGGAGCTTCTGCCGACTTAACGGACACCCTGTCACAGTGCTTGGCGCCTAAAACGTGGTGAGCACTGGGAGTCAGGCCTCACCTTCAACACTTCCTGCAAGTGGGTGTAGGTTCTGAGCCCAAGTCTTCCCAACCCAGGGAACAACCTCTCTGGCACCTAAATGCAGTGGAGAGTGCGAGTACCAAGCAGACAAGCTGAACTCGAGAAGCAGAGTACCTGGGTGTGGGTTCTTCCGTTCTGCCTACCGGGGTATGCAAAATGTTGGCTGTTGCAGGTATTCAGGCATTGTGCTAGCTTGGCTGTGTAAGATTCCTGGGTCACCTGCATTTCTCTCAGCAGTGTGAGGTTAACTAGGAATGGTGCAAAGTCTACTGGAAAGGGGTACTCTTAAGTCAGATAAAATTCAATGTTTATTCAATCTGACGGGAAATAAACATTTGGTGTCGCACTACCTTCTAACATGGGTAAGAGCTTTAGGGTAGCTAAAGCTACATTATCCAAGTAGATAGAGGCGACCTGGTTCTGAAGTATAAAGGTGGGTGGACAAATGCTGTGAAAACAACTTAAACATGTACTAACTCCGTATATAATTGTTGCCCAGAAGGGGCTGCAGTGTCTCAACTGTGTAAATGACGTGGCTGTTAGATTCCTTCGGCAAAAATGCTGTGAAGACTAAGCAGGGTTTAGACAGGATGGCTCCGATGATGAGGCACTGTGGAGAGCAAGGAGTATAATTTTCCTTCGGCACTAAAAGTGTGGTGAAAGAAGGAAGGTAGAGCTAGGTGCGTGTGCGGAGGATGACTGCCTACTGATTTTGCAGACTGATCAGTTCCTTTGGCAGCTAGCACCATGAAGCAATGAATGACGGTCAATAATGCAAACTCCGTTGAAATAAGATGCACGGTTATGCCTTCTGATGTGCTGAAGTCGTTTATCCCATTGTTGCAAAAGCGTCGTGCATGAACGTATTTATTTTTGCATAATATACTAGAAACACAGCAACTGGGAAGTTGCTTAAAATTGGTGAATTGAACTGGGGCAGATAGAGAGAAGCGTGTTGTGCAATAATATTGCTTTCAAAAGGACTATTCTCTTTTTACATAGTGAAATATATTTGTTTTGATGGAAAATAATTTCAATCTATGCCAAAATTAAACTTTATTCAGATATTGAATTTTTTTACTGAAGTTGTGCGTTAACCTGTGGCCTCATATATATCAATATTTTTGCCCCCACTATTTTACTCAAAAAAAAACTAGCTGTGACTTAGAGTTGATGACATCTTTGATTTGAGTAAATACTGTATTTTTGCCTCGGAAATGAACATGAATGCAATTAAGTCAATCAGAATCGTCAAATTTGATCTTAAAGGGCACATAGGTCTTCTGTCAATTAATGGGAACCATAAGAATTTGCAAGATCAACATTTGGCTGTATTTAACAAATACTATGATATTACGTATAGTCCATTTCATATAAGTGGTCTCAAATTTGACAGTTCTAGGAAAGTAGTGCCAGTGGCATCTGGGTGGCTATGTATCCTTCTGCCACAGCTGAACTGTCATTGGAGGTGACTGTTTGCAAACAAATACCTTGTGACTGCCAGTATTTCTAAACAAATGAACATATAACTGCCTGTTTTGTTAACAAATTGCATTTGCCTCCCAAATGACTTTTAGAAGCTGTGAAGTGCTGTTCAAACAGTTGCAGGTTGGCAACAATCGCATTTTTTTTTTTTAGTTTGTAAATGTTTTTTGTAAATGACTAGCCCATGTAATAAGTCTATAAATTTATAATTTTTTACCTTGCAAGAAATTTGTAACCAGGATGCACAAAAATTAAATTGTATTTTGCCTGTCAAATGTATAAGCTATTTTACTGTTTTTTAATATATGGTACTCAAAATATATTAACAACTAATCTTGTCACACTTTGCTGGAAGAAAGTTCTTGTAAACATAAAATTTTAGCATGGTTTCCACGAACACCAAATACCAAGATCCCCCACCCAGGAATATTCAAATACCGAAATACCACCCCCTCCTCCCATACCATCTTTTCAAAGACAATATACATTCTTACATACAGGCTATGCCTACTATTGCATTAAAAGTACATAATTCAGCTTCATGGTATGATATAACGACAAACTCTGTACATCCTGATACTTTTATGCTGGTTATAATTCTCAGGATGTTAAAATATGTAGGTAGCCAAAATAATATTTAAGCAAATGTTACGTAATTTTAGTAACTCTCATTTAATAACTCCAATGTTAAGTATTGCAGGTCTACATACAAAATACTTTAATAACTCTAATACCTACGTGTTCAGATTGTCATGCTGTGAATAAAAACTTATTTCTGACTAACTCAGTCCCATAACCTCCCTCAATTGTGAATACAGCCCTAGGCTTGTTTTCAGGTACCTAATAAACAACTGAATTTCAGTTCAGCGATGTTACAAAGCGCTCCAGAGAAGCAGAGGTGACCTACAGTAACAATATATCAAACGAACATGTTATTTACACACTAAAAGATGCTCCACCTACCCAAGATTGAAGACAACGTAAAGTTCATTTTCCTTAGTGATAAATTTTGGAATGTCGCAGTTCCTGCTGATGCGTGAGACACTTCTTTATGATGTTGGAGCACCTTTGTTGGGTGCTTAAATTGAAAGAATTTTGTTTAATAAGCATGTAATTCACTCTATATCGTAAAGTTTGTCTTTCCAGTGCAAATCTTGTTTACGTGAATTATTCTTCTGACTCTTACAATATTCTTAACAAAGTATGTTAAAAACATATGAGCACTTTTAATTTGCAAAACAAAAGTGCTCAAAACGTTTATGAAAGACTCCAACATTGAAACCTACATGCCATTATGTTACTTTAAAATACAGCCTTTAAAAACAGGAAAAACCTTTAAATTTATTTGCTAACAAGTATCCCTGCGTAACAAGCTTGACAAATTTTATATACGTACTAAAAAAAAATACAAATGATACAACTTACAAGTTCGTATGGCCAGTAAGGTTTACATTTTAAACCCTCCAGAACCAAAGTGTTAGAGTTTCAATAAATAATAACACAGAGAAATGTTCATAGCAATGAAATGTGGGCCCAATTAGGGTATCATCTTTATTTTATCTCGAGGGAAAAAGGGAATAGAGTTTGGGGGGTGGGGGGGGCTTTAGTTTATCGTCTTTCGTGAGACGGGGTTATTTTGATGTTCTTACGAAGCCGGAATCTCACAGACCCAACGTGCATGACACGATGGCTAACAGCCAATGAAATGCAAGATTCTGTCGTCCGACCAGCTTGTATTACAAGCTTTCCCTACAATGGTAAATACGCAACTTAAAAGAAAAATTAATTGAAAACTACTGTATCTAACTCTTAAAAATAATAATTTTACTTTTGTATGCATTAGCAATACCAATTTGTCATCATTATGTATTTCAATTTCCCTCTTGTTCACTGCCTTTGAGGCTAATGTAGCCTATCAGCGCCTTCTAAATTGTTAGGTTGAATGCCGAAAGTGTGGAGTTGGTCATGCTGTAAATTCAAGTAGTCTTATTGAAATGTGTTGTGGTTGCGTTTTTGGTCGTGCTGTGTTGGTCGGTTTATGTGATTTTGGCGTGAGTGTGTGGCATTTTGAGTTGCATATTGTTTTGTGGAGCTGTGGAAAATTTTGCTCGTATGAAAATAACATTAAAATGATTTAACTTAAAAAATTATAACTTAAATGAAAGTACAAAACGCAATACATACGTAGTTCGTATTCGTATAGATGTGGCAGTATATACATGCATGCACTTTGACCGAAGTTAACCTTACTCGAATTTATGATGTAGACAAACAAATATTATTCACTCACTATAAAAGTGTGGAAAGTTCTGCATTTTTCAGGCCACATGCATTTCAGTAATTATATTAACAGTTTACAAATACTTTTACAAAACACAAAAACTAATTGTTTTTTTCTGTGGCAATCCTTGCTTGTTTACTTCACTAAAATCATATATGTTCGTCACTAGCCTTAAATAATTTATTTGCAAAATCATTCAGTAAAATCAACACTGCGCACGTTTCCTTATACAAACAAACTTAAAATTATTTATGGAAGTTATATTTGTGTCACTTCATTGCGGAAGGCGGTTAGGAAAATGGCGTAACGAGCAGTTTTAATGACGTGCCGATTAATATTACATTTCACTCAACAAAACGCACTGCAATGGTACCTACAACCAATTATGTTTGGAAAAAGCAAATAAAAAATTATTAACTTCCGATTAAATATTCAGACACCACCAGTAAGATATTCGTATAATAAACGCAATGAGAAAAAAGTGCACACACAACTGCCTTCACTGAGCTGGAAACTGGAAATATTAACATGGCTAGCCATTGGCTGGAAACGTTTACTGATCGTATGTGTTGACGTACTCTGTCATAAATGCTGAACTTGTTTTTTAAGACCCATTACTAATAGTCAAGAAAATTTAATATTTCTTTAGAAACATAATTTAAACCATAAATGTTGTTAGTATAATTATGATTTTAAATAACTATTAGTTCCGAGTACTATTTTCCTCTAAAGACATCAGCAAAGTAGCCAACCTAACAACACGAATCCCGCAGCAGTTCATCAGCTGATAAAATACTGTAAGAGCGAGAGCATTTACTGTTTACGTACTGTGTAGGTTGGTCACATTGTCAAATTTGAGAGCACTTATATGAAATGGACAATATTTTGAGGCTAAAGCCATTAAAAAATTGCCTATAAAATTTTCAATTTAATTTTTGCATATAGGAGTCTGTGGATTGCAGAATACTGTAGAATTTACTGTTTGGCATGTTAAAGTTTTACATTTCATCTCATCTCACCTTGTCTGTAGAAGCACCACCTTTTCATTTAATGTACGTATTAAGCTGTGGAGACGGTTTGCGTGCTGCACCTAAGCACCAATTTGTGACTGACTAAATTAATATTAATTTATTATAATGGCTAAAATATGATTTACTAAGGGATTGTTCCAAGATACTAAGATTTAGGAATGTTGATGTGACTATCTTGCAGTCATCCTCAATGACATCAGTCCGTACGATCCTGGAGAATGTGTATCCAAACCTGCCTACAAAGCCTCAGGCCAAGAAGAAAGGGGAAGCTTCTGCTCCAATTGAGAGTGGAAAGACAGTCAAAGGAGGAGCAGCCAAGCCTGCAAGCAACAAGATGGCTACTAAGGGCAAGGTATTTATGCCTCTGCAGTTCATTCCTTCAGGATTTTAAATGCACTGTTATTACAAGGTGATGGTATTGAATTTTTGTGTGTGTTCTCTTTGCGAAGTTCCATTATCTGTCCACACACAATTTTTATAGCATGTACCACAAAAATTAAGTCTATTCTTTTATCAGCTGTTGCCATTATGGAAGACTGTAATGTTATATGTACAGCTGACTTTGTTTCAGAAAGTATGAATATTTATTGGTACAGCAGAAACTGTAAAATCCAAAATGACCATTTGCAATAATTATTTTCAGATTTTTATAGTAAAATTAAATGTTTGAAATTAAAATGTATCTGCAGTGTTTCAAGCAGATGCTAAATAATTTGTCAATACTTTTAAATGACTTTTTTTACTATACAGTATAGATGCAATGAGTGAGAATGTATTACTTATGCCCATATTAAATTTAATGAGGTATTTTATGAATTCACACACATAAAATATGTAACATATACAATGTGTTTAGGAAACGTGTTCGAACACGGGCACGTGATTCTTTACCGGAAAAGAGGATGACATAAGACACCCATGGTCCATATCGAATAATAAGTGTTGCAGAAGCCCTTAAAGGCAGAAGACAAGCATATTATTTGGGATAGTATGAAAAGTACTTGTGTTACAGGCAAGGCTGACTTACCAAGGTACTCACTCATTGATCTCCTGGGTTCTGGTGTAGAGGTAGGCCGACTAGGGCCAGAAGTTGAGGTGCTGTACGGAGAGGTCTGGTATCTCTGGCTCTAGGTGACTGCTGCACTGCTTCCACAAAATGAGTTGGCAATACCCAACGTGTGTCAAGTCCAGTGACTTGTGCTCGTACTGCAGGATGTGTCTTAACGCCAAGTCTGGTATGCGAAGGGAAATTAACTGGGGTGCTGACTAAAGAGGACAGAGACTCCAGGTGATGGGCAATCTGAGCCCGTTCATGTGGGGGTGTCTCCACCAAGTGTGGATGGGTTATTGGTACACACTCGCTTAGCAGTAAAGAACCTTGTGCTCCTACCGTTCTGCACCTAAGTGCACAAACCTAGAGCAGTAGGTTGTATGGGCCGTATCCCTATTACTGTTATGCTGTGGTCCAGCAACAGTTGGGCCTCCAGTCCCAGGCAAAATACCTCTGCCATCACCCACGGCACTCCGGTCAGCGATACAACATGAAGGGGCTGTCCTACCCCCTGATGTAGGTGTACCTAGTGGTTGGAGCTCTACCTTTCTGTACGCCTGGGTGCACAGAATGGGTGTCCGTTGAAGGTGGTGTTTGTTATTGATGTACAGATACCTGAAGAGGATCTGTAGTCCTACACTATAGTTTGGAATGTTATTACACTGATGCGTGTTGTTTAACTGTCTTCTTCATAACTGTGTCTTTTCAGTTGGTGCTAGGTCAGGGCTCCTACCAGCCCTGAATCTGAAATCCTGGTTCCTATATATAAAAATCCTGTAAAATCCTGGAATCATTGGGTCAACTCTTGTAAAATCCTTGGAATTAAAAAAAATTTGCAAATTACAGAAAAAAGTAGGTATGAAAGATGTTTACATATTTAATGTACTTGTTTTGGTTTGGAATGTACAAACTATGCTAATTCTTTTGTGTAACTTTGACTTGTACTTTCATTTATACAACTGTATCTGCGATAATTTTTCATTTCCTCACCATTGTGACATCAATGCCAAATGCAAATCACAGTCGCAAAATTTGGATTACATGTGTAAAAACTGCAATTCGCGGCAAAGGTTCTTTTTAATAATGGCCTTGGCCTTTGCATTTGATCATACAACCAGAAACAGAAATATGTTGATAACTGTATATCTGCACTAGTGAATAATTAAGTAAAATATTTCACTTAATTATCCACCTCCGGTATAAGAAGTTTAGAACCCTTTAAACAAATGCATCAGTGAAACTGACACACATCAGTGTCGCTTGCCACTTTGAGTAAGGTGCCAAAAAAAAAGGTTGGGTTTCGATTTTTTCTAGTGTTAAAAAACCGTAACAGATAAAAATCTGTTAAAACGGCAGGCCTGCGTTAGGTCAGTAGCGCACTGTCCTTGGTGACTTAATTGGACCTCTTACTGCACACTAGTGCTGGCAGCGTTGGCTGTCTGCTAGGTACAGTGTCTGGTTCCACCTTTCTGGCAATATGGCGCACCGGAACACTAGCCCTCTTGGGCAATGCTGACTTACCAGGGTTCTGAATGGTTGGTTTCTGCGGGGCAGCAGAGGTGCTCTAAGTTGGCAGGTTGGTCTCTGTTGTCTTCCAGGTCTCGTTGGTTGTGGAGCTGCGGTAGTGTTCGGTCAGGTGCTGGCGATTCTACTGGGTGCTTTTCCAGCTGCTGAAATTGGAGTTGGCGATCCTGAGCCTGGTGTCACGCCCGCTGCCAGTCCTAGTAGGGTTTGAGAAATACACAAAGTTCCTGATGGAAAAAGCCGGTCTCCCCACGTGATGAGCGGCTTGAGCTTGACCCCGTGGGGTTTCGATACGCTGAGCGACAAGGTTGGTGGCACATGCGAATACCCTGGCTAGAGTGTAAGCCAAGAGTGGCTGACAGTGCGCTCCCTAGCTATGACCAGTGCAGGTAACTAGTACTTGAACCTGGAGCTGCGGGTCGTAAGACCACCTTCCTGCCACTGTCTGGTGTAGTCCACCAAGGCAGGGTTTCTAAACCCAAGCAAATACCACTGCCAGCACTTTATCTAGGCGCTCCGGTCAGCGATATAACCTGAGGTGGCTGTCCGGCCATGGTGGGGTGTGTACTTAGTGGTTGAGGCTCTACCAGTCTGTATCCGGGATACAGTTGTGTGTGTGGCGACTGGCAGGATCCTGAAGGGGGTCTGTCATCTTACTCTTAGTTCGCAATAATAAATAGCCCGGTCCCTTGCTTGGCCCTTTCAAAGTCAGTATTCATTGAAAGACCGGTTTTACCTCTAGGACAAAAGTACTCTCGAATAAGGTAATAGAACTAGTGTTAACTGTGGTAATAATTTCTGGGTGACTCGTATGAAAACCAAGCAGAGCATATATGGACGTAATGCTACGCAAGTTAACAGGTGGAGGTAACCCGCTCCTAAAACTACTAGAGATACATGAGATATACAAAATTAGATACTACGTAATGGAACATAACGATTGTATAGAAGAGACACTAGCTTACGGGGGCCACTACCGGTAAGTAGTAGTAGTTGTCGACCCAGGAGGATTAGCAATGGTCTATGTCTTCTGATAGACGAAAGCTTCTGTTTGCTGGTGATTCCAGAAAGTGTTGAAGCCTCTGGAAGGTGGTGGCCATAACCACTGGTGGCTGCCAATGAACTAGAAGCTTTTGGAGAAGACCATCAGGGCCTAAATCAGTAAAGAGCACCAGCACACAGTGTTGAGGCGAGTTACCACAGACGATAGCTCCCAACCACGGCCGCACATGGCCTTTTATATGACTCAGACAGGTGCGCACCGGTCCGAGGTGGGAGGCGTGATGTCTGCCTGGAGCGTGCGGAGTGGGAGAACTACCCTCGTGTGCTCAGTATATGGCCTCGGGCGCTCGGCGGCACGCAGTCATCTTTGGAAGGCTTGGCAACGCACTGTCTAGCATGTGCTTCTGGGAGGCTGACTTTTCAGCGGCTGAGTGGAACAATGCTAGTTTCACATGCTAAGATTGCCCGCTAGGGTCGGAGCAATCCTGTGCACACTTGTGATTATTGTGTTGGGTTTACCCTTCCTCGGGATATGTAGATACTATGTGAGTAGTGAGAAGAAGTTGAGTATGGTAAATCAGGAAATTACCACGTGTCTGTAACTGTTCCTGCACGAGAACAATCCTGTAGCCATACATCTGTGGTTGTGGTTCCTAGTAGATGTAATACGTTAGGATGAGTCGTAGTAGTGTTTAATATCTCATATAAATGGCACGCATCAACTTAATTATTTAGCTAAATTTCTGTTAAAGAATTGTTATGATAGGTGCTGGCTAATAATTGTTAAAACAATGATTGCTCTATATTTGAAATTAGGCAAGCACAGAGTGTAGTTATTGTTGCATTATTTTAAATATTGCATAAGTTGACTCCAGTCTCATATTTTGTTGTTTCTGATTGAACAGTATTTATGATTTTCCACAGTAAGAGTATTATCTACACATTGCGTATGGATTTATTTGTCGCATTGAAGCTCTAATATAAAAATATTTTAGAAACAATCAGTTTCTCGCACAAACGAAACTGTTTCACATCATATGCTGTCATCTGGCATTTGCAACTCATAAAAACAGAATTTTCATCCTCAGAAAGCTGTACATGAGCGAAATATTGTAATTGACATATTACAATTAGCTAAGAATAACTCTAAATGTAATATGATCAAAGACATTACACGATGCTTATAGCGAGTAAATTTCAGCAGTCACTATAAGGAGAGTTTTGTTTTCCTAATTTATCTCTCGTTTATGATTGATTACATATTGAGCATAAATATCGCCAAGAAAAGTTTTTCGTTATTATATTGACTATATAACTGAACTAATAAAAATGTATAAATCAAAAGAAAAATTTACCTAGAGTAGATTTGAACCCTTGAACCTTGAATTTGTAAGCCACAGCAGTAATCACTCATCCACCACTACTGCAGTATAGCCTAGACCTAAATGCTGTTTACAGTCAACTCTCAATCTAATGTTATTCAGGGGACTGCCAATGTCAACACATGTGGTACTACAGTAGACTAGGGTTCTGACGTACATCAATAAAATACAACTTCTAACCTTATAAAACTTTATTTTGAGTAAAGTAAGAGGTGTACATTATGTATGAATAAACACATTAAAAATGTGAATTTTTGAAAAGAAAAAAAAAAAGTATTATTTTAAATAATACATTAAAAACATTTCACCTAAACTCGTTTAAATAATGAAAATATAGTCTCAAAATAGTGTATATAATTGATTGTAATCACACCAAATGTAAGCTAACCTAAAACTTTCAAACCGTTTGAAAATGAAAATGACACCGAATGCAAATCAAATTTTATATTTCCCACATGAACTATCAGTTAAGAGCCAGCTGATATGTTATCAATGAGGCAGTGTCACTGCTAATGGAAGGGGACTGGGGGGAAGGATTATCTCTCAACTCCGCTACTGGTTGGCGACACCTTGCGCACGTGGCAAATGTCCTGTCTCTCAAAGTAATTATATTTCACTGCAAAGAAATCTTGTATTTTTGAGACAGAAATGAATAAATGTGATTATAATTTATTTCATCACTGTTTTCAATAATTAATCATTCTAAACCACGTCCTCTGATTTCCCCTGTTGTGGGTTACACTGCACTCACCTTGGTGCTTACCTACACATTATTAGATGGCAAAAGGTGTCGAATAGGCCCTTACATTTTATCAGTTTATTCAAAAGATGCATCTCTATTGAAATAATTAATATAAATCCTCTGATTTCCTGCAAGAGGTTACTGGAAATGAACTTTTTCTTATAATAGAGGTATCTTGATGTACAAACATTTTTTGATGATAAAAAAGGGGGGGGGGATCAGTTATATTCTTCTGGGCATCTAATTTTATTTGCGAAGATGCTGCCACTTGAGTTAAATAAATATTGTGATTTAAAGTTATGTTAATTTTATACCAGATACAATGAAAAGCCAACCTTACAGGAAAAAATGACCTTTATTCACAAAAGAAAACCATTTCGCAAGTAATAATTCCTAGTTCAAATGTATTGGTTAACATTTTCAAACGTAACCATTTGGTTTGAATTACAAGTGATGATAGGTGCAACTATTTTTTTTTGGCATAGTATAATCTTGTTAAAATATCTATGTTTGCCAGGCACACATTTGCTTTAGGCCCTCATGTGAAGGCCCAGCTCGCGCAGCGCAGCAGAGACCTATTTTTCCCCTTTTGCTAGACACCAGCTTCCCCTCTCGTGTGTATAGCCATGAGGTGAAGAAGAAAGGTGCGCCACTGAGAGATACAGAAACAAGGGTGAGAGAGAGGATGCTAGGTCACCATGCTCATTGCTATATTTAACCACTTTCCCTCTTGGAGGCGTGTAGGGGGAAGTAGCAAGCGAGACTCGCACATTGCACCATGCAGCAGTGTCAGATGTGTTGGGAAGACACTAGACAAAGCGCTGCTCTGCATAGCAGTTATAAACTGCGGCCTGCGTGACATTTCTCATCCAGTTACTAGATGTTTGTATAAACAATCAGCTTAAAAACAACAGTTGTAGGAAATATTATGAGAAGGGACCCGAAATATACTTTGATCGATGCTCTATGCGATAAACGGTACAAGTAGTGTTTAAATTTATTTACATAGGAATTTCGCCGGGACCACAGATATTTGTTGGTAGATCTATACATGCGATAACAATACATTGAGAGTTGACTGTATCAATGCAAACCACAAATATGATAGTGGGGAGGGCTATGAAGATCAGGGAAATTGCAGAGTAAAATGTGTGAAAAATATGTACATAATTGCTGATGGCTGCTTTTTCCAAATAAAATAAAAAATCACAAAAACTTGTATAATTCCACTCTACTAATTACACATAACATGAATTTACTAGGGGTATCAACATTTTATCAATACAAACCACAAATACGACAGGAGTGAGGGTGTGGGAGAAAATGTGCAAAAAATATGTACATAATCACCTATGGCTATGTTCTTAGGTGATGGTGAGGGGGGGGGGGGGGGTTGAAGAATCCCCTGATTTTATTTCTGGAAGTGGGAAGGTCTGCGGTATGCTATGACAAAAGGTTTGCCATCTGGGTCCTCTTGGTATAAGACTGCGTCGAAGCTGTTAAACCATGCGTTTGTCTATAGGATCACTGGTCAGTATCCTTGTGGTTGATATAAATGTTCGATGTCTTGGAAGCTGGTCTTGAGAGCTTGAACGGCGGTGCAATGTTCCTGTCCCCATCGCCACCATGCTTCCTTTTCTAATAGTGGATGTTATGGTGCCATGAGGTCAGCAATGTTTGGCACGAAGATGGAAGACTTTGGAGAGTTTTGCCATTCCAGTACCCTGTGCAAGTGAATCAAGTGCTCTTCCCAGGATTTGGAATAGATGATCATGTCGTCAAGGTTTGCAAAGCAATATCGCCCAGTGTAGCCTGATAGTACTTTGGCCAATTAACCATTGAAATGTAGCAGCTGCGTTCTTGAGTCCAAAGAGCATGACTCTAAACTGGAGGGTTTCTCGTTCTGGCGAAGTAAACGTTATGTATTTCCAGCTGTTGGGATGCACTGCAATCCAGACTGCATGTCTAAGGTGCTAAAAATTTTTTCTTCTCCTATGTCACGCAAGGTATGCGCCAGGTTGAGGGCTGGTGGAAGAATCAAAAGCGTGACGTCATTCAGAGCTTTGTAACTCACGCAGAACTTTAGCTGTCCATCCTTCTTCGGAACTAATAAAACGTGGGAGTTGTACGGAGACTCCTACAGCTCAACAATACCTTGGTGTTTCATGTCTTCTAGTTGTTCCAAGATGAGGCTGTGTCATCTGGTAGAAACTTTGAACGGTCTGTTGTAGACTGGTGCGGGTGTACTCCACAGTATTTTGTGCTGGGTGATTCTCGTCTGACGAAGCATTCCTTCAGATCCAAAAGTGCCAATGTGCTCGTTAAGAATTTTTTTCTTTTGGAACTGCGTCTTGGAGAGTTCATCATTGATTTCCTCTTTGTGAAGACAGCGGTTTTACTGTCTTGGGACAATGTTTCCAGTTGACGGTTACGCGGTGATTGTTGCCCAGGTTTACTTTCCGTTGCCCGTGTTCCATTATGCATTGTTGCTGCTTGAGCCAAGGATGGCCTAGTATAATTTCTTCTTGGATGTCAGGTAACACTACTAATTCCGCTGGTGCGCTGTTCTTGTGAAGTTCAATGATTGTCGTATGACCATCTGCGGTGAGCATACAGTCCAGTTTAGCTATCCTTATTGTTTTGTAGGCATGTGTGAAGGTTTTTTTTGTAAATTGTGAAGTGAAGTCGAAGTGAAGAATATGTCATCCGAAGGAATTTCGAAGAAAAATCGAAGCCGAAGGATTTAAAAAAAAAACACACACACACACCCGTGTGTGTGTGTGTATATATGTATATAATGCTAAAGTTTTAAAGTTTAACTCATTTGTAATTGTACTGCCAAAAGAACGTATGCGTACTAGACACTGACCAGTAGAACAAACCATATTGTAATCTTGTACAGCTGTAAAATGGAAATATTTTAATATAGAAATCTGCAAGAAAGTAATTATACATTTAGATACCTACAAACATGATCAAAACTACCATACTCTATATATCCAGTCCCATTTGACGTGACCACCGCACAGTGATTTCAGTGGCTGGTTATCAACATTTCCAATAGATAATAATCTTTCTCAATGTTGGTGACATTAGGGCCTTGAAGCAAGAGCCTCAAACTTTTACTGCTTACAAGGACAGTACAGTATGCAGTTCTTCCAAAAATACCTATCGGCTGTGGTACATACTTAGCCCACCTCCCGCAGATATTAGTTTCCGCCTTGTCGCGCTCTCCTGCTTTCAAAGTTCAAGTGAAGACAAAAAATATAAAAAAATATGTTGAATACTTAATTCTGATCTTTACTAGTTTGGTTGCTGTTGATAGTCAAGTCATAGGCTTGAAACAAAAATTGTGTGTGTGTGCGTGTGCGCTTTTTTTTTTTCTGCAATAAACACGATTGTTACTTGCAAAATATCTACTCTCAAAACCTAGTTCTTTTCAAAAATTAAAATGTAAGCTAACTGATGATCCTTAAACTTGGGTGCTTTGATACACATTTGGGTTGGGATAAAATATTTGTTAATAAACGGGAAGAATCAAAATAAACGCATACCACAGAATAAATTCTTAACATGATAGCTACTGCTGTGAGCATATGCTTGGAGATGCAGCCTAATTTTTCGTTCATTTCATTTCGCTTAATTGTCTTTTCTGCATAAGTAAGGTACCATTTTGCACAGAATAAAGCACTATTAAAATAATTTTTTATATTTACAGTAAAAGGCCAGTATAACGTGGCTGTTGAGAAACATAACTTAGACCTGCGTTATAGATTTCCGTGCTATTCCGGGAGTGACAGAATACAGTAGCCAAAAAAAAAGCCAGTTTTATAATGGGGCATGGCACCTATCTGTCACACGGGGAAGTATTGTTATTTCCAGCCGCTGTAATCACATAATCAAAGTGTGTATATTATAATTATAATTATTACGTGGAGCTATACCCCATAGGAAATTAATTATATGCCTGTGAATGACATAGAAGCATGAATTTTGAGGCATGCCTCAAATTTCAGATTTTTTTTTTGAAAATGGAACGACAAACCGAATTGCTACTATATAGACATTATAATCAAGTGTCAACATCATAATTGTAATGATTATGTAGAGATATACCCCGTAGGAGATTAATTATTAGCTTGTAAATGACTTAGAAGCTCAAATTTCGAAGTCTGCATCAAATTTAGGATTTTTTTAAAAATGGGAATACTTACTGTTATAGCTGCTATATACACATTATAATTAAAATGTCTACAGCATTATTATAATGATTATGTTTGCGCTATACCCCGTGGATTAATTATAGGTCTGTAAATGACTTACTCCCTACCTTGCGCAGAATCTGAACCCAAAGCCCCTCACGTTGCAAGCTATTTTTATACCGAATGCCGACTCCTGTGGCGCATTCCTTTTACAACAGTATTCCAGCGTATTTTAACTTACTTTAGTTAAAATCATTTTGGCATAGAATAATTGTAATTGGTTAAATGTGTTATGCTATACAACACACACACATTTCATGTTAACTTGCAAGTGCTAGTAAATCTGTTACAGTAGGACACTTGCAAGTATGATATATGGTTTGGAATATGGCGTGTAATCCCCCCCTCCCCTTCAACTTACTGATCCAACGCCCAGATAAGATGGAAAGGTTTCCACAGTACCGTTTTCTTTTAAGTCTGTTTACAACCAAACAGCACAACAGGTATAATAGGATCACATAAAAAAGGACCACTAGAAATTCTGCTAACTTAACTGAATACGGAAAAACATACAATATTGGCTGTAAAGAATCTGTAAAATAGATCTCGAGGCTGAAAGGAGGGAGAACGCACGGCTACTCCCTCAGTCTCGTCCATTAGCTCCCCGACTCATGACCACCCGCTGACAGACCACACGTCTACCTGACCGCGCGCTTTCCACACGTTTATTTATTCAGGCTGGCGGATATAAATAGCCCTGCGACCGAATCCACGGAATCCAAGGCCGCGGTTTTCTGTGGGCTTCCACTATATTTCATTTATATTATTACAATGAAAACAATTTAAAATGTATAATTTCTTCCTGGTAAATGTAAAGCACAGGCTGTATTGCTGCTGTTTGCACGTGTTTTTTTTTTTTTCATTAGCTTGCTCAGTTGTCTTTTCTGCATAACTGGACTACTGTTTTGCTCAAAATATGTCACCTTTGACGCGTGCCACGCCTATTATAATACGACTCTGACTCGTCGCCTAGGAGTACTGCTTCCATCTCTACAGGCGTCAGCAAGACATTGCCTTCCCTACAGGCAATGGGAACATGCATCCCGCCAGCCCTTCCCCCCCCGCCCCTGGGCTCAACGGCGACAAGCTGCCCAGACCTTGGGCATGGCCGAGCAGACCCGACGAGGCACGAAGCCTGAACCACTGACAAGATAATTCTCACGTCACCCAGGGCCGGAGGACGTCATGCCTCCCCCACACCCCACGCCGGCAGCCTACAAGCCTCCACTTTATGTCCGGATGCTGCCGGCCTCGGGAGTCATTCTTTTGCATCTCTTGCACCGCCCACAACACACTTAGTGCTCGGGAGCTCTAGAGAAGTTCGAAGCCTACAAGTACACCTTTGCAGCAACCAACTACGTACGCCGACTACCAATTAATACGGCGACATACCAACATGAACCTTTCTTCTTTTAACTTCCTACTATTTTTCGTCTAGAATCAGCATTTCCCATTTATTCAGAACCAGGTCACCTACACCTGGAACCACGCAGTTACCTTCAGCTATCCTCGACTTGGTAGGAGGTAGCACAGGTCACGTGTCTATTGAACTTTAAATAAGCACACATTGCTTTCTACTTTGCTACACACAAATTTGGGGGGACTGCGAGTGTCTGTACCATTGAGGTTAGACTGCAAATTATTAAAATTAATTACTTAAAATGTTACAAATAAGGAAGTGTACATTATTTTTATTACAGGTTGTGGCGAAATCTGGACGTAAGAAGGAAGAGGACGTTGATACTTCTCCCCTCCTTCAAGGGAACAGTTTGAAACATCAGAGGAGTTTGGATGAACATAAATTAAAGGTAACTTTGTAAAGTTGTGATTTTTTGGTTTATTTAGAGATGGGTACACAGTAGTGTTCATTGACATTAATTGCTTTGGCCACCTTCCTTGTATTATACTGTCCATACAATTCAAATGCAAGAGTGATTGTGTTTGCATATGCATGAGCACATGCATGCACATATGCACAAATTTAAGAGCAGCAAGTAGTTTAATAATATTAAAAATTTTATTCTCTAAGTATGAGAAAATAACATACCTATCACTTATCTTGAAGAATGAAATATTTCCAATAGTCATGGGCAAGTTTGATTATTACAGCTACGAGTCGAATCAAGTTGTACGAAAGTAGAGTGAAGTAAAATTCAGCATTACATTTTTTAGTTCAAATAGTTTGCACCATAAATATAAATGTGTACCTATGTACATGGGAATAACTGCTCGAGCACCGTGGACACGAGTGACCCTAGAATAGTGTTGCCCAGTAGTGGCTGGTAGCACGAGCCCGGTACCTTAGAAGGCCCCCCCCCACCTTAGCATGCGAACCAGAAGTGTTGAAGCCATGCGGACTACCACTGCTGCAACTGGGTGTAAGTTTCCCAACCAAGACCAGGCCGTAGCACCTAAGCAAATACCCCTTTATACGACTTTTATACAGAATACCTTGATAATTAGGAACTATGCACGTTGTGTAGTGGGACCACCAGATAGGAGGAGGTATGTCCAGTGCCGCATTTAATGATTAATGTAAAGTAACCCCCAAGAACTCGAGGTGGACATGGGAAAAAAGGAAGTTTGAATTACGCGCGTGTGGTGCTAGTGCACTCTACAACGTGCCAGGGAAATATTACTATTTGAGAAAATATATTTTTGCAAGTTGACATGCCTGCAGGCTGAAACATTAATTCTTAAAATATACTCACTGAAATACAGTGTTTGGAATTGATAATGGTGAAAAGTGATGTTGAAGGTAAAAGAGAATACTTAAATTTATAGTTAATGTTGCTACCTGTGTTAAAAGTAGTTAGAACTCCACAGTTGGCAGTGCCGAACAGTCGTGCTGTCTTAGTCAGCAATGGCAGCTACTAAAACACCTTTGTGGCATTTTTAGCTTGTTTGCGGCGTTTTCTCTTTTGTTTTTACAGAGTGCAGGTTACTTACGTTCTAGAGTGGCTAATCATATTCTTATATGCAGAAACATATAAGTATATGTGTTACATAACTATTATAAACCGAAGGTAATTAATGTTTAAATCTGGCTGTTGCCATGTTGTTAATGGTAACCTGGCAGTCAGAATATTATACAAACAAGAACATGAGAAGTTATACACACAAAAAATCTTAACCTATTTGTGATATAATAATTAAGTTAAAAATTATGAATATATTAGTAACAGTACAATATAATTTCGTAGAATTTTTACAATATTTGGTGCACATTTGCCTGTTGTGGCTAGTCATTGGACACGTATTTTGTGTATGCAGTATCTTGAGAAAGTTATATCACAGTCTATTTTTCAATTCACTTTAAAAATGTTCATATGTTAGACACACTGTTTTGTTGTAGTAGTGTGTCAAAACAAACGTATATATCCACTAAGTGTTTTTCCCTGTAGCACTAGTAAACAGTTCATAGATAAGCTTTTGCGGATAATATTCTAAAATATAGAATGTCTGCACTTCGTGTACAGTCAATACAATATGAAACATATAAAAGAAAAATTCTATAACATGGTGTGCTTGTTAGCATCAATAATTTAAATATATAAAAGTACAATTAGATTACCGTTGTTAGTTAACAAAAAAAATGACTTAATTCTAATATAGCTACTACATGAAAGTAGTGAGAATTTTTTTTTAACCCTCCCAATATTTAACCCTACAAACAATGGTTGAAAACTTTCTTAGATATTAGTAGGTTTGTTTTTATAAAAGTTTTTTATTCAATCATAATACGTGCCATTATGGAGTAGTATACCATATATACAACTAAGTATGGATTGAAAGTAATAAAGGATGATAATTAAAAATTATTTACAATTTTACTTATATAATATGAAGGAAGTTAGGAGACATTATTCTTGTTAGCTCAGAATATACACTAATAAAATACTCTTTCCTTTTACCTTATATATGCATAAAATTGATTGCTCAATAACCATATATGTATCACTGCAGTTTGAGCTAATGTTTACATCTGCATAAGTTATTAAATATATAAATTTTTTTTCTGATTCAAATGCAGTCAAATTCATTATTAAACTATGGTATTAATGCCGGAGGGCACTTATGTCAAGGTAATCATATAAATGTTTGGCAACACAGAGACCTTTAGGTCTGATATTCAATTGTGTATATATATATATATATAGATTGTTTTCCTTAATAAGACCCATCGCAAGTGGGTTTGTGTCCAGTGTCTTAGAAATTTTGAATTTATAAGCATGATTCAAGGTGCGAGAAGGCACCAATGTGAAACACAAGTTAACAAATACTACAAGTCTTATTTCTGAGTTGTACATAAGATATCTGCAGGAACCTTTGTGTATAGGACATCGAGGATTACTATACTTACTGTGGAGAGTTTACTTGTGACAGCAAATTGGAAAGCTTTATAAGCTTTGTATAAAAGGTGATAACAGCAAACACAAGGAGAATAATTACTTCCATAGAAATATAGTCGTAGTGACCTGGATCCAATACTGAAAATAATTTGTTTTCTCTGAACTTATCATGTGAGGAGACTAGATCTACTGCTGGGAGTACTGGCAATGTTGTGCGATTAATCTGCCAGGTGGTATCAAGAGCAGTACTTATGTTGTAAAAGTGAATACCATCTGTTAGGGATAATTGTTGTAAACAGAAGGACTGCTGGTTGAGCCAATGCACGGGTATAACAGTTTGTTGTAAGGGCACTGTAAGCGCTTGTACATCACACAGATGCGTGGCCTCAACAATAATTTCGTCAGGTGTTGTAATGTGACAGCCGCATGGCGCACATAATTCAATATTTCTGTTTTATTGTCTGTAACATTTACGTTAAGTGAATTATTTAAACACTGTAATACTGTGCCTTCAGGGGGGTTGGTTAAAACATATTGATGTGGAAAAATACGTATAATAGAAATGAAATGTAATGAAAGCAGTGAAATTTGCACACTGAACATAATGAAGTAGCATTGGACAACAGAATTGCTGCTTTGACACGTTTAGAGCTATCACAGGTGAATGATTCGTTTGGGATGAATGACATCCTGTGGCATTTTTGGTGAGTGAGAGATTGATTTTACAATGTCCGTATTAGGACCAATTGCAATGGTAGCAGAGGGTATGTGAATTGTGCGGGATTGGTTTGCAAAATGGTAGTGGACTGGTATTTTGTTATAAATTTTCCATGAGGAATAAACTCTGGTAACAGCAATTGTAATTTTATAGCTAGTTGACTTTTAGAGAAGGAACATTCTGTCAGCTCATGTGAGTAATATTTAATTATATCAGTGACGCCAATTCTTAAAGTAAGATTCATCTTAAGGACTTCCATATTTAATTTACTGAGATCATCTGCTGAGTTTTGTTTACTGCATTAAGATGTAACTTATGCAATTGGCAGGAATGAATATAGGATTGAACTGAATTTTCTATTATGTTATTAATCAACTGCAAAATGCTAGTGTCCATCAAGTTATAACTGAGCCTCGATGGTTTCAAGTTTACTGATGGCTGAATTTTGGAGTTTCCAAACATTGGAAATGCCATAATTGTAATTTATCTTATCTTCCACCTTGTGTTGTAGTTCGTTTATCACCTTGAAGGTCACATTAAAGGCATTGTTGGTTGTTTGAATGTTACCTGCATGTGTGTTAATTTGACCGTCCAATGGGGCATCGTGTTCAAGTAAGGTATGTAGGTGTTTATTTGTTAAAAATTTTATAACACAACGATCCCATGTTGCAGAGTACCTGGATCTCTCTTGTTTGTCGAAACTGAGTATTCACATTGTCATGGAATTCTCGCAGTACCTAATTTGCACTGCTGGTAAATATCCATATATAAGTTTGCCATTCGTACATGATGTGGAGTTTCGATCTGCACAAGCTATATGCAAATATTGATAGGAATGCTAATATGAGAGGAATGCTATGTCCATATGCAAAATTGACGTTGGCAGAAGCCCAATAGACCCCAGCACGGGTCCTGTAGGTGGCTGGCACAATCAGGACAGCTGGCAGTACAAAACATAATACAGCCATGACCTTGCCTGCACGGCAAGCCAGGCGGGAAGAAAGTGCTCCCCTCTCCTCTGCTCGGGCATAGCCATAGATTGGTCTCGCCATGGCGATGGTTGGCGCATGCGTAGTGTAGCTCGTGCACTGCTGCCAACAGTATCTGGCAGTGGGAGCAGCATGTTGCAGCTGCTCTAGGGCACAGCACCAGGTTTGGGGTTGGCAGCCATGATTCCCCTTCTCCACGCCCCCGGTCACTCGCCAGTCGCCCATAGGTGCGACGACACAGGAAGACTAGGCAGGTGCCTCACGCTGGCCGATTCCTGCTGCGTTACACACGTGCTGAGTCCAGAGTGTTGTCAGCAGGCCCCAGTAGTAGTGCGAACAGGCTGCCTGGGGGGCGTTGCAAATGGCACCCACAATGGTGCACGTCACGTCTCAGATGTTGACGCATACTGAAACACATTTTTAAAGTATATATTAAACACTGCAGAATTACTACTTACAATTTAATGCCTTCAGAATGACACTTAATTAGTGTTGACATTAGCTTATACATATAATCTAATACGATTACGACTCATCTCCTAGAGTACCTTTTCCACCACTACAGATGTGGATGACGCATTGCGTACCCTACAGGCAACGGGAACTTTGAGCAAATCCTTCTCACCTGGAGGATATGCAACCAAGCAGACACGCTGCCCCCCTATCCTGCACTGAGAGACTATAAGCTGCCCAGACCTCCGGCAAGGCCGAGTGCCTCTGACAAGGCACTAAGCAGAATCGCTGACCAGAGTATTCCTTTGCCAACCAGGGCCGGAAGAAATCACGCCTCCCCTGCATCCCGCGCCGGTAGCCTACAAGCTTCCACTATATAAGTCCGAACGCTGCCGAGCTCGGGAGTCATATTTGTTCCATGTCTTGCGTTATCCCACAGCACTGCTGCCAGTGCTGGGACCGCCTGTGATCTTCGAAGCATTTAGTATGCCCCCTGCGGCTACTTAATCGTCGACGACCAGTCAACCTGACAACCAGTGAACACGCTTACAGAGATGTTATATTCACTTTGTCTCCTCAAGATATTTTTATTGGACAGTTTAGAAGTATTATACATTTTCTCGTTGAGCTAATTCTTTCCCATTCTCAATTAGAACCAGGTCGCCTACACCTGGCAAGCGTAGTAACTTTCAGCACTCAATTGCCTGGTAGGAGGTTGCATGCATCACATTTTTATTGAGACTTCAATAAACATACTGTTATTTCTTACCTCTTGGCTTTTATTTTTTAGAGTATCTATCTGTGTGCCTGCTAGATACAGGTACCTAATTACACATTTGACGAGGACCGGTGAATTTATATCTACTGAATTAACTTCAGCCACGGGCGCCCTTCAGTGGTCTGTCTTATTTTCACACACCCATTATACGGCCATCTGTTGCTTTCCAAACTACCACTGTACTGCTTCCAGTGCCGGGATAAACCGTGGCTTGAGACCTGTTGTCCATTCCTGTGTGGACGCACATCCAGTGGTGGCATTGGTTACCCAAACAGCTCCCCGTCTCTGATCAGCCCACCTAGCGTGGCCGATCAATGGAGACTTTACAGAGCCTGGTCACCAAGCCAAAACCGTCTTGCACTATAACTTGTCTTTAATTTGTTCACATAAAGGTGTACCCAGTTTCCTGTGAGCAGACTTTATGCCTTTCAGCCAGAGGCATGCCCGAAAGTGTAGGGAGACACACGCAGTGCTGCTTGCCGCCAGACAGTTGTGTGTACTTTCTCAACTTACACCGTAAAGGCGGGCGGAACTGGAATGCGCCGCCCAACTCAGGCACGAGTTAGTATCGACTGCTCCGGTTATGGTATTATTTGTATCTGTGCATACGCATTCACCCTGCTTTTGGTCTAGCGGACAGAATTGTCGAGACTATTCAGCTAACCGGTCACGTGTCTGTGTATAAAGGCTGGCTTTTTATGACTGGTACACAGTCATATTTGGGAAGATCCATTTTGTTTGTATACGGTCGGTTGATTTGCCTAAAACGTAGGTTACCCTGAAGGGGCCGCTATATCGATGCGTGAGCACTTTCTGCCTACTTCTGTTACGCACCCAGACGTAATCATTAATACGCTGTGTACTTTGTTTGTGTGAACGGTCAAATTGATTCTTCTGATTCTTGTGGGCCTGAATTACGTTTACTTTAGCTGTTTCGCGGTTTTGTAACAGTCTCCGACACCGGTTGTGAGGTCTTTGTGAGTGCTGACCTTCTACTACTTGTGCCGGAAGGGCAACTTCTACGCCATGTAATAAGTAGAATGGTGTAAACTTTGTGGTAGTTTTAACACTAGTATTATAATTAAAGAAAATTAAAATCTACATAAAAGTCCCAATTGGTCTGGTCTGTATTTGCACACCAGTTAATTGTTCCCCAATGATACAGTTCGACACTTCTACCAAACCGTTACATCGAGGATTGTAGGCAGTAGTTGTTAATTTCTTAATACCAAGTGTTTACAGAAATTTTCTTATTAACGCATTCTGAAAGCTCGTATCCCGGTGTCAAAATTCGCTTGAGGCAACCAAATTGTAACACAACCTGCTTAACGAATTCTGCACATGTGGCAATGTCAATTGAAGGTACAGCATTCGCTACAACATATCGAGTAGAGTACTTTGTCATGACAAGTATGTATTTATTCTTACGATTAGAGGTCGGAAGGGGTCTATTCGCATCCAACGCCCAGGTTTTCAAAAGTGTTTGGGGAGGGATAGACGTCATTGAGCCATCGGTTTAGGATTAATAGCTTTTTATTTTCTGACAAATAGGATACCATTTGGAATCGCTCTATCCACTGGGCCATTGTGGCCCCACTTGGAAATTAACTCAACATAGAAGCGAGGCATTTAAAATAAACAAAAATGATATGCCATTACTTTCGTACCGCTATGCAATAATATCTATGCATTAATACAAAACTTTCATAGGATAAAAGTAATTAAAAAATGAGTTTTTATTGTTAGTCATGATTACGTAAATTGATCTTGCTGAAATTCTAACTTGACCTGTATTTGACCCTGAGGATTCGCTCAGCAAGATTTGAAGAACTTCTGTTGAGTTTCAAGGGACTTAGAAGTATTGAAGACTGACACAGACAGACAGAGATTGTCTCATTGTATAGGATATTCCAATGCCATCAATTGTAAATGCCAATTTATAACGATCCTGCTTTCTGACAGGGATGCTATAGAAGCCTGAAAATAAGTCTGAACTTTTTATGTATTGCAAGTTCTGCAGAGCGTGAAAAATGTCCTCCTTATGAGGCAATGGGTACTATACCCTTGTCAAATATTGATTTAAGTTTTCGGAAGTCTGTTAAAAACCCTAACCCTCCATTTTTCTTGGAAACTCGGCGCAGAATAGCGTGAATCCGCTTCCTTGATAATTTCAGCCTTTACCATATTGTTTATTTGAATTAAAAGTTTGTCACGAATTTTGGGATTGATTCTGTAAGACCTGGTCGCAATAGGTTTATCGGTTGTCAAATCTAGCTTAATTTCAAAGTTTTTCCTCTGTTAATTCTAAAATAGTATTGGCAAACGTGTCTTTATATTTGTCAACAATATTGGCAATGCCCTGTGTTTGTTTGATAGTTAACTTTTTATTAACATGGGGCATCTATGTTTGTCCAGATTCAAAGCTGTTTAATGTAAGGCAATGTTGCTCAATAGAATTAGTATATTCGCGATCTGAACTGCCTGAGTACAGTAGTATTTTCATAATTTTGTTAGTCGTGAGAATGTATGAAAAGAGCATTATATTTCATGATCGGGATTACGTCATACCGTTAGATGAAATCAACACCTAGAATTAAATCTTTCATTAGATTGTCAACAACTAAAAAGTTTTTAGGGTGAGTGTGGCCATTAATGCTTAAGTTAAGTGTGGTTTCAGATTTTGGTGTTGTAAAGACAGATGTGATACCAACTGTAGTTATTTGCTCGTGTAAAGGATAAAGGTACTGAGTTGAAATCACTGTGCTTGCTATGCTGCTACGAGAGCACTAAGTGTCAAGAAATGCATAATACCTCTTTCCTTTGATGGTAACAAGGACGCGTGGTGTTGCTGTATGCAGTCCTTCGTGCTGACATTGTATTTTCATTGTGGGGCATGTGTGTTTACATGTTCTAGATTGAAGCGAAGATCCGCTCAGTTTGTTTCTCAACATTGGCTCATCGTCACGGACCTCGCTCCTTGTGTTGTGAAAAGAATTAGTATTGGCTACCGTGCTGTTTTGTGGTGCCCGCTCTACAAAAACAGTTCTTGGCGTCAGCCCGAATTTGTTTTTGAACGTCATAAATTAGTTCCCAATGTTAGTAGAAAAGTGAAAGTTTTGTTTGGGAAACAAACCGCAATGTCGACTTTTGTGTCCGGCGTAAAAACACAATGCACTTATATCCTGGGCGAAGCTACGTGGTCTGGCTACCTTCTGCTTCGCATCATTAGTTTGCTTAGGTTTGGCAACGTTGCTATCCTGGGCGTGCGGCAGCGGCAGTGTGGCAACCCTGACCTGGATAGAGCGGTGGGGTGGAGTGACATTGTTGCAACTGACACGCTGAGCCAGCGGTGTACGCACATTCCGCTGAGGTGGAGTTTTACCTGACCTATCTGGTTTACTGGCGACTGGAAATGTATTACAAAATCATACTCTTGTTTAGTGTTTCTTCAAATGAGCATGTTAGACTTTGGGTGATGTTGATTACTGTGAGCATTGAATTTTGCAATTTCGGCATACGTTCTATTAGGCATGACCTTATTGAAAATAGCTCTGCATGCATCTCAAACTCGGGCGTTATTGTCATTGGAGGTTGCGCACTTTACCCCCTCGTAGGGAAGTTTTTGTCGTGTTGTTGCCTGAGTGTACATGTGCGTAATCTGTCCTTGTGTGTTGATGTTACTGTTTTTTTGTACTGGGGGGGGGTTTGCGTGTTGTTACTGGCGACTGCACAGCTCCGGAAATTGGATATACCCCTTTGAGATGGTTGATAACCTCGATATTGAGTGTTGTGGGAGGAGCCCTCTCTGATAATGATTACAGGCTGGCCATTTCGTTGGTACCCTTGTCTTGAATTATAGGAATTAAAATACCCACAATGTGGTGGTCGGTGTGCGTCGTGTTTTGTGGTGAAAAGTGTTATGCTGTTGTGGTGTTGAAGTTTTCACTACATGATTGATTATGTTGTTGTGATGTTCTAACGAATGTTGGTAGATTTCCTGTTTTAATTTTATTTCGGATTCCAGCCTTTCCGATTCGGGGTTGGACCGGGCCTGTATTAGTGTTTGTTGATACCTATACATGCCAATGTCAATTCTCTTGAGGTTGGCGATCATCGCTGGTAATGTATCGTTGGGAAGCCCTACCAGTTTATCCGCTATAGACGGCAAGAGGGATTTCCAATGAACATTTACGTACTCCTGATCGGGCATGCGAGTTGTACCTCTGTCTATGATACTTAATTGTTTCAATGTAAAGGACCATGTCCTATCCAACAGTTTGACACTAGTATAGATTATTAGATGCTTATAACGCTCTGTGTCAGTGGTTGCCTTTAGGGCATTTTGGAGTTCCTGCAAGTGACTGGCTGTTCGCGATGTCTTGTAATATTGTCGAACGTATGTTTCGCAGTACCAAGTAGATAAAATTTAACCCTCCTGCATTTGCCCGCTTCTGGTCATTGGTATATATCGGCTACTGCCTCAAATGCCTCAAGAAAGTCAAGAACGTTTTGGCCGTGCGTATCTGAGGACTACGGTTTTTCGGGTTGAGAGAAAATTATTTGGAATAGGTGTTGTGGTTGAGTATTTTCCATGTTTGTTGTGTGGGGTGTATTTGTGTTGATGTGGTGGGTGGGGGTGGAAATGTGTGGGTGACTGGTGATTCCAATGTAACGTCGGAAATAGGAAATCCAAGAAAATCTAATGATGGTGTGACTGACTGACTGTTCTGTGTGTTGGGTTGGATGTGGTGTGTCGTTTGTGTACTGTTCAGGACTGGTGTGAAATGATATATCTGAGCTGAGATTCTGTATGGCACTACTAGTACTGCATTCTGTGTCCTGGAGTAATGTCTGCTGTTTTTCATGCTCGTCTGAGGCTTTCTCTAATGCAGTGATATCAAAAAGCGCACATGTGATAATTTTTGTGACATGATTGTTTGCTTACTTCTAGTTTCCATACATGTGATAAGTGTCAAGTGTAAGTGTAGGTGTAAAAGAACTCACACTGTGTGGTTGAAAATTACTTAAAACTAGAAGAGAAAATAATATGAGAATTCTCGGAAACACACACACAACACAAGTGGAGTTTTCCTTGCTGACAAGGGAACAGATTGTCCTGGATGCAAAAACAAGCAGTGTACATGCATTAATTATAAGGAAGTGAAAACAAGCAGTTCTAAAACTAGCGGATTGGGCGACGTGATGTCAAGCTGTTAGACTGGCAAGGCCGCCTATGGGACTGTTGACTACGCGTGAGACGTACTAACCTTCCACAGCATTGCATACTGCACGTGCCCTGAACACGTGGGAGTGACAGCTGTTTATTACACTGGCTTAAGGACAGTAATTGGACTAAATGCAATTGAGTAGCAATAAGGCAATATATTACACTATGGTCGATTCTTACGCGGAAACATATTGGAAATGAATACACCTGGGCAGAAAAACAAAGAATGTACCAGTGAATAAATGTTAACGGCTACGCGTGCTCGCGCTGTGGTTTTTTGCATGAAGCACGGCCACGTTTGAAGTCTTACTTCGAACCTTTCCAGCTGCATACAATTACCTATCGCAACGCAAAAATTAAGAAATTCTATACAGGCCGAGTCTATTAGCATAAGCACTAGGTGGGTCGAAAGGTGGCTCCACCAATGTAATAATCCCCCTTCCTCCTAACCTTTACCACTGAACTACAACTGCAATCTGAATGCTGAAATCAGTTAATGTATGCAATAGTCTTCATGAGGAGAGGGATTACTCATGGGATGCATAGTTTTTAATGACTGACTAGTAAACCAGAATTTCTTTAAACACAACACATTTATTATGACATTAACTACACGTTTGTGAATAAGGTTATTAAGATAAGTTTGAATTATACAAAGCAATAACTCTCAACAATATACACAAAATTACAAGTTATTATCAATCACAAGAGTCTAAAATTGCCTAACCTTGACAGAAATATTAACGCTTAGGATGACTGGGTAACGGAGGCTTGCGAGATAGCGTTACGCGTAACTGCCACGCGGATTTATGCTCACCATATATGAAGTCTGTAGGATGGCCGAGAGCTCTTCCAGGCCTGGTTATTGTGATGCCGTCTTCTTCGTGGTCGGCTCCGACGAATATCACACTGACTTCTTGCTTGGTTGCGAGCGTCTGAGGGTGGGGGGGGGTGTACTTCGCTCTGTATTTATATCGTCCAGGCTGTTGGTTATGTGGAGCATGTTTTATTAAGCAACCACCTCGCTCCACAAGCTATATCCCATTGTACCTTAAGAGGTTTGCGTGCGGCACCTTGGGGGCCGTTACAATATAATGCCATTATTTCATGTTTCCACCATTTCTCTTCAAGGTTTAATGGTACTTTCCTGCATATAACATAGACCAAATTTTTGTTTCCTGCTTATAACATCAGTATTTGTTGAATTCCTTGCAGATCTGAAATGCTTTTTTTTCTCTAATGTAAAATTTGAGACATAAAAAATGCAATAGCCTACAAACAGATACAGAGAACAGTTTACTCTTGAGGGAAGTATTAAGGATTTTAGAGGTGATGGTCCTGAAAATTCCTAAGGTGGGTAGGTAGTTCGGCTAACGTCTCGTCAACAGTGAGGTCATTACAGATGAAAATTACGGAGAGTAGAGGAGTTCAAACCCTTAGAATACATGTCATTGTGCATTAATTGATGATGCTACGGTTCATGAAATTGGGATTACTGATATTTTTGCATCAAATGATTCAGATGAAAATTTTGAACTTGACTGACTGGCTATTTATAAAAAAATTATTACATTAGAATTTGGATTGCTTGATGTGTCCATACAATTACAGTATGCATTGCTTCCTTCTTATAACATTTTCATGCATATAGCAATTTATTTTACTGATGGCTCGTAAAATTTTATAACAGGGTTCTACTGTATTTGTAGTTGTTAAAAAAATTTTAATTAAATTTTTTTTAAGTGCAAAACCCGTTTCCGAAAGCCTTTTTGTACAAATATTTGACAATTTATTAATGAGACACGTAAACATTTTCAGCTAGTACTATGGATATATTTTTTGCCAGCGTAAATTTTTAGGCTGTCTGAAGGCCAATTTGCTCACTGAAATGAAATAAATAAACAAACTATTGTTTGTAAGCTGCACCATGCTTATGTTCTCATCTATCCAACATACTGATGCCCCCATAGCGGTACACGTGAAGTCAGTTATGCACAGCTGGTGCAAAGGACATGTCCTATTTTTCAAAAGTAACTGTGACACGGGCGTCAGAGAAGTGAGGCAGCTTTCTGCATAAACTGGTACTGCTGGCATTATTATTGATATGTAATGTATCCTAAACTATAAATAAAATTGTATTCAATTCAATTAAATAATAGCGAAAGCAGTTCGTTAACGGGCAATAGTCAATTCCAATCTCAATCTGTAGTCAGTCTAAGAATAAAAGCCAAAAATCAAAGTTATAACAGCACTATTGAAAAACTTATTCGCTGCACACAAAGACATGGTGTGCAGCAGGTCACAATATAAGAAGATACTCATAAGAGGGAAAGTGGAAGACCTGAACCCGCACTGTTATTGGCTAATGCTGCTGTTCTTTGCAGTTTGTTGGATGGCAGCCAGGCGCTAGGAGAGAGATCCCCCTACCAGGGCCACCACGGTGAACAGAAAGCCCAATTAAAAAAATTACAGTAATTCTCACCTAGTACTAGCATATCTACAGCCCAACCGCCATCGGCAGGGTTATGTCCTTGGCGTGAATCCATAGTTACCTATATATGTGTGTGTATGTAGATTTATTATTACTACACAACATGATTAGTACACATTTAATCTCTTTTCGTAAATATAGTGGTGTAAAGACAATAATAAAGTATCTTTGAATACTAGGAGGAGTCAGTGCAATCGTGCCCAAATAATGAAAATCATTAAGAAGAGGCCTTGTTACCTTAGTATATAAGTTGAGTGTGTGTGTGTGTGTAGTAAGAGTGAGGCAAGTTTGAATTACCCAATATCCAACGGTAGAGGGCGTCTCAGTAGCTATATCAACTGACCCTATCTAACTCTAATGTTGTTGTCTAGAAGTGACTCTGGTGTCACTACAAAGTGGTCGTGTGTGACTCCTTCGGGTGTCGCTGAGTGAAGATCTGGAAGATGTCTTGAAGATAGTGGAGGTTCTTTGTGAGGAAGGTGGTATAAGCAGAAAGTTACAGCACACGAGGTGGTGGAGTGAGATGCTGAGTATCAACTGGTGTTTCGGGGGCTGTACGCTCGCCTATATGGACGGTTGGCTGTGGGCCCTTCGGCTGGTCGGGTATGTTTGGTTGGACTGGAAGTCCCCACTAAGCAGCAAAGGCCATTATCTCTCGAGAGAGAAACTGGATGTGTGGTTTTCCTCTTACATGGGTTGCATCACTCCTGCGAGCTAGGGGCAGCGCTGGGCTGCTTGACTGTCTTCTGTCACATGTGGAGGTGGCGTGACGTCTAACATAAGGTGAAGATTATCGTGACTGCTGTGTCCATGGTTGCCCATTGACTAGGGGCGTGCTGGTTGGCTCTGGTAGCAAGTCGTCCAGGGTTCAAACCCCTCCTGGTGTGATGTGATGACATGTGAAGATGAGGCGAAGTTGTATTTAATAAATGTCCGTACATGTCATGTGTGAAGATATGAACCTGGATTGCAGACACTTTGGCTATCCTGAGTGATACTCTGCAGTGATGTTATCTTAATACAGTGGAAAAAATATCCACTCAAAATACTTCAAAATGCAAAATATTTTGGTTCTTTTTTTTCTTGTATGTTTTATATGTTTGGACTGTGTTCTGTTTATTATGTTGTTGACTATAAGTGATTATGTGGTGTTTTTTAATTATTAAGTAACACAGCAGACTTGTGTAGTTAATGTAAACACTAAATTAAATAATGAGGTAAATATTTATTTTAACACGAGTTAGGATAATATGTAAATGGAAGAAAGGAAAAACTAAAATGGCCTTTCAAAAGGGTGTACTCTACTGTAAACAGTCTACATATATTGCAACAGCTGGTTCTTTTTCTAAATTCCACTAATTTTAACGCGATTGCAAGTGCATATTGGTGTGCATTTTCAACAATCCTTAACAAAATTAAGCCAAAAACTTTGTCAAATCCTTGAATTAAAAAAATCTAAGCATAAGTTGTCAACAACCGGTAATGAAATACCAAGAAAAATCAAAGTTCAATTAAGATAGGGAAATGAGAAAAACAATATGAGCACAATGGCACAACAAACACATGATGGTAGTTGTGTGCGGAAACATTGCACCAAGTGAGGTGGATAGTAGGTGGAGAGGTGGGGTCAGGGTATAGTCCATTCACGACTGGAACAGACTTATGAAAATCAACCTTTGAGAAAACACCCTAGCTATTAGCTGCATGCATATCTAGGGTGTTATTTCAATAGTTGATTTTCATAAGTCTGTTCCAGCCATGATTGGACTATAGAGAGTTTCTGCAACACAACTATTTTCATGTTGGGGGACAGTATTACTCATGTTAAGCCCAAATTTTTGGCACTGTCTGAACCAAGAATATTATTTGCATGCTTTTGCTGTACATTTCAAAAAAATATATAGTGAAAAAATGTGTACCATCACCCCAAAAATCTTCATTCAGATCTTTGACCATGCTGATACCATTATTCGTCTTATACTCCAGCAAACATAGTAAATGTTACTATGGTTCCCCATTAAGGATTAATATTTCATGTTGTTGCTATTCGTGAGTTTGTGGAAACAAGCGTAGTGTGTATTTTTGGTGAAATTGTAAGCTGCTGTGAACAAAGCTGCGAAGTTGATGCTATCATCATTTTCTGTTTGGTAGGTTCTTAAGTGGAACTTTACGACACCAAGAGAAGAATTCGTGGAGCTGCTGAGGGAACAGATGATCACTGCCAATGTTAACAAGAGTTTGATCTCAAACATGCTGCATTCAGACTTCAAATTTCATTTGAAATCAATTGATGCGTTAGCAGAGGTAATGTAGACTGATATTTTAGGGGCCTTATTCATAGTCTGAACTTAGTCCAAGGATGATCCGGAGATAATTTTCCTTGGAGTTGCTATGACTTATGAGGTTATTTTGGACTAAGGATGGACTAACTATATCATATTCGTAAACCCCGACTGGAGTGGTACTAACTTTAGAAGAGGTATCATCGAAGTACACCTTTGCCAGGTATATTCTTTTCTCGAATAAAAGCTTTAATATGACAGAAAAATCACATTCGAGACAACACACATTAAAAGTAGCTTCATTCACTTCAAACAGAAATTATTTGTTTAAGTAATATCCAAGTCTCCTGTAAATTGCAACTGATGTAATATTTCATCTGTGATGTGATGGTCATTAATACTTTAATTTAGTCAGAAGCATATATGACTGTGTAGAGCGGTGTATGATGTTCTTTGTAAATGTGAACTGTGGGTTCGTATCTTGTTCATTTAAATTTTTTGATAGTGACTATTTCTTTTGATGGCAAGTAGATGTTAAAGAAATTGTTTCCTTTAATATTGTTACCATAATTGCAAAAAAAATTATTAACATTTTTCACACATCTTACTCTCAAACCTTGTATTGTAATTCCGCAAAACGGAGGGAGTGAATGAGTGAGTGTGTGTGTGTGTGAAAATATTTAGGTGGCTTTTAACATTGAGGTTTTTAGAGCCAATGAGGGTGAAACAAGGTGAATATGGAGCAATGCTGGAATGTAAGGGCGGGGGAAATTAGAGTTCCCTGAGAAAACCTGCCGGCCAACGGCATTGTGTGGCGCAATTCCATGTGAAAATCCAGGCGTTACCTTGCGGGGAATCTAATCCGGTTCGCCAAAGTGGAAGATGAATAGCATAGAAAGGAGGATGAAAAATTAATGTACTGATTATTACTTATCTTACTATTTGGTGTTGATTTCTTGATTTTTGCAGCACACTTCTTTGCACTTCCAGTGTGCTATGGTGTTATTTTTTTACATTACTGTTTTTGTAAATGTGATAAACATTTGTACTTTATTTTATATAAGTTCATTAAATTCTGTCAATTCTAGTAAAATATCTACTATGTATCCTTCTGCCACAGCTCTTTTAGCTATAAAGAAAATAGAGTAAACAAATTTTATGTAGGTTACCATTCCAACTTATTTTTGTTATGGCTAAGTTATACTGCTGGGGCTCTGTTTATTTTATTGTGGGTGGATGGGGTTGGGAGAGACATTAGTTTGTATTTCATGAGAAGGCATTATTTTGCAGCATTTCGTAGGAGATGGTATAATTTTGAATTACATACATATAATTTACCAGTAGAACATACTGTTTGTATGGAAGTAACGTTAGAATTTGTATAAAATATACAGTTTTAACCTCAACTTCACTGAAAAATGAGAACAACATAAATATTATATTAGTACCAATGCAAATAGGTAATAAACACGTTCTGTATGTTCATAAATATTTTTTGCAAAGTTAACCTTACACTTGTTGGATTTTCCATATTAAACGTATTACGTATTTTTACATTATAAAACAGTGTTGAAATGTTGGTTTTCTATAAGGGTGGGTGAAGCTGGAAATTTCATTTCGAAATGAATTCAAATAAAATTTTTTAAATTGCAAATTTGAATTGAATATACAATCTAAGGATTTTGTTAACAAGTAAGTACACATTGCCACCATTATTTTTTTTAAATTTAGTAAACATGTAATTTTTACAAGCTAGGTAAAAGACTGATGCGTGCCTTACTTCTTGTGTCTGACATTTTAATGGATGACTATGCTGATTGCTCTTTGTTCCGGTGTAGGAGATGGGAATCAAACCTCAGGGTGAGGCGTATTGATATTAGCTCCCTTCCGGGGAGTTTTGCTACACTCACAACCAGGGCTGTTAATAGGTAGTTTGCCAGCTGTCCCAAGGGGAATGAATGAATTTTAATCTATGATTACTCGAGGGTGATTGTGGTGGTGATTGATCAGGCCGGGGTGACTTGATTTATCCACAGTGGCCTCGTTGGCTGGCGTGCGGGTATAAAATTGGCGGGGGTTATTTTACTGCGTGGTTTGGGAACGACCTTCAGCGGGAGTCGAATGCTGACAAATTTCCCGGAGGCCAATTTTACTGTACAAAAATTGGGTAGTTCTTCCACTGTCCAGTGTCTAACGCGAATCAACCTGCTGGTGGTTATTTGTACAATGCTCGAGTGAGTTGGGATAGCCTGAACAGGAGCTTCGGAAGTTTCCAGTACATCATCGGACACTGTCACTGCTACGTCTTCCTGCTCGTCGTATGACAGGCACCAACCTAACAAATGCTTAAGGGGAGTCTCGCATGTTGGAGGTGCAACTATGTCGAAATATATGGTAACTCTATTGGTTCTGCAGGTAATAACTAATAACCAAGTTGGGTTTGAAATGGATACCAGATTATTAATGGGGAGTGGTTTATTTAGGGCGGCTCGCAAATCTGCTGTGCTTGTTATGCATTGTAGTTATATAGCTGGCTACCTTTCTGTGGACGTAGCTGTCCTAAGTGGGCTCTCCTACGGACCTGCCCATGTGATGGGCAGTCAAGATATTAAGCAATTTGTCTATCAGCGGTTGCGGATGCACTGAAAATCCAGGAGCAGAGGCGTGCCCTTGCGGGCTTAAATGCCAATTAGCTTTCCAGGTCCCGTCACTTGGGGAGTCCAGCACGCCGCACAACTGTTTACTGACATTCAGAATGAATGCAAATAGTAATTCACGAACACTGCACTAAATTAACCAATTAATGACAAGGGAAACTATACTACACTTACTGTAGGCGACACACAGGGTTCTACGATTTATGTAATATTTATTACGCTCAAAAAAATATAGTATTGAGCACATCACCTGGCTAAAATTAATACAATTAAAAAACGTAAGCTTAAACTAATAATGAAATCTGGATAGGTGAAGGCAAGCCTGGAATTAAAATAATTAGCAAAAATGCAAATCACTCTAAGCACGCAATTTACAGTGTGTAACATGTTCAAGGGAAGTCTCCAGGGGGAGTTTAATCTCATACCAACCAGCTACTGCGGGAGTCTGCAAAGGAAGTTGACTGAGTTGAGGGCAGTGGGTACAGGTGGTTGGATTTTGCCGTCTGGTGACCTGTGTAGTTACTGGCTTGGACGAGCCTTATCCAAGGTGTAGAGGAGCTGGAGTGTTGGTGGCCTTCCCAAGCAGCCGGGTTGGAGTTAAAGCCTTGCCACAGGCTCTGGAGAGTAAGGAGAGTCTTTTCAGACTGGGTTGGGCTCGCGATCCTATTCGGCCAGCAAACCCAGCGTCTCCCCGCTGGATCACTGTTATGGACATCTATTTATACTTAATTTGTGCAGATCAGCAGTTCTCCCTGGTGCAGGGGGGAACGTAGCCTTCCAACGCTGCGGTTGATTTTTCTAGCTCTGGAACATCAAAAATTTATTGGTCTCCCTACTTGGAGGTGATGACGAATAAGACACCTCGTCCTGAGTCTGGGTGGTAGTGATATCACAAGGCCTCAGGGGTGCTGCCATCTCGGGGTTGCTTGGAACTTTTTCTGCGCTAACATGAAGGGTTGTGGGTGTTCGAAATAAATTATTTTATTCATCGGGGTGGCGCTTGCATGTAGGGAACCGGGCGGGCTATGTTTATTGTAATTACTTGACTTAAATAAAAATTGCGTATGCGGCTTCCCAGACTAGTGAAATCTCCGTGCTCGATATGTTTGTCTTGTTCACCACTGTTATGATTTGTCCAGAGTGAAGGGTCACTGAGATGGGACGAAGTCGCCTGTAGAGTGCAGCTGCACTGCGCAGCATGCTGGTATGTGTCGTGACAGATACAGTAGAAATGTTTTGCTCTGATTTACAAAAAACTTGATCATAGTCTTTTACTATGTAAGTAGATATATTGTTAAACAAATATAGATAACAAGTGGATGATCATTCCAGGCTTAATGATTATTTAAAAGTAGTTTATTATAAAAGACTAAGTCATTTTTTATCATATCAGCATATTCCTTGACTTAATTATGCACAATAATACTAAATAAGAAACTAAAAATAATATTTCAGCAAAATACAAAACGAAAACACGCGTAGACAATATATCGGTTTACAATCTTTTATTTTTGTATTTTCAACTGTTCAAAACATACAAGAACAACGAGATCATACTTTTTAAACATTAAAATATTTAAAAGGCCACATGGCACCCAATGACCATCAAAGCAGGGTGCTCAAATAAAATTATTTAAAAAAAATACACATTAAACATATAAATTGGCTGAAATTAATCCCAAACAAAGGATTATAAATATATTACGAGTTTTCACTCTATATTCATTTGAAAGCAACAACAAAGATTAAATAAATTTTAATATCTTATAGCATCTCAATTAAAATAATTCCAGTTACAAAAGGAGAATCTTTACTCTCAATCACCACTATGAACGTTTAATTCAATTTAAAGGAAAATTTTATGCTTAGAAATATTAAACAGCCAAGCTTTACATAAATTAAGACACTTCTGTTTAATGGAGTGCCTTAGCCTATCCAAAGCCCATCTGACATAAAAATGAGATGTTCACAAAACATTTAAAAAATACAAATTAAAACTTATTAAAGCAATTCAAGCACCGACAATCTCGAATGAATGCACTTGCAGGTGGGTTATTCAAAGCTCTCAAACTAGCGCAAATTTATGCGGTCCCAATTTGACATGAAATTGACGCATGTTGTCTTCTCTGTCATATTAAACGACTGCTACTCATCAGTCAACTACACCCCTTACAGCTCGTCCACGATTTATGTCGCTGCCGCTAACATCTGCAAGACTATTACCTACAGGGCAAGGACAGGCATCCCATTGATCCCACAGAGACTATACAAGAGGTCCATGGCAAGTACCCGCAGCGCATCACTAGATTCTGCCACAGGCAAGACGTAGATCCTGGCGCTCTTCACTATGCCGCCCGCTCGGAGGATCAAGATACCGGGCTCACACCTGCTGTACCCCCTCCCCAAACGCACTATGCCAGTAGAAGGGATGGCCGAGAAGTATAAAAGGGCCGGCATCCAAGCCTCCTGATCACCAGTTCTTCTCAGTACTCTTATCGCTTCCTGAGCTCTCACCGCCCCAGTTACTTGTGCCGAGGCTCTAACCTCTCCTAAGCTTCATCGCTCTTTTCGCAAGGCCAAAGTTCCTCTCCATCGGAATCCTAAGGAACACCCAGCTGCCGTCAAGAAGTTACACTTGGACATGTTCGATCCCTTACGGACAGTCACCTGAGAGTAGAGCTTGCCTCGAGGAAACAGGCATTTAGTAACTGCCTAACCCACCCAGCTTTGCACAGGGCGCCTTCCCCTGTTTAACGATAGGGTGTTTAACCTTCCGTATACTCCGTGGCAGAACTAGGAATTAGCACCTCTGCCATCAGTGATTATTTCACTTCGGTTAATACACCATTCTTACCAGTCATCTTAACTTTCACTCCACGCTCCTTCCTGTGTCACATCAGGACTGCAGGACTTGGCAGGAGATCAAGTTTTGATACTGCCGAACGTACACTGCACAACAGAACAAGTACATTCTTGGAAGGCCACCCAGTCCTTGTACGTAGTCAGGGGAATTGTAAAGCCATGACATTAGGACACCGTCCTGTAGAATTTGGCTTGTTGGCTCGAAGTCGCCCCTTCCTCATCACTCCCTCTGTGGTACTGAGGAGGGGTTCTTCTTTGAGTTCGGGGAGACCAGTGACCCTGGGACCCTCACCACACCACCATTGGAAGACCACCCGTTGATTGCACCACATGGAAGGAACGGTAGTCACGACATTAGGTACGCTCCCGATGGATTGGACTTGCCAACCAGGTTCCCAACTGTCATCGCTCCCCTAGTGGTGCCGAGAGGGCTGCAGTCTGGTGCAGGGAAGTCTACTCCCCCAGTGGTAGAGTTGAGAGACGGGTCAGAAAGGTGAGGGCAATTGCTAAGCTTTCCCAGGGAGTACATATCCTTCCTAGCGGGTTCGGGTTACTCAGACCACGGGAACAAACTGTACTTCAACTACGCCTCAGCGTACCAGTTCGACATCGTTCCCGTCAAATTATTCGAGCCACCCACCAGGGTCGCGGAGGGATGCCGTCCTGTAGTGCAGGAGGCACTCTTTGTCATCAGACAGCCAGACAAACCTGAACCACAGCCAGAAGCACCTGTACTGGAGCAGATCACACCCCAGGCAAGCGAAACACCAGTCAGTGTGAATACATGGGTACCCGCCAACCCCACGCCACCCTCGCTGAACTGCGGCACCACTACCCAAGCCGGTACCTCGTAGGGGTCAAGGTCGTAGGGCCTGACTTTGTGCCCAGCCGTGGACCCATGAGGCCTGTACTGTACACCGGGTGGGCACCTGCGCCCGGACCGAATAAAGTAGATTATACACGACTCGCCTAACGTTCCCCAAGATACCTAGGGGCGGGGGGCAGTCTGACATCCAGGACTCGCGCATCAAACTTTTCAGGTGACTGGCAGCAAAGAGATTAAACTTTACTTAACACAAAAACTTTTCAAATAAAAGGTACTATGGGCACCACATACAAGTTAATCCAAACTTAAATTTTGAAGACTCCATGAAAAATCAAACAGAATTTAGAATGCAAATAATATAGCGCTCACATAAAACTCTACTGGAATTACCAGCAAATTTCTACAACATGTCACGAACCCACCTTATCGTGCGACTTGTCATGCATTGCATGTTACATTTTAGCTGGCTAAAATACTAGCAAGGTTTAGACTTTTGAACAGTCCATAGTGGACCAATAAGCAGAAATACCAGAGAGGTATTCTTGCCTAGCTGACCTGAGTAGAAGTGGACGAGCTTTGCTCATAAGCAAGTCTCGTCCAGCCAAAAAAATATACCAACCAATCACATCACTGTTGCTCGCGCATGCGCAGAAAGGGTAGGGGTAGCTAAGAGGTAGACGGGAAAATGGGAGGGGAGAGTAAGCCAAGGCAATTGCAGGTGGAGCAGCAGTTAAAAAATCTTTACACCATATCAGCGCACTTTATAACGTTGGCGGGGCAAGCACAAGTTACAAAATACAATAATTAACTGCAGTGCTCATAGTTACGTTGTATACTGCATAAATTGCTACATGGTTGAACAAGTAGTTAGAGGCTCCTGCAATGCAGCATGTGTGTTATCCTTAGGCCCGCATAATCAAGACTAAAGATGGTGGCTGAGATGTATGGGGTACCTCGCCACAGATTTCCCACTAACACCAAGAGAATTTTAATAAAAATCACATTTGACAAAAAGTACACAAGATATTTCTGGAAAACACACCAGAAACAGTAGAAAAAATTATGCAAAATTTCTGACAAATTTTATCTATTAATTAGATTCCCAGAGTCTTGATATGTATTTTCTGTTAGAAAAAATATCACAAGTGAGAATGGGTTGTCAAGGTACTTGGAGGCAATACAATAAATTAACGTAGCATCTAAAGACTTGACACTTTAAAACCTGTAAATTATAATATTGAAAGAATTTAACTTTGAGCAGTTGACATGGCGGAAACCGGAATTGCCAGGATATTTTTTTCTTATTTTAATATAATTGATAGTAATAAATATTGCTCTTTAAAACAAATAAAACATATTAACACTACAAAATTATGTAAAGATTTGTGTGTGTGTCTAGCTTGTGTTCTGTATTAAAACAAAACGCATGTGGTTACACACTCACGGGCTGTATATGCCTCACTTATTGGGAGCAAAAGGGAGGTAACACTTTCCCTTGTGAATTTTAGACTACTTTATGGGCACAAATCATATTTGCACTGCACACGCATAACACTTTACTCTTGGAAACTATGGGAAAGGTGGTTTGTGACCCGGGTCAGTGACTCTTTCTTACACAAATTATTTTACAGTGTTGCTGCCTTTCTTATCAATGTGAATTTGCTGCAAAAACTTTTTGATGTAAAATTTTACGGCAGTCATTATACTGGTGCAGGTGTTTGATTAGTGATTTTTGTCATTTCAGGACTTGCCATTGAATCCAGCAGCAACTATAGCCAACCTGGACTTGATCCTCAAGTGGATGACTCTAAGGTTCTTTGACACCAACCCATCTGTGCTATTGAAAGGGCTTGAGTACCTCCAAATTGTTTTCAGTATGCTGATTGAAGAAGGCTACAACATGTTTGACCACGAGGCTTCATCCTTCCTACCCTATCTCATCTTGAAGGTTTGTATTCACTTGCTCAATCTTACAGTTTCTCACCCACTCATCCTCGCAGTTTCTCTCGCCCACTTGTCCTAGCAGTTTCTCTCGCCCACTCGTCCTGGCAGTTTCTCTCGCCCACTCGTCCTGGCAGTTTCTCTCGCCCACTCGTCCTGGCAGTTTCTCTCACACACTCGTCCTCGCAGTTTCTGTAAGGTTGGTCACTTGCAAGATGCATAGATACCCCAAAAAAATGAAGTGCAAAATTCATGAAATAACGCAAAATGGGGAATATTTAAACAAATTCCACAATTTTTCCTTCGTTTCGACATAAGTGGGAAAGTCACAAATTTTCGTTGCGAAATTGATGCATTTTCGCATGAAATTACGTCTTTATGCTGCACAATCTATTTGTTTGTACTATTGTAATCACAGGCATAAAAAACATAAACCGAAAGACGATTGCCATGATATTACGTTCGTTTTGACACCTATGTCAAATCCACAAATTTTCATTACCCTGGAAATGTGTTTACACGCTGGCAATGTCCCCAAACACCAATCGCAAACGGAAAAAAATGTAACAAATTTTTATATTGAATATGTCGACAATTGATATGTGCACAATACCAACATAATAAAATTGACTGACCACAATTTTCTTGCTTGGAGTAAGGTTGTTTCTGCAGCAAGGTGCTCTGGTGTTGATCTTTTCAACCTGTAATAGTCTTAACCTGTCTGCTAGTTTCATCTGTAGTCTTCGGTTTTTTGCGTGTACATATCTATGGTTTGTTTTCATTTATATTGTTTACAAATGCCATCAACGTATTTTGTAGTAGCTTGTGATGCAATCATATTTGTGGGTGTATGCTACAGATTAACAGTATGCCGAAAATGTTGACAATAATTGATTGCGAAAGAGAAAGGTAATCTTATGGATTTTATATTTTTGATTTGCGTGATAAAATTGTGTAAATTCTGCAACGTGTGGGTTGATTGGGCACGCAAAGACACGTGCAAAAAGCATGTTGAAAATGACACACAATAGGGAGAAAAAAAAATTGTCAGAAATTCTACCGTATGTAAACAAATATTGATAGGCGAAAGTGTGTATACAGCAAACAAGCTAAAAGTGCAGAAACAAGAAATTAAAAATTGCTTTTTTTTTGGCAATTTCAGCTTTACTTCACAAATTGTACAAAATCTTGTAATATTTTCGCGAATTATTATTGTTTTTCGTCACATAGTTTCTTCTTGAAACGTATTTTATGTGTTTTAATATATTCTAATAGGAATGCATGCATAAGTTGGCCAGTAGATTTCTTTGATTTATCACCTTAAACAAAAACATGTGTACTATACATTCCATCACGTGTACTTAACCACCATAGATAACATGAGTGCAAGTGATGCTGCGTCACTTTTATGACCATTCTACTTACTGCCCTGCAAAAGTTTGTTCATTAGGACATGCTGTTGTAGTGTTCACGTCCACCAAGCACCATGTTATCAATGGAATTCACGCCTTGTTTACATTTGTATCGTATCATAGTCACGTTTTAACCGATTCTTTATTTTTTACAAAGTGAGTGGTGCAGCTGTGAAAAATATGTTTATATTTATTTACTTAGAATATATTTGTTAATTAAAGTTATCACTTATTTTAAACTTGTATTTGTCGAGTAAACTGTGTTTTTATCATACACATTCTCTGTAAATGTAAAATATGAGACTTTTAAAGAAACTGAAGTATTTTCAGTGGGCCTGACAAAAAAAATCTGTTGAAAGTTATGATAGTCCAAAAACGTAGAGGCAGGCTTCTCTAATTTTTTTTGCTGTTCGTACAAGGCACTTTTATTATTTTTTTTTAACAGTGCTTTTATAGTTTTGTATAAATTGTTTACATTATTCTTTTCATGAAACGTTATGTCCTTGCCAGTGCATTGCGACCATTTGTTGTTCCAGATGACAGGCAGAATACAAAATCTTAAGTAAAATCTGAACTTGTTTTCAATGTTGTCTGTTGATAAACCGTTGTCTGTATAAAACCATAACTGTGTATTTCTCTGGGAGGAGGAATTTTTCCACGGAAATATCAGTTGATAGAAAACACTGCTTATCAACAGGAATAACATTGCCAATTTCAGGTTTTACGAGTATAGTGAAATATCTCAAATTATGTATGTTTTTATAAAGAGCACATTAAAAATTGGAGCAATTCTCAAGCATAAACCTGCATTTTTGTAGCAAGAAAATAACACATACTTTTTCAGGTCTCTGCTCAGCGCGCTGCCGAGCTGGCTCACTTTCTCTTTTTTCTGTGTTCCTCTCGCTCTGAATACCTTCTTTCCACTCCCCTTCCTTCTATAACTCTTTAGCCATCCAGCTTTCGCCTTCCCTTTTCTTTCCATACTCTCTCGCTCGCTCCTTGTCCTTCCCTTCCACTCCCAACCGCCCTTTTCCATGGCCAGTTTCTTTCACTCCCCTTACCTCCCCCCCCCCCCCCCCCCCCCCCTCTCCAACAATATTTCATCCTTCATCAATATTTCATCCTTTGTATGATTTCTCTTTCACCCTTCACACTTGCAATTGCTCCACACAGCCACTTGTCTGGATGTTGGGGAAGAAATGCGGAGGGGAAACACTATGGAGGTTGGATGGTCTACCAGTAATTTTAGAGTGCCCCCTTCACTCTGTACCTTTCTCACTTGTCTCGCGCTTTCTGGCTGGATGAGGTAGCCCGGCAGCAGGTCTTTGTTCGTGTACTTGATGCAGTTATGTTGCTGCGCTGATCCGCTGGTTGGCCTCCGCACTACCATATTGAGAGCCAGCAATATTTACAGGAATACAAAAATTTAGTGTGACGTATACTTGAAATATTATCTCTAATTTGATGCATGCCGCTTATACCAATTAACTACAACCGATTATGACTATAGTCCATTCCCGATTGGAAGTGACTTATAAAAATTGGCCTTTGAAAAAACTCCGTAAGCATAACATGTCAACTTGTTTTTTTCAATAACCTGTATTCCACAAATATTTGGCACTGTGGCTGACTTTATAAAGTACTGTATTATTGAATAAATGAAACTTTACAATAATATCTTCTGTAACTTGTAATATTTTTTCTTTTTAAATATGAATTAATAACTGCGAGAGCAGCGACGTGTTGGCAACAACTGGTGAGAAATAGTTTGCAGTAAAAATATTATTTTAATCTAATTTTTTAGAATACTATTTGTAAATTAAACGGTGCTGATCGAAATATTTAAGTATTTAGGTAGCCCGATGGCAACATATATCAATTTACAGTTTAAAGTAACAGCGGAAAATATCGTAAGTAGGCCGTAATGGTACGGTGTTGTTTTATTGAGCGAGAAAGCATCTGAAATCTGTCTGCTGGGCAAGGCTTGTCTCTTTCCCTCACTTTGTCTCTTTCTCTCTCTTTGTCTCTTTCAAACTCAGGAAATTTCACTTCGCTAGTAAGCAGGAAATTTTATGCACGTTTTCAGTTTTAGCATATTTCATACTTATTGCAGAAAAATAATGATTTTTGAATTTGTAATTTACAACTGAAAAGAGATTTTAATGTTTGAATACTTATTTTAATATATTTAGATATGTTGCCGGGGCAGTTACTAAGTGAAGTTGGCAGATGTCGCGAGCCATGACATGGCATGTTGCTTTTTTGCGAAACAATGCTTAAATTATTCTTAATCCGAAAAATACTTACATCTGGTTTGTAGACGTTGTGTTTTGTAAATCTACCTAGGCAAGTTACGATGTTGTAATAAATCTATTTTTCCACAGCACTAATAAATATACTGTGCCGTGTGTTTCGTTAAGCATTGCGTCTGTCAAATGGCGTGCCTTTGTGCATCATGGTTAATACGCTGGCCCTGTGTGTGCGTGATTTCAAATATTTGATTAGCACTATTTATACGTTTTAACTGTGTTTTTATGATGAAGGTAATTTACATCCATGTGTGTTTATTTATCACAACGTTGTACCTTTGCCCTAAGGGGTTTGAACACAGTTGTGTAACGTAATTTGCCACAATCCCAGAAGAAAAATACTAAGTCCAGCCCGATAAATTTCAATAAACCTAATAAACAGTTAGTAGCAATACATAGAAATATGAACCGAATAAAAGTTATCGTAGGCTTATTTGTGTGCATGTTCATCACTATCTTTTAAAGTTTGTGTGACAAAAATGAGAAATGTGAGTTGCATGCTTGAATTCAATGTGCCTTCTTCGTTTGGCTGGTGGTTCTTTCATTTTAATATTTATTCAAACTGAGGCGGTCCTTTACAGAAATGACCCAACACATGTCAATAACAAAAGGATAATTAGTACAGTCCTTTACCTCGCAGTTGTAACAGTGTTAAACACAGTCGCTGCAAAATACTAACATGCAATTGTGCTATGTCGTGAAAAACAACTATGTTAATGTCAAATAACTGTAGAACTGTTGTCAATTCAGGTATTTTTAAAATGTCATAAAGCTGACCTAAATAATGTAGTGGCTTAAACTGAGAATATTTGTACGGAAAGGTTTTTGGAATATGACAGAATTCTTTGAAAAGTTGTAAACAGTAAACAACACATTTGACAGTTATAAAAGTAGAAGTCAGATTTCAATGTTTATTTTTAGGTGTAGCAAAAGTATAGGAACATATGTACACACACAATGGAATGTAAACATTGATTTTGACAGATGCTACATGGCACTCACATGGCAATGTTTGTTTACATTTGGCGGACAGATACGAAATGGGCCTGCAAGTATATATTTAGCAGGGCTCCGAGGAAGTTGCTTCCAATGGGGAATGGACTATAATCACACTGCAACTCTTGCAACTCTAGTGTCCTTTTTGTATACATGTGAGATTCCGCGCCATTTCGTACACGGAAGTAATGGTCTGCCACAGTCCTGGAGGGCAGCCGGACACACTGATACGAGGGGTTGCAAAAGACAGCTGCACATCGCGCGCACCCCCCCCCCCCCCCCCCCCCCCCACTGGTTCCTGTCACACATCCTCCCCCACGGCCGTCATGACACGCTCTGCCTGCCATATAAGGCAGTGCGCGGCAGCCCTCGCAAGTTGTTCCTGCAGTCTTCTCCGAGCACCTGGGTGCTGGAGTTTAGAATACTATGAGCCAACCAGTCCTTCCAGAGGCTGTCGCAAATGATCTTCAGCAGCCACCAGAGGCTGCCACCATTGATGTAGCCATTAGAGCTCTGCAGCCCCAATACCAGACGTTACAGCGACGCCAATAGCTACCAGAAGCTTTCTGTAGCACCATATACATACCACATGTAATTCTTCTTTGTTTCCTACAGACACCTGCTATATAGTTAGGTTTGTATTTAAGTAATTTTAGTCAGTTTTCACTTAACTTCCCCTCTTAGCTTAGGACCAGGTTACCTCACCTGGATACCATAGGATTACTTCCAACCACAGTCTACCTGGCAGGAGAGCACGTGTCACCGTGTTTAATAAGTTTTTAATAAACATGGCTTTGTTTCTCTTATCATAGTCTCATTCATAGAGTAATGTCACCAATTACTGGGAGAACCTCGAGCTGAGTACCACCGACCGGAACCAGATAATTATTCTTATTCCAAAATTAGCTACAACTGGAGACTCCCCCTCAGGCGGCTCCAAGTTGACTGCACACCCATTATTAGACAGCCAGCTATTATATTTCTATCAAGTATACAAGTAGTGGAGGAATAGAATAGTTGAGCCATGACAACTAGCAGCACTTCTCAATCAGGGAGAGATGCTACAACTGAGTTGAATCCCTGCCGGAGCACCTGGGTGCTACAGCCTGGCCTTGGTTGGGATCGCACACCCAGCGATAGTCTTGGCAATCCACACGGCTCCAGTGCTTCTGATCAGCCCACAACAGTGGGGGATCTTCTGATGCACCGGAGCTCCTGTTGGCAAAACTGTTGTCCGGCAACACGAAGTTCGGCTATCCGTGTCCTCGGTGCTCCTTTCGCGGTGCTCCGTAGTTACACCCGCTGTATGCCATTTAAGGTGAGGCACGGCACCAGGAGAGAGGAGCAAAAAGTTGTGTGCCTTGCTGCCAAACAACTGGGTGGTTAACCCCACTGTCAGCTAGCTGACGAGCCGAATGATATTGTGTTGCCTTACTTAGGTCACTGGCACCACCTACGATGACTGCAATTATCCCAGCTGCTTTCCTGTCAGTGGTAAGATAGTTACTGAACAAGACCGAGAACCGGCTAGGCGTTACTATTAGAAACTTCTGGAGCAGGGCATCGGAGGACCAGAGCTGCGAGTTATGCGTTGTCACATCATTCCCTTGCTACCCACTGAGCTAAAGATGAGTGACATAATCAGCTACATCTCGCTACACCTCTCCTGCAAACCGACAAGGCACCATCACCTAGCACCTCCCGCCTGTCATCGACTTCGACTAGCTCCAAAACTAGTCGCAAGCCAAGCCCATCCAAAGGACTAGTAAACCGTAAAATCGTGAATTTTGTTCCAACTTGTAAGGCCATGTGCCCGACCGCTATATCCAGCTGTAAGTTAGCATAAGCCATCCCGCACGCACAACAGACCTAAGTGCATCCAAAGCTGCACGATCATGATCCATCCTTAGCTAATTGGACATATGTCAAATTCTTCATCAAAAACTTCTGGTGCAGCCTAGACATGCAAAAATACTTCGTCACACTTTACACCTGCCTTCAAGTGTGCAGAAGAAAGGTATGCAGTAAAGGTGTGTGGGATCTCAAACTTTGCGAAAAATTTAGGGTGTTAACTACTATTTTCTTCTCATATGGGAAATAATTTTTCCCAATATATTTGGGAAAAATTTAAGTTAACATCTGTAAGACTCTTCCATCTAAAATATGTCTGGTTCCATGCATGAAGCTTTGTTTTGACTTTTTATGTAAGCAATTATGATTTGGTGAATTAAATCTTGCCGAGAAAATTTATATTTTCTCCATGTTAATAGATATCAAAGTTTGTTACATAAGCCAAAAAAAAATTTGTCATATTATGTAATGTTAGCACTGGTATTTATTGTGAAAATAAACTAAAACTGTTTGCAAATTTGCACTATTATGAAGTTACGGTGAACCGTGCGCACTGAATTAGTCTGATGTGCGGCGCTAGTTTTGATATGCACAACCTAAACATTCACGTATAAATGTGCTGGTGCACGATGGTGTAATTCAACTCTAAATGTTTAAATATTTTACTGAGATCTAGCGTGGTTTTTTTTAATAGGGTTTTGGTTAAACCAATTCGTAACAGGCCAAATAATTGTATGGGTTTAGTTTGGAATGTGTTTGTTTTTAATTGTATGTTGTGCTCACTTATTGTCACAGATTTTGACTAGCTCCAAATGTTGCAAATTTCCTATAAGAAATATATATGTAATTTACTTACCTAGTTTACAGTTTGCTATCAATAATGGAATTGACTTTATTAGCATACAGATTTGGTATGTTGCCCGATGTTACTTGGCTGTGATTGCAGTTGCACTATGTGATTTGTTAAAACTTTTGCGTGAAGTATTTCGGCAGTTGTCTTCTCACGAGGCCAAGTAGATTTTGATTTGTGCTAGACTAGATAACCTGAGCGGTAATTCAATCCCTGCGTGTTATTGGTGCTCAGCTACGGGTACGGGACAGGTCGGTTGTCTGCAAGGGACAAAGTCTGCCTCTCGAGCACTACTTTTACTCTTTTGGGTAAACCTGGCCGACTTATACTAGGCAGTTGCAGTTGTGTTGAACGAGACATTTTCTGGTGGCACACTAAGGGCTGCCCCTAATATTGGTGTGTTGCTTGGCTAAGTGGTGCATGTTTCAGTAGCGACTGAGGTTCCTGGTTCTCCTGGTGTATGGCAGGTGACGTGACGTAGTGCTATTTTCTGGCCTCTGAGGGAGGTTGGTGGTTTGTAGGCTGGCATAATTGGTATCTACAGCCAAGCAGGTCATAAATATGATCATTTTTCAAAGGTTTTATTTTGAAAGTCTGAAGATAACATAAATAAAAAATAGAGTACTCACTTGGTAACAGTAGTTTATTTGTAGCACAAAAATATTGTTAAAAGTATTGCTGCCATGTAAATATTAATACTAGGGTTCTGCAAAGCTTCGAAATTAATGAATCTCAAATCAAATCTTTCATGATTCAGTTCATTTGAACGAATCAAATCTGTCTTTTAAAAGATTTGTTTACCAAATAAGCATTATTCTGCACCGGTAATCATATTTTACTTCCTACATCACGTAATTTAAACAACGTACCATATATTACCGGAAAGGAAGGAAAGGTTTTTTTTTTTTTTGGGACAGAAAAGGAATAGAAGAAATAAAGGGGTTGTCTACAATTCGGGATGGTCTTCAATTCAAAACTGAGGCGATTTTGACAAAGACTTTTCATGCTTAAATATCCCATCTCCTATGGTTGTACTTATTGTTGTAGTGCTGAGACTGTACCTGTCAAATTTGACAAGGATCCCCCTATCTGATGTCACCCAGCCAGCAGCCATAAAGAGGATCCTATTATTCATATAATAGCATTTCTTTTCGAAGGGTTTGTCATTAATTCTTGCAAAAATATTTCAACCTAGAAATTTTAATTTTGTTATTATCGGACAATTTTTACCTTTTTTCCTGTAAATGTCACAGATCTAAGTTGACTATATTAACGTATTAGCAAAAGTTGTAGTTACATAGGCAAAGTTTATATTTTTAAGTACCGTGTAAGTAATGCCTTCTTTTGGATATGGTTAAGTGTAGTAAGTTTGTATCGAAATTATGTAAATTTTGTGCTGAAGTTTTTGAAATTCTACCATATATTACGGTTTATGCAAGTAACTAATTACCAAATACATAGATGAAATGGAATATTAGAGATTTTCCTGCAGATTAATACAACCAAACAATGTGTTCTTTGTTTAAAGTAACTTAAAGTTTATTCACGAGGTTAAGTTCACTAGTTAGAAAGTGCTTTTAATTTCTTGAATGTGGGTACCATTAGTTTTTCATACCTTGAAAAAAAAATTCCATATAACAATTTAAAATGATTCAACTTGTTTAAGATTTGTGATTCGTGAATTTTTTAAAATGATTCTAGATTTTTTTCGTTCTCAAAATTTTGATTTGCAGAAGCCTAATTAATACATTTGTTTGCAACTAGTTCTCTTATTTTGCAGATTGGAGATCCTAAAGATGCAGTTAGAAATGGAGTTCGCTCTCTGTTTACACGAATACAGAATGTGTATCCTGCATCAAAGCTGTTTGCATACATCATGGATGGACTCAAGTCAAAAAATGCCAGACAAAGGACTGGTAATGAGCCATATTTTATTTCAAATAAATCTTCATGTATGTGATGTAATAAGACAGCAATTTATGCAGTGGTGACGCTGTGCTGTCATTCATGAGTGCACAGTTAAAAGTATATTTTGACTAAAATTTGCTATGTTTTGTGTTTATTCTTAACGATAGGTGTCACTCACTGTATTATCTTGCATTTTGGTAGTACAGTAATCCCTCGCCAACCCAGGGGGAGGGGTGTACATTTTTTAAAAACACTGATGTAAAAAAAACTGCTGTAGAAGAATACAACTTTTATGTGGAAAAGTCGGCTGACTATTTAGCATTCCATTACTAGAAAATCTGATGTATTACACACGAAACAGTACCTTAACACACTGTTGGAGACCCCTTATGCTTGAAGCAAAACACAGCACTTTATTCATTGATAATAGATATGAAAATATATATTCAAAATTGAATCACTCGTGTGCACGGGCTAGCAGTGAAAACATTGCAGTGTGCTGGTTGTGTGCTGGCAAAACGTCTAGGTTCTCTGCAGTGCTGCCGGACGCGGCGGCTTGCTGTTGTCGCTCGGGTCTAGATCCTTGGCGGGAGTAAATGGGGATGTTCATGTCGGGGCCACCCCGAGTGCTGCTCAGCTGTTGCTCATGCCGGAGCCAATAGGCACTGATATTGTTATAGGGCTGGTTTCACTTCATAACAGCGGCCCGGTGTTGGAAAAGCATGCTGATAGATGCGATTCATATCAATGTGTTGAATTTTTACCAAATTTAGGCAGCGTCTTGGCTTCTGAGCTGGCACTATGAGTTCTGCCTTTGTTTACAAGAATACAAAAATTTAGTGCGATCTACTGAAAATATTAGTTATCCCTAATTTTTTATCAAAATATTCTGATATGGCCTATACATGCACACGACCTTACTCACCAAAATATGGTAATGTAAGAACACATTTTATTTGCACACGCATACCTTTTATTCACTTTACACATTAAAGTTTCTTTGCAAGAAAATTATTGCTCATCATGAAAAATAAGCACCCTACCTATCCATGGACGTGTATAAACAAAAAAAAAAAACCATTAAAATAGCATGTGGCTGTGTTGGAGACACGGCCGTTTGTTTTGTGTGAATACGTCTACTGTTAACACACTCTGGTGCCTTGATTTTTTTTTTTACATTCCCGTCTGTTTCTCTCAGTCAAATGGGTATTTGCTATTCATGATAAAGTGAGCACTTTTGAAAGCTCTCTCATTTGGAATAAGTCCTGTTAATATAGTTTATGGTAGCCTTGGATGTTAACTTCAGAGTGCGGTGAATATATACACACTGTGTTTGTTACTTATATTGCTATATTTATTTAACAAGGTGGTTAAAGGATAAAAAATGGCTGAAAGGGATAAGTAACTAGGTCCTCAAAGTGCTTACTTTACAATGAATAGCCTATATCACTGGATTGCTTTTGAGAGGATCTTTCCAACCATATAAGGTTTCTGCATTTCAATTTGTCTTTTTGACTAGTATAGGACGACGTAGTAAGTTTTCTTAATTTTTTTACATTAATATCTTGCACGTGCCTGGTTATTGACTGTTTGGCATAATTGTGGTTTTAGTTTGCTAGACCAAGTGCGTGTTTCATACGGGCGTGTGGTGGAAAAGATACGTAGTACATCCAGTAGGAGCCGTTGGGATTGCTCGTAACCTTAGTGAGGCGGCACTGTTGCTTTCTGCCTGTCTTTCCTTCGTAGGAGGGGGCTAAGGTGAACCGCTGCTTGGCAGCTAGATGAGCAATCTTTTGTTCCCTACGCTGTCACCAGTATCTTATAAGGCATAGAGTTTGGTTCGCCGCTGAACAATACAAGTCGTGCACTACGGACAAGAAACTATTCCCTATAATAGTGTTTTCAAGTAGCAGCTTGGGTAGTATGGGCTCTGTGTCTCCGGTGATCCCCCACTGTAGCGGGCAGATCAGAGAAGAGCCATGTGGGCCACCACTACTTTTAGTGAGTATGATATTCAGCCAAGGCCAGGCTGCAACACCCACGCCAGTAACTCCTCCAGCACCTAGGTGCTCTTGTAGGGGATAATTACCTAGGCTTGCTGTCTCTCCTTGGTTGAAAGTATTCCTAGTGGTTGTGGCTCTGTTCCTTCCCTCCCGCATCTGGGTGGTCAGGGTAGTAGGGAGCAAAAGGTGGCCGTCTAATGTGTGTCATCAGACTGGAGGATTCAAGGAGGTTGTTGTCAGTCAAAGCTAATTTGGATTAAAAATGCTCCCGGTTTCTGTCAGCAGTGCATAGTGCGAATTATTCCTAGTGGGCAAAGTTGATATACTTTAGAAATAAAAGCGTATGGGTAGAGAACAAAGCTGTATTTGTTGAGGACTCGATAAACACACCGACCCGTGCTATCTCCTACCAAGCAGACGGAGTACTGAACCTACGTTAGACTGGTACAGGCGACCTGTTCCTAGGCTAGAGGGAAGGTTGGAACTAGAAAACTCAATAAATTACTACTGAACTAAAAATATCTAATTGCGAGTGTCTGGAAGAGACAAAAAGAAGCAAGTTTCTTTGCTGTGGTAGCAAGGCGTATTTGTGTTCAATGGTTGTTGAAGACTGTCGTCTCGCCTAGGGAGTAGCCGCGAGGGCTACTGAAGACTCTATGTTCGCTGGAGGCCCCAGCACCAAGGAGTGCTCGGGGTTTTCTCTAGAGAAGAAATACGAATGACTTCTGGAGCCCCGCAGCTCATGGACTTATATAGTCAGAAGTGTAGGCTGCCGCGACAGGTGCGGGGAAGGTGTACGACATCCTGCCGTGAGGCTGGCGTTGGAGGTGAGAACCCTTGCGTCAGCGCACTGCTTTGTGGATCTTTGGTGGCGCTCGGCCATGCCCCGAGGTGACTTTCAGCTCATTGGCACTCGGCGCGAGAATGGGGGGAGGCGGTGTGTTAGCTGGTTGCGCAACATTGAAACCACGTGTTCGGCTGCCCGGTAAATTAAAGCAGCGCGCAACATCTGTGTATTTGTTTGCGGTATCGACTCTCGCGTGGGTTGAAGTAAGGGTATACTTGACGTGACGAGTGATGAGTTTTAATCGTATTTAATAGGGGTATAAGCAGTACACATTAATTTGTACAATTTCATCATAACCATGCTACACGAATGTTTTTATACACACGATTGATCTTGACGAGCACTGTCGATTAAAACGCAGGGACCTGTGTTCTCCTAGTCAAAAGTTATACTACGAGGAAGGTATGAGATGTGGTGAACAACTTCAAAATGCCTTCCCCCCCCCCTCCCGCTTTTCCCGCACGATGCTTTTGAAGTCCTTGCTCAATGTAACATATTCTTTGGTCCTTTGGCAATCGAGGGGTGTAATTGAATTTTGAATGTAGACAATAAATTTGGAGCTGCAGTGCCAAACTGTATTACCAGATTTTATAATCAGATTTTCTGGATTGCCTCCCAGTATGGTTGCATATTTAAAGATGCATGTGCATCAAAAAAGGACACTGAATTAAATTTTAATGAAGTGATACATTCACCGATTATAAAACTACAGTAAAACCTCACTATTATGACCACTCACTGCTCCCAGAATAGGGTCGTAATAGAGAGGGGGTTTGTTATAAAAAATTTGGAAAATTTTGGGTCGATTTTGATCCACTCCTAACCCCTATGGCCCCAAACTTGCCAGTTTTTACATAAAGTTCATGTTCAATCGTCTATAGTGCATTAAAAAATCACTTTTTAAATTAAATATAAATACGTATGATACCCAAGAAAGGCATATTGAACCACCCTTTGTTGTAAAAATAAGGCCTAAACACAGTATGATATGGTCATTGGAAGTGTGTAAAGATTAGAATATGTATGATTAAAATATAATTAATCACTGTTGGAGATGTCTTATGTTTGAAGCAAAACACAGAACTTTTCTATTGATAATATGTATGAAGATACATCGGATCACTCATGTGCTGGGGCTAGCAGCAAATACATTTCCGTGCACACGTAGCTGGACGAGCGCCTAGATCCTCTGCAGCGCGGCCAGGCGCGATGACTCATCTGTCGATCGGTCCTAGATCCTCGGGGCTAGGCAGCTGTCTGTCGATCGTTACGAGATTATTCTGTTGGGCGGTGGCCAGCCGACAGCTGCCAGTACCGTCGTTACAGGGCCGGTTCGCTTCGTAACAGCGGCCCGGTGTTGATAAAGCATGCTGATAGATGCGATTTGCATCAATGTGTTGAATTTATACCAAATGTAGGCGGCGTGTTGACCTCTGCACTGGCACGTTGAGGCCCGGCAATGTTTACGGGAATATAAAAATTTAGTGTTGTCTACTTGAAATATTAATTATCCTGAATTTTTCCTCAAAAACTTCTGACGTGACCTATACATACACTGCCTCACTCGCCATAATATGGTAACATAAGAACACATTTTATTTGCACACACTTACCTAACTTTATTCACTTTACACATAAAATTGACTTCATGTGAATAAAAAAATCTAAATGCCTACCAAATAAATTAGCATATTACGTAGGCATGGGTGCACATAAACTTAAAAAAGAAATCATTAAAAAAGAGACATTGAATTAAATTTGAAGTTCTACATACACTGATTAAGAAACTAGTCTGTAATGTGCCACTGTTTTTACAGCAAAAAAGGATGGGGAGGGTAAGGCAGATGCGGCGGTATGTTACTAAGACAAATATTCTCACCAGCCTGCAATTTCCCCACCCCAAAACATACCAGTTCCCTTCGGGCATGAAGCAATTTATGGCTTCATGCTGCTTGGGACAACAAATGTCAGTCTATGGTGGCAACTTGATAAATGTGCAAAAAAAAAAAAAAACCAGCAACCACCTCCCCTCCCCCCCCCCCCCTCTTTCGTGCATAATTAAAGTAGCATGTCAAGAAATCGCGGTTGGCAAGGGATTACTGTATTTCAATTTTATAACCATTTGCTATTTATTTACAACATTATTGAATTCCAACACTATGTATTTACAACATTATTTAATTGCAATGCTATTTATGTACACCACCATTTATTTGCACCGCCATTTATTTACAACACTACCATATTTTGGCATGTATAGGTCATATATTTTAGAAAATAAATTACTAAAAAAGTGGGGTGTGGTTTATTTAAGAGATGTTAAGAGTGAAAAAAAATTTTTACTCCAAAGCATGTTCAGAAATTGGTAAAAAAATACAGTACATTTTATTGTTTTAACTCAATTTTTAAGAAGAAAAAATAAAAGAAAAATTAATTGCTTATCACTCATGATATACGTGTATGGGCAGCCTAGTTGGCTCGCTTTGTTTTTTTCTTTCTCTCGCTTGGCATCCCTCCTTTCCACCTACCCAACTCGCTCTCCCTCATCAGCCACTCAGCGCCAGCCGAGGTTTACTCCCTTTCTTTGCCCTTTCTCTCTGTGTTCCTCCTTTCCGCTCCCTTCCCTACAGATGCTTGGTGGTGGTTTGTGGAGAAATTGGAAGGACGGGGAACGATATGACAGCTGGGTGGTCTACCGTTATTTTTACAATGCCCTCTTATCCCTGTTACTTGTCACTCATTTTATCTCTGGCCGGATGAGACATCCAGCAGCACCTGTGTGTGTGTGTGTGTGTGTGTGCGCACCTGGTGATGCGCGCACACATGCACCACTGCCTGCCCAGCAACAGCCAGCCGAGCATGTAGGCTACACGCAGTGCACGTAGTTGGCAATTCAGGTGCCATTTTAAGGCTAATGCCGTCAGGTGACATGAGATGGTGCTTCCCAATCACCGCACTATTTTATACTCGGGGTTCTCAGGAATGATGTGGTTCTGTGTGTCCGTCTCACCCGTGCGTACTCACAAACACTTTGGCAATACTAAACTTTTACTAACCATCTCTTGAAATAAACACTTAATAAAATACATGTGGCTAGGACGCTGTCACTACTGAATAAAAGAGGTAAGTTCACTGTAGACTTGTTTTAATTGTTACTATGTGTACACATCGTGACAATGAAATTATGATGAGCTCAGTTTTGACTAGCCAATTCTGCTTGGGTGCTCCCTAGCCCGCAATTAATCCAGCACACACCTGGATGGATGATCTCACAGAGGTGCGTGAAAGCATAGTCTTCACAAGGGAAGAGGGCAGACATCCGCTAGGGTGGACTGACGGTTTTTCCCTAAGGACAGGACACTGTGAATTACAAATGAAACCCTTGATGAAAACATTTTAACACGTGTGAGTACTTGGTATCACTAACACAAACTCGTCTGGGCTTGCCCACCAGCATGTGGGTAGTGTGGTGATGGCCTATACACAGCCAGCTAGGACGGAAGTAATTGCACCGTACACAAAATACATAAAAGCCCTTAGAAGACAATGGGGCACGAGATGAGTATTCACAAAAATACGCACGTGTGTGAAAACAAGCTCAGGTGGTGCGGATGCCACTGGATAATGTGGTGGAGATAAAATTTCAATATTTCGTCTTGAAAACAGCAAATTACGTTCAGACAAAATGTTATTCTGAGAGAGAGAATTGTCCTCTTTACAATTTAAGCAATGGCAGGCGTGTAACAGGCCTGATGGCAGTAAAATCTAACATTAACATGACCGCGTGGTCAAATACAAAAAGCATCGATTACACGAAAAATACATTGAACCTTGAATGAAACTTACATAGAACCCTGAAATAAATTGTAGCGCACATGATTTTACGTAAATAAACTCTCGAACTGCATGGATGGCGCAGATATAGACTTGGTATAGGTTAGTCACGTGGTTGTACATGAAATTACCGTAAAATATTCATATATGAAAATACCCATAAAATACATACATAAAAACAAAGCCCTTAAAATGTGCATAGCAATAATACAGAAATTACACTGGAACACCACTTTCATAGGCGGATGGCGCCTGATTCAAGTTGCGTGGGCTGCGTGACCTCACACACATCTTTCTCCTCTCTCCTCGATTAAGTTTGAAAAAATACCATAAGTGCAAAATAAATTATTTAAGCAGAAGCATAATGCTGGGGGATTGTCTGGCAAAACGTACGCAAGGAAAGGTTGACCTGTAAACTAAATTGACTATTGAAACCTACATCAGTGAAGAAAAGTTGTTAGTGCACACATGACAGTGTCTTACCTCGCCAGCTCCCTAAAACAGATTGTCCAGAGACAAGCGTTGCACGGACCTACCATGGCTCCCTACGGGTGCAGAGTAAAACATTTATACTATGAAAAAATAAAAGTGGCACAAATTAAAATTTAATATGTTTTACATTTGTATAATTTTCTTATGGATTTTTCACTTTAATTCAGTATCTCTTTATTATGGCGTTCACACCAGAGTATCAGTGTTCTTAATCTCGGTGCTGCGGGTACTTTGAATTTCATAAACAAAATTTTTCACTAACAAAAAACACTTTAAATACAAGTACAAAACCCTGCAAATACAAATACAAAAAATGTATTACACTGCAAAATATTATTGATGTGAGACTTCAAAAATATTGGCGTCATTGCGCACTTGCATGGACACGTGTGTGGTGCCTCCCGTCATGGGTTCTAGCGCTGCTGGCTGTTAGCCGGCCTCAAGGCATTTTGACAAACAAATATGTTTCTGTCCTCCGTAAGTTTTATTTAAGAAAAACCAACACAGCATAATTATTTATGTAAATATTGTATCTCACTGTAATTTTTATTTTTTATTTTTCCCCCTGGAAAAAGTGAATCTGCACGCGGGTTGCACTCCATTTTGTAGATGCACAAAATGTGCGACCCATATTCTGGAAAACATAATACTAAATCGGGTACCGTGTTCTTTTGCATACAGCACAACTTTTAACTGGGAAGTTTGCCTTAGAACTAGCTGTATCCTCTCACATATCTGGCTTTAAACACAGGTTAATGTAAGGGTACATTATTGCACAACAGCATGATTCAAAATTCTCATTAACAATACCAGTAACTAATTATAAATGCCATAAATGGCAAACTGAAAGCTATACAAGGACAAGTAGGGGAGGTAAACAAGTGACATGTGAGTAACACGATAAGTAAATGCAACAAGAAAAGGTTTGCGAGGGATTGTGGCGACATAGGGCGTGATAAGGTCAATGTCCTCTCCTCTGCAGCTACTCATGCCCTTAACCCTGTCTGTTGGAATACTGCACTGTTGCCACTTTTCAGCAGCGGAGAACAACCGGAGTGGTAACGACACACTCAACGGGGAAATAATTAGTTTGGCATTTCTGTAGTTTGCTGTTACTGCACTGGCTGACTTCCCCAGTAGCACAATGAAGCCCAGCAATATTTACAGGAATACAAAAATTCAGTGTGGCCTATACTTGAACTACAATTATTCGTAATTTTGCGTCAAAATCTTCTGGTGCGATCTAGTTGGGGTGGATTTCTGCAGCGGTTTTCTCTTCAGATGGCAGGAAAGCTGGTGCCATCAACTTAACTGTGTTATTAACAGGTGCAGGACAGGCTGTGGTTGGCTGTTGGACTTCTGCCCGCGGTACACGAAGATGTGCCGGCCTTGTGTATGTGTCAACTGAGGTGTAAGGAGTAACTTCTATTGGGCGGGTCACTCGTGTGGTAGTTTGCGGCGGGGGGGGGGGCGGCGGCTGTTTTCTTGAGAGACGTGAGTGGCAGAGGTGAGTCCCGGCTTCTAGTACTATATGGTGTTCGCAACTCTCTAGCAGTCTCTTCTCATTTCCAGGTGTACACCCTGGCATCACCCTGCCCTTCCCTTACTATGTCCCCAACCAAGGGCAAAACCTACTTGGTTGCCTTATCTCGCCCAGTCCTTTGGTGTAGCATAAAAGTGTAGTGTAGACGGGATGATAGTGTGTGTGTCCAGTAGAGGTAGGTACGTACTGGAGGAATCAGGATGTGGAGGGGATGACAGTGAGTTAGGCCTAACTCCTGGTCTCCAGATAAGAAACTTGGTTCGTTGGAAGTCGCCGGCAAACCCAAACACCTACTAGGTGAATACAGTAGGATTAAGCAGTCTGCTCCCGTAATACGTAGGAAGGTGGGAAGTCGTCGGAGATCCACCTACATATTACGTAAATACAGATTTTTCCTTAGGTGTCGATTGCTGACCTGCTGCAAGTGGGTGGCTATGTAGGAAGTCCCCGGTAGACCTAAACACCCACAGAAAGATGGCAATATCCGAGAACCTCAACTCCAAGGAAATGTAGGTTCCAAACGGAGTTGGGTACTTTCCAGCAGTTCAGCGTGGGCTAGGTGGAAATGGGTCGAAAACCAGCAATAGTAGGAACTAGGTGCAGAAAGAAAGTGCACGATAAGTACATATAACACAAGTAGCTTAGTTTATGCCTGTTTATCAATAAGCATACATAAGCCGGCCTGTACCCTGACTGAGGCGTGTGTGTCTGACCTAGGATGCCATTCAAGGTGCAGTCCCTAGTCACTGTAGACGTGGTGCAGTGGGAGAGGTTAACCCCAAGTTAATGAATACTGAGGCTCGTACTGACTGAATGTGCGATCAGCTGTGTAAACAGCTCTTTGGGTTGTCCAAAAGACTTAGCTGGTTGATGGCGAGGGAATACTACAGATGGGCAGCAATTTGTCTGGAGCAAAATGCTAGAAGTGATTTGCTGGAGAGTTGTGCAAGTCAGCCTCAAATTGAGGACCGTGTGTTCTATATATACCTGGGCCATAGGGCTAGCACGGGAGTAGCAGCATGGAATAGAGGAGAGAAAGCTGTGGAGCGAAGCAAAGGCAGCGGGGATGGCGGCTAGCTTCCTCTTAACTGCCCAGCGGTAGGGGAAGGTAGTCACTCCACATTAAGCGGGTTTGCAGGCTGACAGGAGGCAACAACTCACTTCTATAACCTCAAGTGATTCGCTCTGTGGTGGAGGCTAAAGTAGAATGTTACATTGGCCGTGGTGTGTCAAGGTAAGTGCTAAATTAGAGTTACATTGTTTTGACGCATGCCTGGTTAAGTCTGAATGCCACATTTGTCTAGGAGTTTAATGCTAGACCAATAGCGTGGTTTTAATTAAGCTTAACTGTGTTTGGCGAGGGGTGATTAACACCCCTGTCTTACACCGTTGTTCTGGATGCTGCTTGTGATGCTGTTAGTCTCACTCAGTAGCGGCTATTCCAGGCGGACAACTCTCTGCTTCAGAAGTTTGGATTGGACCAACGGTTCCTAACCTCGGTCTGATGATCTAACCCTCTCAACACCGGGTGGTACTCCTGGCTGGTATGGAAGGACGGTTAAAAGTATAAAATTATGACTGGAGCATCTGCTGACTGCTTGGCATGTGAGTGTGGCGGTGTGGTCCCGTTCTGCCTGCCATTCCTTTGTAGGAGGTGGTCGTGCAGACTATGATTTGGTAGCAGTGTTATCTTGGTATTGTCCCCTACACTTGAGGCCACGCCTTATCTTGTAAGGCATAGAGGAATATGACAACAATTTACGTAGTGCACCTTGACAAGAACAATATCTACAGTTTTCACCCAATAGTTGCTTGCTTGCACGAGCTCAGCAAGTCTCCACTGATCCCTCACACTTGGCGGACTGATCAGAGATGGGGAGCCGTTTGGACCATCAATGCCTCTTCTGTTTGAGCATTCAGGCAAAGTTGAGCGGCAAGTCTCAGACTCTGGTCACTTGAGCACTTAGTGCTCAAAGCTACATATTAACCCAGGCTTGTAGCCCCTCCTTGGATGGTGTTACTAGTGGTTGGGGCTCTGCTGTTTCTCCCCTCCAGCACTGAGTTAGTGCTCAGGTTACTGAAAAGGAACAGGTTGCTGTCTCATGTGTTTTTAGACTTGTGGACTTCTCTAGGTGTCGGTAGTCGGACTAATTCAGTTAACCAACAGTCTCCCGGTTTCTGTCGGCAGTGTACGTTGTAACTTGTTTTTAGTCAGTGAAACAGAGAAGTACTCTGAAGATGAAAGAGCTTAAGGATAATAGAGAACAATAAATGTTTATTGAGAACTCAATAAACCTGTGACCCGTGCTACCTCCTACCGAATAGTGGAGTGCATAAGGTAACTGCGTTATCCAGATGTAGGGAACTGGTTCTATGTTATAAGGGAAAGAATATGGTTCTAGACGAATACAAAGTGAATTACTGTTAAACTGTACTAAGTAAACGAGTGTCTAGAAGAAAGTGAATTTAATAAGTATTAGCGTGTTCGCTGGTTGACTTGTCGTCGACGGGAAGTAGTCGCTGGGGCATACTTAAAGCTTCTGAGCTCTCCAGAGGTCCCAGCACTGATCAGTCCTCTAGGATGTCGCGAGAGAGGATGAAGAATGAACTGCTGGAGTCTAGGCTGCCGTAGCAGTGTGCAGGGAAGGGGCATGACGTCCTGCCGAGGCATGGGAGTAGAAAATCTCAGGTCAGCAGTAGTCAGCAATTCTGCTTTGTTCATCTTCGGTAGTGCTCGCCTTGCCCGGTGGCAGACGGCTTGTTGGTTCTCAGCACGGGGGGAAGTGGTGTGCCCTCTGGTTGCATAACCTTGTGGCCACGTGCTTGCCTGTCCAGGATATTTTAGTGGCCAAGAAATTATGTGCAAATAATTGTGTGCACAATTCTCATGGGTGGTTGATGTAGCCAACTTTTAGGTAGGTTGAAGTAAGGGTATACTTCATGTAAAGCGCTATGACTCGTAATCGTAGTTTATTAGTAGTAGGAGCGGCACATGTCAGTTTACATAATTTATTAGACTGACATGTGTTGCCCTATAAAAATACAGACATGGTCAATGTGGTTTTATGTGCGCTAGTTCAAGCACTCTTTGTTTAGGACTGCAGTTAGGTTTCAGGCTTGCTTGTTGTTCAGGGTGTGTCGGTTGGCAACTGGGTACAAAGTTATCCACTGTTGGATTGGCAATAAGTCTGGTTGGGATGCTTGCTCACTTTGGTGTACCTGTCTTACCAGGGGTTTCTTCAGTCACTTTAGTAATAGCTGTTGCTGTCTGGCTGGAACTGGCGACTCTTGGAGAAGGTGGATTCCACTGGGTGTTGTGCTGACAAACATAGTACTATCTGTTCCACTCCGCTACTTCTCTGTTCCAGAACCATGGGTTGGCCTTCCCGTACCTAACCTCTGTGCTCAAGTAGAGCACGTTCCACAGGGTGGTAGTCGTTGGCTAGGCAAATATGTGCAGGTAAGTATACGGACGTGCACATTGGAGAGGAGGACCTCTCCAATTGACAGGTGGTTTGAGCTCTTTCCTGTTCTGTTTCTCTGCTAAGTGCAGAGGGTTCAAATATGCACACCTGCTTGGCGGCAGTATAGGACACCTTTTGCTCCTCCCTCTGTGAGCCATGCCTTTTTCTAAAAGGTATAAATGTCTTGTTGATACTTAAGTATATGCTCCGATCTACATAAACTCGAGACAGATCCCTGGCTAAGTGTACATGCAATAGTGGTTGATAACGCAAACTTGGTGCTCAGAGCAGTGAGCCGTGCGGGCCGTCTTCGTACCACTGTTGGGTCAGGTCGCAACTGGGGTTAGGCCTTACGTCCCAGGAAAATACTTCTTCCATCACCATAAGCGCTACCTGAGGTGACTTTCTCACCCTTATTGGTCAAGTTACTAGTGGTTGGGACTCTACCGTTCTATCCACTGAGTGTCTAGAACAACGGGTGGCCGTCGAATGGTGTGTGTGTCTGACGTACAGATTCCTAAAGGGGATCTGCTATCCTACTCTATGGTTCGTACTGTTACGTAGTGAGTTGATGTTTGGTAATATAATGTCTAGTGTCCGAAGGAAATGTCTTTAGAATAGAAATCCTCAGTGAAAGGAACAAGCTGTATGTATTAGGAATAATTAATACAGTGTTACTAGCTACCTCCTAACCAAGCAGTGTGTGATGTGGAAGTGACCTGCTATAAACAGGTGTAGGCGACCTGCTGCTAGACTAACCAAGATGGTGAATGACTTTGACGGCTATGAAATTAACTTTGGTCGCAGCTACTCTATCTGGTAGCTTACGGTAGAGGCTGCAGGAGCATCTGGTAACGTCGGTGGTAGCACCCTATGTTGGCTGCTGAAGATTGGCAGTGAAAAATTTTTGTGAGTTAACTTTGCTGTATTGAGAACTTCTGTTGCAAAATGCTTGGACCAATAGAATAATCATTTTTTGTTAACTTTGCATTATTGGGCAAATTTCTGTTGCAGAATGCTTGGACCTGCTTGGGTCACTGGTTGAGTCCTATGGCTTGCCAGTATGTCAGCCCAGTGCAGGTGTGGCCTTGAAAGAAGTGGCACGACAAATATCAGACCGTGATAACTCTGTGAGAAATGCAGCTCTCAACTGCATAGTGCAGGCATACTTTCTGGAAGGGGAGAAGATCTACAAACTGGTCGGTCAGGTAATGCTTTCATGTGTGTTATTCTTTTGTGCAAAATGTTACACAAGTTTTAAATTATGTCTGCTGTTATAGTTAACAAAGATGGCTCTCCGAAATACAACACGAGTTCTAAAATAATTGTTGAAATTTTTTTTAATTTCACACCATATTTAATTATTTGCACAGGTGGCAATATTGGTTTATCTTCGAAGTTTGTACTGAAAAATGGAACTGTTAAATGTGTTTATGAAATACAAAACATCTCAGTATTGCCCTATAAATTCAATTTGAAAGAGAACATACATACCTGCTACAGGTGTTTATACTAAAAAATTATTTTTAAAAAAATATATGGAGAGTAAAATAGATATAAGATAAAATGATACAGGGAACTCGACACTCGATGTATCTTTATTGCATGTACTGATAAACCGCATCCACCAACAATTTTTTGTAGTCCCAACAGAACTCCTATGTAAGTAATGTTAACATACACCACTTGTATCGTTTATTGCATAGTGCGTTGTTGGAAGTGTATTTTGGGTCCCTTCGCCTAATATTTCTTGCAACTATAGTTTTTAAGCTAGTTGTTTTGGCAAACATTCCTGGATGTGATATACTTCAATTGTGCCGTCATTTATCACATCTCTACGGGGCATTGCCTAGTGCAGCAATACGGACTTGCTTCTTCCCCTTATACGTCAACGAGCGTGGAAGTAGTTACCTAATAGCAACCAGCGCAGAGTCCTACCATCCTCTCCCTCGTCCTTCTTTCTGTCTGACACAAACCTTCATTCTTCTCCCCCCCCTCCCACCCCCCCATCCCCCCCTTCGCAAGCCTTTTAGATGGGAAGCTTGTGTCGATCGAAAGACAAAAGCAAGTCTCTCGGCTGCGCAAGCTTGCCTGCATATGCCGGCCACAGCACAGAGAAAGTAAACTGTGCCTGGTGAATTTAGAGATTTTATCGAGTTTATGCGTTGCTAAAATAGTTGCATCTATCACTTGTATTTCAAAACAAATGGTTTCGCCTGGAAATGTTAAGCTAAACATTTTAACAAGGAATTATTGTTTGTTAAAATGTTTTCTTTAGTGGTTAAAGGTTGTTTTTTCCTGTGAATTTGGTGTTTCATTGTATCTCTCATAAGGGGAACTAGTAAGTTAGTCTTGCATCAGGCCGCACGGTTGCAGCATTGACAGACGTGTTGGGAAGACAAGACATTAGACAGCGTGCCGCAGAGCAGTTATAAACCGTGTTACACATGACTTATTTCACATCCAGTTACTAGACATTTGCACAAACAACCAGCTTAAAAAAGATTGCAGGAAATATTAGGGGACGGGACATGAAATATACTTTGATCGATGCTCCGTGTGATAAACGATACAAGCGTTTTATGTTAACATTATTTGCTTAGGGATTTCGCCGGGACCACACAAAAAAATTGCTGTTGGCTGTGGTTTATTGATATATGCGATAACAATACGTCGAGAGTTGACTGTATTTTTATTAGGGATGGGCTGATGCCAAAACCGATACTGATTAACCGGCTGATACGACGACCATCGTCATCGGAGCATTATTTGCTGATTATTATTCACCGATTAGTAGCACTAATTAATTTAGCACAGTGTTAAATACACCGGCATGCTACATCTCGTAAAGTATTAATTTACCACATCCATCAGATAACCTGTCCAAAACCCAAAACACATGCGGAGCAATCATTTTCCGATGATTTGCGCCGTTTGTTTACATTTTACCGTATTTCGTGTTGGTACATTCGCAAAAGATTGTGTGCAACAGTCATTTGTGGACACAATGTGTTATGCCACAATGGCAAAATGGACTGTATTCGAAAATTCGAAAGGACGCAAAATTAAAACGCACACAGAAAGTGAGGCTGCCCGACTGATGCTACTCACCGCCATGATGCTTTACGAACAAATGACTGCTGCCTCTCGGCTGTCCAGGGTTGCCAACTCTGTGGTCCAGCGCTGGATGCAGGTCTGCCAACTTTGAAAAACCATCAGATGGTAGAGCGAGAAATTCAAAACTTGAATTTGTCCAGTACATACACACAGTCACTAACGCTTGAAAAAATGAAGTATTCACATATTTACAGGTCCAAACACAATGTGAATGCAAAATTAACTTTTAGGGTCCCTGAAAAATTGTGAAGCCCGAAAAACGACGAAATTTCACCGTTCCTCCCCCCCCCCCCCCCCCCCTCAAATTACGTTGAAATCTATAGTAACCTTAATTGACAGTGGCGTTATATTTTTATAAAGATCCAAAAGAGGACAGTAAATTTGACAGGTAAGTGGTTGTAAAACATATATTGATAGTTATTTTTCTCCCAAGAACAAAATATATCTCGTGTAGTCTTCAGTCATTGCATTCCAACTAACATTTATTGTTTGTTTTGATTTGGGCTGACCAGATTCTCGAATTTCGGTAATTTTTTTTTTTTTTATTAAACAGTGCGTTGCCTAAAGCCCACAAAATGCAGAAGATTTTGTCAATTAAAAGTCGTGGAAGGGAGTACAAAAGTGATGGATTTTACATTTTTGATAGAAAACTAATGATGTATAGGTTTTGCAACATGCGCGTGGACTGGATATGCAAAAACAAGTGTCCAATGAAACACACAAACAAAACTAAGATTGTCAATCTGCATTGTCTAGGAAACACGTTTCTATTGACGAATTGCTTCAAAACGTAACCGGTTTGCAGAAAAACAAACAAAAATCGGTTTTGTGGAAATGATGGTAGCATCCAGCATTCCCCTGTAAAAAGCTGACAATCCCAGCATGAGAAACTGGCTAGAAAAATATGTTCAAGCTGAGTTTAGCATCTAATTCCATGCACATTTTCCATGGTGGTAATAATTTTGCTTTTCTGTATAGTAGCCCTTCTGAATATTCAAGCTGCATTGAACCTAATCTCAAATAGGAGAAACGAACTTAGCAGGTTTAATTTTTTTTTCTGTGTTATTTGGTTTATACCTATGTTGCACAAGTTTTCCACTACTTGTGTAAAATGACTAGGGCTGAGTTGCAATTATTGGCAAGATGTATTTACATATTACAGCAAGGATATCATTATTTCCTAAGCTACAGAGAAAAATAAACCATTGAAGAAGGGGTAGTAAAAGAGAATTAAATTTATTTCATATAATAAATTAAAATTGTGTGCATTATATTTCACAGATGTAAAATCCAAGTCTTTAATGAACTCTGTTTGTAATTAATGCTGTATTGTCTGGTAAAATTTTTTCCTTGACTGTTAAGTTACTTATTTGCACAATAAAATTGTGTATCTTATTTTATTATTAAAATTAGTGTTTTAATTCAATTCCATGCTGTAGACACCTAATACAAAGTTCTTAGTGTGTTCATAAAATTGAATACTTAAATTTACGTAGTAAAAAGTATTTCTAAATTTTAGGAATTGGGAATTATTATTGGGCTCATCAAAACTGGTATCGGCATCGGTGTAATCGGCGGCATTGGCAGTTGAGAATCTGTATTGTTGGTGTCTGCAAAATGTGGTATTGGCCCATCCCTAATTTTTATGGAGATTTATTTTTAATGATGTTCTTTTATAGCAGAGATTCAGTTAATTATTTTTGCCACAATATGGCTCACTAATTTGACATAACATGTACGCCACTGGAATATGAAAAAGGTTGTTGTGTGCATGTGAATGCGCACACATTTACACTCTTACATCAACACTATTACAGTGGAATCCCGTACCTACGAGAGTTTATAAATGTGTGAAAAACTGACTTAATTTTTTTGTAATGAATCTGATGTTACGAGTACTCGTAATTATTCATTTTTTGGATAATGTAGGCTGACTCAGCTGCTATAGACATGGCTGGAGTTACAAATATTGCTTGATTATGTGCCCTATCACTTATTTCCATAGTTAAAACATGATTTTTATGTTAAAATACTTAAGTATGAAATTTATATTCAGATGTGATAGTGGGGAATGTCATTACATCAGGAAAAATTATTCGCAAAAAGTTACTACTGTATACCGTATTTACTAACATTATTCTCGCACCTTTTTAACGGGATTTTTCAGTGCAAAAAATTAGGATGCGTGAATTATGCAAGGAATCGCCAAGACATGTGCATGTAAACATTAAAATGAGGTCTATTGTACTTTCATGTTGTGGCAGATTGCTAGCTGCTGCCTCTACGTCGTCATTTGAAATAATTACAGGAACAAAATAAATTAATGAAGGGCTATCATTGATATTACTGTACATTTTTTATTTTACAGTGCAGCTAAATGTAGAAAAAGGCACGTGTGAACACCTGTAGGCATAATGGCAATTCAACTGTTTTCAACTTGGCGGCGTAGTAGCAAAAACAAAAAGATTTAAGCTACGTACATTTCAAAACATTATTAACAAATTTCCACATAAATTCAACCAATCATCTGCTCGCGTTCGTATTGATTGTGTGTAATGGCCATCTTGTGAAACTTGAACAGCACACCACAAGCTTATCCGATATTCTGGCATTTCACATTACGTACTTGCCGGCGCTAGGAACTTGCCATTTTAAATCACAATAGGCGTACAATCTCACAAGTAAACAACATACTAAAAGTATGCACAAAGCAAAGCAGAGCGCAACTGGTAGCAAATACAATGTAGATAAAGTGTGAGAGATGGGAGCATGGAGCATGAGTCAAAGCGTTTGGCGTTGTGACATTTACTGCGCTGCAGCGTTGCCACTTCTCATGGACTGTGGCTTATACACATTTTACGAGACTAATTATACCAAATGCACAATTTAATCAATTTCAATTCACCACAATTGTTAGAAACTGGAAATACAATTAATCAAAATGCATTCGAATTGCTTGGAAAAACCGAAATACAAAATGAGCACACATTCACTAACCAGATAATTTAACCTTGGTAATATAGTACTATTTGATGTATTAAAAAACTGATTTAATTACAGAATTCTTGTAATAGGCCTTACTCGTAGGTATGGGATTTCATTGTATTATAAAATAGTGTATAAGAATTTTCTAGTTTACAAGGAAGTTCGGGGAAAATCACAAATTCGGTCTGGAAAATTGGAAAAGGTCAGAGAATTTTATTTCATAAAATTTATAGCCTCCCTGGTACTGAGAGTACGGTAAAGTGAATTGGGAAATGGGCTGTCATGGCGTCTCCTGGTATCGGCCCGGTTGAGAGGTGCCGCGGCAGGTGCAGTGGCTGGGCTCTGGAATCTCGTCCCTAGCAGTGGCCAGCTCAGCGTCACCAGTAACTGGGGTACGATCAGGAGCCATCTCCTCCTGGAGGGGCTGCACTGGGGTGGCCATCAGGGACAGTCAGCTCGGCTGGGCTCATCCTCACATACGGCAGGTGATGCGGCAGTGGCCACGGCATCGTCTGATGTAATGACTAGGGGTGGCCGCATCATCTGATGTAATGACTAGGGGTGGCCGCATCATCCTGGTTGGGTGTGACCTGGTTTGTCTGAGGCCCTGCCTCGTCTGCTCAGCATGTGAGCTCATCCTTCCGTGCTGTTGGTTGGGTCTGGGTGTTGGTCTCAGCGCCTCCCGTCATCACGACCTGGTGTATGATCACATCTTCCTGGGCGTCAAGGATGGGTTTGCCACCTGAGGCCCAGCTCTTCAGGCACCCTGCATCCTCGCACTGGTCTCCTCTATCTCTCAAATGGGACTGCTCTCTGTTGGTGCTGAGCCAATACATGTTTTTACAGATATTATACGAACCAATACTTCCTGCCGATACAATGGACATTTGAGTAATGTACTGAAAGACTTCTACTAGCACTAAAAGTATTTTGGGAAGCTGATGAAATTCTGTGTTAGTGTCACACAGTGTACTATTAGATGCTTTAAGTAAACATACAAAACATTAGGAAAATTAATTTCACATTAATTCTTCAAGATCAGAGATTAAAAGCAGCATTCAAAATACACTTTAGTCATTTATTTTTAAATTTAGGTCATAACAGTGTAAAGTATGTTCTAAACAAATAAAATCAAAATTATAAATCTTCAAAGTTGTGCATCTCATTTCTCAGCATAATTCCAGTTTGTTCATATGCAGAAAATTAAAAATGTTTAATATGTATAGTTTTTTAATTTAGCACTCCCTTATTTTACTGATAGTAAAATTGAAGCACTGCAAGTTCCCAGGTTATGAATGTCAGAATCATTGCTTTTAAAAGATTTTGCAGGGGCCATAGTGGGGTGGGAGTGGCATATATATATATATCTCTTTCCCCCACCTTCCTCCACTCTTTCCTCTTCCTGTAGATGATTATCTCGCAGCAGGGAGGCATGTCCTTGCTGCCCTTTGCCATCCTGGAGTGACAATCTGTCAGTTTAATACTTGGAATAGGAACGGCAACTGCTGACTAAGAACTGCAACAGTTGAGCCTCTTTTAATCCAACTTTGCCATTCTTATTATCCTCTGATTTAAACTCATAATATTGCCTCTCAATATTGGCTAAAAATAAAATTGGTTCAGGCGGGCCGATATTTGACATCTGGTATCGGTATCTGCTCAGCACTACTCTCTGTCCAAGGGGTTCCGCCATGACAATTCTGACCCAGTGGGCATTATCCAGCCGTGTCTGGCGGCCATATTGCGGATGAGGTCTGTGTGTTGAGGGCAAGGTCTAGATAAACATTGTCCCTTGAAATGCAGGTGGTGATTTGACCTTGGTCAAAGTGGGTTGGGCGCTTTTCTAGTTGGTGTCGGGTTGGGGTTCGGGCTCTCTGAAGACAGGGTGCTCGATCTCAGGGGCTGCCCATGGAAGAGGTTTGTCCTCCATTTATTCCTCTTCCTTTGGGTCAGATTCCTAGGCTTCTACGTTGCTGTCTTTAGCTCCACCAGGGCAAGGTTGCATCTGCCCTCTGATCAACATGCGGATACATTCCCTGGTGTCCTCTGCCCAGTACACGTTGTTTTGGCTTCTCACTATGGTATAGGGCCCTTCCCACTTATGTGCTGAATTGATCTCGCGCCTTCCGAAGTGGGTGGCTGCATAGGAGTACAGTTGCGCCCATGTTGAAGCTTCTCACTCCGGTGCTGGGTTTTGGGGACTTCCTGTTGAGTTACTGGGTCTGAGCATCGCGCCCCATCGTGGTGCGGGCTAAGGCGACGAGGCAGGTGTCCCCTGTTTGGGTATCTCCATGGGTGCCTACTCTCACTGAGAGTCACTTGAGCATCAAAGGGTGTGGCCCAGAATAAGCTGACGGGTTGGTATTCACAACTTTATTTATCCTTCTCCCGAGTGCGAAGAGAATTGCCGGTAGGTGTTGTCCCATTGGCAGTGGTTCTAACCAACACTGAGATTGGAGGCTTTTCTCAAGTTCCTGGGTTCCTCCTCTCAGTGGGGTTGGCATAACTGTGATATTGTGGGGCGGAGGGGTCATCCACATCTCCACTTTCCATGTGTTGCATGCTGTGTGCCGTTTGCGACTGGTGAATTGTGTGCCATTCTCAGTCAGTATGGCCTTAGCGTACCCCATCAGTGCAATATCTCCATTTCTTACTTCTGGATAATGTTTGGGGTTTCCTGACTGAAATGTATACAGTTTTTAACTACTCAAAATTAACTATTAGAGGAATTTTTTAATATTCTAATAAATCATTTTTATTTAGTTGCATTACTAACAAAATTATTTTATTTTCCAGATTTTGAATGACACGTTAACTGCATTTATGGGAGTCGACAAAGAAATTTTTTCCCAGAACAAATAAAATATTACCGATACAAAAAATACAGAATTACATCTGACATCTGTGAATAAGGCAAACTGGCAATGCCCTGCGTGCAATCACATATTGATATTAAATATCTCGGAGCCCTTTCTAACAAGGTTCGGTTGGCTTTCTAGCCTATGGTAAAACCCTACCATACACACAGATGTGATGTAGTTCCGTGTATCAAAGTGCGTTTCAGGGCTAGACATTAAGCGCGCTTCCTTTTCTTTCAAATTTTTTGGAGTTTAGGAAAGTGGCAAATTAAGTGGGAAGGGGAGGGAGTGAAGGTCGTTGGTCCAGTGCAACCTTGAGAACAGCTGACAGCCAGGCTATGTAGCCAGCAACCTTCCAGGTTGCTGCGTCTTACCCCTGTCACTAGGTCCTGGTCTAGCTCCTTTTGGCTCTGCCCTACTTGGTCAACCTTTTGCGGGACACATGCCACCAAACTTTTCAATAGACTGGAGTCATTCGAGACTTGTCCGTGCCACAAAATAATGTGAGGTTTTTCCAACTAATGGTATTAAAAATTGCTAATAATAAATAACATTTTTCCCAGTCTTCCTCAAAAATTTTTCAAAACCTCACAAAGACCATTTTAAAACATAATTCAATACTGAAGCCACACCCGCCTTATCAAATGCTGTTAATAACTTCAACAATCAGTCCACACCAAAATTATTTCAACTGTGTATTAGCCCTAAGTTAATAGAACTCGAATTGTGTTTTATCGTTTTCTGCGGCAGTGGCAGCATTTAGAAAACAAATTTCTGTAATAGATTCTCTTCCAGTTTCTTTTTGCAAAAAGCAATCACATTTCTGTAAATATGACCATTTCTTTACAGCTGTCTCAAATGTACTTCGTCTAAAAGTCACTCAGGCGGTGAATACTTTTATCTCTTTTTGTGCAAATGAATAATTGCAATCATTTGTGATGTCAATATCGCTTTCTTTCTTTTTTTCCCCCATGTAATTTGGTTTGATTGCAGACTAGTTATAATCTTCTGTCAAAAGTCACAGTGTAAGCTTCTAAATCTACATATATGCACATTTCCATTCGCAGATGAAATTACAAAATCAGTCGTTTTCAATTGATGGCGCCTAGAAAATTTGCTGGTTCAATGATACCACTGTCCTGCATAATCTCGAGTGTCAACTATTTGTTACTGGCTCATAGACTTTCTGCCAGTGTCTGAGCTGTAATTATATTGAAAGAATGGTGCTGATGCCTTCAATGTCTTGTTGGCTGTAAAATTGATTTACCAAGTTTTCCTAACCCTACCAATTGGGAAACCACATTACTGTAAACTGGAAAATTAAGTGCTATAGACTGATGGTTTCTCTGCACATGTATCCGTTTCCATGCATTTTCTCGTTTAGATCACATTTCCGAGCCTACAATTGTGTGTGAGCATTGTGTCGAGTCTGCCTATAGTCCATTAATGACTGGAACAGACGTATGAAAATCAACTTTTGAAAAAACACTCTAGCCATTAGCTGCATGCATAGCTAGTAAAAAGAAATGGTGTGTGCGTGTATTATACCCGTATCCTGTATTTTCTTAAGTCTGTTCCAGTCGTGAATGGACTATGGACACACTCTAATGATAGGGCATTTTTGCCTGTTATCGACTGAAATCGCATTGTAAAATATTGTCTGTCAGAACAAACTTGACATGTGTGGTAATCATCTATGTACTTCTAATGTATAGTGAGTGAATTTTAGATTGTGTGGTTTCACAAATTTAAATTTGGTTTTGCTAGATTTAGTCTGTATAGGGATTTTATTTTACTTCAATCGTGTTTTTTACTAACACTAAATTAAATTTAAGTAAAAGAATTTTCCAATAATTTCAGTTATATTAATGGCTTCATTTCAATTTGTGAATTATTAAATTAAATAATAAAAAATTACTTTTTCTAAAAACTGTTTTAAAATGTGACTTTCTTATAATACTGTATTTTGGTGTGTATAGACCGCATGCATGTATAGGCAGAGCCAGTGATTTTTCATGAAAAATTAGAGATGGTTAATGAATTTTTGTATTCCTGTAAATATTGTTAAGTAACTAGGTGTGTTCGGCCGAAGCAGAGCCGTGCACTTTTCCCAACTGGCGACACAAACGGTGCGATTGGTGGAGGGCGGGTTTACTCTGAGTCGTCCAACAATGGCGGGTGTGAGCCGAAAGGCAGTCAGACCTCCGGAACCAGTCAGATACTCTCTCCGCCGACACACCAGCGCGTGGACAGAGTACAAACTGGCCTGGCTGACTAGCCTATTTATAAGTTGTCTTTCTAATGGTTATTGTCTGGTCTTTGGTACCGAATGGGTGGCCTTAGAGTGTGTGTGTGTGTTTTCAACGTAAGAGTCCCAGAGGGTGAGCTCATAGCCCTACATTAGATGCAGTAAAATCTGTTTGTCGATGTCTAATCTCCTGCTCCACTCTGGTGGATGTATTGTTTATGGCGGAAATCACACAGTCACCTAAGGAAAGTCAAAGTAAGAGAACTTGTGGTTTATTCCTGAGAGGAATAGACATCCTAACTACCTTGAGCTGAACGGAAGTGTAAACTACGCAAATGCCAGGTTAAGGGGATCCAGTTATAAGCTGGGAGGCAGATTCAAATAGGTAGCTGATAACTTCCCATATCTACTCTGTTTCCGTGTCCTGAAGGGACTACGGGGGCCACTTCATGAAGGGCAGTGGGGCGGCCATTACCAGGGGTAATCTGTAAGGGAGTTTCGGGGTTGTATGGAAGATGTGTAGCAGTCAAGAGAGCTTCATCACTCATGGTGGAGCGAGCTGCAGAGACTGTGCAGCTCTCAGAAGAGCTGATGAACAATCGACTTTTCTGAGCTGCACACACATGTATAAATACTGATTGACTCACCCTTGCCTGTGCTGCAGGGTGGAGGTGAAGACATCTCTGGAGGTGGAGCTAAGAGTTGTCTTCTACAGGATCTGCTGGTGTCTCGAGCGTGCCAGGTGGCGCTATCCCTCGAGCGTGCCAGGTGGCACTATCCCTCGACACATTCTTAAATTGCTTGACCATAGTGTTGGTATCGGCCTCTGCCTCACTCATCTTCTCTGAGGGCGGGTTTCTGTGGCGAACAGAACATTACTGACGTGTGTATACACCCTGTGACAAGGGACGAACCTGTAGGCGTTCTGGTAGATACTATACTGGTTCAGACCCCGCTTGTTGCCCCAAGGAGATAAGCACAGATTAGACGTAGTGGTTGCATATAACTAGAGCATCCTGCATCACTATTAAGTTTTCCCGTGTAAAAGGTAGACGTCTCTTGGGTTTCTTCATAAACATTGTAACAGGGTTTTCTTGTATGTTTTGAGGTGCACTTAAATTTCTATTTTTTCCTTTCAATAAAAATTTTTTGCACTACGCGTTGGCCAATGAAAAGTGTACAATGTAGTTTAATGCATTCTAATGCCTTACAATATTGTGTTGCTGTTTCCCTCCCGTCTTATCGCGTTATGCCTTGTGGTACATCAAATTTATATTGTGCAAGTCATATTTCTTAACACTCTGTTATGGGGTAACACATTTTTAGTTTACTCTGGTGAATATCTCGTCTTTTTGGTATTTAGTGTGTTAATTTTTGTCTCCCGATATATCATGTTGTGTGTTTATGCTGTATGTTTTTTGAGTATCATTGACTGTGAGGCCATTGTGATTGGTTGCAGATTTCGGATAAGGACATGTCTCTTCTGGAAGAAAGGATCAAACGGGCATCGAAGAATCGGCCACCCACTCGTGCTCCACAACTACCTATCCCTCGCCAGATGAACGTGGTGCAGCCTGTAAAGCAAGAGGAGCCAGTGTGTGATGAGCAGAGCTCCGGTGATGCTGCCACTCTCACCGTTGAAATGCCAGAGCCAGCGCCTGTAATGAGGTGACATAGTGCCTTTCATAGTTGGTGTTGAATGGAGTGTTGGGGGTGACTTCACAACTTCTTTTATTAAGGATTAGAGATTAAATTTTACATCCCATTTTCAACTAATGAATATTAGTTAATGTGTTTTTAAGTTTCATGTTGATACCAATTTGTCCCAAAAAAATTAATTTTTCAAACTGCGTGCACAAGTACTGAATTTTTATGTCAAGTCAAGTAGTGCCAAATAATATTGTTTGTAGAGCAGTCAGCAAAAATGTGTTGCCACCTATTTCTATTCTGGATTATTGTATAATTTACAGGATAATCAAGATAGTGGTAGAAAAGCCTTAACCTTACATATATGCAGTAAAACCTCATTAATTTTAAGTGCTCGGTACCTAAATTTTCAACTTCGAATTACATAATGTTGAATTATATAATTTAAAAAAAGTTTGTCTATTAAGAAAATGCATATTTTCCCTTTCCAAAGTAAACACAACTACGGCCCTGGGAACAACTACCCTCTTTAAGTTACAGTCCTGTTTTGGGAACCATACAGTTTTTGGTTTAAAAAAGGCAAACATTTGAAGGAAATAGACCATAAAAAATAAGTTTGTTTCATTTATCTTGGTCATTAAGTATGTTAACATGCAGTACAATATACAGTAGAGCTTCACTATAACAAACCTCAAGGGACCAAAAATATGGCTAGTTTGTTATAGTGAAGTTCTGTATAGTCAAGCGCACAAAAAATTTTCTCAAGGTAAAATTAGATGCTGCAAAATGTTACTGAAGTGAAGTTAGCTTTGATTCTTTATTGCCAACCTCTGGCCAAGAAAGTAACTGTGACTTAAGCCGCATACGAGAGGATAACTGCTCAGGGGAAGAACCGTACATGGGCTAAACGGTTGCATCAGGAATGCTCACAGGGGTGCTCGAGAGTAGCATGTTCAGAAGCTTATAAAATGAAAACTAAGCATAATAAGTTAATAAAACATACCACGCGTAGGTAACAAGTGCCGTTAGTGTCAAGATATGCAGAAAAGTCCGGGTTCTGAGATTTAATTTTTGCTGCAAGTCTTTGAATTTCGCAATTTGAACACACACCTCAAACAGTGCCATGTTCAGAGGCAAATATTTCAATCAAGCTACTTAAGGTAATACAAACAATACACATTGCTATCACATGCCTATAGTATAAATATATGCAGATAAGTCCGGGTTCCGAACCTCAATTTTTCTACTATGAGCCTTTGAATTGTGCACCTTGTTAGAGGTGTGTGTTCAAAATGCGAAATTCAAAGTCTTACAGCATAAAAATGAAATCTCGGAGCTCGGACTTTTCTGCATATCTGGACACTAAAGACACTTGTGAGCAACATGCATATGGTATGTTTAACATACAGTGGCAGGATTTTTAAATATTTACCTATGAACTTGTCACTTTGTTTGAGGTGTACATTTTCGGTTGGGTGATAAAAAATCAATTTTCTGTATTGTTTACATATTATTGTTGCCACTGTAGATTTCACTATGCCGAATTCTGCGGCGATTTGTTTTTCCTTCCCTTATCTACAGTTTTAATTATAGCAAATAATCAAGAACGAACTTGTTAAATGATGGCAAAATTTATTTGCAATTAATTGAAAATACGTTTAGAGGTTAAGATAACCTCATTCTAATTCATGGTAAAATACGCTGATGCGAGAACAGGACAGAGATATAACGACAGCATTTTGTTGTACGTAACACTTTGGTGAAGTCCGCTTCTTATCTGTGCCTACACAATGATGTAGCGCATTAGTTGCAGCAATTAAAACTAGTAGCGCTGCACTTTACGATTTTTGTGTCTTATTTCTCTTATTGCTACACCAATGTATTATATCATGTACGACTTGAGTTATCTGCCGAAAAGAAATAGTTGTGGTTTGTTTGTTTATGTTTTTAACATCGGAAAATTGAAAAATTAATGCAATTTTACCTTTTTTACATTTTATTCAGATTAGAAAGTATTCATTAACGTGAATATTGAATAAACCTCCCGTAAATTTTTACCAAAAATTTTGTATAACTGAAAGTTATTTGCTTATAAATGTAGGGTGTTTTGCCGGGACCAAATAATAAGTGTGTTATGGTGAAATGTTCGTTAACTTGAAGTTCGTTAAAGTGGTGCTCTACTGTATATAGTCCATTCCCGATTGGAAGCAACTTATGAAAATCAACCTTCTATAAAACACTCTAGGCATAACATGTCACCTGTTTTTTCAATAACCTGTATTCCACAAATATATAACACTGGTTAAATTTAGAGTACTGTATTATTGAATAAATGAAACTTTACCTTAATATCTTATATAACTTCTAATATTTATTTATTTTTTAAGTATGAATTAACATCAGCGAGTGCAGCAATGTGTTGGCAATGACCGGTAAGAAATAGTTCAGTTAAAATATTATTTTAACCTAGTTTTTTAGTATACTATTTGTAAATTAAACGTTGCCTATCAAAATATTTAAATATTTTAGTAGCCCCGATGGCAACATACATCATTTTTACAGTTTAAAATAACAGCGGAAAATATTGTGAGCAGGCTGTAATGGTACAGTATTGTTATATCGAGCGAGAAAGCAATTGAAAAACTGTCTGCTGGTGAGGCTTGTCGCACTTTCTTTTTATTAGTCTCTTTCACACACGAGAAATTTCACTTCGTTAGTAAGCTGACAAAGTAAACATGTTTTCAATTGTAGCATATTTTATACTTATTACAGCAAAAAAATGATTCTTGAATTTGTAATTTACAACTGAAAAGAGATTTTAATGTTTGAATACATTTTTTAATATATTTAGATATGATGGCGTGGCAGTTACCTAGTGAAGTTGGCAGACGTGGCGAGCCATAACATGGCGTGTTGCTTTTTGTCAAATGAAACATAAATTATTCTTACTCTGAAAAATACTTCAAATTAATACATCATGTTTGTAGACGTGTTTTTTAAACCTACATAGACATGTTACGATGTCGTGATAAATCTGTGTTACCACTGCAGTAATAAATATACTGTGATGTGTGTTTTGTTAATCATTGCATCTGTGAAATGGTGTGCCTTTGTGCATCGTGATCAATACGCTGGCCCTGTGTGTGCGTAATTTCAAATATTTGATTAGCACTATTTATATGCTTTAAATGTGAACTGTTTTTGACGAAGATATTTATTTACATCCACTTCTATTTATTTATCACAACGTTGTACCTTTGCACTAAGGGGTTTGAAACACTGCAGTGTAACATAATTTGCCACAATCCCAGAAGAAAAATACTAAGCCCGGCCTGATAAATTTCAATAAACCTAATAAATAGTAAGTAGCAATACATAGAAATATGAGCAGAATAAAAGTAATCTTAGGTTTATTTATGTGCATGCTCACCGCTATCTTTTAAATTTTATATGACAAAAATAAGCAACACGAGTTGTGTGCTTGAATTTAATATGCATTTTTCACTAGTTATTCCTTCGTTTTAATATTTATTCTAACTGAGGCCATCCTTTTAGAGAAATGACCCAACACATCAATAACAAAAGGATAATTACAATTAGTACAGCTCTTTGCCTCACAGTTGTAACAGTGTTAAACACAGTAGCAACAAAATACTAATGTGCATTACATGCATTGAGATACGTCGTGGAAAACAAATATGTTCATGTAAAACAACCGTAAGAACCGTAGTCAATTCAGGCATTTTTAAAATATCATAAAGCTGATCTAAATAATGTTGGAGGCCTAAATTGTGAATGTTCATATGGAATGGTTTTTCGAATATGACAGAATTCTTTGTAAAGCTGTAAACAGTAAACACAATTGACAGGTATAAAAGGAGAAGTCAAATTTCAATGTTTTTTTTTAGGTGTAGAGAAAGTATACGAACATATGTACACACACAATGGAATGTAAACATTTATTATGACAGATGCTACATGGCAGTCACATGGCAATGTTTGTTTACATTTGGCGGACGGATTCGAAATGGGCCTGCAAGTAGATATTTAGCAGGGCTCCGAGAAAGTTGCTTCCAATGGGAATGGACTATAAGTGTTGTAATTGCTGCCTTTAATTGCTATTCCAAAATATAAAAAGCAAAAAAAAAAGTTTTGATATAATCTGCAGCCGAGGTAGCAAGAATCCTCTCGCTCGCACTACTATGAATGTACTTCTGGTGAATGTCTCAATCCCACACTGCCTGCTGGCCAGCCGGACGCTGGAACCAAGTGCCGTGCATTTTTTGTGTGAAGCAGCACTCCACACTAAGCTGGGTCTGGCTTCTGAAAAGTTTGCTCTTGCTCCTCTCTTCTTTGCCTCCCTCCCCCCGACCCTCTTTTTTCTCCACCTCATCTCAATCCCTACACTCTAACCCTCATTATCTGTTTATCCTCCACCGGTTGTCCATCATCCCTCCCCTTAGTCTCCCCTCCCACACTGCTACTCTCCTTTTCTCTCTGTCATCAAACCACGCCCACGCCGCACCAAGCTTCCTCCCTCCCTCCAACTGTCACAACAGGCAGACCGGAATTTTCTTTGCCCTACTCTCCCTAACTTCATGCAGTGCATGGCACTGTCACTTCTTTTCACCTCTTCTGCGGGCGGAAGAGGCTGTGAAAACCAGTCAACAGGCATTAAAACTCTGGCACGATCAATGTCATCACTGTGGCGGGTGGCGGCTGTGGCTGCATCAGCTGATTACCGTGTCGCCACACATTGCTGGATGTGCGCACACCCGTGACAGTATAGATGATGCATGTTTATTATGATAATTATTATAGCTTTGATTAATTAATCTGGACTTTATATTCAGTTATGAATGAAATCCATCTTCGAATATACATAAGGCGAATTTCGAACTAACCAAACTTAAAAACCATATAAAATCCTTTTCTTCCACATAGGGCCGAATACACACTTTAAATTTTATATGATTTTGAATTAATCGACTTCGAATTGAGGATAGAGATATATATATATATGTTGTGTTAAAACCAGTACTTTAACGTACAGTCGACTCTCAATGTTTCGGTGAACCGTATCCATCAATAATTTTTTGTGGTCTCTGCAAAATCCCTATGTAAATAATGTTAACATAAACAGCTTGGATCATTTATTGCATGAAGCATCGATCAAAGTATATTTCAGGGCTCTTCACCTATTATTTCCTGCAACTATCTTTTTTAAGCTGACTGTTTATGCAAATGTCTAGTAACTGGATGTGAAATTATCTCACGTGTGCCACCGTTTATAACTGCTCTGCGGCACGCTATCTGTCTTGTCTCCCCAACACTTCTGTCGATACTGCGGCTATGTGGCATGGTGCGCGACTGTCTTGCTATTTCCCCTTCACCCCTCCATAAGGGGACGTGGTGTTACCCATTGGAACGAGCGTGGTGACCTAGCGTCCTCTCTCTCCACCTTCTGTCTCTTAGCATCGCACCTTCTTTACTGCCCTTACATGCCTATCCTCCGAGAGGGGAAGTTGTTGAACAAAAGATAAAGCATGTTCTCTCTCTTTCTCTCACACGCCCGCTTAGCTTGCCTTCCACACGCCGTAGGTTGGTGTTTTATTGTATCTGACGTAAAATTAACATGATTTTAAAACATAATGTTTATTTAACTCTAGTGGCAGCATCTTCGCGAATAAAATTATATGCCCAGAAGCATATACTTGAATTCTCCTTGTCACCAAAAATTGTTTGAATGTCGAGCGATGTATTATAAGTATAATATTCATTTTCAGTAACTTCTGCGGGAAAATGGAAAGATTTATATTAATTTATTTCAATAGACGTTCATCTTTTGAATAAACTGATAAAATGTATGTATCTATTTGACACCTTCTGCTGTGTAATAATGGCTAGAAAAGCACCATGCCGAGTGCAGTGTAACTTATGACAGGGAAAATCAGAGGACGTTCTTTTGACTGATTAATTATTGGACAGTGAAGAAATCAATTATAACAGTTTTATTTATTTATTTTTGTCTCAAAGTTAAAATTTTCTTTGCAGTAAAATATAATTAAGTACTTTAAAAGACAGCCATTTGTCACGAGCGCAAGGTGTCGGCACTCAGCAACAAGTAGTGGCATGGAGCGGTAATGCTACCGCTGTGACCCCTCCCTCCATCATCAGCCACGGTGTACTCACTGCCTGATTGATAATTTCTCCGTGCGCTCTCAGCCGATTGAGCCTGCGCCGGACATAAAAAATTTGACTTGCATTCGGTTTTATATATTTGAATTTTTAGAGGGTTTGAAAGTTTGTCAGCTTGTATTTGGTGTCTTATTACAATATATTTCATACGGTATTTTGAGATGTTATTTTTTTTATTTAAACTAGTTAAGGTGGAACGTTTTTAATGAATTATTTACAAAAATATTTTTTCTAAAATTCTCATTCTTATTGTGTCTATTAGCTAAACTTTATTCACAGATAATGTACAGCTCTTGCTATACTAAACATAAAGTTTTGTTTGCAAATATGCCGCTAGGCTAATTAAAGAAATATATGAAATACAGGAATCCAAGTACTCACATTCTAGTACTTGTCAACGGGCACACACACAAAGTAGGATGACACATTTTTTTTCGCATGGTTGTGCGATTGCGAAGTTTCGCTGGATAAGCCAGCTTCATCAGATGGCGAGTTGTAGGACACTGCAGTATGGTGGAAGGGCGCTGTTAGTAGTAAACCTAGCGGCAGGGTGGAGAACTAGGATGGGGTGGAAAAATTGAATAATTGAAAAATTGCAGGTATATCAGATTTGTGTGGTAAGAAGCTGTGATTATTTTATATTGAGGCCAGGCGGCTGCCTGGATTTAGTTTTAAATTGGTGAGCTAATTCCCAGCGTTTGAGCTATTGCTTGAAGGTGGTAGGGCTCTCACAACTATGGTACTGTAGCAGAAATCAAAATCTTTGCTGTGTGATGCTACATGTGTTACAGCTGGTTTGTCCTTTAGGTTATTGATGTTATCAGCTATGGCTTGTTTGGTGTCTGCTCTGGCCAGTCATTCTTTTCCTGAGTGTGTTTGTGGTGAGGCCGATGTATTCTGCAGTACAGTGTTGGCACTGTAGCTGATAATTCAGATTTTGTGTTGCACATTTGTAGTTTCCTTGGATGGGGTATGAATGGTGCAGGTGCTACAGTGAGAGCTATTACATGGGTGGGATCCTTTGCAAGTGACAGTTTGATTGGCATTTGTGGTGGGCTGCAGCTTTGGATGACCCAGTTTGTTGCAGAGGTTAGATGGCTTTTCGAAGACCAATCTGGGTGGTTTGGAGAGCAGGTCTTGAGTTTGCGGTGAAGAAGCTAGAATGTTGTATCCAGAGTGAAGAATGTTTCTTAGTTTATTTAAGCCTTCATGATATGGAACCACCAGGGGAATATCAGAATGGTTGACCTTGGTTTGTGTTCTGGTATTTGAGGTGGCTTGCTGTATCTGTTTGTGGACGAGGTGCCTGGGGTAGCCCCTGTCGAGGAATGCTCTGGCTATTTGTTCACGCTGTCTGTTGAGGTCACTGTTGGTGGACTGTACGGTAAGGATTTTTTGGCATGATATGGTGAAATATAGGCCATTCCTCCCACTGCCCTGAAAATGTTGGTAGGTTTAGTTTGGGGAGCCTGACATTCATATGAGACACAAGTGTGGTTGTTTCACCCTTGTTTGCCAACAGCTATGTTATTTAAGAGCGAGTATCCAAAATCAATGCAGACAAATTTGAATGCCATTCCATCAAGGCAGTCTCATCATTATCCGTAGGAACGGTTTTCAAGGTCAGAAATTTGTCACAACATGAATTGATACTTGCCTCGATGTTTAGAATTTTCTGTACATGTACTGTAGCTTGCTGTGGACTGAAGGAGGGTGCGCCTTCAGCCATTGTGAGTGACGGCATATATGCCTGAATATGCTTAACCTTATTTTCTTGAAGTTTTATTCGCATTAATAACCCTTTGAAACTCATTCTGATAAATTTCCTTTCAGCACTAGGCCATCAAACCAAGAGCAAAATTGACGGGATACGACAAACAATCATTAACGACTCGCCACTTAATCTCGTAGATACCACATAACCTATACACACAGTTTACCGATTTTGCAAAATGGTCAATGGTAACTAGTACAGTAACCAAAATACTGCACCATGCAAAAAACTGCACAAATACGTTACGTAGCTATCACCATATTGCTGCAAAATGAAACAAGTCTTCAGTCTTTGAAAAAAAAAAAAGCTAACAAACACGTGCATAGCTTCATTTCATAAGTAGCTATTAATTATCCACCCTGAAGGACCAAAAATGTAAAGACAAGAAACACACTTGTACATATTTCGTGGAGGACCAGGGATAAATCCCAAATAACATGACTACACTGCATGAGACACTCACAGGGCAGCCACCTTTGTTAACTGACTAAAAAAGTCTGCTGATGGAGGTCATGCGCACACGAGATTTGTGCACCTCTTCCACTGTGCCACATAACAATATTTTTACACAGAGTATCTGAACACCGAAGACTCAACAAGGATATTTCTCTGCACCATCAAAAAAAAAAAAAACCACTCCTATGGAAAAATTGAATAAACGGGATCATGACGACGAGGTTCCACTGTATGATGAGCCCTCGCTCAGTACAGCCTCAAGTTAAATTTTATATACATGCTACTGAAGTCATCTAAGTGCTACTAATCGGTGAATAATCTACAAATGTTTAGATCCCAACGATGCCAATAGTCATGGTATCGGCCGGTTGTATTACACGTTTCAAGGGGAAAACTGAAAATGATGTAATTGAGGGGAAATTGTAAATAAAAGTGAAAAACATCATGACAAACCAAACTTCAAGCTAACAGTTGCTAAAATGACAGCAAATGTATTATACCATGTTTAAACACTAGCACAATTTAATTTCACAAATTCTTCAAAATTGAAGAATAAAAGTAGCACTCATAATATACTTTAGTAATATATTTGCATTCTTAGGTCAGGGCAACAAAAACAATTTAAATTTTAAACTTATTAATTTAAAAATAATGTGTACCGCATTTCTTATGATTCAACTTTGTTCATATTCAGAAAATTACAAAATTCAACTTTTGATATTCAGTAAATTGAAAATTATTGATACATATTGTTCTTAAATTCAGGACTCTCTTACTTTAATGAGAGTAAAATTGAACTCTACCAGTGGCCAGGCAATGAATGCCAGATTTCACATTGCTTTTAAAATATTTTAAATACTGTAATGATAAGATGGTTGCAGTGTGTGCCTGCAAAGCTAGTAATTTGGTGACCTACAGCACAGACTACTAATGATTATCAGTGCCTGTCACAGCAGGCGGCAGTGGGGTAAGAGCAGCATCTCACTCTCTCTTTCCTCTTCCATTAGATGATTATCTCACAGCAGGGTAGCATCTCCTGCCTTCCCTTCCACTTCTTTGAGTGACAGGTTGTCAGTAGTTACTTCTAGGAATAAGAATGGCAACTACTAACACAAAACAGCAGCAGTTGAGCCTGTCTTATTCCAACATAGTCACCCTTTTATACTCTGCTTCACTCCCAACTGCAAGACAGGTGATCACAGGAAGACACTTGCATTTGCTGTGTAAGTTGGGATAGTGTAATGTATTATAAACATAGGGGAATGGTGCTTGGGGGGGGGGGGGGGCTAATGAAAGTGGTGTATTTGACGGGAGTGTAAAATCCTGGTTCTACTGTACAAGCATTGGCCCATCCCTAGTTTTTCCCCCCTTCCTTTGGAAAGATAAATCTAATTATTTTACTTCACATAAACTGTAAATAACAGTTATATAAGTTTTTTTGTGTTGTAATAATTGTATATACATTGTACTGTTTGTGTGGGATGTTTATTTTTGGGATGGGGCATTGCTTAAATTTTGAAGCTTGGTATGGTATTATCGTGAAAAAACCTTGGAAACCACTGCAGTATACAGTTCTGCTGATATCCTAGGTCTTCTGGTACTGTAAAATATGCTACTGGCAGCTACTCAAAAATATTTGTTTATAAATCATGTTTTCATCTGTGAACAATGACAGTGTGCTTACCTTCTGCTGTGGGCTTCGACAACTGAAATCTGGAACCCTTTTTCGGTATGTAACACATACTTTTTTGAGTATTCAAAGCTTTCTAGTACTGTAGTACTTGCTTGTAAGACTGAGGATCTTGTCACGGTTGAATACTAAAGAGTACTTGTTCATAGCCAAATTTGAGATGTTGGCTGTTCTTTAAGGGGCATGAACACTAAAAGTTTTGATTCCCTTTTGGTAACAACTTGAGTTTTGCCTAACACATTTAGTTGTACATTATGGCATCTTGTCATGGTCAGTGGAAGTAATATCAATTGTATACTTTTGCATGTATGCTCTTGTGTGTGTGATATTTGTAATGATTTCATGCTTTGTGTATTTAAAAATTTCCATGCAACATGCAGAAAAGGAAACGGGATGGATGTCTGATTGTATCTTGTTAAACATGCCTGTCTACCTGAAAATGTCTGCATGTATCTACATTACCCTCTCCTCCTTCATAATTATAGCCAATGTCCAAAAAAATGAATTTATATTAGAAATTGCATATCCCATACATGCAGAATTTCATTTTTTTTTTTATTTATTTATTTATTTATACTGTAGTGTACATTAGCCAATTACTTGCCACAAATGTTGTAAGAGATTTTATATAAACTGTATTTTGAAATAAATGCTTTTGATTCAGATGGTCAGATTTTTCATAGAAGATAGAATGTTTTACCGGGACCCCTAAAATTTCATTAGTGTTCTTTATAATTGATCTGTCTAGAGTTTATGTGGACAGTTAATTGTAGGAAAAAATTTGTAGGTGAACAGGGAAAAGCATTTGGAAACATTTTTATTATGTTTCCAGTTGTAGGCAGCCAGTAACAATGTTCTCTCTTGCAGAAGAATGACTGTACCAAAGCCTCGACCAATGTCTGGGCCATTTGGCTTAGATATGAACCTTTTGGAGAGAATAGAGTCGAATGGTGTTGAGCTGCGAGCACCAAAGCTACAAGAATTTGACTACGAGTTCCTTGGAACTTTTCCTGCAGTTTCTCCGCCGAAAGCTAATGCTTTGTAAGTGTATGTGCAACAGCTGTCATTGTCATTTTTTGCATGCCATGGCTTTCTTGAAACTTACCATATTTACCCAAAAATAATGTGACAACTAACTTTGACTAAGAGTGTAGAAAAAGGTTTTACTTTGCACAGGAAATATTACATTTAATAAATTAGAAAACATGAGATCTTAATAACTCACCTTGGTGTATAGAAAAAATTTGAACATCTCAGAAAATAATATTGTATGCGAACTATAACTTCGGCCCCCAGAAAGCTTTCCAATAGCTATTTGGGTTTTTTGGACAATTCAAATAGACTCCAATTATGAACATGACTTTGTCACACCTTACTTCCAAACAGCTTGACGGTTTGTTTGCACGTCATAATTTGATGCTATATTTTTTAAGTAGGCATTATAGCTCCACCACAACCCTTTTGGCGATTCATTTTGCGAGTCTTACCCCTCGTTTCGAGGGGTAAGAATATATCTCTTTAATTACTACACACTATAAACATAACTACAAACAAAACTACCAGTACATTACAGCAACACTTGCAATAGCTGCTTAAATTATTAAAAATATACACAACTACAAACAAAATAAGAGTATTGCACTACAAAAAAAATCACACACTTTTTCCTGGATATTTTGGAACTTGATTTTCATTTGATAGGCATATCAGAATATGTAATGGAAATAATTTCTGCCTAGAATATCTATTTTTTTTGTAATAAATAAAAGCAGATGTCGGGTATGTAATGAAACTGTATCTTTGGGCTGTACATAAACAAAATCTGTTCTTGAAAGTTAAAGTTTATGGTTCATATTAAAGCAAAGTTCTTATTTTTGAGGAAGACAAGATGTTGGACGTTCTCGGAGTTGAAATTACTTCTCAGTTTTGTATTTATCAGTCCTGCAGTACTGAAAAGTCTCTTTGAAGAGGCGGGCCCTACTGGGGCAGACAGGAATTTAGTCACTACCTTCTTTAGACTCATGCCGTGTCTTATTCTGTAGCAGATGTACCAACAATTTTTTCCACTCTTGTTTGTGAAAGAATGTTTTGTAACAATTTCTCGGCGATGGTCACTTACACTATTTCCTTTTTTCTTCAGGGCATTCAGTGGGCTTTTCTAGCGCTGAGCGTACCTTTCAAACTTTACTGATGAGCATATTTTGTGCAGTGTCTGCTAATGGTTTGAACCTTGGGTCAAGCAGTGTTGGCAAAGTATAATGTTTGTTTACTTCCATGTTGCTATATTGAAGTTTCAGTGAATAGACCAGATCGTTTCAATACGAACACAGTAGTGGTTTATCACATGATTGAGAAATAGATCTGAGTATGCTATTCATGATGGGTATTATGTCTGAAATAGTTGTTGATTCCAAGCTTATGGTCAATGTTGCACTGTAAAAAGATGTAAGAATATCAAGAACTTGTCCACTCATTTGAACTGAGCTCATTTGTCAATTTCAAGTCTGGAGTCGGCAAACTCGCACTTTTCGTTGCTCTGGACTCATCTTGGACGAGTCTGTGCTTAGGGAGCTTGAGTGTGCGCTAGCAATCTTTCAATTGTTTATTAACTTGAACTAAATGTTTGAAGTAACCTACAATTCTTCTAGCCTTTGCACAAACATTAGATACATTTTTGGCATTCAGAAGACCATCCTTTATCACAAGCTGCAAGGTATGCGTGCAGCAACCAAAATGATTGACACCAAGAATGTCCATAGCAAATAACATGTTCCTAGTGTTGTCATGAATCACCACATGCAGTTTGTTTTCGATACACCACTCTTTAAATTACTCCCTAACTTGTGTTGTGGTGTTAACACCTGAATGTGATTCTGCATCAATGGGAATAACTGCCAATTTTCATCAATAAAATGACATACAATTGCCAAGTTCATCATTTGAAACAGAAAACCATGTCTGTTGTTATGCTAACATGTTCTGCTTGCAGCACAATTTTTTCCACTGCAGCCATTGCTATCTCAAACATTTCTGGGATAACAGAACGTGAAAATGTTTTGCTTTTGGGTATTGTGTACCGACGTTCAAGATAGTTGATAAGAGCTTTGAAACCTGGTTTCTCAACCATGTTAAAGGGAAGAATATCTTTACCAATCATTCTCCCAATGTGTTATTTTGACAGCCTTTAGATGTGGTGATTCAAGAGGTTTCATACTTTGAATCATATTTTCAATATTAAGCTCCTTTTTGACTGGAGTAGGTGTAGAAGTACTAGGTTTTGGGTTTGAACTAGTCAGTACTAACATTAGCTGATGGCACAGTACTTGTTTCAGCTAATACTTTTTCAATTTTCCAGTTTTTTATGGCCACTGCATGCATAGACTCTAAATATCTCTTTAAATTTGTGGTTGTAAGCTTTTGCAGTTGTACCACTTCAGGAAATATGTATTTACACATTTCACAAATGGCTTTGTGAGAGGCATCTTGTTTAATATTAAAATAATCCCAAACATTACTTTTTCCATTTGCATCCAAATTTAGCCTACAAATAAGTATACAGACTTACATGCTCACTTTTCTAATATTTGGACAGCAGGCACCAGGTCCAACTATTTTTCACATGTCCACTATTTGCACTAAGACTCGCTTTATTTTATATTTATACAGATCCCCCCCACCACCCCTCCAGGATTATGACACTGTCAATTACAGAGATTTTATAAACATGTTTACACTTAAACAGTTTTTCAAATAAGCCCCAAACTTATACCAAGTACTTTTACTGCAATGCTATATTTCAAATTTATCTGTTAAAATCATTTGTAGGCCGAATAACCATGTATAAAATAATGATGCATATGTAGGGACTGGTAAATGTTTTGAAAGGGCAAAAGGCGGTGCTTTGAAACTTGAAAAGTGGTATTTTCATTTCAGTGTTTTCACCAATGCGTTTTTACTTCGTGAACACCCAAAATTAATTGTGAACACTGCTAAAGACCTTTAAACTATTTCACTAAGAGTAGAACTGTGTTTTTCCCAGAGTCCATTTTCACATGGCAACCATGCACTTTTCAAGGCATCTTAGAAAAGTCTGACTAATTTACACAGACATATTAAAATTGAAATTAAATTCGGCTATACATCACCTAGTTCTCTTGACTTTTTTTTTACCAAAAACTGCAGCCAGGTAGAGGAAATCTGGGAATTGTTTATTTCCAGATGAAAAACAATAGCAATTCGCCCGTTAATGAAAGTAAGATAAATTTATTATTCTGTTAGTTATTTTGTGTTGGTCGTTTTCACAGATTGTTCACACAAACCACATGAGATAAATACGGAATAGGTTGTAATCACATATGGCACGTAAAAAATCGAAATATGTACTTGCATTCAGAATATCAAATATCAGTTCACTAAATTTTGAGTTCTAAACATATAGCACAGCCACAATGTTTCTTTGCGCCACAGTTGCTCTGTCTATAACTAAAAAAAATGAGTGTAAACAAATTCTACAATCAGTGCAAGTTCAATTCCAACCTACCTTATTTTTGTAGTATTGTAGTCATACTTTTATTTTATTGCCAGTGGATTAGATGGGGTTGGAGATGCTTTAGTTTAACGTCTTTCATGAGACAGCTTTGTTTTGCACCTCTTTTTACAAGACCATAATTTGTATTTAGATAATGGACGAGTCGAAAATTTACCCGTATGAAAGAAACATTCAAATTATTATATAACCTGTCAACTTTTAACCTCACCAAAAGAAAACATGATAAATATGTAGTTCGTACTAATTGTGATTTTAAACACATTCGGGACATAAATATTTTTGGTAAAGTTAGTTTTCTATACAATAAATGTTTTATTTACACTACAAAACAGAGTTGAAATTGTGGTTTTCTAGGCGACGTACATTTCAAACATTCTAATAACCATTTCAAAATACTTTATTTCCAATAAAACACTGACTTACAGTTCGTAATTCCTATTTGCAACTCCTGAATACATGTTCTGTTGGAATCCTTACTACACGTTTCTCTGTTATTGATACAAAATAATTAGCTGACTCATTAAATAAATAGGACACTTCGACATTGTTATTTTCACAATGCGAAATATGCGCAGTGAAGTAGTTCCGATCTCTCTTCACAGGCGCATCAGTCCACCCCCTACTTCATTCTACCTCTGACTAATCTCGCGCATAACCTGCATGAGGAAAAAACACAAAGCTTCATGCGCTGAAGTCACAGTGGGGGAAAATGCCAGAAACGTGTGGATTTGGAGGTTAGCATCGGCGGTGACCAAGGGCAAGTTTGTTGGTTTTTAGAAAATGTGCACACTGTTGATTTTACTGTATGATTCTACAACTGAATTATATAATTCTAAAAACATGTTTTGGTGAAGTTAACTTGTAAGGATTTCCATAAGAAAGCAAGTTTTTAAAATGTTGCGAATTTAACTAACAGTAAGTTTGCGTGTTTTGTAAATAACGTATTTGTAAACTGTTGCTGTAATTATTTAAATGTGCTTGGCCCAAAAAAGTTGTGCTTTCAACATTGCATATATATATATATATATATATATATACACACACACACACACACACACACACACACACACACACACACATCACATGCACACACACACTTTGGCCGAAGTTAACCATACACTTATTGAATACACGATATAAGTATATGTAAATGTCTTGCCCTTCGTAAACAAAACGCTCAAATTATGCGCAGAAAATATAGCATGGAAGTTATTCCATTCCCCAGTCCAGCATTCAACTCGTGGAGAAACGGAATAACAACTGGCGGCTATGCAGCCGGTCGCATCAGTGCAGGGAACGGAACACTGCCATAACCATAATTAGTGTAGCTGCTACGTGACAAATAACAATAGAGAAAATGGCGAACCAACCCTTACACGTATTGATCAATATTACATGTCACACATCGAATAAATATATTGATATGCACATCGTGATACTCTATTCTTTCTAAATGTCCCAGTGTCGAAGTATTGAATGTCCGATCTCTAGTTTTTTTGGTTAGGATTTCAGTTTGCGTACATTTTGTATCCGCACAAACGTTTTGTTTGTGAACATCATGTTCAAATTTTGCTACCGTTTTAGAACATTTGTTGATTTCTGAGAGCGCTGACTTTTTCTATTAAGTTGAACTAAATGAATACTATGATAAGTATGGAAAGAATTAACTTTAGTTCACTGGGTGAGTGATTAACACTTGAAGAGTAATTGTGTAATAAGTACAGTGTAGGTGTTGTCATTTGGAAAACGCAGCCTGCTTCTACACATTTGTGAACAGTATTCCTACAGTTTGCTATTTCGGGGTTCATGGGATTACGTTAAGTGAAATACTTTCACACCCAACACCACAGCACACTCATCTGAGTTAAAAATATTACAAATACATATATGCCATACTGGATAAATCCAGAATTACACACAAATGAACATGCAGGAAAGATATAACCATTTAAACTAGATGACGCCAGGTGCTAAGCTGTACGTGAAATTGAGTAAGAGCGCCAGCACGCCACAGTTCATGTATCGTGTAACTCAAAATTGAAATCAACTTAATCAAAGTTTCAATAACTTTTCCTTACTTTGATTAGACTTGTAGTAGGCATGAGACCAACATGACTAAAGATACCAGAGATACATTACATTGAATAAACATTTCAATAGTTTACTTACATTCTCTGCAAAATCAAACTTAATAACACTGTATAAAACAAGAACATTCACTGGTCATACAAGAGAACTTTAAATAGAAGAACAATTTACCCTACATAAAATATAACAAGGATTCAACTCCCGGAATCGGAGTTTCTACGCCACTTGAAGTTAGCACATTGTCGCACAGAGAATTAAATGTGTGAAAAAATCGTATGCAGATAGTGTAGTTCTTTGAAATTGTACCTTTTAACTTTTCTGAAAACTCAAAAGTGTGAATATATAATTTATGCTCTCTGCAGCAATACTGAATGAAATCAGCTATTTGGTAAAGAGGATAGTTCATGGTAAAATTTACTGACAATGAGGCAGATCACACATAAAATTGATTTTCTCCAGACTTTGAAAAATTATAATTACTTGCTGTGAGACGACGCCCTCTACCTCAAAGGCTTTGGGTTAGTCAACTATACCTCACTCAGCCATATTGACTAAACAAAATACAAAGCACTAGCCCAAGGATCGGACGAGCCTCTGTTAGAAAATTTTGCATTTGGTACAATACTATTTAAGTTGAGCACAAAATTCTTCAGCATTTTACTCTGGCAGCAGTACTTAATATTTAATTCCAGGTACCTGAAGGTAATATTCAACATTGATAAACTCACTAACGGTAAATAGGCTTTCATTTATTCTCACACGAGTGCAACCATCTTCTTGAAACAATATTAAAAAGTGTTTTGCATACACACTAATAGCTTTAATTAAGAATTACATACGTAAAAATTTATAGTGTTTCATATAAAATGCCACTTGCGTAAAACAGTTCCTATTAACCTCACACATTTTCAGAACAAACTTTGTGTGTGAAATATTTTTCTCATATACCCACAAGCAGGATATTACGTTACAGTCACAATCAAAGTTTAAAGCAAAGAGGGGAGTCGCGGTTTGTTTCGGCGCTGAATCATCAAAAAAATTTATTAGTATAAATCAGTAAGTCATCTTCAAGGAAACCACCCACAAGACAAACAGGCATAAAAACCAAAGCACTGAGAAAATGCCCTCTTAAACGAAGTAGTCGTGACCCTTCGACGAAAAAGACACGACTTTCAGTGGGAAGACAGCGTCCCAATACTCCAGCCAGCAAGCTGCACCGTCGTCCAGCACACGTGTCTCACACAGCCATCTCTCCTTCCCGGTCAGCTGACTTTGTAGACTCGCCCTTGCTTCACCAACAAGCCAGGCACAATCTCGATCACAAATTTATTTGCAAAGGCAAAACGTCTCAAAACAGCTCTCCACTGCACCATAACTCGTTACTCCTTGTACACGGTGCAAAAACAGACGTATACCTCGCGACAACATTTTTGTCAGCGCTCCCCCAAATTACAACTTGCCGCTCCACACCTCACTCCTTCCCAGACAGACCGCACCGCCTCTTCCGTGCCACCAGCGCCCTCAAACGGCAGCTCCCAGAAACAGACGTAACAAAGAAAACTTTATAAATACTAAACGGATTGTACAATACAAAATCTATTTCATGTAATATTATACTTTTGCAAATAAAAAATATTGATTAATAAATCTGCTAATTAAGAATAATAAATATAGTGCACCTGTGCATAACAAATAATATAAAAAAATAATTTACCCTAGTGAGTAACACAGTAAATGGACAGCTGCCAACTTAAGAAAACAGCCAACAGGCACAGAAAAAACTGGCGACGATTAACTCGTCACAACCATCCCCGTCAAACCCACATCAAGGGGATAATGCAAATGCGCGTAAAATAGCATGTCACTCTGGAAACCAACTTGACAATAACATTACAAAGCAATCATAATCTCACTCAATACCAAGTTGTTGGGATGCTCACAAATAGCACAGCATTTAAAGCATAACATAATTTTAGCCCCCAGATATATAAGATAAGAGACAGAATGAAGCAAGAAAGAAATTAAATTCACAATACCATTAGTGAGGATTCTCCAACTCACTCATAAAAAGAAACTCATTCCAACATTCTATCCACCTCAAAGATATTACATAGTCTTACAATTCGTAATTCCACGTTGTTTGTTTACATCAAATTCACTTATTTACTAACTCCATCAGGAACGCAATATTTCTTGATTTGCGACATACGCCTTTTTCATCACAAAATTGTTCATGGGCTCCCCCGACAACATTGTTACTGGACCAAGAAAATTTATGCTTTTAAATGGTCCATGAAACGAAGTAGCCAATTTGGATGAGGAATAGTCAGACTTTTTTCTCAATACATTTTGCCGGCACAGAACCAAGTCCCCAACATCATATGGGTTATCTAGCCTACCCTGATTGGCCTGATTATATTTTTTTGCCTATAGATCTCATTGCTTTTTCCAAATTTGGATAAGTCTGCTGCCACAGATTCTCAAACTCCTGTTTAGTACATCCAAACACTCCGGGGTAATACCCCAAATATTCAGTAAAGGAGATGGTAACTCTCGTCCAAAGAACAATTTGTTCGGGGAAAAAGCCTGTGGCGCTATGCGGCACGGAATTGAAAGCAAGACATAGCTCGGAAATATTCAGTTCCCACCCACGCTTGTCAGAGTTATGAAAGATGTTAAGGGCCACCTTAACATTCTTGTTAATACGTTCCACTAAATTAGGGTAAGGATAATAGGGGTTCATATTAACGTGCTTGATGCCCCATTCAAAACACACATCTTTAATAATGTGCTAATTTAAATAACTGTCATTATCGAAAATCAATAACTCAGGGCCCCCAAATATCTTCCAAACCCTATCTATCAAAGCTTTAGAAATATTCCCAGCCTTCATGACTCGTAATAGTAATAAATTTGTAAATTTACTGAAACCATCTTCTAAAATAAGGCTGCAATTATTCCCCTTTCTAGACCTAGGACATATCAACAAATACTTTACCAGGGTCTACTTGGTAATTCAACCGAGTAATTGCCAACCTTACTATTCAACAGTTGCTTAGCAAGCTGACAATCATTACATTCCTTAACATATTTACTGATATCCTGATTCATACTAGGCCAAAAAAATTCACGTTTAATGAGCGCTTTAGTTTTTTCTGCCCTATGTCCCCTCCACTAGTTAAATTATGAAAATATTTAAGTAATAAATTTCTTAAACAATCAGAGGACTCCTGTCATTATAACTCACAAAGTTCAAACAAAATTAACCATGGTAACCCGTCATTGTAGTCCCAGGAAATCCAAATATTGGGACCTTCTTCCCGAAGCTGTGTTTCACAAAGCTGCCCTTATCCAAGACAGAGCGTCTCTTTCTCTCCATTGTGGTAGCGGAAATTCATTCAGTATCAATGGGCTAATCTAACCCTCTTACTTGGTTGTCGTCTAAGATTATTGAAGAACTTGTCCAATAGTAAAATCAAATGTTGTGTGTTCATCTACTTACTCTTAGTGTAAAATAGTCACTGCACTGCGCTCAGTTATACACAGAATGAATTTGCAATGAAATACGTATTTTCAATAGCTAAATGAATATCATCCAGTTACAGGTTATGCAAGTCCACTGTCTAGTTTTGGATGCAAAATCATTGATACGTTATTTTGCAACCTTGGAAAATATTATCAATAATTAAAATATATTATTTTCTGGACACATCTTTAGTAAACATACGAAATATCATCAAAATAAAAATATTGGGGTTTTAGTTTAAACAAATAAACATGGGTACATAAACATGTCAGGTAAACCAGAAAGAAAGCAAACTGAGAGAGGTCTGAAATACCAAGTATTACAATACAAACTTAAAAAATAAAAAATACTTCTTCGTGCATAATTTACTAAATTTGTGGAAATTTGGTATTTTCGTGCCAATTGGTATATTTTGCAGTTTTCCCTTAATTTTACGCGAATTTGTGAAAATTTCGCGATCGCAAAATGCATATGTTATTATGCACACACTATTTTTTAATTACGTATTCAGAATTGAGATCATTGAGTTAACTATAAACATAAAAGTTGTTTACAAACTGTCTAAAATCTTTACTTCAGAGCATCCTGCTGTAGCACCAACCTACTACTACAAACAGGGTAGAAAACATGGAATTTTAGGGCACTGGCATGTTCGAGATGGCATCAGGACCTCTATCGCAAGCATATGTATTTCCTGCTGCGTACGTTCAGCTTTTTGATGATAAACATTCATGGCTAATGTTTTGTTCTCAATGGAAAATAAAAACCTGAAATATGTACGTGTTTGACGTTTACGTAAAACATGTGTGTGTTGACAAAGGAAATGTGTGGTTGACAGTGAATTCTATTGTCTTGCGTCCAGCCAATTACAAACTACTCCGAATAAATTCGATTTTTGTAATAATTTAAAAGAAAATAAAACAACCATTACACTTACATGCTCATATTTAGAAATAACATTTGACAATTCGAACTAGTCAATACGCCAAAGCGTTTTGCTGACAAGTTTTTTCATTTGTACGTGCTGCGAACAATATATTGATATGTGGTTCTTTTACTTTCTGTTTTCTTTCCCCCCCCTTGCAATTGTTTGATAACATATACGTGATAGAAAATGTGTGATAAATATAGCTGTAAAATTTTCATAAATTAATTTTAACTACCTTAACAGCAGATATTACCAGTGTTATGTTTCATTATGTACATATTATTTTACGAATTTCACCAGGTATGTCTTATATATTAAGTTAAATATTTAGAAACACCAAAGCTAGCTATATCAGTTTCAGTGTTTATTTCAAATCACCTGTTACTAGAAGATAAAGGTAATATTAAGAAAATTGTGTTTCGGTTGAAAAATTGTTTGTTTGTGAAAACATGTCTTGCAAGGTAACCAAGTGCTGTGATTTCCATGATTAAATCAACTTAGATGATGAAATAAATTGGTTAGACCATGGCCAATTCTATTCCGATACCTATATTGCATTTAACAGCTGATGTATCAGTATCGGTCCATCTCTACTTACAACTTTTTATTGTTTTTTATCATCCAGGCAATTCATCTGAAAGTTCTATCAGATGTGTTTACAGACATTTGACATACTTCATAAATGAATAATCTCTTTTGAAGTTCATGCATATTGTTATTTATAGTACACTAGAATTATAGTTGGAGGATGCATGAGTATGAAAAGATTTTGATACTAATTTTTAGTTAAACAACTATTATTGATGTATAGAGTGAGTTATTTACCCTGATGAGACTTTTTCGTAAGTGTTGTTTTATTAGAACAACTTCTTTGCAAGCTTATTGACTTGGGGATACAGTGGCACAACAGCTAGGTCGGTCACCTCCTACCAAGGCAAACCATGTTCCATTGAAAGTGAGGTCGCTCCAGATTTTCACATGTGGGAATAATGCTAGATAATGCAGCTAGTCAGCTGGTTTTTTCGGGGATCTTCTATTCCCCCTACCCTTGCATTCTGGTGCTGCTCCGGACCTTTCTTCATCCTCATTTGTTCGTATGACCCTGATGTTAAGAGCCACCTAAACCTCTTCACTAGTCGTATTTACTCTGGTGGTTTGGTTAGTGTGTGGCTATTGACAGCATGAACTCAATGAGAGGTTTGTTTCAGGCGCTCGTCTCCACAGCCAATACACATCCCTGAGCAGATAACTTACAGTGGATGTCGCTCCATAGAAGACACACTAGACATGGCAGTCTCTAACCTGAGGAATCCACAGGTGGGGACGTTCCTGGAAACTATAGCACAGCTGGATGGGCTGATCCAGAGCAACAAGATGTATCTGCTGCTGGACAAGGCAGATCAGCTGGTTTCATCCGTAGTCATGCAGCTGCACCTGCTTAAGGACAACAACCGCTTTGCTGCCGATCCCGGGCAGATACCAGTGTGTTACCGCATGTCCTTCATGCTGCTGCTCTCGGTAAGTTGAGCCATTCTCTATGGTTACAGGATGTTCACAAACTGAGCACTCCAGAATGCACTATTTATCTCCCTGTATGCAAATTGTGTGTTCTCCCACCATACGTAAAATAAACATTGCTGTGTGCCTGCTAAATTTGGTATTCATGCATCATTCAAGTGAAACTGTGGAATTATTTGAACTGTTAATGTTTTACAAATTTGCTTATTCTTTGTCAAAAAAAAAAAAAAAAAAGCATATCAGTATTCATAACTGTTTACCTAACAATTTTTATTGAACATTGAAGACATGCAACAACCAACCGTACTTTCCCCCCTGTCATTACCAAATTTACTGGGTGCTTGCCAAACACTTTGCCCATTAATACGTGTACAGGTAGGGACAGTGACATTTTCAAACGTCAGCTTATCTTTAAGTGATTACTCAGGCGAGGATTCATGAGCTAAATTGGCAGGACTTTTGTGCTTATATTTTATGTATCTCTCTTCATGGCAATTTTTGTATCTACATTCTGTTTACTCTTACTCATACCTATGCATACTTGCCAACTTGTACGAGTCTAGCGGTACGACCAGCGAATATACACGAATGAACAGTCGGGGTTCCTTTAGTCCTGTGCCTTTGATTTGTTATTCCCATGATGCAGTTAGTTAAAATGGTGAGCGTGTTGTGGTTTGTATGATCGTCGGTATGTACTGAAGTCTTCAAGCAAGAATATCAAAAAATGTTCTCGGTTTCGTGTGCGTGCATGTTTGTTTTGTGTTTTAATGGTACACGAAATTGTAATACCAAAATGAGTTGTGCAGGAAAAAAAAACAGTTATTCTTTTCGAGAAGATTATACCAAAGAATTTCAGTTCATTATTAAGTCTGAAAGGGGCAACAAGTGTGCGTTCAGTAGCATTTGCAGGTGTGACTTAAATATTTCCCATGGCGGTAAAAATAACATATCAAACCACGTGAAGTCCAGCAAACATACAACATACGTGAAAAATGTCGAAACTAACTGTAAAATAAACAGTTTTTTTGTCTGTGCCGAGTCAGGAGTTGATAACGTTATTAAAGCAGTGTGTTTGTTCACATCGTTCTTGGTCAAGTACAACATTCCGCTTAGTGTATCTGATCGTGCAGCACCACTGTTTCGGAAATAGTAAAAAAATATGCTTGTGGAAGAACAAAGATTACAGCTGTCGTGGCAGAAATGGTTCGGGCAACGAGAGAAGACTTTAATCTACATTTACAGAGTGGACCATATTCCGTGGCAACAGATGGAACAAATGATACCGATTCAAAAATATTTCCTATTGTGGTAATGTATTTTGGCAAAGATGTACAAAATATAGTGACAACTGTTCTCTCGCTGACAGAAGAATAATTAAATCAATCAAATGTTTTAAATAAAAGCTGCAACTGTTTTTCTAGTCTGTGTACATATTTTTTTAGTGATTGAGTTTTAAGTGTGAACAGACCTAAATGTTTCAGTTTATAAGACTGATCAGATGTCTTTCAGAGAGCTGAATTATTAAATTTTGAGGTAAGAGGAGAAAATTGATTATTTTTCCAATGTGTGTGTGTGTTAGGTGTGCATGTTTTGATATTTTACTGTAAACTAATTTTAAACCATATTTCATATCTTGATGTGATATTTTTTTTTAAAGGAATCTGGAATGTAGAAAATCTCAGATTTCTTATAAAAATTAGAATTTCAATGTGTAATTTCTCAGATTTCTTATAAAAATTTGAATTGCCGCATGTAATTTACGCTAAAATTTGTATTTTGAAAATGTTTTTCTGATTTCCATTTTGAAATGTTGGCAAGTATGCCTATGTTTTTGAGTAGTCTGATTGCTACTATACTGTGTAAAGTGTGGCGTTTCAAAGCTGCATAGTTGGTGATGTTAACTGTTGTGGTTTTTCAATGTCTAATCAAATTTTTGATTTAGTGGGATTTGAATACGTAGTTTTTATTGAGGGAAGTCGTATAATGTCCAGCTGACTTGAGGAGATAGGGTATTAATGTACAAACATTGTTAAAAAATTTGGAACTGTTTTATTTATCCTGGTACATCAAATATCATATATATATTTGTTTCTAAGCTGCAGTTGATTTTTTTTTGGAGAAAATCCTGGAAAAAAATATTGGAATACATATGAGGCCACAGGTAGACATGTATGATTTTCTTACAGTATTGTGATGTAATGTATGAAAAACATCATTATTTAAGCAATGTATTGCAGCACTCTGAACATTGCAAAATATTCTAATCCAATGCAAACATCAAAATGATACCGTACATTGAGAAAATTGTCAATATCATGCTGAGAATGAAATTGTGTTGTAACATATTGTGATAAATTTTGCAACATAGATTACAATGAAAATAATATACAGTATAGGAATAAAAAATGATGATATAATGCTTTGCATTAAAATTTGCATCATATTGTACTTTAAGTGTAATCTCAGAATATCTCACTGCATTTTAATGACACGCAATACAATTCCGCATCTTTAATGTGCATTCTACATACGACTTTGCCCCATCTTGAGCACAATGTTCAAATTAGAGCAGGTCAATTACCCAACACAGTACCAAAGAGGTTGGGGATGTGCCTACAGGATACGATGGCGCAATGTTAGAAACGACTGGACACTTGATCCGAGCTTGTACTGTCGGAGTCCTCTCTCCCACCAGCGAAGGTTGTGTTAGTTCCAGAGTGCACCACTGGAGGGCAGCACCCATTCTATTAACGCCTCATGGCCGAGATAAGGGATGATAGCGCCGCCTCAGCACTTTAGAATTTTCAGCCCCTGTGGCTGAGACTATCACTCCCCACATCCCTCATCTCCAAGTGTCTATATAAAACAAGTATAAAAGGTCTGGCATTACCAGAAACATTCAGTCTCTGCACCTCCACCACTGTCTTATAGGGTGGGAGGTTACATCAGGGTGTGTACCTGGCGATATGTCCACAGATTCCGCTGTTCTTCTTGGGCCAGAATCTCTACCAGCTGAAGACATCACCAACCAGAGGCTCCTAAATATGTCGCTCTCTCCTTACCACCTCATAGTGTTGAAACCAGAACCCTGGTAACAGTCACGATGACATCCCTTCAGGATCACCCCGGTCCTCCGGATGTTGCTGGCATTGTGGACGCTACCCTCTGGTAGCTGTCCAACTTTTTTTCCTTCAGAACAATCACCAGTGAGTTAGGAAAGAGTTAACAATTATAGGCTGTTCACTGTAAAGTGAGCACTTTTTAAGGTCTTTCAAAACTTTTCGTTTCACCCAATTTCTATCTTCCTGCTGCTTTTAACATAAACATTGCATGTGACCAATAAACACAGTGTATACAATTCAAAACTCAAAAAGTTAATCCCTGAGGCTGCAATAAGATATACTTATAAGGGATTAATGCCTGTAGGGAGGCCTTAAAAAGTGCTCACTTTACCACGAATAGTGTATACTTCATTTTATAACACTAATTATTGCCTACTTCAGTTAGTTTAATTCCAAGGTCGCCTTCACCTGTACTGCCTAAGTTTAACTTCCATGTCGGTTATTTAGTGTAGGAGATAGCAAAACAGTGTTTTTATTACTTGCATAATAAAACATGTGCGTTCGTTACTATTCTCTGTATGCTAATTTTCTTTGTGTAACGCTTTAGTTTCGTACGTAGTTCAGCCCTCTAAAGTGAAGCTGTCGACATAACCAGACACCAAGCCAAATACACATGTTTAGTGGCCACTCGATCTGCTACCTGGTAGATTTTGGTAAAGTCTATATCACTAGGAATTCCTCCGTCAGGTGAATCAGTGGCTCAGATTATTCCATACTCTGCCATCACTCTATGGGCCACAAAGGAGCTGGAATGCACTCTGAACATCTGACCTGCAGATACCACATCTGGGTATTCCTATCAGGAAATAACTTGCACAAACCACATTCTGTCCATTGCTCTTCTTGGGGCTGGGCGAAAGGAACACAGGATGCCGCTCTCATTGCAAGACTGGGTATACCTACTCAGAAGTACACTGTAAATAATTGGAAGCACTGTTCTGCTTTCATACAGTTTCAGTTGTACCCTTAATCTCCCATGCCTTACACTCTGAAGAGAGGTAAGCAAAGAAGGTTAAGAAAGGCTGCTCCTGCCCTTGAAACTAGATTGCTTTGTGACCATTAGTAAGAAGTTGCACTTAGCACTTCCACCTAGCGGGGTGGAGTTCTTATTGCCCGCCTTATAGAGGGGCCTCACCCCTTCTTACTGCTGCTGCCTTTTTTCCCCACTTTAATCAAATGTGATTGCCCTCCTTAGCTCATCCTAGAAGATTTCAATTTTTTTGCTATAATCCTTCAAACATATGACTTTGTTCACACGTGTGCTCCAAAGTTGCTTGTTCAGAGACTTGTAAAATAATGTAAGCTTTTTGTGTAGTTTGTATTTTTCATGAATACAGTGTTCCATGTTTCTACTTTGTGAAAAATTAAGATATTTAAAAATGTATGCAACTTGATTGCACACGAACTGAGACTAAGTACATAAATCCCTCATCGACCATGGTACAAAGATTCCATTATGCACTGAGTTTTCTGTTTTCTCAAATGGCCGTAGCTCACAATGCTGTCACCATCCCACTTTTATTTTGTTGTGGACAGCGTAAAGCAATAAATATTCCATGCCAATGGCTTGACTTTGGGAAGAGGACCAAGGGTAGAAAGTAGTTTTTGTCTGTCATCTGCCGCTCTCTCCTTCCCCGATCCCGTTAAGCCCCTCTCACCCCTTCTCTTCCACTAACACTCGTGGATGTCAAAACAAGCCGCTTAGAATTGGAGCTGCTTTTTTTACTTCCTGTCAGTTTTTTTTGTAGTAGCCTAGCTGCGTGAGCGTATTGAATAGCCGCCAGTTAGTTTGGAGTTGTATGTGTGCATGCATGTATGTGTGTGCGCAAGCGTCTGTGAGAAAAGAAATGTATTGACCATGGCTGAAGGGAGGGGCAGTGTGGTGTGATTTAAGTTTCCGTTAGTCCGTGAAGGCACTAAGAATACGAGGGGTGGATGAGAGGTGGGCGTTGAGTGCTTTGTTTGGCTGTCGCTATGATTCTTATATCACACAAAGAAAATAGGAAGGCGACCAGCCGTCTGCTTTACAAGGTGCTGTAGCTACACTCTTGCTGCATTGTTCATCAACAGTGATGTAAAAAGGAAAGTAATGGACAGAAAAAAGTGCCATTACACGGTCAGGTTAAAGTTAAAAGTGGTTATTTACACAGCGCAGAATGGAAAATGAGTTGCTGCGAGAAAATGTAACGATCCTCAATATGTCGGGTGGTGATTTTCTATCTGCGACATGTTTAGCATGTTTAGTTCCTTCCTCATTGTCTTACTCTCCCCTCTTTCTTTATGATTGCTGTATCCTGGACCGACTTAGCCAGTCTTGCTTTCGCTGCCTCAGCACTCCTTGTGTTTAGTTTATTTTGGGTGTTATCTTCCTTTCTCCTTCTCACTTCCTCCCACAGCAGTGGGGAAACCCACCCCTCCAATCCCCATGACAAACACAAACTTCGAGCAAAATACACCGACATTTATAAAATAAGTTCATCTTGTGCATGGAAAACATGGTTTGGGTCCTTCTTGCTCGAACGCTGGTGTCTCCCTTCATCGACCGAGACACTGCCCTCTCATTGATGTTATCGGGTTGAGTGTTTCACAGGCTGCAAATCACTATTTCCGATCAGTAAAATGAAGAATTTTTTCTTATCTAAAAGTATTGTGGCTTTACTACAAGTTCTGTCGTTACTGTTAGTTCACCAAGCCTAATTTTTTAGTGTATATGTGTCAAATAGTTAGCTGGCGTGACATCTCTATCTGTCCCCTATAAGCACCTGCATTCTCCTACTGCGGTTTTCTCAACCGCAGGATTTTTTGAAAAACGCATTCCCGCGGTTGATGAGGGATTACTGTATGTATTTTGCAAATAAAAACTGAAAATATGAAAACTGGGAAGAACTTTGAATCTTAATTAATATGCTGATGGAAGTGGCTAACCTGTAAAAACAGAACACAATACCTTTTAAAATGCACAAAGCAATTCCCAGTGTCCTGTTGATCAGTAAAAAATAATGCAATATCTGTAATGCAGGCTGTGGTGAAAATTACATAAATCATGGGTGGTGGGTACTGATTCCTGTTCATTGTTTGGTTCCTTGCTGTAAATGTTTGCATGTGTGCCATAGTTTTTCAACGCTGAGCAGCTGGCCAAGAAAGTGTCAAAAGATGTACTCAAAGACCTTGTGGAGGAGTTGATAACCATACTGGTTGAGGAGAGGATGGAGAAACTAAAGACGCTGGACTTCAGTGACCAGGCCATCCGGGTCATCAATCTTGTAGTTGTTAGATCCATAGAAAAGTCCGACCACACTAATGCAACTTGGTAAGCAGAGACTGTTTCTGTTGTATTGAAAAACTACCTATACACTGAAACTTTGTTAATAAAAACAACTTTAATACAATATTCTTAATAATACACTGTTGTTAACAGTACACAGTTCTTACCATTCACAGTTATTGTCAAAACAAAATTGTATTTCACCTTGCAATGAGGTGGGGTATTTAATGTTAATTTGCATGCTTTATCAATCATATTATTTGTTCATTTGTATTCCATGTAATGTCTAGTTTACTAGTTAAAAAAAGTTGGTGTGGTGAGTTTTTTTCTATTCTTTTTCTATATTTTAAATCTTAATTAACATTTTAATTTTTTGAGATATTTTTATAACTGTTGCAAACATCTGTTCTACAAACCTCATTATTACAAATTGCAAAAATTCTGGTACCTTGAGGTTTATAGTAACCCCTTTGTTATTTCACCCACATTATCTCTGTTATAATCCGTTTACGGTTACTTCAAACTTTTCTGAAGTCCTGCTAAAGTTTTACTTCCAGGATATTCCTCAGTCTCATGCAAACTAAGCTTAACTAAGTCTGGAAAATTACACCAAAGGACAACGCACCCGATTCGTGTGCTTTCAGTGTAACAGTATTTAGAATAGGAGCTATTTCTCACCAGGCATTATCGACACACATGTTTACTCACTGTTTTTATTCAAATGATTTATAAATGAAGCATTATAATTTATAGATAAAATATGAACAACATTTCACTATAACAGGAATAAAAGTAAATTTTATGAACACAAGTATAAAACGCTTGTAATACATGGCATATGTTGGAAATTACTGTATGTATATCTTGTTTGCAATGATGCATACCAAAGTATATTTGGGCAGCAACCTCGGTAATTTGTCCACTTTTAGTTTTGAAATGCTTCTGTAATTGCAGTACATATTTGTACTGTGTAAATGTATTGCAGCTAACATCTTAAATACAGTATTTAATTCTTATATGTCCAGAATACAGAAATTTTTGTAAGTTAAAAAACTGTGTTAATGCATGTGCTTATGTGCATATGCATAAGTGTACTTATGTGCATATTCATGTGTGTGCTCATGTACATGTGCATATGTATGTGTGCAATCATGTGCACGTGCTTAGTACAGAAATTTGTGATGGAATTCAATCTTACTTTTTGTGCTTCTGTGCATATTCAAGAATAGTATGTTGAATGTGCACAGGGATTATGATGATTCAGTAACATGGTAAATAAATATTTGAAGAGGTGATGTATACATTGCAGTGCTCTTATCACTCTTCTCCATGAAGCTGTGGGCAACAGATACTCCACCAGGTTCCTGGATCTGGCCATGAAGTGCCTGTGGAAGGTCATAAAGTTGTTGCCCAAGTGGGATGGCGAAATTCATTATGATGTCGTGCTATACGAAGTTCATCGCTTCTTTAAGGTGAGTCCTCTGCCCATTTTTTTACCATCAGCTAGGCTTCTATAATGAGAATCCTATGTGTTGGAAGATTAGAGTACTATCGAACAGCCAGCTTATCCGTATTTCCAAGAGGCAATTTGTTGGAATATTTAAGTTTTCTCTTGACATTCCGGTGTTTCTGGCTTTGGCTTTAAGTCCACTTGGCGGAATTATTACTGGGAGTGGAACTGTTTGCCTTTGGCAATTCAGTTATAGTCTGCTAGGCAGGGGTAGGAGCGCTAGATGGTGTAGGCCTAATTTCCCATCGGGAAAATGTGTAACTGGTTGGTAACTCGAGGTGTGTGGCACTTTCCCTGCACCTGAGGGGGGGTTATAAGATTCAGGCTTAATAGAAGGCATGGGAGGCAGTGACAAGACAGCACGAGGGACATGACAGAGTAGACTTCTGCTGGTTGAGCTGGTAAATGTTCCGCTTTGCCGAGCTGCTTTCTCTCTCTTCCAGGAATACGCCTGGTTGGCACTCTGTTCACTCTCTTCCAGGCCTCCAATGATGGTTGGTCCCTGTTTTTGGTTTCCATTTAATAGGCGGCTAAACCACAGGACCAATCTAACCAGCAAAGAGCCCGTTTAAATAACAATGCAGCTAATAAAACTACCTTAGGTACAATGATTAATAAGTGTATTATAAGAATTGACTAAATGCCTTTCAAACATAACATTCATAATTATATTACCTCAATTGCCAGAATGCCATTTTACCAAAGCTGTCAAAACTTTATCAGTTTAAAATCCTAAACAAATCTCCAACTCCTAGAAATGTAAACAAGTAAAAAAGAAAAATTATCATAAGGCTAATGTTCACAACGCCAAATGATGACTAACCTGGCCCAAAATTAGCATGCCATCACAGCCTTGCTTGCACTTTGACTTGGTGTACAAACTGCATAACCTTACCACAAATGCTGTGTAATTAACAAGCCAAAAGGTTCAACACTAATTTATTTATGGCACAACAAACTTTTGGGATAAGCTGGTACCTTAACACAGTGTAGCAACGTGATTCCGTTTTTCATGTGTCTCATGCAATTGATCTCACTAACATGTATTCCTTTTACAAGATACATAAAATAATCATTCATAATAATTACATACCTTTCCTCATTCATATAGTGGGTAATATTTCCAGCACATTACAGTAATACAGCAGGCGCAGCAAGCAATGACTCCCCGTTAAGACACCTGAGCTAAACAGAACATGTTAAAATTACAATTAAAAACTTGCACTTAAATTAATGTGACTGCTCCTTGACCAAACTTGCACTAAGTGTCATTAAAGCACCCTATGCTAGAAATTTTATACGTTACAAGCCAGTCAAAAGGATATTTCCTGTCGCGATGTATGGAACAGCAGAATAAACAGACCAGGCCAGCCGAATAGGGCAGCAAGTTACTAGTGCACAACTTCAAACAAACTGAAATTCTTACAATCCAACCCTAAATTAAAAATATTACATATATTTACCTTGCAAGCCATAACTTACTACACGATGCAGAATCAAGGCCTGCTTTTCAACTAACTAAAGCTGAAAAAATGCAATATCAAAAACACACACAAGTTAATGCCCAATTTAAATGTTGCCTTCCACACTCACCGCACATCGTATTCCCATCATTAAGTACAAAAATGTGTCTGCTACATTGGCGTAAATTGTATCGTTAACTGCAAAATAAAAGGGTTAATATTACTTTAAAGTCATCGCAAAGCTGAAGTGATGAAAGTCTTAAGATGCCCTCATGTTGTGACGAGTGCTCGCAGGCAGGAATCAGGAAATGGAAATGCACAGCTGTCCTTACACACCTCCAGCACCTCTGCCATTGTAACACATACTATTAAAAGTTTTAAACTTAGTTATGTGTGAGGCTGGGAAAAAAGTGGAGAGGGAGCTGCAGGGAGAAGGGAGGGGTGATGAAGTCAGCCAAGGAGATTGTATCTGCTCACTGCGACGGTGGTGGCGACACGAACTAGAAGGCTAGGTATCACCACCTCTGCAACATGTTTTTAAAATTGAGAACTGATCAAACAGCTGATCAGTGCAGTGGTGGCGAAGCGAGTCCAAATATCCAAAAGTGAAGTTGCTTGCACTGAAGTATTTGGCTATTCGTGCCACACAAGTCTGCAGTGAACATTTGTTCTCTGCTGCCGGAAATGTCACAATGTCATGTTGAGGAAATGACACTTCTTCATAAGTTTGTGAAGTAGCAACATAAAAAACCTAACAATGTATTGTATAGTTTTTAGTATGTTTTGTTTGGTTTTTGGAGAAAAAAAATTGCTTCAAAGTAGGCTAGTTATGAAAATAATTTTTATGTAGGCTAATGAAAGTTACTATCATAATGAAGTTTTTAAAAAAAAAAACCTTTCACAAGAGGAGTTAGGAAAAAAAACTCGTAATATTCAATCAGTGTATATCATTCTTCCCTATATTCTGTTCTTTGAATTTTTTGGAACGGTTTATGCAAAATATTTTGTATTAATGTAGGCCTCAGGTAATTATGAAAACATGTTAATATATTAAAAGAACTGCCATAAAAATATAAATATATGAAGTAAAACCTGGAAGTGTTTAATTACTATTCTTAGTTATAATAAATGTCCATTCTTTATTTCTGCTGAAACCTTCTATTCAGTTTAAGCAAGACTGTAATTGTAGGCAAATTTTGTAAGAAATTTTTTTTTATATGAGAATAGACATGAAGCTGTATAAATTCCTAAAAGTTAGAGTTCAAGTTCGAGGAACTTCATTTCTAATAGGTAGGTAGAGTTTGTTTCGAACCTGAAAATTGAATGTTAGCGCATTCATACTGTGTAGTATTTTAAGATTAAGAAATCTTTGTTCCAACACGTTATGTTAATTACTAAGATTAATATTTGTTAAATAAAAATAATTACTGCAGTTAGTGGATATCTTACTTATCATGGAATGTGTGTTTTAATTTCAATGTGCATTTTTGATTCCTCCTGTAACTACAAATATCTTAGATTGTGACTACAGATGTATTTATATGTTGCATATACATGTATGTAGCTGCAATAATACAATTTTAATTTTTTCCCCAGGAATACCCTCCAGCAATGTGGAAAAGGCAAAGTTCAGACACACCACTCAGAACTCTCAAGACTATTCTTCATACAATGGTAAAAATGAAGGGAGATAAGATATATGGTTATTTGGGAAGAATCAACAACCTGCAGGAATCTGATCTTTATGCTTACCTACAAAAGCTCACTAGGGTGAGTGTTATTACCTGATTAAAGGTTTTAAATTCTCAGTACATGTTTGCATGCTTGTATTGAAAACTAAAATTGATACATAACTCGTGTTATTAGAGGTCATTGCACAAACATTATGCAATTTGTGTATTGGTTTCATTTTGTAATACAGTAAATTCCCTATTAACCGTGTTAATTGGGGCCAGAGGAAACATGAATGCGAATTTGTATTTAAAAACCTTGATAATCAAATTTATGTACCTATTTTTTCTATTAATGGAACAGTGATATTGGCTCCGAAAACCATGATAAAACACAGTACCTATTATATATTTCAAAGCAAATACAAATCATGCACTTTATGTGCAGGATTTAAAGTACACGATACTTTAACTTTTACATTTATGTTGCACTGATTGTGGTGTAAACACGGCACAGCAAGTATACACAGCCTGTGCTGGTGCTGGCACCAGGCGCGGGCACGTTGGGTGGGCAACATAGATATGCGGTGCTTAATTGTGTGTCGCTTCCTCATTGTGCATTGCTCAAACCCGTCCTTTAGATTAGAGTTAGTTGAAAGTTTAGAATGAAATGCAATAAAGTCTATAATGGGACTTTAAATTTGGCAACCTGGCATTTAAACAATACAGTACAATCCCCATAAAAAAAATAACCTTACAATACATACACAGTGCCTAATGTTAACTTTTGCTAAAGCATGGAAAACGCATTTTAAAAAAAGGCTAAATTCATTTGTTTCAAAGTTAGTGACAACCATAATTAATTTTACAAAAAATATGAGCACACACCTCTATCAATAAGTGTAGACTGCTATCTCATTGTCTCAATAGGCTGGGCTGAAATGTCTCGGATTTCTATATATCTTTAATTACTAGGAGCTTTTTTAAGTTTTGCTGACTTACACACTCGCAGAAAAGTTTATAAATTTTGAAATGTTTAGTTTGTGTAAACATTTACACACTTGATATGAAAAAATTTAAAGAAATGTTAAACCGTGTCTTTCTTGGAAAAGTCTTCAGTTTTCTTTAGTTTGGCACCAGAATTGATATTTTTGTTTATAACACACTGTGCTCAAAATTTTTTTAATTATTTTTAAATTTTCTGCAATAGTTTTAAATTATCCTTTCACGCTTTGGTGATGTTGCAATGACAACACTACAAAGTGAACAATGACCTGGGCCGGCGATCGATGGACGTGGTGTAGGGTTGGTGGAGGGTGGGAGGTTACTGAGGCCATGTCCAAAACCAAAATGGCAAATTCGTTATTTTGTAATTTGTCATTCCATAAGTTTCACATCGGACGTTGTCTACAGTCGCTTGTTTAGCACTCGTGTATATGTGGCACATAACTTTAATGTAAGTAATCTATGAGTGTAAATGATTAGTTTTGTCCTTTAAGTTACAAAACCATTAAAAAACACGTACTGTTTATGATAAAGTGATTGTCATAAAACTCCCAGTGCTGCGTGAATGACCTCTACACAACCTGGTAGCGGGGGTTCTTATCACTTCGAGCACGCATCTGTGTAAGCGATGACCGGAGATAATCTAGGGCTACAGCGGTGACGTTATGTTACAGTTTTTGTTGACATGCAACTGATAAAACTTCCCGAAGTATAGTCAATTCCGTGGATAGTCTTTCCCTTACTGCGTGGCACGTCGGCACAACATATATTTACAAGAGTGGAACTGACTACTAACATAGATATAGTTCACAAAGTACTGTATGTCCGCGTGTACAGGCAGCACATTATTACAAAAAAATTACAACAGAAAGTGGTGTGCTGCTTCTTTAAAGAGATAATGGCATAAAAAATGTTTTCCCTTAAACTCTGTTCAGGAATTTGTTAACATACTGTATGCAACATAAACGTATGTTTTAACTTTGTTAATACCAAATTACCAAATAATAAGTCACCATTTTTGTATACAAAATCGGGTCATGTGGTCATTTTTTCAACAAAATCTGCCATTTCGGACACGGCTTGATGAGTCAGACGCACTACAATGGGTGCAAATGGATGACTCGTGCAGCTCTATGTGACATGCTGGCAGTTTGAAGAGAGAAACGGCAGCTCACATGGCACAGCGATAGACATACAGTACCACTGCTTGTTAAACAACACACTTTACAGCATCACCTTACTGCCACATGGATAGGCCGAAAACCAGTTAAGCGAAACATGAATAAGCGGTTAAAATGTTTGGGTTTTGGTGTCGTGGGTGCTATTCCGTTACATGTTTATGCCAGCTGAAGTGTTTGTGAGTTTTTAGTCTCACAATTTTTTGGGGAATTCATCATTGTATTTGTTAACTGCATAATACTTGCTTTTGGAGATTTATTGTATTTCTGGCTCTACAAGCTTCATTCCCCAAACCAGATGCATTTTACGCCATATACTCTCTTTGAACAATCCATGTTATGTTATTGAGTATAGCAGTTGCATTGTTATTTTTTACAAAGTACAAAAAATTATTATTGGGATGTAGTACATGAACACTGCAATTAATTATTGTGTCCAAGTTTGGTATGTTTCACACTGTTGAGCACGAACGAATACAACCATCACCCGCCACCATGATAGTTTGCACTGAGTTAAAACAAAAACAATGACCCCAGTATGGCCAACCAAACTGCCAATCACACACACAGAGAGTACTATGCACTGTTGACATTGTGAACATACCGCCCACTGAAAATTATTTTCATGTTTACACACAAAAAAATCTATACAAAATAAACATGAAATGGGTAAGTCTACTATCACTGATTTTAATCTGCAGAAAGTGGACAGATCTTGTTGACAGGTCATACAAACTCCCCCTGTAGTGTTCTTAAGGTTACGACATTAACTACACCATCTTGTCCTGGAATGACTGCTGACACTCTAGCAGTCTTCCACTTTAGTGGTGGCAACATGGAGTCTTTCACCAGCACTAATTGGTCGATGCACGTGTCAGAAACTGGATGTGTCCATTTTCCCCTTTGCTGGAGGTTGTGTAGGTACTCCACACTCAATCTCTTCCATAATTGTTGGTGAAACTGCGTGATCATTTGCCAGTGATTAAGACGGTTCAAAGGAATATCTCACAGATTGTGGTCAGTTACAGCTACCACTGGCTCACCCACAAGGAAGTGGCCTGGTGTCAGAACATCATACTCCCAAGAATCTGTTGAGAGGGAACATATAGGTCTTGAATTCAACACGGCTGAAACCTGTGCAAACAGCGTTGAGAGTTTTTCGAAGTTAGCAGCTGAGTACCTACAACTCTGTATAGATGCTGCTTGGCACTCTTGATTGCTGCTTCTCACAGACCTCCAAAGTTTGGACTTGCTGGAGGGTTGAAGTACCACTTCGACCCTCTCAGGTTCACCTTAGCTGCAATCTCTACCTCATTATCCTTTGAAAGTAATTTTGCATACACCTCCTTGAGTTGTTTATGTGCCCCCACAAAGTTGGTGCCATTATTGGAGTACACATCAGTAGGGAGTCCTCTTATGGACACAAATTGCTTGAATACAGCCAGAAAAGCTGCTTTTGACACGTCTGTGGCCAGCTCCAAGTGTACTGCCTTAGCGGTGCCATACAAATGAACCCACATGTATACCTTGAAGGTTGCCTTCTTTCTTGTTTGTACTGGTGTGGTATGGAAAGGTCCTCCAAGATCTACCCCAGCTGACTTAAATGCTTAAACCTGCAAAAACCGTGCTTTTGGCAGTGTACCTATTACTGGGTTGAGCGACTGGTCTGGGCTTAAAACACTGTATGCACTTGTGACTCACATTTCACACCACAGTGCATGCAGAAATTATCTAGTACTCTCGGTGGACTAGGTACAAGGTTGTGGATGGCCCTGGATGTAAATTGATGGTATGACAATGGACAATAATGAGTCTGGACAACTGACATTGCTTTGGCAGCAAAATGGGGTGGTTTGCAGTATCTGGTAGTGAAGAATGGTGTAGCTGTCTGCCTACCCTAACTCCATTTGAATCGAGAAATGGCAGCAGTGGCTGTGTAACCCTAGGGCACCTATTCCCCTTTTGAAGAGCAGCCAATTCTTCCCTGAAGCTACACAACTGTACATGTTTGACCAATGTCATGGTAGCATTTCTCAACTCCTCCAGTGTCAGAAAATTACTCTTTGAATGGCTTGTTTTCTTGAATACTGCTCTTGCCTGCAATACCCATGCTGTGATGCGTGTCAACTTGACCAGTGAAGATGACTTGTCAATTAAAATAAACACATCTTGAGGGCCGTTACACTCAATCTGGTTTGACACCAAGACAACAGATGTAGGTGGCTTCAATTCTGGCATGGACTCTTGGGTATAATGGCCTGTATATGGCCAGTGTTCCTGCGAAAGCTTCAGCCACGGTGGGCCTGTGAACCACCATGAATGCCTGACAAGCTGCTCAAAAAGAGCACCATGTGATGCCACGTCTCCTGGGTTCTCCTCAGATGGGACGTGCTTCCATATACTGGGGAGTACGATGGCCTGAATCTCTGCTACTCTGTTAGCTTTAAATGTCTTCAACTGGTGTGGTGACAGATGTAACCATACCAATACTACACTTGAATCTGTCCAAGTATGAACCTCAAACTCTTCGTTCTTGTCAAAATACAACCTGTTGATGTACTGCCACAGCCTACCCAATAACAATGCTGCACGAAACTCAAGTTTGGGCACAGTGAGTGTTTTCAAAGGGGTCACCTTCGATTTTGAACAGAGAAGACTGACTTTAACATTCCCGTCCCTTGTCACACAACGGACATAGATGACTGAAGCATAGCCCTTTCACTGGCATTGCAGTATCCATGAAACTGCAACCAGATGTGTTTTGTATATGAGAACTCTCGTTAGCGGCAAGCTCCTTAGTTAAGAGTCACTGACGTGGAACATGCATTGACTTTTAGTCTGTTGCGCGATAGTTATTAGTAGTAGGAGCATAAGGATACTGGTGTGTGTGGGTTCCCCCCCCCCCCCCCCCCCCCCTTCCCTGGTATATTAGATAAAGAACAGGTACATTTTTCGTAGCATACATAATTCCTGATTGTAAACTTTTCGTTTTTGAGGTAGTCTAGATAGAAAGCAATTTTGTTTTTGAGTTTACTTTTACCAAAAATTTCTCTTTTTTTTTTTTTTTTTTTTTTTTTTTTTTTTTATAGTGGGTAGTGTTAAATTTTTTAATGTACTGAGGATTTTATTTACTTAGATTTGAAGAAAATGTCTAGCAATCTGTGGAGTTATTTTTCAGTTGATGTAAATTATGCAAATTACGCATTTTGAAGTTTGTGCTTGGCAAAAATTTCACGAGGTGGGGTTAGTTGCACAACTAATAACATGAGAAAACACTAAGTAAACACAGTGAGTACAAGAAAATTGCCAATAATGATGTTTCAGAATATCTTTTGGGCAAAGATGCGCATAGCATCAAGTCATCCAGTGTCCCTGCTACTTAAAATGTCTGCTAGAAGCATTTTCATTTAGCAATGTTAGATGAAAAGTTACTTGTATTTGTTTCATTATTGAATAATATCAATATTTGTATACATATTGGTCAGCTTCATAAGTTGACCTAAAATATTGCATTGAGAAGTTGAGAACTTTTTTTTAACTTTTTTGTATAATATTTTGTCCTCCTTTCAAATAAATCATAGATTTATCAAAAATACTGATATAAACTTGTTAGGCCTAATTAAGTAAGTCTGAATGTTACATAAATATAGGAAATTAACTTCGCTCAGCAGATCAGAATGTTTTTCCTGTAATTGTCTTCATATTTGTGTCTGTCTAATTTGACCTATAAAACAAAATTTCAAAAGGATACGTTTGACTGTAGGCACATGTTAATAATCACTATGTACAATTAATTTATGGTATCGGAATCGAGGTAGAATCGAGTGTAAGGATTTGCAGTTGGAATCGAGAAAAATTATTTTGACATCCCTATATCACAGTCATCATTTTTTAATGGAAGATGTAATACATACCTTCCTGTATCATCTCGAGTGTGCGTACTTACAAAGTGCTCTTCACACTTCTTGTCATCCTTGGAAATGAAGTCGCCCCCTGGAACCTCGTCAATGTCCCAGAATCTCTGCAGGGTGCTGTCAAGATTGCTATTTGTGCGCACAAGTAATGAAGTTGACTGTGGACTAGTGTGTTCACACAGGGCTTTTCCAGCCAGCACTCAACCAAATTCTGTTTGAAAGGCTTGTGGCTGTCCAGCAATTTTGGCACCCGTCATTACCTCTGCAATTACCTATGCAGAGAGAAGCATTACTATTGCCCCAGGTGTCGCAAACTGTAGGTCTGCAAATGGGAGATCCTTCAGGTGAGCGAGGAATAGAGTATCTACCTGTGCCGATGGCATGTCCCTTGTTATTCTGTTACGGATCAAGGATTTAGTAACAAGGTTAAATTTAATAGTGCAACAATGCAATTTTGCACGCCACTTCTCTCCTTACTTCAGCTGCAGTCTTCTGCCCAATCCCAGATATGCTGACCCTTGAACAGCAATGTTTCAATACTAAGCACTTCACGCATGCATCTGTGATAAAGGATGATTGCGATGCTCCATCTAGTAGGGCTCACTATTTGAAATTTCTCTACACCATCCATGACCTTGACCAATGCTGTGGTTAGCAGCACAGTTGTTGCTTGCCTGGACACCTTGAGCTGAACACGTCATCATTGGACTATCTTGACAAGCATCTGCATAGTCATTATCTGTATTTGGTATTGGATCCACTTCACCTCCATTATCTGCTATGTGAAGCAGTGTGTGGTGCGATTTACCACAACATTGACATTTAAATCTTGATCTGCACTGCACTGCTATATGACCATCTCTGAGGCAGTTGAAGCACAACTGTTTCTCTAGAACATGTCTCCTTTTTTCATCAGGTTTCAACGACAAGAACAACTGGCATTGTTTCAGTGTATGTGATCTGTCACGCCTCACTTTTGTTTTTCAGGTGCCTTATCATAGACTGATACTAGTGTGGTCTTTGAAGGGTTGACCATGCCAGGCTGCATACCTGCACTTAATGATCTTATCTTGTTAGGCCATGTCCTTGACATCTTAATACTCAGAACAGTCTTAAATGAGTTAGGCCATGTCCTTGACATCTTAATACTCAGAACAGTCTTAAATGAGTTAGGCCTTGGTTCAGAGGGAGTTAACAACTGTGCATGTTCTGCAGCAAGTGATTTGCATTGCAAAAATTTCAACAGCTGTGTGTATGATGGAATTTCATCATCCTGCGACATTTCGAACACCTGTCTCAAGGGTTCATCAAGTTTCTCCAGCAATATATTCAGCAACCAAAAATCCCACTTGTGAACTGGAAAATCTAAAGCCTTTAGTGCATTAAGATTTTCTTCAACTGTGCGCAGAAAAGCTGAATATGATGCTTCATTCTTACTATTTATGGGTGGGAAATGCAGGATTTTTTGCACATTAATGGTAGCTGTAAGCCGTGCACTTTTGTACCTTTGTTCCAGTAAATCCCATACATCATTTTAATTTTTATCAATAACTGGGATGTTGCTTACCAGGTCTCGTGGTCCTCCCTTCAAACAGCTCAATAAGTAGTGGTGTTTTTGCACTTTACTTATGCTAGGAATTTGCCCAACCATTGAATACAATAGTTCAGAAAACCCTGTCCACTCGGCTCAATTTCCAGTAAACACAGGCAATGGTAAAGTTGGCAGGACTGCCGCCTCTGGCGCACTCTTTATAGTAATTGCTTTGGACTCGCTACCTGACAAGTTTGACGATTGTCATTTGACTGTTGCATACTTTACGTAAGTCCCGAAACACTAGTTCGTAAGCAACAAATTGCTGTTTCACTTCTTCTATATCGATGCCTTCGTTGGGGGGGTTTGCACACAAAGCACAGAAATTGCCGACCACTTCATTTCTATTGCTTCACATAATTCCTTTGCACCTTCAGCTTGTGACAAGAGAAAATTAAGATACATGTTGTAATGCTGATGTTGCTGCCATTTTGTGAGACTTCGTTGATCATTTTGACTCTGAAAGTGGATTGTATTATCAAATTCTTTCCGCTCCCATGGTTTACCAAACCGTACAGTTTAAAGCAAGTACTTATACACTGCAGTTATTTCCCTTACACAAGTCTACTTTGACCTTTTACTTATAGGCCAACTTTACCTGTATGAGTGTGAAAAGCCGTCGGGGTTGTCACACCTCATTATGTAAATCGCGTTGCGTACAGTTGCGCATATTACACGTACCGATTACACTAATCCGGGCCGTTAGAACCAAAAAATGTTGAGCACAGACTGATACAAACCATCTACTGCAGTGATAGTTTGCACTAAGTTAAAACAAAAACAGTGGCCCCAGTATGGCCAACTAAACAGCCAGTCACACACACACACACACACAGGTAGTACTATGCACTATTGACATCATGAACGTACACTTTACTGAAATAATTTATATTTTTTAATAAATCAGTGCAAAACATTCGTTTTTTTTATATGCCGTTTACCAAGCTTGTAAAAATATATGTATATATTAAATTTTAAAAAATTAATTGTTACAATGTGTACTTGTCAACATAACCCTTTGATTCTATATTCAATTCAAATTCGAGAATATTTTGAAAAATTTGCTTCAAAATGTGATTTCCAGCTTTGCCCATCACTATCAGTTTTGTTTCTGCAGTAATTAAGATGTTGACAGCTCTTGGATTCATGCTAACCTTTGTTTTTCTTTTTCCAGTCCCTTAAACAGGATGATGGAAAGCATACAAAAAAAGAATCAAAGTCACAGCACAGGTTATCAAAAAGTGTACACGAGCAGCTCTCCGAGATATTCAAGAAAATTGGCTCCAAAGAGGAATCGAAGATAGTAAGTCCATCTCGTAAATATTAAAGGCCATACAGAACTTCTAATTGCAGATTTTTGCTGTAATTTTTCTTAATGTTTGTATGTAGTTTAGTTACTTCCTGTAATTCACGATACTGAAATATGTCCTGTAGCTATATTTATTAGTGCCCCACAATTAAAAACTGTCCAACCAATGCAGACATGCATTAAAAAAATGTTGGTGTTATGATTTTTAACAATTAGAGGTAGATGTATTAGTGGAGGTTTTTTTTATTGTGAATGTATTGCCACTTATTTAATAACATGTTTATATAATTTGAGGTATTCATCATTTCATATTCATGTTAATATTTGTGGTAAATAAGATTTTTTTTTTTTTATTATTTTTTTTTTTTTATTTTTTTTTTTTTTTTTTTACTTGTGACATTAGCAAGGGGGAAGGGCTGCGTGAATGTGAAAATGTGTTTTTTATCTTAGTGTTGGCTGTGTTTACTCATTAGTGTTTTACTGATAATCAATATTAGTGTCGCAAAACTCTTCTCTTTGCTGATTCTCTACCATGTAGGTGTATGGGGCTGAGCTCTGTGACGTATCTAGCTCCCTTCCCTACCTCGGATGTACATCCAACTTTTAGAATTATAGTAGGTTAGGGGAAAAAAAAATCTTTACTATGTATTTTTTATTCAGACCTTTTATTTTCTCAGGTGTAAACTAAAAGTGGACTAAATGTTTTAGGTTAAGTGGGCTATCTTATTACAGTCGCTATTGTTTTATGTTCCTCCTATACTTTTATGCAATGATGTGTGATGCTATACAGGTTAGGGTGATTATACTCTGTCAGAAACAGAGGACTTTGCTAGTACTGGTACTATGGGTGGTTCTGGCTGACTCTACTTGCGTACTACAGGCAGTCTTAAATATAACACGGGCCGGGTTGGCTGGCAGCTGGGTACGAAGTCTCCAACAGCTGTAGCTACTAACTGAGGTGCTGGCTTAGGGGCCTGTGGCTTACGTTCAATGACCTTTGGTCAACTGACAGATAGGGCAGGTTTATTGTTTGAGCTGTATTTATTGAAGCTATTGCTGCTGCGGTTGGTCCGGCTGCTGCTTCCACGGGCTGCTGGACGTTCTCTGCGAGCTGGGATAGTGGTGAAATAAAACCAAGGGCACGCGAGTTCAACTGGTGCCTTTTCTCCATTTCGAATGGCTGCTATCACTATGCGGGTTCCTGCCTTCGGGAATATTCTGGGGAGGCTGAAATAAAGAAGGGGACAGAGTCGGGAACTTGAGCCCCACTGACTTGCAGGCGGATTGAGCTTGTTCCGGGATGTTGAATGGCAAAGTGCGTTACTGGGTTGGGTTCAACCCAAGTGGACTGATATGCAGTAGTTGCCATCCTCTCCTTAACGTCCTTCCCTCTTCTCTTAGAGGAGGACATGAGCTAGGAGCAGGCGACGGTGTTCCCTATGTAAGCGTGTTCTCCCATCTAGGCACACTGGACCAGCGCCAAGTACAGCCTTATTCCTCAACTAGCAACACAAACAGTGCAGTGTTTGAAGAGCTGGTTCCCTCAGAAACGCTCCAATACCTTCGACAGGTGAGCCCCTTGAGCAGACAGATCCAACCCAGAGCAACTGAACACTGCCTCCAGCAACACAAATGGTGCTATGAATAGGTACAAGTTTGTGTAGCGACTTATCCTCTCAAGTAGGGGTATGACTAGTGGTTGTGGCTCTATCATTCGGCACATACAGTTTACTGAATAGGTGGCTGTCAAATTGTGTGTGTTCTTGACATACGAATTCCCCCGTCTGGAGGAACTTGTCCTACACTAGGCGACAGCTGGTATTGGCAAACCTGGTCTCCTGCTCCACTCCTTGGGACGTAGTCTGGAAAAGGGAAAATGAGAGATCCGATAGGATCAGAATGTGTTTATTCCGTGAAGAATAAGACACGATAGCCCTAGCCCGTACTATCTCCTGTCTAACCATGAGTTTGACCGGAAGTAGTAAACTATGTTATCCAGGGGAAGGGGATATAGTTCTAGACTACCTGGGGGCAGTTTCGACGAGGTAGCTAATGACTAATTTCCTAGTCTACGCTGTGTTCATGTGCCATGAAGGGGTTTAGGGTGCCCATGTCTTGAAGGTTCCATTGACAGGGGCAAGTGGCTAAGGGTGGTAGATGACTTCTGGAAGGTTTTCCAGAGGAAGGACTTCTGCAGTAGGAGCGTGGTGGAGCAGACTGGCCAGTTGGTGACAGGGCTCTCAGAAGAGTAGGCGATCTACTGATGATTCCAGCATCTGCATGGGAATATGTTCTGCTTCGGCTGAGGGCTCGCCAGCCCAGTGGTGGGGAGTGCTATGCACACAAATCTTGGTCGGAGCTATGGGCAACCATTGTTGGCATGCTACATTTCTCACTGCACCCTTGAACTTCTTTGGGGTTGTAGCAAAGTGTCTACCACTGATAATCTATTGTTGGCATCTTCTCGAGGGGAGGCCGGGCTATGCATGGCTTTTTGGCTGGTGGTATTTTCGAAACGTATAATTCAGACGCATCTGTAACTATCCCCGATCCAGGGAAAATCCTGTAGGTGCTCTGGTAAAAATTATATGCTTCCAAACCCAGTTCATTGTTGCTTGTAGATGAAGCGTGTAGATAAAGTGAAGTAGTTTATTGTTAATAGCCAGTAAGCGTCACCCGTCAGCTATAAATTCTACATCTCCCCCATCCCCTCCCCCCCCTCTACCTCCGAAGATTTGTGAGAGAGGTTTACTGAGGCTGCATTGTGATTGGTACCAAGAAAGTAATCAGGCCTTAAAGTCTGTCACTTTTTTCACTATTAGGCACTATTTTTGCTTATAGTTAATTTTAGTCACTTTTTTGAAGTACTCAAAAATGTCAGCATTGCTTGAATTTTTTGATTACTAAGAAATTGCCCCAAAATTCTATGGAGAGAACAAAGGGAGGTTAGTACCTTTTCCATTTCATTTTGTATTTATTTGTATTGCAGTGGAGCGTGGCGACGGCTTTGTTGGTGGAGAGTAAACGTGGTAACAGTAGGCATATTTTTGCAGTTGAATTGGTAACACGCTGGTTACTATCTTTTGCAGTGAAACATTGGAGTTTACAAGCGAGCGCAGAACCACTCGTTGCTAACCAAACATGACTACCGGGCGGGACCTTCGAAACTGTGTTGTTACTGTAGTTTTGCTGGAGGCAGAAACTAAATTTACAGACAAGTTGACATCTTTGCATGCAGAGACCAACATCTATCAGTACTTCTGTACTGTTATTCCGATGCTGCAAAAAAAATTGATCCTTTTTCCTTTAAAACTATAGTATACTCTTCCATTTCACTACCTAAGTATTTAATTTCATTAGAATATTCCTTTCAAAAGACAAGTTGTTTCTTGTTACATTGAAATGTACACAAAAATAACACATGGAAACCAACTTCCAGTTAAAAGTTCTTGTTACCTTCCTCCAGACTCGGGTAGCCTGAAATGGCAAACGCCAGTAAACTGTTTACTCTGTTTACAACGAAGAGTAACAAGTGCCAAACCACCAAATTGACTGAATTAGTTACCAATTCAACCATGAAAATATGCCTAGTGTTTCTGGAACAGTAATTACCAGTTACCACACACCAGTCGGCATGACGCCATTATTATATTATGAATACAAACTCCAATTTGCAGTGTATAGTTGTATTTTGTTGTGTGCTGGTGTGTAAATTAAAATATTGATCTTTTGTGAAACGTGAGTGTACAGAGTAGCATTGTGTGTTTGGTTTATTCTCATTGCCTAATTGAAAAACTGTTGGATAATGTTGGGGTTTCCAACAATTGTTAAAATTCTGAAACTGTAAGATTTTTTGTTGGAATATGTAGAGGATGTCGTGTGTTTGTTAAATTTTATAATGGTAAATTGATGTTTTCAGGGAAGTTGTAAGTTTTTAATAAGAAAAATTCCATCCTTTAGTATTCACACCTGCATATCGGCATTTCGAACCATGTTTATGTATTAATTAGAACTCATCCCAGTTTCAAATAAATTTTATTTTAAAGCGGTTTGTTGTAGTATTCCAACTAGAGTTGTACCGATACTAAGTATCTGTATCATCCGATACTTCGCCTTTTCCCGATGTATCAGGCCGATACTTTAGTATCAGTTGTAGACACTGAAGTCAGGTTATTGCTTTCTTTAGGCACAAAAATTACAGTATTTCTGTATGTATACACTTAAAAGAAAAAGAAAAATAAGAACGAATACCATATTTACTCATGAATAGCACACCCTTTTACCCCAAAATAAAATTAAAAAGAGGAAGGGGGAGTGTAATCATAAATTGTCTGGGGGGTGTTGAACTGTCTGTTGTCTCATCTCTGGCTCTTAAATTACTTTTCTCCCTTCTCTCGCTTTCTCTCTCAGGGATCCTTCAGTTATGTGTAGGTCGAAACCCCCCCCCAACTAATGGCACCTGTCATGCCCCAAATCAGAGCTGCCACATGTTTATGCCCCCCACTCCTTGTTGCCCATCCAGAATTACACCATCCCTCTTTGTTCCCATGGCAGAGACTAGCAAGCCATGTTCCTGTATGAGGGGAGGGGTGGAGAAGGGACAAGGAGGCTTTTTTTAATTAAAAAAATATAAGGGTCGTGGGACATTCTAGCACAGCAAAAAAAAAAGAGCCCCTCACTTCTAAAAGGAGAAAAAAGAAAAAGGAAGTTAGAAATGTTGAGTAATAGGAGCTGGAGTTTCCTGGAATTTTTTTCATTTTGGCTTTTTGCACCCAAGTTATTTAAAGTATTTTCCAAACATAACACAATCACCACACATTAATGTAAAAAAGAATGATTTGTTCTATACTTACTAACAGGCCGTCACAAATTTTTGGTGAAATTTTATTTTTAAAAATTTTTCCCCTGGAACTTGTTGCAAAAATAGTGGGGCTCGCTATACACGAGTGCACACTATACACGAGTAAATATGGTATGCATAGCTCAAAATAGTTGTGCCTAACATCACTTGTATTTCAAAGCAAATTGTTTCACCTGAAAATGTTACGAAAAATATTTTAACGAGGAATTATTATTTTTAAAGATGTATTCTTTTGTGTTTAAAGGTGGTTTTATTTTGTAAAGTTGGTGTTTCATTGTATCTGGTGTAAAATTAACATGACTATAATACTTAATATTTATATAACTCAAAGGGCAGCATCTTTGCAAATAAAATTATATGCCCAAAAGCAAAAAAAAATTTTGGACGTAGAGCTACTTGTATTATAAGTGTTCATTTTCAGTAACTTGTGGGAAAATCTGAGGATTTATATTTAATTAATTTCAATGGACAAGCATCTCTGAAATAAACTGGTAATATGCAAGTGCCTATTCGACACCTTTTGCCGTCTAATAATGTGTAGGTAAGGACCGAGCCAAGTGCAGTGTAACTCATGACAGGGAAAATCAGAGGAGGTGGTTTTGAATGATTAATTATTAAAGACAGTGAAGAAATCAATTATTGCCGCATTTGTGTCTCAAATGTATAAGTTTTCTTTGCAGTAAATGTTTATTAATTTAAAAACTGGCATTTGCCATACGTGCAAGAAGGTGTTGCCAACAGGTAGTGGCATGGTGAGGTCATCCTCCAGCCCCCCCCCCCCCCCCCGTAAACCACTGCCCGATCAATAACTTCAGTGCGCTCTTAGCTGATAGTGCGCGCAGGACACTTAAAATTTGACTTGCATTTGGGGTCATATTATTTGCATTTTCAGAAGGTTTGGAAGTTTTAGGTCAGCTTGCATTTCGTGTCGGATTACAATAAATTATGTACAGTATTTTAAGACATTTATTTTAGAATATAGGAAAATTGTTTTTAATGTATTATTAACAGTAATACGTTTTCTAAAATTCAATGTGAAAGGTATTGGTATGGGTTTTTGGTGTCTGGGTATCAGCAGTGGTATCAGTATCGCAACAACTCTAATTCCAACTACTACCATGAGACAGCTTATAGTTAACCTAATATATCTACTGAATTTTAACCTCGGACGTGAAAACCAAAGTATCTTTTTCTGCAGCAAAAATATTGCCTCTTCAAATAAAATAACAGTTTATTAATCTGGGCTACCAAATACAGGCGTGACAAATAACCAAATAGGCCTGCTAACCAAGTTCATTAACGTCCTGTAGTTCTGTAAACACACCAACCCCATAATAGTAGCATTTAATCGTACTCCAGAAATTGTAAGCATCACGCATTTCACCAGTTGGCGGGATGAAAAATAAATTGTTCAGGCAGGATAGGAGTACCCACAAAATTGCTTGATTTTGCTGATCGACACGTGTCAGACTTGAAGCAGTGATTCAAAATATAAAACAGTTTTGCAAATTGCAGTCCTAAATAAATACTTAAAATATTTCGGAAAACTCTTCTTTAAAATTTTATGCCAAAAAAATTGCTCATTCAAAAACCTGTGCCTGCAGACCCCTAATAATAATAATTTTTAATGTTGCACACAGGGCTTGGCACTGCTGTATGATTTCCGAGAGCAGCATCCAGAAGCTGACATTGAACCATTCCTTCGGAAGTCGTCTCAGTTCTTTCAGGACTACATAGAGCAAGGTTTGCAACTGATAGAGAAAGAGCGTCGCAAGCAGCTGGGACGGGACGAAGCTATGGGTGCCTCCAGCACATCTTCACTTGGTAAGCATTTCATTAAATTCTTTATAGTAAAAGTTACATTTTTTTAGTATTCTGCCTACATACATAGTTTTTTTTTTAAATGCAATTTCATGCTTATTAAAAAATTTATACGAGATAAGACCTGGAGATAATTTATGACCGTAGTACCTAGCTAAATCTAATATGTATTTCATTCACAGATGCACAGAGTTGGTAAAGATTGTATAAATCAGAGTCAAATATGTAGCAGTAGTTTCAACAGTTATAGTACAGTGTATTCTTTGAGGCTCACTGCATGTGTTGCATCACTAAAGATTTTAATTTTTTCTCAAGTTTTTTGTATTTTAATTATGGTTTAATATTACGATGTGTAGAAGGGGGAGGAGAGTGCAATAGTTAAGGTAAAGCACGCTCAGTGCACAGTGGCCAGGTTTAATCTCTCTATATTTCATGGTTATTGCAGACCTACTGTTTGCTAACTGTCCTACTTTTCAATCATTGAATCCACCATTAACTATTTGCCATCATTGAAATCCTTCATTCAACAAACACAAACTGCAACAGGAATCCAATGTGTGGTGTTGCCAGAGAAATTGTAGGGTGAATTACTGTGTTTTGGCATATATAGGCCGCACCAGAAGTTTTTGATAAAAAATTTGGGATGATTAATATTTGAAGTATAGGCTGCACTGAATTTTTGTATTCCTCTAGATATTAAGTTACAGATATGTACATACATAATAAATTCAGACTCAATTTCTCCCCTACAAAACATCTGAGACAGAAAATTTGTATTATGTTGCAATGTTTACAAATGTACATCGTGCAATTAGGTACTAGTCCACAGATTGTAACGTGACTTGAGAAAGCAAAACCACTGCAACATGTTACACAATATTGCGTCGTATCAATGTGTATATGTAGTGCCACACAGGCGTACAAATTATGTAAGATATCTTCCTCTTGTTTATTTCCTCATGTATGACTTATATGGCAGAGCTCCAACATGTTAACATTTTACACGTGCGGGATGGTTATTTTGTGTATGAATGCCAGTGAAGAAATAATTGCAAGAGTGGAAAAAGGTTTTTTTTTTCTCTCTGCTTCTTTTTCTTCCCCTTCCCTTCTTTCCTTTAAGTTAAAACATTGAAATTTACTGTATGGTGACAAATTTCAAAATATGTTTTGTGGGGAGGGGGGAAATTTTGTGCAAATATTTTGTATATAAGCCGCGATACACTTGTCATTTTTTTTTGTAAAAATGTGCAGCCTATATGTCCCGAAATACAGTAAATTTTTGTGATTTAAAAACACATGCTACCATAGCAAGCCTTTTTCTCTGTACGCCCCGTCCCGCACTATCACACATGTTGTACTGAATTGGTACTGTGGTATGCCACAATATGAAAAATAAAAAACTGTAGGTGAGGTAGTTAGGTGCATGTCTTTGTGGCGTGTAAAGAATAATGATGAGGGAACATTGCTGAAGTGGTCTAGCAAAAGTGCCCAACCGTCCACAGCCACTCATTACCCCTACTGATTCACTGCGAGATGAAGAGAAAGAGGATCTCACGTTGGGCAACTTTCTCCCTCCTCACCAGCCATGTAAGGGGAGTAAACAAGGTTGCACTCACTAGAATACAGCCTAAACTATCTCTCCAACCCAGATGTTTGCAGCTTTGCATGTGCATTGCCACAATAGAATTTGACATTTTATTTGGTAGAGGTCTGCTGCATGTTGTGAGGGTTTCGTATAGCGAACTTCAATAAATAATAACCAGTGACCACACTTGTAAGCTCTATGAGAACTTTGCATGGGTGAATCAGGGGCTGTGTGCATGAAGATGTCGATGTTGCCTGCAGAAGCAGAACCCATTGCCGATATAAACCATAGCAGAACCCTCAGTGTGCATAACATACAGTGGCTGAAACCACAGGTTCTGCATGCTATTTGTTGCAGGTAAGACAGGAAAAGTTGGAAAAAATGAGTGTAAACCGGGGAAATATTTTGAATGGATGTTGAATCATTTCTGACGTAACATCAACATAACTTTTGCATGTAATATTAAATTCAATAGTTGGACTACTTCAGAACAAAATGACACCACAGAATATAGGCTATTTGTGGTAAAATGAGCACTTTTGAGTTCTTCTCATTTGGAATAATAGTCCATACATATATTTTATTTTTACGTTAGATGTTAATTTCAGTGACACCCCTCCTGCCAAGAGGCAGGAGGGGTGTCATGGCCGACTAGCCCAAGTGCCCAAACCTGCCAGGAAGACTTGTTACCGCTGTACGGAAGAGGCCGGTGTAATCAACAAGTCCCCTGAACTGGCACCCAAGGATGTGTAATGGAGAGCTTAGGTTGTTTTCCCATGTAGGGGAATAAAACCGGCCTCACTCAGGATGTATGAATTGCCCCTGGTGTACACTTTGGTATGCTATGGCGGCTGTAATGTGCAGTGAATAGCATTGAAGGGTAGCTGTTCCTGTGTACTACTTAGGTCTGTGGGAGGTTGTTCCCCCTCCTAACAGCACAGCCCGTGAGGGGTTTTTAACTGCTGGCTTATTTTCTTTTCCCCTCCGAACGGCAGGCTGAGGCAGACGATCCCTAGTGCGGGGAGCCTATTACCATGGCTTCCAAAAGCACTCCTCAAAAGGGTGGCACCCTTACTAGCCACTTAAAACGACACCGCGATGATACTGGTAGTGATACGGATAGTAATTCTACAGAATGGCAGTCTCCCACTGTTAAGTTACCTACGCCACGTTTCTTTGGTCATCCGAGGTCTAGAAGGGCACACTTTTGACAAGTTGTCACCTTTTGAACTGCAAAAAGTAATTGATGGAGCAGCTGGTGAACCTGTTGTCAACTGTAAGCTAATCAGCGAAAGGTGCGAGCTTCTGGTGGAGACATCGAATGTTGCCCAGTCGAGGGGACTCTTGGCGATGAAGATGTTTAATGGGATAACTACCAAGTTCTCTGTCGAGGTCAAATCCCATATGTCCCTAAACTCCAGCAGCGAAGTTATCTGGTGTCTAAACTTGATTCACAACCCAGAACAAGAGATCTTAAGTGAGCTGCAAACACAGTAAATCACATCTTTTTTTCCATGTGCTGAAGACCACTGATGGTGTGAAGTCACCTACCACTACGCTCATCTAGACTTTTGGTGTCCATGCTCTTCCTTCCATTATCAAAGTACGGTACTTGAATGTGCATGTTAAGCAGGTCATTCCTGCTCCTCTCCGTTGCTACAACTGTCAACAGTTTGGTCGTTCTACAAAATGTCGACATTCACCAGCTTATCCGAAGTGTTCCGACCTACCGCATCCAGATAGTCCTGAGTGCAGAGCCATAGAAATGTGTGAACTGTGGCAAAGGCCATCCAGTCTGGTCGAAGGAGTGCTGTGTGTACCAGGAGGAGCAGGCTGTTAAACAGATCCAGGCCACAGACAAGGTTTTTTTGGTTGAGGCACGGAAACATTTCCATGCTCTCCAGGGCCCGAAACCTTATGTGCCTTACAACGTTTTTGCCACTGCTCGCTCAGCAGTTAAGGAGATGTGTATACAGTCAATGTGGCTACCCAGACTGACTTGTCTCTGAGCACACCGAAGCCACATCTGTCGATTCGCAGTGTAGGCCAGCTGAAATGAAAATTTCCAAACCTTCTGTTAGCAAATCTTGTCAGGAGGCTGCCATGAAGAGAATAGACAAGACAAAAACTCCATCTCTTGTGCCCCTTCCTGCGAGCAACTGTGGTTCGCGGGAACACATTGACTCACCTACTCGCCGTCCCGTCTCCTCAGAGCCAGAGTCCAAGATGGTGGTTGATGTTGATTCTCACAACACTGGTGAAGGCTCAAAGAGCTTTCAGCCAGTGATAAATATACACAGAGGGAAATTGAAGTAGTTGTTTTCGCACAATTTCTTTCCGTTCCTTATGTCCCTCATACAGTGGAACTGCCGAGGATATTTCAATAATCATGACGAACTGAAACAGCTCCTAGTGTCCCTCGCCCCTACAGTCATTTGTCTGCAGGAAATGCACTTTTGTCCTACGTGTACAGCCTCCCTTCACTGTCACACTTTCTACAGTCTAGTAATGTGTTGATGGACCATACCTGTGGCGGTCTCTCTCTTGTGGTGAAGAATTCTGTTTGCCATGAAGCTGTTGCCCTTCGCATTGCTCTGCAGGCAGTGGTAGTCAGGGTTTTCCTGTGTATGTTTGTCACTGTTTGTAGCATATATATATATGTAACCCCCTCCACCAGCGTGTACAACCGGCTGATCTTGAGGCCCTTTCATCTCGGCTCCCACCGCCATTTCTGATAGTTAGCGACTTCAGTGCTCACAATCAGATATGGGGTTCAGACCACAGGGACGGCCGGGGTCGTGGTAGTCGTGGCTCACCAGTTCTCATATTGCCCTGTTGAACACTGGTTCTCCTACACACTTCACCACCCATACTGGCACTTCGTCGTGCATCAATCTTTCTTTTATAGCCCAAATTGTCATCTGCTTTGATTGGTCTGTTACCCAAATCTCTGTGGGAGTGACCACTGCCCAATCGTGTTACACCACGGTTTGCAGCCCCACTCATACCACCTCGCTGGGTGCTTAAGAAAGCAAACTCTCCACATTTCCAGCGTTCTCTCCACTTCACTCCTGAGGTTCCTCTTGACATGAATGTGACAGTGGAACTCTCACCTCTATTGTCGTGTCAGCTGGGGAGGCCTCTCCCCCAATCTTCACCTTGTGGTCGTATGCGTGTTCCTTGGAGTGACGAATGCAGGGATGCTGTCTATGCTCGACGATGTGCGCTCAGACGCTTTAGTGCTCACCCCACTCATACTAACCTGGAGCTCTTCCGCATCTGTCGGCTCACGCCCTACGTGTCAAGGACAGCCGGCGGAAGTCCTGGAGACACTTAATTTCATCGCTCATTGTACATGCTACAAGTAAGCTTATATGGGACAATGTTCGGAAGCTGTGCGGACAATCTCTCGTACCGCGGGTTTCCTACCTTTGGGTCAACAATGATATTGTTACTGAGAGGACAAACGTAGCAGATGCATTGGGTCAGTATTTTGTAGATGTTTCTAGCAGTACACATTACACTCCCTCATTTCTAGCCATCAAGGCAACATTCAAGACGGTGGGTGTCCACTTTGGTTGCTCGGCTGAGGAGATCTACAACCAGCCTTTTTCCCTTCTCAAGTTGGATCAGTCTTTGTCTCGCTCAAAGAATACATCTTTTGGCCCCTACAGTGACCATTATGGTATGTTGCAACACCTCCCGCTTGACGGGAAATTATTTCTGCTAAGAATGTTAAATAATATTTGGACCTCAGTGTTTTCCCCTTCAATTGGTGCAAGTCAACCCTTGTGCCCATTTTGAAACCAGGGAAAGTCAAAGGGGATGTTACCAGCTATCGTCCTATTTCTCTTACCAGCTGCGTCTGCAAGACCTTGGAGCGTATTGTTAATGCTCATCTAGTATACTGCCTTGAGACCTGGCAGCTTTTATTGCCCCTCCAATGTGATTTCTGCCAAAATAATTCTGTGGTGGGTCATTTGGTCAGCTTGGAGGAAGCCATACAGACTGCCTTTTTGCTGTTTTCTTTGATCTGGAGAAGGCATACAAAACATGGCGACATGGTATCTTGAGACAGTTGTCCATTTGGGGTTTTCATGGACATATCCCTGGTTTCATACAGCACTTTATGTACTCCCGTACCTCCCGGATTCACAGTGGTGCTTCCTATTCTCGGGAGTTTGTTCAAGAGAATGGTGTGCCACAGGGTAGCGTATTGAGTACTGCCTTGTTTGCTATTGCGATTGACATTTTCTCTGTCATTCGACCACCTGTGTGTGGGTTGTGCGCTGTTTGTTGGCGACTTTGCTATCTTCTATCGTGCTGCATCTGTGGGCATGGCCGAACGTCAGGTGCAGCTTGCCATCCTCTGCCTTTGCGATTGGACAAACTGCTGTAGCTTCCACTTTTCCACCGCCTAGATGCAGGTGGTCCATTTCTGTAGAAAACGTGGCATATTTCATTCTCCTGAGGTGCTTTTGTATGGCTCTGTTTTGCCTGTATGTCGTACCTTCAAGTTCCTCGGCCTTTTGTTTGATAGTAAATTCACATGGAGGAGTCATATTCAATCCTTGAAGTCTCGCTGTGTAAGGGACTTGAATCTGTTAAAAATTCTGAGCGGTTGAGACTGGGGTGCTGACAGTCACCCTTCTTCGGCTGTATCATGTCCTGGTCTGCAGCAAACTGGACTACGGCAGTGTCATTTATTCTTCTTCTCATCCATCTGTTCTCAAATCATTAGCGAGTGTTCACGATGCTGGTATACACATTGCGACTGAGGCTTTTCACACAAGTCTGGTTGTGGGTCTTTGTACTGTGACTGGTGAACCTCCCCTCCATTACAGGCATGACCAAATGTTACTTTCTTATGGTGTGCACATGCGCTCAGACTCTTGACACCTTCACCACACTTGCCTTTCTCCATCCGCCCAATGAACTGTTGTACTCTGCTAAGCCAGGTTCTCCTCAGCTGGTGTCCGTTCGATTTGCACATACCCTGAAAAGGTATAATATGCCTCTGTGTGTGTTGCCTTCGCCGTGGCTGACGCAGGTTGATGTGTGCCTTGACCTAGGGGAATTCCCTAAGCTGACCACTCCTTTTGTTTACAAGGGCCTTTTTCTTGTTCTTGTGTCTTTTGTGTTCTGTAGTTTTATTGGCTGTTTTGCAGATGGTTCCAAATAGGATATCTCAACTGGGTGCGCCTTTGTGATTGGTGCTTCTCAGTACATTTTTGGCCTCCATCCATCTTGCTGTTTTAACTGCAGAGCTTTTTGCTATTTACAAGGCTCTGTGTTTTATCTGTAGGGGGTTCACCGTAAATGCCTTGTGTGCTCCGATTCGATGAGTGCCTTGACAGCCATTCAGTCTGGCTCCACAGCTCATCCACTTCTTTCTATGATCTGGGAGAAGCTGGTGGGGGCTGTGCATATTGTTTTTCACATTGTCTGCCTGTGGGTTCCAAGCCATGTGGGTATCCCAGGCAATGAAGCAGCAGATGTGGCGGCTAAGGAGGCATGCAGTCTTTCACCTTGTGATCCTCGTGTCCCTGTGTGCTATGTACTGCATGCCGTTCGTGGTCTGGTCTGGCGTGCTTGGCAGCAGGAGTGGACTTCTCTCTCGCTGTCTAACAAGTTAAGGACCATCTCTGACTTGCCTGTTTACACTCGTCCTGTTGCATCATGTACCTGCAGGGAGGATGATATGCTTTCTTGCCTTCGTATCGGGCACACTTGTCTGACCCACAAGCACCTACTTCGTGTAGAGCCCCCTCCTGAGTGTGATGCCTGCGGCACTCCCTTGACTGTGCGGCACATTTTGTTAGTGCCGCAGGTATGGCCAGGCTCGTCGCACTTTTACTCTTCCTGGTGACCTACAGCGAATACTGTGTGATGGGGATACGTCTGTGAGAGGCGTATTCCCATTTTTACGCGCGATGGGTCTTTTTAATGTGTTGTGATTTATTTTGTTGTGTTTTTGCTCCTCTGGAGTATTTTATCCTGTTTGTTTGTGTGGCTGTCCTCTTGCCTCCTGTTGGGGTTTTTACTTTTTTAGCCTTTTGTTATTGCCTCCTGTGGAGGTTTTTCCCATTTTCATCTGCCTTTTATTTTACCTCCTGTGGAGGTTTTTACAGCATTTTACTTTAATATTACTGTGGGCACTAATGACCTTGCTGTCGCGCGCCCCCAGAATAACACTCGCTCACTCACTCCAGGATTGCCGCATACTCCAAAGGAAGATGTATGTAAGGCAGTGCGCGGCCGAGGTCGGGAGTTTATCCAGTAGCTTGCCTCAACACTTCTTGTACTGGGGCTCTCTCCAAGAACTTCCAGTTCTCCAGTGGCTGCAGCTGCCACTTACCAGAGGCTTCTACCACCTCTTGGCATTGACGTTACCAGAAGCTTCTTTTACCTGAAGACAACGAACACGACTTAACACTTTAGTTTTCAACACCTCCTGGGTCTTCAGATGCCAGTACTTGCTGGTAGTGGCTCTTCAGTTAAGGTTAGGTCCGCCTCTAGGCAAACTTAATTAATGCTAGTTGCAATCAGTAATGTTATTATTTACCTTGCATCTAAGTAGCCTAGGAGCGGTTCAGCTTCACCTGTGTATGATGACACGTGCTCCCTTTCGTGGATAAGTGGTTAGGGTGCTTACTATCCCTTCCGGGCAGCCTTACTCTCCGTACCACAAAGGACGTCAATAGTCGGGATGCCAGCTGTCCCGATAAGGCGTGAGTAAGCTCAATCGGTGACGAGTTATGAATGATTATGGGGGTGAGTGATCTGACTTGTACTGACAGGATTAATCCACTGTGGTCTCGGCGGTTGGCGAGCGGGATGAAATTGGCTTCATATTGTTCCGGTTGATTACGGGGAACTGCCTTAGGAGGGATTCGAACCCTGATCGTCCATCCTGAAGCCAATGTGATGGTGCAGAAGTTGGGGAGCACTTCTGTTTTCGGGTGTCGAACCTGAAGCATCATGCCAGATTTTAGTCTGACTAGGCTAGATCGTCTGTAGGGGCTCTGTGTGTCTATTTGTGGATGGTGCTGATATTAAGGTGGGCTGAACAGAGGTTTCCTCGGAAGCTGATTCCTCATCGGGTTCGCACCAACCAAACAAATGCGTGAAGGGCGTTTCGTGATCTGGAGATAACACTATGAATACTTGTGAATCTGAGAGCCATCAGATTAATTACAACATAGTACTGGATTGAGAGTTGGAAATTATTTGGTTTAGTAAAGCTTATTGTAGTGAGGCACGCCTCTCGCGTCGCCTGAGATGGCTCCCAATACCACAGTGTTGCTTGCACATGGGTAAATGAAATATAGCAAAATAAAATAGAAAGGTTTTCAACAGGTGTTCTGTACACGCAGTCCAGGGCAGGGCGAAATCTACAGTGAACAATGGCAACCCCAGTAACAGAACCTTGTCAGGTATCAGTAATTTGTGCACTGGAATCTCAGAAATTAAGTCCAATTTCTGTCTTTGCCTACTGAGGGATTCAGCACACTGCATGACCAGATAGACGTGAACTAAGTTAGAATTTAAATGCACACTTAATGGAACACAACACTGAAATAAAGCAACAATAATAAAAGTGGTACACAAGAATTTAAGTTTGATACATAATATTTTATTACGATAAAAAAATAAGAATTAGCAGTGACCCGACTAAATAATTACAAACTATTAGCTAGGTAAGATATTATAGAAAATATTAATTCAACAGGCAAATGAGAGCCTGTGAAATTAAATCAAAAGAAATAATTCACTCTTACGAAGATTCCTAATTGTTTTACCAAATTAAGAATACATGCTATTTACAGCGTGATCATTAAACAATGGGGCTCTCTCCAGGGGGGGCGTAAATCGCGCAATGAGCTGTTACCGTGGAGTCAAGGGAAGTTGACTGAGGTAAGGCTAAGTGGGTACAGGTATGGGATTTACCAGATGTGGAGAGCTGTCCCTGGGCGGTCAGGTGAAGGAAGCTGTGCTGCCGGCCTTCTGCAAGCTGCCGGCTGAAGGTGGTGGTTCAAGCCCTGCCTCAGGCTGTAGAGGAAAGAGTCTTCCGCAGACTGTAAGTGAGCTTACAATCACAAACCTTGTGGCCGCCGAGCTCTGGCGTCTCTGCTGGACTACGGGCCTTTGACTTCTATTTATACAAAAATCGCCCTGTGGCAGCGATTCTCTGGGGGCAGGGGGGTAGCGTAGCCTTCCAACACAGGGGATGGTTTATCTGCTGCTTAAGCGCCGCTCAGATTCTTATCTCCCCTGGTGGAGGCGATGACAATTTCTTGCACCCCGGACTGAGGCAGGCGGGCCGTGGCGTCAGGAGGTCACGGGGGTGCTGCTATCTCGATGGTTGAGTGGAACTTGTGGCCAGGCAGTGTAGTGTAGTATAATTCAAATAATTTGTTTTATCTCTTTGTAGTGGAGGCTCTGGTGTGTGAATTCTCGATTGGAACTTGAAAGAATATAATTTCAAATGTGAAGTTCAATTAATTGATTCATTAAAGCTTGATGTAATTTCAATATTTAATTTCCAAGTCTCAGCGGCTAATGAATTTGAATTCGTCCCACGCTTGGTGCGCTCAGATGGGCAAAATTGGCCGTAGAGTGCGCATCTCTGTAGCGCAGAAAGCTGGCTTGTGTCATTGCATAGGTTAAGTACTTCTGCAGCACAGACTTATTGGTAACACGTATGAGTCACCTAGGTATTTATTGTCTAAAGAAATACCTAATCTCGATCGTATCCAAGAGTTCTTTGTTATAGTAATATAGAATATCTACTACCAGTATTCAACAGCCAGATGGCAAACAAGCGACAGAGCGTTTAACCTAGAGTAGAACATCAGTCCCTCTTCAGGGTCTGTCAGTTATACACACACCTCATCTTTCGACAGCCACCTATTCTGTTCACCTTGGTGTCTAGAATAGTAGAGCCTCCACCACTATGACACACTCCACAGAGACGGGACAGCTAACCCGAGTTGTATAATTGACCAGAGCACCTAGCCAAGGTGCTGGCAGAGAACTGTGGGGGATTGGAGGCCCTACGTCTGTGGTCACATCCAGCAGTGGCAGGAAGGCAGTCTATGACCCACGACTCCAGGTACTTACACTGTTTGGCTGGCGGCGCTCTCCCCGACTGCCTTTGTCGGCTTACACACTGCCAGGGATTGTCGACTGCTTGTCAGCTACAGGAAATCTGGTACGTTATCAGCCTATACCATTGAACAGCTGGCACAGAGCTCAATGAGCAATTAAGAAGGCAGTTCAGTACTGCTAAGCAGGTCTGTGAAGCAAACCTAGTTGCGCCGGGAGTAGGTACTCAAAGGGGGCAGGCCCAGGTCACCCGACGTTTGGGGAGACCGGAATCTCCTGTCGGTACCTACGAGGTACATTGGATGGTCCGAGCCCTAGTCAGCGGGAGCGACACCAGGTAGGGAGGACCAATCCACACATCGGTAGCTGGGTCAGCTCAGAGTGGAACCACCGCTACAACACCGACCACTACCGCTACCTGAAATTAGCCAACATCAAGGGAACCATGGTCTCAACATGTCCCACCTGCAGCACTGCCACTCCACCAGCTAAGAACACCCCACCAAGATCTGGTAAGTCTCCCCTGCCCCAGAGGGCCGCTGTTGTTGTGAGGCACATAGCCAGACCAAGTTTACCTGACTACATACCTAGTAGACAGCCTAAAAGACAGACACTGGTATCCAGTAAAAAAAGGGATGAGTCTCCTTCCTAAGCGCGACTGATCTAGTGCGAATGTCACTTGCCCAACAGAGTTTAAGCGACACGCGTCAAGGTTAAGGATAAAAAACTGTTGAAAGGAAGAAATAACTAGGGTCTCAAATGTGCTCACTTTATCATGAACAGTCTGTGGTATCTGCAACTTTCCTTGTTGCTAAACAGTTACAAATATGTAACTTTGGATGGGACCAAACAAGGTGGCACTGTGGTTAAACTTTGGACTCGCATTTAGTAGTACCTGGGTTCAAATCTGGGTTCAGCCATCCTGATTTTGGTTTTCCATGGTTTCCGAAAATCACTGCATGCAAATACTGAGACGGTTTCTCACTAAAGGCCATGGCCGATTCCTATCCATTCGTGCATGTCTCTGCAACTTGATTCGTCTCTAATGACCTCGCTGTCGAGAGTTTAAGCCCTACCTAGTTACCTATATATCCAACTTACCCCAACTGTCATGGCAAATAGCAATAAAACCTAAATAACTCTGAAATGCAAGTTAATACACAAAAATAAAATGAAATTCAGCCAAAATATATTTGTATCCAAACATGTAGAAACTTGGTGATGCTAATAATTTATGTTTTCAAATGATGCGAAGGGAAAAAAAATAAATTTTAGGTTGTTGTACAGCAGTAAATATCAGACACTGTGTAATAAGATTAAAATGATTATTTAATGAGGCTTGCAAAATTGTAAAATGAAGTATAAAAATAATTTAATCTCAAGGATAGTGTTTTTTCTCTGTAAAACCATATCAAAATTCATTAATGTTGAATTGCAGCAAAAAGGTATACTGTCTGGGAATGCTTTGTATTATCTCAGTCCAAATAAAATGTTTTCTGTTTATGCGATTGCATAAACATAAAATTGTAATGCAAATATGCATCATATAAGGATGTTTTTCTACAGCTCAAAAATTTGTAGTAATAAAATTTGCATTAAAATAACAGTACAATGTATTTTAAAATTAATTTTGCCATGAAATGGTCACAAAAACTGTAACACTGAATATGGCCTACTTTTTTCCAATCAAAATTGCAATGTTTGGTGGCCTCTCGAGGTAAAATCTGAGAATATTTCAATGAATTTTATTTTATATTAACATGCGTCTTCTAAATAAAATGCCACAGAAGCATATCTTTAACCTCCTTTGTTGCCAAAAAATTACAAAACTGTAACATTGGATGCTGCGTACTTTGTTGCATTATATTTACAAACAAAACAGAAGCTTAGTGTTTTAAACTATGCACACACAACTTTCCAGAACCCAGATTACCAAAACTCTGCTTTCCCCTGATAGTATAAATGCACTGAGGTTGCAAATGTTTGTGTCTGGTGAACTCCAAGTAATGAATCCAGTAAAAGGGTGGATTATTGGTGGGAGGAGGCTGTGAGGATGCAGAATGTGTCTGGCTTTTGTCAAATGTGAGGGTCTGACAGAGAGGTGGAGGCCACAATGGGAAGAAGAATTTCTGTGGTTTCGCAGTCCAGAGTTGTATTTGCTAGGCTCCAATGCAGCTGATAGTGTACAAAAAAAAAAAACTGATGTTGGTGGCATAGGGGTGTGATATTTATCCTTAGCTATCAGCTGACCTAGCCCATACAATGCTCACCAAGAGAAACATAATGCATAGCAACCAAAAAAGGTGTAACAAATTTATTTTTCGGCAGATTTCCCTCACACTTTTAACTTTTTTCACCCGAATTTCCCGTAACTCTTCAAAAATGAGTTGTCGTAGGAAGACGGTCGCTTTAAATGGGGTTAATCTGGAGAGGTTCACGCGTGACATCCTGTCGAATTGGAGACAAGGTGCTAAGTGAGACTGGTTTTGTTGCGTGCCCAAAAACAGATGCACCCTATTCTGACGGGTTTGACATTGTCTAGTCCTTGCGGGATACGGGTGCATGTCCTGTGTATAGGACTGACCTGGTAGCTTTTCGGCATGGCACAACTCCAGCTCTGGAAAATTGATTTTGCTCTTCAGGTTGCCTGCCTTGGCTTTTATTCCTGGGCGACACTCGTGATTGTTACTTGGGCTGGCGGTGGGAGTAATGACAACTTGTGGAGGTGCTGCAGGTACGGGTGTTGTGTGTTGACAGTGTGTTGGTCGTGGAAGTGGGGAAAGAGCATCTGGGATGAGAAATGCATTCGCTTCTGTGGTTGGCTGGTCTGGTCGTCTGAGGTAGGCAGCAAGCCATGTGTACATTGTGGCCTACACGTACTGGCTCTGGAAATAGATTCGTGGGAATCTCTGGTGTGATCAGGTCTTGAAGATGCCGTAGAGCTTGTGCCTGTTCCCTTGGTGTAAGACGAGCAATTGAAGCTACTAAGGTGGGGGTTAGCTCATGCTGACGCCTAGGGGATAGTAAGGTCTGTTTCACTAGTTCCTTTGATCCACGGCACTTGGAGATGGTCAACTGGATAACACAACACCCTTCACGTCCGCGAGAGGAAGGCATGTTCCATGTGATTTTATAGCGTATCAAACCACTTGGCTGTCGAGTAGGTGGACACCTTATTTCAACACCTGGCGCAGAGGAGTGGTGTGTGCTGAAGGTCGGGTCTCTCCATTGAGGGTCACTTTGTGGATGTTGTCCCAGCCAAGTTTTCCCAACTCAGGGAACGATCGTTTTCCGGTGCTAAAAGTGCTGTGGAAAGGAGTGAGCACAGAGTCGACAAGCTGGTCTGAAAACATTGTACCTGTGCAGGCTCCGCAATTCTACCTACAACATAGATAGAATGGGTGGCCAGATGAGGTGCGTGTGCATTGGTAAAATTAATATTTTGGCTTGTCATAGTAGATTCTCGGTATCACCTGCATTCATCTTATGTTGTGATGTCATATAGGAAGGGTGCTAAGTTTACAAGACGTGTAGTACTCAGGGTCCCAGTTTAACACACTTTTTATTTCATTTTGATGGAGAATAACACGTGATGACGTACTACCTTGTACGTCGGCAAGAGTATGTGCCAGGAAGCTGAAGCTATGCACAAGCTGGTAGAGGAGACCAGGTTCTGACTAACAAGAGATGGGGTTGCCTAGTGCTGTGAGAACAACTTGAACTAAGCATAAGCAGACTCCCTAACAGTTGTTGCCAGAGGGGGTAGTGTCTAGTGTATGTAGACGACCTAACGGCTGATAGCTGGAACGGTGCTTGGGTGACTAAGCATGCGTGCCAGGATAAGTCCCAGTCTGGGGCTTAAAGGATTGGAGAATCCTTCTGGCACTAAGAGTGCAGTGAAAGAAGGAAGGTAAAGGCAGAGGATGAAGCTAGAGAAACCCTGGGTGCTAGGGTGGGTGCGAGCGATCAGACTGATTATTTCCCTGACGGCTAGAACAGTGGGCAACTGAAGACTGCTCTTACAGTAAGCTGGTCAGATCCCCTGGTGGATAGAGTAGTGGGGAAATGAAGACTACTGCTGGACTCGAGCTAAGACTCCTCTTTATACTCTTCCAGGCAGCTGCCTTGGTGCTAATTGGCTGGCGTCTTGAGGGGGAGGGGTGGCCGCAGAGTAGAAGGTGGCAAAAAGCATTGCTCATGGCATGGTGTCACTGGGCTGGCTGGAGAGTGAGAAAGATCAGACAAACCCTTCTAGTAGCGCTATCTAGCGGCGGGCGAAAGTACTCGTTGCTCAAGATGTATAGTTACGATGGGCCGGTGAATAATACAGTCTAAGTTATCTAGAATGTCCATCCTAAATGATAGACAACAAACAATCTTATCATGTGGTGGGCGTAACGGTAATGCAACCTTTGAGGACTCAAATGCAAGGCTATGTGTAGGAATGAGTTGAAGTCATCAAATCACCATTGTTAGAAAAAGCGTCATGCGTCAAGGTTCTACTGTATAATAGTTATGGTTTTATTGATGTCCTTTACAACAAGATTTTATTCTATAGGATAACTGCCAAAATTAATATAACAAGAATAAAATCTAAAATGAGTATATGCCCACTGATCCCAAAAATATGACTTAAATTAACTATATTATACAGAGAGAGAAAATTTAATAGTGAAATTGAAATTTCATTTATGTTCAGAAAATGATAAAACAAACTTGTGGGTAATTTATGCATGTACTAATTTTAACTACAGTAAATACATTGTATTGCATGTCAAATGCATGAAAACCAAAGCAAGTTGAAATTTTTTGGGCTTTTTTTCTTCTTTTCTTTTCCTTTTCTTTTCTTTTCTCTAATTAAGGTAGCAGAGCCTATTTTTTGGTTGTATGCATATATTTTTTTTATATTTACAGTAAATTTATATTTTATTTTTATATGGCTTCTCCTGTAGTGACACACATCAAAGAATATTGTTCATCACTTGCTATTACTCGAGCAAGACAGTAGATGTGAAAATTCAACTATAGTTTTTTGGAAGTATAAAATGTGATGTGTTGCAGGAAGCGCAGAGTCAATGCTGACTCGCAGCAGTGAATCGGTGGAATCTGCATTTATGCACAGTGCAAAGTATCGTACATCAGACTCGGAAGACTGTGCTCCACTGGGCAAGAATGCGACGTACTATCTGGAGCGCCTGCGACACCTCCAGGCTGGGGCAGGCTTGGACCCCTCAGCACTGTCTCAGCCACCTAAGTCTGCCAGCATCACTGAGTTTGACATTAACATCAACAGGAAATCTCATCATGACAGGAATGACCCAGTAAGTATGTCAGCGGATTATAGTCTGATTCTGGGGCTGAAGTGCAGCAGCTAGAGCGCTTGCCTCCTACCGAGGTGAACAGGGTTCACTTCCCAGCTGGGTTGCTGCCTGTCTTTTCATATGTGGGAATAGTGCCAGTGTAAGCCGCTGATCACTTGGTTTTCTTGAGGATCGCTTGTTTACCTCGCCCCTGCATTCCAGCGCTTTTGTTTCCACCTCGTTTCACCTCATCTGCTCTCAATACCTAGTTAAAAGCCACCCAAATAACTCCACTACAGTTTGATTTAGTTGACAAATGGCAAATGTGCAAGAATGCTACATAATGTTAATTATTATTTTCTGCTTTAGAAAAATCATTATAGCAATTACAATTTAGTGTGTGACTGGAGACGTACAGTAGAATAGAGCTTTGTTTGGTAGAACTAAAAACCATTACGGACTCGTGTAGGACAAAAGGAAATGTGCTCTGAAGATGTGGGAGGACTACAGCCAAGGATTATAATTTTAGTTGACCTGTTTAGGGCCCTTACATGTGTCTTAATGCTAAGCAACTGCTTTAATATCAGGGCAGAGGTGACTTACTAACATAATAAAGTAATGACTATACCTTAGTGTTTGCTAATTCAGAATGTCCACCGTGTCTGAAATTTCGGGAATCTGGGGAAAAAACTGTAATTTCTCATTTTTTTCACCAGGAATTCTGGAAGAAGAAAAACAGTGAATTTAATAACTTGGCAGCAAAGAAACCATCTGATTTGGATTTTCTTTATCTTGAAAGCACTGAAAGTGAATTTAGCTTCGAATCCCAGCTTTGATAGTATGGTGAAGCCATTATCTGGCGACATCCAACTTAATGGCACAAACAGAGAGTCAAGTGTCGTGCAACAGCTACTGAATTTCAGCGAAAGAGCCACCAAAGGCCATGAGCGATTCATGCAACTGTCTTAAGAGGGTTCCATTGGAATGTTCGAAATCTGATGTTCATAGGCTTTGACGTGTGCCCGGTTACTGACTGCTTGGCACAGTCATTGTGGCTGTACTATGCTAGACCAAGTGCGCTATATCAGGGATTTTCAGATCTTTAGCAACATTTCCAACTAGATATTTTGATGTCACGTGTCTGTTTATGAGTTGGCGCGAAGTCGTTGATTACTACTTTGTTCCCCGTGGAGGGTTGGTGTATCAGTAGCTAATGGAAGGTGTTAGTTTTACCAGGCTTATACTCTTATGTTCGTCGGCTGGTTGGTGATGTCGGGTTGGTTGCTGAGCGAAGTTGGTGCTGCAATCTTCAGGTTTAGGTCGTACCATGCTGGCTCACATGGTACTGCAGGTTCCAGGCATTGTCTCATGACTCCAAAACCTGGCGTTGGCAATCCCGTATCTGGTCTAAGTTCCATATACTACACCCCTCAGGACGAGCTGGTAGTCTAGGCTTGTATGGACGTGCGGTGGAAAAAATATATAGTGAAACACAGGAGCACTTGGTGTTGCTCGTAGCCATAGTGAGGTGGCGTGGTCCCGTTCCGCCTGTCTTTCCTTAGGAGGAGGAGCTAGGGTAGACTGCTGCTTGGCAGCAAGGTGAGCTGTCTTTTGCTCTCTACGCTGTTGGCCGTTCCTTACCTTGAAAGGCATAGAGCATGGTTTGCTGCAGATCGATACACGTAGTGTACCACGGACAAGAAACTATTTCCTATAATGGTGTATTTCCAGTAGTCTCTGGTAGCACAAGCTCGGTGCTTCAGAAGGCCCCCTGCCACTGACGGGCAGACCAAAAGTATTGAGCCGTGTTGGCCACCACTGCTTGTACTGGATGTGGTATCCAGCCAAGGCCAGGCCGCAACACCCAAGTAAATACCTCCTCCAGCACCTAGGTGCATCGGTAGGAGATACAACTCAGACTTGCTGTCTCCTTGATTGGAGGAGTTGCTAGTGGTTTTAGCTTCTCTGTTCACTCCCTCCAGCACCTAGGTACTCCGGTAGGAATAGAACAGGTGGCGGTCTAATGTGTGTGTTCAGGATGGGTGAACTCCAGAAGGGGGTCCCCAGCCAAAGCTTTTTGGATTGAAAAATACCCGGTTCCTGTCCGCAGTGCACAGTGCAAATCGTTCCTAGCTGGCAAAGTGTATATTGCTATGGGAATATAAAAAACTTGTGGTTAAAGAACAAAGCTGTACTTATTGAGAACTCAATAAATACAGTGAAACGTGCTATCTCCTAGCAAACAGTTAGTATACTGAAAGAAGTTTTGTAAAATAAAAAGTAAGCTTGGTGTGTCATTTGTAATTTTCGAGAATACAGTGTTTAATGTTTTTGCTTTCTGAAGATTAAGTTGTTTAAAAATTGGTGTAACTTGATTATATGTGTATGCCAGAGTGGTAGGCGAGTCACAAACACCTCGTACAAACAAAACTGTCAATTTAACACATTTCATGAGTGTAAAACATAAGAGATAAAAGTACGATCATGCAATCACTTACTGTGCGAGTCTGGGAGAGCTGACGTGGCACATGCAAGAAAATGCATTAAGGACGTTAAAAACAATTACATGACAATGTCGCAGTGATGGAGGAGGTGGTCTTTCAGGCGGTGTCCAGCAGAGTCGTCCAAGGCAGGCGATGTGAACTCTCTGGCATCTCCAGGATTGACACAGTACAATATATCAACATGACTGGAGTGGGGGAAAGTCTCCCACCAATGTGAAGTCGGGGTGTGGGCAGGGCGTTGATCGTCAGGCTGGTGTGTGCACACATGATTGGGCACGTGATACAGAAATCATGTGAGCAGAACTCATGTGATGGGAAAATAGGTGCGTGATACAGCACGCGATGCAGAAATCATGTGACAGTAATATCAAGAAACACAGGATGTACTTCCCAAAATTCGCCTGACTTCCCGTCAGAAAGTGGTTCCGATAACACTCTCATGGTGTAGAACTCACATCGGGCAGTATCGAAATGGATACAGCTTCCATCTGTGGGAAACGCAGAGTGTGAATATGAAAAATAACTCTTGAGAATGTTAGCTAGATGCCCTCCCTTTTTCAGAAAAATTTTGTTTGTGCTGAGCAAAACTTTAGATTAGAAAGATATATGGCTGCAGCTATAGCTGGGTTGGTCAGCAAAGCGAAGTTGGTTGAAGTATCAAATCTGGGAGTGCAATTGTTCTATCAGAAACAACAGGATTTGGAGCTTGCCTCCAACGGAAGTTGAAGTTTCCAGTTGATCAGATGGCAGCAACCAGCACAGTAACATTGACACAGTAGTTTTCGTTTCTTGAAACTTGTGAAATTGTTTCCATGTTCACTGTCAAAGATATTTAAAAAATTATTAAAAAGGGAATGAAGTTAGACATTAAAATAATGTGAAAGTTTTCATCTCTACTGAACTCATATGGGTAATACCATGTCAGCTTCCTCATTACTTAGTATTGATTTTAGCTCACAGTCGTAATTTTTCAAAGTACATCTTATAAAGCTGAAACATAAATTTACCTACATGGCACACATTAAACACACATTCAGACCTGCCAACCTGTATGATTTTCCCGTAATTTTTACAGAAAAGTTTGCACCTTACAATTTTACGGGAACCCTCTATATCTTACGATTTTTCTCTTGGCTGGATTACAAAATTCATGTAATAGCGGCGACCGGTCTCTTGGCAATTGGCCTCTGTGAAAGTGTCGCTTATGTCGTATTTTCATAATAATTCATGGTGTGGCCGCTTAACTGGGAAATCTGGATATATGGGGAAAAGCCATGCATTTTGCGAGTGCCTGGAAAACCTTAAAGATGCCAGGAATTTTTCTACGGGAGTGCAGTGTGCACGTGTGAGAGATTTTTACGCAGCAGCTGTTAAGATTCACTCTTTCGTAGTCTTATTTTGTCTTGTTTTGAACTAAATAAAATTTTATGTGATTTTTATGTCCCTTTTTTATGTGCATTATTATGGTGACACTGGTGCCAGTAACTGTCAAAAATGTACTTAAGTTCATTCTGCAAAAAAGTAAAAATGGTTGCCCAGAAGTATGTCTGGGCACAGCACATCGATCAATATCTTACCCAGCATGCATCCAGTCATACAACTGAACGCGGCACATGCTGACCGCGGCCAATGTTTGTGTTTATATACTACAATTACATTTCAGTGTTTGAAAGTCATTAATATTGTCTCTTCACGCGAGTAATTTGTGTTAAATAGTGAAAAATATTTGAAGTTCGTACTACAGTATTTGTGGGTTTTTTTAAATTGCGTGGTACGAAAAGTCCATTGATGTTGTAGCATCTCCTGTCTGCCTGTCTACTCACTCCTAGGTTCTCAGCTAAGTCAACTCTGTAATTAAGGATCTCTATTGTATTTACGTTAATGTAGCATGAAGGGAAAACACTCAAGGGGTAGCGTAGCTCGTTGGTAAATGAGAACAAGCAACCCGGGAATTCTCTAAATACAAAACACATGTACTCTCGCAATTCTTTACAGAAATAGAAACAATACAAATCAATTACAATTACCCTAATCCTTATACTGAATCTGTATACTTGTACTGTATGACTTTAAGGATACTACTCAGTATTTAATTGATTACTGTTTAAGTCTGAATAATGGGGTCTTGATAGATAGCCTTATGCCCTACTGCCAACCAGATTATGTTCACCACAGATGCAGTCTATGAGCTCCTCAAGGCCTTGATGTGTGCCCGGTTATAGACTTTTTGGCACGATCGTTGCCGTTGAAGTGCGCTAGACCAAGCACGTGGTTATCGGTAGCTGACAGGAGGTGTTTGTTAACCTGACTTACTCTGAAGGTCTTTAGTCGGTTAGTAAAGTGGGGTTAGCGACTGAGTGAAGCTGGTGCTGCAGTTCCAGTTAGGCTATAATGGGTTGTTTCACACCGTACTCCAGATTCCAGGCGACTGAATCCTGGTTCCAAAACCTTAGGATTAGCTAGTTCATACCGAGCTTCAGTCCTGTACACTAAACCCCTCAGCACAGGATGGTAGTCTGGGCTGGTACGGACATGAGGTGGAAAATATGTCTAACTTACCACGTGAGCAGTCGAGACTGCCTGCAACCTTAGTGAGGCGGCGTGGCCCCGCTCCTCCTGTCTTTCCTTCGTAGGAGGGACTAAGGTATTCCGCTGCTTGGCAGCTAGATGAGCGATCTTTTGTTCCGTACACTGTCGGCCGTGTTTTATGTTATAAGGTGTACAGTTTGATTTGCCGCTGAACGACACACATCTTGCACTACGGACAAGAAATTATTTCCTGTAATAGTGTTCTCCAGTAGCCGCTTGGTAACATAGCTCGGTGCCTCCAAGACCAGGCCACAATACACAAGCTAATACCTCCTCCAACACCTAGGTGCTCTGGTAGGTGATATAACCTAGGCTTGCTGTCTCTCCTTGGTTCAAAGTATTCCTAGTGGTTGTGGCTCCTCTGTTCCTTCCCTCCAGCACCTGGGTGTTCGGGGTAGTAGGAAGCAACAGGCGGCCGTCTAATGGGTGTTTTACGAGACTGGAGGACTCCAGAAGGGGGTCCTCAGTCATGCTAGTTCGGATTTAAAACTTGCCCAGTTTCTGTCGGCAGTGCACAGTGCGAGTTATTCCTAGTTGGCAAAGTAAATGTCCCTCTAAAAATAAAAGCATATGGATAGAGAACAAAGCTGTATTTATTGAGGACTCAAACACAGTGATCCATGCTCTCTCCTACCAAGCAGACAGAGTATCGAAGGTAAACTATGTTAGCCAGGTGTAGATGACCTGGTTCTAGGCTAGAGGGAAAGATTGAACTAGAAAACTTAATATAACTACTAAACTAAAACTGTCTAATTGTGGGTGTCTGGAAGAGAGAAAAAGAAGTTAGTTCCTTTATAGTAGCAAGGTATATTTGTGTTCAAGGGTTGTCGAAGACTTTTGTCACAGGGAGTAGCCGCGAGGATTACGGAATACTCTAGGTTCGCTGGAGGCCTCAGCACTAAGGAGTGCTTGGGGTTTTCTCTAGAGAAGAAATACGAATGACTACTGGAGCCCCGTTGCGCACGGACTTATATAGTCAGAAGCCTAGGCTGGCGGGGTACGGGGAAGGTGGCTGACATCCTTCTGGCGTGAAACTGGCATAGGAGGTGAGAACCATCCCATGTATTTGATTGCAGTAACAACTCTCACATGGGTTGAAGTAAGGGTATACTTGACATGAAGAGCGATGAGTCGTAATTGTATTTAATAGTAGTATAAGCGGCACATGTCAGCCTGGATAAGAGTGTTGCCTTAGTCTTCAGCCTCGCTGTGACCTCTGCGTCGTTGGCTCCGAAAATTACGCGTAGTACTGCTTCTGATTGTGATGGCATGTCTGGGTTGGGGGGGGAGTGTGTTTGGCATGTTGCACTCTTAATATATATATCCCTTGACTCAGTGGAACAGGCATAACTGTTTATAGAATATTGTGTGCGGCCCTTCTCTGGTGCTACACTACCCCCTTGTTCGAAGATGCAGCCGTCCCGGCTGCTGAAATGGAAGTTGAGTGTCGGAGGCATCCTGGAGTGAGGTCTGAGGCAATAGAAGTTACGGAGAAGCTCATAATCAGCGTTGATGGGAGTAGAAACTAATGGTGGCATGTGCAAACTCAATGAAGGACATCATCAAGAACGCAAGACAGTAGAAAAGGTTATGATTAGAAACCTGAAAAATTAGCAAACATGTTAAAGCAAAAAATTACGCGAATTTTGACATAAAAAACGAAAATTTGTGATTTTTGAGGATTTCAGCTGTAATTCATGAATTGAACAAAATTCTGTAGTATTTTCGCAAATTATTGTTGCTTTACGTCATACAGTTGCTTCTTAAGATGTATTTTATGTGTGTATATATATATATATATATATATATATATATATATATATATATATATATATATATATATATATATATATATATATATATATATATATATATATATATATATATATATATATATATATATATATATATATATTCAAATACGAATGCATACATAAGTCAGCCAGTAGATTTCTTCGATTTATCACCTTAAACGAAAATTTACTTTCCATCACGTGTATTTACGAACATAGACAATATGAGCGCATGTGATGTCACTTTGAGTGAACATTCTACTTACAGCCCTGCAAAAGTTTGTTCATTAGGAAAACACGTTGTTGTAGTATTTACATCCACCAAGCACCATGTTATATATGTAATTAGCCTGTTTACATTCGTATTGTAGCATCATCATGTTTTACGAACAATTCTTTATTATTTACAAAGCGAGCGGTGCGGCAGTGAATAATGTGTTTGTATGCATTTTACTTACGTAGAATATATTTGTAAATCAATTTGTCAAGTATTTAAAACTTTTATTCATCCAGTAAACTGTATTTTTGTTGTACACATTCTCTGTAAATATATGTTGTAAAAATGAGACGTTTTAAAGAAACGAAAGTTTTGTCAGTAGGCCTAATGAAAAAATTTGTTGAAAGTTTCGATAGTTCGAAAATGTATAGGTAAATTTCTCTAATTTTGTACTTAGGGTTGTTCTGAAACCAATGCCAAGTTTTGGTATTGGCCGATACTTCGCCTTTTCTCGATGTATCGGTATCGGGTATGGTATCGGGCCGATACATTAGTCTCAGTTGTAGACAGTCAGGTTATTACTTTAAGACAAAAATTACTGTTTTTCGGTGTTTATACACTAAAACTTAGTTAATTCTAAGTAGATTAATGCAAAATCATATATAATTCGAAGTGTGTATTTGCCCCCAAACGGAAGAATAGGATTTTATATGATCGTGCTAGAGTTTTCAGTCTGTTGACTGATTTTTGCAGCCTCTACCGCCTACTGAAGAGGTGAAAAGATGTGACATTGCCAAGCACTGTGCGTGAAGTTTGGAAGAGTAGGACAAATAAAATGGCTGCCTGTTGTAACAGTTGGAAGGAGGAAGTAAGTTTGGTGCAGTGTAGGTGTGACTTGGTGATGGAAAGAGAAAAGGAGAGTAGCTGTGTGAGCTTGACTGGAGGATGGAAGGAGGAAGGAAGCGATGTGGGCGGGGGTGCTAATGGGAGGGATGACAGACAGCCGGTGGAGGGTAGACTGTTAATGGGTGGGAGGTGGCAAAGAAGATGAAGGGAGTGAGCGACCTTTTTAAAGGCCAGACCCAGCTTAGCAAGGGGCTGTTTGACACAAAAATGCCGGCCAGGTAGCGTGGGATTGAGACCACATTCGGCAGAAGTTTATTCATAGTAAAGGGAACGAGAGGGTTCTAGTTATCACAGCTGCAGTTTTAAACCAAACTTTACCTTTTATATATATATATATATATATATATATATATATATATATATATATAATATATATATATGCATAGTAATTAGACCTAAAAGCAACATTTACACCACCTATATTTTACTGCATGTTGACATATAATTAATGACCAAGATAAATACAACAAACTTATTTTTTGGGCTATATCCTTAAAATTTTTGCATTTTTTAAAACAAAAATTTTACGGTTCCCCAAAACCGGGTTGTAACTTCGAGAGGGTAATTATTCGCAGGTATGTAGTTGTGTCTACTTAGGAAAGGGAAAATGTGCATTTCTTAAGACATTTTCTTTACGTAAACGAGTCTGGGAAAAATGTTTTTTAATTTATTATTAACAGTTATACTTTTTCTAAAATTCAGTGCAAAGGCACCCGGGGTATCTGCAATGGTATTGAGGTATTGTTATTGTAAAACATGGTGTCGGAACAACTCTAGTTGTACTATTATATTTGTGCACCCATGTAGTAACAAAACAACAGTGTGCGTACCACCATGTTAAATAACACTGTGTGGAGCTTGAGAGTTGTGGATAAACAAGGGTCTTTTAGGAGTATTTGAAGTGTGAAGAAACTATTTAAAATGACTTACCTGAAATAATAAATCTGCTTGAGTTTGTCTTCATAGTCTGGTGCACATACATAATAGCTGTAAGATGGATGTATTTTTTTATGTTTTTACAAAGTATTCAGGTCGACATATTCTGAGCAGTTTCAATTTGTTCTGAAATCGGAGAAAGTTGAAAAATATGTTTGTAGTGTGTGTCGCTGTGACAACTATTTGTCATTGTGAAAAAGTGACATTGTTAAAAGTACATATTTTTGTTTGGAAATGTTTTTGAATGATTACCAGAATTTTTGTGTTCATATGCTTTATTTTGTAACACGTAATGTGCGAACAGTGTTGGAATATTTGGTAAGTAGCTGAATTTTTCTTTAAAAAGAACTTAATATATGTGTCACGCTATGTGTAATACTATTGTATTTTCAGTTGACACATGAAGCTCAGAAGCATGTATTGTTGCATCTAGAAATAATTATGTTGATTTATTATCAAAATGTACATCAATAATTTCGTTTTTTCATAATACCGGTAACAGCCGATGACAAGAAAAAATTTATATGAAATGCTGCAGCCCGATTATGCATTATTTTAAGTAGTCGTCAGTCTTCTTGATTTCAAACTTTCAAGTTGGCAGGTCTGCAAATTACAAATATTTTGTTATAGTTCTGTCTCATATTTCATATCAAAGTTCATTAATATTTTTGATATTCCTTATTTGATATCATATAATTTTTAAATTTTTTGAAAGTCCTTCATATAATTGAACAAGAATTATCATTTTGTAAATAAAAGTTCATATATATTATCAAATATGTTGGAGTCTCTGTTTAAACTTTCTTCAAGAATTCATATATACATATTTATTATATGTATTTTTTTTTATATAACATGAATAAACAAAATAATCATTCCTTATATTATTATAAAGTCGACTCTTCATCTATCATTCAGGGGACCGCCAAAAAATGTCCATACATGCGGGATTTCAGCAGATTAGGGTTCTGACATGTAGATCAATAAAATACAACTTCTAACCTTATAAAACTTTGTTAGTATATTAAGAGCTGTACATTATCTGTGAATACAGTACACACCCGTTTAATCATGCTTTGCTTAACTGGTTTTCGGCTTCTGTGCGGCGGTTGGGCGATGCTGTAAAGTGTGTCGTTTAACAAGCAGTGGTAAGTATTCTCTATCGCTGTGCCACATGAGCTGATGTTTATCTCTTTAAACTGTCAGCCTGTCGCAGAGACCTGTGTGACACATCCATTTCTGTCCATTGAAGCGAATCGGAATGTGACCCATCTCAGGCCGTGTCCGAAATGGCAGATTTTGTTGATAAAATGATCACTTGACCCGATTTTGTATACAAAAATGGTGAGGTTTTTGGTATTTCGTATTTTCTATCTAGCAGCAAAAGAACACATGTGCAAATGTTTTATAAAACAAATAATTGTTCATAAAATACACTAGGCATGTTTTAAAATGAAGGTTGTGCTTTTTTATATACATATATATTGCAACAAATTTTTTTGAAGTCTTTATTGCACAACTTATTTTCTTATTTGTTAACGTATGTGCAGCATTCCAGTTATGAGTGTAGAAATATTTTTCACTGTTAATGTAAAAATGTCACTGATTGCTAAACAAGTGACTGTCGACAACTTCCGAAGTGACACTTCTAAATGACGAAATACAAAATAACGAATTCGCCATTTCGGTTTAGGACACTGCCTCAGTTATCCCCTCCCTTTTTTTTTTTCTGGGGAGAAACAAGTCTTTCCAATTTATCGATCGCCAGTCCAGGTCATTGTTCACTCTTTTTTGCAACATCAATAAAGCATAAAAGGACAGTTTAAACTATCACAGAAAAATTAGAAATAATAAAACAATTTGAGCATGGTGTGTTGCAAACGAAAACATAAAGTCTGGTGCCAAACAAAAGAAAATTTGTGCCTTTTTCAGGAAAGGTACAGTTTAACTTTTCTTACTTTTTTTTTTTCTTATCAAGTGTAAGTTGGTAAAATTTTAATAAGCTTTTGTATAGTAAGGGGTTTTTTTTTTTATGGGGATTGTACTGTTTAAATGCCAGGTTGCCTCATTTAAAGTCCCATTATAGTCTAGTGTTTATTGCATAGCATTCTAAAATGTCAACTAACTCTGCTCTGACGGTGCTGAGTGACATAGTTGAGAAAGCGACGCACATCTACTATGCTAATCTATCGGCCCGGTTGCCCGCCCAACGCGCTCGCCTGGCGCTGGCGAAAGGCTGTGTATATTCGATGCACTGTGAATTAACTACACTCGTGCAACATAAATATCAGTTAAAGTATCGTGCATTTAAAATCTTGCACATACTGTGCATGATTTGTGTTTGCTTCGAACTGTATAATAGGTGCTGTTTTTTATCATGATTTTCGGAGCCAGTATCACTTCCATTAATAGTAAAAATTAGTAAATTTTATTATCCGGTTTTTTAATACAAATTCACTTATTTGTGTTTTCTCTGGCCCAGATTAACACGGTTAATTGAGAGTTTACTGTAATACATTTTAAAAATTTCTACCTAAACTTGTTTAAATAAAAATAGTCTCAAAATACTGTATATAATTGATTGTAATCAGACACCAAATGCAAGCTGACCTGTAATTTTCAAACCCTCTCAAAATGAACATAATACAACACAGAATGCAAGTCAAATTTTTGAATGTCCCGTGTGCACTCTTTATCAGTTAAGAGGGCACAAGAAGTTATTGATTGTGCAGTGTGTTCATGGCGGCCGCAGGAGAAGGGGTGGCGGCGGGAGATTTAACCCCCCCACCCCCACCCTTCACGCCGCTACTTGTTGCTGAGTGCAGACACCTTGCATGTGTGACAAATGTCTGTCTTTAAAATAATTAATTATATTTTACTGCTACATAAATAGGTGGTGCTGTATTGAAGCGGAAGAAAGGGATACCACTAATTACTGTTACTTCCTTTGTGTTCAGAAGGAACCTTTCTACAAGATGGATATGTTTGCAGACAAAAAAAGAAAGTATTTGCGCATGTTTTCACTCTTCAGAGCATTACCATGACACTTTACACAGTGCGGCAGCACACAAAAGGCTCTTGATTTAAATGAGTATATTTACAATGTGTTTATACTGAACATGATGGTGCATTGAAAGATTGTTAAAGCAGATCTGTCATTATAGCCCGTACTCATTATAATGTTATAATACTGTGATTCTAAAAGCCTAGAAATAGTAAGTGTTTAAATTAACGCAAGGTTACACTCTGTGAAACAAACATATATAAAAGGGCAGTAATTCAAGTATTCACAGTGTCGTACTTTTCGACAGGTGCACACACACACACACACAGGAGACATACTCCATGCAGTTGCACATAACCACGTGGAATGTGTCTTTGACCTTTGTGTGTGTGCCTGTTAACAAGTACTACTATATATATATTATTTATTTATTTATTTATTAGGGATGACAAAGTTGATTTCTCAATACCCTCAATTATTACAGGTATCGAAGAATCAAATGGTTAATTGTTTAAAAATCCTCATCCACTTTCACATAATTTTTTGAGGTTATGTTGCACAGCAACAGGCCTTCAGTTTTCCAAATAGGCGGAACATGTACCGAACTCGCGTGCATTGACCGGAATTAACCAGTCAATGATGGTTCGACTATGAAAAAATTAAGATAATACAGTAGAACCTCGATTATCGGCGATAATGCAGAGGAAGAGAGAGTCTCATAATCGAAACTCACGATAAATCATTCATTTTTATCTTGATGGCTGCCATGTGGCAGGTGGCTGTTATCAGTATTTGGCTGCCTCACCTCACACAGATCACACAGACCTCGCACTATGTGCTGTGTGGCACTGCTTTAATGGGAAAACTGCACTTTTCTTTTTTGTGCGCTTTCTGACATGATCCAGTACTACGTGTATGCACAATATCTAAACCTGTAAATGTGCACGTAGACGAGACACTAAAACATACTGTTAGTTACGGATGAAAGACCACCGCACATGTGGATACTGTTGGAGATAGCACGTTGTTGTGTGTAAGTGTTGCGATCAGTGTTAGTTGATAAGCTGCATGCCGGAAGTCGACTGTCGGCAACCAGATGTGGTTTGTAGATAAGAATCCTGACTAGCAGCAAGCTCCTAGCTGACACGGAACATGCATTGGTTTTTAATCTGTTGCGCGATAGTTATTAGTAGTGGGAGCAAAAGGATCCCGGAACAGGATCCTTAATAATACCAGTATTCCTGGTATTTTTCGAATTTTTTATTTTGTTTACCTATTATCTAACGGTATATTAGATATTTAACAAGTACATTTTTCGTACCATACATATTTCCTGATTGTGACATTTTCTTTTTGATGTAGTTGAAATTGAAGGCTCATCCCCCCCCCCCCCCCCCCCCCCCCCCCGTGTTTGCCTTTACCAAGAATATCCATCTCTTTTTTTCTAAAAGTAGTTAGTGTGTTAAAGTTTTCAATGTACTGAGGATTTTATTTACATAGACGTGAAGAAAATGTCAAACGATGGGTGGAATTCTTTTTCAGACAACGTTAATGATGCAAATTACCTATTTTGCAGTTTGTGTTCGGCAAAAATTTCACGAGATGGTGTTAGTCGCACAACTAGTAACATGAGAAAACACTTATGTAAACATGGCGAGTACAGGAAAGTTGTCAATAATTATGATTCACAAGATCTTTTGGGCAAATATGCATGTAGCATCAAGTCATCCAGTGTTCCTGCAACTTAAAATGTCTGGAAGAAGCATTTTCAATTTGCAATCCGAAATGAAAGTTTACTTGTTTGTTTCATTACTAAATAGCATCAATATTTGTGTACATATTGGTTAGCTTCATAAGTTAACCTAAAATATTGCATTGAGAAGTTGAGAACTTTTTTTTTTTTTTTTAACTTTTTTGTGTAGTACTGTGTCTATATTAATTTTAAATTAATTGTATATTCATCAGAAATACTGATATGAACTTGTTAGGCCTAATTAGATAAGTCTGAGTGTTAAATAAATATAGGAAATTAATTTTACTTAGCAGACCGGAAAGTTTCCTATAATTGTCTTCATATTAGTGTCTGTTTAATTTTACCTATAAAACAAAATTTCAAAAGGATACATTGACTGTAGACACACATTAATAATTACTATATATTTGATTCACAGTATCTTTGGTCTTTTCTGAAGTCCTGCTTAAGTTCTAGTTCCAGGGTATTCCTCCGCCTCGTGCAAACTAAGCTTAACTAAGTCTGGAAGATTACACCAGAGGGACAACGCACCAGATTTGTGTGCACTCACAGATGTAACAGTAACAGTATTTTTTTATAAGAACAATTTTTACTATGTGCTTCCGACACATTAATTTAACGGGGGGAAAAAAAGTAACTTATGTTAACACAAGTATAAAACGCTTGTGATGTATGGTATATGTTGGAAACAACCAAATATGTCATACATGGGGAGATTTTTCAAAGGTTTGATTTAAAAGGGCCGAAGAAAGTGTGAATAGACTATATCTTAATTTATGTTATCGGAATCAAGTAAAATTGATACTGAGACATCCCTAGTGTGTGTCTATATATAAATAATCTGTGTGCGCTTGTGAATGCGTGTGTGCGTCTGTCTAGTGGCCTACTGCCATCTTAACTAATCTGTGAAACAAACTTTATGCTTTTTTCCAGCCACAGTTAAATGCTCGTCCTCAGGCTCCAGCAGTAGATGTGGAGAACATTCGTAAACGCCTGGAGGCACTCAAGACAGCTATCAAGAGCTGAAGACTTGCTCATAATTGGAGAACAAGGACTGTTTTTCTTTTAATTATTGAAAACACTTCATGCTTTTTTTTGCATGAGGCAATATTCTGATTTCCATTTCATTAATCCTATTAATTTATTTTTGTAAAGTACCCCGAATTTCAGATAGAAGTGGGATGTTCTTTTTGAGTATCACCAAAAATAAGAACTCGCTAGAATATTTATAAGTAATGTTTTATTTAAGGCTTAATTATTTTGTGTAAATAAGCTATCAGATTAGGTTTTCCTTAGTCTGTTTTAGTTTCAATCTGTAGTTAATCTCTTCTTAATTGTGTCCTGTAAATTGCATGTTTTCATAGAAGTCTTGGGCCTAGAAGTTTCTCATAAAAAGTGGCATCACTAATTTAATATATCAAGTGAAAAGTTTTTTATACTCTAATTTTCTGTAAGGATTGTAGATATGTGGAAAAAGAATTCTGTTTAGGTACACAAGTTGCTAAAACAGGAGCTGCATATGTAAAGGCATTTAGACAGAAAACATATTTTGTATTAGGTCTTGTTAAATGCTGTTATATAACATAGTATGGCTGCTATTAAATAATGTATCTTGCAATTATTATGAGTATTATTACTATGAAGTTGGTTGTTGACAGGAGTGCGCATGTAAAATAATTTCCATTGTGTTTGTGACCCTTTATTTTTTAAATATGGTGTCTTTCGTGCATATGAGTTGTTTATTTATAATTTTTTTACTTTGATGTATTTTAATTGCACAATTTGACATAACTGTAGTTGTACGTTAATAAAATATCTTAACATAAACTTTATTTTTTTCTCCCCCACCCAAATTATGGTGTTATGTTCTCATTTTGTTTTAAATTAATACAGTAATTTTGTTCACAGCATATTAAGGTCAGGGTGTCCATTTGACGGGGAAGTACGAAAAATGTACGGGAATTTTTTCCTATACAGGAATGTACAAGAAAGTACTGGAAAATGGTCTTTTTGAAGTGGTTTGGGATGATTAATTGTGTACAATGTGTGGTGCATCCATTAAAAACAGCACAGCAATTTTTTTATTATTATTTATTTAGCTTCCACTTTTACACACGTGTACTGGGAATTTTCATGAACATACGATTATAAATAAAATTATTAAAAAATACTTTGAAATACAATATAGGTGTTATCTAAATATTACCGTTGCCGCACATCATCTTGTTCATTAATACTAAACAACTGCTACTCATCAGTGCAACTGCATTCATGATAGCTTCACGCTGCGCCTGCAAAATTGTTTTACCTACCGGGCCGGGACAGATGTCCTAATAACTTATTTCCCCTGATGAGCTACCGAGACCATGCGAGAGGTCCGGGGCGAGTACAGCAGTGTGCCGCAAGATGCCTAGATTTCACCGCTCTTCACTACGCCGCACACACAGGATCTAGGCACTGGGCTTGCACCTGCTGTTCCCCCTCTCCAGACACCCTATGCCAGTGGAAGAAGGGATGGCTGAGGAGATGTATCCTGGCCTCCGGACCATCAGTTCTTCTATAGTTCTTGATCGTCTCTCCTGAGCCCTTGTCACTCCAGCTCTCTTGGTGCCGAGGCTCAAAACTATCCTTCCTTCATCGCTCACCTCGTGGGACCGAAGATCCTCTCCAGCCCCTAACCGAAGGGAGAACCAGCAGCATCAACAGTTACAACACCTAGACACGTTCTGTCCTTTACAGACAAACCTGAGTGTAGAGCTCGCCCCGATGTTATACATGCACAAGCTAACTGCCTATCCCACTAGCTTTGCACAGGGTGCCTTCCCCTGTAGTACGATAGGGTGTTTACCTCCTGTATAGCCCGTGGGGAATTAGGGGATAGCACCTCTGCCATGTGTGTTTATTTCCTTTGGATAAATAAACACCTATCTTACCAGTTCTCTTCACTTTCACTCCGAGCTTCTTCCCTGTGTCATATCGGAGCTGAACTCAGCAGGAGACCAGGTTTTTGCTTTTCTGAACGCACACAACATACCAGCACATCCTTGGAAGGCCACCTATTCTCTGCCTCAACAGTGAACAGCATAGAGCCACGACACTAGTATACCGTCCCCTCGAAGTTGGTTTGCCGGCTCAGTCGCCCCTACCTCATCGCTCACTTTGTGATGCCGAGGAGGGGGATCTTCTTAGTCCGAGGAAACCAGTGACCACTGGACCCACACCTCACCATTATTGGAAGGCCACCCGTTCCTTACATCACATGGGAGGAACGGTAGAGCCACGACACTAGGTACGGTACGCTCCTGGTGGGATAGACTTGCCGACCAGGGTGCTCAACTCTCACCGCTCCCTGGTGGTGCAGAGGGGGCTGCATGTTAATTGGCAGTAATTGGTATTTTTTACTTAGTTTTGATAGTGTTTTTTTTATGCATCCCATTCACTGCTAATTATCTGATTTTTTTTTTGCACTGCTCAAGCAACTTCATGTTGTGATGATTGTCATTTAAATTGTCAGACACCTACATTTTTTGGTTTTGTTTTTGTTTGATATTACTTGTTGCAGGCTGTGTGCATCTGTTGTTGGTGATATAGGTCTGTGGTCTACATTACATATTATGAATAATTTCTAGCTACCCAAGCCCCCTCAGTCGCATTACAGATGTTTTAATTGATAGGCTAGTAATTTAAAATCATGGTTGGTGTGTGACGAAGTATAATAAAATTATATTGTAAGTGGGTGCAGGAGTTTGAGTGGGTAGTGTCTGATGCTAATAATAATAGTATAAACTGAAATGCAAAGTGTGTGGCAAAAGTTTTGCAGTGGACATTATGGGAAGAAGTGCTGTTTTTTCACATAACAAAGGAAAAGAACACATGTCAAGATTAAAAATTCAGAACACCATATCACCATAGATATATTCATTTACATCTCTATCAACAGTTACCTCTCCATCAATTGCATCTGCCACATCAGATGCAACTACCTCATCAGTTTCACCTGTATCCAGGTCAACTACATCAAAGAAATTTGCAAAGTAGGTATGAGGTCAAATGATGTATACTCGAGTGAATGTCTTAGTGGTGGCGGCCTTAAAAGAATGTTGACTAAAGACATTGTACCCAGAGTTGTGGCATATTGGTGTCTTTCAACAGTGCTAAACTCCTCATCCCTACGTGCAGCAGAAAAAAAAAAATTGTGATTTGTTTAATAAATGTTTCCAACATGTGAAATAGCAAACAGCATGCAATTGCACAAAACCAAAATTGCCTACTCAATCGTTTATGGTCTAGCACTGTATTTCATGAATGAATTAGTACATTTTTTGAAAGCCTTTTGTAAGATTACTGTAGGTTTTGATGAATCCCTTAACCAGGTAGTTCAGAGTCAGCAAATGGATGTGGCTGTGCGTTTCTGGGATGGTGATGCAAACATTGTATCTACAAGATACTTAATATCCATTTTTTTTTTTAAGCATACCATATAAGAATATCTCCTCCAAGGCATTAGAGAAGCTTTGAAAACCTTTTCTTTGCAGAGAATACTGCAATTGTCTATGGGTGGGCCCAATGTTAATTTCAATTTGAACAGTGAGCTTTCCTCCTCTGAAGTTGATGGGCCAAAGTTGTTTGACATTGGGTCACGTGGCTTGCACAATGCTTTTAAAGTTGGTATCAAGGACACCGAATGGAATCCGATTTAATTTCTTCGAGCTTTGTACTTGAAAATGACATTGAAGTAACGTGTGCCGCTCCTACTACTAATCAACTACAATTATTACTCGTCGCTCCTTATGTGTGAAGTATATCCTTACTGCAACCTACATACGAGTTGTCTACATCAACCGTCCAGGAAAGTTTTATGCAAAAACTTGGCACGTAAATTATCGGCCGCTGAAATCTCCCGAGTGGCTGAGCACGTTGCCACAAAGTTACACAACCAGTAGGTGCACCACATCCCCCCCTACTTCCGCGCTGAGAGCCTACAAGCTGCCTGCCACTGGGCAAGGCCGAGCGCTACCAAAGATGAATGGAGCAGTATTGCCGACTACTGCTGACCAGAGATTTTCAACTCCCATGCCACGGCAGGACGTCATGCGCCTTCCCCGCACCCCGCTGCGGCATCATAGACTTCAGCACTATGTAAGTCCGTGCACAGTGGGGCTCCAGCAGTCATTCTTGTTTTTTCTCTCGAGCACTGTAGTGTGGTCACCGTAGCCAGGGCCAGCAGGTGATGTGCAGGATGTTCCTACCTCGGCGAGCCAGCCTGGCTGTTTAAAAAACACCCCCACCAGGGAAGATAGAGGCCAAGCGTGGACCTATATAAGCCTGTGGTGAAGGCGGCTCGTGACCATTTTGAATCCAGACGACTGCAGGATGATTCCTGGAGATCGCCACCAGGCCCGTGTCGAACTTTGACTCCAGCTACTGCTACTGTCGAGGTGGTCTGCATGTTGGCGACAACATGCAGACCTAATTCCAGTAGGATGCCATAGGTTGTGACGCATTAGGGATACTCGTGGAATCCTTCAGACTCCCTCTGAGCACTATAATTATATAAACCCTAGTTGTAAAGTTTCCGGATTGTGTAAAGTAACGCTGAGTGCGAGTTATGTCCAATGTTGTTTAATTACTGTGAGTGAATAAAAGTATTTTATGTATCGAGTGCTCTATTCCATCTAGTTACTACTATCCCCCTTTTTGCGTGACATGATTCATCCTCAGGACAGGTCACAGCAAATGGTGTTGGCAGCTGGAGTTTCTGCCCCCCCCCCCCCCAACCCCTCCTCGTCCCTTTAAGTTGAACTTGCTGCTAAAAGTAGATTACAGTTATCGGAACACAGCACAGTATAGAAAATTAACATCCATAGACAGCAAGCGTGGAGGCAACAGAGTTTTATTCCTCACATTTTGATTCATTGCATTGCTGATTAAAATCAAACTACGGAAACACCTAATAATCCCCGCCACCCAGGGTTTTACCCTCTGCCAGAAAGTTAAGGCCAACGAAGTTCAGTAACCTGGCTAGAACAATGGTAAACAGTAATACCATTGTGAACTTAATGCGTGCCCGATTAGACTGACTTGGCATGTCAGTTGAGGATTTTGCCCGCTAGACCAAAAGTGGAGGCAAGGGGCGTTAGCGATTTAATAACATGGTCGTCCTGGTTACTGCTGAAGATGCTGTTCGGGATCACAACAGAAGCAGGTGTGACTGCTTGTTTACCGAGTTTGGCGGAGCGGTCCTGGTTCCACCGGCCTTTCTGGCGTAGGATGGGATAATGCGATTCACGGTTTGAGAGTAGTGAGAGCCAGGAATTGTTCCCTACATTTTCTACCATGCTTCTTCTCGTGAGGCATTAGGGCAGTTGGACAGCCTACGTGATGCACTTAGATAGGAAGGTTCGACAGTGTAACCCAATAGTGACTTGCCAGCACGAGTTCGGTAAGAGTCCCCACTGATCCCCCACAGTACGCGGGCTGATCAGGGATGCGGAGCTGTGGGGGGCCACCAAGCCTCTACTGGTTGTGTGTTCACACTAGGATGAACTGCAAAACTTCAGGCTACAGTCACTGCGCACTGACTTAATGCGGGTGGTGAGAAGCAACCTGAGTCGTGCCTCCCGATGTGGCGTCGCTGTTTCTCCCTCACGAGCACTGACTTAATGCTGATGTCTGGCTGGGAAGAAACGGGTAGCTGTCTAATATGTATGTCTTCGGACCTGAAAGGGATCCAGTCAGGCTAACTTGATTTAACAAAACTCTCAGTTCCTGTTGGTAGTGCACGGCGTATTCTGTCTCCAACCGTTAATACAAATAAATACTCTGGAAATGAACAACTGAAAGGCAGAGAACAATGAGTTTATTGAAGGTTCAATAACCACATGACCTGTGCTACCTCCTACCAAGTCGTGATCAGAAGGTAACTGTGGTTCCAGGTGTAGGCGACCAGGTTCTGAGTAAACGGGAAAACTGATCCTAGATGAATACAAATTATTTAAAGTTAAACTGCTAAGTGAACGGTGTCTAGAGGAGAAGTTTAATATATGTGTGATCGTGTTCGCTGGGTGACTGGTCGTTGACATACTTAGCCAGTAGCTGCTGCGGAGTACTTGAAAGTAACGAGATTCTCCAAAGGTCCCGAGCTTGGCAGTGTCTGGACTTAATAGTGGAAGCTTGTAGGCTGCCGGTGTGAGGGAGGCGTGACGTCCTCCGGCCCTGGTTGGCGTGGGAATACTCTGGTCAGCGATTCTGCTCCGTGTCTTGTCGGAGGCGCTCTGCCTTGTCCGAGGTCTGGGCAGCTTCTTGGCTCTCAGCGTAGGGAAGGGGGGGGGGGGGTGCATGCCGGGTTGCTTATCCTCCAGGTGAGAAGGATTTGCTCAAAGTTCCCGTTGCCTGTAGGGTAGGCAACGTGTTGCCCACATCTGGTGGTGAAGGAGGTACTCTAGGTAACGAGTCGTAATCGTATTATATGTATAAACGGCACACGTCAAACTTGTCCCAGTCATTCAAAGCCACAAAGTGTTACGCCAGTCAGCGGATTACGATGACGCAAGCGCATGGGCACAAATAGCTGCGTTGCACTTTCCTTGTCAGAACAAGGTGCTCATAATAGTGTAGTAAGCGTGTGCGTGCTTCTGCTTGCTTAAAAAGTAATGCATGTTAACTCACTGCCACTTTTTGAACCGTTTTGATCTTTGCAAAAGCAAAATTCCATGAGGGCTGCCACAATGTGGAAATACTAGTTTCTAAAGCCAGTTTGTGTGTGCATGTAAGTAATTAAGGCTAATCTATACAGTAAATATACTGCTATGAAGTCATAAGTAAGTCACAGAAATCTGCGGCTAAATTGATCAAGAAATTTGTTACACGCCACTCTTGATTTAACTGTCTCTAAGCACTCGTTAGAAGCAAAACACACAACACCCCGAGTTACCCACAGACAACACAGTTTTAATTGACTTTGTACACACACCACCCATACAACAAGATGCAGCACTTGATTATTCATTATACGAGACAAGTGAATACACCATACATGAACCCAGTACAAGTACTTATCTGCGACCCTATTATTTTACTTGCAAGGCACCACAAAACGGGCATATGAAAATTTGTATTACACTTACACAGGAGAGTTAACATGGCAGCACATTGAGACAAATTGAAATCCACATTCACACCTATTGATGAAATTGAGAAGTACGCAAATTTGCTTTACGGTACGAAACAAAAAACCGGGACAAAGTTCCCAGGTCCATGTGGAGGATCTAGCATTTTATAAGAATAAATGCAAGCCTAACTTGCCGAGGACGACTTTATAAAAATCAGGATATCCTTATTACCTCACATTACAGACAAGATAACACCACTACAAAATACACACTTGAACAATTGCTCCAAAACTTGAAAAAAAAAATGTTGAGTTATGAACACACACACATAATCAAATCATGGACAGCCAGAACAAAATCTCGGAAAACACCACACTGCAGGCCGAGATCAAGAAATTGAAAAGCCAGGTAGACACACAAGTTGAAATTAAAAAAAAACACTGACACGTCCCTACAAAATGACTCCAACACACGTAAACGCATTCCACAAACACAGACACCCCACCCACAATAATGCCAATTTATGTCAGGCGGGAACCAGACATGCAATGTAGCCGGGCTTGCAGAGGGACATCACGGAAGCCCGCCCTACCATAACTACTTTCCGTACACACACAACAGGTAGGCCCCTTAAGGGTGCACTGCGGAAACTTACAACACCTGTGGAACGAATCTTAGTAATCAACATTTTTAGGGAAGAAATAGACAGGCAGGGTCCTTAAGAGACGGACGTAAAATTCACGACCGCTCACTGGGCGAAACATGCCGCATAAGTCAGGAGAAAAGACCCATCCCACCCGATGTGAAAGTTTCATGTATTATTGACGCGTGCCAGGCATTATTTAGTAAAAGGGTACCAACACGCTCTTACGCGGAAATTGCTAAATTTAATTCCCGCTGGGAACAGTTTGACGCCATTGTACACTCAAATACTGGAACAGAAAAATTATGTAAAACAAAGAAACATTCCAAACAGGCCACCTTGCATTACGTTCTGTACCGAGCAAAGCAGGCCAGAAAAAATTAGTTAATTACAATAACATCCACAAGGCAAAGCACGTCAGGAAACGGTTACTACCGGAAAAGACGACACCACTCCTTGCATCGCAGAAGCAGCGGCGTGTGTCAAGGGCGAGCGGAAAGAATGTACAGATCAGCACAAAGTGATGTTAGACCGGCAAGGACGGCCTTAGTCGGCCTGCGTTCGGAAATGTGATCCACATGCGAGCTGTGTTTATACACAAATCATCGAGCAAGTAATTGCCCATTGTTCCCCAATCTGAACGTAGTATTTTAAAAAGACATTGCGGCGCAGTTTCACAAAGGTTCGGGATTGATAAAACATGAATCAAGTTACCACATGCGTGAATGCACAATCCTGTAAGCAACAACATGGAACTGGTTGATGATGATGACAGGCATCAGCGCAATCTGAGCCACTGGCCCTACTTAGATTCATTAACCAAACAACCCATGCCAGTCACTAAGCACGAGTGTCGTTCTGGTTATGTCGGAACATCACCACCACGCTTCGTGAGACTTGCTGGGAAAAATTGCCTTACTGGATACAGGATGCTCTCACTCCTGCATGGTGACTACGTTAGTAAATAAAGACACGCATACCCGTTAAGGAAATATTTTCGTTAGTAGGCGCTACTGAGGATATTGACGCACCTCAATTTAAAACTAAAGTCAATATACATATTCATGGTCATAATTTTTATCAAGAATTCTTGTTACATATGATTCTTGGAGTTGACTTTATTAAACATTATTAAATTGTCCCAGTTTTAACAAAAAATATGTTTGTTTTTGCATCAATGATAAAATATTTTAAATACCGATAAATACAAATTCAATTGAATATGACGATAGCAATTGTATCACATTATAAATTAACTACTACAGATGGTACTGTCACTTACGAAATAACTAGGGAATATTAATCCTCTACTGCTACCTCATCAAGTAAAGGCTATGAAAGACATATTGGAACAATACAGCGACCGTTTCATCAGTTCGATTCACAAACTGATGGAAACTAATGCATATGAAATAAAACTTGACTTAACTACAGATAAGCCCATTCACACCCATCTGTGTAGGATAAATCCTAAACTGCGAAAAGATATTTTAATTCAAATACAACAAATGCTTGATGCTCAAATTATAACCCCATCGGAACCGGCCTACACCGCACCAAGCTTAGTCATCCCCAAACGTCAGGGAGGAATCCGATTCCTAACAGACTTTAAATTACTCAATCAACACTTAGCAAAGGTACAATATCCCATTCCCAGGATGGAAGATATAATAACCACCCTACAAAATTTCAAATATATTACATCCATTGATACGTTCAGCGGATTTTACTCAATATCGGTACGAAAGTAAGATAGACACAAACTAGCATTTAGCGTGGATGGAATTGGCTTGTACGAGTACGCTCGTATGCCTATGGGCCTCGCTATGAGCCCAAATTACTTTCAAAATTTTGTAGACATACTACTAGGTCCATTGTGATGGAATACCACGGTGACATATATCAATGATATATTCATTATCGGAAATACATTCACGGATCATTTAGAAAACACTTGTAAAGTCATGGACAGATTGAGAGAATTCAGTGTCTAAATTAACAGTAAGAAATGCAATTTTGCGCAACGCAAAATTAGAATTTTAGGCCATTACATAACACCTAAAGGAATCCAAACCAATCCAGAAAAAATTGCTGCAATACAACAGATGGCCCAGCCTAAAAATGTTAAACAGCTTCGAACCATTAACCAAATTGACGGAGGAGACTGTACCAATAAAATGGGGGGAAAATGAACAATTAGCATTTCAAAAGTCGAAAACAGTCCTCACTAACACACCTATTTTGGCTAAATTTGATGATACATGTCGAACCATACTTGCATGTGACACGTCACAAACAGCCATAGGCGCAGTATTGTTGCAAGAACACTCCACTACCAAAGAGTGCGTGATCATTGCTTTTGCATCAAAAAAGCCATCATTAAATGGGAAAAAAAAAATGGTCAGCATTGGAGCGTGAGCTATCAGCCATTAAATATTTTGTTATTTATTTTAAACAATATCTTTACAGCCGCAAGTTCATTATAGAAACGGATCATGCGAGCTTACAATATCTCAAATCCATGGCTGAACATAATGTAAGAATCCAGAAAATGGCCATTGCATTAACCGAATATGACTTTGAAGTGAAAATTGTAAAAGGTAAATTAAACATGCTTGCAGAACAAGTAACTGTTTACCTTGCTGTGAGACCCAAGGTTCCCTGAAAGATCTTCCTTTTCTTTTTAACCACCACAGCAAGCTCCAGAATAGTTAGTAGCGTCTCCCCGCTTGAACATACGTATTCTATTTACCCTTCATTTTTCGCATGCCATCATTTACAAGTACTTTTTCTTTCAGCTGTATTTGTCGGCATCATGCAAAAATAAAGTAAGCCAGTGGAACACCCGATAAACGCGACACTCCTGACACAATAATGTCTGCAACGGGGGGGGGGGGGGGGGGGGGGACCACATTGGCAGCATCAACGAGCGCCACACCGCCAGGGCAAGGGGCAGAGAGAGACAGCGCTACGATCTCAGCATCCTAGGTGTCTCACCTTCTCCGGCTAGCTGGATAACACAAGAGCGCGCGCCGCTACAGCGGTCAAACACCCAACACTAAGGGTCCCGCCTACCTGATGATTTTTTTTTTAGCTTCTCTTCCTGGCTTTCTTCACTACTCCTACCTAGACCTTCAAGAGGGGGCCTAAGCCACCACCTTTCACAATGAGTCTTCACCGCAACAGGGGGTGGGGGAGACCAAAATGCTGCGTGCTGCTCCAACTATTAATGGACTACGACTCATCTACCACACGAGTTGTGCATGCAACACTTGGCACATACATTCTCGGCTGCTTAAATCTCCCGGGCAGCCAAGCACGTGGCCATGAGGTTACACAACCAGCTGACCCCCCCCCCCCCCTCAATGCTGAGAGCCAACAAGCTGCCCGCCACCGGATAAGGCCGAGCGCTACTGAAGATGAACGAAGCAGTATTGCCGACTACTGCTAACCATAGATTTTCAACTCCTACGCCACAGCAGGACGTCGTCATGCACCTTCCCCCCACCCCACTGGGGCAGCATAGACTTCAACCCTATATAAATCTGTGCACAGCGGGGCTCCAGCAGTCATTCTAGTTTCTTCTCTTGTGACATTTGGAGCACTGTTCAGTGCTGGGACCTTCTGAGATCTTCCAAGTCTTTAGTATACCCCCAGTGGCTACTTCCAACTACGATGACCAGTCATCCAACGACCAGTGAACACGCCAACACTCGTTAACTTCACTTTGTCTCTTCTAGACAACCGCTTTCTTTAGTACAGTTTAGTAGTAAAGTATTTTTGCATGTCTAGAACAATCTTTCCCTTTTTAACCTAGGACCAGGTCGCCTACACCTGGTTAACGTAGGTAACCTTCAGCACTCCACTGGTCAGAGGTAGCACGAGTCACGTGTTTATTGATTTTTCAATAAACATAATTTTATTCTCTATCCTTACGCTTTTTCATTTACCGAGTATCTTTCTGTCCACTAGAAACTATTCATGTCGTACACTGCCAACAGAAACAGAATATTTTTTTAAACCTAATTAACACACCCATTAGACGGCAGCCTGTTCCTTCTCACCACCCCTTCTCACCACCCGAGCACTATTAGTGCTGGAGGGGAGGAACAGAGGAGCCACAACCATTAGGAATACTTTAATCCAAGGAGGGGCAACAGGCCCAGATTATTCCCTTGCTTTGAGCACTGTTAGTGCTGAAGTGACAGTAGCCTGAGTCTTACCGTTCAACCTTGCCTGAAATCACATCCAGTAAAGGCAATGGTGGTCCAAACAGTTTCCCATCTCTGAGCCAGCAAGCAGCTACTCGACTGACACTGTTAAATTGTTTCCTGTCAAGGTGCACTGTGTGTGTTGTTCAAGAAGCGACACACTATGCCTTTCTAGATAAGGCACTGCAAAAGGCGTAGGGAGCAAAACCTAGCATTTCTTGCTACCAAACAGTAGTCTGCACTTCCCCCTCCTATGAAGGAAAGGCAGGCGGAACGGGACCGCGCCGCCACACTCAAGCAGTTGCGACTGCTCCCGTGGCGTTAGTATATTTTCCACAGAATATTCGCACCATCCCAGAGTATCGCCCGGTTCCGAGAGGAGTGGTCAACTAGATTGAGGCTAGGTACGGTCTGGCCAATCCGAGGTTCTGGAGCTGGGAATCTATCATCTGGAACCATCAATATGGTGTGGAGTAACCCAACGACCATTAAGTTGAGATCAAGGGTCAAAACCTCAACTCCCTCAGTGTCACGACGGTCTTCTGAGTAAGCCTGTAGCGAAAACCTCTCGCCAGCTACTGACAAACCTGTATAAAACCACGCTCTTGGTCTAGCGTATAAATCCAAGGCGATGCCAAGCAGACCTTAACCGGACACGTGTCAGAAGGCACTCATAAGAACCGAAGTACAGCAGTTTCAGAATACCGTATTTTGGCGTGTATAGGCCGCATGTGTGTATAACACCGCACCAGAAGTTTTTCATGAAACATTAGGGATAATTAATATTTAAATCACAGGCTGCACTGAATTTTTGTATTCCTGTATATATTGTAAAGTTACAAGTCCGTACAAACATAATAAATTCCGACTTAATTTCTGCCCTACAAAACATTTGTGACAGAAATTTGTGTTATGTTGTAATGTTTAGGAATATACGATTACTATTCCACAGATGGTAACGTGACTTGAAAAAGCAAAACCACTGCAATGTGTTACACAAAATGGTGTCTTATCAATGAGCACTTGTAGAGCAGCAGCATGCATGCAAAACTACGTAAGATATCTTTCTCTTGTACAGCAGAGAAATTATTTTCTCACGTACGACATCTATGGCCGTGCTCTAACATGTTTACATTTTACACATGCAGGATGAAGGTAATTTTGTTTATGAATGCAAGTGAACAAATAACTGCACATGTGTAAAGGGGTGTTTTTACTTCCCTTCTCTTTCTTCCTTTAGGAGCTAAAACATTAGACTATATGTTGAAAAATTTCTAAACATGTTTTGTGGCAAAAAATATAAAAATATATATTGTTATGCCAATATCTATTCTTGTATAAGTCGTAACCCAAATTTTTGGTAAAAATGTGTGGCTTATACATGCCGAAATACAGTAGTTATGAACTGTCTGAAGGACAAAATTTTGCTGGGCAAACTGACTTTCTTCCAGTCTCTGTTGAAAGAGATTGAACCTTTTTTTGAGAGAATTTCAAACTGACAGTCCCATGACTCCATTCCTACTTAAAGCATTTTCAGTTCTTGTATGAAACATCTTGGCAAGAATAGTTAAATCTGAAGTAATAAGCATGGATATCCAGAAAATTTATGTTGGGAAGAAGGAAAATCTTGTGTGTGCAAAAGGTATAGATGTTGGTTTCACGACATGATCGGCACTTAAGAAATACAAGAGTACATCAGAAAAAGACATCCTTGTATTCAAAAATGATTGCAGAAAATGCAAAAGTTATTTAATCAGAAATGTATGGAGAGATCACCTTTAAAATATTCTACAAAATCTGTCTCTTGTCTCAGTCCTCAGATTTTTGCAAAGGAAGAAGGCAGGGCAAGATAAGGAACGGCTCTGGAAACAATTATCACAAATAACATAATTGAAGGGAATATAGCTGACTAAATACAGTACGACTTGCATTCTAGATAAAGTGACAAGTATCAGATTATAAATTATATTGAGTGAAAGTCCTTTAACACAAGGCAGAATACGAAAATCTGAACAGTTTTGTTAAACTCATTCTTATCACAGCCCATGAAAACTCAAATCTTGGAAGATGCTGTTCTGTTAATTGTGAATGTCTTGTGGAAAACGTGAAAGGAAAATCGCTAGTGGCACATCGTATATCTATGATTCTGTGACTGCAGAAGTTGGCTTAGATAATGCTGAAATAACAAGATCTGTTGTATTCGCAATGAGAAATGCCACTGGAAGCCATAAAAAAACATAGACGAGAGAAAATGACAGAAGAACAAAAGCAAGAGAAAAGAGAGTGGCTTTGGAAATAAGAGACTTGAAATCAAGAGGCAGAAGTTGATGGAGAAATTCCGCAAACACAGAAATTTTTGGTAGCCCCCCTGAAAAATGGTAGATAGGAAGTCAACCGTAATTTAAATAAGTGTTATTTTGCACCATCTACAAAATACTGCCTTAACTTGGAGGGGGGAAAAAAAAAAAAAAAAAAAAAAAAAAAAGAAAACCTTTTTATAACATTTTTTGGAGTGTTAAAATAAGGAAATTGTTTTTAACAAAGCAGCAAAATAGAGAAAACATTTCCAGTAACTGTGACATTTTGTTTGATGCGTGCTCTCTTGACTGACTGACAAGTGGTTAGGGTGCTGACTGCTCTCTTAGGCTTTACGAGGTGGTGGGGAGTCAAACCCCAGGGTGATTCAGAGCGTTAGACTAGACTATCCCTTCCGGGGAGCCTTACTTGACTCACCACTAAGAATGTCAATAAACGGGATGCCAGGTGTCCCAAAAGGGTGAAATGCTCAGTCAGATACAAGAGGTGAGTGATCTGGCTATGACTGACACGGCTTATCCACCACGGCCTCGTTGGCTGTCAAGTGGGGATAAAATTGGCTAGGAACTGTCCCCGGTGCATCTTGGTAACTACCTTGGTAGGGATTCGAACCCTGATCATCTTTCCGGATGCCAACGTGTACAGAAGTTGGGGAGTACTACTTCTGTGTTCGTGTGTCGAACCTGAATTACCTGGCCAGATTTCAACTTTACTATACTTGATCTACTAGAGGGGTCCTGGGTGTCCGTGTTAGAATTCGATACCAGTGTAGGGGTTGGTTTGACGGGGGTTTCCTGTAAGTCAGATCCTTCGTCTGGTCACATTAACCTAACATATGTTTCAGTGGTGTTTCGTGGTCTGGGGGTGTTGTTATACTGTGACACATACTCCCCTTCATGAATAAGTGGTTAGGGTGCTTACTGCCCCTTCTGATCTTCGGAAGTAGAGGAGGGTCTGGCTATCCTGATAGGGGGTGAATGAGCTCAATCGGTGATGAGTTATGAGTGATTATGGGGGTGAGCGATCTGGCTTGTGCTGACAGGATTAATCCGCCGTGGCCTCATGGGTTGGCGAACGGGGATGAAATTAGCGTCGGATTGTTCCAGTTGATTGCGAAGAACTGTCTTTGGAGGGATTCAAACCCTGATTGTCCGTCCGAAAGCCAAGGTGATGGTGCAGAAGTTGGGAAGCACTTCTGTTCTCGGGTGTCGAACCCTAAGTATCCTGCCAGATTGTAGTTTCACTAGGCTAGATTGACTGAAGGGGCTCTGTGTGTCAGTGTTCGTGGGTGGTGCTGATATTAAAAGGTGAGCTGAATGGGGATTTCCTTGGAATCTGATTCCTCGTCTGGTTCGCACCAACCTAACAGATGTTTTAAGGGTGTTTCGTGGTCTGGAGATAACACTACATTATAATCGATCTGGTGGCTCTCGGATTCACAAGTATTCAGAGTACTGGATTGAGAGTTGGTAATTATTTGGTTTAGTAAAACTTGCTGTAGTAAAGCACACCTCTCGCGTCACCTCTAACGGCTTCCAATACCACAGTGTTGCTTGTGCATGGATAAATGAAATTTTTACAAAATAAAATAGAGGTTGTAAACAGGGGTTGCATACAAGCAGTCCAGGGCAGGGCGAAATCTACAATCACTCCCATGGACCTGCTGTTCACAATGGCAACCCAAGTAGCAGAACCTTATGTCAATTATTGGCAGCGGGTGCACTGGAATCTCAAATTAAGTCCAATTTCTGTCCCTGCCTCCTAAGAGATATACCACACTACACGGCCAGATAAAGACGTGAACTCGATTAGAATTAAATGCGCACTTAAGGGAAAAACAACACTGAAATATTAAGCAACAATAATAAAAGTGGTACAGGTTCTAAAAATAATGGTACGCGACACACAAGAATATAAGTTTGATATGTAGTACTTTATTATGTTTAAAATAAAGAGTTAACAGAGACCCGGCTAAATAATTACAAACTATAAGCTAGGTAAGGAATAATATTATATATTAAATCAACAGGTGAAGGCAAGCCTGGGAAAAATTATTAAAAACCCTGTGCAGGCTGGAAAGGAGAGAGAGTCTTCCGCAGACTGTACGTGAGCTCGCGAACCTTGCGGCCGGCGAGCTGCGGCGTCTCTGCTGGACCATGGGGCTGGACTTCTATTTACACGAAAATCGCCGTGTCAGTGATTCTCCAGGGGCAGGGGGTAGCGTAGCCTTCCAACACAGGGGCTGGTTTATCTGCTGCTGGAGCGCGCTCAAATTCTTATCTCCCCTGGTGGAGGCAATTACATTTTCTTGCACCCTGTACTGAGGCAGGCGGGCCATGACGTCAGACGGTCACGGGGATGCTGCTATCTTGGGAGGGGAGTAGAGTGGAACGTCTTGGCCAGGCAGAGTAGCGTAGTATAATTCAAATAAATTATATAATATCTTTGTAGGAGTTGTTCTGGCAGTTCCTCCTTGGTTGGATGGGGAAGAACATAAATTCAAACATGAAGTGCAGTTACATAAATCTAGAATTATGGTAGCCAACACACACGGGATTAAATTTGGAATGTAATATTTTATTACGCTTAAAGAAGTATGGCGGAAAGGCCCAGCTAAATTAATTCACACTAAAAGCTAGGCTAAGAAACAAATATAAAATATTACAACACTGGAAATATATTGATACTCAAATTTTGCTAATCGACAGGCGAAGGCGAGCCTGGGGAAAATTAATCAAATAAAATTAATTCCTACAAAATTCCTTATCAATAATTTAAAAAAATAACTCTATTAACAGCGTGAATGTATGAGGGGTTCTATCCAAGGGGACGTAATCACGCAACCACCTGTTACCACGGAGTCAAGGGAAGTTAACCGAGGTAAGGGTAGTGGGTACAAGTGTGGGATTTACCAATAGACGTGGAGAGCTGTCCCTGGACTGTCAGCTGAAGGAGGAGCCTTGTCGCTGGGACTGGAATACTAGCGGCCTTCAAGCTGCTGGCTGGAGAAAGGTTTGAGTCCTGCCTCCAGTTGCTGAGGTGAGGAGGTCGAGCCCTGGTCGGACTGCAGAGGAGAGGTAGAGAGTCTTCCGCAGACTGTAGGTGAGCTCGTGCACATATGCGGCCGGCGAGCCCGGCGTCTCTGCTGGACCACTGTGCTGAACTTCTATTTATACGAAATTTGCAGTGTCAGCGATTCTCTGGGGGCGGGGGGTAGTGTAGCCTTCCATCGCAGGGGCTGGTTTATTTGCTGCAAGAGCACCGCTCAATTTCTTTTCGCTCCTGGTGGAGGCGTTGACATTTTCATGCACCCCAAACTGAGGCAGGCAAGCCATCACGTCAGAAGGTCACGGGGGTGCTGCTGCTATTTCTAGGGTTGTTTAGAACTTCTTGGCCAGGCAGGATAGCGTAGTATAATTTAAATAAATTATATTATATCTTTGTCGGGGTGGCTCTGGCATGCTCATTCTTGATTGTGCGTAGGTGATCATAATTTCCGAGGTGGAGTTCAATTATGTTGGTTATTAACCAATGAATGGCATCTTTTTAATTTTACCATTGCCAAGTCTCAGCGGCCAATGAATTTGATTTCGCCCCGCGCTTGGCGTGCTCAGATGGGACGAAGTCGGCCGTAGCTAGCGTGTACCTCTGTGTAGCGCAGCATGCTGGCATGCATCATGTTAAATCAGGGTTCTACTGCATGTCCACTGAGTTGCTGTCTCATGATGTCGTCAATGTACCGAAATTGTAAACGTTTTAATGTATTTGCAGAAATTAAACACTATAGTTTCTCCGGATTTACAAATGAATAGGCATAAAAAGTCAAGCAAATAACCATTGAAATGGGAATGTCAATAATTATGCACTATTTTTGCATTAGGTATTTGAAGTTTGAATGTGAATAATTTTTAAGTTGGTATTCACAACTACTTGAATGTTCGAATTTTCCCCTCCCCCTCCCCCCCCCCCCCTTTTAAAAATAACATTTTGTAAAAAAAAAAAAAAAAAAAAAGGGAAGCGGGAGCAATATAAAGTGAAATGAGACTTTTCAGTCACTGTTATAAAGAGGTTTTGTGTCAAAGAGCAAAATATTATTTGTTATAATGAGTGTAAATGCCTTTTGTTATATACAGTTTTGACCGGACCATTAGCACAAATTTTGTTATAGCAAATTTTTTGTTATAAAGAGGTTTACTATATACAGATGTTTTCCTTGATGAACTATATTTAAGTGAGCGGCAGCTCCAAGTGGCCTGTTATGCACTGTAATAATTTGTAGAAGACCCAGATGGAAAATTAATATATACTCTAATATCTGGCATCATAACATCCTTAAAAATTTTGACGTAACGTAATGAGAGACAAACACTGCCAGAAGGTTTGTTTCAGAAATGTTACTAATTATAAGAAGCGCAAATATTTGTGTTTGTACATGGTGTATGACTAGAAATTCAGAGTTAGCATGGTGTGTTAGGGCAGTGCTGCTCACAACTCCTGGAGATGTTGCAGCACCAATGTGCGGTAGCTCTTTGCCAGCTGCTCCATGAATGTCAGATGGTTGCTGATTCTGAAACCACTCGCCACCTCCAACTAGAACAACACATTTCATTCTAGAAATAATTACTAGGGACAAGATTTTATGGTTTTATTTTTAGCTCAATTTCATTTTAAAAATTTAATATTTGTGTGTGTTTTTTGTAGTCATTGTACATACTGAGTAAAACTGCAGATATAAACAAACATTCATGTAAAATAACTAACATGTAATATTTAAATAACCAGGAGTAAGCATTTTATTTTAAATAAAATAAGACATCATAATATTTTAAACATTCAACTATTTTCTAATGAAAACATTGACAATTCTAGACAATGTGTAATCCATTTGGGTCAGTAGCTTACAAAAATATTCAGAATATTATTTGTTAAAATAAATAATTAAATGTTTACTTTAAAAATATAATATTTTTATTAGTTTTGTTTAAGGGTGGGACGATACAATGTTTTCGATACTCAATACAGTTTTTAGCTTGATACCCTCGATACTTTCAATACGCGATACTCTGAGTAAAAATATTAATAATGCAATCAAATTTAACTACAATTTCATTGTTCTTGACCAAATTTCACTCAAAATAATACTAAAGATATGGAAACAAATTTAAAATTTATATAACTTAGCAGTAGATCTGTCAAGTGTAAAAATTATAAATATTTATATGATACTTAAGCACATCAGGCATGTCAATTTTCGAACTAAGAAAGTTTTAATAATTTTTATTTAGAAAAACACACATGAAATTAATAGCAATTCTTCTGCTACCGGAAACAAGATAAATTTATTATTCTGTTGTTGTTTTGCATTGATCGTTTTAACAGATTGTGTACACACAAATCACGTACAATAAATATGAAATGCCGGTTTTAAACACACATTGCACGTAAAAAAAATGCAGTACTTGCATTCAGAATATCGAACATAAATTTTGACAGTTCTAGAAATGTAGCACAGCCACAATGTATCCTTGCACCACAGCTGCTCTGTCTACGAATAAAACACTGAGTGTAAAAAAATGCTATGATCAATGTAGGTTACCATTCCAACCTACTTTGTTTTTGTTATGACTAAGTCATTCTGCTGGACCTCCATTAATTTTATTGCCAGTGGATTGGATGGAGTTGGGAGACACTTTAGTTTACAGTCTTTCATGAGACAGCGTTTTTCCGCACCTCTTCTCACGAGACTGTGGCCGTAACTGAACTGGCGGATTTTGTATACAAAAATGATTATGTATTTGGTAATTTGGTATTTTATATCTAGGGGATGTTAGCAAAAATACAAAATAACATCAGGGCCATGTTAGTTTTTTTTTTTTAACACTTGCGCAAATGGGTAAATAAAATTACTTTTAAAACAATTAACTGTACATAAAATACACTAGCAATGTTTTAAAACCAAGTCTGTCTATCTGTCTGTTGCGTGCGTGTGTGCATGCACATGTGTGTGTACGAGTGCATGCATGTGTGCATGTGAGTGCAAGTGTGCACATGCATGTGTGTTTGTGTGTGTGCGTGCATGCGTGTGTATATGTATATATATATATTTTTTATTTTTATATTTATTTATACTTATTTATTTATTCGTAGTATTCCAGTGATGACTGCAGAAATATTACATCTGTTTTAAGCATTAAATTTAGATTAAAATATTTTGCACTATTAGTGTAATAATGTGTTGCAGTGACGGCTAAAACATATGACTGTCGACAACGTCCGAATTGATACCTACCAAATCACGAATTTACAAAATAACTAAATTTGTTAATTTGGACATGGCCTGCATCATCTTTCATTACATATTGTTTCAGTGGACGAGTCAAAATTTTTCTCGTATGAAAAAAATATTCCTATTATTATATAACCTTTCAAGTTTTAACCTCACTAAAAGACAACGTGATAAATAAGTAGTTTGTACGGTAATTCGAATACTAAACACATTCGGGATGTAAGTATTTTTAGAGAAGTTAGTTTTCCATACAGTACACTGTTATTTTTAAACTGCAAAAAGTTGAAATGGTTGTTTTGTAGGCTACGTACATTTAAAACATCAACATTTTCACATATATTTACATAAGATTCAAACAGTTATTTACAATACACACCGACTTATGCTCGTTATTCCATTTTCAACCCTGAATACATTTGTACTATTCAATCTATACACTTTCTTGCATCGTTACAAATATCAGCGAATCATATGATTACGACACACTTCATGGTATTCCAACTATTTAAACTTCAGAAAACAAAATTAACGATTGCCGCTTCGTGACAATGGAATGGACAAGCATCCAAGCCATAAACACGTTCATACTAAGTATCGAATAAAAATAATAATAGTGTGTGTGGAATGAAATTTGCATTCGGAAAACTTTGGGTGTTACCTAAATTTGGGAATTCGGGAAAAAAATATTTACAGTTAGGTAGATTATGGGTTTCAGGACCTAGTAAACACTTCAATCAACTAATATGAATAAAAAACATAAACATAAATATATGATTGTGGAATGGAATTGATCGAAAGGTGTATTCTAAATATTTTATAAGATTTGTGGTTGCATACGATTAAACTCTTGAGTTTGAAAATTTTAGAAAAGTCTTATTCTATATTTTTATACACTTGTTGTTGCACTACGAATTAATCCTCTGAGTTTGGAGCACTTCTTTATAAAATACTTGTTTCAATTTTAATAGGAAAATCTCTTATAATAATTTTTAAATAACAAAAAGAATTGGTCTTACGACATGAGAAACAATAGTTTCACTTTAAATTTGTTTGAAAACATTGCCTTCATGTTTTCAGTTTACTGCCATTTTCTTTATAATTTCATGACGTCTACTAAGAAACTTTTGCATTATTCGTTCAATTTTTGGTAGTAAAATGTGTGTACATTGACACAAATGTACTCAAATTAACTTTCAGTGGAATTTTTAACGTCCGTAAACACAGTTACGCTTCTAATTACCGCATTGGGCAGGTTATGAATTCATCATACAGACTCTGTATGCTAACAAAACTAATCCTCTATCAATAACGAAATTAAAAGTAGCTAAGTTAATTAATTATATTTCGCTCATAGAAAATTTGCTACACTTGGAGTTTGTCTACGTCTCTGTCATAACACGCGATCACAGCACAAAATTAAAAACAAACACACTCCGAACGAAAAACAAAGGCATGTTACGAATAGTTTTAACCACACCCATATTAAAAAACCATTTTTAGATCTCAGTTAAATAGTTGAACATTTGGAGTCAAATTAAACATTCATTGTGCACTAGCTTAATTTTTCATGAATGTTTAGGTTATGTATATCAAAACTCGTGTACCACATCAACCAGCAATCGATACTTGCAACCTATCGATATCACTCGCATATAAGACAAATGCAGTGTGCACGGTTCACCATAACTTCATAATAGTGCAAGTTTACAAGAAGTTTTACTTAATTTTCGCAATAGACATGTAGTTTTAACGTTACATAATATATGATCTACAAAAATTATTTTAGCTTATGCAACAAAATTTGAAATTTGTGAATAAGCGGAAAAATAACAAATTTTCTCGTCAAGATTTCAGTCATCAAATGATAATCGCGTACGTAAGAGTCGATATACAGCATATCGTACAAATTCCCACTTGTAAGTTAGTTGGAACAACCTATAAACGGTAACATAAATTTTTCCCGAAAACATCGGGAAAATATTATATCCCGCCTGACAAGAAAATCATTATGTATTCCCAAAATTTTTCCAAAGTTCGGGATCCCGCACACCACTAATATATATGCACGTCACGATACTCAAAAACTTTCGATACTGCCCAGTACTGAGGTATCGAAGTATCGAATGGCCCATCTCTAATATCACAGTATCGAATGTCCCATTTCTAATCACAATACACATTTTGCAAGTAACATTAATCCTCGGTATTGTAGAATCAATGCATGAAAAAAACAATATGCAATTTTTGTTTTTAGAATATCATTTGACTGTGAATAGCAACAAAACATGTATAAAACTTTACATATGCATACTGTTTTCATTGTTCATAAATATTTTATTATTATATTGACCAATGTATTTTTTCACTTGAACTTACATGGTTTGTTGCATTACTGCATTTTCTTTCTGGTCACTAAACAGAAATGAGTTAAAAATGTCCTTTAATTTTTCTGCATTTCACCAATACCACTGTTAAAGTACAATAGTAACTTCAATCCCACTTAAATACATATAAGCATTTTGTGAATAAGCACAGGTATGATCTACATTTTAAGTTTCTTGAGATGGAAGGGAAAAATATCACTCTCTCACTTAAGGTGATACCTAGCACTTGAAATGTGTTTCAATGCTTTTTTTTAATGAAACTATTAAATGGTCCTCCAATAGGTTTACCTACCAAATGAAAGCTCATTCCAGATGATGATGGAATGGTACTTATCAAGACACACACATTGTCAACATAGCTAATAACTGTTTTTTTTTTCTTTTCAGACTGCTACATCTCAAAATATATACACAGGATACATAAAAATCTATGATAGAGGTATGCATAGAGATAAAGATTCATGTGCAGTAAAATTATAGGGTCGCAGATGGAAAGACTGCAAGCCAGTTGTGACCCATGTATATTATACCCTGTGTAGACAATATATGTTAACACTATTATTTCATGAACTACAAAAAAATTACAGGAAATACGTTTTACTGAAAATTATTTACTTGTGAATATAGTGACCTTGTTGGACCAAACTGATGGTTTGGTACGTGAAGTTTGTTTCTGAAGCACTTGCTGTACTCTAAAAATTTGAAACTGCAAAGGTAGAAAATGGTGGGCTTGGCCTGGGTCACAATGACAAACCATAGGACACTGGAGCCAGTAAGTCTCTACAAGTAAATCACTATGAATCACTGCCGAAAGAATTCACCTTGATGCAGTCCACCAGATTCTCTTCTGCCGATGCAGTAAGGATCAGCGGCTGTGCGTGTCTGAGGAGAGCGACACACCAGTACAGCATGTAGTCAAGAGGGTAGAGGAGACAAACGACTAGCCAGTGGCATATCTGTGGCCAGTCGAGAACATTCCAGAAACACTGTGCCATCCACTCATGGCACAGATGCCACCAACACACACCACCCATCTGGAACAACACACAGCAGTGCAACAGCGAAGGCAGGTTGGCCAGGTCAAGTGAAAACCTCTACAAAAAACCAAGGCGAACCGGGTTCGATTCCCAGCAGGGTCGCTTCTGGAATATGGCATGCGAGAATTATGCCAGTTGATGCAACTGGCCTGCAAATTTTCAAGGGGATTTCCCATTTCCTCTGTCCTTGCATTCTTGCACTGTTCCATACTCACCTAACTTTGCCCTCAATCCACCACTCCACCCAACTCTAATAAACCAGTTAAATAGCATTTACTCAACAAACATGAATAAATAATTTATTTTAAGAAATAAAGTGAATATAGTTTTATGCTACTCTGCAAAACTGACAAGGTTTTAAATAAACAATGCCTGCAATGAATGTATTAGCAGTACCTGAGTAGAGTAATATAGGTAAAACTAAATATTAATGATTAAATTTAAAATTATATACATCACATCTATCCAGAAATGGTGTAGTGAAATCCCAGGGTGTGCAAAGCAACACGTTTGTTTCAAATAAAATACAAATATTTTGTGACTTCAATTTGTAAGTGCGAATATTATAACACTGACGCAGACGCTTCCTACACATTATAATTGTCGACTCCACATCGTCACGTGCACGTCTCTAGCTCCCAAAGGAGGTTAATCCCAACTGGCGACCTCAAAGGTCAGTGCCCACATAATGCTAGGAAGTCACGTCATTGCCCCTGCCGCTTGTACACCCGCTGAGAGGTAGCCGCGGACATGCAAGAGTTGGTCAGCGCTGGCTAGCCGTGTGAAGGAGGGTGGCTTCTTCGGTGGCGTCAGCGGAAGTGGTGAGAGAGTGTGAGGCATGTGCCAAAGAAGACTCTGTGACGACTTGGACGAACTGGTAGCTGGCCCCCTCTGGCGAGCAGACTCTTCCTTCTTCCAAGTGTATACCTGGCTGACACCTGAATCTCTACTAGCCAGGACTCCAGCCAGAGCTACGACCTGCTTGGCTGCTTTCTTCCCACCCAGTTCTATGGTGAGGCATAAAGGTTGTGACAGAACAAATAGGCAGATAGTGCGAGTCCACAAAGGGGTACACACGGCCTGATGGAAAGTAAGGCGCTGGCTGTTGGATAGGGTAGGCAGCTTGGACTACTGGCCTTTAGTCTAGTAACTTGGTGAGCAGGATGTTGTTGGCAGACCCAAGTACTAAACTGAGAATTACAATATCAGGTTTGGGGATGTCCGTTCTCATAGCTACTTGGCGAGTGGGATGTCGCTGATGAACCCAAGCATCACGAAGAAACGGGACATCTTGTCGAAGGTTGGCCTATCGTTCTCCAGCAAGTGTTTTGCAAGCAAGACATTGCTGGCAGACCCAAGTACATACTGTAGGGGCAATAGTCCAAAGTGACAACTGCTCTGGTGTTGTGCAGGAAGACGGGCTTCCCAAGCTCCACATCGAGACAGTTCCCAAAGAGTGAGGCAGGGAATGATGGCCCGTGACTATCCCTGCAAGAGTGTTATTAGGATTGTTGATGAAATAGGAGATAGTGGGAGCAAGATGAAGAGATGAGTGCTCGGAGTGATGATGCAACTAAGTTGATTTACGCCTGTTTGTTGATTGCGCATTAAACACACATAAACCAGCCTGTATCCCGACAAGGGCCAATCCTAGTTTGCCAACCGGTATGTGACCTAGTCTCGTAAGACGCAGCAGCGTGGGGTGTGAGGAGGGTGACCCCAAGTCAGCGATTCTCAAAACTGAGTCAACTGTGGGTGAGCTACAAGGTAGCTAGAAGCACAGCAGGCTTCAGTGTGCTGACGGGTAGTGAGGTGGTATCATGCAGAGTAAGACACTCAACTGTGCTGCGAATGGCAGTGATGACTTGAAGTCGGTTGACTCTCGGACAGTGACGTTCTGCAAAGGTTGACGTAATGTCGGCGGCGCTCTGGCAGGGTAACACCGTGCTAATAAACTGGTGCGAGACAGCCTCAAACTTAGAACTGCAAGCTCTACTTATAAGTGGTGCACAGGGCCAGCGCCGGGGGTGTGGAAGTAATAGTAGAGAGAGATCAAAGAGAGATGCAGAGAGAGCGCAGCAGCGAGCTGGCGGAGATGTCCGAAGGTGGTCGAAGCTGGCAGCCACTTCCCCGCAGCCACTTCCCCTCACGCGGCCAAAGGCCGGAGGGGTAGAGCATGGCAACATGATGCAAAACAGGTAGCAGTGCAGCAAGAGGCAACGGCTGTGCACACCAACCCTGGGCTTAAAGGCATGCTGTAGTGTGGGCGGCATTACAGCTCTTCATAGAAGGGGGCAGTGGTTGTGGTGAGGCTAGATCGGGTGAATGATGATGACTGTGGTATGTTAAGTTTGCCCCTAAGCGAGTTATTACTTATGTAGCAATATTTATTAAATAAGGTCATTAAAGGCCATGGCCATGGCCATGGCCAAAAGGAAAAAGTAACTAAGGCCTCAAAAGTGCTCAGTTTACCATGTGACAACCTATATCACAGGATTATGTCCCATGCTTGTTGGCCAAATCTTCATCTACAATGCTATTGTACCATTTCCCCGGCCCTTTTGGGGTACTGTGTAACTAGAGATGCGAATTTTTCGTATTAGCAAAAGAAATGCTATAACATGCAAATTACTGATTTTTTTTGCTACAAAATGCGAAAAGAATAATATTCACAAGCATATGCGAAAACAGAGTTAGAAGCTACAAATACAAAATGAACTACCACCACGATTTATTTAAACGCCACCTAAATTTCATATTCAACATATTGATGCGAGTTGCGGCTATCGGGACATTTTTCCAACACTGGGCAGTTGATAACAATGTAAACCAGCCCTATAAGGACAGCAGTGGCGGCAGGCAGCCAGACGCCGTTCGCCAGAGTAATCATGCAGTGACTCGACCACCATCAAATTGATGGGGGAGGGGGAATAAAGAGGTGTGGCCTACCACACCCCAACCAGCCAATCAGAAGCCCCAGGTGGCACCAACCCTCCCCCGTCCTTGCCCACCTTTCTTTTGACATGTCAATCCAACCCCCCTCCATTGTTCTGTTTCCTTCTGTCACTCTTGTCTTCTCTCTTTCCATCCCACCCCCTCTAAAAATTCCTCCCTCACCCTTCCAAAAAACATTTACATCCCCAACCTCCCTCCTCTTCAGCCAGGTTTTTTGTAACCACCATCCTTCCTTTTCACCTTTGTTCCTCACTCTCTCCTTCCTTCCCACCCAACTACCCTCCCCTATTGTGTTCTATCTTTCTATCTCCCTGCCAACACAGGCATGGTGACTTATTCTTTTCACAGGTATGTGTCAGGTTCAGGAGACTTGCCTTCTGGAAGTGCACTCCGAATGGATTATGTGCCAGCCTGTTGGGAGAATATGAAATTAAACATTGAGACAAGTGTCTCCATACCCGCCTTTGACTGTCCGCTCAACATACCGTTTGACTACGAGGCAACAGAAAAATAATGTGATCTACAACCCGACAGAAAATTTGTTCTTAAACATGAAAAACATTATTAAAAATTAAAACTACATTCCTACCCGCAAATGTAACACCAACCCGTGTTTTGGACGATCTGCTGTATTTACCCTTGTTACAACACGGAACTTTACGACTGTCAACACTTCACCCCACGATGTAACATAGCCTCCGGACGCGGTCAGCACCAAGGCTATATTGGCGAGCTCGCGGACATTGCAGCTTCGAGCGGCAGCCATGCGGCGCAGTGGCGCCACTGGTGACGTGTTCACTAGATGTTCTTTGGGGCCCTGATTGGCCAGATTCAAATATTGGGAGGTGGTCGGTAGCACCAGGACAGACTTTTCTCCTGGACTTCTCCACAAGTTAAGTAATTCCAGATAGTGTAACTTTGACCCTTCAGGTCTGAAAACAGGCAAGATGGTGGCTATGTCCGTCCATAAAGATAGGGCATTTATTAATTTATTTAAAGATAAAATTTCTTGGTAATTGGATGTTAGAAATTTTGTACAAGCTTTTAATGCATAAAGTAACAGCCATTTTGTGATCAAACACAGTTTATTGAAAATTCAAAACATTGTTTTAGTAACTAAGCCATTTTTGGAATAAAACTAAAGAATTTTAGATGACTATTTTAATGCTGAAATGCAGCAATGTTTTTAAAAGATGTAGTTCACTTTGCTAGTAAAATAATAGGAAGGTTAGGAAAATAAAATGAGTCTGAAATTCACTTTTGAGTGAAATCTAACATGGTGATAAAAACCAAGATGTCTAAATCTTTGTAGCTGAAACCTTATCATGAGGAACTAATTTGGAGTGATAGAAACTTTCATGAGAAAGATGGCTTTCTTAGTAAATGTATTTAGTCTGATAGTTTAATCACACATAAAATACATAATATATGTTTACTACTGTTTATATTTTGGGTGATTTCTTATCCCATTAACTTTGGAATGTTTATAACAGTTAAAATATCTACTTTTCTTCAATATTGTAATTTATAAAATATTTTATGCTAGGTCAATTTGTTAGCCCAAAATATGTATAGGTGTTAATATGTCAACACCCTGAATTGTTATATTTTCTCCTGGATATCATTCAAATGAATCAATATGTATTTTATAGTAAAGTATGAAATGTCATGAGAGAATTCATGTGTATTTTTTCCAGAAATCATTACACTACGTGACTCTGTCTTATACATTTGTTTTTTTAAATAGTTTGTTTATTTGCTAGGCTGGGCTGTGTATAAGCCTCCTGCACACACCCTTTCAGAACGGCATCACAACGTGAAAGCTGCCATAAATGATAAACCTATTATCATAGTTACAGATGAAGCATCTGACAGCAAGAGCAGGGGTGTCTTTGCAATTTTGCTGGGGACAATGACACCAACATCTCAGCGTATTTTTTGGAAAGTTGTACATTTCTGGACACTGCAGATGGGACTTCCTACAGTCAGGCAATAATAGATTGCATCAAATAATATGACATTAAGTACCACAACATTTTGGGTTTAGTTTCAGATTGTTCATGATACATGGGGAAATGTTTTCAAGTGCTACAAACTATTATTGAAGATCATTTTAATGTTATGACACAAGCTCAACTTGGGTGGAGACATATTTTGCAAGTAATTTTCAAGTCTCAACCTACTTGCTTCATAACTAAAAATGGCATTTTTGCATTCACGAAAATTGAAAAGCTGTTATTTGAACGTTCTTAAAAAAAGATATCCTCCTCTTCCTGTTCATCTTCTTTTCCTGCACCAGTAATAACACACTGGAATTTGTGGTTTCTGTATGTACAATACCTGCACAAATGCTCAGATGCTGTAGTTAGTTTTTTTAGCAATGTTGCAATAAAACCACACAGTAGCAGCACATCTGATGTGGTAACAATGTTTCAGGATAAACAGTTATCACAACAACTAAAGATACAAATCACATTTTTTTTTCCGAAGTGTGTTAATAAAAGTAAATGAAGACTGCTCTTGAAGGCTCCAAGTATTCATTTGCACACAAACTCTGGAATGACCTTAAAATGGTACATCCATCCTTAGAAAGGTATGCTCGTGGTAGCTTGCCTTCCGAAACTGAGAAAGTGGTACATTTATGTACAAAGGTAACGACTAAAGCAAAACTGAAAGAACAAATAATGATATAAGGCAAAGCATGCAGAAGAGTTTTGCAAAACTGGACTCACACAGGCAAGGAAACCAAACTAATGAATGTTACATGGCAGTGAGATCCTGTAACACTGCAGCTAGATATATATAATTGGTATATTCGGGAAGTATTTCAATTGTCTATATTCCAGTCAAGGATAGTAATTCATGTAATATTTGAAAGGTCGTGGCAATGATAACTTGTTTGTATTTAGATATTTTTGTTTTTCCAAATTTATTATTTTTCTTTCTTCATTTCATCAGTAGTAACAGACGTCAAAGGATGATAGCACATATTTTCCTTTTCACTGGGTTAGTAAACTAAAAACATTGCCACAGCAAAGCACGGCATGGTGAAACGAGGAAAATAACAGAGGTCACCTTTGGCTGATGTGACCGACAGCTAGAAAACAATGTTTTCAATGAGGAAACTTCCGACCAATATATAGGGAAGCACGACCTTCTTGGATATCACAAGAGTTCGTTGCAGCAGCACTATCATTTGTCAGCTGTCAATCAGACAGCCTGCAACGAGTGATCACGTTACTCGCACCGACAAGCGCCTGTAACTTTAACCTTCTTTTGTATTTCGGACATTTCAGTTCAAATATCTATTAAATTTATTTTCCGTCGGTGCGAGGAGTCAATAGGGCGCCGGGAGCGAAAAGTAACGATTCTCTCTTGTCTTCGTAGCTCTTGAAAAGAGAAGTTTTGTTTTATGAAAGCTGCCATTCTGTCTTGTTTTTTTTTGTTCGTCAGCTGCGAGTGTCAATAGTTTGTTTTGCCGAGACAACAATAAATCTCGAGTAAACATTTAACTTCTTCCTTTATTTATTGGCAATCCTGGTATCAACAACCTTTTATTATCACGTAGTCAAAGTCTCCAACTCATGCTGAGCTAGTTCGTTGGTGTTTACTAAAAACTACAAGAGAACCTGTTACAATCCTTATTTGATCCAACAATTGCAGGTCAGGACATGAAGATAAATGTAGAATCACTAGAGATACGGAAGAATAAGATTCCATTTTTTTAGAGGTCTCAAAAGTAGGGATGGGTCAATACTACACTTTCTCGATACGCGATACCATTTTCGATACCAAAGCTTTCTCATGATACTTGATAAAAAATTAAAATTGTCATGAACACAAAACAACTGGTCAATAACTTGCTCAATTTACTAGTGTCGTTGACACATACTGAAACTATATAAAAACCCACAGTACATTGGAAACAAATAGTGGACGGCCTGTAACCCAAACGTACTTAACCAACGATAAACCAACACCATCTCCTTTGATTAATTCCATAGAATCACGTTTCCATAGTAAAATCTGTAATCTACTTTGAGGAAATGATAGCTCAGTACATACTTATTTTGCGATTTCGCAGTTTTTTATTTTATATTGCGACTTCAAGGAAATTACTGTAACGTTAAATAAATATTGTAATTATCTGATACTCGCCATGGCCTAGCCCGCGTATTCCGCGGGCTAGGCCACAACACGTATATCAGATAATTATGGTATTTGTTTTTGTGAATATTTAATAATGCAGCTGCATCAGATAATTATGTTATATGTGGGATGTACAGTAACTACTCAATTTAATCGTTCGTGCCTATCAGCGCTTACTCGCAACTCTCTACCTGCATTTATTGTACCTGAAATATATACCACAAAAGTTATTAAAGAGATAAAAATTAATTAAATGAAAAATTTTGGTGCAGCGTATGATTGTGGTATGTATTGGGTGTACAATAACTACTCAAGTAGCTCACTCATGCCTATCGTAGCTCGCTCGCAACTCTCGAACCATTTTTATTGTACCTCAATTATGTACCATAAAAGTAAATACTGTCAAAATTCATAATTGTGGTATATATGGGTCGTGTAAAAACACCACAAGGTGCTCGCAGCTGCGTGAAAATTATGCTATGAATAAAATATGGTATATTATGGTACACTTGTACTTTTAAAATTTAATAACTTTCAAACCGTTTGTCCAATCTCGACCTGTGAAAGCTTTTTGAGATACTCGTGGAGAAGCTTTGGAACGCTCGATGCCAGCAGAGACAATTATGGTACACATTTAAAAGTTACTGTTAATATCTTGCGAACCATTTGATGTAGGTCAAATTTTTATAGATCTGTTGGAATGCCCGAAGGACGCAGATTAAATTCTGCTATGCTTTTCAAAAGTATGCCAGTACCATAATTATGGCACAAGAAATTGGATGTTAAGATTAGATACTTTTGGATATTCTAATATGATACTCGATACTATAAAGTATTGAGGATTCCATCCCTACTCAAAAGATGATTTCATAGAGAGCTATGAAAATTTTCATGATCATCTTCTTGCTAACATTAGGAGCAACAATGAAGTTGACTGTCTACAAATGCTTCTTGCTCGTAAGTTATCAAATTGCAAATTTGCTGATGCAGCACTGCAAAGTGTGTGGGCACCTACAAACAGTGTGGATAGTGAAAGATTTTTCAGCAAGTACAACATCACTGTAACATATCGCTGCAACAGGATGACAGAAGAGACTATAGAAACTTGTTCCATGCTTGCTTTCAATGTATAAATATGAATACTATTTGTTTAATCACAATTACAAATTTGCATTGCAGTCTTTGTAATATCATGCAGTGAGTGTTTTTTATACAAGAGATATTGCTGAGACACAGTTTTTATTTATTTTTTAATATAAAAAGATAGGAATTTGAATACTCATAGTGTATTACTCATTGACACACATGCACATGTATGCATGTGCACACACACACACACACACACACAAAGTAGGACAACACATTTTCCACGCGGTTGGGTGGTCGCAATGTTTCGCTGTTTCAGCCAGCTTCACCATGCAGCGAGTTGTAGAACACTACAGTATGGTGGATCAGAACTGTTAGTGGTAAACCTAGTGGTCAGATGGCGAACTACGGTGCCGGTGCAGCGGGAAAATTGAAAAATTGCAGATACAGCTGCCTACATTTTGTTATAAATCGATGAGCTAATTCCCAGCATCTGAGTTCTGAGCAGGTGGTAGGTGCATGAAGGTGGTAGGGCACATACAACTCTGGTACTGTAGTAAGAATCAAAATCTTTGTTATGTGATGCTGCATGTGCTGCAAATGGTTTGTCCTGTAGGTTATTGATGTGACCAGCTATGGCTTGTTTGGTATCTGCTCTGTGGCCATTCATTCTCTGCCTGAGTGTGTTCGTAGTGAGGCTGATATATTCTGCATTGCAGTGTTGGCACTGCAGCTGATAAATCATATTTTCTGTAGCACAGTTGTAGTTCCCTTGGATGGGGTATGTATGGCTAGTGAGTCTGTTATTGAAAGAAGTTGAGGGTTGGTGGATGGAACAGGTGCCACAGCATGAGCTATTGCATAGGTGGGAACCTTTGGAAGTGATAGTTTGGTTGGCATTTGTGGTGGGCTGCAGCTTTGGACAAACTAGTTTGTTGCGGAGGTTAGAAGGCCTTTTGAAAACTAATCTGGGCGTTTTGGAGAGCAGGTCTTGTGTTTGTGGTGAGGAAGCCAGAATTTTGTATCAAGAGTGGAGAATGTTTCAGGGTTTACTTAGGCCTTCATGACATGGGACCACCAGGGGTGTATCAGAGTTGTTGACCTTGGTTTGTGTTCCGATATTAGAGATAGTTTGCTGAATCTGTTTGTGGACGAGGTGCCTGGGGTAGCGCCTGTCGAGTAATGCTCTGGCTATTTGTTCACACCGTATGTTGAGATCATGGTTGGTGGAGCAGATACGTTTAGTTCTTGTGGCAAGACTGTAGGGTAGGGAGTTTTTTGACATGATATGGGTGGTAGCTGTCAAAATGTAAATACTGGTGGTTGTTGGTGTGTTTGGTGTGTACAGCAGTTTGAATTGTGCCATTGTGGAGAGAGGGTATAATGTCCAGGAATATGGCGTGTGTTTTAGAGTATGATCAAGTGAATTTGAGTGAACTGTGTGCTCGTAAATTGTTTAGAAAGTGTATTAGGCTGTCTTCAGTGGAAGTCCATATCATGAAGATGTCGATGAAACACATCCAGCAATGTGGTAGGGCTGGTTAGCGACTAAGAAAGTTTTCTTCTAACCTGCCTAAAAACAGATTGGCGTAGGATATGGCCATACGTGTACCCATTGCTGTGCCTTTGACCTGAAGGTAGTATGATAGTCTTGAAATCTGAAGTTGTGGCCGAGGGTTAACCTGGTGAGTTCAACAAGAAATGCTGTGTCGTGGTCTTTGCTTGAGGTAATATTCAATGGCAGACAGTCCAGATGAGTGGGGGACGTTAGTATTGAGAAATGTAACATCTATGGTAACCATGTATGCATCTTGGGGAATGGGGCACAGGTGTCTCAAGCATTCCAGGAAGTGGCCAGTGTCCTTGACGTAGGATGAAACCTGCTGTACCCAAGGTTGAAGTTGGGCCTCTACAAGTGCTGAGATTCTCTCAGTGGGACTGTCAATCCCTGATACAATGGGACGTCCTGGGAGTGGCAGCGTTTCCTTGTGTATCTTCGGAAGCAGGTATAGAACTGGTGTGGTGGGTTTATTTGGGGTGAACAGTTTAATTGAAGCCTCGAGTAGGTCTTGGAGGGGCCCTGGGACACAAGAAATTGATGATATTGTCGCAGAATCTGGTGGTTGGGTCTTCTCTGAGATATTTGTAGGTGGATTTGTCCTGGAGTTGGTGTCCTGCTTCTGTAATGTAATCTATTTTGTTGAGGGTCACTGTGGTTGTGCCCTTGTCTGCCGGCAGTATCATAATGTCTGGGTTGTTTTGAAGGTTTTTGAAGCTGGCTTAGCCAGCAAAACGTTGCGATCACAAAGCCGCCTGGAAAATGTGTCGTCCTACTTTGTGTGTGTGCGCCTGTCGATGAGTACTAGATATTCTCAAATTCCTATCTTTTTATATAATTTTGGTAGCCTAGTGGCGTACTTGCAACCTTAACTACGTTTTTATTGTTTTTGTTATTTTTTCAGTTATTTTGTGCTGACATTTAAGTGAAACAATGTTGATTTGTGATAGTATCATATTAAAAGTGAGTATATGTGACTTTTTACATGGATTACACATTTTTAACTCTAGTTTGTGCAGTTGGGTTGAAATTTTAAAGCAAAATGCTATAAAATGCTCGAAAGTTATAAATGTAACATTCAAAATGCCAAATGTTGACATTTTATATGCTAAAAATTCCCATCCCTATATATAACCATTAATGTAGGGCAGTTTGGTTAGGGGTATGTAGTGAAGTGACACATTCTCTTGAGAGTACGAATTATGCAAAAACCCATCTTGGATTGAGTTGTTAATGAAGCAACTACCATGTTCCGAGCCTGAACGAGGGTGTGCTAGGGTCAATCATTGTAACAAAAAAATGGACAAGTTGCAGCTGACATACAACTTTATATTACTTAATCAAAGAAAGTTTTCATATTCAACCATTCAGACATCACTAAAGCAGATGCAAGATCCATCTTTTTAAAAATATTCTGAAACCAAAACCTACCTATGTTACTGCAAAAAATTATTTTATATTTTTCTTTTGACAGAAACCCCACTTAAAGTTCTGAGGCAGCTTTCTCCATGTTGGAGTGGCAAAGCATATTCACTGCCTCGCAAATAGGTGATGGCCGGGGTATTGCATATATGTTTTCTTGGATGGCCACAAATCTGCAGGAATGCACACATTTAATTTGTATAACAAAGCCATCTAAAAATGTAAAGACGTCAGTTAAATACATACAATACAATATTCATTCTGTGGTATGACAAACAAAAAAAGTGACAATCCAAATTAATGTAAGAGCACTAACACCAAATATTTGTATATTTTTGACATGTTGAAAGTTGAAACACATATTAATGACATACCTGCAATGCATTAAATGCGAGTGGCAATTCTGTTGAAACTATGTGCTCAAGAAGGTGTCCAAACATCATGTCACGCTCCGACACACTGTCTCTCAGCTGCAGATATTCACTAGCAGGCAGGGACCATGCATCTGATAGGAAGGAGTAGCACCTGAAATGCAAAAAATTTCCTCCACTTAACTTTCAATATCACACTCCTACCAGCATGCTTTAGAGATTTCAGGCTGCTTGTTCTCTAAGAGCTGAGTGTCCAGGCCAGAGTGCAACTACTGCCTGTTGGTTTGTTGACACCTTTACAACTCTGCTGTAAGGTAACGAATACAGTCAGGAGGAGCACGGAGCTGAGGCTCACAGCTGTTCTACCACTGCTCTGTGAACAATGCAGACAAGAGTAGCAGTAGATGGAAGTCAAGCTTGGTCTACTAGTAAAATCAGAAGGTAGGCCTATGCACGAAGTAAGGAAGTACAGCATTGGCATGCCATATTGCATATATAGCTGGTGCATATATGGTTTTGGGATATACATCATGCCTCAATGTGTAAATGTTTTCTAGGGTGCTTCAGTACCCCACGAACACCAAGCATATGAAACCACCCACAAAATCAGCACTTAGCTACTGGATTACCCTTTGCATCAGGTGTCTTCTGGCTCATGTATGCAACCAATTACAAAAAGTTGTTTGCCATATCTCTTATTGAAAAGGGTGACGCGTGCCACTTCTACACCTATTATAATTTTGACTCTAATTTTGACTCTGACTCATTGCTTAGTACTGCTTCAGTCTCTACAGATGTGAGCAACATGTTGCCTACACATACAGGCAATGGGAACTTCTGTGTTTTTCCTTCTCACCTGGAAGGCACGCATCCCGGGAGGCACGCCCCTCCCCCCCTGGAAGGCACGCATCCCGGGAGGCACGCCCCTCCCCCCCTGGAAGGCACGCATCACGGGAGGCACGCCCCTCCCTCCCCCTTGCGCTTGATGCCAACAAGCTACCCAGACCTCGGGCATGGCCGAGCAGACCAGACGAGGCATGAAGCCTGAACCGCTGACGAGATAATTCTCACGCCACCCACGGCCGGAGGACATCACGCCTCCCCCGCTCTCCACGCCGGCAGCCTACAAGCTACCACTATATAAGTCCGGTTGCAGCCGAGCTCTGGAGTCATTCTTTCACATCTCTCGCACCGCCCACACCACTCTTAGTACTCTGGAGCTCTAGAGAAGTTCGAAGCCTACATGTATGCCTTTGCGGCAGCCAACTACGTACATCGACGACCAGTCAACCCGGCGACATACAAACACAAACTTTCTTCTTTTTTAACTTCATGTGTCTCCTCTAGACACCTTTAATTAATAGTTTAACTTGATTTTAGTCTAGAATCAGCTTTTCCCGTTTATTTAGAACCAGGTCACCTACACCTGGAATCACGCTGTTACCTTCAGCTATCCTCGACTTGGTATAAGGTAGTACAGGTCACGTGTTTATTAAACTTTCAATAAACATACATTGCTTTCTACTTTGCTACTATTATTTCCAGGTTATACATCTGTATTCACAGTTGGAGGAAGATTACGCTGTGGACTGCCAATGGAATCCGGGGAAGTTATTAAACCTAACTAAGACATACACATTAGACAGCTACCTGTTTCTTCCCGTCAAACACACAGCACTATTAGTGCTCGTGGGGAAGAAACAGTAACGCCCCAACCACTAGTAACATCTTCACACCAGGAGGCACGACACACTCGGATTGTTTCGCACCACTCGCGCTATTAGTGCACGTGACGGTGACCTGCAGTGCTGCCGGGTATTCTGGGTGGAGGCACAACCAGTAGAGCCTTGGTGCGACTCCGGCTCAAAGTCCCTAAGCAGCCCACCTATGGTGGGGGATCAGAGGGGACTATTATCGAGCCGGACGACAAGTCACTATTGGGGTACACTGTTAGTATTTCCATTTCAGTGCACTGCATGATTTATAGAACTGTTACCCTATGCCTCATAAGAGAAGGAGTGGTAGGAGACGTAGAGAGCAACACCTGGCTCACCCTGCTGCCTGGCCAAGGATAGTATCCCCCTATCCTCTGCAGGATAGAGACAGGCGGAATGGGTCTGTGCCACCGAACTCAAGACGTCAAGCAGTTACGCCTGCACCAGTAATATTGAGTTTCCACCGTGTGCCCGTACCAGCTACAAGTATCACCCTGTTGTCTAAGACTTCTTAACCGGAGTGGAAGTTCGCTTAGGTTGGGACAACTTGGTCTTCTGGGGGAAAGAAGCATGACTTTGGAACATTCGTGCAGGCATTTACCCTGCTTAAGACTAAACTTACCTCAACTACCTAACAAGAGGTGAGTGTGTATCAAAACTAGCCAACATTCATCGCCTCATCCTAACTACATAAGTTGCTTTTGGTCTAGCGAGTAAAATCTGTAACTACCATGTCCAGTCAGTCTAATCGGACACACGTCAAGGGTATTATTTAAATTAGTGGTAATTAAAAGCTGACGCGTGATGTCCTTTAGTGTGTTGACGCATGCCACACTACTGCACAGTGCGCCTGTGTACTCTACTTGAAGACTTCGCCCCATCAGCAAGCACTGAGAGCATTTGGGGCAAGTCAAAACCGGCAGACAATTAATCCCGTAGCTACAGGGATATTTCCACGGATTAGACAACTACAAACACATGAATAATTAACGTGAGTAATTATTGAAATTGTACAGCGCACTTAGAATTTGGCACGCTGTTGCCACCCCCAAAACCAAAGATTGTTTTACCCGACAAGCCACAGACACATCTGAGCATATAAGAAAGTTAGAGACACCACAGGATGGCAGCACCCCTGCGACCAGTGATGTCATAGCCGCAGAGCCTCAAGAGAAGGCTGTAAATATGTCATCAGCTTCCAGCCAGGGCGATAAGAAATGTGTGGCACAGCCGCTGCCCTGAAATAACAAACCCCTGCACTGGAAGGCTAGCAACCCCCGCACCCCTGTGACAGCGTCGAAGCTGATTTTTTGGATGTATAAGGAGCACCGAAAATGCTCTCGGCAGATTTCGCCGGCCCACTGACCGCAGAGATTGGAGGGCTCTCCTGAGCTTAAATAAGGCCACCATTCTCTTCAAGCCTGAAGAAGGCTCACCATCTTCTACAGCTTGCAAAGGCTACAGCTCCAGAAACTGGCAGACGGCTCTACCAGCAACTACCCCACAGTCTGCAGAGAAAACCTGAGGGAAGATCCTAAGGTAACCCTTGACGTCCTCACCCCTGCATCCCTTTACCCAAGTCACTCCTTGACTTCCATGGTAACAGGCCATAACGACGTCCCTTCTGGACATAAACCACCCCTCAATTACTTTGCTGTAAATTGCAAACTAGCTGTTTGGGCATTTTATTTTGGAGTTGGGAAATTAATAATCAGGTTCGCATTCACCTGACGTAAAGTAATAAATTTTGTAATTAAATATTTTAGCTTTGATTATACAGAACTGATATCCCCATTGTCTTCCAAAGTGTTAATAAATACACTAAGTAAAATCCAATCCTTTGGTGAGGCAGTTATTTCTAAATCCTTATGCATTTTAAAATTTAATCAATTTTAAATGGTGGAATCCTTTTATATGTATCGGCTCAAAATACTAACTAAGCAATCTCTGCAAATTACGTACGAGTAGGCCAAACTCGGTTTACTGGAGCTTGCATAAGGCTATAGTATGAATAAAACTGGGACTCCTGAGATGTGTCCAGTGTACCCAAGCATATCTACAGAAGCGCTCCAATACTTCTATGATATGAGTGAGCTAATCCATTCAGTTAGATTAAAGAAAGAGAAGGCCTCATACTTGGTCCCTAAAGTCTCTTTAAGTCCATGAACTAAAATAATGTCCCTAAAAGTCCCTTTATTCAACATAGAGTACCTAAGTCCCTAAAAATGGAAATATGAATCACTTGTGTGTAATAATTGAATGCAAATTTTGTTTAATTTTCAGCATTGTTTCCTTTTTTCCCAGCACCTCTAGCATAATATCTTAAATAATGGTAAGTTTCAACTGTTTGTCCTGGGCATGACAAACTGCCTCTCCAGGGCCTATTTTTTTTTTGTGGAAATCCATTTACCCTAATTTTGGCCCTGGAGTCTTTCCTCTTTAATTGTATCTGTAATTTTTTTGTCTGGTTGTTTTTTTTTCCATACATCTCTTGTGGCTACTTCTACATTTTTCTCATAGAGACTATTAGGTTGTTAATGGGCTAAGATACCTCGTGTGTTAAATGTTTTGTGGGGTAATATATTTTCTTTTTGTTCCAGGTGCATGTACTAGATTAAAAAAATATGGTGATTAGTTAAACTTTCTGAATTCAAAATGGGGAAGTGTCGTGCTAGTAAAGATTGGTTGTTACAGAAGAATTCACTTGAACATCAAATCAAGACATGGGCAAAAATTATAAGTGATACTGAAGGGTTGTGTGTTATTTGTGACTGTAAAATAAATGTTACCAAAGGTTTTGAAAAGATCAGACAACATGTTGCTTCCAAAAAACTTTGAAATAAAACATGGACCCTCACAGTTAAAACTAACATTGCAAGATCATGGAGAGTGTTCAAGTGCTTCAACATCAGGACTTAGTTCATCAGAGAAGGCAGCACCAAGTAGTGAAGAATGTCATGATCTGGACAAGTCCACAGTTGGAACTCTGAAGATAAGTGAGAAGGATGCTTCCATTTCTGCAGAATTGATCCTGACCATGAAATGTGTTATTTCACATTACTCTTATGCATCATGCTCCAATTTCGAAGAAATATTCCAGTTATGTTTCCTCAACTAGATCTCACTAACTTTACTTTTTCTGCTACCTTGTGTCAGATGCACTGCCCTATTTTTGGAATAAATTTGTTGAAGATTTAAGGAATTGTTATTTTAGTCTATGCTTTGATGATGAGCATCAAAGAACTGCAAATCAGAATTCGATTTTGATCTGATAAGTCTAGCAAAGTGGAAAACAGGCATCTTAAGACATTTTTTATTGGCAGTGTATCTGCAGACGACATTAAGAAGAAATGAAATGAAGCTCTTGAAAAGAGCAGTTTATCTCCAGCTAAACTTGTGACACTGGGTAGTGATGGGCCAAATATGAACAAAAAGGTATTCAGGTTGATGAGTGATGAAGTTGCAGAGTTGAGAGGCCGTGGTCTTGTGCAAATGGGAACTTGTAACCTTCGCCACCTTCACAATGAATTTACAAAGGGGCTTGAAGAATTTGGAACTCTGTGTCTGAACTTGTATTGGTTTACAATTTTTTTTCACGAGTTCTCTGCAAGATATTAAGATTTTCAGAATATTCAGTATGATCTTCAGCTTCCTTCCTAGGTTTTTATCAAACATGTTTCCTCAAGGTGGTTGACACTAGGACCAGCAGCTGAGTGACGCCTTGAGCAATGGAGTGCCATAACTAAGTACTTTCTAGAATTTGTACCCTTTAAAAAGTCCTCACTGATGAAAAGCCAGTCCGACAAAATAATTTCTTCATGCTTGAAAAATCCTCTGATGAAAGCTAAAATTCTCTTTGTCATCTCAAGTGCTAAGATGTTCTCAGAGTACTACTTAATTTTCCAAAAAGAAACTCCCATGATTCATGTGCTGTACAAGCATTTAGAGGAACTTTTAACTAAAATTAGTAATAGAGTTTGTAAACCTGAGACAAATCATGACTTTTCCTTTGACAGCATTTACATAAGTGAAGAAGTCAAGAACGAACCTAAAAAAGTTAAAGAATTTCAAGTCCAAAGTTCAAGAACACTTCATTGTGTCTGGGACATACCTTCAGGAGAAGTGTAACATAAAGAAAGACTTTATCCTTCATTACTTGACTTTTCTGGATCCGTAAACTTGTAAAGCTACACTTCTGAAAGTGGCAAAAATGTCCGTACAGACAACTTGATTGATGAGTGGAAGATGATTAAAACAGAAACATTTAGAGGAATCGATCAAGACCTTGAAACATTTTCGAAAGAAGTTTTTGAGATAAAGAGTGTAATAGATGACTCAAGATACAAGGAAGTAACAAAAGTAGTTGAAGCTTGTCTTTCATTACCACATGGTAATAGTGATGTTGAAAGAGGCTTTTCAACATCTAGAAATGTGATCACAGAACAGACAGCTGCTATGAAAGAAAGATCTTTGAATGCACATCTGAATGTCATAGATACCTTGAAATTTTATGGCAATAAACCAGCTTGTGTTCCAATCACAAAGGATCTCGTAGCCTACGGGAGAAATGCAAGAAGCAAGTACCATAAGTACTTAGAGGAAACCAAGCAAAGAGCAAAATAGACCCCTTGAAAATAATGAGAAAGAAAGAAAAATTGCTGTAGAAGAAACCTTAAGAGTTTAAAATCAAGAAAAGAAGAAAACTGTTGATGATATGAATAAAAATTTGGTTGTGAAAAGAAAAGAAGAAATCCTGAAAAAGAATGCAACTGACAAACTTCTTCAACAAACTACATCATGTATAACAACTGCATTGAAAAGAAAAAAAAAAACCTTGTAGAGTTACAGGTAGCCCATGGATTATTAGAAGGATATAAAGTTTTAAAATTTGAAGAGGACAAGGCCAACAAAGAAACATACTTGCATGCGAAAACACCGGGAAAAAAAAGATGTGTCAGTAATAAAATTATGAATTATAGGTTTTATCAATGTGAATTTCTTGTTATAATGAACATAGCATTGTCCTGTAAAAATATTTTGTGTATATTTTTTAATTTTCATAACATTTAGCTCAGATCATAACCATTGTTTTGTAAAGTCGAATTGAAGATAAAAAGCAGCCAGAAATATAACTTAAAAATATATTGTAATGTGTTTTTCTTTGTCTGACTTTCAATAATTAAGTTTATTAGGTAAGAAAAATTATATGTTTTGACTGTCTTTATTTTTGTTACTGCAGTAATTATTTTATGTTTTGTGAAATGTTACAGGAAATATAAGTAGTAAATGTGTCACGTACCTATTTAAATCCAGTGTGAAATATTGTAAGTAATTTTGAAATGGTAGTACAGTAAGAAATTTTGCATTTTCACTTTTCACTGTAAATAAAATTAGACATATTCCATACATGATCTGATCAAAAACGTATTGTTTAGAAAAGAGTTAAACTTTAAAGATAACTATTAATTAAACATATTAGGCCTAACAAAAAAGCTTTGGAGCAAAAATTTTTTTTGACCTTAAATAGCCTTGTGGTAAATGTTTATATTGTAAGATTTTTTTATTGCCTTTTATTTGTATGTAGTTCCTAGTAATGACTTAACCAGTGAGAAATTGTGTTGTTTAATTTTGAACAAGGTAAATTAAAATACTATAAATAATATTGTGTTAATGTATATTGTCTATATTTTTGTATTTTGTATTTTTTCACTAAAAATAAAAACTAGGCATACCTCATCCAGGATCAAATCAAAATTTAAAAGATACAAGAATGAAATGCAAAATAAAAAAGCTGCGGAACAAAATTTTGATTTGACCTTAACCAGCTTAATGGTAGGGGTTTTTCTTAAAAGAAAAGTCATTCTTTTGATTGACGTTTTAATAACTTAACCGGTGGGAAATGTATGTTCTCAAAATGGCTGTCTGAGTCGTAGTGTACTGAAAATTTGTGTAGTTTTCTTTTTCCATTAAATCAGAACTAAGTATAAATGAAGTGTACAAAATGAAGGTGTGGAACAAAATTTTGGTTTGACTTTTAGCAGCTTAAAAGTTATTTTTTCATCGGTAGCATATTTTTTTCTGGTCTCTATTTTGGTTCCTTTTTTGGATGTGAAAATTCCCTTAAAGTAGATTTTAAGAAGTATGAACCCTGAAAGAGCCTAATTTATTTTTATCTCTCTATTTTTATATTGTTGTCCATAAAGAGTGCAGATGCCTAACGGAGGTGGCCAGCATAGCCGTATTCGTCGCATAGCTCGACGAGCCCTGCAGCGAAAGTTAACACAGTCAGAGGGTATACCTCCTGTTGATCTCACTAGCGAACCCACCCCAAGACAATCCCTGCATGAGGTAAGATTCACTGTACTCCATAGGGAAGTCCCCTCATTTATAACAAACATCAAAACACTTACCTGGGCCCGTTACTAGGGATTTGTTGGTCGTGGTCCGATTACGACCACGCAAGTTATTTAATCTCACCTACATTAAACCTGTAATAAAACCACCCTCACCTCTACAGCCTGGTCACTACACACCCTACAACGTATAGAATCAGTACCGCTGCCGAGAAAGTGCTCGAGATTGTCATTCGTCCCAAACCAGAGTGTAAACCCCGGAGAGCATCCCCTACCCTTGATTTTGTACCCATTCATAAGCCCACAAGGCCTGCCCCGCATAGGCATCCTGGAAGCGAGCGAGAGGCTGAATAGGACGCTATCCAGGATAACATTTAACCCCCTCCCCACCCATTTCATTCTCATTTTCAACCCCATCTTTTGTACTTCTTTTTAATTTTTTTTTTTTTTGTTGACAGCTGGCATCTCATATTTTGACAACCTTTACGGTGAGCAAGGTCAAGCTCCCTGGGAGGGAGGCATTTACAATGAAGCTCACCCTGGGGTATGATTCCCCTCCAACCAATCATAGCCCTTCTACCAGGCGGTATCCCATTAGGTTCCTCAACGTGGGCAAATCCTCGACCCACCAGGCGAAAACCCCTTCGGAAACTCTTCTACCACTGAAGGGCCAAACAATTAAACCCTGGAGGGAAATCAGCACTCATACCAGTTCTGCCCAACCTTAGAGCGAAAGCCGTAGGAAAGGAACGTGGCCTATATTATTTTTAATACAGCCCCCGCAAGATGCCAGGGAGTGTGTCAATCTATAGAGCATCACGGTTGGGACTGTTTTGAGTGGTGTTAAGTCAGACACACTGGCTGTAGTTTAAATTTGCCTGGTCACTGGTGTACCGGAGTGTGGCTGGTGTACAGTACTTGGCACGTGGCTTTTCTGCTGGGCACAGTCAAGGAGAGCCATTCTAGCCTTGCGAACGGTCGGACGCACCAGCACTGGATTACTTGGCGGTTGGTGGCCTGGGGTGGCTGTTGACCTAGCTGTAGCAGCAGTAGTCAGCTGCTGGTACTGGCACTGGGTCCTAGTGCGCCGGTGGATCAGCTGCTGCCGGCACTTCTAGTACAGGGTGGGAGGTGAGGCCTCTCCAGCTGTTGGGCGGCTTGAGCTCGTTCCCGGGCACTACAATTGCAAAGTGCAGTCGGCTTTGGGTTTCACCCTTGTTTGGTTTTAGAGGTGGTAGCTGCCTTTTTATCTCTCTTTTGAATACCACTCTGACGGGAGTAAGGCATAAGGATGAGTACTACCAGCTCCATAAGTGTTAAGCAGGTGACGAAGGTCCCTAGCTAGGTGTTCTGCCAAGTGTCGAAGTTGAACAGACCAAAGTGGCACCCCTACTCCTATCGTGTCCAGCACATTAAGCGTGGTGGACACAAAGCGTTGGATATACAATGGTTGTCGGTTTATGATACTTGGGTGTGGGTCCAAAAGGGATCAGACTCTCAGAACCACACAAATACTCCCTCCGGCACCGGAAGCGCAGTGGAAGAAGAAGTACAACCTGAGCTGACTGACTAGCAGCCCTTTGGGATTGTCTTTATAGTGGTGAAGGCTTTACCTTTCCATACACGGGGTGTACAGAACGGGAGGCCATCTAATGTGTATGTTCTGACATACGTGCATACCTGATGGAGCCTGCAGTCCTTCACTATGGTTCGCAATTTGTCAAGTCATATTCCATTGTCTTCTGCTTATCCCCGACGGACGTGGTGTCTATGTGGGAAACAGTACAAACACACTTGGAAATAATGCTATGGGGTTTAGAAAAAAAAGTTTTTATTCCAGTAGAAATCAACCCCGTGGTATATACTACCTACTATTAAACAAGAGTTTACCTGAAGTTATTTACAGTTAACAGGTAAAGATGACCTGGTTCTAGGTTGCAAAATGTAGAAAAGGCTAAGTGGCTATTATAACAACTCAACCTAACTATCCTAAACTTACTGTCCAAAAGGGGCAGATGGGGGCCACTTGCCAGAACGGTAGGGACATATTGCTGTTCCTGAAGGGAAGGCGGTGTTAAGGCTTGACAACTTCAGCAGGGGTAGATTCCGGAAATACTGGGGTCCACTGGAAGGTGTTGAAGACATTGGTGAGGGCGCTGAAGAGCTCTTGGTAGATAGCGAAGACATGGGTGTCAGTAGAGAGCCCCAGCATACGTGGTGATGGAGCGAGATACTGAAGATACTTTTGGGAGGTCCCCAGGACCTGGTGGTGAAGTCGTCGAAGCTCTTCTGGTTAGGTCATGAGGACCTGGCGACTTCCTTCGGTAGAGTACAGTGCGGTGTAGGAGCATGGACTGACGTTTTGAGCTGCTCTCTGGTATTTATACTCTGCTGTCAGCTCCCCCTTGTCTGGGCTAGTGGGATGTGGTTGGTGTGATGTCTGTGCTGCATAACGCAGTCTACCGGCAGGAGTTTCTGCTGAGGCGGCATGTGTCGGCACTCTTATTGGTTGTGCCATCCCTTGGCGCACTGTAGTACTATGTGACCTTGTAATGCAAATTCAGCGGCTCAGCTAACAACTCATTCATGCTTCTGGGTTGTGAGCATGCATCTTTACCGTTGGGTGTATAGTACAATTTCTTGGCATCCGTAATAGCCCCTGCAACTAGGGGCGTATCATGTAGGCACACTGGAAGATTGTACTGCATTTCTAACTCCGTTGGATGTGACAGGGAAGTTCCCACTGATGAGGCAAAGTCGTCGTAGTAGGTTAATAAAGACGTCGGGCGTCAATGCAGTTTTTTTTTAACTAACACACTCAAAGATTTAGAAACTGTGTAACAGAAATATATTTGACCTTGTAAAATTTCACTACAGTGTTTTGATTAAGCTATAAATATCAATGTTTATGTATGTAGAAATATAAGTTTTAATTTTTCCAAGTGTTTAATTAACTGTAAACTAATTTTACACACAGGGCCACAGTAGCTGAGCGATTAGCAAGCTCACCTCCCACCAAGGGGAAATGGGGTTCAATACCCGGTCGGTTCACCAGATTTTCGCAAGTGGGAATCGTGCCGGATGATGCAGTTGGTTGGCAGGTTTTCTCGGGGATCTCCCATTTCCCCCATCCCTTCATCCCAGCGTCGCACCAGATTCACTTCAATCACCCTCATCTGCTCTCAAGACCTCGTTAAAAGATCTGTTAAGAGCCGCCAAAATCTATTCACTCACTCACTAATTCTACACACTGCAAATCACTTTAATTCATGAGACTTCAATAACAACTACTGCTATATTACATTAGAGCGAACTCTTTTTTTTTTTACTTGGTATATAAAAGCATGTTATAAGAACACTTTGAAAGTAGGAAGATCTGAGCAGTGTGAAGGTTGGATACCAAGCAAACTCCACCCTGGTGGGCGACTGAGAAATGTAGCAGGAGCAGAGACCTGTCGAGACTGCCGCCACACAGGTTGAAGGCGGTGGCTATGAACCAGGGGAAGCCACTAAAAGAGCTGGGTGACTTTCTGCAGCTGTAGCACTTCCTTACTACGAGGGTCAGGTTGTCTACATTCTGTGCTGATGGCTGTAGCAGGCCGCAGTTCAAACCATACCTGCAACCATACACTCAAGTCTTCAGTGGCCCACAAAAAGAAAATATCTACACAGTCTTGCATAAAGCATCCTGTGATGCAACTTACCTTTGGGACTATTTCTCATGAAGGAGGTAACTATACTAAGTAACTCAGCTGCCCCTATTAGTTCACGTGCATACAACGTGCTAATTATGGACTTATGTGAAAAAATTGTCTTTCTAGTTAAATAATAACTGAATATGTCATTCTTAAAACGCATTACATCCATTTATGTTTAATTTCTGTCTGTAATGCCAATGTACGTTTCAGAAATCATCAAATCCATTTACATTAAAAACTCAACTAGCATATTCCATACATGAAAATGAGCACGTGCATCTACTGCAGGAATTGCTGAAGGGAACTTTAAATACAGAAGTTAGTTCTTTCAATTGATGCATGACGTCTTTTCAAATTAATTACATCGACTTCTGCTCATCAGTGCAAACCATTCTGCCGCACCCCAATGGAGTTTGATTGACAGTACTACCTTCCAGATGCCAAGAACTAGTACTGTTTATACTCAACGGTAAATGACGCATGCTCATATCCCAAATAAATTATACTGTTTACCGACAAAGCCACCGAGATGATGCTTCATGGTCATCTAGTACTATAGCAAGCCGAGGGATGGCACCAGTAGTATCCACCATCAAGACATGCAGCAGCTGGAGCTTCGGCCGCCAGTGACGTCACATGCCCAGAGGATCTAACGCCACCAGACCCCCTCCACCTGGACAAGGACGAGCCAAGAGAGTATAAATGCAGGGGCACAGTCCTTGGAATGCCAGTCTGTCCTCTTCCTTCACCGAACTCCTGGTACCGAAGGAACCATCAGCTCTCACCTGGTCTTCATCACATTCCTGGTGACGAAGTACAGGTGATGGACGGCGTGAGCTCGTTCCCGGGGGTTAATATGGCAGAATGCCAAAGAGGCTGGGGTGCAGCTCCAGGTAGCTTTGTAGGCGGTCGTGGCCTTTCTCCCCTGCAACTCCTTCCCACTTCTTTCGGTGTACAGCATGGAGGGGTACTACTACCGGCCTCGCAAGAGGGAAGCAGGTGACAAGAGTCCCTAGATATAGGGTTCAGCCACAGCCGAAGCCAAGCCGACACAGGGCCATACCCTATCCCCAACCAGTGACACAAAGAGCGCGGTGGTTGGAGAGGCTGGTTTTCTCATAGTCATCTGACAACTGAGAAGAACCATGGGTGTGGGCCCAAAGGCTGTTAGAGACCCCCAGGTCCAGTTAAGTACTCCCTCTGGCGACAAAACAGCGTGGCGGATGGAGTACAAACTGGGCCGGTTGACCAGCCTCCTTACGGGTTGTCTTTCTAGTGGTTGTGGCTCTGCCTTTCGGCACACCGAGGTGCACTGAAACAATGGCCGTCCAGCATATGTGTTGTTCAACGTACAAGTCCCTGAGGGGGAGCTCACAGTCCTACACTAGTGCCGTAAAATCAGTTGGCCAAAAAAAACCTGGTCTCCTGCTTCTCTCTGTCGGACTTGGTGTTTACGGGAGGCAGTTCGGACTTAAGGAAAGGAAAACCAGAAGTAAGAGAGAAATCGTGTTTCATTCCTGAGAGGGATAGACACAGTGGCTCATACTACCTCCTGACTACCTCAAGCTGACCGGAAGTACTAAACTACGCAAGTGCTAGGTGAAGGAGACCTGGTTCTAGGCTGGAAGGTAGATTCAACTACGTAGCTAGATAACTGACCCTATCTATTCTGTTCCGTATCTTGAAGGGACTTAGAGGGCCCACTTCCTGAAGGGTAGTGGGGTTTGCCACTACCAGTGGTAAGCTGCAAGGAGGGGTTGACGACTTCTTCATAGCCTGCTGGTGAAGATCCTCTGGAAGGCATTGGGGTTGCAGCTGAAGAGCTTCTGGTTGTCTGGGAGATGTTGAGGTCAACAGAGAGCTCCAGCACACAGGGTGGTGGAGCGAGCTGTTGGGACTGTGCGGCTCTAAGAAGAGCCGACGAACAATTGACGTTTCTGGACTGTGTACTGTGGCGCCATTTTTCTGGGCTGTGTGCTGTGGCGCCATTCTTCGGCATGCTCTTCAACTACGTGACTGTAGAGGGTGGTTTTGGCTGCTTAGCCGCTGGCTCAGTCATCTTCTGAGAGGTGGTGGCGTGGCTTTCTGACCGCGGGCGGCGAACAGTACAATACTGATGTGTGTGTATTAGTTTCCATGACAAGGAACATAAAACAGTAGGCAACCTGGTAGTTATGGTACTGGTTCGGACCCCGTCTGGTGCACCACGGAGATACACGTAAAGATACGACAAAGTCGTTTGTGCATGGGTCAGTAAAGCATCATGCGTCAATTCCCCCCCCCCCCCCCCCCGGCACGGTGCAACTGAGGCTCACTTCGAAGAAAAAAATTCCATCTCGGCAATGATGTAAAACTGTCATCCAGAGAAGGCTAGTTTACCCTCTGTACAGCTTACTCTTCTGTGTGCTGAGCTCAGCGAAGCGGCGATGCATGCCGTATGACTCACTGGAGCGGACGGTTGGACTAGCACTGTCTCTCGCTCCCGGACAGCTGGCTGCGGTCGGCTGGCAGAACGACTGGCTAATGGGTTTCTTCCTCTCCCTGGGGGAGTAGTGGTGAAGGGAGAGAAAATTTTTCATGGTGTCGGGTGTGATACAGATAAAATCTGATGGAAAAAGAAAATAAAAAACACGGGCGGCACATCAAAAATTTGAACACTTTTGTGTAAGCAAGGCCTCACTCGTGAGAGGCGTGTGGGATAGATTCTATTTTCTACCTGCCATGGCGCTGAGGGTAAGGAAAAACTGGTTCTTCCTTAGCCATCCTATAATTTTGCATGGCAGGTAGCAGTTATATGTTACACAATAGCTAAAGTGGGTTTGCCGACAATAGGCCTTCCGTTACCTAGGCTAGCGGAAACTAGCTTGTTTTACAAAACATGAGTACACTAAAAATACACTAACTAATAAATTGTTGTACAGGCCACCTACATTGAGAAAAAAAACCTATAACCTGTAAAGACAAAATGAGCACTAAAATATTTACAACAATATTCCTTTGAAAAATTATTTTACAAATTTTCAAACTGGTTCGTTGGCGAGTCCTTTTGTTTGGTTTATTTTTGGCACAGGCCTGTTGTCATCTGCTCCTAAGATTTGGAAGTCTCTTTCACTGATTTCTTAACGGTATGTCCCGACAACTATTTATTTATACTGTTTACACTGGCACTTAACAGCGTCCTTGGGTGCTGTTAGCTGGTTGACTGTAGCACAAAATGTCATTGATTTGCTACAAAGTTGGTTTTACAGGTTCGCTAGAGCAGCAAAATTACGGCTGCTTAGATAAATGTTTCTTTTTTTTTTTACATTGGTGATTCTGCTTTATAATCATTTAAGGTTTATGGCCACTGGTTTCTACAGCAATTTACAGCTGTTTCTAAAAAAAAACTGTCTTCATGTTGACGCATGACATCTTTACAACAATGGTTTTATACCGACTTCAGCGCATCAGTAAGCATAGCAGTACATCTGATTTCAACGGAGTTTATACTGTTGATCGTCACAAGATGTCAAGATTGTACTGTTCAGCATGGCAAAAATGGCAGTTCCAGCCAGTGAGTTTGTATTATTCACCAGGACACAGAGACTATACCACAAAGCACCAAGTTCCACTGCACACCACTAGATGGCTACAGCAGTATGTTTCACGGCTTCCCAGCTCCAAGCCGGCCAGTGATGTCACAGCCTCCAAGCAGTTACCCTATCACTAACCCTCACCTACGAGCAAGCCAGCCAATAAACAAAGAGGAAGCGCTCAAAGCATTATAAATAAAGGAACGCCATGCCATGCCTGCTCAAGATCAGTTTTATGTCATCCACCGCATCAGCTGCCGGATACCTGACCAGTCTGCATCGCTTCCACCCTCTCGGTCCACACCCAGCTAACCTAGCTCTTTCTAGCACTTCGCTGAACCTACCCTTCCTCGCGCTTTTATTGCTGAAAGGAAACCACCCATCCTTCGTCTTCACCACACTAGTTGCTTTGATGTCTTATCCTGGCAGAACTCTAAGAATCCAGAGCCAGCTTTTGCAGTAACATCTTGCAGTTTTTGTCTACGTAGGAGGTAGTGTGACACCACATGTTTATTTTTAGCAAACCAGAATAAACATTGTTTTACCCAATTTCCGAGTACCACCTCCTTTCCTGTAGACGTAGAAGCTCTCCCAGTGTAACGTTAGACCACCAGGGGATTGCAGGTTGCCGGGAAAGATTACTCAAATGAGTCAACAGACTCTAGCCCACCCATACGCACTAGTGACAGCCAACCTTTCTGCAAATCCCAGTAGGCAGAATGGTAGAGCCCCACAAAGTACACAGTTTTCCATTTCGGTGCTCGTCTTCTCCACACGTTTAGGCACCAGAGGGGTCGTTCCAGGAGTTGGAAAGACTGAATGCATACAAGAGCTGACCCCCTCCCTCATCACTGCTCTCAACAAGCTCACAACACGGGAACAGGCACAGGCTCTGTGTCATCTTCTTGTACCCATCACACTAGAGATTCCACAAGGCCTCTTTGAAGCTCCTACACGTTTGAACCAGCCCGTTCATCCTTGAATTGCTGAATATCTGAGCCAGCCAGAACAACATGCAGTAACCCCTATTGTGTACCTTTGTATTGAACAAGTTGTTCAGCCCCAGCCTTCACAATCCCACATCAGTAAGCAGAACAAAAGTTGACCTGAGGCTTGCATACGCCCCCTCGAAACTCCCAAAGCCCTTCACCTATTCTGGTCCAAGCAGTTATCAGCATATAAGGCCCTGAGCGGCCCATAAACTTCAGTTTATGTTTACTCCACCGCTCAGTCTTTGGCCAGAGGAAGCCATGGGCGATTCACGCTCACTAGTACGCCTATCCAGAAGCCTCTTCTGTGCCTGCAGGAATGCCCCCCAGAAGATCCTGAAGACTCGACACCACCAGCACCTTAAGACACTGACAGCTCCTTTACCACCCCCTGGTAATGGTCGTCGATTGTATCTTCAGGACTACCACTCCCGCCTTACCAGATGGTGACGGCAAACCTTACCACTACCCTTCTGGTAGCAACCACCGCCTGTCCCTTCAGGACAAAGTAGATAGTTACGACCAGCTGTAGTAAACTACCTAGCAGATATTATCGCCTTCTCAATCAGGTTAAAACCAGGTCACCTTCACCTAGCTGGGCGTAGTTTAACTTCCATGTCAATTGAGGTTAGTTTTAGGAGGTAGTACTGGCCATCACGTCTATTATAAGTGAATATACAAGTGATCTAAACCGACTTCTGAGTGTCATTGTTTTATCCTCACGTAAAAACTAGCCCGTTAGAGTGAAGCTGTACGATCACGCTCGCCAAAACCAAATACCCACACATTAGATGGCCACCCATGTTATGCTCCTGGGTATAGTATGGTAGAGCCCTGACCATTAGAAAGACATTCACTAGGTGTCTAGCCAATCAAGCTAACCTACACTCCACTACCACTCGCTAGAGGACCGGACAGGAGTAAAAGTTAGATTTGACGAACTGACCCCCTTTGGATACCACACCAAAGTGTCTTAAGTGTACAGTCTGAGGAAACCCATCACTCTGTCCACCGCTTACGGGGCCTGATGAAAGGAGTACAGGGTACGTCTCTTGCCTGTGCAGCTGCTGCCCTTGGCAGAACACAGTAGGGAATTGCATCGCCAGCTTCACTTTTGCGAGGCGGTAATTTGTACCTTCTCATATGCCATACAGAGTAAGTCTAGAAGGGCAGCTTATGCCTCCAAAATTATCTTGAATTGCGATCCAATTCCTCCTTCTGCACTTTGCAGTACACCCCCACGAGGCAGAGTTCTTACTGCCCGCTCACCTGATAGGCTTAACCTCTCAGTGCCACCACCACCACTTTCCCCCCCTCTCACAAAGACTGAAGGAGCCCTCCATCCACTGGTAGAGGCTATTCGCCAGGAAGAATAACCATTTCTGGGGATAGCCAACCCGTGGTTTGGAGGCCAACAGTCCAGCCACCACCAGCCCACTCCGAGCTCCGACATGATCAGCAGTACTCCACGTCCTGGTAAGAACAACGGCAGCCACCCGCTCTCACCTCAACTGGGGCAGCAGCTTCAACTGATCCTCATCCAGCAAGGTAAACTAGTTGTTAAGGGCCAGCCTGTTCGCCGGGCTGTGACAGTGACTCCTGATTTTGCCCCACTTCGACAGGCCACATGACTTGTATATACTGGTCAAGCACCAGTCAAACACTAAATCAGCCTCTCTTATGTTTCTCATGATACTGGCATCACAAACAGAAACCTTAGTATTGACCACGATAGCCACCTCTTACCTCAGCCGTCACATAACCAGGATTTTCGTGGCACTCATCTTTAGGCATTGTGTGTCATTGGTGGTTGTGACACCCAAAGTGGGGCATCATATGATAACATGCATCAAACTTTACCTGCCACAGTGCTGATGATAGCATTTTAAATGGGCTTTGTTCTGAAACCTCTCCTACATGTCCCATGGCAGGTGCATTACGTGTGACATTTGGTCATTTGGGTCTAACCTACTCCAGAAATGTGTAATTCTTCTACGTATTCCTTTTACTATATGCAACATCCTACTAGCTATGTGAGTTACACTAAAACCCCTAATTATATCTTACATATTAAATTTTGGCATATGGAACACCCACAAAATAAAAATCATATACAAGCTTTAACCCTTCGTAATAAATATGTACAACTATGTATATTGTTGCAACTCTACTGTTTCTGGTTAGGCCTGTGCCTCTACATGTTGCATTGATACTCATCATATGAGTGTTCCTCTCTCCCCTCTTTGCTTGGCTTCTTGCTACGGTATGCATGCTGACTTTTCAGTTGGTCACCTGCGTAGTGTGCTGGCATGCTACACACGAACCATTCACATTTATACTTACTAGATATCTGTACTTCTTTCTTGAAAAGACACCGGAACTTTATTTCCTTATTTTAATTATGACTCCTTTCACCGCAACACTAGAACATGCGCTCTCTATTCTACTTAAGGCGTCCTTTCATCACTGCACTAGCTCACTCATTCTATATTCTAATTATCACGTCTGTTTGCCGCGGCACTTCACACAGATTCCTTATGCTTATTCTAACTATACCAATTTTATTACATTATGCCCTTTTCATTGGAAGTTTTGTCTTCTCCACTCCATTCATAGGATACCAATGTCTATGTATATAACACTATTTACATGGTTGATCTGTTTGTCCCCATCTGGGGCCCTCTCAGCATGGAGTGTTGTGGGTAGTACAACATAAATTTTCTTTTCAGTCGCCAGGCTGTCTCTCTGTACATGAAAGGTTCACCCCACATTGTGGTCCAACAAGCATGTGGAGGCAGCTCTCTTCTCTCTGATGGATCTGGTCCCATTGCCTTTGTCATCAGCTCCTTGCTGCTGTCTGAATCGTGTGTCTCTGCTGGACTCATCTTTCTGGGTTGTGAGAGGTTCAATGGAGAGCTGTCTTCTGGGGTTGCTGATCTGGACTCGTCAGCGGGATGGGGGTCTGCCTGGAGTTCCCCCTCTTCTCCACCTTCTCTGCTGGGCTCTATCCTTCTGGCTTTCGTTAATCACTGCTACGGTCGCAGTTGAGCATTCGTCGGGGTTCGTCTGGGATTCAGTGTCCTCTGGCTATATCCTTCTCTCACCTGGACTCTCTCCTTGCTCAAGAGTCCCAGGGACGTCATTAATAAAGTTTGGAATTACATATCTCGCATGGTGCTCTAGTGCAGAGTGCACCTCTGGTTTTTGGCATCTCACTTGGGTAGGTCCCCTGGGAAGGGTTGGTCTAGTGGGTCGTCTGCAAGGGATGAAATCTGGTGGTACGAGGTGAGGCCTCTTGATGATCGGGGCGGAGGTAGTAGAGGTCTTACCTACACTCTGTCTCACTGATGGTTAGCTAGATGCAGAATATCTCTGGCTCAGAGTGGCTGGTCGGGCTGGAGCTGTGGTTGGTAGAGAGCACCAACTTTGAGTCACAGGTGTCTGCAGTCCTTAGGCTGGAGAGTAGACAGTATGCTGGTTCTGCCAGCTGGAGGTGTGGAGGTGCTGGGAGTGGGGCTTTGCTAGGCAATCCTTAGTATCACACACAGTCCCAGGTGGATCCTGGTAACACCGGGTGTTCTCCAGGGTTCTTGATAAGGGCCCGAATAGCACTTTGAAGGACAAGTAAATTATGTTGGGTTCTGGATGGTTACTCAATGGCTGGCCAGCTAAAAGGAAAGCTGTAGCCTTATGTTTGCCCCACTGTGTACCCTTTCTGTAAGTGAATGGCCTGAGGGGTAGGTGGTATAGTTCGCTTCTCCCAAAGACAAGACAGGAGACAGTTCCCTAGCTAATAAGTGCCCAGAGGTGGCTAGGTGGTGCTTTTTTTGGCCTGTCTCTCCGTCCAGCAGAGTTATACGCCGTGGATGGAGTGGATTAACTGACTTAGGTGACCTAACCGCTTCATATGTAGTGTTCCTAATAGAGTGCTCTACCCTACTATGCACCAGATACATTCCTGTATATTGTCTGCTGTATAGGTGGCCTACGAAGGTGTGTGTATGTTTGATGCATGGCAAGTCCTCGGTTATGGGACGGTGGATGGTTCTATTCTATAATCAAAACATATTGCCAATGCTGCAGCCTCCTGCCATTTCTCTGAGGGGCGTTGCTTACCACGAAAGGGATAGAAAGTTCACCCTATGACTAGAGGTGGGTCCAAATCCCATTTTGCAGATATTAACAATACAAATACTTTGTGTCTGATCCTGCAGATAGTGCTGATACAAATCATTTCATTTGTAATTTTTTATAACGTGACTGAGTAACTATAAAATACCCCCAAACTTAACTTTTTGTCTCCTTTCTCCATGAATCCTGATATATGAGCACAAAGTCTCCAGGATGTAGAAAAACCGTCAATAAATACAAAAAAAAGTTACAAACAATTCCTTACACAATATATACACTATAAATCACTGTGCATATGACACAGCAATATTTAAGCACATTAATTTTCCTGCCCACTCAATGTTTACATTTCAGTTTAGCACTGGTCAGTTTATACAAAAAACTTCACTTTATAAAACTGCGAGGCACAATCTAAAACAGTAAATATTTTTTGCATTCTTAACTGGTTTTGTGACGTACGTTGTTGGCTACAATGACCATACTCACCCAATAGTTGCAAATGCTGTATTTGTCAAGAACCTAACCACAAAGCACAGAAGAAGAGTAAAGACAGCAGTGTTTATGAATACTGCCCACTCAGTGCGTAAATTACATTAATTTGCTTTATATATACATACTATTTACTTTTGTCATATACCCAACATTTTTGGTTAGAGATGTTCATTTATAAATTAAATACACGTAGTTATGTTTCTGCCCACAAATGAGTGCTACAGCCATAGCGCTTTCGTCTATATATATATATATATATATATATATATATATATATATATATATATATATATATATATATAGTAGAGAGAGAGAGAGGAGAGAGAGAGAGAGAGGAGAGAGAGAGAGAGAGGAGAGAGAGAGAGAGAGAGAGAGAGAGAGAGAGGAGAGAGAGGAGAGAGAGAGAGAGAGAGAGAGAGAGAGAGAGAGAGAGAGAGAGAGAGAGAGAGAGAGAGAGAGAGAGAGAGAGAGAGAGAGAGAGAGAGAGAGAGAGAGAGAGAAGAGAGAGAGAGAGAGGAGAGAGAGAGAGAGAGGAGAGAGAGAGGAGAGAGAGAGAGAGAGAGAGAGAGAGGAGAGAGAGAGAGAGAGAGAGAGAGAGAGAGAGAGAGAGAGAGAGAGAGAGAGAGAGAGAGAGAGAGAGAGAGAGAGAGAGAGAGAGAGAGAGAGAGAGAGAGAGAGAGAGAGAGAGAGAGAGAGAGAGAGAGAGAGAGAGAGAGGAGAGAGAGAGAGAGAGAGAGAGAGAGAGAGAGAGAGAGAGAGAGAGAGAGAAGAGGAGGAGAGAGAGAGAGAGAGAGAGAGAGAGAGAGAGAGAGAGAGGAAAGAGAGAGAGAGGGGAGAAGAGAGAGAAAAGAGAGAGAGAAAAAATCAAAACTGTACATGAAACAATAACCATTCAACCTTACTATTAATTGATTTATGAATTGTGTCATGTTGCAAATGAAATATCAATATATGACTTGGGAGCGAAAAATCAATATACAGTTGATGTTTATGTGATAGAAAATGTACGACAATGAATATTATAGTGGTAAAACATTTTCATTTTAACTACTTACCTCAAAAGCAGATACAAGTAATATATGTTTAATTACATTTTATTTTATGAATTTCAACAGGTATGGCTTATATAGAGTTAAATATGTAGCAACATCAAAGCCAGCGGAATCAGTTTCCATTTAATTTCAAATTGCCTGTTACTAAAAGATAAAAATAAAATTAAGAAAATAGTTTATCGGTTGCAAAAATAAAATTCTTTGTTTGTGAAAACATGTTCCGAAAGATAGCCAAGGTGGTCATCCGTGATGATTAAATCATTTGGGTTGATGAAATGATTTGGTTGACAATGGCCGATTGTAACTTATACCAATTTTGGATTTATCGGCCAATGTATCGTTATCTGTTCAGCCCTACGCAAGACACTATACACAGCAGTTACATTGTGACGTACTCATGCCTGTGAGAATAGACACGGTGGCCCGTACAATCTTCTCAGTTCGCCAATCGTTCAGCAACTGACTGACTACCAAAGTGAAACAACAAAAAGAGGTGAAGGTGTCTGTCAGAATGCAAGCATAAATTGGCTAGAATATTTAAAGTTAGGTCAATCCTTTGCTTGGGACATACTGTATGTCCTGAATGGACTCGGGGTACCACTTAGCTGTGTTGAGGTTACACGCGGTGTTGACATCGAAGGTCGTGGGTGCTTGGTAACTCTTGAGGTGGTTACCAGAATACGGGGTCGCTGGAAGGCAACTGGTCACTTCTTTACTGGAGGCTCCTCACATGGAAGACTAGGCAGCAAGATTCAGCACTAGGAGATGCTGTGGTGACCTGCCCGAGATCAACTCAGCCAATGGTGAATCCTCAGGGAGGATAAATTGGTCGGAGTACCATTGGGTACTGCGACTTATTGGCAAAAGGTCAATCGGATGGCAGCTGGTGGTCCTTCTGTGTTGGCTCTTCAGGGAGGAAGAGAGGACAGAGAGTCCCAGCACACGGAGGTGCTGAGGCGAGCTGCCCGGGAACAACTGTCGTTTCTTCATGTGAGGCCTTATATTCCCCTCGCAGAGGATACTTCTGCTGGGGAGGCTTCAGTCATCCCCTCTCTTCCTCATGTGTGCTGCACCGTGCCAGTGGATTGCAAAAGACTGGGAGCAGTTTGCATGTTGGGTGGACTGGTATCTCGCACTCACTTACAGGCAACATTATTACATTGCTGTATTTGTATTCTCTTTTTCTCAGGTGATTAAAACACATCTGTGCTCAGGCTAGTTATGATTGTTTGTTGATCTCTTTCTTCCTTCATTTCTTACGTGCTCCAGAAGTCTTACGGGGTTCATAGGAGTGCAATACCATCTCTAGCACATCCATGGTCGTGACAAATACAGGATGGGGGCTCATGGTTCACGTCTCTCATCAAATCGGTCTTTCTCTAGTACCTCTTGACGTCGCACAAGATAATGTGAAGTCAAAAAAATAATTTAACCCTTGCACGCCATGCATCATCAACCCATTGTACCAAACAAAAATTTTACAGAAAATGCACACTAACATTGGGGTTTGATAAAACTTATTTACCTGAATACACACATCTGGGAAGATGTAACAGCTACGTTATACATCTATACACAGACACACTTGTTTTCTACTTACATATTTTTTGTTCTTCCTAGTGACGCACTTGGGAGAAATTAATAAAAATTCTCTGCTTTTGGGTTAGGGATTCACACCGCACTGGTGTACAAATAGGTATGGTAGCTTTACTTTACACATCCTTAAATATAAAACTAACCTACTGGGCTAATCCCATGCATTCCACTGGTGTAGTGTCTTTGATGCCTGAATTTTGTTATAAACTGGTGAGCTAAATCCAAGTAGCCACCACGCCTCAACATACCAATATATGTGATGCCACAATGTTGCCAAATGCCTTGGCGCAGTCAACAAGGCAATCCATAAAAGCAGCAGGGAGGTACAAGAGACATTGTGACATACTTCCATTATCCTTAGATGGCCTCAAAGATTCAGTGCTTACGGCCATGCAGCTCCTAATGCCCTTTTTGAGCACAGACACTGTGCATAAAATAATCACAGCTTCAAACCACATTCATCAACTATACCGGCAAATTTTCAATTTTCCCTCCCCACCCTAATTCACCGCCTGGCCGCTAGGTTTACTAACAACAGCGTCCTTCCACCACACTGCAGTGTTCTACAACTCGCCGCCTGATGAAGCTCGCCTAGCCAGCGAAATGTCACAATCATGGAAATGTGTTGAAAATGTGTCAACTCTGTGTGTTTGTGCGCAAGTGTGCACCTGTAGATAAGTACTACACTGTGAGTATAGTTGATTCGCGGTATCTTCTGCCTTTTATGAAGCCGTGCTAAAGTTCTACTTCCAGGATACTCCTCCGCCTCATTCAAACTAAGCTTAACTAAGTCTGGAAGATTACACCAGAGGGACAACGCACCGGATTCGTGCGCACTATGTTGTAACAGTATTTTGTATAAGAACTATTTCTTACTAAGCGCTACCAACACACATGTTTTCTCTGTTTTTATTCAAATTATTTATAAATGAAGCATTATAATTTATAGATAAAATATAAACAACATATCAATTTAACAGAAAAAAAAGTAACTTTTTATGAACACAAGTATACAATGCTTGTGATACAGGGAGTATTTAGGAAACAACCAAGCACGTTATACATGAAGAATTTTACAAAGGTTTGATTCAAAAAGGCCGAAGAAACCGTGAATGGACTATACTTGAATTCCTGTCTTTTTATATATGTTTGGTAACCTAGCGGCCTACGTGCACCCTTACATATTATAATTTATAAATAAAATATAAGTAAAATTTAATTTAACCAAACACAAGGAACTTTTATTATAACAGAAGTACGAAATGCTTGTGATACATGATGTATTAAGGAAACAATCAAACACGTCATACATGGAGTGATTTTTCAAAGGTTTGATTCATAAAGTGTGATGATACTGTGAATGGATCATACCTCACATTCCCTTTAAATCTGGGACTAAGATACAAGTGACTACAGCAGGCACTGTAAACACATCACGCACCTGACTGCCAGCTGCACTCCATGCATGTCCTCTGGGAACAACTCTCCTGCTTGCACTACAGACCAGTCCTCTGCTCTAGCCGCGGGAACACTGCAACACCTCGCCAACTGTTCCACTACACCCAGCACTACACTCGGCTGGAACATAAGCAGACTCATCTCCAACACTGAGCCACTCACTGACCAACTTCAAACCTTATAAAGATGAGGTAGGCTGATTATTGCCTTCTGTGCATGTACCCAACACTGACCTACCCCATATCAATACAACTGTCAGTCACATGGTCAACAGTGATGGACATGTTTGTTTGTATTTTAATTTTCAAAAGACAAGCACTTTTATATGGATAAAATACTTTCACCTGTTTTCAACAATCTATTATAAATGCTCTAGAAATTGGTTAGATGAAGAATACAAAAATCTCAAAGCACTTTTTTACATAATTTATGATAGTTGTAAAAGCTGAAAAGCAGTCCAATGTCACGACAGAGTGGCTACACACACTCTATCCCATTTTCTCTTATACTTCAAACTAGGTATGGGCGATATGTAGAAGTCCGTGAATTTTACCAATTCTTTCAGTGGCATGTTAGACTTCAAGAAATATACTCATGTCTTCCTTCCATGATTGAGAGAATACAAATAAAACATACTTTGACATATATAGGCATCACCATAATTTTATGACTCTAAAAGTGGAAAAATAAAAATTGACTGTACAGGCCATGCAAACTTTTTTAAAAACCTGAGGTTTCTTCATGTACAGCAAGATACAACTAACGTTTGGCAATTACGTGCTCTCATGAAGAAATTCCAGAGAACCTTGACAAGAGCACAGTTGTGGATGCATGTGACCAATATGAACTTGCTTGCAACCATGCCAGGGTGTTTACAGCTGTGCCGGCATTAATAGTTCAGTTCACTGAATTTCTCTCGTGTGAACTTCCATTACCGTTTTTTGATTTGGAGGTGACTTGCCTATCTGCGATTGCACTGAAGAGTGCGCATTCTCTAAGTGCAGGATGTGTCATGCGTCAACTGTAAGTAGAAGAAACACTTTGTTGTAATTGCTTGCAACACTGACTTGCAGCCAGTTGAACTGGTGCAGCCCTCTACTACTAAAGCTTTTTATTCATGTTCCACCACAGCTGTGATCCAATGCCATGTTAGTGTTGTTTGTGTCCACTGTGTCGCTCACCATATACCAAAATTGCATATTTTTTTAAGTGATTGCAGAAATAAAACTCTATAATTTACCCACATTACCAGAAAAAGCTGTATCCATCACACATATAGGTATGTCTGAATTAAAATCTGAAAATTCTGTACTGCAGATGATAAACTGGACAGCCTTAATCTGCACCAATACATTTATGGATTTTAAAAGAAAGCATAATGGAATACTTTATTGGACTACAATAGCTATACTAATAAAAAAAAAGTAAGTACAATTATTTTACACATTAATTTGAAAAAATTATGGTTTCCTTCTTCCTGATTTGAAAAATTTGTATTGCTAATACAGTTCCACAGAGGAGAAATAAACTCTAAGATGTGGAGATCTGATAGGTCACAAGTATTGGAATGAAAAAATATCCTCAGGAGTGCCACAAATTTTAGAGGAGGGAGGGAGAGAAAGAAAGAGAAAAATAAAGAAAGAGGGAGAAAGTGAGAGGAAGAGAAGGGGTGAAGGGGGGAGGAAGAGAGTGGGCAAGAACGGTTGAAAGAGTGGGAGAGGGAGGAAAGGGACTGAAAGGTGAAGAGACAGAAAGGTGTGTTGGAGGGGGTGAGGGGAAAGAGACAGAGAGGAGAAGTAAATAGAGGTGAGGGAGAGGATGAGGGAGGAAAAGGGAGAGAGAGGATAAGAGGGGGATAGAGAGAGAGGATAAGAGGGGATAGAGAGGGAGTGGGAGAAAGGGGGAAGGAAAGTGGGAGAGAGAGGGGAGAGAGAGGGGAGAGAGAGGGGAGAGAGAGGGGAGAGGGAAGAGTGGAATAGTGGGAAAGATAGGAAGATATTATACGTATTGTTAGTAATTAAAATCAAATAGAACTTGATTCTTAAAAATATGTTACTTAAATTTAGCAAAACCTAGAATCAGTTTGCATAAATGACTCGTGAACCTTATGCAACAATCATGTGAGGATCTTATAATCAGAAAGGAAGAAGTGCAGGTTATAGTTTAATAAAAACGAACCTTTAAGTTGCAATGTGTGGAGGACATATACGCCTTGCGAGCATTGATGACCCAGCCCATGTCGTGCAGACCTGTCTCTGTGTCCTTGAGGAACCTATGTAGCGGGGTGCGGGTCTTGGAGCAGGGCTTGGGGCGGCAGTAGAGGGTGTGAGGCGGGGGCAGGCTGACAAACATCGGTCCAGCGAGCTCCCGCTCTCTGGGACCCCCCACCACATGGCTGGAGACCAGCACACGATGCCTCAGCAGGCTGCAGCGGTCCACTATCACGGTGGAAGGCTGGTGCCTGCTCAAGTTGTCCTGCTGTAGCTGTAGCAGGCATGACTGCCAACACACACCAGCAAGTCACCACACACACACCAGAGCTACCACTCTGCAACAGGCTACTTAAGAACTTACCAAACAAGTCAAAACACCCATAGTAAATAAAATCTGAACAGGGGCAAGAAGGATCAATAATGATGCAATGCTTTTCCCACTGGAAGCAGAATCAAAACAGAGTCATAAGAGATCAATAGTGATATAATGTTCTTACTAAAGGCAGGGTCAACTAAGGTTGCCAACGTTTTCATATTTGCTACAAGGGACACTTCCAACAACTCGACATGCATCTGACCACGAAGAAATGATAAAGGAAAATAGTTATAAAAAAGAATAGTACAAAAGTCAGTACAATAGTGATGCATGATACGTAAGAAATAAATTATTTTTTGACTTTGCATCATACATGCGACGTCACAAGGTACTAGTCAGAGGACGGTTTAATGAGAGGCATGAACCATAAGCACCCATGCTGTATTCGTTGCAACCATGATACGCTGGATGCAATACAGCACTCCTATGAACCCTGTAATACTTCTGGTGCACATAAAAAACTAAAGAAGAGAGAGATAAACACACAATAATAATTAACCCAAGTCATCAGTGTTTTAATTGCCTAAGGAGGAGGAATACAAATGCAGCACCGAATTAATGTTACCCTTAAGTGAGCACCAGGTACCAACCTGCCAGACATGCAAACTATCCCCAGCTTTTCACAATCCACCAGCACAACGCAGCCAGCCACACACATAAGGAAGACAGGGGATGAGTGAAAACTCCCCAGCAGACGGCATCGCTGGTGAGGTGAGCATATGGCAGTGCATCCCAGAAAACTCCAGTTCATCTCGGGCAGCTCACCTCAGCACCTCCCTGTGCTGAAGCGCTCTGCCTACTTCTCCTCCTACTGAGGTGTTTCCATTTAAAAAGTGATTAGTCGCCTCCCAGCAACTAGCCGCCCACAACTGACCAGCTGCTTTCCAGTGACCAGCCTCCTCCTAGCTGCAGATCCCTGTACTGAGCTAACTACTTCAAGATTCACCAAGCACCCACGACCGACGTCAACACCAAGCTTAACGTCAACACAGCTAAGTGGTGCCCAAGAGTCCCTTCAGGACATACAGTATGGCTCACGCAAAGACTTTACTTTACCAAACTTTATATCTACATTCTAGCCAATTTGCTCTTGCATTCTGCCAGGCACAGTCACGTGTCTTTCTTATTTCACTTTCGTAATGTCAGTCAGTTGCTAAAGGACTGGTGAACTTAGGAAATAATACAGACCACCATGTTTTGTTCTCATAGGAATAATTAAGTCACAATTTAACCACTATGTATAGTTTCTGAGGGTGAACTTTGCTATCTCTCTCCGACATTTGTGGCAAGCATTGCCCCTCAAAGGAACAGCAGGAGACAGCACCATTGACAATATTTTCCAATCATAGAATAGAACCACGGGCTGTCCCGTAACCGAGGACAGCCTGTGCGTTAAACATACACATTCGTAGGCCACCCATACTGCGGACAAGGTACAGCAAGGTACCAGATACATAGTGTAGTAAGAGCCCCTACTAGGAACACTACACAACAAAGCAGTCAAGCCACCTAAGTCTGTTATCCCACTCCATTCACAGCGTATAAATCCGGTGGACAGAGTGACAGGCCTGACAAATTGTGACCTAGCCATCTCTGGGCACTTATTAGCTAGAGAACTGTCTCCTGCCTCATGTTTGGGAGAAGCAAACTTTAGCACACACTCATACCATTCATCCATAGAAGGGGTACACAGTGGGGCAAACATAATGCCACAGATGTCTTCTTTGCCAGCCAGCCGCTGGGTAACTGTCAAGAACCCAACTTAACTTGCACATCCCTCAAAGCGCAAGCTCAAGCAGCCAGGGAATTGGTGAGGCCTCATGTCCCAGTCTAACGCGTACGGCTATTTGCGCCCTTGATCAAGACACCCAGAGAAGAACACCCGGTGATTACCAGGATCCGCCTGGGACTGCCTGTGGTACTGAGGATTGCCTGGAGAAGCCCCACTCCCAGCCACCACCACACCTCCAGCTAACAGAACCAGCATGCCACATACTCTCCAGCCCGAGGACCGCAGAGACCTGTGAGTCAAAGTTGGTGTCTCCTACCAACCACAGATCCAGCCTGACCAGCAACCATGAGCCGAGAACTTCAACTAGCCAACCACCGGTGAGATGCAGTGAAGATAAGACCTCTATCACCTCTGCCCTAGTAGCCTCACCTCGCACCATCCGATTTTGTCCCTTGCAGACAACCCACAAGGCCAACCCTTTCTAGGGGATCAATCCAAGTGAGACGCCAAATCTACACACACCTCCACAATAATAACTTTACTTCCCTCAAGTGATCCTGACCTGACACCCACTGGAACCTTCCTCCTGTATGACCATGTTACTTAAAAGTATAGCCATCATGTGTAATTATTATACGTCAATCAACAATTTCCCTAAACCTATAAAACACCAAAATATTAGTTACGAATAAAGTCATAATTTAGTATCATTTGAACATTTGATGTGTTTGGCTATGAAACAGACGACACCAACACACGCTGGAAAAAAGATACTGTACACATCTCAGCAAGCATTACTTCTATGGATGCTCTTGTTGATGAATGCTTCTTGTCAGCATCAATTATCAATATCTGAGACCACTGGATTAGAGCATCAGAACAAACGTACCTGTAATCGCAGAAGATGTGATTTACCAACACTGTGTTTATTAATATTCAGTAGCCTATATTTTCACACAAGTCTGAAATACAGGATATATGATACCCTGTCCTGTGCAATGTCCATACAAGATATGTAATTCTTTCAGCCCCAGGGTATGAGAAATATCATACAACATGGGACACTTGGCAATCCTATGGTCAATGGATGGAATAGGGGACTGGCGGCAAGTGAAGCAGGCTGCCCTACAGGAGAAACAGACCTGTCATTCCTGGCCAGCCTGAAGAATGAGTGGGATCAGATGAAGTGGGTATGGGGCAATGACAGAATGCAAGGGCACTGGAAATGGGAGTACTCCAGAGAAAAGCCACTGGCAACATCTACAACATTATCCACATACGAAAACCCACACGACAATGCCTAAAGACAAATAGCAGAAAAAAAAAACAGTAATGTTTAATAAACAAAAAAATTAGCAAAGTGGCTGCAAAATTTTCTTACTGCATTTATTCTATTACCTACATTAATGTATAATAGCAACAAAACTTAGAAACCTACAAGAAAATTAGTGTGTCACAAATCTTTGAATCCTTATGTATGGAAAAAAAATTAAGTAAAGTAATAATACAGAACAGCAAGAAGCGTAAGCACAATTTTTATACGTTATTCCCACACTTGGAAAAAACAAATTATGTACGGAAACAAAAGTATTCAAGAATGAAACATCAAAACTTCTTTACAAGTTCTTTTATGGCATCCACACATCAACATCATACACATACCGTTTTCATCAGTAACTTCATGTAGAAGTATAATTAAAAACAAATAGCCAACAGTAAGAAGTGAGGATATTTTACTTGAATGTTCATATATTATCACAGCATAAAATTTATTTCAGCTTGTACAACATTCTGCCACAAAACAGACAACATAATTGGAGTAACTTACCTGCAAGTTTAATTTGTGACTCAGATAAAGTAAAATGTTTAAGTTTGTGACCAACAGCTGTAGTACCAGTAAAGCAATGTAATGCCATTCTTCTGTTAAGGAATCACTTGTCAGTAACTCTAAAAATGATGATGGACCATCGCTGTCAACCAAGGTGTCCACACTGCTCCCATCATCAGTCGCTGTCAGTAAATTGGCCACACCTACATCATTACATCGTAGGTATTATGTTTACTGCATAACAACCACATTATATATTATTCTTGCACATTACGAATACCACTGAACAGTCATGCATTTAGTATGAAAAAAGTTTTAAACATTTGGAAGAGGATTGTTGCTAAAATGACAAACATGTGAACTTTAGTAAGTTATTTATCATATTTACATGTTTACCACACTGTCCCATATAAGACCTGCACCCCACCCCATATTTTGTCATATTCAGTTCTAAAAACTTGTGATTCAATGCACAGCTGTATTACACAAGCTATAAATATGTTACAAAACTAAACGTGAGCTATACACTATTTACGGACAATAAAAGTGCCCAATTTTTTTTTTTTTGGGGGGGGGGGGGGGGGTGAGGCATCTTGAAAAATAAGGTGGGTGTTAACATTTGTGATTTAGGATGTTTTGAACCCAGCAATGTGTGCTGCAGCCTGTCACACAATAACACGAGTGGAAACCCACTCAACAGGTACGGCCTGAGCACAACACAAGTAGGCAAGATATTTAAACACATAAGGTAATATATCTCATGATATGTCACACTTTTGGCATAAATATTAATAAAAACAGTAAACATGAGATTATTTTTTTTTAATGTAATAACCATTTAATACGTAACTTATCTGTGGAAAACATGAACAACTTGAACAAAAACTTAAAATATAGACTGCTTGGCTGTCAGGCCAGTTGCATACTTGCAAACCAACCCGAGGAGCCACCCAACTAACAGTTAGTTCATCTGTTTTGCTTCTACAAACACCCATGATTGACACCAACCTTGCTGTAACCATTCCAAAATAGATTAAACTCCCTAAGAAACAAGCCTACCCATATTGCCTTTATAAATTTGACGTGCTACGGGTGACGTCGTCCCGATCTAGTCTTGCCACAGCAGAAAAACCTCCCAAGAAGGCTGTTACGCTGCACATGCCACAGTGTCCCCTGCTGGTTAGCTTATGGGCCAGCTGCTGCCGCCTGCTGCCCGGCAACTCACTTCATCACCCCTACAGCCACTGGCCACAGAGGGGAAATGTACAGCCTGCTTCTGCCATCTCCGCCACTACCTTCGTCATCTCTCTTCTCCACCTCTTCGCCACCCTGTGCCTCCTGCGCTGACCCTGTATTCCAGGTATAAAAAGAACCCACAGTCTCCAGTTTGAGGCTGACTTGCACAGCTTTATTGCAGACTGTCACTTTGCCCGGACACAAACTATCGAAGCCTTAGAACTTCATCCACCACCAGCTGACTCACTCACCAGTCACAGAACATCACGCTGCGTGACAGCTCACTGAAGCCTCCTGTACTTCTCTGCTACCTAGCTAGCCATACTAACACAACTTAAGAGTCAGAGTACCAACCAATGGGGATTCCCCCACGCCACGCGCCACTGCATTTTCCGAGACTAGATGTCATTCCAGTTGGCAACCTAGGATCTGCCATTCAGGCCCTAATCAGGGTACAGGCCAGATATGTGTGTTTACTTGCCTCTGAAGAAACAGATATAATCAAATTTTCCTGGTATATCTCAAACACTTTCTTTTCTTCTCAACCTGCCTCCTTGTATTTTCTACTTCGTCCCAGTGATCCGCAAACACTCTTGCAAGTGCAGACATGTGCCGCCACCCCCTGTTCCTTCCCCACCTTGAGGAGCTCCGTCTCCATGTGATACTTGGATCTATGGCCACTGAGTAACACGAGAGCTGTGACCCTCTACCCCGGCTATTGTCACCTTCTGTAAGTGATTGGGCCTGCCGGTGACCTCCCACCCACCAACGTACTTGCAGGGGGCGAATAGTTGCTCCTGCTACGGAACTCCGTCACTTCGTAATGCTTGGATCTATGGCAACGTCCCGCCTTCCTGAGTAACACGAGCGTGGTCGCCCTTTCCCTTCTATTGTCACCTTCTGTTAAGTACTTGTCTGTTAATTACTTGTGTCTGCCAGTAATGTCCCGCCCACTACTGTACTTGCACGAGGCCAGTAGTAAGGCCTACCTATCACACCCGACTACTTATTCCTTATTCCTCTCAGGCCATGCCCATCCCTGCGGATCACCCACTGCCATCCTCTCTACACTAATTCTTCCTTATGCCATGCCACAGTGCTACGTGGGATAAAGCTGCCAAACAGGGAATAACTCTGGTTGAAGGCCTGGTAATGGATGGACACAGTGTCAACTGGGTGTATTCCTAGAAGAGAGAGGAAGCAGCACGCCAGAGGGGTACCACAGCCAGCAAGTCCAGCAGAAGCAGAGCTTCATCTTTCAAGTTACTCTCGCATATTCCTCATGCTGTCTCCCCACTGACTTCCATGCAGTCTAAGAAAATTGTGGCTTACAAATGGACTATAGCCGTAGGAAAGGTGATATGATGCCTGGAGCTCCAGACCAGTGACACACCCACCAGAGTACTAGCCTGGCCAACCCCGACCAACACTCATCCCTGTGCCCAGCGGGCTATTATAGAACTGCCAAAGGCAACCAACCCTGCTGTCAGAAACAACCCCATCAAGTCGTCGACAATGCTTGCTTCCCAGCCATCTGAAGGGATAGGGTGTAAAGGTTGCAACGCCATTAAACTCCAGAATCACCCGTTAGGTAGGGCATCCAATTTTTCTTGTAAAACATAATGTGTCATTTTGTTGTACTGTTCTCAGCATTATGCTCAACACAACTGCCATTTTAAACTGATAATTTCCTGTTTTTTATATAAGCATATACACTGCAAGAGTTCTTTCTCAATTCATCTCTAAAACCAAAGAAAATAAGTTTGCGAACTAATGAAACTACACTCTCATGACATTACCTTCAACTGTCGATGCCAAGGTATGAACAATGTTGTTGAAATACTGCATGGCGGCAGTAAATCCTCTCTCTGATCCTGTCAACGTTTCAGGGTCCTCATGGACAACTCGCAGTCTGTCCAGGGCATGTGTCACCACTCTGGAACTCTCCGAGGTCACAGACTCATGACCTTTGTGTACAAACAGCAGCCGGGCAGTCACGAGCCTGAAGCGAGCATCTTCCCAGCAGGCCAGGGGGTCGCTCATTCCAGCCTGCAGTGCTTTGAGGACAACATCCCTTTCGCTCGACAGCAGGAATGCACCTCGTGGGGTCGAAGAAACCCTCATGAAGAAGGTAGAGAGCTTCCTACACACCCAGAAACTTCTATGAGTGAACACTATCATCTAAGAAGTGTTAATTTTACAAATACTGGAAGAATACACAATGTGCACACAGTTAGATGTTAAGTAGGGATTTCAAAAGTTTCAGTTTACCATGAACAGCCTGTAGTAAATACCACTGTTCCCACTTTTCAATTTAAAGTCAACATCACACATTCAAAATCCATGCAAAATTTTTGCAGCAGCTATTACATATAATATTTTTTTTTTAATACAGAAAAACTTTAAAAAGATAAAAAAAGAAAAACTACACGTATTTTACCATTGCCAATAATTCCTAGACAATGCAATAAATTTTATCAGTACTACCTTTGGATTAGCAGTTTAATTACAAGAGTTCAGCTTAATCTAGCAACTCACATGTCTTTCTGGCACCAATCAGTTTACATGTTTAATGGTGATTAAAATTATCTAGCCAATGTTGGTTCCCCATACAATTCACATACCATAAATACCACAAGATGGCCTTTTAATTCATCTTGAGTTGTTTAGTACTGCTCTGTACCTCCGGCATGTTTACAATACAGTGAACAGAACCCTACTGGAAGAACACAGGCCAGTTTCTACAACAAATATGTCTTGCAGTCCTAGCCACATAGGTAATTTCACGCTGCCTTTTCTAACCTAAAAATTCAAGGACTTTTCACAGCTCTGCATAATTTAAGGAATTCTGAAGGCCTTGCAACAAAACAATTAAAATTCAAGGATGGTAAGAATCCTGATGTAAGGTACCCACACCTCAGTGGTTAGTCACTAAACACACACTGTTGAGTTACCTAGTTCTATTACAGAAAGGGAACTTTTCAAAGCAAAATTAACCTGTGGGAGTCTGGCAGGTACTAATCACTTTCATCATCATTCTTCCAATGCTTCACCCCAGCATCATCTCACATCAGCCACCCTCCAGGCTAGCCAGAATGGAAGGTTGTCTCTCAGGTAGGACAGCTGGCTTCAATTAATGCCAGCATCCTCTCATCATGCTGTTTATTCTGCAAGGAAGGACTCCTGGTTCCTTGTGTTCCAGGATCCTCCTGCTAAGCCATTCAAGGATCCGGCAGTGTAAAGGAATGATTTCCTTCAAACACTCACTCCCTCCAAGGGAATGGTCGTGCGCTGTACTATGTACAGAGAATCTTGGACGAGAACACGAATTGGACCCAGGTGATGGCTCCAAGCAAGGAGGAGCTTGTATGGCTAAGGAAAGCCTATCCACTGGTATGACACCAAGAGTGCAAAACCATAGAAAAGATGGTTACTGACTGTTACGAGAAAAGTCAGAAAATGAGTGCAAAACCGTTGACGGCTGCCGAGGGTGGTAGTAGCACACCAGAAAGAAAGACTATGATTATGGAGAAAGATAAGGAGACAAGTCCCGCACAGGTGACTCCGAGGGTGAGAGGGCCCCCTCAGAAGTCGGCGGCAGAGTAGACCATGTTCTTTGAGGCAATGCAGACTGAAGCATCGAAAGCAATGGATGAATTGGTGGATTATGCGAACGATGATCGGCGGAAAGTGAACAAAGAGTGGGCAAACTTTCTCCTCCTACGGGTGATGAGGATGAAGGGTTTGCTTGATCTGCAATTGCTGCGAAATGCAGAGTTGGTCAAAGAGAACAAGGTGATGAAGGCAGTTCTCCACCAGCAAATAGAAGGAGTCACCAGATCGACTCAGGCCGGACCTCTGACAAAGCCACAATCCTTAGCAGAAATTGTGAAGGAGCAGAAGGAAAGTAAGGAGATGGGGTTGGAGCAACCCCAGGAATCACAATGGCAAGAGGTCAGGGGAAAGAGGCAGGTCAGCAAGGTCAGGGGAAAGAGGCAGGTCAGCAAGCACACAGACCTTATTTATCCGAAGGATGGAGAGTGCAAGTCGGAGGAAACAAAAGAAAAGCTTAAGACCATGGATCCAGTCCAGGAAAAGCTTCACATTAGGAATGTGAGGCAAAGGGAGGGATACTTCTTGAGGCAGAAGACGAGGAAACTCTCCTCAAACTCAATAATGCAAAAAGGATGGAAGAACTGGGACTTTGGAGAGGCCTGAAGGTCATCGTGTTCAATGTCCCCAGGGAATACAAACCCAGACTTTCTGGACACCTTGCATGTTCAGAATTTCAGGGAAATCCAAAACTCGCGAGAAACTGAAAAAGAATGCAACAGTGCGGTTCCAAGATAAGGTGAATTTGGTTATGGAGGTATCCCCACCTTTGAGACGTATATTGATGAACTGCAGCATGGTCTAAATAGGATTCCAGAGATGTAAGATCAGGGATTATATAGTTCCAGCAAGGTGTTTCAAGTGCCAGGGATATAGACACATAAAGGTAAAGTGCAAGAGTGAAATGGTCTGCTCCTGCTGCGCCGAAAAGGAACATAAGTTCTCAGAGTGCAAAGCAAAGAACGCAGTAGCAAGTGTGCTAACTGTATAAAGGAGAAACGCAGAAAGCTGGACCACAAGGTTGGTTCCCCAGACTGTCCAGTACATCAAAGTATGTTAGCGATGGAGCTCAACAGGACTCAGTATGACTAGTTGACTCGTGCCGCTACGGTTGGGACAGATTAACCTGCAGAGAGCTGCAGTTCCTACCACTGCACAGAGTTGTGACGGAGCAAAACCTGGATATGGTACTGATGGAGGAACCCTACCTGCTCAGAGGGAGAATACCAAGTCTCAAAGGTCGATTCTCTCTTTTCAGAGAAAAATCGATGGCGGGAATTTGGGTATGTAATCCTAAGATAAATTACATCCCAATGGAAGTTCTGTCGACCATGCATCATGCATTTGTCAAGGTAGAAATGGGAGGAAGGGATATGATGATTGTTTCGTCATATTTCCCACATCAAGACCCATTGGAAAGACAATTAAACCAGTGGGAATGCATACTCGACACAGCAAGTGAGAAAAGCATAATATTTGGCGCTGATATCAACGCCAAATCAGAATTGTGGAATTCTCCGAGGACATACGACCGAGAGGAGGAGGTGAATAAGTACCTCATGGAGAGAAACCTGCAGGTTATGAATACACCTGGACATGTTGCAACATATGTGTCACATGCCCATGGCAGGGAGTCGAACCTAGATGTTACCATAACGACGGAGCAAGCGGCTGGTTGTATTGGGGACTGGAGGGTGTCCGATGAGGTCGAGAGTAACTACAGGATGATCCTGTTCACCATCCAGTTGGATGGTAAGGGAAAAGCAAGACCAGAGACCTCGATATGTGACAGTCAAAGCAAACTGGCACCTCTGCGACAGAGTGCTGCTTCGTGGCTTAAAATTCTACAGGGAAAGTAAACAGCAACTGTCTCTGGATGACAGAGCACAGATGATGGGGGATATAGTGGTGAAGGCCTGTGAGAAGGCAATTCTCTGGACCCAGAGGAAGGTAGCTCATCACCCCTGGTGGGATGATGAGCTGGAGGTCCACAGAAAAGAGGTGAAATACCTCAAGAAGAAGTTCAAGAGAACTTATCATCCAGAATACAGACAAAGAGCTGTGGAGCGGTACAATGTCACTAGAGCAGAGTAAAGGAGAATACTGAGAAAGAAATAGCAACAGGCTTGGAGAGAGCTTGTTACGGATAAGGGAATTGAAGACCTATGGGGCCTGGTCTACCGGATGGTGACAGGAAAGATCAAAAGCTCTGAGGAGATACCTGCATCTTCCGAGGAGATCATGGCACATGACGGAAGTCTTGTTGCCAGACGATACTCTGGTAGGGGAAACGGAGTATCACCTCCAGACAAAGGCAGCACAGCAAACGCCCATTGAAACGGAGGATAAAGCATCCTTCTCCTTGCAAGAACTGGATAATGTTGTCAGAACGACAAAGCTCAAGAAAGCCCCAGGGATGGATGGAATTATGGGGGAAATGTTCCTTCGATCATATCCGAGGATACAAAAGGAGCTATTGGCTTCCTTACTAGCTCGGAATTCCTCAAGCGATATACCTACCCGTTTCCTTCTGGTTATTTCTCTTCTTTCGACCACCAGCAGATCCAGTGGGACCTCTCCGGCCACTACCTGCAACACCTCATTTGAGGCTGTCCTGTAAACCTATGTGATGCCCAACAGTGTACATCTCTGCACACATGAGCTTCTATGTCCGCTAGCCAAGTCCCCAGTTTGCATGAGCCACTGTCCTGAGCCTCTGGAATGTCACCACGGCCTTATTCGCCAATAGCGAACATGAGCATGGAACGCGAGACGGCTCATAAGATACTTCATTTCTGTGACCACCTTCATCACTCTGTTCCAAAACCTGATCACTGGATTCCGCTTTAAGTTACCCTTCAGTAAAATTCCATTTATCTTTTCCTCAGAGAAATCCAACTTAAATCTCTCGGCCCAATCTTCAATCTTCTTCATGGCAATATCCATTCTTACCTCCAATTCTCTCCGTGACCAGGCTGGCACCAGGAGTAGCCCATCATCGGCGTATCCATAGCATAGATCATGCAGCCCTGCAGGAGGTCCAGCCACAGCAGTCCCTCAAAGATCACATTATACAAAATAGGTCCAAGGACTGAACCTTGCAGACAACCCTTGGTCAGCATCTTCTCCTCTCTGTGTGTCCCCATATACAATGCACACATTCTGTTCGTCAGACACAATGACAGCATGGCAGACCAGATGGGACAACTCGGAGAAAGGAAGAGCTGCCTATGAAATCTTCCTACGTGTCCGGGGGAGGCTGCGTCTGGAGAAGTGGCTCAAAGTGGGCCACTATTCAGCGCAGTTTCTGACTGAGCACTGGAACTTTCGAGACAAGTTGTCCTCCCCGGGCCTGATGGATGACCCCAACTGTGTGGTGTGTGGGGTGTCGGGCACCCCCACCCACGCTCTGGAGTGCCCCAAGGTGGAAGACCTTAGAACTAAATTTGAGGAGAAACATGGACCTCTACGATTCGGGGAGATGCTCCGGGACAGGGACCTGACCAGAGAGGTATTGAGTTACCTTACCAGAGTGGGTACGAGAAGGGAAGAGTTCAATGTCTGGTGGGCAAGTCGCCGGTTGAGCGACGAGTTCATTGACCGTCCGGAAGATGGGGATGACGTGAGCATTCATGATGTGTGATCACGTCTATCCAAGAGCGCTGGTGTTGAATGAGTGTGAGGAAGGCCCTCTCGTCTCTCTCTCTCTTCGAGACTACAGTGCCAGGTACCTGTGCATGGACAGAAGAGTAAGCTGGAAGCCTCCAGTACAGAGAAACAGACTGGGAATACAAGGGTCCTTGAACCCCCCTTCGCAAAGACTAACAAAGACAAGAAGGAACAAGAACAAGTTGCCCAAGTCCAGGTCTATAATGAGTGTTGTAGAACTGGAGCAACAAGAACACCACGACCAGGGCGAGGAAAGTAAGAGTGGTGAAGATGGATGGCCATGTGCCTGGAGCCCAGTGATGTTCAATCGCTCGTGCTACTTGTATCATGAGCAAGCTCAAATGAGACAACAGACGGAGAACAGCCTGCGCCATGAACCTTTCCAGTAAGGTAAGGGAGGAGGTTTGAACTGAACCGAGGGAAACCGAGGTTTACAGGGAGATCTTCCTCCATAAACAGTTAGTTCGGAGAACTGAAGCAACCCCAGCCACGGAAAGAACAGTGACAATAGACTGGCTGGACGAAAAGCACATGGTGAATGTGGCCGTGCAGGCTTGGCCTGTGGGGGCGCACCCGAAGGACCCATTGTGGCTGTATGACGAGGTCATACGAGGAGCACATCTCTCACAGTTGGAAGATCCAACCACGTTAATGGCAGCTCTCGCCCTGGTAGTTAGGCAAATGGAGGGGGGAGACAGAAATATCTTCCCACAAATGAAGGCAGTTGACAGGCTCGTCGTCGCCCAGGCGGGTCTGCCAGTTCAGCAGGAAGCACTCCTAAGCTTGCTCAGAGAGTGCTACTGGCGTAGAGGTGAACAATTCATGGAATCGGACATCTTTAAGGATGCCGTCCGTACATACAGAAGGCGTACTTTTGACTACAGTAAGCCCTTCATGGGGTACACTATGGTTAGGTATTAGTCCAACTCGGTCGGCATCCTAAAACAAGCCTATTCCATTCCCCGATCTTGACAAGAGCTTCCCCTCGAGGGAATCAAGATTAAGGGAAGAAGAAACGTGGGAGGAGGGCGATTGAAAAAGAGTCCATAGACCCCCCTTTCGGCTGCGCCGAACTCAGGATGGAAGAACACGAAAAGGGAAGACAACACCATGAAAGATCATCTCCCTCCCATCCATCCTCTCTCAATTATTCACAGAACTAGACAAAGCACTGGATGTAATGACTTTTCCCTGAACAGAAATGTTCCGGGAGAAACACCGACGATGACAAACAGAGTTGGCAACAGAATGAGAATAGCAGAAAAAACCTCAGAATGATGAAGCACATGGATCCTAGGTACGATCAAGAGAGTAGGTCTGGAATGAATGTGTGTATGAGTATCGTCTTCGAAAGTCTACAGTGTGTAATGACTATGCTCTTTGCGTTCGGGGGCGAGGTGGCGGGGGATGTTTCTGGTTACCGGGCATCCCCCAAAACTTAGTCCGTATGCCCTTGAATGCATTGGGCCGTAAATGCTGTTGATGGGGATACCATCATGCTTAAATTCAACCGTGAAGGACTAAGCGCGGAAAGCGGTAGCTAGTGTGTGAGTGAATAGAATAGTGTAGTGTTTCTTTTTCTTTTTTGGACAGCATGGCGGTTTCATAATTGCAAAGTTCCAAGTGGACCCTGAAGATCAAAGATCCGATTTAGCTTTTGTTTTTGCAGGAGTTAACATAATGGTTAGAAAGTAACGCTCTAGGTATGACCTTTTAATAGGTATTGGCCACCTAGAGGGGAGGTTTGGAGAGGCCAGCACCAGTTCCACCGGTAACTTTGTTTATTCTGCCCAAAGATGGGAACAACATACACATTTACATCTGAATATACAAAACTTGTCTATCATTTTATAAAAAGATTTTGATTAGTAGCAGCATTACTATTTTCATTTATGCAATATAATTTTGCTTTCCTTTTATACACCAAGCTATATAAATTATTTTGTATAAGGCAAAAGTGTAATAAATATAAAGTAGTAAAAAATCCATGCATAAACAAAATTCCACAACCGGAAACTAATATCCAGTTTAGTTATTAATTACCTAGCTATTAATTGTCCTCATAACTCACTTTGGTTTAAGTACAACACACAAGCCTTATCATCCCCATGTCATTATAGAACTGAAACTACGGCAGTTCAGATTATGGTAAAGGACTGTGAATTCAGAGCTTACCAAGGTATTTGTAGAGACTTTTATAATGGTGCACAATAGTCGTAAATTGATAGCTAACCTTTACGGCAGTTTTCAGCTTGGGATTTTGTGTATATATATATATTTTTACTGCATATACAAAACATATTATACATAATTAGCTTTGGTGTATAAAAGTAAAAGTAAAAAAAAAAAAATACAAATAAAATAAAAGATTGCACAGGTGAATGTAGTGACAGCCAACTAAGCATTATATAAAGTGACTAGCGACCCGCCCCAGCTTCGCATGGGTGCAATTAAGATTAAAAAACTGCTTAACCCGGCGTTAATTAGCTTGGGTAAACTCTCCTAAAGCATTAAAAAAAGCACACTATAATTTAATAATTAATTAAATAATTTATAATTTAAAGTTTTTTGCTATTTTTATTTGATATTTTTTTTACTTTTTTATAGTGTTTCATATTAATATACATTATATTACAATGCAATTTATCTGAGATAGAAGTATTTAATATGTTATTGGCTAAGACATTCTCTGTAGACAATGTTTGACGTCCTGTTATTGTTTGGTAGAAAAATGTACTGTTTTTCGGGACTTCCAACTCGTGATAAACCAACATATAGTTGGCCATGGGAAAAACACTCTTTTTGTAGGTCGATTCCAACCAAAGAGAAAGTTTGACCCTGGGACTTATTAATAGTAATCGCAAACGATGTTTTTACGGGAAATTGCAACCGTTTGAAAGATATTGGCAAATCCGTGGGAATCATGGAAATCCTCGGGATGTTTGCCAGCTGGCCGGCTGCTGGACCGGTGAGGATGGTCATGACAATCAAATTTTCTTTCAAGTCTTTAATGAGCAATCTTGTGCCATTACACATGTTAGGAAGGCTTATATTCCTTAAAAGCATGATAGGAGTACCGACTTTTAATGATAGTTCGTGAGGTGGCAAGCCAGAAGGATTAAGCGAATTTAGAAAATCTTGAGGAAAGTGGATGACATCGTCAACATTGGTGACTGTGTCAATCGACTTATAGGTTTTGACTTGGCCGGGAACTCTTTGTATAACGAGATTGTTGATTTCATTGACAGTGTCGTTCCTAGGCGATACTATTGCCCTGGAACACAACCAGTGAAAGTCTCTTTCTAGTAAATTTTCGGGGCCCGGATATACTGCTTCTATAAGATGCTGCAGACTGTGGACTATCTGACCTAATGTCTCATTTAAAATGATTTCAGCAGAATTAATGCCCAAATTTAGAGAAGGAAAAACTCCTCCAAGTCTGAGCAATTGTTGTGGGAAATCTTTATGCATGTCTCCACCAAGATAGGCTCTCATATTCGTTCGTAAATTTAGGTGTTGAATAGAACTCCATAAGGGAGATGATTTAAGACATGCTTTGATGATATCTGCACACGTCCCTTTTGTAACTACAGGGAGTGTCTGCAGAAAATCCCCAGCAAACACAAAAGTAACTCCCCCCATAATGGCAGTAGAGCTTCTAAGGTTGGCGCTGTACGCAGCACACAGCACGTTTTATTTTCCGAATCTGTCCGTCCTGCAAAGCCGTAGTACATTATTTTGTTCTATCATCAATAGTTTTCGCAGCGCACGCAATGTAAGGAATTTTATAGGTCATTTATTTACACTTTGGGTTACATTATTGGAGTTTTAGTAGGGATCCCTATTGATTTTTAAAATAAAATATAGCCTATGACACTCAGTGATAACGTAGCATTCTACTGGTGAAAGAATTATTAAAATCGGATGAGTAGTTTCGAAGATTACCTCCTACATCCAAAAACACAAACACACAAAGTTACAAACACTACCTCTTTATAATATTAGTATAGATAGACAAGTTTTGCACATTCATATTTAAATGTAAATGTGTATGTGGTTCCCATATTTAGGCAGGATAAACAGCGTGAGAGGAGGCCGGCATTAATTGGAGCCACCTGTCCTACCTGAGAGACAACCTTTCATTCTGGCTAGCCTGAGTGATGGCTGAGGTGAAGCATTGGAAGAATGATGATGAGAGGGAGATGTACCCTGAGGAACCTTCACACCATGGCAGTGTTGTGGCATGGCATAACACAGTTTCTACAAGCAGTTGTGGACAGTTATTTCAGCATACAATCACCTAAGATTGCACTGTGGTTGTGATATGCATCCAATACTGTTGGAAGTAAGGCAGTGAGGAGCCCATTCTCCTTATTCTGGAGTCATAGAGATGAATTACCTTTCAGCTAGGTGTTGAAATCATGGAGCGTGGAACCAATACTGTCAGTGCCCGTACAAGACGTATTAGCTTAAGTGTTCTCAAGTAGAGGCTCCCATGCATGATCGTGACTCCAGGGGGATATTCATTCGTCAGAATAATTCCTGCTTAGGTCAGGTTTGAGATATGAGTTTAATGTATGTAATGGGACAGCTTTGCTGTGGAGCCGATACGACTATGCCTGGGGCACACTGAACCATATCAAGTTACATGTATCATGGTGGGATGATCCCAATAGCAATCTTGACTACTAGGAAATTCGCCGACCTCTGGTGGTGCAGTCGGTTGGTGCACCACAAATCTGGGGTGTGAGAAGCTATGGGTTCAAATCCCGTGTAAGGCATGGATGTTAATTTAAGTTAGGCTATAAGTTAGTCTGTAAGCCGTCCCCTGCTAAGCTTTCGACCATAAAACCGGGGGACGTTAAAAAACTCTTTACAATACAATACTAGGAGAGTACATTCCCTGGGAGGGAATTTTTGCTGGGGTCAGGTGCTGCAGAGCAAGGGAATATTAATTAAGGGTAATGAATGGCAAACAAGTCAAGCACCAGGGAAGTCATGTGCGGCATAACCACAGTTTCACTTCAGACTCCTCATGGTAGTAGATACACTTATGTAAGGAACTATCATTAATGTGTATGTCCATCTTTCGTAAGACAGTTCTGGCCATTGTCCATATTGATGGTACAGAGTCTGATCTGGTATGCCTTAAGGGGGAATCCCTAATAAACAATATTAAATGCTTCAAGGTCACATCTGGCCATAAGGAAGCATTGTGACTGTCATGGGTGATGCGTTTCCTCAGAATTTTAATTAATGACCATAGGGTTTTAATACTGCAATCTGTTCAGAAAAAATACAGCACTGTCACTATAGTTTAAAACACTGAATGGGTATCATGCAGTGATTTTTGGTGACATTAAAACTTTAATATTTTCATAATCAAATTTATGAGTTGGCAACAAAATATCAACTTTCACTTTTGTCCTGAAAAAAGATTTCCACTGAAATATTGCACAGTTTTATAAAAATTACAATAGACACAATTCCTTACAATATGACCGATATGACAACTAGCTAGGGAAGCCCCTTAATCTACTACATAAGTATTATCAAGAACTACAGGTAGCTATGGGAAATGAAAAATTTGGTCTATGATCCATTTATCCCATTCCACCAATGGAGATCATTGAGGAGGACACAGTGGAGCCCAATGAAAGTGAATTGATCTGGTGGGACTCTTTAAAAAAAAGACAAAGTTACAAAAAGAAGGTTTGAGATTTTTTCAAAGAAACATACATGTACAGAATTTTAAGCATTCTCAAATAGGATGGCTGTGATGCTGTAAAAACCAAACCCCCATAAGCATGTCATCCTTGCCTAACTATCTCTTATCTCCCCATGAGAGATGGCAAAAGTAAAGAAGATATAAAATTACAAGATGGAGAATTGCTCAAATTTTGTTTTGAGTGTCTGTATCTAACAAAAGAGTTTTCTTCACGACGAGCCACATAGGTGAACGACTTGCGACACATCTCCACAGCTTCGTGCTTCAGAGTTGTTTGATGTCTTAACACCACAGAAATTCTCCACTACTTTCTGCCTACATTGCCAGGTCTCACTCTCTCTCACACTCACGCCGTCAGGTGATACACGAGATGAACGGTGACACAATAAACTTACTGTAGATGGGCGCCAACGGTGTTTCCCAGTCACCGCACTGTTGAGACTCAGGGTTCTCAGGGATTCTGTGTGTCCGTCTCACCCGAGCATACTTACAAACACTTTACATTACTAAACATTTTATCACCGAAAAAGGCGAGAGGTTGCTGTCACTACAAAGAAATACTTTCAGCACTGTGAGACTTGCTTGTATTTTTGCCACTTGTACAAAATCGTGCCAAGGTTAACTTTATGAAACTCGCACATGTCTAGCCGCAATTAATCTAGCGCACTCCTAGATGGATGACTGTGGTGTTAGAAAACACAATCTTCACAAGGAAAGGGGTAGAAAGCTGCTAGGATGGACTGCCGATTTTTCCCGAAGACAGGGCATGGAGAATTATGAAATAAACAACGAACACGTTTGATTATTTGACATCGCTAACACGGACTCGTCAGGGCGCACCTCCCAGCACATGGTTAGTGTGGTGACGGACTATACACAGAGGCTACGACAGAAATAATATCACCGCACAAATTACATAAATGGCACAAATACATATGAAACAAGATGGGACACGACATGGATAGTCACAATAAAAACGCAGAAGCGTGAAAGCAAGCTTATATGGCGCGAATACAGCTGGATTAGATATGTAGTGGATCACGTGGTGTAGGTCAAATTTCAGTAACTCTCCATAAAATGGCAAATTATGGTCAGACAGGTGGTTATTAATGATGGGAAAACTGTTCTCCTGCAGACTGAGACATTTATAGGTTTGTAACACACCTGATGGTGGGAAAATCAGACTTGAACGAGACAGCGTGGTCATACGTACAAAGCATCAATTAAATGAAGAATGCACGGAACCATGAGTGAAATATTACACAGAACCCTGAAATGAATTATGGCGCACATGATATTACACAAATAAACTCTCAAAGTGCATGGATGACGCCGATATTAACTTGGCGGCTGTTAACCACGTGGTCGCAAGAGATGTGGCCATAAAATAATTTAAACATGAAAAATACCCTTAAATACATACATACAAACAAAGCCCTCAATATTGCACGCAGAAATTAAACAGAAATTACACTGAAATGCCTTTAGCATAGACAGATGGCGCATGATTCAAAGTTGCGCAGGACGTGTGGTCTCTCCGACATATTTCCTCCTTTCTCCTCGATTATATTGAAAAAGCCACATGGGCGCAAATTATTAAGTTAAGCGGAAGCATAATGCTGGGGAATGTCTGGCAAAATGTACGCAAGGCAAAGGTTAACCGGTATATTAAAAGTGAGCTACTGTAATCTACATCAGTGCAAAAAGTTTGAAGTGCATACATGACAGCATCTTACTTCGCCAGCTCTCCTCTACGGATTGTTCAGAGGCAGGGGTCATGTGGACCTACTATGGCTGCCTAAGGGGTTCACACAAGCTATGCACGCTGAGTAAAACTTTTATCTCTTAAAATAAATGGTACATAAATAAGTTAAATATTGCTTTACATTTTATATTTAAATTGTGAATTTTCTGTATTCTTTAAATGTCTTTTATGACTGGTTCACGCCAGAATAATAATGTTCTCAGTCTTCGCACAGTGCACATTTTGAATTCATAACCAAACATTGTGCAAGATTATTAAACATACATTTTAAACTCTTAAACACTTGAGAACCTGAAAATAAACTAAGAGACATAATTCACACTTCAAATAAATGATCCGTTACAGGAATTTTCAGGTTATGGCCTTCTTGCGCAAGTGCACGCCCACGTGAGTGGTGAGCGCCATCATGGTCTTAACGTGGCTGGCTGTTAGCCGGCGTCAACACATGCACGTCCACGCCCACACGTATGGGCATGCCCATGCCTACGTGCATGCACATATATGGAATATAAGTTATCACATTAGAAAAACACAAAATGAAAGCTATAATTCAAAACACTACATAGTTTTAACATTTTTTAAGATGCAGGTAAGGGTAGGAAACTCTATATGTAATCAATTACCATAGAGTTTTACCACTATTGAAAAAAAAAAAAAAAGTTTTCCTGAAAAAGTGTCTATTAAAATTATTTACAAAACTGACTTATGGGGCAGATACCCAATAATACACACACAAAATTTGAACCCTTACAGTAAAGACAATTTTGGATAGCCCTAATTATGAAGAATAAGGGCTTTTAGTAGAGGTCAAAACAGTATGACAGCAGTATACAGATTTGCCTTTTGTAAAGTTTGCCATTTTTAAAAAACCCAGGCACCACGTAATTTGATCTGCAGATTTTGTTAATGAAAATAGATATTGCAAAAGGTGTTTAACTGTGTTGTTTACATGTTCTGCTATGTTCACTTACATCCTGCAATGCCAGACTGACATGAACAAAAGTGAAGTGAAAGACACAAGTTAGTGTAGCCATTTCAATACATTTTTACATTTGTTTGGATGCAGATTTTGGATAGTACATAGGTACCACAATGTGGGCATTTGCAGATCTTTTCTAATTTCACAGCGTGAAGTGTTACATCTAAATGATGTGTGCAGAAGTTCGAGTGCAACAGGAGTTGAGAACCATTACATTTTATTGGGATAGAATAGGGGGACAGAGCCATTAAGTTTGATCGGAGAGAGTTTGTTACATATTTAGAGGTGTTGTTTGGTGGGTCCTCAGAGGACAGTAGGTTGACACAAGGTTAGAAGGAGGCATAGGTTGATCGGTTGTCCCGATATGCAAGCAGGAAGAGGTCTAACAGCTACAGACTGGTGAGTCTCACATTGAGTACAGGAATGATAATGGGAGAGACTGGTGGTCCAGTTATGTGGTAAATGTTGCGAACGAGAGGAATTGGTAGCAGGAGTCCCAACATTATTTCAGGAAAGGATACTCATGTGAGACGCAGCTGGCTCGGCTGTTAAGAGGATCTGGTGCAGGCAGTTGATGAAGGGAAGCAGGTGGATGCCTGTTTCAGACACTATGAGAAGGACTGTGTGTTTTATAAGGTGCCTCATGAGACTTTGATAAAGAAAGTGGACGAGCTCGTACCAGATAAGTAGGTAGAGGCATGTATTGGGACTTCCTCATGGAGTGAAGACAGAGGGTGACTGTGGGGGAGGCAATATAGGAGGAGGGAGAGGTTACGTTAGAGGTACTGCAGGGATGCATGCTGGGCCCTTTGTTGTTTACCATAATAGTAAATAACATGGTTTTAGGGATTAGAGGCAAAATAAGATTGTTTACAGATGACTGTGTATTGTAGGCAGAGATGGGAGGCAAGAGGGGGAAATTGCAGGCAGACATTGACAGGACATGGTTGTGAACCATGGAGAATAAAATTAATATAAATGTAACAAAAATGTAGGTAGTAAGGTTTAAAAGAAAGAACGTGATAATCAAAGACATGTGAAGGTGTGAGAGCTGGAGAAGATGCAGAGAAGGGCAGCAAGAAGGGTGAAGGGTAGGTGGAGAAGGCAGGGGCGGGATGGTGAGGAAGAAGGGAACTATAGGCCATCAGTGATGATGAAAGAAATGGGGTGGAGCTCATTGAAGGACAGGAGGAAAGTTGAAAGGCTGGTCAGGATGTACAGGGTGGTGAATGAAGAGGGAGGGTGGGGAGGTCTACACTGCATACTAAGTAAAGGGGTGTTTAGAGGGAAAGGAAACAACAATGAGAAGCTTCAGAGGGTGTGGAGGAGAACGGAGTGTGGTAGTCAGTCTATGCTTGTGAGGTCTGTGAAGGAGTGGAATGTGATGCGGGAGGAATAAGATTACTTGTAGGCTTGTCTGTGAATACTATGTCTAATTGTTCGTCATTTTGAGGTCAGTTAGTGTTTTCAATGCTTGCCTGTGTTTTTTGTGTCGTCTTATTGTATCATAATGTTGTTTTTATGTTTGTAATTTTCTCTTGTGAATATCTGTAATCGTCCTCGTCTTTGATGTATGTGTCACCCTGTAAATAGTTTTAACCGTTGGATGGCACATTAAGCCTATATAAATAAACAAATAAATGAATAAAATAAATTATTACTGTTATTATTATTATTAAATATGGTGAAGTCAACAATTTTGTCTCTTCTTGACTGTGAACATGTCTCATTTTTTTAGTTAGGGCCTATACTTGGCCTCGTCTTTATAAGTATTTAGTAAATCACTGTGTTAACAGTAACTGAATTGGCCATGGACAATGACTATTTTCTGTCGCAATGTTCCTTCAGGGCAGGTACCAGTTGTTCAGTAATAAAATAAGGTGCAGAGTAATGTTCCGAAGCATTTTTAGCCAACCATATGGTTATAAAGGCGTTGTGTGCTGTCTTTAATTGTAAATTAACAAATGCTTGTTTACTTAAACTGTAGCAACGCGGTACGACTATATTCAAATTGAATAAGCCAATTTCTTCAAATAACCTTGTTGACGTCATGCAGTTTTCAGTCATGCAGTGAGTGTTTGGTTGATGAAGTTGGTGATTGCAATAGTTGCGTGTATTTTGTTTAGTGAAGGTTTTTAACTGTTGGGACCAACTACCAACTAACTTCACAAATGCTATTTAACACAATCTGTACCTCTCTGCTTCTTGAAGGGCACGCTCATTTACCTGTGTTGTACATATCTTGCAACATCATATGAAGCAGGTAAAACAGTGTGAAGCAAGTAAATCAGTGTTCCCTCCGTGCTGGCAATACCTTGTGCTCTAGGAAGTAGAGTGGCACAATGTTTCACGAACTTCCTTTTCTGGAGATATTTGCAGACAAGTTTCACATTTTTCCATGAATTTTGGCATGTCTCGTTGTGGTAGTATTCTCGGTTTTAACTACTTTTACGCCACAATTTCCCTTATTTTCATAGTCTGCCCACTATCGCTACTCAAGTATTTACTGGAAATGTAACAGTGCAGCTATGCAATATTATTCTGCATGATTAGTACTATTGATTCATACAATTTTCTAAAATTTTTTTGGAAAAGCCTTTATTCTTCATATATACCTAATCAGTACGTTACTACATTTTGTGCTGGTGCTGCAAAAAAATGTGTGCAAACAAAAAGTAGGCCTAATGGCTGCAACTTTTCTACCTGGGTACATGAGAAATGAAAGTGGGGCTGGCATCCCGCAGCTGCGGAACATAATGTGGGCCCGACAGCTGTCTGTATGACTCTGCAGCCACAGACAACAGCATGCAGTCAGCCTCGCAGAGATGCAGAACTCCTTCATGCAGTTCCAGTAGAAATCCACACACACTGAGAAGCGGCTCCAATAATCTGTACGATGGCCTCTTCTTTAGGGCATCTATTGTAAATCGAATAATCATGCGAGCGGGGCAAATGATCGCCATTTCTTCCACCATAACTCGCAGCGACTTGGTAGACTGTTGTCGCGAGGTGGACCCAAGACTCGAGACACTGCTCTTCCTGCACCCCAAGGCTGAGTGGGAGGTGTTGAAACCATGCCAAGACTTGCTTGGCAACCTCCGTTTAGGCCCAACACCCCACAGTACTTTCAAACCTGTTCTGGACTTTAGGAAAGCGTTCAAGAATGCTACTGTGAACTGCACTCCTGAATGGCTCCCAATATATGGGGCACATATTGGTTCTAAGAGAACTCTCATGAGTTCTTCATCTACTATCTTTCCAGGAAAGTTTTCAACAAGTGATAAAAACAGACTAGATAGACAGTTCAAAACTTCTTGGTTCCTGTGATCTTCACAACTACCACACTTAATTATGTGTCTCACAAGTAACACACAGAAGTCATAAAAGGACACATGATGATCCCCAAATCTTGACAAAACCATCACAGGAAAAAGCTTGTGACCTTCACTGTACTGTAGCATTGCTTTCAATACATTGGCAGAATGAATAAATGTTGCAAACATAATGGTGTTCGACATGGCAGGATTCTCACTGAAATATACTAACAATGCATCCACACATACTTGTAGCAGTGTTTTCGCTAGTGAAGCATGTGTGATGAATAAAATACTCTGACCAAAAGTACTATGAAGCCAACACACACACCACTCGGCGGAAGGATCTAAGGTCGACACAATATGAAAAGGATACACGCGTTCATCTGCCTTGCTTCCATTCACAAGGATACGGGGGGTATATACATGATATACCAACAAGCTAAGAAATGTCTCACATACACATTCAACACTTCTTTTGCCATATCTAACCCAATTTTTTGGCAAAATTTTAACAGCCTCCACTATTAACTGACATATTTTAACCATGTAAAAATGTACAGGATTTTGTACATCAATTCCTGAGTTGAAATTTATAATGAGATCAGTATAAAACTTTTTGTAGTACATTTGTAATCCTTTAGAAAGATTTAGAATTCCTTCTTTGATTGCAGAAGATGCAAGTGAATGTGTTAATTTAGCATGTATTTGCAAACTCAGTTTGAAAAGATTGTAATTATTACATAATAAACAATTTTTTAAAATTACACTTGTGTGTGACCACGATGCAGTGCTTACAATTTCATGTGGTTGAGTATATAAACTTCCAGTTATTTCACTAATGGCCGAAGAACAAACCGAAGGAAGTTTATCTAACATGCTCTGGAAAATTTTATCATTATTACCATTTTCTCCATCAAGTACAACTCCTGGTGAACGCGTACAATTATCTCTGGCATTTAAAATATTTTTAGCTAATTGTTTTTCAACGTTTTGCACTAATGACTTAACTTCGGGCGACATTTTAACACTTTCAGATATCTCATGAGACCTAATTTTCCACGTTTGTGGCTGAACATTGCCCAACAATGTTAACTGCTGAAGTATAGCATCTACTTGTTCATCTACAAACACTGAAAGACTATCGTTAATTCCTGCAAGAGTGAACGACATTTTTCAAATCACAAATTTATTCCCCGAAATCTACTTATTACGTACACACTTGTCAATAAAGTCTAATGAACAATGTTTTCTTTCTTGTAAAACGTAAAATAAACATGTGCGACATGAATGTTTATTATTTAAACATCAAGCAGACAACTTCGGCTAAATTTCCTTCTTCTCCGCAAAAGTGCGAAAATACGTGGCCTGGATTACCCCATACAGCCAGTAAAATGGAAATGTCGAATTACATTCTTGCCAGAATCAAATAATAATATAATAGATACATGCACTCGCAATTAGGCTACCGCACGGTGGCGAGCTCTCTCTAACCTCTCCTTCACCCAACCAACTCCTTTTCCACTCCCTTCCTGAACTTACAAATTCCTCTCACAGATACCAATTCCTCCCTCAACACATTCCACTCCCTCACAGACCTCACAACCATGGACTGCCTACCCCACTCCGTTCTCCTTCGCACCCTCTGAAGCTTCTCACTGTTGTTTCCTCTTCCTCTAAATACCCCCTTACTTAGCTTGCAGTGTGGCCCTACCCATCCTCCCTCTTCATTCACCATCCTGTACATCCTGACTAGCCGTTCAACTTTCCTCCTGTCCTTCAATGAGCTCCACCCCATTTCTTTCATCATCACTGATGGCCTGTAGTTCCCTTCTTCCTCACCATCTTGCCCCTGCCTTCTCCACCTTCCCTTCACCCATCTTGCTGCCCTTCTCTGCACCTTTTCCAGTTCTCGCACCTCCACCTCCACATACGGGTCCCATACTGCTGCAGCATATTCTAACATTGGCCGTACCATTGTGCCATACGCCTTCTCCTTCACCTCACTGCTGACTCCATTCAGCACCCTTCCCAGCATACCCAGAACCCTTATTCCCTTTGCAACCACCCTCTCTACCGTTTTTCCCACCTGAGGTATCCCTGCAGTACAATCCCTAGATACTTATATTCTGCTGCTTCTTCTATCTCTTATCCCTACATCTGTGCATGTCCCTGCTTATCATCTTCTTCCTTGTGAACCTCACTACCTTAGTTTTTCTTACATTTATCTTCATTTTATTTTTCCTGGTCCACAACCATATCTCATCAATGTCCACCTGCAAATGTCCGCCCCCCTCTCCCTCCCCGGCATATAAAACACAATCGTCTGCAAACATTCTGATTTTTCCCCTAATCTGTAAACCTATTCCATTTACCATTATGGTAAATAACAAAGGACCCAGCACGCTTCCCTGTGGTCCCCCTGACGTAACCTCCTCTTCCTCCGATATTGCCTCCCCCACTTTTACCCTCTGTCTTCGCCCCCTGAGGAAGTCTCCTATCCTTTCCACTACCCTCCTGTCTGGTATCAGCGCCTCCACTTTCCTCATCAATGTCCCATGGGGCACCTTAACAAATGCCATCTCAAAATCAATGAAACAGGCATCCACCTGCTTCCCCTCATCAACTACCTGCACCATATCCTCTAATAACCCAGCGAGCTGAGTCTCACATGAGTATCCCCTCCCGAAACCATGCTGGGACTCCTCCAAACAATTCCTATTGTTCATAACCCTCACCACATACTGCACCACCAGCCTCTCCATTACTTTTCCTGTACTTGATGTGAGACTCACCGGTCTGTAGCTGCCAGGCCTCCCTCTATTCTCTCCCTGCTTGTGTATAGGTACCACCATAGCATCCTTCCAATCTTGTGATAACTGACCCTATCCTAAGGACTTTGTAAACAGCACCTCTAAATATTTCACCAACTCCCTGCCACCAACCTTTAGGGCTGTGTTACCTATCCCATCGGGAATCCCTGCCTTACTGCTCTCCAAACCCCTAATTACCTTTTCTATCTCCCAATCCCTCATCTTAAACTTACTAAACACCCCCCCGAACCCTGTTTGCCCCTCTGTTCCAACCCTCCTTTGCCTCAAACACTGACAAGTACTGTCCTTGCAGCATCTCCGATTTTTCTTGGTCATTTGTCGCATGCATACATGTGTAGGGAATAACAGGGACCAATAACAATAACACTAGCAATAAATACTTATGACATAATCACTGGATGAAAACGTAAACACACAATCAAAACAAACGCATGTCCGATGACACACTTCTAACTTTGATGAATTTATATACATATTAATTGTCCCTTGAAAACACATACAAAGCACTGCAAAAACATAATACTGAAAAGGTAAACAAAGGCATATGCGCTGAGTCGCACGGGCGACACCATACTTTGCACTGACTGACTCTACGATGAAATAACACAATATTTACCCTAAATAAAATGAAAACCAAACAGTACACTGCACTGTGTCATATTAACCTGCACACGTGTGCACACGTGGGACGGTGGGTTCGGCTACAGAACCCCCACATGGTACCTAGTGGTCATGACGACTCCTTGATGGCATCGTCGTGAATGGGCTTAAAGACCCAGGGACAGAGTTCACATGAAATGCCCCACCTTTCAAGACCGTTCACTCGACGTCATCACTCGTTGCTGCAGTATCGCTGCAGCAGGTGTAGCTTGTCCCGTGGTCGTGCCGTATCTTCTCTGCAGCGGAAATGGGCGTGGCTGATGCTGTTGATTCCTCGTTGTCGGATGTGGTCATGTGTTTACAGGTGTGATTGGTGCATGTTTGCACCCAAGGCTGTACGACCTGCACACCGGTTGACACGTGGTCGATTCGTGCGACAAGTTGGTGGGGGGAGGAAATTTCCCCTTCACCCGACTCGTCACTGCTACTACTGCTGCTGCTGTGATGTGGATGGCGCAAGCTCGGCATTTGGGTGTTTCCAAAACTTGAACTGATGCCTACCGCTGCTGTTCGTGTCCTTATTTCCTAACTGTATCTTCTAGGTGTCACGACACCCTTGAGTGGCTCCCACACCTGGCGATCATGACCGTCCTCAGCTGGCCCACTCTGCTCGTCCTCTGTGACGTCACGGATAGCCGCCGAAGGCAGCGGGAAGTGGTCTGACATGTAGGGCGTTTAGTCTGCTGCATCCGTTGCTCATTCCCCTGTTGACGCAGCTGCCTCGGGCGTATCAGCTGTAGTCCCATGTGGTGTTACTTGCCCTTGTATTGTATCAGACGTGTTGTTTTCATAACTGGGTGGGGCCACAGGTGCCTCGTCAACAGTGGAATCTACCAGTGCGGTGTTGGAACTTACAAGCCGCAAAGCATCATGGTGGAATATAGCCTGTCGGCGTCGACTTAACCTCACTCGATAGCAAGCATTGCCCTGTGGTGGCAGTACTGGATGAGGGCCACTCCACTTGCCAGCGAACCCTGCAAAAAAGTTCCGCTGGCCGGCTGACTGGGGGTGTGTTCTGACATACACCAATTGTCCCGGCAGCAGACACAGAGGGGGTGGGGCATCTCCACTGCCGCTGGGAGGTGTAGCGGCGCTGTCTCTCTCTCTCTCTCTCTCTCTCCTCTCTCTCGCCTCCTCCTATTCTTCCCCTTCGTGGCATGTGGATTTTCCCCTCAGTTCGCTCGTGAACTCGCCTGGGAGGCGAAGGTCACGACCTTGGAGTATGTAGACCAGTGTTTTCCCCGATGCTTCACTGACACGTGTTCGCAGTGTGAGTAGGGCGACGGGAAGGTTTTCCTCCCATGGTGCATGATTGCTCCCTACACAGAGATGTAACTGGGTTTTGATGTCCTGGTTATGTCTATTGGTGGAGTTAGCTCGGGGATGGTACACTGCAGTCGTGTGGTGTTGGAGTCCCCAGCAGTCGCAGAATTTTCTCCAAACACGCCCTGTTAACTGTGTCCTGTTGTCACTGATCACGGTGCGGGGATAACCCCAGTGGGCGAAAAACTCGTTTTCCAGTGTCTTTCCAATTCCACGTGAATGCGAACTTGACATGGGGTACACTTCTACCCACCGTGAAAAGAGATCAGTCACGACAAGAATTAATCTTTTCCCATATGGTGTATGGGGTTAGGGGCCCATTAAATCGAGTGCAACAGTTTCAAAGGGCTCATTAGACTCGCATGGTTGTTGTTGCAGTCAGTCTCCCCTTCTGCTTTTAAACTGGTTACACGTGACACAGTCCCTTACAAACACTCACACCTGTAATACGACTCCTTTCCAATAGAAATATTGACAAACATTTTGTCTAGTTTATGCAGCACCGGGTGTCCAGACAGGTGGCTGACGTGGGCTTGATGTAGCACGGTGTCACATGCTACGGCCGGCACAAATACACAAATACTTGCCACGTGTCACTGTTTACACTCTAATGCGATTCTACACAACTATCTACAACTCTCCAATTTTCGACTTTTCGCTCCGTACATTCTTCTCTCCACTTACTTGCGGTTTCAGACTGTTGTTATTCCCTCCTTATGACATCATGCAAGGCGGTCAGAGTTATGGCTGCTGTAAGTACCGTCATGTTTGTAAATTGCACAGCCGACGGGCTTGACGTGTCGCATGAAGGAAAAAGTGGTTGGGGGGGGGATGAGAATTCCTTCCCACTCATCCTCGTTCTTTGCTGTTTCTTCGCCCGACGAGCGAGACAAGTAGTCGGCGAGCTGGTTTTCAACTGCAACACTTTGTCTGGTGAGCCATGGAGTTCCTAAGAGTGCATCTTCAATGAGATCATCCACTACGAAGGCCATTGTCGATATCTCAATGTCCTCGATCCAGATGTTTACATTCACTTCGCCCTGAATCTGTCCTGTGTGTTGCATGGTTGCTAAATTGATAACGTGTTGAACTGGTTGTGTGGTTTACAACAAATTTAGATTTAATAAAATTGTTTGAAGTGGCCACGTCAATCAGTGCATTGCACCGCTGTTCATTGATTTCTACGGCAATTCGGGTGAAATTGTGTGACGTACTGCCAATCTTACTGATGAAAGCTGGAATTTGAGTCGAATCTGAGTTGTCATTTGTTTTACTGGGGTAAGTGGTATCAGGCGGCTTTACCCCTTTTGTACGTTTCATTGGTAGGGTCCATTCGTCAGCGCTTGTTGTTGTGGGCCATTCTGTAGTGGGTAATCATTATCCCAGTGCTTCTCCGAACACCACCTGCATGGGCGTGTAGGCCACCAGTTTCCATCAGCAAGACATAGGGGCTTAGGCACGTGGAAGGCATTGCAGGCTGCATTTCCCACCTGCTCGGCAGGGAACGGTTTATTGCTCTTTCAATATTGTTCCTGTGTGTGGTCTCTTCTCCTGAATGAATTCGAGGTTAATTCAGCACATAATTACGATGCGGTAGCTTACGATGCATCTGGGCTTGGATACTGGTATCCAACAATATATCAGTTAGTACAAAGTCCCGTTCAGTGGAATGAATCACTGGGGCGAGAGCAGCCCGGTACTCGGTTCGCACGGTACTGGCAATAACTTCAAGAATGTATTTTAACTCCAGCTCGGGGTTATACCTACGGACCAGACTTACCTTCTTTGTGGCAAAATCATACAGCGATTCTTTGCCCTGCTGCTCCAGGATGATTTTACTTCTGGTGAAGAGAGATGTAAATGTGTTCGCGAAGCAGTACGTAAAAATTCGGCTGAAATATTTCCATGTCATTGCATTGTGTTTGACACCTCACCACAAGGCTCTTCCGTTTCCTCTAAGATGTTCCCCAACACATGGCGACCAGTACTCCAGATCTACGCCGCAACAACTGAGTCGACACTCACATGATTTCAAAAATGTCACAGGATCTTCATTGGCCACACTGTCGTAGTTAGGTAACTGTTGGAAAAGGGTCGGTGTTGTTCGCATTGCCAGTACAGCTGTTTGTTGGCACCTGGTAGTTGTGACAGGTGCACAACCCTCTTTCATCTCTGAAATCTGAGCTGGCTTTTGTGGGGGTGTCGAGCACGTAGGAGGGCGCGAACACTCCAGAATAGGCCATGGTAGAAGTTTTGTGCACTGGGGTAATAATCCGTGGTGAAGTTGGTAGCAGGGGGTATCTGAAATTTCTGCATGGTGGCCAGTTTCGGCATGGGCCATACCTGCGCACTGGCGAAGGGCGTGGTTTGTTGACAATGTAAGCAATCGATGTGCTACATGTCGTGTAATGTCGCACGTTCCCTGGGTGAGATCCATTTGTCATGATACAGTTGCCAGCACCTATGGCATGCCAGGTTTGCAGTCCCCAATCCATCGCATACTTCTATGTTGGCACACTTCCATAAAATGGAGCAGAAACATGAGGTAATGAAAATGTTTTCCATGTCCCTACGCACGTGCACAGGCTTGGTGAGCATACCAGGCTTAAAAATCTGTTAGCCAGCTTCGGTTTAAGGCACTGTCCTGAGTTACTCTATGACCATGCTCCCTCATACAGTTCGGTGTTGAGCAGCTCTACTTGCTCCCGAAGCTGACGAACGGATATTGAGGCACCGCAAACACAAGTGTTGTTCCTTGCAAATATTTGAGTGAGAACGGATCTTGTTTCATTGTTGGTCTCAAACACTGGTGACATAAGACTGAGGTTTGCTAGTCTATTTTATCGTGGTAGAATTCGCGACGCGGTCGAAACGGAGTCTCCATCTTGGTGTCTTCGCCTGACCACATGGTCATTCGGCCTGCTGCAACACTCAATACAGCGCGGCACAGCTGGAGGGGTGGATACTGCTGGCGCGATGCAGCATGGTTGGAGGGGGCAGTGGCGCACTTACTCTCTTCCATTGCCAAGATGATGGTGGTCGCTTGACATCTCTGGTACATTTCCAACGTGGCCGACTTGCTTTACTCCTGCGAAAACAGCAATTTGGCGCCAAACTATCATGTGGCTTTCTTTTTGACAGTTTCACTGATGTTTCTTGCCTCTACTTGTACGAGCAATGTGCCTACATATATGATAAGAGTAAACGTTTACCCTTAAATAAACGAAGTTTTGATACTTTGATAACATCAAAATTTGAACACATAGAATGATTATTTTCTTTTATTACACAGATGTAAATACGTAAATGCATAATGTAAGTAAAAGTATAAATTATTATACATAGGTATATAATTAAAAAATATATATATTTCATGTTAACAAAATTTTAAATCCTAAATTAAGTTTGCATATAATATTGACATAATTTACGTTCTTCATGAACAATTATATCACACACCCATTGAAACACTTGCATAATTCTTCGTGTTAGACTATACACAAGGAATAATTTACCTAAAAAGTACTGTACAGACTCAAACAAATCAGTACCTATAAAGTATTCTATAAATTAGTAAAATATACCAGTCAATTATCTTGTAAAAATGTTCAGATTATGTGAGTAAAATTTCTATAATTTAGAAACCTCGCAATTGCCAAATGTTGATTTTCTCTCTGATGCCATAGAAACAAACTCTTTTAAGATGTCATGCAACTGAAGAGAAAATAATCTTGAGCCATGGATCTGAGCAACCAATAAATGATTAAGTATTTCATGTGATATATTTGCTCTCAAATATGTTTTCAAACGTCTTAAATCACTAAAAATCACTAAAAGATCTCTCTGAAGAAGCTGCAGAGGCTGGTACGGTAAGGATAAGCATTATCAATTTTTTCACTTCTCCAAGCAATGTTTGTACCATTACTGATTTGTTCTTCAGTTTTCTTGCTATATAAACAACTCCATTTATATTTTATTTTTCTTCAGGGGTGACAGTCTTCAACATGAGCAATTGTGCCTGCAGCAAGTCTATACTGAAATCAAATGAATGTACACCTAACTCTAGTTGCAACTCTTCTGGAGATGGAGAGCTTGTCTGATAGAAGACAGGATGACATTTTCTAATTTGATCAGTTTCTTTATTCCAGCTTGATCAAATTTTCTTTTAAGCTCATTTGCGAGATGGTCCACTATTTCATAAAATGCTTTACTTAATTTTTCTTTGGGTATGAAACTGACTGAGGGACTTGGGTTAAGGCTATTCTCTAACTTAGTGATACTGTGACAATTCTCTTCTCAACTGGTTCCTTCAGATTTAATTTTTTGGGAAGTTCTTCTGCTTCTTCATAAGTTTTAGAGAATTCTGCCTCAGGTATATTTTTTAAACGAGTCTGCACAAGTAAATCAACAGCCTTATTAGCACCTGCAACTCAGATATCTGTACCTCGCAATTCCTTTGCTAACACTTGAGAGGGGCAAGAAATGTTTATTGCAGCTGTGATGAAAAACAGTGTTTCAATTTTCTGAGGCCTTTTAATATAGCCCCGTAGAGTAGATTTTCTCTAGTTTTATGCATTTCCATTCACGATTTCTTTCAGAGTTTGTTGTGCACTTCTATAGTTCAGTGGCGGCTGCTGAGGTAGGGCTGCAGGGCCAGCCCTCCTAACAAAATCTCAGAACGCATACCTCTACTTATCTGCTACTCAGTAAATAAAATTTGCGTACAAATGTGGACGTTATTTGGCATCCAATGTTTTTGAGATGGACGAGACTCTTCATTAGAGAAATGTTTTTGGAAATGTCGAGTGGTGGGGCGGCAGATTCTTCGCCCCGAAGTGGGTAGAGCTATTAGGGAGAGATGACCATAACATAGGACTAGGGGTGGTATGGGAGGGAGGGAAGTCTTCAGGTGCTCGGCCCTTTTCAGCCAATCGCATGCTGTAAATCTGAGAGAACGGGGCGCGCCTCTGCTCAAACAAAAAAATGGTTTCGTGGAACTTGACAAAGCTACCAAAATTACATGTTTTGTAAGCACACATTCGCGCTCCACTCTTTTGCAGTAGTTAAACACATTTCTTAACAATGCTTGTATTTATTTCAAATATTTTTTATTTATAGATATCGTTCAAACTCGTGTGAGCTTCAAATATAGTGTGCAATACTCTGAATAAGTTTGTTGTTAATTAATGATGGGCTATGAGCATCGGTCAGAAGCAGGGTTGATTTGTTGTTAATGTCGTGTTGTATAAACTTGTAAATAATTGTTAATTAGGCGAGTAACATTTTAAACCTTATTACGACAAAGATTTTCAATTACGAGAATAAACTAGAGCTACAGAATCTGAGACCAGCAAGGCCACAGTTAAATATAATTCAACAACAAAGCTAAGCCAATGTAGTAAATGGTTCGTATACGAGAAAATTCCACATAAGTACATACAATTTTGTGGACTGGCTATGTGGGTGTAAAGTTGGAAATGTGGTGCTTTGTTTAATTTTTTTTGCTAATGAAACCTAATGATCTTGTATGGACTGTCAATGGGATAAAAGATTTAAAACATTTGGGAGACAAAGTTGAAAGACATAAATCATGTTCGCAAAATATAAAAAATGCCATGAAATTTTCATTGCTTGGTAAGGTGAATATACTTTGCCAGTTAAATAGCGCGTACAGGTTGACGAATGGATTTTTTTTACATGTATATTAATTAAGATATGCCACTTTTATACTCTAATTTAAATTTGACATGAATTTTGTATGTACTGTAGGCTATGTAAATTAGTATTTGGTTTTAAAAATATTTGTTTTAGTATATTTAAGTTATCATTATCATTAGTATGGTAGAATTGGTATTATTATGTTATCTCTCGTCGTCTCATGTAATGTACCACACCATGTAGGTACTGGTTGGAAGGCATATTACCTAAACAAACTTAAAACAAATACAGACCTGTGGTAGTGATTAGATCTGAACCAGCGGCCAGGGTATGTTGACCATTACAAATCGGGCGATGATAAATTTTTCTTCAAACAACCACACTTATTCTTTGTATTTAGCTACATAAGCCTGTCGTACGCAATATATTTATCACTGTGGCTATTTAAAAAATTGTACTTGTAATGATATGAGTTAGGATCGCTACAGCCCTCCCATTTTCAAAAATCACCAGCCGCCACTGCTATAGTTTTGTCTGAATCTCTTCGGCGAATGTACTCTGACAGCCCATTGTGTAGGACAAAGAGGAAGAAGGTGTATGTTCTTCACTGCAACAGATTCTTGTGTGCATGATGGTAAAGCCATGTGTGCATAAATCGATTTCCTTTTTTCACTTTCTAATATTAAATTTGAGGTATCCTTCACTATCATCAAAGCATTGTATATTCCTTCCTGTTTTCTTGCAATTTCTTGCAAAGCGAGATCAAGAGCATGATTTGAACAATGTACAAAACAGCTTTTAGGAAATTCTTCAGTGAGGTGTTTCTGTATACCATTCCACCGACCCAACATATTGGCCGTGCCATCAGAACAATTTTTAGTTAAAATTTCTTTGTATAAAGACATAAATATGAAATGAATCGTTAGACACTATTTAAAATTGAACAAGTGTTTGAAACTACAAGCTGAAGGGGCACTGCCCCTCCTTGTTCAGAAGGGGGGAGGAGGTCATATGCCCCCTCTGCCCCCTCCACGGTTCTAAGCCCCTGCTTGGTCGTATTTCTGCTACCTTTCTGATGCACAGTCTGCTTGCAACTGTGGTGTTAAGCAGAATGGTGCCAGTAGTGCACGTGAGGTGTATCTCGGCGCTTGTGTGAATTTTCTCTGTTGACTCGAGCCCGTCTGGTGGGTGGCTCAGAGACATCCCATGTGGTTGGTTTGTATGGAAACTGACAGCGGCTCGAGTGGTGTGTCACAGCTGCGACTAGGCGGGCGGCAGTTGTCAGATGCTGTCAAAGTTGGTGTGTTTATTATGTAATCTCTCTGTGGAGGTGGTGTGGTGACATTTGATGACTGTAGCTCTGTTTCCCCAAGACTTTGTTCATTAATTATTCTGTCTGTGGCAGCTGCCGCTCGCATTCACATCACGCTGGCTCGGCAGCATGGTAGTGGTAAATGTTAACACATACAAAAGGAAAATTGCAGTGGGTGGTGGTTGTACAGTGTCCTTGCACAGTCTGCACAAAATGAGTCATTCGTGGAGGTCCATTATTTCCCATTCTTCCATAGTAGTGCACTCATTGTGGTACCAATATGAACAAATTGACAAGAAATAGTGAATATGTTCTAGTCCCTAGGCAAGTGTCCTTTGGGCACCAGTTGTACAGTGCTGATGGAAGAATTTGACTTATCTGAAGAAATACTTATAACCTCAGGCTCATCGAAATGTTCCTCTTTAATAGTTGGCCCCCTTTCGCGCTCTCAATATGGATTATTGACCACTACTACAGTTACACTTGGATGAGGTTAGGGTGGGTTAGTTTACCTTAAATTAAGTTAGGTTAAATAATGTTAAGTCTCTTTGATTAGGCAACCTTAAACAGTGGAGGTGGGCAATGATAACATGAGTCATCACTTAACACTTTAAAATATTTAATAAGCAACTTAACCTCAAACACAATAAGTTTCAATATTGCATTATTATTTTTTCTGATTTAAAAATCACAATAAAATTGCATAATGCAATCACATTATTTTACAGAACTTTGTTACACTAACGTAACCATATCACAACCATATCTTTTACACTTAACTTCAGCCACCTCCACAGCACACAATAGTGCTACTTAAACTTGCTACTGACACCAGACAATCTGCTGGATGGCCAGTCTTCAAAGTCTGAATCGCTACTCCAGTCTAAAGCTTCATGTGTATTTTTAACATAAATGGTGGGTCCTACACACTTGCAACAAGAGGACCAATTTTGTTACTTAAGTGATACTGCTCAATAGGCCAGCATCCAATGTTCCAATATCCCGACAGTACAAAAGTTGTATACAATAAGAAGGTGGCCACCCCTGTTATTCTCATTACCGTGAAAATGATTAACAAATGTTTACTGTAGGTTGAGGATACTGATAACAGAAAACAATGTTCAGAGTATTGTCAGTTAATATCACTTCGTTTCCTATATTTCGGGAAATAACAGTTTTCAAGTGGGATTTTCAAGGGCTCATTCCTTCCTTAATATTGTATTTAGTTACAAAGTGTCTTGTAGTTTTTCTACTTAATTTGTCAAAAGTAATCCCCTCCCAGTGTTTGTCGGCGATTATTAGATACACATTCTATAGGCATTGAAATATACAGTTGGGGGTTTAATCAGCTGCTGATTGTTGTACTAGGGAATGGCTGTGCTCTGCCATGTTTACAAGAATCGAAATCTCAGTGTCACATACATCTAACTTGGTTTTTGTAAAAGGTACATAAATTTTTCTCATTTTTACAAAAAAAATTGTTTTTGGATATTTTATTATTCTCAGTTTATAAGTCCAAGGTCATTGAAGTCAAGGTTAAGATCACCACCATCCAACATGAAGGACGGAGTCAGTGATGTAATATGTTCATCAATTTTTTTCGAATTTATTCGATTTTTACAATTTCTTCTTGATTTATTGTGTTAAAGTTCATCGGGGTTAAGGTCAAGGTCCCTGGCATAAAATTAAGCTAAAATAGTGTAAATTTAAGCTAAAATTAAGCAAACTTACATGTTTTTTTTAAATAGCCATGCAGCTTTTGTGCCACTTATACAAAACAACCTATTTAACCCCAAATCAAATAAATTTCTAATTTTAAAGAAAATGTTTCATGTTTTCTAGAAATGCCAATTTGTTCAAAATCAAGAAAATTTAAAATCAAGCAATTTTAGCTAAAAAATCATTAATTTAAAAGGAAACCATTCAATTTATACATTTTAAGATACTTAGAGAAGAATCTCATTCAGGTTTAAGAAAATAGTTTTTTATTCGATAAAATAACTCAACTATACCTCTAAAAACTCGTAAAAGTTTTAAAAGGCTAAACAACTTAACTATATGTCGTTTCTCGTTTCGATAGAATCGTTTAATTCCTCCATTTATATATTTTAATAAATTTCAGTAATTTTTTCTTTTAAATAATCATAAGTTAGATTCCTTTAGCTAGTTAGAACAAAATTACAAATTGTTCCTGCTTCAATAGCTTTATCATAATCCACACAAATTTTTGTGTTTGTTTTTTCTTTACAACAGTTGTTTTCCTAATTAAACAATCAATAACATATAATGGTATTCAGCTACAAAATGAATAATAATTGATATCACCATTCAAGTTAACAGTTGGTTTATAATAAAGTTGATTATTTCTATATATAGTATCAGGTTTTGAATTTCTAAAATCAGTGTAAGCAAGAAGTATTTTATCGCTAAGACCATTTTAAATATCTAGATTCCTAATTTCTTTTGGAATAATTTCATTTCTTCCATTCTTAACATAAATATTTCTTACATTACAATGATCAAGCATAGAAGTATGTATATATTGTTCAGTACGATTTTTTCTATTAGTTTTAAGGCTACAGTTACAAAATCAGGCATTTCAAATTATAATTATTAATGTGATATTTGATATCAAAGTTTAAAACAGTTGATACAGCAGGAATTTCTTTTTCTAAAAATTGCCAATAATTCTAACTAATATATATTTTAGGGTGTTTAAATATTGTTTCTATAATAGCAATGGCAGTATAAGATTCATATTAAACAATAGGCCACACAATTTCAAATTTTTGAATAACAATTTTTTCTGGATCGACATAACTTTTCTGGATTGCACTGTGTGTGTTCTTTGTTTCATAAACAAATTAACAATTGTTATAAGATGAATTACTAAAAAAAGTAATCTTATAACCACCTTTCCAGTAAATTTCATTGTTATCTCGAATAAAACCAAACTGATATCTCAGAGGATAGCTTATTTCATTTGTTTTATCTCTGTGAACAGATGTTGCTTGATATTTACTATCAACATCAGTAAACTCTAAATGATTTTGTTCACTTGGTGACCTTAACTAATTATTCATCATTGTTGATGTTATTCCTGGATTATCAACAGTTTCAGTAATATTTCCATGTGTTGAGATTTTTACTCTAGAAAACTGAAAAGGAAATAAGTTAGAACAAACATCAATACTATCTAATTTTGCATATTTTGCCTCATCTCCAACTTTGTCTCTCTTTAGTAGGCTATATTGTTGATAAACATAAACACCATTTGGGAAAGGAAATCCATCACCTATAGGAATATCTAATTTAATTATATTATTGTAAATATAAAAATTCCCCCTCGTTTGATCCATTGGAGGAAAAGTTTGCCTTTCAAAACTCTCAATACTTTTATAACTCATTTATAAGAAAAACCATTCATATATAATTGAACGATTTATCAAAGGAAGTTTCTCAAGTTAAATTACTCATTGAAAAATACAAAAATTATAAAAATAATCATACAGGAGATTATGGGGGGAAAAAATAAGAAGAAACAACTGCCTATAATTCACAAATTACGAAATATTGGTTTAGAAAGAGTAGAATAAGTAAGTGAAGAAAATAAAAATTTAATAATGACGCTAGTTCCAGTAGCAGCAAAAAGTTTAGTTTGCCCACCAACACCAGAATAAATATAATTTGAAAGAGATCTCAGAATATAAATCTCATAATTTGGAAGAACATTGGAAGATTCTAATATAAAAAACTCGGAAAAGAAATTTCTGAAAGAATTAATGTCATTAATACATTGTATGGTTTTGCGACGAGATGCACATAATTTTTACATTGGAGATAGAAAAGTGATAGATGATGATAACGTATTAGTTTATGATAAGGAATGTAAATACTAGAAGGACTTTATAATTTGTTAACAAAAGAAAGAGAAGCAGATCTTGATAGTAAATTATTTGATAATAACTATGAAAATTGCACAGAAATTGTTTTATCAACCAATGTTGCATTCCAAAAATATAGTCCAAAAAATAAAATTAGCTCGAATAAAATTTGAAAGTACTTAAATATAATTAAACCAATTTATGATCATTATATATAAAAGAATCACATTCAAAATCAGAGTCAAACACACCTGAAAGAATAATTTCTCCAAAAACTCCTAAATCTGGAGACTGTATAAAAATGGAAATAGTTTACCAAAAGTATACATTTGGATGAATGATGTAAGAACATTGATTGATAGATTGTTAGTTATTTTATGGTGAAGAAAATGTAGAAAATAATCATTATCACAACAAAAAAGAAAGCATAATGAATATGTTGAACGATAAGTTTTTTGAATTTGTTATTAGTAATCCAAAAGGAATTCCATATCTTATAAGAGTTTTGAATGTAATCCCACATTCTTTTTGGAATTCAGATCATCATGGTAGAGGAATAATAAATTGGCACTAAACAACTTAAACTTGCCTGAAATGCATTTGCCAGGCTATAATTATTGTAGACCATTTACAAAATTAAACTAAAAATTGGAAAGAGGAGACAATGGAATAAATAAATTATATAAAGCATGTAAATATCATGATATTGCATATAGAGATCATTAAAATTTAGAATCTAGACATGAAACTGATAATATTTTACTAAAAGGAGCAAAAAATATATGTTAAATAAAGATAGTCCAATTGGTGAAAAAATGTATTATGCAGCTGTTGCTTTAACTATGTTAAAAAAAAATTAGGTTGGGGTATTAAAATGTGCAAATTAATAATACTTTTTTCTTTATAAATGAAGACAACAAACATAACTTTCAATATACCCATTGATCAATTAATAGATTTGGGTATAGATACATTTTTAACAAAAGATCAACTTCAAATTAACTTTACCAATAGTAATAAACAAAAACCTCATGGAGGTTTTTTACCATTTGTAATTCCAGTTATTGCTGCACTTGGAGCTTTAGCTGAAGGAACTAGTGCAATCTACAATTCTGTCGAACAAACAAGAAAAAATAATAAAAGAAAGAATAGAATAACAGAAACATAACTTAGCAATGGAAAATAAATCAGGAAGTGGTTTAATCGCAAAAGGAAGGAGACCAAAAAGAATGTATTACCATTATCTAACTTTGATATTGAAAAATATGTAAAAATACTAAATATGAAGCATTTCAGAAATTTTTATATAATTTATAAATTACCAAAAATAACGCACAAAAATGAATGTGCTGTGGTCAATTTTGGCATTTCAGAAAATCCTGGTACGCACTGGGTTTGTTATTTTAAAGAAAATAATGATGTTTACTATTTCGATTCGTTTGGAGGTAATATTCCTAGTAACTTAATTAATTTCTTCAAAAATATAAATGTTTATTACATTTAATAATCAAATTCAGAATTTTAATTAGGTTATTTGTGGACATCAATGTTTAATTGTATTATATATTTTTTGAGAGGATTTAGATTTTACGATACCATTAATGAAATCTTTAAATAAAAACTTTGACACTAATGCTTATGCTTTAAAAAAATATGTAGATTCAAAATACAAAACTATTGCTTCTCCTTTAAAAAAAATATGTAGATTCAAGATACAAAACTATTGCTTCTGCTTATGATTTTAAAAAAATATGTTGATTCAAGATACAAAACAATTGCTTCTGCTTATGCTTTTAAAAAGATGTAAATTCAAAATACAAAAAAAAAGCTGCTTCTAATTATGCATTAAAAATACATGTAGATTCATGTTACAGTACAATTGTTTACGATTTTAAAATAAAATATGTAGATTCAAAATACAATATTATTGTTTCTACTTTATGAGATCAACTAAGTAAAGAGCTTGTTTATACAAAATATTATGCTTCTCTTCAAGATCGTAGAATCAATAATTTAGCTGACCCTATAGATGGAAAAGATGCAGTCAGTAAAATATTTTTTGATAAAGATATAGCTGAGAAATTTCAAAATTCAAACCAATCAGTTTTGAATTATTATGATACACTTGTTAACTTGAAAGTTGAAAATTATAAGGAAAAAAAATCTCATATATTTTTCACATAAATAATCTAATTTTCTTTTATTTTTGACAGATTATACTGTTTATAAAATAATTACTTTTAATTTCAATTTACCTGATGATGATATGACTGTTATTAAGAAATATCAAAACATAGATTATAGTAAGCATTTTGATGTTAACAGAGGTGATAATATGGTTTTTTAATAAATAAAAATTATCTGAATATTATTGTGGATTTATAACTACAATAGGGATATTCATTAAATATAGAGAATAAATGTTTTTTTACTATTAAATGGAGAATACTTAATGCTTGAAGTTTACTGAAAATAATTATGTAAAAATTGGAAATACAAATAAATGGTCGATTAGTTCAGAAAAGTAAATGTTCGATATGTAATTCCAATAAAGTGACATACTTTTAAAAAATCAGAAGTAAGAGAAGGAATAATCGATTAATTATATAAACATTTAAGAACAAATTTTTCCATATAAAAAGTAATATTGTATAGAATTGATTTTTTATTGCAAATTGATCTTGTTGAGATGTATACTGGCGATTTGAAAGGTATATCAAATATAAATAATGGATACCTACATTAACTTTGTTTTTCAAAATATGCATTTCCTATACCTATTAAAGATAGAATACCTAACAATGTTATTATTGGATTAGAATGTACATTGAAGAAAAGAAAACCACATAATATACAAAGTGATAATGACTCTGAAATTTATAATAAGAAATTTAAAGAGATTATGCAAAATATAACACCAATCATTAATCTACATTCAGTTAACTGAAAGCTAGTGTTGTGTAGAAATATTTAATCACAGAATGAAAAATAAAATGTGGAAGACATTTGCTTTGTATGGTAATCATAAATGGGTAAATATATTAGAAGATTTAGTAAAAGAATACAATACAAAACATAGGACTATTGACATGAAACCCATTGAGTTAATAATAAAAATGAAAAAAATTTAAGACAGAATTTTTTTATATGTTTAATAAACCGAAATACGAAGTTGGCAATGTTGTCGGTGTTAGCAAAATTAAATGTATTTTTGAAAAAGGTTATACTTCTAACTGTACAACAGAATTATTTACTATTGTTAAGGTTTTAAATTATGATGTACCTACTTGCAAAATAAACAATACCAATGGAGATGAAAAAAAGGTAGTTTTTATGAATACAAAATTATGAAAACTAACTATCCAGATAAATATTTGATTGAAAAAGTTTTAAAAACTAAAAGTTAATAAAATTTATGTTTAATGGTTAGGTTTTGATAACTCTCATAACTCTTGGATTAATTAAATAGATGTTTTGTGAATTTTAAATATTATAATAAATCATTTGAAATGCAACATCATTTAACATTCATAACACATGTCATGTTCAAACATCACATTAAAAATAGAATAAGTATTTTTGTAAAAAAAAAAAAAAATTAAAAACAAGATTTGATATTATTTCTGTAATTTCCATCTTTCATTTTTCTATTCAAATCCAATGTGATAAAGCCATAAACTTCATCCCAACAGTTAGCAAAAATCTCTTTGAATTTTTCATAAGACATCGCCACCAACAAAATCATTATAAATGTGCTGTAAGTTAGCATCATCTTGTTTAAATATACATAGAAATATTGTATTATTTCTCGCCAGTTGCTTAGGTACTTTCGAATAAGTTTGAGTTAAATAAAATTCATCTAAACTTTATGACTTCCTCTAGTAAAATATTCACGAATTATATCTTGACTGTCTAAAATAACATCATTAAATATAACCAGAGAATCATTTTCACATTGGTCTAAATGAATCGTTCCATCATTATTATTAAGAAAAGTATCCCATTTTCCTTTTACATTTAGGTTTTTGGATAACACAACAATTTATTTTTATATCTGAATATATTTGGGTTGATTTAAACTTTTGTAGCAAATATACAATTTATTAAAATTTAACAATTGTATTATATAAGTAAAATTTATCATAAATTAGTTTTTCCATTATTACTTCGACCCACTATTATGGTTCTCATGTTGTTAGGCAATAGTTCTTTTTTTTTCAGATTTTTCTTTGGTAACTAACACACCGAATTCAATCACCTTTTTTCATTTTATAAGATAATTTTTAGTATTAAAAGAGAATAAAGTAATTAGGTTAACAAATAATTTTGTTATACTAAAGAAGAAACTTCATTATATCGTCCATAAAGATAAATTGATTGCTTTGATTAGTATTCATATAAAATGTGTAATGCCTAATATAAAAACAATACTATAACATAGATTGATAATAATAAAGTTAAAATATACCTAGAGGACAATACAATAGTGAATCATTAAAGGAAACTCTAAACTCTGTTGAACCAATTAATCTAATAACATTGAACTAACGTCAGACAATGTGAAAAATAGAATACTTGGTAAATGTAAGTTTGATATTTAATTTGACAATCGAATATCCTATATCCTTGATTTTGAAAGAAATTGATTATTGAAAAAGAAAAAAATTGTTACATGTACTAAACTACCCAATTAAAATTACCCATTAAAAAAATAAATGTTAATTGTAACTTAGCATATGGTATGTTACAAAATATGATGAATATAATCATTTAGATACAGATATAATTGCCAGTGTTCCACCAAAAATAATGTTTGGATTTAGAGATTCTATTGTGTATGAACCTACATATCCAATTTTGTATACGATTAATTATGAATGGTTAAATCATATTGTTTTATAAATTAGAGGTGACAATGGAAATCTAATTGATTTTGGTGGTGCTGATATTGATATCGTTCTTCGACTGTATTAATTTTATGCTTTTTACTCCTTATTAAATTCATTGTTCTATATTGTATTTTCTCATTAAGAACACATTTTTTACAATCATCAAATGTGATTATATTATTAACTGCGAATTTCTTTACTCCTTTTGCTCTTTTATTTTATTTATTATCAACTCTATATGCATACATTTTAGCTCTTAAGGCAACAAATTCTTTCATTATTTTGCCATTACATTCATCTTTCATTTTACCTAACACCTTATCTATCTGTGGCATGTTATAGATATTATCCTTTGACAGTAACTCCTGACAAGTTTATCTATCGTTTTCTTTGTGTCCTCGAAAAAAATCCTCTGTTTTTAAGTTATTAATGTACAATCAGTATCTTGATAGCATAATTCAATTATATTTCCATACTTTGGTTTCATCACTTTATAATGAAAGTCATGCATAAATTTTTTTGATATATCTAAAATTGGCATACCCGCATAAATAGGCTTATTAAAATACATGTTTGTTTTATTCATATGTAAAGCAGCAAGATTCACAGTAAATATACTACTTTTATAAAATTTATTTTGCTATTAATTTTTTGCTAACTTTTTCATTTAAAACCAATCTTATATCTACCCTGTTCCTGATATTTTCCATTGTTTGACCAAACACAGATTATTCATCAATTTATGAAAAAGTTTTCAAAGTTGTTTTTAGCATTAGTTCTCATTGCTGTATTTAAATTCATATACTTCTTCAGCCAATCAGACTGATTGAACTTCAATATTCTGCGTATTTTAGTAAGTTTTAATCTATTATTTAGGCACTTTTTCAAACTACGATAGTGTATTACAAACTTTTGTTTGTTATTTAAAGTTGTTAACAGTTTAAATTGGTTTGTTCCTGAAAGTGCCATATTTTCTGAACAAAATGGAAGAGCTTTATGTGAATTATGCAGTTCTTGAGGATATTCTAAACCAACTTCTAAAATGTATATGTGTTGTGAATCATCCTTCAAATTTAATATATATTTCTGCCAGAAATCTAATTTAAATACTGGATAATTATTCCATTCATAAACTCCGTATGGTAAATATTGAGACATTGCCCAACCATAGAGATTATTTGCATCGACATAAGCTAAATAATTAAACTCTTGATTCGAATTAAAATATTCTAAATATTTATTATTTGCTTTAATATATTGTTTGCAAACATTTCGATATTCATTCTCTAATTCCTTTCTCTACCATTAAAATCATATAATTATGCAATAAATCTAAAGGATGTTTAGTTATAACATTGCATCCCAAGATAAGCCTGGTGCTGTAAAATACCACACTGGATTTAAACCATACGCATTTACACATGTATTTCTTAAGTTTTCAAATATATCTGTGAACAATAATACATCACTTTTAAAGTATAAGTCATTATAATCCCAAATATTTTGTACATTAAAATGGTTCCATACAAGTTTTGCATGTTTGTAGTCATCATCAGTTATATCACATTCGTTTAATTTATTGTAATGTTCTCTCATTGGTGGAAGTTCAGTTTCTTCAGATATCTTCCAAATGTCCATATAATCATATGGATAAACACCTTTTATAGAAACTAAATCTACTTTGTCTTCTGGAAAACAGTTTTACGTATGTTCCATTCGTTCCTTAGATAAATTAAATTCGAATTTTTCTAAACTACTAGCCATAAATTTAAATGTGTCTATAAATATCAATTTTAAATTTTTTGTTTGTTTCCCAAAAGTATGAAACTTTTCTTCGTTATTTTCAATTTAATCTATCTTTCCTTTATCATATCCTGGATTTTTAATATATAAATGAGTATCATACCCAGCTAAGTTATGAAAATAAATTGGAACAAAATTGGGTAATTTTAATTGAAGGTTACATTTGTTACATACTATATTAATGAATTTTCCAGTTATATGATCATGATGTACTTTTTTATTTTCCTTTATATATTCACATTTGCATACAGCACACTTTTTGGATTAATTATATAATGTTTTTCTTCTTTTGTTAGTGGGTACATTGCTTCGATTTGTGAATATAATTCCCCAATATTTTCTAATTCTTTTTTCATTGCTTTCGGAAAACAGAAACGTTCAAATGGACCTCCGTATACAACTGAAGGTTTATAATCACCATAACGAGATACAGCATAATAAGAAAAACCAGAAACTTCGTGTAACTGATATTTCGTTGTATATGATTCATCATTCAACTTTAAATTAATGGTATTTATTAGTTCATTAGTAAGTTTTTATCTTTCTTAAAGTATTTCCTTATAGAAAACATTATCAATATCATCCTATGTTAAAACTGGATATTTTTGGATTAATTTAATTTTCTTTATTTCCTTTGGATTTGGTTTAATGGTTGATATTTTCTTTAGTATTTATTCTAAATATAAAACTATTTTAAAAGGAACTTTGATTGTACGTTGGTAGTTTTTGAAAAATATTTTTTCACCTTTCTAAGGCAAAGTGATTTTCACTTTGTAAGATAGTGGGGTAGCTACCACTTGGGAGCCACATTTTTTGTAATAGCCAACAAATTGAGATAGCCATTTTTTGTAATAGAGTAGGTGTAAATCTATTTGGTGTGAGTTGGTAGAAATAATAATTATAATGATTTAATAGATTTTGAGCACCTTATTATTCATGATGTGACCTTGGTCTTACCACACTGGAATCAGAAGCTCTCCTGCGATGCTGTAAACCTCATGCAATAGAAAACCCATTAAAACCTTCACAGTAATTCATTTCAATCAAACATATGTAACCCTGATAATTAATTTATTAATGAAAAAAAAAGGAAATATATAAATTCAGACTAAAACATGTGAATAATTCAACAAAGTGGAAAACTAAATATGTGTGTAAGTATGTCTTTACTCAAAAATGAAATTATACTGTATGATGATTAACATTAAATGATAAACCACCATCCAAGTAAGAATAGGGATAAATCAGAATGCAAAATTAAAATAAAATAAAAGATTGAAAAATGCTGTGAAACTTTAGAACTGCTATATATAAAAAAAATTAATAAATATTTTACTTGAAATTTCGATCCAAAATATTAATCAGGTTCCACCGGAAGTAGCCTCCTCTGTATTTAAATTTCCAGGAAGTTTGGTAAGCTCTTACTTAAATTCTTAAATTTCTTGGGTCACATTCACTGGTAATTCATTAAATGTTAAAAGTCAGTTCATCACTTAATTATCTTAAATCTGATACTTCACCAAAAAAAATTACTCTGGATTACTATCTTTAACTTCTCATTCCATATTGCTCCATCTATACTATCTCATATTCAAAAGTTCGGGACTACTGGTTTAACATACTCATGGAACTCACAGTCAAATCGTTAAAAAATCAAAATAGTAACTTTAGTAAGATAAGTTCAGGTTCCTTAAAGTTCAATACTTGAAACGCATTTCATGTACTTAAACTTTCCATACGTTAAATTGCCTTGGCGTCACCTGAGGTCCTCTGTCGCTATCTCGTTGCATGGCGCCGGCATCGTAGTCTCGGCGTCCTTTTCGCCTCGTCAATTTAACACTCAAAATAATAATCTACGACTTAGCCTACAGCCCCTTCTTAAGTATTGCCGCTGCGACTATCAAAAAACTTAACGTCTGGGAGCATAATTTCTAAAATAAATTTATGATGGCGTTGGAATTTCCAAAGTAAAATTCCAACGAAAATTTAGACACCTTACATGTTCAATGTCTTTCCCAGAATGTCTTTCTTCCGGCTTCCGACCAACCAACATCCAATCATGGCTCGCTTCCGGCTTTACCTTCAATAGATAAAATTACGGCCTAAAATGTTGTCTTTAAAAACCCAAAAAAAAAATTAATTATTTATATTTAAAAATTATGAAAACAATTACTGAAAATAAAATCAAACATATTAATACAATAATAAAAATAGTGACATAAGCATATGTAGAATCCAGAACATGTGAAAATTATCATTGAGTAGTGGACTGGTGGTTCACATATATCGAAAAATTAAGGAAATGAAATGTTTACATAAAATATAATAAACACATGAAAAGAATTATTTTAACATTAAAATAATATGTGAAATCAATTAAATATTACTGCCCAGAACATATGAATGTGTAGCTCGAATGCATATAATAAATATAACCTTATGGTTCCGTGTCCAGTCGATCTGCGACAACTGGTTCATTTTTAGAACTGCCGACTACATGTTTATTTAATCTTTCTTGAGAGTAAAAGAATTTAAGGCACATATCACATATATAAGTTTTACTTTTATGATTAATTTTTTGTGCAGAAAGCAACTTCGATAAATCTTTTATCCAACAATAATGTGAATTTCTATCATTTTTTAAATAAAGTAAATCTATTTACTTGTCATTTTTGTTTTTGTAAGTTGTAGTGGATTAACTGTGGACCCACCTTCAATAGAATATACATTTATAGATGTATCAATTTGATTTTCTATTTTGGTATATCATCAAATTTAATACGAGATTCATATTTATCTATTTCTTCATCAATATTATGTCCCACATTTATATATTTATTTACTCTCTGAGGATTTTTATTTGCTGGAAATAATGCAGACTTGTTTGCCCAAAGAAAAAAATGTTGATCATTTTTTACATTAATTAATTTTTTTATTCTTAATCTTTTCTGGTAGATCAGTATATGATGCTCCATTTAATGTATTATACTTATTTATAGATCACTGTATTTCTAGTATTCTATATAAAGCCCAATCTAAAGGACTTTTTCAATATTTTCTATTTGTTTGAGTAAATATTTTTTTATAATTTTGTAAATACTTTTAATTTCTCTTTCGTTCAATATTGTATGGGTATTTGACTGAATGTCGTCAAATGTCTGTATTTCACCTGTTCTTCGGTTGTGAAAATCGGCAACATATTTAATGTGAGTTTTCTAAGATACCTATGATTATCACGTATTGTCTCAAATACTATAGGTTTAACTGAACTTAAAAAAACGATGAGGCCCTACTAAATTAAAGTTATTTTCAATATTATATGTTGATATCCTACATTTAAAAGCTCTAATAACATTAATTTTTATTGCTTATTCTGTTTCTTTTGTTTACATATACATTAGTAGAAAAAGGCAATATTTCTTTTCACTTCTTTTTATGTTCTTCATATATTTCTTTGGTATTGACATCTGAAAAAGGTTTTTCTTTTAGAATTCAATTTTGTTATCCAGTTACTTTTATTTCTAGGGCTTACAATACATTATTATAAAAAGGAAATATTTCTTTTAATTCATTTTTAGCTTTTTTTTTATATATTACTTTGACATTTAAAAAATGTAAAATGCGAAGTTTCTTTTTGTTTGTTGATTTAAAATTATTGGTATAAGAGCTGCAATTAAATCGGCTTTTCTTAGCCTGTACCAATATTTAATTTTTAAATGTCTACCAATTAACTCTCAACTCCTGCTTTCTATTTTCACTCAGCTCACTTATTGAAATAGGTGACGACATTATTAATTGCTTATTTAATAAGAGAAAACAATTTAATAAAGATGAAAAAAATAATAAGGAATAAATCGAAAAAGTTTTTTTAATTATTGGCATCAATGAAATAGTTTTTAATTATTAAATTTTTTGTTATGATAAAAATGAAATATTTAACTTCTTGTTTATGATGATAATTCTCATAAAAACTTTTTTTCATATTGATGTATGTTTTTGTCCTAAGTATTTTTATGAGGAGAAAATAATTGTATAGATTTATTCTTATTAAATACTGTACATGTCTTTGTTGGATAATTACCATGTTGAATTTCATTCAGAATATCTACTACTGTATTATGTGATTAAGTATTTTTATGCTTTTTGAGATTTGGATTATAAACATATTTTACACATTCGCATAGTAGTTTCTCTTTGTTTGACTCGTAATAATTTCTGCCATATTCAGCGGAGCATGTTTTACAGGTGTTAATATTCTTATCTTTAGTGTATTTATGCAATGAAAAACTTCCTATGTTTAATACTTCACCTCACTTTTTACAATGCTTGCTTATTTGATTAATTTCTATTTCATAGGGGGACAGCGATTCCATTTTTTATTTATAAGGAAATAAATTTATTGATAGAAAGAAAAAGAATGTTATTGCATAGTATCTAAAAAAAAAAAAAAAAAAAAAAAAAAAAACAGAATCGTAACCAATAGTTGCAATTTTTCATATTCTAAACAATTTCAGCAACATTTGTTTTTTATTCTTAATAATAAAAATGTAATCGCTTCTTATGAATTGATAAAACTACAAGACCTTGAAATTAATAAATATTATGCTGCTACAGAATTTCAATTAGTTGTATTTGGACGGGCGACTAACAGATGAGACAGATGAGAGACCACCTTATGCGGTCTATAGGTTGACTCGGGGTCTCAACCTGTACACCTATCTTCCCACAAAAAAATTGAAACTTTTACAGCGCCACTGTGCGTAACCAATCAGAATCCACTCTTATTATTACACACGTCAAATTCACTTTCACAACTGTGAATTTCTGGTCACGAAGCTAAACCTACATTCGACTCCGATTATTAGCTGTCTTTAATTTTGTGCGCATGTTTCTTTCTTTAGAACATTGCAACAACTAAAACAATTCGTCTATATCCATAACGAATGTTTACAAACGAGACGTCTACATATAAAATAAATGACATTAAAATATACAAGAAATTAGCCAACTTATACGAGTGAAAAATAATTTGTATTATATTCGTAAAAAGTTTTAATGTGGAAGTGAAAACTCCTTTACCAACAAATGAAAACATCTAGTTTTATTATGATGTCAGCTGTAGCACACGATTTTTTTTATGACAGTGGTTATGAGCATGGATATTGCTATGGTAATGGTTATTACGAATGTAGCATGACGTTTGCGCCCTAAGATCAGCACTGGTCTTGGCGGCAATGTATTGAAAATACACTCGCGAAAGTTCAATGGACAGGAATATAAGTAAAACTGAGTTTTTAAATAACAAGAGAACCATTTTATTCATGGCTAGCATGAAAAACATGTACAAAATAAATCTTTGCTTTTACTAGCGAAGGAATAAAATTCTTGAGGTGGTAAATGCAGTAGTACAACCTGTTGAGCAGTAAATTAAACTGAAATATGACACAGTTTTACACAGTAAAATGTTAAAATGTCACCAATTATAAAAAGTGTTACTTTGCACTTTCAATTATAATATTTCAACTCAAAAATGAAACAAAAATAAGACAGTACAACACTGGGCACGTATGATAAGCAGTGTTATTTTAGTCGGCACCATTAGGTGTTTAAATGAAAATGAAAATCGTATTTGGAACATCTTTGGTGCTATAATTTCTTCGTGTTATTTCCCATGTACAAATAATTTGTACTCGGACTCTGTATGTCGTGCGGGGAACTTTTATTTGTACTGTTCTCTAGGTGAATGTTCCTGGGCGGTTTGATGGGGCCCACATAGTTAGGGTTAGAAAAGCCCACTGCTCCGTTGGCCGTCGGACCAGGCGGCATCGGGTCGTCCGCGATGCTCGTTTGTTTCGCCGGCTCGACGCTGTGTTTGCAGTCGGCGGCGGCGGGCGGCGGGCTATCCTCGGCGAGCTTCTTCTTCGCCGGCGGCGGCGTGGCGAAAGCGAAGATGTCGGCGTCGCGCGGACTGAAGATCATCAAGTCCTGGCCGCTGGTCCTGTTCATCTTCATGTAGCCGCTACCCGCCGCCACGTCCAGGCACAGCTGCCTCGCCGCCTCGGGGCTGCCAACATCACAGCACGCACCTCTCACTACATGCACTCATCCCAAAGAAATATAGTCCATGATTGGTTACTTGCAAATTTAAGTTCTACTTTTAGACTGTTTACTCCGCCTCACTGAAACGAAGGTTAACTAAGTATAGAAAATTACACCAAAGGGCCAACGCACCGCATTCGTCCGCACTCAGTTTAATAATATTTTGCACGAGAACCATTTGTATAGGCTGTTCACGGTAAAATGAGCACTTTTGAAAGCTCTGCTTAAGATCCACTTGTATGCACCTTGTGTATTCTTCCGTCTTATATAAAATTAACATAACCATGGGCCTCGTCACTCTATTGATCGGTCAAATGAAACTGTAAACCTATCAGGAGAGAAAATTCTTTATATATCTGCTCATTTTACACTTCGATGCATTAAAAAAACAGAGAGCGAAATAAATAATTTTAAGTTATCACAAATGGTTACCTAATGCTTTTTATTCGACGTTTAGATATGGAACTATTTTCTATCCATCGTTACCAATTTTACTGGGCGAATGTCACTCAGTGTGCCCATTAAAATATATGCATGCATGGGGAGTGACTTTTTTCTAAGGTTAATTTCCAAAGTGCTCATTTTATTATGAACAGCCTTTACTAGGCATTACCAACACACTTATTTTCACCCTGTTTTTATTAATATTAATTATAAATAAAATATTCTCATTTATAATATTTACATACAAGTACAAGTTAGATTTATATAAAAAAAAGATACTTTTATGTTGATAGAAGTTTAAAACGCTTGTTACATATGATATATTTAGGAAACAACCAAACACGTCAGATATGTGATGATTTTTCAAAGGTTTGCGAAGAAACCCCGAATAAACTATATACACCTACATGCCAAAAGCCATGGGACACGGGTCCATTATCGTGTAGGCTCCCCTCTATCGCTTCCACAAGTGGACGAAACGTACATGTTGATCCATGCCGTCTGGATAGATACCCAAAGCTCCCTGCTATTTCAGATGCCGTATCTTGGGTGCAGATGGACCTCTCCACCATGTCCCATTAATGCTCGATGGGGTTTGTATCGGGCAGACGAGTTGGCCGCGGCAGTCGACGAAACTCTCCAGAATGTTATCGAACCAATTCTGGGCAACTTGGGCCCAGTGACTTGGTGCATTATTCTGCTGGAATATCCCACCGTTGCGGGAGTACGTGAGGTCCATGAAAGGTTGAAAGGTAAAATGAGCACTTTTGAAAGCCCTGATTAAGATATACTTGTAAACACGTTGTGTATTCTCCCGCCCTATGTAAAATTAATATTACCATGGGCCTCATCACTTTATTGATGCGTCGGTCAAATGAAACTGAGAAATTATTAATAAAGTGACTACTTTATAAACATGCTAATTTCTACACTTAGATGCACTAACAAAAAGAAAGCAAAGAAATAATTTTAATTTATCGCAAATGGTCATCTAACACTTTTTATTCGACGTTAAGATATGGAACTACTTTATATCCATCGTTAGAAACTTTACTGGGCGAATGTCACTCATTGCGCCCATTAAAATACATGGCTGCAGGGTCAGTGACTTTTTCTAATGTCCATTTCTAAAATGCTCACTTTATCGTGGACAGCCTTTACTTCAGCCTACGCAATTATATGCTGTGACTTTTCGCATGTCAGGCAGTGTACAATGGAGTGTAGTGGAGAGTTTTGGGAGGCTCTTAACATCGAAGCCTTAAGAGCCGATGCGGGTGAAACGAGGTGAGTATGTAGCAGCGCCTAGATGCAAGGTTGAGGGAAACACGTGATCTCAGAGAAAACCAGCCGACCAGCGGCATCGTCCGGCACGATTCCCACGTGCGAGAATCCGGGAGTGGCCCGGCCGGGGATTGAACCCAGTTCGTCTTGCTGGGATGCGAGCAGGCTACCTGCTTAGCCACCGTGGCCCCTATTATTTATGTTCACCTCTGAAAGTGATTCAGGGGACCATGGCAGTATAGCGGTACCATCAGTGCAATACTGCGATCTCATCTGCATCCTCGTACACACACTACACATGTGACTTTGGAATGTCTACATCATGTCGAGGTACTCTTGTGGTTAGCAAGGTCCTCAGACCTGTCCCCGATAGCTAGAGACAGGTATTTTTTCGCGAAAAGTTTTCGAGATCAATTGCACTCCAAAACACTTTTGTTCATACGCACTTTCTTGGTTGGATGATTCTAAATGGCACGTGCCTCAAGTGTCTGTCTGGGAATAATAGATGTTCTGTTCATTATCAGAGTACTATATTCTGACTGGCCCAGTTGGATAACATGTCTTCTCACGTAGACACACAGCCAATAACCAAAGGAAGTTGTGTTTGTGGACGTAGGATATTGAAGTCTAGCATAGCCATAAATAATTTCGCGAAAACTCCTGTCTCTAGAAATAGCACATGAGTGGGATTAGCTCCGACAACTCCAACCCGGTATCTGCGGCATATCGAGAACAAGTTTCGACAGTTGTGGGCTGAATTGCCTCAGTAGAAGATATATCGCGTGTATGACTCACTCCTGAACGGAAACGACGCATGTATCCTGGCTCGAGGGTGTGCTGAATTTTACTTACATGGGACATACAGTATGCCCATACTGTCAAGTGTGTTGTCCGTATGCTCTGATATAGTATTTCACTCCAATAATAATAACATGACATTTCATTACATATAGTTTCAATTCCACTATTCCTCCTAGCTGCTTAACTTGTTTTGTCCACGAGTGAAGCAACATTAAGTTTTTTTTTTTTTAAGGTTTGCCGTATATGAAGTGGCAAATTTACATAACAACTGTTATACTATAAGTTAAAGTGCACTACGGCATGTGCTCCTCAGCAACTTACGTGTTCAAATGATTCTCAAATGAAAATACGTAATTCGTATACTATGAGCAGATCTGTAATACAGAGTATTTGACAATACAGAGGTGAAACAGCGCCTTATACTGCAAACTCCTGTCCAGTAGGGAACCTTTTGAACATGCGGTAGCCAATCAGACGCAGGGTTTCACACAGTTAATCAAAGGACGATTACGCAAAAGTCAACGTTCTACGGCTTTGATGATGCTACTGCACTATGAAAATAATATTTAATGGTAAACACTAGTTTTTAGTTTCATTGCATTTACCCAATTAAATTATATAAATAAGTTATCACTTATTTGAAAGCCATTTAATTAATTGTTTAACAAATACTTAATTAATGTGACACAATTTTTTTCTTTGCCAAATAATTTAAACGTTTGAGTTCTTGGGTCAACGAAATATTTGCTTGAATCAACTCTACGAATTTGTTTGGTCGTATATAAAAACATATTTTTGTTTTGTATATCAAAGTTTATGCCATTTAAAGATAGAAAAGTTTGATAGAGTTCCACACAACTTACTTGTTTACATAATGGTGCTCCGGCTTTTCATACAACGGAGACATCAAATTTTCGTACGTTGGAGCAACCATCGCTTTCATGTAATCACTGTTATCTTCAGATATGTGCTGGTTCATAGCAACGTACGGATCATTCAAGTCAATGTAATGCTGCAACACAGGTAAAACAATAGCTAAGTTACGTTATACACGGTAAATTTCACGAATAAATGATCTTTATGCTAACATTATTTGAACATGCATTATATGTGATATTACAAAACACAGTACCGTTTTCAGAACAATCTATGTTCTGAGACCGTATAATTTAGAATGGGGTAAACCTGAGGCATGCGTGAGATATATTGGAGGAACACAGAAAGGATGTGGTATGCGCTAAGACTCGGGGATGCTCGACGACTGTGGTATGCAGAATAGAGTTGATAATGAAGCGAGTCGTAAGGGGAGGGGGCAGAGACGCGATGGGAAGTGTTGGGTTGCCTGGCGACTGCTTGCTGGTGATGAGAACGTGCGTGAGAGATATCACAGTGCACGATTTTGTAAGTTATAAGACGACAAGTATTAGTTCTCATCTCTTATCAAGTTTTGATTGCGGATTAGCGCTCGCGGTGATTATTTCAATATATAATTAACAAGAGACATTTAATGCACACGTTGTTCTTGTAGGTCAAACTTACAGATTCATACTGAAGATGTACGTAAATGTAAACTAATTTTTAGTAAATACACTTCGGGAAAGTGGTTTTTTACGTATTTTATAAAATGGTAGTTTTGATGCAATCTTCGGGAAGATGTCAACATTTTTCGAGACGTCGGCAGTTAGACAAGGACGACAGGGCACAAAAATTGATATTTGTGAAGAACATTAATATGTAATTTTTTTTTAGGAATATTAACAATTTAACTATAGTGTCAACGGATTTTAAGATAGAGGCAGTCATACAAGAGTAGCTGAGAAACAAGAAAATTAAATATTGTATTCAGGAATTTTGCCTTTTTGTAGTAAACTTGTCATTTAATTCTCTGGGGTTTTTTTACTGCGGGGCATTTGGACATATAGTTTCAAAGTCAAAGGAAAAACTTTAATAATTGAGGTAGTTAATAACTAATCCACATCATAGTATCCTGGATTTGTAGTAACTATTGTATAATTATAACTGCCAAAAATGTCGTGTTCCTTTCATGGTGATGTGGAGTCTTCCCCGGTACTGAAAAAGAGCTTCTTCAGGCTGGAGAAACAAAACTACCTCTTTAGAAAAAACTGTAGATAACTAGACACAATTTTCCCACGACTATTGAAGCAGTAGTGCACATCATATTAATTTTGAATGGCTTCAATATACTGAGTAACATACAAACAAAAAGAAAGGAAATTATTTACTCCCATTTCAGAGATTTAAAAGTAAATATCTTCTTGAAATATTCGGAGAGGTAACTAAACTACTATGTTTAGAGAAAGCGTCATATCAGTAAGCAAAGAAAGAAGTCTGGGCACACATAGAAAATCTTTGTAAAACGGCATGACGAACGATCGGATACACAGTCAAAGATTTCTGATTAAAAATGAAACTTCTAGCAACTTCTTGTCAACTGTAGGATGTTTTGAAGTCCTCCCAGAACATAACGACAGATCTTTAAATATAAAGTACCAATCCTTGTAGGACATGGCTTTGAGAAGAATTGATCCTTTTTATACTGAAATTGTTCTTCCTGATATTAAACGTCACAAGGTATTCGTCACTCTCATAAGGTTTCTACAGTTTAACATTGTTGTTTACAATTCTGGAATGCATTGCGAGAACTCATTACCCCATCTGTCCAAGTTTTTCCATCCCTTTTTTGTCCGACGTTACTAAACAGGTACTTCCTGTTCAAGTACCAAAATAGGAGCGAAACAAAATTGGACTTTTCTAGCTACATAATCAAACTAAGAGTGGAACTAAACCAAAAAAAAAATCCAAGGGAAAGTGAATTTGGAGAAAAAATTGTCCGTTAAAGTAATAAGTAGACTCCTTCACATTACCTTCAAACAAGTCACTGGCACAAGTGCGAAGTTCAAGTGACACTACAAAATTGTTGAAAAATTAAAATTTCCACCGTTACGTCATTTCATTCACTAATGTGCATAAAGGAGCGTAATTTTTGGTACGACAAGTCTGAATGTTAGGATTGTAATAAAACGTTCAAGTCCTATGGAGAATTTGTCTTATTGTCTGGCAATATATAAAACCTAATTTTGTAATGAGTTCTTTGGCACTAATTTTATAATCGAATTACACTTTATTTGACTGTCTGCCAATGCCTTTGGGCAAGTAATTAAACACTTCACAATGAATGCTGTGTGTGTGTGTGTGTGTACTTACTGCTCTAACGCTCTCCTCCAACATGGTGCCCAGCTGCTCGCCCAGGCTTGTGAATGTGGGGCGTGTTGTCGGCTTCGCCTCCCAGCAGTTCAGCATCAGCTGGTAGCTGCAGTGCAATCAGACGACAATAGAGTAAAAGTTGTTTTGGCAGCAATTCGTACATAAGATCCAGAGGACCTATGCTGGAGTTTTCATCCGTATAGGCTCTTCACGTTAAAATGAGCACTTTTGAAAGCCCTGTTTGAGATCTACTTGTATGCACGTTGTGTATTATTCCGTCTTATGTAAAATTAACATTGCCATGGGCCTCGTCACTTTCTTTATGCGCCGGTCAAGTGAAACTATGAAATTATTAGAAAAAATAAATAATTTTAAAACCCTGCTAATTTTTACACACTGGTGAATTAAAAACACGAAAGCTAAATAAATAAATTTCAATTGTCACAAATGCTTACCCAACAAGTTTTATGCGACGTTAAGATATGGAACTACTTTCCATCTATCGTTACCAACTTTACCGGGCGCATGTCACTCTGTTCGACCGTTGAAGTATATGCAAGCATGGGCAGTGAATTTTTTCTAAAATTGATTTCAAAAGTGCTCACTTCATCGTGAACAGCCTTTATACAAACTGCCAGCCGCACCAAATGAACTGCAGATTTGGTGCGCTGGAACACCAACTGCGCCTTCGTATATGAACCTTATTCGTGTAGTTGATAGCGAGCTCTGAAATCCACAGACCGACCAGTAAAATTGCCGGGCGAAACGTTGGGAATTTAAGTTTCTAGTTTCCAAGTAAACATTGATTTCATAGGCATTCATATAGGAATTTAAGTACTACAAACTTAGTTCACGTTCACCATACTGTGTGTTGCCTGTTTTCCACCTTCGGAATAGACTTAGGCTATATGTTATGATATTCGGCCTATTTTTTGTGAGAAATCACTCCACGAAGTTTGTCGGTACAGTTCATATCCATGCTGTGTGTGTGTGTGTGTGTGTGTGTGTGTGTATATATATATATATATATATATATTATATAATATATATATATATATATATATATATATATATATATATATATATATATATATGTATGTGTGTGTGTGTGTGTGTGTGTGTGTGTGTGTGTGTGTGTACAAACACGCACATACACACATACACATATATAGACACACACACTCACACACACTGGGCGGTCCGCCTAATGTAGACATTCCCAAAATTTCCTATCTGGGAAGGTTGCAGATCACGAACTGCTGTTTTCGCTACATTAAATTAATTACGGGGACAAATAATTTGCCGCAAAGTGACTATTTGTAACACGCATATGCCTATGGATAGAAATAATTAAACTGCATATAATTTTTCCCGCTGGAAACATACATTTATTTCACTGGAACATGAAAGTACGTGCAAAGAGGAATTCAGCCACCCTCACCTCCCCTCACCCCTATATCCTCAATCACCCAATAACACCTACCTTCACCACACTTCACCGCCCTCACCACTGTCTGGCTATCATTATTTTGGTTTTCTATGGTTTCTCGACGTCGCTCCAAGCGAATGCTGGGATGGTACCTTACTCGAAGGCAATGGCCGAGTCCTCACGTGTTTCAACTTGCTCAGTCTGTAATGACCTCGCTGACGGCTAGACTTTAAGGCTGGGATAACAATGACTTCACGTTTCACGTAGCACGTGACGAGCAACACGTTCGCGTAAGCCGGCTACACCATAACAAATGTGTTCCAAGGAGACGTATCACAATCGCATGAAATATGGAATGTTTGCAGCAGTTATGTTTGTAATTTACTAGCCTCACTCGATTAAACAGAATTTTAATTTTCTCTACAGATCAAAGTTTATTTACTATTTATTCCATGTACACGAAAAACGTGCTTACATCTCCCACAGACATTTCGTTCTTGAGGTTATGACGATGTCCTAGACCTAGTTGTTTTCAAAGTTTGCATAAATCACGAACGTTATACTTTCGAAACCTGTTCTTGCCACATCAATAACAAAACACAAATACGCCTGTAAAAAAAAGATTTGAGGTAATTTCAATTTTAAAAACAACAAAATTAATACCCTAAATTTTTATTTAGTACGCGAAAGTTACGTGCTTACGCGAATCATCATAATACACTACTGAAAAACACCACGTTTTACGTACATGGGAGCGTGTACCGTGATGCATGTTACATGTATAGATTGTCCACGGTAAAGTGAGCACTTTTGAGGTCGTAGTTACTCTTTCCTTTCGACTATTTTTATTCTCTAACCACCTTTTTAAATAAATATTGCTATGTAAGTAATAAATATAGTGTGTATATTCCACTGCACTCGGAAGTTAACGTATACAGCTTATATATATATATATATATATATATATATATATATATTATATATATATATATATATATATATATATATATATATATATATATATAATTCCAAATGAGGGGGTTTTTAGTGCTCACTTTACCGCGAATAGCCTATAACGTGAAGTAATCGTAATTCTAAGCTATGCCTACCTGATAATGTAATGGCCGTTGCTTCCAGAGCTCGCTTATCTCTCGCTCCAGTAAGCAGAGTTGCAAGCGTTTATTTCGAATCAGTTTTCTGGAGCTAGTTGTGTTTGGTAACAATTCGGGGGGCGGCTTGATAGAAGGCAATTCCATCCGTATTACACTTGTGAAAGGGTATCCGAAAATTCGATAGTTGTTACATTTTACACTTATATATTTTCTTATTTAATTTTATGAATACTTTAATGCCACATTAGACGTTTTAAAACTGTAATTGTCAATACGATAAAGGAACCTTATTTACCAGAAAACTTAATCTAGTTAGAATTGAAACATCTTAATATTGGAAAATTATGGTTCAGTAACAGTCCATATTAATAAATACACAAGTAATTTTTGTTAGTATTAAGTTTGGGTTATTAGGACAACATACATTTCTCGTGTAGCGTACTGAGGACATTCCATTCTATAACCACTCGTCAGGTTATTGAAAAGCTTCTCATCTGCTTCCATTCCTAGAGCAAAACAGAAGATATTTAAAGAAAGAACTGCCACTAAAAACTACTAATCTAAAGCACTTAAAATATTTCTGACGATTACAAAAAAAATAATAATAATTACAACAGGCAATAATAACTAATGAGCGAAATATCTAAATATAGGCTGTTCACGGTAAAGTGAGCACTTTTGAAAGCCCTCTCATTTGGAATAATAGTCAATTAATAGCCTTTATTTTAGCATTTGACATTAACTTCCCAGTGCAGTGAAACATACATACTGTGTTTATTACGTACATGGCAACATTTGTTTAAAAAGGTGGTTAAACAATAAAAAGTGGCTGAAAGGTAAAAAGTAACTAGGGCCTCAAAAGTACTCACTTTACCGTGAACAGTCGATAGTAAATTTGAAACAGACTTTTTATGCTCTACTTGGTACAACATGTTTCATTTAAGAAATTGATAAATGGAAAATAGTATCCATGTAATTAGCAGTTCACTCCAACTGATAACTTTAACATACGCTCCAATATGTGTTAGGGAGTATTGCATGGCTTATTGATAAACAGCACATGTTGCCATGTTACCACAGCTACTTCTCGTATGTCTGCTGCCTTGTCAAGAGTATTTAATCTGGCTTAAACATACACCGCTAAGATATTAGTCGACAAGGAAACGTGAATATTGCTCGTGAATTATATATAGATAATGATTGTGGCACACAGCATGCAATAAAGTCGTTTCGTGCGAAATACACATGGCTAAATGAAGTGGAAGAACTTCGAAATAATGACCCACCGCCAGCAGTCACGAATACTGGTTTTGGCAACGAGAGTCCAATTGCGATGTAAAGCAAACTTGATGTTGTACATGCTGAAGAAGTATGTGATGATGATGACAGTGTTGATAACGACGATGATGATTTTCCAAACATTTTCACAGATATCTCCAATCAACTTGGGTTATCAACGGTCTGAATTAAACAAAGGCGTTGACAAAATCTACCTTGTACTTTCCGACGACCATAAATAACTTGTTGACCTATCAGACTATTTTTAAATTTGCAAATATATATCGCCTCATAAAATAATTGAAATAAATAAGCAATATGAGTTGAAATACAAAGTTTAGTTGAAATAGGTATCTTTAAACGATTGATATGGCGTTCCAGTGTAAAATATTTATAAGATCTTCATTTTAAAAGTAAATGCCTGATATAAAATATAGTTATAACTAGTTAGTATGACTTACCAAACCACTATTCCGGGTGGCAATCGGTTGAATATTTCTGGAGGTAGGTAAAGACTATATTATTTCAGGTAGAACTATTTAGAAAAATGGCATCTGCGAGGCCTGTGAATTGGGGTATTTAAAGTTCGTAATATGTACAGGCAGCGCACCAAGATTGATTGAAGTACTTTTAATGACTCGGAACATAAGGTGCGATGAACTAAGATATTTTTATGGCCATCATTTTGAATTATTTAAATTATGCCAGATTAGGGTGATCTGTCGTAGAAATGTTTGTATATATGTCAAATTTGAGTGTAATCGGTTGAGTAGTTCCTAAAATGTAAGATCTTTATTATCACAGGTGGCCCAAACTTACCAAATGGCTGACAAAAGAGACACTGAATTAGTGTATTTAGTGCTTGCAATAGTTACTGTCTACCAGCATAGCAAATTGGTTGAAATTGGTTATGTTGGGTAGTAACGACATTCTAACATTAAGTGTTTATATGGTCGCTTTTTGAAAATATATGCCTAATAATTTAAAATTACATATAGTTGGTGTTAATTACCACAGAACTATTTGTATTGCAAATTGGATGGGAACAGGTTTTGTGGTTCCCACGATATGATGTAAGAACTTTATTTATTTAGGTGGTGCAACCTTCCAAAATGACAGATAAATGAATACATGAGCATCTGGACTTAATGACGACAGTGTTGGCTGTCATCACTAATTTTGGTTCCAATTGGTTCAGTTGTTCCTGAGATTCGACCTGGCGCCCAAATAATTCATATTAGCCACGATTTAAAAAATAGGCACCTGGAATGGTCGAAAAGTTTAAAACTCGGGCGTCTATACTAAGTTCTTCAAGTGCACACGGTTTGGTGAAACTCGATGTAAAGGTTCAAAAGTTTTTTTGCTTGGGACATTCTCACAGACACACACAGACGCATACATAGAGGAGAGTGATTATATTATAGGCTGTTCACGGTGAAATGAGCACTTTGGAAGCAATGCTTAAGATCTACTTGTATACATGTGTATTCCTCCTCCTTGTGTAAAATTAACGTTGCAATGGGTCCAATCACTTTATTCATGCGTCGGTTAAACGAAAGTGTGAAATTATTAAGTAAGTAAATACTTTACAAATCTGCTCATTTTTACACTTCGGTGTATTAAAAAAGAGAAAGCGAAATAAATCATTTTAAGTTATCACAAATGGTTACCTAACACTTTTTATTCGACGTTAAAATATGGAAATACTTTCCATCCATCGTTACCAACTATATTGGGTGAATGCCACTCAGTGCAACCATTAAAATATATGCATGCAGGAGCAGTGACTTTTTTCGAAGGTTAATTTCTAAAGTGCTCACTTTATCGTGAACAGGCCTTTAGCCTCTATTTCGTTTAGAATATAGGCAAGAATGGAGGGTCGAGTGGAGAGCCTTGGGCGGTTTTTAACATCGAGGTTGTAACACCCAAGAAAATATGGTTTTTATGCATACAATTAACTTATATTATTTTTCCTGTTCTTATTGCTACACATATTGTCATGCAAGAGTTAATGTAATTTTTTTTTTCACAAGTCACTTACATGATTTCAACTGCCTATGTAGATTTTATTTATTTTTATTAATTTATTTTTTAACACGTGAGTTTTTTAAAACTTAGATGTATGGAGGCAATAATAATTATGTGTAATTTTGATAGGCTAGTTCATTTTTCATTGTGTATTTATTTTTCTAAAATTAATATTTATTTTTGGTGTGATCTCAATTTTGTATGTCTTTCTACTTTTTATTGTATTATATCTCAGTTCCGAGATCACGTATTCTTTGGTCTTTATTCATTTAGGTCATTAGAAGTAGTTCATGTGGGTGGTTTGAATAGATTTTATCCCCATTGGCCCGGAGGTTTAAATCCTGATTGTTGATTGGTTTGCGCTATAGACCCCCTTAAGCTAGCGTCAGCCTGCAGAGACTAACGCTCTCTTCGCTAGCAGCCTCCAACGACGTCAGATGTAGGGCAGGACCTCCCGTCTGAAGTGGACGGAGAGGTAGGACTTTAAATTAGTTTTAGGGTGTGTAGACGTGTCCCTGAACCAACTTTTAAGTAAATTTGTAACTAGCAATGGAGCTTGTGTCAATGGTCGCCCATTCGCGAGATTAAGTGGTCAGGAGCAAGATAGTTTAAACACGCTGTCTACGTACGTGTAGAGCGGAGCTCCACGTATCTCCACCTTAATCATGTGCTACGCCAAATCCTGCAAGAGCATCCTATCTTCAAATCGCTTGGTGATTAAAAGATAAGTCCTACCAAAAGATCTGACATTTTCATCTGGACCTAATTTTATTTATCGTTTGATTTAGTTCGGTGTCCGTTAGCATCAGTACACAACCGACGCCATCTTGACTTTTACAAGTACGTTAATTTCCAGCACACATACGCCCACTGCAAAATCTGTGATAAGAGTAGTTTCTACCATAGCTAGACTGTTTTGTGAGAGCACAATTTGTTTTAACGTAATATTTACTACAGAGAACAGTTTAATTAATTTGATTTTGAAACCAGCATATTCAGACTCTGGGAAGTTATGTCACGTAACCGTAAAAGGGTTCGAGTAGGCTAGGCATGGCCACTTTTAGCGTTGTTAGGATAGTGTGTTGTCTGCATAGCTTTTCTCATATTGCCATCAGGGTTTTTAATTATTTCTGATTTAAATAATTGCAATACAAAAGGAAATGAAAATAAATGAAATATATCCAAAGGGCGTATCTGTTTTGTCGTTTTCTGTACTGTAGTGCCAAGTTAACCTATTTCTTACCCAGTGTCTTACATATGTGTAGAGTTTTCAATTATCTGCCTTATTTTGACGTACGTACTTAAATGTTAGTTTCTAGAGGATGCTAATGGTAATAAGCTTGATCCCCTACCGGCCCAGGACTGCACTGGGCACTTATACAGAGGCAGCCTAGGTAAGATCACATCCTTTCCCACTGATTTATTGCAAGTCAGCTGTGCAGCCTGGTCACTCAAATGTTATATGTGTTGCCCCATAGTTGCGTATGCAAATTCTACACCATACAGAGCACATATCTATTGGAATACTGAATATAATATGGTTGTATCTCATATTGGCTATCGCAACGAGGAGGCTTTGTGTGTGTTCTTCACAGGTCCCTACACACTGTATTATATATTTATATGAAATATAAGCAATATTTCAAGGTCGTGGGAGCCGATGGAAGTTAAGTGACATGAGTAAAGAGCAGAGCCGGAATCAAGGGCGAGGGAAGCGGGAGATCCCCGAGAAAACCTACCGACCAGCGGCATCGTCCTGTACAATTCCTACATCCAGGAATCCAGGAGCAATCCGTTGGGAATCGAACCTGGTTCGCAGTGACGAGAGGCGTATATACTGACCACTATACCACAGCGGCTCCGCAAGAATAGAGAATTATACGGGATTCCGTCATGTGCTGCATATGATTTCACTAATAAATGATTTCATTATGCCTTTCATATAGGAAATTGGAATGTAATTATAGTTATATACTATATATATTTTGTTCTTCCTCCGAAGTGATGTAATATATTGTAATGATTGTACACTCAGAACATAACTGAATAATAAATAATAACTGAGTTCTAAAAATGATTTCATCTTTATTTTGCGAACCGAGTTTGACGTAAACCATCCCGCCTCACGTGAGACTGCAACTGTTCGTCCCGCACACATTCGCTGCTCCACTAGACAACTTTCAAGGCCGTCTTTTATCTGGGGCGACACGGGTGCCATTGGCCTAGAACAGTGTTATTAATTTTTAACTGCAAGTGTTTTTTTTTTTTTTTTTTTTTTTTTTCCAGTAGACCAAATGATTTAATATTGAAATTCTCAGACACTCAGAAGGGGATTTCAGTGCCCTTGTTTATGTCTCGTGTTCTTGTATCAGTATTTGTTTGTGTCCGTGATAATTTTGGTTACTACTTTATTTTGACGTGTAAATTTTGAGGGCTCTTGCTTTGTTTGGTAATGGCACAATGCTAAGATAATAATAATTTTCTCAAAAGCGCGCACGAGCCATCCACCCTTTAGTTGGCTCGCCGCCATGATGTCAGTGCAATTTCCGTACTCGCAAGGGATGGACGGGTCGATTGCGACCTCCAGTGTACTCAGCGTTTTGTTAGCTCGCCAGCCATAAATGCAAAAGACATTAATTGTATTGTTAACTCAGAGTCTGTACTGCGGCTTGTGTGAGCCAGTAAATCACCCTGAAACGTAACTTTACATGTCATTATTTACTATCTACTGTTTAGAGTGTTGTGTAGTGTTTATTTTACTGGTGATAGGGATGTGTATTGCACGTGTACAGCAAAGCCCTCAATATAGTCCGTCTCACGCTTAGATTTCAGTACAGGGCTTATGGCGCTCACTGTTGCCAGATTGCTTCAGCTTTGTGACGTAACTGGCAAGTTGAGAAACAAATGGGCGGTGAAGGAAACGGCCTGATTAAGATAACTTTTGTCTGTTTACCTCCATGCCAACTCTTAAAGGAATCCAAACCTGCGACGCAAAGCTAAGCGGCTCCTTTGAAACTGAAGCCTGTGAGAAACCCTATCATTGTGATTGGACAGCGCGCACGCAACATAGATAGTTTTTTTTTCGAAGTTGCAGAAAAATAACTTATCAAGCAACAGCGCCCGCAAGAACACGGACAGTGTTAAAGACAGAAATCGTGCATTGGAAAGAGAGAGTGAATGTCCATTACACCGCATACTGCAATCTAAGAGTGAGACGTTCTATTGCATTACACTAACATATATGAATTTTAGGTGGTTGGATACTGAGAGCCCCAGGGAGAAAAGCAGAGCAAACACGGGGCGTGCGAAATCTCTCTTTAAGCCTTAGGCGCCAGGCGCTTAATGAGTGAAAGCGGGGTAGGGGAAGGAGACAACGTGATAGCGCCACACCCTCATTGTTGACAGCTCAACCCTGATTGGCTGATAATAATTTCAAAATTTAAGATTTCCTGAATCCTAGGTAACATACAGGATACGTTCCAAAATAACTGTAGACATAAATGCATAGCCAAAATATAGAAGAATTAGTTATAACTTAACCACATATTTTGACAAAATACAATACTCTTTAGGGTGGAAAAATAATCGTCAATTGAGGTTATGTACGAGTGTACGTGAACATTTAGTGTTTACTGAGAGTTTTAAATGTCTGAAAACTTAAAATATAATTTCTTGAAGTAAATTTTATTGTTTAGTAACACAGATAGTAAGAAAATAAGATTGATGTAAACATAAATATTTTGCTGTCAAAGTGATCATCGGAAAAAAAAAATGTAGATAGACGTAATTTTAAAACAAACATACAGACTTTACATGGGGTGTGCAAGGACTAACCTTTCAATTATTTCTTATATCATCTGTTTCGGTGCTAAAGGGAACAAAGTATCAGTGTGCCGACTGGCATAAGCTAGCTAGGGGCGTACGGTGCAGCCCACTATGCACCTGGACGTAGGGCTGATAGGCAAGGTGTAAGTGTCTACATCGGATTGAGAGTGGTCTCCCCCTTCCCCCTATCCACCTGCTTCTTCAATCAGCAAGACGCTGCAGGGAGGATACTGGCCACTTTGGGCAGTTGACCACGCCCTGTTCACCGGGTGCTCTGTGAGCTGGATCCCTGGGTAATAATCATGATCCAATCCAAATCAACATCGTTCCCTATCCACCGGCTGCCGCGTCAAGTCACTTGAACCATCGGCTACCAATCTCAACTTGAGTAAAACATTTAAGACGGCTGGGGAAGCTTCTATTTTTATTTCTTAAATTGGTAACAGTAGGCATGGTCCTCGGGTAGAGCATCTGGCTCCCCTTAATGCCACCAGTAGTATAATTTGGCAGGTCCGAGCCCATATGGTCCCTGGGTGCGGATTTGTGGATCAGCCACTATCTTGGATCCACCATTTTGGATTAACTGGATCTTTGACCATCACCTCCAACCACCATCTTGGACGACCTTACCTTGACCTCCACATGCCATCTTGGATGACATCATGGCCGCCATATTGGGCGCCACAATCTTGGATGCATCTCATGCTTTATCACTCCACCTCGCTATCTTGTTCCTAGAAATTTACATTTTCCTACTGTCATTCCGCCTTGGTACCTCCTGCTCTACCATTCCTTATCGCCTATTTCTCTCAATCCAACCACCATCTTGGATATTGTCTTCTGTAGGCTACATTCTTTGATGTATGTAGGCCGCCATCTTGTTTCGTCTAGCTCCATCTAGGTTCTCATATCATCTGCTAGGTGGAGCTAGGCTCGGTCACCATAATGGAAGTTTCTTTCATTGCCTACCAAGGGCGCCACCCTAGTTCCCCCACTGTCTACTAGGCAGCGCTAGTGTTGCTTAATGTCGCAGTCAGGTGCTAGATAATTCTTACAATATATTTTTATTTATAGTTATTTTGCAAACACCATGGTCTGGCGTCAGAACAGTCTGCCATCTTGAATTATAATCGCCCTCACATGCTACTTCATACGCTCACTCCACCTCATTACAAGCATATTCTACGACCTATGCCTATGTTAATCGCACCCATTCCAATTATATCAAGTACAATATGTCCATATTCTACTCCCACAAACTTATAAGCATAGTTGGCCATAATTTCCTAACTGTTAAAGATATAGAAGCCAAATTCATATCATAGGCATCCCCCCTGACGTCGATAAGGTTGGTTGGGTCAATCATGCCTTAAGTCCTCTTATAAGAATAGTTAGAAATAATTTCCGAACTGTTTAAGATATAGCCACCAAATTTATAACATAGGAATTACCCTTGACGACGAAGAGAGTGGTCGGGTGAAGTATACTTTGTGCCATCTTATAAGCATAGTTGGTCACCATTTACCATCCACCGAAGCTATAGATGATTAAACTCATATCATAAGCATCACCCCTAACAATGACAAGGGTAGTACTATATACATGTACATATTTTGAATACATACCATTTATAGTGCTAGAACTATAAGAACCTTATTTATATAGAAATTGCATTAATTTTATGAACTTTGTTGTGTCGAGTAAGGAACCATCGCAACACATACATTTCAACTAAGGTCACATATATTATATACATATGTGTGTTTCAGTGTCAGCACGTGGTGTCTGGCGCAGTACAATGCCATGCGCATGGTCTTCAAAATAATACTCGATGGGCAAAAGAAGTTCTGGATGATGCGTGGCGATACAAACTGCTTTTATAGACCTAAACGTAAGTAGGGTGGTCAGAAGCGAGCTGTGGCCACTGCATCGCCACTGGACACATCGACCTCTGTACCAGCGACAACTGTATAGCCAACCTCCTCTTCTGAACCATTCAACATTACATGTGCCACACACACACACACACACACACATATATATATATATATATATATATATATATATATATATATATATATATATATATATATATATATATATATATATATATATATATATATATATATATATATATATAGCTGAAATGCATGTGTTGCAGTGGTTCCTTACTCGAAATTACAAAGTTCATATATGTAATACAATTTATATATAAACAATGTGCTTATAGTTCGATAACTATAAATCGTATGTATTCAAAATAAGTACATCTATATAATATTTATAAAGAAGTAAATTGCTTCCTTGTACTGCATATCTGAATTCCTCTTGTGAAAGGAAGAGCATATGTGACTCAGCTGACCTGCAACCCTGGAGCCTGACGTGTCTCTCTTGGCTTGTGTATGTACATCCCTTCAAATTGCCGAGGCTTGCACAGTGCCCTCACCATTGGCCGACCACTTGGGCTGCCTTACAAATTCTCGAGATGTTAGTCGATCGCAAAAGTCGGATGGGTCGGACGTGTTGCACAGCTAATGTTGTGATTGTTGGCTGTACTCTGAATTTGATGGTTTCGTTTCAATCGGTTTGTAAGGAAATTGTTTACTATTCGGCTGTACTAACCAGGGATACTTGGCCTTGCCAGCATAGTCTAATGCAGCATACAGCACCCGATGCTTGTGCAATATGTGATGGTTGGTAAGTACTTATAACTATTTTCCTTTAATATCTGTTTGCATCAGTTTTTAGCAGTGTTGTCCTTATCATTACTGGGGTTCTCAAGCTATGCGACTGTATTTTTTTTAGCCTAATTCGATGTACAGTACTTGATGCTCGCGCTATATGCATTGGTTAGTAAATTCTTATAACTATATTCCTTTACAATTATTTTTATATCTGTTTGCAATAGCAACAAGCAGTGCCATCTCTCTCTCTTTCACTCTCTCTTGCATGACTAATGGTTTAAATGTATGTTATTTTGGTGGCAGGCAGAAGAATAATATTTTCAAGTTGTGTAATGTGTACTGCACTTGTCACATTGTAGACTTTTTTGAGGTCGGTCCTTTTGAACATTCGCTCCACCATTATTCCCTTTGGAACCATCGGGTATTTTTTATATATTGCAGTTAGTTATGATATCATTCTTGTGGCATACTTTCATAGGTACATGTCAGTCCTTTATTGTTTGTTATGTGACTAATTTTTCTTGTACAGCGCAGTTTCATATATTTTACACGACATTCCCCCGACCCTCATGTTAGGCTAATAGAGTTTATTTTACTGAACACACACATGTTTAAATGTAACCTGTTCCTACACAGACCTTGCTCTTGGTGCAATTGTTTAGCCATTTTTTTTCAATGTATTTCTGGTTTTCAAGGGTTACCCATGCTAATGAGGCCTACCTCTGTCAGTCCTCATGTTTGGCTACCGGTATTTATTTGTTTATATGTATTTTACTGTAATACACGACTATGTATATTATGCTCGCAGTGAAATAATATATACATTGAATTTTTTGTGTATGGTTGATTATTTCATGTTACACATGCCTACGTGTATTTATTTATATATTTTCATTTTTATATATACAGCCACAATGGGGGTGGACGAAAGAAGGCTAGCAGTCACTGAGGGGATTCAAGTTGACAGACACCTGTGGTAGTAAACAATGAGGGTGGCAATGAGTGTTTATTGTGTGTGTGCGTGTGGACTAGTGTATATATGTGGTATTTTTGGGCCGACACTCCTACATGCATCGGCACCTTTTCGATGCACTTGTATGTGTACCTACCTCTATTTCCTTTACATGTATGGTCGGTTGTTAAATATTCCTGAACCTGAAAGGTTCGGAAATGATGTCCGACTAGTATTATAACAGGGCTTAAGGCCTACTTGTCCTTATCTCCTTGACTGCAGTCAGGAGTGATGCCTGTGATATGAAATTAGTGACTATAGCTTCGGTGGATGGGAAATGGGGGCCAACTATGTTTATAAGTGGGCTTAAAGTATACTTGACCAGGCCACTCTGTTCATCATCCGGGGATGATGAATATGTTATAAATTTGGTGGCTATATCTAAAACAGTTCGGAAACTATGGCTAGAAATGCTTATAAGAAGGCTTAAGGCATAATTAACCCTGCCACCCTGACTTGCATCAGAGGCAGTGCCTATGACATTAATTTGGCAGCTATATCTTAAACAGTTCGAAGATTATGACTAACTATGCATATATGTTTGTGGGAGTCATATATAGCCATACTGTACTTTACATAATTAGAATGGATGTGATTGGCATAAGCATAGTTCGTAGAATATTTTTGTAATAAGGTGGAGTGACTGCATGAAATAGTATGAAGGGGCGATTATAATCCAAGTTGGCAGATGGTTCTAACACCAGATCATGGTGGTTGCATGAATTACCATGAACAAAAATATCTCATATGTATTATTTCTTTTCGAATAAACATACCAATGCCAATAATATGCAACAAAACATTCTATAGATATATATACATTATTTAGGCCTGTACTGGTACCCATATCCTGGTATCTCTGTCGATTAGGGTATATGTCTACCAATTCAAGGTCCAGCAGTTCGCTGCTCCTCACCTCCACAGCTTTTTATACTTAATTAAATCATAAAATGTCTATAGAGGCAAGTGTCTGCATACAGTACATGGAATATCGCCCTTAGCCTCCAGCCGACACTAGCACTCATAGCAGCAGATGATAACATCAAGCGAAACTAGCACTGCCTAGCAAACAGTGGGGTAACCAAAATGGCACGCCTGGTAGGCAATGAAAGAAACTTCCAAGATGGTGACAGATACTAGCACCACATAGCAGATTATATGAGAACCAAAATAGTGGACACCGAAATAAGATGGTGGCCTACATACATCCAAGTTTGAAGCCAACATCAGATGATATCCAAGATGGTGGTTGTAGTGAGGGAAATAGACAATAAGGAATGATAGATCAGGCGATACCAAGGTGGAATGACACAGCAGAAAATGGGAACTTCTAGATACAAGATGGCGAGGTCGAATGATAGAGAATGAGGTAATATTCAAGATGATTTGTATACTGGCTCCCAATATGGCGGCCATTGTGTCATTAAATATGGTGGATGTATGTCAAGGTTAAAGGTCAAGGTCATCCAAGTTGGCATAACCAAGATGGCGGCTGATCCACTCATTCACACCCAAGACCCATGTGCGCTCGGACCTACCAAATAATACTACTTCCACCCTTTTATTCTTTACAATATTCCTGTTGAGGCGGATATATTGTGCAGATTTACGCCTTTTCAGTTAATTAAAGGCACGCATCACATACGTTTTATATTAAATACCCTGCTAAATTAAAAATATTATAAATTATATGAAATAAACATTTGGCTTGAGAAGCCTTCGTCTTGCAGAAACCGCTAAAATGCTTATACACTTTCCGGTCGTAACTCCTAACCCACGTTTGGTAATGAATCGAAGTCCTCCACGCATTTCCCATTGAAAATACGTTGTCCAAGAACCTACATCGTTACACTACTCAGCTAAAAAAAAAAAAAAAAAAAAAAAACTCCGACGACGTTACAGTAAGGCCTGTGCTTCACATGCAGCTATCCGCATCTCGATAACAAAAAAGGTTCTATCAGTGTATGTTATGGAAGCTATCATGTTTTTATCCACGTAAATTCCACTGCACTATTTCCATTTTATACTGTCACAAATCACAGTCTAATATAAAATACCCTTTCAGAAAAAAATACTCTTAGTCGGATATAGATTTTAAAGTTTCTATTAGCCTTGCTCAATCAAGTAACCTGATTTTAAATCTGTTCACCCGGTAGGTGGTGCATTATGATATATTCCGGTATGGATGAGATGGATGATATGGATATGGATGAGAAAGAGGGTACCTGGAAGAGGTGTATTAATTTCGGGGTTTAGTTGAACACCTACAATGTGATTTTATAACGAGAAACTGAGATCGTCGTTTCGCTTGTATTGACCTTAATTGCTCGTGTCTGTCAAGAAACTGAAATCATTCAGAAGAGGAAGTTAATTTGAACCCAACAAACGTCGTCCCTAGGTATTGCGTTGTTGAATATCCGTTCTCGTCAGTTTGGTCTTGGTCGATTGCTTTTTAATTGCTTTTTATTGTTATTAATTCATGAATGTAGTCTTCCAATTATTCTAAATTAGTTTTGGGATGTCATCATTATTGTTGGCGACATTGTTTTCATCATTCTTCATCAGTGTCAGCGCAGATGCCAGGGTAGGAATATGATTCCAGTATGTTATTTCCGCATCATTGAGAAAAATACGAACGAAATTTCGACAGTGTGAAACTTCTAACTTTACAGTACCAAGTATTGTTATAGACGTTTGGTTAAAAAAAAATTTTTTTTTAATAAAAAAATAATAATAATAATAATCCCGAATATCTGCACTTTATATTCTATAGATACATTTTACTAAAGCTTAAGTTAAGAAAATCCAATGGCGAATGAAGCTTATGTCTTCTGTAACTTACCTGGGTATGGAGTCCTCGAAAGTGAAAATATTTCCCAAAGAACAACACCGTATGACCACACATCAGATTGTATGGAGAATATCCGATCCCTTATTGCTTCAACGGCCATCCACTTCACAGGCAACAGAACCTAAATTAATAAACAAAAAATCATGTTAAATACAACAGCAGTATATTACGTAACGCTCATAACACTTAATTCGCCTAGTTTGGAAACCAATACTTGTTAAGTAACTACGCACTGGTTCTCCTCAGGCGATTACAAAAATAGTGACACGTTGTTTGCAGTAATTTGATGGAGATCTATTGCGTGATATAATAAATCAGAAACTTAAATTTAAATATTGCACATATGAAAGACTTGGATGATCGTAATATGGAACGGTGACAGCACTTAATACTACAAAACTGTTACATCAACCCACCCTTCAAAAACTGAATCAGAAACTCTTTAATCACAGTGAGATGAAGAAATTGAATAATTTTATAGATAACTCCATTAAACACATCGCACGGTTTTTAGAAGGACGGGAGAGTGTTAACAGCTATTTTAACACATGTTGTAGTAACAGTTTCTACTGTTGTTGGTCCATATTGCATTACACTGAACTCTTACTTTGTTCTCCTCCGGAAGATTAACATAATACACAACGAGCATTGTAAATATTTTTTCAATATAAAAAACTGAACCTTTCACGAGTCCACTTACGAAATACTATACATCGCCGCTGACATATCCTGTAAAGGAATAAGGAACAATGAATAGTTCTTATGGCAGTGCTGATGAGTTGTAAACTATGATTGGTCACCAATTAGCCAATCACGAAATGATAGGGTATATTACTGAAAACACCTGTCCCAATGGCAGCTATACGATTGCTGGTGGACAACGGGGTGCAAATAATTGGTGCTTGTAACGGTAAAATCATCCGCGTTGTCGGTCGTTTACGTCTGGTTATGAGTTGTTATAATTGAATTGGGAGGGTTTCCATTTTGCGAGAATTTTACTGTAGTAATTAGTAGAATTTTTACCGAGTGCAGCTCTATAATACAGGATAGTTCTTTCTTCTGGGTTTTACATCAATTCAGACCAATCAGGAATATTTGAATCACTTATTTATGAAAGTCCTTAAGAAAACTATTTTGATGAAATGAGTTACATAAAGGATGTTGGTATCTAGGCTTATATGCATAATTTAGTTATGAAATGACACTAGTCAGAAGCAAGGAATAGGTTTATCGACGTAGTGTATTTATAGTTTATTTATGAAAAAGGCATTAGTCAGTGGACTTAGTCTTTTCATAACTATAAGGTGGCAGCACGAACTATGGGAATCGCAGTATGACATCGTGTTGCACGCTGCTATATTCGGTGCTCATTTGTTTTGTTAGGGCCAAATGAAACCTGCTCATTCCTTCATAAGTACGTGCATGAAAATGTGCCTCCCTCCACCTTTACAGTGATGTGTGTGGATGCCAAAACAGGAGCCTGTTACATGATATGATTCTTGTTATCGCTTACTGACACTAATGGGTTTGGCAACATCGTCCATCAGTTTCCGATACATGTACACTCGTATCTTGCTTGTGATCGCAATTTTGGAATGGTGAAGCATATTGTCACAGAGAAAGAGATATTTTATGAACCGAAGGAAATCTGCTAAATGATTATATCTGTAGGTGTCACGGGTTAATTCACAATCAATATGGTCACAGCTGATGACGAGTTGGACTTCAAGTCACGGTGGCCCAAACATTACAAAACATATGTGCTTGTCATTGGAAAGTCAGAGAACAAAAGGTTCCTCCGAGCCAGAAGCAAGACTTCAATATTTCGACGTTTGTAGAATTTTAGTACAACAGTTCCAAAAATAAGGCACAGTGGTTGCCTCCCAATACATCGGTGGCGGTGGCTTTCTGATGCATACTTTTGTGATTCATCACACATCTCGAAATCAATCGAATCCTACCATTGCTGTACAAAAGGTATGTCATATAAAAAAAGGTGTCAATCACACAAAATTATTGATTAAAATTGGTTCTCCATTACATATTCTTTCTGAATACAAAGAGTTCTATGATCAGATTATTCAATGGCCAACAAAGCAAACGGACTAAGTTAACAGAAATAGTTTTAACATGCCAGTGAAACCTTTGTTAAGCATTATAATGTCACACAATAAGGTGGAATATGTAGTACGTTATTTTGTACATGTTTAACTGTGAAATTTTAGTTTTGATTAAAACACCACTATTTTATTGGTGAAAGGACCTGAGTCTGAGATATTTAACCATTTATTTTACACAGGAAAATACAAAAGTTAGTAGGTATGCACTTGTCACAGTGATGATACTACATGGCACCATACTAAAATAATATTTATTTGGTTATATGAAACCTTACACAGAAATTTTGGGTTTTTTTTTTTTTTTTTTTTTTTTTTGCATTTTCCCACAACTTACGGTAAAGTGACATAATATATTCTATAAATAAGTGATTCGTTTGTTTGTATGTGTAAAATAACTATAGGTTAATTCACCGAGTCGTTAGTCTCGTGTTAAGTTTATTTTCAATTATTTTATCAGAGGTATTACAATTATTTTTATTATTTTAAGGTAAAGCTTTTCTGGAATTAACTATTTAATTGAAATATATATTGACGTCGGTTGGCAACGTAGTGATGGTGCACTGGCTTAGTATCCCTCGAGAAACTAGAGAAATGGAGTCTCCTTAACAAGGTGTTTAAGGGCCGTATGGGCAGACGCATTTGAACCCTGGGGGCGTCTGGCTCTGGCTCACCAGAGTGAATAGCTTGGGCACAGTGGATTATGTCATCCCTTTTCTCGCTCACCCGGTGATGAGGCACTGGAATAGCGAAAGTGTCGAGAATACATTAAGAGGAGTCGAAATGGCAAGCTTGATAATATCTTGAACATTTTCTTGCAGGAATGACTGATTATCTATATACAGTAAGTAGCAGCGCGTGGGTGTACAGGTTCTTGCGTGGTACGATCAGGAAGGAACTGACTTTTCTTGGGGCTGGTGCCTTGGGGTTGACCTCTGCCGGAGTCCTGTCATTCGATTGGCACCGCTAGGTACGCCTCTTGATTTACAGTGCTCGGGCCTATAGCAACTTGAGGAGAGGGCCTCTTGAACCTCCTCGGAAGGAGTTGAGTGAGCGGCGCGATCAGCTACTGTCCTCAACTTCACAGTTGGACCCACAGTGTTCCCCACGTAAAACCCCTATGGCTCTCAGTAAGTGGCACAGCGAGCTTGTAGCATGAGAGTTTTTGTGACCTAATGTGTGTTTGTTCTCCTCAAGTCTCAAGAGCCTCAGACAAAAGTTCCCTCCCCTTAGCCCCAATGGTGCTAAAGGGCAGCATCACCAGCCAACACTAAACACCAAACATTGACAAAAGGTGGGAGCGCCCTTCAGTGGGGACGTGATTCGATTCTCTAACACAATAGTCATGCGTGCATCTGGAAGTACTGAGGCGGATGTGCACACAGAAGGCAAAGCGGGCAGGGAAGGTGTAATGCGAAAGAGAATGACCGAACCACAAATTTATATATATATGGTAGATATGTTTTATTCCGTTCCTGTGCCCACTAAAGTCTGATGGACGAGGAACCAAGTTTGTTAAACTGGATACCGCAGGGCGGTAACGAGGTTCAAACAGAGTCTCGGGGGGAGAGTGGCACTAGTAAACACTACATCCGGCGTGGACGAGGTACTTAGGCCAACACTCGGTAACAGTAGACAAGCGCTTCTACCATGCTTTGACAAACACGAGTTGATATGCTAATAAATAGCGCTCGAGAGCTGCATAGAGAGGTCAGCCGCCTCTCGAGGGGGTGGAACCACCACTATAACTGGAGCACGGTGGCTTGTGGATTGCCAGCTTCTCAAGCGACAAGGGCTTCCTCAGCTTGTAGGAAAAGTGAGTGTCGGTGTACTAGGGGGAGGCTGGGGCTTGTGGATGTAAATAACAGCGCTCGTGAACTGGTGAATCGGAAGACATGCAACGAAGACTGCAAGTTGACGGCATGACGATTTTTATGTTAGCGTTGTTGGATGTTTGTGGACAAAGGTGCCGACTCAACAACATAAGGCGTTTTATGTACTGGAATATGAAAAGAAAGTGTTTGTTATCACAGTTTAGCACAACTTTCAGTGACAGTTTGGAGTTAATCCACCGAATAAGAACGCAGTTAAGCGATTGTACAAGCAATTCGTGGACAGTGGTTGCCTGTACAAAAGGTAAAAGAACCGGTCGCCCGTCATGTTCAGAGGAAACCGTGGATAGAGTTCAACACGGCTTCCTGAGGAACCCCAGTAAGTCGGTTCGACATGCTAGCTGCGAGTTGGAGATTCCCTGCTCTGCGGTTTGGGATCTGCTTCGCAAACTTTTTAAATAAAAGTCTTACAAGATGCAACTGGTACAGGTAATTACCAATACAGACAAGCAGCTTCGCTATGTCTTCAGCGTGACCATGCAAGCATTACAGGAGAATGACGATTTCACGGATGAGTGTTCAGTGACGAGGCTACCATCCACATCAGCGGCAAAGTAAACAGAGAAAACAAGGGGGATCTGGGGTTCTGAACACCTTCGAGTCACTGAGCATACACGTGTTTCCGAAAGATGAATGTTTTGGTGCAATTTTAAGAAGGAAGCTTTTTTTTTTTTTTTTTTTTTTTTTTTTCCAGAAAACACCATTATCGGACCTGTGTATTTGGACATGCTCCAGCTGTGGTTAATGCCACAGCTTGAAGAAGACTCGCACGATTTCATCTTGCAAACAAGATGGTGCGCCACCTCACTACCATCATGAGTATACGTCAATGACCATCTTCCGCAACGGTGGATTGAGTTACACTGGTCGTGACGATGATGCGTTGGTGAGATGACCTTTACAGTCACCAAACATTATGCCGTGTGACTTCTTCTTCTGGTGGGGCTTCGTGAAAGACAAAGTTTTTATCCCACCATTACCAAGAGATCTTGTGGAACTTAGAGAACGGATCGCAGACGCTTTCGCAACTGTTACACGTGACATGATGTTACGGGTATGGGACGAACTGGATTACCGACTCTATATCTGTCGCGTTACGAATTGTGCTTACACTAAGGCTCTGTAGGGTGCGGAATAAACTTTGGGTGTATATCGTGCAATTTTTTTTGCAAACAAAGCCCTTCTATGACATCATGGAGCTAAGTTACACATTTTTAAATATGTAAGTTCTTTTTTGGAGCTCCTCTCTATATAAAAAAATTATATGCATGCATAACAAACAGGATTTGAACAATTTATACTTTTCTTTATGTACAGTTGTTCCTTGAAATAGAGAATTCATACTCAAAATACAATAATCTTACTGTTTTTATAACCAATGAAAAGCAGTTATTCCTTCCTAATAAAGGACGTGTGTTATATCCGTTTCAAGTAAAAATAATAATATAGTTTTTAAGGCTACGAACCTATTGAAATAAGCAGTTAAGCTGCTGGTATTTTTCTCTGAGCACGATTTTAGGATGGTATACATCAGAAATGTTTCAAATATGATAAAAAGTGACCAACTGCCAGACATTCAAGCTGAGATATTTTCTCAATTTTGTTACGTGTTATAAGGACAAGTAAGTGTCAGAAATAACTTCTGCTGTAGCTAATATTAGGTGGAACGACTTTAAATCTAGTTGCCGACCTCCCATGGCACAGTCGGTTGGTGCGCCACCGATCTGGGGCGTGGGGGGCTCTGGGTTCGAATCCCAGGCAAGACAAGGGTGTTAATTTGAGTTAGGTTATAAGTTAGTCTGTAAGCCGTCCCTTGCTAAACCTTCAAGTATAAAACCGGGGGAAGTTAAAAAGCCCTATACTATACTTTAAATGTAGTTGCCTGTAAGTAAAAAAGACTTCTATACAAAGCGATGGCTCAATAATGAGAGAATAGATGTAAAGTAATTGCAGGCCCACTCTATACATTATTAGTGCAAACAGCAAACATTTTTTTAACTCAATAGTTCTAAAGCATGGAACTGTACAGGAATATCGCATACTTCTCCTTTCTTCTTGTAGTTTTCAGAATTGTACATGCTTTTGGCAAGTCCAAAGTCGCAGATCTTCACTACATTGTCGTCTGCCAGAAGTATGTTACGGGCAGCGAGGTCGCCGTGCATGACCTAGAACACACATGTATCACGTATCACTGAGTATCGCATTGGTGTAACTGGAACCACGGCAGCTTTGCAGCAGTGAGGTTATTAATGTCGATATAATACACACTAAACCAGAATCAGTGATTTCAATCAGTAGAAGTATCAAACTGAATGTTCAATTAATGAGCTGTTATTTACGGGCGAATCTGTGTATTTCACTAAGGTTATACTGTCAGGCCAGCGCAATTCACTAGGAATAAGTAGAAATCACTTTTTAATCAGGGAATACCAGTAAAGGCTGTTCACGATAAAGAGCGCACTTTGCAAATCAACCTTAGAAAAAAGTCACTGCCCCTGCCTGCACATATTTTAACGGGAGCACCGAGTGACATGCACCCAGCAAAGTTGGTAGCGATAGATAGAAAGTAGTTCTATATCTTAACGTCAAATAAAAAGTGTTTGGGAACCATTTGTGTTAACTTAAATTATTTATTTTTCTTCCTGTTTTTTAAAATGCATTTAAGTGTAAACTTAATTATATTTGTAAAATAGGCTATGTTCTTTTATGATAATTTTACATTTTCTCTTGATCGGCGCATGAATAAAGTGACGAGACTCATGCAAATGTTTATTTTACATAAGGTGGAAGATTACACAACGTGCAACAAGCAGATCTTAAGCAGGGCTTTCAAAAGTGATCATTTTACCGTCAACAGCCTGTAACTAAAACTATCAATATAATTTCAACGAGGCAGGTGGAACAGGTTCAAAAGATCTGCAGTCAAAATCGCTAATTTGGAGCATACTGTTTCGATTCTAGAGTGCAAAGTCGCTAATCCCACACGTTATGTCAGTCTTCAAAGCACAGTCGAAATGCATGCACTGAAATACAAAATATTTGTTAGAGGTTATAAAAACCACCTTTATTGTTGCTAAAAAGTACAAATTATGGTTCACAGTAACTTGTACATTGACTAGTACTAACGCATATTTATTTAGTGAAAAGATATTTATTGACTGCGACCAAATATTTGGTTGGCAGCAACAGCACTTGTGTCACCCAAAGTAAAACATTTTACTGCGACTGCAAAACTACATCCGTTACATTCTGCACATGCACGTTGGTGTATTGGGAAGTAACCGACCATGTAGCAAACCACACATGGCCCATTTATGGTTTACGGTCGGATGCCAAGCCGGTAAACAGTTGGTCAACAGCTGGCATGCACCCGGCACCATTGCTGGTCCTGAAGTGGGTCCACTAACTAGCCATACTCTGCCCATAACTGGCCCAGGTGTGGTGAACACAAATGGACCAATCATGGCCCGTATGATTACAACAGCAATGGCCCATCGATGAACCATTTCACAGCCATCAGATGGCCCACTGATGTCTAACACTATATCTTAAAAATAATAATTTTTACCATAAGTATCAACTTTTCTTTGTTTTCAATTTCCTTTACTTCAATATTAAACACATTATACGACATGAAAATCTTTTTCTTACATATGCAGGAGAGAGGGCGCAAACCTACACCCCTTGCTTTGACAGCCCAGCATGCTAAATATTACTCGACTGTGTATTCTTATGTCTAGATCAACTAATTTAGAATATATTCGGACTTGAAATGTTAACAAACACTAATATGATATGATTACATCAGTTATTTCATAGCTTTAAAATTTACCATGCGAACAAATCAATGTTTAAAAAGATGCAAATAAACAAAAAAAATACTGTCGTTGAGAGAAATCTTCCTACACGAATCGCGATATTAACCCAACAACTTGCCTTTAGTGTAATCTTTCGCAGTATGTCACGTGGATGCTATTCATTTGTTTTGAAATGCAGTCGCCAGTTATGAACATTTTAGTGATGTGAAACAACAAAAACCCTTCAAAGTAAATTTTCCAGAGGTGGTTACATATATATTTAACTTCTCATTTTAATTATATGTAGTCATACATGCAAAACATTAAATATGTCAAATTATTCAATACCAGTCACGAAGTCACACCTACTACTGTATTTACAGCATTTATCCATAGATATTTCCATCACTATATACTTTTAAAAAATCTAATCATTGTATCATATGATCTATAATTATATCACACACACACACACACACACACACGCGCACACACACACACACACACACACACACACACACACACACATATATATATACACACGCGTGTGTGTAGTATGAAGAAACTATCTGCGAAGAGTGGGAGCCATAAAAATTCCCACAATAAGCCAAATTGTACCAGAAATGGTCCATCGATGTACTACTTCACAGCCATCAAATGACCTATAGATGGCTACCCATACTTTTACCAGCAATAAGTACAGGTTATGTGCTGCCATTGCTGGAATACAGTTGGTAAGCCATTTATAGGTGATTAATAGGTCACCTACTCTAAACCATCAGTTTCATTTCCACATTCCACCAGTGGGCCATAAATGGCATTGCAAAGTGTTTTGGTGCCAGCAGTTAACCACAGCAGGGTCAGTTGTGTCGACCCACAAGTTTTCTGGGCCAGCAGTAATCCAACAATGCCATCAGTGAAACCACAGTCGGACGACTGTGGCACGGGGTTCTATCTGGCCAAAACATTTTTGTCCATGGTCATCTCCTTGCATCAGGTTATGAACAAATTCTTTAAAAAAATGATGGGAATAGATTACATGATCAACGCCTTTATTTCAAGTAAGCAAGCCCAAAATTTCACACGAATGATTCCAAAAAACAAACTTTCCATGATGTGAAATGTTCAGGTCTTTGCATGTGTGCCACTTGTTAGTTTGATTTATATGCATGATCAATTCTAAATTCACAACAGTGGTAACACAGTGAACTCGCATTCGAGAGTATTCGAGTTCGTTTCCCGGTCCAGCCGTCCTGATTTCTGAGTTCAGTGGTTTTCCAAAATCACTCAAAGCAATCATTAATAAAGGCTTTGCGTGACTCTTTCAGCGATCCTGTTGTATACGAGAACTTGGCCCGCAAACCGCAAAACAAATTTCGTGAGTCCAAGGACTTAATCAGTATTGCCGCTAGTATTGTAACGTGTTTGCTGTGACTAATGAAAATACAGTATTATTGTCTACCAACCCACTAAATTTATTGGTGAGAACAAAAGTAATTTTGTAGTTACCTCTAAATATTGAAGTGGCAAAAGAATTTTGTAGTCACCAAAGAAATTGTTTTTGGTCGCCACAAGACAGTTTTTTCAAGTATAAAAGGCTATAACCGACTGGAGGACACGCGTGCCTCTCTCCTTGAAAGCCCAAGGAGCTAGGGAGGGGACGAGGTGAGGCGGAATAAAGGCAGAGTGAAAATTGGATAACTCCGAGACAATCCCCCACAATCAAAACAGTAACAGCCAGTTCCCACAATGAGATTAAGGTTTGCCTCAATCAACAAAAAGATAGTTTGTTTATCGCCAGGTGAATATATAATTTCTCTTACAAGCAATTTTTTTTTAGAAAGGTTTTATTACAGAATAAAACTGTTTACTTAGAAAAATATACATTTGAGGTTATGAACAACATCTACATATTTGGCCTATATAAATAATTATTTTGCTGGCTCAAAGTATCTTGCTCTAAGCAATCAGATTCTCCAGTTTTGGGTTTAAATGAGATAACTGCAGGTTTTGAAACGTGTAAAGATGCAGACTAATTCAAAGGCTGGATCGTTTTCTTGCCGACACTGACTGTTATGTCACTCCGATCACTATTCCGGATTCTGCCTCAAGGCGAAGGATGCAGTGGTGCAACTGAAGAACTGTCGAATCTTTCTCTTAAATTGGAAAAAAAAAAAAGCTTAATTTAATGAGTACAGCAGGGGCACAGAATGAACTCTTGTTTTTTTTTTTCTGGCCTAAAATAGAATTTAAGTACTATGGTAGTAATACCACTCATCTCGTTTTTCGTGTAGAAATGGCGTACAAGTAACAAGCTTTTGATGTCTGTATTTGTGTTAAGTCCACTGTTTACAAATAACTGCCTATTAAATCAATAATCGTTGTTTTCTAGGAAGTACATTTTGTATCAGTGTTTGTATGAATTGTTTTTATAAATTATTTCAGAGTGCTGGTAGTTTTAAACAAAATACATCATCCCATAATTACTGAATACATTGTAACAATTTCTGAAACGTCAGTGGGCTGAACCAGGTCCGTTAATGGATGGAGGTTTGTTTACAATTAATTCATTCAATCAATAAAATTTACAATTACCTCAAATAAATTAAGGCAACTAAATAATAAAACATTAGTCCCAATAGACAGTGTATCAAAATATATTCAATTAGTGTATAAATTATAAATACATGTCTAACAGTTCCAATATTTATGATAAAAACCGTACTACGTGTTCATTAAGTCCCACACCAGTTAGTCCAGATCCCACCAGTCAGCAATGTTTTGAGTTCTCCGAGTGCCCTCAAGCACAGTGGTCTTCCCTCGTCGGGTTTCACGCCCTCTCGTCCATTCACACCACGAACACCTCATCCGCCGTCGTCATCCATCCCCTTCGCCGATGTCTCTTGCTGCACGCTGACCAAGTGTCGCTCGATTACCGCACTGAGCCAATTGGCTTCCACAAAAACACTGCCGACCCTTGGGCCACTGCAATATTTAAAGGGTCACAGGCCATCGTACAGGAATCTCCCTAAATGCCACGTTGCGCCGAGGGTCCTAGATTCCAGAATATTATTGCGCATCCTCTAAACTAGTAGGCTTCTTCAGCAAAGAAGGGGGGGGGGGATTAGCTATGATGCTAGCCGGGTCGCCGCTGTCAATTATTCCTCTGGCTTCCATCCAGCGACGGGGCGCTGAGCGTGTCTGTTCCCGAAGACGTCACACGCGTACCTCCAGCGACATGGCAGTACTAACCGACAGCTTATTAAACACCCTTTCCGATGAGATGCGTTTCTTACATTTCTTTAGGGTTTTCGGTGAGTATGAGCAGACGTCAGAAATTCTAAATTCACTTCTTAATTATTTGTGAATTGTCACCAACAAATATTTTGCAATGGTCCCTTTTCGTGGCTTAAATTGACTTACCTCGAAGAGATATTTCGTTTGAGGCCAAAACCAGAGTGCTAGTACATCGGAGTCACGAGATGTACAGCCCAAAAATTTTTTCCCGACGCCCAAAATGACCGCTAGACGCCGCGGGCTCCCACCCTCGCCTTGCGCATGCGCATCCCCAACTCCGGGCCATGCTCGCATCGTAGTAGTATACCCAATCTAACGAGACCACGCTTATTTCAGTCGCGTTATTAGTCACGAAGTTATAGGATCGGAATAACTCACTCTCCAAACGTTTCATCGCCATTTTACGTCCTTGTATCCTGTGTGTAGGTCTGAATTTAAAGGACTTTTCTCGTCAAAACAACATTTCCTTATTGTAATGAGCTTGCTTTGTTCTGGGCGATCAGAAGCTTCTGAGCCATGCCGCAGGTAGTGAGTGAAGAGATTTGGGCGGCTTTTAACAACGAGGTCTTGAGAGCCCATGAGGGTGAAATGATTTGAGAATGGAGCAGCACCAGAATGCAAGGGCGGGGAAACCGGATATCTCTGAGAAGACCTGCCGACCAGCGGCATCGTCCGGTACGATTTCCACTTGAGAAAATCTGGGAGTGACCCGGCCGGGGATTGAGCCCGGTTCGCCTTGGTGGGAGGCTAGCAGTCTTACCGCTCTGCCACTGTGACCCCTTAAAGGAACCCTTTTTATATAAGAAACGTATTTTAAAATTCCACCTGAGTCCAGACGGGAGCTCTCAAACAGGGCAATAAAAAAAAAAAAAAAAAAAAGTATCTATAAGAATTTTAGTTGCGTCACTAATTATTTGTAATCATTAGTATTTCGTTTTACACTATACAGTTGAATACAGGGAAAGATAAAGACAATGGAGCCCAGGGAAGGATCCATGATGAAGGAGGGAGGTCACATGGGACAAGGCCCCCTCTCTTAATTCCCTGAAACTGACATGAAATTGTCTTGTGAATGTTTTAAAACACAAATGAAATAATACCAGTAGTTTTTTTAATACTGATTTTATTATATTACTACATAGTTTCCTAAAATTATAGTGCGATGAGACAGTGCCACTCTCCCATGCCATGAATCGAAAGTCCATACCTGCACCCGGTCAATAGGAAAATAACCCACGTCCCTCCCCCCTTCCTCAACCGATGGTCTAGATCCGCTCCTGATGTGACATCTAACTCATAATGGGGTCCGAACACAGAGGCTCGTCATGAACGCAAAGTGCACTTCATCTCAATACAACTTAACAAGTAGGTGGGCATACACTATGTGAATGTGACACGACTATACCTTCCTCGATGAGAGGTACTCCATTCCGCGTGCCACTTGGAAGGCCCAGCATAATAGATCTTTCGTGAAGATCGGATCCACGTGTGCTAACTTATAGTCGCCGTGGAAATTGGACCTCCATCCTGGCTGCAGGCTGTTGTTGCTCAGTATTGGGCAGTCTTCATTCCCTGAACACAGACAATGCCATAGCTAGTGCGTTACTTAATTCCGTAAATCTGTAAAATACTCCGGGCACGGAGATGACTCCAGACCACGAGGTATCGTGCTTTAATCTCGGGTAAACCATGTTTATGTGTGTATATTTTAGGAAGGCTAATAGTTTATGTTAGTTTAGATGGTTCCGTCTCTAATGGCCTCATTGTCAACGAAACGTTAAGCCCAACTACGTAAATGCCGTTCATGATAAAGTGGGCACTTTAGAAATGAACCTTAGAAAAAAGTCACTGCCCCTGCATGCATATATTTTAATGGACGCACTGAGTGTCATTCATCCAGTAAAGTTGGTAACGAGGGGTGGAAAGTAGTTCCATATCTTAACGTTGAATCAAACGTGTTAGATAACCATTTGTGATAGCTTAAAATTAATTCTTTAACTTTCTGTTTTTAATGCATCGAAGTGTAAAAATGAGCAGATTAGTAAAGTACTTAATTTCTTAATAAATTCACAGTTTCATTTAACCGACGCATTAATAAAATGATGAGGTACATAGCAATGTTAATTTTACATAAGGCGTAGTAATACACAGCATGTTAACAAGTAGATCTTAAACAGGGCTTTCAAAAGTGCTCATTTTACCGTGAACAGCCTATACCTACTTAGTTAAGTTGGTAAGCCGAGAAAGATAAGCCATCCGGTATAAAAAGAGAAGGCGAGAATAATCTCAGTAAAATACAAAAAAAATAAAAAATTACATAAGGCTTATTATTAGGAATACTATATTTATCGATGTGTTAATTATATTTATTTTCTGCAAAATGGTATACATTTTGGTCAGTGGTTAGACCAAAATGGCTTTCAGTTGTTTAGGTTTATTATCAGACCCCGTTACCCACGCGGCGAATAGAAAGGTTTTTTTGAACAAGTAATCTGATTTGGGTAGAGTGGCAGACAGAAATTCTGATGGTGGAAGGAAGCAATTCCTCGGATTGAACCTTACATCTCGTCAACAGCGAGGTCATCACAGACAGAACAAGTTGCTCACAGAAGCAGGATCGGGGAAGAAATCGCCCTTGGCGTGTATGATGGAACCATACCACCATTCGTCTGGCGTGATTCCGAGAACTCATGCTCGGGGTATTCTCGTTTCCTTCCTCCATGTTTCAGCAATCCTCATCCACTCTCCAGGCTTTTCGCGAAGGATACGCGTGTCTCTTGCAGTCGGATATAGCCTACTCTCACATCATACCTACTGACTCTGCCTCAAGTAGTAGGCCTATATAATGCGCACAAGTGTTGTGAATTAATCTTCACTTTCAAAATATTAACTTTTCTATTTTAGAATTTATAATATTGATACAAAAAATTGCGCTTCAGAAGTAACCAGTATTCCATGGAACGTGATCATAAACACCTGCCCGAAAATACAATTATTGAGGTTCTATATCAACCAGATCCTTTCTTATAGACTCGCTGTTATTAATGGCCCTTTGCACTGAATATGCAGTGATGTCGAACTTCATTTGCCACAGGTGACTCAAACTTCACCAAACTTCAGCTACGCACCACAGGCGAGAGCAGCTATAATGGCCCTAACATACCGTGTTCATGCCGGTAACATGCAAGGCATTATCAAACTATGCGCTAACTTTACGTATGCCATTGGACTCCCTTCCACGCGATACGGATCGCAAGACTCACGACAAATAGCAAGCATTAAGCTCTCGGGTGGCCTGTTGTCGTGTGGCCGATCGAACAGCGGATTGGGTTCAGAAGAACGCACCATCAGTGAACCAAATGATCTCTGCTGGAGTATGTACATTAATATGAAGTCTAGCATGATAAGTAGTGTACACTGGCCTGCACGAGCCTTATTTATTTTTAATGGCGCAGGAAGGTGGCTGAGGGGCTTTCTACTTTGGGTTTGCTCGAGACTGCTTGGTAGTCTTCGTGTATCGATAGGCCAGCTGTAATCTTACGTTCATTTTACTCAAGAATATTTTATAACTATGGGTAACTTTAAGGTAGAAAGATCCTACCTACTTTGTGATGTATAATTCACTTAACATTATTACGCTGTTGTGGGGAAATTAAGGACGGGACAGGTTTTCACATATCGCATCGCGCAACAGTGTATTAAAAAAAAAAAAAAAAAAAAAAAAAAAAAAAAAAAAAAAAAAAAAAAAACCATTACATCGCCAAGATGTAAGAGTGCGGGAAAGGGATAGGTAAACAACACCGATCAAGAAAGGAATCCAAAGTATGCAAAGGATCCTCATTGAAAAGTGGGCTTCGAGCACAGCAGGAGATAAGATAGAAACGTCCATGTGACAAGCGGCAGGCAAGAAAAATTCATTTCGCACTGGGGGATTACGGATATGATCATCCCTGACTGCGATGCAGTATGTGCTCGGTCTGTTCATGCTTACTATGAGGTCGTCGACGAACTCCTAAGGCATCACGCCACATTACTCTTGTAATGCCGATCGCAGCTGCGGAGTCGTTGTTTGCGACTGGCGATGTAACATCAGGCGTCTCCCGAAAAAAAACATCCCATGCGTGTTAGAGTGGATTTAGATACGTGGATCATGCGGGCCGATCCATGCGGCAAATATATTTGCTCTCCAAAAGTTCAGCGGCAGCTGCTGTACAATCAGGCGTAGTGTTGTCCATGAAGAGGAACTCAGGTGTCACAGCATCCTTCTAGGATGCTGTGACACCTGAGTAAGGATAACCTTGGTACGTTAGTAGTCACCAGCGACGACAACGAGTTAGCATTGTAGAGAAGCAATTGTGTAGGCATGTGTGAAGTCAGTGTGGGTACACGGGGTTACATTCGTGTGTTGCTCCATGCTTAGTACGCCTATAAGTAGATATATAATGTAGGTTCTAGGACACCGGCTTGTGGCTTCGGATCTCGGATCCGTGACCGCCATCTTGGATTTCCCTTTTTTCTCAAAATAACTCTTTTTCCCTCAAAATGTCCCCTTTTTCCCCTCTGTTCCTGGCGGCCATCTTGTTTCCAGCTGCCGTACTTGTAACCAGTTTGTAATTTTTCTTGCTCTATCATTCCGTGTTGTTTTTGAGTCAAGATGACCTTGACCTTTGACCTACTTTAAAAATTTGACCCTGACCTCAACCTTCGACCTGTTTTAGAAATTTGACCTTGACATTTGACCTACTTTTTGTTCCACTTTAAAATTTTACTTTGCCATTGGCCTTGACCTACTCTTGAAAATAAGACATACTCTTGAAAATTTGACCTACTTTTTGGAAATTTGGCATACTTTCGAAAATTTAACCTACTTTCGGAAATTTGACCTTTCGAAAATCTTATTGACTTTTGGAATTTTGACCTACTTTATATTTCACCATGACGTGACATAAATTTCTCACACACAGCGCAACACACTATTGGTACAAAACCCGTCGACTACATTTATGTTATTGTCTTATTTCTCTCGAGACACTCTTGTCTTCAGGCAAGGACTCGCTGCTAGCTCAGTAGAGAGTCGCTAACCTCCCAGAACTACGGTCTCCGGAGTGATCACAGGCATTGGCCAGGCGGGTTGGGGGGGGGGGGAATTCTGGTGTGTGTGGAACGTGGTGGATATTGCCACGGGGAGGGTTTCCCGTCTGGGCATTCCCGTTTCTTCCATCTTCCATCATTCCTTCTCACTTAACTCATCTCGCCCGTTCTTTTGGCTGGCCAGACGACAATATTGACTCTCGACCATTGCAACTCAGCTCCGATTAGGGCATCGGGGCCGCTGTGGTGTGGTGGTCAGACTACTCGCCTCCCACCTGGGCGAACTGGGTTCGAATCGCGGCGGGGTCCCTTCCGGATCTTCGTGGGAATCGCGCCTGACGATGCCGCTGGTCGGCAGGATTTCTCGGGTACATACAGTTTCCCCTCGCCCTTGCATTCCGACGCTGCTCCATACTCACCTCGCTTCACCCTCGATGTTAAGAGCCGCCCAAATCTCTTTACTCGCTTCACTTACGAGGACCCTAAATAAAGGCAGGAACAAGGTGTATAGTCCATTCACGGTTTCTACGGCCTTTTTGCATCAAACCTTTGAAAAATCTCCCTATGCATGACGCGTTTAGTTGTTTCCTAAATACGCCCTGTATCACAAGCGTTTTATACCTGTGTTCATAAAAGTTACTTTTTTTTTCTGTTAAAATGAAATGTTATTCATATTTTATGCATAAATTATAATGCTTCATGGGAGGAAATAGTTTTGTTGGTAGCGCCTAGTGAGAAATAATGGCTATAGAAAATACTGTTACAACTGAGTGCGCGCTCAGGGAATATCAGAGGACGTGGTTTTGAATGATTAATTATTAAAGACAGTGAAGAAATCAATTATAATCACCTCATTTGTGTGTCTATGATTAATTACTTTAAAAGACAGACATTTGCCACGTGTGCAAGGAGTCGCCAACAGGTAGCGGCATGGAGTGTGGTGCGTCGTCCCTCTGGTGTGATTCTCCAGGATTAGTCAAACTTAGTTTGCACGAGGCGAAGGAATATCCAGGAAGTAGAACTTTAGCAGGGTTTCAGAAAAAGGCTGAAGTAAACCGTGGATGGACTATGGTTAGTATTTACCTCCAGGAAACATGCAGATGCTCATGTCTGAGTTGACGGCCGGGCTCTGAGGCTCTGGGCTGTAGTGATCCCCTTCGCTTTTCTCGCTTCTCGCGCTCACGTTCGAATCTCCTCTAATCAGTTTCCGCGGCGTATACTTAAACCTGCAACCATACAGCATACCGTGTAAAGGCAGTTCACTATCAAGTGAGCACTTTAGAAATGAACCCTAGAAAAAAGTCTCTGCCCCTGAATGCATATATTTTAATAGGCGCACTGAGTGACATTCACCCAGTAAAGTAGGTGACGATGGATGGAAAGTAGTTCCTTATCTTAACGTCAAATAAAAAGAGTTCGGTAACTATTTGTGATAGCTTAAAATTAATTTATTCGCATTCTGTTTTTTTTTTAAATGTATCTAAGAGTAAAAACGAGCAAATTTGTAAAGTATTTACTTTCTAAATAATTTCACATTTTCATGTCACCGACGTATGAATGAAATGATCACGCCCATGGCAATTTAATTTTACATAAGGCCGAGGAAAACACAACGTGTATATAAATATATCTTAAGCAGGGCTATCAAAAGTGCTCATTTTACCGTGAACAGCCTATAGTATTAGGTACAACTAACTAGAGCCTGTTCGCGGTAAAATGAGCAATTTGAAAGCCCTGCTTAAGATCTACTTGTATGCACGTTGTGTATTCTTCCACCTTATGTAAAATTATCATTGCCATGGGTCTCGTCACTTTATTCATGCATCGGTCAAGTGAAACTGTAAAATTATAAGAAAAGTAAACATTTTATAAATCTGGTAATTTTTACACACACTGATGCGTTAAAAAAAAACGTAATGCGAAAGATATCATTAAAATTATCACAACGTGTTACATAGCACTTTTTATTCGACGTTAATATATGGAACTACTTTCTCTCCATCGTTACCAACTTCACCGGGCACATGTCGCTCAGTGCGCCCAGTTAAATATATGCAGGTGGGGGCAGTGAAATTTTTCTAAGGTTAAAAGTGCTCACTTTATCGTGAACAGCCTTTACCTGTGAGACGCACTCGACGAGCAGAGTGAACCAACGCCAATGAGGGTGACTGAAGTGAATGTGGAGCAGTGCCGGAATGAAGGGGCGGGGGAAACGGGAGATCCCCGAGGAAACCCGCCAACCAACGGCATCGTCCATCACGATTCCCACTTGCGAAAAATCCGGCGACCCGGCCGGGGGTTGAACCCAGTTCGCCTTGGTAGGAGGCGAGCGCGCGCTAATCGCTCAGCCACCGTAGCCCTTTGTAACCAAATTATTATTTTTTGTTCTTATTTGGTTGCTCCAAACAGAGATTTGGTTGATGCAAGCAAAGATTTGTTGGCCACTTCAGCTAAACTGACTGCAGATAAAGTTGGGATGTTTCCTAATACAGGACAACGAGCATAAATAAATATCTCAAGATTTTATAACTTTACTTTTAGTTTCCAGTGGAACTTGTTCTAATAGGATGTTCATGCCATTATTACGCATCAATATATTTACTACTCAACACTGTTACTATCCTTAATTGTAAAAATGCAAACAAACTCTCGAGCTGTATTTTTGAACGAAGGCAATGAAATGATGAGTGGTCCAACCAAAATATACAAAATATTTTGTTGACAGTGTAATTTGGTCCAACACAGAGGTATTGTTTATTCAAACATGTAATTTGTTAGATGAACAAAATTAATTTTGTTTCTTTTCAAATTTTGATAATTCAACAAAATATTTTATCGGGGCAACTAGACATATTTTTGGCCCTGTACAAAGAAATATTCTTTTGGCCTTTCTCTCAGTGCAAATCCAGGCAGCTAGCAGAGCGGGACCTGCCATCGCGGCTGCCCTTACGACGTCTACCATTACGACCTGGGTATCTCCGAGCAGGCGTGACCTTCTGCCGGGAACGCGCTGCACGGCAGCTTGCGGATTGGCGAACAGTTGTGTTCAACGACGAATCACGCCACTGTCCCAATACAGACGACTGCAGAATTCTAGTCTGGAAACGTCCTGGCCAGAGCGCCGTGACACATGCTTCACTGCGCACCGCCAGAACAATTACCGCGCCCCACTGGTGGTGATAGAATAAACTCTGACACGGCACGGTCCAGGGATCATGTGCGCTCCCCTTCCCGGTGCAGCTTGACAACATAGACTAAATGCGAGGTAGACCGATCTCGCTGGCTACGCACAACCATCCTCCGTGTCCCAACATTGAACTGCTTTCCTTCCTACACGTCTAGCAAGAACGGCGTGGATTGGATTTGAGGTTAGAACGCTGTTTAGTAAACAAGTGGTATTGAGATGTTTTTATACTTCCTCTAACCAACTTATAATACGTTTTTATTCAATCTGAAATGGTAAAAGTATTTTATTAATATAATAGTGCATGTCATTTAAAAATTTAGATGTAAACAAACACGTTAACCATGTGACTTTGACAGTCGTGTTCGTTTGGGGTAGGTCAATGTTGGGTGCATGTGCAGAAGACGAATAAGCGGTCTACCTCATCTTTAGTCTATGCTTGACAACCCTATATTCAGGCAGGGTAATGTACCCGGCCTCATACAGCCCGGGTATCTCTGGCCTGCCTTCGTGATATAGGCTGTTCACGATAAAACGAGCACTTTTTAAGGCCCTCCCAACAGGCATTAACCCTTAATAAATGCATTCTATTGCAGCCTCTGACATTAATTTTTGAGAGATGTGAAATGTACACTGTAAAACGTTTTGTGGAGAACTTCCTAAACTGTAATGATCATTTTTAACCTATACACTGTATGGTAGTAATACCACACATCAAGCTGAAGATATAGGAATGTTTACCATCGCTACTATATAAAGTTGGGAACTTCCCTACGCATTTGACTGTTCCTGGGTAAATGTAAGAACGCTACAATGAATATATAGGGAAAATCATTACCATTCCTGCTTTCTCCCTAAGCGTATACACTGGTATGGTAAATTTCCAAATAATTTCTTAGATTGTATACACTCTGTTTATTAGCCACATGGCAATGTTTATATTAAAAAGTGGCGGTAAGATAGAATTTGACTAAGAGGAAAAATTTAGCAGGGCCTTAAAAAGTGCTCACTTTACCGTGAACAGCCTATATCAACATGCTTTCTTGTTCAGCAAGGTCCCCAGACCTCTTGCCCATCAAAAAGGTTTCAGCCAGATTGGATGGAACCTTCGGCCAGTGACAACTACGACGGATTTGGAGGGTCAGTTGTGCCACATGTGGTAGGATGTTCCTCAGGAGGACAGTCTTCTGTACGCCTCCATGCCCGACCGTATCTCTGCCTATGGGCGATCCAACACCATACTAAGATCATCCTGCAAGTGTTGGTCCCCTGCAATACATTCTCGATGTGCTACAATTTTTTTTTTTTGCGCCTGTACCCACTTATATATACCCCTGCGATGGTACCGTCAATATGATAAATTGTTATTTGCAAATGAGTGTTGCATGTTCACTATCATGAACTCAAGTTTGTGTTTATACTTGCTGCCAGCATTTCTTGATTAAGACACTATTGAAACAAACAAGCAAAGACTTGCCTTGATCTGCAGCTCCTTCTGGAAGTAATTGCCTTTAATAAATCTTCTCCTTTAGAAAAATCTATCTTCCCCGTCTCTGGGTCCAGCTGGTCGATAAACAACTCCCGATGCCTCATCAAGAAGTTCTGCAGGTTGCCGTAGCGGCAAAATTCCACAATCACCAGGAATTCCTCTGCACAAAGAGAAAACACCTCACTTAACATATTTCTGTCCTCCGCACAATTCTTCGGGAAGCAGCGGCGGATTCAAGGGGGAGGGGAGGGTACAGGAGACATGAGCCCCCCTTTCCCTGCTCTCCACAAAAGCCCGCACATTGACACGAGAGCGGTCATGTGATTATCTCATACTGAAATTAAATATAGTAGAACCATGTTATAACATTTATCAAGAGTGCCAAGAAATCGCAGCCTTAGGAATATTCGATTCATTAACAGTCTATTCCTACCACAAATAATTAAGCAGTAAATAATAATTCCACCGACATAACTTTGTTTACTCTAGCAGCAGAATGTCGAGCAATGTGGATAAAATTACTATATTAAACCTGATCCGGGAGGGAAAGGTTGTGCTATTTGGCAAGCGATGTTTTAATTCACACAATATTGAAACACAATTGAACTGCAGTGTTATATAAACATTACAAATTATTGGTTACATACGAAAGCTTGCCTGTCACTTCTGCAGTGACAATTCTTCAAATTTGTAGATATGTCACCGAGTGATTATACTTATCTGTTTCACAAAACAGTCTGTATAATAATATTTGACACATTTGTCGGATTTTTACCAGTCAGCTGTTAACTTTTGTGAAACAACTATTTGTCAAATTGTCATACCATTCTACAAATTTGTCACGACAAATTTGTAAACTTGTCAGCTTTTATGAAATACACATTTGTCGGGTTGTACCATATTACAGGAAAGTCAAAGAATGTTTCGAATTCTTATAGTATTTTGAAGGTATCCATTTGACTCGCCCTCGTATTACTAAGACTAAAAATTACAATACTTAAATATCTATAAGTGCGACTTATCTATACACACAGCCTTACTCTTGTTGAGTTCTTCAGTGCAGGCTCCCAGGAGGTTGACAACATTCAGATGTTTTCCGAGGTGCAGCATTATCTTCAGTTCCGACGCCAGGGCCTTTATGTATGCGTAGTCAGCACCTTTCACGGACTTAACAGCGACAGTGGTAACGGACTCTCCTTCCAGGATGCCCCAGGCTTCAGCTCTCCGCACCACTCCAAAGGCACCAGCCCCAAGCTGCCTACCTGCATCACAAACACATAAGTTGACATAAGAGAATGTTCCTGAGTTGAGGTTTTCCAAAAAAAAAAAAAAATAATAATACTAAGTTTATTAGAAAGGTAAATTTTATAATAGAATATTTTTGTTGAAATATGTATGTGGTTTTAATTAGTCAATGAATGGAAATGTTTGGAAAACGTATCACAGTTGCAATTCTATTTCGACTAAGGGTGAATAAGAATATACATTTTTAGAGTGAGTGAGAGATTTGGGCTGCTCTTAACAGCGAGGTCTTGAGAGCCGATGAGGGTGAAGTGAGGTGAGTGTGGAGCGGCGCCGGAATGAAGGGGCAGGGGAAACGGAAGATCCCCGAGGAAACCCGCCGACCAACGGCATCGTCCTGCACGATTCCCACTTGCGAAAATCCGGTGACCCGGCCGGGGGGTTGAACTCTGTTCGCCTTGGTGGGAGGCGAGCGTGTTGATCGCGCAGCCACCGTCGCCCCTTAAATTTTACAGTGCCGAAAATCTAGAGATACAGTCATGACGAAATGATGAGAGATGATGTGGTTGCCTGAAAGAATTATGCATTGTGCTGTGGTCGCCAACAACTAGGGTTGGTAGAAGACATGCAAACGCTCGGGGCAGTGCGACCTCGGCAGGCCAGCCCAGCTGTTACGGTAACATTTCCCGGGGAAAAGGGTAACGAGGTCGGACCCGCGAGTATATAAGGTTGGAACAATGGTGGCTCGCGGCCATCTTGCTCCAGTCGCTGGAGGCCCTGCCAGATCTTCACCAGGAAGGAGGACCACCACTCCAGTGGTCCGAGTTCGACGCCATCCTCAGCCGCCGTCGAGAGTCTTCACATAGCCGCCTTCGTTACTCTCAGGGTAATTATACGTCCTATTAGGGAGTACTAGGTTGCGTGAGGATAGGCGAAGGCGCTTTTCAGACTCCTTAAGAGCCAGGGCAATATTATTGTTTCACTCAGCTATAGTTGATTCACGGTATCTTCGGCCTTTTCTGAAGCCCTGCTAAAATTATACTGCCAAGATATTCCCCCGCCTCGTGAAAACTAAGCTTAACTAAGTCTGGAAGATTACACCAGAGGGTCAACGCACCGGATTCGTGCGCATTATTTTGTAACAGTATTTTGTATAAGAACTATTTCTTACTAGGCGCTACCAACACACTAATTGTCTCACTGGTTTTTATTCAAATTATTTATAAATGAAGAATTAAAAAATTATATTTAAAATATGAATAACATTTAAATCTAACAGAAAAAATTATGAAGACAAGTATGAAACGCTTATGATACAGGGCATATGTTGGAAATAACTAAACACGTCATACGTGGGGAGATTTTTCAAAGGCTTGATTCAAAAAGGCCGAAGAAACCGCGAATAGACTATAGTCACTCTAGCTCCTTGTCTTATTGTATTTTACTATTCACTCAAAGGTCTTGAATAAAATAGTGTTTTTATATAACTGACTGCCTTTACCTCTGACTACAAGTATCCCCCTAATATGTGCGTGGTCTCCTCCCTTAAGGAGAGGTCACAGCAATTGGAAACCTTTAAAAAAAAAGTAGGTAGAGAAGGAACCTGAAACTTAGATGTTAAAAGGATGTGCGTGAAACAATATTCGCCACAGATTTAATTGGAGATCGAAGGAATTGGTCAAAAATGGTCCAGCTGCTGGGGCTCTAAAGTGGAAATAACAAGCACCAACCCATATAACGACACCGCAGCAGCTAGTGCGCTCGCCTCCCACTCCGGGTCCGATTACCGGCGGGGGAGATCTCGGACTCTCGCACGTGGAAATCGTGCCGTTTTTTCCCGCCCTTGCATTCCGCCGCTGCTCCATGCTCACCTCGCTCCACCCTCATCAGCTCTGACGAAACCCACTCCACCCTCATTTTGGCTCCGCGGTAGTCGGGTTTTAATTACGTTGGATGTAACTTCATATTTTATAGGCTATTCACGGCAAAGTGGGTACTTTTGAAAGCTCTCTCATTTGGAATAATAGTCAATAAATATATTTTACTTTAGCTTCAGACGTTATTTTCCTAGTGCGGTGGAATATACTTACTGTGCGTTTACCACTTTAATTGCAGTCTTTATTTGAAAGGTGGTTACAAGAATGAAAAATGTCTGAAAGGAAAAAGTTACTAGGGCCTCAAAAGTGCTCATATTACCATGAACTGGAATATACCTATACCTATACTAGGACTTATGTACAAAAAATAATTGGGACAATTGTGTTGTTTAAAATAAAAATATTTACTGCGCACATTTTCACAGACATAATAACTTACTAAAAAATAATTTTGTGTGATTTCTCCATTCACTATAAAAAATTATTAATTTTGGATTAGAAAAATATTGAATTTTTAAACAACAAAATTGCTTTATTTAATTTACTAAACATAGCTTAATATCAAGGTTGAATGTGTTTTACATGCAGGAACACATAATTTAATAAAATAATTATATCCGACAAGAATATAAGGATTTTTAATTTGGTAGGATTAATAAATATGTTTATAATACAAATATGGCTGCCAGCGTACAGAAATGGTCACTATCATCCAATATGGCCTCCATCATACTCAATATGGCCACTTTTTAACTGGGATGAAAGAACTTGAATAACTTCCCGACTTGCTACTCCTCAGATGCTTATCCTAGTATATCTGCCACAGAACAGTCCCAATTATCTGCTGTTGTACATAGAAGAACGATTTAAGAATCGTTAATAGGGCAATCGCAGGAATAAAGTTTGAATCAAGCATGCCATTTTCTGGGACACAGAATTAAGAATGAAAACAACATATAGACGAATATCAACGCTCGTTTCGGATCTTTTTATCGGTGCTTGAAGATGAATTTCTGTAGGTCTATACACACATACAAAACTATAGTATTTTTTCAAATGGCCTTTGATGGAGAAAGTCTACCTCCCATGGTGCAGTCGGGTTGGTGAGCTGGCGGTCTGGGGTGCGGGAGGTTCTGGGTTCGATTCCTAGGCAAGGCATGGATGTTAGTTTAATTGAGGTTATAAGTTAGTTTTTAAACCATCCGCTGATAAGCCTTCGAGCATAACAACGGAGGACGTGAACAAGCCCTTTCCAGTTACAAATTCCAATTCTAATTTAATAGATAAATATGGCGTAGTAACCTGAGTTAAAAACTGTGAATCATGAAAAAAAAAAAAAAAAAAAAAAACCGTTCTAGGAGTGTTACATAATCTGGTTGATTTTCTGGGTAGTGGGATAACGTTTGTAGATGTTCTCAAGAGTAAATTACTCTAAGCTGAAAGTAACATAAACGAATTGTTAGTGTGGCGACTCGACATGTAACCACGGCGAGAAGCAAGATAAAAAAAAGTCTCTCTTCGATTCTAACATAATGTTGGGTGAAATCAACTCGAAAGTTCTCCGCCGCTCTCCGGCACTCAATCATTGATATGAGCGACACGAAATGGTGACTATAGGCTGTTCACGGTAAAATGAGCACTTTTGAAAACTCTGCTTAGTATCTACTTGTACGCACGTTGCGTATTCTTCTGCCTGGTGTAAAATTAACTTTGTCATGTGCCTATTCACTTTATTCATGCTTCGGTCAAGTTAAAATAGAATTCCTACGAAAGTAAATATTTTACACATCTGCTCACTTTTCCACCTCGATGCATTAAGAAAATAACAGAAAACGAAAGAAATAATTTAAGTTATCACAAGTGGTTACCTAACACGTCTAACTTAACGTTAAGACATGGGATTACTTTCCCTCCATCGTTACCAACTTTACTGGGTGCGTGTCACTCAGTACGCCCGTTAAAACGTATGCAGGTAGGAGCAGTGACTTTTTTCTAAGGTTGATTTCAAAAGTGCTCACTTTATTGTGAACAGTCTTTACCAGTGGTTAGAACACTCGGGCCATCCTCATCATACGGTACACGACCAGCCATCTCTCGAAGCTAAGACTATCATAGAGCAGGGGCTCTCAAAATTTTAGGGCATGCTCCGCCCCTCCCCCTTTTTCCCCCCCACGATCTCTTGTTTGAGGTTACGTCTCCTCATCCCATAATATTATATTGAAATAAAAAAATTTAAAAAAACGTCGTTTAGGTTAAAAAACGAACTTAAAATGTGTTTTATAAGGATTCATTAAACATATTAGTGAACTATCAAAATGGCGACTGAAAAAGGATTAGGGTAAAGCTGGTTCCACAATAGTGCGATGCGATGCTTTGCGATGAGCGGTAGCCAATCAGGATATGCAGCAGATTCCGTCGCAGTGCGTAGGCGTCGAGTGCGTTGCGCGAAATTCTTGTGTTGCGATTGTCGGCGTCAGCCTGCGACGTAGAAGAAGAGGAATACGTGTTTGTTTACAGGGAAAATAAAAACATCTATTTCTTTACTTTCGTATTTGTATTTTTATTATTGCTGCGTGGGTGCGCCAAATAGACCACAAGGCTTATTATAGATATGGACAATGAAATTAAATTATTTTATTAACATCGAAATAATTATCCTTCGTCTTAGTATGTCTCGTTCCCGCTAGTTTTCGTTCCACATCGCGTTTATACTACCTTGTTTTTATCTTCTACGACTAAAACGTACAGTTTCAACTTTATGCGTATCTTTTGTTACATTCCTGAGGTCTAAAAATGTAATTCCCACCCTTAAACTAGATAGCAGCACCATCTCAGACGGCGTCTGTCGCCGATAGATCATCGCATAATTGTGAAACAGCAAGTATAGCTCGTCGCAGCCCAACACATCGCACTATTGTGGAGCCAGCTTAAGGGTAAACACCTGTTTGCTACCAACTCTAACAGAATTGCAGAGAGATCTAGCGGTAGCAAAACGAACTATCATGTATCCTAGTTGTAACAGGAGTGTAGAGAGATCTAGCGGTAGCGAGGCGAACTACCGTGCATATACTGCAGCTAAGTGTGGATGAAGGCGTTCATTATTTGTCCATTTTCTCAAACATTTATATGTTTACTAAGTTTATGCATGTTTCACACACCTCAACATGCCACGCCTCCAATCAAATCATCCTACACCTCCCTCCCCCTTCACCCCCCCCCCCAACCTCACGAGATAGAGAACCCCTGCCGTAGAGCATTCCTGATCATTGAACACGTAATAAAGAATTGAAACACCCGCTTGTGAATTGACTATAGCAACATGTTGGAGCACCAGTTGGCCAATCAGCGTCTGGCAATGTACTCGCCAGCCGGCAGCACAGCCAGTAGAGAATATTTCGTAGTATGCAGTAGCCTAATAGCTGTTCACGGTAAAGTGGCAATTTTTGAGGCCCTAGTTACTTTTTCTTTTTAGCCATTTTTTTTAATCCTTTGACCACCATTTAAAATAAATATTGCAATGTAAGCAATAAACACACTGTGTATATTCCACTGCACTCGGAAGTTAAAGTCTAAGACTAAAATAAAAATATTTACTGACTATTAATCCAAATGAGAATGCTTTCAAAAGTGCTCACTTTACCGTGAATAACCTCTATCAGACGAGAGGGCGATACTCAGAGCCTCGCGCAGCTGCTCGGCAAATGGGTATTGTTATGAAGCGATCAGGCCTTAGGTGGACGACCTGCCTGATCACGCCTTCAAACATTGAACCAGGGAACGAGAATGGTTGGAATAATCCCCTCGCGACGGCCGTTACAGAAACCCCATCCACAGGCCAGTAATCGTGGCCGAATAAGTCAAACAACGCGCCCAATATATAACCAGCGTACCACGGGGCGCGGCGTCATTTGTCGTCTGGGGCATCGCAACGAGAAGAGAACGGAGACGGGGATGTCCGGCCGTCGTTAACCGCCTACCAGAAACAGCCTCCAGCACCATGAATAAGATGAGGACTTTCCAATTAGATTGCAATAGCAGTAGTGGTGTGTGGTAATTAATCATAACAGTTGGAATTAGCATTATATTCCATTTAAGCTCCCCCGATTAATAATCACGTAATTAGATATTGTATGATCATCATGTTTAATAAACCCCATCATTTACTGTTGCGCTCAGGCCCGCCAAGAGAAATTCTGGGCCCCTGAATAATGCGTGCCGTGGGTCCCCTTATCCCCTCACTAGCCAAAATATACGATTTACAACAACATAAATAGTCATCAGCCATGCAAAAATAGTTAATAAATTCTGGATTTAGAAGTTAGATTTTTTCGTAATATTTCGTTTTATAAATAAACATTCACGAGTCGGAACCGACCCGGGCCCCTGAGCATTGGCACCCTTGCCCCCCCCCCCCCCCAACCACCTTTTGGCGGGCCTGGTTGTGCTCTACCTAATAATTAACTCATTATTCAGTTACGCCATCAGCCCCTTTCACGAATGAATTGACCATACGTTAGTCCGTAACAGTACGCGCACATAAAAACTAATTGCCACACCATTTCAGTTCTGGATACTTACATACTCTGTGTCCTGGTCATGTAGCCCGTCGACCCGCATTTCCCATTTAAAACGCACAGGACCCGAACCACCGCACTTACAAACTACTTCCCTGGTTTACCGACGTCGCTGCTGCTGAATGTCGGAATGATTCCTTGATATAGTTTGTTCGCCGTGAAATGAGCGCTTTTGAAAGCCCTGCTTAAGATCTACTTGTATGCCCTTTGTATATCCTCCCATTATACGTAAAATTAATATTGCCATGGGCCTAGTCACTGTATTTATGCGTCAAGTGAATCTGGGAAATTATTTGACAAGTAAATATTTAACATGTTTTGCTGATTATTAGACTTATATGCTTATAAAAATAATTCCGATATTCACAAATACTTACCTAACACTTATAATGTAACATTAAGTAATGAAGTTTCTTTCCCTCCATATTGTTACAAACTTGACTGGGCGCATGCTAGACAGTGTGCCCCTCTAAAATATATGCAGGGAAGGGCAGTGACATTTTTGAAGTAGGGATGTTAGAGGACTCAGTTAAGGCGGAACAGGCCCCGCCATATTGGATTTCCACCATTTTTGTCATAATTTGCTTTTAAGAATGTTTAAAGAAATTTTTCGCACGACACGGCAAAAAGATAATTGTTTCTAAATGTTTATTAAATTGTCACGACTCTGCCACATTTGATAATTTTTGACTAATGACTGCTGGCAAGTAATAAGTAATTTTTCCTTGCGACAGTTACAGAAATAATCCTGGCAACCAAAGTCTGGCAATATATGTTTTAGTACATGTGCAAAGCAATGCTGTAAGTCTTGTCGATGCCTAAAATTATATATAAAATCTGCAATGCAAGCTACGGCATAAATTTAGTAAACCCAAGATGGCGGGCCTGATACCCCTTAACCGTAAACAACCTATACAGTCCGTGGCCGTTTTTTCCCCCGCTCCTTATTGAGTAAACTAGTTCTGAGCATTCCACGGGTGTAAACCGAGGAGGGAAAACTTAGTAGGGTGCACACCCAATATCGAACAGTTTCTCTGCCAATACGACTCTCATAAACTACGTAGGTAGGAATTGAGGTTGGAGCACTGTTGTAGTTTGTGATGTTTGTACAATTCCTCTAACGATTAAATTCAAATTGGTTAAATTATTTCATTCACAGAAAAGGGCTTGTCTTTTGAAAATTAAGACACAAAAAGCGCTATCATCGCTGTTGATCAAGTGTCTTTGACAATAGTACTGGAATGAAGAAGGTTCGTGTTGTGTACATGCACAGAAAACTGAAAACGGTCCACCGCCACGGTATAAACAGTATGTGAACGAGAACAAGCACCCTTCGTCCGTGTTCGTTCCGGTTCGGTTCGCATTCGTTGATGATCCGTTAGTTGTCGGACTTTCATCAAATCACCAAGGACAAGAGTTGTTTGCTCGTGTTCGGTGTTCACGCCTCGTGTACACCGGGGCGAACAGCTCCGAATCGAACCGGGGCGAATGGTATCACGCGTCCATGACCCGCCCCGCGTGTTCGCTTCTTGTTGCCCCGCAGTGGCGTGCCAACTCCTTTTGGTACCCGGGGCGGACTCCAAGTGTGTCACCCCCTCCCCCACTCCACCCCTCCACCCCTCCCGCAAATGTGCGTCATGTCCCCATCCCCAAAAATTCATTGCTTTCATTATTCTTCACGATTTCAAAATTCATGATTATACATGCAAATAAGAAATATTTATTTTTATAAACTTATTTTACCATTATGCAAGTTTACTATGGAATCAAATTTTAGTGTATGGTTTTGTAAGAAATTTACAATATATTATACAAATAAAACACGAACAGACTGTATGAATAACTGAATCATCCCACCTTTTCTTACGATTTATGAAGAGTCTGTGCTACATATATTAATAGAATACTATATTTTACGTACAAAATTAATGTTCAGAATTGGTCAAGATATTATTCATTTTACGAAATGAGGAAAAAATTACTAATAACAGTGGGTAGTTATTTAATGCTTAAACACTATTACAAAAAATAGAGGCCAAGATCGGTATTTAGTCCTCCCCTCCCTCTCCCCCTCAAGTCAACACCGTGTTGGTTCCCCCCCCCCCCCCCGGAACTGAAATCCTGGCTACGCTACTGGTTTGAGCCGAATCCCGATCATTCCCGATTAACGAGATACTTCTGTTTTTCTTATCTTTGTTTGATACTTGTGCACATAGGAAATAATGTAACAACGATGAAAACAAACACTTTAGCAGTTCAGTTAACTTCGACAATTAACTGTCCGCAATTTTGCCGCACGATTCACAAATCGTCACAAAGTTACAAAAACAACATTATGTTGATTGAGTTGGCGACTTGCGAGCACACAGGACAGATGGTTTGTTAACCTACTCTCTCTCTCTCTCTCTCTCTCTCTCTCTCTCTCTCTAAACTGCCCTTTACAAAGCTGTGCAGTGCCTAAGAGGTTCGCTTCGACGCTTCGCTGTCAATAGTTCTGTCAAAGAGGGATGGATAGGAAGCCAATAAAGTGCGGGAGGGAGGGTTCTCTAAACCCAAGGCCACGCCCAATGGACGCACCTACCTTTTCCGAAACAAACACACCACCCCTCTCCCTAAGCTAAGAAACATTCCGTACATTTTACAACTGGCCAATAGGTTGTTGTAGCACTCATCTATTTAAGCACGCTGTACTGCGCTGCAAACGAATAGATTTGTTTTAAATAACCAAGGTATTGCCGTATTCCGTGAGCAACTTTATTAATGTGGGATTGATTTTTAACGACTATTACATCTTTTTTTTTTTTTTTTTTTGCGTGCAAATTTATATTTTATTTGAAAAAGTTGCACCCCCTACAAAGTGGTACCCGAGGCTGGCCGCCCTCCCTCCCCCCTTGCCAAGCCAATGTTGCCCCGGTGTGTGTAAAGGCAGCATAAATGCCAATTACATTCAATATAGTCACTTTTGCATGTACTTTACATCTTAACCAATTTCATAACGAGAGCCCTGTACATTAAAACAATATTTCGAAGCAATGCTGAATTACGAGTACAATTCCACCGCAGATCATCACAATTTCAAAATTCCATAACGACTTGAAGACAATCACTATTCACGTTTCCAAAGTGCTGAAACCTACCCATTTTGAGTCTATCCCGAGGGAACTCCCACTTCTTGTCATACGGCAGTAGCTCTGCCTGCTCATCTATAGGAAGGTCAGGGTTGAAATTTTCCATTGCTCCTTCTTTGAAGCGATTCAGCCCAGTTAATACCAGCTCCCTTTTGATTTTCTGTAAACACATTTGAACATACAAGCATTTCAGCTGAACAAATTAAAGCAATGAAAACGACACTCCCTTGTGACGATAATTTTGTTTGTTTAACTTCTATCTTACCTGTTACGATGAGCTGAGAGCTTTGAAGCTGATAGGGACCCACGGTAAAGTGAGCACTTTTGACGCCCTAGTTACTTTTTACTTTCAACCATCTTTTTATTCTCTAACCACCATTTAAAATAAATATTGCCATGTAAATAATAAACGCAGTTCGTATATTCCACCACACTCGGAAGTTAACGTCTAAGGCTAAAATAAAATAAATTTCTTGACTACTATTTCATATGAGAAGGCTTTCAAAAGAGCTCACTTTACCGTGAACAGCCTATACCATTATTACCTTCAGCAGCGTAGAAGGGACCAGATCCACCATCCATTTGAACAATTCCGAGGATTGGTGTGTTGGGAATCGAACCCGCATCGCCAGGGTGAAAGGCAACAGGGCTACTCACTACACTGACATTCATTTTACCTCTGTCTGATGCCCATTACAGAACGACACTTGTTTTTCATGGTCACTAGCCATACTTAAGTCTGAGAAGTTAAGTAATCACTTCATATAAGTTGTTTACAACTTACTGAGCACTTAAAAATCCAAACCCTTGAAAAAGTCATTGTCAGTAACTGCGTCACTCACTGAAATAATCTGAAGGTGAAGTTGGCAGTGCATTCAGAGAAGTAGCCCTATATCTTAACGTTGTATTTACAGCGTGATGTTTAAGTTTGCGAACGCTGAACTTATTTCATTTAGTTTCCGTTCGTTTTAAGCACAAAAGAGTAATTTTTGACGTATGAGTAACAGATTTAGGTTCGTCACAATTTCTCAACTACATTTGATCGACGCACGAACCAAGTCCACGGAAATGTTAATCTTACATACGGCAGAAGAATACAAAGCGGACACACAAGTAAATCATAAGCTCAACTTTAAACAGTTCTCAAATAACCACAAACAGCCTTTATAAAAGCATGGACGCGAAGGTGCTTGGAGCAATATTGTTCACTATAGCGGTTCGCTATAGCAAATTCAATATATTTTATTTTAAGAATATCAACCTATCATATTGGTTTTGGACATTATTATATTTTGTTTATTTACATTTTTAGATAATAGTTATTTTCGCCCCTATGATTTATTTTTCATTGAAGTTAAAGTCACGTAATATTTATTTTGTAGACCATCCGTCAATTTTATTTTATTACGTTCTATGTTATGTTTAGCTAGGATTCTGAGACATTGTGTATTCTAACCTAATAACCTTAAATGCTAAATTTATATAAGGTTTTTGTTTTCAATGAAAATTTTTCAATTTTTAAAGTATAATGAACTCTTTGCCGTTATTGTTCTAATCGTATCAAATATTTATTTCTTATTTCGCCGGAAGTAAGTTCTCCATTATGGGATGGCGTTAGGGATGGTTGCTGGAAGTCAAGGACTTCTGGGAGGGACCTTCAAATAGAAGACCTACTTAATTTCGCTGGGATTATGTATGGCAAATCCCCAGCGCCATTGTATTTTTATAATGTAGGATCGGCCCCAGAAGTTACAGTACAGGTTTTGGACCCAGTCACGAAAAAAGAAGACTGAGGTTTCCAAATAACAGTTTATATTTTTGGAGTAGTTCCAGACTATGGAGGACGCTGGACAGTTAAGCACCGGTGCCATGACGTAGGTGTGAACCCAGCTATACTAACAGGTGACGCCAACTATTTATCTAAGCCTGAGGCGCCCATACAGTTTGTCCGGCGTGTTAATATGGCACACCGAAGTGTGAAGTCTACTATTAATGAGTCTTAAAAGAGTTTTCAAACACGAACTTAATGTTAAGAATGGCAAACCAGTGGTCCGCAGCTCCTAAGGTTGGGCTAGTGCCGGAAAAAATTCATTTAAAAACTATGAGATTTTTAAATTATTCTGAATTTGAGTAAGAATCAATGTGAGGAGGTACCAAAAGAAGGTACTTGAAATTTTATTAATTTTTGAAGAGTGAGAAGTTTTAAAATACTTTTGGTTTAACGGAGCTCTAGGATAGTTTAGTAATCTCAGTTTCATGAGGCGAACTATCCTTTAACTTCTTTAACCTAATCGTTTGTACAAATTAAAGAGAACTAAGCAGCATTAATTTCTTATTCTATTAATTCTATTAAGATTTATTTGTAAGGATGGTGGTTACTCTAAGCCATTAGACTCCTACTTAAAGGAAACTTTAAGTTGTTTATCCTACACTTTAATTTCAAATATAATGTCCGTCAGCACACGCTACTTACTTCTACCAGAGTCAAATTAAATATTGAAAACTCAGATTATCATTCATTAAAAATAGATTTTGGCAGCTACAGGCATTTCTTTCATTTCATTGATATTTTGAGTGCATGTATCTATGTATGTTTTTGTCAAGCTGAGTTCGCCAATTTTCCCGAAATGCAGCTTCCCCGATGGTAAGAGAGAAAAGTGTTATCTGCAGGTTCAACGAGATGGAACTAATTTAAACACAGCCAACTCCTTCCCACTAGCTCACACGAAAATAAGTTCTTAGGAATTTTAAATTAATATCTTCTGTAATGTATGTACATATTATCACCAATATGCCACTACACCACACCGTAGAGAATGTTAATAAAACTACCCCAGTAGCAAAATTTTGGTAGGGCCAACGTTGACCCAACATTTGACTCTACCGTTGGACCAATGTTGGTATATTGCTAAGTAATCTCGTAACATTTTTTGTGGTAGCAATTTTTTTTTCGCATTTTCCGTTGGGCTAACGTTGTATGAATGTATGTGCTCCAACCCAACATACAGCCAACCTTTCCAACCAAGTATCAACGTTCGGCCAACGGATATAGCAACTGGGGTATATTACACAGATTGGGATATGGTTCAGTTTACCACGCTGATACTTTATTATTATTATTACTATACCCATG